>CP141145.1:12861531-15398562 GCA_035235625.1 Saururus chinensis | reverse complement strand
ATAGATGACCAATTTAACAAAACAATCAAACGACTATACAAACCAAAACTAAAAAATGTATATAAGACAAATAACTAATCCACACAAAAAAAACAAGATAAAAATATATAAATACGAAAACTTGGTTCAAAATCAAATCTACCATCTAAACTCTAAATGAAGAGACTTTTGGGTCGGGGGACCTCTAACCAAAGGGAAGAAAAGGGGGCAGGAGGGTGCTCATGAAGTGGATCATTTAGTGATACAATGGTCACCAATGCTATACAACATGCATTTCACCTATTGCTAAAAATACAATCATTTTCTACAAAGATCACCCAAAAAAATCAAATCTTTTGGGAAAAGCAATCAATATTTAATGACTTCAACATGTAATGAGGAAAAAAATTAACTCTCATAATACATACAAATATTTGGGAAAATAAGTTTAAGAGTTGTCCCTAGGGATGGAGGATTGAGATCAATGAGAGAGGGGAGACTAGAGTCAAACAGAGAGGCAAGAGAGGCCGTAGGTGAGGGAGAGTGAGATAACAAAGTGTCAAGAGAATTAAACAATAGGTGGAATGAAAGATAATTAATGAAAGATAATTACAACTACCATCTATTGACAATGAAAGGAAATTCCTGAATTAACTTGAGCATATGTGAGTTGACTCCCACATTTGTGCATACTTCATGCTCATAAACCTTGAAGAGCTAAGATTTATGACATGACTTTTCCTAGAAGATATGAAAGTTTCTTTCTATCCAAATAAAGTAGACCACACAAGTTACAAATAACTTGAGCATGACACCCAATGTAGGAATGCTTTTGCCCTAATAACTAATATGCCTCATGGAACCTTCAACATGACTGAAATGAATGTCTACTCAAAACAACTTAAACACTGAGATAATGATCCATTAGGTGAAGCCACATGAGAAGAAGAGATGATTAATATTTTCCATTTCGGACATAACCTTAGGTCCTACTTTATTTTTATTTTTTTTCTTTTACGCCATATTGGTGTTAAAAACATCAAATCTTATGTGCTTTATCTCACTTGTTTGAATTATATAAAGTATGGGGGTACTAATGAGCCAAGTAGGAGTTTTGCTCCGATCCATGTTAGTTTGTTTTATGCTCAAGTTGCTAAACCCAAGCCTTGCAGATTAAGTTAAGCACAAGCTTAGCTCATTTTGTCATTTCTTATACTTTTTGTAGTTTGTCTAAAATGAGAAACAATTATTTCAAAACCAAATGTACTTAATTTTGTATGAAAAACATTAATATAGATACTAGATAGTTGATCCATCTTATTATACTCAATCGAGCCAAGTCATTTTGACAACGTTTGTGCATACGTTTATATTTTATTATATAAGATATAAATGAATATTATTTCATGATAAAATATAATTAACTATATATAAAAATTACGTTGAAAGTAGGAGTAAGGTTATGCAATCTCATACTTAGGGACTTCAAGGCAAGTTGGTGCTGAGCCAAATTGAGCTAGTGCTAGGGGTGTTCATAGATGGACATGGATGTAGATAGGGGAATGTCTGTGTCCGTTTGTGGTTAGGGCATTGTGTCTATGTCCATCTGAATTTACAACAAACATATAAGATGCTATATCCATGTCCGTCTGTCATTGTCCATCCATATCTACAATGGACATATAGTATACTATGTTCATGTCCGTATGTCATTGTCCATACCAGACACAGACATGGATATCCACCTAGTCCCATGTCAATTCAGTTTTGTAAATGGAGATCTCATTTAGTTAGAGCATTGCTCATGAGCAACAAAAATGTACATCAAGGAAAATAAAAAATTAAAGAAGATAATGACATTTGAAATAAATTTAGAAGATGTAAGCATCAAAGAACAAACAAACAATCCATAGGATTAGAAAGAGACGCCCACTAACATCCAATTAAGCTTTGTTATGACGATGTGGATCTATATCAAAAAGAAATGCTCGATCACAAATTTCGTAAAAATAATCCAAGCCAGCATCAAGTTTTAAAAATACAAAACGGCACCGGAACCATTAGAGGCGGTTCAAGAGATGTCTCCTAAAAGTCAAACTTACCATGAACTATTTCCACATATTACCTCCACCGAACTTTCAAACATACAAATTCTTCTGCTTGTTGCTGATCCTTGTAATGCAGTCTTCCATAGTCTTTGACGGACTTTTTTGGATTCTGCAGCTGGTTTCATGTTAACAGCATGTTTTGGAACAATTTTCTCAAAATTCTGCTGTTTGTGATCAATTTTTTCAATGATTTCTTCCTACGTTTTATTTTATTTCTAAGAGAGTTGGATCTTCAAAATTTCTGCAAAATCTGATATCAAATTATTGCTTTTGCTTGAAACATTGCTGTTTGTCATTCCTCCCATCAGCTGAAAATGGTTGCCTTTCTGGTATTTCATGGCGTTTGTGTTGAAGTTAAAAACATGATGGCTACCCCTCATTCCTGCAACAAATTTTCGAATTTTTCCGGTGAATAGAATATAGGCAGTTAAAATGGGTTAGGCAATAGGCAGGGCCATCGGGTTTTTGGTTTGGGCAAACAGGTATAATGGGTAATCAAAGACATGAATGCAGATGCCTCTGGACACGGACACTTGTTTACCCGTGTCCGCAGCCACCTGTAGCTGGTTCTGCTTGTTCAACCAACCCAGTAGGTGAAATGCCCAACCAAGGATCATAATCTGTTGGAGCCGCCGGTGAAGTTTCACATCTGTTTATGATGGGATATTGATTTGTCCATATTCACAGCCATCTATACTTCTATAGCGGGCTAAGCTTGTTTAAGCAACGTGAAATGCCCCACTAAGGATCATAATCTGTTGGAGCCGCGGGTGAGTTCACATTTGTTGATGATGGGATATTTATTATGTACACACCAGCAGATAAGTCGTACGTGTAGACGCTGATTTTTTGTGCCACCTGTGTGCTACCGTGTTTGTCATTTATCTCTCGTTGACGGTTGACTAAGGGGTATTCACATATATCCATTATTTATTTATATTCGTACTTATATTTATATAGAGTTGATATTTTTTATGTCTACAGAAAACATGGACATAAACTAAATAATTTTATCCACCTTAATAGATAGCTATAGACACAAATAAATAATTGTATGAGTTTGTGGATGTCCATGTCTACCCATTTTTAATAGTGATTGGGACCTAGTTAAAAAAAAAAGGGATCAATCTCTATGTTATTATTGGACAATTGTAAATAGTAAAAAAAGTAGGATCTAGTAGCAATATAGCATATTAGGACTACTAAACAGTAAGAGTTGAGGTTTTTAGTCTATGTTCGAGTCCATCCATGTCTGCGACAAACAAAATTGGATAAAATATAATTTAAATTGCGGTGAACACAAACAAAGGGTATGCATATAGTGGATGAACACGGACAACTCTATGCCCACATCTATTTTCTATCTGTAAACACCCCTATGGTTGACCGGATAAACTATTAATTGTGTGGCTCATTTTCTATCAATCAATTTTTTGCATGTATCATAAATCCTTTTTAAGAAATCATGACACTAAATTGAGTTGCATTGTTCTATTTTTATTTTTTTGGTTGAGGAGGGGAGATCAAGTCCTTAGGACCAACTAGAAGGGGGCAACCTGCCTCTTAGAGCATTGCATCCCACTGTCAATCTTCTTTAACATGAAAAATTTACATAAATAGACCTGAAAATAGGCCAAAATACAAAAATAAGTGGGGAAATCCAGATTTGCAAAAATAGGCTTGCGCACATGTGAGATGACCACACGCGCATAGTAAAAGCCCTAAAATATCCTTGTAATGTTAAATAGGAGGTTGCATATTTCTTCATGCGCAAGTCTATCTCGATCGTCTCTCTCCCTCGACGTCCTCTCTCGGGCCAGCAGCCTCCCTCGGCATTCTCTCCCGGCCTAGCTGCCTCACTTAATGTTGTCTTCCTGCCTAGTCTCCTTCTCTCTTCTCCGTCGTCCTCCATTGTGTCGGGATTATCTCAAAGTAGACACATTTTGGGGGAGCGCTTGGCCAGCTCATTTGGTCGAAGCGAAGGTACTATGATGTATGTGCATGTTTTAGTGGGGAGACGAATATAGGAATCACGAGATGGCGATGGATGGATGTATAAGAGCCTCTAGCAGGTGCCCTCTCCCTTGAAGTTAAAGCAAGGGTTGTCAGGTAATGAAGGTTATCCAAAATATAGATGAAAGAAATGCAACACATTATTGGATCTGCTATCAAAGTCATTAAGGTTAACATATCTGGTGAAAAAAGAGAGACTCATTGGGAACATTGTAAGAGTGTAACGGACAACTGTAAGAGTATTACTGATAATTGCTAGTGGGAAACTGATAACCGAAAAGGTTGTGCTTGAATGAGGTAATTCCAAAATGGAAAACAGAGTATTGAGATAAATGAACATGCTTCTTAATTAGTTAACTTAAGATGTTAAATGAGATGTATATTTTGCTCTAATCCTATCTATTCTAATTTACTCTGATCTGATCTGATCCATTCTAATATGTTGTGATATGCTCTGTTATGCTCTACTATGTTTTGTGAAAGAAAGAGATATTCGATTTCGGTTAATTTATTATATTTCGTCTGATTCTGAATGATTTATTAGATTTTCTGGCTTTGATGATTTATTCTGATCTATCGACTCAAACTTATCAGAATATAAGTATATAAAATATATGATTGTATGCTGCCTGATGAATGTATTAGCCTTTATGCAAAACTACTTTGGGATTCAATCTTATTGGAACAATATCGTAGATTTTATCCAATAAGTACGTAGGCAACCAATATTATGGCAATGTTGGCCCAATCCAATTAGTTATAAATTATATTTTTGTTTTACTATACATGCAATGGAGCACTGAAGCTTCATAGTACGTACAGGAATGTTACAGCTCTCACACATAGAATTTTCTCTAGGAAGGAAAAATATTTTACTCCAATGTTTCCGGAACCCCTAGGTTGGGTTAGGCTGTCAAGATTAAGGGCCTCTGTGGCCCGAGGTGTGACAAACAGTCTCGGTGCAATTGAATACAAGGATTCTTACACACAAAAGTACTTATACTAAAACATCATTAATCACATCATCACATACACATGTTGTCAAGCCATGAGAATTTTAAATTCATGTTTTTATGAATAAAGTAGCAAAAATAAAATTTTAAAACTTTTTGTCAAATATTTGACAAGTTATCTCGATGTATGAGCCAATTATTTTTTGAACATATAAATACTAAATTAGAGTACAATAATAATCAAACTCAAAGCACATTTCAAATTAAACAAGTTCTTGCCTGAGAACATGTTTGAATATCTTGATATACACAAAAACAAACAAATTGGTACTTACATGCATAAAGTTGTATACCTTAAAGTAAGAAAATAATAAACACACAAAGTGGCCTAGAAATATTGTCCTTGGTGCACATCCAGAGTCTTAAAGTAACTTTAACCCTGTAAGTAACATGAATCACACAAATGCTGAGTATACGAATATAGCCAGTGGGATGGCTAAACAAGAATCAAGTAATGACAACACTTTCATAATTCAAGAACATTATAAAAGTATACTATTATCATAATTTCATAAAGTACATCAAGTAAGGCATAAAATAAAAATAAACCATAACATATAACAACATGCTCAAAAGCACAAGAACATAAACATTCTATTACTATGATCACACTTATCAGTTATTTATGTGACAACCCAGATTTTCGGTACATTTTAATAGTAAATTTTTTTATAAATTAATAGAGTACTATTTTAGATTTGTTACCTAAAGAGTTATTATAGAACTCTAAAAACCGAATATAAAGGTTTTTGAATAATTTGAATCGGAGGTAGTGGCCGAGGTAGAGATCGTGGGAGTGCGCATCATAAGCGGGCCCATGACAAAATTATAGTAAAACCTACCCTTGAGTGGTCTTGTTTCGAAGGGCACGTCAATACGAGTCCATCGGTACCAAGAAAGTATAATTCTGATATATAAGTAAGAAGTTAGAGCAATTTAAAGTTTTTAATAAAAAGAAAAAATATATATAATATTTTATTACGGGCTGATGCAAGCATTGCGTCAGCCACATTTTGACAGCGCGACGCGCAATGTCGCACGGTTCACCCCGCGGTTTCGCGTGGCCCGCAACGCGGGCCACGCGCGGAACCCACGTGTCGAGTTCCGCGGTATCGCGCGGTAACTGCGAGACACGCGCGGTTCCGCGCATCGGAACCGCACGGTGCGTATTTCCACTACGCGATGCGTGGCGGACACGCATCACTCCACGATTCCTTCCCGATTTCTATATAAACCGCCGCCATTCAGTTTTACTATTCACTTTCACCTCCAGTCAAAACTTCTGACCCTCCATTCCGAGCCGTTTTAATTCCAATTCAACCCGTTTCAAAGGCGTTCCTAGCTAAATCGACTGTGCCGGACGCTGTGACGGGGCCGGATTTTCCGTACAAGCTCTCTACAACTAAGAATTTTCTACTCCAAAGGTAGGGGGTCTTAAACTCTAACTTATGCTTTGCTTGTATGCTTTATTTTTATGGACCGTTTTTATTCAATCATACGTCTTTTCTTATGTTTTCAAAAGAAATGCTTTACGTATGTCATGTTTCATTTAATCAAAATTATGATATGATATGTGTGTTTTTTGGATGGTTCTATGGTTATACCTAGAACTATATTTTCTAGATACCTACCGAAGAAATTACGGTATTTGGCGCGCATATAGGTATAGAGTATCATGGGAAAACTCCTGCCTTTTGAGCTTCCTGTTGCCCCATGAGCATCGGAGGAATGCCGTTCGGTATCACGGCTCTGGATTTATCGTCATCGGACGAACCGGTGTTTTCTGAATTTGTTTATGAATTGGTTATGCCAAAATTATTACGATATGTTACTTAGCATTAAATTAGATTTTAATTCCACCTACTGAGTATAAAAATACTCACCCACGCTCAGACTCTGCAGGTAATAAAACCAACGCGGAGGTGTCGACCGAAGAATTATCTATGTAGTTTCTTTTAAATATCTCTGTAATAATCTGACATTTATAAAAGGCTGGTTAGGCTTGTATTTTGTAATTTAAATGCTCTACATGCAGTGTATTCTGGACTAGGTCCTAATTTTCTACTATGTTATATATTTTAGCTGTGCGTCAACTCCAAAATTTTATGTTTTATGTCGACTTATTTCTCATAGATCCGTACGGCAGACCATCACGTTCGGTTTCACGTGCCGAGCGAGATAATAATTACGCGAATTATAATGTATATTATTTTCTGACGGTCGCCACACTTGGTATTGGAGCACTTGACTCCACTGCTCCTAGAGCAGTCAATTTTTTTAATATTATAATTATATTTGATGCTTTCCTATGTAATGATATATATTATTTTTGTGTTTTCAAATGCTAAATCAGTTAATGGGAAAATCGAAAATGAGACTGATTTCAGGATCTTTATATCATATGTTAGCCCGAAAACCACCACCAAAGAAAAGCAAAAAGAGTCGCGGTATGGTAGAGTCTTCAACCACCTCGGAAATTACCACTGCCCTTTCCCAGAATAGTGGCGAGATCCAGGAAATAGTCAATATTCCCGACACACCTCTTTCGTTAGATGAAGTATATGAAGTACTAAACATTTCCGACACAACCATTGAACTGGAAAACACATATGAGGAAGAGGACCCTGAGGAAGAAGACCCGGACCCTGTAGAAGAGGACCTGATGGAAGAGGAACCATTGGAGGCCGATCCAATGGATGATGAATATTTTTGGAACAATATGATGATTAATGTTCCAGAAGAGGGGGAGATAATAGAAAATGTCGGCCAAGAGGAGATGAGGGTGGTCCCAGAGGAGGAAGCAGTGAGAGAAAATATCATTAGGGGGGAGGGAGTACATAACCCTATGTTAGATGTTGATCTGAACCTCTTGCCTCCAGAAGCGGAAGAGATGGCGGAAGTGGAAAGTGCACGTTGGGGAGATACGGGAAAGGGAATCGCATGGTACACAGACCAGTTACCAGAAATCTATGTACTATGCGAGCAGAGGGGGCACTACTTCTGTCAGTGCCCATGGTATACCGAACCACTGCCCGAACTATGCCCTATCTGCGAGAAGAACGGACACTACTTCTTCCAATGCCCTTATAAGAAATTTTTCCCTTGAACGTCTGAATGTGTGTGGTTGTGTTTTGGTTGCTTTCTCCAATGTGGTTAAAACACTTTTGTTGCTTGATGTAAAATAGAGTCTTTTGGCTTTACACTTCTTTTGTACGTTTGTTGACTGTAAATAGAGTCTTTTGGCTTTACAAGTGTATTATATACACTTCTTTTGTACGATGTAAATACGAGAATGGTTATATATATATACTTCTAGTTTACAAAAATTTGTTGTGAATTTAAGGTTATTACAATCTGTCTGAAATGTCTTCTAACAAAGAAGTACAACTGTCTGACAATTCTGCCCAAGCCGAAACTGCTGCTCAAGATGCAGCAGTACCTGAAAACCACATGGATAATTTCTTTGACCTTATGATTCAAAGGATGACTCAACATCTATAGACTCAAGGACTGCAACCCAGCCCTAATCACTTAAGTAACTCTAGGGAACCGACTAGTCATAGTGAGAAGGACAATTTACTTGAACGCTTTAAGAAGATCGCTCCAGAATTTTCTGGAGTAGATGGACCAGAAGCTGCTGAAAAATGGACGTTCGAAGTCGAACGAATTTTTAAAGCCTTGAAAGTCCCAGAAGATAGGAAAGTTGATGTAGCCACTTTCGCTATGATAGGAGAAGCGGCTTTTTGGTGGCCATCAGCTGAACGGAATTTCTTTCCAAATAGAGGAAATATCAAGTGGGAAGAATTTAGAGAAGTATTATACAACAAATATTTCCCGCCTCATGTTCAGGAAAAGAAGGAGAAAGAATTTTTAGATCTCCAACAAGGGAATATGACAGTTTTTCAATATGAAAATAAATTTGTTCAATTACAACGCTTCACTCCCGAAATCTGTTCAACGGAGCTAAAGAATGCCAGAAAATTCGTTAGAGGTTTGCATAATGGGCTTCGTAGTCGAATAGTAGGATTTCAACCTACTACTTTGGCAAAAGCTGTGGAATTGGCTTCACTATTAGAACAAGAATATCAGGAATTCTTAGCAGAGAAAAAGGATCGTGGACAAGGAAGTCGAATGGAAGATCGAAAGAGAAAATTCACAGCCCCTAATCAGTTCAATAACCAAAAATTTCAAAGAACCTCTGGACCACCGCCCCAAAACCAAAAAGAGAAGAAATTAGAGAAATGCGCCAAATGCAACTGATTTCATCCATTGGGGATCTATTACCTTACTGAAAGACGATGCTTCGCATGTGGGGACCATGAACACCAGATCAAGGAATGCCCCAAAAAGAAGATCAAAGAAGAGATCAAACCGGAGCAAAAACCAAAGGCTCAGGGGCGAGTGTTTGTTATTACTGCAGAAGAAGCTCAAACTTCAGCAGGAGTTATACAAGGTACACTTCTAATTTTAGATAAAGTTGCTAGTTTTAATAGATCCAGGATCAACGCATTCTTTCATATCCTGTGATTTTGCTTTAAGTACGGATTATCCAGCTATGGAACTAGGATATATCCTAGAAGTGTCAACTCCTGTAGGAAAAACTTTTATAGCTCAAAATTTTATGCAAGATGTGTCCATAACCTTTGACAACCAAAAATGGAAGGCTAACTTGATACTCTTAAGTATGAACGATTATGATGTCATCTTAGGAATGAATTGGTTAGCTGATAATGAAGCATTGGTGGATTGTAAGAAAAAGAAGGTGATATTCAGTAATCAAGGAGAGGAATGTACCTTTCATGGAAACAGAGAACCTTTAGGAGTATGCATTATTTCTGCCGTAAAGGCACAACAGTTGATATCTAGAGGATGTCAAACGTATCTTGCAAGTATAATCTTGGAAGAATCATCATCTCCCAAGATAGAGGATATTGAAGTTATAAGGAACTTTCCAGATATATTTCCTGAAGATCTTCCTGGGGTACCACCAAAGAGAGAGATAGACTTTAATATTGATTTAATACCAGATACAAAACCTATCTCTAAGGCACCCTATAGAATGGCACCTACAGAATTAAAGGAATTAAAGAATCAATTGCAAGAATTACTAAATAAAGGATTCATTAGACCAAGTGTCTCACCTTGGGGAGCTCCAGTCCTTTTTGTCAGGAAAAAAGATGGATCGTTGAGACTGTGCATAGACTATAGAATGCTTAACTCAGTAACTATTAAGAATAAGTATCCTTTACCCAGGATAGATGATTTATTTGACCAATTACAAGAAGCAAAAGTATTCTAAAAAATAGATTTAAGATCTGGATATCACCAGTTGAGAATACGGGATGAAGACATTCCAAAAACAGCATTTCGTACCCGTTATGAACACTATGAATTTTTAGTGATGCCGTTCGGATTGACGAATGCTCCTGCAGCATTCATGGATCTTATGAACCGAGTTTTCCGACCTTATTTGGATAAATTCGTGATTGTTTTTGTGGATGACATATTAGTCTATTCTTCCACTCCCGAAGAACACCAAACACACTTACAAATAGTTCTTCAAACTCTGAGAGACCATCAGCTATATGCCAAGTTAAGTAAGTGTGAGTTTTGGTTGGACAAGGTTGTGTTCTTGGGTCATGTCATTTCTAATAATGGAATATCAGTAGACCCTACCAAGATCGAAGCAGTCGTGAAGTGGGAAAGACCCAAAACTGTTACAGAAATTAGAAGTTTCTTAGGACTTGCTGGTTACTATCGAAGATTTATCCAAGACTTCTCAAAAATAGCTTTACCTTTAACAAAGTTAACTAGAAAAGGAGTAAGGTTTTTATGGAATGAAGATTGTGAGAAAGCATTTCAGGAATTAAAACAAAGATTAACCACCACCCCAGTTTTATCCTTACCAACTGGTAATGGAGGATTTGTAATTTATAGTGATGCCTCAAGAATGGGTCTTGGATGTGTCTTGATGCAACATGAGAAGGTAATAGCCTATGGTTCAAGACAATTAAAGAAGCATGAAGGTAATTACCCCATTCATGATCTTGAATTGGCAGCAATAGTTTTTGCCTTAAAACTCTGGAGACATTACTTGTATGGAGAGAAATTTGAAGTTTTTACAGATCATCAGAGTTTGAAATGCATTTTCTCTCAAAGGGATTTAAATTTAAGGCAAAGACGGTGGATTGAATACTTGAATGATTATCATTTCTCTATTCAATATCACCCAGGAAAAGCCAATGTAGTGGCCGATGCCTTGAGTAGAAAGACTTCAGGGATGGTAGCTCAACTGTTGATAAAAGAATGGAAACTAATAGAAGAGGTAATTGACATACAACCTCAATTACAACCAGGAACTAAGAAGGTAATTGTAGCTAATCTGGAAATAAAATATGAATTGGTTGAGCGCATTTCGGAGGCACAAAAAGAGGATGTAGAAGTACAAACCTTCTTAGGTAAGCCTGATTTTAATAGACATTCTAAGGATGGAATAAGATTTAAAGAACGACTAGTAGTCCCTACAGTACCTAAATTAAAACAAGAACTGCTGCAGGAAGCTCATAGGTCTTTAAAAGAACTGCTACACTATCCACCCAGGAGGAACAAAAATGTATCAGGACCTTAAAAGAAGTTTTTGGTGGAAAGGAATGAAAAAGGACATCGGAGAATTTGTCTCTAAATGCCTAACTTGCCAGCAAGTTAAGACATAATGTTAGAAACCCTCAAGTACTCTTCAACCTATCGAAATTCCAGAATGGAAGTGGGAACACATTTCTATGGATTTTGTTTCAGGCTTACCCAAGACATCAGCGGGTCATGAATCCATTTGGGTTATAGTGGATAGACTTACTAAGAGTGCTCACTTTCTCCCTTTAAAAAAGTCTCAAACATTGAATGTTCTAGCCAAAATGTATATAAAGGAAATTGTGAGTCGGCATGGCATACCCTTATCGATCATTTCAGATAGAGACAGCCGGTTCACTTCACACTTTTGGCAAAAACTCCAAGAAGAATTAGGTACTAATCTCAGATTTAGTACAACATTCCATCCACAAACTGATGGTCAGTCTGAACGAACTATTCAGACACTAGAAGACATGTTGCGGGCGTGTGCCATAGATTGGAAAGGTAACTAGGATGACTACTTACCATTAATTGAATTTTCTTATAATAATAGTTATCATTCCAGTATTGGTATGGAACCATATGAGGCTCTTTATGGACGACCTTGTCGATCCCCAACTTGTTAGAGTGAAGTTGGAGAAGGAAAATTAGTAAAATCAGAACTCTTACAACAGTGTGTGGATAAAGTAAAGCTTATACGGAGTCAGTTATAGACAGCTCAAAGTCGTCAAAAGAGCTACGCTGATCAACGAAGAACAGATCTCGACTTCTGTAAAGGTGATCACGTGCTTCTAAAGGTATCACCAACTCGGGGAATTATGAGATTTGGTATGAAAGGAAAGCTAAGTCCTCGATTTATAGGACCATTTGAAATTCTTGATAAAACAGGACCAGTAGCTTACAGATTGGCATTACCCCCTCAGCTCGATAAGGTCCATAATGTGTTTCATGTGTCAATGCTTCGCAAATATGTGCAAGATCCTTCTCATGTCTTGGATCAGACAATGATCAATCTAGAACCAGACTTGACATTTGAAGAAAAACCGGTCAGAATTTTGGATCGAAAAGAACAAATCTTGAGGACAAAAAGGATTCCATTAGTCAAAGTGTTATGGCAGCATCATTCTTCAGAGGAAGCCACATGGGAATTAGAGAGTGATATAGTAAAGAAATATCCTGAACTATTTGATGACTAGCAAGTCAATTTCGAGGACGAAATTTATGTAAGGAGGGAAGAATGTGACAACCAAGATTTTCGGTACATTTTAATAGTAAATTTTTTATAAATTAATAGAGTACTATTTTAGATTTGTTACCTAAAAAGTTATTATAGAACTCTAAAAACCGAATATAAAGGTTTTTGAATAATTTGAATCGGAGGTAATAGCCGTATGTAGAGATCGTGGGAGCGCGAATCATAAGCGGGCCCACGATAAAACTACAATAAAACCTACCCTTGAGTGGTCTTGTTTCGAAGGGCTCGTCAATATGAGTCCATCGGTACCAACAACTTATAATTCTGATATATAAGTAAAAAGTTAGAGCAATTTGAAGTTTTGAATAAAAAGAAAAAAAATATATAATATTTTATTACGGGCTGACGCAAGCATTGCGTCAGCCACATTTTGACCGCGCGACTCGCGACATCGCGCGGTTCACCCCGCATGGCGGGCCCGTGGGTCTGCGCCGCGCGGTTTCGCGCGGACCGTAGGTCCACGCGACACGCGGAACCCACGTGTCGGGTTCTGCGGTATCGAGCGGTAACCGCACGACACGTGCGGTTCCGCGCGTCGGAACTGCGCGGTGCGTATTTCCGCTGTGCGACGCATGGCGAACACGCATCACGCGGCGATGCCTTCCCGATTTCGATATAAACCGCCGCCATTCAGTTTTACTATTCACTTTCACCTCCAGTCAAAACTTCTGACCCTCCATTCCGAACCGTTTTAAGTCCAATTCAACCCGTTTCAAAGGTGTTCCTAGCTAAATTGACTGTGTCGGACGCTGTGACAGGGCTGGATTTTCCGTACAAGCTCTCTACAACTAAGAATTTTCTACTCCAAAGGTAGGGGGTCTTAAACTCTAACTTATGCTTTGCTTGTATGCTTTATTTGTATGGACTGTTTTTATTCAATCATACGTCTTTTCTTATGTTTTCAAAAAGAAATGCTTTACGTATGTCATGTTTCATTTAATCAAAATTATGATATGATATGTGTGTTTTTTGGATGGTTCTATGGTTATACCTAGAACTATATTTTCTGGATACCTACCGAAGAAATTATCGGTATCTGGCATGCGCATATAGGTATGGAGTATCATGGGAAAACTCCTGCCTTTTGAGCTTCCTGTTGCCCCATGAGCATCGGAGGAACGCCGTTCAGTATCATGACTTTGGATTTATCGTCATCGGACGAACCGGTGTTTTCTGAATTTGTTTATGAATCGGTTATGCAAAAATTATTACGATATGTTACTTAGCATTAAATTAGATTTTAATTCCACCTACTGAGTATAAAAATACTCACCCACCCTCAGACTCTGCAGGTAATAAAACCAACCCGGAGGTGTCGACCGAAGAATTATCTATGTAGTTTCTTTTAAATATCTCTGTAATAATCTGACATTTATAAAAGGCTGGTTAGGCTTGTATTTTGTAATTTAAATGCTCTACATGCAGTGTATTCTGGACTAGGTCCTAATTTTCTACTACGTTATATATTTTAGTTGTGCGTCAACTCCAAAATTTTATGTTTTATGTCGACTTATTTCTCATAGATCCGTACGGCGGACCGTCACGTTCGGTTTCACGTGCCGAGCGAGATAATAATTACGCGAATTATAACGTATATTATTTTCTGACGGTTGCCACAATTTACTCCCTAAGTGTAAGTCATAAAAGGTTCTATATGATACGACAACCACATCTAAGAATCCAACCATGCCTTACTAGACTATGAACTACTCATAATATGACCTCATTTCTTCTTAAGCTTGCCTACTCCATCAATGTCATGAAGTTAAGTCCCACAAGGGCTCATAGATCTAAGTGGTCGAGATCTTAACTACCATGATAGTCGAAATATTTTATATTACATTGTGCGGGACCAGTCTTCTTTTAATATTTTAGTTAAAGGGTGCGATCCATAACAAGGATTCTCACACACAAATGTACTTATATCAAAACATCATTAATCACATTAGCACATAGACATGCATATCATGTATTAAATATTATGCTACTATATCACATAATAATAGCTTAAAACATATAGCATGCCATGCTAAAAATTACCTAAAACTGACTTACTGTTAGTAGACTCACTGATGTGTGAGTGAAGTTACTGGTGCCCTTTTCATAAATTAATAATCATATCATCACGTACATATGCATTTTTATGCATATAAATTTCATGTCAATTTTATGCTATTATATTACTTAATAATAGCTTATATCATATAGTAACTCATGCTTAAAAATACCCGTTACTGGCTTATTATCCGTAGACTTACAGACATGTTGGGAAGGTTACTGATGCCCATAGGTAACCCATCAATATGTCAAACCTCATACACAGTGGATTGAGTGGATCAGCCAACCTCATTTGTGCCACACTGAATGTGTCGCCCTCATTGCCAATGGTTGACCGATTGCACACCGATGCATCGATATGTGTCAGTGTCAATGTTAGTACTGTCAACTCCTCCATTTCACCAGTGACGTCATAGACATGTCGGAGGTCATGTTAAAAATCGGGAAGAAATAATAGAGATTGTTCCTAATTCCTAAGTTCTCTCAAACAAATGCTATAACGAAATTCTTTCCACCCACACCCCCTTCCCACAACAACTAATGATGATTAATCTATCTTAGGATCAGTAAAAAGTGGGATAAACATGATCTCATGCATATTCATGACAAAAATCGCATATATCCTACTCTACATGCTTTCATACCAAAAAATAATTATGAACTATCAAACATATTCACTTCAAAAATAAAATCATGGTAATAAGGTTAGCAATCCGACTTATTTCACGATACAAAAATCCTCCCTCACACACAATGCTAGCTAATCTCCTAAGAAATTTACTCTCTCACTTGATTCTTCTTGATTTGAAGTGCCTTTGATCATCTCCCTTTTTGTTTAGAAGGTTTTTCTAAGAAAAATAAAGTCTAAGGAACTCAAAAGTCACTTATAAGGAAAATGAGATAAAAGTATGGTGTAAAATAGTCAAACTAGGTGGTTTTTTTTATCAAAATTGTAAAATTGTCTATAACCATGGGCAACCAATTGACATGTCAGTGGCCTGCCAACAGAAATTGATAGCAATACCAAGTCCCAAATTCAAGTAGCCATAACTTCTTCATAATAACTCCGATTAACATGTTCTTGTGGCTTTACGAAGATATTTCTATCTTCTATATGACCCAAAAATTTCATATAAAAAATCCACCTCTAGAAAAAGTTATACTATTATGAAAGTATAACGGTCAAATAGGCAAGTGCCTGCTAATCATTGATAGTGCCTCAGGTACAACTTCGGACAATTATAACTTCTTCATTAAAACTCCAATGTGTGTATTTTTAGAGTCGTTACAAAGCTATTTTATGTCATTTCAATCCCCCAAGTTTCATATTTCAGGATAAGTTATTTTATTGAGACTGCTCAAAGGTCAAATTTATTATTTTCTACATATACTCTGAAACTTCCTTGATATTACATCTATTATAACTTCCTCATCTGAGTTTTGATTTGGACACTTTTGGTAGTTCTACGAAGCTCTTTATGTTTACTATTTAAAAATAAATTTTATATCCAAACTCTATATATAGAGGAATATATTATACTATGATGACCTGAGGGTCAAACTCACTTATTTCTACATGGCCAAGTATAGGGAATTTAAAAAATTATTGGGTGTTACAATGTGCATGTTCAAAAATGAGTAAGTCACACTCTGAGATATTTTGTAGCAGATTTTGACAAATGATTTGTGAAAATTCGTTTCCAACTTTTCATTGTGATATTTATGGGGAAATGAGTTTAAAAATCTTGGGGTGTGGCAACTATTATGCTACTGGTCCTAATTTGCTAGTAATGTATTGGTTCTAATTTGCTCTTATGGTACTAGTTCTAATTTTCTATTATGCTACTGGTTCTAATTTGTTTATGATATTATGGTACTGGTTCTCATTTGCTATTATGTTTAGAAGATCATATATGTTAAGCTGCTAGTTATAATAGCAAATTTTTATAACATAGAACACTTTGTTTAAGAGTCTAATAGCATAGAACAACTATATGTTGATTAGCCAATTTATGTTAATCTACTGGTTCATTAAGAACTATTGGTTAAGCTACTGGTTCTAATAGCATAGAACAACTCTATGTTGATTAGCATAGAACAACTATATGTTGATGTTAAACTACTGGTTAACTCTTTCCTATTTGTAGCTACTGGTCCAAATATCCTATGTCAAAATTAAGCTACTAGTTCAAATAGCATAGAACAACTTGTTTAGAAGTTAAACTCCTAAAGAAGTTTTTAATGTGAATAGTTAAGGCAAAAAACAAAGAATGCGCTAATTTTAATTATATTTTTGTATTTTATGTGTGCCTTCAATTGCATGTTATTTCTGCATTCACTACACCAAAATAGAGGAGGCGTAGGGCTGATGAAGGCATATATACTATCCTGCAGGCAATCATTTTGCTATGTTTTTCTAACATGTCTACCAATCTTCAGTTTTTATTTATTTGTTTTAGACAAGGTTCATGAACAATGTTTGCTTTATATTTCCATTTATACAAGATTTTTCTTTCTATAAAATGAAAATAGTAATAGAAAAGGTTGATGAACTGCCTATTGGTGATTATTTTGAAAGAAGTCATTACCTTGGGATTTAGACATTTTCTTCATTATTGCCTTTAAAATAGGAATCTCAATAGAATCATTGGCCATTTATACTTCTCGTATTTCTTTGAACATTAATATAATTGGATGGTCTATTTATTTAATCATACCCATGCTCCTCATTGTAACATTTCTTTTGATTCAAGCAATACTGTTAAATAACAATTATTGCCATCTATTAACTAAATTATGTTTTTTCCTCTACACATTGACTAAACTATTATATAGAAAGCTATAATGTGAATGATGGATAAGAGTTGGATTAACAAGTCTAGGATTCCTTCTAAGTACATTGAAAGAGGGAAAAGAATCATAGATCTAGTCGTAGAACGTGGGGACAGGTACAAATGGAAAGTGGGAATGTCCATGCCTTAAGTGCAACAATGTATTGTATCAAACTGGCATTGCAACTTTTGAACTCCTGATATGCAATAATATTGTACAAAGCTACACCATATGGATTCATTATGCGGAGTCATCATCTAATGAAATAGCATGCTTCTTCTGTGAGTTGTTCTCTAAAGAATGCAAGGTTAATGATATAAAATGACTAGATCAACATATTGGAATAGTTCTATGTTATTTGGAATGGATTTTCCTTCTAGCTTTTTTTGATGTTATGGAGCATTTGCATATACTAGCTTCATTGGCTATATTGGGAGGACCAGTCCATTATCGATGAATGTACCCACTTGAAAGGTATTTATTTATTTTTGTTAATTTACTTGTATTTTGATATGTAATTATATGTGTTCACTTACACATATTGACTTTAGAGGTTTGTAGGTACTTGTGTACCTTAAAGTTTTATGTGTATAACAAGGTTCAACCCGAGAGGTCTAAATGCAGAAGCATACATCGCTGATGAATGTCTTGAATTTTGTTCAAGATATTTTAATAATGTTGAAACAAGGCTAATCTAATCCCAAGGTTTTGTGATGAAGTTACGTTAGGTGGGTCAATGTTTTTTCTAAGCAAACTTGAATTAGAGCAATCACATCAATATGTGTTATTTGATAATGATAATTGTATCATATCTTACACATAAGGAATATTTGTATATGCTCATGCAAATTTATTCTTCACATTTAGTTGAAATATTAACTTTTTATTATAAAAATGTCATGTTTAATATGAGCAGACAACACATTAATCTTCTCACCATTTTATGCCTGCAATCAAGACCACACAATATCCAAAAAATTGCATAATGAACAGTTTATAAATTGGTTTAAGAAAGAAGTAAATTTTAAAACAATTATATGATGGAGCACATGTGGCGACTGTCATAAAATAATATACGCCATAATCCGCATAATTATTATCCCGCTTGGCATGTGTTACATCGCACGTGATGCCGAACGTGACGGCCGACATTAGGGACCAAAGAAAATAACAACGCTTAAAACATAATAATTTATATTACTTTGGAGTTGACGCACAACCAAGATATTACATATGACATAATAGCAAATTAGGACCTAGTCCAAAATACACTGTATTAGAGCAGTTAGATTACAAAATATAGGCCTAACAAGCCTTTCATAAAAGTCATAATATTACAGAGATTGATGTAAATATTAAAAGAAACTATGTAGATAATTTTGCGGTTGACACCTCCGGGTTGATTTTACTAGCTGCAGAGTCTGGGGGTGGGTGAGTATATTTATACTTAGTAGGTGGAATTAAAATCTAATTTAATGCTAAGTAAAAAACCATAATAATTTTTGCTAAACAAAATTTATTACATAAACAGATTCAAAAATAATTTCGAAAAAACACCGGTTCGTTCGATGATGATAAATTCAGAGCTGTGATACCTAACGGCGTTCCTCCGATGCTCATGGGGCAACAGGAAGCTCAGAAGGCAGGAGTTTTCCCATGATACTCCATACCTATGCGCACGCTAGATACCGATAATTTCCTCGGTAGGTATCCAGAAAACATATAGTTCTAGGTATAACCCTAGAACTATCTACAAAATACACTTATCACATCATAATTTTGATTAAATAAAACTTGATATATGTAGAACATTTCTTCTGAATTCATAAGCAAAGAAGTATAACTAAATAAAAATGGTATATAAAACATCAAGTAAACATGCAGAGCATAGATTAGAGTTTAAGACCCCCTACCTTAGAGTTGGGTAGAAAGTTTGTGGCTGCAGAGTGCTTGTACGGAAAGTCTGGCCCCGTCACAACGTTCGACACCATCAATTTAGTTAGAAACGTATTTTGAACAGGTCGAATCGGACTTAAAACGGCTCGGAACGGAGGGTCAGAAGTTTTTGACTGTGGTAGAAGTGAATAGTAAAAATGGAAACAAACTGAATTTATAGCCGATGTGAACCGCGCGATGCGTGTCCACCACGCATCGCGCGGTGGCACTGTGTACCACACGGTTACCGCGCAGTTCCACACGATAATACGGAACCCGACATGCGGGTTCCGCGTGTCGTGCGGATGCGGAACCGACGTGCAGCCCGCATCGCGGGCCATGCGGTTTCGTGCGCCGTGCGGGTACACTGCATAGCGTGGTCCCGCACACAAACTGCGGGCCCATTGTGCGATTGAACCGCACGACAGCGCGCGCCATCCTGCGTCAGCGTCGGCTGACGCAATGCTTGTGTCAACTAACTTAAATATTATTATAATTTTTTTCTTTTTCTAAAAACTTTAAATCATTATAACTTTTTAAGTATATGTCGGAATAATACGTTCTTGGTACCGATGGACTCGTATCGATGAGCCCTTCGAAACAAGACCACTAAAGGATAGGTTTTACCATGGGTCCACCCATGATGCACGTCTCCCACGATCTATACTTACGGCTACCACATCCGATTCAAAAACCTTTATGTTCATATTTTAGAGTTCTACAATAACTCTTTAGGTACCAAATCTAAAATAGTACTCTATATATATATATTAAAATTATACTATTAGAAACGTACCGAAAATTTGGGTTGTCACATTCTTCCCTCCTTTCAGAAATTTCATCCTCGAAATTAAACTTGCTAGTCTTCAAATAGTTCTAGATATTTCTTTAATATATCACTTTGTAATTCCCATGTGGCTTCTTCTGAAGAATGATGCTACCATAATACTTTGACTAATGGTATCCTTTTTGTCCTCAAGATTTGTTCTTTTCGATCCAAAATTCTGACCGGTTTTTCTTCAAATGTCAAATCAGGTTCTAGGATGACCATTGTCTGATCTAAGACATGAGAAGGATCTTGCACATATTTGCAAAGCATTGACACATGAAACACATTATGGACCTTGTCCAACTGAGGGGGCAATGCCAATCTGTAAGCTACTGGCCCTATTTTATCAAGAATTTCAAATGGTCCTACAAATCAAGGACTTAGTTTGCCTTTAATACTAAATCTCATAACTCCCCAAGTGGGTGATACCTTTAGCAACACATGATCACCTACGCAGAAGTCGAGGTCTTTTCTTCGTTGATCAGCATAGCTCTTTTGACGACTCTGAGCTGTCTCTAATCGACTCCATATAAGCTTTACCTTATCCACACACTACTGTAAGAGTTTTGATTTTACCAATTTCCCTTCCCCAACTTCACTCCAACAAGTCGGGGATCGACAGGGTCGTCCATAAAGAGCCTCATATGGTGCCATACCAATACTGGAATGATAGTTATTATTATAAGAAAATTCAATTAATGGAAAGTGTTCATCCCAGTTACCTTTCGAATCTATGGCACATGCCCGCAACATGTCTTCTAATGTCTGAATAGTTCGTTTAGATTGACCATCAGTTTGCGAATGGAATGTTGTACTAAATCTGAGATTAGTACCTAATTCTTCTTGGAGTTTCTGCCAAAAGTGCGAAGTGAACCGGCTATCCCGATCTGAAATGATGGATAAAGGTACTCCATGTCGACTCACAATTTCCTTTATATACATTTTGGCCAGAACAAACAACGTCTGAGACTTCTTTAGAGGGAGAAAGTGAGCACTCTTAGTAAGTCTATCCACTATAACCCAAATGGATTCATGACCAGCTGATGTCTTGGGTAAGCCTGAAACAAAATCCATAGAAATGTGTTCCTATTTCCATTCTGGAATTTCAATAGGTTGAAGAGTACCTGATGGTTTTTGACATTCTGCTTTAACTTGCTGACAAGTTAGGCATTTAGAGACAAATTCTTTGATGTCCCTTTTCATCCCTTTCCACCAAAAACTTCTTTTGAGATCCTAGTACATTTTTGTTCCTCCTGGGTGGATAGTGTGTTGAGACCTATGAGCTTCATACAACAGTTCTTGTTTTAATTCAGGCACTGCAGGGACTACTAACCGTTCTTTAAATCTTATTTCATTGTTAGAATGTCTATTAAATTCAGGTTTACCTAAGAAGGTTTGTACTTCTACATCCTCTTTTTGCGCCTCCAAAATGCACTCAATCAATTCTGATTTTATTTCTAGCTTAGCTATGATTACCTTCTTGGTTCCAGATTGTAATTGAGGTTGTAAATATATTACCTCTTCCATCAATTTCCATTCTTTTATCAACATTTGAGCTACCATTCCTGTGGTCTTCCTACTCAAGGCATCGGCTACTACATTGGCTTTTCCTGGGTGATATTGAATAGAGAAGTCATAATCATGCAAGTATTCAATCCGCCGTCTTTGCCTTAAATTTAAATCCCTTTGAGAGAAAATGTACTTCAGACTCTGATGATATGTAAAAACTTCAAATTTTTCTCCATATAAATAACGTCTCCAAAGTTTGAAGGCAAAAACCATTGCTGCCAATTCAAGATCATGGATGGGGTAATTACCTTCATGCTTCTTTAATTGTCTTGAAGCATAGGCTATTACCTTCTCATTCTGCATTAAGACACATACAAGACCTATTCTTGAGGCATCACTATAAATTACAAACCCTCCACTACCAGTTGGTAAGGATAAAACTAGGGTGGTGGTTAATTTTTGTTTCAACTCCTGAAATGCCTTCTCACATTCCTCATTCCATAAAAATCTCACTCCTTTTCTGGTTAGCTTTGTTAAAGGTAAAGCTATTCTTGAGAAGCCTTGGATAAACCTTCGATAGTAACCAGCAAGTCCTAAGAAACTTCTAATTTCTGTGACGGTTTTGGGTCTTTCCCACTTCAAGACTACTTTGATCTTTGTAGGGTCTACTAATATTCCATTGTTAGAAATGACATGACCCAAGAACACAACCTTGTCCAACCAAAACTCACACTTACTTAACTTAGCATATAGCTGATGGTCTCTCAGTGTTTGAAGAACTATTTGTAAGTGTGCTTGATGTTCTTCGGGAGTGGAAGAATAGACTAATATGTCATCAACAAAAACAATCACGAATTTATCCAAATAAGGTCGGAAAACTCGGTTCATAAGATCCATGAATGCTGCAGGAGAATTCGTTAATCCAAATGACATCACTAAAAATTCATAGTGTCCATATCTGGTACGAAATGCTGTTTTTGGAATGTCTTCATCCCGTATTCTCAACTGGTGATATCCAAACTTTAAATCTATTTTTGAGAATACTTTTACTTCTTGTAATTGGTCAAACAAGTCATCTATCCGGGGTAAAGGATACTTATTCTTGATAGTTACCGAGTTAATCATTCTATAGTCTATGCATAGTCTTAGAGATCCATCCTTTTTCCTGACAAAAAGGACTGGAGCTCCCCAAGGTGAGACACTCGGTCTGATGAATCCTTCATTTAATAATTCCTGCAATTGATTCTTTAATTCCTTTAGTTCTGCAGGAGCCATTCTATAGGGTGCCTTAGAGATAGGTTCTGTAGCTGGTACTAAATCAATATTAAAGTCTATCTCTCTCTTTGGTGGTACCCCAGGACGATCGTCAGGAAATATATATGGGAAATCCCTTATAACTTCAATATCTTCTATTTTGGAGGATGATGACTCCTCCAAAATTAGACTTGCAAGATATGCTTGACATCCTCTAGATGTCAATTGATGTGCCTTTACAGCAGAAATGATGCATGCTCCTAAAGGGTCTCTGTTTCCATGAAAGGTAAATTTTTCCTCTCCTTGTTTATTGAATATGACTTTCTTCTTCTTACAGTCTACTAATGTTTCATTGTCAGCTAACCAATCCATTCCTAATATGACATCGTAGTCGGTCATACTCAAAAGTATCAAGTTAGCCTTCCATTTTTTTGTTTTCTAAGGACATTAACACATCTTGCATAAATTTTTGAGCTATAAAAGTTTTTCCTACAGGAGTTGACACTTCTAGGATATATCCTAGTTCCATAACTGGATAATCCGTACTTAAAGCAAAGTCACAGGATATGAAAGAATGTGTTGATCCTGGATCTATTAAAACTTTAACAACTTTATCCAAAATTAGAAGTGTACCTTGTATAACTCCTGCTGAAGTTTGAGCTTCTTCTGCAGTAATAGCATACACTTGCCCCTGAGCCTTTGGTTTTTGCTCTTGTTTGATTTCTTCTTTGATCTTCTTTTTGGGGCATTCCTTGATCTGGTACCCAGGGTCTCCACATGCGAAGCAGCATCTCTCAACAAGGTAATAGATCCCTGATGGATGAAATCGGTTGCATTTGGAGCACTTCTCTAACTTCCTCTCTTTTTGGATTTGGGGCGGTGGTCCAGAGGTTCTTTGAAATTTTTGATTATTGAACTGATTAGGGGCCATAAATTTTCTTTTCCGATCTTCCATCCGGCTTCCTTGTCCACGATTTTTTTTTCTCAGCTAAGAATTCATGATATTCTTGCTCTAGCAATGACGCTAATTCTATGTCTTTAGCCAAAGTAGTAGGTTGAAATCCTACTATTCGACTACGAAGCCCATTATGCAAACCTCTCACGAATTTTTGGGCTCCCTTTAGCTCCGTTGAGCAGATTTCAGGAGCGAAGCGCTCTAACTGGACAAATTTGTTTTCATACTGAAAAACTATCATATTACCTTGTTGAAGATCCAAAAATTCTTTCTCTTTCTTCTCCTGAACATGAGGAGGGAAATACTTGTTGTACAACACTTCTCTAAATTCTTCCCACTTGATATTTCCTTTGTTTGGGAAGAAATTGCGTTCAGCTGATGGCCACTAGAAAGTTGCCTCTCCTGTCATAGCGAAAGTGGTTACATCCACTTTCCTATCTTCCAGAACTTTCAATGCTTTAAAAATTCTTTCAACTTCGAATGTCTACTTCTCAGTAGCTTCTGGTCCATCTTCTCCAGAAATTCAGGAGCGATTTTCTTAAACCGTTCAAGCAAATTATCCTTCTCACTATGACTACTTTTAGTCAGTTCCCTAGAGTTACTTAATTGGTTAGGGCTGGGTTGGAACCCTTGAGTCTGGAGATGTTGAGTCATTCTTTGAATCATCAAGTAAAGAAAATTATCCATGTGATTTTCAGGTGCTACTGCATTCTGAGCAGCATTCTCGGCTTGGGCAGAATTGTCAGACAATTGTACTTCTTTATTAGAAGACATTTCGGGCTAGCAGATTGTGATAACCTTAAATTCACAAGAAATTTTTGTAAACTAGAAGTATATATATATATAACCATTTTCATAATTACATTATACAAAAGAAGTGTATAAAATACACTTGTCAAGCCAAAAGACTCTATTTACTTCAGACAACAAAAGTGTATTGACTACACTTGACAAAACAACTATAAACAAAGCAAGCACAACCACACACCTTCAGATCTTCAAGGGAAAAATTTTCTATAAGGGCACTTGAAGAAGTAGTGTCCGTCCTTCTCACAGATAGGGCATAGTTCAGGCAGTGGTAATGTGTACCATGGGCATTGACATAAGTAATGCCCTCTCTGCTCACATAGTACACAGATTTCTGGCAGTTGGTCTATGTACCATACTATTCCCTTTCTCCTATCTCCCCAATGTGCACTCCCAGCTTCTGCCATTTCTTCCGCTTTCGGAGGTAAGAGATTCAGAACAACATCACTCATAGGGTTATTTATTCCTTCACCCCTAATCACATTTGCCCCCACATTTTCCTCTCCTTAGACTTCCATCATCTCCTCTCCGCCTACATTTTCTACTATCTCTCCCTCGTCCGGAACATCAATCAGCATGTCGTTCCAAAAGTACTGATCATCCATTGGATCTGCCTCCAATGGTTCTTCTTCCATCAGGTTCTCCCCCAACTGGTCTTCCTCCACCGGGTCCTCCTCCAACTAATCCTCCTCCAACGGGTCTTCCTCCTCTAATGTGTCCTCTTCTAACGGTTCAATCGGAAATGTTCACTAACTCATCTACTTCTTTTAATGAAAGAGGCGTGTCAGGAGCATTGACTACCTCTTGGACATCGTCGCTACTCTGGGGAAGGGTGGTAGTAATTTCTGAGTTATTTGAAGACTCTGCCATACTGCGACTCTTTTTGTCTTTTCTCGGTGGTGGTTTTCGGGCTGACCTATGATATAAAGATCCCAAAATAAGTTTCATTTTCAATTTTCCCATTAACTGAATTAACATTTTAAAACACAAAACAAAATATATCATTGCATAAGAAAGCATCAAATATAATTACTATGATATTATATAAAAAAATGACTGCTCTACGAACAATGGAGTCAAGTGCTCTGACACCAAGTGTGGCGACCGTCATAAAATAATATACGCCATAATCTGCGTAATTATTATCCCGCTCGGCACGTGTTACATCGCACGTGATGCTGAACATGACGGCCGACATTACGAACCAAAGAAAAGAACAACGCTTAAAACATAATAATTTATATTACTTTGGAGTTGACGCACATCCAAGATATTACATATGACATAATAGCAAATTAGGACCTAGTCCAAAATACACTGTATGTAGAGCAGTTAGATTACAAAATATAGGCCTAACAAGCCTTTCATAAAAGTCATAATATTATAGAGATTGATGTAAATATTAAAAGAAACTAAGTAGATAATTCTACGGTCGACACCTCCGGGTTGATTTTACTAACTGCAGAGTCTGGGGGTGGGTGAGTATATTTATACTCAGTAGGTAGAATAAAAATCTAATTTAATGCTAAGTAAAAGACCATAATATTTTTAGCTAAACAAAATTTATTACATAAATAGATTCAAAAATAATTTCGGAAAAACACTGGTTCGTTCAATGACGATAAATTCGAAGCTGTGATACCGAACGACGTTCCTCCGATGCTCATGGGGCAATAGGAAGCTCAGAAGGCAGGAGTTTTCCCATGACACTCCATACCTATATGCGCGTGCCAGATACAGATAATTTCCTCGGTAGGTATCCAGAAAATATATAGTTCTAGGTATAACCCTAGAACTATCTACAAAATACACTTATCACATCTTAATTTCGATTAAATAAAACTTGATGTACGTAGAACATTTCTTCTGAATTCATAAGCAAAGAAGTATAACTAAATAAAAACGGTATATAAAACATCAAGTAAACGTGCAGAGCATAGATTAGAGTTTAAGGCCCCCTACCTTAGAGTTGGGTAGAAAGTTTGTGGCTGCAGAGTGCTTGTAGGGAAAATCTAGCCCCATCACAACGTCCGGCACCATCGATTTAGTTGGAAATGCCTTTTTAACGGGTCGAATCGGACTTAAAACGGCTCGGAATGGAGGGTCGGAAGTTTTTGACTGTGGTAGAAGTGAATAGTAAAAATGGAAACGAACTGAATTTTTAGCCGACGTGAACCGCGCGATGTGTGTCCACCACGCATCACGCAGTTGCATCGTGCGCCGCACAGTTACAGTGCGGTTCTGTGTGATAATACGAAACCCGACACACGCGTTCCGTGTGGATGCGGAACCGACGCACGGCCCGCGTCACGGGCCATGCGGTTCCGTGTGTCGCATGGGTACACTACGTGGAGTGGTCGCGCGGTCAAACCGTGCAACGCCACATCGCGCGGTTGATCCGTGCGATGGCGCGGGCCGTCCTGCGTCAGTGTCGGCTGACGCAATACTTACGTCAGCCGACTTAAATATTTTTTTTTCTTATTCTAAAAACTTTAAATCGTTATAACTTTTTAACTATACATTAGAATAATATGTTCTTGGTACCGATGGACTCGTATCGATGAGCCCTTCGAAACAAGACCACTTAAGGATAGGTTTTACCGTACTTTTATTGTGGGTCCGTCCATGATGCACGTCTCCCACAATCAATACTTACGGCTACCACATCCGATTCAAACGATTCAAAAACCTTTATGTTCGTATTTTAGAGTTCTACAATAACTCTTTAGGTACTAAATCTAAAATAGTACTCTATCAATATATTAAAATTATATTATTAGAAACGTACTGAAGATCTGGATATCACAGCACATGCTTATCTTTGCACTCATATATAGGACTTGATTAACTTGTCCCATGTAACACCCAAGAATATTATAAATGGTTTCATTAGAATTTACGAAAAAAATTTGCAAGATAACAACAATAAATCAGAAAAAATGATGAAATATGAAACCTGTAAAAACAGTTTTACAATTTAAAACATCATGCAAACATTTTTCCCATATGAAAATTTTCTTTTCAATCATCGTACAACCAAACTAAACATTCTCAACCATGAAGTAAAAACAAAAGTACTAAATAAATCACCATGATCATGGGTTTAAATACAAATCTATCTAAACTTCCCTGAGTACAAATCCCATAGATTGTCCATACTCAAATCCAATATACAAGTAAAGAAATTAAATATATCTTCTCACCCAATACATGAAATTTATAATAGATACAAGTTGTGGCAGAAATAATAAAGATTCAAAGTAAAACAAGGTTATACCTAAGCCAATAGAAGTCGGTTCACCAATAGAAACAGGAGTCCATCTCCAGGAGCTCTTATTCAAATGTCTGCGAAAGTCTCTCGAACAAGCGAGGCTAAAAAGAGAAAAATGAATATTTTCATACTCAATATAAAATACTCGTAGAAAATACTCAATAGGGGAGTTCTAATCAGTGAACTCTGTAAGTCTATATATAGATGCGCTCATGAAATTTACACAAGAAGCAAACATAACAAAACATAATTAAAATCTCACCAAATAATTCATCCAAGCCCAAAAACATACTAGCTTACAATACATGCTTACACTTACTCTTCCTTGTACCATCGTACTCAATCCCGAAGCTTACTGTAATGCCCAAGGTTTTTGAACATATTTTCTTAAAATTTCACTAAATTTTTTTGCAATATACCGCTGTAAATCGGGAAAAATGACGAAATATGAAACATGTGAAAGAAATTTTTATAGTTTAAAATATCACACATCAAATTTTCTCATATAAATTTGTTCTTTTCAATCAAATATCATATGTCCAAACTAAACATTCTCAGACGCTATTCGAAAACAAATGTATGAAATAAATTGCTATGACCATAGACTTTAAATACAAATCTCTCATAGACATCCCTGATTACAGGTCCCATAAATAGTCCATAGTCTGATCCAAACTACAAGTCCAGAAAGTATAACACCTTAATTTTTATTTCACCCAATACATCAGATCATGGCAAAAAATAATAAAGACTCACAATAAGTCATATAGTTGAGCCAATGGAATTCAATCCACCATAGAAAAAATGTCCATCTCTAGAGCTCTCCATCTCAAACCTACAAAAACCTCACAAGCATTGGGGCTAAAAAGATAGGGAAAATGAGTATTTTTATATTGAGTAGGAAAATACTCAGTAGGGGAGTTCTAAACAATGAACTATGTAAGTTCATACATAGATGTGTTCATGCAACTCAAACATGAAGCATAAAGCATACAAATACATCAGAGTCGCATAATATAACAAGCATTTATAAACACATGTCATCTTACTTCTCTTACACTTACTCTTACACGTACAGTCTTACTCAAAAACATTCTTACAGTCTTATTCATACCATCTTACTGAAATTCTAACTCTTATAGTCTTACTCAAAAACATATGCTTACAATCATGTTCAGAAACATACACTTATAGTCTTGCTAAAAAATATACACTTACAGTCTTGCTCAGAAACATAGACTTACAGTTTTACTCGGGATCTTACAATTATAGTCTTAATTGAAATCTTACACTTATCATCTTACTCATAATCTTACAAACTTACTGAGAAACATACTTACTCATACAGTCATACAAATACTATCAACCACTGAAGTTCAATAGAGTCTTACTCAAAATCTTATAAACTTACTTAGAAACATACATATACAATTAATAAGCTCTAGCATCGAAATAGAAAGGAATGTCATTGAGGCATCACCTTAACCTCTAGAGAGTAACTAGATGTCATGGACTTCTCCAAAGGCAAGGCACACCTATGCTCATAGGGAACAAGATCAAACATGTAAGAGTAGTTTAATGACACTACTTACCTAAGCGTGCGAATGCCCACTCAAGGGGCCATGCAGTGCCAACTAAGGGCTATACAGTGTCATCTAAGGGTGAAAGTCATACAATGTCACTCTTGGGCCAGAATATTACAGTGCCACTCTTTGGAAAAATCATAGTGTGATGTCCCTAATTTTTATGTGATTTTCCTAATCATTTTAAGCAGGAAAATATGATGATTTAGTGTATTTGGTATTTCATATTTTACCTGATATTTATACCCGTAAGACCGGTGTGGGGCTTAGTCGCAGCTGGGCTTCGACGTGTCATAGATGTTTTTGGTTAGAATTTTGGAGGTACAACACATAAAGAAGTGGAATAATACATAAGATGTTTAAGTGGAAAAAATAAGTATAAAGTATGGAATGGGTCATGGTTTTCACAATCCGGAACTCACCAGCGAAAACTCGAGAGATTTTCGGACACTCCACTATGCAACCTCCGTAGCCGGATTCTCCCGCTTCTTGCTGAAATCCACTTTGCTTGCCACCACAAGTCCGTTGGTGCCAGCTTGGACCACATCCACCCTCTCCTTTCTCTTCCTCGAGCTACCAGTGTTTGCAACGGGTTTTCACAATGTTTCATTGGTCTTGGTCCATCAAGTACCTATTCATTGCTGTTTGCTGCCACTCTCCAATGAACTTAGCTTCGTCCAGCTGCTAGGACCCCAAAGGCACTAGCTAGAGCCACTGCCACCAAGTCCTTGCTCCACGAGTTGCTATATTTTCCCCTTTTTTTTCACTATTTAGCTCATTTTTGAGTTACCTGAGTGCTTACAGCAGCCGTCTGGCCTCCAAATCACCTCCTTCCGGTCGTCCATGGGTTGGCGAAGGTATGGCCACCACCGTAGCCCACCCACACTATGTCTATATCCATGCCGGCTATCGCACAAGTCCCACTCCATCACTTTCTCTCCGAGCCAGACGCTCCTCATTTTTGGGTGCATCTCTGGTTGCCGCTAACAGTCAACTTCTAGCCCTTGGCCACCATTGGCTCTCCCTTGTACTGGCGACAGTAGGGAGCCACCTCTCCCAACCCCACTTCATCAAATTTCTGCTGATTCGCGCATAGCCAAAATCCCCGCTCATTGTAGACCGTCAGCTTCCTTCTAGCTACCCTCTAGTCATCGGCTTCAGGCCAACCTTCGTTAGGATGGCCTAAGCACAACGACGACTCTAATGGCAGGAGAACGGAGATGGCCTTGTGGCCTTTGCTCAGCCTCTATTCGACCCAACATAGCCTTTGCCCTCAACCGTGCTAGATGCACAGTCGCTCGCATGATTGGCAATGTTGTTGTTTCCACTGGCCACCAACTCTTAGCCCTAGCTCTATCACCCTTTTGTAGGCTTTGATCCGACTTCGTCCAACCCGCTCCCCCTCCACTTTGGCCACGTGTGCAACTGGCTGCACGTGCAATTTATGTATAGGCTCTGTTTTTGTGCTACCTAACCATCGGATGGCTCTGTCACCAATGGAGTTGACCACCAGAGCCCTCCACCTCTCCTATATCCTTGAGCATCACAACACACCCTCTACCCCTTAGGTTGGCCATAGTTGATTCAAAATCGCCTCCATTGGTGTTGTCCACAGCCGATTTCAATGTCTTGCGGCCAATTGAGTGCTTCTTAACCGCCACCAGACTTCTATTTGGTCCACCCGTGACTTTCGGTCGCACCTGCCACTCATTGTTGGCATGACCTTTCTCCCAGCCGCCCCAAGTGGCCACCATGGATCGCAGATTTTGCAACATTGATTTTTTTCACCCTCATCTTTCCGTAAGTACTTTCGGCGCTTCCTAAACCTTGAGACAATAATTATCTCAGTTAGGTGATGCTTTTAGCAACCACCTCCACCGCTAATGCTGCCACCATCATATGCTCGCCATCAAACTATGTATTACAAGGTAGGGGAGCTTTGAACTTATAATTTGATTATAGCATGCTTCACATGTTTGGCAGCATGCTAGGATTGTATGATTCAATACTTTTGATGCTAAATAATAATCCGATTGCTTGATGTATGAGGGTAAGACAATAAATTTGATAGGTTTGCTTATGAATATGTGTTGTTACGTCCAAACTAAGACTATGAAGGAGTCTAGTTCAGATTTCTTTTTTTACTTGTTAACTATAGTAAACAAGGTCGATCCACAGGGAAAGCCTTGTGCAACAATGAAAACTATTATGAAGAAATAGAGAAAGGAAAAATTAAGAAAAAAAGAGTAGAAGAGTATTGAGGCAAAATAGAGTTAAGAAATCAAGATGAGAAAACACTAAGGCATTAAGGATCCTTGTAACATCTAATGATGTTCTTCATGTATCATGTTATCTCAGTTAGAATCGAATGAAGATTCTATCTAACCGGAAGATATGAACATTAAAATTAAAACTAAAGATAGAAAATGCTTTAGATAGATGAAGGATAAAAATAATTGTCTCTTAAAGATTTCTATGTATCCAAATCACAAAAGATCAAGAAGGAGAGCCTTCAAGCATTTTATGTATCCAAATCACAAAGAAACAAGAAGAAGAACAATATTAAATAAACATCACTTCAAATAAATAATACATACTTGAAACCATTGATGAAACATGAATAGAACTCCATTAAATTATTACAAATCACCTCTAGCCTTAGCTTGAGAACTTAGAAAGCCATTACAATAAAACTAAAACAAAAATACAAATGAGAGAAGAAAATAGGAGAATAGAGCTCCAAAGAGGAGGGGATGATCCATCTATCACGTCCACCCCTCTATTTATACGAATAGAAGGGGTTGCTTCAAAGAGGAAAGCGAAATCATATCTCTAGATTACATCCTGATTGATTGTCTGATTGGACCCATATATCTTTGAAATTTGGAATTTCTTCCTTAAATAATACTTGTAGCCACGGAAGTCTTCTTTCCATTGCCACCGGAATCGTATCAATCTGAATTATACATAAAACGTTATGATCGAAATACTAAAGTTATGTCAATCTGTCCAAATTAGCTTCTTTCATAATTTAGTTCTATTCATACAAATCTCAAATCAAACGGGTCCACAAGGTTGTGTTCGACCATTCCATGCATGTTTAGACCATTAGGAGCCCATTCTTGACTTTTAAATAGCTTTGGGTAGTTGGGCTTAACTTCCTCTTCCAGTTGTATCCTGTTGAAGCCTGTTTAGACATGTAAACTCAATTAAGGTCCAACTAACTTATTCAAAACATAAATAGCCCAAATCAGCAATGAATTAACACAAAATAGGATTACAATTCAAAATTTGAAAATATTTTATTGAACATTATTTCAGTGCATCAATATGACACACATGTAAGCATGAGTATGTGTTATGTATGTGGAATATGTGTGTGCTAGTGATGGCTAGCAAGTATGTTGGTAAGCTATGTATGGAATTATGTGTATGTTAACATTTGTGTGATGGACATACATATGTATGATGGCTATTCGCCTGTGTGATGGTTATATGTATGTGTGTGGGGCAAATGTATGGGCGATGAATGGTAAGAGGGGATAAAAGGTTCTGCATGGTTTTAGATGTGGATTTGTAATAGTATGACGCAAGACGGATGGTGTAAGTTTGATAGGTGAGGATTGGAGTGGATGAGTTTGGTTTGGATTAGAGCGTATGTTGGGGGTTTAGCAAGTAAGCAAACTTAGGGCTTTTAAGCTTCATGGGGGATTGTCAGATAGTAAGAGTGCAGCATAATTGTATCAGTATAATGTACATATTATGAAAAGGAAAGTAAGAACAATAAGTGAGGTATAAGTAAGAGGGTGATACCTGAGTTTGGCTCAAAGAAGCTTAGTTTGATGACTTCTGAGTAAGATGTTTTGGCCATAGGTGGATGCAGAGACTGTATAAATATGTAAGGATTTGTTGTACGGTGAGTTATGATTATGAGTTGGATGAGTTAAGTGAAATATGTTGCCCAGATGAACTGGGGTTTCGGAAGGAGCTCAGCTTAGGATTGGTCAGTGAAAGACTATAAGACCAAAGAATTTTATGGCATAACTGTACCCACATAAATTACTTAATTCAACTTGAATTATAAACAAAGCTAATTTGTTAGCATTGTGAGTTTGAGACCTGAGGGTTTCAACGGATTAAGTTCTGTGTTTGAGCTAGTCAATAATGAGTCGGCTGAGCATTTCTCATATCTTGCCATGATGTTTATCCTGTCGACTGTTGTCTTGGTATTGTATTAAGCCCAAACGTTTGATACTCTATTGAAAGTGCACTGAATGTTTCTGCACTTAGTCGGCATTGCATGATTCTACACAAGAGTGGCACTATAGGATTCTTGCACAAGAGTGACACTATATGACTTCTACCCTTAGTTGGCACTGTATGGCCCCTAGATTGTGGTCGTTTGCGTGCTCATGTAAGTAGTATCATAAAACTGCTCTTGCATGTTTGATCTTATGCCCCGTAAGCATAGATGTGCATTACCTTTAGAAAAGTCTATGGTGCTAGTTACTCTCTAGAGTTTAAGGTGATGCCCCAATGGTATTTCTTTCAATTTTGACATTGGAGCTTATTAATTATAATGAGCTTCAATGGTAGACTGTAAGAGTATATTCTGAGTAAGACTGTAAGAGTATGTTTCGGAGCAAGACTGTAAGAGTAAGAACTTGAGTAAGATAGTACGAGTAAGATTGTAAGAATATTTTGAGTAAGATTGTAAGGATTGTAAGAGTAAGACTGTAAGTGTAAGAATTGTAAGATGGTATGTGTTTGTGCATGATTATTATATTATGTGACTTTGATGTATATGTATGTTCTTATGCTTCATGTTTGAGTTACATGAACACATATATGTATGGACTTATAGAGTTCACTATTTAGAACTCCCCTCCTGAGTATAAAAATACTCATTTTTCTAATTTTTTAGCCCTGATGTTTGGGAGGCTTTTATAGGTTTGTGACGGAGAGTTTTTGGAGATGGACACTTATTTTCGTGGGTGAATCGATTTCCATTGGCTCAGGTGTACTCTTAACTCATTGCGAGTCTTTATTATATGTGTCAAGAATACATACACTTTAAATCTTATCTCACCCAATACATCAGATCGTGGCACAAATGATACTCGTAGTGAGTCAAGTATACCTGAGTCAAAGGCAAAATGATCCACTGTAGAAATGAGCATCCATCTCCAGGAGCTCTCCAACACAACCTACAAAAGCCTCCCGAACAACGGGGCTAAAAAGTAGGATAATGAGTATTTTCATACTCAATAGAAAAATACACAGTAGGGAATCATAAACAGTGAACTCAATAAGTTCATGAATACATGCGTTCATGCAACTCAAACATGAAGCAGATAACATATAACAATCGTATACATATGAATATAATAACGCATAGCACACCATGAAACCAAACTCATACAAACACCCTTAATCAGGGTCTTACAAACTTACTTGTACCATTGTACGCATACTCATACAACTTACACATACTTGTATGACCTTACTCGTACAATCTTACACTTACTCGTACGACCTTACTCGTACAGTCATACGCTTACTATCTTGCTCAGAATTATACTCTTACAGTCTTGCTCAAAACATACACTTACAGTCGTGCTCAAAGTCACACTCTTATAGTCGTACTCATACTCATAATCATAATCATACGCTTACTAAGAAACGCACATACTCAGTCATACAGTCATACACATACTATCGATCACTAAAGCTTATTATAACTAATAAGCTCCAGCATCGAAAAGGAAAAGAATGTCACTGGGGCATCACCTTAACCTCCGGGGAGTGACTAAATGTCATGGACTTTTCCGAAGGCAAGGCACACCTATGCTCATGGGGCACAGGATCAAACAGGTAAGAGTAGATCCATGATAGTACTTACTTGAGCACGCAAACATACACCCACACATAAGGGGTCATACAATTGCCCACACATAAGGGGTCTTATAGTGCCATACAATTGCCCACCATTATGGGTCTTATAGTGCCAGTGCCACTCTTCGGCAGAAATCATACAGTGCCTCTTGGGCAGAATCATACAATGCCACTCTTGGGTAGGAATTATACAATGTCACTCTTGGGCAAGAACATACAACGCTCTCAATAGAGCATCAAACGTCTGGGCTTAATACAACACACAGACCAAATCGAAAACATACATACAGTTGCTCTCAACAGAGCATCAGACGTCTAGTGCTCTATATAGCACACAGACAACATCCCGCAGGATAAACACCATTGCAAGACATGAGAAATGCTCAGCCGACTCATTATCAGCTAGTTCAAACACGGAACTTAATCTATCGAACCCTCAGTTCTCAAACTCACAACGCTGTCATTAGCTTTCTTATAATTCAAGTTTGAATTAAGTAAATTATGCGGTACAATTATGCCACACAAACTCACAGTCCTCGACTAATCAAACCGAAACTGAGCCCGATCGAAACCTTAGTTCATTAGGGCAGAAGACTTCACTTACCCATCCAAGTCACAACATAGCTCACCATACACAAATCCTTACGTAATCATACCACCTCTTCCATCCACCTTACGGTCAAAACATCTTACTTACATCGTCAAATTGATCTCCTCAACTTACCTTCTGTCTTCTGTCATACGCTTACACGTCCAAATCCACATCCAACTTCGTACCAAACCCTTACCACTTCTTACCGTCCATCGCCCATAGCTCTACCCACACACATAGTCCACATATGTAACTTACTCACAATCGCTAGCCATCACTAGCATGTACATCATACACATACGTAGCACACTAACATATTCGCTAGCCATCACTAGCGCATACATCATACACATACATAAAACATGCTTACAACTCACATACATGACATATGCATCTCAACGTAGCATAATTCATTCTCTTACATCATGCAAACAGACCATGATTTAATATCCAAAATATGGAATCATATAATCCTAGCATGTTGCTATTTATTCAAAGCATGCTATCATGACATTACGAGTTCAAAGCTCCCCTACCTCGTAATCATGACGTTTGATGGTGAGCATACGACGGTGGCAGCATCGATGGCAGTCAAAACCATTGCCTAGCTGTGAGAGCTAATGTCCTGAGGTTTTAGGAAGCATCAGAACTACTCACGGTCGAACAGGGGTGACACAGATCAATGTGGCAAAATTCGCAATCCACGGCGGCACACTAGGGGCGGCCGGGAGAAATGTCATGCCAACGAGTGGCAGGTGCGACCGAAGGTCTAGAGGTACCCTAAAATTTGATCGGCAGTTGAAAAATACACAACTGGTCAAAAGACGTCAAAATCGGTCATGGACAGCACCCAACGGCGTCGATTTCGCGTTTACAAGGGCCCACATAAGGGTGGAGGGTGTGGGGTGACGCTCAAGGATAGAGGAGAGGTGGTGGAGGACTCCAATGTCAACTCCAGATGACAGCAGAGCCATCCAACGGTCAGGCGGTGCCAAAATGACACAAAACCCTAACCCGCACGTGTTGCTACTTGCACACGCGTCCAAAGGGATGGGGAGAGGGCTAGACGGTGTCAGCCCAAGACTCAAAAGGGCAGTAGGGCTATGCCCAAGGGTGGTGACCAACAAAGACGGCCTTTGTTGTTGCCGTGCCGAGGTAGGCCGATTAGAGGCCAATTGGCATTCGGCGAGTATAAGACAGTGGCGCTTTGAATGGCGCGGTCAAACACATATAATCGGCAGAGGGGGAACCTTCCTCATGCCGAAAAAGAGGCACAGTGCCGCAATAGGGCGGGCAGCCATCCTTAAGCTGAGACCCACCAAACTACAAGGTCCAGAGGGTGTTCGGCATCCAACAATGCTTGGTGGCCCAAAACGGGTGGAAAACCCTAGGGGCACAATGACGAGCAGGGTTACCAACGGCTCTAGCCGGCTCCGTCGTGGCTCAAGTGGCCAGGAGGAGCTATCTCCGGCTAGAGGTGATAGCCAATGGCAGTGGCGACATGCCGATCAGACAACAGGGGGAGGAAGAGCAATCAACTCGGTTTGTTCGAATGGAACACTACAACCGGGCAAGGGCAGACCTAGTTCCAACTGAGCGGAGGGGGGCCAAAAGAAACATAGGGTGGTGGGGCTCGACTGAGGCGATGGCCCTATCATCGCTAGCCCAAGTCTGGATGGTCGGAGGATGGCTTACATCGGCACGTCCTCAATTTCCATCACAGAGGGAAACAAGGGCGGAAAGGTCTTGCCGAGGGAAACCAGCAAAGGCGGAGCGACCATGGGGGTGGCGGAGCTGGCTGGGGACGGTCCTACCATCGTCAGCCCAAGGCTGGTCAGCAAGAGGCGAGCCGAAGGCTGGCTCTCACCGGCGCAGCCCCAAAGTCCTTCACAGACAGAAACAAGGGAGAAGATGGGTTTGGCCAGAGGAAAGAGGGAGGGCGGAGGAAGAACCGGGCAGGGAGAGGTGGTCCACTACCTTTGCCGGACCAAGGAGGTTTGGGTCGAGTCCGTCCGTGGCATCCAAAGGCGACCAAAGCCGGCCGGAAAGCTCGATGGAAAGGGACGGAAAAATAGGGGCAGAGGGGAATCTGAGGATGGGGCGGCGGAACGGAGGCCCCTGGGGCCGGGAGGGATGGCCTCTCGCCGTCGCCGGCCCAAGGCGGAGCCATGGCTGGCAGGCTGGCCCTTGGCGGCCCACGGTGGCGGTTCAACATAGAACACAGTCAGAGAGGGAGAGAGAGCTCACAGGGGGAAAACGGAACTCAGGGGGCCGGCGGAGAAGGCTAGCGGTCAGGCTTGCCATTGTCGGCTCATGGTTGGCCGGACAGATGCCGGGTGGAGCCCACCGGCCACCACCGGTGCTGCCACAACACAAAATAGAGAGAGCAGAGAGAGACCGGGGGAAACAGGGGAGGAGCTCACGGCAGATCAAATCGGGCTGGGGTGGCGCCGAGGAGGCGGCCTGACCGTCGCGAAGCCGAGGTCAGCCGGTGGCGCCTGTCCGACTCAGCCAGAACGAAGGGGACTTTGGGTGGTTCTGGGCGAAACCAGAACGGACTCACCCGAGCCCGACGTATCTTTTTTTTTCTTTTTTTTCTTCTCACTTATCTCTTCTCTGCACTCTCATATTTTATCAATTTTTTGCGCCAGAAGCACGCGTCGAGGCCCGTGGCCTACGACTGAACCCCACACCCAGCTCTACAGGTATGAATATTGAGGTCAAATACACCAAAGTGTCATATTTTCTCACCAAAAATTATCAGAAAAATAGCAAAAAATCGTAATAAAAATCTAGGACATTACACACTAAGACCAGAGTGGCGACCGGCCTGAGCTAAGGTGGCCCCTGCCGTCATCACTCGGTCAAGGCAAAACCTGTGGTGGCTGGCCAACAGTCGGTGGACTGGTCCTCGCCATGCCAAGGCTGATCAGCCAGAATTGGCTCACGACCATAGCGAAATTGCCCTCTGGTGGCCAGTTCACTCTATCCATAGAAGGAAAAATAGTCGTGAGGGGAGGATGACAGACCGGGAGAAGGCTAGGAGGGGGTAGTGGAGGCTTGGCCAGTACCACAAATCACGAAAGTAGAGCAGAGCCAAAGCCAATGGAGGACAACGGCTTCCAATGACGACGGTCCTCTGGCAACCCAAACCAGAGCACGAAAGAAAAGAAAACTGAAAAAAGGGATTGCCAAATCAGAAGGGAGCGAGGGGAAAAGCGGAGGAGTGGAGCCAGGCCAGGTGGGGCTATCCTTAGTCGTTGTCAGGCAGAGCCAGATACCACAGTGGTAGCCCGAGGGGGATAGGGAGTTGTCATGCCAGAAACAGGGGATGTGGATCGGAAAAGGGCTATGAGGTCGGCAAAGCTGGGTTGAGGCGAAGGCCCTGCTGTCGCCAGCTTGAGGCAAGCCAACCGGAGGCTATCAGAGGCTATATCCCACCAGTGTCACCTCTATTTTCTGCCACAAGCAGAAAGAAGGGGAGGAGAATATGGAGCCGATGACTGGCGGGGCTAGGCCGGAGCTAGTCAGTGACAGTGGTCCTGCGTCGCCAACGTTGCCGCCTTAGATCGGCCAGACATGGGCACCCACTGGTGATGATGCTGCTTCCAAGACCACACAGGGAGAAGGGCGGGGCTCAAGCTACGATCTGTCACTTTTTTCTACTTTACCACCTTATAAGTCATTCTCCATCTTTACGCATCGTATATAAAAAATTCGTGCTAAAAACATCTGTGACGAGTCGAAGCCCAACGATAGCGACTAAGCCCCACACCCTACTCTATGGGTATAAATATTGGAGAAAAATACCCAAAAAAAATACGTCGAAGAGTTACATTTTCTCGTCGAAAATGATCAGAAAAATAGCTAAAAAATCTCTAAAAAATAAAGGATATTACACACTTTTTCTTCTCTCTATTTACTTACACACACCCTCTCTTCTTTTCTCTCTCCTCTTTCTCTCTCTTCTCTCTCTCCTGATCTCTTTTTCTCTCTCTCTCTCACGCACATGAGCATGTGTCCTAGCTTTAAGGAGTGGGGAGAAAGTAGAGGAATTTAATTTATTTTTTATATATTTATTTATTATATATTATAATTATAAATATTAAAGAAAATATAATATATTTTTGAATCTTTTTACTTAAATTTATTTAATATTAAATTATTATATATTGCATATTAAAATAATAAAGTATGAAACATAATATAATAATAAAAATTTAAAAAAATTAGAACTATTTGCGACGCTTATAACAAACTGTCGCAAATAAAATTTTTAATTCTATTTGCAACGCTTTTTTACATGCGTCGCATATAAGAAAAGCATTGTAAATAGTCATAAATTTATTTTTTAAAAAAACATAATTTTATTAGCAATGCTTGTAAAAAAGCATTGCAAATATTTCAAACTTTTATATTTTTTAAACTTATTTTATTTACAACGCATTTTATAAGCATCATAAATAGTACCACTCTTTGCAACATTCTTTGCGATGCTTTTGAAAAAACGTTGAAAATAGTTATTATTTTTGTGACGCTTCTGTATGCATCGCAAATAGTAATTTTTAGTGCCGCTTTGTATTGTGTTGTTAATAATCCCTTTTGTCATAGTGTAAATAAATATACAAATGGAAACAAGATTATGAAATAAATTATAAAGACAAAGATCTTTTGGTATTTTAATATCTTAGGCAACTCATTGTTTGATGTTTAATTTACCTGTAAATTATAAATAAGATTGACATATACATAGGCCAAATTTAATATTATTCAGCTAATACTTTTGTGATGCAGAAGTATTCTAAATTCGATGAGGATGTTGTATCTAATGCAAATAAATATGCTATGTCATCTTTAAATAAAAAATGGGTTGACTTGTTAGTAGAAAATTAAATATTATTGTAGTAAGCATCAAGATGAGCAGCATGCAAACCCTGAAGCACCTATTGAGGTGGATTAGGATCAATGGAAAATACATTATTGGGAATCAGAAGAAACAAAGGTAAATACTATAATAGTGAATGATAATGATCTTCAATTTAGATTTGTTTTTGAGTCGTAAGCCAACCAAACCAAATGATTTAGTACATTAAAGGAGTACTACTAATAAAAATAATTATTCAAAACAAATATTCCTCCACACAACTGGCACTAAAAGCTTTAAGCAAATACAAATTAAGGATGTACTTGTTATATTTTCGTAATATGTATACTTATTTTGTTTTTGTGTACTCAATTTTTTCTACTTGCCCTAAAATTTTATATTTATTTATTTTCAAATAAATTGAAAATAAAAACTCATGTCCCAATCTCACGATGAGATCTTTTCATTTAAACATGTACAAAAACAAATAGTGAGTTTGTTAGCCCAAATACACAAAATAAGATTTTAAGTTAAACAATCTCTATACCTAGACTATTTTTCTTTAATCAGTATGTATGTTTCCTTTTAATCATCTATAGACCTTCAAATATTATATTACATACTAAAAAATTTCATGTATTGCATATAGAAATTGAGGAATGCATAAAAAAGTGCTTCTTTTGGAGTCACCACTTCCTTCACCCATTGATATATTTTTTAAGGCCATGGGAACTGAGAAACCAGGACATGTTTGGGGTTTTGGTCATAGAGTGACTCCAACTAGCTTATAGGGGCATTATCTAAACATAAAACAATCTCCTCATTATCTGATTACAATTCCATAAAAGATAAATTATCAAATATAGAGGAGGACAATTTCAAATTAATGGAGGAGAACTCAAAGTACATGGACGAAATAGATAATGTTAGAGATCAACATGTAGAATTTGTATGATCAAATGATGAGTCCCTTTCAATCTCACATGAGTTAGGTATAGGCATAAAAATTGTATCTATAGTATAATTATATTTTTTTATTATAGTAATTCAACAATTCCATATACTAACTTTGCTTATTTTTTAATTTGTGTAGGCATATGGTTAATGATTATAAAATGTTGACTTGCAACAACGAATCAAGTCTTATAGAAGACTTTTGCTTCTTTATTTATATTAAGTAATCTCGTCATAAGTACTTAGACTTAGTGAACATTGGGACTATTATACTAACCAATTTCTATTTTAACACTTATTGTATCTAGATACTTATTTCAAATATTTTTTGTTACTTTAGGATCTTTTACTTTGTTGTTATTAATCAAACTTGTGGTTTTAGTTACATGTGAAGTGCAAATTGATGCAATTTATATAAGGTCAAATATATTATGTTCTGCAGAGTGTGTTTGAGAATGCAATAAAGTATATGTAATAAAGAAAAATCAAACAAAAATCCATAAAATCAGAAATTAAATTTTAGTGGCGGTCTAAAAACCATCGTTAAAAGATTTAGTAATAGTCTTAAACTTCACTAAAACAAAAAAAACCCTTTGGTCTAGTTTAACTCTCCAGTGGCGGTCTCTAAACCATCGGTAATTAGTTTTTGCAGCAGTCTAAATGATCGCGGCAATTGAGATTCCAGTTTTTTTAAAACATTATCGTCGACCACTCTAACCACCACTATTATGTTTTTGTGATGTTTTTTTTGTGACTGTCACAATTGAAATTCCATTTTTTTAAAAGCAATAGTGGCAATTACTTTGACCATTGCTATTAGTTTATTTTTTAGTGGTGGTCACAAAACTGCCGCTATGCTCCCCGCAGATGTCTTTTGCGGGACAGTTTTCAACGACCATGCTAAAATGACCAATAAAAGAAATAGTTGCTTTAGAGGCCCACCACTAAAAAAATAATTGTTGTGGGGGGTTCAAACTCAACACTAGGGTTGCGAACGGTACCTGCTCTACCATTTGTAACACACCCGTAAGATGTTAAATGGTATGACTAAATTTCTTTGATGGGTAAATAAGAGGATACTTTTATCCAACCGTTAATGGAAGGTAATGGAAAAAGTTCTTCCATACCCGTTTATCTATTACTCATTTGTCATATTTAAAAAGTATACATATATGTTAGTCTTAAGTGGTTTAATTTCAAAAGATATTGGCTTATGGTCTTTTACAATAATTTTCATGTCATGATTCACCACGGTGATTTACTCAACGAAAGATATCATCAAATCCTAAACTTTTATTGAATTAATTTAACTTCTTACAACCATTCATTATAGTTGTTACAAGCTGCTACTTAGAAGATGATTTACTCTTTCTAGCATTTCATATCTAACTGTTTTTTTTTATAAAAAATATCCATTTGCAACTTATATTGTATATTCTCTTAAACTCACTTTGCTTCGATGTTTCCCATTTGTTTGCTTTGTCTAACTTTTCTGGTCTCATTAGGTCATGGTACATCTTTAATCATATGTGCTAAAATCTTAACTTGCTACATAGACACTTTGTACAAAATGTTTTTGCAACTCTTAGGTTAATTTAGATTCCGTTTTGATTATGCAAACACATGAGTATTTTCTTACTTTCAATAATTAAACTTATGGAGTGTTTGTTTGTGCAAGGAAAGATTGGTGGGTTTAGAGTAGGATTGCTAAATCAGTTCTATTCTACTTGAGGTTATACTCAAGTTAGCTCAAATCAAAGCTTGAGCTTGGGCTAATAGAACCAAACTCTTGTTTAGCCCATCTCAAACTAGCTTGGTTTGAGTGACTGTTGGCTTAACTTTGAATGAGTGGTGTAGGTGGTTTATTTTGAGATTTGGTATATGTTGGTTGGAATTATGATGATATTACAAATCATGTTTGTATATGAGATTACAAAATTTGGAATGATTTAGTTAAAAATAATTTGAATCAACAAGTTTTGAATGACCAAACATGTTTAAGTGAAACTTTGAATAGGTTTAAGTGATTTTTTTCTAAAATATGGGGGGACTTCTTTAAATTTTTTTAGGTGATCAACCCAGGTTGACCTAGCCTAGTCACTAATCTGGGTTAGGGTCCTTGTTGAGTTTTGTAACAATGCTTAAAAGAGAAACTAATGGATGATATGCATCACTAGATGTGGTCTCGTTCTTGCCTACATTACACCTTTGAAGACAGCTAGTTGTGAGAAGAACTAAAACAAAAAGGACTATTAGTGTTGCTAATAATCCCTTAAGTGTCACCAATGACTATTAGTGTCCCTAAAATCATCTATAATAGTACTAATATTAGCGACATTTTATTTTTTTGTTTCTAATATTAGTTTAATAGTGACGCTTTTATAAGTGTTGCAAATAATCAATTATTCGCGACGCTTTGTCATAAGCGTCTCTAATAATTGATTATTAGCGACGCTTGTAAAAGCGTCAATAATAATTAGATTATTAACAACCCTTCTAGAAATCATCGTTAATAATACATTATTAGCAACGTTTTCCAAAGCGTCACTAATACGTTAATATATTATTAAAAAATATAAAAACATTAGTGGCGTTTTTTATCTTTCGCAAAAAGTTTTAAGCGACATTTTATAAAACCATTGCTAATAATATAAAAAATAGAAATTTAAATAAGTGTCGCTAACAATACATTATTAGCGACGCAACAGAAAACCATCGCTAAAAATGTTCTTTTTTTAAATAGTGATGCTTGTTAAGCGTCGATAAATTGTAAAAAAAAATTATAAAAAATGTTTGTCGTCATGTCTCTTTCGGCAGTCGGGAGGGGGAAGAGGTTGGGACCAAGGTGTTGGGTAGGGGGGGCATTGGAGGGGGAGGGGCAACTAGTGGGGGTGACGCCCAATCTGGCGCCACCCCCTCTTCACCTCCTCCTTCGGCTGAGGAGGGGGGAGGGGGCGAATGGAAGGGGGGTGGCACCAGGTGGAGCCGGAACCGGTGCTGCCCCCCTCTTCACCTCATCCTCTAGTAGAAGAGGGGGTGCAAACTAAAGCAGGGGTAGAGAAGGCGGGGGGGATGGGCTGGGGGGTGGCACCACAATCCAAGGGCGGAGCCAAATCTGGCGCCACTTCCTCTTCACCTACTCCTCCTGCGGAGGAGGGGGTTGTAACACCCCGGGTTTTCATTCTCATGAACATGGAGGTAATGTGAAACTCAGGGTGTTATCAACATAGCCAAGCATCACATAACATAAAAATAAATCACCTAATGAAATATATTAATCATAATCCAGGATCATAGCTCAACCATATACAAGTGTAATAACATAAGGAAATAACATGAACTAATATTCTAGGCAACACAGTGCCTTATTACAACTCAGCGTAGAAATAAATTCTAATGCCCTAATAACTTCAAAATTCTACCCTACTGGCTTTGTGTATTGCCTACTAAAGAACCCTGCTACTTTGAAACTGGAGCTGAACCTGCATCACAAAATGCGTGAGTATTTCTACTAATACTCACTAAGATGCTTAAAAACTACTCATAGTCATACCAAAGAGATGATGAATATAATAAACAACGGATTTCATTAGATAATGAACTGCAAGACACTCGGGGGACAATGACACATGTAAAATAACTCATAAGACGCTGAATGTCGAACTGAACCATAACTCATAGGGTCTGACCTCTAACTAATAAAGCACCAAAGCAACCCAAATGATCATAGACTATGCTAATGAAACAATTTACTTATTGTTGTCCAAATACCAACTCCCGCTCAAAGGGGTAACTATATGCTAACAGTAAATCCTAGCATCCCAGAGAACCACTTGGATCAACTATGGGCCTAAAGATGTAGGTACCAACTGTGCTCATGGACACACTGGCCGGAAGTAGATGAGCCTTCCATGATGCTCAAAAACCTAGATGCATGCAAAGTGCTCAGAGAGTTGGGAACCAACGTCCCGAAAGTGTGAGGCCACACTGCCTAAAGTGTAACACGCCAACCCAAAAACCGACCCAAGCAGGGGGTCCACAGGGGATAGCCAGCACTTCGGGCTATCCTGAAAATGAATAAAATACAAAAAAAAAAGGAGCGACAACCTCTGAGTGCGAGAGTCTTCACGTTCCTCTACGAGCTATTAAACTTTAACACTCCGTTGCGCGTAGGCTTTAACAAACCTAATTATATAACTAATTCAGATCAGGCCAACGTTGCCTTGCCATTGGTTGCCTACATACATATCAAATAACATCTATGATGTTACTCTGATACGATCGGATCCATACGTAGTTCTGCCTATTGGCTACTACATACATCAAATCGTACAAAAATACATACATCTACCCGAATATTTAATCGGGGTTATGAAAAAACCAATAAATCACCGGCAACACACATCTCGCTCTATCATAGAGGCAAGCACCACACGACCCCCATAACATGCCTCACTCTACCCTAGATCGGATCTATCACATTCACACGTCTCGCTCCATCACTGAGCCAAGACCACACGCATCAAAAGTCTTGCTCTATCACTGAGCCGAGACTGCACACACACCACATGTCTCGCTCTACCCCAGAACGAGAAGGAACATAAATAGGTCACATCAAAGCATAGCAAATGAGAACATAAAGGATCATAGCATGGCACACATCCTAATTTAGCACACACATTCTATAATTTAAATGGGAGGTTAGAAATGCTTACTCCCCTCATGTCCCGCGAGGTAGCGACATTCGGGGTTGCTCATTCCTTCTGTGCATCCTCCCCCTTCAGATCCAGCAGTAGAGGACGGAGCTTCCTCTAGCTTCCGCAAGTTCCTCGCCTTGCATCGGAAGACGATGCACAAACGCTCCCCTTCCCGGAGTCTATTCTCATTTTCTGTGCATGTGGGCGGCGGACAGAACCTCCCCTACTCGGGGATGTTCCTCACACTGCGTAGCCCTTTAGTGGAGGGTAGAGCCTCCCCTACTCTAGGCCACCTTACTTGATTTGGCCCAGTGACAGAGGGCAAAGCCTCCTCTCTCTACGGGCCGCTTATCTCTCTCTTCGGGGCATGAGGTCGGCGGATAGAGCATGCCCTTGCCCCGAACCTATCCTCCCCCTTCCCGGCAACATTTAACACAATGCGCGCCCATAGGTCGCGAATAGAACCCCGCCTTACCCAGAGACTCTTTTCTTTTTCCGTACTCGTAAGCGACGGATAGAGCGTCCCCTTTCTCGGAGCGTTTCTCACACCGCGCAGCCCTTCAGTGGAGGATGGAGCCTCCCTTACTCTGCACCACAACTCTCAATGCGGTTCGGTGGCGGAGGATGGAGCCTCCTCTCTTTCCTGGGCTGTGTCTCCCTCTTTTGAGGTAGGAGGGTGGTGGACAGGGCATTTTCTTACCCCGGGTTGTTCCCCCCTTCTAGGAGTGCCAACTCAAGGAATGGACCATGTCATTGCGTAGATCACCCTCAAATTAGCTAGCAACACCTCAAGAATAGAGGAAAATGGACTCAGAACTAGTCGTAAAACACCTCCGGAAGTTTGAATGGAATCCGAATTTATAGAGGAGAAGGTGTGGGCGTACGAAAAACTCCCACGCGTCGCACACCAGTGCAGCCCACAACTCGTTGGCCGCGCGCTATGCTTGCATAGCATGGTCGCACAGGGACCAGCCCTGCACTGCACGTCAGGCAGGAACCGGCCCACAGACGCGCGGGCATTGTGGCTGACGCCAGCAATTTTGACTTTATTTAATTAAAATAATATTTTGCCATATTATTTTAATCCAAAAATATTTAAACTTCAACATGCAATAACTTTCTACCCCGAAGTCGGAATCACACATTTTTAGTACCGATGAACTCATATCGACAAGCCCTTCAAAACAAGACCACATATGGGTGGGTTATCCTGGTCTTTTCAAGTGTATCCCGCCCATGTGGCACACTTCCCGAGGCTGTATCTTTCATTCCCGACCTCCATTTTGCGTGTTCTTCGATTCATTATGCTCGTTACTTCAAGCTCTGCCCATATATGGGGATTTCATCCCTTGAAACCCCCTAACACTTATTAAAAGTTACCAAATTACCCCTAACCTCTCGTGTCAGGCATAATAAAAAAACGGGTCGTTACATTCTTCCCCCCTTAAATGAATTGCGTCATCGCAATTTGCCGAATCCAATCTCCACCACACATCACAATCCAATCGTTATTTGGATAGCAATCACAAACATAATTCCGATAATTTAAATATTGGAGAAAACACAATCTGATAGTCACTCAGATAACACTTTCAAAAACATAACCCGATAGTTAAAACTCGGGTAACACTAGCATAAACGTGATCCAAAATTTCATACTCGGATATCACAAAATAAAATCCGATAGCTTATAATTGGAGAAAACACTTTAAACAGAATCCGATAATTATAATCGGATTAAGCACTCGTACCCAAAATCTGATAACTTAAGATCGGATAACACTTCTACTAACATAACCCGATAGTTAAAAATCGGGTAACACTAGCATAAACAAAATCCCAGACTTCATACTCGGATAACACAAAACCAAATCCGGTAATTACGATCGGATAACACAAAACAAAATTTGATATATTATGATAGGATAACACTGGCACAAACTTTTCCCGATAGTTAAAAATTGGATAACACATAATGAAATCCGATGAATTATAATTGGATTAAGCACCAGAATCCAATAATTTAAGATCGGATAAACCCGTCATAACATAATCTGATGACTCATGATCGGATAAAACACTTTAATCACAATCTAATTTTTATGTCAAAATTAGATAAATCAATATTCGGTGTCAAAACTCATCATAGCAAATCCCGACCAAGCAAAACATGTCAACCACACTTCCAAAACACTTTCTGAATTTTAATTATCCGATAATTTGATCAGATAAAACATTTCAAATAAATCAGCTCAAAACACATAAAGCATATCAGCCACAATTCCAATTCCCGATCAAATCACATCCACATACTCACTCCCAAGTCAAAACACACCAAATCCACAAGCTGTGATACCCTACGGCCTACCCTCGGCGCTCATGGGGCAAGCGAGGGCCACTTAGGGAAGGAGTTTTCCCACGATACTCCACCCTGTGCGCTCCACATGCCGATTATTTTTCTCAGCAGGCATCCACATGTACATCCAATACACTAAGTGGTACATACAACACATCACATCCTAACACAAAGCCATGATACCCAATGGCCTACCCTAGGAGCTCATGGGGTAAACGAGGGCCACTTAGGGAATAAGTTTTCCCATGATACTCCACCTTGTGTGCGCCACCTGCCGATTATTTTTCTTGGCTGGCATCCAGATCAATGCACGTAACCATACACTCAGGGGTACGCACAAGGATCAGTTCAAATCACATCACTGTATGAAACAAAAACACTAAGTGGCATGCACAAAATCAAATCACATAAGCACTCGCGTACCATCATACGCACCAAATTGTTTTCTAGAAAACATAATTTCTTTTTAGAAAACAGGGCCATAAATCAAGCTCGGTCAAAACACATCACAACCAACACTCAGGATTCAAATCCCACTTAAAACGGGCATTCCACATTCCCATAACTATCTGAAAACACCTACCAATCCAAACCAGACATGAAATTTGAAATTTATCTTGATATATGAGTGCATTTACTTAAGAGATTCCCATCTACGCCATGTGTCCCATAACACGGGTGTTTGATGATTTCTCCTTAGTAATTCTACTACCATAGAGGCAACTTTATAATTTCAAATTATTTTTCAAAACATAGAGGGTTTGAAATTAACTTCTTATAATAAAACTGCGAGCATACTCAACTGTAGAGCAGTCTACCTACATTGCGTATCCCATAACACGAACATTGGGCAGTCCCTCTTCGGGAATGCCACTGGCTTTTGAAATAATTTTTCTCTAAGGTAGAGTGAACCTTCAATATATGAACATTTTGGAATTTTATTTAGAAACACCGGCAGAACTATCCATAGAGCGATCAACTAACACTTCATGTCCCATACCACGGGCGTTTGGTGGTTCCTCATAGGGAGTTCTACCCCCATTTAAAATAATTTTCTTAACTTTAAAATAAATTCACACTAAGCGAATCTTTTGAAATGCATACCTTTTGAAATTCAATGGCAAAACAAACACTAGAGCATTCCACCACACATCCCCTATTGCGGATGTTTTGGAGATTTCTCATAGGTAGTCTCACTGTCTTTCGCAATAATTTGAAATAAATTTCAAACCATTTGAAATTGAAGTTCATCACATGAACCATTCGAAATCGAAGTTAATTAAAACATTTTTAGAAAATCATGTAAAACATTTGAAACAGAAATTTCCTATTTAAAATCGAAATTCGTATAAAAACCCGATCTAGCAGACTCACACAGAAGTTTTTAAATAATTTCTGACTCGAAATCAAAATTCATAAAATTGATGCTCGCATCACATCCCTTGCAACACTTGCAGGAAAAAAATTTTAAAATCATTTCCGTTTCAAAATTGAAAGTCATAAAATCGGAGTTCGTATTAAATCTGATACAACACTCGTAGAACAAAAAACTCACAATCGGAATTCACTTTGAATCCGATACACTACATGCGAAGTAAAATATAAAGTTCACAATCGGATTCCTTATTAAATTCGATCACTCATAAATAATGGAGGGTTCACAATCTGAATTCTCCTTAATTCCAATATCACATACGCAGAACGGACGTTCATAATCGGAATTCGTATAAAATCCGATGACACACATGCAAAACGGAAAAAATCACAATCGGATTTTTATATTAAATCTGATACAACACTTGTCGAAAGGAAAACTTCGGATTGACTCGACCCTCATAGAATAGAACTTCAAATCAAATCGAAATTCCGAATGAAAACTTCAGGTCAAAACGACCCTCCCAGAATGGAACGTTAAATCATATCGGAATTCAAATAAAAATAAGATATTTGAAAAAATATTTTTCTCTCACACCTAGAGCTTTGCTCTGATACCATTTGTAACACCCCAACCCAGAAACTGACCCGAGCCGGGGGTCCACAGGGGATAGCCCGAAGTGCAGGCTATCCCAAAAATGAATAAAATACAAACAAAAAACTAGGAGTGGCCGCCTCTGAGTGCGAGAGTCTTCGCGTTCCTCTACGCACTACAGAACTTTAGTGCTCCGTTGCGCGTAGGCTATAACAAACCTAATTATATAACTAATTCGGATCAGGCCAATGTTGCCTTGTCGTTGGTTGCCTACATACATATCGGATAGCATCTATGATGTTACTCAGATACGATCAGATCCGTATGTAGTTCTGCCTATTGGCTACTACATACATCAAACCGTACGACAATACATACATATACCCAAATATTTAATTAAGGTTATATGAAAACTGATAAATCATCAGCAACACACATCTGGCTTTATCATAGAGACAAGAACCACACAACCACCATAACATGCCTCGCTCTACCCCAGAGCGGATCCATCACATTCACACGTCTCGCTCTATCATTGAGCCAAGATCACACGCATCAAAAGTCTCGCTCTATCATTGAGCCGAGACCACATGCACACTACACGTCTCGCTCTACTCTAGAACGAGACAGAACATAAACATGTCACATCAAAGCATAGCAGATCAGAACACAAAGGATCATAGCATGGCACACATCCTAATTTAGCACATGCATTCTATAATTCAAACGGGAGGTTAGAAACGCTTACTCCTTTGATGTCCCCCAAGGTAGCGGCATTCGTGGTTGCTCGTTCCTTTTGGGCATCCTCCCCCTTCGGATCCAGCGGTAGCGGACGGAGCCTCCTCCAGCCTCTGCACATTCCTCACCTTGCACCGGAAGAAAACGCACAAATGCTCCCCTTCCCGAAGTCTATTCTCATTTTCTGTGCCCGTGGGTGGCGGATAGAACCTCCCCTACTCAGGGATGTTCCTCACACTGTGTAGCCCTTTGGTGGAGGGTAGAGCCTCCCCTACTCCGGGCCACCTTACTTGATCCGGCCCGATGATGGAGGGTGAAGACTCCTCTCTCTCTCTCTCTCTAGGCCACTTATCTCTCTCAATGACGTTTAACACAACACACGCCCGTAGGCCGCGGACAAAACCCCCCTTACCCGGAGACTCTTTTCATTTTCCATGCTAGTAAGCGATGAACAGAATGCCCCCTTTCTCAGGGTGTTTCTCACACCACGCACGCGGCCCTTCAGTGGACGATGGAGCTTCCCCTACCCCAGGCCACGACTCTGGATGCAGCCCGGTGGTGGAGGACGGAGCCTCTTCTCTTTCCTGGGCCGTTTCTCTCTCTCTCTCTCTCTCTTGGGGCAGGTGGGTGGCGGACAGAGCCTCCTCTTGCTCTGGGTTGTTCCCCCTTTCTAGGAGCACCAACTCGAGGAATGGACCATGCCATTGCATAGATCACCCTAGAATTAGTTAGGAATGCCTCAATAAAGGAAGAAAACAAACTCAAAACTAGTTGGAAAACTCCTCTGGAAGTTTGAACAGAATCCAAATTTATAGAGGAGAAGGTGTGGGTGTACGAAACGCCCCCACACACCCTGCTCTCACGGTGCGCGGTTGCGCCAGAGCCAGCCCGCGTACACGGGCCCTGTCAAGTGGATGCGCGGGATGACATGTGAGTGTCAGCGATGACTCCATCAATTTTTTCTTTATTTAATTAAAATTACATTTTTCCGATATTATTTTAATCCAAAAATACCCAAACTTCAACATGCGATAACTTCCTACCCCAAAGTCGGAATCGTGTGTTCTTGATACAAATGGACTCGTATCGACGAGCCCTTTGAAACAAGTCCACATATGGTTAGGTTATACCACTCTTTTTAAGTTGATCCCACCCATGTGGCACACTTCCGAGGTTATATCTTTCGCTCCCGACCTCCATTTCGTGTGTTCTTTGATTCGTTGCGCTTGTTACTTTGAGCTCTACCCATATATGAAGATTTTATCCCTTGAAACTCCCTAACACTTATTTCAAATTACTAAATTATCCCTAACCGAAAAATGGGTCATTACATAATGTGGCTCCATGGCTATTACGGTGAGCTTACTTAAACTGCCTCAAACTCATGTTAAAATGCAGCCACATGAAACAAAGGCTAAGACATGTGAGCCTAATCAATGAGACAACAATTCAGAATTAGTGCTAAGATGGACTGATCAAATTCCCACCACAAGGAATTGAATTGGGGATGAAGTGAACTAATCGAATTAGTAAACTAACTTAACGAACCAGGCTGAAATAACTAACATTCAGCATGATAATAAAGCAAGGTGAGACTTACACAACTAGCAACACTCAACATGATAATAACTCAAGGTGAGGTTGGCACAACCAGCAACATTCCACATGATAGTCAATCAGATTTAGGCTGGGATAGATTACAAAATTAGGCATATCAATGGACCGAATTGGGGCTGAAACAAATTGGTATAATCAGCAAGAAAATGATACGAGTTAGGGCTAAAACCTAATAATGAAATCAGGAATATAGTGACATGAATTTGGGGCTAAATCATATTAATGAAATGAGTAATATAATACCACAAACTAGGCTGAAATTTATTGATCGAATCAGCAAGAGTACAGGCACTAATTAGAGGTAAAACATATTGATGAAATCAATAATATAATCACACAAGAAATTATGGATCAAATCAGAGTATACGTATGAATTAGGACTAAACCTTGCAATCAAATTCAGCAAAGTTCATGCATGGATTTGGGTTGATGTAATCAAAATCAGAGTTCTAAGAGGTCGAATTAGGGCTTAAATGAATAACCAAATCCAGCATGATAAAATAGCAAATTAGGGTTGAGATAAATAATCAAAACTAGAATAATAAGAGATTGAATTAGAGCTCAAATAAATGATCAAATCCAGATCCATAAGAGGCCGAACTAGGGTTCAAATAAATGATCAAATCCATATCCATAAGAGACCGAACTAGGGCTCAAATAAATGATCAAATCCATATCCATAATAGGCCGAACTAGGGCTCAAATAAATGATCAAATCCATATCCATAAGAAACGGAACTAGGGCTCAAATAAATGATCAAATTCATATCCATAAGAGACCGAACTAGGGCTCAAATAAATGATTAAAACCAGAATCACAAGTGGCTGAATTAGGCTAAAATAAGCAAGCGAAAACCAGCATAATAGGGGTTGAGCCAGGGCTGAAGCACAACATCCAAATCAACACGATTATGAGTATAAAAACTGCATTTTACCTCTACCAACCCACCTCCAAAGTCTTGTTCCCTCGCTCCAATGCTTCCACTTCTAAATTGAGTCCCAAGGTGCTGACTTTCCTCCTCCACAAGCTGTTGGCCATGGTGCCTCTTGGTGGAAGAAAGTGGAGAAGAGGAGAAAGAGGAGGCAAACCAAAGAAAACCCTAATGCTTCCACCCCCCTTAAGCACTATATAACAAGTCTCCTATTTTCTAAGGGCGGCCAATCAGGATTGGCCCCATTTAGGAATAGTGTACCGCCCCAAAAATCATTGCCAAACACACCCCTATAATATAGGGTCGCCCCCTACATTATAGGAGTTGCTCCAATTACAACACACTGCCTATTCCTCATTCTATTAGACTCTTCCTCTCTCAAATTCCAAACCTAGAGGGCCGGACCCCCTAATTGACAAATGCCCCCCTTTTACAAGGTCGGACCCTAAACCTTAATTGGTTATCTAAGTATGACAATCAAAATATTTCAAATCAAACAACCAAAAGAAACAAGCACACATATAACTAAGAAAAAAAATTTACTTAAAATTAGGGATGTTATAGGGGGTGCAAACAGAAGCAAGGGTAGAGCCATGAATGATCTTCATAGGGTAAAGGGCAGAGGTGCAATGGTGGCAAGACTTGTACATGGTGCCTCCTCTGCCATGACCGATGATGGAGAGAGCCTTGAGGTAGGAGAGTCACTAGACCTCGATAGAGCTAGTGGTGAGGCAAGTGAGTGGGTCTAGCGGCGAGTGGCCAATGGCAAGTGGGTCAGGCGGCGAGTGGCCAGTGGGTCTGGCAAGTGATGATAGAGAGAGCTTCTAAACTGTTACCCAGAGTAGGAGATGCAGAGCTGTAATGCCCCTAATTTTTTATACAATTCTTGTAATTTTTTTGCTATTTTGTGATCATTTTGGCGAGAAAATGTGACGCTTCAACATATTTAGCCTCGGTATTCATACCCGTAAAGTCGGGTGTGGGGTTCAATCGTAGACCATAGGCCTGGATGCACGCTTCCGACGCGAAAAAGAGAGAAAATAAGATACTTGATAAGAGAGAGTAAGTGGAAAAAAGGCTAAGGCTCAGGCTCAGCCGAGCCCGATCCAGAACTATCTGGAAGAGACGACCCCCACTCTCATCTATCTGAGCCGGAGGAGCGCCATCGAATGGCTTCCAGTTGGCCTCGGCCTGGTCATGACTAGGCGACGGCGAGGCCACCTCCCCGGCACCGCCCTAGCCCAGTTCGACCCCCGTGAGCTTCTCCCCAGTTTGCCCTCTTCCCTCTCTGTTTTGATTGTGTCGCCGTTGCTGTGGGCCGACAAGGGCCAGCTGGCCAGGTATGGCTCCACCTTGGGCCGACAATGGCAGGAGGATGTCCCCCCCGGCCCCAGTGGGCCTCTCCTCCGCCGCTCCCTCCTCTTTTCCCCCCTCTACTCCTATTTTCTGCCCCCTTCGGTTGAGCTCGCCGACCGCCTTTGGTCACCATTGGACGGCCCGACCAGACTCAGTCTGGACCTCCTTGGTCCAAAGAAGGCTGCAGACTATCCCTCTCTGCCCAGTTCCGCCTCCGCCCTTCCTCTTTCTTCCGACCAGACCCTTTCAATCCCCTATTTTCTTTTGTCTCTGTCCATTTTGGACATCGTGACTGTCGCTTCCAGTCGGACGCCAAAGTTGAGCGACTAGACCTTTGTTTGGCTTCTCTTTGGCCTAGTGATGATGGTGGATGCTTCCACTCAGCCTAGTTCAGCCTCCGTCCTCTCCATTCCGTTGGAACCAGGTCCATCTCTCGCTCAGTTGATGTGCTCGTCCACATAAAAAAAGCCTTTGCCCTCACTAAGTTTTGATTCTCCGATGAGCTGCCAAAAATTGTCGTCTTCCATTTGGCTCTGCCTTGGATCGGCAATGACAACATGGCTGCTCTGATCTATACCCATTGGCCCTATATGTCCCCATCTTAGCCACCGCTCGGAATGGGCTGCTTTCCCTTCTGTCCATTTCCTAGTGTGCAGCGTGAACAAGTCGAAGGAGGACCATTCCGCTACAGCTATGGACCATTTTTGGCCAGCCTTATCATAGTGACAGCCCCGCCAACCCTTGGCCAGCCCTCTCCCCATCCCATTTGGCCTCGTGTGCAAGTAGCCATGCATGTGATTTAGGGTTTAGGCGTTGTATTTGTGCCACCTAACTATCGGATGACTCTGCCACCGAATGGAGTTGACACCAGAGCCGCCCAGCACCTCTCCTCTATCCGTGAGCGTCACCCCACACCCTCCACCCTTATGTGGGCCCTTGTAAATGCAAAATTGATGCCGTTGGGTGCTGTCCACGACAGATTTTGACAACTTGCGGTCGGCCGAGTATTTCTTAGCTGCCGGGCAACCTTCACTTAGTACACCCTCAAATTCCGGTCGCACCTGCAACTCGTCGACATGACCTTTCTCCAAGCTGCCCATAGTGTGCCGCCGTAGATCGCGGATTTTTCCGCATTGACTTCTGACACCCCATTTGGCCGTGAGTAGTTCCGGTGCTTCCTAAAACCTCAGGACAACAACTCTTTTGGCTAGGAAATACTTTTGGCCTCCAACTCCGCTACCGACACCGCCACCGTCGTGTGCTCACCATCAAATGTCATGATTACGAGGTAGGGGAGCTTTGAACTTGTAATTTCATTATAGCATACTTTTAATGTGTAGTAGCATGCTAGGACTGTATGATTCAATGTTTTGGATGTTAAATCATGATCCATTTGCATGATGTAAGAGAGTGAATTATCCCGCATTGAAATGTGTATGATATGTATATGCGTTGTAAATATATTTTATGTATGTGGAATATGTATGCGCTAATGATGGCTAGCGAATATGTTAGTATGCTATGTATATGTATTATGTATGTGCTAGTGATGGCTAGTGAGTATGTCTATAAGTTACATATGTGGACTGTGTGTGTGGGCAGAATTATGGGCGATGAATTGTAAGAGGTGGCAAAGGGTTTAGTACGGAGTTAAATGTGGATGTGTAAGCATATGACAGAAGACAGAGGAGGTAAGTTTGACGAGCGAGGATTAGAATGGATCGGTTTGGATTGGAGCGTATGTTTGGGGAATTGTCAGATAGTAAGAGCATGCATAATTATATAAGCATAACATATAGAATATGAAGTGAAAAGTAAGCATAACAAGTGAGGTATTAAGTAAGAGGGGGATAATGAAGATATGTTATGAGGAGCTCAGTTTGATGATGTCAAGTAAGATGTTTTGACCGTAAGGTGGATGACAGAGATTGTATGAATACGTAAGGATTTGTGTACGGTGAGCTATGTTGTGACTTGATCATCTGGCTCAGCTTTGGTTTGATCAGTCGAGCACTATGAGTTTTTATGGCATAATTGTACTGCATAACTTAATTCAAACTTGAATCATAAGAAAAGCTAATGATAGCATTGTGATTTTGAGATCTCATGGTTCGGTGGATTAAGTTTTGTATTTGAGCTAGCCGATAATGAGTCGACTGAGCATTTCTCATGTCTTGCCATGGTATTTATCCTGTGGAATGTTGTCTATGTGCTATATAGAGCACGAGGCGTCTGATGCTCTATTGAGAGCGATGTATGTTTTTGATTTGGTATGTGTGCTGAATTAAGCCCAGACGTTTAATGCTATATTGAGAGTGTTGTATGATTCCTGCACAAGAGTGACATTGTATGATTCTGCCCAAGAGTGGCACTGTATGATTTCTGCCCAAGATTGGCACTGACACTATAAGCCCCCTAGAGTATGGGACATTGTATGACCCCTTATGTGTGGGTGTTTCTGTTTGCTCACTCAGGTAAGTAGTTTTATGGACCTGCTCTTACCTGTTTGATCTTGTGCCCCATGAGCATTGGTGTGTCTTGCCTTCGGAAAAGTCCATGGCGTTTAGTCACTCCCCGGAAGTTAAGGTGATGCCCCAATGACATTCTTTTCCATTTCGACACTAGAGCTTATTACTTGTAATAAACTTCAATGGTGATAGTATGTGTACGACTGTATGAGTGAGTATGTGTGTTTCTAAGTAAGCGTACAATTATGAGTATGAGTACGACTATAAGAGTATGAGTATGAGAACGGCTGTAAGAGTATGACTATGAGCACGACTGTAAGAGTATGAGTATGAGCACGACTGTAAGAGTATGATTCTAAGCAAGATAGTAAGTGTATGTTTATGAGTAAGATTGTACGAGTAATGTCGTGCAAGTATGTGTAAGATTGGACGAGTAAGGTCGTACAAGTATGTGTAAGTTATATGAGTAAGCATATGATTATACGAGTAAGTTTGTAAGACCTTTATTAAGGGAGTTTGTGTAAGTTTGGTTTGATGATGTGTTATGCTTAACTATATGTATATGCATATAATTATTATATGTTGTCTGCTTCATGTTTGAGTTGCATGAATGCATCTATTTATGAACGAGTTCACTGTTTAGAACTTCCCTACTGGGTATTTTCCTACTGAGTATGAAAATACTCATTACCCTATTTTTTAGCCCCGTTGTTCGGGAGGATTTTGCAGGTTTGTGAAGGAGAGCTCCTGGAGATAGATGCTCGCTTCTACGATGGATTGTGTCCCATTGACTCAAATATATTTTTGATTCACTGCTAGTATTATTTCTGCCACGATCTGATGTATTGGGTGAGATGAGTTTTAATGTGTTTATACCTTATGGACTGGTAATTTGGATTAGATAGTGAATTGTTTATGGGACTTGCACTCAGGGATGTCTGTGAGATATTTGTATTTAAAATCCATGATCATGGTAATTTATTCGTACGTTTGTTTTCGAGTAGCGCCTGGAGATATTTGGTTTTAAATTATAAACTATTTTCATAGGTTTTGATTTGGTCATTTTTCTCTGATTAACAGCTGTTATATTGCAAAACAATTTCCTAAATTTTAAAGAAAATATGATAAAAAATCTTGGGCTTTACAATAGCGTTGCCTAGAGAGCTAGAGGGAGTGGAGATAGTGGTAGCCGTCTTGATAAAAGAGGAGCCGAATAAGGCGGGCAAAATTTCACCCACGTTACCCTTTTTGTGGTGCTTCTATTGAAGCGTTGCAAAAAGGGTAAGAGAAAGAGAAAGGAGAGAGGGTAGAGAGCGGAGACGAGAGAGAGAGAGGAGAGAGGGTAGAGAGAGAGGGATGAGAGAGAGAGACGCTAATACCTAGTCTAGTAGTGGCACATAGGAATATGCGTCACTACTAGACTACGTATTAGCGACATTTATATCTATGCATAGCTAATAATTTTTATTTTTTATTATTTTTAAAATATAATATAAAAATAAAAAATCTTAAAAAATTAAAATTAGAGGAGAGAGGGAAAGGGAGTGAAGAGAGAGAGAGAGAGAGAGAGAAAGGGTAGAGAGAGGTGCGACAGTGCATAGAGAGAGAAGAGAGAGAGGAGAGAGAAGGTAGAGAGAGTGAAGAGGAGAGAGGGAGATCGAGGAGAGAAGAGAAAGTGTAGAATTATATATTATTTTTAAAATTTTAAAAATAAAATATATATAGTAGAGAGAGAGTGAAGAGACAGTGCATAGAGAGAGAGAGTAGAGAGGAGAGGATAGATAGAGGGGTAGAGAGAGAGGAGAGAGTGGGAGGAGAAAATATTTTAAAAAAAAGGCAATTTGTGACGCTCGGTGAAGAGCGTACCTAATAGCCTCAATTTTTTTAAAAAAAATAGAGCTATTAGCAAACCTTGGTGAAGAGCGTCGCTAATAGCATAATTAATTGCGACGCTTATCCTATTAGCGATGCATATTCTTATGCTATTCACGACGCTCTTGCTGACCGTCGCTAATAGCCTTAGTCTTTTTAGAAAAAATTGAGCTATTAGTGACGCTGAGAAAGGAGTGTCACTATTAGTATAAGTAGTTGCAACACATATTCTTAAGCGTTGCAACTACTGATACTATTAGTGACCCTATTCACCGAACGTCACAAACAACCTAATTTTTTTCAAAAAATATTTTCTCCTCCCTCTCTCTCCTCTCTCTCTACCCTCTCTCTTGCACTCTCTCTCGTCTCTCTCTCTCTACTATATATATTTTATTTTTTTAAGTTTTAAAAAATAATATATAATTCTACATTCTCTCTACCCTCTCTTTCTTCAATCTATCTCTACCGTATTTTCTCTCCTCACTCTCCCCCTCTTCTCTTTAGTACTCTCTTTGTACCTTCTCTCTCCTCTCCTCTCTCTCTCTCTCTATGTGTTCTCTCTCTTCTTCTCTTCTCTCTCTACCCTTTCTCGCTCTCTCTCTCTTCACTCACTCTCTCTCTTTTCACTCTCTTTCCCTCTGTCTCCTCTCTCTACCGTCTATCTCCCTCTCTCTCTACACACATTCTCTCCTCTAATTTTAATTTCTTAGGATTTTTTATTTTTATATTATATTTTAAAAATAATACAAAATAAATTAAAAATTATTAGCGATACATAGATATAAGCATTGCAAATACACTAGTTATTAGTGACGCATAGGAATATGCATCGCTACTAGACTAGGTATTAGCGATGCATAAACCTATATGTCGCTAATATCTTTTATTTTATCCCTATTTTATTAATTTTAAAATATAATATTTAATAAAAAAATTAAAATTAAATTACTCTCTCTCACTACACACACACTCTCTCTCTCTCTCCTCTATCTCTACACATTCTCTCTCTAGCCCCTCTCTCCCTTTCTCTTCTCTCTCTACCATCTCCTCTCTCTCTCTTCACTCCCTCTCCTCTCTACCATCTCTCTCTACACACCTCTCCTCTAATTTTAATTTTTTAGGATTTTTTATTTTTATATTATATTTTAAAAATAATAAAAAATAAATTAAACATTATTAGCAACGCATAAATATAAACATATCTAATATACTAGTTAGTAGCGACACATAGGAATATGCATCGCTGATACCTTTTATTTTATTCATATTTTATTATTTTTAAAATATAATATTTAATACAAATTTAAAAAATAAAAATTAAATTCCCCTCTCTCTACTCACAATCTCACTCTCTAGCTCCTCTGTCTCTCTCCTCTCTCTCTTCACTCTCTTTATCTCTGTCTCCACTCTCTCTCCTCTCTTCTCTTCTCCTCTCTCTACCCTATTTTATAAATAAAAAATCTATTAGCAACACTTGCTTAAAAGATGTAACGCCCCGACCTTAGCCGGGGTCTAGAAATCTCAAATAAAAAATTTTCTTCCTTAAATAAGGAATCATCATCTGTGCGCGAGAGGTACAACGTTCTTTTATGCACTACGGAGCTTCAAAGCTTCCCCGTACGTAGACTCAAGTTGTAACATTCATATATACACACAACGAAGCTTCATAGTTTGTCATGTGTAAGTCAAAATAAAACTTATAATTATAATTAATTTACATTGGGCTACATTGCCTTGTCGTTAGTTGCCTACGTACGCATTGGATAACATTCACAATATTATTCCAATATGATCAGATCCGAACGTAGTTCTGTCTAACGGCTATTACATACATCAGACATCACAAAATTATATACGTTAAAATATGTATATCCTTGTATTTAAATACATCATTCGGAATTAGATTGAAATATCGTAAATCATCGGAGTCAAATGGAAATCTCATAAATCATATAATTCAGACATAAATTTCATAATCCATTGAGTCAAACAGAGATCTCATAAATCATCGGAGTGGAACGAAAGCTAACAAATTATCGAAACTACACATCTTATTGAACACAACAAAGCAGATTGAATCAGATCCCATCAGAACATATTATAACATATCAAATCATAACAGAGGATATCATATCAAAGCATATCAGAATACCTCAAATCATATCGGATAAAGCATAACAAAGCAATTCAAATCAAAATATATCAGAATACATCAAATCATAGAAAATCATACATCTTAATTAGCATATTATTATCAGTAATTAAAATGTGCATGCATATAAGTCATTTAACATCATAGGTTAACTACTTAGGATGCATATGTATTCTTATACTCGTATTAAAACAGAAGATCAAAAATACTTATAGGAGACACCGAAAGCGGCGGCATTTAGAGTTGTTCATTTCTTCAGAGTGTCCTCCTTTTAGGTCCGGAGATGGCAGGCAAAATCTCCTTTGAAATAGACAGACATAGCATCCCTTCACCTGAAGACGCTCCTTACTTTCCGTACTCGGAGGTGACGGATAGAACATCCTCTTTTCAGAGACGTTTTTCTCCTTCCGCGCTTATAAACTATGGATGGAACCTCCCCTTAGCTTGGGGATGCCCCTATCACTAGGTGGCTCTTCGGTGAAGGACAACACCTCTCCTACTCCAGGTTGCTTCTCTCATTGTTGCCCGGTAACTGCGGATAGAACCTCCTCTTGTTCCAGGCCCCTTTTCTTTCTCCGGTGCTCGAGGACGACAGGCAAGGCCTCTTCTTGCTTCAAGATGTTACTCTCTTATACGATCACCAAAACAAAGAATAGACCCCATTGCGCAAAACAAACTTGATTTAGTTAATCATGCCTCTTGAACGAGCTAAATCGGACTTAGAACGATAAGAAACGGAGAAAACAAAGTTCTCTAGTGCTCGAGGAAGACGTGCAGAGTCTCTTCTTGTCTCATAATGTTTTCTCCTCATACAGTTTCCAACTCAAAGAAAGGAACCCTTCATTGCATAGAGAATGCTAGATTTAGTAAAGAATGGCTCTTGAACGGGCTAAATCGAACTGAGAATGATAAAAAACAGAGAAAACGAAGTTCTACTTCAAAAACACCCTCTGAACCCCTTTAAATAGGGTTTTGCGGGCTGAAACCACCGTGCCGCGCCGCCATTTTCAGCGGCACAGGTCGCACCCGCATGTAACATGCTCGTCCATGCATTATGCGTGCTTGCGTAACGCACACGTGCTAATGCTCACGGCGCATAATTTTCTTTTTCCTTTTTTTTTTTAAATACATACCTTCAAATGCGCGTATCTTTCTACCCTGGATTCGGATTCGCGCATTCTTAGTACCGTTGGACTTGTATCGATGAGCCCTTTGATACTAGACCACTTAAATCACTTTATTCCACTCTTTTTACATGAGTCCCACCTAAATTGCATGCTTCCTGAGGTCGCAACTTTCGCTCCTGACCTCTGTTTAGTGCATTCTTCGATCTACTATGCTCGTTACTTCGAGCACTACCCATATATGGAGGTTTTAACCTTTGAAACCCTCTAAAAATTATTAAAAAATAATCTAATTACCTCTAACCCTTAGGTTAGACGTAGTAAAAAAAGCGGGGCGTTACAAAAGTGTCGCTAATAGTAGTAATATTAGCAGTGCATTTAATACAACATCGCTAATAATCTTATTTTTTTAAAAATAAATTTAATTTATTTGCAACACATTTACTGAAATGTCGCTAATAGCACAATTAATAGCAACACTTATATAAAAGTGACGCTATTATTAATATGATTAGTGACGCTATTATTTTAGAAAGCGTCGCTAATAGAACAACTATTAGTGACGCTTTTAGAAAGCATCGCTAATAGAACAACTATTAGCGACACTTTAGTTTTTTGCAACGCATATCTAAGTGTCACAAGTAGTAATTAGTAACAACAATTTTCATTGCATCAGTAATAAAAGTGTCGTTAATAGTTCATTTTGTTGTAGTAAAGGCAATTGTTATTCTTCTTACATTTAGGATTCTTCTTAAACAGGCCGTAGATGGATGTCTTAGAGCTTGACTCATATGATAAGAAATAATTATTAGAAAATAAGTAATTTTATTATGTATATATGCCTAATATATGTATACATTGATATTCCATGTGTTAATCATCACAATTTATTTGCAATAACTATAAATAAAAGTGGTGATGATGTTAGTTTTTTACCTTAGTAATATATAATTAAGTAAATAAAAATAATTTTTTGGGCTTTTTTAGCATATTTAAAATAATATAATAAATAATAGTTATCTGATTAACCGACCGATTATTAATGGAATGAACGGTTATAAAAGTAGCTATACTGTTTACTTAACAAAATGGTTATGAATAAAGATTTAGGAAGTAGTTATATCAATGGAATAAATTATACCATAACCGTATTGTTCCACTGGTAACCCGACTCAACACCTTAACTTTTCACCATTTTACTTTTCACGATATTATAACACTAACTAGTTCAAACCGTTTTTATGCCTATTTTAAGGCTCGCCCACTGAAGTTAGGTAAGGAGGGGTCATGGACCCAGCTACCATCTTTGGCTTGAAGAGACCATCGTAGGAATGGAACAAAGGGCCTAACCACGTTGAGCCCTGGCTAGCCGTAGGCGAACTAAAACTAAAATCAGGTAGATCGAAATGGATCAGCTAATCAGTGATACAAGTGACTATATATAGCAAGGAAATTGGCAACATGGCCAAACTATTAAGTGATGAGCACTCTGATTATCGAGCAAGTCTCGTGATAACGATCTTTGGCTAATTGTCGTAGTGTGACAAATCTGTCCACGTTATGGGTCTTGATAGTGGAGCATGTTCCTGTTGGGTAACTCGTTTTCTTCTATCCTTCATGTCCTTTAGTCTTTGCTTTTAAAGTATGCATATGGGAATGATATCTGGGACTCCGCGTACTGATGTCTCCATCAGTCCTCATCTCTTCCCCTCCCCTCACCCACCGCATGTATATCCCACCTTACAATTCCTCTACAAATACTCCACTCCAAGTGTTGGGCCTCCATCATTTTCGCCAAGCTCATTGGCCAGTTTTAGCCACTCTTTTGGTTTCTCGTACTGCATTTTTACATTGCTTCTGCTGGTTCTTAGCGAGAAAGCTATCAAGACATGGAAAGTAATAATGCTGTAGCTTACGAGCTGCTTGCCCGTCTCCTACTCGGGCTCATTGCTTTGAATTGGTTTGCAGCTTATGTGTACGGTGAATCGAGGCTATCCAAGGTGGAAGGTAATTAAGGATTTTGGCCTTGTTTCCGTCGCTTACATACTTCTGATTTTCTTTCGCACGCCTCTCTTATCTCTCCAAACTGAAGGAAATCATGCTTTTCACCTTTAAATTCAGCTCCTCCAGTCTCTGTTCAGACTTCAGAGTCTGCATCTTAGCTGTATTCCTTTACTTACATGCTTTCACCTTTTTCTAGCTCCTTTCTGCTGAGACTTGGAAAGCTACCGTTCTAGCTCTTTTTTTGAGGAAATACGTTCTGAATCTATTTCATCTCCTATTAGGGGAAGTGATTAGTGACTAAAATTAATTTTCTTGCTAATTTTGTTCTGAAATGAACTTGCAGTGAGTGCTCTAAGGCAGGTTGCAAAGAAGCTGGGGAAGAAAGACTGGGACTTTAGCGTGGACCCATGTAGTGAAGACGGTAACTGGAACAGACTGGATGCTAAGAAGGGCTTTGAGAGCTATGTCACGTGCGACTGCTCCTTCAACAACAGTACCGCCTGCCATGTAGTGGACCTGTACGTACTTTATCATTCTCATTTATTTATACCAAGGAAACTTATCTATTCAGTGCAATTTGTCAAAATATGCGCGTTTTGGGGTGGGTGAGAACCGAGATCAGTGCCAAACACACAGACACAGTGGGAACATATTTTGAAGGCACTTATTTAGTACTGTTTGAAAGTAATTTTTTTAGTATTTTAGCAATGAGTCCAGTTAATATGAGCATGTGTTCACTTAATCAGTGCATATGCCAGGCATCGCCGGCCCTTAAATTTTGACCGAAGACATATTATAATGGGAGAGCAAGTAGTTTTTATGAAGTATTTTTTATATTCTTCACTTTTTATAAGTTTAACATAAATAATGTGAGTAAACATTCATCTGTAAAATCGACGGCTACACATAAAATATAAAAAAAATAAAATACAATAAAAAAATTTTACGTAACGCTGCTAACATTCTCTAGCGTGTGCTCTATAGATCTTAAATATCAACGTTTCATAAGCATTCCACTAGATGAATGGAAAGTAGATAACATAAAAAATACTTCCTAATTTTTGAGTAACGCCAAAGATGGATCTCCATCCAACAGTTCAGGATGCTTGGATTTATGTAATTGTACGTAAGGGCTCGTATTTACTTTTTCTTTTAAAAATAAGTTTAAGCTGACTGGCGTTGACTTAATTTAAAGTTATGATTTTCGTATAGCTTGGATTTTAGGACGTTGAAATATGTGGCTGATGAGAGAACGTAGTTTTAGGGTCAGCAGTCAATATTGTGGACTGTCTAGAAGCCATGCAAGCTGTACGTAGGTCGCTCTCGGCGTCTCAATACAGCATTACCTGCTTATTTCAAACTTTTGGAAATAGTTTGAAACCTTATTAGCTGGATGGATGGGCCTGCCACACTTATAAATTTGTTCGTTGAATAGTCTCCCAGGGCCCACGCGGTGTTGACTCGAAATGGTCGCAAGAATTGAGAGCAATCCGGAAGGATCGTTTTATACCATTGTTTTAAAAACCCGCCAGCTCAGTGAACCGGGTTTAATTGGATGGGAGAAGTCAAGTCTTGGAGATTTCTAGTTAAGCTTTTTCTATTGCTATTTGACAGTAAGTCTAGCAAAGGAATGTATGAAAGGCATTATAAGAAAGTGAAAGGTACATACTTAATATTTGGGCTAATAATACTTAACATAAGCTGCATATTATTAAATTTAAATATCAATAGTTCTATGGGTCATAGTATATAAAAAATGCTTCTAACTTCTAGTTATAGTCTTCCGTTTAAGCTGAAATAGCTTGCAGTTGAACCGAAAAAACTCTAACCTGGCAACTAAGGGTCCATTTGTTTGAGCTGATGTAATTAAGCTCCTCTAAAAGCCACTTAAAAGTTAATTTTTTAGAGCGTTTGTTTGGAACTAAATTTAGATTTAGGGAAAAAAAAGAGAGACTCTAATATGAAAAGAAACAGTGTTTTAAGAGTGGTTTTCGGTTTTGTCAGAACCCATCCGCATTTGTCTGCAAGACTCATTAGATAGGACCTACCTCTACGAGAAGCCAAAAGGAAAAGCAAAAGTTTGACTTGTGTGGGCCTACGGAGTGCACTTAAGGTTGTAGTTTTACCCGTACCGAAATGATTGAAAAGTTTTCTTTCAGGACGGGTTCCCTGACTCATTTAAAAAGTGGGCCCTTTGTGCACAGGGGCCACACTGGTGCAATAATAGAGCTGCCCAATTTCTCTGCTATCGAGTCAGACTCATGTGGATCACATGCCCCCACTTTTTCACACGGCGGTCCCGTAGAAGGGGTTGAACCATCGAAGCTTGAACTTGGTCTTGTTGAGCCGAGTTCGAGCTCGGCATGGCTCGAACTAACTGGGCTTTATTCTTAAAAATAATATTTTTACTTTATTTTTTTTATTTTAAAAGTTTACTTTAATCTTTTGTTGAATTGAAAAAATAAATTTTATTATAATATGATTTACCTTCCCTATGATGAGAAGTTGGAGTAGGTTTTTAGTATTAAATATATAAAAAAAAATATCAGCTTTCCTAGAGATATGATTGGGTACATTATACACATGATTTAAAAAATTATGCTCGATGCCAACCAATATTGGACACATACCAAAACATGTGGGCCCATCAACTTGCACATATCTAATATGGATTAGTGTTGACCACAATTTTTTCATATAAATACATAAGCATATCGGATAATTTCTCCTAGTATTAAGTGGCTTGGATTTTTTACCTTTTACGTATGCAAAAATTTAACATGCACTCGTGTATTTAGAGGGGATAGGTCGGTGATATATTGATAATAAACTTGTCTATCCTTTGTATTTTAGGTTGTATGATCATAAACGTGTACCCTAAATGTATTTATATACTCTCTCCTTATTAAATTAATAGTTCTATTTAATTTTTTAAAATAAATTAATTTTAAACTAAATAAAGCTATTAATATAGGATGGATTAGAATATTTTAACATAAAATATAAAAAAATAAAATACAATAAAATTTTAAAAGTGAATTTCTTGCGTAATTATATAGGTTTATGAACTAATTACCTATATGGTCTAGTTCAATTTAGTTTTTTTTTGGCATGCCAATTTCTAACATTTTTTAGGTTTTTTTTACCAAAAATGATGTGTGCTGCTGCGTTGTGTCCTAGCATGGTACATAGTGGTCCATCATAGTTATATTTCCTATGTACTATGTTAGAACCCTTATGTACTGCCATTTCTATGGAGGCTAGCCAAAAAAATATTTTCCCACGTGGCAGTTTCATACTTATCCGTCCCACATTACTACCTTATTATAAAAAAAAATATCATTTCATATTAAGAGCTCTATTCAATATAAGAGGCTGGATTATACTTAAGAAAACATTTATTAGCTTCCATTTTCTTAGCTGCACATCCTATTATTTAATAAAAATTACTTTTTCTATAGCATATTAATAGTTTTATTTTACTTTTTTAAAATAAATTAAATATGAGACGAATACAATATTATTTAAAAAAATCATTATTATGAAACATAAAATATTTGATATGAGCCTTATTTATATAATCAGGTCCACGCAATAAAGTGAGCTAAGTATCATTCACCATCAAATTTTGATCCGACGGTTCATATAACTATTAGGCATATGAATATCAACCCCTTTCCCGGCCTCAACTAAGTCAACCTGAGCCAAGGCTCATACAAACACCACTCCTTGCATATGCATATGACGCTCGCGGCACGCTCACATTGTACTGGCCCCACGTCGACCATCTTGTCCGTTGTGGGCCTTCTGCGAGCGTCGAGGGGTTCGAGCGTACTAAGTTGAACCGGTCTTTCCACATGGCTTTACCGCCATTATTTAAACTAACTCGACATTATCGGCAGGGTACTGAAGGGCGAGAACCTGACCGGATTTCTCCCGCCCGAGGTTGCCAGGCTTCGCCATCTCCAGCAACTGTAACTTCTCTCTCTCTCTCTGACGACCATCTTCAGCTCCACCTCTTTCTTTCTCTCGCTCTGAAATCTCCATTTCCTCGTCCTCTTGCAGAGATCTCAGCCGCAACCTCCTCCGAGGAACAGTTCCACCGCAATGGGCAACAACTCGTCTCGTTGGCCTGTGAGTCTCCCTCCTCCCATCACATCTTTTCTTCATCCCTCTAATTCGAAATGACCATACTAGTGGTAGTGTCTGTTTGCTTTACTAAGATGGCTTGCTCTCTTTGCAGGTCTCTGATGGCCAACAACCTCTCCGGGCCATTTCCCATGGCTCTCACCAAAATAACCTCCCTTCAAAATCTGTATGGTCCCTTCTTCTTCTAATTTGTGCTTCGTGTAGGTTTTTTACTGTGTACTTCTGTGGATTTAGTGGATTGGTCACTGAGGTTGGGTGCAATGCAATTTACAGGACCATCGAGGGAAACCGATTCAAAGGAGCAGTCCCGAAAGAGATTGGGAACCTGATTGGCCTCCAGAAACTGTACCATCTTGCTCGCCTTCTGTATATATTTTTTTCCAGGATTGAAGTGATATCTTCTTTCTTAATTTTCATCTTTTTGCTGTTTATGTTAGTGTCTTGTCGGCGAACGAATTTACAGGGAGGCTGCCCGAGTCTATGGCCAATTTGAGCAACTTGACCGATCTGTAAGTCTTTGTGTTTATAGTTTATAAATAATCTAAGAAAGTGATGCTTTTAAATTTTTTCATAGAGAATTTTTTTTTGTGATTTAGTCGGATCAGCAGCAACAATTTCTCTGGGAAAATACCAAATTTCATTGGGAAATGGAGACAACTTTCAAAACTGTATGTACTTGACAAAATTTTCAGGCATATACACTTTTTATTGATCTTTATAATTACTCAAGGTTCCCTCCAGGCTTATGGAAGGTTGCTCTTTTGGAGGCCCCATTTCTTCTGGAATATCTGATCTGAAGAAAATGAAAGATCTGTAAGTGGATTCTCTGAAGCTAGGCTCTTACTTGAATTTGATATTCAGTGACTGAGATTGATCATTAGTGATTTGTATTCTTGAGAACTTAGGAGGATCAGTGACATATATGGAAGAGGCGATTTTCCGGACTTGTCGAGAATGAAGTCACTGAAGACACTGTCAGTTTTTAAGGACTTTACATAATTATGTTATTTCTTATTTATTGTTTTCCATTTTTGTCAAAACACCTCTTGATTGACAATTCAAAGCAATTTCTTTGTTTAGGGTACTAAGAAATTGTTCAATACACGGGAGTCTGCCTGAATATATTGGGAATATGAAGAAAGTGAAGACCCTGTAAGTAATTAGTTTGTCTGTAAATTCTCTGACTTGAGTAAAGGTAGCACACATGGACTTATTTAATTTATGTCGTTTTCTTTTTATTCAAGGAAAAGGATATCCATAAGGCTACTATTTGAAGGAAAAAAAAACGATCAAGAAACTGTCACTTTTTATTTTGGGACAATAAAAAAGTTCTTTTTTGGGAATCTAAAGATTTGATTCTCACACATTGTGCTCTTCACAGGGACCTTAGCTTTAATGATCTTGTTGGTGATATTCCAAGTACCTATTCCAGCCTAGCAAAATCTGATTTCATGTTAGTGAATGGCTTTAACATAAATTACTTTTTCTAGTTTAGATTATACTGTTCATCAGTAATCATTTTGTGGTGTATTGATGTCAGATATTTAACTGGGAACAAACTGACTGGATCTGTACCAGAATGGATCTTGAAAAGCAACAAGAATGTGTAAGTCAATGATCTTATCAACTTTATGTAAGAATATGTATGCTCCTAGCTGCATATCCAAAGCAGTTCAACTGAGGGCCTGTTTATGACTTTATTGATCATATGAATTGATTTGCGTAACATCTGAGTTCTATTGATGTTCTGCATACAGTGACATCTCACAAAATAATTTCACATGGGGAAATTCAAGCCCAACTGAATGTCCTCAAGGGAGTGTGTAAGATAATTTCTATTTCAAAATTGTGAATTGATTTATTCAATGGTATTCTGATACATCATAATAACCAAGAGGGAAACAGTTTCTGATTATTCTTCCCTATCTATCTTGAACAGAAACCTTGTAGAGAGCTATGAATCAACATCGAGAAAAGTGTAAGGATTCACTCTCCATTATGATACACCCTTCATGAAGCAATCATATATGTCAAGTAGTACTAGGAAGCTGATTATTCTTTTTACTTGCTAATCTTGTCGTGTTTGATAATGCAGAATTGGTGCCCATTCATGCTTGGAGAGAGCGTTCCCCTGTGCAGCCCCTAATAAGCAACGTAAGCTGTTTGAAATAAGGATTTGGTCTTTGATTGTTTTCTATATGATATGGATGGACCTTGTGCTGTGTTTTAGTTAAGCTAGTTCTAATCAAACCTACTCATAAAATCTTGGGCAGACAATGAGAAACTTGAAATGCTTATCAGAGCTTATCATCCACTTAATTATTTGACTAGGTAGTGAAACACTTGTAGATTTAAACAAGAAGCATAATAGGGATATGTTGAACAACATAACAAGTATAGTCCATAAACACTTGGTTGGAGATGTAGCTCTTTGTATAAGCTACTGCCAGATACTGAAGAAGGATTGCTTAGCTTTTTCGTGGTAGTGATCAGATGAACAGTGCTAATATTTGTGAACTGGACTAAGAACTTGTTTGAGGTGACTATGGTCCTTAGGCTACATGAATTTGTTGGAATTTGAGTTTTTCAAGTTATAATGATGTCTTCTTTATCATGCAACATTTCTTTTTCTTTATTTTTTTAATTAAGAGTCTGCATTTTGTTTTTCTCCTCTTGCTAATATCAGCCTATCAACCTAAAGGAAAAGGTCTGAGTGTTAGGTTGATATTGCTTATGTACAACTGTACTAAATATTAATCTTTTCTTTCCTAACAGGTCGTTACTCTCTGCACATCAACTGTGGAGGAAAAGAACTATTAATCAATGGAACCAAGTATGAAGCAGACATGGAAGCGCGAGGTGCTTCCATGTTCTACTCAACTCCAACTTGGGCCTTTAGCAGCACTGGAAACTTTATGGACAATGATATGGATGCAGACAATTATATTGCAAGAAATTCATCTAAACTCTCTATGCCAAACTCAGCACTGTACACTACAGCACGGCTTTCTCCCCTTTCTCTTAGTTATTATGGACTTTGTCTGATGAATGGGAATTATACAGTGAAACTCCATTTTGCGGAAATAATATTCAGTAATGACAACACATTTAGAAGCTTAGGTAGGCGCATTTTCAATGTCTTAATTCAGGTAAATAATTACTAAGAATGGGTCATTTCCAATTTACACTTGGTTTCATCGTTGTCATTTGAAGTTTGAACCTTTTAATTGGTTGAGCAGGGAAAACTAGTACTGAAGGATTTCAATATTGAAGATGAGGCAATGGGAACTGGGAAGGCAATTGTTAAAAATTTCAACACAGTTGTGACCAGTAATACTTTGGTGATCAGGTTCAATTGGGCTGGGAAGGGGACAACAAGCATTCCAATCCGAGGAGTTTATGGACCTCTCATATCCGCTATTTCAGTGGATCCTAGTATGTTGATATGACATTTTTAATTTCAGAGCTTCCTAATTGCTCTTTTTTTTTATGTGTTTTGAACTTTCAGTAAATCGTAATACAATTAACATATTGTTTCTACTATTTGTCATAGATTTTGTACCACCCTCAGCTGATGACAAGAAGAAATACGTGAAAATTCTGGTAGAAGTTTTAGCTTCTGTAGCATTCCTCATTCTCTCTGTATTGGCTTTTCTATGGTGGAAAGGCTGCTTGGGAAACAATGCCTCCATGGAAAAGGGTAAGTAGACTTATCAAATTAGGCAGTTAAAATGAATATGAGTGAGAGGTCTTATCCTGTGCACTATCGTTGGATTGGCTATTGTCCTCACTTCTTATGTAAAATAATGTGGTTCAACTTGTCCATATTGATTTATCATCTCAAATTTGGATATTGAACAGTTCTGCAAGGTTTGGATCTGCAGACTGGACTTTTTACCCTAAAACAAATCAAAGATGCAACAAAGAATTTTGATCCAGTAAACAAGATTGGGGAGGGTGGTTTTGGTTCAGTTTACAAGGTAATCAAACGTTGTCCTTATCTATTTCACAAGGTGTAGTTCTCAACAAAAACAATCTTCAAAGAAGAATAGCTTAACAACAACGATTATTTTTAGACATAATTTGCTTGTAGGAAAAAAAGACTTTCTTGTTCAGAATAATGTGATCAATTTTCCTACATATTCAGGGCATGCTATCGGATGGGACCGTGATAGCAGTGAAGCAGCTTTCCTCAAAGTCAAAGCAAGGAAACCGTGAATTTGTGAATGAGATAGGCATGATTTCTGCTTTGAAGCATCCTAATCTCGTAAAGCTCAATGGATGTTGTATTGAAAGCCACCAATTGTTGCTAATTTACGAGTATATGGAAAATAACTGTCTCTCCAAGGCCCTTTTCGGTAATAATCTTTCCACCTGAATCTGATATGCCTATTACCTTCATTAGAATCTAAATTATCTTTATAAATTAACAGGTAAAGAGGTAAAAAAGCGTATAAATTTGGACTGGCCAACAAGACTGAAGATATGCCTTGGCATAGCTAAAGGTCTAGCGTACCTTCATGAAGAGTCAACACTGAAGATTGTCCACAGGGACATCAAGACTAGCAATGTTTTGCTAGATAAAAACCTGAATGCAAAGATATCGGACTTCGGTCTCGCTAAACTTGTTGAAGAAGATAAAACCCACATCAGTACTCGAGTTGCTGGGACAATGTAAGTACTAATGTGTACAGTTCTAGTGATTTACCCATTTTTTATTACATTCACTGAAAATAGGAGACTTAACTGTACAAATTACAAACACATGACTAAGGTCTTCTCATCATTGATCTATTTCCTATGAATTTGATTAAATTTTCAGTGGATACATGGCTCCCGAGTATGCCATGCGTGGTTACTTAACCGATAAAGCAGATGTGTACAGCTTTGGAGTTGTTGTTATGGAAACCGTCAGTGGAAAGAGCAACACAAATTACAGGCCAGAGGAATTTGTGTATCTTCTTGACTGGGTATGTCCAAAATTCCCTTCCATTGTATCTCAATCTCCTTTTGCATGTGCTCAAGAGCATGAAGCATGTAACTCAAAATATGACATCTTTGTTCTACATTAGGCTTATGTTCTTCAGGAGAGAGGAAACCTTTTGGCGCTGGTAGACCCAAACTTGGGATCTGAATTCAACACTGAAGAAGCACTGGTGATGCTAAATGTGGCTCTCTTGTGCACCAACGCATCCCCTACCCTTAGACCCAAAATGTCGATGGTTGTAAGCATGCTTGAGGGGCGAACTGCTGTGCAGCCACCATTATCTGAAATGGAAAACTCAAGCACTCGTTCAAGACTTAAGTCTAATAGGAGTAACTTTTGGCAGTGCCCAAGTCCAATCTCAACCGATGTGCCATCCACAGAGTCCTTTGTTTCAACCTCAGACAGGGAGGAGAGTGAAGCTAATCTCAGATTGATTTCTGTGAGATCTGTTTAATGTACGTGTTCTTTAAATTGATGAAGGTGGAGTGAAACTCCTTGTCATCGCAGTTTTGTGTAACGTGATTCAGTTTGTATCATGCACTCGCCTAAAGTAAACGACCGCTGTTATTGCCACCCCAATAATGTCTCATTTCCCAAAATAACTATTACAAAATCTTTCACATTGACCCCCATCACAAAATTCTGTCTCACATATTTTCACTTCTTACCCTCAAAACCTATTTCACTTAACCCGTTGCTCCAAAAACCACCTCCTCATCTCTTGTCCCCTCTCGTGACTTCTACATTGAGACTCTTTTTTCTTGCAAGAATAGTCTTTTTTAGTAATGCATCACTCTTTTTGGCCTGCTAGAGTCACTTTATTCATTATTGGTAGTTTGGAGCCGATGCATTTTTACCTAGATTTAGTTCTGGTCGAGTCGGATTTAAAATTGATAAACTTGAATGGAACTGGCCCGAAATTGACCGGGTTCGGGGTAGGTCGGGTACTATCTTGAGTCGGGTAGGGTTTGAAAAAAAAAACCCGCATCCATTTCGGGTCGGGTCGGGTTTAACAAAAAAAACCTGAGAACCCGACTCGACATTATACATCTCTACATGAACCTTAATATCATTACTCTAATTGCTTTGGATTAGGCGTCATGATGTGGCTAACTCTATATAAATTTCTAATATGCCTAATACAATAGTTATTAAGGATCAATAGTTTATTATAAGTAATAATTCTTGATTTTTTATAAGCAAAAGGTTTAATGATGCTATGTGATTATAAATTTGTTATTTGAATTGTTAGGTTTAGTAGAAAATTCATTTAACCCGGGTTTTATCTTGGGTTCTCGGGTAGGGTCAGGTTTTATCTTGGGTCGGGTCGGGTATAGGAATCTCGGGTTCTATCTCGGGTAGGGTTGGGTACTGCATTACCCGACACTACCCTACCCGAGATGCAGCCCTATTATATAGCATACACTCCTGTACACAAATTACTTGGAATAGTTTAGAAAGTGATTTTGGAAGTTCAAGACCGAATTAGGGTAAAAAGCGCAAAATTATCAAAATACTAAGCAATCGATCAATCACTCGTTATAATGTTGATTGAATTAATCAATTTAACACTTGAAATAACCATTTGTAAAAATAGGCTAAGACCTTATCGATCGATCACCTGTTTGAGCAATCGATCGCTAGCAGTGTTGTGCCCTAAGGAACACTATTTGGAATAATCGATCGATGTATGTTTTGATTACCTAATTTAAGCCTTTCCGAAAGAGATTGTATTCCTAATTAGAGTTAAATTCTCAAATTGACTTAGAGACCTATTTAAAAACTAAGGAATTATGAATTTAAAGAGAGAAAAACCTATAAAATAATAGAGAAGAAATGAGAGTTCCTTGTCTATTATTTTCTTGAGGAAATCATCAAAAGCTTTAAACACATATTAATGGTGATTTCATGAAGATATATAATTAGAAAAAAAATTCTCACACATCAAATGAAAGAAAAGTTATCACAAAGTCTTCAAAGGAGTTGAAGAAAACTCAAAGGGAGATTAATAATTGAAGGAGTATTTGATCGAGTTGCTAAAAGAAGACGAAGAACAGAACATGAAGAGGGAAAACTTCAAGGTTTTGATGAAGGAAGAAACTTGAAGGACAACAACAATGAAGAGGTCTGAAAAAAGAAAAAGAGTTTTCATTTGTATAGAGTAAAAAGAGGTTGGTTGGTTATTCTTGTGTTTAGTAGGTGCTTCTTACTAGTGCATTCATTTGTCCTTACTAAGCTCCCGTAGTTTTTTACTTGAGTTTGGGTTTTCCACGTTAAATCTTTGTGTGTTCATGTGTGTTTTTCATGTTTAATTTGATTAAATGGTTGATAGATTAATAGTTTATGTGTAGATCATTAGTTTTCATTGTTGAATAGAAATTTATGTGCATTGAGGCTAGAACTTGTAGTTTTTATCTTTCTAAGATAATCGGATAAGGGGCAATTTAGTGATCTACGAAAACTCCTAGACATATATTAAACTCTCATGTAGGTTTGGTATTCTGGTGTTTAATTTTCATAGTTTGGTATTTTTTTACGTAATATTGATATTTTGGTAGCATATTTTGGTATGTAACTTTGGTATTCCGATGTTTTCTTCTTGTAGTTTGGTAGTTTTGTACTTAATATTGGTAGTTTGGTTGCCAAATTTGGTATTTTAGTGGTCTAATTTTGTAGTTTGTGAGTTCCAAACTTAATTTTGGTACTTTGGTAGTTAATTAAGGATGTTTGGTCTATAAATTTAGTATTCTAGTGAATTGATAGCTAAAACTACCATAATACCAAACTGCTAAAATACCAAACTACCAAAATACCAAAGCTCGATCTAGAATACTAAACCCCAAAAATACCAAACCTCCATAATACCCAAACCCCTATGTAGGGCTGGTCCATGGACAAATAGCCGGCACATAAGTCTTGTTTGTGTCTTTTGCTAACAATTTGACCATTGGTATTTTGTCTACAGATGAAGCCTTTTATTTGGCGGACATATCCTTTGTCTGCAAACATAGCCTCTTAAGCAATTGGATGAGGGATAAGGTGGTTGGAGAGAACAAGAGAGGCATTAATGACTATCACTAGGTGGGGAAACAAGGGTATGGATCTCTAGGTTAAGTAACTTACTATATAATATTATTTTAGACTTGTATATACCATCTTCTTTATTTGTACTAGTATTACTATTGAACTTGTCTCACATATATTTAGTAATTAACTCTAATATAGAACTCAAATGGAACATTAACATGATTGTATTTAAGTTGTTAAGAATTCAAAGTATAAGAAAATAATGCTTATGAGTAGTTATAAAGAAAAAATGCTTTTCAAGTAAGGATGCAAATTGCATTTAAAAATTAACTATTCGGACAAAACGCCCAACTGAGGTCTTTGTCCATAGACATGTCCAAATATTGATGGGCAAAAATTTTGGCCGGACAGGGCCATAGACACCTCGGGCATAGCCTAAACTTCGAACAACAGATGTCTACGACCAACCCTACCTCTAGAACAACCAAACCATTAGACATGGAAAAATAATTGATTTTATTTTATTATACAAGTGTGTTGTTATTTGCACGGAAATTAATGGCTAAGGGAAAGATGTCAACTACTTGTTTTTCCTGCGTCCAAGCTAAGTTCATGTATCATTTTATAGAGGTAATGCAGAAACATTACTATTTGCATCCGCATGAGAGAAGCTATTCGAGCGGAGTTGATTTGGCAAGCACCTTGAGGCAGAAATTGGGTGGACGATGATCCTTGCCCAAGCTCTCAAGCAAATTATTCAGTGCCACAAAGCCGACTACCTCTTCGAAGTTTCATATATATACTCAATGAGGATGTTGTGAAGAGAATTTTGTTTTATAGGCTATGCTGTTTATGAGAAATAAGTTGAGGGATATTGTTTGCTTGTGTTCCTTACTTTTGAATTATATCTATATGCTAGAATATGTTGGTTGATAGTTTTTTTTTGTCTCAAGGTATGAATGAACTATTGATTCATATAAATAAAATTTGAGTGGCTATTTTTAGTTTGTCACAAAATGCCATTAAGAAAATGATCAATTATGACTACTATATCTTGGTTTGAATTAATTGTTTTTCTTCCTATAATTTAAAGTTATATGATCTACTTTTCTTATACTGTGACAGTTGAAGTTTTCTTAATCATTTGTTTTATTCATTGTTTATTGTTTAAATTCACTGAATGTATGGGTTGTGCTTCTATTGTCATGAAGGTCTATGTTGCCATGATATTGTTTTATGAAGAATATTGCATCAGAAGGCATGATACATGCTTCTACTTGACCAAGTTAATACAAAAGTCTTGTATGTCGAAGCTTTGATCAATATTCTCTTTATAGAATAAATACTTTTTAACATTATCTCCTCCACCAGAAGGTAAGAATTAATAGTTTTTGCTTGAAGGGCTACCTGGAAACAATGAAGGATAGACTTAACCTATTTAACTCTACATCCCATCAAGCAAAAAAAGCCTTTGTTCCACCATATAGTGAGTAATTGTTTAGCCACATATTCAAGATGCCAAATGGTGTAGTGTATAATCATTCTTTGCTAGGAGCACACAGATATTAATGAGTCAAAATGTGCATGCCCTAAGCAAATTAATGACTACGAAGAAGTTAGGTAGCCCAACCTAAGTGGAAAAAATACAGAATGAGTAAAATTATGGTAACTAAAAAGGCCATTGGTTTCTCATACATGTGAATAAATATGATGACAAATTAATACTGACCATAGATACATTGTTATATAGGGTACAATACTAACCAACAATAAATGCAATGAATGAAGGTTTCTCTTGTCATAATGATGTTGATTGCCATTGATACATTGTTATATATGGGCGAATCATCAACTGTTATAATAATTAGATTTTAAATATTGATTAAGACTCCTCACATGTGACCAAATTTGTAACATCAATTTATATTGGAGTTACATCATGTGTTGATTTGAAACATAGTGTGGATTCGAGTTTAATAATAGATTGTACTAATTTTTTGTGCTTTTTTTTTATTTCAAAAGAAGATGTGTTAGGGAGTCATTACGGAAGGTGGTCGTATACAAAAAATCATTCCCTTCTAATTTTTAATAAAGAGATGGCTCATATTCACTCTATATTAAGCTTCAATGGCCGATTACTATGTCATTAGATCATGTCCATTAATTTGTTTAAGATCTTAATGTTGCTTCACTTCGAATTTCGTCTTTCTTTATTCCTTCAATTTCCATATTCTATTTAGTGTAAACTAATTTTTTCTAGAAGGGTGCTTTTGCTGTAGAGTTGATTTGCTTGGTGTAATATCTAATTTCAAGGTTAGTGCTCATGAAATATGTTATTCTTTCTATGTTGTGTATGTATCTGTGTGACTACTTTGGTTTTTATGTAGAAGTTGAGTAAATGATGTGAAAACATTTTGGGAATGGTTATTAGAGTTCTAGTATAATTTGTTCCCACAGATTCTTCTATATGAAAGATGGCTAGAGTACATCACTTTGAGGGAGATGGCTAGAGTACATCACTTGGAAATGACTAATGCTTGTGTGCATTTTGGTGTGAAAAAAATTAAAGCAAGAAACTCATACTTTTTGTTGTTAGAACAAGGGGGTTATGATATGTTTGATTGAAATACCAGCTAAGTTGGAGGAACTTTATCTTGGAAAATCAGTTGAGTCCAGGGCCTTTCGAGATTGTGTCTAAGGTTATGATAGCATGTTCTCTTTCACATCAATTCATGGAGAAGTTGATGAGAGTGTTGGCAAAATGCATTTTCTGATTTATATGTATCAGATTCATGGCCAAATTTATCACTCTCTTCGTTCTATGCAATCAATAGTCATAGGTCCATGATTCCTTCAATTATATTTTTTAGATACAGATCATTAAGTACAAAATCGTATGCATCTCATGTCAAATCTATCACCCCAATTGGTACAAAAGATCATAAGTATTCTTGGTTTGAATCCATATGCTCAATTTATACGTCAACTTAGAGACTTGGGGGATGTTCGTGAATTGGGTATCAGCATTTGCATGGCCAACATATAATTTACCATCTTCATCTCAAGTTATGGAAATTTGGGTTGAGGGCAGTGAGGAGGCTGGTGAACGTGAACAAGCAATTATTTTTTGTTGAAGGATAGGTGAATCATGTAAAGTGCAACCTTATTATGGGTGTTATAATCCTTTATAGTACCCGCTCCTCTTTTCAAAAAGAGAGACATATTGACATGCTAGGATTAAGCATCTAGATTGAGAAATTGTCAATTTCCTGTAACTATTGAACATTTTGAACAAGAGTTGTAGAATCATAGTCATTTACAAAGGTAGCATAGTGATGTAATATAAAAGGGAGTATTATGCTTACTTATTTCAAATGAGGTCCAATCATACTTGGAGTGTTCTTAATGCTATTATTCCAACAATATATCATTGATATGTATGTCAAGATTAAAACAAATAGGTTGAACTTTATACAGAAAAATCAGAGGCACTAAGAGAAAAGTTTTACCAAAGTATTGTTGATAGTGTTGTTGCCAGAGAGATGGAAGGTAGACGAGTTGGTACACGGGTATTTTTTCCAGCATCATTCATTGGAGGACCCTATGATATGACATGATGATACTTGGATGCAATGGCTCTTATGCAAACATATGGAAACCCACAATTGTTTATCTCAATGATGTGTAATCCTTAATGGCCTGAGGTTGCTACTCATTTGAAACCTGGAGAAGTTGCATCCAATAGATCTAATCTTTTGTTGCATTTATTTAGAGCTAAGATTGATTATTTAAAGGAACTTATAATTAAACAATTTTCATGGGTAAGGTTATTACACATGTAGATGTCGTAGAATTTTAGAAGCGACAATTGCCACACATGCATTTATTGCTTATAATGGCTAAAGATGACAAGATTGTAGGTGTTGACAAATATGATAAATTTGTCTATGCAAAAATTTTGCAGCCTGAGGATGATGAATTGTTGCATAGGTATGTTGTAAAACACATGATACATGAACCATGTGGCACTTCTAGAGTAAATTCACCATGTATGACTATTGAAGGTTGTTATTTTAGGGATCCAAGAAAGTTCACGGCCATCAAAGTTGAAAGTGAGGATTCACACCTTGTATATAGAAGGTAGAACAATGGTTGCTCTTTATATGAATGTGGACAAGCACTGAAAAACCTATGGGTTGTTCTGTATAACCCATTTTTACTGAAGTTGTATGATTGTCATATGAATGTTGAAATCTATTCTAGTATTAAGGTGGTAAAGTATATATATATATATATATATATATATATATATATAAGGGGCATGATCATATTCTTATGCAACTATTGAACAACTTACATGTTGATGATGTTAATGAGATAAAGAATTATCAAAATGCACATTGGGTATCTCTACCTGAAGCTGCTTGGATAACTTTTGGGTTTGGCCTTAGTGATAACCATCTGCTATCAACCTTCAACTTCACATACCCAGTAAGCAAACAATATCCTTTTATGATGGTCAAAATTTGGCTCATGTTGTTGATAATGAGATGAATTGTCATACAATGTTTGACTTCATACTTTGGGAGAAAGAAGATTGATCCACATAGTCAAACACAACTTTGTTGGGAGTTTCCAAATTTTTATGCATATAATGCTTTAGATAATTCATGGACGCCCTGAAGGTCTGGTATAGTTATTGGTAGGATAAGTGTTGCAAATCCCATTGAAGGAGAAATGTATCATTTAAGACTATTGTTAAATCATGTGTGTGGTCCACAGTCATTTGATGATTTACTAAAAGTGAATGGCTTCTAATGTATAACTTTTTACGAGGTAGCATAATTAATAGGTTTGTTGGAAGATGACAATGATATTTTATTATATTTGGAAGAGGCATCAATATTCTCAATGTCAAGTTCTTTAAGAACATTGTTTGCAACAATTTTGGTCTTCTATGAACTAGCTAATGTCCAAACATTATCGAATGCAGTGTTTTTGGATATGTCAGACGACTGTGTTTTGGGAGTTGTTGTTTCATTGTTGATTTGCAATACATATGTATTAAAAGAAATACAAGATTGTTTAAAGAATTTAGCACGATCACTAGAAGCATTTGATTTACCAAAGGCTAATATTGAGCCGTTCAAATATGAGTCATAGAAGAGAGGTCAATTATAATATCGCATCTTGACTTAGATGTTGTTTATTATTTAAATGACGATCAATGTAGAACATATAGCACGATTATTGCATGTGTTTAAATGAATGCTCAAAATATTTTTTTGTTAATGGACCTAGTGGTACTAGTAAAACTTTCTTATATAAGGCTATTTTGCAACTGTTAGGCAAAAGAGAATAACTACAATTGCAATTGCAACTGTAACATCAGGAGTTTCAATCTCAATCTTAGCTGGAGATCGAAGCGCTCATTCTAGATTTAATATTCCTATTGAGATTGGAAATAATAGTTCGTATAGTATTTCAAAGGAAAGTGGATTGACAAATTTAGTTACACAAGCATCTTTGGTCATATGGGATGAGGCTCCTATCACAAAAAGATATGATTTTGAGGATCTCGATCGAATGTTTCTAAGACATTAGATTCTACGGTGCCCTTTGGTGGAAAAGTTGTTGTGTTTGGTGGTGACTTTTGACAAGTCTTACCAGTGGTGCCTAGAGGCACAAGAGAAGAAATTATTGATGCATGCTTGGTTTGCTCACACATTTGGCAAAGTGTTGAAATACTACCCCTTACTAGAAATCTTGAGTAAGAAGTGTCCCAAAATTCTGTTCTTATTTATTGCATGTTGGAGATGGTGAAGAGCCACGTATACAAGAATATAATGTGCATGTCCCCACATATATGCTTATACAAACTGATGATTTCCATGATGGAGTAGATAAACTAATTTCCATAGATATTCCCAAATTTAGAATCACGCATTTTGGATCCAAGTTACTTGGCAGAGAGATGCATATTGACAACAAAGAATAAATATGTTGATGATATTATTGTAAGGATTGTGGCATTATGTAATAGTGATGTAGTAACTTACTATAGTTTTGATATGACACTTGATGATATGAATAATGACTATCCTCATGAGTGCACTAACTCCCAATGGGTTGCCACCACATAAATTGGTACTAAAGCAAAATTGTACAATCATGTTACTGAGGAACCTAGATCCTAGGAATGATTTATGCAATGGATCAAGGTTAATTTGTGTGTACTTTGATTGTAATGTCATACATGCTCAGATTGCAACAGGTGAATAGAAGGGAAATGACGTGTTCTTGCCAAGGATACCTCTCATGCTAGTCGATAACAAAAAGTGTCCATTCCGCTTCAAGCGTAAAAAATTTCAAATTTGATTGGCATTCGCAATGAAAATCAACATAGCACAAGGTCAAACAATTGAGAATATAGGTTTGTACTTACGGAAATAGTTTTTTCACATGGCTAATTATATGTTGCTTTGTCATGGGGTGCATCTAAGTCTAAAACAAAATTTTGATTAAGCACTCTTTGCATAAGAAATGCCACATGGAATCAAGAGCAACATTGTGTTTCGAGAAGTCACTCATAAGTTTTGTAATAAGTTATTTTTTCTATATTTTTTTTTGTATTTATTTGTCATTAAACATATGTTACTTTAAGCGATTACATTTGGTATATATGTTTGTTTTACTAAATAGGGAAACAATGGCTACAAGTTCTGTTCTAATATCTCAATTAAAATTGACTATGAATCAATGGACTATCAAATGTTTAATATTGGAGAAAATAGAAGTACATTTGTTTGGCAACTCAAAGGTAATAGTGATGAATATGCGCATTGTCGATGAAGAGGTTTGCTACACAAATATTTGTTCTCAACTGAGTGACCTGTGGTTATTTCCTATTTGGGTTTCTATGTAAAAATTCTTGTGTGGTTGCTTGGTGATTTGTTCGTAAATTTTCATTAGAACACATAGGATTGTGCATGTTGAATTAGAACAAAATTTGACTTTGATTTATTTTTAAAGGGGAAGATAAATCTTGTAACTCAATTACGGGTTAGAAGCACTTTCTTTTTCTCGGTTTGTGTTTGCCATGCATATTGATTACAAACTAACATTGAACATTGATAATTGAATGCTAGAACCCGATAAGATAAAATAAAAAATTGAGATGTACAAAACACATATGGAAAGGTAAATTTACCAACTAATGTGTTCTACAACATCATTGATATGCATGATTTTTATACATTGTATACGCCTATTTACCTTATTTTCTAGTGTATGATTAAGTTAATTAAGGGTTAGAGTTTATTTATGCTAAGATAGATATTAGTAGTGTGATTTAATTATTAGTCAATTTAGGTGATGTGAATTGTTTAAGAGTATAGTTGAATAAAATTAGTGTTATGCAAATGTCTTACACGTTTAAATTATGACTGTTTATGTGATTTAGGTGATGCACGCTTCCCGAGGAAGGTGGATGATGTTTGGACAACTTTCTGGAGTTGTGGACACGTTGGAAGTATATATGGACATGAACAAAGAAGAAAATTGAACACGAAAATGGACTATCCAGTAAACAACTTCACCTTCCTGGACACATTTTGGACACTTAGTTGGGCAGAAACGTCAAGATAACTGAGATTTGGCTTTGGGTAGAATTGAGTGTGAATTTGAGCAAATAAATTAGGCATTTGAAAACCCATTTTAATTAAATCAATGAAGAATACATTTGAAGTTTAAAATCGAAGGATAGGAGCTTATGTTGATTGGAACGATGTGATTTTCATGGCTGCCATTGTTGAAGTCAAACTAGAGAATTTTAGAGGAATTTCAAAGGAATTTCAGAGAGGAAATTTGTGAATAGGTTTCTCAAATATGGTCAAAATTCATGGTGTATATTGATGTTATGATCAAATCTATTTATATTTGTTATAAAGCTTAGATTTGAGTTAACAAGTGGAAGAAGAAACGAAAATGAAAAAAAATTAGTCCACCATTAATGGATGTTGCTGAATTACAGAGCTTTAATTGTGGTTGTGGAGGAATTGCCAGAGATGAAAATCGTACAAAAGCTTGCTGAAGTGATGGAGTTGAACTGGGAAGGTTCTCAACTTGGAAGTGTGCAGAAACAGAAACTAGAAGACTAATATAGAAGTTGCAAACCGATACCCTGTGTTAAAAATAGAAAGAAACCAACGTGAAGGCAATGAATTCCAATTCCTATTCAACTTAGGACGACCAATTAAAATCTATATAAGTTGATCTAATACACAGAAAAATCACAGACAGAAAATCACGTAGACATAGAGAAGATGCAGAAATCAGAGGGCTCCATGCTAGGCTATTGAGCTGTGAAGAAAAATTCAAGAATTCAAGTTGCTCAAGGCTAAACTGGAGGGAGCTTTCCAAATTATTTTAGTTTTATTGTTCCTTCAATACTTGTAAGTTTATTTAATTTTTAATAGAGATTATGTTAATTAGTGGCTAATTTTCTTAACTAAGGTTATGATAAACCTCTTATTAATTTTGTAGAGATGTTTAATCTATGTGATTTGGTTAATTCAAAAAGGGTTTTATGTTAATTGTTCTTATCTCAATTTAATTAGTGGATTAATTTAAATATGAGTCTAGTCATGCTTTTCTCATGATTTGAATTAGTTTTCATTAATTAAATGTTTGGTTTAAGATTGATTATTAGTAGAATTGGGTATGAGTTGTGATTTATTCATATGGATACAACTTATGGCTTGATTTTATTCTTTTGAAGCGAGGAAGAACATATTTTTAATATTTTGATTTAAGGCTTAAAAGATGAAAATTTCCATGATAAATAGAATTGAATTCTAATTTATTGTGAGTTATATTTGGGAAGTAAATTGATGATCATAAACATGATAATTTACAAGTTAATAAGAGGGGATTCTTAAACCTTAGTTAATTTTCATTTGATATTTTCTACACTTTTGATTGCATTCTTAGTTTAATTAAATTTTAGCTTTTATATTTTATTTGAATTATTCTTTCTTTTGTGATTTAGTTAGCTTTAGTAATTTAAGTTTATTATTTATTTTAATTTTTCTTAGTTATGTTAGTTGTTAACTAGAATAGAGTTTACTGGAGATAGATTAAATTTGCTTTTCCGATTTCAAGTCTCTGTGGGATCGACACTCGAGTTAGTCACTTAACTAGTATAGATTCATGCGCTTGCGAGTAAACAATTAAAATTTAACAACAATCATTAATGCAAAACATTACAATTACACGCTTGGTTCTTCATACCATTATAAATTTGAATCAACCACTCCTTAGTTGTTTACATGCAATAGCTTGATCTTCTCTCCTCTTTGTCTCTTTGATATATCTAGATCTTTCATCTCCTCCTTTGGAATGAATCTTCTTTCTCCTTAATCTTCTCAGCAATAATCCTTAACAAAGCACTATGTCACACATGTATTTTTGTGCACTAATCTCACCTCTAATCAGTCTTTTTTATTAAGGTAGACAAAACCCACAACTAGAAGACTAATTCTCTCTAAAAACTATTATAACAACTTTACACAAGATCTTTAAGCCTTCTAAATATTCTCTCCTCTTCTCCTCATGTTTCTAGCTATTTTTATAGATTCCCCAAGTTTCAATAGAAATCTAAATCAACCCATAAAGGTCTAATTTAGGTAATTTTGTTTCACACCAATCAATCGTTCCAAAGGGTGATCAATAAATTCCTTGTTTCCTTCTCTCAATTTCACGCATCGATTGATAGACTTCACCAAGTGATTGATCCATCTTGTATCGGTTAAATTTTCAATATATTCATTTTGACATTCATTCAGAATATTCCAACGATTGATTGGTCAATAATTTTCCAGAGTATCTTTGTAGACTAAAGGCTGATCGATTGGGGCTATCAAGTGATCTATTATTTTGAACCAAAAAGTTAAAATTTTCATTCAAAAAGTCTCCACCTCTCACCATTCTTTCACCCAAGGTCTCATTTACCCTAAAGTGTGTGTTTTTACCTAACAAAATATGGATTTGAGTCTTCCTTTAGCTCCATCTTCAGAAGATGATCTTCAGACATAACTGACTCAAAATTACACATATTTAAGATATTGTTTTGATCACCTAAATAAGATAATACATGACATAAGGACACTTATGTTCTCCCCCTTTAGCTATTTCCTGACAAAACACTACACCCCATCATCTAAAAATTAAAAAGTAAAATTCTATAGTGCATAATTAGATCTAGACAAATTATCTAACAATGACATTGACTCTTCCCCTTAATATATAACTCTCAAATCCTAATGTGGTGTGGTCTTCAACCTTCAATTAACCTGCACATCACAAACAATAGCATACCCGCATAATATTGTTCTAACAAACAAGTAAATATATAATTTAAAAGTTCTAATAAGTAAACGATTAATCAAGTTGTAACCAAAATAAGAATTTTTTGTTTTTAAGAATTAAGCTTCAATCTTCTTTTTCAAGAACTCTTTTAGCTATCTTCCTTCAAGTTTATTATGTTTTTCCCTAAGGAATTCATAACAAAAGTTCCTTCCCCTTTTTGTCACAAATAGGCAAAAGGAATTGAGTTAAAGAAGACAAGAATTTAGAGAAAAACTTGTAAAGAAATTTGAAACCACATTGAAAATCAAATCAAAGGAGAATCATACTTTTTAAATTTTTATTAAAATCAAAGTGTGTGTAACATGTACTAGAAGTATCATTAGTGAACACACTATCCAAGTTTCATAATACCACATGATGTGTTTCCCATATAAACATAACATAATCTCTTTAGCCACTTGATTAAAGAATCAAAATTTTAAGTTATAAATCTCGTAATAATAAGAGATGTGAAAGTGTATTACCTAAAGTTTTAGACTGTACCATGATTAATCAAAACAACATCAAGATTTTAGCAGATAATATTGTCAAAAATGACTTTTTTCTTCCACTACTTTGGCAAATGAGTCTATCGAGAAACTTAACCTATGTTTGCATTCCGTTTTATCATTAATTAACATTTAATAAGTAAAAATGACAAGCATTAATAAAAAAATTTATTCTTATTGTTATCTTTCTCTATGCCCTTTTCCTTTTTCAATAATTTTGCTTTTTCAATCTTTTCATATTTTCGTCTTTCATTGGTTTTTTCTTGGTTCTCATAACCTTGCATTATTCATTTTTTTTATTCTATGCATTTTCCAGTGTCAAGGAGATGGTAGCTTTCATGCTTACACAATATCATATAATTAGGCCTCTCCATCATATTTATGACAACTATTATTGACAATGTTTGCATAAAGTATTCAAAGAAAACAAAAATTTATTAAATGAGACTCTTCTCTGATACAAATGGTATCTGACAAGCAAGTTCCCTTTCCATTTCATGTTTATTTTGCCTCTTTTTATTCTATGTTGTGATGGGTTTCAATGTGTGGCCGGGGTGTTACGATGGGTAGGGAGACTTTGATGGGTGGAGGGGGATTGCGATGGCAGGGGGTTTCGATGGGTAGGGAGACTGTGACTGGGGTAGATGTGGGGGGATTGCAACGGTCGGGCGGGGGTATTGACCTAGTAATAATGAGCTTGTTTTCACAAAGAAAGTAGGTAGTACACCTAGTAATAATGTAGCCATGGTTTTAAATAACGCCATGCCCGATCCAAATCATTATAATAATATATTTTATTCTACACACGACGAACTATGAAGCTTCGTTGTGTGTAAATGGCCATTACAACCTAAGTCTACGTATGAGGAAGCCTTAAAGCTCCGTAGTGCGTAGACGAACGTTGTACTTCTCGCACTCAGACGATGATTTCTGGCTTAAGGAAAAAGAGAAAAATTTTCTATTAGCGATATTATGGACCCAGCTCGGCTCGGATCGTTACAATATCATTGTCATACAATAACCTTGATGGAAACATGCTTAGAATATAAGAATCTCATCAACCATAGATTTGAGATAATCAATGCTAATATGTCTAACCATAATCATGTAATTCCACATAATCCTTAAACATGCTTCATAAATCCCAACCTAAATAACATATCCTTCCAGTAGTTTATTCCAACTCAAAACACTCCAAATAAATATTAGAAATATCAGTTGGGAGTAAAAAATACCAAAATAAACATAAAAACCCAAAATGCCCAAATCTGTTGTGTAGTCTATCGATCGGCCTGTAAGGCCGTTCCATTGGCTGGCCTGAAAATTGGCCTGCAACTCCATTTGGCCAATTGATCGGCCTACAAAGGCGATCGATCGCCATAATGGCAAATCTGGTTTGTCTTCCTCATTTTGACAACCAAACTTAGACACCATTAATGAAACTTAAAACCTTTAATCAAACCCTCAAACATCATAAAAATTCAATCAAACATTCTAGAATGCTAAATCAACCAATTTCAAATCAAAACCCTAAGAAATCAAGGCAAAAGATTAATTTTTTATTAATCTACCATTAAAGCCCTAAACATGAAACCCATTCAAGGAAAACACATAAAAATTGAGATTTTTCAAACATAAGAGGGTTGAGATTAAACCCATTACCTTTCACCTTGTTTTGAGTCGGATTAGCTCCTCAATCACCTTCGAAACCTTCCAAAAATATGTTTTTCTTGTTAATACCCACCTAATTCCGATTTAAACTTAAAAATTATTGGAAAAATCTTAGATCTAGAGCTTTGGAGACATAAAAACGAAAATTTAAAAGATAGGGTTTGAAGTAGAGGTGTAAATCAATGATATAATGACTTGAAAACGAATTTAATCAATGGAGAAGGATGAGATTAGGAGAAGTTTATGAAAAATCCTAATTATTAAGAAAGAATTAAAAAAATCTTACTTTTAATCACTTTCTCTTTAAGCCTAATTGGGGACTAGGCTCTAGATTCCCTGTCACATCCATTTCCAAAATGGGAAAAAGGTCAACCTTTCATTTTATAGGAAAGAATGAGCTATACCTAATTAAAACTTGAGGTGAAAATATAATTTTTAACTAGAACTAGGAAATTTAGCTATTTAAACCAAAATTAGGACTAGAAAAATTTTAATTTTGTTTCTAATGACTTGTTTTAATGTCTGGGATGTTTTGGACCAAAAACCTCAAATTCGATCACGGGGCTCACAGGGGATTCCGTAAAACCATAATTTTTGAAAATTTTGATAAAATTCCCAAAAATTCACAATTGACTTAAATTCGCTTAAATCTCGTAAAAGTGAAGTAAGTTTTGATTAAAGCCTTTGTAAACTACCTTTATTTTTGAAAATCATCGAAATCGATCAAAAAATGCTTAATCCACACGATGATTATTAAATAATAAATAAAATTAAACGTAAACCGGTTTAAGATAATAGTTCTTACACTATTTGTGGTCTTTGAGCCACATAGAGAGAAATGTCTCAGGGTAATGGGAGGTTCTGTTTGAGGCATTTTGGTTGCAAAGAGATTAATGGCCTGGGGTAAGGGGAGACTTTGTCAATGGTATTCATGCCTCAAAGAGAAAAACACCCTCGGGTAAGGGGAGGCACTCTCCATGGCCTTCGGGCCGCAAAGAGAGAAATGTCCCGAGCTAAGGAAGACTTTGTATGCTGCCTTCAGGCCACAAAGAAAGACACATCCTGAGGTATAGGGAGGTTATGTTCGCAGCCTTTGGGCCGCAAAGAGAGAACAGTCCTGGGGCATGGGGAGGTTCTGTTAGGAGGTTCTGTCTGCCACCTTCGAGCTGCAAAGGAAGAATCATTTCATAGTAAGGAGAGGATCCGCCCGCCAACTTCGGGCCTTAAAAGGAGAATGTCTTTTAGGAAGGAGAAACTCTGACCACCGCTACTTTTGAAATTCTTAAGGGAGTAAGAGTTTACAACTTTATTATTTTAATGCATGCTTATGTAAATGAATGCACATGTTTATAATTGACTTATATGAATGCATGTTATGTTGAAAGACTTATGATTGATTAATGAATTCTTTATCGATTTTGAGTCGACTTCTTTTATGTATTCGACCTTCTTGGATTTTGAATTATTATATTTGAAAGACACTTCAAATAGTTTTAAATGATTGGATTTGAAGAGTAGTTATTTGGTATAAAGCCTAACATCTATCAAAGTTATGACTCCTAGATACCGCCTATTAAGGCATATGGCGTGTCTATGAATCCAAATATTGTTGAAATATCTTATTCATTCTGATCATGTTGCCCCACAAGTACAAATGTTTGTTGCTTCAGTATTAGCACAAATATTTATTTGGTATAAAGCCCAAGAGTTATCAGTCATGGATACTTTCTTATTAAGGCATATGATATGCCCATGAAATGAGATATCATAGGAAGATCTTTTTCATTCTGATCTTGTCACCCCACAAGCACAAGGGTATGTTGGTTTGTTATCGGCGGTATTCTATGAATGATATTTTATCTGACTTGGAATTATTTATCAAATTATGTGAATGATGATTTATCCAATTTTGGATGGTTTATCAAATTCTGCTTATGAATTATCTATCTGATTTATCTAATTATGTGAATGATGATTTACCCGATTATGTGCATGATTTCATCATATTTCGTGAAAAAAATGATTTGTATGATTTGCTGGTTTTTTTATTTTTCTCTGTTGACTTTGATAGATGAATGCATATTGAAAAATGTTTAAGCATTGCATTGGTGCTACTACTTTTTAATTGGCCTTAGTTTTAAGCAGAACTACGTCTAGATCGAATTTTATTAGAATAACATTGGAGATGTTATCCAATAAGTACGTAGGCTACCAACACCATGGCGATGTTAGCCCGATCTAAAAAATGGCAATCATTAATATTTTTAATGTTTTCAAAACCTATGCACGATCATCACTATAGCTCTTGCACATAGATAAGGATCCTTGTGATCAAGGAGAATAATTTTATTTTTTTTAATTTCTGAACCTCGGGTCAGATTTGCCTTGAATTTTGAGCCCTGTGGACCCAGGGCGCTACACTACATGAGAAAAATTGCCAAATTTGTTTGGTCGGGGGGCAGGGCCCCCAAGCTCCTCCTAGCTTCATCCCTTGGATAACATGTATCTCTAGGCATGGTATGATGCATCATTGGCACATTGTAATGCATGGCTTGTGTTGCTTCACCACCAAGGTCATAGGTGGTTGGCATTTATCTCTGCGTCCACTAGTCTAGACCAAAGCTGGTGTGACACCTCATATTTTCTAAAAGAAAATTCACTTTTTTGTTATTATTAAAGAAATATTTTTATTTAATTGTCAATGACCATCGATACATCGATGGAGCTACCTATGAAAACATATTTTCACTATCGACAAGTATCAACACGTTGATAGGATTGCTGATGATAACTGAATGCATACAATTATCATAGAATATGAAACAATTGAGTAGTTTTGGACTTTGGGAGTAGTTATCTCAGCATTTAAAAGAGTAGAAGCCGACTATGAGGGGGGAAAGAAGTACATGGAAAGGTCAATTACTGATGGAAAAGCTAACAGAGGGCCATTTGGGAGGATGTATGCCAGAGAGAGAAGGAGTTGTGCTTTGAGGTTGGATTGCTTTCTAAACTTGAAATCTTATATGACATACTCTGTTTGTAACTTTCTTCAAGTTCTTCATGATCATTAACTTGTATTTTTGTTGTATTTAAGAAAATTATAGTGTTTGACATGGTCCTCATGGAGTACTTGGTACCTTTTTATTTTTAGTTGAAATTTCAGTCAAGTATCTTCATTCTTCACTATGGAAAGAATTCTACTGGATTTTCATGATAAAAACACATTTGAATCGAATTTTGAGTACTTGGTCTTAAGTTTTTAGTCATGTATGACATTTTGGTCATTGGTAGTAGAGTCAATGTGTCGATGAAGAAGACAAATTGACAGCCATTCCACTGTCAATTCAGTAGGGTTTGATTAATCAGTAAACTCATCGATGCTAATCAATGAGGCAGTTAACATGTCGGTGAGGTTGCCGATGACACCTCTATTCTACTCTCGGCAGGGTCCAACATGTCGGTGAACCCACTAATGGTCATCGGTGAGGTAGCCGACCAATCGGTCAGATTATTGATGGTCATTGGCAAGGTAGTAGACATATTGGTAAGGTTATTGACGGCGAAGAAGGTTTTGGATTTATAATAGATGTTATAACATTATCAAAGCTATGATTATTATGTATATAAATGCATGATTTGAAGTATTTGATGATGTGCTTGAAGTGTCAATTATACACTAGTAAATAATGTTTAATGAACTCTAATGCATATGTATAAGACCATCTAATGTGATGAATGGGTACCCAAAAATAATGCATTCGGTAGTTAAGGTCAATATTTCCTTAGTGCCATGGCTCATTAAGTGAGTTATTAATCATGTAAACAGAAAATATTTGATATACAAATAGGACTAAGGTCTTTCGGCTCTCTTTGATGTTATAATAATAACTTTACTAAAACTATATGTAAATATTATATTAAAATCCACAAGTTTATAATTATATGTTAACATCTAAACTAATGAAGGGGAAATCACACTTACATGCCTTAGTTAAACATAGTTGAAGAATCTCTATAAATACATGATAGAACTTTACTACAATTACAACTTTCGCATTACATTCAAATTTCGACTCATACACCTACACCACAAAAGATGTTGAATATACAAAAATACTCAGTAGGATATTAATTTTAAAAAAACACAAATATTCAATCAACATACTATAAAAATCTAGTTAGAAAATAAGTTAATTTATCAAAATAGAAAGAGTATATATATTTCATATTAATCATTCTATTCACAAGCAAAACCCTTCCCCAAAAGTTCTCTAAATACAATACCTTATCTAAGAGCTCCTCATTAGTAGATATTATGCCATCTTATCTAAGAACTCTAATGCTACGAAGTCAATCTCTCCTTGTCGTAAAGCTCACTAAGGGTCGTAGACCTTAGTGTTAAAATTTTAACTCTTCGTGATTATGGAAATATCATGTATTATACTACACGGGACCATCCATTTTTAATACTTTAGATGGGCTTTTAACATAGTATATAAAGATAAAGCTCTATGTACAACGTTAAGAGCCCGTGCCTGTAACAGAGTTACAGAGGGCGAGCAATCGAAAGGCACGAGGTTAAGGGCCCTCTGCCAGCTCTCTCCGGGCAACCCTCCACTCCGCCGCCATTTTTGTCTTCTCAAGGCCGGCCTCGTTTCCCCTCCGACTGCTGCATCGCTGGGTCGAGAAAGGGAGCTTTCTCCTTCGGCCACCGCTTCCCTTTTGCAGGTTTGCATGTCTATTCATTCCCTCATCCGTTCTATTGCTTCTACTTTCCGAGTACTTTTGTGATTTTCCTTTGAAGTGGGTTCAGCTCCTTGAGAGCTGCAAAGGAGTTTCTAATGCGCGTTTATTAGGAAACGGTGCTGCACTGTGTTTCTACCGTCTTGGAGTGGATTGGGTTGACATGAAAATTTGCGACTTTCAGTGCATATTAATTAGTCAAATGCGTTTTCCTTTTAAAAATGTCATGAGTGCCTTGATTTTATCTTTACTATATGATTGCCTTCACTTTCTTCGCCTCTCTGTTAACTTTAAATTCTGTTATATCCTTTTGTTTCTTCATTGACATATTATCCTAGCCAAAATCTGTTCTTTCTTTTTGGTGAAGAAATGGCCTTTTACAGAGAGGAATAGTGGAGTGAATTATTGTCACGGATAAGGTCTATGCAAATGATATTTATTTCATCTTTATGACATGCACGGTAAACCTTGAATGTTTTAGTTTTAGCATTAGTGACTGGGGTTCAGCTGAATCATGATCGCTTAAATTACTAACAAATAAATAAATGAAAATTGTTCCTTCTTGCTTTATCAAGTCTAATATGAAAATTGATCTAAAGGAAGTGATTTTATGTATAAATGTGTATCTAGTAGTTGAAGCATTGTTGTAACCCTGTGTCTGATCCAGTGTATTATCCATGCCTGTTAGGCTTCTACATCCGTTTTTATTTCGAAATTTTCATCTTTGGACTCTGAATCAGAATCTTTTATCAAATGATAAATTGCTTATGGTTAATTCAATGTTAAAAATTTAAAGTAGGTATTGGCATAAGAAATGGAGCTATGTGGGGTCTCTCCCCCTCTTTCCAGCTTGCATATTTTGTTGGTTTTACCCGTTTTCAGCTCCATTGTACTAATACTCACACAGATGGTAGACCCACCATTACAACCCTACATGGCTACCTTTCTCATTTCCCTTTTACCAGGAGCCCTACCTTTTCCACCACCAGCTCCTCTCCCCCATCTACTCCTCTCCCTTATGCTTCTACTGCTTTCATGATAGACATCTTTTCTGACAAACCCTGCCGTCCTGTTCGCCCTTTCATGACTGCTTCATTCAAGTAACATCATCCTCTATAACTTTTCTTTTTGTCTAAACTTTCTAGTTTTAAATTTATTCATTGTCTTTGCTATGTTTTTTCCTTCGTTTCAGAATGTTTTGCTATGTTTTTTCCTTTGTTCCATTCTTTCTGAACTGCAATGAATAGGTTATTAGCAGCTGTCTCTTAGAATCTCCTTGTTTACTCTATGTTTTGTCCTTTAGGCTTATTTTTTGGTTTGATTTTGTTATCCTGTTACCTCTGTTGGCTATTATTGGTCACTGACACGAGCAAACAATATTTGTTATGATTATTTCGTGCCTCAAATGCTCACTCCAGTTGGATCTTTTGATTATTTCAATTTTGTTCTCTATTACTGATTACCTATTGTTAGGAAGTTCACCGTTTTATTGGTGAAGTCCTCTAATATTTGTATTATTATTTCCAAAATTTGCCAAAATTGGAGAATATATTGGCAAAATTTGTGATTAACAAGATAGTGCTCCATTTCTACAAAAACAATATAATTGGCTGCATTATTTCCAACATAAAGAAGCTACATTGAAATGGTCAATGGAACACTGCACACTAATACAACATTTGCAATATTAAGCACTAATACAAAAGCAAGCTTGATTACTTAGCACGGATTATAGGGAATCACATCACACACGTTGGTAAACTATAATCTGCCTGTCAAAGGTTCATAATTCTCCTTTGTTTCCTTGTTTTTTATTTCATGTTGATAATTACGAATGTCTCTTTTAAAAGCCACCCCAAATAAAACTCATTCAAACAAACTGAATGGTCACATGTTTTGCTAGATTGAGTAACACACTTATGAAGCCAATAATAAATGGCTTGGTTTCAAAACTAATTATTCCCAATGTTTATCCTGCATAAATGATGCAAGATAGCATTCTACAACCGAAAGAATGAAGTTACTGAAAAAAATTCAATTTTTATAGCATGCTTACGGTTTGTTTGCGAAAAACTTGGATGTTAGAGAAAAAGCAGTACTCCAAGATTAATAGCCATAGATTGGATTAACTTTTTTTGATCAAGATGAAGAAGTTGTTTGCTAAACCTTGTTGGAAATAGAGAGAGGTGACAATGGTTCACTGGTGGCAGTAATGGAGAGTGCAGAGAGAGTGTGGCGACCTTAGGCAATGCTACATTACATTAGATATAGGCTAAAAAATATGGGAGTGCCGTGGTGGGATTAGCTTGAGCTAGCTGAATTTTGTGGGTATAGCTGTGGCAGGGCTTGGATGTGGTGGGATGGAAGGAAGGGAGGGACATGGGGGGGAGAGGAAGGCAGGAATGCGTGATTTACGTGTGATTGTGTGTGTGTGCCGCACCCTACTTGATGTCTAGTTGATGGACATAACCTAATGAATAGCCACGGGGGCAGAGGGTCATCTAGGTCCAAGTTCAGTTTTGTGTCATCCAACTTCTCCATCATCACTACCTGTCAGGCCACCACCATGAGCTGTGCACGAGAGATATATGCCACGGGTGGGAGCAGCTGGGAAGTGCATGTTAGAGCAAGTCCGAGAGAGAAGTGACTGGATTACTTGATAATTTTTACAAAATTGCCTTCCACGACTCAAATCACGTATGAATTGGTGGGTCCCATGGATTTGATATATGGGTGAACGAGGTGGGATTAAGGTCCATATGTTTGATGGGGCGAGTAGCTGGGTAAAGTGAAGGTGATGGGTGGATGTTGAGGAGAAAAGAGTTGCGGGGCTAATTTGGAGGAGTTGGTGATATCATGGGCAAACATGATGGGACCTCTACATTTGACGAACATACTGTACACGTAGTTAGCATCGAGAAATAGTACAATACTCCTTTAAGCTAGCCATGCTCTCTCTTCAACTCTTCATTACTGCCATCAGGGACCTCCGTCGTTGCTCCTCTTCGCCACTGACATGGTTAGTGGCCAATTTCTTCAATCTAGGCTATCAATTAAACTTTTTTTGTTAGTTCCCTTTCTCTAATGCTCAACTTTTCTGTTGAACAAATCATAGGCTTGATATAAAAGACGAATCTTCTTAGTTACTTCTTTTGGTTGTGAACTGCTATTGTGCATCTCTTAGGCATGATGAATATTTTGAGTGGATTCAGTTCTAAAACATTAACTGTTGACTATGTCATTCAATAGTGCATTGCTCAGATTTACAATACACCTAACACGAGTTCTTTTATTTAGTTGAATGATTTCCATTTGTGATCCTTAATATAAACATCTATAATTATCAAAGGCCATTTTAGGACAAGAACTGGGAGGACCATTATGATCCTCTGCCAAGCGGATTTCAGTTGCAAAAGTGTATGAGGCGGTGTTTTTTTCCAATTTATGAATGGGCGTATTAATCATTTTGCTTTCATATTAGTGCTGGTTACTGATGCATTATTTCCCCATGTGATGTTAATGTCTAATGTGGCTTCGTTCTGTTGGAAATACTTGGCGGCATTTATATTGTTCAAAATAGGTTTTCTTTTGCTCGGTAATTAGGTTTATGTTATTATTTGCATTGAGGATGCACCTCTATCTAGGATTTTGTGCATTTTACTATGTTGTTCTTGATAAAAGAAATATTTTGATGAATATAATTTTTGAATCTTATCATTGTAAAAATGGATTGCTCAAGGTCCTATGTATATTACCATCTGAACCAAACACCTATTTGCTATATCATATGGTTTCTTAAATTGGAATTCTTTCTTAAATATTGATTCCAAAACTTATATAGATACGATAAAGACGCTCCAATTAAATGGGCTGTTATACAAGGGAAGCCATTGAGTAAATTGCCATTTTTTATATAATTTTTGTGATGCGTAAGGTTTTTAAGAATATGTAGGAGAACATTTATATATCATTTTATGTATTGATAACGTCTTTCTTTGATGTGTTGCATGGTGGTTGCCTGGTTTTTCGTAAAGTGCAGCATGCCTCCTGTAAGACTCTACAACTTTATCTTTAGTTGGTTTTTTATTTATCTGCTTCTGCATGGTTTATGTATTCTGTATGATAGTTGGTTTTTAGCCCTATTGCTATTAATAATCATAACTGACTGTAGTATATATGGATGTTGGAGCAGTACCCATGTAGTTGGTCCCAAATAACAGGGAAATAAAGTATTATTATTTTCTATAACGATTTGGGAATATTCATTATCAAACATGGACCATGTTTTTTTCCGTCATTACCATCATATGCCTTCTCTAATTATTTATGTTTGTGCAACTATGGGAATCGACTTTGTGCTGATTTTAACACGGAATCCATTTATGCTATCCGTCCAGCTGGAGGAAGAAGATCCTGAAAGAAAGAAAAAGAAGGAGGAAAAGGTTTGTTGTTTTTTCTTACATGTAATGAAGTTTATGGACTCTACAACTATTTAAATTAAAGGCAAAAAAATTTTCTCTTTTACTTTCAGGCTCGAGAAAAGGAGCTTAAGAAATTGAAGGCTGCACAAAAAGCAGAAGCGGCCAAGTTGCAGGTAATGATAGAGTAGACTTACTTCAGAAAATAATTGTTAGTTCATCATTATGAGTGATGGTGCTGCACAGGCTCAAAAAGTTAAAAAGTCAGAGAAGAAGATCTTGAAGCGAGATGGAGAGGAGGAGAATGCTGTTGACTTCTTGGATCCAGAAACTCCTCTTGGAGAGAAAAAAAAACTTTCTTCTCAAATGGCAAAACAATATTCTCCATGTGCAGTGGAGAAATCGTAGTTCTGACTTTTGACTATTTTAGGGGTGCTTTTTTCCTCTTGTACTTACTTTATTATTCTCTTTTAATCTTTGGGAATGCTATCGGTTTGGAGATGGTATGAATGGTGGGAGAAAGCTGGCTTCTTTATTGCTGATTCAAGCAGCTCTAAGCCTCCATTTGCTATTGTAAGTTGAAGCTTGAAATGGATACCTGTGCATCTGTTATTTTCATTTAGAGTGCAAATTATAATAATGGTATTCTTCTTTTACCCAATTGAATTATTGTATCTACAAGTGCACGCAGGTTGAATGAAGGTTCTTTGTTCATATGGTTTAAAATCCTGACTATTTGTCATGTTCTTATACTCCTGTTAGAAAGTACTGTGTGTTGGGTCCAATTCCAAGGGATGGAAGACATGTTTGTTGTCATTAATGACCATTTCTGTTTCTTTAAATATTAGGTCTCCCTGTCACTGTTACCTTGTATGTTTTCCTTCAGAAAATTATTTTTCTTTTCAGTCTGCTAATTCTTCTGGGTATCACGAATGTCTGACACAATGCATAACGTATCTGTCTTCATCAGGTTCTTCCTCCACCAAATGTGACTGGAGCCTTGCACATAGGTCATGCACTTACTGCTGCCATACAGGTGCTCAAATGATTCACTTTTCAATTTGAATAATGTTTTTTTAGGCTATCCTAATTCCTATCTGCATCAACCATAAAAAACATAAAAAAATTACAATATTTTCTTTTTGGTTTAAGATGAGAGTCCTTACATGCATCGACTATTTCATAATTTACTGTCACATGGGAGTCACATGTGCTTTACATCGAGGAGATACTTATTTTGTTCATTAGAAAATAAATGATGTTTAACAAAATCGTCTAAAGTTAGTTACTTTGTTAACTCCTGGCCATTATTACAAATCACCTGGCTTTAAATGAGATAATTATATTTGAGTTAACAAATTTTTCTAGGACTGCTAATTTTGTCCACTAGTCTCCTTTTCAAATTAAAATAACATAATTATTTCAGGTAATGCAAAGCATAATACTAAATACAACAATTATACTCAGACAGTTGTTACCTGGATTAGGCTAGTGAAAATCTGAGGAGAATTTTGTGGGTATGATAAATAATGAAGAAAATGGAGGAGTTCCTTAGAACAAATGGGAGCTTATTGAGATGTTATTAATTGGAACTGTAGTGGACTCAGATATTAACCATATTTTCCTCCTCAAGTAAGCTATGGAATGAACCCTCACAAAGTGGATTTTGATATGAGCTATAGTGGTGGTCTTTTGGAATTTGATCCTATGATAGTCATCAGGCTTTCACAAATATATTGACTTGGACAATGTATGTTTATTAGTAATATACCATAAGTATGAATTTGGATTTTGAAGAATCAATATTAGTGGTCAATGCGAAGCAAGCATCCTGAGGTGTAGTTCATGCCCCACTCAGATGGCTTGAGCTTTTCTCATTTGGGCCCACCTTGCTCTACTGGTTTTTTTGGGCTCATCTTGATTGTTGCTTCCCATTCTGTTCAAGCTGAAATCACCTTAGACAGGGCTGAGCCAACTTATGTTTGTGCTAGCTTGGCTGGATCTAAACCAATAACTAATTGTTTATCATTTTCTAATTGAAAATGCTACTTGCACTCATCTTAAACCAAAAAGAAAATATTTTCTCAAATCGGGATAGTCGATTTACCTCCAAGTTTTGGCAAGGATTTCAAGAAGAACTAGGCACAAATCTTAAGTTCAGCACTGCTTTCCACCCACAAACAGACGGTCAATCAGAAAGAACTATTCAAACTTTAGAAGATATGTTACGGGCTTGCGCAATAGATTGAAAGGGTAACTGGGACAAACATCTACCGCTAGTCGAGTTCGCCTACAACAATAGTTATCATGGCAGTATAGGCATGGCACCCTATGAGGCATTGTACGAGCGACCTTGCCGATCGCCGACGTGTTGGAATGAAGTGGGAGAACGAAGATTGATTAAGTCCGAACTTCTGCAGCAATGTGCAGATAAGGTGAAACTTGTCAAGTATTGTCTTATGGCATCCCAGAGTCGTCAAAAGAGTTATGCTGATCAGAGACGGAAAGATATCGACTTTAGCGTGGGAGATTGAGTATTACTAAAAGTTTCGCCAACCCGAGGAGTCATGAGATTTGGAAGTAAAGGCAAACTAAGTCCTCGCTTCGTAGGACCGTTTGAAATTTTGGACAAAGTAGGAGCTGTGGCTTACAGACTAGCCTTGCCTCCACAACTCAGCAATGTCCACAACGTATTTCACGTGTCTATGCTTAGGAAATACGTCCGAGACTCCTCTCATGTTCTTGATCAGAGTTTAATTACTCTCAAGCCCGACCTATCATTCGAAGAAAAGCCACTTAAAATTCTGGATCACAAGGAACAAATCTTGAGGATGAAAAGGATCCCCTTAGTCAAAGTGCTATGGCAGTACCACTTTCGGAAGAAGCCACTTGGGAGCTGGAGAGCGAGATAAAGAAGAAGTACCCAGAGTTATTCTTGAGTGAATAATTCGAATTTCGAGGACGAAATTTCTCTAAGGGGGGTAGATTGTAATAACCCCAATTTCTAACACGATATTCTTATAAAATTTTGTTATTTATACATTTTCTAAGTATTGGTTAGAGCTCGTGGAGATGAGCGTAACAAGTCATAAAACACGTAAAACGGAGGTCAGGAACAAAAGTTATGACCTCGAGAAACGTATTCAATTGGCGGGACCCACTTTTAAAATTAGGGTAAAACAGTTCTTAAGTGGTCTAGTCTTGTAGGGCTCATCAATACGAGCTCAACAGTACCTAGAACGCACAAAACCGAGTTCGGGATAGGAAGTTACGATTTTTTAAATTTTTGTGAAAATTATATATATATATATATATATATATATATATATATATTTGATCGGCTTGGCTCGGATTTAGGATAAATTATTTAAGTTATTTCTAATCTAGCACCTGGAGATATTTATGAGATATTCACTTGCATGTCCCCACATATATGCTTATACAAACTGATGATACCAAGGACTGCTCTACAAATGATGTATACGGATTATGTCCTAATTTGACAATATTTTGTTAAAACATGCATTATTGTGTTATGTAAAATTTTGGCTCTGCATCAACTTTAGGTTTTATAAACTATGTTATTTTATGTGTTGTTATTTTGTTATGATACAATGATAGGAGTTTTATGCCAGTTATAACATGAAATAGGCCTCGGAAATTGTCGTCATGAGTGCGGACGGCGGTCTTGTAACACCCCGGCCACACATTGAAACCCATCACAACATAGAATAAAAAGAGGCAAAATAAACATGAAATGGAAAGAGAACTTGCTTGTCAGATACCATTTGTATTAGAGAAGAGTCTCATTTAATAAATTTTTGTTTTCTTTGAATACTTTATGCAAACATTGTCAATAATAGTTGTCATAAATATAATGGAGAGGCCTAATTATATGATATTGTGTAAGCATGAAAGCTAACATCCCTTTGACACTGGAAAATGCATAGAATAAAAAAAATGAATAATGCAAGGTTACGAGAACCAAGAAAAAACCAATGAAAGACGAAAATATGAAAAGATTGAAAAAATAAAATTATTGAAAAAGGAAAAGGGCATAGAGAAAGATAACAATAAGAATAAATTTTTTTATTAATGCTTGTCATTTTTACTTATTAAATGTTAATTAATGATAAAACGGAATGCAAATATAGGTTAAGTTTCTCGATAGACTCATTTGCCAAAGTAGTGGAAGAAAAAAGTCATTTTTGATAAAATTCTATTTCAGCCAGATTAATTTGTTAACCACGTGTAAATCATAAAGGAGTTTAGTTAGAATTTGTTATTAAAACTTTGTTGTGAATACCTTCACCAGATAATTTACTGTCACATGTGCTTTACATCGACCAAGGGATGTGAGATAATTAATAACATTATTTGATATTGCTTGTTAATTAGATAAGTGGAATGATTAAAGGACTTACTAAAATGTAGGTTGAAAATACTTAATCATTGCATGTGTGGTGCTATGCTTCTTAGGATAGAGTAGTTTATAGGCAGAACTACGTCTGAATCCGATCTTGTTGGAAACGAGTATGTATGCAATTAACATTGGGTGATGTTGGCCCGATCTGAAAAATATTAATTAAACTTTTTATCATTTGGAAGCTTTTCTGCTGAGGGCAGAGAAGTTTTATTATTGTGGTGTTGTTTGGTTTGGTTGGTTGCAGATTTTTCAGGCAACGATAAGTGAGACCAGGACAGGCGAGTACAAGAAGAAGTTTCTGCATTTCTGAAACTCTGGTACGTAAGTGTACCTTTAGCATGAGAGTCAACTTGTTATTTATTTTTAGACGGGTGACAGATTTGTACTTAGATGGATGAGCTGTTGTTGAAATTTTGAGACGTGTAAATATCATATGATTTGATATCTGTATTTGTGAACCCTAGTTATCATGACCTGGATATTTAATTGAATGGTTTGTTTTGTATTTAAGAAAAAATTATCGTTACTTACCATTCGTGCTATTTAAAAATACTTTTAAAATTTTAATTCGTGACATATAAGTACTCTATTTGTCTTACATTAATAGCTTAATTTAGTTTTTAAAAATAAATTAAAATTAATTTATTTTAAAAAATTAAATAGAGCTATTAATTTAATATGGAGGGAGTATTTGATAATATTATTTTTACCAAGGAATTAAATATTGGTATACTGAGATAGAAATATTAATTAAATATTTATACTTATTTTCATGCATTAAAATATATGATCAATATAAAGAAATACAAATATTATTTAAAATAATATTGGCTAAATAAAAAATTATATTTAATAAAAAAATATATTTAAATTATAAGAACATTATATTTATTTGATAGAATACTTAACACAAGGTATTATAGGTGAAGTGGTTAAAGATATTATTCTTTTTGGCTACCTCACAAGTGAGCCAAATTTAAACTAAGTTATATAGTCATTGTATATTAATTCAAATTCAAACACAAATCTAAGTTTCTTTCTTGAGCCGAGTTAAAGCCAATACCCAAAATTATAAGTTTGAGGTGAATTAACCCCAAACTCGACTCAGCTCCGTTTCTTAGCATGCATGATAGTGATAGTTCCGTTCCGTTGCGTTTTTGTCCTGTTCTTGTTTCTGTTCCTGTTCCTGTTCTGGAGAGGAGGAAATAATAAAAAAAGGAGGCGAGGGAGATAGAGGCTTAACTGAGGAAGTAGAGTCAACGTATCCGGAGTCCTCCTTTGGGGAGGAGTGAAATATACACCTAAAATTTTCGGGGGTTCGCCGCCTTCTTCTGTCATTCATTTACCCTCATGCCATTGATTTCCTTCTCGGGTCCTCTCTAACTGGAATGGAGGGCGGGGAGGACGGTCCGGTGGTTCTGATAACCGGCTACAGCGAGGGCGGGATCGGCAACGCCTTCGCCCGGGCTTTCGCGTCCCAAAAGTGCAGGGTAGTTGCCACTAGCCGCTCGCTCAGCTCCATGAGGAACCTCGAGCACGAGTCCGGGGTCCTCCTCCGGGAACTCGACGTTCAGTCGGAAGATAGCGTCTGCAAGGTCATGGGCACCGTGCTGGACGTGTTTGGCAGGATTGATATCGTTGTCAACAATGCCGGAGTCCATTGCATGGGCCCTCTCGCCGAAATACCGCTGTCGGCCATTGAAAATACTTTTGATACTAATATCTATGGTAATTTCTCTTTGATATCGTCTATGATCAATTGGGTCTCGTTTATTCTTATGTCTGATGTGGATTCGAAGGGTCTCGAGAAGTCCTTCACTGTTGTTTCTTTTTTCCTGTTGATTTTGTTTATTAGCAAACCTAATAAAAACTACATCATGCGATCCCTTAATTTTGTTTATGGAATTTAGAATGTTCACTTGTGATGCTACTCTGATGATATCATTGCAAGCACTTGTTTTCCGTGATAAGTTTGTATCTTAGATGTGTTACCGTAACTTCTGGATTGATTGTTGCTAGGACTTATCTTTGTTTTCTTATAAAGTTCTAGTACTATTCTACACACAATCGCCTGGTCACAATACAATCTATCAAATTGTTTGTTTATTGTTTTCTCTACTTGTTATCTAATCCTGTTAGTTGGTCTTGTAGTTTTACTTCACTTGCCTCTTCCCATATAAATATAGTGTTCTTGATGTCTATGATGCCACAGTTGGTGAATGTAATTTTCTTTTTTTAGAACAATGTCAATGGCTGATTATGTTTGACCTTAAGTAGTTGAATTGGGCGTATGCCAATGATCTTTGTTGTGAGTTATTCTTACTATTTGCTTTATTTGTAATTTTTTTATGTTTTTTTTGCCGAATTATATTTTGGTTGCTTGACAACTGATGCGGTGCCACGTTGTGGCACGACATAGCGCGGGTTGACCGTAAGACGTGTGTAGGGCCCGCGCGACATGTGGACCCGCGTGTCGGGTCCCGGGTACCGCCTAGAACCGCGTGCCACGTGTGGTGCCAACGTGCGACGTTTGTTGGACACGCATTGTGCATCACACGGTTCTGCCCTTTTATATAATCCTCCATTCTTTTTTACGGTTTTCATTCTACTATGTGTTAAAACTTCATTTTTTTATGCCAATAACTTGTTTTTTTTACACACATACCATCGAACTGGTGAACTTACACTTACTCTTGTACTTACCCTTGTCGCATACTCTTACACTTACACTTACACTTACACATAGCATATTCTTACTCTTACATTCTGAATCAAAGTCTTTCTTGTACCATCGTACACTTACACTTACAACACATACATACTCGTACGACCTTACTCGTACGAACTTACTTGTACGACCTTACTCGTACAATCTTACTCTTATGCATAAATGTACTCCTACGTCTTCCTTAAAGGCTCACACATACACTTACCCTGAATCATACTCGTACAACTTACTCAGAATCCAAAACATATTAACTCTTATTATCGAACACATACTACCGACAACTGAAACTCATTACAATTAATAATCTCCAACGTCGGAAAGGAGGGGAATGCCACTAGGGCGTCACCTTAACCTTTGGGGAGCAACTAGACGCCATGGACTTTTCCCAAGGCAAGGTACACCTATGCTCATGGGGCACAGGATCAAATAGGTAAGAGTAGGTCCACGATACTACTTACCTGAGCGCCCAAATGCCCACTCTTTGGGACCATGATAAGTATAATTTATACGTTATTTTATCCTTAATTATTTTACTGTTTAGTCTCATTTAAGAGTTAATATAAGTTAAATAATTATATATTAAATTTAATTAAGTTAGAAAAAGCTTCTATGGTAATTTGAATTAAATTGGCTTATTTTTCAGAATTCTTTATTGGCGTTCGAACGGCCTCACTAACCGATCGATCGGTATAACGTAATTTTGAAGAAAAGTCAGTTCAAGCGTTCGAACGGGAATGTTGGGCGTTCGAACGGGATAACGCGCAGTTTCCTTATTTCAGTCAATTTTGAGTCTTTTTCATATTGGACTCCTTCTTACCGATCTTATGCCTATATAAAGACATATTTGGCACGAAATTAGAGGTGAACAAGTAGATTTTCTGAAGAGAAGAAGGAAGAAGAAGATAGAGAAAAACTTAAAGCTTTCAATGGAGATTCAAGTGCTTTCTTCTACCATGGAAGGCTAAACTTTTCTTTTACTTAGGAGTTGATGAAGCTATAGATAAGTTTCAGTTTCTTTTCTTTTTAATTTATATCTCAGTTGTGAATTATGACAATTGTATGATAAGGATTTCCTTTTTAATGGAAGAGCTTTTCATGTTTATTCAAATCTATGTTGATTTATTGTCTTGTAGATGATAGATTGAGATGATTTTGATATTTACATCAATTCTAATTTCTGTGATTTAGATGAGATGGTCATACAATAGTTTTAATGTTCAGATAATTAATGACTTGGATGAGTTATACTAAGATTAGACGGGTCATGCCTATAGCTATTTAGTGTATATGATTCGTGCTATTGTCGAAGATAGTTCATGCCATGGAAATTAATTAATAATTCTTTCTGAAGTAATTCTAGCTTGTAGCTGAGAATACTTGCTCATATTCATATTAGATTTAGATTAAAAGTTAAGGAATTGTTACGGTTCTATAGTGGATTCGATTTCCTAAGTAAATTCCATCATATTAATCTCTTACCTTTAAACTAGTTAGTTTCTTTTCTTTTTCTTAATTTAAGTTTAAGTTTTTCTAGTTTTCAATCAGTAAATTTCTTTTTAGATTTAGTAATAATTCATTCGTCCCTGAGGTTCGACAACCCTTAAATACTCCTCATAGTACAATTACCTTGTACACTTGCAAAGGGTTTAATTATAAATGATCAGGTCATACATTACCAACTAGGGCCATACAGTGCCAACTAAGGGCAGAAAACATACAGTGCCACTCTTAGGCAGGAATCCTACAGTGCTACTGTTGGGCAGAACATACAATGCCATCTGTAGGCAGAAAACATATAGAGCCCACGAAGGGCGGAAACTTACAATGCTCTCAACAGAGCATCAAACATCTGGGCCGAAAAAATAGCACCAAGACTAAATCCCGCAGGATGACACTATGGCTATACCAAGAAAGACGCTCAGTCGATTACTCATCGACTGGCACAAAATGGAACTTAATCCATCAAAACCCTCAATCTCAAACTCACATCGTTCGAATTAGGGTTACTTTCCATTCAAGTTCATATTAGGTCATGTAACACTCCGCTTTTCTAATTACGTTTAGCCTACGGGGTTAAAGGTAATTAGATAATCTTTAATACGTTTTAGAAGGTTTCATAGGTTGAAACCTTCGTATATGAGTAGAGCTCGTAAAAACGAGCGTAAGGATTCGAAGAACGTGTGAAACGGAGGTCGGGACCGGAAGTTACGACCTTGAGAAACGTGGAAAGTAGGCGGGACCCACTTGCAAATAGTATGATTTTCTGTTTTAAGTGGGTTTGTATCGAAGGGCTCGTTGATACAAGTCCAACGGTACTAAGAACGCGCAAATCCGAATCCGGGGGAAAAAGTTACGTGTGTTTGAAGAAAGAAGAAAGAAAAAAAAAAAAAGGCCGGCGCGGCATGCGACTGGCGCGCCCGCAGCGTGGGCCGGTGTGGCGTGAGGTGCGGCGACGGAATCTCGGGCGCCACGGATTCACGACGCGGCAGGAGAGCGAATCCGCGCGGGCGCCGCCGGTTTTGGCGGCGCGGCGCCGTGGTTTCGGCAACTCGGGGGCCTATTTATACCCCATTTCTTTCGATTTTTCACCAGATTTTCCCTCCCCCCGTTTTTGACCGTTCTGAGGCCGATTAAGGCCGTTCAAGACCTGTTTCCTACTAAATCGAGTGTGCTCTACGGGATGGAGTGGTCCTTTCTTTGATTCAGAGACCGTATAAGGAAGAAATGCCTCGAGACAAGGAGAGGTTCTGCCCGAGCACCGACAAACTTCTTTCTCCCCGTTCTTAAACATCCTAACTCCGATTTAGTCCATCCAAGAGGCGTTCTTGACTAAATTAAGTATGTTCTATGCGATGGAGAGGTCCGTTCTTTGAGCCGGTATCCATATAAGGAGGAAATGCCCCGAGTATGCTCGAGCACCGAACAAGAAATATGGGCCCGAAGCAATACGGGGTTCTGTCCGAAGTTGTCGGGCTACATCATGAGAAGTAATCCAGAGTATGGGAGGTTTTGTCCGCGACTCACGGCATAAAAAACGAGAAGAGTCTCCAGCAAGGAGAACGTTATACGTAGTCTTTCGACACAAGACGAAGAACGTATGAAGGCTAGAGGAAGCTCCGTCTATATCTTCGGATCTGAAGGGGAGGATGCTCATATGGACAACTCCGTATACCACTACCTTACGAGACATGAGGGTAGTAAGCTTTTCTGATCATCCGTTTTAATTATAGAACGGCGTGTGTGCTATGCTTTGATCCATATACTTGATATGTGCTTATATGCCATGATGTGTACTTTTATGATGTGTATGGTCTCGCTCTTTGGTAGAGCGAGACGAATGATGTGTGTGTTCGGTCTCGGCTCAGTGATAGAGCAAGCCGGTTGATGTGCTCAGTCTCGATTCAGTAATGAAGCGAGATATGCATATGTGATTTTGATCCCGCTATGTGGTAGAGCGAGATGTACGATTCTGTTAATTTATTAACTTCCGCTTGACTCCGATATATGACGAGTTTTTGTATACTTCTGATTAAATATTCGGAGATACGTATTTTTGTGATGTTTGTTGTATGTAGTAGCCATTAGGCAGAACTACGTTCGGATCTGATCGTATTGGAATAATATCCAATACGTACGTAGGCAACCAACGACAAGGCAACGTTGTCCCGATCCAAATCATTATAAGTATATATTTTATTCTGTTTTACACGCGATGAACTATGAAGCTTCGTTACGTGTAATTGTTTGTTACAACCTAAGTCTACGTACGAGGAAGCCTTAAAGCTCTGTAGTGCGTAGACGAACGTTGTACCTCTCGCACTCAGACGATGATTCCTGACTTAAGAAAAAGAAAAAATTTCCTATCAGTGATTTTGTGGGGCTGGCTCGAGTCGGGTCGTTACAATTGGTATCGGAGCACCGATCTGTCTGCGAGAGTATAATTTTTAAAAATTGTATTTTTGAATGTATTCCAATTATTTTGAAATGAACTATAATTTTTTAATGTGAATTGTGATTTTTAATTTGAAGTAAATTTCTCTTCTGAAGGTGTTGTCATGGATTCCAAATAAATTTTGATTTTTCATCTTTTGGTTATGCTTATGTTTTGGTAAATTCTAATTTGTTAGAAGTAATTTTAAAGTTTTATCTTGTGTATGTGTATTTGATTGCTGGCAAGCTTAGACTATATAGATGTAGATTTTTTAATTTAGAATTGATTTGAAAATTTTGCTTGAATGCATTGCTTCTGATTTAATATGAGATTTAATCATAGAATTATTTGAGATTTTTATCACCATGTGTTACATGAGATTTGATGAAAACATCAATTGGATTATTTTGATTTTTCAATTGAAATTTATTTATAGCTTAAGTTTGAATTTGTTGCATCAGGCTTAATTTTTTAAAAATTTCAATCTATTTAGAATTAGATTTCATATGATTTTTGTTTTTGAGCTTTTCATTTTGTATATGTGATTTATATGAAGTCCAATTTTATGAAATTTAATTTTTAATCATGAGTTATATGAAAATTCTTTCTAAATGAGTTGATTTAGATTTAATTTAGAATTTCATTCTGCATGTGTTGCATCGAATTTAAGACGGATTTGAATTTCTCCAAATTTCAATTTTTCACCAAGAATGAATTGAAATTTTGTTTTCTCGTATGACTTTGGATTTAATCGGAAACCTTGATTTTTATGAATTGTGATTTTGAATTCGACTTGATTGAAAATTTTGTCTTAAATTCGTTACATGATTCTTTTTAAATGTTTTCAACAACTTCGCTTTCAATGTGTTTTAAACTGCGGTAGAATTACCATAGCGTAACCACCAACCGCTCATGGTATGGGACATGTAGCGCTAGTGGGAAACCCTACGGTTAATTCTACTTGGGTATTTAAATAAAATTTGATTTGAAATATGTTTTCAAAGACGGTAGAATTACCATAGCGTAACCGCTAACCGCTCATGGTATGAGACATGAAGCGCTAGTGGAAAACCCTACGGTTAATTCTACTCGAGTATTTAAATAAAATTTGATTTGAAATATGTTTTCAAAGACGGTAGAATTACCACGAGGTAACCGCTAACCGCTCATAGTATGGGACATGAAGCGCTAGTGGAAAACCCTACGGTTAATTCTACTCGGGTATTTGAATAACATTTGATTTGAAATATGTTTTCAAAGATGGTAGAATTACCATGAGGTAACCGCTAACCGCTCATGGTATGGGACATGAAGCGCTAGTGGAAAACCCTACAGTTAATTCTACTCGAGTATTGAAATAAAATTTGATTTCAAATATGCTTTCAACTACGATAGAATTTCCAAGGCGTAGGTGATTTTAAATTCTAATCGTATGCCGAAAGTTTGACTTACCAAAATTCTGTTAAAAGTTTTCTTCAAAGAAACTCTGTTTTAAAAGCATCTCCTCTTTTCAAAAACTTCTCTGAGTTATGGGTAACTAAACCCTTTCGATAGCTTTCGATTTATCGAACAAATGATTATTTTGATATGAAAATTTTGGGTACCACAAATACTTGTTTCTGGCGCGCATACAGGACTGGGATATCATGGGAAAATCCCTTTTCCTTTTGTCTCCCGTTGCCCCATGAGCGCGGGTGTAAGTCGGGGTATCACAACATTTTTGTGACATTTTTGATTTAAAAATAAAATTATTTTCAAATACGGTGGAACTACCTCTGAGTAACCATCAAACACCCACGGTATAGAAGGTGAGGTGTTAGTGGACAACTCTGCAGTAAATTCTACCGATATGATTTTTTGAAACAAAAGATTTTTAAAATTTCGGGTACCATAAACATTTGTCTCTGGCGCGCATACAGGACTGGGATATCATGGGAAAATCCTTTTCCTTCTATCTCCCATTGCCCCATGAGCGCGGGTGTAAGTCGGGGTATCACAACACTTATGTGACCGTATGTTTTCAGACTTGTGTTATTTTCTGAAATTGATTTATTTTCAAAGGCGGTAGAATTACCAAGGGGTGACCACTGACCGCTCATGGTATGGGACATGATGCGTTAGTGGATTGCTCTAAGGTTGAATCTACTGATGGATTTGATATAAAATTTAATTTCAAATCCCATGATGTGAAATTTAGTAAATTTATCTCAATCACTGTGGAATTGCTAAGAAGAAACCATTAAACACCCGTGGTATATGGCATGAGGTGTTAGTGGATAGCTTCAAGGTTGATTCCGCGAGTGTATTGAAATAAATTTCGGTTTTAAATTTGGTTTATTTAGAAATGTTTGTTCTGAGTTTGATTTGACGATTCTAAATTGGATTTGACGATAAATTTTTGATGATTTGGGTCTTCGGACTCTCTGGATAGTTATTTGGTATAAAGCCCAAAAGCTATTAATTCTGGATACCACCAAATTTGGTTCTGGCATGCACAGGTGTGGAGCATCATGGAAAAGCTCCTATCCTTCTGGCCTCCGTGTCCCCATGAGTGCGGGGGTAAGCCGTTCGGTATCGTGGATTTAAATAAGGATACCCACCGAGAGAAACACTCGGTTCTGGCATGCACAAGTGTGGAGCATCATGGAAAAGCTCTTATCCTTCTGTCTTCCGTGGCCCCATGAGTGCGGAAGTAAGCCGTTCGGTATCACGGCATTTTGATTGAGTGAATGATTTATCAAATTTTGAAAGAACGATATGTCCGATTTTGAGCGACATATCAAAATTTCTTAACAAAGATTTATCCGATTTTGAATTAAATATCAGATTTCTTTTATGAACGATTTATCAGATTTTGATGAATGATCGATTTATTTTTGAAAGAATGATATGTCTGGTTTTGAAAGACATATCCTACTTCTGAACAAAGATCTACTCGATTTTGAAATAAGTATCAAATTTTGTACGATATGATTTATCCGATTTTATATTTATAGTCGGATTCCTTGTGAAAATATTTCATCTGATCATAAATCATCAGATTATATTTGTGAATGTGTTATCCAATTTTAAGATTGGATTCCTTTTATATATGATTTAGCTGATTATGATCTATTACACTATGTTTACGATTAATTATCAGATTTTACTAGATATTTGTTTTGACTTAGATGTGTTTGGAAGAGTAAGTTTGGGCGAATTGCGAGGACGCAATTCATTTAAGGGGGGAAAAATGTAACACCCCGCTTTTCTAATTACGTTTAGCCTACGGGGTTAAAGGTAATTAGATAATCTTTAATACATGTTAGAAGGTTTTGTAGGTTGAAACCTTCGTATATGAGTAGAGCTCGTAAAAACGAACGTAACGATTCGAAAAACGTGTGAAACGGAGGTCGGGACCGGAAGTTACGACCTTGAGAAACGTGGAAAACAGGCGGGACTCACTTGAAAATAGTATGATTTTCTGTTTTAAGTGGGTTTGTATGGAAGGGCTTGTTAATACGAGTCCAACGGTACCAAGAACGCGCGAATCCGAATCTGGGGGAAAAAGTTACGTGTGTTTGAAGAAAGAAGAAAGAAAAAAAAAAAAAGCCGGTGCGGCGCGAGGCGCGCCCGCGGAATCGTGGGCGCCGCGGCGGGTGCGTGAATCTGTGCATGTGGGTGTGACCCGCGTAATGCACGGGCGTGAGCCGCGCGTTACCGCGGGTGCCGCCGGTTTTGGCGGCGCGGCGCCGTGGTTTCGGCGGCTCGGGGGCCTATTTATACCCCATTTCTTCCGATTTTTCACCAGATTTTCCCTCCCCCCGTTTCTGACTATTCTGAGGCCGATTAAGGCTGTTCAAGACCCGTTTCCCACTAAATTGAGCGTGCTCTACGCGATGGAGTGGTCCTTTCTTCGATTCGGAGACTGTATAAGGAAGAAATGCCTCGAGACAAGGAGAGGTTCTGCCCGAGCATCGACAAACTTCTTTCTCCCCGTTCTTAAACATCCTAACTCCGATTTAGTCCATCCAAGAGGCATTCTTGACTAAATCGAGTATGTTCTACATGATGGAGAGGTCTGTTCTTTGAGCCGGTAACCATATAAGGAGGAAATGCCCCGAGACAAGGAGAGGCTCCGCCCGTTATCCTCGAGCACCGAACAAGAAATATGGGCCCGAAGCAATACGGGGTTCTGTTCGAAGTTGTCGGGCTACATCATGAGAAGTAATCCAGAGTATGGGAGGTTTTGTCAGCCGCTCATGGCACAAAAAACGAGAAGTCTCCAGCAAGGAGAACGTTATACGTAGTCTTTCGACACAAGACGAAGAACGTATGGAGGCTAGAGGAAGCTCCATCTATATCTTCGGATCTGAAGGGGAGGATGCTCATATGAGCAACTCCGTATACCACTACCTTACGAGACATGAGGGCAGTAAGCTTTTCTAATCTTCCATTTTAATTATAGAACGGCGTGTGTGCTATGCTTTGATCCATATGCTTGATATGTGCTTATATGCCATGATGTGTACTTTTATGATGTGTATGGTCTCGCTCTTTGGTAGAGCGAGACGAATGATGTATGTGTTCGGTCTCGGCTCAGTGATAGAGCGAGCCGGTTGATGTGCTCAGTCTCGATTCAGTAATGAAGCGAGATATGCATATGTGATTTTGATCCCGCTCTGTGGTAGAGCGAGATGTACGATTCTGTTAATTTATTAACTTCCGCTTGACTCCGATATATGACGAGTTTTTGTATACTTCTGATTAAATATTCGAAGATACGTATTTTTGTGATGTTTGTTGTATGTAGTAGCCATTAGGCAGAACTACGTTTGGATCCGATCGTATTGGAATAATATCCAATACGTACGTAGGCAACCAACGGCAAGGCAACGTTAGCCCAATCCAAATCATTATAAGTATATATTTTATTCTGTTTTACACGCGACGAACTATGAAGCTTCGTTACGTGTAATTGTTTGTTACAACCTAAGTCTACGTACGAGGAAGCCTTAAAGCTCCGTAGTGCGTAGACGAATGTTGTACCTCTCGCACTCAGACGATGATTCCTGGCTTAAGAAAAAGAAAAAATTTCCTATCAGTGATTTTGTGGGCCCGGCTCAGGTCGGGTCGTTACAGGTCATGTACAATTATGATCGGAACAACTTCCATCTTACAATCTTTAGCCAACCAAGCTAGAAAAACATTTGTTCTGAAGCTTTAATCCACAAAGGTAACATCCTTTACTTAGCTCATCTCCACCCTGACACTCACCGCCTTACCAATCTCTGCATAGTCTTACTTGTCAAACTCAAATTCCATACTCACACTCTTACCATCAAATACTTACGACCTTACATCTTACACCATCCGCCTTAAAATCAAATCGTCTTACTCGAACTCCTCAAATGAAACCCTTTAGACCTAAGTCCCGTCATCAAACCCTTACTAATTCCTTACTCATTATTCTTTCGTTACAATTCATATTACGTACATTATGCATATACAATTATGTTGTCCACTCTCACTAATTCACAAATTCCCCCTAACGTTAAGAACCTTAAATCTTCCACATCCTTGCATTGCTTACATCTTCTGCTCATTGCTCCAACGTACCACCCAACTCAATCTATACTAATTCTCCATTCTCATCAAATTCAACCTTCACTTGTCAATCTTACGTCTTTCCTCGCCCGACATACAATCACAGTTTCTGCTTCATAGCCCACTAAGTACCCCTTCATCAAACTTACGAACAAACACTTCTACTCGTGCCCATCAATCACATACCACCAGTCCACAACGAAGATCACACACTCTGGTCACATACATACAATTCGTAGCAACTTACTACGTACCCTTAGTCTTCACTAACATAAGAACACAATTCGCATACATATAACATGCTTTTATAATCAGCACAATCATGCAAAACATTAAATTATAAACTCCTAGCATGCTACTACACAATCAAAGCATGCTATAATAAAATTACGAGTTCAAGGTCCCCTACCTCATAATCCATAAGAGTTTGATGGTGAGCAAACGACGGTGGCGGTGTCGATAGCGGAATAGGCGGCCAAAAGCATCGTACTGAGAGAGTTGTTGTGTCCCGAGGATTTTCAAAGATGCTGGAATTAATCTCAATAACGTTAGATTAATTTCACTCGAAGCCAAAGGTTTGGATGCACTAAGGCGGACGAACACAAGGTCGTGCCACTAGAAATGGCAATGACCACAGAATGGGGGCCGACTGATTGAAGGTCGGCCAACAGTTTAAAACACTTTGTTGGCGACAAAACATTAAAATGGACAGCGGACCATATTCAACGGCAACAATTCTGCATTATCGAAGCCTCACAACATGGCGAAGGGCTTACTTGCGTACACATGAATATAGGAGAGACAAAGGAGGGCTTTAACGGCCATATAGCCTAGTGGTGGAGTTGTTCCATAAACACGCATTGAGGCACTAAGGCCCGTCATAGGTGGGCGACAAAGGCGGCATCATTTCTAAACGCTTACCCACAACCAACTCATCGTACAGATGGTCGTGCATCAAGCACGACTTACGGTGGAGGATGAGGGCACGACATCGGTCGAGCCTTCGATGGGCTAAGTCTAATGGCTGACAATTTTATTTCCCCTTGGAAGAATCTGAATTCGGGAACTCTTTCTTGTAGGTTTTGGATCATGTGTAACAAAAGTGGGGTGCAAAGGTAAATTCGGGTCAGAAGTGCTGGCCCTAGCCGTCACTGGGTCGGGGCAGAGCCCATGTTGGTTGGATCTGCAGCCCAAGTTCACAAAATCCCAAGCTAGATATGTTGGCTTGGGTTGGAGCGGGGCCCATTAGCAGCAATTAGAGATGTACCCCAAAGTTTAGGGACGTCTGGTGTGTGTAGAAGACATGCAAAAGAGGTTGGAATGGGCGACCCCTTTCCATTATTGGGTTAAGCCAACACTTGCAGCTGTCTGCAGTAGAACAGCCAATCAGAAAATTGAAGAGACCCAATTTAATCGGGGTGATAATACGCTGAGTTGCGGTGGTAGACACGCATCGCTGAGCTACGAATGGCCATACATGGCCGAGGGTTAAATCTGGAAGAAGTCGACACCTAGCAGTCGTCGGATTGTGGCAAGTCAAATGGACGTCGGTGTGATGACGTCCGAAGTCCGACAAAGGAGAGTGGACCCCACCAAAAAAAATGGCAGATCTTTCTCTAGCACGGGTCGACCGATCGAGCAAAACGGGACCGATTGGGGTAAGGGAGGCCCTACCTCTGCGCCTTGTCGTTGACGGCTCGAGGTGGCATACCGAAGGTGAATTGGTGGTTTGTGGACGACAGCGGAAAAATAAGTCATAAGACTACGACGGATTGAAAATGGGCAGAGGAAAGGGTCAGGGGAAATGGTGATTTAGGCCAGGGGTTGGCCGAAGGCGGTGGTATTTTCCTCACCATGCCAATGTAGGTCCATAGACCAAACACCTGCAGCTGGCCACTGGCGGCATAGCCGGCGGCCACAATACATAAACAAAGCAAAACTAAAAATGGAAACATGCATTGTCCGAATCGGAATTGAGCAGAGGCTGAGGGAGGCGGCGGCCAGGGCTGCTGCCTTGCCATCACCAGGCCAGGGGATGACCAACGGAAGGTCGCAGTGGCTGGCCACCGGCGACACAACCGACAGCCGCAACTCGAAAAAACAAAATAGAAAAACAACAAAAAAAATGGGCAGCAGAGTGTTACCTTCCAATGGCACAGGAGGGTTGGGAGGCCAGGATGGAGGTGGTCGGAGGTCACACTGGCCAGGAAGGAGCGGTGGGGGCGAGCTGGAGGCCGTGCAATTGACGGCGGTTGCGAATCCAGCAAAACAGCAGTTCAAAGACCGAAATGGGGAAGAAGAAAAAAAATGGCAGTGGACGGCGGGGAGGCTGGGACGGCGGTGGCCAAAGGTAATCCTTGCCAGGGCAGAGCTGTGGCGGCGAGCTAGAGGGTATGCAACCGGCGGTGGTGGCGGAACGGGCGGAAACTTTTCAAAAAACAGGGTTACGGGCCGAAATCGGAGAAAGGGGGAAAAGAGCGGTGGTGGCGGCGTCGCCAGGCCGAGGCCGGCAGGGCAGAAGCCGGCGGCCACCAGCAACGCCGCCTCCGGCCACACACAGTAAAGGGGGGACTTCCCCCTTTCATTGTTCACAAATGGTCGGGCGCGCTGAGACGCGCCCGATCATTTCTAAATATATTTTTTTTTCTATTTTTTTTTCATTTCCCTTTTTTCACTTCTCGTTTCTAATTTCGCGCGTTTTGTCCGATTTTTTGCGCTAAAAAATTTCTGGGATGCGTCGAGGCCCATGACCTACGACTAAGCATGACTCCCAACACTTACGGACACAAATAATATAAATACCGATACACCAAAGCGTCAAATTTTTTTATCAAAAATACGAGCAAAAAACTGCTGAACATTGCAGAAAGTTACAGAAAATAGCAAAAAAATCTAAAAAAAATCGGGGATGTTACACTTCTTACTCCCTAAAGTAGGGGGGACAATTGACTTGAAGTATTGGCTATTGTTAGAGGAGATCCTTAGATCGTTCAATGCCTTCCCTTGGGGAAAGATAGTGTACCAGGCCCTGAGGCGAGCTGTGAAGAGTACAAGTGATTGTCTATATAAGAATAGGGTCAACTTATTTGCATATTCAGTTCTTTTGTAGGTAACTATTGCCTTGCAAATGTATTATACTTCTATGACATAACTTTATATTGTTACTAATTACTTGCATATTTACCATATTTCTCTCAAACTTTTCATTTGTGTTTCCCTTTTAGTATTAGTACTTCAACATATCTCCTTCCATTGTCGGGATCGAGCAGTGCACTGATGAGTGGCCTAGAATCCTACAATGAAGTGTGTATATAGCCCTGGACCTAAAGCAAAACATCCAAACGATACAAGACTAGGTTGTCCACTCCATGGAAGTCACAAATGAAGAGTGTCGAATGTTTGTTGCGGCGAGGGCACTAGTATCGTCGCAATAGATAGAGGAGGCACAAGATTTAGAGGAGAAGGGGTGATGTGGCATCATCCCTCCAATGATACTCTAAAGAAGACAAGTTGAGGAAATTGGAGCCGAGCCCCCCCCCCCCCCCCCCCCCTCAAGACATGAGCCCTCCTCCATGCAGGCCTCTGCTAGACCCATGAGCCCTCCCACCTAGCTACTTTGAAGTCATCCGCGACATCATAGTCCTCCATGAGGGATGCAGTGGGAGCCCTCCCAAAGTTCATAGTCCATGGGGAAACATGAGGCCGAGGTAGACATAGATGTGTGCCCCACTTTGAAAATGAGGGCAATCACTTTGGAGACTCATAAGAAGATGATACAACAGATACTAAAGAACTTTTAGCACATTTATGTTGTCAATTTGCGACTGAGGGAGGAAAACAACAAGTTAAAGTACATGCAACAAAGGAAAATCAACTCCCTACAACAATGGTGTAGGGTGCATGAGAAGGCACATGAAGTGAAGATGCCTATGGGAGCAGTGCCCCCACACCCAACACTAGTGCAAGCTGATGAGCCTATTTTGCCTCTCGTGTCCAACACCTGCTTCAAGATGAAAATAATGGTCACCATTGCATCGGAGGATGTTGTTTGAGGACATTGACAAGACAGATTCCTCCCTCACCTCCCAACTATTCAAGTCTTCCAGTTTAGCAAAGTTAAAACAATAAAAGCCTCTTCAACTGACCAACATGCCATCCACCAAAATGATGAAGGGCAGAAGGAGATGGCCCTCCAAAAGAGGCACCGAGGACAGCTGCCAAGGATATGGAAATACTAGATCAGCTTATAGCTAACATTGTAGTAGAGGGTAAGGAATCTACCCATCTAGCAGATTCTTGGTAGGTGAAGGGTGAGGCCTCTATTGGCCTGCATTCGATGATTGCTATTCCATCGGACTCTACACATGCCCAACCATCCGTGGTGCCCATCATTGACCTTAAGGCACTTGTGGTAAGCTTCATACAACCTATGCATCCTAAGGCACTTGTGGTTTTGTATTTCTAACAACAATTTTATATTTTGAAGAATGGACATGAGGAACAAATTAAAGTTCCTCCCAAGTGGACATCATATGCGATGGAGGCATTTCCAGGGCCCAGTTGCAAAAGCCATTTCTATTGTGATCTTGTAGTGAAGCGCAAGATTAAGGACTGCTCTGAGGATGAGTTTGACATCCTTAACAAAGATGAGACCATCGTGGATCTCATATGAGAAATCCCTCGGGAGCTATGATTCCACAACAAAGGGCTGGCTGCAGGCTTGCCGGTCAGTGTGGATAACTTGCAGAGTGTGAGATGTAAATGCTATATTGGTGAGGAGGACAAGGGAGACAATGCTAGCTGGTTTGATAACTTTGTTGTCGGCGCATATGTGGCACTCCTCCAGAAGTATGTGGAAGTAGGGGAGTTGGACAATGAAGGGCACCCCAAAGTCCACATTTTTTATCCACATTTATTTGTACGTATTTGACTGCTTCAAATGCTCATATCTCATTTAAGCATTTGGAACTAAAGGGAGGCACAAAGATTTTTCTTGTTAGCTTATTTGTTTGGTGATTTAGTGTGTATGCTTTGTTGACCATTGATTGTATAAGCTATATCAAGTGATACATCTGTATTAAGTGATACATATGGATTGGATATTGTTTGTATGTGTTTGCAGCTTCAGGAATGTTTATGTATATGTTTTCTTCTTTGCATTACATTTTGGGCACTTGCGATGCAATTTCCATTCTCTTTCTATTTTAATCATTTACCTACTTTGGGCTATGGTTGTTGCAAAATTCAAACTCAAACATCAACAACATATGATAATCATTTCATTTTATTTGTACCTTGTGGAGTTTTAATATGTACTTAATGAATATGTTGCACACTGTTTGCATTTGCAGCTTGAAACTTTTTTGTTGTACAATCTCATATACTTCATTGTTTGTGTTTACACGGTCTTTTTGCTATCAAGACAAGTCTCAATATGAGGCTTGGGTAAAGAGGACAAAAGGCACCAATGCGTCCTGTGATGAAGCATCTTATGGGAAATGGAATAGGGAATTAACTATGCATTGTAATTAAGAAGATGCATTGGATGTTGATGGAATTCATGCCACTAGATACAAAAGATGTTCCTCTATGATAGCATTGGAAAGTGCACTAGACATGCTGATGAGATGCTGACCTTTTTGTTGGCTATGTGGTGGTAGGGTACATATGTTAATGATGAGCCCCTACCTACTGATTGGATCAAGTAGTAGAAATCTGTGTCTATTGAAGTGCCTGAAGAACAGAAAAATGGGGATGATTGTGGTGCTTTTTGTTGTTTTTACAACTACAAGTTGGTGATGGGTGAAACTATTAATCTCTTTAATGTTGAAAAGTTTTGGATGTGGTCGGTGTGCTACCTTGTTGCTCCAGGGATGTGTACCAAAACTTGTAGGATATAAATGACTATCATTATATTCTCTCATATTTAAATTGACTATTAACAGGGTATTATGTTGTTGTTAAATTTTAGTTAACTGCGCATTATGTTGTTGTTAGTCTTAAACTCTAAATTTAGGTTCTCTATTAAGTTTTGAATTGATTGTGAGTAGGGTATGTTGTTGGTGTTAAATTTTAGTTAACAGTGTATTATGTTGTTGTTCATCTTAAACTCTACATTCAGGGTATGTGATTGCGATGCCACTTTCGATCGCCAGCATTAGTTTGCAATGTCTTTTTCGATGGACCGAAGCCATTTGTGACTTTCATTGACCTATAACGGTTTACGATGCCTCTTTCAATGACCTAATGTAACGACTGCAAATTTTTGGTATTTTCTTGACTCTAATAAAACTATTTTATCAGTTTTTAATTGCTTAGAGGTAGATATTTGGAGAGTTTTTATAGGGGACTGATAGAGCTTGGTGAGACGAGCGTAACGAACCTAAGAATGCACGAAATGGAGGTCGGGAGCGAAAGTTACGACCTCGGGAAGCATGCCACATGGGCGGGACCCACTTTAAAATTGCGAGATAACGCACCCATGTGGGGTCTAGTTTCGAATGGCTCATTTTCAAGAGTCCTTCGGCACCAAGAACGCGTGATTCCGACTTCGGGATAAGAAGTTATCGGATTTTGAAGTTGGAATTGTATTTTGATTAAAATAATAATAAATTATTAAAATAATGACATCTGCCAAGTCGGAGCCGTGCCGGTTGTTGACGCGGTGAGCCAAACTGTGAGATCATGACCATCCGCATCATGTGATCGCACGGTGTAGCGCACGTTAGGCGCGCGCTGACCATAGTGCAGTCCATTTAAAATGTGCCACATGGCACATGCTTCTGCGAGCATCTTTCCTATTCCTTTATATGCTCACACGAATTCTCCTATAAATACTCATTTCTCTTCAAACTTCCAGAAGAGTTTATGGAGTCAATTTGAATCTATTTTCTTCTGTTCAAAAACCTTTCTTAGCTAATGGAAGCATCCATTATCCAAGTTAGCGACCCTATATGGGAGAAATGTTCCGGGGCAAGGGGAGGTTTTGTTCGTAGCCTACGAGCACGTGAAGGGTAAAGTGTCTCCGGGTCAATGGGACGTTCTATCCGTAGCCTATGGACACGGCAAGAGAAAAGTGTTTCGGGTCAAGGGGAGGTTATGTTCGTAACCTACAGGCACGGAAAGAGTTTTTGGAGTCGTTATGAGTCCGTTTTCTTCCGTTCAAGAGGTGTTCTTACCTAAATTGAGCGTGCCGAACATCGTGGCGGGGTTATTTTCTTGGTTGGATACCTCAAGAACCCCATAAGTGGACATCCAATTTCACGGTGTCCAATTTATCATTTTCAAACTTGCACGAAGAGCGAGGTAGGGTTTTTTATCCTTTCTTAAGGCATGATTATAAACTTTGGTTGTGTTTTTAACTTATTATTTATATGAATCTCGCATGTAATGTGTTAGAGATTACTTTCAAGTTATGATTTATGATTTCTGCACATATATTCGATATGTCGAATGGTTAATCTTTGAGATAGAATATGATTTATATATCGTATGTTTATAATGCTATTATGTATATTTGATTAGTCGAATGATCAGCCGCTGGAAGTGGATATGTTTAATATACTACATGCTTTACGATTGCCTCATATATAATAGTTTGATCAAATGTTCATCCGAGGATTTTGATATAAATTATACACGTTGGAGCCTATGAGATAGAGACAAACTAGCTTCGCCACTATTTTTCATTGCGAATGAATACAGTATGTTTAAAAGGCGGTTTTAGAGAACTCATCCTTGTTGAAAGTAGGATTCTCAAGATTTTTTTTTAAAAGACGTATAAGCATAGTGATCAAGTCACTGAAGCGGGACAAAGAAGGGGTAACTATCTCATTGGAATGAGTGACCAACCTTGCCTTTGTAGTCGTTGATAGTGATGCTTCCATGGCTTGTAGAGGCAAAGCTAGGGTTTTTAAATGGGTAAACATTGGGATAGAATGTTTTAAAAGAAAACATCCCTTTTTGGAGTCTGGGAACTCTAGTATAGTTTGATTATGAGTCTGGGACTCAGGTTTATGAGTCTGGGACCCAAGATGATGAGTTTGGGACTCAGGATTATGAGTCTAGGACTTAAGAATGTTTTGGTTATCCGGACCTATTGTTGGGCACCTGATCATTTATAATTAAACCCTTTGCAAGTGTACAAGGTAATTGTACTAAGATGAGTATTTAAGGGTTGTCGAACCTCAGGGACGGATGAATTATTACTAAATCTAAAGTGGAATTTACTGATTGAAAACTAAAAAGAACATAAACTTTAATTAAGCAAAAGAAAGAATAAACTATATCAAAAGTAAGAGACTAATATGATATATTTTACTTAGGAAATCGAATCCACTATAGAACCATAACAATTCCTTAACTTTTAATCTAAATCTAGTGTGAATATAAATAAGTATTCTCAGCTACAAGCTAGAATTACTTCAGAAAGAATCATTAATTAATTTCCATGGCATGAACTATCTTCGACAATAGCACGAATCATCTACACTAAATAGTTATAGGCATGACCCGTCTAATCTTAGTATAACTCATCCAAGTCCTTAATTATCTGAACATTAAAACTATTGCATGACCATCTCATCTAAATCACAGAAATTAGAATTGATGCAAATATCAAAACCCCATCAATCTATTATCTACAAGACAATAAATCAACATAGAATTGAATAAACATGAAAAGCTCTTCCATTAAAAAGGAAATCCTTATCATACAATTGTCATAATTCACAACTGAGATCTAAATTAAAAGAAAAGAAACTGAAACTTATCTATAGCTTCATCAACTCCTAAGTAAAAGAAAAGTTTAGTCTTCCATGGTAGAAGAAAGCACTTGAATCTCCATTGAAAGCTTTGGGTTCTTCTTCATCTTCATCTTCCTTCTTCTCTTCAAAAAATTTACTTGTTAACTCCCAATTTTAAGCCAATTACATCTTTATATAGGCATAAGATCCGTAGGAAAGAGTTGTATATGAAAAGGACTCAAAATTGGATGAAATAAGGAAACTGCGCGTTATGCCAATCAATCGCCTTGCATTCCCGTTCGAACGCTTGAACTGAATTTTCTTCAAATTTACGTGTACCCGATCGATCGGTTAGTGAGACCGTTCGAACGCCAATGAAGAATTCTACAAAATAAGTCAATTTAATTCAAATTACCATAGAAGCTTTTTCTAACCTAATGAAATTTAATATATAATTATTTAACCTATATTAACTCTTAAATGAGACTAGACAGTAAAATAATTAAGGGTAAAATAACGCATAAATTATACTTATCAGCACCCCAATAGAGCTCTGTTAACTAGATAAGGGCACAATTAATCTGGTTCAAAATCGGATGCACAATACCTATTTTAACCTGGTGAGCCCTTAACAAAGGGCAAGACCCCTGATTAGCCTCTAACAAAGGGCAAGACCTCTTATTTGCCTCTAACGAATGACACCTATAAAGGCTACATGCGCTAGGGTAAAGAGTATCACGGGAAGACTCTTTACTCTCTAGATCCCGGCGCCCCATAAGCTCGGGTGGCTCTTCTATACATAAGCATGAAATGTTTTAAGATGATCTGTGGAGGAGTAAGAGGTCGCTACTTTATACCCGTAGCAAATTCCTTTTAATAATATATGTCTGGGACATTAGTAGTAAGCCGTGAGAACTTACAACATCTTCGATACATAGGAAAAAGCACTAGGGGTGGTTTTAGGTGAGAGGCACACCCTGTTTTCATGAAAAATACTATATATGATATATGTTGTGAAACTGCCAAGTGTTTGATTTATGTCTTATAGTATAAACTCTCTTACTAAGTATTTTAAATTACTCACCACCCCCCAAACTTTGCAGGACTCGACAAAGCTTAGTGTGCGGGTAGAAGGGCCTACTCCAAGTTCTATTGATGTGCTTTCGAGGATTTCTATAAGATCCCTGATCTTGAACCGGTCTTCTTTTCGTTTTACTTATCGATTATCGTGTGGTTAATGCGTTTTCTGATTAATTTGGTGGTTTAAAAAATAAATAGTGTTTCTTATAGTTTTAATCAAAATCAACTTTACAAGTATTGGTTTTAAGTGTTTTTGGGTCAAACCTAAATTTTTGGGATTTTTTACTAATTTTTCGAAAATTAGGGTTTGGTGGGACCCCTGTGGGCCCCACCGGTGAAATTTAGGTTTTTGGACCAAATCAACCTAGGTATTAACACAAGCTTATAAAAAAAATTTAGAATTTTCCTAGATTTAATTAGTGCTCAAATGATCAAAATACCCATTTTTAGCCCAAATTTCTTTTCATACCCCACTAGTTAATTATGTACACCCCAAGCCCTACTATAAATAGAAAGGGCAGAGCCATTTCCCTTTTGGGAATAGGCTGGGAGAAGGTGATTAAGGCCTAGTTCCCCAATTAGGCCAGAATTAGAAAGGGATTAAGGTATGTTCTTCTTTAATCAAGCCTAAATCTTAGGTTTTCTTCTAATCCATTCTTAATCCATCATTTCCCCTTTTATTTGATTCGATTTTAAGCATCAAAATCACTGATTTACTCCCTTACTTCAAACCCTACTTCTCAAAATTCATTTTTTATGCTTAACAAACCCTAGATCTAAGATTTCTTTAAGGTTTTCAATGTTAAACCGATTTTTCATGGAGTTTAACTTAGACACTATGTTTTTGGAAGGTTTCAAAGAAGAGTGAAGGTCAAATCTGAATATAAACAAGTGATAAGGTAATGGATCTTCAAAATCTCAGTTTTCTTATGGTAAAATCTCGATTTTTCATGGTTTATTTGGAATAGGTTTGCTTGATTTAAAGCTCTAATGGTGGGATTAGTATATGTTAATTTATTGTTCCGATTTCTTAGGGTTTTGTCTTAAGATGGTGTAGATTAGCATTCTGGAAAGTTTGATGGAGTTTTAATGGTGTTTGGGTCTATAGATGAAGGTTTTAAGTTGCTTTAATGGAGTCTCGGTTTTGAAATTCGAAATGAAGAAGAAGGTCAAAATTGCTTTGTTGGCATTAGAACAGCCTACCAGGGCGTTCGAACAGCAACACTATAGTTTTGGCATATTTTCTATTTAGTCGATCGAACGGCCCTATAGGGCGATCGAATGCCTAAACTGCAGAATTTGACCATTTTATGTATGTAGCTTATTTCGATATCTTTACTCTAAAATATCATTTTTATGTTTATGTGGAGTGTTTTGAGCTAGAATAAGCTACTAGAAGAACATATTATTGACGTTTAGAATTTGTGGTGTATATTTAAATTCTATGTGAAATGGCTTGTAGTTGGATATATATGTTAGAATTGCTATCTTGAAGATATGAGTGGTTGATTCCCAATGGTTTAAGCATGTTTTCAGTAGAATTACAGAATGCTAATGGACTGATATGTCATTATAGGATGTGGTTAAATGATGGGTGAATGATTAGTGCTATGCCTAAACACAAGTATGAGGTGAATGTGCTTACATATGTTTAGCATGTGGTTACGTTTTGACTTGATTTATGGTTTTAAATGGTTTTCACCCATGATTTCCATTGAAATCCATAATTAGATGTTAATGTACATGTGTAGTGTGATGGCAAGTTAATTACAAAGCATTTTGATATACATCGAATGATGTGTTTCTACCATGTACACACACATGCGGGGTTAATGATTTGATGATGTATAGTATTATGATTATAAATGATGCATGAAGGGTTGATGAGAACACTTATCATGAATTAGGATTCGTGTATGTCTTGCCCACGTAGGTACCATGTTGCATGCATCGTGAAACGGATTTCCGATTGAGACTTTATCGAGATTAGCCGAGTTTGATCGATTAAATGCAATGTTGTGAAATTGCATGCCGGATTAATCAATCGTTGGCTTAATCGGAACTTGATTGGTCCGAAGGGACATGTTTTCGATTTTAGTTCCTATGTAGAACATGGATACTCCCCACGTTGAGTCGAGTCAAATTGAGTTATATGAGGACGAGTTGTATTCTTGACTTGCGGTTGAGATTTACTTATTGAGATAGTCTCATCTGGACACTGAGCACCCAGAGTGGTATGCCTTCGTGCATCGGCTACCACGTGTTCTAGGTTCCCTATACAGGAATTTAGACTCTCCCCACCGCATAGATGTCCTTGGCGAACACCCTGCTCTAGGTTCCCTACGTGGAATTTGGTCATTCTAGGCCAGAATTGTCCTTAGCGAGCAGACCTGCTCTAGGTTTCCTTTGGGGAATTTGGATTTCCCGTGTGGATTATCCTTAGCGAGCAGAGGGGCTGACTACCCCTACATCTTGGTTTCTCTTATGGAATTCAGACTGTGTCCTGAGCGGGCAATGCCCCAGGTTTCCAGTTAGGAAATTTGGACCACATCCAGCCTTTGCAGCAATGATTGTGTTTACTCCTTGATGGAGGCATTCATCATTTATGTTGATGCATTTGTATGATGTATGCTATGCATGATTATGTAACATGTGATTTGACATGTTTGTTGTGCAGAGTGCATGAGATGTGATATGAATACATGATCAGAAAATGTGATTGAGACACTATATGCAGGTTTATGTGTTATGAATGAATGACCAGAAAATATGATTGAGACACTATATGCAGGGTTATGTGATCTGAATGCATGAATTAGAAAGTGTGATTTAGACACTATTATGCAGGTTTAGGTGATATGTATGTGTTATAAGAAAATGATATATCTTGGCAATCATTGATCTGAATTGTTATATTACTATGTCGTCGTGTTTCTGAGGATTATAGTTATATTAAAACCATTATTGAGTTTTTATACTCACCCCTCTTTCTTGTGCTTTTGTTTTGGGGCTGCATGGCGTGACACGCAGATGGACAGGATCCTATGTTTGAGGAAAGGACAGGGAGGACTTGGGAATAGACGTGGAGATCTCTAGATGTTGCATGCTTCTTTGATTTTTGTTATGATGTTAGAACCCATGTGGAGTAGTTCTCGTTCCGGATTTGTGCTACATTATGTCTTTAGATTGTCTGAGACTTTGTTTTGGAGCCTAGTGTGGGCTATGGATTAATTAGTATGTGGGTTGGAGATTTGTGGTTTAATTTAGAGTTAAAGTAACTCTTTTGGTTCTACCTATTTTCTCTTGCTCAAAGTAGTGCGTTTACTCCGTAAATTTTAGATCGCCCGTGATTAGGGCATAAGTCTTCCGCTAATCATTTTCAATCTCCTTGTCGCCCCCGTGTGCTTGACCAGCCCCTAGACCAGGTTCGGCTCAGGTCGGGCAGTGTCGGGGCGTGACAATTTCAACCCCACCGAAACGAGTAAGAACTCTCTTTATTATTTTTTCTCTTGTGTGTTTGTGCACGGACCGTGGTTCTTGGGCAAATTATTATTATATTATCGCATAAGGCGATCGGCTCTAGTCACGGGCCCGGGTGAACTCCAATATCTTTATGAAAAGAAATTTTATATGCTTCCAAAATCCCGGGGCGTGATAGTTGGTATCGGAGCAACTAGGAAACTTTGTCTACAAATACATAAGGTGAAAAATAATGTTGAGTATAGACTAATTTTTTCGTATGAGTCAGGGGGTGTAGCACGTAAGTTAATAAATATAGGTTTGTTGGTGGTATATCTTGTAAGGTCGTATAACTGCCAAGGAGAAATTCACTAAACACCCGTGGTATGGGACATGCGGTGTTAGTGGATGGCTCCAAGGTTTGTTGTGCTCGTTTAGAGTAAATTTATTTTTTAGGTGTTGCAAAATACTCGTGGTATGGGACGTGAGTATTAGCGACTACTCAGAAGCGTCATTACGTGTACACTTCAAGATATGACAACATAGATAATTAGGTAACATGTCTAGAAGAGTTGTGGAACTACTGCGGAGAAACCACCAAACACCCGTGGTATGGGACATGAGGTGTTAGTGGGCAGCTCCAAGGTTGGTTGTGCTGCTATAGCGTAATACTGTTTTTGAATTAGCTACTCAGAAGCGCCGTTACGCATATACTTCTAGATATGTTAGAACCAACAATTGATTTTCTAGTTTTATGGTTTTGTTGCCCGATAATAATTGTTATTATCGGAAGGATTTTGCGTGTTTTGATTTTGAAAATGAGTGAGCGGGTGTTGTAAACACACGTCTCTTTTTAAGAAGAGTAGTGCAAAAAATTTTGTTTATGTGTGTGAAACAAACTATTAATTTAAGGTGGTTACAATCGAGCAGTACCCCAAGAAGGTTTCTAACCGTGGAGGAGGTAGACATGGTCAGATGACTTGACTTTTGTTCAAGAATTAGTGGCTTAGAGGACCTTTATGGAAATCATTGTTTTGATGATGTGTAAAATGATTGGTTGAAGATGCTAGATGTTGAATAAAGAGCAGTTGTTCAAGCCTAACTCCAGTTGCTGAAGTAACTGTAATTATTCTATTGAGAATAATCACAATGAGAAGGACCATCCATTAGAGTGAGTGAAGAAGATTTCTCGAGTTTTACAGGATAGGGTGATTCTAAGGCGGCCAAGAAGTAGACCGTTGAAGTATAAAGAGTTTTAAGGTATGATGGTTCCAACAGATAGAAAGATAAGATATTTTTTTTAAAATAGGACGAGGAAGGTAGTTTTGTGATGACTTTCAATGGAAAGAAATTTCTCTTCCCACAAGAGAGTAGATTATGGAAAAGAGAAAAAAAAATTTGGAAAAGGGAGTTCAATGTTTCAAGGAATTCAAGATAGGTCAAGTCGGTGTGTTGTTTCCGCCACTAAGTACAGAAATGGCTAAGACGAGGGTGTTCGACATATGCTATGGTTATTTCCGACAAAGTAAAGGAGATGAGTTTGGAGGAGTTGGACACACTACCACTCCTATTCAAAGGCACCCTAAAGAACAGGCGTAAAAGATCTTAAAGGATTAACAAAATAACTTTAAGACTTTATTCATCTAGAGGAGCACAAGTGATTTTGTGAAGAAAGAAGACGGTCTCTTCGATTAGTTACAATCAACCATGATGTTCTCTTAGAGTGACTCAAGATCTCGATGTCATCAACTAAGGATTCGAGAAGAGATATCTCAAGGGCTTCTTTTTGAACAAGATATAAGAATGATGAATGATTGGTTAAGCTTTTGGTTTGATTAATATCCCAACAACTTTTATGGATTTCGTAAACCAAATGTTTTCAAGCTTACCTAAATAAGTTATGATTGGATTTTGCTCTGGAAGTTGTGATTTAGTTTGTTTGCTTGAGGAACATCAAGAATATTTTACATATAGTTTTACAATCTTGGAAAACTCATGAAGTATATGCTAAATGCTTTGAATATGAATTCTGGTTGGAGTAAGTTATGTTTTCTAGGTCATGTTGGTTTAAAAGAAAGGAGTGAAGTTTATTTTGGACGAGGCTTGTACGAATGCGACCTAACAAAGAAGCTAACAACTATGCTAGTCTTAGCTTCACTATATAGCAGCAAAAGATAATATTGTAGAGTCAAGGTTTTGGGAAAAGCCATGAATGTGTATGGATGGTTGTCGGTTGAATGGACTAGGCATTGTACTATTTTATCATATGAATCGGGACCAGATGAAATATGATTGGAGGTTAGTTAGTGTATGTGAATGATTGGTTGAGGTTTTCTTGATAGTGTTGATTTGTGTTTTACATTTTGTGTGTGGATCAGGATTGAGAAAGTAGTAGCGGATGCATTTCATCGCAAGGTTGAAACAGGGATTGCTCAAATGCTCATAAAGGAGCGGAAGTTATTGAAAGGAAATGGTAAGTTTTTAACCTGATGTGTGGCCTGGAAATAAGAGAATTTTTATGGAAAAGTGAAATCGGCATTGGATGAGTTCATCTTGAAGCCACAGAAAGAAGATAAGGAAGTACGAGTGTTACATGGAAAGCTTAACTTTACCAAGGCTCTAGTTGAAAGTGTTGGAATCGGATAAGGGTTAGAGACTTCGACAATACTTGAACTAAGTAAGGAGCTATCGTGTGAAGTGTATAGATCTCAGTACTATCCAGTTGAGAGGAGCGAAGAGGTGCCAGGACCTGAAAAGGAATTTTAGGTTGAATGGAATAAAATAAAAACAGACATAAGAGAGGATGTTTCGAGGTGTCTAATGGTCAGCAAGTCAAAGCCGAATGGCAGGAACATTTGAGTACTCTCTAGTCAAAGGAAATTCCATAATGGAAGGAACAATATATAGCTATGGATTCGATTTCATGTTTACCAAGGATAATGCAAAGTTATGAATCCATTTTGGCAATAGTAGATCAAATAAGAGTGGACATCTTCTACCTCTGAAAAGAATGGCTTCTTCAAATATCAGGTAAGGAGGTAAGTGAAAAAAATGATAGATCGATAGGAAGTGCCATCATTGATTATCTCGGAGCAAGATAGTCGGTGTATCTTTTGAAGTTGTGGCAGGAACTTCAGGAAGAATTCGAAACCAATCTAAGGATCAGTATGACCTTCCTTTCATGGATAGATAGTTAGTTAGAGAGGATAATTCAGACTAAGAAGATATATTGTGTGCTCATGCAATGAAAAAGAGCACAAGCATGTTGAAAGGTAGGTTGGTGAAGCTTGAGTAATTACAACATCGACTAGATTCGGTGAAGTTCATCAGAGTGTGTAGAGGAAGTGTGGTAGGATCTTTGTAAGCTTGGACAAGGTGGGGATGATGGCTTAAAGACTAGCCTTACCATTACCCCTTCGCCTAATGGTAGTCAAGATGTGTTTAAGGTCTCCATACTTTGGAAGCACAGGTGAGATGCTTCGCACGTCATGGACTAAACAGCAATCATCCTAAGATATAATTTATCTTTGGAGGAAAGATCGATCAAAAAGTTGGGTTGTAAGGAACCGAAGTTCGAACATAAGAGATTTCATTATGGAAAGGGTTAGGACAGCACCACTCTCGGAGGAAGCAAATTAGAAGCTTGGGAGTTAGAAAGAAAAGTGATGGATAAGTGTCGTGAACTTTTTGATGAGTACAAGGTGCAAATTTTGAGGACAAAATTTCTTTAAGCGGGGTAGATTGTAATGACCGCGAATTTCTGGTATGATTTATTGCCTCTAATAAAACTATTTTATAAATTTTTAATTATTTAGAGGCATATATTTGGAATTTTTTTTATAGGGGTGTGATAGAGCTCGGTGAGACGAGCGTAACGAACCTAAGAACGCACAAAACGGAGGTCGGGAGCGAAAGTTATGACCTCGGGAATCATTCAACATGGGGTGAGACCCTCTTTAAAAGTGGGAGATAACCCACCCATGTTTAGTCTAGTTTCAAAGGGCTCGTTGACACAAGTCCATTGGTACCAAGAGCACGTGATTCCGACTTCGGGATAAGAAGTTATCGCGTTTTGAAGTTAGATATGTATTTGGATTAAAATAATAATAAAATATTAAAATAATGACGTCAACTGAGTCGGAGCCGAGCCAGTTGTCGACATGCCAAGCCGAACTGCACGATTGCGTGGTGTAGGGTGCGGGACATGTGTCGACATGGCGCACCGTGGATGCACGCATTACGCGCGCGCCAACCACAATGCTGTCCATTGAAAATGCACCACATGGCACATGCTTCTGCAAGTGTCTTTCCTTTTCCTTTGTATGCTCATACAAATTTTCCTATAAATACTCATTTCTGTTCAAACTTTCGAAAGAGTTTCTGGAGTCAATTTGAGTCCATTTTCTTCCATTAAAAAATGTTCTTAGCTAATTCAAGGGTGTTCTACACAGTGGAAGCATTTATTCTTCAAGTGAGCGACCCTATATGGGGGAAACATCCTGGGGCAAGCGGAGGTTTTGTCCACCGCCTATGGGTATGGAAAGAGAAAAGTGTTCCGGGTTAAGGGGAGGTTATGTCCGTAACCTATAGGCACGGAAAGAGTTTCTAGAGTCTTTATGAGTCTGTTTTCTTCTGTTAAAGAGGCGTTCTTACCTAAATCAAGCGTGTCGAACGTCATGGCAGGGTTATTTTCATGGTTGGAAACCTCAAGAACCCTAGAAGTGGACATCCAATTTCTTGGTATCTGATTTATCAGTTTTGAACTTGCGCAGAGAGCAAGGTAGGGGTTTTTATCCTTTCTTAAGGCATTATTATAAACTTTGGTTGTGTTTTTAACTTATTATTTATATGACTCTCGCATGTTATGTGTTAGAGATTACTATTATGAGTTATGATTTTTTCACATATATTCGATCTGTCGAATGGTTAATCGTTGAGATGGAATATGATTTATATATCGTATATTTATAATGCTATTATGTATATTCAATTAGTCGAATGATTAGCTGCTGCAAGCGGATATGTTTAATATACTACATGCTTTACGATTGCCTCATATATAATAGTTTGATCGAATGTTTTTCGAGGATTTTGATATAAATTATACATGTTGGAGCATGTGAGATAGAGACAAACTAGCTTCATCACTATTTTTCATTGAATGAATACAGTATGTTTGAAAGACAGTTTTAGAGAACTCTTCCTTGTTTAAAGGAGGATTCTCAAGATTTTTTTTGAAAAGATGTATAAGCATGGTGATCGAGTCACTAAAGCGGGACAAGAAGGGGTAACTATCTCATTGGAATGAGCAACCGACCTTGCCTTTGTAGTCGTTGATAGTGACGCTCCCATGGCTTGTAGTGGCGAAGAAAGGGTTTTTAAATGGGTAAACATTGGGATAGAATGTTTTAAAAGAAAGCAACCATTTTTTAAGTTTGGGAACTCTAGGATATTTTGATTATGAGTCTAGGACTCAGGATTATGAGTTCGGGACACAGGATTATGAATTTGGGACTCAATAGTGTTTTGGTTGTCCGGAGGTATTGTTGGGCATTCCGATAGAGCTTCATTGACTAGATAAGGGCACAATTAATCTGGTTCGAAATCGGATGCACGATACCTATTTTAGCCTTGTGAGCCCCTAACGAAGGGCAAGACCCCTGATTAGCCCCTAACGAAGGGCACCTATCAGGGCTACGCACGCTAGGGTAGAGAGTATCATTGGAAGACTCTCTACTCTCTAGATCCTTGCGCCTCATAAGCACGGGTGGCTCTTCTATCCACAAGCACAAAATGTTTTAAGATGATTTGTGGAGTAAGAGGTCGCTGCTTTGTACCTGCAGCAAATTCCTATTAATAATATATGTCTAAGACATTAGTATTAAGCCGTGAGAGCTTACAAACTCTAGAAGCAACTTCGATACGTAAGAAGAAGCACTAGGGTTGGTTTTGGGTGAGAGGCACGCCATGTTTTCATGAAAAATACTATATATGATATGTGATGTGAAACTACCATGTGTTTGATTCATGTCTGATAGTATAAACTCTCATACTGAGTATTTTAAAATACTCATCACCCCCCAAACTTTGTAGGACTCAACGAAGCTTAGTGTGCCTGTTGAAGGGCCTACTCTGAGTTTTATCGATGTAATTTCGAGGATTTCAACCACACTGAAACAAGTAAGAACTCTCCTTATTATTTTTCTCTTGTGTGTTTGTACATAAACCATGGTTCCTTGGGAAATTATTATATTATCGCATAAGGCAAGCGGCTCTAGTCGCGGGCCTGGGTGAACTCCAATATCTTTATGAAAAGAAATTTTATATGCTTCAAAAATCTCAGGGCGCGACACTTGAAGCCATTTGCAATGCCACTTTTGATAGCCTACAATAGTTTGTGATGCCTCTTTCGATGACCTGATATCATGCCGCAACACCTGCCCGACCAGAGTTGAACCCGGTCTAAGGGACGGTCTAAGCGCAAGGGGGAGACAAAGTTGATTTATTTAACATAGCGGAAGACTTTAACCCCTTAATCAGGCAAAATTTACATATGGAGTGTGCATTCTTAAACCTTTGTGCAAGAGAAATAAGGAGGATAAAAGTGGACTTTAACTCTGAATTAGTCCATAAGTCATATACCCACATACTTAGAATCATGAGCCGACACACATGACTCTAATCAAAAAGTCTGAAATAGATCTAAAAACATAAGTTATACACAAGTTTGAAATAAGAACCACCATACATAATGTTCTATAATCATAACAACATAAATAAGGAAACATAACAAAATCCACAAGTATCTACGCCTAATCCCATGTTCTCCCCGACCGTTCCTCATACAGAGGATCCTGGTTAACTGCATGTCATGCCATGCGGCCCCAAAATAAAACACAGAAAGAAGGGTAAGTAAAACTCAGTAAGGTTTTATATGTCGAGAGAGTAAACTCAAAATCATCACATATATTTCCCCTAGAATTCATCACATAAATCACACGCATTCATCATGATATATTAACATAACCTGTGCATGACTACTCATCATATACATATACTCATAAGATCATCAACATATCTCATGCATACCATTTCACATGGCATATCGTAATATCATCTCATTCATGATTCATTTCCCATGCATTCACTCATCCTGCATACCATTTCACATGACATATCAACATATCATCTCATTCGTGATTCATTTCCCATGCATTCATTTATCTTGCATACTATTTCACATGGCATATCATAATATCATCTCATTCATGATTCATACTCATCGCATACATTCACCCTGCATAATAGTGTCTCAACACATTAATCCATAATCATGCATATCAACCATATCCCTACACAACTTGTGCAATCCTGGGCATAATATTATCTCATACACATGCATCATCATTAATTGGTGAATGTCTCCATTACGGAGAGAAATACAATCATGCCACACAGGCTGGACGTAGTCCAATTTCCACGGAGGAAACCTAAAGTGTTTGGGGTAGTTAGCCCCTCTGTCTGCTCGCCCTGGACAATCCTAGCCAAGAACATCTGAATCCCACACAGAGAACCTAGAGCAGTGTGTTCGCCCTAGACATCTCTGCGGTGGAAGAGTTTGAATTCCCACACCGGGAACCTAGAACACGAGGTAGCCGGTGCACGAAAGCGTAGTACTCTGGATTCTCAGGGTCCAGATGACTATCTCAAGAAATCTCAACCGCATTAGAGTCAACTTGACTCATCTTCATTCAACATTACTCAATATCGACTCAACTCGGGGAGGATCCATGTTCCACACAGGAACTCAAATCGAATTTATGTCATTTCGGACTAACTAATTTCTGATAAGCCAATGATCGATTAATCCGGCACGCAATCTCACATCATTGCATCTAATCAATCAACCACGGCTAATCTCGATAAAGTCTCATTCGGAAATCTATTTCATGATGCATGCAACATGGTACATACGTGGGCAATACATACATGAATCCTAATTCATGATACGTGCTCCCATCAACCCCTCATGCATCATTTATGATCATAATATCAAACATCATCATAATCATTCCCCCACATGTGTGTGTACATGGTAGAAACATTTAATTCTAAGCACATGGACATGCCTTGTAAATAACTCATCATCATACCACACACATACTCATCAACATTTAATCATGGTTCTTACTGAAATCATGGGTGAAAACCATAAAAAACATGATTCAAATTAAGTGCAACCTCAAGTTAAACTTAGATAAGCATATTCATACCACATTTGAAGCTAGACATGACACCATCATTCACCCATAATTTATTCATGATATGTGAAGGCACATGATTCCATTCTCATGTTATAAACTTTTTCTCAAATCATACTAAAACATAATGAATCACTCAATCATGGATTCAAGACAAGGATTTATACATGCTCAACTGAATAACATAAAATCCACTTATCACTTAATCATTCATCATAGCCCCCAACATCAATTCATACCCTTCCAGTAGCTTATCATAACATATATTAGTCATCATAATCATAAGGAATAATATTTTGGAGTAAAAACACGAAAAAGAAGCAAAATACACAAAAGTAATCAAACTGCAGTGTTGGCATTTGAACGCCCTGCAGGGCTATTCGATCGGCCTGTCTAAATATTATCTGCTCATAATAAGGATATTATTCTAGATATAACATTTTTATATAGGCTACATATATAAAAGTTTTCATCTGAGGGTGGAAGAGAGAAAGAGGGCATATTGTCATCATACGCCCTTCCTATTGTATTCTACTACATTCCAAAAGCTATTGCAACATCCATTGCAATTTCGATGCCCTTCCTTTTTTTAGTCCAGTACTTTCTGATGTCCATCGCAATTTTGATGCCTCCTTCAATCTAATTTCAATGCACTTCCTATTGTATTCCAATACAGTTCAATGACCATCACAACGCTTATTGCAACGGTCATCACAATGGCATCGCAACTGCCATCGCAATGCTATCATAATGTCATCGTAGTGGCCATCACAATGGCATTGTAATGCACATTGCAATGGCCATTGCAACGATATTGCAATGGCCATCGTAACATACTCTATTGAAATAATATTTGTGTTTTAGAAGTTACTTGCATCGCTTAGCCGCAAAAAGTAAGAGGCATAGCTTGACTTAGCTGCTGCAAATTGAGGTTAGGATACCGACTTATCTATTAAAATTGAGGAGCAGGTGGCCAAACTCATAGATAAGCTTGAGGTTGAGTCACTAGAGTTGAGGGTGGAATGGAGGAAGAGGGTAGCTATCGGTGGAGCTGGTAGAGCGAAGGGAGGAATAAGGTAGCTAACAACAAAGATGGTAGAGAGAAGTGAGGAATAGGGTAGCTGATGGAAGAGAAGGGAGGGCAGTGGTAACATAAAGTAAGGATGGGTCAAGTTGCCCTAGTCAGAAGAGAAGAGAGAAGAGAGGGCGGTGGTAGCGGAAACTAGGGAGAAGCAAAGTGGCACTCGACGAAAGAGAGAAATGAGCACGAACATGGTGGCAGTGGAAGGCAAGCATGGGTAAAGTGAGCTCACCAAAAGAGAGGAGAGTTGGGCAGGATGGGAATTTACAGCAAAAAGAGTAAAGTACAATGAATCCCATCCTTCTTATTAAAAAATTAAGCATATAATATGAAAGTGGTTATTTAAACCCCTATTTTTTCCCTGTATCCCCCAAACAAAAGCAAAAAGTTAGATTTTTTTTAACTTTATACCCCACATTTCCCCTACTAACTTGCTCTTTAGTCCCCAATTTATCTTTCTCATTTCCCCCCACGAGTTAACCTAAAGAACGTGATTTTTTTTTTCAGACTTTCTTCTCCTCCTCCAGGCTAAGCACTATAGCTTTGGCGTACACTGTAGATCCGACGATGATTAAAAAGCTCCGGTGGTGGCTAAAAAAGCTCCAGTGACCAAAAAGTTGAACCCTTTTTGTAAATTTATCTTCCCTTATAGTATTATTTGTTCATCAATGACATCTTTACACTTCTAGAGACATTTTCCGCTAGAACGTTATCAGAGGCAAGAAAACTTCTGTTAATTTTTTATCTGGGGGTAGCCCCCGCCACTTCATGCACAATTGGGCAGGGGGCACCCCCTGCCATATCGAAGACAATAACTTCTTAAAATTACTATCTGTTTCGTGGCGGGGGGCACCCCCTGCCATTTTTCGAAGAACTAGACGGGGTCGAAAACCCCCGCCACTTCATGCATAATTGGGCGGGGGGCACCTCTCGCCAAATTCAAGACAATAACTTCTTAGAGTTACTGTCCATTTCGTGGTGGGGGGGAACCCCCCGCTATTTTTTGATGAATGAGATGGGGTCGAAGACCCCTCACCACTGCATGCACAATTGGGCATAGGGCACCCCCCGCCAAATCCTGATCACATAAAACCTGGTCACATAAAATCAAATATATATCCACACATTAAAGCACCATTAAAGCACAAACTATTCTGCGTTTTGACAATAATTTTCTGGTCTAAGACTCCAACATAATTTTCTTGTCCAATACTCCAACATGGTTTCTACATTTTGACAATAATGTTCCTAGTAGCAGAAAATATACAAACTCTTCAAAATATACAAACGCTGAAATGTCTCAACAAACTCAAAAATGTCTCAGTGACTGAAATTTAAATGTCTCTAGCAAATGTCTAACATTAAAATGTCTCAATAAATACAAACAATTTGAAGCTATTTAGAAACCCGCTTTCCCTTTCCTTTCATTGCTTTAGTTTTAACTTGAGTTGCCCTTCTTTTTCAAATGTCTTTGATACTTGGACCAGGTTCATCATAAAAGAGCTCTTCAAGTGCTAAGCTTACTTTTCTTCTCCTCCCCTGCATGACCTTCTTCTTGTTCTCTCTCAACGACATAAATTTTTTAGTCAATTTCTAATCTTTGTTCTTGTGTACTTGCATTTCCTTCTAATTCATCATCTCCAAGTACATCTTCACCACCATCTGCATCTTTTAGTTCAACTTGTTTTCTCTTGTATGATGCTGTTGGGTGTGGCCTTGTCATCTAGTGTACGGAGAATAAAAGCAAAGGTTAGCCTCAATATTAGTTTATAGTTCTTTAATTAATGCAAATATATGCGTAAACGGAAAAAAAAATCCATTTTTGCATTCAATTTCATCAGTTCCATGAGCAACCTCTCATGATAAGGTGAAAGGCTTGAACACAGCAGAAAAGGCACAAAATAATAAATACCTTATGAAAGAATTTTCTTCCTATTTTAAATAGTATTGTCTTCCATACTACCGGGTAACTCCCATGACATGCATTATCATATAATCTAACCATAAGACAAGATCTTGAGCATTTAAGAGTTCCAATTTCTTCTTCCTCCTCCTCCCCTGCATGAGCATGTTCTTGTTCTCTCTCAACGACATTAGTTTCTTGACCGATTTCTAGTCGTTGTTCTTCTTGTGCTTTTGCATTTACTTCTAATTCAACATCTCCAAGTACATCTTCACTATCATTTCCGTCTTTTGATTCAGCTCGTCGTCTCAACAATATGTATCTTAAACCGAAGTTTAACCCCAAACTTGCAGCCAAATCAAGAACAAAGCCATTAATGGAGAGTTCTTAAGATCATATACTAATTATACTACTGATTCACAATAAAATGAAAGAGTAAACATAGTGCATAACAAATAGAATTTGCCAACGTGTAGCGTGAACGTGATGAACAAATATCTAATCACATAAACATATAATTGATTATCTACAAAGACTAGTAACAATATGCTAATAACAATTGCTTTAAGATGTAAATAAATCCATCACAGTATTGAATGATATTTAAACCTAATTTTCAACAAATGAAAATAAAAAAAACAAATTAAAATTTTTCCAAGCAAATATAATCGCACAAATAGCAAGCAATCAACTACCCTTCAAAAAAAGGCAATGAAAGGAAATCAGAATTATAGTCGTGTGGAACAGTATGTCACAAATGCAAAATTTTGTAACAGGACATATTTGAAAGTATATATCCCAGGCATAGTGGACTGATCTAAGTTTTATTATGTAATAATTAAAAGAAACCACTGATATGCTAAAGTTTGAAATTAAACATCATTAACAGAAGTAAAGAGTAGCCAGAGTGCAGGGCTGATGTTCCACTTTGTCTAGTTTATGTTTAAAGCATATTAATCAGGATCCAAGTTTCTAGCGCCTGAGAGCTGACTAAAAGCTCAAAAGAAAATTAGTACACAAAGGCCTACTTTAGGCATCAAAAAGACCATAGAGCATTGAAAGAAAAGGCCATAATCTGTTCATTAGAAATTTAAGACTTTATAGTATCACAAAACAAATTAGGCATTAAATATGCATTTGCACTCAGAAAAGTACACTAAACAACAAATACAATAGAGTCATCACTTCGAAACAGGAGGCTGTGGTGGGTAAGAAACTAATACAGAGGCTATCTTAAACCGCCATCCTGAACCAATGAATTAGAGAATAGAAGAAAATATTCAGCGAGTGCACAAAAGACAATTACGAGTTACAAGCCTGGAGACCCAACAAGTGAGTAAACCAGTTAAGGTCAATCGCGATTTTACCGTAAAAGAGGTCCTTTGAACCCAAAACCATGCCTGGCAACCATGGTTAATCCGTGCCTATCAAAATCCATAGTGTTGTAAACTGAATCCCCAGAAAGACCAGCTCCAAAGTGTTGATAATATACATTCTTGGCGAGGCAAATGCTCATCGTCTGGCCCTTAGAAGGGGGCACGCTCTTGTAATAGGTAGCCAGCCCCTTGCAGTAGTCCTCTGTCGTGTTGATAACGCTCCAAGGGAACATATAATAGGACGGGCATTCTCGGTGATTGAGACGACGAAGTCGTTGGAGATTTGAAAAGGGGATCATCCCACTCAAGTTGTTCTGGCCAAGAGTGAGAGTGATCAACTTCGACAAGGAGGAAAGCTCTGCTGGGATGTTTCCTACTAACCTTTTGTATCCGAGAGTAACGTTTTTGAGCTGGGAGCAGTTGCAGAGGCTGGGGGGATTTTGCCCTCCAGCATGTTCTTTTGCAGAGAAAGATACTGCAACCGGAATAAATGACCAATCTCTTGCGGTATCTCACCATGAAAGCTGTTGTTTGTGAGGCTGATGAATCTAAGGAAAGAGAGGTTTGCGAGGTGGGGTGACAGTTGGCCCGCCAGGCCGAGGTTGGGGAGGGCCGTCACTGTGACCCGTTGGTGCCGGCCACTGCAAACGGCCCCTCTCCATTGGCAGAAATGGAGAGAAGTGTTCCAGGAATTGAAAGCTCCGAAGGGGTCGCTGGTTATCTCGTACTTGAAGACCAGCAGAGCCGCTCGGCCGTGAGGGGGTGGTGGTGAAGGGGTACACACGAGTTAAAAAAATTATCTTAAGTGCGGGTTACATAAGTAACGGGGGATAGGGGGAAAAGACGGGGTGTGAATAGCCAGGTTCATTTAGAAATTGGTCGGGTAACTTTTCCTTGTCTCTAATAATATCTACTCTTCGTCTTGTCGCTTTTAATCGAACCCTCCTCGTTTTGCTTCGGATCTCGCCCGATTTCCACCTCTCGTCATCATTTCTTCTACCCCGCCATTTTTATCCCGGAATTGATCAGCAAATCGAACGACAGAGAGAACGAGGAAAGCAATTTTTGACTGGAATATCTGGGCGTCATGGCTGTTGTTGCAGTTCATCAGTTGGCTCAGTGCATAACCTGCCACGCCTGGAGTCCTGACCACTCAAGTATCTCTCTCATTCATTCTTTCTCTCTATTTCTTTCTGATCCATTAATTTCAGTTTCTTTCTTTGAAACCCTTTTTCTTACTTCATGATTCTTGATTCTGCATAGTTTGATGGTTTTACCTTTGCAAATTTCATTCAGGTCTCCAATTGTCTGCTCTTTTTCCATTTTTATCTATGTTTTCTTATGTACCCAACTCTGCTTGTGTTTACCCTCCATGAGTTTTTTAGAGTGTACAAATTACAGGTTGAGAAATAAGAAATTATGTTTGGTTATACTGTGTAATATGGCTTCTATTGCTTTATATTTGATAGAAATGTTTTTTTTATTTCCCAGTGGTGGCATTTTGTCCAAACAACAATGAGGTCCATATCTATCGATATCTGACTGACAAGTGGGAAAAGCTCCATGTTCTTCAGAAGGTACGATTCTTGAAAAAACTACAAAATTTTAAAAGCAAATGTGGTTTGAGTGTGACTTACAGTGCGTTCTTTTTCATTACAAATTTCTATTGCAGTAGTATTTGTCATCTTAGTTATGTTTCTATGATTATCTATTCATGGTATGTTTTTCTGTGTAATAATCTCTTGACTATAACCATGAATGTAGCATTCGCATAGCGTAGCAGGATTGGCTACGGATTTTGGTTAAACGTGAAGTCTATTGTTAATTCCATAACAAGATATTGAATAATGATCATTACTATTGACAAGAGTCTGAGATGACTGCAGCAGTGTGATTGCCCAGATACTGTTTAATGTTTTATTTATTCAGTATTATTTAGTAATATATATAGCCCATGGTGATAGCATGATAATGAAGTTTTTTGCTGCTCCTGGAATATATTGGTGATATCTTTGATACATATAGAATTTACTATAGTTATGTGATGAATTTGCTATTTCATCATCGTCAACAACTTATCTAATTTGTATGGGTTAGTAATAACGGTTTTGTTTTGCATGTGTACAAAATTTGAAGCACCACGGTCTTCAATTGTAGCTTAGCATCTGAAATTTGGAAATCAAATATAGCTTACAGTTTGCTGCTTCTGTAGAAGGTCTGCTGTGAAAGAAACTTCACCTGATTGCATATAACATTGCCTTTACTTGTTTTAGCCTCCATTTGAAGATGCAAGGCATAATTCTGTATGCGTCATTATGGGTTTGCTATTAAATAATAACCATGGTGTGAGTTATGTAGTTCATTTATTTGAAAAGTATAGTCATCAATCAGTGGCCAATGGCTAAGATTTTTTAGCACTCTAGACTTCCATTCTTACGATCAATATCAACTTCTTCATGCCTTACGACTTTTGAAGATGGAATTCTAGCTTTTATAACTATCTTAGCTTATTTATTATCTATTTTTTCACAGCATGATCAAATTGTTTCTGGGATAGATTGGAGTCAGAGATCAAACAATATTGTCACAGTATCACATGACCGGAATTCGTGAGTATCTGCTTGCTACTTTTAAAATGTTCAATTTTAATAGGTTTATAGAAATTTGAATATCTATTGGAATGTTCTATTTCTGGGTTCTCATTTAACAAGTGCATTCACTAATAAAATGTACAAAAAAGTTCGTGTATCATACACTGTAGGGTCGGACCTAGATCTATGTGATATGTATGAAATTCATCTCTGCGCTTTTTGTAACACATATCTTTGAACTCTGTCTATAGATATGTTTGGAACCAAGAGGGATCTGAATGGGTGCCAACTCTTGTTATTTTAAGGCTAAACCGTGCTGCTCTTTGTGTTCAATGGAGTCCCAATGGTAAATGAAGTTAGGGAGCTTAAAATGTTTGAAGTTTTTGGATTCTTATCATATTCATATCTTAAAGTGAATAAATCATAGAGATAAATATAACCTTACCACAACGTTTATTCTTTTTCCAGTTCTAATTCCTTTCTGTTTTTTGTGAACACGCCTCATATACTTTTTGTTGGTTCCTTATCTACTTAAGTGTTAGCTTATGTGCAATTTTAGTATTTTTTTGTTCTTAGAAAATGTATATGAAATTAGCGACGCCAGGCATGTTGCATACAACTGAATTTCAGGCAGATAAGTTTGTGGCAGAAAGTGATGCTGATGATTGCATGTAAACACTATGTGAGAGAGAACTAGAATAGATCACGTCATAGGGAATGTAGGAGGATCTTAAATAAGTAATAAATTGGGGAATTGCCATCTTTGATTATATATACATAGTTTTAGAAAGTAATTTAAATCTGGCAATAATGTTGTGTGGATAAGCAAAAAATCTGAGGCGTAACCGTGTCAATTGTGCCAATTTTTCAGGTTACTGTTTATTTACATAACTAATGTGTTTATTACTACCTTAAGGTTTTATGAAATAATGGTTGTCTAGCGTGGTTCCAAGCGAGAGACTAAATGTACAAATTCTTTGCATATAGGCAGTAGTCCTCATTATGTAACACTTGTGCTTGTGTTTCATACAAAGCCTAATAGAGCATGCACGTGCAAAGGACTGCTGATACACATAGCTAGTCATTTCCTACTAGATTCAGATAAGATACAGTAGTTACTAAAATCTGGAAATGAATTGGCACCAAATGTTGGCTTCAGTAGTTGAGTTAATGTTGGGTTATGTTTAATTTGAGGGAAAGAAATGTGGGCACATTTATCTCTGAGGGTGAAGATTGATTGAGAATGGCAGAAAAGAAGTCATGTTGGCTAAATGGAGTGTAGAGACCAGACAGGACAAAATTGGCAACTGTAGGTTGGAAATCTTTTGGGATGCAGCCGTGCATGGATGAGACTGTTATTAGGAGCAGTTAAGCTTGACTGTGCTTGGACAAATATAGATGAGTTTTGACAGGGTTGTAACAAAGGACAGTGGGTTGTGATAATGGAATATCATCTCACTGAGGTATCATCAAGATCTCAACAGGAACTCCATGTGAGCTTGGCAATGAGAATATTTCCGTAGGAATTGGTTTTGTGAAGACACCTTTTCCTTTTGATTCTCTGCCTTGGCGAGTTTTCCAATATCTCAAAGAATTTTGCCGAGACAGCTTTCCACCTTATAAATTTCCTATTCTCGTGACATTGGGCGAAAAAGCTTCTGAAAAGAGAAGCTGAGATTGCATGACAGGTGGCCCAATGGGCTCCATATCAGAAAATCACTATACAATTTGATTTCTTCCCACATGGGTTACATGGGAGGAACCCACACATCAAAATGAGCTTTAATTTTGTAGGTCTCATTCCCACATCTAAAGGGTCCATCTTGGGTTTGAGCTGCAACTTTGTGGTTATGCTTAATTTGAGGGAAGATCAAAACAAACCTTGCAGATGCATAAACAGTAATATTTTATTTGTCAGGATTTTGATAACATAATGTAGTGCAAATAACTATTATGACAGTGATTTACTCTTGTATAGGGATATTGCTTCGAGTATGACAAGTATGCTGACAGCTTGTACATGTATCAACAAAGGGCTAAATGGGAATAATATTCTACCTATCTTTGTTTATTGGACTATGAAATCCCTCGTGGTGGTGATTAAGATTTGGAATAACGTCGTCACTCTGCTTTTCATAAATCTATGTTATGTTATATACGAATGAGATTATCATGGATTTCAGTCTTCTTCTTTATCTGAGTTAGCAGTTTTTAGTAAAAATTAAAATTCTTCACAATTTTAGTGATTGTTTTATTGCAGTGTTAGCATTTAAATATATGTATACATCAAGTTACATGTGAAATTGGGTTTTCCTCGTAATCAAAATCAATTTCCCTATCTGTATGGAATCTCTTCAGGATCTATTTTTCGGCTGAAACCGAAATGTTAATCCATAGTTGTAATTTAAGGGTAACAAGGTGTAAGAAGCGGAACTTTGAGGAAGTAGAATGCATTTCGAAAGTGGATGATGTGAGAAGAGAAAGAGGTGGGTTAGATGAAAAAGGATAATTATATAGACAATGACAGGTAGGAAATGGAGAGAGAAATTGATGAAAAGGTAATTTATGGAAGTAGAAGAAGAGAAGGGGATGGAGGAGGAAGAAGCATGTGCTACAAAATAGAGTGATCATGCATGTTGACAACAAACAAATAATATGAAAAATTCCTTTTGATTAAAGACCAGCTTTATCTATCTTACTACGCGTATAATGAAGGAAATACAGTTTTTATTTCTAGCTCATACATGAGTATAATTATACTGAAATTCCTAATAACGTTATCTTCTCATTACATCTATTTTTCTAGTTTAATTTTAAAAACAGAGTTGAGTGTGAGCTATTTGTTATTGGTATTAATTCTGATTTGTACTGGAAGATGACCAGATTGATACTTTTCCTATCACCAGCACTTCACATACTACAAAATAACAGGGGAATTCACATGATGATGTTGAATCTTCATCTCATTAATACCACCGCAATGGGTTGTTTCAGAAAAGCTTGCCATGATGTTCTGATATAGATTTTGTATCATTATTTTGATTGTGACAAGAGGCAAATGGTGATGTAGAATCCATTCACCAATCCCAAATAGCTGGGATATGGCGCATGATGATAATGATGATGACTCTAGACTCAAAAGGGCAGATAACTGTATATATAGTATGTTCTTAGGGGCAAAACGACTTATGCAGGTTGAAAGGAAGCTTGTTCTTAAATTTGCAATTTTGGGCTTAACCAAAGAACATAACTAGTGTATGTGATACCTGCAGACTGAAGAAATCTGGAATTATATGTTCAGACTATATTTTCATCAGTCATATTCTACATAATTAGACTAATGTTTTTTATTTTCGTGGTGGGGGTGGGTGGGTTGGGGGTTTTGAGAGTGGTGCCTGAATTGGAGACTGCACTTACTGTCATGAAAGGTTTTCTATGGTCTCCTGTTAGTGATTCAAATAAATGGGAAAATTGTTTATTGCAAAGCTTCTTGATAATTGATTAATGCTTCTTAAGTTGTGGACATATTTCATTTGTCATTTTGAACTCTTTTGTGCATATTTCAGAGAACAAATTTGCTGTTGGAAGTGGAGCCAAAACTGTTTGCATCTGCTACTATGAACAAGAGAATAACTGGTATTATGCGTTCTTTTGATCTTCTTTTCAGCATTTCCTTCCACTTCATCTGTTAAACTCATTTGGAGAAGGCATCAGAATACGTAATTCATGTACTGTTCTCTTCTGGTGTTTTTCTATTTTGAAGGTAAGGTTACATTTCTTGCATATGGTTTTCATTTCATGGTTCAAGTTTTTTTATGATAATGTAGAAGTATGTACATGTAGGCACCATCTTGTTTTTTGTAACCCCCTAAAAGTTGGACGATGAAATGTATCTAATACTTTTTTGATTCTGCTTTAATCTTACCATAAATAAATTACTAGTTTTTTCCTCCATGATGTGGTATTGTGGAACAAAAAACACACATCTCCCTTGTTACCTGTCCCCTCTACATGGGATTCACTACTTGACGTAGATTGCTTTGACTAGACATGCTTTGCTTCTATAGATTGGCAATAATTTATCTTTATGCCAACAATGATTATTCCTGCTTCAATCGTTTGTTGAGGTGTTTCACATTTGCCATTGAAAGAAACCTGTAGAATTTGTAGAGAGCTTGAGCCTTCTTTAAGGATTTGTAGAGAGCTTGAGCCTTCTTAAAGGATTTGTAGAGAGTTTGGGCCTTCTTGAAGAATATGTGAGATGGAGTGAGAAGTAAAAAATCCCCTCCCCACCTCTTATTTATGAGGGAGCTTTCTCTTGTGAAATGACTAAAATACCCTCTATAACTACTAAAAAATAGTTCTACTGGAGGGTATTTTAGTCATAAAGCTCAAAAGAGCTGTTGGCGCCGTTCTTCGGGCTGTGCTTAGTTTGGGTCTTGTTTGGACCTGGGCATGGTTCGGGCTGGGCTTTTTTAGGGCCCTTGCTTGCAAAATGCTGCCCAGCATGACTCAGGACACATGAGCCTAGGTCGGGCCCGGGCTCGCTCATGATCGGGGCATGGCTTAAGCCCGACCCATTGCCACCTCGGAACCCCACATGGGAACCTCACTATTTGATTCCATAAAATGGTTTTGCATATGCCTAACCAACATCTTAGAGGTCCCCCTCCACGCGTCTCTAGTATTGTTTGACATTGTTCGCTGTAGACAACCATGTCAACTCAGATTTATATGGAGATCAGTTTTTTGCTTATCAGCCAGCACTTGCAATTCAAAAGGGTCTTGCTAGCCTCCATCTTGGAGGTTGATGCTGTTTTATAATTTTAGGCGAACAAGTCTTGATAAAAGCATGGTTTGCAATATCTTAACGGTGACCTAAAGATAGGATTTATGGGGAACATATTTGAAATATATCGGAGGTATTGGAAAAAAAAAATATCAGCAACCTAGAAATGTTTTAAACACAGATCTTATTAATCTAATCATATATTAACATCCAAAGGCTCTAATACTAATATCAAACAATCATAACACGATGTGAATACACCATGCTATCATAAATTACATTTATCAAGAGAAAAACATGATAAATAATGATAAAGAACAAGTTTGAAGGTAATATCAATGATTTAGTGGAGAACATGATGGTGTACAAGTAAATAAATCTTAAAAGTCAAAACAACCATATATAATGGGGAACATGATAGTGTATTGGTTGCCAGTGTCGGTTAAGATGTTGGAAAGGGTGTTAGAGTGTCAAATGCTGTCGGGAAAGTGGGGGTGGGCCCAAGATATTCCCAAATATCTCAGGTATATCGCCAATATTTGAGCTATATCTCAGATTTCACAGATATATCTAAGATATCAACTTCATTAAGCGATAAATACATATACATCTAAGATGTATCGAACCATGGATACAAGTTACAATCCCATGTCCATGAGAAGTCCACTCCTAGTATTATGGTCACAATTAGCATATGGATGAGTGTCTGTCAAGGCAATATGCCATTATTGTGACAAGAATATTCACTAGGGGAAATTTCATAATATGAGAGAGAATAAATTAACTAGATCAAGTAGCATCTCATTTAAAAAAATCAAATAAAGCATAAACCCTTACCCCTTTTTCAAGTCCGGCACCCCATGTGGCATGTTAGGCATCCCATGAGCCACAATGTAGAAAAAACCCAAAAGTACCCCTTATACCCATTTTCTTTATCATGGCTTTCTCGAGTCATATCTTGCACTCTCGAAGTCGGATTCACATGTTCTTGGTGGTACTGGATTTGTCTCATCAAGCCCTATCAAATGAATGGTGACATGGGGACCTTATCTTGTACTTTCGTTCGACCATCGCAATTGATCATCGCATTTTATACCCATCGCAATTTCGACACTATGTACTATTGCAAATTTAACACCATATACTATCATAATTTCTACCCATCACAACACCATTGCCTATTAGAAACCCATATCATCACAGTTTAGACATCATATATCATCACAATTTAGGTACCATATGCTATTGCAATATCTACCATGACAATTTAGACGCCATATATCATTGCAATCTAAGCATCATATGCTATCACAATCTACACATTGTAATTTAAACTCCGTTGCATATTAGAGACCCACATCATTGCAATCTAGACACATGTATCATTGCAATTTAGGTACCATATGCTATTGCAATATTTCTCATCACAATTTAGAACTCATTGCAATATACACCTATATTGTTGCAATTTAGATACCATATATAATTGCAATTTAGGCACCATATACTATTGCTGTCTACCCATCACAGTATCTATATCATGACAATTTAATATACCAGTTCAATTTAGGCACTAGATGTTATTGCAATATCTACCATTGCAATTTAGACACCTATATCACCACAATTTTGACACCATGTATCATCGTGATTTACTCATCTCAATCTACCAATCGTGATATCTACCCATTGCAATTTAAAATCTCTTTGCTACTTAATCGGTCACGTGTGCAGGGAGAAGGGGGAGGAGTGAAGAAGGGGATAGTAGAGCACAAAGGAGGCAGTGGGGGCGGGGGGGGAAGGAGAGAGAAGAGGGAGGTGGAGGTGGCGGGACAACATGTGAAGGAGGCGGCGGCGACGACATGTGGAGGCGACATCGAGGACATGCAAAGGCAATAATGATGTGCAGAGGACCCAGCGACATCGATTAGAGGAAAAGGCAATGAAGGGCGAGGGGGGAGGGGGGAGAAGGGAAGGAGGGAGAAGGGGCAGAGTGGCGCACACTAGAGGAGGAGGCATTGCGCAGAGGAGAAAGTGGTGGCGGGCAAAAGAGGAGGCCGAGAGCCTAGGCAGCTGGGTGGGTGGAGGCGGGGAACCCAAAAGGAAGAGGCAATAGCGGCTGAAGGAGAAGGGAGAAGAGGGTGGAGAGAAAAAGTCATTTTGGTAAATGTGTTTCAACCTATTTTGTCTTTTTGTACTCTTGAAATTACCAAATGTGCAAGTGCCTGATTTGGATAACTTGTTTGTCCCTAAACCCACCCTATAAATCCTTTTATTCACTATTGGGGCATTATGAGGTTTGTAAAAACGATGGTTGGACATAATGTGCAAAATGGACGTGTGAGAATGAGTTGCTAGCGCATTTCTCTACTTTCGTAGTTTGTAAAAATAAGTCTTGCATAGCATTTTAGAATGCTATGAACCTATTAATATGGGTGACTGGTAATTTTGATGAAATTCTAATTGAAGAATAAATGATTCTGTTTGTAGAGTAGCTATAGTATATAATGGGAGGATTTTGGGAATTACTGTTTAATTAGTAATTTGGGCATATTTGAGTCTATTTAAAGGGATTGGAAGGCTTTTGGAGTAGTTAAGGAAGGAATATTGTTATTTTCTTGTCTATCTTCTTGTCAGTATCTCTGGAACATCCTCTAAATTCTCTCTCTTCCCTATCTCTTCTCCTTTGCTTTCTCTCTAAATCCCTAATTTCTTTCACCTTCCCCCCTAATCTAACCTATAACTCTAATATGCAACAATTGAACTACTGTTGCATTGGTGGCAGTTGCTGTGCCTAGGGCAGCAGTGCAGTCACTGAATGCTGTTGTGGCATTGACGAGCTGGGAGTTTGAATTGAGAGTAGTGAAAGAGGTGGCAGATCCCATCTGGTCGTGTGGATTGCTGAGTTCCAGTCACCAACGGCTGGTAGCATTGGCTGTGTCCGAGCACAGCAAGCAGCTCATGATGAAGGCTGTGGATAGATTATATCCAATTGGCTAGCAATGAGGACTCCGGCTGCCAGTATTTACAGTAATGGCTAAAGGCCCAATGATTGCTGTGAAGAAGTCAGCCAATCCGTTTGGGGGTTATGCACCAACATGACATGGGACCTAGATTGTTGGCCTTTCGGAGGGACTTTTTGCAATAGCAGTGGCATTATTGAAACCACTGCATCACCACCTTGATCCTTCCTAGTTTCTGGCAACAGCTATGGAGGAATTCTTATTGTTGAGGAAGCACATCTTTCTGAGTGGCAGGAGAAGATTGCTGCAATCTGTCTATCTTCACTCTTTGTGCGACCAAGAATTCCTTAAAATATATGCTTAGTCCACTATTTATGTCCAGTAATTTCTCCATCTGCTAAAATTATATCATTCTGATATTATGAGGCTTCCACACTTTCACGGGGTACTCTTCACAGGTAGAGAATTAGTGGCTTTGATCTAGTTGATTTAAATCAACCGAAAACTGAAAAAGTTATTAGGTAAGATGAAGGGATGGAGAATGATAAGAGTTCTATACAGAGAGCAAGAAGGAAGAAAGAGAGACAGGGAAGAAAGAAAGAGGTAGATAGGACAGCTCTAGAAAGAAAGAGAGGAAGACTATCTGACAAGAAATAACTATACATGAACTAATTATAACCTTTACGACCATAATGACCAATCAATATCTAAAATGTTCTTTAAATATTTTTTAATTACAATTAATATAAATGGCTAAACTACCCATATTAATTTTTTAAAATATATTATGTCATTTGTTCATTGTGTAAAGTTCAATCATATTAATGCAAGAACTATTTTTTTTTGTAAAAGTGTTGGCTATGATGAGGATCATGGCTTTGACATAATTGTTTCCATGTACAATCTACAAGAAGACTGTGGGACAAAATGTGTCGTCTTTTGTTATGTTTCTTGAGTTTCACATATTACATACTAGTGATTGATTATGATGGCTATTTCATCTTTGTTAGGTGGGTCAGCAAACTCATTAGAAAGAGGCATAACTCCTCTGTGACAAGTGTTGCCTGGCATCCTAATAATGTATGTTTTTATTTTGTATATTTCTTCCAGTTGTGTATAAATTATAGCACACATACTATGTAAACTTGGTCGTTGTGGAGGGAACTTCAGTTCATATTATGTTATGCAGTAGTTTTCCCCACTGCTTCTTCTCCTTCGTTCCCAACCTGAGTTTTAATAATCAGAAATGATATTTTGTGACTTCCCCAAACAGGGGCTGGGATTGGCAGGGGGGACTGTATTTCTCACAACCTAATACTGGCATTAGGATGAGCAGAGACTATAGTTTAAGGGGTTCAACAAAACATGTTGACGAATCCAAATTCATGATGTTAACATTTCAAGATTGAGAGGTCTTAACTTGATTTAGGCATATTGATTAAGGGCTTAACAAATTGTGCATATATGTGTCAAGCCTTTGATCGAGATCAGTATTCAACCTTGATGCAATATTTGTTTTTCCCATTTCCAGGGCAATATTCTAATTTTGAATTGGAGAAATTAGTAATTCTGTGTGCGAAGGTCATCTATAAATATTAATGAGAGAGAGAGTTCTAAGTCGGGATCAGATTTGGTTTAGAGATTTTATTAGTGTTAAATTTTAAAATGAGAATTAATTTATGGTACTTATATAACAGAATTTATAGATATGAAAATTAGGATTGGTTAAGAGATGGGTTTAATTAGAATGCTACTTGAACTAGGGATCTTTGATAAGGTAAAGAACTTTTTCAGTAGAGCAAATATGATAAATGAAGTTGTTGACTAAAATCTAGCTTACTTTGTATTGCTCTTTGCCAGTTTTTCTTAGTCCACTCCTCTCCATCATCCCGTTTTTTTCTTCTTGGTTTATCTCCTGTTCTTTGTCTCTTCTTGCCTTTTCTCCCATCAGCCACTTTCTCTTTACCATTTGCTGTTCCCTTTTCTCTTAGTGATCGATCTCTTTCTTCATCTCCATCCTATCGTTCTCCTCTTTCTCCCTTCAGAGTTGCAACTCCCCCCCCCCCCCCTCTCCCATTATCTTTTACTTTAATAGCATGCATACTTTGTCTTCACTAGCCCATTTGCAGTTAAATGCCCACCTTACATACACTTCTCCCTAGCTTCTAGCATAGCCTGTAGTCCATCCATCACTAAAGATACCACATTCAAATCCAAACCTTGTCTGCATCATGTGAACCAAACCCAAATACTTGGTGTCCACTAAATCAGCACAAGACTAGACCGAGAAGTGGAACCAAGCGTAATACCTACTGAAGTAGACCAACCCAGACCCGTTAATCCCATCTGTAAAGAAATTTGGTGCATTGAAAAAGAGATGGGAATATTTCAGTGGTAAAGTTAGATTATCCGAATGTATAATATTTTTCTAGTAAATGAAGATGATTCAAAATGAGAGAGGGCCTTAAAATCTCTGATAGAAAGCTATGCGCGAGAATGTGAAATCAGATGAAGACTTTTAAATGAACATCAGCTTTCACAGTCAGTGCTTATGAAGATTTATTTGATTGAGTCACCATCTCAATTTACTTCTGCATAATCATTACTAGTTACTGGATCGAAGTTCATTGGGTCGACTGGATCTAGTTGAGCAAGGTAGTTGAGAGTTGCAACTGTCAAATTTGTGGTTCAATAGTTCTTTATTGATTAGAATCTTTGAATCTAGGATGAATTCTTTCAACTGGGTTGACTGATGCATAGTAAGGTTTGCTACTATGATATATTTGTCATTATGGGTTCAGGTGTAATATTATAATTTGAGTTGGAGGCTATTTTTGTAATTTCATATGAGATGTGATTACTACTAAAGATGATACTTAGTTTAGAGATTTTATTAGGGTCAGTAATTTAAAGAAGTTATTTCTGGTTGTATTTTATTGATAATGTATTATATATAGATTAGTATAAACTACAAAGTGGGTTCGATTAGAACAGTACTTAAATTAGAGGTAATTGAATGGGTAAGAAGGTATTTTATTTACTACATTCGGATGGCAAATATGATGAGTGAAATTATTTAAATAAATTTGGGCTTCTTTGATATTGTTCCATCCACACCCTTTATCCCACTTTTACTTCATCCACTTGATTCCATCATCCTATTCTTTTTTTACCTGGTTCATCTTTCTCTTCTTTGATTCTTTCTGTCTGTTCTCCCATATTCCATCTCCCTTTTCCTTTCTCGTTCCCTTTTTTTACCTTTTTATTTGACTCTTATCTTTTTCTCATCTTTCTCTTCTCTGTCTCTGTTCATTCTTCATGCCTGCAGCTTTTGTATTCTGCAACTCTCTCTCTCTCTCTCCCCCCTTTAAACTGACCCAATACCATACCCAAAAATGGAACCCAGCCCGTATGTATCTGAATTGGACCAACTTAAGCCCAATAATCCCATGTCAACGAGTTTGAGAAATTGCCCGATCGCCAATTGCACTCGCAAGTTACCCTTATGGTCTGACCCACAGCTATCAGCCTTTGACCCATAGGATTATAATGTTATGGCCCATTATGGAAGTCCGTTAGGGATTAGTCATTAGAGTGGGTTAAGCAGTTATTTAATTATGTGCTTAGGCAGTTAATTATTAATTTTATTAATAGTTGATTCATGGGCTTATAGGATAGTTATGTAGGCTCGTTAAGCTCTATTTAATGTAAGTGCTCTGCCCTAATTTCACTTAGTCAAATGAATGGAATAGATATGAGAATTCTTCGTTGGCTCAATTTTATGTCTAAATTTTCCTTCTCCTCGTGGATCCAGCCTAAGCTATTGTCTATTATTCTCACATTTTTTCTGATTTCTCTTCACATCCAAATTCCTTCTCTTCGTCTACCCTCATCTCTCTTTACCTCATGCAATTTCTTCTAAAATTCACCCAATTATCCTTTAGATATTCTGATCTACATTGGTATTAGAGAAGTTATGATCTGCAAATTTTGGAGGAAACAAATGGCAATTGAATATTTCAGTGTCAAGACTGTTCTTGTTTCTTCTAATTACGGAATCTACATACCACCAGATTACTATGCCTGTTTCGTTGTTCCAGTTGCCCTCTACCATTGACAACAATTTCAAAGGCCCGTTTGCAGTCATGCAATTGATTTGTTTGGAGATTCTGGTGGCTTATCTGGAGCCACTACCCTGACCAGAGCCACCTGTCACGGCCCTACTCGATGGAAAGGCTACCGTGCGGCACTTGCAAGGCTTTCCGCCCGGCAAGTAAGCCTATCGAAGGGAACAAGAGTTCTTGCTTGGCAAGGCGCTGCGCAGATCACATGCGAAGGGCCTTGCAAAGCAAGAGGTAGGGGGAAAGGGAGTGACACATTGCAAAGAAACGAATGAACACAAGCAAGAAAGTCGATTGCATTCACTATCAACGTGTTTACAAAGCAATGACAACCATTCAAACACTACCCTCCCCCTATATAGCATAAGGGATTTTTCGGATATTGCTGGAGTGGCAGCCAAAGTGGCTCTACAGGCATGGTTACATAAAAGTAAAGGAAAATGCATAAAAACATAAAGAAAGACATTAAAAGATATTTACAATGTATTTACAAGGGGTTCGGACCAGGTCCGTAACATTCTCCCCCACTCAGTGCAGCCGACGTCCTCGTTGACGCCGGCCTCCCGTAGGTAGGCTTTGGCATGTTGTGCTTGTTGAATGGTGAGGTCGTCTTCGGGCTCCCACCGTGTGGAAGGCCCCGCCACTTGATGAGGAATTCCTGTACTCGTTCTTTGCCGCGGAGAACTTCACGATCTGCCAAGACTTCTTCTAAGACTCGAACGTCGGAGGTGACCTTCGGGTTACCACGATCAACCTTGTTTCTGGAGGGGTCTTCAGCATCGGCATGATATGGCTTGAGGCAACTTGCATGGAATGTCGGATGGACCTGCATCCAGGCTGGTAACCGCACTTGATAGGAGGCTTTCCCGACCCGCCTAGTGATGGGGACGGGACCTTCATATTTGCGAATCGAGCCCTCGATGGAGTTGCCGGAATATCTTCAATTGGGCTGGATTCAGTTTAACAAGAACCAAATCTCCCACCTTGAAGGTGTAAGGCTTCCGGCCTAAGTCGGCCCACTTCTTTGCTCTGCGGCGCGCTTTCTCAAGGTAGGCCTTTGCAATGTCTGCTTGGAGGTGCCAATCCTTTGCTAGGTGGAAGGCAGGCGGGCTGTTCCCGATGTATCCAGTCGCTAGAGTAAGGGCGTTCTTTGGGCTGACGCCCAATGGCAAGTTCAAAGGGGCTATGGTTGGTGGCTGAACTCCGTTGGAGGTTATAGGAGAATTGGGCAATATCGAGCAGATTCGCTCAATTCTTTTGGTTGGCACTGATGAAATGGCGAAGGTACTCTTCGAGGATGGCATTGATGCGTTCGGTCGACCATCCGTCTGGGATGCATGCTTTGGAGGAGAAATCTAACTTTGAACCCAATAGCTTGAATAACTCGGTCCAAAAACGGGCAGTGAATCGTGCACCACGGTCACTCACAATGGTTTGCGGTACTGCCGAAAGTTTGACAATATTTTTGAGGAATAAGTGTGCCGCTTCTTCACCGTATGCTGCTTCGATGCTGGGATGAAGGTAGCATATTTTGAGAAGCGATCGACCACAACCAAGATCGATCCATAGCCGCCGACCCTTGGTAAAGCGGAGATGAAGTCTAGGGAGACACTCTCCCATGGCCCGTCTGGAACTGATAGTGGTTCCAGAAGACCACGAGGTTTGTCCCGTTCGACCTTATCCTGTTGGCATGTGAGGCAGGTGCGAACATACTCTTCGACGTCGTCGCCCATGTGGGGCCAAAAATACCCCCTTTCCAAGAGAGCTAAGGTGCGGTGAATACCTGGATGCCCGGCCCACGGTGTGTCATGGCATTCCATAAGGAGATCCTTCCGGAGATTGTCGGCCTTCGGTACGTATAGGCGCTTCCCCTTTGTCATCAGTAGACCATCTTCCACCCAAAACTTGCGAGTTTTTCCCTCGGTGACTTCTTTGGAGAAGAGAGGGTGCCAATGTATCTTTACCTAGTGCAGCCCGACCCGAGTATGTAGGTCGCCGCTACACCGGCCGACACGGTCCAACTTGTTCAACTCGATAGTGGCAAGATCATCGGACTCGGTCTTAGGCTCAAAGCATCGGCGACAATGTTGTCTCTACCCGGTTTGTACTCTAAGGTGAAGTCGAATTCAGCAAGGAAATCCTGCCAACGAGCTTGTTTCGGAGAGAGCTTCTTCTGGGTTTGGAAGTAGTCCGGCAATATTGTCGGTCTTGATAACGAATCGAGAACCTAGCAAATAATGCCGCCAAGTGTGAAGACAATGAATGATGGCGGTCATCTCCTTCTCTTGTACGGTATACCTTCGCTCGGTCTCATTCAATTTGCGACTCTCGAAAGCTACCGGGTGTCCATCTTGAGCCAAAACACCTCCGATGGCATAATCAGAGGCATCCGTTTGCATTTCAAAGGGCTTCGTGTAGTCGGGAGGCGGAGTACGGGGTCTTCGGTCATGGCCTTCTTTAGATCGGCAAAGGCCGTTTGACATTTCTCGAGACCAGCACCAAGGACGGTCCTTCTTGAGTAAGTCGGTCGGGGGTGGCTTTTGTGAGTACCCACGAATGAACCGCCGGTAGTAATTAGCCGTACCAAGGAAAGCTCGCAACTCTCGTACCTTAGTCGGGATAGGCCATTCATCAATTGCATGAACTTTCGATGTATCCATGCGGACTTGTCCTCCTCCGATGATGTGACCCAAGAATAAGATCTCCTCCTTAGCAAAAGAGCATTTCTCCCGTTTGACGTACAGTTGATTGTACCGGAGAACTTCAAAAATAGTCTTCAGATGATCAATGTGTTCTTCGAAGGTCTTGCTGTAAATGACAATGTCATCTAAGTAGACAACCACAAACTTGTCGAGGAACTCCCGAAAAATATCATTCATCAGAGTGCAGAATGTAGCCGGGGCATTCGTTAGTCCGAAGGGCATGACGAGGAACTCAAAGGCCCCATAGCGGGTAACGCAAGTGGTCTTCGCTTCGTCCCCCTCGGCAATTCGAACTTGATAGTACCCCGAACGTAGATCCAACTTCGAGAAATATCGGGCATCGCCGCTGATCAAAGAGGTCCGCAATGAGTGGAAGGGGATATCTGTTCTTCACCGTCAACTTGTTGAGAGCACGGTAATCAATACACAAACGTAAGCTTCCATCATGTTTCTTTTGGAAGAGGACTGAGATCCAAAGGGTGCTTTAGCGGAGCGGATGAAACCTGCTTCGAGGAGCTCATCAAGTTGTCTTCGCAATGCAGCGTGAGTTCGGGGGGTGCCATCCAGTATGGAGCCCGAGCTGGAGGCTTGGCACATGGTTTTAACTCAATCTAATGATCAATAGCTCTCCTTGGTGGGAGGTGGTTGGGAAGTGCTTTCGGCATCACATCCGCATATTTCGAAAGGACCGCCTTAACTCCTGGGGTGAGTCGGTGCATCATCCGGCGATTGATCCTCCATTCGCATAGCGACAATGTAAGTGGACTCACCCTTCCTCAAGCCCTTGTCAAGTTGTATGGCTGACAAGTGCTCGATCGCGAGCTTGCCCTTCTGAATGGTTGGGATCAAGCACGGGCTGGATTTGTCGAACATGCATACCGATCCTAGGTGCGGCATCGGCACAACACTTGCACCTTGTAGAAAGTACATCCCCAAGATAACATGTTAATCATCCAAGCGAACAGCCATAAGATTAATCATTCGTAACCAGCTTCCGATTGAAATGGGAACATCCTTAGCTAATCCAGTTATAGGGTGAGCTTCGGAGTTCACGGTCTTCATCCAGCTAGAGTCTTTTACTAACTGTAACCCAAGGCGCTTGATCTCATTGTTGGAGACGAAGGTGTGAGTAGCTCCAGTGTCGACCATGGCTTGAGTTGGGACTCCATTTAAGTGAATCCCAATATACATCAAACCCTTGGCCTCTGGGGGTTTGGTGACATCTTGTCCCTTGAGGGAATTGATCAATCGTAGTGCCCCCATCTTTGGTTCTGCATCTTCGTCGCTAGGTGCCCCTTCATTGGCAGCTTCGGAACTTGATATCCGGGCATATAGGGCGTTAAGCTTCTTTTTCTGTGGGCAATCTCGGACGAGGTGCGGACCATTACAAAGGAAACAGGCAAGCTTGCGAGGTTGAAATGTTGTGTTGTCTGTCCTCTGTCCCTTGTTCCTGTAAAAAGGTCTTCTCTCACCTATCTTGCCTTTGCCTTTATCTTGACCCCTAGTGAACGACCCTTGATCTTTCTGTCCATATCGGGTATCCCTTTGGTTGGTGGTGTTCTTTCTCGGACCACCTTCGCTAGTATAGTCGGTAACGCGTTTTGCTTCTGTAATGGCAGTGTTCAAATCTCTTACACCCCGTCTGTTTAGTTCAGTCTGAACCCACGGCTTGAGTCCTTCCAAAAAGAAAAATAGCTTGTCCTTCTCAGACATGTCACGAATGTCCAACATGAGGGCGGAAAATTGCTTAACATATTCTCGAACGGTCCCAGTTTGTTGGAGATGTCGAAGGTTTCTCTGAGCAATGAACTCAACATTTTCGGGAAGAAATTGAGTCTTGAGTTGACTTTTCAGCTCCTCCCATGTCTCAATCCGGGCTAGGCCTCTTGTCATCTTGTCATACTTAGTCCTCCACCATAGCTTGGCATCGTCGGACAAATACATGGTGGCCATAGCCACTTTTGCCTCTTCGGTCTCTGGGTTGACAACCCGAATGTATTGTTCCATATCGAACAAAAAGTTTTCGAGTTGCTTAGCATCTCTTGCCCCACTGTATGGAGTGGGTTCTGGCACTTTGGGACGTCTTTGTCCGCCCATCGTACCAAGGGGTTCTTGGCGAGCAGCATTGGGCGTGAAAAGCGACACCTGGGCTGCCAAGCCACGAATCTCTTCCTGCAATGAAGCCACAGTCACTTGTACATCATCATGAAGTTCATTGATCAGCTCGCGATTCACCGAGTTCAAATCACGGTTCCTTTCCTCCCATGTCTCTAGGGAGTGAACCTTGTCATCCAGCTTGTCGAAATTGGTTGCAAGGGACGCTAGTTGCTCTTCCATAGCTTCCACACGCAACAACGTTTTCGACGTCTTCGTCGGCATGGGGGCAGGCTCTTCCACCCCGCTTGCCTCAACCACCGACTTCGGCATCCTTTCCGAAGATTGAATCAACCGAAAAGGAATGGGTTTGCCTAAACCAAGGCTCCGATACCAACTGTCACGGCCCTACTCGATGGAAAGGCTACCGTGCGGCACTTGCAAGGCTTTCCGCCCGGCAAGTAAGCCTATCGAAGGGAACAAGAGTTCTTGCTTGGCAAGGCGCTGTGCAGATCACATGCGAAGGGCCTTGCAAAGCAAGAGGTAGGGGGAAAGGGAGTGACACATTGCAAAGAAACGAATGAACACAAGCAAGAAAGTCGATTGCATTCACTATCAACGTGTTTACAAAGCAATGGCAACCATTCAAACACTACCCTCCCCCTATATAGCATAAGGGATTTTTCGGATATTGCTGGAGTGGCAGCCAAAGTGGCTCTACAGGCATGGTTACATAAAAGTCAAGGAAAATGCATAAAAACATAAAGAAAGACATTAAAAGATATTTACAATGTATTTACAAGGGGTTCGGACCAGGTCCGTAACACACCGCCGGAGTTCCCAGTAGACGCACTTCTAAAAGAAGAGCTGCGGCAAAGGTGGCATCCAGGAACCCAACTTCCCAGTCCTTCGTCGTCAAACCGTACAAATCTTATCCTCCTGTTTGGCATCGTAATGGATCACTGGGCCTAGATTGAACCTATTCTATTATCTTCCATGGCATTGGTAACACTCAGAAACCAAAGAGAGGACCTTCATTGCTGGTGACGGACTCCATATCCCATGTCCACCAGCCATCTGACGGGGAGAAGCTTGTTTCTTTTGGATTGTTCTTGCAGTTTGCAGGTGGCAGCAACAATGATCTTGTGTTTTCTGCCCCCTGCAACCAGGTTCTCCCTACCATTGCACAACACAGTAATGGCGACATATAGCTCTTCCCCTTGCTGCCCCTTGGTGATGATCGCGTATTTGCTTCACGGATGGCGAGATTGCACATCCGTGCACCTAAAGATCCGGCAGCCAGGTGCCCTTGGTCCACCAAGCTCAGTTGTTAGGTTTCCAGGGATCAGCTGTGGCGGAACAAGGGCAACGCGCGAGGAAGAATCCAATTGTTCTTTCTTATGGCACGGATCTATTGTGGGTTCGCAATGAACTGGCTTGTGTCCAACTACATCAGACCGGTTCAGCTATGCAATACAGCCAAGCAGGGTTGGTCTGCCTAGGCCCAGATATGTGCCCAATGTGCCAGATTTATTTTCTCATCAAGTCCAGCCCGGATCTGCCCAACTCCAATGCCTGTTTCAATTTAAATTTTACCTGTCCCAGCAGGTTTGAAGTGGATCCAGGCTACTGCTTTGCTTATTTGAGCTGCCCATGGACCCATACGCAACCATTCGATGCAGCCATCTTGTGGAGTCTCCCTCCCTACATGATGCACGGTCTGGCTCCATTAAAGTCACGTTTCAGGATTGCATTGGTGGGGCCCCATTTTACATGGTACAAGAATTGTACACTAGGTGATGCCGAAGTGGTGGTGGAATGTTATGGCCCATTATGGAGGCCCGTTAGGGATTAGAGTGGGTTTAGTTTTTTAGTTATGGGCTGAGGGATTTAATTATTGTTTTTTTACTAATACTCCCTCTCCCTCTGTCCTCTGTCCTAAATTAATAGCTCCATTTGGCAAAAAGTTTGTTCCATATTAATAGCTCTATTTTGCTCAATTTAAATGATTGTTACTTAAAAAATAGTATCATAACCTTATTTTCCCTTCTTTTAGATGCGGATTTCACCATTCTATAAAATTCACTATTTTTTCAAATGTATCTATTAATATAGGACAGATGGAATAGTTGAGTATATATGTGAGAACTTAGGGGTAGCACCTTTAGGGGAAAAGCTTAAAAAGTGTTGGTATGGGTATATATAAAGAAGACTAATAGATGCCGTGGTAAGGATGTTGGAAGGGTTGTATGTAAATGATGCCAAAAGAGGGAGGGAGATGTAAGAGAACTTTGGATGGAATTAATAAGGAAGGAGATGACTATGTTAGCAATTACAAAAGAGCTGGCATAAAACAAGCTGGAATGAAGGTGTAAGATCTTTGTTGCCGACCCCAAATTGTTGGGAAAAGGCGTTACTTGATTATGATTTAGGCCTGTTAGGCTCTTTATATAACGAAAGGGCTCTGCCCCTAATTTCACGTAGTCTATGAATATAATAAATTTGAGAATTCTTCGTTGGTTCAAACTTAGGTCTAATTATCCTCCTCCCTCTCGATCCAGCCTAAGCTATCATCTATTATCCTCCCCTTTTTACTGAATTTTCTTCCCTACCATAATTCCTTACCCTCTTTGGGCCTACCCTATCATGTCTCTTACCTAATACTGTTTCTTCTAAAATTCACTCAATTATCCCTTGTAGATCTTCTGATCTGTAACATATAGCAGATGCCAGGAAGGCTACTGCATGATATTTACTTACTAAAGCAAGTGTCTACAATGACTTTGACTGAAGGAAAAACCTAATACCATCCAATGGTGGAGGTCAAGCCAAATTGCTGACTCCAGGGAAGCTGTGAAAGGATGTACTGATGATGTTTTTGTTATCTGTGCTTATGGTTTTTGCTTTACAGTATTTTTGTAATGTATGAGTGGTTATTGTGTATGTATTTAACAGATTCTTCTAGCAACGACATCAGCTGATGGAAAATGCCGAATTTTTTCCACTTTCATTAAGGGGGTAGATTCCAAGTATGTCTAGATGACATTTTATATTTCCTGTTCATGCAAGTTTTGAAGACTTTTGAACAAAATCATACTAATCCATACAAAATGTTTCTTGGCAACGTTTAGGGATGCAGGAACAAGTTCATTTGGTGATTCCAAATTTGGAGAGGTTATTTTACATTCCTATAATTCAATATTTGGGTGAATCAAATACAGAATGAATTTTCTTTCCAAGTTCTTCCTAATGTTTTCTCTTTCTGGGAAATAATTCCAAAATGTTAATTTTGGTGTTGCAGCAAATTGTTCAACTCGATCTCTCGTTTAGTTGGGCATTTGGCGTGAAGTGGTCACCTAGCGGCAACACCTTGGCTTATGCAGGTTGGATTCTTCTGGAAAACCTTTTTTTAAGAATTAAACTTAGCTTTATATATATATATATACACACACACATATATATATATATACATATATATCTATATATATACATACATATCTATGTTTATCTTTCTATATATCTATATCTATTTATCTATCTATCTTTCTATCTATATATATAGCAAAATATCCCAGATATTTCTGATATCTTGAATCCCTTCCAGACCTCACTCGTGACTATTTTCTCACCCATGGCTCCAGTCCCGTTCTCCTTCCATTTTTCACTCTGGCAGCAGGCTAAAACTAGTTTGCATCATCTTCCTAGGCATTAGTATGAGAGGTATGTGAGTGAGTATTTTAGTACCTACTAGATGATGATGTGGGAGCAATACTCTACCCACTTGGATTCCCTATATGCTCAGTCTTCTAGTGGTCAATGGCTTTCCAACTTGCAAGTCATTTCAGCTATTATTGCTATATATTCTAGTGTGATTTCTTAGTTTTATTTAGATGGACACCATCATGTTGACATTATCTTGAAACTTATCATTCTCTATTATTATTGATCATATTTTTTGCTTAGTAAGCGTAATTTATGTTAGTATAAGTGTATTCACATGGTGTTATGATTGTTTGAGATTAGTATTAGGGTTTTTAGATGTTAATATATGCTTAGATTAACAAAGTACATTTGAAAACATCATATTTGGGTCACCGATATTTTTTTTCCCAATATCTCTAATATATCCTATCTTTGGGTCAGTGATATATCCCTAATAAAAGATATTGCGAAGCATGGTTATCACATGTTTTATTTATGAGCAACTCGATATCTATGTATACAGATGCTATTCTTTGCTTGGTTACTCCATTCACTTAACTTCTGTGCATTTTTCTCTGCAATATGTGCTTATGGTAGTGAGTTACTTTCTTTCTCTTCTACTTTAACATGTTTGTCTGGTTTGTTGAACTGGCAACTCAGGTCATAACTCAACAATGTACTTTGTGGATGATGTTGGGCCTACGCCATCTGCTCAAAATGTACCTTTCCGTGATTTGCCTCTCCGTGATGTGGGTCAGCATTCTCTGTGGTCCGACTTACTAAATTTATGTATTTAACTCTTTTTCCTGTTGTGTGTAAAACACTGATAAAATACAATGATCTTTTTTGCATTATCCAGATCCTCTTTGTTTCTGAGACTATGGTTATAGGTGTGGGATTTGACTGCAGCCCCATGGTTTTCGTTGCAGATGGGAGGGGCATCTGGTATGCTCGGATAATTTTTTGTTAATTTTCCCATGATTCTTGGCTTTGATTAGATAATTCACAAAATTGTAAAATAATTTTGTAAAGCTGATATTTGTCAAACTAATGTTATAGTTTGAAATCGACCATTTTCATGTATTTTTTCTTAGTGAAAATTATTTAAATGCGTAATATTCTTGGGTCCAATATTGTGCATTTTCATGGTTATTGATGCTTGATGCTGTGGTTGTGTCAATCAAGCTGAATTTTTTTTTTGGTATTAGCCTTTTGATATCAATTTTGTTTCAAAACAGGAGCTTTGCCAAATTTCTTGCTGAAAAGAAAATGGCACCATCAAATTCAAAATATGGTTCTCAGGTATATTGTATATAATGGGACTTTCTTTCCTAGTTTACCAGATAGCTGAGACCAGTAATGCTACCATTTCAGATGTTCTATGTTTTGTGCTTTGTCAAGTGGAGAAATATAGTGCAAAAAACAAGGATAAATATAACTATCCTGGATTAATGTTCCTTAAAGCTGTGGTATAATGACATTTTTTCTGTTCAATCTAATCTTATAAAGCATGTTATTTCAGTTGTCTGGTACGTTTGGAAAGTTATATGGTCAACAGAGACAAGGAGCAAGCAGTAATGTTGTTGACCATTCAAAGCCTCGTGGAGGTGCTCATGACAACTGCATAACGTATAGTATTTAACCTGTTTAATAGCATCAACTCGCTACTAATTGGTGTTTTCTTTCTTGAGTATCTTCACACAATTTTCTTTCTATGAAGACTAATGCTGTTTTTTTTTTTGCTTTGCTAGCTGTATTCTTCCACTTAGAAAATTTGGAGACACAGTTGTGAAGAAATTCAGCACATCTGGTTAGTGTCAACGGTTATTTTTTGTTTGTAATTTGTATGACTTTATAGATGTCAACCACCCAAGGATTTCTCACCTGTCAAGTTAACTTTTTTCACAGGGTTGGATGGTAGGGTTGTGATATGGGATTTGGAAAACTGAGTGGCTTTTGCTTATGAATATGGATAATGCTTACTCATTTTCCATCAAGGAGTCTTTTTAGCCGACGAAGATAGTAGGATGCATCTAATGCGAGTACTTTGAATCATGTTATATGTACTTTATGGCGTAGATTATGTAGCTTCTCTTCAATTTCAGAAGTTATTTGTTGACGACTCACAATTAATCGCCTGCATTTTTAGCTACTAAAGATGTGAATGTATTTCTTTATCTGGTTACTGTTAAGCCATAGTAAGCAGCAGTTTTATTGGCCAAACATCCATCTAGAGTCCTCTATTTTAATCACATGTGCCTCCAGCTTCGTGTATTGGCAGTCAAATGGTGGAGGATGTGAAATTCAATTAATCCACATTGGTGGAGGATGTGCAGGGCTGAATTGGAGAATTCATGGAGCTTTTACTTATAACTATGAACAGTGTGCACCAAAATGAGATGCAAGTAATTCAAATGCAATTCCGTAGAATCCAATGTGATCCTGTAGTGTCTGCCTCTTGTTCATATATTGGACAGCTTCTGATTCAGAAAGGGTTTTCTATATATTAGTAGTGTTCAGTATCGGCAGATATCCTTTAAGTTAAATAAAACAACCATCTAAGTCATATTAAATCATAAAAAAACAAGCTAAGTAAAATTTAGGAACTTTACTAGGGCATTGTGTTATACTTTTGCTTAATACATTTCAACGTTCGGTATGTATATATATGTAGTATGTTCAGATTTTGGTCAATATTTGGTTTGAACAGGAACCCTTTTAATCGTTTTATAGCATATTTAAATCTAAAATGGGAATTCATGTAATTTTGAGGTCTCAAATCCACATAGGTTTTTTATATTTGTAAAGCGTAAGACGAGTTAGAAGGTGAATAAAACTATGCACCAGCCGGGTGGTGGATCAGTTCCACCCTACTTTTCGAGGAGTTGGGAAGCACATTACAGCATTTTCGTTCCTTGAAAGGGCCTGGTCCTCAATTTCAATAGTCGCAAAATTTGGGCGATTCTTGCCTTCACGTCATTTTGGCATTGTTGGCTAGCACTTAATGCAAATTAATCTTACCTACTTGGGTATCCTCAAAATTGATTGCTCAAGTAAAAGGCAGATATCTGGCATTGTGGGGGCTGAACCAAAAGGATATCACAGGTAGAGGGCTTCATGTTTTTATTTTGAATGTCTGTATGCACCCCAATAATCTCTTTAATACCTCAAACCCTCATGAAGAGTAAAATGGGCTACTAAGGAGATTATTGGGGTATATATAGATGCGTTCTTTTATTTTACCGCAAAGGAGTCCTAGGGATAAGTAGGGCAATATGTGAAACTTTCCACTACTAGCTCATGCACCTTCTAGCTGTATCTGAGCATGCAATAATTTGGATTTCAGATACGAGGCATTATTTAAATTACTCAGCTTCTATGATGAGTTGTATTCTAAGATATAAATGCCTTCATGAATTTGTTTATGTCAGTATTCACAATAGAGCCAGAGTTGGTGGTGAGGAGGCAATGCTGATGTTGAGGTGTTCGCAAGAAAGTTATTATTGTTAGGTGGGTTTGTGCTGAGAAGAAGAAAAAAAAGTGAGAGGCACTTTAGACTTTTTTTGTGTGGGTGTTCGCACGTGGGTAAGGTCATTTTCAAGAATACTAAGAAGTTGATGCATTTGTTAAACTACACTGTAGTTAAGGATCATTGTATGAATAATCTTTTGGACATCAAAATTGTCCTTAAAAGGGCGCTGTATTAAACAGTAGTACATTGTACAAAAGCAGCATACACGGAAGGTTGTAGAAATGAAGGGGGATGTCTCAGCCAGTGACATGAATGGTCGTCCAGTGCAAAATTTCCAAGAGCATTTGCGAGCTTGTTAGCTTCTCCTTAAACACGAGTGATGCGCACATAGGGGAAGGACGACAGTAGGTCCTGAGCATGAAAGCAGAGGAGCCATATGCCAAGGGAGAGGGGAGACTTTATTTGACACTTAAATGAGAGTCTTGGAATCTCCTTGGAGGATAATCTGAAGTAGCTGGAAGATTTGTCCAGAAGAAGCAAGCGCTTGCCTCAGCACGAAGCACTGTATATGAACCAGTGTGATTTGAAGAATCATGAATTGCAAATTGTGAAATGCTCCATCCGTCTTATATTAAAAGCTATATTTAGATATAGTATTTTTTTATTGACCGGTGAAATCTACATCTAAGAGGAGGGAAAATGAGCTTATGATACCCTTTTTTAAATACCCAACCACTTAAATTAAACTAAATAAAGCTATTAATATAGAATAAATATTTTTGCTAAATGGAGCTATTAATTTAAGAGAGAGGGAGTACTTAATCAAGCAATATGTCCTAATACTTTTTAAGGAGTAGAGCAATTTTGTATGGACGTCTACTTAAAATTTAGACCGTTTGCTTCAACAGAAAAAAGATCTAGCTTTATGATAAATGATTTTGCAGGTTGACTTAGGAAGTTCAAAGAATTACATAATATGAATAGGTTCGGCAATTAAGTATGAGGAGAGGAGAGTGGTGCATCCAGCTTGACTCAGTAACTGAGCCTTCAAGTAATGAGTTTTGCGCAAAATGTCTTTGCAGATGGGGACGCCCAAGTTTCGAATAACCAGGAACATTAGGACACGAAAGGACGAGAGTCTTTCGACAATCTAGACCCGCTAAAGAATAGTATTGCTGCACCATACGCCATAAAATTTTGGCTAAGGCACTAAGAAGCATGTTATCAGCATATAATAAATGAGAGATGGATTGAGAATGTGGACAAATTTTAATACCATACAAAAGGCCCTTTCTGTCTTTGTGTAAAGACAGAATAATTCTTGTGCCAAAATAATTACATACAGGATCGCCACGACGGAAAACCTGTGTGCAGTCTGAATGGAGGCCAAAGATTATCATTACCTACAACCCCATACGTCACTCTATACTCCATATATAGGGTAATGTATAAATGTGCAAAAGTTTAGTGTAATCCTCAAACTGGACATCGAAATATGTGAGCTGCCACATCTCAAAAACTCCTCCTCAATCTTCTTTATCCCTATGGAATATTATCTATAAACCTTCCTCCCCCCTCAAGGTTGGGCTCTGGCTCCGACGCCCCTCTACCTCCTCCGCCTCCTGCCCTTCTTTGGCTCCTCCACTTCCGCCTTTACCTCCTCCTTTGGCTCCCCTCTACGTCTTCCACTTCCCACCCTTCTTTGGCTCCTCCACTTCTGCCTCCACCTCCTCCTCTGGCTCTTTCTTCACACCCCCTCTAGCTCCTCCCCCTTCTTCTCATTCTTCTCCTCCCTCCTCTTATTCTGCCTTCTCCTTCATTTTCATCCCCTCCTCACCTCCTTCTCCACCTCCTGTTTCTTCTCCTTCTTTGCCTCCCCCTTCTCCTTCACATTGGTGTCAAAGACTCAACAATCCACCATGGTGAGAGGCAAGCAGACGACGACGGCTCCTGAGAAGTAGCCTGAGAAAGAAAGAGAATGATGGACAACCCCAAACCAACGACCGAGTCAGATGATTGCTCTATGCTCTCCAAGATTATGGCACAACTCAAGCACCTCACCACAGTGGTTGCCCAACTTCAAGCAGCCCCTACAGTGCCAGTTTTGCCCAGATTTATAGCCAGTAGGCTGAGTTGGGCGAGTCTTCCCTGCCCCCCGGAACTTGCACCCCTGGCCTTCAAGCATCATCTGAGAGAGAGGCGCACCAGCCTGGACATTCAGTCCGCTTCGACACCTTCTAATAGCACAAAGAAGGAGGACGTGCCAACTGGGATATGCGAGGCCCTCCAAGTGTTAGGGTAAATGCTTCAATAGTGCCACCCCATAGAAATCTGGCCCATGAGTTTGAGGATGATTGGGAGGAGAACTCCGGCTCTCATGGAGGACTATGGGGTGGGGCTGAGCCGTGTTTGGCTTGCCTTCAGTTTTGACACTATAGTGGAGATGAGGACCCAGTGGAATGGCTCTACAAGGCGAAGACATTCTTCGCCTACCACAAAACACATTCTGAGGCTGAATGGTTGCGCATAGCCAATTTCCATCTAGACGGCGATGCTTCCATTTGGTTCCAGAGCTTCTAGAAGGAGTCCGCCTTTTGACTTGAGCTTCTTTTGTCGATGAACTTTGTGTCCAGTTTGGCACCAACAAGTTCCAGGACTTCAATGAGATGCTGTCTACCTTGCGTCAAACCACTACATGCAAGCCTACTACACCGAGTTCATGTAGATTATCAATTGTCTCCCTGATTGGCCGATGGCAGCCATAGTGGGGACTTTTAAGCAGAGGCTCACAACTGAAATTTGGGATGAGATGAACCATTTTCCCTGTACGTCAATGCATGAAGTCGTGCATCATGCATGAATTGAGGAAGAGAAGCTGGCCAGACATCGACAGGGAGGTCGACTTGGCCCTTCTCGAAGCCCCCAAGAAGCCCAGTGCCATTCCCTATCTCAGCGATCGGCCTTCCTACCAGCTGCCCCAGCCAGCCATTCATCCCTGCTACCCCTCTTGTACACCGCCTCACTCCAGCCCAAATGGATAAATGGCGGTCGAAGTGATTGTGCTACAAGTGTGACAAGAATTTCGTGCCTAGCCACCGATGTTCCATCCGAGGAAGCTTGCTAGTCGAAGAGGCCGACGAGGAAGATTATGGTCCTACCATGGATGCACCACCCCCATAAGACAGCGTGCTGCCTGAGATTTTGGTGTACGCTTTTTTTAGGGTTCTTCACTCCTCACACCATACACGTCCAAGGCCACCTAAAGTGGCAGTAGGTGGCCATCCACCTACAACCTCATCAATGATAAGGTGGGATGTTATGTGTCAGACTCGAAGCCATTCGACATCTTGATCGGCGATGGTAAACATCTTCGGAGCGTTGGGGTGTGTGTGTAAGCTTCATTATCCATCCAAAGCCATACCTTCACCACCGACCTGTTCTTGCTGCCCACAAAGGGGGTAGATGTGGTGTTGGGAGTTCAGTGGCTTTAGGAGCTTGGTGACGTTGTGTGGAACTTTCGCAACATGATCATGGACTTTGAGGTGTAGGGGCAGTGGGTGCACATCTAAGGTTCTCATATGGGCTCTTTGCAGTCCACCCAGTCAGTGAGCTCCCTCTTTTGGTTTGCACCTCAAGGAATTTTCCTTCAGTAGCATGCCACAATGGACATGCGCCGGACAGCCTTCCAGAGGATTTACTTACTCTCTTGATGGAGCATGAGGATGTATTTGTTGAGCCCAAGGGGCTCCCGCCAGTGTGACCCAATGATCACCATATTCCTATCATTTTCGGTGTTTCGCCCGCAAATACCTACCCTTACTGATATCCTCGCATACAAAAGGCGGAGATTGAGCGTTTGGTGTCCAACATGCTCTAAACAGGTATCATCCAACTGAGTACAAGTTCTTTCTCTTCTCCGGTATTACTTGTCTAGAAGAAAGATGGGACTTGGCGGTTTTGTGTGGACTATCGGGCACTTAATGCCATCACTATAAAAGATAAGTATCATATTCTGGTGATTGAGGAACTCCTTGATGAGCTAACCGGGGCAACCGTCTTCAGCAAGCTTGATCTTAGTTTGGGGTATCATCAAATCCGAGTATAGCCCACCGACGTCCACAAGACAGCCTTTCGCACCCACGATGGACACTTTGAGTTCTTGGTCAGCTTAGGGGGCGGGACATCTCCCGCCTTGCACTACTTTCCATTTTAGGACTTACTATATTAGGGTTTTTACTTTTCGGTAATTTCCTTTTATGATGTAATAAGCTATATTAGGGGGGGGGGGGGGGGGGGGAATTGATTCCTGATTGTAATGGACCAAATGGTAGCCCGCTAATTAGCACGAGGCCCACCAGCTGGTGCACCTCCCAAGGGAACCACGCCCTCCCATAAAGGGGGGTCAGATTGTTCGTCTTCCTTCTTTGTCCAATCTCCTCCCCTTTCTCCTACTTGAAGCTAGGTACCGTTTGTGTCCGATCGGGACACAACACTTCTCCCCCTCCTCCTCCCCTATCACCCTCTCTCCTTTTCCTTCCTAGAATTCAGGTATATTGGTTATGAACGAGCCATTGAGCCATTAAAAAATTCATTTTTCCTTTATAAACTTCAATCTTAAAAATTAACTATAAACACCAACAAATACTTAAAAAGAAGAATGAGTTTTATTTTCACTTGATTATAAACTTCAAATGGTCTGACAAACAACTTTCATAATGAGTTTAAAGCTAAACTGCAAGACTACCACTACCAAATTGTTAATTCCAAGACTACCAAATTGCATCCAAGTATTTATGTGAAATAGTCAAATCATAACATATGGAAAGGGATAGACCTTTTATCTCCCCATTTTGACGTATAGATCCCTTATCTCTTTTTTTTAAAAAAAAACAGGAAATACTCACGGCTGGTAAAACCCCTACCTTCTTTCTCCCTTCTTCACACCCCAATTCCATCACAGCGACAAAAGCATCATCACAGTCAGGCTCTAGCCAATAGCGGCTTTTTCCATGGCCCAAAAACCCATGACCATGACCCTGGCAGCAACGACCATGGCTAGATATGGCCAAGCCATGACCACCACGTAAATGGCTAGTTCTAACCAAAGCCATGACCTTTTCTGGTATCATCCCTCATCACTAGGTTTTAACGCCATGGTTGTAGCCATGGCCTCACTGCTGCACCCATAGTCGGATTTGGACAAGCCACGACGGTGAGGCCTTGGGCAGATCTAGCCAAGCCATGATGCCCAATGCATGGCAGATGCGATGACCATGTGACCATGTATGTAGGGGTCATTGCAAGAGTCGCTGTTGACTTGGCTGACATGGACCGTGGCCATGGCCATCGCCGTTGCCACCGTAGAAAAAGAGGAAGAAATGAAAGAGGGAGTTAACACATGAATTTTTTATAACAAAAATTTCAAAAACTTAAGACCATTGGCAAGTCATTAATGTGTCGGTGACACTGTTAATGTTAGTTATGCTAAAATCGTGAGTGGTTACATAGTTATGGGCTAACGGATTGATTTATGCTCTAAAAAAGGAGAAAATCCCAAAGTGTTATAAATTTTCCATGATCTAAAAGAATCCAAATAGTCCTAAGGAGAGTGGAAGATCAGTACCAAGTGCTTGAAGAAAGGTTCCAACAGTTGAATGCTTATAGAGTGCATGCTAGAGTCCAACACAAGGAGACTATTCATGGGTAAATTCTTGGTTTAAAGTAGGATATACTAATCTCAATGCTTGAATTTGAAGATTACACTAGAGCAAGAAATATGAATATACCACATGTGGTACAATGCAAAACAAAATTCACAACTGAAAAATTATCTTTCTAACTACAAAAATTGCCAGTGCCGCGTGCCGGTTCTCAATGACTTTTCTTATCAACAATAACAGTAATGCACATTGTTGTGGTGAACAATGGGCATCGATAGAGAGTTTAAATTGTAGGTGAAATATTAGCACTTAGTAGGGATTGATGTTTCAGTGGATGTGCCAATGGAAATCAGTATCAATACTGACACGTCAGTGGGAAGACCAATGTTGGCACTGCCTACAATTATAAAATGATCTTTTTTGGGGCAATTTGTTGGTTAGTTACGAGTATTATAATAAACTTTACTTTCCTAAATAACGTAAGTAAATATTGGAACACCTAATAAAAGATGTGTGAATAAAGGGTAAGTAAACCTATGTTTGGGTATACATAGAGGGTAGAGACTTTAATCTGTTGTCTACGACACTTAAGGTATAAGATCTATTAATTTTAATACTTTCTAGTATAAAATTATTTATTTTTTGTTTGATTTAATTTTCTTTAGGTAATGGGTTAATTTCTTTATGAATTTCATGAGTAAAGGGTAAGTAAACCTAGGTTTGGGTATACAAAGATGGTAGAGACTTTAATCTGTTGTGCACTACACTTTAGATATAAGATTTGTTAATTTTAATACTTTCTAGTATAAAAATTGTTTGTTTTTTGTTTGGTTTAATTTTCTTTGGGTAATGGGTTAGTTTTTTTATGAATTTCTTGAGTTTATTTTATTTTAATTTAGAAACATTAATGTCTAGCTTAATCCACTAATTTCCACAATTTGATGTCATTTTGCCATTTAAATTCCTTAATTAAGGAAGCGGGCCCCACCTTTGGACCCACGTTTATTTTGGGTGGTGCATCGACTTCTTGGGCCGTCGACTCTTGGGCTTATTCAATTTTATTTTTGAGGTCTAATGCCCACATATGGGTTTGCTTAAGGCTTATTGAGCCTATTTCCTAACCCAACAAGTGGCTTACTATAAATAGAAAACCCTAGCACTTTCCCTATGTGAGGTAGGCTGAGATTGGGAAGACCTAGGAATATTATACCCCCATCTCAAAAAAGAAACTCCTAATTTTAAGTTCAAATTCTTTTAAGCCTCCCTTAATCCTTTGAATTTTTGCTTTAATAATCCCATGTTTTCCCTCTTCTATTAAGATTATGAGTTAGATTGCAATAAAACTCATTCTTTTATCATGATTTGAAATTTTAGGTCTTGTGATTTTCGTTTTTGACGTGAGAATTTTAGATCTACCATATATTTGTGGTTTTGAGTGTATTTTTGGTGAAAAGGTTGAATTTTTACTTAGGGCTAATGTAATAACTAGCATTTTTGACCCAAGTGCTTTGTTTATTTAGTTTCTTCAATCACATAGTAAGTTTGTTGTAAAACTTATTTAAATAAAAGATAAACTTTGAGCCCGTCGTAGTAGTACTATGAACATGAAAAACAAAGGTCAGATGAGAGAAATAAGATTTTTCAAAGATCTATTTTTAAATTATTCCGAATTTTGAATTGTGAGCTTGTATAGATGCGGGACCCACTTATAATCAAAACGTAATTATTAATTACGTATTTTATTTAGTTGGATGTTTTAGCTTTAATCTAAAAGTCCTAGTTGAATTAGAAATTAGCTTAGGGTGCGTTTGGCAAACAATTTCAAGTGGAAAGAAAATGGAGATTGTAGCTCACTTTTGATTTTTATATGTAAAATGACAAAAATATCCTCCAACATAATTGTTATACAAAGAAAATGATGGGCAGAACGTCTTTTCATGTCATTTCAAAAATTAAATCGCTTTCTTGGAGAACTCACCTCCTAAAGTGAGTTCATGAAGAAATTGGATTTTTGGTCAATTCGGTTTGAATTGACCCAAAATGTGATTTCTGACAGGGAAAGAGAATTTACCCTTAAATTGTCCTTTCATACCGTTTTCGTGGGGGAAAGCGATTTCCGCCCTCAACAAATCACTTTTTGGGGGCAAAAATTGCCTCCCAAACGGTCCCTTAATTAGAAAGTTTTGGTAGAAAGGAATTTTGATGAGGCTAAACTTCCCAAAGTCCTAACTTAGGATGAAATTACATGTTATAAAAGAAGAGGATGCCGGTTGAATGGAGGATAGATGAAAAAAAGAGTGAACCACAGATAGAGAGGGAGAGAAGCACATGGAGGGAGAGAAATAAAGGAAGAGGAGAGGAGATTCAACCTAAGAGGGAAGCAGGATTTGGACGCCGACATCTACGACTATAAGGGATGGAAAATCTCTATGTTGAAAACTTTGTTTAACAGGTATTGAGTCTTTGAGAAATTTTCAATCAAAACTTTACTACGTTAATCAACCTCTTATACAATAGTTTTTCTTATTATTACTTGTATCATCTTTGGGCAACTTTTAAGGCTTCTGTCCTTGATTGTTAGATTCAGTAACGTGCTCGAATATGTACAACATACAGTTCTATTTGATTGTAGTGGAGTTCTTCATAGCAAAATAACTTAAAGACTATCTAATAGCAATCCTTATATGTGGTTATGCACTTGTTCTGCATGAGTACCAGGTTTAGATTCCCTAGTCTTGAAATTATCACGTATTATTGTTGATTTAGTATTAGTGTAGCTCTTTTGTCAAGTTTGGTTGTAATGCATGAAAAGCCAAAATGTATGTTGTGAATCACTAGAAGCAACAACATGTGTTGCTTTACAATAAAACAATGACCAGGAGTAGATTAGTGATACACTTTGTTTTTTAATTGAGAAGGACATAGAAAAGTTATTAGACCACTTGGAGACTTCCAAAGTCAATTTGTAAGGGATATAGGGTAATTTTTTTGGGAAGAAAGTATTGAACTTACATAACATAAGAAAAGAGCAACGTCTTGCTCTATTTTTTGCGCAGAGAGCATGAAAGGTCGTATCGATATGGATGATAGTATTGATGACCATGGATAGGTACACGCCAATTATATGCTTGGTATGTATTGAAACGGGTGCAAACCCTTTGATATACATGAAATATTGTTGTAATAAATAATATATCCCCATTATATTTCTATTAGAGTATAGTAGCACATGAAAAGTTATAATTGAACATAGAGGCAAAGTTCTTTGCTCTTGTGGCATAGTTCCCAAACCAAAAAGCAAAAGATACAAAAGTGACAAGAAAGAAACTAGCACATCAAGAAAAGAACAAGAAGAATATTTTTTAAGAGATGATATATGGCAAGGAAACGTAAATGAAATTGTCTATCATAAGAGTTCACCTGTTTTATGCATAGACAATAAAGATAGGACAAGCATAGAGTCATTTGGAAGCAGCGTCAATCCAAGTGAAACATACAACTCAAAAAATGTGATAAATATTATATAAAAATGAGCAACAAATGATCCAATTCCCTAAAAGTAGGTACATGTGCACCTTTAGTGCTCATAACTACTTTATGGAATTCACGAGATAAAATACTCACTACAACAAAAAGGACGATTAGAGATGCTTTTAAGCATCACTAATAGTTCGCAAAGAGTCACTAATGTTTATGAGCAATGCTTAAAAAGCGTCACTCAAATCATCGACAATAGTCCTATCACAACTGCTCATTAGCGATGTTCATCTATAAGCATTGAAAATCGTATTATATTAGCGACACTTTATCCTTTAGTCACTAATATTAGATTTTTTGAGACACCTTGAAAAATGTTGCTAATAATCTAATATTAGTGGCGCTTTACATAACGTCGCTAATAATCTTAATATTAGCAACGTTTTGACAATCATCACTAATAATAGATTATTAGTGATGTTTTAGATTGCATCACTAATAATAGACTATTAACGACGCTTCTTGTAATGGGTCGATAATACATTTAACAAATTTTAAAAAATATATAAAAACGATATTAGCTACATTTTTTTAAACGTCACTAATGGAATATAAAAATCAAAATTAAAACAAGTGTCACTAATAAAGTGTTATTAGCGACGCTAAACTAACCGTCGCTATTACTAATTGATGTTTTTTTAAAAAATAGTGATGCTTCATTTGCATCGCTAAAAACCTTATTACCGATGCTTAATAAAGTGTCTCTTTTTTTTTTAAAAAAAAAAAAACTCCCGCTACCTCCCCCCTGGTCTCCACCTCCTCCGGCAGCCGGGAGGGGGTAGAGGCTGGGGGGGAGGGGGGTTTGAGGAAAGGGAGCAGGGGTGGCACTGAAATCCAGGGACGGAGCCAGATCTGGCACCGCCCCTTCGACCACCTCCTCCTTTGGCGGAGGAGGGAGGTGCAAGCATCCAGGTGGTAGTGGGAGGGAGGAGGTGGTGGGGGCCGGATTCCGACAAACGAAGTGTCACTCATCCCTCCCGCTCCCCCCTCTCCCCGGGTCCCCAGCCCCCTCCCCCTCCCCCACCCAACAAAGGAGGGGGGGGGGGGGGGCCGGAATCCGGCACTCAAAGCCCCGGGGTTGTGGAGGTCCCGGGGATATAGGGGGAGCTGGAGGGGGCGGTCACTGTCAGTGGAGGCAGAGAGTGGGGGGTGGGCAAAATTTTTTCGCGCGGGGAATTTTGCCTGCACTGCCCTTTTTGCGACGTTTCTAGTGGAAGCATTGCAAAAGGGGGAAAGAGAGAGCGGATAGGAGTGAGGAGAGAGAGAAGAGAGGGAGAGAGTGGAGAGGAGAGAACTCCTCCCTTCTCTATACCATCTCCCTCTCCCTCCTCTTTTCTCTCTCCGCTCTCTCTACGTACCCTCCCCGTAACACCCCTCTTCTCTCTCTCTCTCCCTCTCTCCCTATCTCACTCTCTCTTTTTTCTCTCTCCCATCTCCCTCTCTCTCCCCTTCTCTCTCTCTTTTTCTTGCAACTATAAATATTTTTATTTTTTCAATTTAAAAAATAATGTATAACTAAAATAGTGTCTCTTCTCTCTCTACCCTTTCCCCCCTCTCTATCTCCTCTTTCCTCTCTCTCCCTCTCTACCTTCTCTCTCCCTCACCCTCTCATGCTTCTCTTTCCCTCTCTCCTCTCTCTCTTCCCCTCTTTCTCTCTCTCCCCCTATCTCTTTTATTTTAAACTTTTTTAAATTAAAAAAATATAGTAGCTTGCTACTATAGTAGTTAGTAGCAACGCATATACTCATATGTCACTACTACTCTAAGGTAGTAGCGACGCAGAGCTATATGCGTCGCTACAATAAATATTTTATTTTTTAATTTTAAAAAATAATATATAAATAAAATTTCCTTTCTCTCTTCTTCTCTTTCTCTCTCTCCTCTCTCTCTCTCTTCTTCTCTTTCCCTCTCTCTCTCCTCTCTCTTTTTCTCTCTCCCCTCTCCCTCTCCCTCTCGCTATCTCTCTCTCTCTTTCTCTCTCTCTCTCTTCTCTCCCCTCCCCTCTCTACCTCTCTCTTCCCCCCTCTCTCTTTCTCTCTCTCCCCTAATCTCTTTTATTTTAATTTTTTAATTAAAAAAATAAAATAATATAGTAGCAACGCATAGAACAATGTGTTGCTACTATACTATTAGTAGCGACGCATAAGTATATGCGTCATGCGTCGCGACTACCTTAGGGTGGTAGTGACGCATACCTATATGCGTCGCTACTATAAATTATTTTATTTTTTAATCTTAAAAATAATGTATAATTAAAATTATCTCTCTCAACCTCTCTCTTCTCTCTCTACGCTCTCTTCTCTCTCTCTTTCCTCTTTCCTCTCTCTCTCTCCTCTTTGTCCTCTCTCTCCTCTCCACTCCCTCTCTAGCCTCACCTCATCTCTCTCTCCTCTCCTCTCCTTTCTCTATGCACTCTCTCCTCGCTCTTCCTCTCATCCTCTCTAGTCTCTCTCTCACTTCTCCCTCTCCTCTCTTTCTCTAATATCTCTCTACCCTCTCTCTCTTCTCTCCTCTATCTGTTAATGCACTCTCTCTCTCTACTCTCACTCTCTCTTTTTTCTCCACTCTCTTCTCTAGATCTCTCTCTTCAGTACTCTCTCTCCCCTCTCTCGTCTCATTCTCTTCTCTCTTCACTCCTCGCTCTCTTTCTATCTCTCACACAATTATGCGCGTAAATGTGATCCCCAACTTTGAGGAGTGGGGATAAAGTAAGAAAATTTTATTTATTGTATATAAAAATAATAAATATTAAATAAAATATATTATATTTGGGAAGCTTATTTTAAATTTTTTAATATTTATTTATTATATATACAAATAGTAAATATTAAATAAAATATATTATATTTGAGAAGTTTATTTTAATTTTTTAATATTTATTTATTAAATAAAATTAATTAATAAAGCTATTAGGGACACTATTAAAAAAGTAGCTAATAGTTGTATTATTAGCGCCACTTTTAACAAAGCATCGCTAATAAGCTTAATATTTTTTAAATTTTTTTTATATTTGCGACGCTTTCATAAAAGCAACGCTAATAATACAACTATTAGATATGCTTTTAATAAAGTGTCGCTATTATTAATACTATTTATGATGTTTTTTTAAAAGTATCGCTAATAATTCTAAATTTTGAATTTTAATTTTAAATTTATAACTATTAGTGATGCTTTTGTTTAGCGTTAGCGACGCTTTTAAAAAGCGTCACCATTATTAAAACCTATTAGCGATGCTTAATAGTTCTAATTTTTTTCATTTTTATTTAAAACATATAACTTTTAGTGACACTTTTATAAAGTGTCGCTAATAGTTAATTTTTTTGTGATGCTTTTATAAGTATCGCAAGTAGTAAATTTTAGCGACGCTTTTCATTGCGTAGCTAATAAAAGCGTTGCTAATAGTATATTTCATTGTAGTGACTGGTGCATGTTAATAACATTGGCCTACATAAATCTGGGAGTGGTGATTCATTTACACTTGTTCTTTTAAAAATGTCTACTTATGTACATTTAACTTATGCTTCATTGTACAAAGGTCTTTCAAAAAATTTACATGAGATTGAATTTGTTTAATGTCATCTAAGAGAGGAATGTTAATCTTAAAATTTTAAAAATGCCACCATTTTGGACAAATTTAAGAGAAGATTGTAATCTTTGGGGAAAATGAGGAATGAGGGAAACACAATTGTAGGTTCTACAACCTTTCTTGAAATGTCTTTGTTAATGACTTTTCTACTTGTCAAAGTAGTGATGGACTTAGCATGCTCCTTTTGTGAACTTGAAGAATTCAAATTTTCAATTACAAATTGACCTTTAAGATTTGGTTGTGGTTGAGAAGGAAACGTCTTTATTTCTTGAGTGCACAAAGTTGTGGTCAACTAAGTAATAGAAAACTTCAAGTCAATGGCTTACATTATTTAGTTGTTGATTATTGCTTAACTCTACATGAATATTTGCAATGTATCTTCTAAAGTTTTCTTATGTGGTGACACATAAATTAAAGAAGAAGGAGGAGGAGGTTGTTGTGTACACCACTTAGGGGGCAGGACATCTCCCCCCACTATGCACTACTTTCCATTTTAGGACCTACTATATTAGGGTTTACTTTACTTTTTGGTAATTTCCTTTTGAGATGTAATAAGCCATAATCAGGGGGATTTTATTGTAATGGACCAACTGGTCCTTAATCAGGGGAATTTGATTATAACGGACCATCTGGCCCGCCTCCCATAAAAGGGGTTGTCTTCATCCTTGGACGGTTATGCAGAATTCATAATTATTTCTCTTCTTCCTTTGTCCAAACTTCTCTCATTTCCCCTTCGTGAAGCTAGGTACCGTTTGTGTCCGATTTGGACACAACATTGGTATCAAAGCCTCAATAATCTACCATGTCGCGAGGCAAGCATCAGGCAATGGCTCCTGCAGCACAACCCGAGAAAGAACGAGAAAACATGGTGGATAGCCCCAAACCAGTGACCGAACTGGCTGATCCCTCCATGCTCTCCCAGAGTATGGCTAAAGTGGAGCATCTCTCCACGGCGGTTGCCCAACTCCCAAGCCGCTTCCAGCCCAGGCTGAGTTGGGTGAGCCTTCTCAGCCTCTTGAATCTCGCGCCCTGGCTTCCAAGCGTCATTCGAGAGAGAGAGGTGCACCGGCCCGTGCATTCAGTCCGCTTCAGCACCTTTGATCAGCACAAAGATGGCGAACGTGTAGGCTGGGATATGCGAGGCCCTCCAGGTGTTTGAGGAAATGCCTCAATGGTGCCGCCCCACAAAAATCTGGTCCACGAGTTTGAGGATGATTGGGAAGAGTACTTTGGCTCCCGTGGAGGTCTTCAGGGCGGGGTTGAGCCACACTTGGCTCATCTTCAGTTCCCACGGTACAATGGAGATGAAGACTCAGTGGAATGGCTATACAAGGCAGTGAAATTTTTTGCCTTCCAGGGAACTCACTCCGAGGCTGAACGGCTGCGCATAGTTGCTTTCCATCTAGATGGCGATGCTTCCCAACTTGAACTTCATTCACCGACGAGCTTTGTGTCCAATTCAGCCCCAACGAGTTCCAAGATTTAAATGAGATGTTGTCCACCCTGCGCCAAACCACTACCATGTGAGCATACTATACCAAGTTCATGAAGATTGCAAATCACCACCTTGATTGGCCAATGGCAGCCCTCGTTGGAACTTTTAAATGGGGGATCAAACCAAAAATTTTAGATGAAATGCATCATTTTCCTTGTACGTCAATGCATGAAGTCGTGCATCATGCACGAATTGAGGAAGAGAAGTTGGCCCGACAGCGACGAGGAGGCCGACTGGGCTCTTCTCTTTGGCCCCCAACCAGTCCAACTCCCTTCCCTAATGCAGTGACCAGCCTTCCCATCAGCTGCCCTAGCCAACCATCCATCCCTGCTGATCCTCCTATACGCCGCCTCACTCCGGCCTAGATGGAAGAGCGAAGATCGAAAGGCTTGTGCTTCAAGTGCAATGAAAAATTCCTACCAGGCCATCAATGTTCCGTCCGAGACAGCTTACTAGTTGAGGAGGCCAACTAGGAGGATTATGAGCCTACCGTGGATGCACCATCCGCTTATGATAGCATGTTGCCTGAGATTTTGGTGCATGCTTTTTCAGAGGCCTTCACTCCTTGCACCATGTGCGTCCAAGGCCACCTCAAGTTGTAGCATGTGGCCATCTTTATCGATAGTGGCTCCACCCATAACTTCATCAATGATAAGGTGGCACAATGATTGGGGTGTTTTGTTTCGGACTTGAAGCCGTTCAACGTCTTGATCGGCGATGGAAAACACCTTCAGAGTGCTGGGTGTGTGTATGCTTCATTATCTATCCAGGGCCATACCTTCACCACCGATCTGTTCTTGCTACCCACAAAAGGAGCGGATGTGGTGTTGGGAGTTCAGTGGCTTCAGGAACTTGGTGATGTTGTATGGAACTTCCACGACATGATCATGGACTTTGAGGTGCACGTGCAGCAGGTGTGCATCCAAGGTTCTCAGTCGAAAACTTTGGAGTCCACCCAATCGGTGAGCTCCCTTTTTCGGTTTGCACCTCAAGGAATTTTTCTTCAGCAGCATGCCACTATGGATGCACGCCAAGACAACCTTCCAGAGGATCTGCTTACACTATTGGTGGAGCACGAGGATGTCTTAGCTGAGCCTAAGGGGATACCTCTGGTGCAACCCCATGATCACCACATTCTAATCATTCTTAGTGCTTTGCCCGCAAATGTTCGACCATACCGATGCCCTCACATCCAGAAGGCAGAGATTGAGCGCTTAGTGACCGACATGCTTCAGTCAGGTAACATCCAGCCAAGCACTAGTTCCTTTTCTTCCCTAATGTTACTTGTCCGGAAGAAAGATGGGACTTGGTAGTTCTATGTGGACTATCGGGCACTTAATGCCATCACCGTCAATGATAAATATCCTATTCCGATGATTGAAGAGCTCCTCGACGAGCTGACTGGAGTGACCATCTTCAACAAGCTTGATCTCCGTTCGGGGTATCATCAAATCAGAGTGCAGCCAGATGATGTCCACAAGATAGACAACCTTCCCCACCCATGATGACCACTTCAAGTTCTTGGTCATGCAATTTGGGATGACCAATGCACAAGCCACCTTCTAGAGCCTCATGAATGACTTATTCTGTCCATTCCTCCGCCGATTTGTCTTGGTATTCTTCGATGATATATTGATCTATAGCACATCATGGGCGGATCACTTGGAGGATCTCAGGCATGTCTTCTCCATTTTATGAGCTAATTCATAATTCCTTAAGTGCTCAAAGTGCACCTTTGGTATGAACAGGTGGAGTACCTTGGCCACATCATCTCTCGCGAAGGGGTTTCCACTAACACTTCGAAAGTGACGCTATTCTCTCATGACCGACCCCCACTGGTGTTCGGGCACTCTGTGGATTCTTGGGCCTTACAAGGTATTACCGACGCTTCATCAGTGAGTATGGGTCAATTGCTAGTCCCCTCATTGCCCTCCTCAAGAAGGGGGCCTTTACGTGGACATAGGCAGCCCAAGAGACTTTTGAGAGGCTGAAGCAGGCCATGGCGACCGCCCCAGTTTTGGTTCTTCTAGATTTTAGTCGCTCCTTTGTGGTGGAGACAGATGCTTTGGCTGCCGGTCTTGGTGTCATTCTTCTTCAGAATGAGCGGCCTATTGCCTTTTTTAGCAAAACTCTTGTTGGCCGCTCTTTATCACTATTAGCCTATGAGAAGGAGATGTTTGCCATAGTGCATGTAGTTACCAAATGGCTCCTTTACTTGCTCGGCCGCCGATTCATCATCCGTATAGATCATCAGCTTTTGAAGTATTTTCTTGAGCAGTGGGTGTCAACTTTGGCGCAGCAATGGTGGGTTAGCAAGCTTCTAGGCTATGATTATGAGGTAGTATACAAGAAGGGAGCAGAAAACACGATGACAGATGCTCTCTCTCACCGACCTTCTGAGGGGACTTGTCTTGTGCTGTCTATACCCTTCTGTCCTTTCATACCGGAGCTACGGCGAGCTTAGTTGGAGGACTCATCCATCCCTGAGATGGTTACTCGTCTACAAGGCGACCTTGCTGCCCTTCCTTTCTTTGTGTGGAAAGATGAACTTCTCTTTTGGAAGGGACGATTATGGGTTCCGGATGCATATGACCTCTCACAGCACATTCTCTCTCATTTCCATGACACACCATTAGATGGCCATGAGGGTTCCTTCTGAACATATAAGAGGGTCAGTCAGATCTTCTTATGGCAAGGCCTTTGGAGGGTGGTTCAGCCCCTTCCCATTCCCGACAAAGTATGGGAAGATGTGTCTATGGATTTCGTGGAGGCCTTGCCCGTAGTGCATGGCAAATTAGTGATTTTGGTGGTTGTGGACCGCTTGTCCAAGTATGGGCATTTCTGTGCCTTGAGCCATCCATTCACCACCAAAATAGTGGCTGGGATATATGTTCATGAGATAGCTAAGATGCATGGCATGCCTCGCACCATTTTTTCCGATCGAGACCAGATCTTCCTCTCTCAGTTTTGGAGCGAGTTCTTTGCACTTCAGGGCACAAAGCTTCATATGAGTACCACTTATCACCCCATAGACAGACGGGCAGACAGAGGTGTTAATTGCTGCTTGGAACAATTTTTGCGGTGTTTCATCGGGGATCAGCCCCGTTGATGGCTCTACATCCTTCCTTGGGCGGAATGGTCATACAACACGACCTGTCATACCAGGGCTGGATTCACTCCCTTTGAGGTAGTATATGGGCGCCCTCCTCCTACCGTGTTATCCTCTGTGCCTCACCGCTCTTCCATGGCTGAGGTAGATTATATGCTCCAAACGCGGGATGAGGTTATCCGACAGCTTAAACTCAATTTGCCATCTGCTCAGAACCGTATGAAGCAAGTGTATGATAAGAAGCATGCTGATCAGGAGTTCCATGTGCGCAATCTTGTTAATATCTCGGTGATCCCTCAACATAAGACCAGCTTATTCCAGGTTGACCATGCTAAGTTGGCTCCACGTTACCATGACCCTTATTCCATTATCAAGCGCATCAGACCCTTGTCTCTCGCCTCCGCCATTTTGTTGGGGACCCGACCCTTGTCTCTAGCCCCCCGCCTTCGCCATTGATGGGGCCTCCTGAGCCCAACACAGCCACACCCATCTCTTTGCTTGATAAACGATAGGTGCATCATTCGGGCCGCATTGTCACCGAGGTACTCGTGGCTTGGCATGGTCAACCTCTTCAGGATGCCACTTAGATGCTTGAGGAAGAGTTCATGGAGCGATACCCTACTTGGTCACCATGAGGACAAGGCAAAAGGATTAATTTGGATGTCTCACTCAATTTGTACTCTTAACAATTTTTGAATACTCTATTTACTGAAAATAATGACAATCATTGCATAAAATTGCCACTTAAATACTAGGCAAGTAAAATTATCAAAATAATCCTGTCCTCTTTTTCAAATTTTGAATATTTTATTTACTGAAAATAATGACAATGATCGCATAAAATCACCACTTAAATACTTAGCAAGTAAAGTTACCAAAATACCCTTGTCTTCTTATGTAATTTCACTTCATGAACTTTTAGCATGCAATCAAAATTTGGCATGCAAAAAGCATTCCAACCAGAAAGAATTAGCATATAAGAATTGCTAAAATTAAAATTTCTGACCAACCAAAATAATAGGACAAATTACCGAATTAGTCCTAGGGCTAGTTTGGTCCTTTTACCCTTATGAACACCAAAACCAAACATTTATCTATCATCATATCAGCATATAAACATGCATAAAATAGTGAAGTAAAGTTGCTGAACATAATTTAGCTACCCAAAAAATTTACCTAGTGAATTGATTGAAATACCCCTAGGGCTATTAAGGTCAATTCTTTACACTTTTCTAATCACTTAAGCAATCAAATAATGATTATAACATCCTCCATGAAATATAGATGAGAGAATATCTAGGTATGAAATTCATGAAAGGAATAATCAATTCAATCAACTAGTTAGGGGGACCAAAGAACCCTAGCGCCAACAAGGGCCTAATCCAATGCCCAAATTGATAAATTCAAACAAACAAATATGGCCAATCAACATGTAATTCACTCAATTTCAAATAAATATAAAAAAGGCCCATGAAATAATTTGAAGGGAGAAAGTAATTAGGGTTTCTCCAATTCAATTGAAAAAACCCTAGATCAAAAGAAAAACTTCGACTTTCTCAAAATCCACTGACCAAACTCCTTAATTTGAGTTTAGATACCATTGTAGAGTGGCGGTGCAACAAAAGGTGGAGGGCAAAGGCCCTTGACATTTGCGCAATTGAGAAAATCGACCTCTTTTTCAAAATCTCCTCACATGCATATATAAAAGTATTCAATTATGAGCAATATAACATGATAGAGATAGGGCTCTCCCCTAATCTCAAGTATTTTATGCCTCCCCGTCCAAATGGGCTCTTAAATGTGGGCCGTCTTCATGACTCTACACAAACTCTCCTACAGTTAATTACAAAGGGTGTGGGCTCAGCACTAAGCCCACGAAAGCCTAAGCCTATGCACATGATTATACCTATGACATAGTTAACCTCTCACTAACCACACGAGTTCTATCATTAACACATAATCAAGATTAGGGCCCTACAATATAGATATGCACATCCTAGCCACTTGCCCAGTATACATGCATGTTAATTGAGTGTATGTCCCATAATGAACATGTGTCTAAGTGGTCCTCGTGGCTTATACTGGCTCACCCGAACCATAAACAAGGCCAACTATGTGAGCCAAAACTCATACCATGGTCCAACATTTCTCTAGGTGCTATAGGTGCTATTTGCTAGAAAGTAAGAACCAGTGTCTCATGTGTTAAGAAGAAAGTATACAAGAATCAAAAGCTGCTACACTGATTTTGAGTCCAAATTCCATTTGGCAGAAAAGTTTAAGGGCTCAAACTAGTTTAAGGCCTATAACACATTTCCTAAACTGCAATACGTTATGTACAAACTCGCAAGCTGCGAGTTTGACAAATTGCCTACTTCTACTGTGAGGCGACAACAACAGTACGCCGAGAGGAGGGCCGGATTCCGGGCTTCGCATTCTGATTGCCCACTCCTCTGGTTGCCCGTTCAGGCTCCCTCTTCCCACTCCCACTCCCTCTTGACGTTGTCACAGTTTCAGCTGCAGCACTTTGCATTCTTCTCCTACCATCTGCAGCTCCTTCTGAACTGTTATTGTATTGAACCTCAACTTCATTCAAAATCTGCTGCTGCTCGACCTCGGCCGCCTTCGACAGGGATGTTGTCCAGCGGTCGGTGGAGTCCGCTGAGTTGGGCTCCCAAGACGACGACACAGAAGCCCCGCCACCACCGCTCCAGTCATTGTGGCAGCCGTTGGAAAGGAAGAAGAAGCTGTTGCTGCCTGCAGATTCTTGTTGTTCCATGTCAGCCCCTCCCACATCCCTCACGGTCACGTATTTGTGGAGGCTTGGCTCTACAAGGTCGTTATGATCCAGAGCCACTTCAGATTCTACAAATGAGTGGTTCTTCTTCTCAACCCACATCTTTCTGTCCGCGAAACCGCCATTCAATCCGTTGATCAAGTTGTCACGATGGTTGGGAGTTCTATCTGCATCAGGAGTGTTTTTGCCGCCAGTGGAGGTGGTTGAGAGAGTGGAATTTGCACAGGAATTGAGATCTGCTACAGCTTCCAAGATGGAACAAGCCTTAGTAACACAAGGAGGGAGACTGAAACCAATGGCTTCATGCTGGGAGAGGTTTTGGGCATCCTCCATTAGTAACGAAGCAAAAGCGGATGGATTGAGGAGGAGGTCTAGGTCTCTGGACCTCCTTGATGACCTGCTTCTTGTTAAAGTTATGGGATTGAGCGTCTCTACCCCTGGAACCACTCTCTCGCTTTCCAATTGCTTCTGGCTTGCATATATGCGTTCCTCCATTATCTCATGCTTCAGCTGCGGCTGCTGGTCGGCTGCCCTGCAGCTGATCAGCTGCTCCCGGATGCCTTTGCTGGTGACTGTGCTATTGTTGCTACCATCACAACTTTCCAAGACTCTCTCGCCTGATCTTTGAATGTGAGCGACATTGTGGCTTGATTTCTGTTTTTTTTTCACAAAGAGGAAAGGCATTCAATGATTGCTCAACAAATAGTCAAATTCTGCTACCCGAATAAAAGTCCATATCTTGAATTCAGTTCCAGAGGAAAATCTTTGCCTGAACATTTCTTTGAAAAAAATAAGAAATGCATGCAACAATTTAGGAATAAAGTGCAAATCACCAAAGAGTATCCTCTTGTAATTCGTGTGAATTAAAGATGAAACATGTTCATCTCTGTTGGAATCATGTCAATGCTCTTGAGATCAAAATGTCATCAGCGTACAAAAAAAATAACGATGGAGAAGAGAGAGGAATTCACCTGAGAGACAAGCATGTGAGAGGTAGTTTTGTCCACAACATCAGCAACTTGCTTGCTGTTATTTAATGGCATTTTATTGGCAAGATTAGGCTTCTGGTTGTTGGAATCGTACTGATTTCTGGAAGCAAGATGTTGTGACCTTATATTAGCAGCATTATCATCGATCTCGCTCATGGGGTTTCTTCTGAGAGGTGACTGCTCTGCTTTTCTGGAAGAACTTCGGCTGAGAGATGGCTGGGGAGCGGCATTCTCATTTGAAGCAGCAGAAGGAGCGGCTCTGCTAGAATTGGGCGCCGGAGACCGGGACCTGGGAGATGCTGCGCTGCGTGCGGACTCAACTCCTCTTTTCAGGGGTTGACCTGAAGTGGTTGCTGGAGCAGGGGTGGAAGAAATCACCTTTTTGGCGGTGGATGTGGTGGCGGGGACAGAGACCATCCTAGCAGGCCGCTTGCTGTTCTCCGTGGTGGGAGTATCCGACCTCCGCCTTGGAGAGCGGCTTGTCCTCCGCCTATCGCCGCTGCTACCACCCCTCCGCCCTTCGTCACCTGCACTGGAAGACCGCTTCAAGTGGGACCTCCGTCCACTCCCATCTCGGTCCCTGCTGGAATTTCTCCTGTGAACAGGCGTAGCAGCAGATCTCTGAGCCCTCTCGTCATCGCCCTTCCCAAAACCTTGGCTATCGGTATCAAAATCGTAGCTCCTCTTGGATCCAGAGTATCTCCGTGGGTGATGGTGATTCTCAGCGCTGGAGCCACCTTTCCCGGAGGAGCTCCGGCTGAGCCTCCCACACTGGATGAGGATGGCGTCCAGCTCCTCCTTCGTGCAGCTCGACGTCCTCACAGCGGCCGCGCCGCCTACACTGCCGCTACCGCCGCAGGAATCATCAGACTCCTTGACTGCCTTGTAGCTTCTCCTGGGCGGCTTCTCTTTCGCCTCCTCTTCATCACTGATAGGGACTGAAACAGGGTTCTCCTTCTTCTTCCCATTTTCTTTCTCTTTTAACAGTGGGGTGCCGACTCCCACCTCCTGAGACTCAACCGAAGCAGCAGCCACGGCAATCTTTGGACTACGATGAACCTCAGAATGTGAGGCAGCAGAAGGAAAATCGCCGCTGCCGGAGCTCTCCTTGTCCACCCGCTTCTTGCTCAGGCAAAGACCCATTCTTTCTTTCAAGTCGCACACAGAAAGTGAGAGAGGGAGAGAAACAGAGGGGAGGAGGGGGAAGAACGGGGGAGAAGACGGCGAGAGAAGTGTGAGGATGAGTTAATTATAAGAACGACAGGAAAAAGGTTGGAACTTTTTTGAAAAGGGGGTCAAGACAGAGGAATTCAAATCAGGCTCAACGGGCGGGATCTTGGTTGTCTCGGTGGTGCTGCGGCTGCTGAAGGGGATTAGAGATGTGAGGAAACGAGGAAAGAGCCGTTGCCTGTTAGGGTGCGGTAGAAAAAAAATTTGTGTGTCAGAAAATCGAATTTGTAAACTGGCTTTCGAAATTTAAATTTTGTAACGGCTGCTAACGATTCAACTGATACTGCTCCAGTCACACACGAGGTGTTGAGTTAAAAAATATATCGCTCGGAAAAGGGGGTTCAGTAAACGATAATTGTTTCTTATGCCACCTGAGATCTACCACTTGGAATATGAAGTATATTGGATATAAGCCCTTTGTCCACAAAAGCGTTTGTATTAGAAAATTAAAATGAACTAATTTTACTTTATTTTTTATTAAATTTAGATACTTATTTCCAAATGGAGAAATTATAAAAAGATGATGTATAACTAGAGCCGCATCTTACTAAAGTTGTAGCTCCTTGTCCGAGATCATGGGTCTTGCTATATACATCTCTAGCTGGTTTTTTCCATATTACTTGGTTGAAGAAGCCAATATTTTATATTCAATGGTTTTTAAAAAAATGTCACATTACTTGTTTTAGGACAAAATTGCCTTTAGGTTTTAAATAAAACCCAATACCCATACATATTGTAATAAATAAATGCCGGAACAATGTGGTGTCATTCCAGTGGGGATGATTGATCGGCGACAGTCAAAAGTTGCCAATGGGAGGTGACCAGTGGTGACTCACTAGCAAGTTGCTGGAATCAATAAACATCCGATTTTTTACATGACATAAGTTGTTTAGGGTGGAAAAGGCTTTATTTTGGTGGATCCGATCACCCTTTAACCTGGATAATGGATAAGATTGGTATTTGCATACATTACAACGGAGAGGTAGGCAATGATAATGTACATATAGGTGGAAAAGTACAGTTGATGAACATTGATCCATTTGTGAGGTTCGGCAAGCTGCTGCTTCAAGTCAAAGAACAACTTGCTGTCAATGGTAATGTGACATTGAAGTATTTAATTTCATCTTCGTAATCATCCATTATATATGAATTAGAAGATGATGAGGACCTACAATCAGTGTTTTTTATTCATAAGAAGGCAAATAAAGAGGTGTTATCATTGTATGTCAAGATTAAAGAACCCAACAATGGTGACAAATTACCATAAGTAGAAAGGAACCAGACATTCAATAAAGCAAAATCACTAGTGGTATTTGGTCACCCTAGCTCTAACTTTCGATTGCAAATAGGAGTCAATGATACACAATTTAATTTTGAAACTGTCCAATAACAATGAATTTTAGATTACACGATAGTTTACTTTATCGTGTACTCGAACATACGCTATATAACCTATCGTGTTCAGTACAAATAGTGTTAAGCAAAAATATAATATTTATAATATCGCATAACTAATGATGCAAAATACAATAATGATATAACACTAATTCTTTTTAGCATAGATTGAATAACATAGCTTGTATAAATATCATGTTAGTGACAACACAATATAATTTATAAGTGTGTAACCAAATACACGATTCAAGTTATATAGCGTATTGATTAGCACATTAATATCCATTGCATGATTGGGAGAACTAAGAAATTTCAACTTAAAAAATCCATGTCACACTTTGTACAACAATCCAATTCCTACAAAACTTTGAACAAAGTCAATCAGACTGGATTAGAAGTGTCGCCAACAATGGGTGCGATAAGGACTTCATTTGATAACTATGAACCCCATATAGCCTTGGCAATTACAACGGCCAAAAAATAGAAGAAGTGTGGGGTGTTGATCAATGGAACGAGAATGATATAATTACATATAAAGTATGTCTGACCACGAAGAATTAAGACACAAAGAGGTACTCAATAATTTTGACGTTGAGGCCAAAGCAGAGTGGGAGACAGTCGATGATAACAACCTATTGGAACCGAATATTAGTGAGGACGAGCTAATGACTAGAAGTTTGCAAGTAAAGGACTACCAAAATCTACTCCAAATTGGGGCACTTTCCTAAGCCTAGTATATTTCAAGAGGGTTTTGATCAACCTTCCAATAAAGGTGAATTTCACATATCGTGTTGTGGTTGAGAACAAGAATACGAATGCCACAAAAGTGCTCCACCAGTCTTGTAATTGGTACATAAGGGCTTCAAACATAGGAGATTATGTGAGTGTGATGAGGTTAGTATCTGACCATTCATGTGGAATGGAAAGGAAGTCAACTAACCATCCTTTAGCATCGCACCTTTGGATTGCACAAAAATGTTATGGGTTGTTTAAAGATTCAATAGACATTATACCGAAAGCATAACAAAATATATTTCGAAGCATTAGGGTATAAATGTGAACTACAAGAAATGCTAACATGCAGGTAAAACAAATTTATGATATTCCTTGAATCACATTTTAAAAAATATGACATTTGAATATTATGTGTTATCGGTCACACGAGGATGTTACAGTCACATATGCTCACAACACGACCTATTAACTTATCGTGTTAGCATGTACATGATGATTACACAATTCAGGTTTACAAAAACACAACTACTAATCTCGTCATGCTCTCGGGAACATAGCCTATTAACTTGTTTAATCTATATTAGAATATTAACTACTTAAAATCCAGTCGTGCAGGTAAAGCATTGAGTGATTTAATAGATAGGGACCCAGACGAATCCTATCACATACTTCATGCATATGCAATTTAGATAAAAAGGATTAATCCAGGAAGTGTAATAGTTCCAATTAGATCATGTGATATTCGCATACCTATAGGGGGATACAATTTTAAAAGAGTCTTTTGGATGTTTGGCTTGGTTGCGAAAGCCTTTAAAACAACATTGATGTCATTGCTAACCATAGATGTGACTTTCTTAAAGGTAAAGTATCTTGGTCAGCTATTGATAACAACTGCACTAGACGGGAACAATAATATGCTATGCGCGCATTGCCGTGGTCGAGAATGAGTGTAAGAAAACATTGAGCTGGATTATGAAATTGCTTAAAAATAATCTATTTTATGATCCTCTAGCCGAGTTGATACAATTATTTTTGATAGAATGAAGTGCTTGTCAAATGCTATTAAGTAGTATTTTTCGTCACATGGTAGTAAATATGTTGGACAAATTCAAAGACAACTACCTAAAGAACCAGCTCTATGTGGCAACTAAAACTTTTAGATAGAATGTGTATGATGAAACAATGAATAACATTAAAGAACATAATCATGAAGCAATTGCTTAGCTAAATAAGATGGTGCAAAGCACTGGGCCAATGTTTTATTTCCAGCCAAAAGATATAGAACACTCAGCTCAAACAGGTTTGAAACTGCTAATGCAATGTTGAAAAAAACAAGGTTGATGCCTATTACTTGGTTAATTGAGCATATAAGGGAGCACACAACCGCAAAATATGACTGAAGATTAAACCCCATTTGCTCGTAAACACATCGAAAGCAGAAGAGAAGAAGTAAGGAATGTGCATGTATTGTCGATATCAATGTATGAATTCACTACAACAAAATGTATCATTAGCAACACTTTTATTAGCGATGCAAATAGAAGCGTTTCTAAAAACTGCTATTTGCGACACATAAATTCGCGTTGCAAAAAAATTACCTATTAGCGATGCTTTTTATTAAGCATCACTAATAGTTATAAAAAGCGTTGCAAATAAAAACTGTAGTAATAGCGACACTTAATAAAAAGCGTCACTAATATATGTCTATTAGCGACACATAAAACAAGTGTTGCTAAAAGATATTTATTTTTTTTAAAAAAGAAAAATATCATAACTATTAGCAACACTTTGTCTAAAGTGTCACTAATAGTTTTAATAATAGCGACACTTATTAGAAAGCATCTCAAATAGTTATGCTATTAGCGACACTTAATAAAAGCATCACTAATAGTAATTAATTCAAAATTAAAAAAATAAATTTTTAGAACTATTAGTGACGATTTCAAACAAGCGTCGCAAATAGCATTGATAATAGCGTGTTTGTAATTAATTAATTTTAATTAATAAGTAAGTATATAATAAATAAATATTAAAAAATTTAAAATAAACTTCTTAAATATAATATATTTTATTAAATATTTACTATTTGTATATATAATATATAAATATTAAATTTTTAATAAAAGGTAATGTCAATAATAGATTAAACTTTCACTATTTATATATAATATATTTTATTTCTTAAATTTTCTTATTAATTTTAAAATATAATTTATAATAAAAGAGAGAGAGTGAAGAGAGTGAGAGAGAGAGAGAGAGAGAAGAGGAGAGGGAGGGAGGGAGAGAGAGGGTGAGGTGAGATAAGAGATAGTGGGGGAGAGAAGGGAGAGAGAGGGTGAGGTGAGAGAGGGTAGATAGAGAGAGTGATGAGAGAGAAGAGAGAGAAAGTGGAGAGAAGAGAGAGGGTGAGGTGAGAGAGAGCGATGAGAGAGAGATATGAGAGATCGAAAGAAAGAGGAGAGAGAGGGTGAGGAGAGAGAGATAGGATGAGAGAGAGTGTGTGTTATGAGAGAGGAGAGGGAGATTAATTTTATTTTATTAGGATTTTTTTATAAATTATTATATTTTAAAACTAATAAAAAAGAAATAAATTTAATATTATTAGCGACATATAAGAATATGTGTCTCTAATAGACTAGGTATAATCGACGAATATAGTTATATGTCGTTAATACCTAGTCTATTAGCGACGCATATTACTATATGTCGCTAATAATATTTATTTTATTATTTTTAAAATAAATTTATAAAAATAAAAAATTAAAATTAGAGGAGAGATAGTGTGTAGAGAGAGAGGGGGAGAGAGAGAGAGGAGAGAGAAGGAGAGCAGAGAGAGAAGAAAGAGAGAGGAGAGAGAAGGAGAGCAGAGAGAGAAGAAAGAGAGAGGAGAGAGAAGGAGAGCAGAGTGGGAGGGACGATAGAGAGGTGAGAGAGAAGGAGAGGAGAGAGGAGAGGAGATAGAGAGGAAAGAGAGAAGATGGAGATTAATTAAAATTTAATTTTTTAAGAATTTTTCTTATAAATTATTATATTTTAAAAATAAAAAAATTAAATAAATATTATTAGCGATGTACAAGAATATGCGTTGCTAATACCTAGTCTATTAGCGACAAATATTACTATGCATCGCTAATAATATTTATTTTATATTATTTTTATTATTTTAAAAATAAATTTATAAAAATAAAAAAAACATAAAAAATTAAAATTAGAGGAGATAGTGAGTAGAGAGAGAGGAGAGAGGGGGAAAGAGAGAGAGTGTAGAGAGAGAGGAAAGAGAAAGAGGGAGATTAATTTAATTTAATTTTTGTAAGATTTTTTATAAATTAATATATTTTAAAAATAAAATAAATATTTAAATAAATATTATTAACGGCGTATAGGAATATGCGTCGCTAATATGCTAGGTATTAGCTACACATATAGTTATACGTCGCTAATAGCTAGTCTATTAGCGACTAATATTATTATGCATCACTAAAAATATTTATTTTATATTATTTTTATTATTTTGAAAATAAATTTATAAAAATAAAAAATTATAAAAAATTAAAATTAGAGGAGAGATAGTGTGTGGAGAGAGAGGAGAGAGGGGGAAAGAGAGAGAGTGAGGAGAGAGAGAGGAGAGGGAGATTAATTTAATTTTAATTTTTTAAATTATTATATTTTAAAAATAATAAAAAAGAAATTAAATAAGTATTATTAGAGACGTATAGGAATATGCGTTGCTAATACCTAATCTATTAGTGAAGAATATTACTATGCATCGCTAATAATATTTATTTTATATCATTTTTATTATTTTAAAAATAAATTTATAAAAATAAAAAATCATAAAAATTTGAAATTAGAGGAGAGATAGTAGCAGAGAGGGGAGAGAGGGGGAAAGAGAGAGAGTGAAGGGAGAGAGAGAGTGGGTAGAGAGCGAGGAAAGAGAGAGAGGGAGAGAGAGGAGAGAGAAGGAGAGAGAGAGGAGAGGGAGGAGATAGAGGAGAGAGAAGGAGAGAGGGGGAGGGAGAAAGAGGGAGAGAGAAAGAGGGAGAGAGAGAGAGAGAGGGAGGAGAAAGAGAAGAGAGAGAGAGTGTGTGTGGAGGGAGGTGAGAGAGAAGAGGAGAGGGAGGAGAGATTGTAGAGAAAGTAAGAGTATTTGTGACGCTTGTGGATAAGCGTCACAAATAATACGATTTTAGTGACGTTTATCTATAAGCGTCATAAATGAAAATAATTGGCGACGTTTTATCAACCGTTGCCAAAAGATAGATTGTTGCGACGCTTAGATAAAGCATCACAAATACATTCATTTGTGACGCTTTCTAAGCGTCATAACAAAGAACAGGCGCGAGCACAACATATGCATGCGTGCCATGTGGAAATTTCAACCACATGGGCAATATTTCAACCACGCAGGTGATATATATTCGTTTGCGTGCGATTTTTCCCTCGCTCCCTCCCCCTCCTCGCCACCCCCCGCTAACTTGTGCCAACCGCCGCAGTGTGCTGACCAATGTCGTCCACCCGACTGCACCCCAACCACCGTCTCTTCCCGCATCCCAGCCACCCCGTGTGGTCCGCCCCACTGCACCCCAACCGCCCGTCAGCCCCTGTGTCCCCACCTCCCATTTGCCATGTTGCACCCCAGCCGCCCTCTGCCGCTGTTACGCATGTTTACCCAAGCTCTCTTTCCGCTCTGTTGATATTCTATTTGCTTGCACTAGGCTACTTAATTTATTATTTGCTTATGTAATAATTAGTATAGCTTGGATATTATGGTAGTGAGTTGTAACGGGCCAGCTAGTGTCCCCGCTGATTAGTCGGGCCCACTAGCTGGCACGACCCCGAAGGAGAGAGGTATGGCTCCCTATATGGGTCGTCTTCTTCCTTTGTGTTTTCCTTATGCAATAGAAATCAGTCTTTCCTTCTTCCTTCTTACTCTCTTCTACCTTCCCTTGCATGATTTGTGCGAGGTACCGATTGTGCCTACACTGGGCACAACACTGGTATCAAAGCCGTCACGATCCCCAGCCATGGCAAGAGGCAAGCAGCCAGCCGCGGCCCCTGTAGTTCAGCCCGAGAAGGAGAATGAGATCTCAGCGGACAGCCCCAAAACAGCCCCTGAGACCATCAGCCCTCCCGTTCTTGTGCAAATCATGGCCAAATTGGAGACCTTGTCCATGGCCGTGGCCCAGCTTCAAGCAGTGCCCTCAATGCCCTTGCTGCCAGACCCCAACCAGCCAACGTGGAGAAGGGAGAGTCGTCCCAGGCCCAAGAGAACCATTAACCTGGACCTCAGACGACAACAAATAGAGATGCGTACCCGCCCTAGCCCTCTGTGCGTTTCGGTACATTCGAACAGCCAGAGGAGGAGGACGCCAGGGTTGGGATATGCGAGGCCCGCTAGGTGTTTGGGAAAATGCCCCAATGATACCATCACCCATAAATATGTTTCAGGAGATGGAGGACGACTGGGAGGAGTACTCGGGCTCTCGTGGAGGGGCACGGGGAGGAGCATAGCCCTGTTTGGCCCGCTTACCATTTCCGTGTTACAATGGGGACAACGATCCGGTGGAGTGGTTGTATAAGGTGGAGAAGTTCTTCGCCTATCAAGGGACGCACTCTGAGGATGAACGATTACGCATAGCTGCATTCCACTTGGACGGTGATGCTTCTGTTTGGTTTCAGAATTTTGAGGAGGAGGTTTGATACCCCACATGGGCCGCATTCACTAATGAATCGTGCATCCAGTTCAGCCCCAACGAGTTCCAGGACTTCAACAAGATGCTGTCCACCATGCGCCAAACCACCACCGTGAGGGCTTATTACACGGAGTTCATAAAAATCATGAACCATCTTCCCAAGTGGCTGGTGGCAGACTTGGTGGGGACATTCAAGAGAGGACTCAAATTGGAGATATTAGAGGAAATACACCACTTTGCATGCTCAACTATGCGGGACGTCGTGCGGCATGCACTAATTGAGGAGGAGAAACTGGATCGGCAACGAAGGGCTGGTTGGCTTGGGCCCTACCTTCGGCCCCCACTTGGCGCTAGGCCCCTATGCACACCAGCCAACAACAATCACAAGCCGCTCGGGCCCCCTCCACCAAGTCCGCTCATACGATGCCTCACGCTGACACATATGGAGGAACGTCAATCGAAGGGGCTGTGTTTCAAATGTGATGAAAGGTTTGTACTTGGGCATCGATGCTCCATCAAGGGCAGTCTACTCGTGGAGGAGGTCAAAGAAGAGGTGAATGTGGTGGACAGGGAGGATTGCTCCCACTATGACAACGTGCTGCCCGAAATCTCAATCCATGCCTTCTCTGAGGCCTTCACTCCTCGCATGATGCAAGTCAAAGGCCATCTCAAGCAGCAACAAGTGGCTATCCTTATTGACAGTGGCTATACCCACAACTTCATCAACAATAAGGTGGCCCAACATCTTGGCTGTTTCGTGTCAGATTTGAAACTATTCGATGTTTTTATCGGTGATGGGAAGCACCTCAGGAGCTCCAGGGTATGTGCACACGCTGCACTAGCTCTTCAGGGCCACACCTTCATCACCGACCTCTCCTTGCTGCCCACGAAAGGGGCGGACATGGTGCTAAGGGTTCAGTGGCTGCAGGAACTTGCGGACGTGGTATGGAACTTCTGTGAGATGGTTATTGATTTTGAAGTTCAGGGACAGCGGGTGAGGATCCAAGGGTCTCAGCGGGGCACCCTTCTCTCCACCCAGTCTGCGGACTCCTTCTTTTGTTTTGCACCCCAAGGGTTCCTCTTGCAACAATGGGCAGTGGTAGAGATGCGCCAAGAAGAGCTGCCTAAGGACCTTCTTGCCCTACTAACGGACCACATGGACATGTTTGATGAGCCCAAAGGCCTTCCACCCGTGCGGCATCATGACCACCACATTCCCATCATTCTAGGGGCATCTCCAGCCAATGTTCGCCCTTACAGCTATCCCCGCATCTAGAATGCGGAGATAGAGCGCCTCGTTGCTGAATGCTACAATCCTGCATCATACTCCCCAGCACGAGCGCCTTCTCCTCTCCTGTATTGCTTGTTCGCAAGAAGGTTGGCACTTGGCGCTTTTGCGTCGACTACCAGGCATTGAACACCATTATGGTCAAGGTCAAGTACCCTATCTTGGTGATTGAGGAGCTTCTGGATGAGTTGGCTGGTGCAACAGTCTTTAGCAAACTCAATCTTCGATCGGTTTATCATCAGATTCAGGTGTAGCCAGTCGACGTGCATAAGACCACCTTCCACACTCACTACGACCATTTCGAGTTTCTAGTCATACCATTTGGGCTCACCAACCCCCTTCAACTTTTCAGAGCCTTATGAACGATCTCTTCAAGCCATTCCTTTGCTGATTCCTTCTGGTTTTCTTTGATGACATACTTGTCTACAACAAATCATGGGCGGAACATTTGGAGCACCTCAGGTTTGTCTTCTCCGTTATGAGATCTAATTCCTTATTCCTTAAACATTTGAAGTGTTCTTTTGGCAGCCTACAGGTCAACTATCTTGGCCACATTATCTCTCTGGACGGAGTTGCCATCGACCCCTCTAAGGTGTCGACCATGCTTTCTTGGCCGACGCCCACATGTGTCCGTGCACTGAGAGGTTTCTTGGGCCTCACTAGATACTACTGGAGGTTTATTAGCCACTATGGAGATATCGCCCGCTCCCTCACCGAGCTCCTGAAGAAGGGCAGATTCACTTGGACGGAGGCTACCCAAGTGGCTTTTGATATGCTGAAGCTGTCCATGGCCTCTACCCCCATCCTCATTTTACCGGATTTCAGCCGCCCTTTCGTGGTTGAAACAGATGCTTCAGAGGCTGGCCTGGGTGTGGTACTCCTGCAGGACGAGCGACCTATTGCCTTCTTCAGTAAGGCCTTTGCAGGTTGTTCCTTAGCACTGTCTGTCTATGAGAAGGAGATGCTGGTCATAGTCCTTGCTGTCGACAAATGGCGACCTACTTCCATGACACACCACTAGCCGGCCATGAAGGGGCGTTCTGCACTTATAAGAGGGTCAGCCAGAGCTTTATGTGGCAGGGTATTACGCGGGCTGTTCAGGACTATGTCGCCGCCTGTGATGTATGCCAATGAGCCAAAGCTACCACAACATCCCCTGCCCGATTACTTCAACCTCTACCCATTCCCGACAAGGTTTGGGAGGATGTTTCGATGGACTTCCTAGAGGCCTTTCCCTTGGTGCAAGGCAAGCCCATGATCCTTGTGGTAGTGGATCAGTTGTCTAAGTACGTGCACTTCTGCGCTCTTGGACACCCCTTCACCGCTAAGATAGTGGTAGAGATTTATGTGTGGGAGGTTGCTAAGCTCCATGGCATGCCTCGCACTATTGTGTCCAATCGCAACAGGGTATTCATCTCTCACTTTTGGCAGGAGTTCTTTGCCCTGCATGGCACTACTCTTCACATGAGCACTGCCTACCACTCAGAGACAGCCGGCCAGACCGAGGTGGTGAACCGCTGCCTGGAACAGTATCTCAGGTGCTTTGCTATGACTCAGCCCTGCCGATGGCTCCAACTTCTTCCATGGGCAAAATGGTAGTATAACATCGCCTTCCACACGAGCACAGGGTTCACGCCTTTTGAGGTATTGTATGGACGTCCACCCCCGACCTTGTTGTCATATGTTATGTTCCTCACTTTTGTCACTGAGGTGGATTATATGCTTTAGACACGGGATAAGATTCTCCGTCAGCTTAAGTTGAACCTCGCCTCAACTCAAAACCGAATGAAACAGGTACATGACAAAAAGCATACTGATTGGGAGTTTAGCGTGGGCAACTTGGTCTACATCTCAGTCCTTCCTCAGTGTCAGACCTCATTATTCTAGCCAGAGCATTCCAAGCTTGCCCCCCATTACCATGGGCTGTATGCTGTTGTGGAGTGCATTGGTCCAGTGGCTTACCATCTCGCTCTACCGCCTGACTCATTGGTCCATCCAGTCTTCCATGTCTCCAGACTCCGCCGTTGTGTGGGAGACACCTCCCTGGCTGCCGATGCTCCACCGCCTCCATTGATGGGACTGGCTCCCATGGCAGAACCCACCCCTTCCTGGGTGCTTGATAAGTGTCGGGTCAACCATTTCGGCCGAATTATTATAGAAGTGCTCATTTTGTGGCAGAGCCAGCCACTTCAGGATTCCACTTGGGTGTCAAAGGATGTGTTTATGGCTTGCTACCCAGCGTGGTCACCTTGAGGTCAAGATGAATAGCAGAAGCATGGTGGAGTGTTATGCACGTTTACCCTGGCTCTCTTTCCGCTTTGTTAATCTTCCATTTGCTCGAACTAGGCTACTTAATTTATTATTTGCTTTTGTAATAATTACTATATCTTGGATATTATGGTAGTGAGTTGTAACAGACCAGCTAGTGTCCCCGCTAATTAGTCAGGCCCACTAGCTGGCTCCCTATATAGGTCATCTTCTTCCTTTGTGTTTTCCTTATGCAATAGAAATTAGTTTTTCCCTCTTCCTTTTTACTCTCTTCTACCTTCCCTTTCGTGATTCGTGTGAGGTACTGATTATGCCTACACCGGGCACAACAGCCGCCCGCATCCTTTCCACCCAACGCGATCCACCCCGTTGCACCCTAGCCGCCCATCCGCCCTGGCATCCTAGCCTCCTGTCTGCCCTGGTGCATCCCAGCCACCCTTTGCTGCTTGCTTCCTTTCCGCTAGCCGCGGTCTGCCCCACTGCACTCTAGCCACCCATTTGCCACCGTGTCCCAGCTGCCCATCCGTCCCGCTGCACCCCAGCCACCCTTCGTCGCCCGCTTCCCCCCCTTCTCCCCTCCTTCCCCTCTGATTTTCGGTGGAGGGGAAGGAGGGGGGTGGAGTCGGGGAGAGATGTGGGAGCGGGAGGGAGGAGGGGGTGGGGGACCGAATTCTGGTGCCCCACCATCCGCAAGTCCCCCACCCCCCTCCTCCCTCCCACTCCCCCCTCTCTCCCTGGCTCCGCCCCCCTCCTCCCCGTTCATTTGCAGAAGAGGGGAAGTAGGGGGGCAGAGCCGGGGAGAGAGGGGGGAGCGGGAGGGAGGAGGGGCGCTGGATGCCGGCTCCCCTTCCCCCTCCACACCCTCCCCTCTCTCCCCAGTGATCCCCCTCCCCTCTCGTCCCCCCCATGCTCCCGGTTTCCCCCTCCTTTGGTCTACAGACCGGAGGAAGGGGCTCTGGGGGCTGGATTCCGGCTCCCCCCTCCACCTCCGGTTGACAGACCCAACACCACATCCACACTCTTCCCAGTCATCCCCCCTCCCCACCTTAGTATCCCCCACCGGCAGGCTATTTTTTTTTATAATTTTTAAGTATATATTTTTATTTTTTATTCCTTTCTGTATTTTTTTAATTTTTGTTTCATATTAGCAACACTTTAAAAAGTGTCGATAATAGTTACGTATTAGCGAAGCATAATTATGTATCGTAAAAAATATAATATTTAGTTACGCTTATCTAAATGTTGCTAATAAGCAGTAGCGATTGCAATTTTATCGATGCATTTTGCGACGCTTTTTATGCATCGCTAATATGCATTAGAGACGCTTACAAGCATTTCTAATACTGTAATTTGTTGTAGTTGATTCTAGATTAACTCGCTATATCACCAGGTAAAATGCAATTAATGTTGTGTGTATGTTCATACCTTATCGTCAATCTCGTGTATGTTTATATGTTAAAATAACACGATAGTTGTGAGCGTTAGGCTTGTGTTGATGGGTCGTGTTTTCGATGACACTCTAATATCACTTATTATGTTCTCATTCATACAATATTCATTCAACAAGATGTAGTGAATCTATTCGAACGTATCTACACATGCGGAAAGTTTCAGCATCTGGGGCCACCATGTAAACATGCAATTACAACAATTGATCACAAACACTTCTATGTGTCTAATTACTGCAAAATATAGTACTCCACATAAACATATAAAATGACATATCGAGAGCCATTATACCCAACAAAAGATAGGCACCAATGAACACTGACTCAAGTTTTGCCTACATTCAACCCACCTATCCCACTCAAGTAGTGGGGGTGTCCATGATAAAAACCAAATAGAGTCGCAACCCAAGGTCAAAGCCCCACACAAATGTGGAGCATGTGGGCAATTGGGTCACAACCACAAACGCTACACCAGCCACAAGAGGACCCTCCAAATGTGGCTACTTGTCCAAGTACAAGCCAAAGGATGGCAATTAAAAGTGTAGAAAAACAACGTAAGGAAAGGGAACATCGATCGGGGTTGCCTTTTCCACCCCTTTCTTTAGCTAATTGAAGGAAAAGCCATTGTACAGTTGTGTTCTTAGAAACATAATTTTTGAAAAATTTCGTGTTATATTATACGATTTTGTATATGCATCATGTTATTGATAACATGACCTTGTTAAAGATCGTGATGCCGATAACACGATATTTTGATCTTTGGTTTGTTAATATTGTATACTGTATACATATCGTGTAATCGGAAACACGATCAATGGTTTTACATGTTACCAATTACATCATAAAAAAGACTTATAATGAATATTATAATTTTTTTGTGTACTATGTGTCACCAATTACACAATATCTTTACGTCGTGTTATAAATGATCAATTTCCAAAGAGTCACTCCAACTTTTGGTGTCACCATTTACTGAAGAGTCAATCCAAATTTCAGCGTAGCAAACATAAATCCGAATTACCAATTTGCTAGGAGTCATCACCAATTTCTGACGTGTTGAGTTCTGAATAAGCAAATATAAATCGACATCTCCTGTTAGATCAAGTAACCATTCGGCGCCCAATGCCAGAGACTGCCAGGAGAAGGCTTGCCTAAGGAACTTAATCGCCGGGTTGGATTGCATACCATCCATCTCCACGAGCACATCATGTTGAGCTTTCTAGAAAAAATACGGAAGCCATGGGGACATTGAAATAATGCATGACTATGACTCATCCCCCTCCAAGGTGGATGAGTAGACTAGTGCAAACGATTAATGTCATGTATTATAAAATGAATTTACCAATTCACCCCATCAATCTTCTGCACCGGTCTTGTCATCCGCCTCAGAGGAGGATGAGTTATAATCTAGTGTTATTTCAATGTCCCCATGTCTAATTGTATTTATCATGGTGGTTCACCAGGTTGTGGTCATGGAGACAAATGGTGTTCGATGTTCTATTTTCAGGTGATATGTTAATGATATCACTAGTAAATGTGTGTGGGGAGTAAGACATGATATAGAGATGCACAGGTTATGTGAATGTCCCATGATAAATGAGTGTGTTTAGGTGATGAGCTTTAAGTGGAATACTTGTGATGAGTTTGGATTTATCCTCTTGTAAATAATAAAACCTTGCTGAGTATTTTGCTCACCCCACTTTCTCATATTTTTTATTTTGGGGCTGCATAGCATGACATGTAGGTGATCATGATTCCTTGTATGAGGAGCAAGTGGTGGATGATTTGGCATAGGAGAGGATGTCAAGAGACATTGTGTTCCATGATCATTTATGTTGCTTTTTACATTGAGTTTTATGACATGCTAGTTATGTTCTATACTTTACTTAGCATATTGACTCATGTTAGTTGTGTGACTTAAGCCGTGAGAGGGCTAAGTGAACTAAGTATGTGGGTATCATGTAGACTAATTCCGATGTGAGGTCTTTTATTTTCCTTGTTTTCTTTTGTACAAAGTGTATGGTGCGCTACTCCATAACGATTCACCCGTATGAGAGGTTAAGTTTTTTGCGTAGAACAATACTTCATCGTGTCACGTGCACTGACCTTCCCTTGGATTGGGTCCGGCTCGGGTTGGCGGGTGCCGGGGCACAACACTCTTTCTTCTCTCTTTCCATATCCTCTCTCTCCTTTCACTCTCTCTATTTTAAAATTTTAAATAAATTAAAAGTAATAGCGATACAAAGGCAAAAGCGTTGCTAATATCCTTAGTATTAGCGATGTATATGCATATGCATTGTAAATATAAGGGTATTGGTGATGCATATTCCTATGCGTCACTAATACTTTTATTTTATTTCTTTTTTATTAATTTTTAAATATAATATATAATTAAAAATCTAAAAAATCAAAATAAAATTCTTCCCTCTCCCTCTACTCTCTCTTCTCTCTCCCCACTCACTCTCTCTCCTCCTACTCCATCGCCTCTCCCTCTTTCTATCTCCTCATCTCTCCTCTCTCATCCCTTTCTCTCTCTCCTCTCACTCTCTCTCCTCTCTCGCTTTATTCTTTCTCTCTATATCCTCTCTCTCCTTTCACTCCCTCTCTTTATATTTTAAAATTAATAAAAATAAATTTAAGGTAATAGCGACACATAGGCAAATGCATCGCTAATACCCTTGGCATTAGGGACGCATATGCAGACATATGAAGCGATGCATTTGCATATGTATCGCTAATACCAAGGTATTAGCGACACATATTCCAATGTGTCACTAATACTTTTAGTATTAGTGAGGCATATTCCTTTGCATTACTAATAAATTTTATTTTATTTTTTATAAATTTTTAAATATAATATAACAAAAATCTAAAAAATCAAAATAATATTCCTCCCCCTCTCTCTCCTCTCTCTCTCTCCTCCTACTCCCTCTCTATTTGTCCTCACCCTCTCCTCCTCTCCTCCTCTTTCCTCTCTCATCCTCTTCTATCTATCTTCTCTCTCTCACACACACTCTCTCCTCTCACCCTCTTTCTCTCTCTCTATCCACTCTCTCCTTTCACTCCATCTCTCTATATTTTAAAATAAAAAATAGCGACTCATAGGCAAATGTGTCGTTAATACCCTAGGTATTAGCATGCATATGTAAATGCATCACTACTACGAAGGGTATTAGTGACGCATATTCATATGCGTCCCTAATACATTTTATTTTATTTCTTTTTTATTATTTATAAGTATAATATATAATAAAAAATTCTAAAAAATCAAAATTGAATTCCTTCATCTCTCTCCTCTCTCTCTCTCTCTCCTCTCTCATCCTCTTCTCTCTATCCTCCTCTCCACCTCTTTCTCTCTCCACCCTCTCTCTATATCCTCTCTCCTTTCACTCTCTATATGTTAAAATTCATAAAAATAAATTAAAAGGTAATAGCGAGGCATAAGAAAATGTGTCTCCTTTTTTCTCTCACTTCTCAGTCTCGTCTCTCATTTCTCACTCTCTCTCCTCTCATTCTCTCTCCCCTCTTCTCTAAGTCTCGTCTCTCATTTCTCACTCTCTCTCCTCTCATTCTCTATTCTCTCTCTCCTCTTCTCTATATCTCTCTCTTCACTCTCTTTCTCATCTATCTCTCTTTATTCTCTCTCCTCTCTCTCTCTCACATTTTGTTCTCTCTCTCTCATCTTTCTCTTTTCTCTCCCCTCTCGTCTCCTCTCCTCTTTCTCTCTCTTCTCTTTAATCCTCTCTTCTCTCTCTCTTTGTCACTCACACGCATGAACATGAACCCCAGCTCTGAGGAGGAGTGCACTACAACAAAAAAGACTATTAGCGACACATATCAAGCGTCGATAAAATTGCAATCGCTACTACTCATTAGCAATGCTAAACTAAAAGTGTCGCTAATAGTCTAACATTAGCGAAATATAATTATATGTCGCTAATGATTTTACGTTTGTGACACATATTAAAGCGTCAACAGTATTAAATTATTAGCGACACATAATTCTAAGCATTGCTAATAATTGGTTAGTAGCGACACGTAATTATGCATCGCTAATATAAAAAATATTTGTAAAAAAATTAAAAAATAGCTTATTAGAGATGCATCATTATAAGCGTTGATAATATTTTCTTATTAACAATGTTAAATTATGCGTCGGTAATGTAAAATATATTTTTTAAAAAATAAAAAATATATTATTATAGTTGCATAATAATATGTGTCGCTAATAAATAATTATTAGAAACACTTTATACGCGTCACTACTATAAAAAACATGTTTAAAAAAATATACACTTTAGTGACGCTTTTAGAAACATCGCTAAAAACCTAACTTTTTTTTTTAAAAAAAAAAGCTTGTCGATGGTGGGCTCGGCAGGGAAGAGGACATGGCCGGCTTCCAGGGGACCGGAGAGAGGGGCCGGATACAGGCGGAGAGCAGGAATCCCGCCCCCTCCTCCCCTCTCTCTCTCTCTCTCTCTCTCTCTCTCTCTCTCTCTTCCGGGTCCTCCCTCTTCCCTTCCTTTGTTGGGGGGTGGGGGATTGTGAATGGGGGGGGGGGACCGGGGAGAGTGGCCGGATTCCTGTAGGGATTTGGAATTGATCCCCCTCCTTCCCCTCCTTTGTTTATTAGAGGAGGGGAAAGAGGGGGACCCGGAGAGAGAGGGGTGGGGGAGAAGCCGGAATCCGATTGCTGATGAGGTCCCGGAGAGAGGGGAGCTAGAGGTAGGGGGGGGGGGGGGGCAGTTACCAAAGGTAGTCGCCGCGGGACGGTCATCGGAGGGACGTCGTCGGGGTGCTGTCTCGAATGGTAGGGGTGGAGAGTGGGGGGGAGTTATAAGGGAGGCGGGCGAAATTTCACCCGATAAGGAATTTGCAATGCTTCCAGTGGAAGCGTCGCAAAAGGTCGAAAAAGAGAGAAAAATAGAGAGAGAAAGGGGTGAGAGAGAGATAGTGAAGCAGATAGAGGAAGAGAGAGAGTGAAGTGGAGAGAGGAGGAGAGAGAGGGGAAGGAGAGAGGGTGAGAGAGTGTAGAGAGAGAAAGGAGAAGGGAGAGGGGGTAGAGAGTGTAACGACCGTTAATTTTTGGTATGATTTTCTGCCTCTAATGAAGCTATTTTATGAGTTTTTAATAATTTTAAATTATTTAAAGGAAGACATTTGGTGGGTTTTCATATGGGTGTGGTAGAGCTCGGAGAGACGAGCATAACAAGCCCAAGAACGCTAGAATTGGACATCGAGGTCAAAAGTTAGGCCTCGGGAAGCATGAAAAGTGCGGGATAAACAACCCATGTGTGCTCTAGTTTCCAAGGGCTTGTCGATACGAATCCACTAGTACCAAGAATGGGCAATTCTAACTTCGGGATAAGAAGTTATCGTGTTTTGAAGTTGGAATTGTGTTTTAAAGAAAAAATAATAAAATAATGAATGATGACATCAGCCAAGCCCAAGCCGAACTGCGTGATCATAGATGTTCGCGTCACTCGGTGCAACGCGGGATGCTCGTCTACACTGTGCATCGCGCTGCAGAGGCATGGTTCCTCCATGTGTGACACGTGCAGCACGCATGCCAACAATGCGCATGGTCCAATGGACGCGCGAAACGTGACACATGCCCATGCAAGCGGAATTCCATTTCTTCATACGCTCGCACATCATTTTCCTATAAATTCTCATTTCCGTTCAAACTTCCGGAGGAGTTTTTGGAGTCGTTATGAGTTCGTTTTCTTCCGTTCAAGAGGTGTTCTTACCTAAATCGAGCATGCCGGACATCGTGGCATGGTTATTTTTCTGGTTGGAGACCTCCAGAACCCCAGAAGTGGACGTCCAATTTCGTGGTTATGATTTATGCACATATATTCGATTTGTCGAGTGATTAATCGTTGAGATAGAATATGAAGTATATACAGTATGCTTATAATTCTATTATGTATATACAATTAATCAAATGATTAGCTGCTAAAAGCGGATATGGTTTATATATTGCTTGCTTTTTTTATTGCCTCATATATATGATTTCGTTGGAAGCAGATATGTTATATATATTGCATGCTTTAATATTGCCTCATATATGATAGTTTGATCGAATGTTTATCTATGGATTTTGATATAAATTATACATGTTGGAGAGTGTGAGATAGGGACAAACTAGCTTCGCCACTGTTTTCATTGCGAATGAATACAATATGTTTGAAAGAATGTTTTAGAGGACTCGTCCTTATTGAAAGGAGGATTCTCAAGATTATTTTTGAAAAGACGTATAAGCATGGTGATCGAGTCACTGAAGCGGGACAAAGAAGTGGTAACTGTCTCATTGGAATGAGCGACCAACCTCGTCTTTGTAATCGTTAATAGTGACGCTCCCATGGCTTGTAGAGGCGGAGCGAGGGTTTTTAAAAGGATAAACATTGGGACAGAATGTTTTAAAAGAAAACAACCTTTTTTCTAGTCTGGGAACTCTAGGATATTTTGATGATGAGTTTGGGACTCAGGATTATGAGTTTGGGACTCAAGGTGATGAGTCTGGGACTCAAGGTGATGAGTCTGGGACTCGAGATAATTAGTCCGGGACTCAGGATTATGAGCTTGGGACTCATGAGTGTTTTGGTTGTCTGGAGCTATTGTTGGATGCTCGGATTAAGATCCGTTGACTAGATGAGGGCACGATTTTAATCTAGTTCGGAATCGGATGCATGATACTTATTTTAGCATAGTGAGCCCCTAACGAAGGGCAAGACCCCTGATTAGCCCCTAACGAAGGGCACCTATCAAGGCTACGCGCGCTAGGGTAGAGAGTATCATGGGAAAACTCTCGGCTCTCTAGATCCCAGTGCCCCATGACCACGGGTGGCTCTTCTATCCACAAGCATGAATTGTTTTGAAATGATTTGTGGAGGAGGAAGAGGCCACTGCTTTGTACCCGCAACAAATTCCTATTAATAATATATATGTCTAGGACATTTGTAGAAAGCTGTGAGAACTTGCAAACCCTAGAAGCATTTTCGATACCTAGGAAGAAGCTCTAGGGGTGGTTTTGGGTGAGAGGCACACCCCGTTTTTATGAAATGTATTATATATGATATGTGTTGCGACACTGCTATGTGTTTATTCATGCCTCATAGTATAAATTCCTCTACTGAGTATTTTAAAATACTCACCACCCCCCAGACTTTGCAGGACTTGATGAAGCTTAGTGTGTGGGTATAAGGGTCTACTTTGAGTTTTATCGATGTGATTACAAGGATTTCAACTGCACCGAAATGAGTAAGAAATCTTTATTATTTTTCTCTTGTGTGTTTGTATTCGGACCATGGTTCCTGGGGAATTTATTATTATATTATCTCAAAAGGCGAGAGACTCTTGTCGCGTGCGTCACAAATAATACTCTCCATCTCTCCCCTCTTTCTCTCTCTTATCTCTCTCCTCACCCTCTCTCTCTACCCTCTCTCCCCTCATTCTCTCTCCTCACCCTCTCTCTCCTCACTCTTCTCTCTCTCCTCTCTCTCTCCCCTCTCTCCCCTCTTTCTATCTCTTCTATCTCCTCACACCCTCTCTCACTCCTCGCTCTTCTCTCTCTACCCCTCTCTCTCCTCTCTCTACTATTCTCTCTTTTCTCTCTCCCCTCTTTCTATCTCTTCTATCTCCTCACACCCTCTCTCACTCCTCGCTCTTCTCTCTCTACCCCCTCTCTCTCCTCTCTCTACTATTCTCTCTTTTCTCTCTCCCCTCTTTCTCTCTCTACCCACTATCCCTCTTTCTCTTGCTCCTCCACCTCTCTCTCTCTCTTTTCTCTCTCCCTTTTCTCTCTTTTATTAATTTTTTTTTTTAAAAATTGTTGTAGCGATACATAACTGTATGCGTCGCTACTACATAAAATAGTAGTGACACATAATAGTATACGTCGCTACTATCCTCAGGTAGTAGCAACGCATACAGTTATGTATCGCTAATATAAATTTTTTTATTTTTTTAAATTTTAAAAAATAATTTATAATTAAAATTTTCTTTCCTCTCCCCTCTTTCTCTCTCTTCTCCCTCTGTCCTCACCTCTCTCTCTCTCTCTACATTCTCTCCCCTCTATCTCTATCTTCTCTCTCTCTCCTCACCCTCTATCTCTACCCTCTCTCTTTGACCGGAGGCGGCTAGGGCAAAGGAAGAAGGGGGAGGGGGCTTTGGCAGCCTCAGGCCGAAGCAGAGAAAGAAGGGGGCTGGGGGACAAGAAGAAGTGAGGAGGGGGAGGGCGGCAGCTGGGGGGGGTGGGGCGGGGGCACTGGTGGAGGGGGCTACTACACCTGTTAGTAGCAACGCATACGTGTATGCATCGCTATTGCAATAGGCTAGTAGCATCGCTACTACCCTAAGCTAGTAGTGACACATACATATATGCGTCGCTACTAAATTTTTTTAAAATAATTTATAATAACAATTTAAATTCTCTCTTCTCTCTCTATTTTCTCTCTATTTCTCTTCCTCTCTCTCCCCTCACTCCCTCTCTCTCTCCTCCCTCCCTCTCTCTTTCCTCTCTATCTCTTCTCTCTCTCTCCCTCCTCTCTCCTCACTCTCTCTCTCTTTTAATTTGTTTTTTTAAAATAACAAAAACTACTAGCAACGTATAACGTATGTGTCGCTACTACACCCGTTAGTAGCGAGACATATGTTAATGCGTCGCTACTACAATAGCCTAGTAGCGACATATACACGCATGTGTCGCTACTACCCTAAGTTAGTAGTGACGCATACATATATGAGTCGCTACTAAAAATTTTTTATTTTTTAAAAAATTTAAAAATAATTTATAATAACAATTTTAATTCTCTCCTCTCCTCTCTCTCTCTCTCTCTTCCTCTCCCTCCTCTCTCCCTCTCTCTCTCTCACTCTCTCCCCTCTCTCTTCCTCTCTCTCACCTCTCTCTTTCTCTCTCTTCTCTTTCTCTCCCCTCACTCCCTCCTCTCTCCCTCTCTCTCTCCCTCTCTATCTCTTCTCTCTCCTCACACTCACACTCACTCTCCCTCCTCTCTCCTCACTCTCTCTCTATCTTTTTTAATTAAATTTTTTTACACTAGGCTAGTAGCGACGTATACACGTACGCGTCACTACTACCCTAAGTTAGTAGTGACGCATACGTATTTGCGTCGTTACTAAGATTTTTTTATTTTTTAAAAATTTTTAAAATAATTTATAATAACAATTTGAATTCTCTCCCTCCTCTCCTCTCTATCCCTTCCTCTCTCCTCCCTCCCTCTCTCTCTTTCCTCTCTATCACTTCTTTCTCTCCTCACTCTCTCTCTCCTCTCTATCTCTTATCTCTCTCCTCACTCTCTCTTTCTCTCCTCTCTATCTCTTATCTCTCTCCTCTCTCTCTTCCTCTCTCCTCTCTCTCTCTCCCTCTCTCTCTCTCCTCTATCTCTCTCTTATCCTCTCTCTCCTCCCTCTCACTAAACCAAAATTGGTTATTAGTGACGCTTATATAAGTCGCAATAATATGCGTCGCTACAAAGTGATAATAATGACATATCAAAAAACGTCGCAAAAAAATTAATATTAGTGACGCATAATATTAAGCGTCTCTAATGGTAGTCTATTAGTGACGCATAAGTTCAAATGTCATTAATTTTTTGTTAAAAACATTCAAAACTATTAACGACACATTTTCCCAAATGTCGCTAATAGTTTCAACAATAGCGACGTTTATAAAAAAATGTCAGTAATAAATCTCAATTTTAAACAAAAAATTTAAAAATTAAGAACTAATAGCGACGCATAGCTATGCATTGCTACTACTGGATAGTAGTAGCGACGTATGATACTATGTGTCGCTATTGCCCTTGGTAGTAGCTACACATAGTTACATGCGTTGCTACTGCCTATTTTTTAAATAAAAATTTAATGACAGAGAGAGGGGAGGGAGGGGAGAGAGAGGGACACAGTGGAGAGAGGGAGAGAGAGGGACAGAGTGGAGAGAGAAGGGAGAGAGAGGGGAGAGAAAGAGGGAGGAGAGAGGAGGAGGGGGGAGAGAGAGAGGAGGGTGGAGAGAGGGAGAGAGAGAGGGGGGAGGGAGGAGAGATAGAGGAGAGAGAGGGAGGAGAGAGAGAGACAAAGGGGAGAGAGAGACAGAGGGGAGAGAGAGATAGAGGGAGGAGAGAGAGAGGAGAGAGAGAAGGGAGAGAGGGAGGAGAGAGAGAGAGAGAGGGAGGGGAGGGAGAAAAATTAAAAAAATAAGTAGTAGTGATGCATAGGTCTATGCATCGCTACTACATAAGAGCAGTAGCGACGCATATGTTAGTAGTGACACATAGACATATGCGTTGCTATTGACTAAGGGCAATAGCGACACATGTTGGTAAGCGTCGCTATTACCCTTGGTAGTAGCAACCACTGTTTTAAGACCCGGACCGGCCCGGCCGGTCAGCCCGGGTTCAACCGGACCCGGATGAAATTCTGGGCCGGTTCAATTTTTTCTCCGGGTTGGAAAAGTGAAAGTTTTTTTTTTTTTGCGTCAGACGGGATTCAAACTCTCCATGCTGAAGCCCACCAACACTTTACCTACTGCGCCATACGAAATTAGTTCTATATTTGACAATAATTATTATATTTAAATATCTACTAGATAACTTAATAGGAAAAAAACCATTGTTCACAGCGGGAATCGAATGCGGAACGGATAATTATAGATCTGCGCACTTTAACCGCTGAGTTACGAAACTTTTATGTGTACATCTCTACTTATTATTATATTTATTTAGTATATAACAAAACGGGTCAACCCAGGTTAACCCACGGTTGAACCGAGTCAACCCGGCCCGGCGACCAATCCGGGTCAGCCTCCGGGCCGGGTTTTAAAACACTGGTAGCAACACAGGGGAGGGAGGAGAGAAGGGAGGAGAGAGAGAGAGGGAGGGGAGGGAGGAAAAATATTTTAAAAGATAAAAAAATTTAAAAAAGTAAGTGGTCTATGCGTCGCTACTGACTAAGGGTAATAGCGATGCATGTTGTTAACGTTGCTATTACCCTTGGTAGTAGGAACACATTAATATGCATCACTACTACTTATGTTTTAAATAAAAAATTAATTGAAAAAGAGAGGGGGGAGGGAGGAGAGAGAGAGAGGGGGGGAGAGAAGGGAGAGAGAGAGTAGAGGGAGGAGAGAAGGTAGAGAGAGGGGAGAGAGAGAGGGGAGAGGAGAGAGGAGAGGGTGGAGAGGGAGAGAGAGAGGAGAGGGAAGAGAGAAGGGAGAGAAAGGGGAGAGAGAGGAGGGGAGAGAGAGAGAGGTGAGGGAGGAGAGAAGGGAGAGAGAGGGGAGAGAGAGGGGAGAGGGGGGAGAGAGAGAGATGTGGGGAGAGAGAGAGAGAGGAGAGGGAGAGAGAGAGAGGGAGGGAGACAGAAAAAATTATTTTAAAAAATTTAAAAAAGTAGTGCAACGCGGAGAGAGAGAGGAGAGAGGAGGGAGGATAGGGAGAGAGGGGAGAGAGCGAAGGGAAAGAGAGAGGAGGGGAGAGAGAGAGCAGAGAGAGAGAAGGGAGAGAGGGAAGAGAGAGAGAAGGGAGAGAGGGAAGAGAGAGAGAGAAGGGAGGAGAGGGAGGAGAGAGAGAGAGGATGGAGGATAGCAAGAGGAGGGAGGAGAGAGAGAGAGGGGAGGAAGGAGAGAGAGAGGATGGAGGATAGAGAGAGGAGGGAGGAGAGAGAGACGGTGGGAGGATGGAGAGAGTGAGAGGGTGGGAGGAGAGAGAGAGAGGAGAAAAAATGTAAAAAAAATTATTTATAGTGACACTTATGATTTAGCGTCGCTAAAGACGCATATAAGTAGCGACGTATAAATATATGTCGCTACTAAGAAGCTAATAGTGACGCTTGTAAAGAGCGTTGCTAAATATTTTTAAAAAAAATCGCGGCGGGCAAAATTTCGCCTGCGCCTTATATCTACCCCCCTCAGTATTTACCCCTGCCGCCTCGCCGTCGGAACCTTGCTGCCCCACCGCCAGGCTTTTGACCACCATGTCGCCCGTCCTCTCCTCCCTCCTCCGTTGACTGCCCGCTGTGCACTGCCCCTCCTCGTTCACTTCCGCCTAGGCTCCACAGCCACCCTGCATCGCCGACTTCTGGCCCCGGCCACCCTGCTCTCCTCGGCCACCCTTCCTCTCCCCGGTTGCCCCCCCATTCCCACCCCTGGCTCCCCCCTTCCCCTCTACCCTCTTCCCACCGCGGCTCCCCCCTTTCCCTCTCGCCGCCCCCCTTCTCCCCGGCTCCCCCCTCCCTCCCACTCCCCGTCCTCTCTCCCCGGCTCCCCCCTTTCTAAGGCCGGATTCCGGCGGCCCTGCTGGAATCCGGCCCCCCCTCCCTCCCGGCTCCCATCCCCCACTCCCCCTCTCTCTCCCCGGCTCCTCCCTCCCTCCCGCTCCCCCTCCTCTCTCCCCAACTCCCCCCTCTCTCCCGCCCTTTCTTAGCCGGATTCCGGCCCCACTCCCGCTCCCCCTCCCTCCCTGACTCCCCTCTCCCTCCCGCTCCCCAGCTCCCCCCTCTCTCCCGCTCTCGCCCTTTCTGAGGCCGGAATCCAGTCCCCCTCCCTCCGGCCCCTCTCCCCTCCCTGGGATCGCCATTGGGTCAATTTTTTTAAAAAATTTTAAGGCTTGTAGCGATGCTTTTAAAAGCATCGCTACAAGCTTTTTTAATTTTTTATTTCTTATCAGCGACGCTTAGAAAAGCGTCTCTAATACATTAATTTTATTTTTTAAAAATATTTTTTCATCTTAGTGACGCTGGAAAAGCGTCACTAATAAAAGACTTATTAGCGACGCATAAAATTATGCGTCGCTAATAAGATATTTTTTATTTTTTTAAATTGCTTTTTTGCTTTAGCGATGTATAGATAACGTCGCTGATAATTGATTATTAGTGACGTAAAAGTTAAGCATCGCTAGTAATTTATTATTAGCGACGTATATATACGTCGCTAATAATAAATTACTAGCGATGCTTAACTTTTACGTCGCTAATAGTGCCTATTAGTGACATTTTCTTTTATGCGTTGGTAATAGGTAATAGCGACGACATTTTTTTTGACGTTTATAGAGACGTTATTTATGCGTCACTAATAGTCGTTAGCGATGCTTACGGGACAATTAGCGACACATAAATGTGTCGCTAATAGTCCTTTTTGTTGTAGTGTCTCTCTCCACTCTCTCTTCCCCCCTCTCTCCTCTCTCTCTTCCTCTTTCTCTCTCCACTCTCTCTTCCCCTCTCTCTCCTCCTCTCTCTTCCTCTCTCTCTCCACTCTCTCTTCCCTCTCTCTCCTCCTCTCTCCCTCCACTCTCCTCCCTCCCTCTCTCTCTCTCTATCTCTCCTCCTATCTCTTCTTTCTCCTCCTATCTCTCTCTCTCCTCTCTCTCTCTCTTCCCTCTCTCCCTCCTCTCTCCTCACTCTCTCACTACCTTTTATTTAAAATTTAATATTTATTTATTATATATATAAATAGTAAATATTGAATAAAATATATTATATTTAAGAAGTTTATTTTAACTTTTTTAATATTTATTTATTATATCATTATTTATTAAATAAAATTAATTAATAAATCTAATAGCGACACTTGTAAACAAGCATCATATTTTTAATGATATTTGTGACGCTTAATTAAAAGCGTTGCTATGAGTTCTAAATTTTTATTTTTTTATTTTAAATTAATTACTATTAGTGATGCTTTTATTAAAGTGTTGACTATTGTTGAAACTATTAGCGACACTTAATTAAAAGCGTCGGTAATAGTTATATTTAAAAAAAAAACAAATATCTTTTAGTGACGCTTGTTGAAAATGTCGCTAATAGCGTAACTAATTAGCGATGTTTATTGAAAAGTGTCGCTAATATGGTTAGTATTAGCGACACTTTAAGTTAAGCATCGATAAAAGATGACTATTTGCTACGTATATTATTATGTGTCGCTAATAGTTCAATTTTTTGCGACGAATTTGTTTGCGTCGCAAGTATTGGTTTTTAGCGACGTTTATTTTTGTGTTGTTAATAAATGTGTCGCTAATAATACATTTTGTTGTAGTGGTGGGAGAAAGTAGGGGAATTTTATTTAATTTTTTCTTATTCATTTATCATATTTATATATTAACATAATAAATATTAATTTAAATATATTATATTTGTAAAGCTTTTTTTAATATTTATTATATATTATATATTTAGATAATAAATTTTAAATAAAATAAAACTATTAGTGATGTGTTTAAAAAATGTCACAAGTAGTAGTACTATTGGCAATGCTTTCAAAAAAATGTTACAAATAGTATTACTATTTATGACAATTTTTGAAAAGTGTTGTCAATAGTCTATTTGCGACACTTTTATAAAAGCGTTGCTAATAGTACCACTATTTGCGACGCTTTTATAAAAAAATCATAAATAGTTCCAAATTTTTTATTTTATAAAACTTAAAACTTTTAGCGACACTTTTTAAAAAATGTCGCTAATAGTAGTTATTTTTTGTGACACTATTATATACGTTGCAAATAGTAGTTTTTAGCAACGCTTTATAGTGTGTTGCTACAAGTTATTTTTGTTGTAATGTAATTGCTAATGTGCTGGGGGTGCCGTCATGTGATCTACTCAGGATTCCTCATGGAAATGCTGCTGCAAATGAGCAATTGTCCTTGACAGCACTAGGTGAAGCTTGTTCCAGGTTGGATCTCACGTTTATACATTAAATGCTTGAGAAAGTTGGATACAAAGATGATGGAGGAGTAGCCAATGAGGTCTGTGATGAGTTTCAAGTTCGACCTTTTGTTCATATGATGCAAGATTTACCATTCGAATCCTTGCATTATTTGATGTTATAGTTCTAGTAGTCACGATAAAATTCATAAACTTGGTATCAAATGATCGGCAAATTATAACTTGTTCAGTCCATGCTTTAAAAGTGCGCTTAATAGCTATGTACTTATCAATGGTGAATCAATAACTATGGAATATGAGCATAGAATATATGGAATCAGCAAAAAATGAAGAAAAAGCCAGACATTGTCATCGTCATTATCTACAAAATATACTGACGCACAAACTAATGAATGTGTATAGTGTCCACCATATTGTGCATTAATGATGTTTGCTAGATTTAGTAAGTTCTCAGTTATACCCATCCGGCATGCATTGGTCTAATTAAAATGTGAACACTTGCTAGTGTCGCTCAATGAGCTGCAAACAAGATTTAATACTTTCATTCCTGATTGTATGGTGTTATATATGTTGTTGAAGCTTTCATTTTAGCAACGCGTATGCGTTTCATGTCTGTGGATTGGTTTTTTATTTGTTGGCAATTCATGCTTGTGGAAATCCCAGTGCTCTGCAGGTCGGTTTGGTGGTGACTTTCACCGGCCCTGAAGAAGAATCGCATATTGGGTGGGGAGTTGCAGCGTTGGAAGAGCAGAAACCCACCTGAATTCTCAATGCATTTCTGAAATCTGAACTGCCAATTTGAGTGTCTTATATATATGATATGATTTTTGCTTTTTTGTTCTCAGGAAATGCTGAGTAATTTGAAAGAACCAGTCGGATATATTTATCAGGAGAAGTCTGTAAATGCTTCTTATTCATAAACGGGCTAGTTTCTGAAGAATCTGTGGTGAATTCCGCTACCGAGGATATACCATGTTTAAAAGGTTAATTTCCCAACAGTTTGATGTTTTTGGAGTTTGCAACAAATATGCACTTTTGGGAATTGCACAGATCTAGCAGTGTGCAGCTTGCAGAATTTTAATCTTCTGCAATATGATGGAATGCTACTTTCTCTTTTCAGAATTGTCAGTGCTGGGCATTCCGAGGTGGCTCTACTATGCATTTGCTGTGCACGTGGAATTATGGACAAGTTCATGATTGATATAGTTTGTTAGGATTCCTGTAGCAGGTTGTATGTGTGAAGCTATGCATTTGAGGTTTTCAAGCCTTTTAAATCTTTGTTGAGATCAGGAACTCATCAGAACTGAACTCACAAAAAATAGTTACAGTTAAACCATTTTGCAAAGATTATTTGGAATCATATTTATTTTTCAGCTTTGTTCGTCTGCAATGATTTTTGTTATGAGGTGTAAATCAGTTGTAAAATGAACATCATGTTTAATAATAAAAATATCATCAACAGCGACATCTGTAGGCAATTGTCGCTGAAAATATAATGGTTTAAAAAAATTAAAAAATCGTCACTATCAGTGGAAACGGTTGTTGTTCAAAACCGACTTTCAACAAGGAAAACGATATTTCTACTCCGCATCTTTACACCCTTCCTTACACCGCTTATGTGGCACTCCCCCCTCATTATTTTGGCGCGCTAACGAAAATACAAAGAAAACCCGGCCTTTCCCAGTCCTGCCTCCTACAGTGAAATCGGGAGCTTGCTTGCCCTCCTGCATCTCAATGCTTCTCATGAGCGGGGTCTGCCAATCCCATCTTCTTAAACCCAATTTGCCAGCCACCTTCTTTAAGTCGACTAGGTCATTCAAGGCTTCTAAAGCTTCAACCCTTCCATAGAAAATTTCACTGGGATCATTTTCTCCATCTCCTCCAGAATAACAACAAGAAGATTAATCTTTACCAACACAGAGAAGTTTTTCAACCAGAAGCAAAAGAGAAGTATCAATTATTTGGGAACTCTTCATCAACAACACCACCGCTTAACCCTCCCTTCCTTCCGATTTGGAATCGATTGACCCACTCTGCCTCCTCCCTCATTCCGAATCCACCTACCCGCTCCTCTCTCCTCACCGAGACAAAACATGTTCCACCGACCAAGGGCAGCGGACTCTGAGTGCGAGAGTCATAACGTTCTTTTACGCACTACGGAGCTTTAACGTTCTGTTGTGCGTAGATCGGAACAAACATAATTTTATAACTAATTTGGATTAGGCCAACATTATTATACCGTTGGTTGCCTACGTATGTATTCGATACTATCTCTGGCGTTATTCCAATAAGATCAGATCTAAACGGCTAATATATGCATCAGGCATCACAAAATTATATACGTTAAAATACGTATATCCTATTCGGAATAATCATTCATAATCAGACAAAAATCTTATAAATCATCGTAGTCAAACGAAAGTCAATAAATCAGCGAAATATACATCTCACATAGGTGAGAAGAACACTAACAAAATTATACATCCCCCTCTATCATAGAGCGAAGCAAAACACACTACAGAGCATGTTGGATCATATCATATTTTATATGATGATACCGATCATATCAGATCATATCGGAGTATATCATATCACAAGAGAGCATTTTAGAGTAATTTGGATCACAACAGAATATATCAAAGTAGATTGAATAGGAACATATCAGCATATATCAGATCATAGCAAATAATATATCTTAATTAGTATTTTACTAATTAAGATGTGCATGCATATAAATCATATTAAATTAGAAGGTCAGAAAAGTGTACTCCCCTGCAGTTCCAGAAGCGGTGACATTTGGAGTTGCTCATTTCCTCATGGCGTTATCCATTTCAAGTCAGGAGATGGCGGGTAGAACCTCCTCTAACTCTAGAATACTTTTCTCTTTTCATGCCCGTAGGCTATGGATAGAACCTCCCCTTAGCCCGGGACACTTTTCTCACAACACGCCCGTAGGTGACAAACATAATCTCCCCTTACCCAGAGATACTTCTCATTTTCTGCGCCTGTAGGTGGCGGACAGAACCTCCCCTTATTAGGAAACACTTCACTCTTCCCACGCTTGTCGGCAGTGGACAAAACCCCCTCTTACCCGGAGACACTTTACCCTTCAAGCGCTCATAGGTGGTGGACAGAACCTCCCCTTGCCTGGAGACACTTTACCCTTCACGTGCCCATAGGCGGCGGACAAAACCTCCCCTTACCCCAGGGCGTTTCCCCCATATAGGGTTGCTAACTCGAGGAATGAATGCTTCCATTGCGTAGAACACCCTCGAATTAGCTAAGAACGCTTTTTGAACGGAAGAAAACAGACTCAGAACGACTCCAGAAACTCCCCTAGAAGAATGAACGGAAATGAGAATTTATAGTAAAAGACGTGCGAGCGTACGGCAGAAAGGAAATATGCACGCGTGCGCTCGCGTCATGTGGCGCAAATTGAATGGATCCCCAAAAGTGGTCGGCGCGTGTGATGCGCACATCAAGCAGTTAGCTGCTCAATCGCACAAAACCCGCGTCGCATGGACGGCCGCAATTACGCGGTGCGTCCTCAGCTCTACTAGTTGGGATCAACTATTTCGTCTTTTCTTTAATATTTTATTATTATTTTAATCAAATACAATTTCAACTTTAGAACGCGATAACTTCTTATCCCGAAGTCGGAATTGCACGTACTTGGTACCGATGGATTCGTATTGACGAGCCCTTAGAAACTAGACCCCACATGGGTAGGTTATCTCATACTTTCAAAGTGGGTCCCGCCTATGTGGCACGCTTCCTGAAGTTGTAGCTTTCGTTCCTGACCTCCGTTTTGCGTGTTCTTTGATTCGTTGCGCTCGTTACTTCGAGTTTTAACTAGATATGAGAATTTGATCCTTTCAAAACCCCTTAAAATTTTACTAAAATTATATAATTACCTCTAACTCTCTTGGGTTAAGCGTAATCAGAACACGGGGTGTCACAAATAGATTAAAATTTAATTTTTCAACTTCAAGTCTTGGTGGGATCAGCACTCGATTTAGCCATTTTCTTATTTTAATTCGTGTGCTTGCGAGTGAATAATTAAAATTTAACATCTAGCAAAGGGCAATTTATATCGGGAGTGTAGTCTACATTTACCATACTGTAACAATGCATGAAAGAAAAGCCCTAGTAGTTGCCTATGGGGAGTTCCTCTTTTCCACATAAACAACATATACAGAAGAAGTGATGTGTTATCATTGACATTGACATTAATGACCTAAAAATGGCAAATAGACTACTTTTCTGATTAAGATAAACCATATTATATGTGTGCAAATATTGGTCGTGGCATGCATTGAGACATGCTAGTTCCCTACACTTTTTGACCACCACATATGACCTTCATTGTCATGCAAACATAGCTAAACACTTATTGTCTTCCACAGATAAACATCATTCTAAAGACATAAATAATTGAAAAAATTGTTCCCGAAAACACATCAACCACGGTATAAAGTTTTTCTTTGTTTTATATGATTTATTTTTCATCTCATGTAACCAACAAATATATAGTGATTAATTTAAGTAAGTTTAACCCCTAATCTAAGTAAATGAAACAATTCCTGGGTTGGCCCCTTTTTCCCAGTAGACAGTTGGTCGAGAAGCCAGTCGGTAGCCATAACCCACCAGTAACAATTGGCTCTCATCTACACATTCAAAGATTCCAACATCCCACTACTAGCCCAAAAAATTACCAAATTTTTACATTGTAGCATGCTTCTACTCTAAAATCACATCATATTTGACTCTAACTACAATGTCATAGTATGCATGCAACAATCCACACCCCAAATATGCATAAATATGACTAAAAACCTTACATTTCTTCTTGTTAGACTTGCGATGATAGGCGTGAACTAATAATGAAAACATGCCTCTTTTCTCCGCATTTCCTTTCCTTGATCAAAATGGGGGACAAAGTTTTCATATTCTTAGGCGTCTTCTTCAGGCCAGCTGAATTTGGAGGGGCTAAAGGTAGGCACCAAATTACCTTCTGCCACTAGATTGAAAGCTCTATCCGCTTTGGTGGGTGGATTATGGAAGTTAGGATCGTAATAACACGCTTATCACCAGTGGGATCAATGGGTCAGTTGACGAGGAGATGATAGCGGCAATAGAAGTGGAGCAGCATAAATGGTTGTGGACCTATTGGAACATGGATTCAAGCATAAATGAGTAGCATATTTGGTTTTTGGGTTTTGGGCTTGGTCGGGGATATTAGGGTCTTTTTTTGGTATATGTGCAGGCTTAACTATGTACATTGGGTCATTTTGTGTATATAAAAAAATAAGAGATATTTTGTATAATACGCTATATCCTAGGGCTATTTTGGAAAAATCCTTAATTACAACAACCAAAGGCTGGTATAGCTGCTGTTGAGAAGATTCCTTGTAAATTATTGGTTAGGCCCACACGCCAGTTTGCATTATTTAACTGCAAACATTGTCCCAATTCAATGATGTAGGATTCATTTATTACGCTCTTACTTGTTGGTGGTTTAATCACAAGTTTAGCTTAGAAAAAAAAACACTTTTATCCTTTATAAACATCAATTAGTGCTGTTTACAACTTCAATCATGTTCATAACAATGTTCATTATTTTTCTAGCATTATAACAGGTAATATCTTTTCAAGGCAATACAGGACATGTCCCCTTCAAACAAGTGCTTATCATCACTAAATTTCTTAAACTAGTAAAACCACTCTATCCATCCATTGATATTGACCAGTTTTCTAACTTTAGATTGAGAAGTTTCCTTATCAATTATTGGTTCGGCCCACACGTCAGTTTGCGTTATTTGACTACAAACATTGTCAACGATGTAGGATTCATTTATCACGCGCTTACTTGTTGGGGTTTAACCACAGGTTTAGCTTGGGAAAAAATACTTAATTCCCTTATAAACATCAATTCTTTTTGTTTACAACTTCAATCGTGCTCATAACAGTGTTCATTATTTTTCTAACATTATAACAGGAAATGTCTTTTCAAGGCAATACCGGACATTTCCCTTCAAACAAGTGCTTCTCATCACTAAATTTTTTTAAACTAGTGGAACCCCTTTATCCATCCTTGATATTGTCCAGTTTTCTAACTTTAGATTGGCTACAGGTTCAGCTCAATTTAACTATAAACAAGACTAACTTAACCAGCTTCTTTAAAATTTATGCCCCAGTTCAAGCTATCTTTGTTTGGAATTTGGATTAATAAGAAAGTATGAAAGACTATGTCAATAGAATTAGAATAATAGATAATTTTTTGTTACAATCTGGGGAAGCGCACTGACTTTCACAAAAAATACGCCATGTCAACTAAGCAATGCTAGATAATACCCCAAATGATATTCTATTATATAAGAAAATTTATATTCTTGCCATGCCATATGTAAAAATTGTTCTTATGCGATAATACTTCTATGTCCTAAATTAATAACTATATTTATTTTTTTAAACTAAATTAAATTAATTTATTTTAAAAAATTAAATGTAGCTATTAACGTAAGACGGAGATGCATTGTATAACCCTGAGAAGAAATCTTGAATGGCTCGATGTGGAAGGAGTTGTTTCTTATTTTGGTACATACAAATGAATAAAGGATTTGTAAGGTGAAGTGCAGCTTCGCCAAAAAGCGTTGAACCAGTGAAGGCAAGAACAGGGGATTAAGGAACCAAAGAGTCCCTGTATATTATTTACAAGTCAATCTCCAATACGCGACTTAAAGACTTAGGCCAGATTGCCTGCTGCTTATTGTTCAGTCCCCAGACATCGCATCCAAGGCAGACCCAAAATCAATTTCTTCTGCTTGCAGTCCTCTCTGCAATTCATAATTCACTCTCATGGAGATGAACATTAGTAGCAGAATTTCGAACCAGACAACCATTTACTACGCCAAGAGAAATGGGTACGAGATTGCTAGACCACGGGGTGACCCAAGTAGCTCGCCCAAAAAGAAGAACAGCAAGCCCTCCACCACCAAGCAGTGGGTGCAGAAATCATTCTACACCACCACCAAACTTCCCCGCAACAACTCTGCCTCTGTTTTCTCTGATGTTAGTATTCCTATGCCTCCCAAAACCTTAGTCCCCAAGAGCAACGACTCACTCTCAAAGAAACCTCCAGAAAAGAGGAACCCAGATCCAAAAAATGAGCCGGCTGTCTACTTTGAAGAATCTGGAGTCTACAAGGGTGCTGAGATGTTCAAATTCTGTCTAGTTGGAAAGTTCCCGGGGCCAAGACCCAACTTGGAGAAGATCAGGGAATGGGCTGGCAAGGAATGGAAGCTGGATGGGGACTGCTCTATCACTTCGTTGGATAGAAATCATGTGTTTGTTCGATTGGAAAATGAGGCAGACATGATTAGGATCTGGCCAAGGAACCGGTGGTTTGTCGGGGAGCATCTGATGAAGGTCTTCAAGTGGCTACCAAACTTTCGGGCATCATCCTCCGAGGGAGAGCCCTCTCTGGCAGCTGTCTGGATATCATTTCCCCAGCTACCAGTGGTCTTCTTTCAGGAAACTTTTCTGAATAAAATTGCCTCTTTGGTTGGTAAAGTGTTCTGTATGGATGAGCCTACCAGGAAATTGTCCAGGACTAGTATGGCAAGGGTATGTGTGGAGGTTGATCTGGTCAAGGAGCTTCCTAAGAGGCTGTGGATTGGGATTGGTAAAGAGGGCTTTTGGCAAGAGGTATGCTATGAATCATTGCCTTCCTATTGTACTAATTGTCTACAGCAGGGTCACACTACGAGAAGATGCAGGCTGGAAAAGGTTGTTGCCGTAGCTAATGCTCCTCAACCGAAAGTTGGGAAAATGAGTTTTAATTATGAGAAGATAATTTCGGGGTTTAAGGTAAAAAAGTTTGGAGCCAACAGGAAAAATCAGTATAATACATGTCCTTCTGTTCTCCGTAGAGATGAGGAAGAGCCACTGCTCACCAGACGTTCATTTCGTCGGTTACTGTTTAAACGATCGGTTTCATTATATTCAGGGAACATTAATCGAGCGAAGGGAGCTACTAAGGGCGGAGACGAGTGTAAATTTAAACAAAATGTCATTGCTGCTGCCTCAGACAAAAGGAAAAGAAAGAATGTCACTTCTAGTGGTGAGCAGAATCATTCTGCTAATGTATTGATAGAGAAGCCAAGTGAACAAATTGAGAAAGTTGAGCAGAATCCCTCCGAAAGTGAAACAAATGAAGCATTCATATCCATGGAGATCGCTAAAACTATAGACTTGGGACGAAGAAGAATTGAAGAAAATAAAAAAGACATGTTGGATGATGCAGACATTTTGGAGAAAAAAGAGAAATTTACCTTGGATGCGGATGCAAAAGGGCAAGAGCTAGCTACTACAAAACACACTGGTGAGGTATCATATAAAAGCATTCAACTGAATCAGCATAACGAGCACCAGCAGGAGTCAAGCGTTGCAGTGATCCCAACCCAAGTCAAAAGCCCAGAATTTGAACCTGCAGCGGGAAAGTAAGTAAAGTATTCATTCCCTATCACTTTTAGAATTTAGATGATTAACACTAATTGGTAAGATGTAACAGTATTTGTTTTATTACCGATAAGAAAAAGATTGGTATCCCTCCTTCCCACGATAATAGCTCCATTTGGCAAAAAAAAATTTATTCTATATTAGTTGCTCTATTTTATTCAATTTAAGTAGTTAAGTACTTAAAAAAGAGTGTCATAAGCTTATTTTCCCTTCTTTTAGATCTGGCTTCACCATTCAACATCACTAATTTTCAAAATGTAACCATAAATATGAGATAGAGGGAGTATTTATTTTCTACTCTCTTATGGAGGAGATTATCAAAAAGAAGATGCCATTAAATTAGAAGGAAATTGAAGCTATACCTGTGTCTTTCACGGTTGATAGTGATGGAGATATTTATGATACTAAAATCTAAATTGAATTGCTATATTTATCTTAAGCCAATATGCTATTAAACCCATTCTTGTCTTGAATATTACGACTCAATAAGGACATCAGATACCAACATTGCACTTCTCTAAATTTATGCTTAAAAGGCATATACAGAATTTGCCTAGGTGTTCATGACATGAGGATGATTATTTTAAGATATTCGAGTACTTAATGAATTCATTGCATCATATAAACTCGACCATGTGTTTTTCGTATTCTTACAGAAAGAAATTTCTATTCAACAAGACCATATTCTTTTGGAGGAGGAAACAGAAGAAAGTTTCTAAAGGAAAGAATAGAAGTTCAAATCCCACAGATCTGCTATATGCCAACACAACTACTACAATTAGTAAGCCCAAATCTGGTGCTAAGACCTCGCGTCAATCCTCCTTGATTGTGAATCCCTGTAGGCATTTCTCGATAGCGGAGATAGAGGCCGCTACTCAGAACTTTGCTAGCTACCTTGTGGTTGGATTTGGAGGCTTTGGTAGAGTGTACAAAGGAGTCATCGATGGAGGCACTGAAGTAGCCATAAAGAGGCGCAACTCCTCTTCAAAACAAGGTGTGAACGAGTTCAAAACTGAAATGGACATGCTATCAAGGCTGAGGCACAGGCATTTGGTCGCTTTATTTGGTGTATGCACTGAGAGGGACGAGGTGATGTTAGTCTATGACTTTGTGTCCCGTGGGAGTCTCAGAGATCTTCTATATAGCGAACATAAGGATCCTCTCTCTTGGAGGCGAAGACTGGAGATTTGCACCGGTGCTGCCAGGGGACTGCAATACCTCCACAGTAATGACATCATTCACAGGGATGTTAAGACAACCAACATTCTGGTTGATGAGAAATGGGATGCCAAAGTTTCTGATTTTGGCGTATCCAAAGAGGGCCCTGCTGATGATGAAACCCATGTTACCACACATGTGAAGGGAACTCCAGGCTACTTGGATCCTAACTACTTCATATCCGGCCATGTGACAATCAAATCTGATATTTATTCCTTGGGTGTGGTTCTTCTTGAGGTCTTATTTGGTAGGCCTCCTGTTAATCGTAGCCTTCCGGCCAAGCAGAGCAATCTGATAAGCTGGGCACAACATTGTGAGAAGAAGGGAATTCTTGATGCAAGCATTGATCCTCATCTGAGGGATAGCATTAGCCTTAAAACCTTAAGGAAGTTCACATCTTTAGCTTTGTCATGCGTTCAGTATGAGTCGAATTTGAGGCCTGACATTGAATCAGTGTTGAAGGTTCTGGAGCAGTTACTTGAGTATACACACATGAATTTGGAAGTACGAGAAAAGGATTCATTTGAGTTGCCGTTTGGCCCATTTCCCACAAGCGCAAGATAGACTGTACCAGTACAACACCACTTCCCACCAACTTAGACTTCTGGCAACTGGCCAAGAGCATCCACGACAGAGACGCATATATACCGGCGATCGTGCCGAACTTGGCAGTTTGTGCTTCCTACAATGACCATGTCCGTGCAGGTGCCGGACGGCAGAAATTGAAGCATTCACACGTTAGGGTTTCATTACTTCATTGGTCTTGAGGAGTTGGCTAATTACTCATGCCCATGAATATGGTAGCGTTTTGCTCTTGGGTTGTGGCGTTAAGGGCTTGATTAAACAGTCAGTCAACAACGCTGTGAAATTTTAAGGTTCTATTTGTTTGGTCTAAATTTAAATCTGAAAAGCCAATTGAAAATTCTGAAAAGCCCATCATTTGAATTTCACACTGAATTTGAATCTAAATTTAGATTTGAATCTGAATCTAAATTTGAATATGTTTAATTTTTTTAAAATTTAAAATAAATAATTATTTAATTTATACTAAAAAACTTTATTATAATAGAGTCATATGTATAGAGTGTTGGTAGTTGACATTCAAACCAAATAAAAAATTATTTAATTATTTATTTTATTCAATATTTAATTACTATTTAAATATTATTGTCGATATGAAACTTCAACTATCATATTCGGATGCTTCCCTGAGGAGGAATTTTGTTTTGTGTGTGTGAGACGAGTGGAATATGAAGCTGATTACTTTGTATGTAGCAGTGTAATTTCCATTGCCTCTTCTTTCCATAAGGGCGATGAGGAAGAAGTCATTTTAGCTCCAACATTAATTACGAGAAAACTAATTTGTAGTAATCATACTCTCAATAACATTAATTACTTGGGAATCCAAATGACTTAAGTAGTAGCTTGCAATGCGAGTAATTTAATGTTCCCTCCTCCACTTGAAAGCTGGCTTTAAGAAAGTGGACTTAAGTGGCATACATTGTATGCAGTACAAAAAATTAAGAATCATTATCTGTAAAGTGATCAGAAAAATCCACGATTGAACGCATTTTTATATGATTATGAGAAAATTAGTTTGAGTATCAGCGGCTAATGCATGCTTAAAATTCTCAAATAAGTGAACCAAAAAAGAATTGCAGGTGAAAGAAAGCGCCTTCTGCTATTGCTAAAACAAATGTAGAATTGATGTTTGAGCCTTTGAAATATACCCAGAACTATAATTATTACATGGTCAAGACTCCTCCCAACAGTATGATGGCAATTAGTGACTATGAGGTAGTTTCAAGTGGATCAAAGAGATAAATATTTTTGTTATCATGAAGTTTGCTTTGGATCTTCAGTTTGAATATTCTTTCCCTTAAAGGAAACAAAACTGTGACAAAATCCAAACTAGTTTTCTAAAATCATTTAAATCCAACTGATAGATTATATTGGTGGAACTCTGTGTAATATGATGATGAAGAAGAAGCTGTTGATGGGAAGAGAAGAAAGATAGAGAGGAAAGAAGAGGCAGACAGTGAAGTTGAAGAGAAGGCCAGATTATTTGATTATACAATCCATACAGAAAAAAACTTTAACTACACGTTTCTTTATGCAAAATCTTGAGAACCCATTTGTTGAGCGACGATGAGAAATTTTTTTCGATGTTCATACGTCTAAGAGTATTAAACCCTCACAAAGTCGCATTCATTGGCATATGACTTCAGACGCCGGCGATTCCTCTAAGCGAAAAACTCCGTTCTAATTAAAAACTCATTTTTAATTGGAAAGTCCTTTGTTTGAGCAAAGTGTAAGCAGTGTGTGAGAAGTTTTTGCTACCTATCCGACCAAAACATTGAAGATTAGGGATTTTATGTTCTAGAACGAGTTTGAGTTTACGAAGAACGAGTTTTGGAATAAGGGTTTCTCCTAAGATGAGTTTTGAAATTGTACACCCCAAAGCTGGTTCTTGTTTGTAGCGCAGTTCGGATTTGCGGCAATCCCTAAAAAGCAGCGGCCGAACAAGTGTTTAATCTGGCTCGAAGAACAACAGTTTCGTGGTATGGCATTTTGGATATTTAAATGCACGATTTTTGATTTAGCATGTACTCGAAGGCCGTCAAATCATACTATCGTTGCGTCAGAAAGACGATACGACATATATCGTGTTCTCAATAAGACGGTGGAAACACGATGTTTTTATATAATGATGTCGTGTATGCAAAGGCCTCTTAGCATATGTTCGATTACACGATACATATACTTATCGTCTCTATAGAAGTTAGTTAGAAAGTGTGAACGGACGTGGCTATTGATTATGGACACGACCTATTGTTGATTGACATATATATATATATATATATATATATATATATATATATATATATATATATATATATATATATATATATATATATATATCCAATTTTTCAGAGGTAAACTTAGAGTATTACATCAAATGGGGGAGTCAGTGAAGGTTGTAGAAAAGAAGAAGAAGAGAATCTACTGGAGAAGACCGAGTTTGGGAACAAATAGTTTCCCCGCTGGATTGCGTCTATCAAAAGACCTTGTAGGTTCATGTCCGGGATGTAAGGCGATTTTAGTGGAGTCTAGTTTCTACACAGTATATGATTGCGAGCCCATCATCATCTCTAGGCCGATGTTGGATGTACTCATTGGTGATTGTTGGGATGACTCACTGGAAGTCTTCAACATAAGGAGCAAAAGACTACCCCTTACAGTGGCTGAAGTGGCTATGATCATGAGGTTGAGTGGAAAAGGGAACCCATGTAAATTGGAAAGCAGCAAGGGGAAGGCTGCCCAAGGCAAGGGGGAATTTTACAAGAAGTTCTTCTAAGGGAAGCGGCCGGAGAAGACAGGACTGGAAGAATTGTTCAAAAAAGTGGTTACGAAAACAAGGAATGTTTCAGACGAGGACTTAGCACAGTTGGCGATCGTGCACATGGGTGTCCTCGTGTTATTCATGTAGAGCAACATAGCCATATCCCCAGCTCTGTGTGATTACTTAGATGATATGTTGGTCATGGGGAGCTACAATTGGGCAGGCGCCGTACATGATTTGCTTATGAGAGGCATATCGGCAGCCTACCGGAACATCATGAGCAAACAGGACGAGCATTCGACCACAGTCGGAATTCTCGTAGGGGCTTCATTAGTGCTCTAGGTAACTCTTGTATGTGTTATAATACGCAAATTCTAATATCGTATTTATAATGACATGATATGTTTTAAAGAGATGAATATCGCCTTATCGGTCACACGATACGAACTCTCAATTGTGTTATCGAACATACGTCATGTAACATGCACGTGGATGTCTCATTAGATGATCGTAATTTATCATGCTACCGGAAGCATGACGTGTCTTGTAGCGTGTTATTCATAACATGACTAATTTGTTATAGTGAAGATACTGAACATTTTAGACTAATGTTTATATTCTTTTGTATTGTCCGTCAAGTATGGTTTTATGAGCATACATCCATATGGGCTCCAAGTGGTCCTCCATGTAGCCCGAGGTGCAAGAGGTGGCCCAGATTTACCCAACTTTTGAGTGATGTGGAGAAGGCTGATAAACTTGACCCGGCCGACGAAAAGGGGAGGAAGAAGATTCTAGCTCATCACTGGATGCGGAAGTGGTACGAGGATGTCTTTATGAGGCTTAAGCCAGACTTGCAAATTGTTATGCGCATCACACCAATTGCCAAAGAGGCGCATTTGATGGATGGACAAAGGGCGACCCGGAAAGCTAAGAAGGCGGGTACGCAGCCTTTCCAAACAATGAGACCCGGCCATGCCCCCCATGGCGAGACGTTGGGTCATGTACATTCCAGCCATGACGTCATTGAATCATTCGTCATGCTAGCTGATGTCATGACGGGAATTTGTGAAGTTGTTTTGGAGAAGGTTGTTCTATATAGTGAGCGGGGATGGAACACGGATCGAGTTGCAGCTGCACTCCAACGTGTTAAGGACGATCTAGAGGTGGCAACTAGCCTCATAGAACAGATGTAACCCCCTGAGGAACGAGAGACAAAACAACCTCCTGAACCCAGTCAGCTGGTGGTCGCCCAAGCTGTAACGCCCAATTAAACATCGTACTGCCAAATCAAATATCCTCAGGAGTCACTCGAAAACAAACGTACAACTAAATCACCATGATCATGGATTTTCAAATACAAATAACTCCCAGGCGTCCCCGAGTACAAGTCCCATAAATAGTCTACTATCTGATCCAAATTAAAAGTCCAGAAGATATAAACATTTAAATCTCATCTCACCTAATACATCAAATCGTGACACCAAATATACTCTCATTGAGTTAAATATACTTGAGTCGAGGGGGAAACAATCCATCACCGCAGAAATGAGCATCCATCTCCAGGAGCTCTCCAACACAACCTGCAAAAGCCTCCCGAACCGTGGGGCTAAAAATAGTAGGGTGAGTATTTTCATACTCAGTAGGAAAATACCCAGTAGGGGAAAATCCCAAAAATGGTGAACTCAATAAGTTCATAAATACATGCGTTCATGCAACCCAAACATGAAGCAGTCAACATAATACAATCAAGTACATCTGCAAATAATAATGCATAACACACCAATGAAAGCAAACTTACACAAACACCCAAATCAGGGTCTTATAACTCTCTTGTACCATCATACACATACTCAAATCCTTACATATACTTGTATGACCTTATTCGTACAATCTTACACTTACAGTCCTTATCAGAATCATATACTTACAATCGTGCTCAGAATCGTACACCTACGGTCTTACTCAGAAACTTACACTTACATTCTTACTCAAAATCATCATCTTACAATCGTACTCATACTCATATTCACACAACCTACACGTACTTGTACGACCTTAATCGTACAATCATATGCTTACACATAAACGTATTCTTACGTCTTCCTTAGGAGCTTACACTTACACATACTCTGAATCTTACACGTACAACTTACTCAGAATCTGAAGCATACAACATACTCTCACTATCGTACACAAACTACCAACAACTAAAGCTCATTACAATTAACAAGCTCCAACGTCGGAAAGGAAGGGAATGCCACAAGGGCGTCACCTTAACCTTCGGGGAGCAACTAGACGCCATGGACTTTTCCAAAGGCAAGGCACACCTATGCTCATGGGGCATAGGATTAAACAGGTAAGAGCAGGTCCATGATACTGCTTACCTGAGTGCGCAAATGCCCACTCTTTGGGACCATACATTGCCAACAAGGGTCATACATTGCCAACTAAGGGCAGAAAACATACAGTGCCACTATTGGGCAGGAATCTTATAGTGCCACTCTTGGGCAGAACATACAGTGCCATCTAGGCAGAAACATACAAAGCCCACGAAGGGCGAAAACTTACAGCGCTCTCAACAGAGCATCAAACGTCTGGGCTTAATACAGCACACAGACCAAGCTAAAGCATACATCGCTCTCAACAGAGCATCAGACGTCTGGTGCACTATAGCACACAGACAACATCCCGCAGGGATAACCACTATGGCAAGACACAAGAAATGCCCAGCTGATTCATTATCGGCTATCTCAAACACGGAACTTAATCCATCGAACCCTCAGGTCTCAAACTCACAATGCTATTATTAGTTTTCTCATAATTCAAGTTTGAATTAAGTATACTATGCGGTACAATTATGCCAAACTGACTCACAGTCCTTGACTGATCAAACCAAAGCTGAGCCCGATCGAAACCCTAGTTCGTCGGGGCAGCAGCCTTTACTTACCCGTCCAAGTCACAACATGGCTCACCGCACACAGATCCTTACGTAATCATACATCCTCTGACATCCACCTTACGATCAGACATCTTACTTACATTGTCAAACTAAGCTCCTCAAAGCAGATCCTCATTACTCCCTTACTTACACCTCACTGATTATGCTTACTTTTCACTTTATAATTTGTACGTTATGCTTGTACAATTATGCACACTCTTACCGTCTAACAAACCCCACATCAGGCTTCAAGCCTAAGTTCTCTTACTTACATAAACCAACCCCTGACTTTGCTCCACACCAACCCGATCCAATCCGCTCCATTCTTTGTCTTTCATACTTACGTTTGTCATCTTCCATCACACGCTTACCCGTCCACATCCGACTCCATACCAAAAACCTTACCACTTTCTACCGTCCATCGCCCATACATCTGCCCTCACATAGTCCACGCACATAACTAACTCATGATCACTAGTCATCACTAGCATGTCCATAAAACACATACGTAGCATACTTACAGATTTGCTAGCCATCACTAGCACATACATATTCCACATCCATAGTACGTGCATACAACTCATACATATTAAACATACTTAGCACACGTATTACCCATGCATCAACAGTACTTACAGCTCATATGCATGCCATATGTATCTAAACATACCATATAATCATGCTTATATGCACATCATACAGTTCCTAGCATGCTACTACTCATTCAAGCATGCTATCATGAAATTACGAGTTCAGGCTCCCCTACCTCGTAACCATGACCTTTGATGGCGAGCACATGACGGTGGCGGCGTCGGTGGCGGAGTTGGTGGTCAAAACCATTGCCTAGCTAAGAGAGTTGTTGTCCCAAGGTTTTAGGAAACGCCGGAACTACACACGGCCAAATAGGGTGTCAAAGTCAACACGATAAAATTCGCGATCCACAGTGGTACACTAGGGGCATCCAGGAGAAAGATCGTGCCAACAAGTGGCAGGTGTGACCGAAAGACAAGGTGTACTCACTAAAATTCGATCGGCGGTTGAATAGTACCCAACCGGTCACAAAATGTCGAAATCGGCCGTGGACAGCACCCAACGGCGTCGATTTTGCGTTTACAATGGCCCACATAAGGGCAGAGGGCATGGGCGACACTCAAGGACGGAGGAGAGGTGATGGAGGACTCCGATGTCAACTCCAGATGATGGCAGAGACATCTGACGGTCGGGCGGCGCCAAAGCGGCACCAATACCCTAACCCACACTCGTGGCTACTTGCATATGCAGCCAAAGGGAGGGGGAGAGGGCTAGATGGTGTCGGCCCAAAACTCGGATGGGCGGTAGGGCCATGCCCAAGGTTGGTGACCGACAAAGATGGCCTTTGCCATTGTCGTGTCAAGGCAGGCCGACTAGAGGCCATACGGTGTCTGGTGGAGGTAGGACGATAAAAGGGCAAAACATGGCGCTCTCTATAGCGCGGTCAGACACATAATCGGTAGAGGGGACGTGTGACTCACATCGAAAAAAGAGGGACGGTGCTGCACTAGGGAGGCCAGCCATCTCTAGGCTGAGACGCGCCACACTAAGGTGGTCCAAAGGGTGTTCGGCATCCAACAACGCTCGATGATCCAAAACGGTTGAAAACCCCTGGGCACAAAGGAGAAGGGGTTACTAGTGGCTCTGGCTGACTCCACCGTGGCCCTAACGACCAGGAGGAGCTATCTCCGGCCAGAGGTGACGGCCAAAGTCAACGGCGACACGCCAGACAAATTGCACAGTGAGGAGCAAATGCTCGATTTTCTGTGGACGAGCACATCAACTGGCGGGTGACAAATCTCGTTCCAGCGGAATGGAAGGGACGAAGGCTAAATCGAGCTAGGTGGAAACATCCGCCATCGTTTCCCGGCTGGAGAGAAGCCAAACAAAGGTCTGGTGTGTCAAATCCGGCGTCCGGCGTCCAACTGACAGTGGAAGCCAATGAACTCTGTAACGACCCGACCCGAGCCGGGTCCACAAAATTACTGATAGGAAATTGAAATTTTCCTTAAGCCAGGAATCATCGTCTGAGTGCGAGAGGTACAACGTTCGCCTACGCACAACGGAGCTTAAGGCTTCCTCGTACGTAGACTTAGGTTGTAACGACCATTTACACACAACGAAGCTTCATAGTTCGTCGCGTGTAAAACAGAATAAAACATATTATTATAATAATTTGGATCGGGCCAACGTTGCCTTGCCGTTGGTTGCCTACGTACGTATTGGATATTATTCCAATACGATCGGATCCGAACGTAGTTCTGCCTAATGGCTACTACATACAACAAGCATAACAAAATCATACATATAAAATACGTATCTCCGAATATTTAATCGGAAGTGTAAATCGGAGTCAAGCGGAAGTTAACAAATTAACGAAATCATACGTCTCGCTCTACCATAGAGCGGGATTAAAATCACATACACATATCTCGCTCCATTACTGAATCGAGATTGAGCACATCAACCGGCTCGCTCTATCACTGAGCCGAGACCGGACACACACATCACACGTCTTGCTCTACCCTAGAGCAAGACATCACACTTCATAACATATAAGCGTACATCATAGCATATAAGCACACATCATGGCATAACACACATCATGGCATATAAACACGTATCATGGCATAGCACACATCATGGCATAACACACATCATGGCATATAAACACGTATCATGGCATAGCACACATCATGGCATATAAACACGTATCATGGCATAGAACACATCATGGCATAACACACATTATGGCATATAAACACGTATCATGGCATAGCACACACGTCGTTCTATAATTAAAACGGAAGATTAGAAAAGCTTACTGCTCTCATGTCTCGTAGGGTAGTGTTATGCGGAGTTGCTCATATGAGCATCCTCCCCTTCAGATCCGAAGATATTGGGCAGAGCTTCGTCTTGCTTCGGGCCCCTATTTCTTGTTCGGTGCTCGAGGATAACGGGCGGAGCCTCTCCTAGTCTCGGGGCATTTCTTCCTCATACAATCATCAACTCATGAAACGGAACCCTCCATCGCGTAGATCATACTTGACTTAGTCAAGAACGCCTCTTGAACCGCCTAAATCGGAGTTAGGATGCTTAAGAACGAAGAGAAAGAAGTTTGTCGGTACTCGGGCAGAACCTCTCCTTGTCTCGAGGCATTTCGTCCTTATACGGTCTCCGAATCGAAGAAATGACCACTCCATCGCGTAGAGCACGCTCGATTTAGTAGGAAACGGGTCTTAAACGGCCTTAATCGGCTTCAGAACGATCAGAAACAGGGGAGGAGAAGAACCGATCGAAAATTGATCTAAGAGGGGTATTTATAGCCCCCGAGCCGCGCCGAAACTGTGGCGCCGCGCCGCCAAAACCGGCGGCACCGCTGGTTTCGGGCGGCGGCGCCCACCGGAGCCGCGCACGGCGCGGTTCGCGCCCGCGCGCGATGTGGGTCACGCCCGCGTAACCGCGGTGCCCGCGGGCGCGCGCTCGTCGAAACGCAGCGCCCGCGGTTTCGCGGGCGCGCGTTGGGCCGCGCCGCGGCGCCGCGGCTGCGTGCTGCGGCGCGCGCCAGTCGCGCGCCGCGCGCCACGCCACGCGCCTCTCCTCTTTTCTTTTTATTTCTTTTATTTTTAAGCCTTCGAACGCGCGTATCTTCATACCCTGAATTCGGATTCGCGCGTTCTAGGTACCGTTGGACTCGTATTGACGAGCCCTTCGATAAAAACCCACTTAAGTAATAAAATCACACTATTTCCACGTGGGCCCCGCCTAATGTCTACGTTTCCCGAGGTCGTCACTTCCGGTCCCGACCTCTGTTTCGCACATTCTTCGAATCGATACGCTCATTAAGCCAAGCTCTACCTAGCTACGGGTATATCATCTAATAAAACCCCTTAACATTAATCTCAAATTACTGAATTACCCTTAACCCTCCTGGGTTAAGCGTAATCGAAAAATGGGTCGTTACATTCTTCCCCCCTTAAAAGAATTGCGTCCTCGCAATTCACCTAAACTTACTCTTCGAAACACATAAAAATTAAAATAAATATCTAACAAACTCCGATATTTAATCGGATAAGTAATCGTAAACCGAGTGTGATAGATCATAATCAAATAAATCACGTATAAAAGGAATCCAATCTTAAAATTGGATAACGCATTCACAAATATAATCTGATAACTTATGATCAGATAAAATATTTCCACAAGAAATCCGAATATAAAATCGGATAAATCATATCATACAAAGATTCGATACTTAAATCAGAGTCGAATATGTCATCGTTCAAAAATCAGATATGCCATTCAAACATATCATTTTCTTAAAAATTCAACGAATCGATCGTTCATCAAAATCTGATAAATCGTTCATAAACGAAATCCGACATTTAATTCAAAATCGGATAGATCCTTGTTCAAAAATTCTGATATGTCACTCAAAATCGAACACATCGTTCTTTCGAAATTTGATAAATCAATGAGTAAATCAAAATGCCGTGATACCGAACGGCTTACATTTGCACCCATGGTGCCACGGAAAAACAGAAGGATAGGAGCATTCCCATAATGCCCCACACCTGTGCACATCAGAGCCAAATTTGGCGGTATCCAGAATTGATAGCTTTTGGGTTCTATACCAAATAACTATCCAGAGAGTCCGAAGACCCAAATCATTGAAATCTTCATCGTCAAATCAAATTCAGAACCGTCAAATCAAATTCAAAACAAACATTTCTAAAATAACCAGATTTGAAATCGAAATTCATTTCAATACACTCGTGGAATCAACCTTGAAGCTATCCACTAACACCTCATGTCGTACACCACGGGTGTTTGATGGTTTCTTCTTAGCAATTCCACAGGTGATTAAGATAAATTTACTAAATTTCATATCATGGGATTTGAAATTAAATTTTATATCAAATCCATCAGTAGATTCACCCTTAGAGCAATCCACTAACGCGTCGTGTCCCATACCACGAGCGGTCGGTGGTCACCCCTTGGTAATTCTACTGCCTTTGAAAACAAATCAATTTCAGAAAAATAACACAAGTCTGAAAACATACGGTCACAGAATGTCGCGATACCAGACGACTTACACCCGCGCCCATGGGGCGACGCGAGACAGAAAGGAAGGGATTTACCCATGACATCCCAATCCTGTGCGCGCCAGATGCCAAATTTGGCGGTATCCAAAATCATAATGATAATTCTTAGTTCCGAGGAACCGAGAACTATCCAGACGGCACGATTGCCCAAAACTCGGAGAATATTTTCGAAAAGAGGAGATGATTTTGAAGACAGAGCTTTGTTTTTATTAGTGGAAAACTTTTAGCAAAACTTTGGTGAGTCAAAATCTTGGTATAAATTTATACTTAGTAGGTCGAATTAAGTTCTAAGAATATACTTTGTGCACATAAGAAAATATTGTGTCATTTTTCTTTTGAAATCATTCAGAAAATCGGAAAATACGATCACAGAATGTCGCGATACCAAACGACTTACACCCGCGTCCATGGGGCGACGCGAGACAGAAAGGAAGGGATTTACCCATGACATCCCAATCCTGTGCGCGCCAGATGCCAAATTTGGCGGTATCCAAAATCATAATAATAATTCTTAGTTCCGAGGAACCGAGAACTATCCAGACGGCACGATTGCCCAAAACTCGGAGGAATTTTTCGAAAAGAGGAGATGATTTTAAAGTCAGAGCTTTTGTTTTCAGAAAAGTAGAAAAAAGACTTTAAAAACTTTGGCGAGTAAAAATCTCGGCATACGATTAGAATTTAAGGCTACCCACGCCTTGGAAATTCTATCGTAGTTGAAAGCATATTTGAAATCAAATTTTATTTCAATACCCGAGTAGAATTAACCGTAGGATTTTCCACTAGCGCTTCATGTCTCATACCATGAGCGATTAGCGATTACCTTGTGGTAATTCTACCATCTTTGAAAACATATTTGAAATCAAATTTTATTTCGACACTCAGTAGAATTAACCGGAGAGTTTCCACTAGCGCTACATGTCTCATACCATGAGCGGTTAGCGGTTACCTCTTGGTAATTCTACCGTCTTTGAAAACATATTTCAAATCATATTTTGTTTAAATACCCGAGTAGAATTAACCGTTGAGTCTTCCACTAGCGCTACATGTCTCATACCATGAGCGATTAGCGGTTACCTCTTGGTAATTCTACCGTCTTTGAAAACATATTTCAAATCGTATTTTGTTTAAATATCCGAGTAGAATTAACCGTAGGGTTTCCACTATCGCTACATGTCTCATACCATGAGCGGTTGGTGGTCACGTTATGGTAATTCTACCGCGGTTTAAAACACATTGAAATCAAAGTCGTTGAAAAGAATCATGTAACGAATTTAAGACAAAACTTTCGATCGAGTCAAATTCAAAATCACAATTCATAAAAATCAAGGTTTCCGATTAAATCCAAAGCCATACGAGAAAACAAAATTTTAACTCATTCTTGGTGAAAAATCGAAATTTGAATCCATCTTAATTTCGATGCAAAACATGCAAAATGAAATTATAAATTAAATCTAAATCAACTCATTTAGAAAGAATTTTCATATAACTTACGATTAAAATAAAATCGGACTTCATATAAGTCACATATACAAAATGAAAAGTTTAAAAGCAAAAATTCATATGAAATAAAATAAACATGATGCAACAAAGTTAAACTTAAGGCTATAAGTAATTTTCAATTGAAAAATCAAAATAATCAAATTGATGCTTGCATCAAAACTCATGCAACATATGGCGATAAAAATCTCAATTAATTTCAACGATTAAATCTCATATTAAATCAGATGCAACGTATTCAAGCAAAATTTTCAAATCAATTCTAATAAAAAAAAAATCGACATCTATAAAGTATAAGCTTGTCATTAATCAGATACACATACATAGCATAAGACTTTAAAATTACTTCTAATTAAGCAAATCAAATTTTATCATAATTAGAGTTCGAAGCAATTTTCATATCATAGCAGTAGAACAAGAATCAAAATCTGATACGACTTGTTCATAGCAACGTATTCAAAACATTCTTTATCGAAATTCATAAAATTGATCTTTGTATCAAATATATGATACTATATGCAAACAAAGATGTCAATTTTAAATAAACATGAGAATTGAAGTTCATAAAATAGAAGTCCATAAAAACTGTCGATGTAAAATAAAAATTCAAAATTAGAGCTCGTTTTAAATTCGATAACACACGGGCATAACCAAAGGATGAAAAATCGAAATTTATTTGAAATCCGCGACAACACGTTCAGAAGAAAAGAATTAGAAAAAATCACGATTCATTTCAAAATAATCAGAACATATTCAAAACAACAATTTCTATTTTCAAAATTTAAATCAAAATACTTATTAAATTAATAAAATATTATACTCTCGCAGACAGATCAATGCTCCGATACCAATTGTAACGACCCGACCCGAGCCGGGTCCACAAAATTACTGATAGGAAATTGAAATTTTCCTTAAGCCAGGAATCATCGTCTGAGTGCGAGAGGTACAACGTTCGCCTACGCACAACGGAGCTTAAGGCTTCCTCGTACGTAGACTTAGGTTGTAACGACCATTTACACACAACGAAGCTTCATAGTTCGTCGCGTGTAAAACAGAATAAAACATATTATTATAATAATTTGGATCGGGCCAACGTTGCCTTGCCGTTGGTTGCCTACGTATGTATTGGATATTATTCCAATACGATCGGATCCGAACGTAGTTCTGCCTAATGGCTACTACATACAACAAGCATAACAAAATCATACATATAAAATACGTATCTCCGAATATTTAATCGGAAGTGTAAATCGGAGTCAAGCGGAAGTTAACAAATTAACGAAATCATACGTCTCGCTCTACCATAGAGCGGGATTAAAATCACATACACATATCTCGCTCCATTACTGAATCGAGACTGAGCACATCAACCGGCTCGCTCTATCACTGAGCCGAGACCGGACACACACATCACACGTCTTGCTCTACCCTAGAGCAAGACATCACACTTCATAACATATAAGCGTACATCATAGCATATAAGCACACATCATGGCATAACACACATCATGGCATATAAACACGTATCATGGCATAGCACACATCATGGCATAACACACATCATGGCATATAAACACGTATCATGGCATAGCACACATCATGGCATATAAACACGTATCATGGCATAGAACACATCATGGCATAACACACATTATGGCATATAAACACGTATCATGGCATAGCACACACGTCGTTCTATAATTAAAACGGAAGATTAGAAAAGCTTACTGCTCTCATGTCTCGTAGGGTAGTGTTATGCGGAGTTGCTCATATGAGCATCCTCCCCTTCAGATCCGAAGATATTGGGCAGAGCTTCGTCTTGCTTCGGGCCCCTATTTCTTGTTCGGTGCTCGAGGATAACGGGCGGAGCCTCTCCTAGTCTCGGGGCATTTCTTCCTCATACAATCATCAACTCATGAAACGGAACCCTCCATCGCGTAGATCATACTTGACTTAGTCAAGAACGCCTCTTGAACCGCCTAAATCGGAGTTAGGATGCTTAAGAACGAAGAGAAAGAAGTTTGTCGGTACTCGGGCAGAACCTCTCCTTGTCTCGAGGCATTTCGTCCTTATACGGTCTCCGAATCGAAGAAATGACCACTCCATCGCGTAGAGCACGCTCGATTTAGTAGGAAACGGGTCTTAAACGGCCTTAATCGGCTTCGTAACGATCGAAACAGGAGGAGAAGAACTGACTGAAAATTGATCGGAAGAGGGGTATTTATAGACCCCGAGCCGCGCCGAAACCGCGGCGCCGCGCCGCCAAAACCGGCGGCGCCGCTGGTTTCGGGCGGCGGCGCCCATCGAGCCGCGCGCAGCGCGGTTCGCGCCCGCGCGCGGTCGCGCCCGCGTAAACCCGCGGCGCCCGCGGGCGCGCGCCCGTCGAAACGCAGCGCCCGCGGTTTCGCGGGCGCGCGTTGGGCCGCGCGCGCCGCGGCGCCGCGGCTGCGTGCTGCGGCGCGCGCCAGTCGCGCGCCGCGCGCCACGCCACGCGCCTCTCCTCTTTTCTTTTTATTTCTTTTATTTTTAAGCCTTCGAACGCGCGTATCTTCATACCCTGAATTCGGATTCGCGCGTTCTAGGTACCGTTGGACTCGTATTGACGAGCCCTTCGATAAAAACCCACTTAAGTAATAAAATCACACTATTTCCACGTGGGCCCCGCCTAATGTCTACGTTTCCCGAGGTCGTCACTTCCGGTCCCGACCTCTGTTTCGCACATTCTTCGAATCGATACGCTCATTAAGCCAAGCTCTACCTAGCTACGGGTATATCATCTAATAAAACCCCTTAACATTAATCTCAAATTACTGAATTACCCTTAACCCTCCTGGGTTAAGCGTAATCGAAAAACGGGTCGTTACAAACTCGTACACGGCAAAAACAGGGAGATGAGGGAGAGGTGGACCGGAATAGTGCTAGGGTCGGCGAACATGAGCTAGGACGGTGGCTTAGCCGTCGTCAGGCCGGGGCGGAGCCAAACAGAGGTCTATCGTCCGTGGCTCGCAACTGCCAGCCTCCGTTCCACCAAAACCAAACATCGGCGGAACAATGAAGGTGGAGGCATTTGGCCGGAGGAGAATTGCACAGCGGAAGAGGTGGAGGTGGAGCTGACTACTTGGGGGCCGTCCTTGGCCATCGCCAGGCCGGGGCGGAACCCACAGTGGCTAGCTGGCCACTGCCGGCCATCACCGGCGGCTACAAGGCCAAGAACGGAGGGGCGCAGTTCATCCGGCGAAAAACAAAGCAGAGGTGGAAATGGGGACAGGGTGGCGGAGCGGAGGCCCTTGGGCCAGGAGGCGTGGCCTCCCGCCATTGCCGGCCCAGGGCGGAGCCGTGGCTGGCCGGCCGGCTCTGGGCGGCCCACAACGGCGGCTCAACAAAAAAACACAGTAAGAGAGGGAGAGAGGGCTTACCAGAGAAAATGAAACTCGAGGGCCGTCGAAGCGGAAATGGGGGTGGTCCTGTGGTCGCCGGCCCGTGGCTGGCCGAATGGAGGCCGGGCGGAGCATACTGGCCATAGCCGGCGCCACCACAGGACAAATCAGCGAGAGCAGAGACGGACCGGGGAAAATAGGGGAGAGGCACGGGGCGGACAGCGTGGCTGTGGGGCCGGGACGGCGGCTCCCCTGCCGTCGCACGGCCGGGGCGGAGCCGATGGCGGCGGCCCTGTGGCCCACCGGCGGTCGGCTACGGCTGGGACAGAGAGAAGCCGGAGAGGGGGTCATCCTATTCCAGAATTCTCTGGATCGGGCTCGGCTGAGCCCGAGCCCATTTTATTTATTTGTCTGTTTTTTCTTTTCTTTTCTTTCACTTATCCTTGCTCTTCCCTTCTTCATCGATTTTTCACGCTGGAACGTGCGTCCAGGCCCGTGGCCTACGATGAACCCGACACCCGACTCTACGGGTACGAATACCGAAGCCACATACACCGAAGCATCATATTTTTCTGCCAAAAATGATTAGAAAAATAGCAGAAAAATTACATGAAATCGTAGGGAAAATTATGGGCGTTACACAAGCATCAACCCCTCCTCCGATAACTGAAGGATCGCCTTCGGTTCGTTCAAAGGCAAGATCTTCAAAATCAATAGCAAATCGCCAACCATCTGCCCCCGAACATCAACCAGTACAAGTCCCTCAGCTGGTGGAAGAGGGATTCATTTTGAGTAAGTACGACAGTTTGGTTAGGGGATATTCGTGTAGTTGAGTACACGATAAGAGATCATATCATTGAGTAAGAAAGACAATAGTTGGATTGTCATGTCATCGATCACACGATCATTGAAGCAAGAGTTGTGAGAACCATCTTTGCGTGGTCGTGTGATCGTGAGCACGATTAGGCCTCTGTCGTGTTTCTACGAATATGATATGAATCTATATCGTGTGTGTAAATGACGACTTGTGTGGATGTCGTGTTGTTCCTAACACGATCACTTACTTCTTATATATAGAGAAGCGGCAACCACAAGCTGCCACCAAACCGAAGAAGAAGATTGGTCCGAAGTTGCAAAGGACCGTAATAACTAGATTTTTGACGAAAATAAATGCGGAATTCATGGAATAACAACAAATGGTTGTGCATCAACCACGGAATGTCGTGGATCCACCCCATGAGGTGGAAGAACATCCCCGGGGTGTCGTAGAACAACCACTTGAGTTAGATGAACCGGACCTTCCCCTGGATGTCGACGAACAATCCAGGGAGGTAGAGGAACCAGACCTTCCCCGGAATGTCGACGAACAACCCAGGGAGGTGGAGGAATCAGACCTTCCACTTGAGGTCGTGGCTCAAGTCCGCGATGTGCCGAAACAACCCCGTGAGGGACCCGTAGACAAGCTGGAGATTCCAGAACAACCCTTGAAGGGACCAGAATCACCCCAGCAAGCGAATAAAGGAGCAGTACCCAAACAAGCAATAAAAATTAGAGTGAAGCAAAAAGCTGCTCCTGGCCCTCCCATTGTACCTCATGAACAACGGAAGACGAGGTCCACCACTGTTGAACCACCTGCTCAAGGTCAGGAGTGTGTGAAGAAAGTTGCAACTTAGCTCTCAAAGATGCCGAAGCATTTCAGCAGCTACATTGATGAGCAGCTAGCAAAGTTTTGACACAATGCCCAGCCTGGAAAGCCTGGTGACGAAGTACCTCTAGCATCGGCCCCTGGCCCAAGCATTATCCGTTCGGCACATCCAAAGTCTCCCCCCCCCCCCCCCCCCCGGAACTAGTGGCCCTAATTGCAGTTTCCAATGAAGGCACTATATCGGATACTTCTCCAGTAGATGCAGACGTATTGGAGAATATCCACAATGTTGAAGATGTCGAAGAAGATATTGCGACTAAGACAAACAAGGAGGAGACAAGTCTGTGGCCGAAGGACTATCTTGACACAGAGTTGGCGTTCCACCTAGAGGTTAAGGAGGAGGCAGTTAAGGAAATTATCATGGAATTTCTGTCGAACCCATACAAGTCAGGGCCAGTAGAGACCCTCCTATACACCGACTACCTATCTTTGTTAAAGCAGGATTGCATAACAAATGAGGTAATATCTATTCATTGCTCATAGGTTTTAAGCTCTATCATGTTATCAATCAAATGACTTAAAATCTTACGTAGATTACAATGAATTATCGTCTTATCGATTACACGACATAGTATCATATCATTGGGTTTCATATACGCTAACTATCGTCTTGTAACTGCTAAAGTAAAACTAGCATGTTAATGAGCACACGACATGTAATTTCGTCGTGTGATCGTAAACACAGTATAGTAACTTATCGTGTAAAGTCATATGACGATCAGTAGCCTATCGTGTCATTACTAACACGTATGGTATTGTGTAGGTTATCGATGTCTTCTTCCAACTCCTAGATGAACGAAATATGAGAAATCCATGCAGGTACCCCAACTATTTTTTTGGAAAGTTCACCATTCAGCACTACTTTAACGTTGGCTCGACGGAAGGGCCGACAGAGAAGGAGGGCAAACTCTCTGGCATATTGTTGAGAGGCTTGAATGTTAACATGAAAAGCGGCTTCATTCCTGTATACGTCAAAGGCCACTTTCTCTTGCTTATTGTCTGCTGTAGGGAGAAGTGATTTAGGAGGTACAATCCTCTAAAGGGTGTTCACAGTCACCACTTCGCCGTGGTGGACAATGTCAGGAAACATGTTGCCAATGGAATGGAGAAGGCACTTAAGATAAAGGGCACTCGGACGTGGCCATTGATTAAGATCAACAAATGCCCGTACAAGGAAACAAATGAAGATTGTGGCATCTACGTCATGTACTAAGTAGCAAAACTGGTAGGGGGCGTCATTCAGCCTGATTTTAGACAGCTCGAAATAATAGGCTTGGTCAGGCCGATGATATGCGCTGCTATACTTCGGGCACGAATCGACGAGGAATTTGATCCAGATACAGATGAATTGTAAAAAGAGCACTTATTTTGTAATTAATTACTGTGACTAATTATTTTTGTACAATGACTATACCAATTAATTTTGTACTTAATTGCTATACGAATGTAAGATGGTGTATAATCGATCAAACAATTTGTATCAATATCGTGTATTCAATAGCGCAAACCGGCAGTACACATATATCCATTCGTATTATAGTTCTCACGATCGCCTATTATGTTGTGTCATCACATACACGCCAACTCGTATTAGGTCGTGTCCACCTTGAATTCACATCTCATATTAGGACGTCTGTGATGTCGTGTAATCAACCAAACGAAAAAGATACATGTCATTGGTCATAACCCCAATCAAATATACCACTAGTATTATGTATTTGGACGCAATTGTCGTGTGCTCTTCGGGAATTGGGTGATAAAAATAATGCAACTATTGTGTGCTCGATCGCACGCAATGTTCCATATCGTGTAATGGATTACACGATCTGAAAAATAATCACTATCGCAGTTGCCTATTATCATGTAATGCGTAACACGCAACACCTTTTGGTGGTGTTGTCGATGACACAATATGCATTTATAGTATACATTTTTTACAAGTACCAATGTCAAATGGCATATATTTGTTCAAACTATTTCTAACCATGTCGTGTATTATTGGCGTGTGGTCGGTAACACTATATACGACCTTATCATGTGATGGAATGTACGACTAGCATTGATAGCGTGTTTGTAAGCATACAGTCGTGGCGTTGTAAACAAAATAGCATGCGACCTTCTGGGATGGACCATTTGAGACATTTCTATAGCGCTTGGTCATGTACTTCCCCCACTAGATGAAGGTGGGCCCCTTATCTGACAGCGGGAAGAAACACCATCAGGCGCAAAAGCAATCTCCGGAATAATCCACCTCAAGTTGAGTTGGCGTGCAATCTCCTTGGAGAATCACGGATCCATCATTGTCATGGATCATAGCTAATGGGGCGTGAATATCGATGGATCATTTGAGTCATTGATATATCGCCATCTAGTGAGTCATTGATATATCCACCATCGGATATAGGTGATGACCGTGTCCAATGGAGGGCCGATTCACCAGCCGCCGCTACAGCAATCTCCCGAATGACCCGTCTCCATGAAGAACCAGTGAGTGAGCTTTCTGCAAACCCTAACCCTAATATATATATATATATATATATATATATATATATATATATATATATATATATATATATATATATATATATATATATATATATATATATATATATATATATATATATATATATATATATAGGCAAGGTGAAACGGATACAGACGGCCAGGTAAATGAAGGTATTGATGCTTTTGGAATAATGCATCGGGAATCGGATCAATACCATCTATCATTGTCGTAGGTTTGGACACACGTTATTACCAATATCGTGTAAGTAACAGAGATATTATCATGTAATTGTATCTCATTTTGGCATGTTATTCTGTCATGTAATCGATAATACGTTACGCACACAAATCATGTATTTGTAACGCCAAATTATTATTTCCAATAACTTGGTGGGCATCGTATCATTGATCTTACGATAATAGTGTATGTCGTGTTAGCTGAAAAATTGATCTACATATTTATGTATCGTGTTTTTGTTTTCATGAAGATGTGCTCCATCGTGTGTTTTACCGTACGACCAATATTGAGATCGTGTTATACAGGAAGACATCTTTTCACGGAGAAAAAAAGATATAACTGATATTAATATTTTCCTTTAATTTGGAAGGGCTTTCTTTACATACAACAAACTAATATTTACAGAGGAGTGCATAAATACAAATAAAATAACATTCTGAAGATAGTGAATCATGCCCTCATCAGTTCAATTGTGATGGAACATTCGCGACATTCATATTACACCGGGATAGTAAATCGCCCCCCATCAGTGGCTGGTTAGTACTACGCCACTGAAGGGGGTCGATTAACCATCCGGTGCAATATCAATGTCCCAAAGGCTCCGTCTTGTGCTCTGCAAATATCAGTATGCGTGCGATCTCCATGCAGATTCACGGACCCATCAGTTCAATTGTGACGGAACCTTCGTGACATTGAAATAATGCCTAGTAGTTAATCGGCCCCCTTTGGAGGCTGGTTAGGACTGAGCCACTGAAGGGGGCGAATAACCATCAGACGCCAGTTCACTGTCCCAAAGGCTCTGTCTCGTGCTCTTCACGAATTGGGTAAGCGGCTCTGGTCACTTAGATATATATAGGCAGGTTGCGAGGGATAGGAATCGTTAATATTCCATATATAGTGTAATTGGAAATTGGAAATGACTCCTCGCAAATTGGTCATCCTAATTTAATTGAATCCCAAAAATTGTGGTGACTCTTCGGGAATTGGGTGGTAAAATTAATGCAATTGTCGTGTGCTTGATCGCACATACTATTTCATATCGTGTAATGGGTTACACGATATGAAACAATAATCACTATCACAGTCATCAACTCATAATTAAGTTCTGGTATCTCGTCGTGTGAATGTTAACATGATATTTACGAAAGTCGTTTGAAAAAAAAAATACAAATTTGATCAAATGTCATGTGGTCAAAAAGACGATGGACAAACAAATCGTGTTAAGGCATAAACGCTTGAACAAGTATCATCCAACCAGCGCTATATCAATCTCTCGAATGATTTGTCTCGTCAAAGAACAATTGGCATGCGATCTCCTTGCGAATTCCACTAATCATTTGAGGCATTGATATATCGCCAGCCAGTGAAGCTTGCCCACCCTCGGATATATGTGAGGACCCTATCAGAGAGATGGCCGATTCGCCGACCGCCGATACAACAATCTCCCGAATGATCCATCTCCGCGAAGAAATAGTGAGCGAGCATTCTGCAGACCCTAGCCCTAATAACTATATTTATAGGCAGGGTGAGACAGTTACGGACCGCCAGGTTATTGAATGTATTAGTTGTGGCGACCGTCATAAAATAATATATGCCAATATTCGCGTAATTATTATCCCGCTTGACACATGTTACATCACACGTGAAACCGAACGTGACGGCCCACCATACGAAACCAAGAAAAATAAGAAGACATAATAATTTTTGCTACTTTGGAGTTGACGCACAACTAAAATATTACATATAACGTAGTAGCAAATTAGGACCTAGTCCACAATACATTGTATATAGAGCAGTTAGATTACAAAATATAGGGCAAGCCTTTCATAAAAGTCATAATATTACAGAGATTGGTGAAAATATTTTAAAGAAACTAAGTAGATAATTCTTCGGTTGACACCTCCGGGTTGATTTTACTACCTGCAGAGTTTGAGGGTGGGTGAGTATTTTTATACTCAGTAGGTGGAATTAAAATCTAATTTAATGCTAAGTAAAAGACCACAATAATTTTTGCAGAACAGATTCAAAATAATTTCGAAAAAACACCGGTTTGTTCAATGACGATAAATCCAGAGCCGTGATACCGAACGGCGTTTATCTGATGCTCATGGGGCACCAGGAAGCTCAGAAGGCAGAAGTTATCCCATGACACTCCGTACCTATATGCGCGCGCCAGATACCGATAATTTCCTCGGTAGGTATCTAGAAAAATATTATAATTCTAGGTTTACCCCAGAATTATCCAGAAAACATAAATACCCTGACACAAATCAGGGTATATAAAACATAACATGCATATAACATTTTTCAGAAAACTCAAGCACATGAGCATAACGAAATAAAAATGGTGCATAAAAAGTATTAGAGCATACATGCAGAGCATAAGCTAGAGTTTAAGACCCCCAAACTTAAAGTTGGAGTAGAAAGTCCGTGGTTGCAGAGAGCTTGTATTAAAAATTTGGCCCCGTCATAGCATCCAGCACAGTCGATTTAGTTAGAAACGCCTTTTGAACGGGTCGAATCGGACTTAAAACGGCTTGAAACAGAGGGTCTGAAGTTTTGACTCGTGGTGGAAGTGAATAGTAAAATGAAAAGCGGCGGAATTTTATAGGAAAAGGGAACCGCGCGACGCGCGACGTGTGTCTGCCATGCATCGTATGGTTCCACCATGCAGAACAACACGCGGAGCCCGTGCGGTTCTGCGTGGGACAGCGGGACCCAACAAGCAGGTCCCGCATGTAGCACGGGCGTGGAGCCGACGTGCGGCCGGCGCCGCAGGCCACGCGTTTCCATGTGCCGCACGGGTACACAGCGCAGCGTGAACCCACAATGCAGACCACTCAACACCGCGTCGTGAGCGCATCAACGTCAGCTAACGCAATGCTTGCGTTAGCTGACTTAAATATAATATATATATATATATATATATATATATTTTAAACTTAAAACTAAAATAACTTTTTATCCATAAATTAGAATTACACGTTCTTGGTACCGATGGACTTTTATTAACGAGCCCTTTGAAACAAGGCCACTCAAGGATAGGTTTTACCGTAGTGTACCATGGGTCCCGCCTATGAAGCATGTTTCCCATGGTTGTTACCTATAGCCCCAACATCCGTTTCAAACGATACAAAAACCATTATGTTTGTCATTTAGAGTTCTACAATAACTCTTTAGGTACCAAATCTAAAATAGTGCTCTATTAATTTATTAAAATTATACTATTAGAAATGTACTGAAAATCTGGGTTGTCACATTGGTGCTTCGGGAATATTGCATCGGGAATTGGATCATTACTATCATGTCATTGTTGTGCATTCGAACACACGTTATTACCAATATCGTGTAAGCAACGGGCACTCTTGACTGCAAAACATGTACCCCATTTGGGTCGTGTTGTCGATTACACGATATACATATACAATGTACCCTATTTACATCATGTTGTGTTTTCCAATACACGTTGATTACATATTCTATGTCATTCATAACACGATGTATATAAAAAAAAATTCAGCTGAAGAACAGGGGTGGAAAAGGTAAGCCTGATCGATGCTCTCCTTCCTTACGCCATTTGCGTGCGCTATTATTTGACCTCCTTTGGCTTGTCATTGGTACATCTACCACATTTGGGGACCCTCCATGTGTGCTAGTACATCGTTTGCGGTTGTGACCCAATTGGCCGCATATTCCACATTTTCGTGGGGCTTTGAGAGGCGGTTGTGACACTATCTAATTTTTTTGTGGACATCCCTGTTGCTTTTGAGGGATAGGTGGGTTGAATGTAGGCATAACTCCATCCGGTGCCCACTGGTGCCGATCCTTCGTTGGGTGTAAGGGCTCACAATAGGTAACTTTATACATTTCAGTAGAGTACCATCTTTTGCAGTACTCGGACACATAGAAATGTCTATTATCAATTGTTGCGATTGCATGCTTACATGGTAGACACAGATGTTGAAAGCATCCACATGTGCAGGTACGATCAACCAGGTTTACCACATCCTGTGAAGAAAATATCTTGAGTAAGAGAGCACGATAAATGAATTTATCGTGGTCTCGCGTACACGATGCATCTTACGATCGTTACGTAAGACGTATTGACTTACACGTTCAAGGACAATACCGTGTGTAACCTAACATAATATGAAGCCCTAATGTATAAACAAGCACAAACTATGTACATCGCCATATGAATGCAATGTACCTGGTGATGTAGCGAGTTAACCTGGAATTCATACAGTGACACAGGCAATACAATCACATTACTAGCTTCTTCTCGCCTATTTTCAATGTGTTTTCAGGCAAATGGGGTTAACTCTTCCATCATATTTTGTCCATCCATCCGACGTTTTTCAAATAATGTCGTTGTGTGCTCCCTCGTGTGCTCAATTAAACACGTTATAGGCATCGATCTGGCCTTTTTGAACATTGCATTTGCACTTTCGGACCTATTTGAGCTGAGTGTCCCATATCTTTTCCCTGGAAATGATACATTGAACTAGTGATCTGAGCCTATCTTATTTAGCCAAGCATATGCTTCTAGATTATGTTCTTTAATGCTATTCATTGTTTCATTGTACACATTCTGTCTGAACGTTTCGGCTGCAACATGGAGCTGATTCTTTAGGTAGTTGTCCTTGAATTTGTCTAGCATATTTGCTGCCATGTGACAGATGCAATACCCATGGTGTGTAGATGGGAAAATTTTCATCACAACATTTGTCAATCCCTTCTGTCTATCTGAAACGATTGTACCCAACTCAGCTGGAGGATCAGAGAATAGATGATTTCTAAGGAACTCAAGAAACTAACACCACATTTTCTCACATTCGTTCTCAACCACTGCAAATGCAATGCACAACATATTATTGTTCCCGTCCAGTGCATTTGCTATCAATAGCTATCTAGGATACTTTCCTTTCAAGAATGTTGCATCAACCGTTAGCAACGGCCTCAGGGTTGTTCTGAAAGCTCTCGCAAGGGGGCTAAACATCCAGAATACTCTTTTGAAATCTTACCCACCCATAGGTCCGGGAATGTCACATGATCTCACTAGCACAACTACACTTCCCGGATTTATATATTCTATCTGCCTACCGTAAGAAGGAAGTAAGCGGTAAGATTCGTCTGGGTCACCATCTATTAAATCAGTCAGAGCTTTACCTGCATGTACAAAGATAATTTAGTAAATGTTATACGACACCGGCTTATATCGTGTTCCCGATCGCATGAGAATTTATGTTTTCGTGTGATCGAAATCCTACACGATGCTTGGTTGTGTTTTTTGTAACACGATATTGAAGTATGTTGTGTGAATCCATATTCCGACTATAGTTTAAGTGTGTAAATGATAACATGCTAGACTAACATATCATGACACTAAATCAACATTTCGTTTCTTCTCATGCATTACCTGCGCGCCAGCATTTCTTGTAGTTCGTAGTTCTACCCCAATGCTTCAAAATATAACTTGCTATGCTCTTAGGTGTAATGTCCACCGAGTCTTTAAAGAGGCCATAACATTTTCTCGCTATCCAAAGGTGCGATGCTAGGGGACGGTCAGTTGACTTCGTTTGGGTTCCACATGAATGAGTCGGCACTAACCTCGTGACAGTCACATGATCTCCTATATTTGAAGCCCTTATATACCAGTTACAAGATTCATTGGAGCACTTTGCGGTGTACGTATTCCAGTTTTCATCCACAACACGATATGTGAAATTCGTCTTTATTGCTAGGTCGATCAAGACCCTCTTGAAATGCAACAAGCTTAGAAAATGTGCACCCAATTCGAAGAGCTTCTGGTAATCCTTAGCTTGCAAGCTACCCGTCATTAGCTGGCCTTCATCAATATTCGGTTCCAACATGTTTAAATCATCTACGGTATCCCAATCTACCTCCACCTCAACGACGTTACTGGGAACCTCGTTGTTTACAAATTCTTCATGGTCGGACATCCTTTCCATGACAACTATATCATTATTGTACCACAGATCCTCACCCCACATATTCTCAACTTCTTCGCCTTCTCCGCCGTCGTAATTACAAGAGCTGTATGGAGGTTCGTAGTTATCAAATGAAGTGCTTGTCCAACCCATCATTGGTGGCAATTCCTCTGATCTATTCTGATTGACTTCTATTTCAGGTTCTCTACTCACTGGATTGGTGAAAGATGATTGGCATGGATTTGTTGAGGGCAAGTTTCCCTGTTCTCCCAATTTGCATTGCACATTATCGTGTTAAAAAAATGCAACATCAGTCGACATCATGTATTATTTTAACACGCAAACATTTCAAGACGTGTTATCGAAACCACAACATGAATGCATGTCGTGTTATTATTGCTGCAATGCAACACATAATTGCTCTATCGCATGTGTATATCGTGTAATTACTAATACGATATATTACCGTTCGTGTTTATGACTTTGCACGATATGATTTACCCTTAACATGATAAGTTCAATATCGTGGTCTCGAGTACACGAAATATACCAATTGCATATAATCTAAAGATTCAATATTGTTACCTGACAGTTTCAAAGGTGAATTGAGTTTCATTGAATCCGGTATGAAATTTGATATTAGAGTTGGGATGAGCCATTACGACTGGTGATTCAGCTCTATTGACTGTCTAGTTCCTTTCAACGGAGGGTGATGGTGATTTATCACCATTGTCGGGCTGTTTCATCTTAGCATACAACGATAACACCTCCTTACTGATTGGAGATCCTCATCATCTTGTAATTCATATATCATGGATGATTGGGATGATGGAATTAAATACTTCAAACTAACATTACCATTGACGGAAAGTCGTTCTTTGACTTGCCCCACTAGCTCACCGAAGCTCACCGACGGATGAATGTTCATCAACCGTACCATTCCATCGATATACATGTTGTCATTGCCTACCTCTCCATTATAATGGATGCAAATACTGATCCTATCCATGATCGGTGTGAATGAATGATCGTTTCTGCGAAATGTAGCTTTTGGAGCACTCAAACAGCGTCTGCGGTCTCAAAAATCACTTTTTCTTGTTCATCGACTCTCGCCAGTGAGTCACCGCCAGTCAACTCCTGCCGACAAGTTCCATTCACAGCCGATGACTCCCAGCACACTAGAACGGTGCAACACTATTCCGGTGTGCATTTATTACAAGCTGAACATTTAAAACATGATATAGTGAAACCTAAGGGTATTTTGGTCCACAACCAGGTCATATGACATTTCTGTTTAAAATCCAGGGAATATGGAATATTTCATTCTTTGGCCAGGCAATATGGAAAAAACTCTATGCCTAAACAACCTTAAAATGGCCGCATTTTAAATCTCAGCAAAAAGGACAAACTTTAGGGAAGATCCAGAACTACATTTGTACAAGGTCAAGGCTCATCCCAAATTCAGTTTGATGGCAATTACTGCCTATAAAGGTAATTCACACTAATGTTTATTTTAATCCTGCACTTGCTTCCACATTGCCTACAAGCCTACTAGTTTACATGATCGTGCGAATCATCACTTTTAATCAAGATCAGCTGGCCGCTCTCTGCACTTGGAAAGGGAAGTCAGGTATATTGATCAGATGCTTGATAAGTATGAAATATATATCTATTTTATATGCCTTTTTACCTTATTTGCTAGTATATATTAGGTTAATTTAGAGTTAGTTATAGTTTATTTAGATTAAGATAGATATTAATATTTTAGTTTAATTATTAATAATTTTGTAGTTATTAGTAGTTTAGATATGTATTTGAATCAAGTTGGAATTTTAATTATATTCTACATGTCTAAAATGTGATGTTTTAATGCTTTGTAGGTAAAATGAGCTTATTGAAGTACTTGGACTATGTTTGGAATAATTGAAAATAGTCTTGACATGCATTAAAGTGATTTGGACAACTTTTTGGAGTTATAAACAAGTTGAAAATTAATATGGACATGAAAGAAAAAGCTTAATGAACAGAAAATGGACTGTCCAGAAAAACTGTCCAGATTACAGAAACAGTGTAGCCGTTCGAACGGTCCTGCATGGCGTTAGAACGGGATAACGTGATTTTGATGAACAATGCAGTATAAGCGTTTGAACGAGCATGCAGGGCGTTCGAATGGGATAACGCGCAGTTTCCTTATCTCAATCAATTTCGAGTTTTTTTCATATTGGACTCTTCCTACGGATCTTATGCCTATATAAAGACATATTTGGCATGAAATTAGGGGTTAACAAGTAGATTTTCTGAAGAGAAGAAGGAAGAAGAAGATGGAGAAAAACTCAAAGCTTTCAATGGAGATTCAAGTGTTTTCTTTTACCATGGAAGGCTAAACTTTTATTTTACTTAGGAGTTGATGAAGCTATAGATAAGTTTCAGTTTCTTTTCTTTTGAAGACAATTGTATGATAAGGATTTCCTTTTTAATGGAAGAGTTTTTCATGTTTATTCAATTCTATGTTGATTTATTGTCTTGTAGATGATAGATTGATGTGGTTTTGATATTTGCATCAATTCTAATTTCTGTGATTTAGATGAGATGGTCATACAATAGTTTTAATGTTCAGATAATTAAGGACTTGTTTGAGTTATAGTAAGATTAGACAGGTCATGCCTATAGCTATTTAGTGTAGATGATTCGTGCTATTGTCGAAGATAGTTCATGCCATGGAAATTAATTAATAATTCTTTCTGAAGTAATTCTAGCTTGTAGCTGAGAATACTTGTTCATATTCACACTAGATTTAGATTAAAAGTTAAGGAATTGTTATGGTTCTATAGTGGATTCGATTTCCTAAGTAAATTTCATCATATTAATCTCTACCTTTTAAATTAGTTTAATTTTTCTTTTCCTTAATTAAAGTTTATGTTCTTTTTAGTTTTTAATCAGTAAATTTTACTTTAGATTTAGTAATAATTCATCCGTCCCTGAGGTTCGACAACCCTTAAATACTCATCGTAGTACAATTACCTTGTACACTTGCAAAGGGTTTAATTATAAACGATCAATGCTCTCCAACACCTATTTTTTCATACTCTAAAAATCACAAAGTGATTTTACATGAAAGCTGAAGCAACAAAATGTAAATTTCCTAAGAGCGTAGAAAGCAGCTCTCTATGGTTGATCCAGTTTGTACTGCATTGCCAAAAGCGTAAAAATTAGCTGTTAATTTACACTAACATAAGCATTGTTGACGGTGAAACAATATTACGGGATTCTTTAGTGAAGGGTAGTCTGGTCCTTTACTATGCAAGACCTAAGTTATAAATAAAGGAGTCATTACGGGATTGGATTGATGGTGGAGAACAGTCCCACGTGAGAGAATACGAGACAGAGATTTCAGAGCCGCCACGACCTGGAACCGGAGAGTCCAACGCAAAGGAACACACAGTGAAGGAAAACAAGAATTTTTGGGAGGAGGAAGTTGGAGTTTTCTTATTGCGTATTGCGTGAGGAACGTTGCTGAGAAATCTTGTAATTCTCTTGTACTCTAATTCTCTATCTAGTGGAATTGTGTGATCCCGTGGACGTAGGCAGCAAGGCCGAACCACGTTAAATTCCCTTGTGTACTTTGCTTTCGTATTGGCGTTCCTAGATTCATATTTCCGCAGTACATGCAGGGAACAGTAAATATATACTATGTTCGCCCAGAACTCTAGAACAGTAAATATATAATTTGTTTCGGCCAGAACTAGAGTGTAGTAAACTTATACTCTGTTTTGCGAGGCTTGTAGTTTTATTCCCCACAAGCACTGAATAGTTCTTTTTCATTTTCTTTGTATAAAAAAGGGAGATTCTAACATAAACAAACAAAATATGAGCACCTTACAACAAAATGAAAGAAATTTTATAATAATGGAGGAGGCAGAGGGAAGGTGGGAATCAGTGGAGTAGCTGATCTACAATTGACATACATGCTTAACAGCTTAATTCCCATTCTAAGATGATGATTGATCATGCACAAATCATAAAAGAGATTAGAGATGAGACTGAGAACCTCAAAACTGGTAGGAAATCACAAAATCCATCCTCTTAACCATGCCAACGTGGATCGCATGTACTACTCCCGATCCATGTAGGCACTTGCCGTAGTACATGTGACCCACAAAGGCATTGTGAAGAGGGGATGCGCCCCTTGGAGAAAGAGAAACAGAAGCAGAAGTAGAAGCAACAAGCAATAGGAAGAAAAATCCACCAAAACAGAATTTAATCCAAAAATGCAAGAAGCAAGACCCAACATCCAAACTCGGAAAAAATAGATTAGTAAATGATCCAAAATGTGTATGCAGTATACTACTGCAGATACAAACCAGACACAAATTAATCACAATAGAATAGACAATTCAAAACATGCAATTAAATCCATAAATGGAATGATGAAAATAGAAGTATCTAGATTTGAAGCCCGCCCAAATTTATCCCAAAATTCGAAGCACCCAATTCTCTTGGAGCAAGAAAGTGATAAACAAGGAGCAGAAGACAAAGATCCCCGATTTCAATACAAAAACTTCCAAATGATACAAATGCTTCCCAAACAGTACATGAAAAACCCCCAAAACCAAAACTCACATAAGGTAGCAACCAAAAGTAGATCTATAACAAAGAAAACCTATATTAGAACTTTAACCAAAATCTCACCTTTCAACCACCAACAACTCAGATTTCAAAGGCCGAGAAAGAAATCAGTAGCAATCAATTTCGGGGAACAGTGAAGACAGTGAGAAGAGAGGGACGAGGGAGATGAATAAAGGGAAAGTGGGGAGGCCGACGGGAAGGAGAGGCCAAGGTTGGAAGAGTGAGCAAAGGCTGCTGTGGCTAAGATCGGGAGAGGAGAGGAGATGAGATAAAAGAGGAGTGGAGATGGGACGAAGGTTGGGGTCGGGTTTTCACAAGCATTAAGTGAATGAAATACATCTGACGATCTAATCCATAATTTGAACGCACCTCTGATTTAACGACCGATTCAGTGACTAAATTCAGTCCTAAACAAATGCACTCAAAAGCTACTTAAAAGTTACTTTTGAGTAACTTATTCAGATTTAGGTTTGAATTAGACCAAACAAAACAAATGGAGCCTTAGTGCAAGTGGAATTTTGAATTGGATGGATGGAGTACAAGATGAGGATATGTAGAAACTGCACCGGGGAAACATGTACATAATCTAATAATGTAGAGAAATACCATATATATTAAAATAAATTCTAAAGGTACCCATGATATAAAAACATGTATTTGAGTAATCTGCTGAATAGTAGACAGATATTAAACTTATAAGAGGTAGTTAAGGATATTAGGTCTTGTTTTTGTACTTGCTACCATATTTTCACACTATATTTGCTAAAATTTTGTTAGAATTTATAATAGTGCTTAACTTTCTTTTGTTAGAAAATTTCTCTTTTTTCTTGTGATAGTTTGGTAAATCTTTCTCTTATTTGCGTGATAATGTGTAACTCAAACACAAAGCATGACTGAACATGGAGATTTAGGCAATCTCGTGAAACGACCTCTATTGTTAGATAATAAAAACTTTTCCTAATGGAAAAATAAGATATGTGCCTTTATTCAAGCTTTAGATCGTAATGAATAGATAGTTGCAATTAAGGGTTAGAGTCAGCCAATGACTAAGGATAAGGAAGAAAATCAAATTCTAAAAAATGAATGTAATTGGGATGAGAATAAGTTAAAATTAGCTAATCATAATAGTAAAGTCATAATTGCATTGTTTAATGCAGTATGGAAAAGTCAACATAAGTAGATTTCTAATTGTACATCCACTAAAGTAGCTTAGGACAAACTTGTGAAGGACAATGAGGAAACCAAAGCTGTAAAAATCTCTAGGATTCAAATTCTCACATTATAATTTGAAAACATAATGATAGAAGAAGATGAAACTATTTCTAGTATTATGCGAAAATCTTCGACATTGTTAATACTTGTGAACAACTCGGAGAACCAATAATTGACTACTTAGTTGTAAGAAAATATTTAGGTCCATGCCTTCTAAGTTCAAAGTTAAGGTGATAGTCATCAATAAATCAAAGAAAATTGATACCTTCAATAATGAGGAACTCATTTGGAACTGTAGAACTTTTAAAATGCAAGAAATATTATAATCACAAAAGGGAAGTGTTAGAGAAAAGTAAGGGGAAATAGACTGCTCTAAAAGCTTCTAAGAAGATGTCCAAGACAACAAAAGCCTTAGAAACCCAAAGATGTCTCTAATGTAGATGAAAGTGAAAACAAACAATTAGTCATGCTGACTAAACAATTTTAAAAATTCATGAAAAGTCAGAATTTTAGGGGAGGAAAGAGGACAATCTTCTGGGAAAGGAAAACAAGGTGAGGAGAGAGAAGAAAGGACTAACAAATATGAGAAGAAGAACATATGATGTTTTATAAGTGGGAAATTAGGACATTTTGCAGCTGAGTACCCTAATAAATGAAGTTAGTTCTTTGGTTGAAAAGCCTAGGAAGTATAAAGGTTAGGATAGAATACCCTAATAAATGAAGTTAGTTCTTTGGTTGAAAAGCCTAGGAAGTATAAAGGTTAGGATAGAAAGATAAAGAGAAAGGATTTTCAAACCACCTTTTCTGTTAATAGCTTATATGAGGAAGAATATTCCGCCTTCTATGCAAGTGTAAATGAAGTTGGTTCATCGGAAGTGTCGTCTGAATCAAATTGTGGATTTGAGCTCATATTCATCTTCTGATAAAAAATCAAATAGGAGCAAACAAACTTGATTCAACAAGTCATACTCTTGTCTAAGAAAATAGGAAAGCTTGAGTGAGAACTGAAAAAGAAAGATGAAAAACATGAAATTGTTTCTCAAGAGTCAAACAAGTTGCACGAGTTGAACAAGAAGTGGTGAGTGACCTCAAGGCTGATCTTGAAAAGAGAAAGAGAGATCTAGTACTCTCAATGGATAACTTATCTCCTTTAAAGAGAAACTAAAAGGTTTCAAGAGTGGGAAAAAGTTCATGGAGACCATGATTAGTATTGGTCAATGGGATCAGAAGGGTCTAGGATTTAAGCCTTTAATGCACAAATCCATGGCTAAACTACTTTCTTTGTGAAAGTTAATGAGAGTTATCACACATCATATATAGTTCCTAGTCCACAAAAGCTAAGAGGAGGGTAAGTGCTTAAATTGAATTGAAGACTAGTGTTGTGAGGATTTGTGATATTTGTCACAAGGATACCTACACTAGGTTTGAGTGCCCCAACAATCAACCTCACAAGTCAAAACCTAAGAGAAAGGTGAAGAAAAACCCTATATATGAAATACCTAAGTTAATAACATGAGCTTATGCTCATAACATGAGTTAATTCTTTCTACTTGGTTGGTTGACAAACACATGTTTTTAGTTTTCTTTTAATTTAATTTATTTTCATGTTTACTTTTTATTCATTGGTTTTGAATGAGAAAAATGGAAATCTCAAATACACACAAAAAAAGAGTAGTTGATTTTGGATTTCATGGCGTGTTTGTTGTTTTTTAATATCCAGCTCTTCGGTTTGATGATTATTAATGGTCAAATAAGCTGAGATCAACATGAATATGTGGTCAAAGTATTTTAACTAAGTGAGGTATGGACCAAGGTGATGAAAAATCTTTTTTTAATTTCTTTGGTTTAGTGTTGCAGTTATCTAATTTTTAAAACTTGCATACATTATGTTTAACTCAAGTAAAATATATGATTTAAATTCAAGAGATAATTTTGAAACATTATTTGACTCAAGAGTTTAGATTTTAGTGAAGTATTAGTAATATAATTAGAGGAACTTACTAGACTTATATCTAGGAAACAAAGGCTTCAAATCATTGTAATGGATCATGAGCTTGAAATTGTTTACTTCTTTTAGTTTTACAATGAACTTTTTATCGTAAAGATGATGGGGAAAGGCTACCTACTTAGGTCAGCCTAGGATAGTGTGAAAGCTCTCATCCACTTAAGATCAAAAAGAAAATTATCATGAATGAAAAAATTAAATTATGCAAGTTGAGAGGATTTAGAAAAAGCAAACCCCTAAAAAAATTTATCATAACTCGGAAAAAGGCAAGGGCAAAAGATTTTGATTTTAATTTTTTATCTTTCTTTTAGAAGAATTGTTGTAAATAGAATCTAGCTAAGTGAGTAAAAAATGAGTAATTTTTCTTTGCAGAGTCTAGAAGACTTTGTCACTTTTGGATAAAAAGGAACTTACGAGATGCATGACTAAAAGAGACAAGATTTAAAAGTGATGGTTTCTTCAAAAATAATAAAATAAAGTTAAAATATTAAAATAAAGAAAAAAATTGAAATTTACAAACCAATGGAGTGGATGAATCTAAGATTAAGTACAAATGATCATTATTAGTCTATGCATGTACTTAGTTTAAGTGTCTAATTAATAAAAAATTATAAAAGAGTTGAACAATGCTTCTTTTTGCTTGTTTAATTTTTATTTTGAATTCTAAAAAACCAAATGAGTTGCCTTCAATTACAAATAATTATTTTTTAATATTGGAATTTATTAAAAAAATTAAAATTTTTAATAATCATTTTGTTAACATGTTCAAAAGCAATCGCAGGCCTCTTGATTTGTGCCCAAACAAACATTTTAAAACTAGCCAATGCCTCATTTCCTCACTATTCACTTCTAAAATATTGAGGAAGGTTCTCTAAGGCAATAGAAGGTGCTTTTGTATGATTTGGAGCAGTTTTGCACAAGATTTTCACTTAAATTTGGTTATATTGCCATAAACAAGGTATGACCCTCTTTCCAAAATTTTAATTTTTAGTGATTTTAAGAGTTTTTTAATAAATTTGAACTAGTAGGATTGTTTAGAATAGATAGTTTATGTTTATTTCAAATTTCATGCAATTTTATCTATCCAAACTTAAGATTTAATGAATTTCACTTTGGAGGTTTTGAAAATGATCGAAATTTGGGATTTTAAAGATCATGGCTTTCTGGTTGAAATTGATAGTAGGTGTAGCTATAAAAAAATTTAATTCATTGAGAACTATAACATACTAAAATTTGAAATCAATTGGATCAAAAATTTATTCCAAGAGTATTTTGGTAATTATAAAAAATTGGGCAGATTTTTTTATTTCAAAATTTTAAAATGTTTTAGGATGTTTAGTTGTTTATTTTATGCTTGTCTTAACTTTAGCCTTATGGAAAATATTGATGGTTAGAGAGAAAAGGACATGCCCATAATCACTTTAGTTATTCCTTGGAAGAACCAATGGATAGGCCGATATTAGGTAGGTTATCTTAAACTATTCAAGTGTGGCCCACCCATTAAGGCATGCTTTTCAAGGCCATATATCATCCATTTCTTGCATTCTTTGACTCATTATGCTTAATTCTTTGAGCTCTATCTACACTCTCAAGTAAATATTTTCTATTAATCCTCCTCCAATTTTAGAATATGATACTTAACCCCTCACGACTATTGGGGAACAGGGTGTTACAACATAAAAAAAAATAAAAATAGTCCACTTAAATTGATCATGAAAAACATTTATCTTCCCAGATGATATGACCAACAGCATTACCACAATCTGTGACTTCTGAATTATCAGTGCCAATGTGGTAACTTACCAGTACATTCAGAATGAGTCAAAAGGCCATTTTATGTAACTAGAATATGTAATGTGGGAAATGCACAAACCGTGCACATAATGTGGGAGATACTGTAACTGGACTCATGTGCATGTGATTGTTTGCATAGGTGCCACAAAAATAAGCATGTGGCCTTTCACACCCCAGCATTTCCCTACCCCCATTCCCTACCCATACTCCACAGTTGACTATCCCTTCCCTTATGCGCCCGTTCGCTCCCCCCAGTCATCACCATATGATTTCTAGCCATCTACAACAGGAGATTTCTGTCGCCACTAGCTCCTGCGCTTTGAATCGCCACTGCCATTGATCCATATGACCCACACCCTCTACAGAAGGCACCATCACATGGTTTCCTCTCCCCCTGTTCAAGCAATGGTCATGATCAACATTAGGTAAATTCTACATCTTTCATTAATGTCTAGGGTTTTATTTGAGAAAACATACTTGCCTTTGTAGGGGTAGTCCATGGCACTATAGTGTTTGCATAGTAGTATGGGGTTTTAGTTGAGAAAATTACGTGACCATGATAAACATGGAGAGGCAATTATTCTCCACCTTTATAGTTGAGAAAAGATTACGCCTTTTTTAAGGAAGGACAATTTTTGTTGTAAGTCATACTCTTAGATGTAGTATGCAAGTTGAGTTTGAAAGTTAATGTTGTTTGAAAGATAGTAGCACATTGCAATAGTTAAACATTGTAACATGAAATACCAAGGGGGAAAGGCCAACTATCCATTGGTAGTTTATGAGCATGTTAACCCCTCAATGTTTTGCATAGAGAAGGGGGTGGCTACCCCCTATACTTGGAAGCGGACAGCCAAGTTAGCCTGGGCGACGAACAGCCTAGGCAGCCCCTTGGGCACGAATGGATGCATGGAGCATCGTTGGAGCGGTTCCGGATGCGCGCTTGCCTTGCAAAGTAGGCTGGTGCAGAGTCCTTGCGCAGGCAGGACTCTAGGTGGCATGCTAGGTGCCACAACCCCTTAGGGAGGGACTCCTAAGGCCACTAGGATGCATTCATGTAGCGTAGGCAGACTCCTAGCATGGGTAGGAGGCGATGCATAGGTTTCCCTGGACAGATGTACTCTAGAAGGCAGCAGGGCCCTCAACTCCTAGCCAAAGACGGACTCTTGCTTAGTTTCCTGATTTGTGTTGAGACGCCCCTATTGGGCTGGGAGAGTTAGGATAGGGAGAGACTCTTGTATGGGTTGGGCTATTGTAATCCTAGCACGATACCGACCAGCCAAGGCTGAGTATATATAAGGGGAGAGAGCAGGGCGGCCATGGCTGATGCATATGTTGAGAGGACGAACCAGAGAGCTCTGAGAGATTGAGCACAACGACTTGGTTGATCAGCCCCTGCCTTCTCCCTGCCATTGTAACTGACAGACTGAGTTTACATAGTACAGGGCAGAGCCCCTTTGCACTAGAGAAGGTTGTGTTACTAATTTCTTATTCCCCCTTGCGCATACGAAATGGAAGGTTGCGAGAGTAGGCTGCTGGCTGTGCGTTGCAGCTGGGCCATCATGGTTGTGGACGCTAGGCAAAGCTCTGCGCTTATGACCCCTCTATCATATGATGGATTGGATTTTTAATTGCGCACATTTTGTCCAATATTTCTAGTCGATTTCTACCTCTCCGACCCTCGTACACACTAGCTTGATATGTTAGTAGTCTTCCTATATGCAAGAGGTGGAGATGAGTGTAAATTTAAACAAAATGTCATTGCTGCTGCCTCAGACAAAAGGAAAAGAAAGAATGTCACTTCTAGTGGTGAGCAGAATCATTCTGCTAATGTACTGATAGAGAAGCCAAGTGAAGAAATTGAGAAATTTGAGCAGAATCCCTCTACAAATGAAGCATTCATATCTATGGAGAGCGCTAAAACTATAGACTTGGGATGAAGAAGAATTGAAGAAAATAAAAAAGACATGTTGGATGATGCAGTCATTTTGGAGAAAAAAGAGAAATTTACCTTGGATGCGGATGCAAAAGGGCAAGGGCTAGCTACTACAAACCACACTGGTGAGGTATCATATAAAAGCATTCAACTGAATCAGCATAACGAGCACCAGCAGGAGTCAAGCATTGCGGTGATCCCAACCCAAGTCAAAAGCCCAGAATTTGAACATGCAACTAGAAAGTAAGTAAAGTATTCATTCCCTATCAGTTTTAGAATTTAGATGATTAACACTAATTGGTAAGATGTAACAGTATTTGTTTTCTTACCGATAAGAAAAAAAAATAGTACTCCCTCTGTCCCACATTAATAGCTCCATTTCGTAAAAAAGTTTGTTTTATATTAGCTGCTCCATTTTATTCAATTTAAGTAGTTGAGTACTTAAAGTATATATTCCATTCTCTTAAATGTGGTTTCACCATTCAACATCACTATTTTTCCAAATGTAACCATAAATATGAGATGGAGGGAGTATTTGTTTTCTACTCTATTATGGAGGAGATTATCAAAAATAAGATGTCATCAAAATATAAGAAGGAAATTGAAGACATACCTATGTTTTTCACTGTTGATAGTGATGGAGATATTTATGATACTAAAATCTAAATTGAATTACTATATTTATCTTAAGCCAATATGCTATTAAACCCATTCTTGCCTTGAATATTACGACTCAATAAGGACTTCAAATACCAACATTCCACTTCTCTAAATTTATGCTTAAAAGGCAAATATAGAATTTGCCTATCTCTGTTTGGATTGGGGGAAAGGGAAAGATAAAGAAAAAGAGAATCCAGGAGAAAGGGAAATGAGGGGATTTCTGAAAACTCTCCACTGTTTGGATGCACAGTGAAAGAGAAGGAGAAAGTACAATTCTTTGTTTGGTTCAATACGATGGATATTATAAGAAATTATAAAACTATATATAATTAGAATAAATTCATCAAAAAATTCAATTAATTTATAATCAAAACCTATCAAATAAAAATAATGTATTCAGAATATAGAGTCATCAAAATAAAACCTACTTCGAAAGCATCATATATTACATGTCCAAATATTAGAAACTAAAATTATAACTAACTCAAAAATGAAGTCTTCCAAACATATTAAAACAAAAAAATATTGCCACGTTCATGAACTCATCATATCCAACATACACATTTAGTGAAAATCCATCATACATATCAATCATATTATAACTAAATATAATTGGAAGTGTAATCATTCCACATTGCATCTGAAATTTCTTTGTGTAAATTTTTTGTATGCCGATAAGCTTCATCCGTTGATACAGTTGTAGGAATCACATCTTCTGGTTCTTCGTTCAATAACTCATCATCATATCTATTGATAAAAGGGTGAAGATAAGAAGTCATGATCTCTCCAAAAAATTCCTGAAATTATTTTTTCGGGGAACCAAAAGTTCTAATGAACAAACTTAAATTAATTTGTCACAAAGCTGAGACATCATACTGATCGAGGAAACCTCCAGTAGGATGGGCAGGAGAAGGAAACAAGGAAGTAAAAGTAGGAGTGAGCATAGCAGGAGGGAGCCCAGCCAACTGCTAGCTACGACTGGGAAAGGGAATACGTATTAATGCATCATTTAGATATGCAGCAGGGGCTGATGTTCTCTTCACTTTACACTGGTAGATTTGCATCACAAGATGATGCACAGGGCACAAATCAGTCACATAAAGTTCTCAAACAGACTCAGGAGAAGGATCATTGAAGACTAACTTAGATTTATCAACAAATGAAGCTATATTAGGTATAGTATAATAAAATAGATGTCCATGAAAACATGTAGAGAAACATAGAGTTTGTTGGAGACAGGGTCTTAGTAAGCATTTTCTAAGAAAAACACATAAACACGTCCTAGCTGACAACTTGGTGTGTGCCACAGCAGGTTATAAAACAAAACAAACACATCAAGAAACACACGAGTGATATTCAGGCTGAGTATGAAAAAACTGATCAGTTTGATGTCTCTGCTCCTTGTTACTCTTCCCATTTAGCAAAAAATATGTTTAGTAAAGATGTGATGCAATTTTGTCCACATGCTAAAACAATAAAAAAGCCTAAGCCAATTGGATCTTCTTAAGCTTAATCTAGAGATGCAATTTTGTCCACATGCTTCAGAAATTGGATTTCATCCATAGAGACCTTTTCCACTGCTACAGAAGTTAAGAGGAATTATATGAAAGCATGAAAATTATTGCCATTTATTTAGAAAAGTAAAAAGACAAGGTGTGGAGACCTGACCCATGAGACTTACAAATATCTCCACCCACAAGACAACCATCAATACATAAATCAATCGAAGAACAGACCACCCACAACCCACTTGCCCAAATGTCGCAACCAAACAACGCATGAACATACCCAATATAATTAATATTAGAACTTTTGCAAGGTAGAAACAAAACCAGGAGATCATATAATGAGACTTAACTACCAATACCTGACTCAAAAACCACTCAAACTAGCATCAACATCCATAAATTGATGAACAACCCAAAAAAAAAAGACCAACAAATAGAAAACTGCCCCTGAGTCGACAGAAAGGTTACAAAGCTTCATCTTTCTTAGCCAAAGTGAAAATTTCAATATATACCCAGTTGCAGCTTACCAACTCTTTCACGATAGCAAAAGAAAAAAGTAAAAATCCAAACTTTCAGATTGTAACTTTCCAACTCTTTTACAATATCTTTCTCTTTAGAGACCTTACGCCATCATTCTCTCGGACCTATAATCTGAGGTAGGTGTTTTAAGAAAGGTAGAACTAAGAAGGATGAAAAGGGCATGAAGAAGGATATTTACAAGGACAATGAAAGGAGAGATGAAGAAGGTGAAAAGGAGAGGTCTACCTTGAGATCATGCGATGGGAGACGATCAATCACTGTCAAGAAGCAGCAGCAGCGGGCAACTTCTCCGGCAAGGCGGGCGGGGGGTCGTCTACTTTCCAATAGAGAAGCTGATGCGCGGGGAAGAGAAGTCAAGAGGAGATATACGTTCTTCGCGTAGAGATAGGCACGAAGGCTAAGCCCACGGATTTTCTCCCAAAATCCACGGGTCGAGGGGTGGAAAATTTCGGGCCCCCGTTTCCACGCCCTTTCTCCCACTTTCTACCCTACTTCCCCTTTCCATGTATTACTAAACGAAGAAAACAGGAGGATTTTAAATAGAATCTTTTCCTTTCTCTAGTGTTCATGACATGAGGATGATTATTTTAAGATATACAAGTGCTTAATGAATTCATTGCATCATATAAACTCAACCATGTGTTTTTTGTTTTCTTACATAAAGAAATTTCTATTCAACAAGACCATGTTCTTTTGGAGGAGGAAACCGAATAAAGTTTCTAAAGGAAAGAAAAGAAGTTCAAATCCCACAGATCTGCTATATACCAACACAACTACTACAGTTAGTAAGCCCAAATCTAGTGCTAAGACCTCGCGTCAATCCTCCTTAGTTGTGAATCCCTGTAGGCATTTCTCCATAGCGGAGATTGAGGCCGCTACTCAGAACTTTGCTCTCTACCTTGTGATTGGAGATGGAGGCTTTGGGAGAGTGTACAAAGGAGTCATCGATGGAGGCACTGAAGTGGCCATAAAGAGGTCCAACTCCTTTTCAAAACAAGGTGTGAACGAGTTCAAAACTGAAATGGACATGCTGTCAAGGCTGAGGCACAGGCATTTGGTCGCTTTATTTGGTGTCTGCACTAATAGGGACGAGGTGATGTTTAGTCTATGACTTTGTCCCGTGGGAGTATCATACATCTTTTATATAGCAAACACAAAGATCCTCTCTCTTGGAGGCGAAGACCGGAGATTTGCACTAGTGTTGCCAGGGGACTGCAATACCTCTACAGTAATTGGAATCATTCACAGGGATGTCAAGACAACCAATATTCTGGTTGATGAGAAATGGGATGCCAAAGTTGCTGAGGAGTCATTTGAGTTGCCATTGTGGTTCTTCTGATATTTAATCCTTGGGTGTGGTTCTTCTTGAGGTCTTATTTGGTAGGCCTCCTGTTAATCGTAGCCTTCCGGCCAATCAGAGCAATCTGATAAGCTGGGTCCAACATTGTGAGAAGAAGGGAACTCTTGATGCAAGCATTGATCTTCATATGAGGAATAGCATTAGCCTTAAAACCTCACGGAAGTATACATCTTTAGCTTTGTCATGCGTTCAATTTGAGTCGAATTTGAGGCCTGACATTGAATCAGTGTTGAAGGTTCTGGAGCAGTTACTTGATTATACACACATTAATTTTGATGTACGAGAAGAGGAGTCATTTGAGTTGCCGTCGTTCAAAAGCGCAAGATAAACTGTACTAGTACAACATCATATATCTCGGCGATCGTGCCGCACTTGGCAATTTGAGCTTCCTACACTGACCATGTCCCTCCAGGTGACCTGGTTCTCGGGCGGCGATTTTTGGCTGTGAACACGTTAGGGTTTCGTTACTTCATTGGTCTTGAGGAGTTGGCTAATTATTGATGCCCATGAATATGGTAGCGTTTTGCTCTTGGGTTCTAGCGTTAAGGGCTCAAACTTTAAGTGCAAGTGGAGTTAGAAGTGGATGGATGCTCCTCCAATGGAGTACAAGATAAGGATATGTAGAAACTGCACCTGGGAAACATGTACATAATTTAATAACATTGAGAAATACCCTAAATATTAAAATAAATTCTAATGGTACCCATGATATAAAAACATGTTTCCGAGTAATATGCTGAGTAGTGGACATATATTAAACTTATAAGAGGTAGTTAAGGATATTAGGTCTTGTTTTTGTACTTGCTACCATATTTTCATGCTATATTTGCTGAAATTTGGTTAGAATTTTATATTGGAAAAACAAGATATGTTCCTTTATTCAAGCTTTAGATGGTAATGAATAGAAAGTTGTAATTAAGGGTTGGAGTCAGCCAATGACTAAGGATAGTAAATGAATGTAATTGGGACGAGAAGAAGTTAAAATTAACCAATCATAATAGTAAAGTATTAATTGCATTATTTAATGTGGTATAAAAAAGTCAACATAAGTAGATTTCTAATTGTACATCCGCTAAAGTAGCTTGGGACAAACTTGTGAAGTACAATGAGGAAACCAAAGCTGTAAAAATCTCTAGGATTCAAATTATCACATTACAATTTGACAACATAATGATGGAAGAAGATGAAACTATTTTTGAGTATTATGTGAAAATCTTCAACATTGTTAATACTTGTGATCAACTCGGAGAACCAATAGCTGCTACTTAGTTGTGAGAAAAATCTTTAGGTCCATGTCTTCTAAGTTCAAAGTTAAGGTGAGGGTTATCAATAAATCAAAGAAAATTGATACCTTAAACAATGAGGAACTCATTTGGAACTGAAGAACTTTCAAAATGCAAGAAATATTACAATCACAAAAGGGAAGTGTTAGAGAAAAGTAGGGGGAAATAGATTGCTATAAAAGCCTCTAAGAAGATGTCCAAGACAACTAAAGCCTTAGAAACCCGAAGATGACTCTAATGTAGATGAAAGTGAAAACAAACAATTTGTCATGCTGACTAAATAGTTTAGGGAATTCATGAAAAGTCAGAATTTTAAGGGAGAAAAGAGGACAATCTTCTAGGAAAGGAAAACAAGGTGAGGAGAGAGAAGAAAAGACTAACAAATCTAAGAAGAAGAACATATGATGTTTTATAAGTGGGAAATTAGGACATTTTGCAGCTGAGTGCCCTAATAAACAAAGTGAGTTCGAAAAGCCTAGGAAGTACAAAGGTTAGCATAGAACGATAAAGAGAAAGGTTTTTCAAACCACCTTTTATGTTAATAGCTTATATGAGGAAGAAAAATTGTGCAATTACATTGCCTTCTATGCAAGTGTAAAGGAAGTTGGTTCATCGGAAGTGTCTTCTCAATCAAACTGTGGATTTGAGCTCAGATTCATCTTTTGAAAAAAAAAATCAAATAATGAGCAAAGGAACTTGATTTAACAAGTCGTACTCTTGTCTAGGAAAATAGGAAAGCTTGAGGGAGAACCGAAAAAGAAAGATGAAAAACTTGAAATTATTTCTCAAGAGTCAAACAAGTTGCATGAGTTGAACAAGAAGTGGTGAGTGACCTCAAGGCTGATCTTGAGACAGAGAAATAGAGATCTAGTACTCTCAATGGAGAACTTATATCCTCTGAAGATAAACTAGAAGGTTTCAAGAGTGGGAAAAAGTCCGTGGAGACCATGATTAGCATTGGTTAATAGGATGAGAAGGGTCTAGGGTTTAAGCCTTTAATGCACATATCCATGGCTAAACCTACTTTCTTTGTGAAAGTTAATGAGAGTCATCACACATCTAAGATAATTCCTAGTCCACAAAAGCCAAGAGGAGGGCAAGTGCTTAAATTGAATTGAAGACTAGTGTTGTGGGAATTTGTTATATTTGTCACAAGGATACCTAAACTAGGTTTGAGTGCCCTAACAATCAACCTCACAAGTCAAAACCTAAGAGAAAGATGAAGAAAAACCCTACATATGAAATCCCCAAGTTACCCCACAAAGTTTATACTCATAACATGAGTTAATTATTTCTACTTGGTTGGTTGACAAACACACGTTTTTAGTTTTCTTTTAATCTACTTTGTTTTCATGTTTACTTTTTATTCATAGGTTATGAATAAAAAAATTGAAATATCAAAAACACAAAACAAATTGTTGTTGATTTTGAATTTCATGATTTGTTTGTTATTTTTGAATGTTCAGCTCTTGGTTTGATGATTATTAATGATCAATTAAGCTGAAACCACTATGAATATGTTGTCAAACTATTTTAACTAAGAGAGGTATGGACCAAGGAGATGTAATTTTTTTTTAATTTCTTTTGTTTGATATTGTAATTATCTAATTTTTAAAACTTACATACATTATGTTTAACTCGAGTCAAATTTATGATTTAAATTTAAAAGAGAATTCTTAAACATTAGTTGACTCAAGAGTTTAAATTTTAGTGAAGTATTAGCAATCTAATTAAAAGAACTTACTAGACTTATGTCTAGGAAACAAAGGGTTCAAATCATTGTAATGGATCATGAGCATGTAATTGTTTTCTTCTTTTAGTTTTACAATAAACTTTTCCTCGTAAAGATGATAGGGAAGGGCCACTTACGTAGGTCAACCAAGGCTATGAAAGCTCTAATCCACTTAATATCAAAAAGGCAATTATCATGATTGAAAAAATTAAATTATGCAAGTTGAGAGGATTTAGAAAAAGCAAAGCCCTAAAAAATTGAATTGAAAAGAATGTCATAACTCAGAAAAAGGCAAGGGAAAAAAAATTGATTTTAATGTTTTATCTTTCTTTTAGAAGAGTTTTTGTAAATAGAATCTAGCTAAGTGAGTTAAAAATGAGTAATTTTTCTTTGTAGAGTCTAGAGGACTTTGTCTCTTTTGGATAAGAAGGAGCTTACGAAATGCATGATTGAAAGAGACAAGACTTAAAAGTGATGGTTTCTTCAAAAAATAATAAAATAAAGTTGAAATGTTAAAATGAAGAAAAAGGAATTGAAATTTAGAAACCAATGGAGTGATCTAATTGAAGTTGAAGTATAAATGATCAGCGTATGCATGTACTTGGTTTATGTGTCTAATTAATAAAAATTAATGAAAGAGTTGAACATTGCTTATTTTTTTCTTTTTTAATTTTTATTTTGAGTTCTAAAAATCCAAATGAGTTACTTTCAATTACAAATGATTATTTTTTAACATTGGAATTTATTTAAAAATTTCATAATTTTCAAAAATTATTTTTTTAACATAAACATAAGCAATCACAGGCCTCTTGATTTGTGCCCAAACAAACATTTAAAATTTAGACAATGCCTCATTTCCTCACTATTCACTTCTAAAATATTGAGGATGGTTCTCTATGGCAATAGAGGGTGCTTTTGTATGATTTTGGAGCAGTTTTGCTCAAGATTTTCACTTCAATTTGGTTATATTGTCACAAACAAAGTATGACCCTCTTTCCAAAATTTTAATTTTTAGTGTTTTTAAGAGTTTTTCAATAAATTTGAACCAGTAGGGCTGTTTAGAATAGATAGATTTATGTTTCTTTCAAATTTCATGCAATTTTATATGTCCAAACTTAAGATTTAATAATTTTCACTTTGGAGGTTTTGAAAACGCTTAAAATTAGGGATTTTAAAGTTCACATATTTCTGGTAAAAATTGATAGTAGGTGTAGTTATAAAAATTGTTTAATTAATTGAGATATACAACATACTAAAATTTGAAATCAATCAGATCAAAAATTACATCCAAGGGTATTTTGGGAATTATGGAAATTTGGGCAAATTTTTTTATTTCAATTTTTTTAAAAATTATAGGATGTTTACTTGTTTATTGTCTGCCTAGTCTTAACTTTAGCCTTAGGATTTTGTCCTTATGAACATCTGTCAGAGTGACCCCCTCCATCATTCCATCAATTATTGGAGCTGAGCATGGCCTGATACCCTATCATACTTTTGATGGATTTCAGTCTCATGGGCATGGAGCATGGATGTTTGTTGGATACAGCGATTTAGGCTCATACATGACTCCCAATTTTTGCCTCTTACACGTCATTGCTCAATGCAACATTTAGACCGCGAGGAAGGAGCGAGTGGATTGCAATATGACCCAAATACTCTATGCTTTCAAAGCCCAATGTTGAGTTGGATTTACCATCGATCATGTTTGGCCGGATCATAACGTTTCTCCATGGCCAGTCACACAAGATGTTGCCTTATCCGTACATTTTCTCTAGGATATTCTAAGTACAACATGTACACATTGCACGAACGAAGCCTACTTAAACGTATATGGGTCTGATAGATGAGGCTATAGTTCACCATATGCATTCTCACACTAGAGCAAGAACAAGAGCAAGAGCAGAGGATGCACAGGGGGATCTACATATGCTAAATGCAACAAAGGAGGAGGAGAGACCTGCACATAAGAGGAGATCTAATGCAGATGACAAGTGGCTAGCTTCTTATGCTGAGTTGATGGATGTTCGTCACGAGCTTGTTGAGCAATATGATTAGTTGGAGGATCGTATTTAACATCAATCATTCTATTCCGATTCATTGGATAATGATGCTCTTGCTAATGAAGATGATGCAGATTCTTGTTGTTTTATTTTACATTTCATTTTGATGTATTTCTGTTTTAAACATTATTTAGTTTGTGATATGTACTTTGATGATAATTTTATGTATTGTGAAACTTATGTATGTTTGAGTAGTTGATACTTTGAGATGTTTTTGCTTATTGTTTATTTATTTTAATGTCTTAATGGTTGAATGCTTTACATATGTAGTTTGTTGTATAATTTGTATGGTTTTGGATTCACTTTTTAACTATTCAAAACAAACAGGGGGAGAAAAAATTTAAAAAAATTAATGAATGTGCTTATTTTATACTTAATTGAATGATCTTATACAAATTAATTTTTGTTTGACTATGTAGGCTAAGTACAAGTTAAAGGCTTTTGAAGATCAATTTCAAATGGTCATAGTTAGTGTTACAAGTGCTATGTATATGTGTTTGTACAAATCAAAGTTAATTAATGCACTAAATTGTTAATGAGTTGTAATTTTTTATTTTCATAACTTGTGTAGTTTTGTTATGACATGGCCAAAGAGGGAGATTGTTAGAACACATAGGTATATGTTTTGCAATTGGCTGAATTGCGTTGATGAAAACTATGTCTAATTATTGTGTATGTTTAAGTCTTTTAGAATATGATTAGATTAGTGATGTGATCGAGTCAAAATTGGAATTTAATGACTTGAAAAATAGAAGCTGATAAGTTTTGAAAATTCAAGGTTAAAGATGCAACAAAGTGTTTGCTTCAAGGTAAGTTTAAGACACACAAATGTGTACAAAACACTTAGTTTGTAATTAGAAAAACCTTAAAAAGTGTTTCTATTTATTCTGGACAAAAATGGTGAAAAATCACAAAAAGTATTGATAAGCGATCGATCAGTTTTGAACATACCTTGTGAAAGGATCAATTAGCTATTAAAATGGTTTTTTGGTGTTTTTAACTAAGAGAACTTCTCTCAATTGAAAACTTGGTTAGTAGATGAGGAATTGATGAAAATGGCCAGTAGTACATCGTATTATACAAAATATCTCCAACTTTCTAGTAAAATACAAAATGGCCCTTTGCATATTTAAACCTCCACACATGTCACCTAAATTGTCTAAAATGCTCATTTTCTCATTTACTTCCTTTTAACTTTATCAATTCATTATTTCTCATTTCCACCACCTCCTCCACCGGTTACAATGCCTCCACCACCAACTTGTCATTTTCACCACCACCTCCGTTTCATTCGGTTTCGTCTTCACTCTCTCTGCCACTATCAGCTTCTCTCCCTCCCCTCTTCTGCCACCACCACCACCTTTTCCTCCTCTTCCTCTTCCTCCCTCCTCTCCTCTTTCTCTCTCTCCTCCCTCCTCTCTCCTCCTCCTCCTCCCCTTTTCCTCCTCGGTCACTTTCTTTTCCTCCTTGCCAAAATCTAACAAGACCAGTTAAAAACTAGCCGGTGGAGTGATTAAAAATGTGATTTTGTTTATCTACAAGCTTAAATATTTAAAAATGAACCCATGAACATGTTAAACTACTCAAAACCAAGAGTGAGTTTTATTTATACTTCATTTTGATCTTCCTCTACTACTAACCCAAACCTCGTATTGACAGTCCACAATTGATAGCCGACAGTCGACAATCAAATTTGCTGCAATAAAGGGGATATAAGATAACATTATGAGTAACAATGTCTCCATAAGTATTTACAATGAACTATCTTAACAAACTATATAGATAAAATGAAAATAAAGCAAATTTTAGACATGCGATTATCGATTGTCGACTATCAACTATCTCAACTGTCGACTATCGAATGTCTTGATTGTCGACTGTCATACATCAATAAAAGATTATCAATGCAAGAGAAGAAGATTCTCACTACCCACGATAGAGAAGAAGGTAGTCTCCACCCGAATGTTATGACAGTCGATAGTCGGGATGTTCGACAGCTGACAATTGACAACTGATATTCGATAGTTAACAATCACATGTCTAAAATTTGTTTTATTTTCATTTTATTTATGTAGATTGTTAAGATGGTTCATTGTAATTACTTAAGAGAGACATTTTCACTTATAATGTTATCTTATATCCCCTTTATTGTTGCAAATCTGATTGTTGGCTGTCGATTGTCAATACGAGGTTTGGGTTAGCATTAGAGAAAGCTCAGAATCAAGTATAAATAAAACCCACTCTTGGTTGTAAGTAGTTTAACATGTTCATGGGTTCATTTTTAAAGATTTTAAGCTTGTAGATAAACAAAATCAAAGTTTTAATCACTCCATTGGCTAGTTTATGACCGATCTTGTTAGATTCCGGTAGGGAGGAAGAAGAGGCAACCAAGGAGGTAAAGGGGAGGAGGAGGAGAGAAGAGAAAAAGAGGAGAGGAGGGAGGGAGGGAGGAAGATGAGGAGAATGAGGAGGGGGAGAAGAGGAGGAAAGGAGGAGGAGCAAAGAAGGAAAAAGAAGAGGAGGAAGTAGCAGAAGAAGGGAGGAAGAGAAGGTGACAATGGCGGAGAAGGTACAAAATTGGATGAAATGGAGGCAATGACGAAGACAATGAAGTTGGTGGTAGAGGTGGCATAACTAGTGGCAGAGGTGGTGGAGCCGAAGTCGGAGGTGGTGGAAATGAGAAACAGTGACTTGGTGAAGTTAAAAGGAAGGAAATAAGAAAAGGGTCATTTTAGACAATTTACACATGTGTGGAGGGTTACATATGCATAGGACTATCTTATGTATTACATGAAAGTTGGAGACATTTTATGTAATAATATGTATTGCATGGTCATTTTGATCAATTCCTCTTAATAGATCAATCAATTTGAATTTTGTTCACTATAGTAACATGAATGATTGTCCTCCCCGAGGCAACGATCAATTAGTTTGTGAAAAAGTTCTCTAGTTTAGGATTTCGGAATAAATTCCTTCCAAACTTGGTCACCTTAACCCTAGCTATTTTAGGATATTAAATAAGGGCTAGAGTTGGACAAAATAGAGAATAGGGAAAACGATTTTTTGAGAGAAAGAGTTTTAATTGTTTCGATTTTCCCATTCATCATAGAATGTCCGCATAAACTTGTGCATTTATGTCATAATTCACATTCCATAAGCATCTACTCATGCTAAAAATTAAACCGCTCACCAAGGATAATCCCTTGCTGGGAAGGTCCAAATTCCATGAAGGAAAACTAGAGCGTTGGGTAGGTTCCCTCACTGGGAAGGTACCCTATGCTCACCAAGGACAATCCTTAGAAAGAAAGGTCCGAATTTACAATGGAAAATTAGAGCAGTCTGCCCCCCAAGGACAAACTTGGCTAGGAATGTCTGAATTCCACAAAGGAATCCTAGCACAGTGTGCTTGCCAAGGACAATTTCTTATAGGGGAGAGTTCAAATTCTACAAAGGAAAACTAAAGCACATGGTAAGCCGATGCACAGACATACCATTCTAAATTCTGAAGGTCTAGGTAACTTAACTAATGAACTCATACCACAATTGACTCGTCTCAACTTGGGGAGGCACCATGTTTTCAAAGGAAATCAAAACGAAATCATGTCTTTTCGGACTCAAAACCGATTCGATAAGCCTTCGATCAATTAATCCGACATCTAATGTCATCCATTTCATCCAATCGGTTAAGCACGGATAATCACGATTAATCCTTGTTTATAAATCATTTTCATGATGCATGCCACATGATATATACGTGAGCATATGTCAAACGAGTCCAAGTATAAGAAAACATGCTCAAATCAATCCACATGTGTATGAAACATGATCTATTAGTGTACAATAATCTCATAAAACTCTACACAAAAGTGTACCTAAGTGATAGTGTTCAACTCTAAACTAAGACATGTGAAACATGAACAAGCTATAATCAAGGTTGTATATGAAAACATCCATAATTTTATCATAGTCCTAACCTACTAGAATCATGAAGTAAATATGCTAAAAACATCAAAAATAAGAGTTCAAGTCAAGTATTACATCATGTTATACTTAGACAAGTATAAACATTACCATACTTAAGTTAGAACACGTGAACATGATTCACATAAAATTAAGATAACATGTGCAAGCATATATACATCATCATGGTCAAACCTACTAAAATTATCAAGTAATCATGAGGAAGTCATCAACATGAATTTAAGACAAGTAGAATGTCATACTAATATTGAACAAATGTAACCTAAATCATGCTTTAGCTAAATCATAAATTCCAAGATAGTCTTCATGCAATCACAACAATTATTTATAAACAATAATAACTCATGTTCATCATAAGGAATTAGATTTATGGAAATAGAACAAGAAATGGCCAAAATACACCAAGATGGCAAAAACTGTCATTTGGCCGTTCGAATGACTTGTTGGGCCATTCGATTGTCAAGCCATACGATCAGCTAGACAGGCCATTCAAATGGTCGGTTGTTCAAACGCCTTTTGGGTCATTCGAATGCCCTTAAGAGTTCACTTTATGCCTATTTTTTGTTCGTCTTCAACCTCTCAAAAATCAAACTAAAAATACCCAAAATTTCTAGGAAAATTCTAAAATCACCCTAAAACTTTATGATATCAAAATACAAACCTAAAACATGGTAGATCTAACCATTTTTAGCTTAATCAAAAGAAAATCAACATAAATGACATACTTATAATAATCCACCATTAAAACATGTAAATGAGCAAAAACCCACTTGAACATTCAAACATGCAATCCAAAGCATAAAAACCACATTAGATGAAAACCCCTTATGTCAAAGAAGTCCTTGGATCGAAAATGAAGCTCTACTCCTCAAGAAACTCTGCCCAAAATTAGGGTTTTAGTTAATACTTAATTAAAATCGACTATTAAGCTTAAATAACCTTTAAAATAAGTAGATCTATGATTTCCTTTGATTAAAAATGAAAATCTCCCATCTTGGGTAAAGAAATCAAATTTAAAAATAATGTTTTTAATGAAATATATCAAAAATTCATTTGGGGGAAAGTGAAGATAAGAGAGATTAAGAGTAAAAGTGAAAGATTAGGGCTAAAAACTCACCTAAATTGGATTTTCTTCTTTGGGCAATGCGGATTAGAGCACCATCTTGCCTCCTAGCACAACACTTTTAAATTGGAAATGAGCTAGGGTTTCCCTTATATAATAAGTTGTTGGGTTATGTATACAAACTAAGGCTGTAAATATGAATTATAACGCCATAAGGGGCTAATTAGGGTCATTTTAGGGCTAAAATGAGTTTAATTAGTCCAAAACTCATTAATATAAAATGATTGAAGTTTAGAGACATGTGGGATATATGCCGTCTAATTGTGGATGTGGGGCCCACGGTGGGTTCCACATAATTACTAATCTTTAACCTCAAAAACTAAGTCAAGCCAGCAAATTTAAGCAAAACCACACAATAACACACAATTAAATATAAATTAAACAGGGTTAAAGTTAGAGATCTTACACCGCATGCTCTACATTTGCGCAGGGATTTGACCTTTGGTTATGACTATTCTATTTTTTTTGTGGATGCCCCCACTACTTGAGTGGGATAGGTGGGTTGAATATAGGCAAAACTCCAATCGGTGCCTACCGGTGCCTATATGTCATTAGGTATAATGGTTCTCGATATGTCATTTTTATATGTTTCTATGGAGTACCATTTTTTACAGTATCATACACAGAAGTGTTTGTGATCAATTGCTGCAATTGCATGTTTACACATTAACCCCAGATGCTGAAACTTTTTTGCATGTATACATTTGACCAAATTCACTATACATGTTGAATGAATATTGTGTGAATGAGAACACAATAAGTGATAGTATAGTGTTATCGAAAGCACGACCCATCAAGGAATATCATAAGCTTGCTTTACCTGCACCCCAACATTTCTTGTAGTTCACAGTTATACCGTAGTGCTTCGAAATATAACTTGTTATGCTTTTTAGTGTAATGTATATTGAATCTTTAAATAGCTTATAAAATTTTCTCTCAATCCAAAGGTGTGATGCTAGAGGATGGTCAGTTGACTTCATTTACATTCCACATGAATAGTCATGCACTAACATTATCACAGTCACATGATCTCCTATGTTTAAAGCCCTTATGTACCAATTACAAGTCTGATTAGAGCACTTTGGGGTGTACATACTCCTGTCCTCATCTACTACGCGATTGTGAAATTTGTCTTTATTGCAAGGTCAATCAAAACCCTCTTGAAATATAACAGGCTAAGGAAACATGCCCCCATTTAGAGTAGATTTTGGTAGTCTTTTGCTTGCAAACTACTAGTCATTAGCTCGCCCCCACCAATATTTGGTTCCAATAGACTGAGATCATCGACTGCCTCCCACTCTGCCTTAGACTCAACGTCAAAATTACTAGGTATCTCGCTGTGTCTGAATTATTCATGGTCAGACATACTTTCCATGTCAATTATGTCATTCTTGTTCTATTGATCATCACCCCACACTTCTTCAAATTCTTGGCCATCGTAATTATCAGGGCCCTATGGGGGTTCATAATTATCAAATGAAGTCCTTATCTCACCCATGGTTGGCGACATTTCATCTAATCCAGACTGATTAACTTCTATCACAGGTTCTATAGGCACTGGATTGTTGTATGAAGTGTGACATGGATTTGTTAAGTTAAAATTTCCCAGTTCTCCCAATCTGTAATGGATATTAACATGTTAATCAATATACCATATAACTCGACATTGTGAATTTGGTTACACGCTTATAAATTATATTGTGTTATTGAGAACATAATAATTATACAAGTCGTGTTAATCAATCTACGCTAAAAAGATTTAGTGTTATATCAATTTTGTATTTCACATCATTAGTTATGTGATATTATAAATATCGTATTTTTGTAGAACACGATATTCTTTGTATTGAACATAATAGGTTATATATTGTGTGCATGAGTACACAATAAAGTACACTATTGTGTAATCTAAAGTTCATTGTTACCTGATAGTTACATAAGTGAATTGTGAATTGTTGACTCCCATTTGCAATCTAAAATTAGAGCTAGGGAGAGCCGATACCACTGATGAGTTAGCTCTATTAAGTGTTTGGTTCCTTTCTAGTGAAGGTCATTTGTCACAATTATCGGGCTCTTCTATCTCGGCATATAATGATAACACCTCTTTATTTGCCTTCTTATGAATGGAAAACACTTATTGTAGGTCCTCACTTCTAATTTATATGTAATGGATGATTACAAAGATAAAATTAAATATTCAAAATCACGTTACCATTGACAGCAGGTTGTTCTTTGATTTAAAGCAGCAGCTCGTTGAACATCACTAAAGATTAATGTTCATCAACTATACCTTTCCACCTATATACATGTTATTATTGTCTACCTCTCTATTATAATGTATGCAAATACCAACCCTATCCATTATGAGGGTTAAAGGGTGATCGGATCGACCAAAATGAGGCCTTTCTCACAGAATAACTTTTGGCATGTAAAAAATTGGGTTTTTACTATCTTCAACAAATTGTCGATGAGTCACTACTGGTCACCTCCTACTTGCAACTTTTGATTGACGCCAATCAATCCTCTCCACCAGAATGACACCATATTATTTCGATGTTTATTTATTACAATATGCATTTATATTAGGTTTATTTAAAACCTAAGGATAATTTCATTCTAAAATAGTTAATTTAATATTTTTGTTTAAAAACTAGAGAATATAGAATATTGACTTCAGCCAAGTAATATAAAAAAACTCTTAGTTTTTATTATGAATTTTAAATTCAAATTCTTGATCTTACATTTCAGACGCTCAATTTCAGAATGCATACCAAAATCCTTGGGTTTTACACATGATATAATTCAACTTTCATCTAAACACAAGATATAAAATATTATTCTACAAATGATAGGTAAAAATAAATGAATTGATGACTTAGGTTAATTCTCCATTTGGAGGGGACGTGCAGAGTTGTTGGACTAGAAGAGTGAATGGAGGCGACAACAGCTACAGGAGGAGGAAGCCGGCAACCAGCACAGTAATAGCAAGACATAAATGCAGTGTGGTGACTATGCTGGATTCCTCTGCTTGCATCTGCTATGGCCAAGTTCTCCAGCAATGAAGGGTTCTCATCTTCTCCAAATATGATGCCTTTGTACGCACCAGCTGCAAGGGTCACCGGAGCTCTGACCACCTCTCCTGTCCTTGGAGAATCTTGCGACGATTTCTGACTGCCAAAAAGAAAAAGGCAAAGAAAAACAAACCAGAATCAGTATGAAAGAGAAGAACGAATCCACTTTTTCTTTCTATAGCTTTTACTATTTGACCACCCATTATACATAGGATCCTAAATGAGTTTGCATTAAAAAAATTACTCTAAGACTAAAAGGAAGATTAAATTCTTTGTGAGTAATCATAAAAGGCACAAAAAGAAGTGAAAATGAATTAGTTTAGTTGCTAATTGTTCAATAATCTCTTTTACCTTGTTGAGCCGGGGGAAAATGTGATTTGGTAATCGGCTCCACAGAAAGTGAAGGTGCTGGTGGCATCGTTGTAAGCGTAGCTGTATGACTGGGGGCAGGTGGCCTTAAAAATCTGGGAGTAGCTAGACAGACGGCGAGCAGGTGTCCAATGTGGCGAAGGCATTGTTGCAATAGTACTTGGGCTTGCCGAATGCCTCGCAAGCCCTCTGGCACGCCTCGCCATTCCCAACCCACAGCTCCGCCTGGCACCTAAGGTTCAGGTAGGCCAGGCACCCGGTGGCCATGCAATCCCCAGTGTTGCCGCTCACCGTGACCATCATGGGCAAGTTGTACCCGTCGATCAGGCTCACATCATAGAAGTCCTTCCCGGAGCCGGAGCCTAGGGTGAACTGGTGCGAGTGAAATAAGGGGATCGTACCTAAGAGCGCGAGAGAGGAGCTGATCGGCTAGAGAGGGTTTGATCTCTGGGAAAGGGCGGCCGGAGATAACCTTACGTGTAGAAGGGGTTGCAGAGGAGAATGACGGAGGAGAGACCGCTGACCCGATGTGTACATTTTTAAATAGGATTAATTGGGGTAAGTAAGGGTGTTTCACGTTGTACAAGTTTAAAAATCGCTTTTACATTAGCTAACGGGGTAATTTGAAATACACATGAAATTTCAAATAGCTAACACCTCATTTTAAAATACGCATTCTAAATCCCAAACGACATATTTTGAAATTCACGAGTTATAATATAAAATACAAGAAGACTGACGCCATGAAACTGTGTGCAACAGAGTCCCAACATCTAATCGTCCAAAGTCCTCCCCTTCTTCCCTGGAAGGGGTCGCCTATCAGAGCTGGGACGAAAATACCTTCGATCCATTTCTCTGCGTTGTCTCAGGTAAAATTCGATTCCAACTTTAACTATTTGCACTTTCTTCGAAGAAAAGAAATGCAAGAATATCAACATCTAAAGGTTTGGCTGTAGATGGAGAGCAAACTTACTTGTTGATCTTGGCGAATAATACAATTAGACTTTATAAAGTGTTATAGTGCAGAGGGGAAAGAGATAGAAAGTGGAAATGCTCCAAATCGCTAATTTTTCTGTTATTCTTCCCTATTAAATTGGCTCCACTTTAAATTGGAATCCTAAGCTTGTGGCTATCGAATCAACTAACGAATTAGCATTCGGTTGTTTCTTACCTCGTTTTGTGCTCAGACTGTGACTAACAAATTCAATTGTGTAGAAGAAAATTTTCAGACAACAAAAGTTTACAGGCATTATTCTTGGCCACTGGAATCGATCATGGCAGAGGAGAAGAAGGTGGTGCTGGTGAGCTCGGACGGAGTGTCTTTCGAGGTGAACGAGGGCTTTGCCCAGCAGTCTGAGACCATCAAGATGATGATGGCCGGCCCACGCGCCGGTCAGCCCATCCCCCTCGCGAACGTTACCGGACAGATCCTTGCTAAGGTTGTTGAGTACTTAGAGGGGCACGCCGAGGAGCCGGCGGCGCTGCCAGGGGCGATGGACGAGTGGAATCGCCAGTATCTCAGCGTGGATTGCGACACTATCATGGACTTAATTCTGGCGGCCAATTTCTTGGAGATCAAAGGCCTGCTTGATCTGACATGCCAAACAGTGGCGGACATGATCAAGGGCAAAACTCCGGAAGAGATCCGCAGGGTTTTCAATATAAAGAACCAGTTCACCCCTGAGGAAGAGGAGGAGGTCCGAAGGGAGAACCAGTGGGCTTTTGAGTAGGGAAGAATGTCTTGCTTGTCCTATGGTGAGCAAATAAAATTCTAGTTATCAGATTTGGTGGTGTGGACAGTTTATTTACATCACTAAATTGCAACTAAAGTTTAAACGAAATTTTATGTTTCCCTATGTCTATATCTTTAGCAAAACAGTATGAGTTATGTTTCACTGCACTACTTTGGCTTTACATGTGTGGCGTGCTGGAATATTTCCATTACTACCTAGGATAGAAAGAAAATAAAAGAACTAGAGGAGGTTGTGTAAAGAATTCGAATTTTTCCTTCATATTTGGGCAGCAATGAAATTAAATTGTGTGACCCAACACCTTAGAGGTGGGGTTCTGGTTGCATACTTCTTGACGAAGTATCCTTCATTAACAGTATTGACTATAGGTACTCTTCCTTGTCTTTATCCTCAAATGCTTCTTCAATGTCGTTCTCTCCTTCATGTGGAGGAAAAGAAATGCTAGAACCTTCATAAATGAGGAGGCCTCTTCTAACCAGCTTTACATAAGCATTGCAAATGAGATTAAGCTATTCTTTTTGGGATTGGCTCACACTTCCAAGCATGTTGACCCTATCCCTTTGTCTTTAAAATGGAAAGTGTAATTTTATCTTTGTATTCTCTTATAATTTTCAGCCTTGAGCTTGTGTGAATTTTTAATATGTTGTAGAGAATGGAAAATCAAGTCTAGTAGATATGAGAATGTATTAGTTATAGCCCTCAAAAGTTAAGAGTGATAGGATATTGGTTGGCACACCCACCGGAACCATTGACAGGACCTGAGGGGCTTCTGTGTTTGGTATTTATGGCTTCCACCACACCTATAGTCACAAATCTATAGATGCAGTAAAACTGATCCTATCACTTTTCATTTCTCTTCCTCTCTGCCCACCAGAACCATCATGCAGCTGCTTGGGAGGTAGAACACGTTTTTTAATGGCGTTTGGCATGCTAGGGGATCTACCCCTCTAAAACTCACAATGCGACCACAATCACACAAGAACGTGGAGAAAAGAGGAGATTCTCACCAAACTTTGAGGCATGGTTCTTTATGGTTTTGTTACATGAATATGGACTTGGATGAATGCTTTAACTTATTTTTTGTTTTAAAATGGGAATGTTTCAACTAGATTACATGTGCTAGCTTGATTAGTATGAAAGCCCTCTGATTTATGGGAAGCCTTAAATTTGAGATGGTAATGTTATAATTTTTATGTGATGAAAAGTAAGATGGCATGTTAAAAAACAAACAGTTACTTACTAAAGGCATGACTTTTGCCCTATGAAAAGATTGATTCATATGAATTGAGAGAAAAGTTCATGTTTCTAAGAATTTCTTGATGTACTGTTACGAATGTACGAATTGTGTAGTGTTATATACTTGATAATATTAACATGCAAAAGAGAAAATACATGATTTTCTACAAAGTATGTTATGAACTTCATTCGGGAAAAAGCTCCATTCTTTGCATACCATTTGTTGCAAACTTGAGAATGTGGTATCATGAAATTCTTTAACCTATCGTCCATTGGTTCTTAGTCCACAAGATGATTTTGTATGCCTTGAATAAAAAAAATTTAGCCTTGTGTTGTTAATGCATTATGTATGCAGGCTCATGATTTGGAAATCATGTTTACGAAAAGGTTCTCCTTGAAAATGTTTGCAAAGAGTTTTTCACAATATGTTTAAAATTCACAACACAACTTGATTGGGTTGTAGTTGGGGTGAGGTGGAGTGGCCAATTTACTTGGCTTGTGTGTCGTAATCCACATGAGTTTAATACCCTTCAAACAAAGAGTGTCACGAGAGTGCTTTTATCCTGAAATTTAAGTTAAGAACTACATAATGTGGCTTCATTACATAAGAATTAATCTATTATTAATGCAAAAAAATTGAACTAATCAATCACACAAATCGCAAGCAAGCAATTTTTAATGTGGAAACCCCAACTAGAGAAAAAACTATGCAGCACTTGCACACCGTTGGAAAATCAATATAGTAGGAAATGAAGACTTTATAAAGTCTCAATTTTTATTATCAACTTCACGAGGGACCAATCCGTCATCAGGTTGAGCATCATCAAAGTCCATAAATGTGAACGATCGATCACCTTGTTGAACCATTTGATTGGTTAGTAGGGTTTTGTAAATAAAACAATGAATGGTCAATCGCCTTTTGGAACAATCAATTGGTCAGTGTCGTGGACCCCTAAAATAGGTTACTTTGAGAACAGTTTGTTCCTAATTGAACCTTGAAATCTAAACTGACTTAACCCTATATATAAGGCAAAAATGATGAAATTGAGAGAGAAGAAAGATTAATTTTTTAGGAAAAAGATTGTATTTGTGCTAAATTCTTTTGTATACCTTAATAAAATATGAGTGATTATCAAAAGGGAGGTAAGTATATTTGATCTATAATGGTTTATGAATTAAACTAAGAATTGTGAGAGACAACAATCCACATCACACACATACTGAAGATAAAGAAAATAAAAAAAAACTTTAAATAAAGCTTCTAGTTTGGTGAATTTTATCAATTTTCTTTTATTCTTTTTTCAACACACATATAAAAATATTAAAAATCTAAGTGCTTATGATGGTGTGTGCATGATTCTTTACTTTTGTTTTCCCTTTAAATCTTCAATCACTTTGAATAAATCTTCAACCTTAAAACTTCAAAGCACATCTACTCCAATTTTTTAAGTCATTTAATTCTAAATTAGATTTGATATATCGCTAATCAAACTAGACTTTACAAGACTTAATTACGCACAACTTGAATGAACATAATTTTAGTCATCAAAATTAGGGATGTTAACAAGCGAGCTGGCTGGTCGAGCAGGACCAGCTCGGCTTGGCTCGAACTCGGTGCTCGAACTCAATTTGAACTCGAATAGGCTCGAGCCGAGTTCAAGCATACCTCTAATTGACTCAGCTCAGCTCGAATAAAACTCAAACTCAACTTTACCCTGCTCGAACTTGAACCAGAATATAATTTTAAATATATATAATAAATAATATATATATATATATACATATTTTATAAAAACATAATTGTTAATATAAATATATATTTATGAGATACTCCCTCCATTCTAGATTAATAGCTCCATTTGATTAGTTCATTTTGAAAATTCAACTGGAATTATTAATCTAGGATGGATGGAGTATATAAAATGATATATAATTACATATATGTTCCAATACCATGTATCATATATGATATATAAGACCTGTTTATTTAAGCCAAGGCCCACTCACTACTACATGAGCCTCAATGTCGTGTGCCCTCAAATTTCAATCCAACAACACACATAACTCCAGAGGCATATTGGTTTATGTCTTCTTATGCCCTCAGATCTCTATATGATGGCTTATGATACTTTGGTTCATGCTGATGTGCGTGAGCCCAAACTCATATAAATTTTTTTCATGATATATATCATCGTTAAATTATAATGGATATATAATTTATATATATAATATATATTTTATAAAAATAAAAATATTAGAGATATAAATACTAATATACTCCTGTCCCAAATTAATAGCTAGCTCCATTTGGTTTTTGAAGATGAACTAAAATTAGTTCAATTGAAAAAATAAATGGAGCTATAAATATATGACAGAGGATCAGGATGATATCACATTAATATACTCAAAAACTCTTTTAAAAGAAGTATGACGTTAAGATGACCAACCTTAGTTTACAAAAGAATGATTATATATTCTTTTAAAAGTTGAAGCATGATACTCGGACCGTCCTCAACTTACAAATGCATCTCTTTTTACAACTACTTAGGAATTTTTCAGAGGCATACTAAGGCTAAAGAATAGTTATTTTATAAGTGATTTATAAGCATGTAAAGAAACGAATATATGAAAAAGTAGATGGTAATGTTGCCTAATTGAGTTTTTATTTTCTGCATCTTTTTTAGTAATTATATGCACATAAAGAGAGAAAAAGGGTAATGCCGCATTTTTTGAGCATATGTAACTAAAACTCATTTGTCATGGTGTTCTTCTTTCCTAGTAACTATCGTTAAATGTTCAAGGTGTAGTTGTAATACTTGTTGAAGTGTAATTATTAATATTTAATACTAAAAGCATATTAGTATGTATGATACTTCATGTACTTTAGATTTTTATATATATTATTTTTATTTTTTTAGTTTAAGCCCAATTCGAGCCTAGGCTCATGATTCACTTATTGCAGATCAACCTCGATTTCGAGCTAAGCTTTGGATCCAATTTGAGCCGAGTTCGAGCTAAAATTTTTGAGCTTATTCGAACTTTGAGTCGAGCTTCTATAGTTCGAGTTGAAGGTATACAAGCCCAATACTTGGCTCAGCTCGGCTCGTTAACACCCCTAATCAGAATATAGTTAATACAATACATATGCTACATATGTTATAACAATCATCTCCTTTAGCTCTTTCGTGACAAAACTTTATAAAGTATGAAAATCAAAAAATTTATAACTCTTTCATATTAAGTGTATTGATTTTCTTCTTTTGCAAAATATGACTTACCTCAACTCAACTAAGACTTCAAAGACTTTTTAAAATTGAACATGAAAAGCCTTGTCAACCTGTGATTAATCTACACATTCACAAACAAAAAGTTTGCATAACATTATTTTAGAAAGTCTAATTTACCACATTAATAAATTATAATTATTTCTCACTTTTTTTGTTAGAAATGGACTAAAATAGGATAGAAAAATATAATAATCAACATTAAAGTACTAAGTCAAGTATAAGTCATAAAATAGAGAATAAAAATATTCAAAACAATAATTAGCATGTCTAATATCTATAACATCTAGCTTTAAGATATATACATAAATAAACAATACATGTTCATATCTCAAACTTAAAGTACAATATCATAAAAATGAGAAATACATCAATTATCATGGTCATCCTCGATATCCTCCTCAGATGACACATATCTTGGAATCCTCCTAATATGGAGTATAGAATCCAATCAATCATGAGCATCTCTCCTAAAAGAGTCAAACCCCTGAAGATGTCTCTTTTTGAAGATTTGGGGGTGCAAAAGCATCAGAAAGTACCTTTGGCTCTCTCTTGTGTTGTATGGCCCTCTTAGGCTCCTCTTGATCTTCCCTCTCTAGCTGATCTCCTCCATGTGCCATCATCCAATGACTCGCAACTAAATTGATAGGACACATGTCTTCCTATGTCTACTATCTTTTCGGGATCCTAACTCCATGATCACTGAAAATGCATGACAAAATGTGGGCGAATGCTAACATCTCATATGAGTGATCATGAACATATGTGTAGAGCTGCCAAACAATATAAACATAAGATTCATCCAACAATCTAACTCTAAGATCAAATAAAGTATCTGCACTATAGTCCAATATACTAACTCCTTCATCCCGCTCTAGATGTCATATTTAGCTATAATAAGAAGAATCCTAAAGGTGTCAGTTATGCTATGAGCATGAAGAGAAGAATCTAGGGTACATCCTCTCTCCAACCCCTAAAGTCTCCTAGTGATCACACTATCCTCTTGTAGTTCAAAGCTATCATAGAGAGGATATCTAATGGGTGTCCTCTCTAGACCCATCACACTGCCAACACATCCTCGATGATGGTGACTATGGTATCGTTAACCTGACTAATGATAGTTTGATTATTCAGCATGTCCATTGCAGCATAAAGGTGACAAACAAAGCGAGGATGGATAGGGGATTGGGTGGAAGATACTCTTGAAAAGAATTGTGCCCATTGTGGGATCCTATCTTGCCACCCTATGCACTCGGCTAACAAATGAAAGTCAACTATCTGCTCAAATCTAATCGTTCAAATCTTAGTGATCTCTGATGGTGTAGTGGAAGAGGATGCTTGTAAAATGCTTGCCTAAGACAAAATCGATCGATCTCTAGCTATCTAAAAGTTAAAAATGAAATAATTACAGGCTAGGAGACTATTCGAGCATGAAAAATAAATAGATTAAATACTCTACAATTTTTTACTGCTCAAAATTTTAAAATAACCAAAAAAACCCTAGGCAAAATAGTGGCAAATTTGTTCAAATTTTAGTATAGGATGTGAAATCCAGTGTTGAAATAAGTTTTTCAAATTCAGTAATTTGAGATTTGTCCTAAATTATCATAAATTGTCTGTTTTTCATGAAAGGGGTGAGGGTTCGAAAGTTCTAAATTTTATTTCATGAAAACTCGAAATCTAACTAATGGAATTACATGAAATCTTAGAATAATGTAGATCTAAGCCTACTAAAAAAGTGTGTTCGAAGAAATCTCTTGAAAATTAGTTGAAAATCATTACAAATAAAAAACTATGGACGACATGGGTAATTTAGGTGAAACTCAAAATTTGCATAAGAAACAATGAAATCTCCTTCATTTACCTTCAAAATCACCTTCTACTCTCTAAAAAAGAAATTTTTACTAGTTTGGGCTTAAATGAGGGATAGGGTGTGCTTTAATTGAAAAGGTGACTCAATCACTTTTGAATTTTTTTTCAATTTTTTTTAAAAATAATTTTTTTTATAAATCCCAAGCGCAAAAGGAAACCTAAAGTAATGAAATAACCTCGATTGGAGCACTAGAACCTAAATAAAAGTTAAATTAAGAAAAACAATGTTGAGCTCGTGCTTCAATCTTGTCAACATCGTAATTCAAACATCTTACAACTAAAGATCAATATTCTTATTTCCATTTCTTTGATTAGTTAGCTCTTCATCTTGTGAATTTCAAGTTTATCGTCCTTACATTGACATTTCAAGCTCTTGCTTTAAATTTTTTTTTTAAATTCATTAATTAGCCCTTGTCTATTTCAATTATAAAATATTTTTGTTCAATCTAATAAAAGTGAGATAGAGTTATCAAGATCCTAGTAAAGAATAGGTTTTATTTTTTGATTCACTTGCTAGACTCCATTTGTATCAATTGAACTAAGTAACAAAATTTTAAATTTATGCCAATGTCTTTGTCAAAATCATGGCCTTTTTCTTTTCTTTTTGAATTATTTTCCTTGAATTTTCTGAATCATCTCAACTTTGCATTAATTTTTCTCTTTTTGTCTTTTTCCTTTGGATGTTAAGTGAATGGTAGCTTTCACTTTAAATATATTTCTCCAAATAGGTAGCCTTCTCCATTATCTTGACGGAGACATCTGTTACATGATTTTTACAAGACGATGACTACCCAACGATGTATCTTAAGTGTTGGGTAGTGAGCTAGAGGCCTTAGCAGTGAGCTTCTTGTTATTTTCGTACCTTTGCAAATATGGTGATGAGAAATCTTACTGGAAAGATTATGATCGAATGAAGCAAGTCGCTATGTCCTTAAGATTGAATTCGCCCTCCTTAAAGTATGGTGCTTTGGACTCTTGGGCGTTTGCCCCCCAGGATAAGACGATCAACCACGTACTGTAGGAACACCTCCAACACAGTACATGCAGTGAACCATAGTATGTATGCTCTCACTTAACTGAAATGGATGGAAATCCCCAAATCGGATTACTGCATAAATCATTTTCAATGATTTTATAGGAAATCTCGTTGAAGACATCTTTTCCCGTTCAAACGAATGTGTCCATTCGTTAAGGGACACAATCTTTAGTTAAAACAAACCGGACTCATTTTGGTTAATAGAAAACCAAACCAAATGAATTTATCCCAAAAATATTATCTTGTTGACCCAACCCAACTGGCCGGCCACGCTAACCGAACCGAACCGAGCCGAGCTAGCCGGACGGACTAAAGGCGGCACGTGTGTGTGGGTCAGCCCACCTAGGTGCATGGGTCCAACATCTCTCTCCCCCACAAAAGTGGGTTGGTCTAAGGGCCTAACTTGAAAGGCCAAACTAATGCCTTATATACCAACACCTTCATCTTTATCTAGGCGATGTGGGACTATTCACTCCTTCAACCAATTCACATGTGTGATTTTCATTCAACACAAAGTGGGCTTGGGCTCTCTCTACCATATGGGCTTAACCCACTTGAGTAATATGGGCTTGACCCTCATAATTATTATCATGCTCATCTAAATGATATGGGCTTAACCCATTTAATATAATGCCCACTTCTATCAATCCCCCACATGAATGAGAATTGGCTGGATAACTATGCAAAACAATGCAGATAAACCATGAAAGCAATATTGAAAAGATCATGCATGGGGGAGAGGTAGCTTTTGGCTTTGAACCTTCCCTTGTGAAAACTATCAGGTCTGCTGGCTAATCAGTGAACGTGATGTCTTGAACTATTTAACTATTTGTGTAAACCAAGACAATAGAATTCACACAATCACTTCTCAGACACATTGTGGTTCTCATGATTGTGTTCATTTCAGCCCTGAACGAACCTAATTTTCATGAGTGCTCTAGAAGATTTAGCCTTAAAATCCTCATAGAAGCGGCCCCTTCACACTCATATAGGTGATTCTCATTAGGAGTGTCCTGCAATATCCCACTCGAATTAATTCAAGCTATGAGAACCATTAAAAGCAAAGCTTATCCTAATTCACTCTGCAGGCATCATTATCTCATCATAGGAATGGGGACGAGATTTTATCTCAATAGTGATTCCCCTTGAATCCCCCACAATTCGGTTGTCCCTTTGAACCTCGATCTTGGGATCTCTAGTTAACTAGGTTGGGTTGCCATTATGGTGACTCTTAATGTATAGGCTTCAAGCCCATTCCTCTCGATAAACTGCTCACTTGTTCTTTGGTCAAACCCTTAGTAAGTGGATCCGCAATATTTTCTTTTGACCTAACATACTCAATGGAAATTATTCCACTAGAGAGCAATTATTTTATGGTATTGTGCCTCCGATGTATATGTCGAGACTTACCATTATACAAGTTACTTTGTGCCCTTCCTATAGCTGATTAGCTATCACAATATATGCAAATAGGTGACACAGGTTTACCCCACATTGGAATATCCTCTAAAAAATTATGAAGCCACTCAGCCTCTTCGCCTGCTCTATTAAGCGCAATGAATTCAAATTCCATTGTGGATCTTGCTATGCAAGTCTGTTTTGAGAATTTCCAAGACACTGCTGCACCTCCAAGAGTAAAGACATATCCACTTGTGGATTTTGAGTCTTTTGTATCATATATCCAGTTTGCATCACAGTAACCCTCTAGTACTACTGAATACCTAGTATAATGCAGCCCATAGTTCAATGTATATCTCAGATATCTAAGAACCCTGACTACAACCTTCCAGAGGTCTGCCCCTGGGTTGCTACTGAATCTACTCAGTTTACTCACTGAGTATGCTATGTCTTATCTCGTACAATTCATGATGTAAATGAGACTTAAAATAATTTGAGAATATTGAAGTTGTGATATGCTCTCACCAGTGTTTTTGCTTAAGTGCAATGTCACATCCACAGGTGTTCTCGCTGGACGATTATCATTCTTATTAAATTTTTCTATGATTTTCTCAATGTAATTAAATTGAGATAATACATATTCATCAGATGATCTAGTGATTTTCATCCCTAGTATGACATCTGCAACACCCATATCCATCATGTCAAACTATTTGTTCAACATCTTCTCAGTAGCTTTAATGATATCAGCATTGTTAGCAATAATTAGCATATCATCCACATAAAGACATACAATGACATAATCATCAGGTATATCTTTCACATAAACACATTTGTCACATTCATTAATTTTGAATCCATTTGACATCATCATTTTGTCAAATTTTTTATGTCATTGCTTAGGTGCTTGTTTAAGCCCATAAAGAGATTTAACAAGTCTGCACACTTTATTTTCTTGACCTGGTACAACAAACCCTTCAAGTTGTTGCATATAAATTTCCTCATTCAAGTCACCATTCAATAATGCAGTTTTTACATCCATTTGATGTATTTCAAGATTATGCAAAGCAGCAATAGCGATTAACATCCTAATGGAAGTTATCCTTGTGAATGGTGAATATGTATCAGAATAATCTTGACATTCCTTTTGCTTGTATCCTTTGATAACAAGTCTAGCTTTATAATTGTTAATTGATCCATCAGCCTTCAACTTCCTCTTGAATATCCACTTGTATCTTAGAGGTTTACTCCCTGGCAGTAGATCCACCAACTCCCAAGTATAATTTTGCATAATGGATTCAATTTCACTATTTACTGCCTCTTTCCAATATTGTGCTTCAGGAGATGATATGGTTTCCTTAAAGCTTTGAGGCTTATTTTCTAACAAATAAGTTAAAAAGTTTGGACCAAAGGGTTTTGATGTTCTAGGATGTTTGTTGCGTCTAGGTTCATCATCTTCTCCCTCTTGGTCTTTACTATTGTTCTTTTCAACATCCAAAGTTCTTTAAAGAGAACTTTCCTTTTGTGTAGAATTCCATGGAAAAATATTTTCAAAAAATGAAGCATTCCTGGATTCAATCACAGTATTGACATTTACATCAGGAATATTTGATTTATAAACAAGAAAGCGATATGCACTACTATTATTGGCATAACCAATGAATACACAATCAATGGTCTTTAGTCTAATTTTAATCCTCTTCGGATTAGGGACCGTCACTTTTGCCAAACACCCCCACACTTTTAAGAATTTATATGAAGGCTTTCGACCTTTCTATAATTCATATGGTATCTGCAAGGTTTTCTTATGAGGTATTTTGTTAAGAATATAATTTGCTGAAAGCAAAGCTTACCCCCACATGTTCTGAGGTAACTCAAAACTTATTAACATGACATTCATCATTTCTTTTGACGTTCTATTTTTCCGTTCAACAACTCCATTTTGCTGAAGTGAATAGGGTGTTGTCGTTTAGTGTATAATACTATGTTGTGAATAGAAATCACCAAAAGGTGATTCATATTCCCCACCTCTATCACTTCTTAGAACCTTTATTTTCTTGCCAAGTTGATTCTCAACCTCTATTTTATATAATATAAACATGTCAACAACCTCATCTTTACTTCTCAGCAAGTAGACATAACAATAACGAGTGCAATCATCAATAAATGTAATAGAGTACTTTTTACCTCCTCTTGTTTGAACAAGTTTTAAATCACAAACATCACTGTGAATTAACTCAAAAGGTTCAGTACATCTCTCAATACTTTGGAAAGATTTCCTCGTTAATTTTGATTCCACACAAGTTTTGCATTTATGATTTGAGTTAATATTAAACTTAGGCAGATATTCCATATTAATCAATCTTCGTAAAACATCATAATTAACATGTCCTAATCTACCATGCCACACATCACATGACTCAATCATATATGAGGAAGAAGCATTTGCATTCTTAATAACAGAAATAGGTACAATAGTGAGTACATTGAGCTTGAAAAGCCCCTCATTTAGGTACCCTTTGCCCACATACATCCCACCCTTGGTCAGGACAAATTTATTTGACTCAAACACCAACTCGAAGCCATTCTTGCTTAGCAATGATCCAGGCACTAAATTTTTTTGAATTTTTGGCACATGTAGCACATTGTTGAGTGTAAGTTCCTTTCCCGAAGTCATCTTCAGCACCACCTTTCCAAGTCCTTCAACCTTTGCGGTAGAAGAGTTGCCCATAAATAGCTATTCACCATTGTCCACGGGTTGATAAGTGGAGAACATCTTCTTGTTAGAGCACACATGACGAGTAGCCCCGGTGTCCACCCACCATTCTCTAGTGTTCGTGACCATGTCCACTTCCAAAATTACAGCGAAAAGGTTGATGTCATTCACATTGGTGGAAAGATTCTCCACTTTGGTCATGTGGGCTTGTGCATTCTTCTTCTTGGAATCATCTTGTTTCTTCCGTTTGCGACAATCCTTAGCCTTGTGGTCTATTTTGTCATACACATAGCACTTGCCCTTGAATTTGGCTTTGTTGGAGTCATTGTTCGATTGTCCAGCATGATGCTTCCTCTTCTTGTTGTTGAAACTATTATTTTTATGGCCTTGTTCCACAACATTGGCCTTGGCTTCCATGCCATGACCCCCGGTTTTCTTCTCGTAAGCACGGTTGTCCTCTTTAATCCTTAACCTCACAATCAAGTCTTCCATGTTCATGTCTTTTCTCTTATGCTTTAAGTAGTTCTTGAAATCCTTCTAGGAAGGTGGTAAATTTTCTATTATAGGTGCCATCTGGAAAGACTCACTTAAAGTCATGTCTTCTGCATGAATATCATGTAGGATAACTTAGAGTTCTTGAACTTGACTGATCACAGTTTTAGAGTCCACCATTTCGAAGTCCAGAAATTTGTCGACCACAAATTACTTCTTTCCAGCATCTTCAGTCTTATACTTCTTGTCTAATGACTCCCACAATGCCTTAGCACTTTTCATCGAACTGTACACATTATATAATGTGTTGTCCAACCCCTTAAGGATGTAATTACGACATAAAAAATCCTCATATTTCCATGCATCTACTGCCGCAACAGTTGTCCTGTCTTCCCGTTTCTCCTCAGTGAGAATGGGTATTTCTTATTGAACGAATCGGGCTAGGTTCAGTGTGGTGAGATAGAACAACATTTTCTGTTGCCATCGTTTGAAATCCGCACCACTGAACTTTTCTAGTTTTTCCCCTTTAATTTGAAGAGGAGCATTCACCAGAGTGGGAATAAGTACTGAAGTCAAGTTGGTCCCCTTAGCAGCCATTTCTGTTCCAATGAACAGAAGATTAACTCAGTTACAAATCTATGCACAGAACAGTGAATTTCAAAACCTATGCACAGAATAGTGAATTTTGAAATCTAGGCACAAAACTGTATAATTTCATAAATTTACGCACATAACAGTCAAATATCAAAAAATTACGAACAGATCAGAAATATTTCAAAATTCACGTCTAGAATAGTAAAATTCCAGAAACTTACACAGTTTGGAAAAATTCCAAAATTTGATGCAGAGAATGGAAAAATCTCAAAAATTTTTGCAGCATATAGAAATATTTCAAAAGTTTAATTACTGAATAGTATAATTTACAAACAGTAAACATCAGAAATTTATGAACAGTAAATGTCAAAAAAATGTGAACAGTAAACTTTCAAATTTTACGTACTAAATAGTAAAATTCAAACTGTTTATGCACAGAAGAGTCAAATTACGAATAGTTACGCACAGAACTTATTAATTCTGAAAATTCTCACACTGAACACTAAAAAATTCAGAAATTGATGCACAAAATGAAAAAATTGAAAATTTTACTCACTAGATAGTCCAATTTCGTAAATTTTACACGTAGAAGAGTAAAATTTCGAGAATTAATGCACAATACTATCTAATTTTGAAAATTTATGAAGAGAAGTGTTAAAATTCGAAAATTTTACAGAGAAAAGTAAAAAATCCAAAATTTTTTTAGATGAATAGTAAAATTTTGAAATTCACATAATATAACTTATAAATATACTATTGTACATGCAAATTAATAAATGACGAAAATATACATAGAATTCTGTCTTAAGATTGTTATTTTCTTACCTTTACAAATATGGTGATGAGAAATCTTACTAGAAAGATTATGATCGAATCAATCAAATCGCTATGTCCTTAAGATAGAATTCGCCCTCTTTAACGGTGCTTAGGACTATTGGGCATTTGCCTCCAAAGATAAGACGATCAACCACGTATTGTAGGAACACCTCCAACACAGTACATGTAGCGAACCACAGCATGTATGCTCTCACATAAATGAAATGGATGGAAATCCCCAAATCGGATTAGTGCAGAAATCGTTTTTAATGATTTTATAGCAAATCCCGATGAAGACACCCTTTCTCGTTCAAACGGATGCATCCATCCGTGACACAATCTTTAGTGAAAACAAACCGGACTCATTTTAGTTAATAGAAAGCCAAACTAAATAAATAAAAAATCAAACCAAACGAAATGAATTTGTCTCAAAAATATTATCTTGTTGACCTGACCCAACCCAACCCAACCTAACTGGCCGGCCGGACGGCGGCGGCGGCGCGCGTGTGGGTTAGCCCACTAAGGTGCATGGGTCCAACATCTCTCTCCCCTACAAAAGTGGGTTGGCCTAAGGGCCTAACTTGAAAGGCCAAATTAATGTCTTATATACCAACACCATCACCTTCATCTAGGCGATGTGGGACTATTTACTCCTTCAACCAATTCACATGTGTGATTTTCATTTAACACAAAGTGGACTTGAGATCTCTCTGCCATATGGGCTTAACCCACTTGAGGAATATGGGCTTGACCCTCATAATTATTATCATGTTCATCTAAATAATATGGGCTTAACCCATTTAATATAATGCCCACTTCTAATACTTCTAGTTTGCCCTATCTACCATCAAGAGCAAGAGAGAGCCTTCCAATTTATAGAAGGAGTAAAGAAGGATGACCAAAAAAAGATATATTCAAATTTGCAAAGATTAGATCTCTTAGGGAATAATATAAACGCATCAAGTTAAAACAAGAAAGTAGACAAGACTAAAAGTCAAACAAAGTCAGCAGTCCATATAGTAACTACCTACAATTAATGTCTTCTTTAGTCGCATCTTCTTTATGAATGGTTTTTTGATAAGAGGGAATTGTCTGTCAAGGTGATAGATAATATCAGTCATCATCGTCAGTATTACCATTGTCATAATCAACAAAAGAAGGTGATGAGGCATTAGTGGAGTTAGAGGGATTCCCATCTGACATGTGACCTAGATGAGGGGCAAGTGGATCATGCATCTAAGGAGTGTTTTGCAATTGGGCCATCTGACTGTCTTTGGAAAGTAAAAGCTAATTCAGGCAAAGTGGCATGATCAACATTATTCACGGAGCTCATAGTTTGTTGATATTATGACCAGTCTAATGGAAACTCATCCTTTTTTCCTTGAAAGGTTGTAGCCATAGCAGCACTGAATGTATGATATTGGCATGACAACCATGAGATTTCCCTGTATGGTATATGGGGTCCAATGTCATATTTTGGAATGTAGTCTTATTAGTTTATGAACGGTAACTAGTGTATAATTGTAATGATGGACAATGAAGTCATGAATCCATTCACAGAGAGGTTTGAACCATTCGAATATCTTGACCGTATTTTTATTTATGGGCAAATAGGTTTTTGGTGAATCACTAGGAAATAATTGTACAGGCGTGGAATTTAAAAAACCAATCCAATTTCGTGAAGTCCAAACAAAGTACCGACCATAGAAGACAACCTCTTTAGGTAGGTAATAAAAGTCTTTGATATCATAGAGGGCAAGGTAGGGGAAGTATGGATTAAAGAACAAGTCTTTGAAGGCTTTACCTTGTTTACAGACAGTTATTTCAAAGAATTTGTTCATGTTATCAAAACTTCTTCTTGGAAGGAGTTCTCTTCGCAATAATGTCTTGGATTTCATTTGTAATATCGTTAGGCAAAAGAGTCGCAGTCACTGGGATGGCGAATTAGGTGATAGTTAGTTGTGTTTTGGGTAGGAAATCTAGAAGGATGTTTTTGTCTCCCTTGATGTGTTTGACTTTAAGGTTTCACTAAGAAAACTAATTAGCCAATCTTAAAACTTGAGGTTGTGGGAAGGATTTGTGCTTTACCTTTAGCATACTAGGAAGTGCCGCGATATCCATTTCAATCAAGAACTTGTGGCGACTAAGAAAGGTTAGACCTTTTCTATTTCTCTTTTGACGACGAGAATTTCATTTAGCGTGGAGTGGTAGTCTTGATTAGATTTTTGAACATTTCACTCATGTTTCATAGCCCCAAAGAAGAAGAAAAATAGAGTTCTCAACCCAGCCGTTCCCCCTTCCTGATGGAAAAGAGTGTCCACCCCACTCCTTCACTTGCCCACCCCAGGAGATGCCTCTCCATCTCTTCTGCCACCAAACCCCAATAGCCAACCTCCGCCACCAAAACCCTCCGGTCACTCCCTTCCTTCTTCCCTCAGGTGTTGGAGGTATCTTCCCATTGGGTGAGCCTCTTTCCCTCCTCTTCTCAGATTCGGTTCTCACTTCCTCTCGTTTCTTGCCTGTCTTGTCCGGACGCGAATCTGCTGGGGAGGTTTCCTCGCTCATCACCCGTTGGCCACCAATAAAAATAAAACACGTCATTAAGTCATGCTCACAGACGGAAGTCACGCTCACAGACCACAGGTAACAGAACACTCCGTCACTGCCTTACTCCGTCTTCCCCGTTTCAAAAACCCACCTTTAATTTCAGAAGGCCAGACTCAAATTCTCGTTTTCATCCCTCTGCCCTCTATGGCTCTATCCTGCTCAGCGTCGCCCCCTGTCGACCCAGCTTAGGAGGGGATACCGGAGCTAGAGGAGGAGGCCGGGAGAAGGAAAAGATGCATCAACATCAAGAAGAGGAGGGGGGGAGGTGGTTTCTGGCAGATGCAGGGGAGGGAATATGGGAGGGAAGGCGAAGCAGGAGAAGGGGCTAACGGTGGTGGAGACATCGGGCAGGGAGAGGAACCTGCTGGAAGCGCTGAGGGATGTGGAGCTTTGCTGTTGCCTGGACTCGGAGATGGCCACCTCCACCGCTACCGGACTGGGCTTATAACCATAGCAGTGGAAGATGCTCCCCTAGTAAGCTTCCTAGTCCCCCCCCCCCCCCCCCCCCCCCCAAAAAAAAAAAAAACATTTAAGAATCGCTTATCTCAAGCTTTTGCATTCATTTGCAATCAAGCTGCTTATCTCTCCTTCCCCCCTCCAGCTGACAAGTAGTGATGAATGATGAATGAAGTCACCGGATTTTGACCTCTTGCACTATCAACGACCGAAAGGCTCCATCTTGGGTCATGCCCTAGCCACAGCTTCGCTCCATTCCTATGAAAAGCTGCCGCCCACCTTTCCTGACTCACATCTTCCTTCTTATTCTCACCACACGTCTGATCGTCCGTCTGAATAAAGTTACTATGTCTGCAACGTCCTTCTAGCCTTGGCATCTCTGCCCTCCCACAGGTAGCTGCTACTCTCCTTCTTCCTTTTAAACCTCTTCTTATTCCCTGTCCTCGGCATGAATTGCAGTTGAATTAAAATCTCGACTTCTTCCGGTGTCAGATTGTATTTTTTCTTTGTTTTTTTCTGGTGCTAAACTGTTGTATGTGGGATGTATAATTCAGCCATTGGAGATTGTTTTTTTCATCTAATAATGAATTTTTTTATTGGTTGGTGGCAGAGATTGGATTTTTCTTGTGCTTATGATTGATTTGCGTTTTTCTATTGCTTCTATGATTGGTTTAATGGGTGAATTACATGGATGATAGCATAATTGTTCCAAATGCGCCAGCTTTTTAGGGATGTTTGTGAGGTTGTCAAATGTTGTGCTCTTTTACAAATTTGTGAATTGTCTTGTTTTTGGTAATTTTTTGCTTGTGTTATGGTGGTTGCTAGCAAGTAAAATGACATGCTTAGATGTCATAAAGTCAATTAATGTGGGCAACCCTTTCAGTTGATCAAGCTGTTATTTTGTATGGAATTGTAAAAATGAAAGACTCTCAGTTTTTCTCTTGTCATTATTTTTTCATAGTAGAGGTAACAGGATGACACAAATAGAAGGAAGAAAGATCTTTATCTAATTACTTCTTTATGTAAGTCTGCACTGCTTTAAGAGATGGAGTGTTCCATGAGAGGCTTGAATGGGGAATTATTTTCATCTGATGGATCAATTGTGCACATTGACATCCAACGACGCCCTTTTTGAGGAACATAAATGAACCCACAAACTTTTCCTTCTCGCATATGAGCTTCACTATGCCTGTGAGTTTTCTGATCTTTCTTTACATTTTCTACAAAATCTTCTTTGTATGCCAAATGATTGTGGCATGGCCTAAATTATTTTCTCCTTTTTGGAGGGTTCCTATGCACTTGTTTCTTTTAATTGGTGTCTGATGATTTTATTGCTTAATAAGTAATCAGTTCACTTTTCTTCCTTCAGGTGCAGAGAGCCAAAACTCCAAGTTTTGAGGATTGGCCAACTTTTGATATGGTATTCAATGTGAACAATGCAGTGTGAATGACGTGGCTTGTTCTTGTACCTCTCTCTAAAAGGTACTGGGGCTTGCACGAGGATTACCCCCCACCCTAAAGAGGCAGCTGGCAGCAACTAGGTCTCGACTGAGAGTGTGGAAGTAGCAGGGATTTCATTCTCTGCGTCTTCATTATCTCATTCTTGTCTCCAGCTATGCGGGTGCTCGACCACCATTTTTTTGTCCACAGATCTTCCTGTTCTTCGAGTTAAATATTTCCACATTAGTGTTGATAACCGCTCATCCAGGTACGGATTGATTATCATAAAAAACTTCAAGGTTGTAATGCTTGTCTAGGTGCATTTGAATGGCTGAATTGATCTTCTTGTTCATGTCCACATCTGATAATGTTGAGAAACATTTCATCTATGATTTTCTCTCTTTAGTATGTTCTCGTATCTTTTTTGTGAGGTTTTTTATTTTCATCATTGGGTCATTCTTTGGATAGTACATTGTTTGGTCTAAACATCTTGTGCTTAACTTGCAATAGATATCATGCATACTCATGCTTTACTTGACTTGTTCTGAACATCTATTTTTGGGTACTTTTTGGAGCTTTCAATTTCTTAAGCTTTGTGTATTCCTTTGCAGGCTTGGCAAAACCTGCACCTATTATCCAGACGTTTTATGCTGAGGATAAAGTTTTTAATTATGTAAAGTTGGATGGCGTTGTTACCTTGGTTGATGCAAAGCATGCAAGGTTTCATCTTGATGAAATTAAGCCCAAAGGAATTGTAAATGAAGCAGTGGAACAAATTGCATACGCGGACTGCATTATTGTGAACAAGGTATAATAATAGTGGGTTGACGTATTAGGAAATGGTTTCAAATGGCAAGCCAAGGGCAACCAGCCTTGCACTTGCCAAGTATATTAAATAATTGAATTTTTACTCACAAAGAAGTACTTGTCATTCTGCAGACTGACCTTGTTGATGAACTATGAATCTCTTCTTTGATTAAGTAGATAAAGGTTGTAGATCATTACTTGTTTGATAGTATAAATTAGGCTTTGTTATGTTATATTTTTTGCTGATGGGCACTTTACTTGTCTCTTTGCTCATTTATCAAGTGCAGGACATTAACCAAATGGCTTATCTTAAGTGGACGACATATGTTTAAGTTGAGAGGGATTACACTCTTGGGATTGGAGGCTTTGATTTGGAAAGGTCCTAGTTCTTTCTCCCTTCCTGATTGATTGGTTCTAGGAATTTTCCTTTGGAAGAGAACTAACTTTTACATTTTGATTGTGTGGTACACACTAATTGATATATTTCTTTCCACATTCTTTCATTGGATATAAGTTGATTGTTTTTACATAAGCATACACACCCTGGAAGAGTTGCTGAAGTGTTAAATGCATGATTTAGAAATAAATTTATGTCTTAACAGTTTGTTAATATTAGGCATATGAAAATACAGGTGATTAAAAGTATCCATTTGATATTCAATCTCATTAAAAATTTCAGAATTTGTATGCAATCTTATTATCTGATGGTTTATATCAGATAGGTACGCATTTTAGATGTGCTGATTGTGTATATGCTAATTGTCTTTCCAAGATGAGCTAAACCAGTGGTGGATATATAGCTATTACTTAAATGAGAAAATGTAGGAAATATACATGCAGATAGAAATGTCTAGAGAAACCATTTGTTACTCTGCCATGTGGCTTGTTTAGAGAAACTATTTGCTACTCTTCCTTGTGGCTTCACAATAGCTGAATCTATTATAAGTTATTTGATACTTATTCTTATTGGATTTGAACTTAGCTGAAATCAGGGTATGTTAATTAGTACAGGATATCATAGGTGTTTTGTCTTATGCACGAAGAAATATTTTGTCAAATCAAGCTGAAGGAAGATCAATCAAGATGGTCATTGTGATTTTCCGACTTGGTGATTCCGCGATACTATTTTCTCTTGTACATCTCTTTTGGAAGAGTCAAATTGATATCCAAGCTCAAGGCTCAAGAACCCTTATTAACCTATGTTTTGAGACTTCATCATCATGACATATTTTGTTTTTTTTTTTTGTAAATGTGCCTCACTGTGAGTGAGATAAGGTTAATTTCAACATGTATGACTAAAAAGACCTTTTGCATATATTTATTATTTGTAGAAAAAGCTTATTAAAAGATACTGGATCCCAATCCCGCAATTGTACGGTGAACCTACATAAAAATAGCCAAATGAAGAAGGAAGAGTTGTTGTCTTTGGTTGTAGATTTTTAAGGGTAAATTTTACTTGTCCTTTGAGGTTCTCTTCTAATGTGAAGAAGCTCATCAAATGGATATTGAATCCTAATCTCGTTACTAGAATCTCCATTCTTACCTTGTGTATTTGACATAGTTATTTACCTTTATTTGAAATTATGTTAATTTGCTTTCAATTGTTGTAAAGTAGCGTCATTGAGAACATTTAATCTTTGTAATGTTAAAATTATTTGATTCAATTGATAGTTTTACCGGCACAAAGGTACAAAAATTTACCAATGTACAAAAATTTACACCCAAGCAATTTCCTAGAACTGGTGGCATTGCAAGTGGGTTTCAGTTTGGTGGTAGACCAGTTTTCTCTTCAACCCTAAACCCTAAAATCCTAAATATGGAGGAAAGTCGTAGCTTATTCATAATTTGATTAGTTGTTCCATCAAATGTAGATGTTCAATACATAAGCCGAATTAAGGTTTAACATTATCGCTAAAAGATGTTGCATTATGACATTAATGTTATAACATTATCGTTGCTATGTTGTAACGTTATTGCTGCAATGTTTTAGCATTATTACTGCAATGTTATAACATTATCGTTGTAACGTTGTAGCAATAACGCTGCAACGTTGCAGCGTTATCCCTACAACATTGTAGTAATAACGATGCAACGTTGCAGTGTTATCCCTTCAACGTTGTAGCAATAACGCTGTAACATTGCAGCGTTATCCCTATAACGTTGTAGCAATATCTCTGTAACGTTGTAGCGTTATTAAAGCAACTTTGCAGCGTTATCGCTGTTTATCGGAGCAACATTGTAGCATTATCGGAGCAACATTGCAGCATTATCGCTGCAACGTTGTAGCATTATCGCTGTAACATTACAACGTTATCATTACAACGTTGCAGCGTTATTGTTGCACAACGTTGCAACGTGATCGTTGCAATGTTGTAGTAATAACGCTGCAATGTTGCAGCAATAACTCTGCAACATTATCGTTGCAACGTTGCAGCATTATTATTGCGCAACATTGCAATGTTATCGCTACAACGTTGTAGCAATAACGCTGCAATGTTGTAGCATTATTGATAAGTATGAAATATATATCTATTTTATATGCATTTTTACCTTATTTGCTAGTATAGATTAGGTTAATTTAGAGTTAGTTATGATTTATTTAGATTAAAATAGATATTAGTATTTAAGTTTGATTATTAATTAATTTTGAGAGTTATTAGTAGTTTTAGAATGTATTTTAATCAAGTTGAAATTTTAGTTATATTCTACATGTTTAAAATGTGATGTTTTAATGCTTTGTAGGTAAAATGCGCTTATTGAAGAACTTGGACGATGTTTGGAATAATTAAAAATAGTCTTGACATGTTTTAAAGTAATTTGGACAACTTTTCGTAATTATAAACAAGTTGGAAATTAATATGGACATGAAAGAGTTTAATGAACAGGAAAAAGACTGTCTAGGAAAACTGTCTAGATTACAAAAACATTGTAGCCGTTCGAACAGGCATGCAGGGCAATCGAACGGGATAACATGATTTTGATGAAAAATGCCGTATAAGCGTTCGAACGGGAATGCAGGGTGTTCGAACGGAATAACGCGCAGTTTCCTTATTTCAGCCAATTTGAGTCCTTTTCATATAGAACTTCTTCCTACGGTTCTTATGCCTATATAAAGACATATTTGGCACGAAATTTGGGGTTAGCAAGTAGATTTTCTGAAGAGAAGAAGGAAGAAGAAGATGAAGAAAAACTCAAAGCTTTAAATGAAGATTTAAGTGCTTTCTTCTACCACGGAAGGCTAAACTTTTCTTTTACTTAGAAGTTGATGAAGCTATAAATAAGTTTCAGTTTCTTTTATTTTTAATTTAGATCTTAGTTGTGAATTATGACAATTGTATGATAAGGATTTCCTTTTTAATGGAAGAGCTTTTCATGTTTATTCAATTATATGTCGATTTATTGTCTTGTAGATGATAGATTGATGCGGTTTTGATATTTGCATCAATTCTAATTTCTGTGATTTAGATGAGATGGTCATGTAATAGTTTTAATGTTCAGATAATTAATGACTTGGATGAGTTATACTAAGATTAGACGGGTCATGCCTATAGCTATTTAGTGTAGATGATTCATGCTATTGTCGAAGATAGTTCATGCCATGGAAGTTAATTAATGATTCTTTCTGAAGTAATTCTAGCTTGTAGCTGAGAATACTTGTTCATATTCATACTAGATTTAGATTAAAAGTTAAGGAATTGTTATGGTTCTATAGTGGATTCGATTTTCTAAGTAAATTCTATCATATTAATCTCTTATTTTTAAACTAGTTGATTCTTTTCTTTTACTCAATTAAAGTTTAAGTTGTTTTAGTTTTCAACTAGCAAATTCCTCTTTAGATTTAGTGATAATTCATCCGTGCCTGGGGTTCGACAACCCTTAAATACTCATCCTAGTACAATTACCTTGTATACTTGCAAAGGGTTTAATTATAAACGATCAAGTTTTTGGCGCCGTTGCCGGGGACGGTGTTGATTTGTTACTAAATTAGATTTAGAATAATTCTAGATACTTTAGTTTCAGTTTACTTAATTTTTTTAGGTTAATTTTTAGTTTCTTACCTTCTTTTAATTTGATCTTGTAGGTTGAGTTGAAGGTGCTCTCTACACTTGTGGCCACAAGTGGACATTGGCAAGCATAGTGCTTCTCTTCGGTTTGCAAGATCCTTTTCTTTTTTTTTTATTCTTTTTCCTTTAGTTATTTTTGCTTCCTCTTTCCCTTTTTACACTTAAAATTGTGTGGTGTGTTTGTGGTGTATGCGTGGTCGTCGCTCCTTACTCCCCCGATTAGTACCATTTGATTCTGAGCCTAAGCGGACATCTAGGAGAGCTGAGTTGCCCTCGACCTACATCCCTACACCCCAAACTCTCCCACCAATTCCTCCACCCACACTACCTCTACCCTCATCATGGTTGAACATCAGTTAGTAGATGCACCACTCAAAGCTCTAAGGGAGTATTACACTCCCAATGAGTATACTTCCCTTTCATACATTAGGTTGTCAGCGGTTGTTGCTCAAAATTATGAAATTAAGCTCAATGTTATTCAAATGCTTCCATCTTTTTATGGACTTAATAATGAAAACCCGTACAGGCACCTAAATGACTTCTTGGAAATATGCACAACTTTTAAGCTCTCAAATTTAACCGATGAAGCTATTAAACTTCGTCTTTTTCCTTTCACATTGAAAGATAAGGCTAAGGAATGACTTCACTCTTTAGAGCCAGACACCATCATAACTTGGGCCCAAATGCAACAAGAGTTCTTAAAAAAATACTTCCCCATAGGTAAGACCAACCAAATGAGAAAGACCATAACCACTTTTGCCCAACTTCCCACTGAATAGTTCCATGAGAGTTGGGATAGACTTAAGGACCTTCTTAGGAGGTGTCCTCATCATGCTGTCCCTAAGTAGTAATTAGTGTAACATTTTTATGAGGGTCTTACTGAACAAAACCGTCATCTTGTTGATGCAAGTTGTCGGGGTACCTTTTTGCTAAAAAATGAAAATGAGGCATGGAAACTTTTTGAGGACTTGAGTGAAAATTCTCTTCAACATGTTGCGTTGAATAGAAATGAGAGTGGGCTATCTACCTTTAACAATGCCCCCTCTAAGGGTGGCTTGTATGAAGTCAAAAACTCATTAGACATCTCCTCTAAAGTTGATACTTTAAGTAGGAAGCTGGACCTCCTTATAACTTCAACATATCAGCCCACTCCCTTTACTCAAGATGCATGCACAATATGCCTTAGCCCAGCCCATACTATCATGGAGTGCCCTTCTACCTCTCAATTTTCAGAGCTTGTCCAAGACCATGTGAATGCTTCCCAATCCTTCCCTAGGGCTGAGAATAATCCATTTTTACACACATATAACCCTGGGTGGAGGAATCATCCTAACTAGCTCATATCTAAGGGGTTGTAGGCAACAAACCCCCTAGGCAACCATTCCAAGTCCCACTAGCCCATATCCACCAACCTTAAGTCCAACATCCATATGTCCAACCCAATAGGAGTCTAAGTTTTGAAGAAAAGGTCTTGAGTGCCTTGCAAGGCATTCAATCTCAATCTCAACTCCTCCACTCTCACACACAATCTATAGCAAAGTTAGAAGCCCAAATTGGACAACTAGCCAATGCTATCAATAAGAGAGAGATGGGGACGTTGCCAAGTCAACCTATACAAAACCCTAAAGGTCAATTTCTGGTAGAGGGAGCTCCTCCCTATAATGAACAAGTCAATTCCATAATGACCATTAGGAGTGGGAAGATTGTTAATAGGAGTGAGGAGTTAGAGAGGGCAGCCCCTAATGAGCCTCAAGTAGAAGTTAGTGCACCACATGAGAAGGAGTTTGTATCTCCTTCCCCTTCCTCAGAGCCATAGTCTAAGACCACTTCTAATGGATCTTATATCCCTAATGCACCTTTTCCTCAGTGTCTTGACATGGCCCCACCATTTAGAAAGAGCACAGCTAAGACTGATGAGATTCTTGAGACTTTCAAATAAGTCAAAATTAATCTCCCTCTCTTAGAAGCCATTAAGCAAGTCCCTACTTATGCTAAGTTCCTCAAAGACCTATGCACTCAAAAGCGTAAGTACAAGACCCATGTGTCTAAGAAGGTCTTCCTCACCGAGCAAGTTAGCTCTCTTTTGAAGTTTGACACCCCACCTAAGTATAAGGACCTTGGAATGCCCACTATTTCTTGTGTCATAGGTGATCACTCTATTCATAGAACCCTCCTTGACCTTGGTGCGAGTGTAAATCTACTCCCTTACTCGGTGTATGAGAAATTAGGGTTAGGTGAATTACAACCTACATAAGTAATATTGCAGCTAGCTGACTGTTCAGTGCGTAAGCCTCGGGGAGTAATTGAGGATGTCTTAGTGAAAGTTGACCGGTTCTTTTTCCCTGTTGATTTTATTGTCTTAGATATGGAAACCGGTGCTAACTCCACACATCAGATTCTTATCATTCTAGGTCGCCCTTTCCTTGCCACAGCTAATGAATGCATAAATTGTAGGACGGGGGTAATGGAGATGACCTTTGGGAACATGAAAGTGCACCTAAATGTTTTTGATGTGTCTAACAATTTACCTGCAATCTCTAATGCTGAATATTTTATGGTAGACAATTTCATATTCGATGCTTATGATAGAGGTCCATCTTTTGTAGCATCAGCCCATAATCAAGTTGTGCCTTATAATTTTTTTGAACCATCATTTTGGAGACTTAAGAGAAGAGTCAATGCCAATATCTACCACCCACCTTGATATATTTGAGAATGTTAGCATTGTCTGGCTGAAGACAATAAACTTAGCGCTTCTTGGGAGGCAACCCATGTTTTTGATATATTTCTTTTCCTACCTTTTGTTTATCTTCTTTGGTTTATTTAGGTTTTATTTACTTATTTTTCTCAGCTTTTATTTTCTTTTCTCATTATAGTTTTTGTTGTTATCTCTTTTCTGGGAGCTTGGTATTTTAGGTTAGGGAAATTGCTCTTTATATGTATGTTTCTCATGTTTTCTCCAATCCTATGTACTTCATTTTTAGATTAGTGGATTAGTTATACTCTCAGGTGGTATCTTTCTTTCCCTTTCTTACTTATTCTTGTCATTGTAGTACATATTTTATTTTACATTGAAGACAATGTTTAATTTAGGTTTGGGGGTGTAGAAAGATATTTTTCTTTCTTATTTTTCTTTTAGGATGTTTTAGAGTTTTTTTTTTCGTTTTTACTTTTGTTTTTCTTTTCCTTTTATGTGGTTTTTATCGCTTATTTTCTTTTAAAAGCATATGTCTGTTTTTAAAGAGATCAATTTCATGAAGAAAGTTCAAGTAATTAATTAAGTGATGAAAGCAATTGAGTGAGTAATTTCTATTTTATTTTCTTTATCTTGGATAATTGTGCATATATTTTTAAATCACATTTCACACACTTGAAACTTGTAGGAATACAATTTTATAATTTATTACTTGTAATCATAGTGGGATATCTTTAACTAAGCATATTTTTGAAAACATGACAATTGAGTAATTTTTAATGTTTTAGGATAGATCTTTATGCTTGGCTATTATTTGAAAAAAAAATTTATGAAAAAAAAGAATGAGAAAAAATTGAAAAAAAAGTAGTTTGATTGAAAAAAAAATTATGAAAAAAAAAGAAGAGTAAAGGTTTGTTTCTCTTTTCACTGAGTAACCGGGCCTTATGCCTAGGCAAGTATAAGGGATCGCGTCAAAAGGTGAAAAGTTGAAATAAATTCTTTTATGACTTACTTTGTTCTGTAGCCTTTATAGTTCGAGTTATTAAGCCTAATTGGTGTTTCAACACCTAGTGCCTTGAGCCAACTGGATTAGGGATATTGGCTTAACACTTGTTACATGGACTATTTAGAAAGCTTAATAGAACTAAGTATTGCACAAGTCATATTTTGAGGTATATTATGCTCTTATTCCCTAAATTTAATTGAAATTGAAGACTATTACATGAGGGTTTATTATGAGATGTTAAAGATGAAAGATTGTCAATGTTATATTTTTGAGTTAGTGAACTTTAATGAGTTTGGTTAATGGGTCACATAAGATATGCTTGTTAATAGAGAGTGAAATTTTATGACTACAAAGTTTCTACACTTTATGTTTTTGAAATGTATATATGTAGTTGCACAATTATTTCTAAGATGAGGTTATAGAATGGATGATTCCTTACATGAAAGTGATCAGATTGAAATTATTTACTTGTGTCAAGTATTTGTAGTTGGTTCTTCTTAAAAATAGTTATGTGTTTTTAAGAGAAGATTGTTTTTGGAATTTTTTTTTCTTGTTTTGTTTTATTTCTTTTATTAGGTTTAGATGTTTGTGGGTATCATTGCTGCAAACCCTCACGAGGCACAACTTGTCCAACTAGGGACACCTAGGGGTTTAAAGGCTTGTTGCATACGCTAAATGCAATCGTGATTCCCTACGAAAGTGGCATTTATTTATTTTTCTAGATTAGTTGTTTTGTTTTATTTTGCTTGAGGACTAGCAAAATATAGGTTTGGGGGTATTTGATAAGTATGAAATATATATATATTTTATATGCCTTTTTACCTTATTTACTAGTATAGATTAGGTTAATTTAGAGTTAGTTATGGTTTATTTAGATTAAAATAGATATTAGTATTTTAGTTTGATTATTAATTAATTTTGAGAGTTATTAGTAGTTTTAGAATGTATTTGAATCAAGTTGGAATTTTAGTTATATTCTACATGTCTAAAATGTGATGTTTTAATGCTTTGTAGGTAAAATGCGCTTATTAAAGTACTTGGACGATGTTTAGAATAATTGAAAATAGTCTTGACATGTTTTAAAGTGATTTGGACAACTTTTTGTAATTATAAACAAGTTGAAAATTAATATGGACATGAAATAAAGAATTTAATGAATAGGAAATGGATTGTCTAGGAAAACTGTCTAGATTACAAAAACAGTGTAGCCATTCGAATGGGTATGAAGGGCGATCAAACGGGATAACGTAATTTTGATGAAAAATGCAGTATAAGCGTTCGAACGGGAATGCAGGGCGTTTAAAAGGAATAACACGTAGTTTCCTTATTTCAGCCAATTTTGAGTCCTTTTCATATAGAACTTCTTCCTACGGTTCTTTTGCCTATATAAATACATATTTGGCACGAAATTGGGGGTTAGCAAGTAGATTTTTTGAAGAAAAGAAGGAAGAAGAAGATGGAGAAAAACTCAAAGCTTTCAATGAAGATTATGCTTTCTTCTACTACGGTAGGCTAAACTTTTCTTTTACTTAGGAGTTGATGAAGCTATAGATAAGTTTCAGTTTCTTTTCTTTTTAATTTAGATCTTAGTTGTGAATTATGACAATTGTATGATAAGGATTTCCTTTTTAATGGAAGAGCTTTTCATGTTTATTCAATTCTATGTTGATTTATTGTCTTGTAGATGATAGATTGATGCGGTTTTGATATTTGCATCAATTCTAATTTCTGTGATTTAGATGAGATGGTCATGCAATAGTTTTGATGTTCAGATAATTAATGACTTGGATGAGTTATACTAAGATTAGACGGGTCATGCCTATAGCTATTTAGTGTAGATGATTTGTGCTATTGTCGAAGATAGTTCATGCCATGGAAGTTAATTAATGATTCTTTCTGAAGTAATTCTAGCTTGTAGCTGAGAATACTTGATCATATTCACACTAGATTTAGATTAAAAGTTAAGGAATTGTTATGGTTCTAGAGTGGATTCGATTTCCTAAGTAAATTCTATCATATTAATCTCTTATTTTTAAACTAGTTGATTCCTTTCTTTTACTTAATTAAAGTTTAAGTTGTTTTAGTTTTCAACTAGCAAATTCCTCTTTAGATTTAGTGATAATTCATCCGTCCCTGAGGTTCGACAACCCTTAAATACTCATCCTAGTACAATTACCTTGTACACTTCCAAAGGGTTTAATTATAAACGATCAATTATTGCTGCAATGTTGTAGCAATAACTCTGCAAAATTGCAGCGTGATTGCTGCAACGTTGTAGCAATAATGCTACAACATTGTAGCATTATCGCTGCAACGTTGTAATCGCTGCAATGTTGTAGCGTTATTGCTGCTACAACATTGTAGCATTATCGCTGCAATGTTGTAACAATAACGCTGCAACGCTGTAGCAATAATGTTGCAATGTTTGTAGCGTTATTGCTATCGTTGCAATGTTATCGCTTCGTTATCATTGTAATGTTGTAGCAATCAAAGAAGCAGTCGCTCGTAGTGCAACCTCGATGCCAGTCCTTTTTTAGAATTTTATTAAATTTACGATGGGTAATTAATTCATTTTGGAATGCAATATATGTTTTAACAAATGCTTGGGATAGGGCTTCAGCGAGACAGTAGTTTGGAAAAATGAAAAGAATTTCCTCTTAGCACTCAGACAAATATCTAAAGCCGCAACTTTCAAACTACATAATAAACTGTGAACTAATGTGAATAAACAGAGCATATTCAATCATTAAAATTACAAATAAATAGAGCATGTTCTTTCTATGGTATATTATATCAGAGTGTCATAATTTTCCCTTCTACCAATTTCTCACTTATGTGAATATAACCAGGAAGTGGCAAAAAGATCCACAACACTGGAGTTACTATCTTTTCATTATCAGTTTCTTTAGTTAATAATTCTCGCAATACTCGTTGTATGCAAGTTGAGACATGACAAAGCTTGTAACAGATCTATCTTAATATTCTCAGCAATATGATCTGCTTTTTCAAAAGGCATAACATTGTACAATTGCAGAAGTAACTATCAATGGAGGCTGAATGAACAAAAATGAGAGCAAGCTGGTTGCTCAGCCCAAAGTTTGAAAAAATCTCGGTAGTGCTCGAACTGGTAACTCGGCAGCTGTCGCACCTGTGGATTTATTTAAGATATTAAAAGTACTGCAACCACCCATACAACATAAACAAATCATATTCTCCGTACCTCTATGCCCATCAAATATCCCAAACAAATGAACGTCCTACCCATCACACATTTTAGGGAGAAAAAAGTGTGTCTTCCATGGTCTCCCTTCTCCCACATGTTGCAAATGAACCCCATGATAAGACTGAACAATAAGTAGAGACATCTCCAGAAGAATAGTTCCAATTCTCCAAATTTGAATTACCACTCTTGGATAGTATCTCCCCGTGAGAAGAAATGGGAGGAAACTACAAGAAATGAAATTGCATAGTGCAGTCTTACCTGGAATGAATTAGATCATTTGGAATGCATGCAACACGTCCTGGTATATCATTGTATTTGTTTGCAAGAAATTGCCACAAACAAGAAGCAAAAGTACGATATAATAATGGCACACGAAACTGAATTCCCCATTAAATAGGCACTGCCAAAAGTTTGAGATGATCCATGAAATTGAATTCCCCACTGCCAAAACTGTGAGATAATTTTCAGTATCATTTTACCTGTGGATATGGCGATTGCTACATTTATCAATTACCATTTCTTAAATAAAAACAAAATTACTAAAAGGTGGCAAACCAGTTAACCTAACTTAGGATTCTATAAATTTTTGCTCCAAGTCCACAAGTAAGAATGCTGATTTACTATAGTCTAAACCATTGCTCACAAAACTAGATTTAATGCTCCCTTCTTTATGCCCACAAAAAAATGTCTAACCAGAATACACATCCTTTTTTGGTGGATTTCATTTCTGTCTTTACCTTTGGAGTTGCCATCCAAATATCATGTATGTAGCATCTTCCATTGTATCAGTGATTCAATTAGTCTAGAATAATTTCAAAAAGAAAGAAAAAAATAGTCATATAAGCACAAAGTACAATTTAGGATAGCAGCATGCAGTCCCTTTGCTACAGGACTTGTGATGAAGTCCAGCAACAAAAAAATGAGTGATAACTGTAGAATCCTATGTATCTTAAACCAAAGAAAATGGCATGATTGATGAAATATGGGTAAGCCTCATGCATTGATACATCTTATAAATTTGGTCTTCCATATTCCCAACAGCATAATTAGTCAAACCAATACAAAAACAGTATATTTTTTAAACCACATAGAGGAACATGTTCAATGCAATATATGTCATGGATTAAAACATCATATAAATTCAATCTACCATATTTACAAAAAATTAGCCAAAGGAAAATTATTTTTGTCTGTTAGAAGTTTTTATTAACAATATTTATTTAAATGCATGTACATTAGAGATAACCAGTGTTGGATATGGAAACCAAGATTTATATATTGATATTATATTTTGCAATTTAACAAACTACAAAACAGTGATTTATAATTCCAATTACTAAAATTTATAACTCAAATCCACCAAAGAAATGACCACAATAAATGCATATTTCAAAAGGATCCATCACATTCGTAGGAAAGTACAACAAAGAACACAACCTAGGAGCCAAAATAATCTTAACAGTACATAATATATGGAAATTGAAAACATGGGTGTCATTGAATTCGAGCGAACAAATCTACACGACAGAACAGAAGAGAGAAAGATCAACCAAAGAGTGTCTGGAAAGAAAATTGGAATTCAAAAAAAAAAACAGAGAGAGGGAGGAACTTATGCGTGTGAGACTAGAAAAGGGCGTTTTTGAACTGAGGGGTGATCCACACATGGATCGGGAAGTCATCTTCTTCCTCGCTGATCTCCATTCCATTTTGCTTATGGACTGGTTTTGGCCTGGGAATCTGCCAAGGAGAACGTGAATCTGGTGGGAGAGGGAGAGGGGTGGGGTAAATCAGGAGGGAGGGGGTGGGGTAGATCAGGAGGTAGGTGGGAGAGGGGGAGGGCAGACCAGGAGAAGGGGGAGAGGGGTGCTGATCGTTTATAATTAAACCCTTTGCAAGTGTACAAGGTAATTGTACTAGGATGAGTATTTAAGGGTTGTCGAACCTCAGGGACGGATGAATAATTACTAAATATAAAAAGGAATTTGCTGGTTTAAAACTAAAACAACTTAAACTTAAATTAAATAAAGGAAAAGAAATCAACTAGTTTAAAAACAAGAGATTAATGTGATAGATTTTACTTAGGAAATCGAATCCACTATAGAACCATAACAATTCCTTAACTTCTAATCTAAATCTAGTGTGAATATGAACAAGTATTCTCAGCTACAAGCTAGAATTACTTCAGAAAGAATCATTAATTAATTTCCATGGCATGAACTATCTTCGACAATAGCACGAATCATCTACACTAAATAGCTATAGGCATGACCCGTCTAATCTTAGTATAACTCATCCAAGTCCTTAATTATCTTAACATTAAAACTATTGTATGACCATCTCATCTAAATCACAGAAATTAGAATTGATGTAAATATCAAAACCACATCAATCTATCATCTACAAGACAATAAATCAACATAGATTTGAATAAACATTAAAAAGCTCTTCCATTAAAAAGGAAATCCTTATCATACAATTGTCATAATTCACAACTGAGATCTAAATTAAAAAGAAAAGAAACTGAAACTTATCTATAGGTTCATCAACTCCTAAGTAAAAGAATAGTTTAGCCTTCCATGGTAGAAGAAAACACTTGAATCTCCCTTGAAATCTTTGGCTTCTTCTCCATCTTCTTCTTCCTTCTTCTCTTCAGAAAATCTACTTGTTCTCTCTTAATTTCGTGTCAAATAAGTCTTTATATAGGCATTAGATCCGTAAGAAAAGAGTTGTATATGAGAAGGACTCAAAATTGGGTGAAATAAGGAATCTGCGCGTTATGCCGATCGATCGCCTGCAAGCCCGTTCGAACGCTTGAACTGAATTTTCTTCAAATTTACGTGTAACCAATCGATCGGTAAGTGACCCCGTTCGATCGCCAATGAAGAATCTGCAAAATAAGCCAATTTAATTCAAAACACCATGGAAGCTTTTTCTAACCTAATTAAATTTAATATCTAATAATTTAACCTATATTAACACTTAAATGAGACTAGAAAATAGAATAATTAAAGGTAAAATAATGCATAAATTATACTTATCAGGTGCCGCCTAGAGAGACCATGATGGAGGGGGAAGAGGGGTGAGGCAGACCAGGAGAAGGGGGAGAGGGGCGTGGCCAGTGGGCTGAGCAGGGGAAGGAGGGAAAACTGGCGCTGATGGGAAAGCCCCGGGCTGGCGGGTAGAGATGAGAAGGGAGGAGGACTGAGATGGGCGGGCTCGGCGGCTGAGCAAGGGGAAGTCGGGAAATGGAAAGTCCAAGCCGCATCTTCCAGCAGGCTGAACAACATCTTCATTTGAAATAAGTTAACAGTGAACAAAAGCTTAACGGATGAATAAGGGTAACGGAGACGGAGCGGTAACGAGGTTTTAAGAACCATCTCCGTCTATGTGAAGGCTATGATGTGGAAGCTGCTCATTGGTGGCCAATGGGTGCTGAGCGAGAAGCCCTCCCCAGCAGATTCACGTCCGTCTTGTCCGGCCCATGGTTCTGGCGGAAGTTGGATGGGCGAGGATCTTTATTGATTTTAGGTTTTTTTATATCTTGGATCTTGGGATTGTGTTGGTGTGTGGGAAGATCCTGTTCGGGGACATTTCTTTATTTTTCTTTTTCCATGGAATTGATTGCCGGCTGTTTGAGTATTCGAATTATGGTAGTCTAGATATGTGCCCAATTGCTTCTATTGTGCGAAAAGAACATATGTTATTGTGAAGTATTGATGTTGAATTGGGTTTTCCTCAAATTTATCTATATTGCTTTATGCATACATGTCATTGTGCTATGAAAGCAAAGAATAATTTTTTGTAGTTATTAAATAGAAAATTTATTTGTCGCTAGCTACTTTTATTAACACTAACCTTGATTAATCACACAATTCCTAGACCGTGATTCTAGCATTTATACTTGAATATATTAGTTATCATCTAGACTCAAGACACAATTCTTATACACCGTAAAATGCAGCAAAGCTTGACCGTTTTATTTCAAATTTTCATATTTTATGTAAGATTATGAATAGTATGACTATATTTGAAGTTGTTTTTCCTATGATAAATTGGTACAAGCTATGTATGTGAAGAAAAAAACATGTATGTACTACTTCAAAATGAGATGTACTCTAGGGTATTATTCTGCTTTCATGTTAATGAACCATACAACCCTGAGCGAGTACTCAGACAATTTGGTTTTATCCAAACAATCCCGCCTCTACTACCTCATCCAACAACATATTCCAGTATGGGTGCCAATACAAAAAGTTATATTTTGCATTATGATGGAGATCAATCAACATGGAATCATAGTGAAATGAAATAGGTATCTCTGGACAATTTGAATGTGGAAAAAAGTCTTGGGATTGTGCACCAGGTTATGTAAAGTGGTACCATGCTATTACACATAAAAATATTCAAAATCTGCAAAGCGCACAGATAAATAAGATTGTCATTACGTCATATCAACTGTAGAAGAATTGGTACTTCTTTACTTCAAGTATCTATTAATTTAAGTTACTAGGTATAATCTCTAACATCTTTGTTTATAGCATGTTTGCATAAATGATGTCATTGCTTTGTTAGAGAAGTCATTAGCTCTTGATGACGAGAATGTAGGGGTGCAATCCCTTAGAGAGAATCAGCAGCCTATATTTGCTACACTTCTTGACGGTCATGTTATTGCAACTAATGAGTTTGATGGATTGGGGAAGAGTGTAAATGCAACTGGGAATGCAAAGTGGAAGTAAATGCAAGGGGAAAGGCAAAAGTAATTGTGAAGGCAAAAACAATAGGGAAGGGAAAAAAGAAGATATAGGGTAAATGTGATATGTAATTGTGTTTTGAGCAGTACTATTTTTTTAGCAGTTCCTTGAGCAGGGAAGGGAAAGTTTAACCACATATATGTAGTTTCTTTTTTGTTCAATAATATGTAACCAAGTTCCTTTTTTTTAGCAATGAAATTTTACAATCATTTCCTTCTTTTGAGCAGTGAACAATTAGTTTATGTCGAAGATGTTATGGTTCTTTATTTAGTGTTGTGTTTTATCATTTTTGAGAATATGTTCTTACAATAAACTAAAATTTTACCCATTGCATGTTTTTTAATTTAGTTTTGCACAGAAATGTTATATCATAGTTGCTTTAAATCAAAGAATTTAGTGATGAAACAAGGAGCCCAATTAGTTTTTAAATTCATTAGAATTCTCAATGGGACTTATAACTGAAAGACTAGGTAACTTTTATTGTGGATGTAATTTCCTCACGTGCATGTGTAGTTGCAAGTTGTTTTTAATTAATTGTTTGTGGACATCCACCATCATAGTCTCCTATTTCTCACAGGGGATGATACAAGTCAATTTAACACTTACTGTGGATATCTACCTTTTTAAAATTTTGTGTGTTAGTCGATAACCACAATTATACTCAAAGTTGATATCACAGTCGTTTTAACCCGTCGGTAGATGTCCACCTTCATGGTCTCCTACTCACAAGGGATGATTACAAGTCAATTTAACACTTACGGTGGATATCTACTATTTTAAAATTTTATGTGTGTCAGTTGATAACCACCGTTATACTCAAAGTTGATATCATAGTTGTTTTTATATTGTCAGTAGATTTCCACCATCATTGTCTTCTATTTATCACAGGGGATGATTACAAATCAATTTCACACTTACGGTGGATATCTACCAATTTAAAATTTTAAGTGCGTTTGTCGATAACCATTGTTATACTCAAAGTCGATATCACAGTCGTTTTTAAACCATCGGTGGACATCCACCGTCATGGCCTCCTATTTCTCATAGGGGATGATTACAAGTAAATATAACACTTGTGGTGGATTTCACTCGTTAGGAGCACAAAAGTGTGTCAGTGGATAAACACCATCTAAATCAAAGTTGATATTATAGTTGTTTTTACTTTGATGGTAGATATCCACTAACGTATTATTAACAGACACGGTAGATATTGACTAGCAACATGGGTAATATACGACAACTATTAACCACCAATAGTGAAATCATAGCTTATAGTCATCCTAATTTATTTGATATACATTATGACAAAATACACAATCATATTTTTTTCAAAAGAAAATAAGAAAATAAAAGAAGAATAACAAAATGTGTCATATTCATTCATATTGACCATCTCAATTGTCCAATGTCCCATGTACAATATTGTCTTCAACATAAAAAGTAATGTATCAGTATTTGTGACAAAAAATGTATCAATGATGCACATGCCTTGACTTCGAAAAACATTCAAGGACAAATGGGCAAGCAAAAAAATGACAGCTAGTTAACTTTTATGTTAAGTTAACATAATTATGTGATTCGCACTATGCAACACCTTTCTCCATATTGTCGCATAACTTTTTTGTATGGTAAGTGTAAAAGTTTTCCCATCCGTTAGTACATGAAGCATGATTTTTTACCCATTCAATTGATATAGGAGGTACTTGACTATCATTCTTCAAATTTACCGACACAAAGTGACAATTGTGTACGAATGCAATTGCAATCAACTTCTGAGAATCATTAGGAGCTGTGAAGAGCAGAAGGAATGTCAGACAAAAGAACTTTGATATATGCACTTATGCAACTCCATATTAGGATGCAATGAGATGACCCATGTTAGGAATGGTCATCCAATGTTGTCGAGGTGCATGGCTCTCAAAATATTTTAAAATGTGTACTCATTCATTTACTCTTTCTTTACTTCCAAACAACTTTTCATATTCAAGACAATGTAGCAACAACTCATAAATTAGATCACTTCTCACTTTTTTCCATTCATCTTTTCCCATTCCAAGAGAAGCAGCAATAACTCTAAACCACAATGTCAGTCAGATTGAACATTCACAATATTGTCTACATATGGTATGATTGCTTTAGGAAGCTCTTGAAGCAATAAAGTAATATTTGATTGCAATGGTTGGATGACTTTCCCCTTTTACAGCCTCTTTGGCTTTAACTTGGATATAGTGGCCTTTCAGACATTGTTTTGACTATTTAGTTCAGCCTCAACATATTCAAATCTAAAAGGGTCCCTCCTTGTGGATGTTCCACGTTTATCTTATTTTTTTATACACCCTTAGGCCTTCTACACTTCCTTGATAACAATGGTGGGTCACACAAAGATATAGATTTGGGATGAATCATCTCAATTACTTGTTCATTCATTTGTATTTTCATCAACTCATTAGAATTCATAAGCTTTTGGAGTAACTTCTCCAAATTTGACACAAAGTCTATCTCTGTAATTCTATCAAATGATCCTTCAAAAGATAGTTTCCTCCAATGCTTGTCAACTTCAGATAAGGGAACACTTTGACCTTCAAGTATCCATATCGATAATTGATGAGCGCATGGCAAGCCATGACAATCTTTACCTAGTGATGACAAGAAGCTTCAACGATGCCCATCCCATGGCTTTTCATTTTTTCAATCACAATTAGCTCCAATGCTGCCCTTGACACATTTCCTATCAATTCTTTATAAAAAGGAATGTTAATCATATGTCTAACTCTCATTCTACTATCTTCAAAAGAAGCTTCTATTTTATCAATTTGTAGTAACACAACATTATGTATCACCTGCCAGAACTCAAGTAAGGATACATCCATCGACCTAAGCTCTTTCTTAATTTGAGCATGTACACACTCAACCTTGTTTGATGCCTTGTTCCCAAAGTGCATATATTTATCTGTCCATGCTAATATAAAACACTCTTTATATGGAATGTCATGTTTAATTGAAATACTTCAACACTTTAGAGTAGACCTCATAGTTCTCCTTGAATTTCTTCAATAATGCTTCAAATTGATCAACATTCTATGATAAACTACAATCTTCCAACTATTTGTAAATGTATCCCATGCAACTTCACCATCCCTAAATTCCTTTCAACAATTTGTGAAAATACATTTAACAATATGTCACACACAAATCATATTCTTTGATAGTGGGAACACTTTCTTCAACGCTTTAATTAATGCTTGGTCTCTATATGAAATAAAAACTAGTAGTAATTCATTTGGGTTTAAAAAAGACTTGAATTTCTCTAGTGTCCATATGAAGCTACTTTCCTTCTCAGAAGACAAAAAAGAGAAGTAAGTAAGGAAATTTTAAGTAGTTGAGGCAATTCCAAAATAAAAAAATAGGCAAATAGAATCTATTTGTCTTGTATGTTCAATCAATCACAAAAACCTTTCAAAAGAGATTCGCCAAATGCATGGACTGTGGATGTGCAAAAAATAAATCAAACACCATTTGTGTTTTTTCATCCCTCCTATAATAAGTGACATATTCAGCTTCTTCAAGGCATTTTATTAACTCTTGTGTTTGAGTTCGACCTTTACAAGACTTTAACCTCATTCTCTTCCCTGCACTATAAATATTGCATAATGTGGAATAATTATTTGGGTTATTTTCTTTTAAGTTCCTTAAAATAGCACTTGGTTTTACCCCCACAATAGACATTTCCTCGATAATCACTTTCTCATTTGGCTTCAATCTTCTTGCCACTGAATAGCCCTCACCATATTTAAATTTTTTATAGTTATACCAACCGCATAAAACCTCCAATTCCCACCCAACAATATCATTTGTATTAACTTGAGTTCCTTTTAACCAGAATGACACTCACATTTCCTCATTGAAGATATCATTTAGCTTGTTTTTTTGTAATATATTTAAGAGATCTCTCACCACAAAGAAGAAGACGAGGTGTTCACCGAAAATAAGGTCCATCATATCTTAGTATTTCAATAATCATTCCATACTTGAAGTATACATGCCTCACCCAATCCAATAATTCATCGTGAGTACTAAATACCAACACTTGACCAAAAGCAGAAATTAAAATCTACATCTACAATTCTAACTAGATACCACAAGACCATATCTTTTGAAATAAGGTTGTACCTTTGAGGTTCGAAGGGCTAATGAAATGTCATTGGAAATGAGATTTGATAATGATAAAAAAACTTTATTTTCTTCAATCTATTAAAGAAATTGAAATATCATTATTATAAACTATATCAAACAAATGCATTTTTCAACTCCATAATATGCAATATAAAAATATTTGAACTTATACCTTTGAACTTTGAACTATGGAAGGAATTTCGGAAAGGACATACGATGAGGATGAAGTGACTACATTTTGTTCAATCTATTCCAAAAGTCAAACTACAATTCTTAGAGATTATTCTATGATACTATGTTTATTCACACACATTATATATACAAAATATATTGTAACAATAAAGTACTTTTAATGGAGGAATGTTGAGCAAAGTATTCTTGGAATTATCATTTGACAACATTTAATGCGTCACATATTGTTCAAATTATTTAAAAAAATTGAACATATTTTTCTTAGAAGTCATTTTAAACATATGCATTTTGTAAAATATATGGTATACAATACATCTTACTAACAATTAAACAAAAGTAATGCAAAAACAAGTGAATGTAAAACATTTATTTTTCTTACATGATGGTAATAAGGTGATAGGAATGTATCTTTGTTTCACTATCTTTTCAGGGTATTGATTCAATAGTAAATAAAATATGTTCTTTTAACTTTTCAATTGATAGTGTGTCAAATGTATCTATATTAAAAAGAAAATAATTGCCCACTAACTCTTCATTGAAGGGGTGATTTATTAAGGAGAAGATCAATACTCGACAAGGTTGCCAGTGAAAACTATGATAAGAGGGTATCCAAAAGTGAGAAAGAAGAGAGGAGGGAAGAACGAGGAATTAATTACAAACTTGTATAATAAATGGCGGCCACTGTTGTTAATGCAGGCATTATAAAGGGCTTCGGCAAGGTAGATAGTTCATGTAGGTTGTATTCTAATTGGGGGCTGAGGGGGAGGGGGGAGAGGTGAGTAAGTGTATTAGGTTTGGGGTAGGTAGTCTATTAGAGAGAGGTGGTACATGAGAAAGAAAATGTGGATTTTAAGTTACTGATCGGAGCAAAGTAGGGTGGGCCGGGTGGGCCGGATAATGCTAAAGTGGAAAACTTCTCACCCAAAAGACATAGCCCACATGTCATTACTGGCATTTACATAGCGAAGAATTTTTTCCCTGGAAGGTGTCGCCTCAGATGACTTACAGATTACAAGCAGTCTAACAGAGCTGGGACGAAACGCTTTCGATCCTTTTGTCTAAGGTAAGATTCGATTCCAACTTTAAATCTTTTCACTTTCTGTGAAGAAAAGATATGTAAGAATATCAACGTCAAAGGGGTTTATACTGTAGATGGAGAGCAAACTTACTAGTTTTTTTTGTTATCCTTATGGTGATGCAGAGGGGAAAGAGATAGATGGTGGAAATGCTCCGAATCCCTAATTTTTCTGTTATTTTTCCCTATTGAATTGGCTCCATTTTGAATTGGAACCCTAAGCTTGTGGCTATCGAATCAACTAACGAATTGGTATTCGATTATTTCTTACCTCGTTTTGTGCTCAGACTGTGACTAACAAATTCAATTTGTGTAGAAGAAAATTTTCGGACAACAAAAGTTTACAGGTATTATTCTTGGCCACTGGAATCGATCATGGCAGAGGAGAAGAAGGTGGTGCTGGTGAGCTCGGACGGAGTGTCTTTCGAAGTGAACGAGGGCGTTGCCCTGCAGTCTGAGACCATCAAGATGATGATGGCCGGCCCACGCGCCGGCCAGCCCATCCCCCTCGCGAACATTACCGGACAGATCCTTGTTAAGGTCGTTGAGTACTTAGAGGGGCACGCCGAGGAGCCTGCGGCGCTGCCAGGGGCGATGGACGAGTGGAATTGCCAGTATCTCAGCGTGAATCGCGACATTATCATGGACTTAATTCTGGCGGCCAATTTCTTGGAGATCAAAGGCCTGCTTGATCTGACATGCCAAACAGTGGCAGACATGATCAAGGGCAAGACTCCGGAAGAGATCCGCAGGTTTTTCAACATAAAGAACCAGTTCACCCCTGAGGAAGAGGAGGAGGTCCGAAGGGAGAACCAATGGTCTTTTGAGTAGGGAAGAATGTCTTATGGTGAGGACGGTTTATTTACATCACTAAATTTCAACTAAAGTTTCACTACTCTTAGCAAAACAAAATTTTATTTTTCGCTATGTCTATATCTTTAGCAAAACAATATGAGTTATGTTTCACTGCACTACTTCGGTTGTGCAGTGTGTGGCATGCTGGTATATTTCCATTACTTGCTACCGAGGTTAGAAAGAGAATAAAAGAATTAGAGGAGGTTGTGTAAATAATGCGAATTTTTCCTTCATATTTAGGAAGTAAGGAAATTGAATTGTGGGACCCAACACCTTAGAGGTGGGGTTCTGGTTGCATACTTCTTGACTAAGTATTCTTCATTAACAGTGTTGACTAGAGGAACTCTTCCTTGGTCTTTATCCTCAAATGCTTCTTTAATGCCGTTCTGTCCTTCATGTGAAGGGAAAGAAATGCTAGAACCTTCATAAATGAGGATGTATCTTCTATACAGCATTACATAAGCATTGCAACTGAGATTAAGCTATTCTTTTTAGAATTGGCTCACACTTCCAAGCATGTTGACCTTGTCCTTTCTTTGTCTTAATGGAAAATGTAATTTTATCTTTCGATTATCTTGTAATTTTCAACCCTGAGCTTGTGTGAATTTTTAATATGTTGTAGAGAATGGAAAGTCAAGTCTAGTAGATATGAGAATGGGCAAATCTGAATTAGGGTGTATTAGTTATGGCCCTCAAAAGTTAGAGTTTGTAGGATATTAGTCGGCACGCCAATCCGAACCATTGGCAGGACCCCAGGGGCTTCTGTGTTTGGTCTTTTATGGCCTCCACCACACCTATAGTCACAAATCTATAGATGCAATGAAACTAAACCTCCGTGATGTTGTCTTCCTCTCTGCCCACCTGAAAAATCATGCTTGGGAGGCACCTGGGAGAGCCTTGAACACCTTTTTCAACGAAGTTTGGCACGCTAGGAGATCTACCCCTCTAAAACTCACAATATCATCACAATCACACAAGAATGTGGAGAAAAGAGGATATTCTAACAAAAATTTGATGTACAGTTCTTTATGGTTTTGTTACATGAATATGGGAATGGATGAATGTTTTAACTTATTATTTATTTTAAAATGGGAATGTTTGCAACTAGATTACATGTGCTAGTTTAATTAGTATGAAAGTCCTATGATTTATGGGAAGCCTTAAATTTGAGATGTTAAAGTCATAATTTTTATGTTGTGAAAAGTAAGATGACATGCTAATAAACAAACAATTACTTACTAAAAGCATGACTTTTACCTTTTGAAAAGATGGATTCTCATGAATTGAGAGAAAGTTCATGTTTTTAACATCATCAAAGAATGAATTTCTAGATGTAATGGTATCAATTATATGACTTGTGAAGTGTTATATACTTGATAATATTAACATGCTAAAGATGAAATAACATGATTTTCTAGGGAGTATGTTATGAAGCCTAGCGAGTATGTTGTGAGCTTCATTTGGGGAAATGCCCCATTCTTTGCATACCATTTGTTACAAACATGTGGTATATTGAAATTCTTTAACCTACCAGGTGTTGGTTCTTGATCAACAAGATGATTTTGTATGCTTTTGAGTAAATAAAATCTAGCCTTGTGTTGTTGATGCTTTATAAATGCAGGCTCATTATTCGAAAATCATGTTTATGAAAAGGTTCTCCTTGAAATGTCCACAAAGAGTTTTTCACAATATGTTTAAAATTCACAAAACATTGGGGTTGTAGCTGGTTCGAGGTGGAGTGGCCAGTTTCTTTGACTCCTCTATTATAATCCATGTGAGTTTAATACCCTTTAAACAAAGAGGGTTACCACACTATTTTTAACCTAAAATCGAAGTTAAGAACTACAAAATATTTATTACGTAATAATTAATCTACTATTGATGGAAAAAATTTAACCAAGCAATTACACAAATCACAAGCAAGCAATTTTTAATGTGGAAACACCAACTAGGGAAAGAACTATGCAACTTGTACACTTTTGGAAAATCAATATACTAGGAAATTAAAACTTTATAAAGACTCATTTTTTGTTATTTGTAATGCCCCGGGTCAGCAGGTGCCCGAAATTTGAAGCTAAACCCTGCATGAGGTTCAAAAAATACCATAATAAAAATTCTTCTACCAATCACTAGGATCCTTGTTCGCATGCAAGAGCTGTAGCGACCTTTCGACACCAATTTAAAAAAGAATAACAAGATTAACTACTACCATTTTTTGGATCGGGTCAACGTTGTTATGATGTTGGTTGCCTACATGCTTATTGAATAACATTTCTATTATTATTCAAATAAGATGGATCCATATGTGTTTTGCATAAAACTAAGGTCTTTTAACAAACATAACATTATATATATATATATATATATATATATATATATATACTATGTTTAAGTATTTTTTCATATGCAGTCATATATCACAATTGACATCGAAAATAATAATGTAAACAAATTAAATAAATCATTCTTTCACGAAATTTGATAAATATATCATTATTTCACAAAATTTGATAAATAAATCATATAATCAGATAAATCATTCATTAAGATAGTTGTGATACTTAACGGCTTACTCTCATATTCATGGGGCCACAGAGGCCAAAAAGATAGGACATTTCCTATTATGTTCTACACTTGTGCTCGCTAGAACTAATTATTTCTCTTATTAAGTATCTATAATCGATAGTTTATAGGCTTTATACCAAATAACTACCCTTCAAAGCCAATCATTCAAAATCAAAATAGGTCGAATACATAAGAGTTAAAGACCCAAAATCGCTAACCATATATGTCGATACTACCTGAGGATAGTAGCGACCCATGCTAGTATGCATCGCTACTACCATGTGTAGTAGCGACACATACAGTTATGCGTCACTACTACAAATTTTTATTTAAAAAAAATTAAATAAAAGAGAGAAAAATGAGAGAGAGAAAAGAGGAGAGAGGGAGGAGAGAAAAAAGTGAGGAGTGACAGAGAATAGAGGGGGTGAGGAGAGAGAGAAGAGAGAGAATGAGGGGAGAGAGAGAATGAGCGAGAGAGGGTGAGGAGAGAAGAGAGAGGGTGAGGAGAGGGGGTAGAGACGGATTGGGTTTGCCTCTGCCGTAACTACCCTTCAAAGCCAATCATTCAAAATCAAAATAGGTTGAATACATAAGAGTTAAAAACCCAAACTCACTAACCATATATGTCGGTTCTACCTGAGGATAGTAGCGACCCATGCTAGTATGCATCAATACTATCATGTGTAATAGCGACACATACAGTTATGCATCACTACTACAAATTTTTATTTAAAAAAATTTAAATAAAAGAGAGAAAAGGGAGAGAGAGAAAAGAGGAGAGAGAGAGAGGAGAGAAAAGAGTGAGGAGTGACAGAGAATAGTGGGGGTGAGGAGAGAGAGAAGAGAGAGAAAGAGGGTAAAGAGAGAGAGAGAGGGTGAGGAGAGGGGGTAGAGACGGATTGGGTCTGTCTCTGTCGTGCTCCTACGGTCTCTCCTCCTCCTCCTCCTCTCTCTCCTCTTTTCTCTCTCTACCCTCTCTCTCCTCCTCCTCTCTATCTCTCCTCCCCTTGTCTCTGTCTCTCCCCTCTCTCTCTTTTCTGCTTCTTGCGACACTTCCACTAGAAGCGTTGCAAAAAATGGCGCGTGCAAATTTCGCCCTCGTCGTTCTTTTCAACCCTTGCCCCACTACTTTTAACACCCCCCCCCTCCCCTATAGCTGGTTTCCCCTCCTCCGGTCGTAACTGGCTCCCCCTCCACCACCCCCTTCCCCTCTCTCCCTAGCGCTCCCCTCTCTATTTTCTCTCCACCTCCCCCCCCCTCTACTCCCGCTTTCCCACTCCTCCGGTCGACAAATCGGAGGAAGGGGCTCTGGGGGCTGGAATCCGGCTCCCCCTCCACCTCCTCTCCTCGGCGCTCCCCCCTCTCCCCAGTGCTCCCCTCTCTTTATTTTCTTCCCACCCCCTACTCCCATTTGATCCTCCTTTGGTTGACAAACTGGAGGAGGGAGCTCTGGGGTGCAGAATCTGGCTCCCCACTGGATTCTAGCTTCCCCTCCCCCTACACCCGGTTCCCCCCCTCCTCCAGTCGACAAATTGGATGAGGGGGCTATGGGGTCTGGAATCCGGAATCTGGCTCCCCACTGGATTCTAGCACCACCTCCACCCTCTCCCCTATCACCCCCCACCTCAGTATCCCCCGCCAACGCCCTCCTGCCAGTGCTAAGCTATTTTTTTATAATTTTTTAAGTAATTACCAATGCTTTTGGAAAGCATCGCTAAAGACTTTCTGTAATTTTTTTCTATATATTAGCGACGCTTTAAAAAGTGTCGCTAATATAAAAATATTTTTTTAAAATCCATTTTTTGATTTATGAAGTTTCGCTTTAGACTATTTTTTTCATTATTTTATTCAAAATTTTAAATTTTTTTAAATTTTTTATTATTAGCGATGCATATATAAGCGTCGCTAATAAATTTTTTTAGATTTTTCTTAATATTGTTTAATATTAGCGACATATAGTTAGGCGTCGCTAATACGTAACTATTAGCGATGCTTAGAATTAAGCATCGCTAATACTCAACTATTAGCGACGCATAATTATGCGTCACAAAAAATATAATATTTAGTGACACTTATCTAAATGTCGCTAATGTTAAACTATTAGCAACGCTTAGTGATAAGCATTGCTAATAAGCAATAGCGGTTGCAGTTTTATTGACGCATTTTAAGCGCCGCTAATAAGCATTAGTGACGCTTAGAGTATTACTAGCGATGCTTTATTGTTGTAGTGGATGTAGAGCACCCTCGATTTAACTAGGTTCGCCTTTTAAACGGGTTAGAAATGGCTAAGAAATGAAGGGGAGAAGGTCTGTAGACGGGCAAAATCAGAGAAGGTAGAGGAGAGGAGCATAAAAAATGAGTAGGAATGTGTGGGGCCTAAGCCTTTGGCAGCCATGGAGTTGTTGGAGGAGGCTTTCCAAGTGTTGGAACTGCTCCTTTGATATGAAGTTACTAGCAGATGGCTTTTTCTTCTTCAAGTTTCAAACAAAACAGGATTGTCGTCGTGATCCTAATGCTTCTATCTGGTCGGTAGGAGGCCAACCTCTTATTCTTAGATAATGGAATCCTCGATTCGTGCCTATTTGGTAAATTATTCAGACTATTCCAATCTAGATTCATTTCCCTTTATAATACTGGTCTGGAAAAGGTTTGAGTATAGTAATTAGTAGTACTGGAGTTGCTCTTCACTATGATCCAACTACAAAACATGAAAGGCTTACTTTTACTAGAGTTTGCATTGAGATAAAACCGGGTTTTAGTTACCCCGAGCACATCACAGTTGTCTAGGATGATGGTAGTTCATCATTCAAAAGATTGCCTATGAGTGGAAGCCTATTTCTTGTTCTAAGTGCAATTCATTTGATCATTTAGCAAGTGTTTGCCCAGTTATTGAAGTATGGAGACCTATGAGTCATGATCATAATTCTTAAGATGATCCTCCATTGCAACTAGACGCCATTTCCAATCCTCCAAATTCTAGAAAGGGGATAGCTGATGTGGAAGACACGTCTACAATGGGAATATCTGATGTGGCAGCAATTTTCTGATTGTAATGTTTTGGCATTGGTTGATTTGCCGGCCCCACCTAATCAATCTCATGCTTTGGATCTTCCTACTCCATATGGTAAATCTTCTTTTGTGACAAATATGTTGTAATGTCCTTGATTTTTCTACATTTTTTTTATTTTCATGCTATTATTCTAATCATGTTTGATGAAAATGCATAAACAAGAGGTTAACGCATGATGGGGATGTAAATGAAAAAAGTATAAATATCTGGAACCTGACGATCGAGTTGCAGAAACTTTGAGACGTCAAGAAGCATTGAACATCCAGTATGTTTTGAGAGAAACTTGAGAGAGTTTCTGGTCGCTCTGCTATACCTCCTCTATCATCAGATTCTGCCAATTCTTGCTGAGATCCACTTTGCCTTGCTGACATGAGTTCATTGGTACCGGCAAGGACTGCCACCGTGTCCTCCTTGCTCGTCCATGAGGTACCGATCTTTTCCTCAGTTTTTCTCACCTTTGAAATTCGTTTTTGGGCCATCGGAGGGCAATTTCACTGTTGTTTGTTGCCGCCCTCCACTGGACATATCTTAGTCTAGCCACTAGGATCCCATAGGCGCCAGCCAGGGCCACCACCATGCTCTCCTTGATCCTCTACGAGTTGCCGATATTTTTCCTCATTTTTCTCTTCTCACTGTCTAGTTCATTTTTGGAGATGCCGGCGTGTTTCCCATCGTCATCCGACCTCTCAATCACCTCCTTCTAGTCATCCTTGGCTTGGCGAAGGTATGGGCACCACCCTAGCCTAGCCCAGCTACCTCTATTCCCATGCTGCCCAATGCTACATTCCATCTCCTCCACCAGCTAATCCGAACTGTTTGAAAAATAGTTTTTTTGGCCCGACGACCCAAAGTGTCTGCCTTTGGTACATTTTTTGCCACCAGCCACTAGACAGACTCCGTTTGGACTCCGTCCAGCCTACCTTGACCCAATGTCGGTTGGGGGTTGCCATTTCTGACCCCACTTTGTCCCTATTGTCCTATTCCGCCCTTATGCCTTGATTTGGGTCTTACCCATATGACCCTTTGTGGACATTTTGCCATTATGAAGCCCCCAGTCGCCGATTAGCCTCCAGACGGCCTTGGGGTCAACCTTGTTTCACTGTGAAATTTGCTCTGCCATTGCTCCACCTTGAGGCAGTCCTTCGCCCTTTTGCCGTGTGAGATGCACATCCACCCGCACCATTGGTTTTGGTTGTGGGTGGTGATTGGCAATAGCGCCACTTTGATCAGCCAACATATTTTGGTCCTTGGGCCGCCATTGTCCAGCCCCTCTCCCCCTCGAGTGGCCCTTTTTGGTAGCATGTGCATGTGGTCACGCATGCGTTTCAGGGTTTAGGAGTCATTTTCGCACCGCCGGACCATTGGTTGGCTCTGCCACCAAATGAATTTGACATCAGAGCCCTTCTTCACCTTCCCCCATCCTGAAGTGTTACTCCATGCCCTCCGCCCTTATGTGGGTCCTTGTAGACACAAAATTGACACCGTTGGGTGCTGTCCACGACTAATTTCGATGTCTTACAGCCAGGTGAGTACTTCTCAACCGCCGGCCGACCTTAAGTGTGTACACCTCGACTTTTGGTCACACTTGCCATTTTTGTTGGCATGACCTTTCTCCCGGCCATGGATAGCAGATTTTGCCGCATTGATTTGTGTCACCCCGTTTGGCCGTGAGTACTTCCAATGCTTCCTAAACCCTCAGGACAATAACTCTCTCAACTTGGCAATGCTTTTGGCTTCCAACGTCTCTGCCGATGTCACCACAATCATGTACTTTCCATCAAACATCATGGATTATGAGGTAGGGAAGCTTTAAACTCGTAATTTCATGATAGCATACTTTGAATGTGTAGCAGCATGTTAGGATTGTATGATTCAATGCTTTAGATGTCAAATCATGATCTGTTTACATAATGTAAGAGGATAGATTATGCCATGTTGAAATGCATATGACATGCATGTGAGCTCTATGTATGGTTGATGTATGTATGTGCTAGTGAGTGAGCATGTTGGTAAGCTATGTATGAAAGCATGTGTATGTTTTACATATGTATGATGGCTATACACCTGTGCAATGGATATGTGTATGTGTGTGTGGGCAAAAGTATGGGCAATGGACAATAAGAGGTGACAGAGGGTTTGGTATGGATTTTGTTATAGATGTGTGGTTGTATGACGGAAGACAGATGATGTAAGTTTGATGGGTGAGGATTGGAATGGATTGGTTTGGATTGGAGGTTATGTTGGGGAATTGTCAGACAGTAAGAGTGTTGCATAATTGTACAAGCATAAAATACAAATTATGAAGTGAAAAATAAGCATAATAAGTGAGGTATAAATAAGAGGGTGATAACTAGGGTTGGCTCTGAGGAGCTCAGTTTGTTGACTTCCAAGTAAGATGTGTTGGCTATAAGGTGGATGGCGGAGATTGTATGAATATGTAATGATTTGATGTACATTGAGTTATGATCATGAGATGGAAGGGTAAAGTGAAGTGTGTTGCCCTGACGAACTAAGGATTGGGCTCAGCTTCAGTTTGATTAGTGGAGCACTATATGTTTGAGAGTTTTATGGTATAATTGTACCCGCATAAATTACTTAATTCAAACTTGAATTATAAGAAAAGCTAATATGATAGCATTGTGAGTTTGAGACCTGAGGGTTTCAATGTATTAAGTTCCATGTTTGAGCTAGTCGATAATGAGTTGGCTAAGCATTTCTCATGTCTTGCCATGGTGTTTATCCTGTAGGATGTTGTCTACGTGCTGTATTGAGCCCCAGACGTTTGATGCTCTGTTGAGAGCGCTTTATGATTCTGCCCAAGTGTCGCGCCTCGGGATTTTGAAACATATAAAAATTTTCTTTTCACAAAAATATTGGAGTTTACCCGGGCCCGCGACTGGAACCGTTCACCATATGCGATAATAAAATAATAATATCCCTAGGAATCACGGTCTATGTACAAACACACAAGAGAAAAATAATGAGTTCTTACTCATTTCAGTGCGGTTGAAATCCTTGAAATCACATCGTTAAAACTTCAGAGTAGGCCCTTCTACCCGCACACTAAACTTCGTCGAGTCCTGCAAAGTCTGGGGGGTGGTGAGTATTTTAAAATACTCAGTAGGGAAGTTTATACAATCAGGCATGAATAAACATATGGCAGTTTCACAACACATATCATATATATAATATTTTTCATGAAAACAGGGTGTGCCTCTCACCCAAAATCACCCCTAGTGCTTCTTCCTACGTATCGAAGATGCTTTTAGGTTGCAAGCTCTCATGGCTTGCTACAAATGTCCCAGACATATATATTAATAATAGGAATTTTGCTACGGGTACAAAGCAGCACCTCTTACTCTTCACATATCATTTCAAAATAATTGGTGCTTGTGGATAGAAGAGCTACGTGTGCTCATGGGGCGCTGAGATCTAGAGAGTAGAGAGTCTTCCCATGATACTCTCTACCCTAGAGCGCGTAGCCTTGATAGTTGCCCTTCGTTAGGGGCAAATCGGGGGTCTTGCCCTTCGTTAGGGGCTCACCAGGCTAAAATAGGTACCGTGCATCTGATTCTGAACCGGATTAATTTTGTGCCCTTAACTAGTCAACGGAGCTCTATCGGGGCGCCCAACAATAGCTCCGGACAACCAAAACACTCATGAGTCCCATATTCATAGTCTTGAGTCCCAGACTCAATCAAAATATCCTAGAGTTCCCAGACTCGAAAAATGGTTGTTTTCTTTTAAAACATTCTATCACAATGTTTATCTATTTGAAAACCCTAGCTCCGCCTCTACAAGTCATGAGAGTGTCACTATCAATGACTACAAAGGCAAGGTTGGTCGCTCATTCTAATGAGACAGTTACCCCTTCTTTGTCTTGCTTCAGTGACTCGATCACCATGCTTATACGTCTTTTCAAAAATAATCTTGAGAATCATCCTTTCAACAAAGACAAATCCTCTAAAACCATCTTTCAAACATATTGTATTCATTCGCAATGAAAATAGTGGCAAAGCTAGTTTGTCTCTATCTCACACGCTCCATCGTGTATAATATATATCAAAATCTATGGATAAACATTCCATCAAACTATTATATATGAGGCAATCATAATGCATGTAGTATAAAACATATTCGCTTCCAGCGGCAAATCATTCGACTAATTGAATATGCATAATAGAATTATAAATATACACCGTATATTTAAATCATATTCTATTTCAATGATTAATCATTCGACAGATCGAATATTTGTGTAGAAATCATAAATCATAACTTGAAAATAATCTCTAATGCATAACATGCGAGAGTCATATAATTAATAAGTTAAAAACACAACCAAAATTTATAATCATGCCATAAGAAAGGATTAAAGTCCCTACCTCGCTCTCCGTGCGAGTTCGAAGATGATACACAGGACACCACGCACTTGGACATCCACTTTTGGGGTTTTGGAGGTCTCCAACCAGGAAAATAACCCTGCCATGACATCCGATACGCTTGATTTAGGTAAGAACGCCTCTCGAACGGAAGAAAACAAACTCATATCGACTCTATAAATTCTTTTCCCGTGCTCGTAGGCTACGGACAGAATCTCCCCTCAACCCGGAATACTTTTCTCTTTTCATGCCCGTAGGCTACGGACAGAACCTCCCATTGACTTGGAACACTTATCTCTTTCCGTGCCCATAGGTTACAGACAGAATCTCCTCTTACCCGGAGACAGTTTACCCTCACGCGCCCGTAGGCAGTGGATAAAACCTCACCTTACCCCAAGATGTTTCTCCCATATAGGGTTACTACATCAAAGAATGGACGCTTCCATTGCATAGAACACCTTCGATTTAGATAAAAATGCTTTTTGAACGGAAGAAAACAGAGTTAAAACGGATGAGATATGAAAGAAAGAAGTTTCAGAATGAATTTCAAAATGATAGCCGACGGGTTTATATAGAGATTGAAGAGTGACGTGCGTCTAACGCGTGTCAGTCTACTGACGAATGCGCCTGATGCGCATCGGATTTTTTACGCATGCTTATGATGCACGTCAGATTTCTGATGCGTTTTTATTATTTTCATTTTATTTTCATTTTTAAAATTTAAAAATATGATATCTTTTTACCTTGAAGTCGGAATCAAACGTTCCTCATACCGATGGACTCGTATTGACTAGCCCTTCAAAACTAGACCCCACGTGGGTAAATTATCTTACTTTATCACAGTGGGTCCTGCCCATGTTGCACGTTTCTCGAAGTCGTAACTTTCGTTCCCGACCTCTATTTTGTATGTTCTTAGGTTCATTACACTCATCTCATTGAGCTCTATCAACCCATATAAAAAATCTTTAAATATATATTCCTCTAAATAATTTAAAATAATTAAAAAACTCATAAAATAGTTTTATTAGAGGCAAAAAAATCATACCAAAAATTCACGGTCGTTATACCAAGAGTGGCACTGTATGATTTCTACCTAAGAGTGGCACTGACATTATAAGACCCCTAAAGTGTGAGCAATTGTATGGGTCCTAATGCGTAGGCGTTGTGCTAAGGTAAGTAGTATCATGGAACTACTCTTACCTGTTTGATCCTGTGCCCTATGAGCATTGGTGTGCCTTCCCTTTGAAAAAGTCCATGGCGTCTAGTCAGTCCCTAGAGGTTAAAGTGATGCACTAGTGACATTCCTTTCCATTTCAACCCTGGAGCTTATTAGTTGTAACGAGTTTCAGTGGACGATAGTATGTGCATGAAAATATGAGTGGGTATGTATGTTTTTGAGTAAGTGTAAGTTTCTAAGTAAGAATGTAAGAGTATGTTTCTAAGTAAGACTGTAAGCGTAAGTTTCTGAGCAAGATTGTAAGCATATGTTTTTGAGCAAGACTGTAAGTGTAAGGTTGTATGAGTAAGATTGTACAAGTAAGGTCGTACGAGTATGATTGTATGTGTAAGGTCGTACAAATATGTGTAAATTGTATGAGTAAGTTTGTAAGACTCTGATTAAGAGTGTATGTTTAAGATTAGTTTGATGGTATGTATTTAGAATGATTGTATGCGTATGTGCATGACTATTATATGCCTGCCTGCTTCATATTTTAATTGCATGAATGCATCTATGTTTGGACTTTTAGAGTTCACAGTTTAGAACTCCCCTACTGGGTATTTTCCTACCGAGTATGAAAATACCCATTTACCCTATTTTTTTAGCCCGATGTTCAGGAGGCTGTTGTAGGTTTGTGACAGAGTGCTCATAGAGATGGATGCTTCTTTCCATGGTGGATTGATTCCCTTTGACTCAGGTATATCTTTGACTCACTGAGAGTATTATTTTGTGTCATGATCTGATGTATTGGGTGAAATAAGAATTAAAATATTTATGCTTTCTAGACCTGTAATTTGGATTAGACTATGGACTGCTATGGGACTTATACTTAGGGATGCCTGGGAGAGATTTGTATTTAAAGTTTATGATCATAGGAATTTATTTTGTATGTTTGTTTTCGAGTAGCGCCTGAGGATGTTTGGTTTGTCCTTACTATGTTTGAATGAGTAAAAATTTTTATGGGAAAAACTGATGTGTGATGTTTTAAATTATAAAACTATTTTCACAAGTTTCATATTCATCATTTTTCCCGATTTACAATCGTTATATTGAAAAAATTTTTCATAAATTTAAAAAAATAATAATAAAAAATCTCGAGCGTTACATATACAAAGCTTGTGTGATTCTTCTCCTCATATCTTGGTCAAGGATCATGACCACTATCTTTCTGGTTCTAGAAGATATCTTCTTTCTAAAGATAGGGAAATCAAGATTAGTCATATTCCAAATAAGAGCCCTTCATCTCCTTTAGTTACGAGGTCATACTTTTGTCCCTTCAGTAATGAAATTTTGCTTACTCATCTGCATGATTATGCTTCCAATTGGAATTCCCCAAGAAATTTGGCTCAGCTTATTATGGTTGATTTATTTCCCTCCTTCGCTGGTAATTTGAGTGTATTTGAACCTCTAGCCTTATTGGATGCTCAATATGGGCCCAATAGCTTGGGGGGGGGGGGGGGGGATAAGTTAAGTGATATAGATGATATTCCTCTCAATGTTGTTATGGTAAAACATTCTGGCACTACTCCTCCACGTCATTCATCAAGGAAGAAAATTAAGGGGAATCGTCCTCCTTTTCCCCCAAAAAATTAATGTCTATTTGTTCCTAGAATATTCGGGTTCATGGACACCGGGCAAAGAGGTTGGCCATTGCTGACATGGTTAGAAGTAATAGTATTTCTATATTTGGCTTATGCGAAACCAAAGTTAAATTTCAGAATTTTAGTCGAGAATGGTCATGCACACATTATTATCAATTTGATTCATTAGGCCATCTTCTTCTTCTATGGAATCCTAATTTATTCTTAGTTACAAAAATTGAGGAATCTAAGCAATTCCTCCATTGTTTCATTACCTCCTTGAATGATAACTTCAATTTTTTCTTCACTTTGGTGTATGCTTCCAACTGTAACACTAAAAGGAATAAGTATTGAAATGACATTATCAGAATAAAAAAACACTATTCATGTGGCATGGTTAATTATGGGTGACTTCAATGCTATTTGTAGAGAATCAAAAAAATTGAGAGGTGCCCCCACTTCTGCTTGGTAGCTTCAACAAGTTAATGACTTTATCTTTCATGCATAATTACAGGAAATTCCATCAAGTCAGCAATGTACCTTGTGTAACAAGTAAAGTGGAAATGGCCTCATATGGAGCCGGTTGGATCGTGGCCTCTGTAATCTGGATTGGGTTATTAGATTTCCCAATGCTTCTCTTTATTGTCCCCCTCCAAGTATCTTTGGTCACTGCCCATTGATTTTTAATTTAAAGCTAGCCTTTCCGTAGGGTCCAAAGCCTTTTTGGTTCTTCAACATGTGGCTGAAGCATTCTTCTCTCAAAAATATAGTTCAATCAACTTGGGACAAGGAGGTGGTTGGAAGATCTATGTTTATTCTGTTTAAAGAATTGTAAGTGGTTAGAGAGGCTATCAAGCTTTGGAACAAAGAATCTTTTGGTAATGTGGCAAGCAGGGTTGATCAAGCTAAGAAATATCTTAAGAGTATACAGATTCAACTTCAAGCAGAACCTTTAAATGCCCAACTTATCAATGATGAGAAAGAAGCTCGACTTAACCTATTGAAGGAGGAAGATATTCAAGAAAGTTTTTATTGTAAAAAATCTATGGTCTGTTGGCTTAAAGAAGGGGATAAATGTACTGAATTCTTTCATGCTATGGTGGCTTCCCATAGTGTTAGAAATTCCATTCATGAAGTTATTGCTTCTAATGGTTCGATATTGCATAGCCCAGAAGAAATTGGTAAAGAGGCAAAAAAAAATTTTGAGGTATATTCACCCCTTCTACCAGTGGCCAACCCTCTTCTATTCCTTTTAGAAGGAAATTAAATGATATGCAGGCCTCTTATCTGACAAGACCAATGCATGGGGAATAAATCAAAGTAGTTATTATTCTCTCTCCCAATAACAAATCTCTAGGGCTAGATGGATTTACAAAATAATTTTTGTCTATTTCTGGGATATAGTTGAGGATGATGTCGTCAATGCTATTAGAGATTTCTTTGCTAATGGTAAGCTCCTCAAAGCCATGAACAATTCGCTACTCACTCTAATGCCAAAAAAGCCTAATGCAAAGAGCTTTGATGAGTTCAGGCCTATCTCACTCTACAACTTTATTTACAAGGTTATCTCTAAAATTTTGGCCAATTGTCTTTCTATTGTGTTGCCTTCTCTTGTAAGTTCTAATAAGTCTGCCTTTGTCAAAGGTAGGCTAATTAGTGAAAATAATTTGCTAGTTCATGAACTGGTGTGCGATTTCCATCTCAAGGGAGGCCATAGGAGATTTTGCATTAAAATTGATCTTCGGAAAGCATTTGATAAACTCCATTGGGACTTCATTCTTTATGTTCTAAAGGATCTAGGTTTTAATGCTATATGGTTGAATTGGATTGCTCAATGCATTTGTACACCCCAGTTCACTGTTCTCATTAATAGATCCAATTTTGGATATTTTAAAAGTGTATGTGGCTTGAGATAGGGCTGCCCACTTTCCTCCATGTTTTTCATCTTATGTATGGAAGCCCTTTCTTCTCTATTATTTAAAAAATGTCATGAAGGCCTTATTTTACCTCCGCAACACAAGTTAGCTTTTGCCATCTCCCACCTTATGTTTGCCGATGATCTTTTGATATTTTCTATGGAGTCTATTATGTATGCTCAGCATATCAAAAGTGTCCTTGAGGTATTTGATTTAATCTTTGGGCTTCAACCTAATATTGCTAAGATTTATTCCTTCTTCTCATCAGCCTCCAATTGAAAGGAAGATATCACCAATGCCTTTTCTTATCAAGTGGGCTCTCTTCCTATAAGATATTTGGGTCTCCCTCTCTCTTCAAAAAAACTTCTTATCATCTTTGCCAACCCTTATTTGAAAGGGTTACTAGCCATATTATGGGATGGAAATCAAGTTTATTATCTTATGGAAGCCAACTGAAATTATTAAAATTTGTGATTAATGGCCTTCAATTATTTTGGTCATCTTGCTTTGGAAGGGCCTTGTCAATTCCCCATCTTTCCATAATATCTCTTGGAAAAAGGTTTGTAGACCTCTCCATGAGAGAGACTTGGGTTTGAGGAGACTCAAGGATTTAAACAAAGTAGGCTTGTCTAAGCTATTTTGGCATGTCATGGCTAATTCTGATTCTCTATGGTGTAAGTGGATCCATGAATTCTACTTAAAGGGGGACTCTATTTGGACTTACACTCCAAAAAATTGTTCTTATGCTTGGCGTTCCATATTATATTTGAGAGACAAAATGTCACAATTGTGTAAAATGAAAATTGGAAATTGTAAATCAGTTTACATTTGGCTTGACCCTTGGGCAAATCAGAAGTCCCTTATTCATATCTTTGGGAGGCATACTATTCTCCAATTGTGGGTAATATCAATGATACATTAGATGTGTCTTTACAAAATGGCTTTTGGTCTTTCATCCCAATGGAGACTCTCCGGGCTCAGGAAGTTTGAGACTTCCTCACTGCTCACATGTCTACTTTTACTTCTATGCCTGACTCCTATGGTTAGGGTACGCCCTCAGGTAAATTCTCCTATAAATCTACTTGGAATACTTGTAGGCTGCCCAATCTGAAAGTGAACTAGCAACATATAATTTGGCACAAGTATAAGGTTAACCATTATTCTTTTCTGACTTAGTTGGTACTTAACAATGGTTTAATTACATATAATAATTTAGCAAAGAGAGGTATTTTGTTGTCAAATAGATGCTCTCTTTGTTATCATAACCTGGAAACTTGAGATCATATTTTCTTCCAATGCACTTTTTCTAAGATAGTTTGGAGACAAGTTATCCTTAAGTGCTGAATCATGAAATTAATTCTTAATTTTCATGATAAAATTCAATGGATTATTCAGTTTGCCAATTGGAATAAGTTTGGAGGTATTGTGCTAAAATTTACTATGAAGAAAGAAATCATCGCAATTTTTAAGGTAATAATAGAAGCCCTTGTGGTCTGTCTAAAGCAATAATTGTGCAAGTGCGTCACATCCTGGATAACTTTGATTTGAAAGCAAAAATTTTGGAAAACTGCTCCTTTCTTGAAGATCTACAGGAAGATTAAGTCCTTAGCATTCTGAGTTCTTTTTCCTTCTTGTTTTTGTCTTTGGCATGATTGTCTTGTATCATGGGGATGGGAGGATAACTTATGCTTTGTAATTCTTTTGTATCATCTCCTTCTTCTTGTTTAGTACAATTTCTCATCTACCCAAAAAAAATTGTGTAATTCTTTACATTTTTTTCCTTTAAATCTTTAATTACTTGGAATAAATCTACAACCTTGAAACTTCAAAGTACATGTACTCTGATTTTTCAAGTCATTTAATTTTAAATCCGACTTGACATCACTAGTCAAACTGGGCTTCACAAGACTTAATTACATGCAACTTGAATGAACATAATTTTGATCATCGAAATATAGTCAATATAGTACGTATATTACGTATGTTATAACAATCATCCCCTCGAGCTCTTTCGTGACAAAAGTTTATAAAGTATGAAAATCAGGAAATTTATAACTCTTTCATATTAAGTGTATAGATTTTTTACTTGTGCAAAATATGAATTAGCTTAACTTAACTAAGACTTTAAAGACTATCGAACTTGAAAAACCTTGTCAACCTATGATTAATCTAGACACTCACAAACGAAAATTTCTCATAGCATTATTTCAGAAAGTGCTATTGACCATATTAATAATTTTTAATAATTTCTCTCTCTTTTTGTATGAAATATACTAAAATAGAATAGAAAAATATATTACTCAACATTAAAGCACTAAGTCAAGTATAAGTCATAAATTAAGCAATAAAAATATCCAAAACAATAAGTAGCATGTCTAATATCTATAACATTAGTCTTAAGACTTTAAAAATTACAATAAATGTCCATATCTCAAACAAAAAGTGAAATATCATAAAAAATGAAAAATACATAAATCATCATGATCATCCTCAATATCCTCCTTAGACGTTGCATCTCTTAGAATCCTCTTAATCATGGTAGCATAGAGAGTCCAGTCAATCCTCAACATCTCTCCTAAATGGGTCAAACCCTTGAAAATGTCTTTTTCTTAAGATTTGGGGGGTGAAGAAGCATTGGGAACTACCACTAGCTCTCTCTTGCATTGTCTGGCCCTCTTAGGCTCCTTTGGATCCTCCCTCTCTAGTTGATCTCCTCCATGTGCCATCATCTAATGAATGGCAACTGAATTGATATGACACATGTATGTCTCTGTCCAGCCTCTTTTCGGGATCCTAACTCAACGAGCATCAAAAATGGGTAACAAAATATGGGGGAATGCTAACATCTCATGTTAGTGGCCATGAACATAAGTGTAGAGTGGCCAAACACTATAAATATAAGTTTCAACCAACAATCTAACTTTGAGATCAAATAAAGTATGCACCATAGTCCGATCTACCAACTTCTTGCTGCTCTAAATGTCATATTGAGCTATTATATGAAGAATCCTAAAGGTGCCAGTTATGCTATGAGCATGAAGAGAATAATTCAGGGTACATCCTCTCTTCAACCCTTAAGGTCTCCCAGTGATCACACTATCCTCTAGTAGTTCAAATCTATTATAGAGAGGATATGTGATGGGTGTCCTCAATGGACCCATCAACTAGCCAACACGTCCTCGGTAATGGTGACTATGGTATCATTGACTTGACTAATGATAGTTTGGTTATCCGGCATGTCCATCAGAACATAAAAATGGCAAACAAAGTGAGGATAGAGAAGGGGTTTGTGTGGAAGATACTCTTGAAAAGAATTGTGCCTATTGTAGTCTCCTATTTTGCCACCCTATGCAATTTGCTAACAACTAAAAGACAACTAGCCACTCAAATCTAATTTGATTTATAAGACTAATTACATACTCAAGATTTTTAACATAATTTTGATAAAGAAATTAGTCAATTAATTGACATATGATGTATATGTTCTAACACATTTGTCATGGTGTTCTCACTCCGCTTCTTGTAGACTACCTTGTAGTCATAACCAAGAAACTTGATCATCCACCGCTATTGTGCCAGTGTCGATACTCGCTGATCAAGGAAATATTTCAGTGGCTCATGGTTTGTACAGATCAAAAAGTTCCTGCCCAAGAGATAAGACTGCCATCGAATGATAGCATGGACAATGGCTAACATCTCATTCTCATAGGCGGATGGAGTAAGAGACCTACCAGAGAGAGCCTTGTTGAGGAAGGCGATGGGGTGCTCTTGCTAGAGAAGAACGATGCCCAAACCCTATCTGATGCATATGTCTCAATCACGAATGGTTGAGTGAAGTTAAGCAAAACAAGTACAAGAGCTACTTCGATGGACTTTTTGAGCTGAATGAAAGCTTAGTGAGCCTTGTCGACCACTGGAACATGCCTTTCATCAAGAGGGCCATCAGGAGGACAGCAATGATGCCATACTGAGATATGAAGAGTCGGTAGTAGCCCATCAGCCCCAAGAAACCCTCAGCACCTTAGGGGCAGTCACTGGGACCATGATAGCATCTCCTCCACCTTGGCGGGATCAATGGACAATGCGTCATTGGAAAAGATGTGGCCCAAGTACTCCACTTGTTTGCTCCCAAAACAATATTTGGAGTGCTTCAGATATAAGGAATAAGTATGAAGTATGGTGACAATGGACTTGAGGTGCATTAGATGCTCCTCCCATGTGGAACTCTAGATGAGGATGTTATTGAAGAAAACTAAGACTGAATGGCGGAGGAGGGTATCCAGCTTTGGAAGGTGGAGGGTGCGTTGGTCAACAGGAAGGGCATCACAAGAAACCCATAATGCTTTGTCATAAGTGTAAATGCAATCTTATGGGCGTCCTCCAAATATAATGGTACCTAAAGGAAAAAATTTTAGAAATAGACCTGACAAATGTCGGAAATACACTTTTAGGCCAGGAAAGTTGATTTTGCAAAAATAGACTTATGCATGTTTCACTTGCCCACACGCGCGCTTGAATTTCCGATAATACCCTTAGGGCAATGGAAATGAAATGTGACGACCTGACTTCACCTCCGGTTGCATCCCAAATCAGAAATCGGTTTTTCCTCCGGCGATCGCGACCGCTCTCGACCTTTACGTGAATCACATTCCCTTCCGGCAACCCATCATCTAGCCTTTTATATCCCCTCTATCACCCTCTTCTTCTCCGCTATCGGTCATCGTGTCCCATTATTCGCTCCTCCAGTATTGCAGAGAAAGTTCTCATTTTGTTCCATCCTTCGCTATCCACTCCGGCGATCTCACTGCGGCAGTCATTTGACAACCGGAGACATATATTGCGGCCACCTTTCCCCCCTCCGATGACATTTTGATAATCTTCATTGCCGCCGTCCCTCTATTCCAGCCGGCCGCATCCCGCTAAATCGGTGTTTTGCCTTTCTCCCGCTTCAATTGGGCATCTGACGAATCTCCCCAGCCGTTGATAAATAGAAGACAATATAAATGGCAAGGTAAGATCCTACAACGTTGTATGGTTAATTGAAGAAACGAATATCTTATTTTGGTGTTTAATATGGTTTGGTTACGAATAGCATGTTTCAGTGTTAAAAATGGTTTGTTTACGAATATCTTCTTGAGGTGGATAATATGGTTTGGTATGAAATTTATTGAGATTGTGTAATGAAATTTTGTGGTAGATCATAATGGAAGTTAAAGGAGCAAATTCATAATAAGTGTGTAAAATGGCCGTATGTACTACTATGATTAGTGTATTTGATATCGTAAGATATAGTTGATTGAAATATTTGAAGGATGTGATCTGATGAAAAATTTTGAAAAGGAAATCTCAGATGAAAAAACTCAATTGTTCGTAGAAAAAGGAAGAAAAAATATAGCTGATTAGTTAAGTTGGACCCATGCTCTGTTATATGAGATATGATGAATAACAAGGGGGAGACCATAGAAGCAAAATTGTATGCTACAGATGAATTTAACTGATATAGCCTAACTGTTGACTGGTACATTATAGGTTGGTCTTTAAAGTAAATTGTGTGGTCAGTAAACTTTATATAGTCTTATTTATATAAGGGTAGATTGATCTCGTAAAAAGTAGATTGTGTGTTTAATGCTTAGTTTGCGGTCATGTCTTTGAAGAACCATAGAAGAATTCACAAAAAGTCTTTGAGGATAGAAATTTAGTTGCTAGGCTAAGTCTGGATAATAATGATCGTTAGTGGCTATTCTTGATCATTCTATGTGAAATGTGATATGATAAAAAAACAAGGGTATACCATTTAAGCAAGTATATATGAGTAAAACAAAGTGACTTGATAGGACCTAATTGTTGACGGGTAGGTTTTAGGTATCTATTATGTTTGTGCAAAGTACATTGTGCTAACATTAGACTTGATATAGGTAGGTATATATATAGGTAGAGTAATATGAGTGTGTGGCTTTCATGTTGTAAAATGTAGACTGTGGGTTTGGGGCTTAGCTTACATTGATAAATTTTACCGAATGCAAAACCAATGGACAAAATTTTGTGAGGGTCGTCATGTAGGTGCAAGGCTACATCTGTAAATTATTGCTCATTAGTGGCTTTTTTTACCATTCTATGTGATAACACAGTGAACAGAAATGACCTAACTGTTGATTGGTATATAATAGATAGCTTTTATTTTTTTATAAAGTACATTGTGTAGGCTTTTGACTTGATATAGTTAGGTATATAGATGGGTAGAGAAATAGGATGTGGGGATTTCATGTTGTCAACTGTAGAATGTGTGTTTGGGGCTTAGCTTATATAGATAAATTTGACTGAATGCAAAAACAATGGAAAATTTTTTCTGAGGGTCGAAATGTAGGTGCTAGGCTACATTTCTAAATTATTTATCATTTTTATCATTCTCTGTGATAGGTGTTATGATGAAAACAAGGGTAGACCATCTAATGAAGCAGATATGCCTAAAACAAATTTAATTGATAGGCCCTAACTGTTGACTGATACATTTGAGTTATCTTTTATTTTTTTGCCAAAAGTATATTGTACAGGCCTTTGACTTGCTATAGGTAGGTCTATATATGTGTAGAGTAATAGGAGTGTGGGGCTTTCATGTTGTCAAATGTATAATGTGTGTTTGTGGCTTAGCTTACATTGATGACTTATAAGGAATGCAAAAGATCAGGACAAAATTATTTGAGGGTCGAAATGTAGGTGCTAGGCTACATTTCTAAATTATTTATCATTTTTATCATTCTCTGTGATATGTGTTATGATGTAAACAAGGGTAGACCATCTAAGGAAGCAGATATGCCTAAAACAAATTTAACTAATAGGCCCTAACTGTTGACTGATACATTTGAGTTATCTTTTATTTTTTTGCCGAAATTATATTGTACAGGCTTTTGACTTGCTATAGGTAGGTCTATATATGTGTAGAGTAATAGGAGTGTGGGGCTTTCATGTTGTCAAATGTATAATGTGTGTTTGTGGCTTAGCTTACATTGATGACTTATAAGGAATGCAAAAGATCAGGACAAAATTATTTGTGGGTCGAAATGTAGGTGCTAGGCTACATTTCTAAATTATTTATCATTTTTATCATTCTCTGTGATATGTGTTATGATGTAAACAAGGGTAGACCATCTAAGGAACTAGATATGCCTAAAACAAATTTAACTGATAGGCCCTAACTGTTGACTGATACATTTGAGTTATCTTTTATTTTTCTGCCGAAATTATATTATACAGGCTTTTGACTTGTTATAAAGTAAAACACATTTTTAATATTGAATTTTTAAATATTGCTGGGTGAAGATACCAAGTAATGCCTCAATGATCTTCAAGGCATTGGAAAGTGATAAGGGTAGAGCCCATGAGGGCGACCCTCAACCCAAAAGCACCTATGCTTACTTAAGGAGGCTGGAAGTGCATTTCAATAAGCATAGACGACAGGCCAAACTCTTTGAAGGATCATGTTTTAGAAAATACTTGCAATTAGACATAGAGAAGTTCATGTTCCCACTTCAAGCCTTGCACCACTTAATAAAAATGTATCAGGGAGAGTATAGGTTTCAAGTGACGGAAGCCTATTTGATGAAGTTGTCACCGACAGAATTTGCCCAAGTGACTGGTCTGCGTATGGCTAATGTGCTGCCATCACTTCCAACAGTGCCAAAAGTTTTGAGAAAGGACTCGCTACTTCGTAGGGTGTTCGTCAAGGAGAAGCTTCACATAACGAAGGAGCAGATATACCAAAAGATAATCATAAGTAAAAGTGACGAAGACGCGGTGAAGTTGGCCCGCATATTGGTGTTGGCTTCATTCATTGTGGGTAGAGGGTGGGAGCATAAGGTGGACTGGCGGTTTTTCTTGTTAGCTGATGATGTGGATGAGTTCGATTCATATCCATGGGGTAACATTGCTTATTGGGACACCCTGCATGGTTTGGAGGAAGCAAGGAAGGCCCTAACCAAAACCATTTACATTGTGGACGGATTTGTACCGGCATTGTTGGTATGTTTTTAGGGAAGTTTGAATGAGGTTTGAATGTAAACTGATGCATATGAGATTATGACATATATGTCCATGTTTTGAATATGCAGGTTTGGGCAATGGAAAGGATTCCTATGCTGGGGGACTTATGTGCTAGACGTGTACAGGATGTTTATCCCAGATTACTGAATTGGGCTAACGATAAGAAGCCTAGTTATGAAGCAATTGACAAAGCAATTTTTAGAGGGGAGAAGGTAATATATTGTTGTTGTCTTACTATGACTTCTAATTTGCAAACGACATACATGATGACTGATAATGAAAATATTTTGTCTTATAGGTGTTGGTGCATAGGCACTTGGAGTTGACCCAAGCTGAGTCTGACGAGGAGATTGTCCAATCAGCCATAGGGCTGAAGAATTTTCTGAAGGGGGATCGGATAATATTTGATAAATCTGATATCCCCATTGTTGGTGCCCTTGAAGGGGCAGAGGAACATGTAGAAGCAGATACGGAGGAGGAGCCTCGGCGAGAAACACTTGTTTCTTTTGTTGATGAGGTGCGGCAAGAAGGAAGTGGACAACCACATGTTGCAGGGGAACAAAATTTGTATATCCTATTTGACTGGATAAAGGACACCTTAGTCAAGCTTGTTGGCACAATAGATATCATTCAGCTAAAATAGGCTGCATTCGACCAGTTGGAGGCCAAGGTAGACAAATTGTCACAAGATGTTTCAGCTTTGTTGTCCAGGAATGGGAGGTCGTCAGACCCATTAGAGGTTAGCTACATTATATTCATTATTATGACTTCTTACTAGTGGTAAGTTTTAATATTATTGTATTTTCACAATAATCATGCTATGGTTTACAATATTTACTATTGACCAAGAAGGGAAGGATGCTGAAGATGATTTTGTTCAAGAAGATGAATCCCATCAAAACCCCATCAATGAATCTCAAAGTCCACAGGTTAGTGAATGCAAACTTATGTCATATGAAGGACATGATTTTCTTGCTGCAAAGTTATACTTTTATTTCTATATTGGCCCACATTGTCCTCAAATTTATTGATGCGGATTTGCACTTCTACTTATATGTGCATGTCTTAAAAGGAAATCGATGCAGATGAAGTTCTCCCGTTTGATGGTGCATCTGGTGTGGCCGTTGGGGAGGCTGCGGTCGACATTGGGAGTGATGCCCCAAAAGTCAAAGAGGTTGTGGCCCCTGATGTCCATGGTAGGAAGAGGACGGCCAGCAAATATGTAAGGACCCCTTATATGGCGCCAAGGAGAAACAAGAGGAGGTTGGTAAGGGGCCCAAGTGAAGTTGAAGTTGAAGAGACTGCTGGCGAGCCCTTAAACGACGACGATGTTCACTGCGAGGGAGAAGAAGATGGGCAGGCTAACATTGAATTGGCGAACCATTTACTTGATCAAATTGAAGATGTGGGAGATTTAGGTAAAGCCAACCCACCTCAGGGACAAACTCCAGCAGGGCAAGAAGTCCACAGAAGCAAGATATGTGGACTAGTTGCAATCTCAGAGATAGCCTTGTTGGAGTATGTATGTCCTAAACCACATGGCCTAACACCAGAAGAAGATAAAACCATGCGAAAGAGCCTCAGGAAGGGTTGGAAATCTGAGTGAGTTCATAGTATAGTATTAGCTTTCATACAAATTTAATTTAATATTGATCAATTTCATTTACTGTTCTATGTGTTGACATTCATGGCATTCATACTTGATCAGCCAGCAAGCAATTGGTGGAATCCAGCTGACATCTGAGTTTATACGGTCTGTCATGCATTAGCATAGGTGGCTTTGGGATAATGTATGTGTGAATTACATCGTTGTATTATTATTAGTTGGTTGTGTTGTACACAATAATAATTATTCTGATTGTTATAGAAACTATATACGAAATTCATTCACCTTTCGATCCCTCTCATATAGCATATAGATGCGTATGTGCTAGCTTTGCGGAAGAAAGCACTTGCGAACCCAATGAATAAGCAAGCCTTCCATCTTGTCCATTTTATGGTATGTATTTATTTGTTTTTTTTTCATACGTAACTGACAATTGCCAACTACATGACTGACGTCTGATTCTAATTGAACAGGAGCTTATGAGGATGGATGCATCTCCCCTCCTCAGTCTATATGCATCGATGAGGGAGAAGGATGTAACTGTCTCCAGGGCCGCCGTTGCATCATCATGGCCAGAAGTTGCGACCAACATGTTGAAGTTGTTGAAGGTGAATGAAAATGACTTCTGGGAAGATGAGGTCCACTACTTCCCTCTTCATGTAAACGGTAACCATTGGACTCTCATTATTCTTGACTTGAGGAAGGATGTCATATACATAATGGACCCATATTACTCTGGCATTGAGGTAGAGCAGTACTACAAGAAATTGACGATACTCAGACATGTTTTGCCAATAGTTTTGCTGAAATTGGGTTATGAAGCAACCGCTACCTTGCGCCTCCCAGTGAGAGAGATATCCAGACACCCACAACAAATCAATAACAATGATTGCGGTGTCTGTGTATGCATTTATATGTGGTACCTATCTCATGGGTACCAATTGAGCTTTACCGGAGAGGACGTGCGCATCATGAGGCATAGGGTTGCATACCAAATTCTGCAAAATTCCATATGATAACCATTTTCCTAAAGTGTTGTAGAGGTGGCTTAACTTGATGTTGTTGGTCGTTGACTATGTGATTTTGTGTATGTTTGACTGTTGGTTTATAGGAATAGTGTATGGAGCCATATCAGTTTGTTTAATGTTAGAGATAAGCTTGTAGTTATTTGTGTTGGTACTTGAATACATTAATTTAATGGATTGTGTTGGTTTTTGGATGATGTTGAAGGATGAGATATGAACATTATCTGTGACTGAAATTGTTCTGATAAGGCAGTTGCAAATGGTTGATCATAATGGGCAGGTGTCCTTGCGCTATTTGGTGGTATGATAGGTTTGAGATATTGTTCCTGATTGGTAAGATTTGGAAGAAATGAATCATATGAAGGAATGGAGTACGTTGAGCAGTTACTGAAATGTCATTGATAATATAGCAAACAAATAGGTGCATTAAGTTAACAGACGACTGGCCTATGAAATTCATTTGGGAAGGAATTCAATTCAGGCATGTTTTGACTTGCTACTTATTTACAGGTGGTAAACTTTAAACCAAAATGATGAATTGGGAAAAATAACGAGCTCGTTATTAAAACCTTGTAACTGTAGTATTGCTTTATGAAAGAATTAATTATTTCTAATCTCATAAGTACGTACTAGAAAGGAATTATTGTCGAACTGTTCGTTTATATAGCCATGATGAAACTTGCAGATAATTAAATTTATTTGAAATATAGTTGCCAAACAGTGAATAATTAAATCCATCACTGTCGTGCCTTTTCAAGACATATCATTAAACAGCACCACATCTATGAGCACCTTTGAAAACACATACACCGCCACATCAAGTCCAATACAAGAGCTCATATTCTATTTTATACCTAGCGAAACATATAAATCCACATCCTTGCATATGATAAATGATTTCGTCTAACTTTTGTTACAGCATCCATTTGCATAGGGTTGTTAAGTACATTCATATCAGAAGTGTGTACTGCTCGCTTGCATAATTACACAACATTGCAGTATTAGACTCTTCCTCTCTGTGCAATACTTTACGTGTTGAATAAAAATTTGTCAAAATATAACAACTTAGACAACCAAAAAAGCTAGAGAATTGAAGGTCACTGCACCTGGAATTTCTAGATGATTTGCCAAAATATTGTGCACTGAGAATTTGTCCACTGAGATTGTTCACTAGCACATGCTGTCGGCAAGTGTACATGCATTGATCTCAGCCACTTGTCTCATTTTCTTCTTTCTCTTCCCCTTTGGCGATAGAGGGCTGATCTTCGACTGGATTGGACATGTGTGACGCTTCACCCTAATTTCTTTACCACCAACCATGTCGACTTCATGTGGGCATTGCGTAGATGTTGATAACTTTTGGGTAGCATGAGTTGGTGATGGGGGTTGGCCTTGAGAATGAGGAGATGTAGCTGTGGATGCATGATAAGAACGGCCCCCGACAAGGTTATCTCCAATTACCGCGGTACAAGTAGTGTGGTAGTGACCATATTGTTTGCACTTATGACATTGTACTCTCCTTTTTTCTTCACCTCGAGAGAGAATTCGCTTCTTCTTTATCCGGCCCAGTCGTGCCTTTTCCTTGGGAGGCCTTAACTTAAGGCTCTTCACATCTTCAAGAGTCTCCCATCTTTTATGTTCAAGGACTGGATAAACTCCCATGCTATAGATTTGCCTATAAGTTTCCGTTGTGTAGAACGGGGAGCAATAGTCAACATAATTTAGTCTTCGGTGGCCACATGCTGCCAATGCATGTTCACAAGGCAACTCCATTTGTTGAAACTTTCCACATGTACAAGTCTTTGCGATAAGGTCAACTTGATCATCCCCTCTTTCGGACCTAGTTAAGACCTCATGGCCACTTATGGGATAACACATCATCCCTCTAGCTGCTTCATTGCACTTCTGAATCTTGCCTTCGGCATATTTAGTCAAGTAGCCCTTCCAATTTTGTGCCTCCAATCCACGCCTGTACCACATGTCTTGCGCCTTCAAACGGATTGCCTCAATGATTATGACAATGGGGAAGTGTCGCTGCTCACTAATCATTCCATTGAAGACTTCGCAAGGGTTGGATGTGACTATATTATACCTGGGCGAAGGAAAGTAAGCAGTAACCCACTGTGACTTATCAATTCCAGTTAACCACTTGTATGCCTCGGGGTTTTTCTCCTCAATGATAGCCATTTCTTCCATATATGTCTCCGGCCTAAAAGCTTTTGCCGCCCTGAAGAAGTTACAGTTCAAACCTCTATCTTTGAAATGTGCAAACATGTTTTGAGATATGTGAAATGCACAATATCCATGTGTGGCATATGGAAACATTTGAGCTACTTGTGATGTGATTGATCTATGCCGATCAGAGAGTATCACTAGGCCCTCCAAATAACCAAGGCGGGTTTCCAAATGTGCAAGGACCCATCCCCATGCATCATTATTCTCTCCTTCTCCGATAGCACAAACAATTGGGTATATATGGTTCTCACTATCCAATGTACATATTATGAACAAAGTCCCTTTGTACCTTCCTTTCAAGAATGTGCCATCTATACATATAACCCGTCGCATATACTTCTTGAAGTTCTCCATGGCTGATCCAAAGGAAACAAAGCATCTCTCGAATGTAAGATCTGATGAGTCATACTGGAGAGCAGTTGAGGTGCCCGGATTTGCCTTCTCTAACTCATATAAGTAGGCAGCCAACTCGGCATACGATGACTCATAGGATCCTCTTAACATGTTAAACGCCACAACCTTTGACCTATATGCCTTTGAATAATTCATCTTCACTCCATATTCTAAATCGACATCAACTTGAATATCTTTGGGAGTATAAGCAATATGTTTCCTAAGTCGTTTCACCACTGAGTCAGCAATAATACCGGCTTTTGCTTGTTTATGATATCCTCCAAATATTGGTTTCCCACATGTATGAACATTGTTCATTGCTTTGACTTTGAAGATACTACACCCATTAGTTATCGCAGCATGTAACCTCCATGGACATCCCGACTGTATGCACACAACTGTGAATCGAGATTTATTTGAATATTTTACCTTGAACTCAAAGTTATTGTGCATAGCATACTTGTGTACATGTAGCTTCAGAGAGTCCTTATCCATAAACTCTTGGCCAAGGAGCACAACCTTCGGATCTTTGCCATAGTCATACAAATCAACCCCCACAGCCATGTTGTGCTCTTCATTCACACACACATCCACATCTAATCTGCTGAACGATTATATGTATGTCAGTATTAGAATGAGATAAACAGTTATCAATTAGGTATAATCAGTTAACTGACTACATAAGATATGATATGACCTTTAAACTGGTTCTGATGTCGAAGTAGTGCTTCCCCCCCCCCCCCCCTCCCCAACACCATCTCCGTTATTTATGAATGACATTGTTCCATGTGCTCTTGTTGGAACTTCATCGTCCTTGCATTTAAAACCACTAAAAATTTACTACACATTGATAATATAGCAAACAAACAGATAATAATAATGATTTAAAATTACTTACCCCTTTCTTTCAGCCATGTCAATGTTTGTTACTTTATTTAAGTTCTGAGGTGGAACTATTCCACCTTCCATAGATGTGGTAGTCGCATTTTGACGGTTTCCATACCAAATGTCATCATCTCCTCCCACAATGTAGACATCCTCATCATAATCATGCAATTCAAATTTATCCCATTTTATGTCCTCCGCATGATGCTCTTGCCATCCATCGTAGATGACATCATCTTCATCAATGTTATACATTGTGTTGGCCCCACTTTCTCCATCATTAGCTCCTTCGGCATCATTACCCTCAATTGAGTTGGCCGAATTCTCCTCAATATTTGAGATGTTCACCTTATCCACTTTAAGCCTTGCAATGGGGACATCTATTAGTTCCTCATCGGAATCGGGTTGCAAATTTATGTAAACAGGAGGTGGTTTCTTTGCCTCCAACTCCCTGGCCTCACGCAGTAAGTCATCTACTTCTGCGTCGTCACTCAAATCCAATGTGTTCTTGTACAATGCGTCATCATCTACTTCTGCATCATTCGAAATAACCGACTGGTTAATCTTTGCATCAGATACCTCAAAATTCTGCTCACATTCCTGGAACACATGTACATGTCGCACTTTGGTTATTATCAATGGTAGACCATCGTGCCTGGTCTTCTCATAGCGCAAAAAACAATGAAGAGTCCTAGTATCATGTATTTTCGTTGGAGGTATGTCGAGGGGGATTGCCAAAGGATATGTAAAACTCATATTCAATGAGTATTCCTTGCTACAACATCCTATTACTTTGTAAACTAGGGGCACAAAGGATTCGTACGACATTGAGCTTCTAACAAATATGAGATCTGAATTGGCATTGGAGCAATCATACTTGTGGCGACTAGCATCCCACGCCCCCCCCCCCCCCCCCCCCCCCCCCCACACACACACATAACAAAGGCTGCTCATTTGTATCCATCTGACTACACCTGCTAGTTATGTCAGTAAGGCTTTAGCAGTTCTCAGTTGATACTTATCAGTTAATGCTTTCAGTTACATAATTGAAAGAACTTTGTGTTTAACTTCTTCAAATTGCTTCTTAACCTCAATCATTCCTTCCTATATTACAACTCTACATGTGGCACACCTACCCTATATGTCTCTCCAAAAGCAAATATTAGATTTAGCCGGGAGTTACCTATGTCAGCCACTACTAGTTATCAGTTGAGACGGAATAGTTGTTCACTTTTGCCAACCTTCTCCACACCCATTAATTAGTTGCCTTTCATGTTTCATCTTCAGAGAATATCAGGTAAGAACTAGTTTCATCCACAAGAAAAAACATTAGCATATTCTCCACATCCGACATTACCATTGTTCGCTAGGGCCACCTGTAGGTACATACGCGACTATCCGCGACTTCCACCAGGAGTTAGGGTACATATGGGGAGCCTGCTCTTTGACATCCACCTTCCGACAACCTAAGTCCCATTGATCTGCCAGTAGGGCGACGAGCATATGGTGCCGTAAGAGAATACCTCAGAAGATAGCATGGGATGAAACCTCCTGGCTATAATGAAAATGATGGGTTGTTTCGGGTTTTCACCTTTATGACGAGGTATGGCCCATTTCCATTTCAGCTTAAAGCTGGGTCACGTGTGCACATCTCAATCGTGGCAATTTTTCTTCATTCTCATGCAACACAATGGAAATATGTAGCTAAATCTATAAATCTATATAATAAAGGAACACGTTTATAAGAGCCCGGGCTCATGTGTGCCTCCGTGAGCCCGGGGTCTATGTCTAGTCGGACTTACATCTGGTAGTCAATAATGCCCTGTGAGTATTATGGGCCACCGGATATAAATCATTGGGCCCATAGAGCCAGGGCTCACGTAAGCGAGTGTGAGCCTGGGCTCATATATATTTTTTACTTTATGAGTCACGTTTAAAAGCCTCGTGATTATTATGGCCCGCCAGATGTAAATCCGACGGCCCATAGAGCCCGGCCGCATGTAGGCGCGCGTGTAGCCCGGGCTTATATTTACTTTTTGCTTTTTGAGTATCGTTTAAATGCCTTGTGATTATTATGGGCCACCATATGTATATGCGACGGCCCTTAGAGCCCCGGCGCATGTAGGGGCACGTGAGCACGGGCTTATATATACTTTATGCTTTTTGAGTCTCGTTTAAATGCCTCGTGATTATTATGGGCTGCCATATGTATATCTGATGGCCCATAGAGCCCCGGCGCATGTAGGCGCACGTGAGCACGGGCTTATTTATACTTGTTGCTTTTTGAGTCCCGTTTAAATGCCTCGTGATTATTATGGGCTGCCAGATGTCAATCCGACGGCCCATAGAGCCCGGGCTCACATAAATGCTTCATCTCCTCCCATGTGTTTTAGGTTACTTTCGAATATAGTATAATAACAGTAAATGAAGCTTTTATATCTAAGCCTTCACTTAGTCGAGATATCTCTTTCCCATCCCGAATTCTAACCATCGATATTGAATTTATTTAACTCTATTTTTTGTTTTTGAAGACGTCTATGGGAAGCTGTAGATTTTGAATTTGCCCAATTTTATTTTCTTATTAATATTTATCATTAGGATTATAACAACCACTAAATTGTATATGAATGCATGATAAACTATTTCTTTTGCCACCAATCCAATCAACATAATCCATAAATAAAGCCAATTCTAACCATGAGAAACATTAGATTTAGCATCTTCAGAAATTTCCGTCTTTGATAATTATAGTTTTGTACTTCTGCATGCCCCCACCACCGACTAGCAAAGTAAACTTTGTTATGTAAATAATGTTCGCTCTCCAAGATCATCATTCTATATAGCAAAATCACTCAAACACGTTATCAGCTGGCCGGCACCTCCACATCGGACTTCAACGCCCTGTCCATCAGCTCTAGCTTCTCCTCCGCTGCCCCTTGAAATCAATAATAAAATTAATGAGCCAAAAATTAATTCGAAATATATCAGCCACCTACCATCTACCACGCATCAGTTAGCCAATATCAGTTCACTTTACGTTAAACATGTACTCTAGTTTATATGGTCTCGTCCTAACTAATATCATATCTTCATCACTGAAACCTACCATGTAAACATATATTGATCAAAACTAATGAAACACACAATGTACTTCAACAAATAATAGCCTACTAACATCTACCAGTCACCACGTAGCCCGTATTAGTTAACTTAGTTTTAACCACATACACTAGGTTATATGGTCTCCTCATCCGTAAGTATCAGAGCAAAGCATACTCCTGAGTAAAACTAATAACATATATTTTTGCCTTCAAATATCAATAACAATATAATGAGCGGCATTTCATTCGATGTTGGTGGTATATGGCAATATGTTCATACCTTTTCTTTTGTTGATTATACAGAGTGATTATTCTGGATCAAATAATGTAATTTATTTGGAGAGCAAGCAGTCATGCACATTACAAAGTTTAATCATTATGATTTGGTGGTGGCAAGAGGAAGTATAAAATAATCATTACTATCGATTTAGCAGTCATGCACATTACAAAGTTTAATCATTATGATTTGGTGGTGGCAAGAGGAAGTATAAAATAATCATTACTATCGATTTAGATGATGAAGATGTTAAATATGAGGTCTGAAGCATAGATATGGTATATACCATATCTATGTTCCCCACCTACAATTAACAACTTTATTGTATGAGTCAATAATAATGATTGTTTTATACTTCCACCAATGCCTAATGAAGAAACTTTGTGATGTGCATAATGTTTGCTCTTCAAATCCAGCCCATCTTTTGATCTAGAATAATCAATCTATACACTTTGAAGCTGTCTAGCACCTCGACTTTGGCCTCCACCGACTTGTTCTCTGCTCTAGTTTCTGCTCCGCTGCCCCTCGCATGCCTCGAGGAGGTGGAGATATAAGTGTACTGCGGTAAAGTGAAGAGTTAGATTTAGTTGAAATCAGTTAACTACAACTCAACATTTAATCAAAATTAGTTAACTATCTTCTAACCATATAAACTAGGTTATATGGTATCGTCGTCGCTACATGTTAAATCACATCATGGCGCAAATCTAATGACCACCTAATGTACTTCGAAAAATATTAGCATCATACCATCTACCAGTCAACCGTTAGGATGCATCAGTTTACTTTCTTTTAACCAAGTAAACTAGGTTATATGGTCTCCTCCTCGCTATATATCAGATCACATCATATTCATGAATAAAACTAAGTAGATATATTCTTCTTACTTACCCTAACAACAAAACATATATATTCATTTACTGACTTTCCATCTATTAAAATATATTACAAGCATACTAACTAAGCACCTTACACACAAGATAAAGTTGACATTTTTACTTAATAACACTCTTATTTATCCACCCATATGTAAACATAACTATGGCAAATCAAATGACCTCTCAAAAAATATAAGCCTCCTACCATCTACCAGTCAACAGTTAGGATGTATCAGTTAAATTTGTTTTCTTCTTTCTACTAGGTCATATTAAGCACCAAACACACAAGATATGTTTGACAATATAACTCACATACACGAGTATTTATCTACACATATATAAGCCTAACTTGATCAAATCTAATGACCACACAATGTACTTTGCAAATAAACTAGCCTCCTTACATCTACCAGTCAACAATTAAGCACTATCCGTTAACTTCATCTAATCTATACAAACTAGGTTATATGGTCTCCCCCTTGCTATAAATCATATCACATCAGTCAAAACATGGGTAAAACTAATGAGCTATATTTTTTCTTACTTAGCCTATCAATAAAAAATACATTCATAATTAATTACTTTGCATCCATTAATATCTATCAAAGACATGCATACTAAGCACCAAACACACAATATATGTTTGACAATATAACTCACATACACGATTATTTATCTACCCATATATAAGCCTAACTTGATTAAATGACCACACAATGTACTCTAAAAAAAAAAACCTCCTTACATCTATCAGCCAACAATCAGGCCCTATCAGTTAACTTATAATTATCCATATAGACTAAGGTATATGATATCCTTGCTAAAAATCAGATCACATCCTTCCAAACATAGGTAAAACAAATGATATATATTGTTCTTACTTAGCCTACCCACAAAAAATGCATTCACGGTTAATTACTTTGCATCTATTATTATCTATTAAAGACATACATACTAATCACCAAACACGTTATATATATTTGGCAATATAATTCACATACATGTTTATTTATCTACCTATGTATATACCTAACTTAATAAAATCTAATGACCACACAATGCACTTTGAAAAAAAAATGCCTCCTTACATCTACCAGTCAACAGTTAGGACCTATCAGTCAACTTTTTTATCAAATAAACTAGAGTATATGGTCTCCTCCTTGCTAGAAATCAGATCACACCCATCAAAATATGGGTTAAATAATATATATTATTCTTATGTAACCTCCCATCACTCATTTTTGAAGTGCAAGAACAAAATGGACACTCCAATTTAAAGAACAATGCACAGAGGAAAACGAATAGAGTATAGAGCAAATTGGCAACAAACTAAATATGTGGAGTTTATTGAGTATGAGAATGCCAATCCACAGAAGGTGATTTCTAGAATTAACTACTCATAGCATTCCATATCTTTTATTAGCCCAGGCACTCACAGTTGCCTTAAATCAAGTGGCTGTCAAAACATCTAACAATTATAATGCCACCAAAACTAATTAACAAAGCAAACAACCCACAAACGGGAGACAGATCGCAATTTTCACTGGACTACATTCATTGAGAACTGGCTATTCCATCTCTATAAACCCACCTCTAAAGTTTTACATACTCCAATAATCAGGTTCCCATTAGAAAGAAGTCGTTACAACAAAATTTCTTCTATTTCACAGGAAGCCACAATCACAAACAATTACAGCTGATGCTTACCAAAGAAGCATTTTTACCATGTCCATGCTCTTCAGCCACGGCATGGGCACCCGGTATCTCGGCGGCAGAGGCACCAGGCATCATAATGGCGGCTCTGGACAATGCCGCTCCTGGTGCTCCATGTGCCACCCGACTGCACCCCCTTGATTGCCTTCCAATTGTCCAGGCAGGGTATGTAGTCCACCGCACAGGAGATCCCACAAAGCTTCCACCCGAAATCCACCGCACCATCCTCTTGAAAGGCTGATGTAGGGCAAAGCGAGTGTGAGGGAAGAGGGGGAGGGAGGGAAGAGGCCGAAGGGAGGAGCGATGGCGGATGGAGAGAAGGTGGCCGGAAGAGATGAAGCCGGAGGGGAAAAGATGGCCGGAGGAGAGATTGCCGAAGGGGAGAGAAATGACACAACAAAAAATGGGAACTTTCTCCTTCTACGGGAAAAATATGATCTTTTATATGTCCTAAGGGCATTTGGGTCATTGTCTGCGTGCGTGTGGGAAACACATACGTTCTCAAGTCTATTTTTGCAAAATCAACTTTCCTGGCCTAAAAGTGTAATTCCCACACTTTTTGAGTCTATTTCTAAAAAATTTTCTACCTAAAGAGGAGGTTCAACTTGCTAAAGACACATGCTTTGGCCAGCTAATCCAAGAAACTCAAGGGAAAAAATTTACTATTACATCCTTAGACTAGGGCTATAAAGCACCAATTCACACTCAAGGGCAAAATGGCCAAAACTCCAATAAAATATATTGCAAGTTAGCAAGATATGCGAGTGAACATTATAATATCAACTAATAAGAGTTTACATCCAGATATAAAATTTTAAAGTATGTGAATTTATAAAACTACCCTTACACTAGTAATTCACAAAATTCACATCAAACACTTGTGCACTTTCAATACATGCATCAATAACTTCAAAATAACAATAGGCACAAATACCTTTTGGACAGCAAGTATGTAAGTCTCAACTATAGATTTCAGCACAGTGAAATTATAACAATGTTATTTTAGGCTTGTTTTTGTAAAACTAGTCCTTTTTGGGCAATAAATAATTATAAAAAAATACTATAAGATAAAGTCACCCAAAAAATAGAAATTCCAGTTGATTAAGGCCTTTATGAACCTAAAAAAATTCTGAAAAATCGAAATCTGTTTTGGACAAAGTTGGTCCAAAATAACCAAATACCCCTAATCTCTTAAACAACGTTTGACACACTTCCCGATATCAGATCATGCCCAAAATTTGTAGAGAACTATTTAAGAAAATATATTACAATCCTATTTAGGTATAATTCAATTTTCACTTGTGTGGAGGGAGGAAAATGAAACCATATCTATGTCCTCCTTAGAGGTGGTTGGGGTAAAAACGAAAATTCCACTGCCTTCTCCACCAACTAGGGCTCTGATACTACTATTGGGTGGTGTCACATGCCTTATGGTGAGCCCTTTAGTGGAAGCATAAAAAAATGTTTTTTTCATCCCTCAAAAGTAATAATCACATATAATCAAGATATAAGCAATAAATCTATGTTCGATTAATCAACAATCAATCAATAATAAAGGTAAGGATGAATACTTATTGACCGACATGGCCAAGATCAACCACAAGCAATAAAACATGATCCTTTATCAATTTCAATTTAAAATAAACAAGAGGGAAGCTAATTACCTTTTTGAAGATAATATGAATGAGATCACTACAAATCTTAGAGCGTGGATGGAAGACATTGCCTCAAATCAATCCTTCTCTTGGCGTGGCTTTTGTCTTCTTTACATGTAACCCTAGGCGCACCAATGGAGAGAGTGATCTCCTCTCTTGATCACCAAAGGAGAAGAGAAGGGGAGGAGAAGGGTGGCAGCTCAACCCAATTAATGGGGAGCTGCAGCCAATCACAAGGCGAGAGAGGGAGAGAGTACAAAGGGGGAGAGGGGCTGGCCTCTCTCTTCACGCCAAGGAGAGGGCCGGCTTAGAGAGAGGGGACACGTGTGAGTGAGGGAGAGGGGGGCTAGAAGCCCCCTTTTATACTCAGGGCAAACTTATTTATGTTGGGCTTGAGTTTAAGGCCTAACAAGACTCTTTTCTATAGGTTTTTTTACAGTGGTGTCTTATTTAAGCATATGAGCTCAAGTTCATAAGCGTATAGACGATTGTGCACACCCCTCATGGCTTTGCCGATAGAGAACCTACTCTTAGAACATTCAAATGGGTGTCACACTAAATCAATGAGTATGTAGTGTGACTCGGGAATAGTAAACCAAAGTGAAGTGTACATGGCACTACTCACACATACCTAAACCCCTGGAATTTTAACCAGTTTACCCTAATCGGTTACAATTGACCATTTACTTGTTTAACACTCCGTCGAGTGCAAAGTTTGTCAACAACCGACTGCGTCTCCTTCTCTTCTGACAGTGCCCCATCTACACCACACCTCGATGCTCTACTACCTTCTTGAAGAAGACGGAGGATGCGATGGAGAACCATGTTCTAGAAAAAGATGATTCTTCAATCGGGCTCGGTCAAATCCGATCGAACCGAACCGGCCACGGGTCGGTTTTTAAAACGCTGGTTTTCCCTCTTTCTTCCGACTAGGGCACAGCTCCAGGTCAGGCTCTCTCCTTTCATCCATCTTCAAGGTAATCCATCTATCTTTCATGTTCGTTTCTTCTCTTTTCCTGCTTTCCAGGCAAGTATCTCGTCCCTGCTTGATCGATTGGGCCTGTATTCACCTCTGCTATTGATTTTTGTCATTTTAGTTCACAAGATAGGTTGGTGTCTCTGTGTGTTTTGTCCCTGCTCCTGGTGGAGACCGATATGGGGGAATTCACGTTCTTGGCTATGGATTTTATCCTTCCCAATTGACTTTGACCTATTCGATGTCTCTGTATGGTTCTGGTCTCTGCTCCGCCATTGATTTTTGTTCAAGAACGTGTTTCGGGAGGTGAAAAAGTACAGATACAGAGAAGGAGATGAATCAGTCTTAATTAAGGGGAATTTGTGTGTTCTATGGGAGTTACCGGAATTCTGGTATTGAGCTGGGCTGAAAGCTTGTATGGTTTTTTAAGAGGGAGAGAAGTGGGAATTGGCTGCTTCCATCCGCTTCTAATGGATTGGGTGGAAATTGTTCATTTTCATTCTGATATTTTGAAATGTTTTGACGTGTAGTATTTTGTTTGTCTACTTGGTCGATGGGTTAGTCGTTTCTAATAAAGTTGCTCTCTCTTTGCCTATCTGGCGAAGTGCGTTCTCCAACCTCATGTTTAGTCTCTTTAATGTAGGCTGTGCACTTTTACCATAATCCACGTATGGTTTTATTGCTTGTTCCATTTCACTCAGGTGTTATATACCGAATCAAGGATTAATTACTAAAGGCTTGAAGAGTTGGACAAGGATAATTCCTAAATTAAAATAATGGATTAGTGTTAATCAGTGCATTGCTTGCTTTTATTCTGACGTTGGATTGTAGAATTACCATGTTTATCCATTCTTGTCAAAATGTTCCATGAACAGTTTATTTAACCAAAAAATCTTTCCCAAAAAAAAAACTGTTCCCTTTGTTATAAGCATTTTACCAGTAATTGATGTTTTGTCCCAAGAAAATTGATTTGAGAACAGGACTCTCATGAACTCCTGTGGACTTAAATGTTTAAAAGAATTGGAGTCTGAAAGTGAAACAGGTTTAATAAATGTAATTATGTTTGCTGAAACAAGGTGTGTACCTTTATATTTACCATTGTATCTTAATTTAGATGGGGTTGTGCGCTCCCTTTTTTTGTTTTGGCACATTATAAGCTGCTTGAACTTTAGGCATGATAACTTGGTATGATAAATATTTTAAGAAGGTATAGTCTGCAGGTCAGGCTGTTTGACCATCAGATCAAGATCAGATGGCCTGTGCATAACTGTGAGAGTAACAAGGTGCACACTATGTTGGATTGTGACAAGCACTGCATTACAAAGCAACACAGTTCCACACATTTTGTTACAATCACAATTATGTTTACAGGTAACCTAATAATATTAGAGTATCGCAGTTTGTAGGGTGTACCGCACAGAATCTATGCTTCGGTACGCCTCTGACTATGTTCCCCCATGTTGTAAACAGATTGCTTTAAGTCTAATGATGACTATTACAAGCAGAGTTAAGAGACAACTGCTGGACTATAATGCTTTTTTGTCAAACAAAAGATGCGAGGCACAAACTTCTAGTTGATTCACCGTGTCATGATATTTATCTGAATGATCAAATGGCATTGAAACTTTTGCTGAAGTCCTATTCAAGTGGTCATGTGGGTTTCCCTGGAGGTGGCCGGTGGGACTCCATGAGCGGAGCAGTCGAGTATAGGGCGCATTAAATGTAGTGCTTTCCAGTTAGTGTGGGCCCTTTCCATCTAATTTTGGGTTTTCCAGACAAGGATAGATGGAACGAGTGATGCGGATGCAAATATGAGACCCAAAAGGGATGAAATTTGGTTTATCATGCTTATTTAGGAATTAGTCTATTTAGGAGTTTTATTTCAAGTAAAACTATTATTTAGGACTTTAGATTTGTAATTTCCCTAAGTTTAGAAAGATTCTTATCCCGGTGAGTTTTTTCTAATTAAATACTTATGTAAAGCCTTATAAGAGGTATTCAAAGAAAGAGAAATTAGTCCATGATTTTGAGAAAAAAATCTCCTTGAGTTTTCTGTTGATTGAAGGCTTCTCTGTGGTGTCAATGCTGAACAACCCTTGGTGTTGATGCCATGGTTCTCTGATGCTGATTCCAGAGAAATTATATCCTGTCTCCTCTACCCTTTTTCTTCTTAATTTTTCCTCTTCCCTATGTGCCAACATGCCCAAACTTTGTGGAATTCTTTTTCTGGTGCATTTCTTCCAATCCTCTTGGTCCATTCCCGTAGGACTTTGATGGGCTCAGTAATATTTCTTCAGTACAATGATTGAAAGAGAAAAATCTGCCTTTCCTTTTGTTATATAAATGTAATTTTTTAGTGCTTATGTGTGATTGATATTATTTGGCAGGAATACTGAAAGCAAAGTAGACCAACCAAACAATGGGAAAGAGAAAATCAAGAGCAAAGCCACCTCCTAAAAAGCGGATGGACAAACTTGATACTGTTTTTTGCTGCCCCTTCTGCAATCATGGTAGCAGTGTTGAGTGCCGAATGTAAGTATACCCGTGCTTGCTATTGAGCTATTATATAAAGGTCTTAAAGGCAATCTGTTTGTATTTCACAAAATGAGTTATTTTCTGTAATTTTGAGTTGCAATTTTCTTGTATGGACTTATATTACATTGCATTCAAATGCTTAAGATGAATGTGAATATTTTTTTTCCAGTGATATGAAAAATTTGATTGGTGAGGCTGTTTGTGGAATCTGTCAGGAGAGCTACAGCACTACCATTACAGGTGAGCCTGACTAGGAAGAGTTTTCCCATGCCATCGATTGGAATGTTTTACTAGAAAGCACACATCAAGTAATTGTGTCAACTTGTGAATTGTGTTCTTCCAATTAAAAAGATACTTCTGTGTGGAATTCGTGTTTGGTTAGATAAAAGCAAGAGCATTTTTTGGTGATACCAGAAATAATTTAAATTCAAAATGAATTGGAACTGTCCCTAAAAGTGAATTCATTAGTTACTTTTCATAATCTCTCGCAAAACACAATTTTTAGCTTAGAGGTGTATTTCTTTTTCTTTTCTTTTATTATTTAATAATAATTATGAAGATGTTGAGAAAAGACCGTTAGTTCAAGAAGTCTTTACGGTAAAAGAAGGTGGGGCAACTCCTTTATTGGAAGTGATTTTGCCTCTTTGTAACGAATTTGGATCAAAACTTTGTTTTTACTGCTAAAAGAGCTTCTCAAGTGCTTTGTGTATGTCAATCTTTGAATTAGTGTTTTTGGTTAAACCTATCAATACTGGGGACTGCATTGGTATACATGGAGGAGAATTGACCGATTTTGTATTTTTTCTTCTTCTTTTGTAGCTTTGTCCGAGCCCATCGACATGTAAGTTTACATTCTTGTCTATCATTTCTTTTGCATTTGCATTTGGGTTCTACTGATCATAATATGCTCACAAGGATATCCAAAATTTACCAGATATAGTGAGTGGATAGATGAATGCGAGAGGGTGAACAACCTTGAAGATGATGCTACTTGATTTTTTGGGAACTCGAAGAGTAAACATAATTTCATGATATCATTGTTGTAAAGCCCCCATCTGTGGGAGGACGGTAGCATTGTCTCACTGTCTCCTTTGCACACTTGTCATAGTTGGACTTAATTGAAGTTTGGGAGTTGATATCTATATATGTAAATATATTGTGCGTCCAAAGACAGGATTGCATAATTACTGATGAATTTGTTGTAAGTTGGTCATTCTGGAATATTAAAGACAAGTCTTGTCATATAATGTCTTTATAAAAATGTTCTCTTGATTTACACTTTGCGGTAGCAATGACATACTTTTTTAGAACCAAATAGACGATGACATGCACGTGAGCACTACGAATCTACGTTGGACCAACAGGTTGTCATATATGTCTTAACAGATGTGGTAGTAAATGGTCTTAGCTTTGCAATAATTCAGCTTTGCAGTTCCAGTCTGTTTACGAATCATAGCGACCAATGACTTTCTTCTTATTTCTTTTGACAAGTGTTACCTTCTGTAACCATATCGGCTGTCTTTTAGCTGATTCACTTTCTTACTTGTTGAAAGACCACACCTTCAAAGAGTAATTGTCAGTGCACTTATTCGTCGGGTCGTCATTTTCTCCCTATATTTTTTCCCAATATAAAGATATATTGTATGGAATTCATTGGCTTCCCTTTCGGTGAAAATTATGTCATCGACCTTTCGAATTCTTGTTGACAGTTATTGCCTTATTTTCCAACATAGGAAGCTGTATTACGGAGATCTAGAGGCAATTATGCAATAAAAATAGAGTTGTTATTTTTATGTTATTATTGTCATTAATGCCTATAAATTATAATGAAATTATTCGTACCCCATATTATAGGTAGTTTGGATAGACATTTGGTGGAGAAATAAAAGTTGATTTTAATGATTTTTCTTTCTTAAAAAAATTCTAAAAAGTAAAATGAGGTTATGTTTGGTTTCATTATTCTAATACTTTTTAAAGAGATGTGCATTTAGCTCATTTTAAATTTTTGTGTGTAAAATGACAAATATCTTCCAATATGAAAAAAATAAGTAAAATGATGGTTTGAAATGTATTTTCACATCATTTAAAACAAGTAGTATTTTTAAAGAACCTATCTTGAAGAAATTAGTTTTTTGGTCAATTTTGCTTGAATTGACATAAAAAGTGATTTTTAGTAGGAAAAGTCGTTAAAATGGATAATCCAAACAAAATTAATGAACAAATAACGTTTCTAGGCATTTAAAGGTCGGGAAAGTGGTATCCAAATAATCCCTATAAAGAGAATGTCAGCTATAGCTCTAAATCCTTGGCTGTCATATCATGGTCTGAATGATCTAGAGATGCTAGCAAGCTTTTTCCTTTTATACAAACCACCACATAACCACTATGATTTAACTCTTCTTAACTAAAATCAATGATGTTCTAGGAGGAGTTAGGTCATACGAATCTTGTGACGATTTTAGTGATGAACAGGCTAAGTACAATTTTACTATAAATTGTAGGGGTCAAATTTAAGTCTTAAATTAATAGCTCTATTTGAGAAAAAAATTTGTTTTATATTAATAGCTTTATTTTGTTTAATTTAAATAATTATGTACATAAAAATGAGTACCATAACCTTATTTTCCGTTCACTTATATGGGTTTCACTATCCAATAAAAATACATATTTTTTCAAATGTAACTATTGATATGAAACGGAGGGAGTATTAGAGGGTACCTTATACTCCATTGGGTGTTAGATTGAGCACATACAAGATAGTGCATTACCTTGTATTCCCTATATACTACAAGTGTCTAAATTAGAAAAGAGGAATTGACCAAAGTAGACTCCTACTTTGGTCAAATCACCAAAATGTGAGCAAGTTTCTACTTTTTACCAAAGTAAACTTGCTCACGTGGGAACTTGTAAGCATGTAAAGGAATTTTACCTAACTGCTCTCTTCTTCATTATATGACAAGCCGGCGGGAAAAATATGCCAGATCGGTTGCTCAGCCCAGGAAAAAGATGTCTTCTTCTTCTCCTAGAAAACTTCATTTCACAATGATTTTTCCTCCTCCTGGATAGGTTCTTCTTCCTTATATTTTCGTTTTTCTAGTTTGTTTCATCTTCTCTCCTTCTTTTCTCCGGGTCTTTACATCTTCAAGCTGCTTCATCTTCTTTGCTTCTTTTCTCCGGGTCTTCACATCTTCAAGCCTCATCTTCTTTGCTTCTTTTCTCTGGGTCTTCACATCTTTGAGTTCCGAAGACCTAGTAATTTATTTCTATTCCACCAAGTAGTTTGGTTTAGGTTATTTCAGATGATGAAAAAGGTGTTATCCAATGAAAATATTATTTTGGGTTGGTTATATCTTGGACATTACGCACTAATAAGATTTTCTAGGTAGCTGAAAAACTGGAAACTGAAAAATTGGAACACATGATCATTGAAATACTAGAAAAGTAGAAAACTAGATTACTGATATGATATGAGAAGAGTATGGAAAGGGGCACAAAAGGTTTATTATGTGTTTGGGACGTCCATTGGGATGCAAGTGGTAGGAAATATAAATTTTGACAATGCTGAAACAAAACTAATTTAATCACCTTTCAAGTTTTTCATTTCAGTTTTTCAAGATTTACGTTTTCCAATTGTCCAGATTTTTAGTTTTTCAGTTTCCAGTTTTCCGGTTTTTCAGTTTGACAGTATGTCAGTTTTCCCTTTAATGCATGGATTATTCTAGTTGATGCTGGCATATATATAGGGTGCCTCCCATTTTTCTTCCTATGTTGTGAAGCTAATTTAGGTTTTTTTAGGATTTTTGTTCATAAGTTGTTTCTAAAATTATCTAGTTTTCAATTATCCAGTTTTTTAGTTTTATAGTTATTCAGTTTTATAGATATCTAGTTTTATAGTTTTTCAGTTTTCCAATTTTTTAGTTTTCTAGTTTTTTAGAAATGTTGCATCTGTAGGAAATGAAATAAGAGCCATATGCGATCACACAAAATAACCAATCTAATCACTGACCCTAATTTACAAAAACATCCACCCAGCCCAATGTGAGTACCCCACTAACAACAAGTGAATATAAGACTCAATTCTCACATAGATAAGTTTTCCAGTTTGACAGTATGCCAGTTTTCCAATTTTTCCTTTAACACATGGATTATTCTAGTCAATGCAGGCATATATATAGGGTTCCTCCCATTTTTCTTCCTATGTTGTGAAGCTAATTTAGGCTCTTTTAGGATTTTTGTTCATATATTGTTTCCAAAATTGCTTATTTGTGTTAACTATGATTTTTCCTCTCACCATTCCCGAAATTACTCATTTGTGCCAAAATATGAGATAATTCTTTTAGAACAAATAACAAATATGTGAGTAAACAAGACAATAGTAATTTAACAATAATTCCCCGATTATCGTCGCTTAGGTTCCCTACTACATCTCTAGAATTTGACGTATCACTGCCAAATTTAGATCCATTGTCATCCCACTCCCTCATCAAATTGCATCCTACCCACCCTTCATTAATCTTGAACACATGACATCCTTGATTTATTAGGCTTGCTTTTCCTGTTTCGGAAGGGCATTGTCATCCTCTGAAAAAAAGGATTCAACAGCACTATTAATTATGACTTTAATTAAGTGATATAAAAAGAAAACATATGATGAGTGACTAAGTCATCCTATCATGCACAACATAGAAATTCGTATCATAAAAGTTTTTTTGTCAATAATTGGTAAGCTATTAACTTTCTTAGCCAGCGCACATCCTCACCTGTGAAGTCAAAAGCATAGCGGTGTTAAAAATACCACATGTATAAGCACCACAAACCCCACAGTCATCACAATTAATATTTGACATTCCTATATACGGAACACAACTAAAATCCAATGATTATTGTTGACATGGGGTGGGAAGTGATGAGCTCAAAATTTTGAAAATGGTGTTCCATTCACACTCAACAAGCTCTTCAATGATTCTAGAACTGTTGTCCACATGGCTGCCCATTGCTCTAACTATGGTAGTTTGCCATGTTCATGTTTAAATGTAATTCATTTATCCAATGCATCCTCTCAGTCATGCACAAGTAGTATATGCAAACACATTACTATGTACCTCAGTTTCACAAGATTCAATTGACACTTATCCACTTCATAGTTATCCTATTTATAGTTATTTAGTTGACAGCTCATAGTTTTTTGTATAAAAAAAAAGACTTATCAGGAAATAAATTGAGTAGAATATATGGTCCTTAACCCAGCGAGTAAATTAACTAGTTAACTATAAAACTGAATAACTGGTCATTTGCAAGTTACAAATTTTAAAACCTAAAGTAAATTTTGCTACTTCATGTTGCGAGACTCCTAGTTTGGTGGTACAACCAAAATGTGGGGAATTTCAAAGATTTACCTAACTAAACTTATCTATGTGAGAATTGAATCTTATATTTGCTTGTTGTTATTGGGGTACTCACATTGAGCTGGGTGGATATTTTTGTGAATTAGGGTCAGTGATTAGATTGGTTGTTTTGTGTGATAGCATATGACTCTTATTTCATTTCCTACAAATGCAACATTTCTAAAAAACTAGAGAACTAAAAAACTGGAAAACTGAAAAATTATAAAACTGGATATCTATAAAACTGAATAACTATAAAACTAAAAAATTGGATAATTGAAAACTAGATAATTTTAGAAACAACTTATGAACAAAAATCCTAAAAAAGCCTAAATTAGCATCACAACATAGGAAGAAAAATGGGAGGAACCCTATATATATGCCTGCATTGACTAGAATAATTCATGTGTTAAAGGGAAAACTGACATACTGTCAAATTGAAAAACCGAAAAATTGGAAACTGGAAAACTAAAAATCTGGACAACTGGAAAACGTAAATCCTAAAAAACTGAAATGAAAAACTTGAAAGGTGATGAAATTAGTTTTGTTTCCGCATTGTCAAAATTTATATTTCCTACCACTTGCATCCCAATGCACGTCCCAAACACATAATAAACCTTTTGTGTCCCTTTCCATACTCTTCTCATATCATATCAGTAATCCAGTTTTCTACTTTTCCAGTATTTCAATGATCATGTGTTCCAATTTTTCAGTTTCCAGTTTTCCAGCTACCAAGAAAATCTTATTAGCAAAAACTACGTAATGTCCAAGATATAACCAACCCAAAATAACATTTTAATTGGATAACACCTTTTTCATCATCTGAAATAACCTAAACCAAACTACTTGGTGGAATGGAAATAAATTACTAGGTCTTTGGAGCTCAAAGATGTGAAGACCCAGAGAAAAGAAGCAAAGAAGATGAGGCTTGAAGATGTGAAGACCCGGAGAAAAGAAGCAGAAAAGATAAAGCAGCTTGAAGATGTAAAGACCCGGAGAAAAGAAGGAGAGAAGTGAAACAAACTGGAAAAATGAAAATATAAGGAAGAAGAACCTACCCAAGTGGAGGAAAAATCACTGTGAGATGAAGTTTTCAAGAGAAGAAGAAGAAGAAGAAGACATCTTTTTCCTGGGTTGAGCAACCGATCTGGCATATTTTTCCCGCCGGCTTGTCATATAATGAAGAAGAGGGTAGTTAGTTAAAATTCCTTCACATGTTTACAAGTTCCTACGTGAGCAAGTCTACTTTGGTAAAAAGTAGAAACTTGTTCACATTTTGGTGATTTGACCAAAGTAGGAGTCTACTTTGGTCAATTCCTCAATTAGAAAACTAAAAATAACTGATATAACAAGAAGTGACAAAAAATTAGTAGTGAAGACCTCATTATATTTTAATGTTATCTTGTATATGTTGTTACATAGTAGCGAGGTTCTGGACTCACATCGTTACGAAGAATAACAAAGGAACATCAAGTGTGTTACTTTGTACTAAGGTCCTTTAGATGTACACAAAGACACTACTATATGTTACTCTATAAACTAAGTCTCTTTTATATATTATAATTATTAGTTTTGTTATTGTTGTTATTATTAAAGTGATGTTACGGGTGCTCACCCCCACCTGCTTGTGTGATACCTGCCCTAGGGCCATTGTGGCGCTTGTGGGGCAACCTCACAAGGGGCAGGTCACATAGTATTTTGTATTTATTATACTAGTAAGTGTGCAACACATACGACCGGATGTACAGTTCAAATGCTTTTTCATAGATTAAATATTATAATTAACATGTATATATAACATATACAAAGTCTAGATTGCAAAACAATATTTATTATCATATGATTATTCCCAGTGACAAGGGATTAAAAGGTGGAATGAAAATATTGTGAAGATCAACAAAATTCAGTAGATAAAGTAATCTTAGTACTCTTGCAACTGGTCTTAAAGATTACCAAATAAGTGTTTTCACCTTGTACGAGGCCACCTTCTTATACGGGTTGGATATTGTGTACATATGATAAAATTATGCCAAATAAAGAATTTAATCTTGTATTAGCTCCTATCTTATAGGTGTTAGATATTGTGTATTTAAGATAAACCATAACAAATATACCAAATAAGGTTTACTATTTTCTATGAGCCCGATTACTTAATAAGATTCTTAATTTTCTATGAGCTGGATTGTCTATAAGAGTTGGATAATGTGTGTATAAGAGAAAATCATACTAAGGGTCTCCTTATTTTGTCTAAATCTGAATTTAAAAAGCCAACTGAAATTTCTGAAAAGCTTACCATCTGAATTTTACTCTGAATGTGAATCTGAATTAGATCTAAATCTGAATCTAAATACATTCAATTTTTCAAATTTTTAAAATAAACTCTTTTCCATTTTGTACTAAAAAACTTTATTACAGTAAAAATAATATGTATAGAAAAATTTTAAATTAACTCTTTTCCTGAGAGTACCACAAATAAATAATTACTTCCATTGCTTATTCTTTTGCCCCTGTAAAATAATTTTAACTATAGTTGTTAGTAAAAACCGTATAGCTATTAGCATATTCTACTAAAGAGAGAGAAAGTGCTTGGCTTATTTATCTCAGCAACTCTGTTGGCACAAGCTCGACCAAAAACAACAATGTCAAGAAGTGAATTGCCACCAAGCTGGTTGGCTCCATGAACTGAAGCATAGGCTGCTTCCGGAGCAGCCATTAGTCCAGTAATTACAGCATCCGGATCATTAGATGAAAATTTACCTTTGAAGTGGACCACCGGAAAACAAGGCAAGCTATTACATTAACTCAACTATGGTTTTGAAAAAAATTTAAATCATTAGATGAACCCAACAACTTCAGTGATTTTTTGTGTCATTCTACCTCCCCATGGTAGTTTGTTGGGATGCCACCCATATTGTAGTGTACTGGTGTTAAAACAGGAATAGGTTCCTTTGTAACAACCACACCCTCAAAAATGGCAACAGTCTCAAAAATTTCAGGAAGCCTCTCCTTGAGTACATCTGGTGGCAAGTGATTGAGGTGCAAGTATATGTGGTCCTTCAATGGTCCTGAATGGATACAGAAAGCTCGATACAATGAATACACAAAAGCAGAAACATGTGAAATAAAAAACTTCATGTTTAGTAAAAAAACTCCCAAAACTGCCAAGTACGGAAAACAAAATGCTGAAAAATGAGCCCGAGGGGACCACCATATGATGCATTGCTTCAAGTATTCTTCATAGCAAGTGATTAATTGAACAGTTCAAAGCTTAAATTTTCAAAATTTCATACCTAGTCCACGACTTTCACGAATTTCTATGGTCATTGACATTGAAACAATATCTCCGGATGCAAGATCCTTAGCAATAGGGGCATATTGTTCCATAAATAATTCATCTTCAATGTTTCTAAGAATCCCACATTCACCCCGAAATCCTGTGTAGAATAAATAGCAAAGATATAGAATTCACAAATCAGGCGACCAAGCATCAAATTATCATTAGATAATTCAGTCAACAAGCAAACATGATAAAACTGTCCAGATCATCTCGTTTAAAAAAGATACAATGTGAATTCACATTAACAAGAATAATCACAACCTTCAGTAATAGGACATCCTGCACCATATATACTTGTCAGATGGAATTGCACAAACTCAAGATCCTGGAAAAATATAAAATATATTAGGGTTACTAAACAAATGAAGAAAACTAATTATGGCTGAGCTAACTAAGAAATCAACCTCCAAAGGTAGCATGTGTAGACACTGCATTCCATCACCAGTACATGTAAGAGGGGAAGTTGTAGAGAAGTAAGTCCGACCATAACCCTAAGAAACAGTTAAGCAGTTAGAAGTGGAATCTACAACTTTCACTAACGATTAATTGCATAAAGCCACATAGATGATAAAATTACACCTATGGCCAAAATTGTGGAAGCAGCACGAAAACGATAAAGTGTCATATCCTCCATATTTAGTGCAATTACACCTTGGCATGTACCTAATTATATGAAGGAACAAGCTTTCATAAAATAAGTGTTCTAAATCAAGTCCATTTACCCTCAACATGTGACGTTGTAATGATATACAAATATAAAATTTCAGCAGCATTATTCTGCTCAATTACCTTCTTTTCTACGAAACAGGAAGAGGATAAAAAAATATATCAACAGTAATAAGGAACATAGTTTGGACCATAAGAAATGATGCATTTGTGATGGGAAGAAGGGTTGTCAATCAGGGGAAAAAAATGAAATTTAGAGGCAAGATAAAAGGTTTGCAATCTTGGTCTTGGTGAAGATCTGGGTTGGCTGAAAATAAGTGATCTTGGAGAGATTGGGAAAACAATCTCATTGATGTGGATATGCTAATCTCATACATAAAATTGATGTGTCTGTATATGTAAAACTGATGAGTGCTACTGTTGCCATAAAAAATCTCACCTAATTGTGTAAAGTTGTTACTTCTTAAAAAAAATATGCTAAATATAAACAGTATAATGATTGATGGTCAAGAAGAAGAGTGAGGTTCAATTCTGGTGGGTACTATGATAAATAGAATCTATAAAAAAAATTTGAATGCAATTAACATGTAGAAACAAACCTAAGGATATATAAAGAAAAAATAAGACGTGGACCAACAAAAGTGACAGGCAACAGACCATTAATGCTTGCACAACAAAATAGGGTTGTTCCAAGTTATAGCCAACTTAGGTTTATACTTCAAATGTGGTGCATATTGTGATAAGTAGAATGAGTAGAAACAATTTCTTAGAAAAGCCATCCTTAAATAAAAGGTCAATGTTCCATAAACCCATGCTCAAAGACACAAAAACCATCCAAAAAGAAAGCATCCTTCAAACAACACTATTATTTCACTAAGGATTTTATTCTTGTATGTAATCATACCAAATATGGATTTTAATCTTTTATGAAGCAGATTGGCGATAGGGGCTACATATTGTGATTGACTATATGGTTTAGGATGTCATGTATTATTTAGATAAGATAAAATCTCACCAAATAAGGATTTTAATGTTGTATGCCTGATTGTGTAAAGTTTTTAGGATAATCTTGGAATAACACTAAAACATTATGGGTAATATAGGTAGAAAACGATACTTCTATCCTACACCTTCCTGCTTTATAAAATCTGTATAATGGTGGGAGTGTAGAGACAACAATGGAGGGTTTCATGTGTGAATCTATGTTTAACAATATGTATAATGACTAATACATGTTTTACAAGTTTTTTGTAAATGACTTCATGAGGGAATTTGACAAGGTGCTAATATGGAAATTGATTGCTCTTCTGCACTAGTCATTGATGTCTTCCCTGATGTGTTAACATGGCATCAATGATAAGGAGAAGATGAGTAGTTTATGGCATCGACGCTGTCACGGCCCCAATTTTACAAACCCATTTTATAAGTTCATTTTCCTCCATTGAAAAAATTATGCTATGCTACCCTTCATAATATACAGAAGAAAAACTATTTCATGAAATTATAAAAATACTAAAAGCTAAATTGGGGACATGATAATTACATTTTTCATAGCCTTTTATTGTGATAATACTATAATTATATTTATGAAAAACTAGGTACATTCAAATAGTCACACGATCCACAGTTTAGCACTTGTCTATGACATATGCTCTAGTTAATAAGATGATAAGTGGCAGTCTCTCCTGCCTAAAAACAAACCTAAGTAAAGGAGATAAATCAACAAAATAGAAGAGTATACTCCACTTTACTCCTACAGCCTTCCCGATACCTCAAGCAAACTCTTTTACATAGAGAAATTTGCATCACTAAGGATGTTGAGTATACATGTATACTTAGTGGAATTGCAACACACCACAAATAGACATCTTAATAAAATGTGTTGAGAAGAAAATCATTCCTTATGCAAATAAAAAATTTTCAAATCATACATACCTTTCTAAGTCAAATTATTTACAATCAGAGAACACTTGAGAGTTTACTAGACATGATAATAGTGGTGGCAGTCGGCTGTGCCAAGCTTGTTGGAGGCTGAGGCAGGCTTGGCCCGCGGAGCTATTAGGCAAGCCTAGCACTGCAACACCCTCTAGGCTAGGCCAGCACATTGGCTAGCCCTTTAGGCCAACTCCCACCTTGGCTAGATACCTAGAGAATCTGGCAGTGACAAGCGAATTTGTTCGCGGCTAGAGAGGGGCCCTGGGGGTACTGGCTCTACTAGCCCATGGACCTGGACACCTAGGCCTAGTCTAGTACAGTGGGCTACATGCCACCTGACTAATTTACACCCTTACCTGATAGCCTCATCTAGGAGTTCAACACTTGTGTAAATTCTGGACTGTCACAACACAACTTCAGTCTTTGCCAGAAGCCCACCTTCCCCCATCCACGCCATGAAACAAGGGCCCATTAGGGCTCTCGGACCCTAGTAGTCAAAATCTGACTGCTATGATTGTCAAAAATCTCTTACATTGCAAAGAGCTAGACTAGTTATCTTTTAATGCTCTAGTCTATTTGAACATAATTCCGAGGTTAGGGGAGTGATTCTACATAACTCTCACCTTTAGAGAGTCAGAAGACCATGATCTTATTTCACACTAAACTCTTTCTTTCTGTGTGGCAAACCACTCACTTTAGGGGCCAATCTGACACCAAGATCCTTTGTCCTTAAGTGTCCAAATGCATAAGTTTTAGGCAACTAATCATTCCATCACAAGGTCTCATACATATGTATTATGGTTTATTTGCCCTCACTTATACATGCTTAATTATCATCATTCATGCATCCAGAGTCCTTGAAAATCATGCTATTGTATAGTTACTAAAGAACATATTCATTGATATAAAACACAACAAAAATTCCTTATCTCGAGGCACCACCAGTAACCTCGTCGACGTGTCAGCTAGGGCACCATTGACCATCGGCATCCTATGATGTATCGAACCTCCACCGATAGTTTGTTGGCTTAAATAGCCCACCTCACCGAAGTCAACCTAACATGTCAGCTCACTATAGATGCCCAGTAAACATGCTTGATATTGAATGCATGCATTACTATTGTTCATCCTCCTCCCTTCACTAATGCAGCCACCGCCGGTGACCTTAATGATGATTGGGAAGAAAATGATTAGAGACCCTACTAAATTTTTGAATATTTTTCCCATGAAAAACTCATAGAATTCTTCTCAAATCCAAATTCTAAACCATTTATTTCATAAATGGAGCATTGAAACCATCATAAATCAAATTCACCATTGTGGTGCACTCATGTATGGTGTAATGAAAAATCACATGGACACGTTCAATCTCATCAAGCACTTGAAGAAAACAATACATTTACAAAAAAATATTTATTATTTCGAGGAAATATTGTAATCTGACGAGAATTGAAGCGAGATTCCTCCTCTCCTGACACAAGTGTTGTTAAATTTTAATTGTTTACTCGCAAACATACGACAAATCTATAGTAGTTAAATGGCTAAATTGTGTGTCAATCCCACATAAACTTGAAATCGGAAAACCAAATTTAATCTATCTCAAGTAAACTCTAATTGTAACAAATATAAAGATAATAATTGGACTAAAGTAACTAACAAAAGCAAATAAGAGTTTAACGACAATTAAACTATCTAAATCCAAATCCTAAAGGTTTAATCTACGAATAAGAAATCAATGCAAAATAAACAAAACACTATCAAATAAGCAAAACACTAAGAATCAAACAAAACACTAAGGCATAGAAATCTACATTCATTAAATCATACAAACTCATAAGCATGATCATGAATTATTTTTTTTCACGTTCCTCATAATAATCTAAAATTCAATATTCGTTATTATGGAAAATATCATCATTAAGCTCTCATGTATAATAAAAAATATATTGTTCCTCCTCACTTCAACGAATTAAAATCAAGTCATTAATTGTATCCACAATTTACAAATCACAACTAATACCCAATTTCAATATTAAACAAGACAAAACTAAGTAAGAAACTAATGAAAACCAATTTAAATCATGAGAGAAGCATGACTAAATTAATGTCCAAATCAATCTCATTAATTAAAGAGGTAGAAACAATTAACATCAAATCCATCATTAAGAAAAATTAATCAAGTCTCTTAATCATGAAATTCTATAATTTAATGAAGTTTCATCCAAGCCTTAGCAAATAAATTTAGCTACTCATTAACCTAAGAAATGAAATCTCCATTAGAACAATTGAAAAGATCAAAATCAAAATTGAGAAAAAATCAAAATTTCTGAACTGCTACAGTACCGATAAACAGTAACCTATTCATCGCCTTCAACCTCCGGTTCGTGAACATTGCTGCTACAGTAACCCGCGAACTGAAAATTTGTTTTCTGCTTCTTCTTCGTTCCTCCGGCTTGGGACTTTATTTCTCTCACTTTCAAAGTGTTCTTTCATCAATTTAGGAGGATGGGCTTCAAGGAATTTGGCTCTGGTTCGTTATAATCTCCCCCCTTCTATGCAATTCTTTGCTTTTAAATAGTTTTCTAGACAACAACTATTTTCCTTGTTTAAGTGCCCAATTCCATCCCAAAATAAGAGCTTCTTACTATGTTTAAGCATTCCTTTTATAAGTTTTCATGTTGCTCAATTTTTTCTCACTTTAATTTTGGTTTCCTTTCTTTATTCTCTCTCGTTCGTGTTCATCAATGGTAGCCACAAAAATCAGCTCTTATTCTTCAATTTTAAACTTTAAACATGTTCTTCATTAGCTAAATTGAAATGGGTATCGAAATGCCTAATTTATTTATTCAAATTCGTATTCAATTTCACCCAAAATCAAGTAACTGTAATTTGGACGTTTATGTCCAAGAACTCGTCCAGATTTCTTCTCTGCTCATTAAGCTCTTTTGTTCATGTCCATATATATTTCCAACATGTCCACAACTCCATAAAGTTGTCCAAGTCACTTTTAAGCATGTCTAGAGTATTGTAAAATTTTCTAAACATCGTCCCCATGCCTTGGGAAGTGTGCATCACCTAAATTACATAAACAGTCATAATTCAAATGTGTAAGACATCTGCAGAACACTGATTTTATTCAATTATACTCCTAATCAATTTACATCACCTAAATTAACTAATAATTAAATCACAGTACTAATATCTATCTTTATATAAATAAACTCTAACTAACTCTTAATTAACCTAATTATACACTAGAAAATAAGGTAGATGATGCACTAAAATAATGTTCAATTAAATATTTTCCAATTTAGAATTTCAATCCTATTTTGTGTTAATTCATTTCTTATTTAGGCTATTTATGTTTTGAATAGGTTAGTTATACCTTAATTGAGTTTACATGTCTAAATAAGCTTCAACAGGATCCAAGTAGAAAAAGGAGTGGAGCCCAACTACCCAAAGCTATTTTAAAAACAAGAATGAGCTCCTAATGGTCTAAACATGCATGGAATGGTCAAACACAACCTTTTGGACCCGTTGGATTTAAGATTTACATAAAGAGAACTAAATTAGGAAAGAAGCTGATTCGGACATATTGACACAACCTTAGTATTTGGATCATATCTTTCTATGTATAATTTGGATTAATACGATTCTGGTAGTATTGGAAAGAAGACTTCCATAGCTATAATTATTAGTTCAGGAAGAAATTCAAAAATTTGAAGATTTATGGGTCAAATCGGGTATGCAAAGGGACAGCTGGTTAACTAACCCGAGGCCATCTCATAGAGAATCTTTTCATTGGTTGTGATTGATATACATAAGAAAAGACAATGAGGCTTATTGGATAATGAAAGGAAGATTGAAAGATACTTATTTGCTAAATAAATTATTTATTTATTTGATTCATTTAGAATTTAATCATTGCCAAGGAAGCAACCAATCAGGCAATCAATCAGGATGCAATCTAGAGATATGATTGGACTTTTCCCTTTGAAGCATCCCCTTCTACTCTTATAAATAGAGGGGTGGATGTGATAGAAGCATCATCCCCTCTTCTTTGGAGCTCTCTTCTCATATTTTTCTTCTCTTCTTTTGTATTTTTATTTTTAGTTTTATTGTAATAGTTTTCTAATCTATCAAGTTAAGGCTAGAGGTGATTTGTAACAATTTAATAAAGTTTTATTCATGTTTCATCAATGGTTTCAAATAAGTATTAGTTATTTGAAGTGATGTTTATTTAGTGTTCTTCTTCTTCTTGTTTCTTTGTGATTTAGATACATAAGATGCTTGAAGGCTCTTCTTCTTGGTCTTTTGTGATTTGGACAGAGTCTTCTCACCATGGGAAGGGACCCACGTGTCATTGGTGGTGCCAATTGCCATCGACACCGGCAATGACATCTTTTTTGGTTGATAGATGATTCTTTAGTCTGTTTTTTTTTAAATAATCATTATTGAGGCCATTTGTTAGTTAATTATGAGTGTTTTGACAAGCCTTGGAAACATAAGTAAATATTAGAACACATGATAAAAGACATGTTAACAAAGGGTAAAGTAAGCCCTAGGTTTGGGCATACCAGGGAAGGTAGTACCCTTATCCTAATGATGATGATTGACACTTAAGGTGTAATGTCCCTGAATTTTCTACGATTTTATGTGATTTTCCTGTTATTTTTCTTGTCATTTTCGGCGGGAAAATTTGATGCTTCGGCGTATTCATATTTATATATTTTTCCCCGTATTTATACCCGTAGAGTCAGGTGTGGGGCTTAGTTGCGGGCCATAGGCTTCGCTACGCGCTTATGGCACAAATTATGGAGGTGCAACACGTGAACGGTAAGTGAATGCGTATTAGGGACATAGATGTAAAAATAAAAAAGAATATGTATATAAGTATCAAATCCGATCTTCGGATTTGAGGAGAAACTTCCCATAACATTTCACGTCTAGTAGCATTGTGAGCAAACCCGAGGTTGATTCCGGTCGCTCCGTTCTCCCTCCTCCATCGTCAAATTTTGCCGATTCTTGTCAGGATCCTCCTTGCCTCACCACCATGAGTCCGTAGATACCGGCTATGACCGCCATCATGGCCTCTTCGCTCCTCCACGAGGTACCAAACTTTTCTTCGGGTTTTTCTTCCTTCAAATCCCGTTTTTTGAGCCATGGGGATGCGATTTTGATGTCGTTTGTGGTTGCCCTCAATTAGACTTATGTTTGTTTGTCCGCTAGGAACCCATAGGCGCTGGCTAGAGCCACTGCCGTGCTTTCTTCGCTCCGTTGTGAGCTACCGGTCTTTTGGTCTGGTTTTTGTTACTATTTGCATCTCATTGTCCGTGGGATTTTTTGGATGCTTGTGTGTTTTCGATCGTCGTCCGGCCACCAGTAGGATTCCGTCTAGCCTACCTTGACCCGGTGTTGGTTGATGGTTTCCGTTTCCAACCCCGCTTCACCCTTATTGTTTTGCTCCACCCTATTAGACGCTTTGGGTGCGTCTCGGGTCGTTAGAATCGGTGAGCAGTGGGGCATTTGGCCATCGTGGGCTCTGCCCCTGCTCGGCGACAGTGAGGGCCAGCCCCTTTTGGCCCAATTTTATACTCCACTCGGAACGGGCCGCTTGTCATTACCCTATACCGTGCAAGATGCACAGCCGCCCGCACCATGGGTTTTGGTTGTGGGTGGCTATTGGCGATGTCGCCATTTTGATTGGCCACTGCTAGGGGCCTTGGCCCTGTCAGCCTTTGGTGGGCCTTGGGCCGCCTCCATTCAGCCCTCTCCCCCACCCCTTTGGGCCGCATGTGTATGTAACCGCGTGTGCATGTGGCCACGCGTGCGTTTCTAGGTTTAGGCGCCAATTTGTGCCGCCTGACCGGCGGATGGCTCCGTCATCATTTGAGTTGACCACTAGAGCCTTCTCCACCTCTCCTCTATCCTCGAGCGTCGCCCCATGCCCTCCGCCCTTATGTGGGCCTTTGTTGACACGAAATCGCCACCGTTGGGTGCTGTCCACGACCGATTTCACCGTCTTGCGGCCGATCTTCAGTGAGTAACCATTGACTTCTGGTCGCACCGCCACTTATGTTGGCATGACATTTCTCCCAGCTGCCCCTAGTGTGCCACCGTGGATCGCGGATATTGCCGCATTGACTTCTAACACCCTGTTTGGTCATGATTGTTTCTGGCAATTCCTAAAATCCTCGAGATGGCAACTCTCTCAGCTAGGCAATGCCTTTGACCGCTAACTCTGCTGCCGACGCTGCCACTGTCATGTGCTCGCCATCAAGCGTCATGATTACGAGGTAGGGGAGCTTTGAACTCGTAATTTCATGATAGCATGCTTTGAATGAATAGCAGCATGCTAGGACTATATGATTGAATGCTATGGATGTTAAATCAGATCCGTTTGCATGATGTAAAAGGATAAATTATGTCATGCTGAAATGCTATGACATGCATATGGGTCGTAAGCATATTTGAAGTATGTATGGAATGTGTGTATGTGCTAGTGATGGCTAGCGTGTATGTTTGAAGTATGTACGTATGTGCTAGTGATGGCTAGCATGCATGTTTGAAGTATGTATGTATGTGCTAGTGCTGGCTAGCGTGTATGTTGAAGTATGTAGGTATGTGCTAGTGATGGCTAGTGTGTATGTTTGTAAGCTACATATGTGGAATCTGTATGTGCTAGTGATGGCTAGTGTGTTTGTTGGTAAGCTTCGTATGTGTATGTATGTGCTAGTGACGGCTAGCGAGTATGGATGTTTATGTTTGTGCTAGTGATGGCTAGCGAGTATGGATGTGTATGTTTGTGCTAGTAATGGCTAGCGAGCATGTTTGTAAGTTACATATGTATGAAAGTATGTGTATGTTATACATATGTGTGATAGACATATGTATGATGGCTATTTGCCTATGCTATGGATATGTGTAAGTGTATGTGGGCAGAAGTATGGGCGATGGGCAGTAAGAGGTGACAGAGGTTTCGTCTGGATTTGGATATGGATGTGGATGCGTAAGCATATGATGTAAAGCAGAGGATATAAGTTTGATGGGTGAGGATTGGAGCGGTTTGTTTGGCTTGGATCAGAGCATATGTTGGGGGACTGTCAGATAGTAAGAGTGTGCATAATTGTACAAGCATAACGTACAAGTTATGAAGTGAAAAGTAAGCTCAATAACTAAGGTATTAGTAAGAGGGTGATAACTGGGTTTGGCTCTGAGGAGCTTCATTTGATGATGTCAGTGTAAGATGATTTGGCCATAAGGTGGATGGCGAAGTATGTAAGACTATAAGATTTTGGTGTATGATGAGTTTTGTTGAGATATGGACGGGTTAAGGAAGTCTGCTGCCCTGACGAACTAGGGTTTCGGATTGGGCTCAGCTTCGGTTTGATCAGTGGAGCACAATACATTTGAGTGCTTGTGTAGCATAATTGTACCGCATAATTTACTTAATTCAAACTTGAATTATAAGCACAACTAATGATAGCATTGTGAGTTTGAGACCTAAGGGTTCGACGGAATGACTTCCGTGTTTGAGCTAGCCGAAATGAGTTGGCTGAGCATTTCTCATGTCTTGCCATGGTGTTTATCCTGCGGGATGTTGTCTGTGTGCTGTTTTGAGCACCAGACGTCTGATGCTTTGTTGAGAGCGATGTATGTTTCCGATTTAGTCTATGTGCTATATGAAGGCCCAGACATCTGATGCTCTGTTGAGAGCGATATATGCTTTCGATTTAGTCTGTGTGCTGTATTAAGCCTAGACGTTTGATGCTCTATTGAGAGCACTGTATGATTTCCACCCAAGAGTGGCATTGGCAATATAAGACCCATTATAGTGGGCAATTCTATGGCACTATAATACCCATTATGGTGGGCAATTCTATGGCACTATAAGACCCATTATGGTGGGCAATACTATGGCACTATAAGACTCATTATGGTGGGCAACTGTATGACCCCTTATGTGTGGGTGTTTATGTTTGCACACTCAGGTAAGTAGTATCATGGACCTACTCTTACCTATTTGATCATGTGCCCCATGAGCACTGGTGTGCCTTACCTTTAGAAAAGTCCATAGCGTCTAGTCACTCCCCAGAGGTTAAGGTGATGCCCCTGTGGCATTCTTTTCCATCTCGACACTAGAACTTATTAGTTGTAATGAGCTTTAGCGGTCGATAGTATGTGTACATCTGTGAGAGTATGAGTATGAGCACGACTATAAGAGTATGAGTATGTGCATGATTGTAAGAGTATGAGTATGAGTACGACTGTAAGAGTATGTTTCTGAGTAAGATAATAAGTGTAAGATGTATGAGTAAGGTCGTACGAGTAAGTGTAAGTTGTACGAGTAAGGTCGTACGAGTAAGTGTAAGATGTACGAGTGAGGTCGTACAAGTATGTGTAAGTTGTATGAGTATGTGTACGATGATACGAGTAAGTTTGTAAGACCCTGGATAATGGTGTTTGTGTAAGTTTAATTTGATGGTATGATTTTGGCACGGTGGTGCATTTGGTATGATTTTGGCATGATGGTGCATTTGGTATGACTGTATGCGTATGTGCATGATTATGATATGCATGTTTGCTTCATGATGAGTTGCATGAACACATCTATGTATGGATTTACTGAGTTCACTGTTTAGAACTCCCCTACTGGGTATTTTCTACTGAGTATGAAAATACTCATTACCCTACTTTTTAGCCCCGTTGTTCGGGAGTCTTTTGTAGGTTTGTGATGGATAGCTTCTGGAGATGGATGCTCATTTCAGCGGTGGATTGATTCCCGTTGACTCAGGTATATGCTTGACTTACTATGAGTAGTATTTGTGCCACGATCTGATGTATTGGGTGAGACGAACATTAAGATGTTTATGTATTCTAGACTTTAGTTTGGATTAGATTGTGGACTGTTATGGGACATGCACTCAGGGATGCCTAGGAGAGATTTGTATTTAAAGTCTATGATCATAGCAATTTATTCGTACGTTTATTTTTAAGTAGCGTCTGTGGATGTTTGGTTTTGCCGTACGATGTTTGATCGAATGAGTAACATTTGATTGGGAAAAATCAATGTGTTATGTTTTAAATTATAAAACTATTTTCATAGGTTTCATATTTGTCATTTTTCCCGATTTATAGCAGTTATATTGCAAAAAATTTCTGTGAATTTTGAGGAAAATGTATGAAAAATCTCGGGCGTTACATAAGGTCATGAGCACCAATTGTTAGTTTAGTCTTTAAGAATGAGTCTTTTTAGCCACATAGAAGAATGTCATAGTATTAAACAAGACCTTGGGTTTCTGGCTCGCCGAGGCTTGGGAGTTTGATTGTTGTGAGCCTCTATCTGAGCTCTGGAGTTGGTTCGAATGAGTACGTAGTCTCTTACAAAAGACATGATTCGAATCCAACACAAATTGGGGTCTAAATAATCATGGTAGGCTGAGATTCTTGATTGTGAGATTAATATCCTTCAATCTTTGAGCGTCACCACAATACCTCTAATCCAAAATGCCAATGCATAGATGACTATAAGAGGTGGCTTTCTATCGCATGGATTGATATGCTACTAGCATAAAAAAATAATGTCAAACAATCACACAAGAGATTTTTAACATAGAAACTTGTTAAATTTTAAGTGTTTACTAGCAAGCGCATGAATCAAAGGTAGAAGAGCACCTAAAAGAGGTTGATCCCACATAGACTTGAAAATTATTAAACCAAATTTTAATCTAATCAAGTCTAACTCTAATCTAGTTAACAAATTATCAAGTAATCGCCTACTATAAAAACCTAAAACAAATAAGAATGAAAAGCAAAGTAAATAACAGAAGTAAAATTGCCGAAATTATAAAAAACAAGTAATAGAATTCAAAATTAAATCTAAAAACTAACAAGAATCTAAACTCTGAGTATCAATTTAAACTAACAAAGAAATATCAAACAATTCAAATATCTAATTAACCAAATTACTAAAATTACCAAAATTTTAAAAAGCACGTAATAAAATTCAAAATTAAATCTAAAAACTAACAAGAATGTAAACTCTCGAGTATCAATTTAAAATACCAAAGCAATCTCAAACAATTCGATTATCTAATTAACTAAACTACTAAGGCATGGGAAGCCACACAAATTAATTTATAAAGAGTCATGTCCATGATTATTGATTCAATTTCCATACTATCTCATAACACATTAGAATTCGATACCATGTAGTATGTAAAATATCATCATTAAGCATACTTTCAAGAGTAAAAATTATGTTCTCCTTCGCTTAGTAAGATTAAGATTAAAATTAAGTCCATAATTGTATCCACAAGATGCAAATCACAATTAATACCCAACCCGAATTGAAGAGTTAAAAATCCAAGCATCTAACTAGTAAAAACCACCTCAAATCATAAGAAGAACATGATTAATCTTATATCAAAGATAGAGAGAGTTTAACATTTGAAAATAGGTGGAATAATCAAACATTGAAGCACATGTTAAAGAAATTTAATCAACTCTCACGATCATTAATCCATACAAATTGATAAGGCTTTATCTTAGCCTTAGATGAAAAACTTAGCTACTCATTAACCTAAGAATGAAAACCATAATCTCCATTCAATTAAGTAGAAAGAAACTTAAAATTTAGAAAAAAAAATCAAGAAAATTCAAAATTTTCAGACTGCTACAGTATTGATGAACATTAACTACGTGTTACTGTTTATCGTCTTCAACCTCTAGCATGAACAGTACTGCAACAGAAATTTGCTTCTCTGGTTCTTTCTACTTTGCTTCATCTTTAGACTTTAATTGTAAATTTTCAAGCTCTCTTTTTGCCCATTTTTGTGGATGGAACTGAGTGATTCTCCACTGTTTCATTTTATTCTTCTCAACTCCAATTTCAACATTTTGCCCTGTTTATAAACTTGCTGGGCAAAACTATTCTTGCCTTGTTCATTCTCCATTCCGTCACTCTTTTCTTCCTTTTCATTGATTCATCTTTCTCTTCTACTTTGATGCACTAAAATAATGTTCAATTAGATGTTTTGAAATCTTGAATTAAATCATATTTTGTGTTAATTCACTACTTATTTGAGCTATTTATATTTTGAATAGGTGAGTTGAACCTCCGTTGTGTTTACATGTCCAAATGGGCTTCGATAGGATCTAAGTGGAAGAGGATGTGAAGCCCAACTACCTAACGCTATATAAGGGTCAAGAATGGGCTCTTAAAGGTCTAAGAATGCATTGAATGGTCAAACACAACCTTGTGGATGCATTGGATTTCATATTTGCTTCGAGAGAACCAAATTCAGGAATAAACTATTTTGGATTTCATATTTCGGTTATATCTTTCTATGTATATTTTAGATTTTATATAATTCTAGTGGCATTAAAAAGAAGACTTTTGTGGCTACAATTACTATTACAGGAAGAAATTCATAATTTCGAAGATATATAGGTCAAATATGATATGCAAATGGACAAATAGTTTAATTAACCCGAGGCCAATACATGGAGGATCTTTTCACTGGTTGTAATTTATATACATAAGGAAAGATAATAAGGCTAATTGGATAACTAAAGGAAGACTAAAAGATACTTATTTGCTAAATAAATAATTGATTTATTTAATTTATTTAAAATCTAATTATTACTAAAGAAGCAACCAATCAAACAATCAATCAGGATGTAATCAAGGGATATGATTGGACCTACCCCTTTAAAAAACCCCTTCTACTCCTATAAATAGAGGGGTTGGCATGGGAGAGGCATCATCCACTCCTCTTTGAAGTTCTCTTCTCCTATTTTCTTCTCTTAGTTTATTATAATGGCTTCTTAAGCTTCTTAGTTAAGGCTAAGGATGAAGCTTGTACTCGATGTTTAATGACTTTTTTTATTCAAGTAAGTTCTTTATTATTTTAAATTAATTTTACATATTTAAGGAGTTTATAATCTATATAATTATTTGATTCGGTGTTTACGAAATGCACACCGGATGCTTATAATTCCCTTTGATTATATACTTAATGCTTTTGCATAAAAACAATCAATTAATATTGTCCTATTCCAGATTTCTTTAAGAGTTAAATTTTTCGATTGAGACGAATTTTTATTTGATCTTAATTGAGTTATTGTTTGAATCAAATATACATTAGAGATTTATTACAAGTGGATTTTCGATGCCTTAACATTTTCTCTTTGATTGTCCCTTATTTTCTATTTTACTTTCGTTCTCTATTTTTTTTTGTAATCTTGTTTATTGCACAAGGCTTTCCTTGTGGATCAACCTTGTCTACTACAATTGGCAAGTAAAAAAATCTTAATTTGACTACTTCATAGTCTTGGTTTGGACGTAACAACATGCTAGCCATAAGAAGCACCTTCCTTTTATTGTTGGCCTCCCTTTTTGGACTGCCGGACTCCTCTTTGTTTTATGAGATTCATTGCTTCAGAACTGTTTTTTGCTAGATGTATTTTTCTCTTCTTCTGCTCCCATGTTTTTTGCTTTGACTTCTTTTGGATATGCTTGGACTCCTAATTTTTCTACATCTCATCATGACAGCTTTAAACCAATCATGTCCCTTCTTTTAATTTCCAATTTAGCCTTACGCTTGATGAACCATATGGACTGATGCAAGCCTACCTTTAAGTTAGCCAATTAAAAACTTTTCAAGAGAATTTAATATACAAATAACCTAATGATACCATCCCAACTATCTCCTTCTCAAACAAACCTCTCTTTGGTTCCAGTTCCAACTACTGAGCCAATCCAAAATCCACCGTGAAGATTTTTTAGGCTCATCAAACTTCCCCTAATTTTCTTTCCTTCAGTATAGCTAGCACGGCACCTTTCATTTTTTTTGAAACTTCTTCTCTATTGTCTGACAAAAACTTTCCAAAATTCTATTTGGGAACATGTGAATTGTTCTACACATTACCCAACTCAACGAGAAGTGTGTCTTACCTATAAAACATAAACAATCATATTTTAGGCGTGTAAGACATAATAGAATACTGATTTTATTCAAATAAATGCCTAAATAAGTAACATCACCTGAATAAATTAATAACTAAATCACACTACTAATATCTATCTTAACAGACATAAATTCTAATTAACCTAATCATATACTAGCAAATAAGGCAAAAAGGCATATAAAATGTATAAAAACCATGTGTATCAAAACCCAACAAAAAAACAAGCAACCAACCCTTGATTGATTAAATAATGCTCTATGAAGCTTAAAGACTTACAAGACACAAAGTTACCAAATCTCTAGATGTCTATCCTTTTTATTGGTTTCTCTCAAATTTATTCAAAGATGTTTGAAGGAATTTAGCACAAAGACTCCCAATTTTTCCTCTCAAAATAATTTTCCATCATTATCAATTGTGTACTCTTTAGGTCCTTAAATAGTTGTCTAAGTCTATTTAGGTCTTTGTCTTTTAATTGGAAATAAACTGCTCTCATAATCACCTATTTCAAGTAACTATGCTATAGTGTGATTGATCATTCTACTACGCGATCAATTGATCCCTATTTTGTCTTCAAAACCCTAGCATGTGATTGATCATTCACTGTTTTAGACCACATGAAATTCACTCCAATTGATCTTTTCTGAAAAAAATCTCAAATTTCAATTAAGACCGATCAATTGCTAGTTCAAGGCTGATCAATTGCTTATGAGCTTTTTGTCATTTTTCTTCCATTATTTTTCAAACACAAGTAAGGTATTTCTACTAAAAATCTAAGAATTTGTGATAGTGTGTGTGATTTTTACCTCTATTTCTTCTTAACTTCAATCACACTAAGTCTTCTAACTTGAATCTTCAAAGCATGCTTGCTCCAATTGTTCAAGTCATTCAATTTCAAATCTTACTTGAAACATCACTCATCGAATCAAATGTCGTAAGCCTTAATTACACTTGAACAGACATCGTTTGGATCATCAAAATATAGTCAATACTCATACATGTGTCATATATGTTCTTACAATCTCCCCTTTTGGTTATTTATTGACAAAACACTACGAAGTATGAAAAAAAAAAACTAAACTCTTGACTTTATGTGTATTAATTTTGTAGTTATACTAATCATGACTTAACTAAACTTGACTCTTCTATGACTTTAAAAGACCATTTGGAATTGAACTTCTAAAGCCTTACAACCAATAATTAATATGTACACTTTGAAATAGTAATTGTATAGAATCAGTCTAAAAAGTGTAATTAATCACAATAAATGATTTTCAATAATTTTGCTCCCTCTTTTGCTCAAAAATAGTAAATAAGTAAATAAGAAATATAAAAATCAACAATTAATTCACATCAAGTCAAGTTAATCATAATAAAGGCATATCAAATATCCACAATATGAACCATATGTCTCAAAGGTCAGAATAATCAGTTTCAAGATGCATATGATCAGAAAATAAAGAGTATATATCCTGAACTTGAACTGACAAAATCATAAAGAAAATATACAATCAAATATCCTTGTCATTAGTGGAGGTGACAGCCTAGAATCAAATCATGTCCATCATCTAATCAAAACACTCATGTACCTTGCTTCGAAAAGCCGAAAACTCCCAATAAGACATGTATTGTGGGACTGTGACTCTGTAAGATCATCAGGGTAATCTATAGCTTTCATGCGACATCTCAGTCTCCTCTCCTCCTAAAGATCCTCCCCCTCAAGCTGCTCACCATCATGAGATCGTATTCTACAAGGAATAGAGAACATCTCAAACTCTAAAACCTCTCCTCTAGGAATACGTACACCTTGCGCTAAAAAGATGTGTGATAGGATGTGTGGGAAGGCTAGTATCTCATGGGAGTGACACTACAACAAAAAAGACTATTAGTGATGCATTTATGCATTGCTAATAACTATTAGCGACACATATAAAGTGTCGCCATAAGCATCAAAAAAAGTATAGTCACAACTACTATTTAGTGACGTATACTTCAAAAGTCGCTAATAGTGCAATATTAGCGACGCATATATTTTTTTGCGACACATAAACGAACGTAGCAAATGAGACAATATTAGCGATGCATATTGACTTACGTCGCTAATATTTATTCTTAGCGGCGTTCCGTATGCATCGATAATATTAAAATATTATTTTAAAAAAATAAAAATTTTATCGATTATTAATTGTTTGAAAATAAAAAATAAAATATAGTTATTAGCGACGCTTATATAAGTGTCACTAATAAAAAAGAAAAAATATTAGCGATGCTTTGGAAAGCGTTGCTAATATACGAATTTTTTTTAAAAAAAACTACAGGTTTCAGCCGATTGCAGCCGGAGCGGAGAGAAGGGGGATGGGAGGAGGAGCTGGCCGATTGTGGCTGGAGTGGAGAAGAAGAGAGCAAGGGAGAAGAAGGGGGAGCGGGGAGTCTCCAGCCCCAATTGGCTGGAGTGGAGAAGAAGGGAGAGGGGGGTGGCTCCAGCCGGAGCTGAGAAGAAGGGAGAGTGGGGAGGCTCCGGCCGATATTGGCTGGAGCGGAGGGGGGAGGTAGAAAGGGAAGGAGGGATGAAGAAGAAGGGGGAAGGAGGGCACTGGCCAGAGCAAGGAGGGGGAAGCGGGTGGTGGCAGAGCATGGCCGGATCATGAAGGGGGAAACGGCGGCAATGGGGCGCGACCAGAGCATAGAGGGGGAGGGGGGTGGTGGGAGGGGGAGAGGGGTTATATAACCGCGTGTGCGAAATTTTCGCCGGCGCGGTGGAAATTTCGCACATGCTGGCAAAACTTTCGTCAGTGCGGGGCGAAAAAATTAGCTTATTAGCGATGTCTAATCTATATGTCGCTAATAAGCGACTTAGTAGCGACACATAAAATATGTGTGGCTACTAGGTTGATTATTAGCGATATTTAAAATTATACGTCGCTATTAAGCAACCTATTAGTGACGCATATAGTATGCATCACTAATGATATATTTTTTTATTTATTTATCTTCTCTATCTCCTCCCTCCCTCTCTCTCCTCTCTCCCTTCCTATCTCTCATTTCCTCTCTCTCTTCCTTTCTTTCTCTCTCTCATTTCCTCTCTCTCTCTCTCCCTCTCTCTCCCCTCCTCTCTCTCTCCTCTCTTTCTCTCCTCTCTCTCTTCCCCCTCCTCTCTGTCTCTCCTCTCTCTATATCTCTTTTATCCCCTCTCTCTCCTCACTCTCTCTCTCTATATTAAATTCAATTTTTTTTTAAAAAAAGCTATTAGCGACGCATACGTGGCTAATAGTATAGAGTATTAGCAACGCATAGCTCTATATGTTGCTAATACACTATACAATTAGTGATGCATATATGTATCCGTCATTAATACCTAGAGTTATTAGCGATGCCGCTAATACTTTTTTAAAAAAAATAAAAATAATCTCCCCCTCTCCCTCCTCTCTTTCTTCTCTCTCTCACCTCTCTCTCTCTCTCTCGTTCCCCTCCTCTCTTTTCCCCCTTCTCTCTCCCCCTTCTCTCTCTCTCTCTCTCTCCCCCCTCTCTCCTCACTCTCTTTCTATCTGTTTTAATTTCTATTTTTTTAAATAAAAAAATACTATTATCGACGTATACGTGTATTCGTCGCTAATAGTATAATGTATTAGCGACATATATACTATATTATTCGCGACGCATACATGTATGTGTCGCTAATGCCGAGAGTTATTAGAGACGCATACCTATATGCATCGCTAATACTTTTTAAAAAAAATTAAAATAATCTCCCCCTCTCTCTCCCCTCGGCTCTATCTCTCCTCTCTCTCTCTCTCTCTTCCCCCTCTCTCTCCCCTCAGCTTTGTCTCTCCTCTCTCTCCCTTCTCTCTCCTCCTCTCTCTCTATCTGTTTTCATTTTATTTTTTTAAAAATAAAAAAAAATTGTTATTAGCGACGTATAGCTCTATACGTCGCTAATACACTATACTATTCGCGATGCATACACATATGCATCGCTAATACCGAGAGTTATTAGCGACGCATATACATATGCGTCGCTAATACTTTTAAAAAAATTAAAATAATCTCTCCCTCTCTTCCCTCTCTCTCCCCTCCTCTCTCTCCCTTCTTCTCTCTCCCCTTCTCTCTATCCCTCAACTCTCACCCCTCCTCCCTCTCTCTCTCTCTCCCCTCTCTCCTGACTCTCTCTCCTTCCTCTCTCTCCCCTCTCTCTCTCCTTCCTCTCACTCCCCTCTCTCTCTCCTCTCTTTCTCCCCTCTCTCTCCTCCCTCTCTCTCCCCATCTCTCTCTCCGCTCAGTCTTTCTCTCCCTCTCTTCCACTCTTTCTCTTCCTGTCTCTCCCTCCCTCCTTTCTCTCTCTTATATTATAAATTATATCTTAAAATTAATAAGAAAATTTTAAAAATAAAATATATTATATTTAAATAGTAAAAGTTTAATCTATTATTGACACTACCTTTTATTGAAAATTTAATACTTATTTATTATTTATACCAATAGTCAATATTGGAGAAAATATATTATCTTTAAAAGCGTCGCTATTATCAATACTATTAGCTACGCTTGTTCGCTAAAAGTTCTAAATTTTTAATTTTTATTTTAAATTCAAAATTATTAGCAATGCTTTTATACAAGCGTCACTATTGTTAAAAATATTAGCGACTCTTAAGAAAAAACGTGGCTAATAGTTTTGATTTTTTTAAAAAAAAATTAATACGTATATCTTTTAGTGATGCTTTGATATTCAGCGTCGCTAATATATGACTATTAGCAATGCATAATATAAAGCGTCCCTATTAGTAATTTTTTGCGACACTTTTTTATGTGTTACAATTAGTAGTTTTTAGCGACACTTATTTTTGCGTCGTTAATAAAAGCGTCACTAATAGTACATTTTTGTTGTAGTGTGATACTAAACAAACATACACATGAAAGTAAAAATAATAGAGGGTAAGTGAAGATGGCACTCTAGCTTGGAAATCAGATTATCTGGGCCATGGTCATCCATCAACTCCTTTCATGGCCCCAAATGTTATAATGAGCTATGATGTGAAGCATCAATGGGAGTCATGCTATGCGCCCTGATAGAGGTGTCCAAAGATCGATCTCTCTCCAACCCTAGAGACGACCAGTAATGCTAATATCCTCTGGTAAATCAAAACCCTTGAATAATGGACAACATATGGCTGATTGATCAAAACCCATAGCCTCTACCACCACATCTATAGTGATGGTGATAGCTGTATCATTTACTAGAGTCAAGTGATCCAAGCTATCCAATGCCAAATAAGATTGTCAGACCAATTGGGGGTAGACAAGGGGTGGGGTTGTGGAAATGCTAGAAAAATATGAAGCCCACTGAGATCTCTGCACTAGCCAACCTATACACTCCATGTCGGTCTCTATTACTACTGAACGATCAAACCTAATGGACCTAAACCTAGGTGGAGGCTCAGACGCAGATGCAATCGATGCGTGAGAAGTACTCGCCTAAGAAGTACTTTGTTGTCCTCTAGCTATTTAGATATAAATAAAATAAAATCTAGGCTGATACAGAAGCTAGGCATGTAAAATAATCAAATTAAATATCCTAGAACTTTTCAAAATTTTAAAGGTATTATGCCCAAAATCTTGAAAATTCTAAAAGTACCTCTCGTGCAAAAAACTAACAGATTTGTTCCGAATTTCACTATGTTGCAAAGAATTGAATTTGAAACACTTTATTCAACTATAATGACATGCAATTTAGCCTCGAACAAAATGAATTTTAAGATTTCATAAAAAGGGCAAGTTTTCAAAATTTTCAAAACTCACATTCATGAAAAATCGAAAATTAACTAATAAAATTGCATGAAAACTTAAAAAAAATAAATCTAAGCCTAATGAATAAATCTAGCTCAAAACATGCTGTAATCCATTGAAACACCTCAAAATAAAAATTGAGGATATGACACTTTTGTAATTTGGGTGTGGCTCAAGTCGTCTTGAAATCAGTTCAATCTACCCAAAATCACACCAAATTCATCTCATCCACATCAAGGTGAAACCTCTGTTATGTACCGAACTAAGGGTACTAGGGTCCACCTTTGGGCTTCATTTGGTTCATTAGAGATGTTTGCTTGTCAATTAAAATGTCTTTATTGATTATTAATAATGGGCTCTAGACTTATTGTTAGGAGGCCCATTAGGATTATCTATATAATGTAAGGACTATGCCTTAATCTCAATTAGTAAAAAATTAATCCAAATTTAGTCCTCTATCCTTTTTACCCTTCTTTTTTCTTTTTTCAGCTGCCACACTGATGTGGTCCTTTTTTCCCTTCTCCTACCCTCTTTCGTCTACCACTTCTTCCCTTTTTTGGCTCCACATTGATGTGGTTAACATACCACATCATTGGTTTTAAAACTTGTTGCTGCCACTGCTTGTTCATCTGCTACCTCCACCGGATCCGCCGCCCCCACTACTTGTAGCTATGATGGAAGGTGTTTGGCCCTTGCTGCTGGCTCTGCCCAGTCTAGCAGACGCCTAGGCTCTGCCCTACTGCCGGCTCTATCTCCTACAATAATCAGGCCCAGTTGCCATTCTGGGAGGGCAATTCTTATTCCGCCCACTCCTCCTTCACCAACCTTCCACCTCAACTGTAGTAATTGGGGTCAACCTGTAACACCCCATATTTTATGACAAAAATTTTATGATTTATTTTATTAAGTTTATATTTTTGGGTTATTGGTGACCATCGACATGTTAATGGACTTTCCGACAGAATTCTAGAAATTTATATTGCTGGACTCATTAACCTGTAGATGAAGCAACCAACTGTAACTGCATGTATGCAATTAATTCGGAGTACAAGGTAGTTGATAATTTTTGGATTCTAGGGATAGTCATGATAATATTTAAAGCTCGGAAACAGTTTTGGAAGGGGAAAAGGAGACTTGTAGTTGGAGAAGAGGGTGGTGTTCGATTGAGAGTGAAGCGAATGCTAAGGGTTTAAGTGGAATTTGCGTTTCAAGGTCAAATCACTTTCCAAACCTGCAGTTTTGTTCGAACTTATGTGGTTTTGGATTTTCTTCAAGTTCTTCATAATTTGTTTTTGACAAATTGTTAGTCAAAGTGAAATCTTTGAGTTTTATATGATCCAATGGCAAGTCCACATTTTTACTATATTACGACTGAAACTATGGTTTGGGTCAATGATTTCTTCTTTATGAAAAGGCTTTCAAGGAATTTATATATGTAAATCGTTTTCCAAAATGAATGAGAGCAATTGTTCATCTTTCTAAATGTCATCAAAATTATTGACCTGTCGGTGATTATGCAAACAGAAGGAGGGAGATAAATAGTGTTCATGCATGCATGAGCAACAAGCATGCTATTTTGGTCATCTACAGTGTGGATGATGCGTTGATGAGGCATGGGTGAGATTGGCAGAATAATTATATTCTAGTGCCGATAAGGTTCGACGTGTCAATGAAATCAACAATGGTCATCAGTGAGGTTGCCAACTTGTTTATGATGGAATCTGGCATTTTGTCAGTAAAGTTTGGCATGTTAGTGAACTCACCGATGATTATTGGTGAGGAAACCGACTGGCCCAAAAGGTTACTAATGGAGCCTCATAACTACTATCGACAAGGTTAGATGTGTCGATGAACCCACTAATGGTCATCAGTGTGGTGACCGATGCGTAGGTAAGGTTGCAGATGGAACATATGAGTTATGGATTTTATTGTGATTATAGCAAGAGTATGCTTTGGTAAATATGATGGATATTGAATGGTTTTCAATTTTTCATGTGATGTGGTTGAAGGATCAATTATACATATATTATTTAGGGGTTAGTAAACCTTAATGCATGCATATGAGATTCTTAATTATGATGTATGGGTACCCAAAGACAATGCATAAAGTCATAGGAAACCTTAGTGCCTTGGCTCCAAAAGTGAGTCATTAGCCAATAGACATAAAAGGTTTAGTATGAAATAAGACCAAGGTCTTCTGATTCTCTAAGCATGGAAGTTATGTAGAACCGCTTCCCTGGCTCAAGAGTCGAGTTTGAATTGGACAACATTAAAAGATGACTGGTTCTGCACAATGCAATACAAAAGGTTTCGATGATCATGGAAGTCAGAATCTCAGCACTAGGGTCCATAAGCCCTACTGAGCCTTTACTTTATGGCATGTATAGAGTGAAGGAGACTTCAAAAAATTTGAGGTCATAATGTGATAGCCAAATATCTAGTAGAGTGGAGCTCCTAGATGATGTCAGTGTCTAGAGAACCTTTGTGAAGGGTTTTACTCATGAATGGAATAACTAACATGCAAGGTATGCACTCTTTTAATTGTGATAAATTATCTGGTTTAGAATTCATTGGTATGCTGATCGAATCTTTATGTTTATTTTAGATTGCTATCCTATTGAATATTCTTGTATACTCAGCATCCGTTGTGGTGCAGGTGTTCGGGTTGAGATTAGACGATATTGGGAAGGCTGTAGCTGTAGTACATATCTACTTTTCTATTATGGAGCTTCTTCAGCTAGGTTTTACTAGGCACATGAGTTCACCATTTTACTTTCAATGGTTTACATTATTAACTGACAACAATGATCTTTTGGATCATGTGAATATTTTAATGTATAAGTTATCTAGATTCTTATTAAAGTTGTTAGTATCACACTAAAAGATTGTGAAAGTTGATGATCCTCATGCCCCTAATCTTCTATTTTAATGATTTAGTTTGTATATATTGACTGTTGAATTTAACAAGGAAGAATGGATATTTGTGTTATTTTCTTTTAAAGAGAAGGAAAAATATACTTCATGAAAATTATATGTGGAAATTAGGGGTGTGACCTAACCTCTACGCAACCATGCCACCGTTCCTCCTTGTAGGAGGAATCAAAATCCAGATCCCTATCCAACTAGAATTCTGGCTTGGGAATCATGTATGGCGCCACCTACTTGTCGGAGCCCATGACAAAGGCGAGAGGAGAAAAGCTGAAACCTTTGGCCTAAGGCCTCCTCTCCTCTTCCCTCGCTAGGCTATCCATCACCTTGTATGCCATGGGGTCCCAGACTAAGTAGGACCTTGCCATCCTCCCCAATCGCGAGTCTGCTGCCAACAAAATGATATAGGCCAGTCTCTGATACTTCCTGTCCACCTTGATTCCAGCCCACATTCCATTGACTCGATGGGTCAGGCCCTGCTGGTGGCTTGGGAGGCCATGAGCAGCTTCAAGGAATAGCAGCGGTAGGGCTTGGAGAACCATGCATATGGCATGATTTTTTCTGCCAATGGCTACACCCAAACCTTCGGCCTGACCATGGACCTCCACCTTGGACCTCCTTGGCACCCCTGCTTCATCTAGAGCTCAGTTGCTACAACAATGCCACTTCTGCTAATTGTGGCTACCTCAATCTGTCACTTCCACTATCCCCTTGTTCACCGGCCGGCCTCGACTCACTGCGCCACCCATCTCCTCTACAACCATCAAATTTCCATTGGCCGCTACTGGAGCTCTTCCACCATGATCCTCAAATTCTTGACATAAATTGTGACTCCATTTTCATCTTGTCCAACCACTTCACCAAAAATTTTGTGCACTAACATTTGGTGGCACTAAGCTCTACACTTGTGCTAGGGCTTCCTTGAGGAAAAGATGGGAGCAATAGTTCGGAAGATTTCTATTGAGCTAAACTTTAAATGGATCCAAGCAAGCCCAGGTGCACACCGCCCACTTGCTTGGTTGATTCTCACATATTTGCTCTATTTAGAAACAAACATCAATCAAAGTTGATCAAAAACATAAATAAATCCTTAGCTATTACTTGTGAGTTTAATGCCCTTCAATCTATGAAGGTCGTCATAGTGCCTATAATCTAAAACACCTATTTATGAAGAACTACAAGATGTGGCCTCATATTGTAGGAATAGTGTTATGACCCTGATTAGCTTTCTTATATTAGTCTTCTTTCCTACTAAATGAAGTAGGAATTGGTGTTCTTTAGCTTAGGAGTAGTTTCTTTATTTCGGCAGGATTACTATTTAATTTCACTATAAATTGCAGTGCACAACCAGATTATTAATTGGTGAATCAGATTCAAAAAATAGTTTAGTTATTTTTGCTCTTCTCTCCATTCTCCTCTCCTCTTTCTCTCAATTTTCCCTTTGTAGACCTCCTAGTCTACATCTTTGGTTGCTGAAGGAGATCTTGCTCCCTGTGGCCGCCAACCCTCTCGCCTACCGCCATGACTGGGTCTCATTGGAAAAGATCACTGCCTGCCACCAAGTCTTCCCCCATGGAGAGAATCCCTTGGCCCTCCACGATGTGCTTGTCTCATACTCCTCCCCCGCTCACCTTTATGTTCACACACAACAATTACAAAATGAGATGCAAACGAAAGTTTCAGAGCTTACTAAATTGAAGATCTCCCTTGCCGCGAATCAAGCGAAGACAGCTCATCAGCTTGACGATAACATAGACGAGAGCGGCTTCCATTTTGATGAGAGAAATTGTTGTTTCGATGAGATCATGCGATCCTTAGCCTCTTTGGTGCTTGTCGTGCATCAACTACCTCCAAGCTTGTCAGATTCCTCCCGAATCACTTGCTCGGCTCCTATTGCCGACATGGTTCCCCCCTCTCACTTGCTGCAATCGCCAGCCAGGCTATACCTATTCGCGAGAACCGTTTCTATTGCGGTTTCCAAGTTCCACCACTCCATACTCTTTGAGGCTCCGTCAACAACGGCCGTCGATCGGCCTGCTAAATCTGGGCACATTGACTCCACTTTGTCCTCCGGTTCACCTTACTAAACCTCCTCTAGCTGGCCAAGTTGCTCCACCAGCCGGATGGTTCCTCCGTGCCGATTTTGGCCTTGGCCATACAACCTTCGTTAGTCAGAAAAATGCAAACATATTTGCCCCCTCTGTCCCTCTCCTATGTCATGGCCCTTCTGGCATATCTGTCCTTGGCGGTCGTCCGTCGGGGTAATTAGCAAGTGCTCCTCCTCTGGCGGCACTTCCTTAGGACTGCCGCACTCCACCATCAGTTAGTCCAGCCATTCAGCAGCTGGATCAGGCTGCCACATCGGTTGTTGGTCCCTCTATCGCCCAGCCCCTTCCCCATGTCACCTTTGGAGCTCGGCCCAACTCCATTGCTGTAGACGCCTACCCGGTTTTAGCTCCCATCAACTCGGTAGTAGAACACCCCTTCCACCTTTCTTCCCCCATCAACCTATTGGGAAAAAATACCCACTAGCTGCACGAGATTGGGTCTTTAATCGAACCCCCACTCAACAGGTCCAGTTTTTGCCAGGTTTCTTCCCACATGGGCTCTTCTCCAACTTGGTCCACTTCATCCACTCGGGGCACCTAGGCATAGCCGACCCCATGCATCACATCTTTCCCGGGCCCTACCTACCTCATTTTCATCGGGCACGCGACCCTTATTCAGATGAACAAGCTCCATATCCATAGGATTACTCTCATATGGAGAACAATGACGACAGCTTCTATGTTGAATCTAACTATCATGAGTGTGCAGGTCATCCTTGTGGCTGTGGTCATGGTTGTGCCAACACCATTGTGGTAGCTAACCCACAGTTCATGACCCCACTATTCTTGCCTGTCTAATTCATGTTATGTTTCCAGTCTTCATAGGCGATCATCCAGATGAATGGGTTTCATGGTCCAAGCATTTCTTCCACTTTCATCGCACCTTGGCCCATGAATAATGTTAATTAGCTCACTAGAAGCTAATTAGAATGAGTCTGAGCATGCTCTTCTTCTCTGCTTTTTCCAAACTCCCCATCAAAATTTAACACCTTGTTGCCTCAGGTTCAACAACAAGGATCGGTCCAGGACTATCAGGATAAGTTCGAGCCATTAATAAACCATGTCCAAGGATCGCCAGAGCATGCCCTTATCGATGTTTTTGAATCTAGTCTTAAGCCTCATATTAAGGCGGAATTGCAAGCTTTTTGATTAATCTCCTTGACGGAAAAGATGTGCATAGCTTGCGTATGCGAGGAAAAGTTTTCATAGCTTGGCAATCCTTCTTTTTCTTATCCATCGGCCTCCACCCTTCCATCCCGCCCTGCTCTATCTTCTAACCAGCCACCGAGTGGCCGTCCTCCAAAAACTTATTACTCCACTTCTTCTTTTATTTGTCTTGTGACTAATCAAATGGGTAACCGTCATTCCAAGGGGTTATGTTATAATTGAGATGAAAAATATACCCCTAGGCATCATTGCACAACTCAGAAATTGTTTATGATTGATAAAAAATTTAATGAGGAACTTGTTGGGATACTTGTGATGATTTTGAGGAGAATGAATTTTACACCATTAAGGCCTATGATATGGAGATGACCTTACAAGCCTTTGTGTGTACCTATACTCCACGCACTATGCATGTTAAGGGTTTGATTAAAAAACAATTGGTCCCTATCTTGGTTGATAGTGAGAGTACTCATAATTTTATTAATGACTGGGTTGCTCTTCGCCTCGGATACCTATTAAAGACTGTGAGACCTTTGATGTTCTGATTGGAAATGACGACCATCTCAAGAGTTGGGGTGTTTGCTCCAAGGTTAAATTGTTGTTGCAAGGCTAGACTTATTCTATGGATTTATTTTTGCTTCCCACTAGGGGCCCTGATATTGTTCTCAGTGTCCAATGGCTTGATGATTTAAATCCAGTCTCTTGGGACTTTTTCCGAATGACTATGGAATTCACTTATGGTAGGATGTAAGTGTGTATCAGATGGCTCACCCACCGGGTTGCCTCTAGTCTAACGAATTTGTAGAGACACTTTTCCATTATCATTGTCATGGCCTCTTGCTACAGCCCTTCTAAGAAGTTGATGATCTACTCCAACTTTGGCTGCCCTCTTGGATGAGCATCAGTCCATAAGAAGCCAAAGGGATTACCACTAGTTCATTCCAATGATCATCGGATTCCTATTTATTCGGATGCTCAACTGGCTAATGTCTGCTTGTATCGATATCCGCATATCCAGAAGGCAAAGATTGAGCGCCTTGTCTGAGAGATGATTTCTTCTAGCATTATTTGTCCCAATTAGTCTTCTTACTCCTATCCCCCTTGTTAGAAAGAAGGATGGCTCGTGAGCTTTTATGTAGACTATACGGCCCTTAACCTTATTACATTAAAGGATAAGTACCCTATACCAATTATTGAGGAGTTGCTCAACGAGTTATTAGGGCCCCAATTTTTTTTCGAAATCGGACCTCTGTTTGCGCTACCATCAGATCCATAAGCATCCCAACAATATTTCCAAGATGGTGTTTCATACTCATGAAGGGCATCATGAATTTTGTTGTCATGCCAATTGGTCTTACTAATGCCCCTATAACCTTCCAGGGCTTGATGAATGTTGTCTTTCAGAGTTATTTACACCTCTTTTTCTTGGTTTTTTTTGACGACATTCTTATTTACAACCCTGCTTGGGAGGACACTTACAACATTGTGGTCTGTCTTCTCACTCCTCCATGAGCACCGGCTCTTCTTGAAGCGGTCTAAGTGCTCTTTTAGTTGTCAGCAAGTTGAGTATTTTAGCCATATTATCTCAACCCAAGACATCACTACATATCCAAACAAGATTAATGTCATTTGAGATTGGCCTCGCCCTTCTAATACACATGCACTACGTAGTTTTCTAGGCCTTGCAAGTTATTATAAATGTTTCATAATATCATATAGCATTATTGCTACTAGGGCTGGTCATGGACGTCCATCGTCCGATGTCTGGGTTGTGTCTGCAGTGTCCGTGGTTGTGTCTGGCTTAATTTTTTTGTTCGCCATTTTTCGGACACGGCCATGGACAAAGACCTCATCCAACCGTTTATCCGAGGTCTGGTTAATAATACAATGTGCATTCTTATATATAAAGGATAATTTTTATTTCTCCTATAACTATTCTAAAGCATCATTTTCTTATACTTAAATCTTTAACAACTTAAATACAATCATGTTAATGTTATATTTGAGTTATTCTTTAAAGCTAATTATTAAAATTTTCTTTTGTCCTACATTAATAGCTCTATTTGGCTTTTCAAAATGAACTAATTTGTCTAATGCTACAAATAAAGATGACATATAAGTTTAAAAACTATTATTATATGCTAAGTTACTTAATCTAAAGATCATCACCTTAGCTAACGTACTTAGTTAAATTCTTCAACACCACTCTCATTCTCTCCAACTACTTCAACCCTCATCCAATCGCCTATGAAGCTATGTCCATGGACAATGGCCGTGTCCACCAAAAAAGAAGCTTTGTTTGTGGACAAAATGCCAATAGACAAATTGTTAGCAGACACAGATATGAATAAGCCTTATCCGCTGGCTATTTGGCCGAGGAGTATCCCTAATTGTTACCCTCATAATGGCTTTGCTGAAGGGGCCTTTACATGGTCTGATGTCTCCGAATGTGCTTTTGATGCACTCAGAGCAGCCCTTATTTCTGCCCTTGTTCTTGCCCTACAAGACTTTGCCATGAAATTAATTGTAGAGAGTGAAGCATCTAATGTCGGTCTTAGTGTAGTTCTTGTGCAATATGATTGTCCCATCACCTTTTATAGCAAGACTTTGTCTAGACATTTCCTTCTACTGTTTGCATATGAGAGTGAGATGCTTGCTATCATCCATGTCGTGACTAAATGGTGGTCCTACCTCTTAGGTCATTGCTTTATCATCCAAACGGATCATCAACCTCTTAAATACTTAATGGATCAACTTGTTGAGAGTTTAATATCCGTCTAGAAGAGAATAGAAAATCACTAAGGTTGCTCCTAACCTTTGTACTTTTACAAGTAAGCAATTAAAAGTTTCATCCTCTATGAACAAAAATTTGTTTCTGAAGCAGAATAATCAAACTAATCATTAAGTATTGTTTATGATCAATCAATCATCCAACCACACATGCAAACTACACAATCATACAAGGATTTAATGTAGAAAATCCAAACATGGGTAAAAACCATGGTAGCCTCAATCGAAAGGCTAAATCAATGTACTAAAATGATATAGAACTTACAAGACAAAATAACGGACTAACCTTAAGACTTGGCACAAACTCATTTTGTTCAATCTTCTATTGATAATGTTGGCCTTCAACTTCTCCTCCGCTGAATAATTGAAGTTTTCCCTTTTGTGTTTTGATCTTTGTCTTTTTCTTCTAGCAACTCAAACAAGAAATCCTTCCTTAGTTATTGATTTACCTCTTGAGATTCTTCAATTCCTTAGAATTTTGATCACTCCTCTCTATGAAATTTCTGTGTGAAATCTTATATTCTTTGTTGTGCATAAATATGAATTCACCATTGATAATCTCTTAAAAAATTATTGACTTCTCTAAACCCCTTCCTAGAGTTCCACATAACTTTGAGACTATCTCTGAACATCTAAACTCAAGTCTTAGCAGTCCTATAGTCCATTGTGACTGCCAATTCTCAATTGACACTCCATTTCCTTTGACACTCCATTTCTTTAGAGCAATCTTAAGAAACCAAACTCCTGTCTCAAGAGTCTAGCAGTCCACAACTTTGATGCACACCACTACTTTACCGCCGCAACAAAGGAAATGACAATACCATGATCTTGCACATGGTATTAGGAATCACATGCCTACTTGATGCTCATGATACCTCTCATTCATGTGCACTATGGCCATGTAAAGTCTAGTAGCCCTTGGCTGAAGACTACTCACTTTGTGCCACCCCTTTTCCAGAGGCTCAACCTGTGGCTAATGATGCTTTGAAGATCAACAAATTTCTTTTACGACCTCTTCACTCGGTAGGAGTTCACTACAATCCTCTCCTTGGGATAAGTTCATTGTTAAAATATCCACAATATATCATGACCCAAAGTTCTCTTGTCCCAAAAAGTTAACCCCACTGGCCTTGCCAATCAAAGAGTGTCTTCTTGAGCTCTAGTCCCATCATTGTGACCCCACCTATTCGTGTACAGGTAATTCCATCATTATCTCAATCCACCATGGACCGCATTTAATTTTTTACTCTTAGTTAATTTAGTCATTCCCCGTTAACTTCCTAAAGTTCTACCAAATTCGTTTTCATTAATCCCTCATATTCTCCTTAAGAGTTCATTATTCTTTGTTAGCATCATTAAATTCCTTTTATTTCTAGTTTCTTATATTTATCGATTACCCCTTCGATAAATCGAGTAGCCTATCAACAAATCCACATAAATCCTTTCGATGTCTGTCATAAAATTGAAGGTGCATGTCAACCTATGTAGATAACTCAACTTTGAGTGAATTTTATTATACAAGTCTTCAAATCCTACTTCATGGTTTTACCCTTTAGTTAATCTTTTTACCATTTTTTTATTTTTCATTCTTAGCTCTATCAACAAAATCCACGACAAGTCAAACAGGACAATTTATATGAAATCAACTACTTTCATATACAAATCTCTCTTTGCTTTCTCAATTCCCTTAACATCCCAAAGCCATAACATGGTTTAAATAGGAATGGAACATTTTTTATTCAATCCAATTAAGTTGAACTGGTTAAAATCAATTAAGTTCATCATTTTATCCACAAATATCCAACTTCCTAAAGTTTTAACATGCTTTTACAAGCATAAGAACTCTATTTATAAGGAGGTTTGATGCGTGATGGGGGGCTAAACAAATATAAAGAAAAAGGTTTGTAGTTGTTTAAGTCGAGACCACCTTTCTCCTTTGACATTCACATGACCACAGAGTCCATAGGAGAAACCCAAGAGCCCTCTAGACCCTCTGTTTACCCACCTTTGTCACCTCTAGCTGGATTTGGTTCTACCCAACCTCCATGAGTCCAATGTTGCCGACAAAAGCCTCTGCCACCCCCTCCTTTCTCCACCTCACAACGCCGGTTTTCTTAAAAGAGTTTTCCACATGTTTTGTCCATGTGGACCACCAGAGTGTTGAACCATGAAATGAGCTTGGGCCCACGTGGTCCCCCTTGTTTCTAGTTCGGGTGAGCCATACGGGCCACAGGGTCCAAGGACATTGGGGGCAGTTGCACCAACCTTACTAATACCGTCTTGATACACATTCTTATGGGACCCACATTTGACACACACACACACATCCGTTGTAATAGACCCTCAAGATTAATCCGCGTATAGATTAGATGTAGGTCCACGATTCGAAGCCCACTTAGGTGAGTAGTATAAAAGGATCAGAAAGGGAACGAGAGCCCTAACCTCTCCTCCACCCCCCATATATATCTCTCTCTCTTCCCCCGACCCTCCTCCTTCTTCCTCCTCCCTATCTCCCCTCTTGGCCATAGACCAGCCAAGGAAGAGGGTTCTCCGCCCACTCCCTCCTCCTCCTCATTCCCCTCTCGAATGAATGCGCCTAGCGAAGCATGTCACCAAGAGGTTGAAGCGTGGATTCAAGGAAAGGGCTTTTGGGCACTACATCAACGGATCTACATGAGGATTAGAGGGCTCCTTACATAATCAACAAGGTAATCTCTATAAGAACATAAGTATTATTGGCTTTTGTCGTGATCAAAACAATGTCATTAAATGTGTATTTTGAGTGGTTTCAAGTCTAAATATGGATATCTAAAGGTGGAACAAAAAGAAGACTTTAATTAGTATTTTTCATCAGTTAAAGGTATGCACACACATCACATTCACACACTTTAGAGTAAGAGATACTTTCAATGAAAGAATGGTGAAGTTTGGAGATTTAAATAGTGAAAAATAAGAAATTTCCAAAAAATTGAAAGAATGATCAATCACTTCCATGAACCGTACGATTGTCACTTGAAATCACATTGTTCAAAATGATGTCGAGAGTTAGCGATCTATCGGTGCATTGAGGCGATCGATCAGCTGAAGAATCGTGTTGAAAAAGACAGGGAATGATCGATTGCCCTGTGGAAATGATCGATTGTTTGAGCGGCAGGTTGCTAAAATTAAGTTTTTTTGGTTTGGTTACGATTCCAAATTAGAAACCTTTTCCTTTTAAGGTTTATGAGTATATAAAAAATGGCTGGAACATGATGGAGAAAGGGAGAAGACCTAGAAAAACATTAAGAAGAGCTTGTGTGGAGTCTCTTCAATGGAATTTTGAGAGACTTGTCTTCAAAATTATGAGATTCTCTACCATAAATAAAAAAAGAGTGATTAGAGGTTAGATTAGAGCACAAAATGCTATGTGTTTGCTGAAGTGTGTTGCTGAGAAGATTAAGTAAATAGAAGATTCATTCCAAAGAGGAGATAGATAATCTATGTTGATCAATAGAGCACAAAGGAGAAGAATATCAAACTATGGCTAGTAAACAATAAAGGAATGTTTGATTTAGAATTCAAGAGTGGTGTAAAGATCCAGCCGGTTTGAAGAAAAAGAATGAGTCTTTTGTCCATGTAATTGGTAATTCTATAATCTTAAGTTTACATAGTATATAGTTGATCTGGACAGAGTGTCTTATGGTTTTCCTTAGTTGGATTTCCATGTGAACATTCTTGTGTATTTGGATTGTTGATTTGATTGTGAGTTTATCATTAGAACACATTGGAATTAGGATTGTTGAATTTTTTAAATTCATGGTTTATTTTGTTTAAAGGGTAAAAATAAATCTTGTACCTTAATTGTGAGTTAGAGGCACTTTATTTTCTCAATTTGTCTATCCACACATATAATCCAACAAACCACCAAGTGGTAGCTGAGGATATTTTGATTAATTCTAAGTTTTTCTGTGTGATTGAAGCTTGATTTTGATTTTGGTTGCCATGGAATTGAAAAGCATGCTTACTTTGTCTTTATTTGTCTCAAATTTTGTTGTTGCTAGGAATAATCATGTTTTTGATAAATTGAAGATGCTTAGAATAAAATTTTGTGCTAAGGACCATGAGAATTCTCAACTTGTTAAGACAAATCTCTATGTAAGATCAAAACTTTGAATTGTTTAAACAAATTGAGTTGTTCAAAGAAGAATTGAAAACCTCAAATTCAAACTAAAAGAATTTGTCAAAGTTAAAGAAAAAATAAGATTCTCTCGTGCGGTCAATTTGGATGTGACAAAAGTGGTTTGGGGTATGTGGGACAAAATAATACAAATTCCCTAAGAATCACTAAATTTGTTAAAACTAAAGACTTGAATGATCATGGTGCTAGTACTTTAAATTCAAATCTAATTGGAAAATAATTGATTAAGATGGATCTAGTGGCTAAAATTGACAAACAAAAACAAATTAGTGAGGAAATCACAATTTGTGAGAAACAACATTAAAATTGACTTGCTTAGACAATTCACATTGTTGGGGAAAAGCTTAATAGAACTTAATGCAAAAATTTGAAGTCTTGGACATAAAGGTCACACATATAATCCACTAAGTTCTTCTCATATGTTTTCTCAAAATGGTTATTATAACAAAGAACAAAAATTGAATGTAAAAACTCTTTAGAATGCTAAACATGATAAAAATCTGAGTGGAATTCAAGAAATTTTTAAAACTAAGATAATTTAGGTGAAGAAAGAAGATGTGAAATATCTTGTAGTGCACACTACCATAAAACTCAACTTCTAACATTTGGTACTTAGATAGTGGATGTTCAAAACTTGTGACTAATGACAAATTTAGGTTACCAATTTAGTAGAGAATTATGATGACAAAATTACCATAAAAATAGATGTGATAGGCACTTTCTGGATTGCCTGATTTTGGTAATGCTTTGTATGTAAGTGGTTTGAAAGCTATTCTTTTGAGCATTAGTCAAATTTTTTACTCTGATTTTGTTGTCAAATTTATAAAAAATGTTTGTTATATCATAGACAAGTTTAGAATGACTTGTGTAAAAGGGTTAAGAGCACATGATAACTATTATTTGCTTCATCCTGTTTATTTTTCCAACCCTTCCTTACTTGATAATACTTATTTGTGTCATCAAAGATTAGGGCATGTGAATTTTAGATACTTAACAAAAATAACAAAGGAATGGATCATTATAGGTGCTCCTATTTTGAAAATTCCTGAAAACTTTGTATGTGGTGCTTGTTTAAAGGGTAAACAATCAAAATCCCATCAAAAAAAGCTGAAATATGTGAAAACCAAAAGACCATTAGAGTTGATACATATAGACCTTATACCAATGTAAACAACTAGTTTGGATGGTAAATAGTACATCTTGGTATTGGTGGATGACCTATCAAGATTCACTTGGGTAGATTTTCTTAAAGAGAAGTATGTTGCTTTTGAAACATTTAAAATAAATGCCTTACCATACAAAACACAACTGGTCTGAAAATCCAAAATATTAGAAGGGACAGAGGTGGTGAATTCACTGACTTTAGATTTAAAGAGTTTTGTGATAAACATAGAATTCCTCATAAGTTCTCAACCCCTAAAACTCCTCATCAAAATAGAATAATTGAAGGATTATTTAGGAAATGTCTAGGGTTATGCTAAATGAAAAGCATTTGGCAAAATACTTTTGGGCAAAAGGTGTGAGCACTGCTACATACACCCTAAATAGAGTCTACTTAAGATCTATCATAGTTCAAACCCCCTATCATATCTTTAAAGTTTTTGGAAGTCCTTATCATATCTTGAGAGATGGGGAAACTTTAGAAAAAAGTAGATTTGTAAGGGTGGTGATGAAATTCTTCTTAGATATTCTCTGATAAGTAGGGTAAACATGGTTTACAATAAAAGAACTCAAACTATCATGAAGTCTTTTAATGTAGTTACAAACAATGTACAAAATTTCGAAATACAAAACAATCAACATGAGAAAGGAAAACAAAAAAGTTGATGATTTAACTAATGTGTTTAGTGATGTAGATGATAAGGAACAAGAACAGGTGGAAGTTCACAATGATCATATTCATTAAATTAAAGTTCAAAAAAAAGAGGAAGAACCATGAGTTCAAACTAGTCCAGTACTTGATTGAATTAAAAAGACTATCCTAAAACCAATGGGATTAATGACATCAATGAAGGAGTGAGAACAAGACATTAATTAGAAGAACAAATAAACTTTTCTTGTTATGTATCTTTTATTTTACCAAAGAAAATAGATGAAGCTCTTAAGGATGAAAATTAAATAAATGCAATGTAAGAGGAACTAGGAAAATTTACTAAGAATGACGTATGTTTTCTTATCCCTGGCCCTAAGAAATGTAAAGTAATAGGTACAAAGTAGATTTATAAGAACAAGACAAATGAAAAAGATAATGTGCTAAAAAACAAAGCAAGATTAGTTGCTCAAGGCTATACAAAGGTGGAAGGTATTGATTTTGATGAAACTTTTGCTCCTATTGCTAAACTTGAATCTATTAAATTGCTTCTCGCTATGGCTTATCATTTAAAATTCGAAGTATATCAAATGGACGTCAAGAGTACTTTTATGAATGGATACTTGAAATAGGTTGTCTATGTCAAACAACCTAAGGGCTTTATTGACCCTCATCATCCTAATTATGTGTGCAAATTGAAGAAAACCTTGTATAAATTGACACAAGCTTCAAGAGCATGATATGACAAATTAACAAAATATTTGACAAAGCAGGGTTACACAAGAGGAGGTGTTGACAAGACATTATTTGTGAAGATGTATGGAAAGCATGTTGTGATGGCACAGTTCTATGTAGATGATATCATATGTGGCTCTACAAATAATAAGCTTACTAGAACTTATGTAAAAGAGATGGGTAAGGAATTTGAAATGAGTATGGAAGGATTGCTAATTTTCTTTCTTAGTTTGTGGGTACAACAAATTGATTTCAAAATCTTCATATCGCAATCTAAGTTTGCTAAATATCTGGTGTAGAAATTTGGACTTCAAGATAAAAAAACATGTCAAGACACCTTTGTCTCCTTTTGACAAGTTAAGATGCTACAGGTAAATCAGTTGAACAAACCTTGTATAGAAGCATGATTGGTAGTCTTCTGTACTTAACTACTAGTAGCCCAAATATCTATTTAAGTGTAGGAGTATGTGCTAGATTTCAAGCTGATCTTAAAGAATCGCACATGATTACTATTTAGAGAATAATAAAATGTGTTAGTGGATCGACAGGGTATGAAATATGGTTTCCGTTTGACACTACTTTTGAATTAATAAGATACTCGGATGTTGGTTGGGTGGGGAATGGAGACGATAGAAAAAGTAATTCAAGGGAGTATTTTTATGTAGTGAATTGCTTAGTTTCTTGGCATAGTAAAAAACAAAATTGTGCTTCTTTATCAAGCACTAAAGCTGAATATATAGTTGTTGATAGTGGTTGTACATAATTAATGTAGATGAAAATGATGTTATTTTAATTATGGAATATGCAAGGGCAAGATGACCTTATACTGTGATAATCTTAGTTCAATCAAATTTTCTCAAAATCCTATTCAACACTCTCATATGAAACATATTGATATTATACATCATTTTATTAGAGATTTGGTTGAGAATCAAATTGTTAACTTAGAACATATTTCAACAGAGTTTAAATTGGCTGATATTTTTACAAAACATTTGGATTTCAATAGGTTCATTAACCTTTGAAAAGCCATTGGACTTACTTGTCCAATGTAATTTCATTAGAAAGTTTAGTTTTTGTTTTGATTGAAAATTTTTGGGACATGAAACGCACCAAAAATTGTTTTCAATTTTTAGTTTTTTAATATATTTTTTATTTGACTTAGCTTGTTTTAAGTTTAATTTTTTTGTTGTCAGAAAAATAAAAGTAAATTTTTGAATTTGTGTTTTTTTTCACAGAGCTGACATATCATATGGAATGCACTTGAATTGTGAAGGTATTGCGCAATACTAGGTCACACATGCAATGCATGATAAATATAATATTAAGTCAAGAGGACTAGTTGAAATTAATTAAGTAAAGTTTTAAGATTCATAACAAGTGTTGATGCATTGTTAATTTATTAAAAGACTTAGTACTCACTATAGGAATTCGAGATCATATATCAGGTTAAATGTATAATATGGTTGATTAACCTCTCGACTCTTATATTATGAGGTAGTATAAGGTAGTTGAGTGGTTTGGAGTCTTTTGCATGTTGGATGAGATTTGATATGTTTATATTTCTTTTTATTACTTTATGTAAACATTATTATGAATAATTTTCATAAAGAGGATGGAAAGAGCTACCTATACATCTTATGTTAGTGTGAAAGCTACCATCCCTTTGACACTAAAGAGGGCATATATTGAAAAAATAATATAGTGCAAGGTCAAGAGAACTAAGAAAAAACCATTGAAGCTTATTTATGCAAAAGAATGAAAAACCCAACAATTTGAAGATGGTGCAGGGCATAGAAAATGAAAAAAACAGAAATAAAGTTTTCGTATCATTGCTGTTATCTTTTCTCTGTTCAATGTAAATTAATGATCAAATGGAATGAAAGCATGGGCCAAGTTTTTAGACGGACTCACTTGTCAAAGTTGTGGAGGAGAATAGTTATTTTTTACTATATTATCCATTAATATCTTGATGATTGTTTTGAATGCTTTTGGTATAATTATAGACTTGAGGTAAAACTTTTTGATTATTCTCTTATTTGGAGCCTAGGAACTTGAAATTCTGATTCTTTGGTCGGGTGGCTAGTAATATTATGCTATGCTAATGTGGGATCCATGATTGTGGTATATTGAACCTTGGAAAGTGTGATTGTCATATAATAATGCTATATGGTTACCAAAACACTTTGTTTTCACTAAAAAAGGTGTATCCTTCCTTCTCCTTCAAGTGAATTCTAAATGTGGTTTCAAATTGCTTACAAGTTTTTTTTCTTTATTTTTTTCTGTTTTACTTCGATTTCCTTTTGTGTATTTATGACAAAAAGGGGAAGAAATTTGGGTTATAAAAACTAGAAAAACTTAGGGTTGAGGGTCATAAGCTAATAAAGAGCTTGACAAAAGAAGAACTAGACTAAAATGTTGAAAAAAGAAAATTTCGTATTTGATTATAACTTGGTTAATCTTTTTCTTACTTTAGCTTTAAAATTATGTATTTAATTGTTTCTTGGAACAGTAATATGTGAGTATGGTCTAGTTTGTGATGTGCAAATTGATTACCGGTTGAAAACTACACCACAATAGGATAGTGTGTTGTGGACCTATGTCTACAATGGTCTGGCAGTCTGGTATTGGGAAGGGAGCGGCGCAAGATTGCCGGGAAAGGGGAGAGGGAAAGGCATGGCCACCAGGAAGGAGGGAGAGACAGGGGAGAAGTCAAGAGAATTAGATAGCAAATTAATCATTTCATAATTAAATTAGGGCATAGCCCTTACACTTAAATAGACTAACTAGTGGGCTTACTAACAAAAGCCTAAAACCCCACTAAACATTATTTAATGAAAATAACAATTAACTCCCTAATAATTAATAATTAACTAATAAACCCTAAGAAACCGTATGACCTAAGCCCCCCTTAGACAAACCATTTTCGGTACACAACTTATACAACATTCTACCACGCTTTGCTTGCGCATCACCTCATCCTCGAGGTGGCCTAAAACTCCAAGTATTGCGCCCACCATAGCTCCACTGTGAACAGCCAGTCTGAAACTGTGGATGAGACACATAGACAGATACAAGGCAGAGGATTAGTACTTAAAACCAACGTGAAGAAACTAACGGAACATGCAGGACGTCAAGTCGGTGGATGGTGGCTAAGAAGATAGGGAACCGTGTGAAGTGGGTAAAACCACGGACACCGAATTCAAGGACAGTGGATCTCCGTAGTTGGCAAGGATTACTAGAGATGATGGAGGTAGCAAAGCAGTGGAACGGGTTCAACTCTTTGGGTGTGGAAGAAAGTGGACTGCCCGCACAGGTCTCCAACAAGCGGAGTGGGATCATAAAGTGGACGGTAAGGGTGTATTGGTGGCCAAGGACCAAACGTATGTGGGCATACGCAAGCAGCAAGAACTGGACCAAAGCATACCCGTTTCGTCTAGAATATATGGCTTGATGAGGGATGTGCATCAAATCCTTTCTCTGAGTTAAACCAGACTCGCCTAAGGCCTGCATTAAGCCCCAAATAGAGGTGGAAAGCCAGAAACATGGTGAGTGCTTCCTTGAACTGCATGTTCCCACTTTCCGCAATGAAAAATCCCAATCAATGGAGATATGGCACGCTACATACCCAACTTCCCAAAAATGTGGTTCGCGGTATTTAGGAGGGAGATCTTGGCGGGTCAAAATTTCGAAATAGGTGTTCTGCACTGAGACAGGAGAAGATCGCGACGGTTCTGGGGCCATCCAATCAATAGCCGAAGCTGCATGTATCTAACAACCGAGATTTTCTGCCCAATAGTCCAATCCGCCATAGATCCATCTGAGATTCGGGTTCCGTAGTCCATCCAGAATTCTCTGGCGAAAAGGAGTGTTCCAGCCACGAAATCAGAACCTTACGGCAAGGGAAAACCCTGTAAGACTAGGGCCATCTTCATGAAACAAATCCTGGATTGCTTGCAGTTGCTGCGGTAGAAGGTGGTGGCCGGATTTCGTGATGGTGAGCGGGGACTAGAGGAAGAGCGAAATCCGATGTCTGGTATGCTTCCCATAACCGGAATTTTGATCCCAACTTGAGTAGTGGGCACACCGGATAGATCAGTGCATCCAAGCGATGGGGGCAAGGAAAGGCAGAGACTGGCCAAGTAGTGGTTGTGGATGAGGACGGCCAGAGCCTCCCATGCATGCCGCTGCCAATAGAGTGTGGCGAGTGTAGCTGGTAGCGGATCGGCATGGCAGTAGACCCTCTCCACATGAAGAAAGAGGTGGGTTGAGACCTAGCTTTGGCTACATAGTGATCTGGCCAGACATGGGTGCAAAAGCAGCAACAGAGGAGGCATGAATTCTGGCAATGGCCGGAGTACAGGCGGTCCATGGCAGATGTCACTGAGGCCAAGAGTCCTCGAAGAATGTGTCCCTTCTTTTTTATGGTGAAATCGGTAGGGCGATCTTGGAGCAAAAAGAAATGTGTATTTTGAGTCAGTTTCAAGTCTAAAGATGGATTTTTGAAAGTGGAACAAAAAGAAGACTCAAATCAATATTTTTCATCATGTAAAAGCATGCATGCATATCATATTCATACACTTTAGGGTAAAAGAGACCTTAGATGAAAGAATGGTGAAGTTTGAAGATTTAAATAAAAAAAAACATAAATGTCCAAAAAACTGACAAAACGATTAATTATTTTCATGAACTGATTGATCGTCACCTAAAATCACTTTGTTCAAAATGAAGTTGAGAATTAGCAATCGATCGTCATATTGAGCCGATCAATCAACTAAAGAAATATGTTGAAAAATATAGGGAACGATCAATCGCCTTGTAGAAACGATCAATTGTTTAAGTGGCAAGTTGCAAGAATTAAGATTTTTTAGTTTGGTTACGATTCTAAATTGGAGACCTTTTCTTTTTAAGATTTGTGTGTCTATAAAAATGGACTAGAACATGATGAGGAAGAGAGAAGACCTAGAAAAACTTTGAGAAGAGCTTGTGTGGAGTCTCTTCAATGTAGTTTTGAGAAAGTTGTCTTCAAAATTATGAGAATCTCTACCTTAAATTAAAAAAAGTGATTAGAGGTAATATTAGACCACAAAATACTATGTGTTTGATGAAGCTTGTTGCTTAGAAGATCAAGTAAATAGAAGATTCATTCCAAAGAGGAGATGAAAAATCTATGTTGATCAAGAGAGCACAAAGGATAAGAAGATCAAACTATTGCCGGTAAACAACTAAGAAATAGTTGATTTAGAATTCAAGAGTGGTGTGAAGATCTAGCCAGTTTAAAGAAAAAGAATGAGTGTTTTATCTATGTAATTGGTAATTATATAATCTTATCTTTACATAGTGCATAGTTAATCTAGACAGAGTGTCCCGTTGTTTTTTCCTTGGTTGGGTTTCCACATAAATATCATTGTGTTTAGATTGTTGATTTGACTGTGAATTTATTATTAGAACACATTGGAATTAGGAATATTGAATTGGTTAAATTCTAGGTTTATTTTGTTTAAAGGGGGAAAATAAATCTTGTAACCTAATTGCTAGTTTGAGGTACTTTATTTTCTCTGTTTGTCTATGCCACACATATAGTATAACAAACCAACAATCTCCTTCTCCTTTTAATTCAATTGATATTCAATTGCTCATGGACATAGGCATGAAGGATCTTGGCATCTCGGGATAAATCAGCCCCAAAGGTTAGTGCGTAGACCTTCCTTGATTCAATTTCTTATATGTGATTGCTCTATGAATGTTTTTATTGCTCATGATTATGTGAATTTCATGTGCATGCTTGAAAAAATGAGAAAAAGAAGGGTCTTTCTCTTGTGCACCAACACCTAGGGCTTATGCCCTCCCTTGATTCCACTATACCATCACTCATCAGTGGTATAAGAGCCTGGAAATTGGGTGTTTGGTTGCTGATTTGAGAAATGCCTAAGGCTTTAATCTGTTTAGGGTTTTGCATAATTATATTTGGGGAAAACCCAAATTAAGTTCTCTATGCTTCTAATTGGAAGGGTCTTTTGAAATTTGAATAAAAATGAGTTATATTATTGCTTATTGGCCATTTGAAGTTTTTGGAATTCTTAAATTTGGTGGTTGGATTAGGCGTGTGCACTCCATTGGGGCATTTTGATCCATGTGCCCAATTTTATTGAGTAAATTGATAATTCCTCTATTACATTTCATGCCTAGGTATTTTATGATCTATATTAGTTGGAACTTTGTTTAATCATTGATTGATTAATTGATTACATTAGAAAGTGCTTGGAATTGACCAAATTTACCCAAGGGCCATTTTGGTCAATTCACTAGGCAAAATTTTAGTGTGGCCAACTTTTGTCCAGAAAATTATAATTCATCATTTTATGCATGTCTAAATGTCAATTAGATGATTCATGAATGCATATATGTGGTGTGCATAAGGGTGAAATGACCAAACTAGGCATAGGGCTTATTCAATAATTTTGCCCCATATTTTGTGTGGATAGAAAATTGAATTTTCAGAAACTTTAATATGTATTTTCTTGCTGGTTTGTATGCTTGGTGGCTAGCATATTAAGATTTCATGCTTAAATACATGTTGAATTGAAATCAATTTAAAGGACAAGGATATATCGGGTAATTCACATGCATAGTATTTAAAGTGATAGTTATGTGCAATCTTTGTGATTGTTTTTCATCATAAAGAATATTTAAATTTTTTTTAGATCTTTCTAAGTGAGTCTTATTCAATTAATCCATTAAGTAGAACTTGCCTATATTGGATATATTTATTCTCTTGTTAATTATCTTCCATTGTAGTCAAATTTTGCAACATATCTAGTGTTAGGACCTTAGTCATTGAACAGGCAAAGGGGCCAGACAAGTTCTCAACCTTGGAGTGCAGACAGTCAAGGGAAGCATGCTTCAAGGCGAGTATGTTGAGTTTTAGCAGCATTGGAGTGTTGGGCACCATCAACATAGGGAGAGCCTTATGCGCATTAGACTCATACAAGAAGACAACTAATTAGAGTAGGAGAGGCTGGTTGTTGATTCATTTCCAAGGTTCCTAGCACGACTAGGAGTGTGTCAAAGGCCTAGCTCAAGTGGGAAATGTGAAGACTAACTCGGATGCAAACTGAACTGCTCAAGACGGTTGAATCCTAGCATAATAAAGACTCCACGTGAGAGATGGATGCAGCTAACATTCGATAGAGGCAAGAGGCATGCGAGTTGAGGACTTCGAGCCAAAGTAGGAGACTTGAAGACCAATGGATGAGGTGGGACACTTGAAGGAGTGCTCAACTGGGTTTCTAGCTGGGTTGGGACTCCAGAGAGTGGGTTTAGGTAAGACTATGAGTTGTTTTCCCTATTGTATTGGGCTGACTCTTGGATTACAAATTTGTAACAAAAGGCGGGCAAGTTCTGATAGTACTAGGCTTCCCAACCCACTTCTGCATAAGGGCGCATGTTCTTCATGAGGGGCATTCAAGCTCATTGTAATCCATTCTAAAGGGCTATGAGCAGCAAGGCAATTCCGCCACCCATGGAGAAATTCTACTGGGGTGGACCAGACTTGAAAATTTTAGTAAGGCTTGAGACCAGAAATTTAGCCAGGGGCGCATCCAATCAACCAAATAGCTAAGAGGGCTACAAGTTTGGGAGCAACGTAAAAGGCCTTGTGATAGTTTAATATTCATCTAATCGACCTAGCATATCATTAGATTGCTCTTAAAACTAGTATTTTCAACAAGTAAGAATTAATAGTTCTGGCCTCTTTGCACATAATTTTTGTTATTAAGCGAAAACGATTAAAACCTAATGTTCACTCAAATTTTACTCTCAAAATATCAATCAATTAATCATCAATCAATCCATTCATAAACACATCAATTTACGTGCAAAACCCCATCTAGGGGAAAAAACCACAATAGTTTCAAACGAAACAAATCTATGCACTATAAACCAAGACTTTACATTAACACATGAAAATCACCAACCTTGTTTAGACTCTAACACAAGCTCCTCTTATTTAAATCGTAGTTGCTGGCCTTCAAGTCTTCCTCCTTGACTTTGTCTCTGTCTCCTTCTACTCTTCAACAAGCACCTCTTGTTCTCTAGACCTTGGCCTTATGAAAATCTTCAATCTCCTATTGAAGACATGTTATAACTCCTCTTTGAATACTCTATATATAAGTTAATTTAGTTGTAGATTGTCTTCTTCAATTCACCATAGATTTTCAATTTAAAGCTCAAGTGAATTCTCCTTTCGTAAATAATAAGCAATGGTGTAAACCCTCTTTCTATTTTCTCATCTAGGTTTTTCTCTCTCAAATTTTGTGATTTCATAACTCTTATATAACTCATTAAGTCGGTTTAGGACTTGTACTTAAATAAGGAATGACATAAAAATCGGAAGCTCTTATTTCTGATAAGTTGTCCTTGAAGTGATCAATCGTTCTAAATAGGAATTGACCGGTCACTATTTTTAATATAGTTGATACTTTATATCATCGATCGATTACGAGATAGATCAATCGATAACCCATGATAATTTTGCATAGGCTAGATTAATGGGTGATCAATCATTTTTCTTTTCATTATTTTTAGCGATTGATCGTTATGCCTATATTTTTTAAACTTTTTGCCATTTTTACCTTAAATTCATCTAAAACCTCTGCAATCACTTCTGAAACTTTTTCAAGTAATTTTTGTATGTCAATGTGATCAAAATAAGCTTCAAAATCATTTACATTCTTCAATATTCCACCTTAATAATTAAGAACACATTTACTACTAATTTTCAAGTCTATCAATTCCAAATCTGACTCGACCTCAATAACCTCAAATCATATTCTAAGACTCATTATATACACATGGTTTTTTACATAATTTGGATAAAGAAATCAGCCAATAAACTAGACATATGACTCCTATATTCTTAAAAGCTCTCCCTTTCGCCTTTTTTGTTAAAATTATACCATATTTAAAAATTAAAATAAAATTACAACTCTTAACATAGTGCATTAATTTTCAAATTGTACAAAATAATTTTACACTATAAAGACTCAACTAACTTAAACTCATTAATTTGGAATTGAGCTTGAAAAACCTTGTATAAACATGTACTTATCTTACACACTTAAATTCAAATTGATTTGCATAGCACTTTCCAATCAATTATAAAGATAAATACTTTGATTTTTATTTATTATTTCTCTCCTTTTTGACATAACTAAACAAAAAGTTTAAGTAACAATTACTAAAAATATTAAATAAAACTCCATTAAGTTAAAATCATCACAAAAAACATGAAAGCAAATTAAACAATTAAACCAACACATGTCTAACACATATCCCATAATAAAATCAGTTCCAACAATGCATCTCATCATCATAGTGAAACAGAATCAAATTGAACAAGTTTTAACTAGATGGAATATATGAAAAGTGATAAGAAATTAATAAACACATTAATTTGCAGTTGCGTCAACATCTGCACTTTGCTCCCCCTCACTGCTCATGGAAAGTGAGATCTAATCAAGTGATCAAGGGCAGTAAGCTGTTGAAACACAACATCCTGAAACAATTTGAACTCTCCCATAGTCACTAATTGATCATCAACTGTAGGTGGTGGTAGATTTAATGTTGCATCTGCTCTCTCTATTGCATCATGTGCTCCCTAGGGCTTATGTTCATCGCCCTGATGGTGAGATAGCATCCGTTGAACCACTCCAAGGTCAATAGCTCTCATCCTAGTCATAGTAGGTTCTGTCCTGGGCACTCTCACATGTACCACTACGAAAATCTAAAACAAGATGTATATATATGTCAACATCTCATGTGTGTGGCTATACAAAAACTCCATCATCCTCCCAAAGATGATAGAAGGTAAATGTAGCTTCAAATGAGTTGTGCCAAGAGATGTAGCAATCAGACCATCGTTCTGCCTACTCTTTCCTTCCTAGGACTCCAAACATTATATTGACCAAGTGCATGAAGTAGTCTAAATTCATGTGTCGTCAAATGTGCAAGCAATGAAACCTCAAGCTTAGGACCTTGCAGCAAACTAAGTAAAGTGGCAAACAACTCACTATCTGGTGGAAAGGCATATCCAACAAATTGAAATGTGAGCTCTCTACTCTCACACCCAATAATGGTGGCAATAATGTCAGGTATAACTCTCACCTGAGCTCGTACATTGCCTATAAGTGCACCCATCATCCTCCAAGCGGAGTGATGCATACTACTATCAAACAAGCCTAGGGTAAACCTAGTGTCCTGAGGTGGAAATAGTGGAAAAATAATCTATCCAGTATGGTTTAGCCTCTATCCAACCTACTACAATCTCTAAGGGTATATAAATTAGACTCCTCTCACATCTAATTGGTATGACCCATTTTAAACCACTGCAAAATAATCTAGGGTCCCCAGTGCCTGACTCGATTGTCTTCTACTTCTTCGCCCTTCCCATCTAGATTAGTTGACACTTAAAGCAACCTAAAGCTAAGTATTGACTAGGAATAAAGATATAACAGGAATAAATAGCTAGAAGTTTAAACTGCATTAAAATGCGCACTAAAAATGCAAATTTTGAATTTAAAATAAACCCTAAAATTTTGTTTGTCAGAATGATTCCAAATTCAAACCCAATGTAGATCATGATGACTAGATCAACTTTGTCAACCAGAACAACATCCAATTTTGACCCTAAACCCCCAATGTTGAAAAACCCTCAATTTGATGAAAATTCTTGAAACCACAAGAAATTTTTTGTCAAAGCTTGAGTTTTAACGGATCAAAATTTGGGACAATTTTGTCAAAGCTAGATCATTCAATTTCTAACCTTTCTATTGGTACAAATCTCATGAAAAAGAATTTGAAATCACCTAAAATATTAAACATGGGTTCAGAGCATACCATCGACCAAGGTGAAAACTTGGATTTTGATGAAAAAATCGGTTGTTTTTGGCTAGAATTCCACCCCAACCAACTCTATTCTCTCCCAAGGAAGTTTATAAGAAATTGGGATAAAAATGAAGGTGAAAAGGAATTAAACCAAAATAAAAACCGAGCTTCGGCACAAAAAATATGACCACTGTTCAATCGTTTTGGAAAAATCTAAATTTTTATTTTCTAAAAATTATAAAATTTATAAAAAATTTAAAAAATGTCAAAAAATTTTCAATAAATTCCAAAAATTATTTCAAGACATTTTCCATCAAAATAAAAAAAATTTGACTTCCAAAACTTAATTAAAAATCAAACATTCAAATATAGCAAAGTTTAGCACTTTTTACCGATTTTTAAATCAATTCTATTTTAATCTAAGGGCATCCACATATTACCTTCATTAATACTTTGCCTTATATCAGTTAACCCTATTGGTATGTGATTGTCAATTTGATTCTCTTTTTTTGACACAGTAATCCCTTTTTATTAGTTTTTGAAGAAAAATCACCTATATAGTTAACTCATGTCTATTTTAATCTTAAATTTCATAAGATCACTCTTAACCAAATTGAGACAAATTTTTTCATACCCTAATAAATATTAAGTTCACATTTTTTTACTCTCTTCAATTATAATCTACGTACTTGATTTTAAAAAAAAATTAACAATCAAAAAGCTCATAATCAACATGTCCCTACCTTTTTCTTTGTTAAGATATTTTTCCTAAATTGATTTTTCTAGGATATGGTTTTTTTAAATCCTCTCTACTTACATCATATTTTTTATTTTTTTCTATTTATTTATTTATTTATGTATATCAAGTGGATAAGTACTTCATATTATCTTTTCCTATCATCTTTATGAGAACAATTTCATTATCTAAAGTGATATTAAAGTACATAAGACTTATAAACATTGAAGTACAATACATGAAAATTTTCTTTTCTCTAAACTTTAAATAGACATCTAGCCAAAGATCCTCTAATTTGAACACCTAGACTCCACTAGAATTTAAATACCTAAGACAACATATGTTTATGAATTCTCTCTTAATGTTTATACTTAAAAGTGATTTGAGTCTCAACATGATGTGTGCAAATTTTTTAAAAAAATAGAAAATTGCAACATTAAGAAAAATCAAATCAAATTAATATTCACTCTCCTTTGTGTATCCTTCTCATAATTAAGATATATTTGACTACTTATCATGTTGCTTTTCAGTTTAAAAGAAAATTAATCTCAAAATATCTCAAAGAGCTTAACTTTATCAAAAACAAAAAACAAAGGCAATTTCAAAACAAGCAAAATCTATACGATTTTTTTTTGTTTGTGATCATTTTTCAATTTTTTGTTTTTTTAATTCAAAACCTATAAATTAAAACCATGTGAAAACAGAATAAAAATGAGATAAAATTAAAAAAATATGAATGTCCAAATGATAGAAAGAATTAAATCATGAAAATAAATCAAAATATCTTGCTTAGAGATGTAAGACTTTCTAGTCTTGCATAGCCAAGCAATCCTAAGGCAACCTAAGGTAAACTTCCTTGTTTTACCTAATTAATCGTTTAAAGCTTGAAGGACAACTTTCTTCACCCACACTCTTCATCTTTTTCTCCTACACTTGGTAGGGCAACTTAGGGGTAGAGGAGGTAATGTGTTTCTTCTCATTCTTCTTTAATCTATGTTTGAAATGGTAGTTCTTAGGATTTTAACTTCTAACATTAGTCTCACTATAGTAAATATCATACACACCAACAATATTAGAACATATCCTTCCACCTTTCACTCTAGACCTAGGTAGGTTGGGCACTATCCTTTGCTCTTTAATATGCTCTTTTACCTTCACAAAGATACTAAGTTTTTAAGGGTAGACAAGAAATTTCTAAAACCTAAAGCTTATCTTGTTTGTTTGACCAATGTTAAATATAGTTTCTAACTTCTTTCTCACTCTTTAACTCATCTAATTTTTTTTTAGATTACATGAATTCTCTAATAAGAGCACAAGATTTTACTTTCTCACTCTTACTCAAGGTCATTCACCTCTCTTTCTAGTTTGTTATTCAACTCTACTAACCTATTAACCTCTTAAGAAGACATAACTAGTTCATCTTCTTTCTTCTTCAACTCTCTCTCTCTCTCAAGGCTTTTGGTTCTCTTAGTCAAAACTAAGAGTTGTTGGAGGAATACCTTAAATTCAACTAAATCAACCTTAGACTCTGAGTTCTCTTCAAGAGAAGTGGACTCATGACAATCTTTTTCTAAACTATCATCTTTCACACTTTCATAGAAAGCAGTATAGTTGCGCAATTCTTCTTCTTTAGATGAGCACTCATCAGAGTAAGTTGTTTGAAGCATCCTTCCTTTTATCTTATAATCAAAGTCTTTTTTTTTCTTCTTTAGCTTCTCATCAGAAGACTTGTAAAAATTCAAGTTAGGACAATAAGTAGTAAAGTGACCTAACTTACCACATTCAAAGTATTTCAAATTCTTCTCATCTTATTTAATTAGCCTCTGATCTCTCTTTTCCCCTTATTTCTTACAATAATTTTGTCCCTTATTTCCAAATATAAAGTTTTGAGTTTTCATGAATTTCTTGAAGTTCGTAGCTATTAAAAGCATTAGTTTTTCATCATTTTTAGATTCTTTAGATTCATCCGTGTTAATCACTTTTTTTCCCTAGAAGTCCTAGATGCTTTTAGGGCATTCTATTTTCCTTTCGACTTTTCAATCATCTCATTTTTGTTCTCATAAGACTCTTCTTGCATCTCAAAAGTTTTAACGTTCTCAACTAACTCCTCTATATCTAAGGTATCAATAATCTTTGATTCATTAATATAAGACACCTTAATTTTAAAATTTGAGGATAAGGACCTTAAAAGCTTTCTCACAACAAGGTATTCAGGAATAGGCTCTCTGAGTTGATCATACATTGAAGGAGTTCGCAGATGTGATGCCACCTAAACTTTCACAATCCCTTCCTCCACGGCGTACTATTGACCATGCTATAGAGTTGCTACCATGAGATCACCCTTCAGCCCTGGCTCCTTACTGCATGGTTCCACCGCAATTGGCAAAACTCAGAAAGTAATTGGAGGATTTTCTTAAGACGGTATTCATTAGGCTATCCAAAGCTCCCCATGGAGCACCAGTCCTATTTCAGATGAACTAGGATGGTTCTTTTTGATTGTGCATAGTTTACATAGCTTTAAACCAAATTACAGTGAAGATCAAGTATCCAGTCCCTTTGGCGACTGACTTGTTTGACAGGTTGGAAAAAGCTTCCTTCTTTTCCAAACTTGATCTAAAGTCAAGCTATTAGCAGGTGCGCATTGCTATTGGCGATGAGGCGAAGACAGCGATGGTAACTCGGTATTGATTATTTGAGTTCTTGTCATGCCCTTTGGCTTGACAAATGCCCCAACCACATTCTGCACATTGATGAACAATGTATTTCGGCCATACTTAGATTGGTTTGTGGTCGTCTACTTGGATGATATTATGGTGTATAACGGATCCTTGGATGAACACATTGGGCATCTAAGGAATGTGCTAGAATGATTAAGGGAGCACCGCCTCTTTTTGAAGCTCGAGGAGTGCATCTTCACCCAGACAGAAGTAATGTTCCTGGGGCACTGCATTTTTGAAGGAAGGGTAGAGATGGACAGAAAGGTCAAAGCTATTGTAGAATGGTCAGCCTCTACGAAGGTCATTGAGCTAAGATCATTCTTGGGACTCGCCAACTATTACAAACGGTTGATTAAGAACTACTCAAAGAAAGTTATTGCGCAGACTGATCTCTTGAAGGACAAGCCTTGGTACTACGCCAAGGCATGCCAGAAGGCATTTGAGCGGCATAAGGATGTCATATCCTCTGAACCAGTCCTCAAACTCCCTAAGTTTGATGCGCATTTTGAGGTGCAAACTCATACTTTTGATCATGCTATTGGAGGTGTCTTGATCTAATTAGGTCATCTCGTTGCATACAAGAGCCGCAAACTTCACAAAACTGAACAGAGGTACTCAATCCACGAGAAGGATATGATGGTGATTATCCATTTCCTTAGGACATGGAGGTAATTCTTGTTGGGCGCAAAGTTTCTAGTATGGAATGATGAAGTAGCCACAAGCTACTTCTCTATGCAAAAAAAACTTTCAGCAAAGCAAACGAGATGTCAAGAGTTCCTTGTTGAGTTCAACTTCATCTTAGAGTATAAGCCTGAGAAAGTAGCGTGGTTTCTGATGCCCTAAGCTGATGAATGGACCTAGAGCCAACTATGGCAGCATTTGTGCAAGTATTAGGGGATATGCTAGATCATATGAGAAGCAACACCAAAAAATCAAGCCTGCCTTAGGCTAATACAAGCTATGAAGGACGGGTCTACTCGGTGATTTTGGATGGAGGGGATGTTGTATGCGTTGGGTAGACGCCCTTACATCCTCTTGGCTGATTGTTTGACACGTTAATTGCTAAACGAGACTCGTGACTCCGCATGGGCAAGTCATCCAGTGCAAGAGCAAACTCACGCACTCTTGGCCCAGAACTACTTCTGGCCATGGATGTTGGAGGATGCGGTGAAATATGTGAGAACATGCATGGTATGTCAATAGGATAAGACAGAGAGACAGAAGGAATCGGGCATGCCTCCTTACCTTGCCATTCTGGACAAACTGTGGGTAAGTCTACCCATAGACTTTATCATTGGTTTGCCTATAGTGCAAGGTTATAGATTGATCATGGTTGTGGTGGATTGCTTCTCAAAGTATGTCACATTCATAGCAGCCCATATAACTTGCAACGCAAAGATGGCAACGAACCTATTCTTTCAAAACATTGTGAAGTTTTGGGGCTTGTCAGCAGATATTGTAAACGATTGAGACACCCGATTCACAGGAAGGTTTTGGACAATGTTATTTGAGTTGTTAAGCACTCAACGCAACTTTTCAACTAGCAATCATCCTTAGAAAAATTAGAGAGGTTGGACACCATTACCTGAGGCATTATGTGACAGCCAACCAAAAAAATTGGGTTGACTTGCTAAAAATCGCCCAATTCTTCTACAACTTGCACAAAAGCTTGACAACGGGCAGTAGTCCTTTTGAGTTGGCAATGGGCCAACAACCTCTCACGCTAATGGATGTTGCGTTGTAGCAAACAGGAGGTAGGTGTCCTACTGCTTACCACTTGTCCAGGTAGCAGACATAAACTTTTCAAAAGAATAAGAAAGCAACATATAAAGCATAAGTAGTCTTCTTCTTTCAAACCACAAAAAATGTCATCTTAGAAAATCTAACAACAACAAAGATAATAGCATACCTCATTGAATTCATGACAATGCTACAATAAAGTCAATGTTAATATCATCCACTACAAACCCATCCTCAAAAACAACATATCTAAAAAATAGAATTGAATTTCTCATGAAGGAGCCCTTCTTCACAACTGTATTAAACTTCCCTCATGAAGGGGTAAAATTTTATGGCAGGCCTAGCCCTACCTAGACCATAAAAATGTGTGTTACACAACTCGGAATTTTTAGGCAAACACACCTTAAATAAGGTTGAGCTAGGGCAAAGGAGCAAAAAGCGCATAGGCCCGTTCTACCCAACCACAGTATAAAAAAGCTTGTTTTGACTGATTTGGATAGTCCCACATCAACTTGGACGGAAGGAGGTTGTGTATTTATTCAAGTTTGTAAATCATCACGGTTAATTGTGAAGGACCCTACCCAAAGGCATATAATCTTATGTCATATGGAGTCATCTAATAGGACCCCACCCAAAGGTAATAAAATTTTCTATTAAAAATTAAATATTTCATCATAACATAAAAAATATAAAAAAAAACCATAGCTCACTCCATTGGAAGCCCGCCTAGCACAAAGGTCAAACCAGAGCCTAAAGATAGGCTAGCAGGCTAGGGGCAAAATTGCCCTAGCCCATACTAATTTCAGCCCTATCTAGTGCATTAAGTGCTTCACCTATCAAGACAACCTCAATACTTCATTGCATTCGCAAATTACATCATCCTACACCACATCATCTTCGACATTGTTAGGCAACCATGTACTTGCATAAGGCCAACCAACTCTTGTAAGGCAAACTTCACACAACTTGTGTCAGATGAATCTGGCTACAAACATGAGGACCTTCCTTGAAGACATGCTCTCTCACTCTCAAGAAAACACAATAGAATTGAGGAGAATAAAAGAGAATTCTTCTCTCTACTATAGCATAAGCAACTTCCAAATAAATAATGAATTGTAGATGGCTTTTATATAAAACATAGTGGCATACTTGTAATTAAATAAAATTCCATTCTACTAAACGACATAAAACTAACCAATAAAAGAAAAACCTATTTTAACTAAGGGGGTATTTGAATGAGCCTTTCTACCAACGGAAAGGGTTATCTTCCCTCCCAAAGTTTGGTATTTTTGAAGGATAAAAAAAAGTGGAGAAACACACTTTTGGTAGAAAAATGTACTATTTTCAATGCAAAAGCTTTTTCCCTATCTTGGGGAATCCTCGTCAAGAAAGGTCTTTTCTTTACATAGATTTCCACGTGTATCCAAACAAGAAAGCCTTTTCTTTTTCTTTGAAAGAAAAAAATATTAAAAACATTTACTTCTAAAAAATATTCATTCAAACAGCCCCTAAAAGTATAGATAAGGAAATCAAAGTAAATTACTAAAATTACGTCAAGCCAAAGCAACTAGATGTGGAGCCTTCATGGGCATGGCATGTTGGTCTTGGACGTCCTCCCATCAAAGCCATGTATATAGCTAGCGGCTTCCCGAGCTAAATCTTAGGGAGTAGGAAGTATATTATGACAAAAGTGGAGGATAAATAACGAAGTGCAAACATAATATACAATGAGGGATGAAGGAGTTGATCCAATGAAACTCAATTCTATTCACTTCACTCACTAAGTGTAATTAGGATAATTCTTTACATTAAATAGAAGGGGCCTAAGATAACTAGCTTATAGCCCACTAATCATTAACAAAATTCACCAATAAGCAGAACCAACTAATACAAAGATATTAACTAAACTAGCAATAGCATTTTCCCATGATTGACACAACCTGCTAAACATAACAAAGTAAATTTCTTCCATGCCAACAACATAGAAAGCAGAGTTATAAATGCCATCAAGATCTTCATATGGTCTCCATTGAAGGTTACAGGTCAGCGACCAGTACAAAGTATGTCCAAGTTAGATTCTCAAAACCACCACAAGTTGGAGGGCACTTAGCAAGCTACAAATTATTTTCCAAGTCAAGCTCATATTAAATCTGCAAAATTTCCTCCCTACTAGCATTCCTTAACATCCTCCTCACCACCAACTGCTATCAGATGTTTGCAAGAGACAACACTTTCATCTTCTACAATGTCGAGGATTCCTTCACAACTCTAACAACATCCGATGGTGAGGGGAGAAGGGCTCATAAAGAGGGTAACTAGAGAGGAGGAGAAGCATTTCCTTTTCTTCTCTTAACTTAGTCCCTTGTTTAAGTAATTTTAACATTAGGAAGCCCCTAGAACTCCAAATATAAAGCCTCAAAAGCTTTGATATTCACTAACAACACAACCTTTATAATTATGTGTATAAAAACATCACCTAAGCTACAATAAAAAGAGATATTCTTGTTAGAAACCAAGTTACCTTAAAAGCTTAAGCTATCAAAGAACGGCTGAACAATATATATGAAGCTCAAATCAGCCCAAACAAACACATACTATCCAACAGATTATCCAATACCACCACTGTATGGGCAAGCATAATTTTAATGGATGTAGATGCTTGCATATGCACAGAATATAAAGGTAGGGGCAAGGATCGAAATGCCTTCTGTCTTTGATACCATGTTAAAAATCAAGTTGCCTTTAAAGCTTAAGCTGTCAAGGCACAACCCAACAAAGCATATTAAGCCTAAATCAATCCAAACAAACACATACAAACAAACAAATATTTAACATTCAAGTTGTTCATAAACTGTTAAAAGAAGAATAACCCCATTTCAAATTCACCACCAACAGTAAGGGACACTTCACAGCCGTAAAAGAAAGTCCAATCATGCAATCCACCAACCTTCTTCTAGTATAATCATCGATTCGTGGGAAACCAACTACCCATCGAACAATTATTTTCCAATCTGGTAAGCTTATCCCATAGAAGAAGGATAGTGATCTTCCCACAACAATAACACCGACAAAAACTCACACAAGGGTTTTGATTGGACTTCATAAGTGGGTCCTACATAAAATTTTCATGGGCTCACTTATCTAGACCAATTAAAACTCATGTGTTAGTATTTGATGTGTAATTTTGATGTGAAAATATAATTTTCCATAGATGAACATTGAGCTCTTTCATGTAAATCACCTTAATGTTCTTGCTCGGCTCCTATCCTCGTCAAACCCTACCGATACGTCTTATCAAAATAAATCAGAAGAAAGACCATTACGTTCTTCCACATAATTTATTCTCATGTTCTTGCTTAGTTCATATCCTCTTAAGATTCTTGCACCCCAAATCACCATATTCTTAATTTAATACTATTCTTCATATTTACATTTACAAGTCTTGTTATCTGTTGTGTAAAATTTTAATCAACACTTGGAAACGCCACATTATTCAACCTAGGCATTTGACTTGTCAAGTTTTTAGCTTCAAAGTTGCTTATATTTCAAAATTTAATAGAGAAAGCAGTTATCAATACAAATATATCATTTCCATTGGCCAATGATGACAGCACTATATATCAATGAACATTTTCTATACAGCAAAATGCAGCTCCAAGTAACCAAGATTATGCATGGCATTATAAAAATTTAAATTGCTACCAAAATAACTATAGCTTAAGAATATGTGTGCATGGGGTACAAGATTCTCAAGAGGATACAAACTACACAAGAGAGAGTAAATTATATATAAGGAACAATCCACTCATGTATCAGGTACTAAGCATAGATAGAACACGAACTTGGAAAAAACAGAAGAGAGGCATCGCTGCTTTCAATAAACAATAACTATAACTATGCTTCACATGAACCTTGTAAACAGATGGCCTTTTAATACCCTCACACCATATCATATTATTCCAAAAAATTCAACAAATTCTCCATTGATTAGCCCTTCATCAAAAGTTATTTCACCGAGTGTAAGTTCCATATAAAGAAAACACGAGCTGCCAAGAAGATGGAATTGATTAAATCCATGATTGGATGCCTCTTGTGAGATCACAGGCAGCCTAGTTCTACAACACATCAAGGCCTAAATAATTTCAAAGCTTTCAAACAGAATTAAATTATGCTCTTATAGCCAAGTTAATTCTCTACACTTCCAAAAACTTTAGCAGCAGATCCCTAAAGCTAGCACCCACCTTGTCCACAAGTAGCAATTCTTCAGAATTCTCACACGTTTTAGCTCCTCCATTTCCAATGTTTCATTAAACAGCCAACAAACGCTCTTTCATGTGAAACTAGAAACACAGTTTGGCTCCACTTGAATGAGTACAAAAAAAAATTAATTCGTTTTTTTTAGGTTGAATTGAAATATTTAACTGACCAAAAGAAGATACTGCAGACACAAGCTTCAAATTCTAAATCCCATCCAAATTCAAAATTTTGCTCCTTTAGAGCAGCTCTACCCAATATTTCAAATGTCATGGCATATGTTCAAGTGTATAGTAGAGATGCCACATGTGCCTCAAACTAATATTCTAACAGCCACCTGAATTGAAAAGTGGGAGATTCACATGTAAAAGTTGACGTACATATTCCAAACCCTCAAATTTTTATTTATATATTTTATTTGTACAACCCACATTCTTTTTAAAAAAAATTAAAGACCATTAGAACTCTTTATTTGTTGTTTAAATAAACTGTTGTAAGAAAAAAATATAAAGTTAAAATAATAAACTGGTAATATCGAGTGGAGTTCCTATTCTGTACATGCCAAATTCTAAGAGCATCTGTAATCATACTTCAAATTTTCCATGACATTCTCAACGGTAAAACAATGGGTGAATAGAGAATCCATGGTGTGAATAAAGAGTATATTGTGTCAGAAAAAAAATTGTATAAGAAAGCCTCAACCTATCAATTTTTTGGAAACTGTGTGGTAACAGTTATTTATTTAGAAATCCTTTTGGTCCTATTAAATAATATATTCTCTTTTATCATTTGACATCTTGCTTTTTAAACTTGATGCCTGGGAATTGGGATTTCATATCTACTTAGCATTTGGTGTCCCCTCCTGGAGCACAAGGTGCTAAGATGGGCGCCAATTATGGCTGTTAGAGGCGCTAACTCAGATTTGGAGTCCCCCTTTAGAAGAGCATCTCCAGAGGCTACTTCAAATTTGACTCAACATCTTCGTCGGTCAGATTGTAAGTGCTAACTAAGACACGACAACTCCAACTGCTACTTCAAATCCTACTATAGGTTTTCAAATCTCAAATTTGACTCAAAAGAATACTTAAAAATCTTTTTCGGTTTTTATATTGATGGGCCACACCAATTTAATAAAAAAAATTAGCCTTTGGACTCCTCTTTTATTAGTGTAATGAAAATATTAATAAAAATTAGTATTTAAAGTATGTAGTCGGAGTTCAATTTTTGAATCCCAAATGCAAATTTGAAGAAACAATTAGAGCATCTCCAGCCACATGCATCAAATTTTACATGGCATAAACTAACCCTATGTGGAATTTATATGGGCCCCACGTAATAATGAAATTTGAAGAATTCGTTGGAGTTCATTGTTTGAATCTTAGACTTCAAATTGACACCTAGGCAACACTCATGTGTCGAATGCAAATTGGTAGCAGCCGCTAGAGCATTCCAATTATATACTTCAAACGGTGCACAACCATAAGCTATTTGAGATATGTTGTCGCCTAGATGGGAGAAAACAGTAAGGGATTTAACTTCAACAACACACTTCAAATGCTGTTATTTTATTAATATTTCCACCTTACACAAAAAAATGTCTAACGACTATATTTTTTAAAGAATAAGTTAGACACTTAGATAACATAAATCAACAAGATTTGAAGTATGCCTCTCATTATGTCAAATTTAAAACACATAAAAATACAGCAGTTGGAGTAGTTGAGCCTTAGAACTTCAAATTTGACAGTTGGAAATAATAAGTCAAGACTTGCAGTAATCTTTGGAGAGGAGCCGCCCCTAACAACCATAATTGCCTTCCCAACATCAACAACTTAACTTCCAAGGGGGTACGCTAAATGTTAATTGAATTTCAAATTTTCCTTTTAAGTATTTAAGTTTGTCACTCCAAAAGCAAAACACCAAATAATAAAAAGGATTATTTTATTCAATGGGGCCTAAAGGATTTTAAAAAAGGCAAATGTTAACATGTGCCCAAGTGTTATGAACCCTCAAAGAGGGGTTATTGTTGACTGTAGAAAGGGGACGAAGGTGGTAGGGGTCCAACTGGTCCAAGTCGAATCAGTCGAAGGATGAAAGGGAAGAAGTTTGAGGACGACAAGAGGAGAGGGAAAGAGATTAGGGCTAATGACTTTTCCTTTTTATGAAATCAAAGGCTCTAAGCCATTTACATAAACCTACCCTTAGTGTGCCAAGGCTTATATTAGCCTACATAACAACGAATAATCCTAATAATGGCCTTATGGATGATCCTACAAAAGACTTATGGGCCACTCAAGGAAAATACTAATTTGAAAGTGAAATGGACGAATTATAACAAATCACAACTAGGGTTAGCTAAATCCGAGTCAGTGCCCCTAACGGCCATAATTGGCTTCCCAATGTCAACAACTTAACCTCCAAGGAGGGAGGACGCCAAATGTTGATTGGATTCAAAGTTTCCCTTTTAGGCATCTAAATGTGTTGCTCCAAAAAGCAAGACACCATATAATAAAAGAGAATATTTTATTCAATGGGACCTAAACGTTTAAAAAAATACTGTTACCAAATTTTTTTGAAAAAAAATAATTTGAGACTCTCTTACCCAAATATTTTGTTTACAAATTCTCATTGTCACTGTATACTTTTTAGTCACAGCTATGGCTGTCATTGGGCTGGACCAAAGGTTGTCCAACTTTCAGCCCTGGCCAGCTTCCAAAAGTCCCATCCGGTGGAATAAGGCAGGCTAACGTCAGGCCAACAGGCCTCGATGTTTTCTCTTTTAAAAAATATTTTAATTTTTTTTTAAAAGTTATATATTAATTACATTTTTGGCCTTTGAGTGGGTTTAGCCAGTGGGTTTACCCTAGGACTAGGGGGTTCACTTTTTAGGGTCGGCCTACCAACCCCGCCCTCAACATGCAAAAATGCAAGCTAATGCTTAAAATTTTCAGGCATTTCTGCATGGTCAAGCTTAAAAGCCCATTGTAAATAGGGTCAGGCCAAGGCCCAAGTGCAAATAACCCATAGGCACGACCAAAGCCCAAAAAGCAATTTTTTTGTAAGGTGGATAGTCCCACATTGCTAAGAGGATTAGGATTTATAGAGGTAGTTGTCTATTTAAGAAATGCAAACTTTCCAAGTCCTCATCCTTTGCCATGATAAACCTAACCCAAAGGCCAAAGGCCCACGGGTTAGACAATGGCCAAAATCTAATCAAAATAAAAGAAATATTTTTTAAAAGTAAAAAAATTCAGTATCCTTTTTTGGTTGATGGGCCCACATAATGCTCATTTTTCAATCAAATCTTTAAATTGCCACGTAGGCAGCAGTGATATGTAAAATTACCAAATTTTCTGACATTTACAATACCTAGAGCTGTTCCTGGGTGTGCAATATGTATTAATAGCATTTCTAGTCGAACCTTCAAATGTCATGTCATATTACCAAATTTAACATTTGAATGCCCAGATGCCAGTTTGAAAGCTTTGATTTTGGCATCTTCAAAACAAGAAATCCACCCTAGATCCCAAATTTGCAATTCTTACAACGATCTTTCTATAAAAACAAAAAACTATTTCCAAAAAAAATGAAGGTTTGGCACCAATATGTCAGTTTTGGAATATGAACCAACACATGCACATGTGAAGAAAACTTTCCACCTTCAGATCCAAGTGGCATTTGAAGATGTGATTGGAGCAACCCATGCACATGTGGCATTCCTTTTTTGCACGTTGAAGATGTCACAAGGCATTGGAAGGTTTAGTTTGTCATTTAATGATGCTTCAAATGCCATGCGGCATCTTCCACCATAAAAAATGACATTCCACATGTGATGCAAGAGCCCCAACCGATATACCATATGCCCCACATGGTTTTTCCTTTTAAAATCTCAAGTCATTTTTGACGTCTAGGTTCTAAGCCTTCATATTTATGTTTTAAATAATCTATTTGCGAGTCACATACACCTCATTTTCAAAAAAAAAATACTGGAATTCTTAAAAAATCCAAATAACAAATTTGACATATCAAGTGCAGTTCATTAGAACAATTCTTAAAATCATTTAATGAAGAAAATATAAACTCCCTCTGTCACATATAAATTGTCTGGATTTGAAAAAAGAATCCATATTAATTGTCCTATTTCATGTTATCCTTCCCATAGTAATTAGTAAACGAAGTAAAAAGGTTACTAAATTGGCTTCCTTAAAGATAGCAATTTCTCAAATGTGGACAACTAATATGGGACGAGGGAGTACAAAAATTAAAAAAACATAGCTTTTTATTTATTAATGCAAGATTCATTCAATCTACCAATTAATTGGGACAAAAAGGATAGAGTACACTATCAAATAAATCAAAAATTAGATGCTGACCCAAATTTGAATACCTCTAATCACGATTCACTCCCTTCAATATCTAGCACTCACAAAAATGCAATTAAATAAGGGATCACTTCTGTTAGTCTCGAATTTACACAACTAAAAAACATTTGAAGTCCCTTGGCACTTGAAAAAAGATGAAACATACATTTGAACTCTAACTAGGAACCATAAAATTTATCAGAGAAAACCTGAAACAAAGTCAGCCGCCACACAATCTCCTTCACAATTATATTTAATTCCAATTCTCATCTTACTTATGATGGCATATTAATGTTTTGCATGATGTTATATGTCCCAGACTTGAATTTGATCTCATTAGGTTCTTTAGCGTATAAAATATTTCAGTTTGAGATGTGCAAAGGAAGGAACATTCCATAGGACCTTGAATTTCTTAGAGAACAATCAGGTTCTAGGCTAAGTGACAAAGTAATTGGATGGCAATAGTATGGCTAGGGGTGAAGTGTGGAGAAAAACAGCAAAAAACAAAAAATGCAGAAAAGAATGTTAAAAGTACAAAGAAATAATTACATTAAAAAAATATAAAAAATAAATTTCTTTTAGAGTAGACGTGTCTATAAGATTATGTAACCCTAAACAAAGTGCATATTAAACATGAAAAATGTGTATTCAATGGGAAAATAGCATATTATTAAAATAACACGATTATTACAATATATAATACAGCCAAAGGAAAAAATGTCATGTACGCTATAAAACACGTATAAAACCTGTACTTTGTCATTTAGGTTCTAGGTAGCTCAGGTAGTGACAACAGAGTCAAAGTTGCTACTACATCTACTCTACTGGTGTCTCTAGCATTCAATTTGTCTTGTGATGCTCTAGTTAATGGTAATCAACCCACATTTATGGAATTTTCTAGTATTTGTATTGGATGCATCTTGGTTTGCATGAATGGTTAAAAACTAGTTGATGTGTCAAAGACCAGTTTGAGATCTTGCTCTCAGGACGAAAGGCTTAGTGCTCACATACGCTCAGACTTGCTTGATTTGCAATAGAGTTCGGCACCTTGAGGTGCACCTTGGCACCTTCGAGTACCCTTGGATTGGGTGGATTTTACTTGCTTGATTTGCTTTAGAGTTCGACACCTAGAGGTGCGCCTTGGAACCTTCGAGTACCCTTGGATTGGAGGATTTTAGGTCAAGCTGGAGCTCGACTTGGTTCTTAGTTGCCTGTTGATTTGGCGGCGCAGCCTAAAAATCTTGTGGAGGGGAGATGCATGTATGGGTTTGTGACTTGAATTGAAAACAACTTGTAGGAGGAAAAAGACAAAATCGAAATCTTGTGAAAAATTCTATCTACTGAAATCATGCTTGATTATAATTCATTTCCTATTGTTCAAAAAACAAGCAGAAAACCAGGATCATAGTCAGTGATGCGGAGCTCATACTAGGCAAGGAAGAAGGTGGATGAATTACTGCTCTAGCTGTTGCCACTGCCACGTTGTAGTCGCCATGGTTGTAAGCATTGCCAGAGGAGTTGACGTCCACAGCAGCGGAAATGGAGAAGAGTGAGAAAATGGCGTATGGTGTTTCGCTGGAAGAGAAAACCCAACGTGAAACTCACCTCAAGCTCAAGATCAAATCCATTATAAAGGGAAGTCGAGCCCATCGTCTCCATCGTGGCTTGATCTGACTACCTTCAGTGCCAATTGTAGTCATGGTAGCACCATAGCAAAGGCCGTTGACATCGCCTCAGCTCTCTTTATCACCACGGTTTGCCCCAGCCATCGTGTGTAGAGTCGAATCAGGCCTAGTCCTCACCTCCCAAGCCGACACTACAGCCAACTGCAACTTGCAATCCCAACTACATCCAAACAAGCATCTCCCTCCCATTTCACCTTCATGACTAATGAAAACAATTGGAAAGAAAAGGTGGGTTTTTTCCATAGAATTTAAGACATCAACAGAAACAGTTTCTTCTCTTCACAATTACCATCATCTTGAGAAGCAACTACACAATCAGCAAAAAAAAAAAAAGTGCAGAACGGAAAGAAGAAACAGTAAAGACCGGGACAAACCAGATAGAAAGGTAACTCCTGAGAGAAAGATCCCCAACAGGTAATGAGGTAGATGATTATGGAGAGCTGTTGTCGGTAGGCCGAGTAAGAGAGTCGCGCTGCCGGCGACGTCGCCGCCATGCAAGAGAAGACAAATAGGCCGATTTGGGGGATTAGAATGGAGAGATTGACGCGGCTTGTGGTGTGGTGTGGGGTCGGAAGTAGGATTTATGCATTGCGGGCAAGATGGTTCGGGCTCGAGCTCGAATAGATTTCAACACGAGTTGGTTTGAATCAAGTTGTCGAAGGTGAAACCCACCTTTTCTTTCCAGTTGTTCTCATTGGTCATGAAGGTGAAATGGGAGGGAGATGCTTGTTTGGATGTAGTTGGGATTGCAAGTTGCAGTTGGTTGCAGTGCCGGCTTGGGAGGTGAGGACTAGGCCTAATTCCCGATAAGTGATAGCAACAGCGGTGGTTGTAACTCGGGACTTCGGATTTGGCATAACAATGGCCCTTCCATAGTGCTTAGCACTAAACAAAATTTAACAATAGATATATCAAGCTAATAAGTAAGTCTACCATACTGTATACATAACTAACAAGATTGCACTTTTTAATCATTACAACAACAACAATAATAATAATAATAAGGGAATTTCAAAAGTACTTCCACGACTTTTATTATTTGTAGTCAAACAACCTCAACTTTGGAGTTTACAACTAACCACCTAGAACATTGGCTTAACCCCCTACATTAACAACCATTGACAGCATACAGCAAATTGTCCACAAGGGTCACTTTTTTTATAATACCTAGTAAATGGTCAGTATTCCTCCACAACAATGTACACAAGAAACAGCCATTTCTTTTGATGTTTGATTGAATATGTTATTTTCCCTTCAGCTTCTTTTAGCAATGAAGATAGTCAAGTGGCCATGCTTCAAGTGGAACTAGCTTCAGCACATATGTGGGAAGCTACAACTAGGTAGATAAGTGCTTAAAAAGTAAGAGTCATTCCTAAAATGAGCTTACCTGCTGACTGTTAGTGGATAAGAGAATGGCCATGGGTATTAATTAAACATTGTAACGGAGAGGGGGTTACTTATCTTAAATATGTGGTTAAAGCCCAAACAACAAAAATTTGGACTATCACCTAACATCAATTCTTGGTGGCTTGTTGTATATACCCAAAAATAAGAGAGATGTTCAATAATACTCATAAAATTGGGATATTTGTAAAAAAATGTACAAAACAATGGCAACAAACAAAATAGAACAATCCTTACTACTAAAGAAAAGATCAACAGCTAGAAAGGTACAAAGAATTCCTACCTATGAGGGATGACAGCTTTTAAGAGATCACCTTCACGAAGATGAAGATGTCAATCATCTGGCTGTGTTAAGGTCAGATTTATCTTCACTCTGGAATTGCTGGAGATGCGCCTTGACAACTACAAAAAAATTTCATAGACGGCCCAAAAATCAGCATTCAGCCCAACTTTAGTCACAGTGAAGGTAATAATCAATTGTTCAAGAAATGAACCTTTTTTAAGGTGATAAAAACAACAAGAAAAGAATGTTAAAGAAATCAAGTAAGCTCTATTTGGAAAAAAATATGATATATTCATCATGGTGGATGATGTATAACTAAACGAAGCTAGCTGTCGTAACGTGGACAAAACTCAAATGACCACACCACAGTAAATAACATTATCATTACTCATCACCTAGCAAGTCTATTGCCTCAGGAAGAAATGGGTCCTCTTCTTACTTGCACATACCAACATTCAAAAACCTAAGGTTTCCACTCAGCAGTAGTTTGTTCAAAGAACAAGGCTATAAAAAATCAGAAATTTGTGACATAAAAGATACGGCCTGTCCATCAATTAGAGCTATTAAAAAAAAGAGAGCAAGAGCCGCCAATCACACTATTATACTGTAGAGGGTTTAAACTCCAGTGAAAGAAGAAAGTTTAAAAAAATGTTTAAACTTAGAAAGGGCCAATTTTCGTAGACAATTTGCCAAGAATATGGTTGTCACAGACTGAGCATATAGATCTTTCACCACAAATGAGATATTCAGCTCAAAGAGAGAGAGACCGCACACGAGAGCGAGTGGAAGGTAGAGTCTGAAAGAAATCGTAAACGCACTAAAGCCATTTAGATTTAGATGGGTCAGACTTATTTTTTATTTGAGGTAGCTCACAGTTTAAAAACAAGTTTGAAATTTTGATTTATAAATATAAATTGAACCAACACTAAATTGATATTTTATGGTTTCTTTGCGGCTATGACCTATCCAACACAGATCTACTGAAAAAACCTTATAAACTAACTACCAATTCAAAACAAAATCTTATTTCAAACATTGAAATGCAGCTTCAATAGATCACATGAAAAGACCAGGCATATATAGCATTAATAAAGAAACTAACTAGTGAATCCTCCGCTTTCGCTAGGATGAATTCAAACTGAACATTGAGGAGCATTTTCACACACAATCAGCAGCAAAAGCAATAGGCAGCAAAAATTCCAAAAAAGAATGAAAGGACAGCCTGCAGAACAAGTATTGTAGGCAAAAAAAGTCAAAATACAAGTCATCATTAAGATATCAACATATAAATTCAGTACTCGCTTCTAAGAATTTCATTCCAAAAATTCTTTTGCTACGAATTCTAGGATTGCCAATCTGGCAATCCAAAATTACCGTATATTAGCCACATAGAAAGAGGCATGTACTATAATGCCTGAAATTACTAAGAAAGGAGTTTTGTCAACTCCAGCAGTTCTTCAAACTCTTGTGCACGCAAGTTTCATAAAATGGTTCATCTATTAATTTATGGACATTGAATCAGGGAGTGTGGATTAGTAGTTCATTTTCGAAGACCATAGTATGCAGAATAAGTATGATTCAATCCATCACAAATACTATTACAGATTAGAGACAAGGAAATTATATTTCACTATTCCAAAGAAAAAGATAAATATTGAAAAAACATCAGCTAGTTAAAAATGAAAGTATCAAATAGCTAGAAATAGAATCCACGTATAGTTTATTACATGTCAATTTCTTGACATTTAAGATCAATAGCTAATATTTGAACTTGTGTAAGAAATATTGAAACCCATATAAAGTACATAATAGCTTTGTTTTATCAATTGTTCCCCAGTCATGAACTTAAAGCACCTGATCAATGTATTATCGGTTTTGCTGCAATAGGAACCAGAAACCTTTTTTTTTTCAAGTTAAATTCTTTGACCATTAATATCTTGCTCATATTTCACCCTAATAGACAATATGCTCCAGTTTGAATCTTATTTTCTTTCACTTTTCTTAAGTTGACGTTGTAGTCCAATATTAGAAATTAGGGAAAGTATTCCAACGCCATTTTGAAGGTAATTTTGTCCTACTTTTGAGCATTAATCGCGTTATTCCTTAAAGTATTCAGTTGGCGAGATAGAAAGCAACTAATGACAATTATATTGGGTGTTAACTGGCAACAGCCTGCTAACTTTAAGATAACTTCATATATTAGCACTTTTGTGTTAGTTTTAGCACCTATAGAAAAAAAACATTTTAGTGATTTTAAGCAGTTAAATATGCCTATCATGTGTAATTCCTAAAAAACAATGTTTCTGAGATTTTTACCAAAAGATTCTCAATATTTCTATAAGATCTCTTTTCTTAAGCCCATTTAGAAGACATCAAGACCCTAGATGGCAAGCCGCATTGACTTCATGTAGCACTTGATGATGTAACGGTTAATGTTAATTTTAATAAGTGTGGGTCCATAAGCCTGGTGGGGTGGGGGGAAAAGTGACTGAATTTCCCTCTTCATTTTTTTCCTTATCTGCTCTACCCATCAATGGAAGACCTTGCATTGGCATAGAGAACCAAGCCCAAGGCATGAATCTGCGTGTTAGTCAATGCAGCAATTATCCACACCCAAAAACAGACTACCAAGTCGTATCACATAGCTAAAAGAATCAAACGGGTACCAATTGAATCATGAAACAAAGCACTGCAACTAGGACAGTCACCGAAAAGATATAAACACAAGATACTTCCATATGAAATTACGGCTACTCTCATAAACTCTTCTAACCAAAAATGAATGGACTAGATAAAAATCCACTGAGGCAGTAAACGGACATAAATTAAAGTGATGGTGCTCGAGAAGGGCGGGTGCTATTTCAGCTGTTGAAAGTTAGCATAAAGGCATGCAACAACTTCATAAAAGGCACTACACCTTCAATGGTGCATTTTGTTAAACAACATACACTCACTCTCCAAACAAATACTATACAGGAATGGACAAACTAACAAAAGCAAAGAACTTCAGAAAAAAATTAGCAAACACTCAAAAGGAACCCACTTTGGTACATGAAAGACAAAATTACAACACTGCACGCAGACTGTAAAACAAAAATATTGCAAGCAGTGAGATGTTTTCTGTTTTTTTTTTTGCACAACAGCGAGATGTTTTCTCATCAAAAAGACAAAATAAAGAAAGATTACAAAACAGCCGAATTCGTGTTGCATTTCATGGGGTAAATGGAGGTGATGATGGCATTGGCAAGCAAGTGAGAAAGTGGCATGAGAGGGAGTAGCTAAGTGACAGGAAGCACTAGCTCAAGGCATGAATTGGGTGCTGAGCTGAGCGCACTAAATTGCCTAAAACCAGCCCACACAGGAACAAGAAGATTCATGTGGAGATAGAAAAGTACACGAGGAAAATTTGTGCATGACTAGGAAGATTCAAGAACAGAAATGTTGTCTCAATTAGAGGCACAGGAAGTGAATGAGGTGAAAATAGGAGTAGTTTGTAAAAAAATAAGAGGATTCGTGCATTCGAGAGGAGAGGAGGCCAAAATTCTGAACTGAAATGGGAAAATCTGAACTCCAAAACCATACATGAAACACAAAGAGGAAAAATCAGTGGATATTCACAATTGAACTCTGATGGACGAGAGGAGGCCACAACAGGAGAAGTGCCGAGAGCCAAAGGTTGAGAATACGACAACGAAAACAAACGCCAACGGGAGTGAGGAGCCAACAGGAAAACAAGCACACTGCCATCACTGTCGAGAGAAGAGGTGCCGGCAAGAGAGGAGGCGATAACCAACGAGGAGGCAGAGTGGAGAGCAAAGGCAAAGAGAAACACGAGCACGAGAGCCCCAACCCGACTTGGGGTGTTTAATTTCGGAGAAGAACTACAAAGGGAAGTAGGTTATGTTTTAATGTGGGAAACCGGTTGCCGAAAGGGATTTGGACCTGTCCCTGTCCTTGTCCCCAAATCCAAATATTGGGACAAAAACATCATATTAAAATCGTTACCAAACAGGCTATAAGAAACTTTAATTATGCCTAGTGGTATGGCTTTGATGGGGCCATATAACTATCTAATTTATCATTAGTAGTGGGCATAGAATCATTTGCACCTGGTAGAAGCCTTGATTTTAAAGCTCCAGTCAAAAAGGTAATTCATATGTGAAGATTTATTTAAGGATAAGGCACTTTTTAGCACCCCAAAACTTCTCAGTATCACCTTTTTCCTTTATTTTTTATCTAAAAAATCATTCTCAATAACACCACCATCCCTTAAATTGTATGCCAATGGGATTCTACTGCTGGACCTCTCCTGCAACCAAGAGAGATGCAATCAGCCCAACTAAGACGGGATTGGTTTTAGTGGCGGTCTCAAAACAACTAACTTGATGAACCCTAGGTATGTTTGCTGGAAGGCAAATTATATGAGGCTTGATCTTCTATGTTATTGGGTTTTTCTACCTTTATTTTAGAAACAGAGTTATTACTTTACACTGACTAGCTCTTCCACTATAGTAGATGCATTTATAATAATAATAAGTCTGACCCGTTAAATAATAAAACAAGTCACTGACTTCATCAAATTACTTCATTGTTACACGGCCACCTTAAAAGTCTGCTTATAACAATCCGATATGAGCTATTTCAAAACCATAAAATAAGTAGCATCAAAGTAGAGTAGATCTCTTTTCTCTCCAATCAAGGATTCAATAACTAAGCATGACAAGGGAAACTAAAAGCCACCGCCAACAACAAAATTTCAAAAACTAATAACCCTATTATATAAAATAGTTATCTCAGCTTAATTATCTATATGTGCACATGATATTTCAAAATTGTTCTGGTCTTAGTAATAAAAGTAATGTTCCCAATATAACATTATAAAAACTGTTAGTTAACCAAGCTTCTAGGAGAAGTGCATAACTAATTGGTATCAGAAACCAGGTAGCAGGTTCAAATCTCGTGGGAAGCGATGTTCCATGTTGTGTGTTTGTGCACTAATGTGTGTGTTCAAATGAAAAAAGGACCAAGCAGTCAGCATTAAAAAATTTGCAAACCTTTTAAATGACAAAGGTACCAAACTTTCAGAGGCTACACCCACCTACCAGTAGTGGCAAGTGCTCATTTTCAATTGGGATTAGCCATTTCAGTTTTCCCTTCCCCCCCTTTTTACTTTGTCTTTTTCAGCATTTTCCATAGTAGATGTCAACATTATTATGAAAAAGAAGGACATGAATGCCTCGCGGCTCATAATTTAACACAAAAAGTTACTAAAGCAGAGACAAGCAACCAATGATATATTACATAAAAATCAACTTGAAAAGTTCCTGGAGTAACCTGCAATGGACAAACCGTCATTGACGAAAGTTCAAGAATAATTCTTTCGTCCAATTCACTTGATCACATTTTGTTTAATATTTTCATTTCCCACAAAAAAACATCTTGAACATAGAGAGATAGAAATCAAAGGAAGTTCATGGTCCTGTGAATAAAAAAAATGTTCTGAAACAAAGAAGTAGAAAACAATGGAAGATTCAAATAGCTGATGATAGCAGAGAAAAGAAATTGATAATGCTCGCCTTCAGGATATTTTCAGGGCCTTCGGCTCTTCGCCTCCACTGTTTTGGCGTAATTGATGATGGCAGGTACCAAATCTTTACATCTCTCCGCCTCCTCTGTTCGCAACAAGGAGATAACCAAATTTGGATCTTAGAGGCTAGAAAACAAGCCTTGCGTCCAATAACCCAGCCCAACCCCAAGCCCAAAAAAGGGATGTTGGACGGGCTATTGTTGGGCTCGGGCTTCCACCTGGGCTCTTGATATATTAAGCGGATTTTGAGTCTGCAACTCATCACCATTTCCATCATGCAGTGGATTCTCTTAAAAACCAATGTTTTTGAAAGTGACCTGGTCACCGACCCAAATTGGTCGTCAGGCCGGGTCAATTGGGTTTAACCAGCAGGTCAGCTCGGGTTAGTATAAAAACCAATCTCCTTCCCCCCCCAACCCTCACCCCTCAAAGAATATAAATATATACTAATTCCAGCAGACAATAGAAAATCTACCTACAAAGAAGCGGGAGCGGAGTACAAACAATAGAAAATCTACCTACAAATAAGTGGGAGCACATACACATCTCACAGGAAAAAGGACATGGCCATGAAAGTCAGCACATTATAATGGCCAACAAACCTCAGCTCCTCTATCAACTCTAACAAAATCCACAATCATCACTCCTTGAATCCCTATATCATTGATGATAAGTTTTAAGATTTATACAAAACTAACATTAAAAATGACCCATCTAGTGCACCTTAAATCACACCCTTAAATCTAACAAACTCTTAATTCCTAAATAGCGATAGTTCAAAGTCAAATCAGCACTCAAATCAAATTCCATTTAAATCAGCACTTAGCAACACTAGTACAAATCCCAGTTTACCATTATTTAAGCATTTTAACATTCTGCTAATAAATGCATAAACGATCAGTGCATGATATAAAACATAAGAAATTAAATTTGACTTTCATGATTTTGACAAACATCTAAAATGCATAAACGAACGGCACTTAAATTTAACATGTAACCAACCTCTTCTACCATTAAGAATTTTGACAAACATCAACTATGCACATAATAAAAGACGAAACTCCTTTATAAAGAATATCTAAGCGGTAGGAGGAAAAGATGACTACCTATAACTAGATAAAGAGGCAGAGGGAAAGACTACATTTTTCTTAGAGTGGCGGAGACACGGGGCTGGCAGCAGATGAGCGAGGGGTGAGCGCCTGACCGGCTGACGATATAGAAACGGACGGTATTCCTCAGATAAGGAGGCGTCGTCGTATCCAGTGGCAAGCTCAGGCGCGGAGGTGCGGCTTGTCCAGCGGCAAAGTTGGGGGGTGGAAAGGCAGATGGAAGGAGTAGAAAGGCTGGCGGTTCGGCCCTTCTCCACTCCACGCAGAGTAGACGGTCGAGCCGGCCCGATTTTTATTTAAAATAGTGTTTTAAAACCTCGCTCGAAAACTGACCGGATAGATGGCCGAGCCGGTTTAACGACGTTCAACTGGGGGTCAACCCAGTTGACCCAGTCAATATAAAGCTCTACTTCTACGTTTCCTTTTTAACCCTACCACACTTTCTAGTTTCTACAGCGGCAGCCTCTCCCTTCCGGACAAAAATTTTTATGATCCTTATCCCAGCGAGCGTAAGGAACGTCGAACGAAATTTTCAAGGAGGTGTACATGCTAGTGCATATTAACAAAAGTAATATTTACACTAATATGTGCTAACATGTGCACTATTTATCTTAAAATTATATGCTCCTCTTGCATTCCTTACTCTTAGTTCACTATGAGAGTGGAGCAGAAAAAATGCTTCATTCCCTGCCCCCTTCACCCTTCCCATTCCTCTCCTCCTTGGCAACTATGGCTCGACCGTGATGGCCCCGCCTCGATGGCCAAACTCCAAGGCAAACCTCTACAGTCCCTCCCCTTCCTATCCTTTTCCTCCCCAACTGCCCTACCCAAGGGCACTGCCCTAAACTTAATGGTCCTTCCCTAAAGGCTGAACTCCAACAACAACCTTGATAGTCCTTCCCCTTCCCACCCCTCTCCTCCCTGGTAGCCTAGCCTAGACTTCGATAGACCTTCCCCTCCCTCTCTTTCCTAATGACCACCCCCCGAGTCCCCTTCCTCCCCCCTTCTTATCCTCTAGTAACATCCTTGATTTTTCTATAATTTTTTACTTTTTTATCATATTTCAATAGAGAACTATGACGCTTTTGAGTATCTATTTTCATAACTAACATCTATATTCATAACTGTAGAGTCGGGAGTGGTGTTTAGTTGCAAGTCATGGGCCTCAACGCACAATAAAAACTTTTGGCATGAAAATGAGAGAGAAAAAAAAGTGATACAAAAGAGTGAGAAATAGAAGAAAGGAGAGAAAAGGAAAAAAATAAAAATAAAATTGGATCGGAAGCGACTCAGTGCACCCAACCTGCAGGCGAAATATCATTTGTCTTACCCATGCTTTGAAAGATGTGATCTGATTTTTAGCAAAGAGGATACCATAAACCCTAGTTTGTATGGATAAAAAGAAGTTAAATGATAAGGCCTAACTGTTGACTGGTAGATGTAAAGAGGTTTTTTTTCAAAGTACATTATGTAGTCATTAGATTTGATGAAGTTAGGCTTATATATGGGTAGATAAATAAGCGTGTATAAGAGTTATATTGTCGAACATATATCGTGTGTTTGGTGCTTAGTATGCATGCCTTTGATAGTTAATAATAGATGTAGAGTAATTAACTATGAATGTATTTTTTGACTCATGTGATATGATTTATAGTAAGGGGGAGACCATATGACCTAGTTTATATGAATTAGAGGAAGTTACTTCATAAGGCCTAACTATTGACTAGTAGATGTAAGGAATTTCTTTTTTGGAAAGTACATTGTATGTCATTAGATTTGATCAAGTTGGTTTATATATGGGTAGACAATTAATCCTATATGTGAATTATATTTTCAAACATATCTTGTGTGTTTGGTGATTAGTATGCATGTCTTGATAGATAATAATAAATGAAAAGTAATTAATTCTAAATGTATTTGTTGGTGGTGGGCTAAGTAAGAACAATATATATCATTTATTTTACCAATGTTTTGAAGGATGTGATCTTATTTCTAGCAAGGAGGAGACTGTATACCCTAGTTTATATGGATAAAAAAAAGTTAACTGATCAAGTCTAACCGTTGACTAGTAGATGTGCGGATATACAGGGATCCTCATCACCCAGTCAACAGCGGAAGACTTAGTTTGTTAGTTTGTTATTGACCAGTTAGTTTCTTTTTGATTGTAAGGGCTTATATCCCATAATATACTCACTTGTAATGTCATATATATTGCTCACATGATTAGAACAAGATATCACAGTTAGAAATTCTTCACATGGTATCGAAGCCTTGATCCTCTCCCTTCGTCTAGCAGCTTCTTCCTTTTGTTCCTCCTATGGCTTCTTCCACCACCAGCACTCTTGCTTCCTTCTCTGATCTTCCAATCATCAAATCCATTTCCCAAGAAATTTCCACCAAATTGGCTCCTACAAACTATTACATTTGGACCATGCAAGTCCTCCCTGTCCTACGATGTCACAGCTTGCTAGGACTCGTTGAAGGCACCCTCCCACGGCCCTCAGGTCCTAAATCTGATCCCAGCGTGAAGGCTTGGCTGGCCCTAGATCAGCTTGTTCTTGCATGGCTTGCCTCCACTATGTCAGAGGCAATTTTTCTCAAGTTATCCATTGTGAAACTTCAGCTACATTCTGGAGTACTATGAAGACCCTTTATGGTACACTTTCTCGTGGGAGAGTCCAGGACATCAAAAATGAGCTTCGTGCTCTCTCCAAAGACAAGATGACAATGGCTAACTACTTAAATCAGGCCAGAGCTTTGGCACATCAGCTTGCCATGTCAGGCAAGCCCTTGATGATGATGACATTATTCACTGCATTACTCAAGGACTTGGTACTGAGTATGATGCAGCCATTGCTGCAATTCAACTTTGCACAAACTACCCTACCGTTGATGTTGTTGCTGCCATGCTGATGGACTTTGACCGGCGTATATCTTGCCAAGCTTCTCCTATCATAGCCCTCGTCTCCACTCGTGGGACATGCAGATCTTCTTTCCCTTCTCAGCATGGAGGGAGGTGTGGTCCTTCTCGTGGAGGGAATCCACACACACCTTCTTGTGGTCGCTTGAAATTACTCGTGGGCGAGGCTCCTCTTCTTCTCGCCATGGCTGCTCGTGGGCTGCCCCAATTACTGGTGATTACAATAGTGTCTACTGCTATCGCTGTGGATATCCAAATCACAAAGTTGATGTATGCCAAGCTCCTAATGATAGCCCAAATGATCAAGCTCAGTCCTTTGCCGCCCTCCATCTCAATGATCATGCTGCAGATGATGCTTGGTACCCTGATACAGGGGCCACTCATCATATGACACATGACAAATCCTCTCTCACAGGTATTACCCCCTATCATGGTCATGACTCAATTCTTGTTGGTAATGGCAGTTCCCTCCCTATCTCGCATACTGGCTATGTGCCTTTATCTTCTACTGCTCATTTAGACCATGTTCTTTTAGTCCCAAAGCTTACCAAAAATCTTCTCAGTGTCTCTAAGTTTACCACTGACAACTCTTGTTATTTTCAATTTTTCCATGGGGGTTTAATGTCAAGGACCTGCAGACGGACAAGACTCTCATGACCGGGTCTAGATCAGGCGGCCTTTATCAAGTAGAGTCCTCTTCAACTATGTCCATCGTCAGTCTCTTGGCCAATAAAGTTAATGGCGACATCTGGCATGCACGACTCGACCATCCGTTATCCAAAGTCATGCAATCTTTATCTTCTACTCTTCAATTGTCTAGCAATCTCAATAAACATGTATGCCATAGTTGTAAACTTGGAAAAATGTCTAAGCTTCCTTTTCAACATCGAACTACCTATTCAAATATTTGTTTTGCTAATTTACATTATGATGTGTGGGGCCCTTCTCCTGTTACCTCTCTTGATGGTTATCGTTTTTATCTCGTCGATGAATGCTCACAATACACATGGTTTTTTCCCTTAAAACGAAAATCTGATGTCCCTACTATTTTCATTGACTTTCTCACCCTTATCACTCGTCAATATGGAGCAATCGTCAAAACCATCCAAACCGATGGTGGTGGTGAGTATGTGAATCATAAATTTACTACTCATCTCACCTCCCTTGGCATTATTCATCTCCTCTCCTGTCCCAGCACCCCTGAACAAAATGGCCTCATAGAGAGAAAACACCGCTCCATTGCAAACATTGGCCTGGCCCTTTTAGCTCACAGCAGTCTACCCAAACACTTTTGGCAATTTGCTTTCTCCACTGCCACTTATCTTCTTAATCGTTTACCATCCACCTCTCTCCACGGCAAATCACCCTATGAATTAACTTTTGGTGCTTCCCCGTCTTATGATCACCTCAGAATTTTTGGTTGTGCCTGTTTTCCATGTCTTCAGCCTTTTAAAAGAGGCAAATTGGATTTCAGATCAGCCCGCTGTATTTTCCTGGGCTACTCACCTCATCACAAAGGATATTGTTGCCTTGATAACTCCTCTGGTCGCCTCTACCTTTCTCGGCATGTCACCTTCAATGAGTCTACTTTCCCTTCCTGTACCACTATCTCAGTTCTTCCTTCCTCCTCTTCCCTTCATCCTCGCCCCCGCTTATCTTCCCTCAGTCGCAGTCTTAAAGAATTAAACTTAGACGACTGTTCTCCTCCCTCTATCCATGAATCTGCTTGTTGGGATAATACCTATGCACGTCGCCCACCTTCTGGTCGTGCCTCCGGCACTACCCTCCTCCCGTTCTGGGCCCTCTTCTCCCTAGTTGTGCCATTGGTACTGCTCCTCTCCCTGCACCGGGGTCATCTTCCTCTGGTCGTGCCTCTAGCACTATTCCGTTGTCCCTCCTGCAACTCACTTCTCCCAGCCGGGCCACATGCCTTGCTCTGCCTCTAGTCTTGGACACTGCTGCTCCATCGCCTTCCCCTGCTACTCACCAAGACGATTCTTCAACTCCCTGTTCTACTTTGCCTAGAAGCTTGCATCCTCCTGACTCCCACCGCTGCCGCCAGATTCTGTTCGTATCCAAGACCTTCCTCCTGCCTATTGTCTTCTAGCAGACCCCTCCAACTCTGCCCCAAGTTTTGACCTTGCTTCACCGGCTGCCTCTGCTGCTCCAGTCCACTGGCCCACTCTGGTCCCCTCCATCCTATGGTGACACGAACCCGCAACGGTACCCGGCAGCCCAAGTCCCTATTGTCTACACGATATCCATTACCCTATGCCCTGCTCGCTGCATCTACCACTCGAGCCTTCCTCCTATCATCAAGCCTCTTGCAATCCACTTTGGGTTACTGCTATGTCCGAAGAAATTCAAGCCTTAAAGCGCAATCATACCTGGATGCTTGTCCCATACAAGCCATCTATGAATGTCATCAGCTCCAAGTGGGTGTTTGATAAGTATAATTTATACGTTATTTTACCCTTAATTATTCTATTTTCTAGTCTCATTTAAGTGTTAATATAGGTTAAATTATTAGATATTAAATTTAATTAGGTTAGAAAAAGCTCCCATGATGTTTTGAATTAAATTGGCTTATTTTGCAGATTCTTCATTGGCGTTCGAACTGCCTCACTAACCGATCGATCGGGATAACGTGTTTTTGAAGAAATTTCAGTTCAAGTGTTCGAACGGGCATTCAGGGCGTTCGAACGTCATAACGCATAGTTTCCTTATTTCAATCAATTTCGAGTTTTTTTCATATTGGACTCTTTCTTACGGATCTAATGCCTATATAAAGACATAATTGGCTCGAAATTGGGGGTTAGAAAGTAGATTTTCTGAAGAGAAGAAGGAAGAAGAAGATGGAGAAAAACTCAAAGCTTTCAATGGAGATTCAAGTGCTTTCTTCTACCATGGAAGGCTAAACTTTTCTTTTACTTAGGAGTTGATGAAGCTATAGATAAGTTTCAGTTTTTTTTCTTTTTAATTTAGATCTCAGTTGTGAATAATGACAATTGTATGATAAGGATTTCCTTTTTAATGGAAGAGCTTTTCATGTTTATTCAAATCTATATTGATTTATTGTCTTGTAGATGGTAGATTGATGTGATTTTGATATTTGCATCAATTCTAATTTCTGTGATTTAGATGAGATGGTCATACAATAGTTTTAATGTTCAGATAATTAAGGACTTGGATGAGTTATACTAAGATTAGACGGGTTATGCCTATAGCTATTTAGTGTAGATGATTCGTGCTATTGTTGAAGATAGTTCATGCCATGGAAGTTAATTAATGATTCTTACTGAAGTAATTCTAGCTTGTAGCTGAGAATACTTGTTCATATTCACACTAGATTTAGATTAAAAGTTAAGGAATTGTTATGGTTCTATAGTGGATTTGATTTCCTACGTAAAATCTATCATATTAATCTCTTACCTTTAAACTAGTTGATTCCTTTCCTTTACTTAATTTAAGTTTAAGTTGTTTTAGTTTTCAATCAGCAAATTCCTATTTAGATTTAGTTATAATTCATCCGTCCCTGAGGTTCGACAACCCTTAAATACTCATCCTAGTACAATTACCTTGTACATTTGCAAAGGGTTTAATTATAAACGATCAGTGTTCCAAATTAAAACTGGAGCTGATGGTTCTGTTGATCGATATAAAGCCCGTCTCGTGGCAAAAGGATATAATCAACAAGTAGGCCTTGACTTTGAAGAAACGTTCAGCCCCGTTGTCAAAGCCACCACCATTCGGCTCATTCTCGCCCTCACCACCACCTTTAATTGGCCCTTACGGCAGCTTGATGTGAAGAATGTTTTTTCTTCAAGGCAACCTATAGGAAGAAGTCTACCTCCAACAACCTCCAGGTTTCCTTCATGCTCAATTTCCCAATCATGTTTGCAAGCTTCATAAGGCACTTTATGGGCTAAAATAGGCTCCCCGGGCATGGTTCACAAAATTCACTACGTATCTCACTCGTATTGGCTTCTCCAGTTGTCCATTTGATACTTCCTTGTTCACCTGGCGACATCATCAGCATGTTATCTTCTTACTTATATATGTGGATGATATTATCTTGACGGGCAATTCTACTTCTGACCTCCAGTGGCTTCTTCTACGGCTCACAACTGTTTGAAATGAAAGATCTTGGTCCTCTCACCTTTTTTCTTGGCATGAAGATTATTCGTACTCCAACCTCTACTGTTTTATCTCAATCTCAATATTCAGTCCAATTACTGGATCGTTTTGGTTTATCTGGTGTCAAACCCTCCAAGAGTCCCATAATTGCCAATCTTCATCTCTCCTCGCATGGGTCGCCATTGCTTCCAGATGCTACTGTGTATAGACAAATGGTTGGCAGCCTGCAATACTTAACATTGAGCCATCTGGATCTTGCTTATGCCATTAATAATGTATGCCAATTCATGCATTCTCCCTGTGTTGCCCACCTTGAAGCTGTCAAGCGGATATTTTGGTATATAAAGGGAACTCTCACTCTTGGCCTTTGCTTCTACAAGTCTTCTAGTCTCTCTCTTCGTGCCTACACGGACTCCGATTGGGCTGGCTGCCCAGATAGCCGGCGTTCCACTACTGGGTATGTTGTTTATGTTGGTCCTAATTTAATTTCTTGGGGCGCTAAGAAACAAATGACGATGTCGGCGGAATATTGGGATGTTGATTCTACTGCAACTGAGATCTTATGGCTTCAACATCTTCTTTGCCATCTTCAAATCTCTATTCCTCGTCCTCCACTCCTTCTATGTGATAACATGAGTGCCATTCATATGGCTCGCAATCCAGTCTTCCATGGGCGAACAAAACACATTGACATTGACGTTCACTTTGTAAGAAATCATGTGCTCAATGGTTCTCTTCACCTCCTTCATGTTCCCGGTGTTCACCAGATGACTGATATTTTCACTAAATCTCTGTCTTCTCCCTGTTTCATCTATCTTCGGTCCAAGCTCAATCTTTGTTCTACTATAGCTAAGCTTGAGGGGGGTTGTGCGGATATACAGGGATCCTCATCACCCAGTCAACAGCGGAAGACTTAGTTTGTTAGTTTGTTATTGACCAGTTAGTTTCTTCTTGATTGTAAAGGATTATATCCCATAATATACTCACCTGTAATGTCATATATATTGCTCACATGATTAGAACGAGATATCACAGTTAGAAATTCTTCACATTAGATAGATATAAGGAGGCTTTTTTTTTCAAATAACATTGTGTGGTCATTAGATTTGATCAAGTTAAGCTTATATATGGGTAGATAAATAAGTGTGTATGTGAATTATATTGTCAAACATATATTGTGTGTTCGGTGCATAATATGCATGCCTTTGATAGATAATAATAGATGTAAAGTAATTAATTGTGAATGTATTTTTTGTTGGTAGGCTATATAAAAACAATATAGCTCATTAGTTTTACCCTTGTTTTGACTTATGTGATATGATTTATAGCAAGGTTGAGGCCATATAACCTAGTTTATATAGATTAAGGTCATATAACCTAGTTTACATGGATTAGAGGAAGTTAACTGATAGGGTATAATTGTTGACTGGTAGATGTAAGGAGGCTTATTTTTTTTTTCAAAGTACATTAGATTTGATCAAGGTTTGTTTATATTTAGGAAGATAAAGATGCATGCATGTAAATTCTTTTATCAAACATATCTTGTGTGTTTTGTGCTTAGTGTGCATGTATTTGATAGATAAGAATAGATGCAAAGTAATTTAACTATGAATGTATGTTTTTTGGTAGGCTAAGTATATAGCTCATTAGTTTTACCCATATTACTGATGTGATATGATTTATAACAATGGGGAGACCATAGAACCTAATTTATATGGATTAGACTAAGTTAACTGATAGGGCCTATTTATGAGGTGTAGTGCTTCTTTTATCCACAATGTCAATTTTGTGATATAAATTTTGAAAATTTTGTTACTACTGTCCATAATTTAGTGACTCTGCAATATGTCTTTTGTCACAGGATAATTCAGTTGGGCCCCTTGTCAATCTTGATGGTGAAGTTGTTGGCCTCAACATCATGGAGATAAAGGGTGTTGATGGTGTGAGCTTTGTTGTACCCATGGACTAAGGTTTCTAAAATTATTGAGCAATTTAGCGAGAATGAGTCCATTCATCTATTGGCACAAACTCAAGTGCCCAGAAGAGAAATCTTCACCCAGTTTGCTACCAAATACATATGTAGGAGGAAGCCAGAGCAGAAAAAATTGCTTGTAATATCTATAAATAAAGTAGGAGGGATTAGTTGTCATTCTTGAAATTCCTTGAAATAGAATATAGGTTAGGTGCTTTGCTTCATTAGCTTTATGCCACTTTTGTTGCTAAGATGTGTAAAGTCATATGCTTTCTTGTTCCTTTTTTATTCTTTCCAACGTTGGTGGCATACATTTGTAGGCCTCTGCTTGATTATCTTAATTTTATTTGGTATCAATTGGTATATTGTGTTGCAGCTGGAATTGGCTTTTGGGTCTCTATGATAACTGTTGGAAAATCTTAACTCCGTTTGCTGCTGAAGAAATTAATTGGAGGAATAATGTAGTCCAATAGGTGTATATGATTTCCCCTCTATTGTTTGTAAAAGTTGTCTAAATTTTCTACATTAATGTGTAATCTTGAACTTTGTTTCCATGATCTTTAAACTTTATTGCTTCTTGTCTCCTAAAATGTTATATGGCAATTTGATTTTTGAGACTTCTCTGCTTCTTATTGAAATCAAATTTCACACCCATAATCTTCTAAACCGCACTGGAATATTCATGTTCTAGATGGGATCAATTTCTCTGAAATATGTTATTTGAATTTCATATATCACGTATAAACATCTCCGAGAAGAAATGGTTCAGCAGTGAAGTAAGATTAGTTGATGAATGATGGAGATCCGCTATTGTTCATCAGTATCATGCCTTTATTTGTTAATTGAACTTTTCTCTTACTCTCTATCATCTATAATATCATTATTACAATGAGGGCTGGCAGTGCACTCACTTCCAATGGGCCTATTTTTATGCATCTTCCATTCATTCGAAGTTTTTTTATTTTTATAAGACTACAACCCAAATCATTCGCCAAAATTTGAGAAAAGCTACCAACAATGCAAGAGGGGTGGAAGCATACCTATCACCATATAAAAAGAAGTGGCCAGCCATCAAATTCTTCCCCCAACCCTACCCAAAACAACAAGCTTGAATTGCATCCACAATTTACGGATTACAACAAGGCAAGATTTCTTCAAAGTTAAAAGAATGTGTATGGGAGGAACCCCAAGTTCTCTAAATCATGTAATCAAAAAGAACTTCTAGTTAATATGATTATACTGATGCATATAAGACCCCACATATCTCATTTGCACAAAATTTTTAAATCCCAATGTCTTCTAAAATCTTTTAGGCACCCATGTTATCTCTACCAACATCGGAGCGTGATTGGCTTTTCACTATACCTATCCCTACCCCTCAAAGAAAATTGAGACAATCAACAATCCCATGCAGATAGAGAATTCTCAAAATTGTCTTCTCTAAAGACCTAGACAATGTAGCTATGGAAACCAATTAGTCAACACTTCAAAACAAACCAAACACAACATAGAACAATCTAATATCTAGCACAAAAATTATCTTGTATTATAGATGGCAAATATGCAATCGTCATAGCACCTGCAAACAAAAAGCCACAATGCACCCCCCCAAGTGAGATAGAAGGCTATGCATTAAATTTTCATACAACCCATCAAATCCACATACAAGTGGGAAAGGCAAAAAGAAAAAAAGATAAATATGTAGCATCTCAGACTATCCTTGACTTTGAATTCTATTCAGGCCCCGAGTTCTTAGGTGGAGCCACAATACAGTACTACAACTATACAAAACTAGTAGCCTCCAGTCCAACTGCGTCTCAAGCAACTCTTCCCCCTCGTTGCTCAACACATGCATACGACAACCAAAACCCATCTCTTTTGAAGACAAACCTAACATCCTCAGGCATCTCTTTCGAAGACGAACCTAACATCCTCCATCACCTTGCTTACGCTTTTGATATGAGATTAAACCTACCAGTATGTTGCCAAAAGGGGAAAAAACAAAGAGGACAACATAACAATAAAATAGACAAGAATTTTCACTCAAAAAATTTGTAGCTTAAAATGACGGTTTTGAGAAAGAAAAATTATAAAATCTCAAAATCTTTAGTTGAACAATTTTGAAATTTTAGGCTCCGATTGTTTGAACTCCCAATGTCCACAATTTGTGAATCATCACTGTTGCTTCCAAGTGAATATTCTAGACTCCAACCTTCCAAGCATTCATATCCCAAATACATAGATATTTGAGTTCCAATTTAATTAAAAATAATGAAATGAAAACCACATAAACATCAAATTTTGGTCAGCAAACTATGTCAACTTAACTTATAATTAAAAAAAAGTCTATATTAATCAAGAACCACGTAGAGCATGTAAAGACTATGAGGCTATCACACTTCCTAACCACTTTGACATGGATCAGACAAACATGTGACCCAACATCACCACAACAACAATCCTTAAGATGAAAGGATTCAACTCAATTTCAATGACCAGTTCAGTGACTATGGCTGTCAAAACTAAAACACTAATAGTGTTCAACGATAGACATAAATTATTTACCCCTGAAGTTTCAACATCTTCATATATGATTGACTCAGTTGCCCAAGAGGTAAGATCTTTGCCAATGAAACAATGAATAATGTTATTTATCTTTATACCGCAAAAACAATATGTACATGTTACCTCAATGTGGGCATACCACTTTTTCACCACACATATTTTGGATAGGTCATTTTCAATACGGGCAAAGGTAGTCCACCTCATATGGATATGCCATCCAACATCCAAATATAAACATGCAAATCTTCACCTACTTTGGACATGGTGAAACAATGATTCCTCAAATGATGCCAACAGCTCCAATTCACTTGGGACACTAGAATTAAGAAACAAAAGGAGGCAGAAATCTAGTGTATGAGGATGAAAAGAGAAGATTCGTGGCTGGCTGGTCCCTATCCTCCAAAATAGATTGGCCCCATCCAATAACAACAAAAGATGAGTTCTTAACACCAGATGTCACATGGATCACATTTTTAGGCCGGATGTCTCATATAAACTTTGCAAAAAAGCAAGCCTCCTTATATCTACCAGTTAACAACAATCAGGCCTTAACAGCTAACTTTCTCTAATCCATATAAACTAGGTTATATAGTCTCCCCTTTGCCATAAATCATATCACATCAGTCAAAACAAGGGTAAAACTAACAAGTTATATTGTTCTTACTTATCCTACCAACAAAAAATGCATTCAAAGTTAATTACTTTACATCTATTATTATCTATTAAAGGCATGCATACTAAGCACCAAACACACAATATATGTTTGACAATATAACTTACATACACACTTATTTATCTACCCATATAAAGCCTAACTTGATCAACTCTAATGACCACACAATGTACTTAAAGCATTGCTACTACCCAAGGTATTAGCGACAGTTAAGCCCAAGCGTCGTACTCTCTCCCCTCTCGTCCTTGGAGCCGAGGCTCACGTTCATGCACATGGGAGAGAGGAGAGAGGAGAGAGAGAGGGAAGAGAAAGATAGAGGAGAGAGTGTGAGTTAGAGAGGAGAGAGAGCAGAGAGCAAAGAGAGGGTAGAGAAAGGGTGAGGGGAGAAAGAAGAGAGAGGGTAAGGGGAGATAGAAAGAAGAAAGAGATATGTGTATTTTTTAATTATAGAGAGAGAGCAGAGCAGAGAGAGTGACGAGAGAGAGAGAGTGCATAGAGAGGAGAGGAGAGAGAGCAGAGCAGAGAGAGTGAGGAGAGAGATAGACGAGAGAGAGAATGTGAGGAGAGAGAGGAGGGAAGAGAGAGATAGAGAAGAGAGAGAAAGAGGAGAGAGAGGATGAGGAGAGAGATAGATGCGAGAGGTGTGGAGAGAGAGAGAGAAATAGTGAGTGAGAGAGAAAAGGAGAGGGGAGAGAGGAGATAGAAATTGTAGAGAGAGAGTGTGAGGAGAATGAGAAGAGAGTGAGAAGAGAGTGAGGTGCGTGAGGAGAGAGAGAAGAGAGAGAGAGGGTAGAGAGAGGAAAGTGAGAGTGAGGAGAGAGAGAAGAGACAGAGGGAGGAGAGAGAGATACATATATTTTTTAATTATATCTTATATTTAAAAATTAATAAAATAAATTTAGTAGAGATGCTTAGCTTAAAGCGTCGTACTCTCACCCCTCTTGTCCTCAGAGCCGAGCCTCACGTTGATGCACGTGGGAGAGAGAGGAGAAAGGAGATAGAGAGAGAGTGAGGAGAGAGAGGGAAGAGAGAGATAGAGGAGAGACAGTGAGTTAGAGTGGGAGAGAGCAGAGAGAGGGTAGAGAGAGGGTAGAGAGAGGGTGAGGGGAGAGAGAGTAAGGAGAGAGATATGTGTATTTTTTAATTATATTTTATATTTTAAAAATTAATAAAACAAATTTATTAGCAATGCTTGGGTATTTGTGACGCTTTACTCTAAGCATCACTAGTAAATTTGTTCTATTTAATATATTATTATTTTTTAAAATATAATATATCATTTTAAAATAAAAATAAATTAAAAATAAAATCCCCTACTCTCTTTCCTCTCGTCTTCATAGCTGGGGCTCACGTTGACGCAAGTGGGAGAGAGAGCATAGAGAGGAGATAGAGAGAGTGATTGTGGAGAGAGGGTGAGGAGAGAGAGGGAAGAGAGAGATAGAAGAGAGAGAGTAGGAGGGGAAGAGAGAGATAGAGGAGAGAGAGAGTAGGAGGAGAACAGAGAAAAAGGAGAGAGAGGGTGAGGGGAGAGAGAAGAGAGAGGGAGGAGAAAGAGATGAAAGAGAGGGGGTAGAGAGAGATACATATATTTTTACTAATATCTTGTATTTTAAAATAAATAAAATAAATTTAGTAGCTAAACTTAGCTTAAGCGTCACTAATACCCAGCTCAAGCGTGAATCACTAATACCTTGACACATTACTCTTAAGCATTACTAGTAATTTTATTTTATTTAATATATTATTAATTTTAAAATATGAAAGATAATTAAAAATCCCAAAAAATTAAAAATAAATTCCCTTACTCTCTCGCCTCTTGTCCTCAGAGCCGGGGCTCACGTTGCACATGGGAGAGAGAGGAGAGAAAGTGAGGATAGAGAGAAGAGAGAGAAAGAGGAGCATGTGGGGAGAGAGGTGAGAGAGAGATGAGAGAGTGTATGTAGAGAGAGAGATTGAGGAGAGAGAGAGATGAGAGACTGTATGTAGAGAGAGTAGAGAGAGTGAAGAGAGAGAGAGGAGAGGAGAGAGAGGGTAGAGAGAGGAGGAGAGGGAGGGAGGGGAAAAAAGTTAAAAAAATAATCTTAGCGACGCTATGAAATGAGCGTCGCTAAGGGAACAATAAGTGGCGACACTTATTCTTAAGCATCGCCACTAATAATACTATTAGCGGCATTCACCACTGAGTGTCGCTAATAGTATTTTCTTACAAAAATTTCAAGCTATTAGTGATGCTAAAGATTCAGCATCGCTAATTCGTTTGCAATTTGAGAAGCTCGCTGCTAGCGTTGTAAATAACTTAATTTTTTTTAAAAAATCTATTAAGATTGCTTCAAAAGAAGCGTCGCAAATTACTCACTTTTTTCAACGCTTTTTTTGAAGCTCGCTAAAAGTATTACATATGTGGAAATTTGCCCAAGCGCAAAATTTCGTGCCCATGCCTTTATATCCCAACACCTCAGGTTGTCGTCCCAACTGCAAAAATAGGCCATCCTCTCTCCTCACCTCGCCTGGAACTCCCCGAGAGAAGCTTCCAGCCCCATTTCCATGGTTCCCAAAATGCTCGCACATCTCCTCTCCTGATAGCCATCCCTCCATCTAGTGACCCGATTCGCCCACCCTCAAGTAGCCTCCCACCTCCCCTTCCCAAAATGCTTGTTCAAAAGCGTCACTAATAAATTTATTAATTAATTTTAATTTATTAATATTTATATAATAAATAAATATTAAAATAATTTAAAATAAACTTCTTAATTATAATATGTTTTATTCAGTATTGACTATTTATATATATAATAAATAAATATTAAATTTTCAATGAAAGGCAAAGTCAATAATAGATTAAACTTTCACTATTTATATATAATGTATATTTTTTGATTTTTTTATTAATTTTTAAATATAATTTATAATAAAAGAGAGAGAGTGAAGAGAGAAAAGAGAGGAAGTGATAGAAGAGAGAGTGCATAGAGAGAGAGGAGAGCAGAGAGAGCAGAGAGAGTGAGAGAGGGGGAAGAGAGAGATAGAGAGGAGAGAGAGGATGAGGAGAGAGCTAGAGGAGAGAAGTGTGGAGAGAGAGAGAGAGAGCAAGGAGACAGAGAGTGAGGAGAGAGAGATAGTGAGAGGGGTGAGAGAGGAGAGAGAGTGAGAGAGGAGAGGATAGAAAGGGTAGAGAGAGTGAGAAGAGAGAGAAGAGAGAGAAAAGAGAGAAAGAGTGAAGAGATAGGGAGAGAGAGGAGAGAGGAAAGAGAGATTGAGGAGAGAGAGATATATTTTTTAATTATATCTTATATTTTAAAAATAAATAAAATAAATTTAGTAGCGACACTTAGATTAAAACGTCGCTTCTACCCAAGGTATTAGCGACGGTTAAGCCCAAGCGTCATACTCTCTCCCCTCTTCATCCTCAAAGCTAAGGCTCACATTGATGCACATGGGAGAGAGAAGGTAGGAGATAGAGAGAGTGTGGAGAGAGAGTGGGAAGAGAGAAATAGAGGAGAGCGAGTGAGTTAGAGAGGAGAGAGAGAGCAGAGAGAGGGTAGAGAGAGTGAGAGGAGAGAAGAGAGAGGGTGAGGGTGAGGGGAGAGAGAGTGAGGAGAGAGATATGTGTATTTTTAATTATATTTTATATATTTAAAATTAATAAAATAAATTTATTAGCGATGCTTAGCTTAAAGTGTTCTTACTACCCAAGGTATTAGCGACGCTTAAGCACAAGCGTTGCTAATACGTTGAATATTTGCTACACTTTACTCTAAGTGTCACTAGTAATTTTATTCTATTTAATATATTATTTTTAAAATATAATATATAATTAAAAAATAAATTAAATTAAATTACCCTACTCTCTTCCCTCTCTTCTTCAGAGCCGGGGCTCACGTTGACACACGTGGGAGAGAGAGAAGAGAGGGTGATGAGAGGAGAGAGAGGTGAAGAGAGAGATAGAAAGAGGAGGAGAGGAGAGAGAAGAAAGATAAAGAGGAGAGGGTGAGGAGAGAGAAAAGATAGAGGGAGGAGAGAGAGGGTAGAGAGAGATACATGTATCTTTTAATAATATCTTTTATTTTAAAAATAAATAAAATAAATTTAGTAGAAACACTTGAGCTTAAGCATCGCTAATACCCAGCTAGAGCGTGCATCGCTAATACACATTACTCTAAGTGTCACTAGTAATTTTATTTTATTTAATATATTATTATTTTTAAAATATAAAAGATGATTAAAAATCTAAAAAAATTAAAAATAAATTCCCCTACTCTCTCGCCTCTCTTCCTCAGAGCCGAGGGTCACATTGATGCATGTGGGAGAGAAAGGAGAGATAGAGTGAGGAGAGAGAAAGGGATGTGGCAACCACCATTAAATAATATGTACGATATAATAAACATAATTATTATCTTGCTTGGCACATGTTAATTTCACATGTGTAACCGAATGTGGCGACCGTCAAGACAAAATAACAACACATCATAATTTATAAAACTTGGAGTGGATGCACAGCCAACATTTTATAAAGCATATTAATACATGATTTAACAAAACATCGAATTAGGACATAGTCCAGGTACACCATTGTAGAGCAGTCAAATCAGATAAATATAGGCATAACAGGTTTTTATATAAAAGTTATATTATAACAAAATTTAGCTAAAATACTCAAGAAAATTATGTAGAAAATTCCTCAACCATCACCTCTGGCTTGATTTTACTACCTATAGAATCTGGAGGTGGGTAAGTATTTTTATACTTAATAAGTAGAATTAAAATCTAATTTAATACTAAGTAGCAATACTCATGGTGCACCAAGTCCCCTCCCATGGCTAGTTGGTGCAAGTTTCCTAAGAGTGGGAGTTTAGCAGGACCGGGCGGCCATTCCACTTTCTTCCCGTTGGATGTTTTTTCCCAAAGCCTTCGCAGCAGAAAGAAAAGTGGTAGAGAGTGATGAGGGTTTCAAACCATACATTAGTCTCCATTGCTTCTGCTGGTACCCCTTTTTATACCCTGAGCTAATAGAAGTGCGCTGATAGGTGATCTTCTTTGTTTTGTTGGCTGAATCAAACGTGCTTTGATTTTCTATCCGTTTTGTACTTTTCTTTGTCCCGACTAGAACAGCAATGTAATTTTTAATTTTTCTTTAACAACTAAGCAACCTGCTTTAATGACCCACACGGACAGATTTATGTTTACTTTAGTTTGACTATTACAGCCCTAACAAATAGATCAAGGTCGAGTTGTAGCCAATTTACAGCCCTGGCTCCGTCAAATTATGGTTTTGGCCATTAATGGTTAGGGAGCTGCAGCTGAGGCTAGCAGTCCTCATATATTGTTTTGTGTCACTCTTTAGTCAGGCAGTAGCCCTGGCTCCGTCAAAACAAGACCACTTACAAATAGGTTTTACTGCAATTTTACCATTGGTCCCTCGCATGAGGCATGCTTCCCGCAGTATTTTACGGCTCCGATGTCTTATTTAAATGATTCAAAAGGCGTAATGTTCATCTTTTAGAGTTCTACCACAACTTTTTAGATACTAGACTCAAAACAATGCTCTATCAATGCAATATATTAAATTTTTTATTATTGGTTAAAAAGAATATACCAAAATTCAGGGTTGTCACACGCAGACATGTATACTTTATTTTAGCTTGGTGAAGCATAAGCTTATTGAATTAATGTTTTGACAATTAAGAGACTTGAAATATTGGATATATGTTAAATAAAGGAAACTCTTGGTATTTAGATAGCTTTTGAAGAATACGATGAAATTAGGGGTTAGTTATTTTTTTTATGGCATGCAATGTCTATGTAGTCAATTTCCTGGTTGCATAGTCACAACATAAATCTCTTTAAATACATATATAAGATAGCTTATTTGAGTTGGTAGCCTACGAATGTATAATTTTGATTGTTGCTTGGTTTTATTTTTAGGTTTAGTTATGTTTAAAAAATAGGAGATTATTTAAAATTATTAACCCTTATGAAAGGGGTAGTGAGCAACCAACCAATTAATTTTGGACAAAATGGATATGTAATAATTTGTACTACATATGTAATGGAATAGTTATATATAAAAATATGAGAAATAGTATTGGAAAAGAAATAAATCCAACCATCACCATAGTATTCCATGGTCAGCCCTAGGCACTCAAGTCGCAACTTGGCCCTCTGCCTATGATAGTTGTGCCCTAGCAGCTGGAATTAGTCTCAGCAACAAAAAACCATTATCATATATCTATACTATTATTAAAGTCAAAAGGGGGCATAGATGTTTGCCATACTATGCCCATATTACCCTTTTAAATTAAGAATTCAAGAGACTTAAAACATTTTAATGATTTCTATGCCTATATTTTTAACATTTCAAATACACTCTTAATTAATTTAGAATTAAAGAGACCTAAAAAATTACAATAATCTATATTCCTATATTGCGCTCTTCTATAATATTATTAAAGAGGGGGAGTTGTCACGCTATGCCTATATTACCCTTTCAAATAAATTCTTAATTAATTTAGAATATAAGAAACTTAAAATATTATAATAATATCTATGCCTATATTGCCCTTTAAAAAAACTCTTAATTAATTTTGAAGGAGATTTTTGCCATGTTATGCCAATATTACTCTTTTAAAGAAACTCTTAATTAATTTTTTATATGGCCATTTTAAAGAAACTTATTGCAACAAAATATACTATTAGCGAGGCAAACAAAATGTAGCTAAAAATTACTAATTGCTATGCATAAATAAGCGTTGCAAAAAAATTAACTATTAGTGATGCTTTATATTAAACGTCGCTAATAGTCATATATTAGCGACACTTAATATAAAGTGTCACTAATATTAGCAACATTTTATGATAAATGTCGATATTAGTTATACTATTATTGATGCTTTAAACAAGCGTCACTAAAAGCTATATGTATTAAATTTCAAAAAAAAAATCATAACTATTAGTGACGTTATTTTTAAGTGTCGCTAATAGTTTTAACAATTGCAATGCTTGTCAGAAAGTGTTGCTAATAATTATGCTATTAATGATGCTTAACAAAAGCGTCACTATAATTATAAATTTAAAATCAAAAATTAAAAATTAAGAACTATTGGCGATGTTTATAATAAAGCGTCACAATTGATAATAGCGACGCTTGTTCACAAGCATCACTAATAGTTTTATTAACTTATTTTATTTTATCAATAATTATATAATAAATAAATATTAAAATAATTTAAAATAAACTTCTTAATTATAATATATTTTATTCAATATTGACTATTTGTATATATAATAGATAAATATAAATTTTCAATAAAAGACAATGTCAATAATAGAAAACTTTCACTATTTATATATAATATATTTTATTTTTAAAATTTTCTTGTTAATTTTTAAATATAATTTATAATAAAAGAGAGAGTGAAGAAAGAGAAGAGAGGAAGAGATAGAAGAGAGAGTGCATAGAGATAGGAGAGGAGAGAGAGCAGAGCAGAGAGAGTCAGGAAAGAGAGATAAAAAGAGGAGACAGAGGGTGAGGAGATAGAGAATGAGAGGAGAGAGATAGAGGAGAGAGGTGTGGAGAGAGAGAGTGAGGAGATATATAGTGAGAGGAGAGAGGAGGAAAGAGAGGGGAGAGAAAAGAGTGAGAGTGAGGGAGAGAGAGAAGGAGAGGAGAGGAGAGGAGAGAGAATGGGTAGAGAGTGTGAGGAGAGAAAGAAGAGATTGAGAGAGAGTGTGAGGAGAGAGAGAGTGAAGAGATAGGGAGAGAGTGACACGTATATTTTAATTATATCTTATATTTTAAAAATTAATAAAATAAATTTAGTAGTGACGCTTAGCTTAAAGTGTCGCTACTACCCAAGGTATTAGCAACGGTTAAGCCCAAGCGTCGTACTCTCTCCCCTCTCGTCCTTAGAGCCAAGGATAACATTGACGCATGTGGGAGAGATAGGAGATAGAGAGAGAGTGAGGAGAGAGACGGAAGAAAGAGATAGAGGAGAGAGTAGAGAAGGTGTAGAGAGAGGGTGAGGGGAGAGAGTGAGGAGAGAGAGATGTGTATTTTTTAATTATATTTTATATTTGAAAAATTAATAAAATAAATTTATTAGTAATGCTTAGCTAAAAGCGTCCCTTCTACCCAAGGTATTACCGATGCTTAAGCGCAAGCGTTGCTAATACATTGGGTATTTACGACACTTTACTCTAAGCATCACTAGTAAGTTTATTCTATTTAATATATTATTATTTTTTTAAAATATAATATATAATTTAAAAATCGAAAAAAATTTAAAATAAATTCCTCTACTCCCTCCCCTCTCGTCTTCAGATCCAGGGCTCACTTTGACGCAAGTGGGAGAGAGGATAGAGGAGAGAGAAGAGAGAGAGAGTGAGTGTAGAGAGAGGGTGAGGAGAGAGATAGAGGAGAGAGAAGAGGATAGGAGAGAGAAGAGAGAGAGGGTGAGGAGAGAGGAATGAGAGAGAGAGATACATGTATCTTTTAATAATATTTTGTATTTTAAAAATAAATAAAATAAATTTAGTAGCGACACTTGAGATTAAGCATCGCTAACACCCAGCTCAAGCGTGCCTCGCTAATACCCACGCATTACTCTAAGCACCACTAGTAATTTTATTTTATTTAATATATTATTATTTTTAAAATATAAAATATAATTAAAAATCCAAAAAAAAATTCCCCTACTCTCTAGCCACTCATCCTTTAGAGCCGGGGCTCACGTTGATGCACGTGGGGAAGAGAGGAGAGAGAGTGAGAAGAGATAGAGTGAGGAGAGAGAGGAGAGAAAAAGAGGAGAGAAAGAGAAAGAGAAAGAGAGAGGAGAGGAGAGGGAGGAGAGAGAGAAGAGGGTGAGAAGAGAAAGAAAGAGGAGCACGTGGGAGAGAGAGGAGAGAGAGATGAGAGAGTGTACGTAGAGAGAGATTGAGGAGAGAGAGTGAAGAGAGCGATAGAGGAGAAAGTGTAGAGAGAGAGGAGAGAGAGAGAGGGAGGAGAAAAAAATTAAAAAAAATAATATTATTGACTCCATAAATGAGCGTCGCTAATGGAACAATAAGTGGCAATACATATTCTTAAGCATCACCACTAATAATACTATTAGTGACATTCACCACTGAGCGTCACTAATAGTATTTTTTGAAAAAAATTCAAGCAATTAGTGATGCTGAAGACGCTGAAGATTCAACATCACTAATTCGTTTGCAATTTGTAGCATTGCAAATAACTTATTTTTTTAAAAAAAATTCTGTTGACATTGCTTCAAAAGAAGCATCACAAATGAAGCGAATTGTGACACAGTGAAGCATCGCAAATTGCTCACTTTTTGGGAAGCTTCTTTTGAAGCATCACTAAAAGTATTACGCGGGCAAAAATTTGCCCGAGCGCAAAATTTCGTGCCCATGCCTTTATATCCAAACACCTCAGGTCACCGTCCCAATTGTGGAAATAGACCATCCTCTCTCCTCACCTCGCCTGCAACTCCCCGAGGAGCTTCCAGCCCCATTTCCATGGTTCCCGAAATGCTTGCACATCTCCTCTCCCGATTCGCCCACCCTCAAACAGCCTCCCACCACCCCTTCTGACCCCCCATTGTATCCTCCGCTTCCACCTTCTTCGCCTCCCTTTGTCCCTTCTCCATCAGCAATGGGGATGGGAAAGGCGGAAGTGGGGTTGACAAGTTTGATTCTTGAAAGTTCTCCCCTGAGGTTGTAGCTGCTGGTTATTGCATGCTAGCCATTGGGCAGAAACTCTTCTAAAGGCTGGGTGCCAGCAGGCCTCACCGGACAATGGAAAGCAAAAAAATTTTGCCAGGGGAGTTGCCTTCAACCTCTTTGTCGAGAGGTTGAAGATGACTCACAGAAGCGAGTCACCTCGATGCACTTGTGCAGGTCGTCACTGACCTGCCCCCCATGCCATGTGCGGGTGTGCACCAACCCGCATCACGGGTCATACTTTGACCTGTTCCAAACTGGGTCAATAGACCTGGTTTGGTCTCTATTCTTTATTGTTTTTTTTAAAATATATTTTGGCAAAATTCTTTAAGAGTGTCACTAGTAGAGTTATTTTATGTTTTTTCTTTTTTTATGTTATTAGCGACGCACTTATCAAGCATCACTAATAGTGTTAAATTATTATTTGTTTATTTTTAATATTTTAATTTTTTAATAATTATCCACATTAGTGATGCTTAAAAAACGTCACTAATACTATATTATTATCGATGTTTAATAAAAAATGTCACTAATAAATATATATTTTAATTTAATATTTTTTATAAAAAACATTTTAATTTATTTTAGTATTTAGTAGCGAAACTCTAAAAACATCGCTAATAGTAGATTATTAGAGACGCTTAATAAAAAGTATCGCTAATAATCTTGTATTAGAGAAGAAGTAACAAACGTCAAGCGACATTCAATCGTAAGTGTCGCTAATGAGAAATAGTGACTATATTTATCGATGCATTTAATGAGACTTTTAAGTGTAGCTAAAATGTATTAGCGAAGCATTGCTAATAGTCTTTTTTGTTGTAGTGACTCTTAATTGATTTAGAATTAAAGATACCTAAAATATTACAATAATTTTTATGCCTATATTGATGTTTCAAAGAAACTCTAAATTAATTTAGGACCTTTTTGTCATGCAATGCCTATATTGCCCTTCCGAAGAAACTCTCCATTTGCCTATATTGCCCTTCCAAAGAAACTCTCCATTACTTTAGATTTCAAGAGACCTAAAATATTACAATGATTTCCTATTCTTTGTCCTAATTGCTTGGTTAGTTATAGTTGTTCTAATAACTTTTTACTAAAATAAAAAAAGTTTAATATAAGAATATATCTACCCTCTCCCCCCAACAAATAATGTCTCAATTCCACCAAAATTTAAATATTTTTATTGTTTTTTCCATGTGTCCAACCAATATTGATCTTGTCACGCCCCTGCACCGCCTGACCCGAGCCGAACCCGATCCAAGGGCCGGTCAGCGCGCTAGGGCGACAAGGAATTTATATGGTTTAGAGAATTGTGGAAGACTTAGCCCCTCACGCCGGTGATTAAACTAGCTGAGTAGCGCACCTCACGTCCTTTAAGCAAGAGTAATAAGGATAAAGAAAATAATAAACTAACATAATCATCTTCACATACAAACCCACATAATAATCTCTAGAGCCCACACATGACTCAAAATTTGAAAAGTTCAAAGATATCTAACAACAACAAATAAACACGAGTAGCATACATAATCCACCATAGGATGTTATCCAGAGTCAGCAACAAGAAAATTAGAAAGTAAAACATTATCAGAATGTGACGAAAGCTAATCCCACGAGTACCCATGTCGTCCCTTGTATAAAGTATCCTGCTCGTTTGCACATCGCACTTTGCAACCCCAAAAGAAATCACAAAAATGGGGTGAGTACAAAACTCACTAATGGTTTAAATACGGCGACAATAATCAGAAAATCGTCATAGCATAGCAATATTGCAATTCAAATCTATAAATGACATGGTATACCATTTTCTGATCATTCCCTTGCTAAACCCCAACTTATTCATAAACATGAGAGCTAGTATGCATATGTCATACATATCCAAATCATGGCATAACGATCATGTTATAACCTAGCATCCATCCTGCATAGGTATTAATTCACATCTAATCAAATCAAGCATCATATAACGCATAATCTACATGAGAAATGTTTCTAACATACTTTCTTATTATACATTCATACCACAAGAACCTGCATGATAGTGTCTCTGATAAGTATAATTTATGCGTTATTTTACCCTTAATTATTCTATTTTCTAGTCTCATTTAAGTGTTAATATAGGTTAAATTATTAGATATTAAATTTAATTAGGTTAGAAAAAGCTTCCATGGTGTTTTGAATTAAATTGGCTTATTTTGCAGATTCTTCATTGGCGATCGAACGGCCTCACTAACCGATCGATCGGGTACACGTAAATTTGAAGAAAATTCAGTTCAAGCGTTCGAACGGGCTTGCAGGGTGATCAATCGTCATAACGCGCAGATTCCTTATTTCACCCAATTTTGAGTCCTTTTCATATACAACTCTTTCTTACGGATGTAATGCCTATATAAAGGCTTATTTGGCACGAAATTAAGTGTGAACAAGTAGATTTTCTGAAGAGAAGAAGGAAGAAGAAGATGGAGAAGAAGCCAAAGCTTTCAATGGAGATTAAAGTGTTTTCTTCTACCATGGAAGGCTAAGCTTTTATTTTACTTAGGAGTTGATGAAGCTATAGATAAGTTTCAGTTTCTTTTCTTTTTAATTTAGATCTCAGTTGTGAATTATGACAATTGTATGATAAGGATTTCCTTTTTAATGGAAGAGCTTTTTAATGTTTATTCAAATCTATGTTGATTTATTGTCTTGTAGATGATAGATTGATGTGGTTTTGATATTTGCATCAATTCTAATTTCTGTGATTTAGATGAGATGGTCATACAATAGTTTTAATGTTCAGATAATTAAGGACTTAGATGAGTTATACTAAGATTAGATGGGTCATGCCTATAGCTATTTAGTGTAGATGATTCGTGCTATTGTCGAAGATAGTTCATGCCATGGAAATTAATTAATGATTCTTTCTGAAGTAATTCTAGCTTGTAGCTGAGAATACTTGTTCATATTCACACTAGATTTAGATTAAAAGTTAAGGAATTGTTATGGTTCTATAGTGGATTCGATTTCCTAAGTAAAATCTATCATATTAATCTCTTGTTTTTAAACTAGTTGTTTTCTTTTCTTTTGCTTAATTAAAGTTTATGTTCTTTTTAGTTTTTAATCAGCAAATTCCTATTTAGATTTAGTAATAATTCATCCGTCCCTGAGGTTCGACAACCCTTAAATACTCATCCTAGTACAATTACCTTGTACACTTGCAAAGGGTTTAATTATAAACGATCAGTCTCCCACACACGATTCTGATCATGCATTCATATCACATAAACCTGCATAATAGTGTCTCAACCATACAATTCTGATTATGCATTCATATCACATCCATTCCATAACTCATTCACCCTGCATGACAAACGTGTCAAACACATGATACATAATCATGCATGGTAAATTATATACACGTGTGTCACATTATCCCTACACAACCTATGCAATTCTGGGCATAATATAATCTTATACACATGCATCATCAATCAAATGGTGAATGTCTCCATCAAGGAGTAAACACAATCATAGCCACAAAGGCTAGACATGGTCCGATTTTCTAACTGGAAACCTAGGTCATTGCCTGCTCTGGACACAGTCCAAATTCCACACAGGAATATAAAAGTTAGGGTAGTAAGCCCCTAAATCTACTCACAAAAGACGATCCTAGACAAGGATGTTCAATTCTCACACAGAGAACCTAGAGTAGGTGTGTTTGCCCAGGGACATCTCCTGCGGTGGGGAAGAGCCCGAATTCCTACACAGGGAACCTAGAACACATGGTAGCTGGTGCATGAAGGCGTACCACCCTGGGTGCTTAGTGTCCAAGTTTGACTATCTCAAGAATCTCAACCGCAAGACAAATACACAACTCGTCCCCACACATCTCAAATCGACTAGACTCAACTCAGGGAGTATCCATGTTCCACATAGGAACTCAAATCGAAATCATGTCATTTTGGACCAGCCAAAATCTGATTAAGCCAACGATAGATTAATCTGGCACGCAGTCTCACACCATTGCATACCATCGATCAAACACGGCTAAACATCGGTAAAGTCTCATTCATGAAATCTATTTCATGATGCACGCAACATGATACATCCATGAGCAATCTCTACGTGACTTCCAACACATGGAATGTGCTCTCATCAATCCCTACATGCATCATATTTGAATCATAAACAACCACAATTCATAATAAATTCCCCACATTTGTGTGTTCATACATTCCTAAGTAAATGACCATGCTTTGACAATAAGTCATAAGGCAATACACAAATGCTTTGATAGAATCTAATCATTGTTACCAACTGAAATCATGGGTGAAATCCATCGTAAACCATCATTCCATTCATGTGAAATCAAATGTTCAACTCTTACAAACATAATTATTCTACAAATGAAGTTAGAACATAATAACATCATTCACCCACAATCCATTCTCATTATAAGATGACATATCATATCATTGTCCTATAATAACATTGCTCGAAACATGCTTAAAACATAAGAATTTCATCAACCATAGATTCAAGACAATCAATTGTTAACATGTCTAACCATTAACATGTATTTCCACAAAATACTTAAGCATGCTTCATGAATCCCAACATAAATAGGATACCGTTTCAATAGCTTATTCTAACTCAAAACACTCCGCATGACATTAGAAACATCAATTGGGAGGAAAAATACCGAAATAAGTATAAAAACCCAAAATGTCCAAATCTGCTGTCCAGGCCAGTCGATCAGCCCTTACCACCGATTGATCGCCATAAGGGCAAATCGAGGTCTTCTTCTTCCTTTCAAAATCTTAAACCGAAATGATATTAATGGAGCTTAAAACCTTCATTCCAAGCCTCATACACCATGAAAATTCAATCAAAAATTCCAGAATGCTAATCAACTCATTTCAAATCAAAACCCTATGAAATCAAGGCAAAAGATTAATGTTTTATTAATCTACCATTAAAGCCCTAATCATGAAACCCATTCATGGAAAACACATAAAAATCAAGATTTTGCAAACATAATAAGGTTGAGATCAAAAACCCATTACCTTCCTTCTTGTTTTGAGTCAGATAAATTTCTCAATCACCTCTGAATCCTTCCAAAAGTATGATTTTTATGTTAATATTCATCTAAACCCGATTTAAACTTGAAAATCATAGAACACATCCTAGATCTAGAGTTTAAGAGATATAAAAATGAATTTTTAAAAGCTAGGGTTTGAAGTAAAGGAGTAAAACAGTGATTTAATGGTTTAAAAATGAATAGAGAAAGATAAGATTGTGAAAAACCCTAATGATTAAGCAAAGATTAAAGAAATCTTACCTCTAATCACTTCCCTTTTGGGGCCTAATTGGGGATTAGGCTCTTGATTCTCTGGCCTAGCCCTTTCCCAAATGGGAAAGGGTCAGCCACTTTCCTTTTATAGGAAAGAATGGGGTAAACCTAATTAAAACTTGGGGTGTAAATAGAATACTTAACTAAAAGTAGGTAATTTGGCCATTTAAACCCTAATTCATACCAAAAAAATTCTAATTTTTTTCTAGTGACTTGTTTTAATGTTTGGATGTTTTGGACTAAAAACCCTAAATTCAACCGTGGGGCCCATGGGGGGTCTTGCCAAACCCTAATTTTTGAAATTTTTGAGAAAATTTCAAAAATTCTCAATTGACTTAAATTCACTTAGAACTCATAAATAAGAAGTTAATTTTTATTAAAACATTTAGAAATCACTTTTATTTTTAAAAATCACCGAAATCAATCAGAAAAGGCTTAAACCACACGATGATCATTAAATAATAAATAAAGTTAAATGAAGACTGGTTTAAGATAAGAGTCCTTACAAATCTGGTAGTGACCAGTGTGAAAAAAAAGGCAATGAAGAAAATGAAGAATAAGAAATGTGGAGGTGGAGGAGAAGGAGAAAAAAAAGCAAGAAGTATAAAGAGACAGAGGAGGTTGTGGCATTATGAGAGGGGTTGACAGGAAACAACGCGACAATGTGTCCTGCCATGCATGCTAGCAATGGATCTGACATAGGTGTGATAGGAGTAGGTTGGGAACGTACATATGACATATATTCAAGGTGGATGGGAGAGACTTTTTAATATTTACGTGGGGGAGGTGAATATATAATATGGGAAGTGAGACATTATTAGGGTGGCAATAGTAGTGCTCTTAAGGTAAAAACTAGGGAAGTAAATAATAGGGGAAGCAAGATATTGTTAGGGTGGCAATAATAGTGCTCTTAATAAAAACAAAGTCCATATGATAAGTGATTCTTAGAATAATGATAATATATAATGTCTATGTACAATCTAATGCATAACACGTGCATATGCTTTGTGCACTTTGATACCAAACAACAAAAAGAGGACTATCCATATTCGAGCATGTACACTTTGACTATTAAATAACAAAAAGAGGACTATCTATACTCGAGCTGTAATTAGCTTGTGAACTCACTAGCACACCGGCGGGAGAAGGTTTCTCAGCCGTCCACAGCGCATCATATCAGCATACAAGTTTAATGCAAAATTTAATGTTTGTGAAAGTTTTGTACGTGCCTGGTCGATTAAATTGACAATGGCGGTTTACCGGTCACGACTGCTATATATCTACTCAACCAAAGCAATCCCGAAACATCGTTCCAGGCCACACCATCACTTGTCAGCTACTGCTCTCCTCACCCCCATCCCCATGGCTCCGCTGGGGGCCACCATACCCTGGAGGAGATGATCCTGGATATTGGACGATACAAGAAAGGACAAGTTGGCCGAATACGGCGGAAGGATGTCATACCCTACTCTCTTCCCTCTCTTCTTCAGAGCCAGGCTCACGTTGGTGCATGTGGGAAAGAGAGATAAGAGAGAGAGGAGATAGAGAGAGTGAGGAGAGAGAGGCTAGAGAGAGATATGTGTATCTTTTAATAATATTTTTTATTTTAAAAATAAATAAAATAAATTTAGTAGAGACACTTGAGCTGAAGTGTCACCAAAGAGTGCGTCGCTAATACACATTACTCTAAGCGTCACTAGTAATTTTATTTTATTTAATATATTATTATTTTTAAAATATAAAATATGATTATATTATTACTCTTAAGCCTCTCTTCCTCGGAGCCGGGGCTCACGTTAATGCACGTGGGAGAGAGAGGAGAGAGAGTGAGGAGAGAGATAGGGATATGGTGACCGCCATTAAATAATATATACGATATAATACACATAATTATTATCTCGCTCTGCACGTGTTAGTATCACATGTGTAACCGAACATGGCAGCTATCAAGACAAAATAACAACACATAAAATATCATAATTTATAAAACTTGGAGTGGATGCACAACCAACATTTTATAAAAGCATATTAATACATGATTTAATGAAACATTGAATTAGGACATAATCCAGGTACACCAATTGTAGAGCAGTCAAATCACATAAATATAGGCATAACAAGTTTTTACATAAAAGTCATATTATTACAAAATTTAGCGAGGTTGGGTGAGTATTTTTATACTCAGTAGGTAGAATTAAAATCTAATTTAATGCTAAGTAGAAATACTCATGATGGTAATAATTTTTGCTAAAATAGAATTTATTATAGAAATGAATTTAGAAATAAATTCGAAAAAACATCGGTTCATCCAATGACGATAAATCTAGAGTCGTGATACCGAACGACATTCCTCCCAACGCTCATGGGACAACGGGAAGCTTAGAAGGGTAGGAGTTTACCCATGACACTCCACACCTATGTGCGCGCTAAATACTAATTATTTCTTCATTATGTATCCAGATAATAATGACAATTCTAGGTTTAATCCCAGAATTATCCAGAAAACATAGAGTCTATAGCATAATTCCGTGCATGTAACACATAGCACACGTATAGTATTTTCCAGAAAAACTCAAGCAAAGAAGCACAATGGAGAAAAACAGTGCGTGAAAAGTCAATCATACGAGTAGAGCATGAGCTAGAGTTTAAGACCCCCTACCTTAGATTTGGGGTAGAAAATTCATAGTTGTAGAGAGTTTAAATGGAAAAATTGGTCTTTCCACAGCTTCAGGCACCGTCGATTTAGTTGAAAATTCATGTTGAACGGCTTGATTTGCACTTAAAATGACTCAGAACGGAGGGTCAGGAATTTTAACACGTGGTAGAATGAAAATGGTGAAACAAATTGAAAGTTATATATAGTAGAAGCGAACCGTGCAAGGCACGACAGTTGCCACATAGTGTTCACGTGGTTCCATGCAGTACTATGGGACTGAACATGCGGGTCCCGTGTGTTGCCTAGAGTCTTGCGTCGTGCGGATGGCCTACATCGTGCGGATGGCCCGCATCATGCGGGCCCGATGCATGGACTACGTATCCCTCGGTTGAACCGATTGAGCTGCAATGTTGAGCCGCGATGCAGCAGCATGGCGCCACGTCGCAGCTCAAGTCAGCTGAAGCAATGCTTGCATCAGCCAACTCAAAAATAATATTTTTTTTCTTTTTCATTTTCAATTTAAAATTGACATAACTTTTAACAATAAATTAGAATTACATGTTTTTGGTACCGATGGACTCATATTATCGAGCCCTTCGAAACAAGACCACTCAAGGATAGGTTTCACTGTAGTTTTACCATAAGTCCCGCCTATAGGGTATGCTTCCCACAGTCGTTACCTACGTCCCCGACGTCCGATTTAAACGATTCAAAAACTGTTATGTTCATTTTTTAGAGTTCTACAATAACTTTTGAGGTACAAAATCCAAAATAATAATCTATTAATATATTAAAATTCTATTAATAGAAATGTACCCAAAATTCTAGTTGTCACAATCTTCCCCCCTTAAAGAAATTTTGTCCTCGAAATTGAACTCCCTAGTCATTGAATAGTTATGAATATTTCTTTCACATATCACTTTCTAATTCCCATGTGGCTTCCTCCGAAGAATGATGCTGCTATAATACTTTGACTAATGGAATCCTTTTTCTCCTCAAGATTTGTTCCTTTCAATCCAAAATTCTTACTAGTTTTTCTTCAAATGTCAAATCAGGCTCTAGGGTGACCATTGTTGGATCTTGGACATGAGAAGGATCTTATACATATTTGTGAAGCATCAACACATGAAATACATTATGGATTTTGTCTAGTTGTGGGGGAAATGCAAAATTTTAAGCTACTGGCCCCACTTTATCCAGAATTTCAAATGGTCCTACAAATCGAGGACTTAATTTTCCTTTAACACCAAATCTCGTAACTCCTCGAGTTGGTGATACCATTAGCAGTACATGATCCCCTATACAGAAGTCGAGGTTTTCCTTCTTTGATCAGCATAGCTCTTTTGATGACTCTGGGTTGTCTATAATCGACTCCGAATAAGCTTTACTTTATCCACGCATAATAGCTCTGACTTTACCAATTTTCCTTCCCCGACCTTACTCCAACAAGTTGGGGATCGACAGGGTCAGCCATAAAGGGCCTCATATGGTGTCATACCTATACTGAAATGATAACTATTATTATAAGAAAATTCAATCAATGGCAAGTGCTCATCCCAGTTACCCTTCCAATCTATGGCACATGCCCACAACATATCTTCTAATGTCTTAATAGTTCATTCAGTCTGGCCGTCAATCTACGGATGAAAGGTTGTACTAAATCTAAGATTAGTACCTAACTCTTCTTGGAGTTTCTACCAAAAGTGTGAAGTGATCCGACTGTCCCGATCTGAAATGCAATAAAAGTATTCCATGACGACTCACAATTTCTTTTATATACGTTCTGGCCAAGGCATTAAGAGTCTGAGACTTCTTCAAGGGAAGAAAATGAGCACTTTTAGTAAGTCTATCCACTATGACCCAAATAGATTCATGACCAAATGATGTCTTGGGTAAGCCTAAAACAAAATCTATAGAAATGTGCTCCCATTTCCATTCTTGATGTTCAATAGGTTGAAGAGTACCTGATGGTTTTTTAAATTATGTTTTAACTTGTTGACAAGTCATGTCACGCCCTGGCACTGCCTGACCCTAGCCAAACCGAATCCAAGGGCCGGTCAAGCACATGGGGAGACAAGAATTGACGTATTAACGTATTGCGGAAGTCTTAGTCCCTCAACGGGCAATTCACCTAATGGAGTAGCACACCTTAATGTCCTTTGTGCAAGAGAAATAAGGATAACAAAGAAGATAATGAAAATGTCATAAATCCTCACACCATCCCACATAATAATCACCAGAGCCGACATGTGGCTCGAATCATAAAAGATTAGACAAGTCTAAAAATAAAAGATAAATGCGGGCTTGATACATGATCAACCACACAATGTTCTCTAGTATCAAGAAGGAGGAAATTAGAAAATAAAATAACATCTGGATCCATCCATGGCTAATCCCATGCATATCCCTATCATCCCTCATAAAGAGAATCTTGATTGTCTACACGTCGCACCATGCAACCCCAAAATAAATCACAGAAAGAGGGGTGAGTACGAAACTCAGTAAGGTTTGAAAACGATAACATTAATCAGAAAACCATCACAGCACAACAACATGGCAATTTAGATCCATAGTTCACATGATATACTCATATTTGATTATGCCCTTACTGAAACCCTACTTATTCAGAAGTAAAAGATCTAGCATACATATAACATAAATATCATAATTAGGGCATAAATGATCATATTATAACCTAGCATCCATCTTGCATAGATAGTGATCCTCACCCAACCACATCATTCATAATATCACATATAATCCTACATGAGAAGTGTCTCCACCATACATTCTAATCATGCATAAATATCACATAATTTTGCATGGTAGTGTCTCAATCACACAATTTAGATCATGCATATACAATTCTCATCCATTCAATAGCTCATTCACCTACACAATAAGTATTTCAATCACATGATACTAAATTATACATAATAAATCATATTCACATGTGTCACATTATCCTCACACAATCTGTGCAATCCTAGGCAAATATAATTACATACACATGCATCATCAACAAATGGTGAATGCCTCCATCATGGAGAGAAATACAAAAATTGCCACACATGTTGGACATAGTCCGATTCCCACATATGAAATTTAAAGTGTCGGGGTAGTCAGCCCCTAAGTTCGCTTGCCCAGGACAATTCTGGCCAAGAACATCCAAATTCCCACATAGGGAACCTAGAGCAGTGTGTTCACCCAGGACATCTCTACAGCGGGGAGAGTCCGAATTCCCACATAGGGAACCTAGAACATGTGGTAACGGGTGCACAAGGCATACCACTCTAGATGCTCAAGGTCCAGGTTTGACTATCTCAAGAAATCTCAACTGCAAGACGGGTACATAACTCATCTCCATATATCTCAAATCAACTTAACCCGGGGAGTATCCATGTTCCACACAGGAACTCAAATCGAAATCATATCATTTCACACCAACCAAGTTCTGATTAAGCCAACAATGAATTAATCCAGCACGCAATCTCACATCATTACATCCAATCGATCAACCATGGCTAAACATCGATAAAGTCTTATTCATGAAATCCACTTCATGATGCATACAACATAATACATACGTGAGCAATATCTACATGAATTCCAACACATGGAATGTGCTCCCATCAGCCCCACATGCAACATATTCGAGTCATAAGCAACCACAATCTCATAATAAATTTCCCGCATGTGTGTGTTTAAGATTAAAACATACATCTTAAACATATGACCATGCTTTGACAATAGCTCACAAGGCACTACACACATGCTTTGCTAAAATCTAATCATGGCTCCAAACTAAAATCATGAGTGAAAACCATCGGAAACCATCATTCAAATCAAGTGAAATCTCATGCTCAACTCAGATAAGCATATTCATACTACACTTGAAGCTAGAACATGACATCATCATTCATCCATAATTTAATCATACTATAAGAAGACACATCAGTCAATTCTCATACAATAATCTTACTAAAAGAATGCTTAAAACATAAGGAATCATTCAACCATAAATTCAAGATAAGTAATACTAACATGTCTAACCAACAACATGTAATTCTACATAATACTTAAATATTCTTCAACATCAATAGCATACCCTTCCAGTAGAATATTCTAACTCAAATCACTCCACATGAACATGATAAATGATATTTGGGAGTAGAAACATCAAAATAAGCAAAGGAAATAAAATGACCAAAATCTGTTGTGCTGCTGATCTATCGGCCTGCAAGCCTGATTGATCGCCATAACGACAAATCTGGTTCGTCTTCTCCATTTTGAAAACCAAACCGAAACTATATCAATCGAACTTAATACATCCAATCCAAGCCCCAAGCTCCTTCAAAATCCAATTAAAACTTCCATAATACTAAATCTATTCATTATCAATCAAACCCCTAAGAAAATAATACAAAAGATGAAGTTTTTATTAATTTACCATTAAAGCACCATACATGGAATCCATTAAAAAAACACATAAAAACTTATATTCGAAATCACTGCAAGATTGAGGCTTAAACCAATTACCTTTTACCACTCTTTGGGTCGAAATAACTCCTTAATGTCCTTCAAAACCTACCCAAAAAATATGATTTTTATCAATACCTACCTAAATCTGATTTAGAACATGAAAATCATTTGAAAAACCTTAGATCTAGGGCTTTAGGCGATCAAAAACGAAATTAGGAAGACTAGGCTTTGAAATAATGATGCAAATCAGTGGCTTTGTGTCTTGAAAACAAGATTAATCCATGGGGAAAGATGAGATTTGAAGAGGTTTATGAAAACCCTAATAAATTAAGAAAAGATTAAGAAAATCAAACCTTAATCTCCTTCCACTTTAGGCAAATGGGGGATTAGGCCTCTTGTTTCACCCACACATAGTGATAATGTGAAGGAAGTGTTAGATGTTCTAGAATCTCTGATTATGATCGAGGATAAAGAGGAAGACCCCTATGTGAGAAACCCATCCAAGGAGGACCCTGATGAAAAAGAATCATTGGAGGAGGAACCCTTTGAGGAAGAACCTTTTGAAGAGGAACCTTATGAGGAGGAAGAACAAAACATCGAGGAGGAGGTAGTCGTGTGAAATTTTGACTTAAACAAATTACCCCCTGCTAAAGAGGATGAGGAAGTAGAGAAAGCGGATGCTCTGAGATAGCGTAAGGGCAAAAGGTTATCATGGTACACAGAGCATCTTCATGAAATATGTCTTCTGTGGACTGTGTGGTCCTTCTTCGAGTGTCCAACAAAGAAAATCTTCCTTTGAATGGTTTTGTAATGTCCCGGAATTTTCTACGATTTTCTGTGATTTTTCTGCTATTTTTTGGCAAAAAAATATGATATTTCGGCGTATGTGGCCTCGGTATTCGTAACCGTAGAACCGGGTCTCGGGTCAGTCGTGGGCCACGGGCCTCGACGCGCGCTTCTGGCGCGAAAAATCGTTGAAGATCGGACTGCAAAAGAAATAAGGTGAGAAGAAAAAAAAAAGAATAAGAATAAAAGTATAAAACGGGCTCGGGCTCGGCCGAGCCCGATCCAGACGTTTCTGGAGTGAACAGTGGACGATCCCCCCCCCCTCTCGGCTTCTCTCTGTCCCAGCGGCTGCTGGCCACCGGTGGGCCGCAGGGCTGCCACCACTGGCTCCGCCCCGGCCGTGCGACGGCAGGGGGGCCGCCGTCCCGGCCCCACGGCCGCTCCGCCGTCCGCCCCGCGCCTCTTCCCTGTTTTCCCCGTTTCCGCCAGTCTCTGTGTAGTGCTTGGACGGCACCGGCGGTGATCGGTGGGCTTCGCCCGGCTTCCGTCCGGCCAGTCTCAGGCCAGCGACGGCAGGGCCGCTGCCCTGGCCAGTCCCGCCGGCTCCTCCCCTTGGTTTTCCCCGGTAAGCAGTCTCTTTCCTTCTCTCACTGTGATCCGATTTGAGCCGCCACCGTGGGCCGCCAAGGGCCGGCCGGCTGGCCACGGCTCCGCCCTGGGCCGGCGAAGGCAAGAGGCCGTCCCTCCCGGCCCCAGAGGCCTCCGTTCCGCTGCCCCACGCTTTTCCCCTCTCTCTGCCCTGTTTTCCGCCAGCGCTCTGTTTTGGTGAAACGGAGGCCGCCGACGGCGAGCTGTGGCCAACACGACCCCCGTCCGGCTCCGTCATGGGCCGGCGACGGTGGGAGGCCACCCCTCCCGGCCCCACTTGGCCTCTCCTCCGCCGTTCCGCCCCATTTTTCCCCTCTGTTTCTGTTTTCCACCCCTTTGATCCAACTCGCCGGCCGGCTTCGGCCGCCGTTGGACGCCTCGGCAGGACTCAGTCCAAACCGCCTTGGTCCGGCGAAGGCAGTGGGCCACTCCACCCGGACTGATTCCTCTTCCTCACCCTCCATTTTTCCTCTGCTCAGTCCGAATGTTCCCTATGTTTTCGATATACCGCCGACAGTGATAGCTAGCACTGGCCGGACGGTTGTCGTGGGCTGCGCTCCGGTCTGGCGACGACTAGGAACGGCCCCACCTGGCCCGGCCTCCATCTGGCCAGCCACGGGCCGGCGATCACAAGGCCTACCCCCTAGCCAGCTCCCTTAGCCCACGGCTGTCCCTCATCTTCCCATGCTTTGGTCTGTCCATTTTGGACGTTGTGACTGTCATTGACAGTCGGACATCGAACCTGGCCATGTGGACCTTTGTCCGGCTCCGCCTCGACCCAGTGGGCCATATTTGGCCAGCCTTCTTTTAGTGACGGCTCCACCTGGACCAGTTCGACCTCATCTGACCCTAGCTCCTCCTTGTGGCCCTAGGGTTTTCCACCCGTTTTGGGCCACCGTAGTGTCTTCTCTGGACCTTGTAGCTTGACGGGTCTCAGCCTAGAGATGGCTGGCCGCCCTAGTGCGGCACCGCTCCTCTTTTTCCGACATGAGTCACGTGTCTCCTCTGTCGGTTATGTGTTTGACCGCGCCATGCAGAGCACCACCGTTCTACCCTCGCCGAACGCCTATTGGCCTCTAGTCGGCCTGCCTCAGCACGGAAACAGCAAAGGCCGTATTGTTGGTCTCCGCCCTTGGGCATGGCCCTACCGCCCTTCCGAGTCTTGGGCTGACACTGTCTAGCATTCTCCCCCTCCCTTTAGCCGCGTGTGCTAGTAGCCACGCGTGCGGGTTAGGGTTTTGGTGCCGCTTTGGCGCCGCCCGACCCTCAGATGGCTCTGCCATCATCTGGAGTTGACATCGGAGTCCTCCATCAGTCTCCTCCATCCTTGAGTGATGCCCACACCCTCCGCCCTTAAGTGGGCCCTAGTAAACATGAAATCGACGCCGTTGGGTGCTGTCCACGGCCGATTTCGATGTCTTGTGATCGGTTGTGTATGGTTCAACCACCGGTCAAATTTTAGTGTACGCCTAGATCTTCGGTCGCACCTGCCACTCGTTGGCACGACCTTCCTCCCGGCCACCCGTAGTGTGCCGGCGTGGATCACAGATTTTTTCGCGTTGATCAGTGTCACCCCTGTTTGGCCGTGAGTGCTTCGGCGTTTCTTACACCCTTGGGACAGCAACTCTCTCAGCTGAGCAATGGTTTTGACCGCCAACTCCACCACCGACGCCGCCACCGTCGTGTGCTCGCCATCAAACGTCATGATTACGAGGTAGGGGAGCTTGAACTCGTAATTTTATGATAGCATGCTTGAATGAGTAGTAGCATGTTAGGAATTTCATAATGTGCATATAAGCATGATTATATGGTATGTTTTAGATACGTATGGCATGCATATGAGCTGTGAGTATGATTGTTATGTATGAGTTGCACGTATGCTTTATGTATGTGTATGTGCATGTGGGTAGAGGTATGTACGATGGACGGTAAGAAGTGGTAAGGGTTTGGTACGAAGTTGGATGTGGATTGGATGCGTAAGCGTGTGACAAAGATGGCAGACATAAGTATGACAGGCGAGGAATGGAGTGGATCGTTTTGGAGCGTACGTCAGGGGTTCGGTAAGTAAGTGGACTTAGGCTTGGAGCCGTATGAGGGTTTATTAGACAGTAAGAGCGTGCATAATTGTACAAGCATAACGTACAAATTATGAAGTGAAAAGTAAGGATAATATGTGAGGTACTAAGTAAGAGGGTGTTAACGGGGATATGCTTTGAGGAGCTCAGTTTGACGATGCAAGTAAGATGTTTGGACTGTAAGGTGGATGGCAAAGGTTGTATGATTACGTAAGGATTGTGTGCGGTGAGGTATGTGTGACTTGGACGGGTAAGTGAAGTCTGCTGCCCCGACGAACTAAGGTTCGGATCGGGCTCAGCTTCAGTTTGATCAGTCGAGGATTAAGTTTGTGTGGCATAATCGTACCGCATAATATACTTAATTCAAACTTGAATTATAAGAAAGCTAATGATAGCGTTGTGAGTTTGAGACCTGAGGGTTCGACGGATTAAGTTTCGTGTTTGAGCTAGCCGATAATGAGTCGGCTGAGCACTTCTGTGTCTTGCCATGGTTGTTATCCTGCGGGATTTTTGTCTGTGTGCTATATAGAGCACCGGACGTCTGATGCTCTGTTGAGAGCGATGTATGCTTTGTTTTGGTCTGTGTGCTGTATTAAGCCCAGACGTTTGATGCTCTGTTGAGAGCGCTGTAAGTTTCCGCCCTTCGTGGGCTCTGTATGTTTCTGCCTATAGATGGCACTGTAAGATTCTTGCCCAAGAGTGGCACTGTATGTTTTCTGCCCTTAGTTGGCACTGTATGGCCCTTGTTGGCAATATATGGCCCCAAAGAGTGGGCATTTGCGCACTCAGGTAAGCAGTATCATGGACCTGCTCTTACCTGTTTGATCCTGTGCCCCATGAGCATAGGTGTGCCTTGCCTTCGGAAAAGTCCATGGCGTCTAGTTGCTCCCCGAAGGTTAAGGTGACGCCCTTGTGGCATTCCCTTCTTTTCCGACATTGGAGCTTGTTAATTGTAATGAGCTTCAGTCGTCGGTAGTATGTGTTCGATAGTGAGAGTATGTTGTATGCTTCAGATTCTGAGTAAGTTGTACGTGTAAGATTCAGAGTATGTGTAAGTGTAAGCTCCTAAGGAAGACGTAAGAATACGTTTATGTGTAAGCGTATGATTGTACGATTAAGGTCGTACAAGTATGTGTAGGTTGTGTGTGTATGAGTACGATTGTAAGATGATGATTTGAAGTAAGAACGTTTGTGTAAGTGTTTGAGTAAGAAAGTAAGTGTATGATTGTAAGCACGATTGTAAGTATATGATTTGGACGAGGACTGTAAGTGTAAGATTGTACGAGTTTGGTCGTACGAGTATGAGTAAGGATTTGAGTATGCGTATGATGGTACGAGTACGTTGTAAGACCCTGATTGAGGGTGTTTGAGTAAGGTTGCTTCCATTTGGTGTGCTATGCATTTTTATATGCATATATATGATTGTTATATTTGCAGATTGCTTCATGTTTGTGTTGCATGACGCATGTCTTTATGAACTTATCGAGTTCACCATTTATGGGATTTCCCCTACTGGGTATTTTCCTACTGAGTATGAAAATACTCACCCTACTATTTTTAGCCCCGTGGTTCGGGAGGCTTTTGCAGGTTGTGTTGGAGAGCTCCTGGAGATGGATGCTCAATTCTGCGGTGGATCGTTTTGCCTTTGACTCGGATGTATTTGACTCAACGAGAGTATTTGATGCCACGATCTGATGTATTGGGTGAGATGAGATTTAAATGTTTTTACCTTCTGGACTTTTAAATTTGGATCAGACAATGGACTGTTTATGGATTTGTACTCGGGGACGCCTGGGAGTTATTTGTATTTAAAAATCCATGATCATGGTGATTTAGTCGTACGTTCGTTTTCGAGTAGCGCCTGAGGATATTTACTTTGGTCATACGATGTGTAACCGTATGATGTTTTAAATTATAAACTGTTTATACGGGTTTTGATTTCGTCAGTTTTACTCCGATTTAAAAATAAAAATTTTCCGTGAATTTTATGAAAAATGTATGAAAATCTCGGGCGTTACAGGTTTCCTTCAATCTCTAAATGTGTGTGTTGTGATTTTAAAAAGTGTGGTTTTGCTTGCTTGTAAAATTAAGCAGTTTAAGTTGTTTTGTGAATGCTTGATCAAGGTGTGTCATGACACACTTTTATTTTGTAAGAATGTAGAAATATGAGTGTATGTGGCTATGTTCATAAATAAACTTGGTTTGTTTTAAATAACTTGTGTGGATTCAAGGTCATTACATTCTGTTAGCATCCTCGAGATGACTTCCGATAGTGGTAGAGAAGTGCAGTTGTCTGATGATTCTACCCAAGCTGAAGCAATAGCTCGTGGTGCAATAGCACCGGAAAATCAGATGGAATATTAATTTGACTTATTGATGCAGAGAATGATTCAGCATCTGCAGAACTAGGGATTCCAACCTAGTACTAATCTTTTGAGTAACACCGTTGATTCAGCTGAAAGCAGTAGGGGTGAGAAGGATAATCTACTTGAATGGTTCGAGAAAAGTGCTCCTACTTTTACAGGAGAGGACAGTCCAGAGGTGGCCAAGAAATGGATATTCGAGGTGGAAAGGATATTTAAGTCCATGAAGGTTCTAGAAGCTACAAAGGTGGATGTGGCCACTTTCTTAATGACAGGAGAAGCGGCTTTTTGGTGGCCATTTGCATAAAGAAACTTCTTCCCTGACAAGGATAACATCAAGTGGGAAGAGTTTAGAGAGGTACTTTATGATAAATATTTCCCTCTCCACATTCTAGAAAAGGAAGAAAAAGAATTTTTAGACATGTAGCAAAGAAATATGACAGTGGTCCAATACGAATATAAGTTCGTACAATTGCAATGCTTCGCTTTTGATCTATGCCCCACAAAATTAAGGAAAGCCAAAAATTTGTGAGAGGGCTGAACAATGGACTCCTTAGTAGAATAGTGGGTCTCCAACCTACTACTTTCGCCAAGGCAATGAAACTAGCCTCACTATTAGAACAAGAATATCTAGAGTTCTTGACAGAGTGTAAGGACCACAATTGGAACAACAGTTCTAAGGATGATGATAGAAAGAGGAAATTTATATTTCTTAATCAGAATAGTAACCACAAATTTGAGAAGCCTTTTGGTGCACAGACACAAGTTCAGAGGGAGAAGAAATTTGAAAGGTGTTCTAAATGCAACTGATTCCATCCCACCGGAGTTTGTTTTTATGTTGAAGGATAATGCTTTGGTTGTGGTGAATTGGGACACATGATAAATAATTGTCCTAACATGAAGAGCCAAGAGTATGAGGTATGATATGTTTCTTGTGGCAAGATGGGACACGAGATCAAGGAATGTCCCAAGAAAAAGAAGCTAGAAGAGATCATGATGGAGCTGCAACCTAAGGCTTAGGTGTTGATCTATGCAATTACCGCAAAAGAAGCTCAAACTTCATTGGAGTTATTCAAGATACACTTTTAATCTTGGACAAGATTGCTAAAGTTTTAATAGATCCAGGATCGATACATTCTTTTATATCCTATGATTTTGCTTTAAATACTGATCATCTGATTATGGAACTATGATATATATTAGAAGTGTCAATTCCCATGGGAATAGGGGTGTAAACGGAAGGACATGGACACGGACAAAGGCTGTCCGCGTTCGTCCGTTTTTACATAAGTATATTGTCTGTCCATCCGCAGTCCGTGACGGACATACAAATTGTCCATCCGTTTTTGTCCATACGGACATGGACAGACACGGACGGACACGGACAATATAAACAAAAACTCTCAAAATAACAAGAACAAATTTGCTAATATCAATCGACGATCAAAACTGCAATGGCCTGTATAACATATTCAACCCAGACGCCACAGGTAGAAATTATACTTTCTGCTTCTGGACAGATTAAGAATACAATCCTTACAAAGTTAATAGTTATATTACCTCCAGGCCTCCATCTGACCCATAGAGACAAAGTTTGGCAAATTTTGCCAAAAATCGGGAAGCTTGCCAAAACAGGGATACCCCGAATTGCAGGCTGATATTTCTCCCATATCAGAAAAATTCACCAAAATTTTAAAAAATGGGCAAAATCTCAACATATTTCAGATCTGCCCATGATTCTACCGAGCTATTCAAGACCAAATCAAAAAATCACAGAAGACATGATAAGGTATGTAAACACAGAAAAAAAAATGCCTTTGAGACTTTGACACCAGAGGACGCCCCTGGGAGACAGAAATCACTGTAGGAATTTGAGAGCCGATCTCCTCCGTTGTCATCTGGAGCCGGTCTCGGCCATCGCCGTTGGGAGCTACCGATTGGGGGATGGAGGAAGCCAGCGGGAAAGGCACTGGAGATGGTCTTGATGCGGAAGAATCTGGCAGGGCCAACGACGGATGGAGGGGAGGACTCATTGCAGCCCAATCGCCGTAGCCGCATCACGATTGGAGAGAGATTCAGAAAGGGGCTGGGCACAACGAAGGGGAAAAAATTATATATTCACGAACGCGGACAGGCTATGTCCGCAGCCGCGTCCGTAAAATGGCCGGACCAAAATTACAGTCCGCAACCGCGTCCGTGTCCGCGCGGACAAGTTAATGACATCCGTTTTTATTGAGGACGGACACGGCCGCGGACGGACGGCGAACAAATGCAGTCCGTTTACACCCCTACATGGGAAAGACTTTTCTATCTCTGGAACTTTTGCAAGATGTGTCAGTATCTTTAGAAAACTAAAAATGGGAGGCTAACCTTATACTTTTAAGAATGACAGACTTTGATGTCATACTAGAAATGGACTAGTTAGCAAAAATTGAAGCTATTATAGAATGTAAGAGAAAAAGAGTTATGTTCTGTAAGCATGGAGAAATAATTTTTATCTTTTATGGAAATAAGTAATATACAGGGGCTATTAATGCTCAAATATTAATATCCAAAGGATGTCATGCATATCTTATATTATGCCCCGACTTTTTAAATTAAATTAAAGGTCGGAGTATCGCCAATTCGTAATTAAAAGTGGGCCAAGATCAACCGTGCACAGAAGAGTAAATTTTCATTAATTTAAGTAATTACAAACATTTTACAAAATAAGGCCTTTCGTGTCTTAACAAGATCAAAGACGCGCACATCCAAAATTTACACATAACAAATTGACATGATAAAGTAAATAAAAAATGTAGATCTTTTGAAGTCTATGGGCAATCTTCATTAATATCATCTTCTTCGGTCAAACCTGCAGCGTCTAGGGGTGGGTGAGTATAACTATACTCAGTAGATAGAGTTAAATTCTATTAGCATGCTAAGACATAAAGCATAATTAAATATGCATAAAATATTCTCATAATAACTAATATTCAAAAGTCGACTTTAAAATAATAATATCGACTAATCAAATCCAATGCACTTCTCATACGAAAAGTCAGACAAAATAGTTCTTCAGAGAATCCGGTAAATTCAGATAATTCATTCGTAGCCAGAATTCGATAAATAAACCAAAATCGGATAAATCGTCGTTCACAGAATGTCGTCGATACCCGACCGACATACACCCGTGCTCGTGGGGCAACAACATTAGAATGAAGAGGATCTACTCATGATATCCAACTTCATGGGTGCGCCATATGCCATAATAGGCGGTACCTGGGAGTCATAACTCTGATAGCTTTTGGGCTTTATACCAAATAGCTGACCGTCAAAACAGATTGTAGTTTTTGGGCTTCATACCAAATAACTACCCTTCAAATCCGGTCAAATAATTCATAAATATATTCCAAATAATAATAATATTTTAATAAACGTGTGGCAACAAAATCCCACCAAGAGGCGTATAGGACGCTATTATTTTAGTGCATGTCCACCCTTAATTATATCCATTTCAAAATAATAATTTATTTAAGAGCAAATAAATTATAAAATATAAAGCCTAGTCGTAACACAAAATTAGAGTTTAAAACCACCTACCCTCGTTAGGTGTTCACTCGTAGTTAGCTTAAATAAGGTGGACGACACCTCCCCTTGCACAGATATAATCTCCTTATCCGGCTCGGGTGAAGCGGGTAGAACCTCCCCTAATGCTAGGACAGTTTCCTCGTTCGGCTCGAGTGAGGCCGGAAGAACCTCCCCTAGCCCGAGGATAGTCTCCTTGTCCGGCTCAGGTGAAGCAGGTAGAACCTCCCCTAGCGCTAGGACAGTCTCCTCATCTGGCTCAGGTGAGGCGGGCAAAACCTCCCCTAGCATGAGGGCAGTCTCCTTGTCCGGCCCTGGTGAAGCGGGTAGAACCTCCCCTACCACTGGGGCAATCTTAGTTTCTGGCTCGAGAGTGGTGGACAGGGCCTCCTCTTGACCCGGGTCGTTCCCACCTTTTAGAGAGGCTAACTCAGAAAACAAACCCTCTCACGACGTCAGGCACCCTCAAATTAGGTAGAAATGGTTTTTAAACGGAGAAAATCGGATAAGAAACGATGAAGAAACAAGAGACAGAAGTTTTCAGACGTGTTAAAAATGAATGAAAATGTCTCCCACCCCCTCCCCTTATATAGGCAGAACGAGCCATTGGATGCACGACACATGTCGCACATTGTGTAGCCTGCGACTGGCCTATGCCTAGCATAGGTCTGCCACTGTAGGTGAACCTGTCATGGTAGGTTTTTGCATCAGCAGGAGCTGACGCCAAAGTTGTGTCAGCCTGCTGATGCAAACAAAAAATATATTATTATTTTATTATTTTCTTTAAATTTTATTTTATATTTAAATGAAATTTAACACTTCAAACAACCGCAACTTCTTACCTTGAACTCGGAATTGCGTGTTCTTGGTACCGTTGGACTCGTATCACTGAGCTCTTCGAAACAAAACCACACAAGGTTATATTTTCTAGATAATTTAAAGTGGGTCCCGCCTATAGCATGCTTCCCAATGTCATAGTCTACTATCTCTGTGTCCGTTTGACACGTTCTTCAACTCAATATGTTCATCTCGTTGAGCCCTATCAAATGTCTTAAGGCTTCTCCAAACGAATCAAGTTCAAAATAGTCTAATTTAAAGAAAAGTTGTTAATGGGCCTTAAAACTCGTTAATGGGCCCGAACGCTCAAATTTCAAAACATTGAAATTCTAGGGCATTACATCTTGCCACTGTGATTTCTGAAGAGCCTTTGACTTCTAGTTTAGAAAATATTGATGTGATAAGAGACTTTCCAGATGAGTTTCCCGATGATCTCCCTAGGGTGCCATCGAAAAGATAGAGAGGTTTTAACATTGACTTAATACCAGGAGAAAGACCTATCTCTAAGACACCCTACCGGATGGCTCCTGCAGAATAGAAATAATTAAAGAGTCAATTATTGTCACGACTCAGATTTTTAAAAGCATTTTTAAATAGCACGAACTGTAAGTAGCGAGAATTTTTTTTCTTTAAATACAAAACAAACTCTTCGCTTAAATATCCAGGTCATAATAACTAGGGTTCACAAATACGAATATCAAATCATATGATATTATTTAATGTCTGAAAATTCATAAAAGACCAGCTCATCGATCTAAGTACAAGTCCATCGTCAATCTGAAAATAAATAATAAGTTGACTCTCACGCTAAAGGTACACATACGTTCCGGAGTTGCAGAAACATAACAACTTCTTCTTGTGCTCGCCTGTCTTGATCTCACTTGTCGTCGCCTGGAGAATCTGCAACCATGGAAACCAAACAACAACCACAACAACAATGGAACCTTTTTGCCCTCAGCAGAAGAGCTTCCAAAGAACAAAAGGTTTTATTAATATTTTTTAGATCAGGCCAACATCACCCGATGTTAGTTGCCTACGTACTCATCAGACAACATCTCCAATGTTTCCAACAAGATCGGATCCGGACGTAGTTCTGCCTAGAAACTACTCTATCCTAAGAAGCATAGCACCACACATGCATTGCTTAAGTATTTTCAACCTACATTTTATGCAAGTCTTTTACTCATTCCACTTGTCTAAGCAATATCAAACAATGTTATTAATTATCTCACATCCCTTGTTCGATAATTAACACTATCAATTCTATAACTCAGAGATGACTCGCCCCTCGAGAAATCCCCAAACAAAGTACTCTAACCTTGGAGTAGATTGTTTAACAGCAGCTTTACCCAAATCCCCAGGGCTCTCAATAGCCTACCACGAATCTAGAGAAGAGGATCCCAACTGTGCTCATAGACACAGATTGGCGAGAAGCACAAGCCTTCCATAATGCCCATACAACTCCACTTTTTGTACGTACTAAATAGTCCTGGGAAGACCTACGGGAGACCCGCGGTAAAGACCATATGGTCAATACCCAAACCGTCATGGCGATTGTAACATCCCCGATTTTTCTATAATTTTTCTTAAATTTTCTGTAATTTTTTGCAATTTCTACAATGTTCTGCAGTTTACTGCTCGTATTTCCGATGAAGAAATTTGACGCTTCAACGTATTCGTATTTGTTTTATTCGCGACCGTAAGAGTCGGAAGTAGTGTTTCATAGCAGGTCATGGGCCTCGACACATCACAGAAATTTTCAGCGCGAAAAATGGACGGGAGGTGTGAGCTCATAAGCTGGAAGAAAGGGAATAATAAAAAAAAAGACAATATATAACGCGGATTGGGCACGCCTCAGCACGCCCAACCTGCGGAGTCTACAGTGAATGGGGGGGGGGCAACCATTCACTGTTTGAGGCCGGAGGCACCACCACCAGTGGCCACCGGCTGCCGCCCGGCCGGCCTCGGCCTAGCCCCGCGGGCAACCGCCGCCCCTCTCCCTCTTTCCCATTTTCAACCCAGTGACCGTTTTTGAGATGTTTTCGCCGAATCCGCCGTCGTCCCCGCCTGCATGGCCTCCAACTCGCCGCCACAGTCCACCCCAGCTAGAGCAACCTCCAACCACCGTCGTCCCAGCCTCCCCGCCGTCCACCGCTGCACTTTTTCTTTCGCCCCATTTCAGTCCGTGGAATATTGTTTTTACCCGATCCGCCACCTCCTCCGTTGCATGGCTACCAAACTATTGCCACGACTCCACCCCATCCATTGTGACCTCTGGCCACCGCCGTCCTAGACTCTCCACCCCGCTTCGCCGCCGTGAGGTAAAAACTACCCTACCTCTGTTTTTTTTCGATTCTCCGTTCGGTACGACCTGTGGGTTTGTCGTTGCTCGCTGGCCACCGCCGTCGAACCTATGGCTCTATTCTGGCCCAGCAATAACAATGCCAGCACCTCTGGCCTGAACTGTGACCCCTCATCCCATTTTCTGGTCTGGACAAAAAAGTTTTTCCATTTTTGTTTTATTTCTGTTCTCTGTGTGTTGTGGCCGCTGGCTGTGTCGCAGGTGGCCAGCCACCATTGACTAGCCTTGGGCCTTCCCCCAGCCCGGTGATGGCAAGACTGCCACCTCGGCCATCGCTTTGGCCACCGTCTCCCTCAGCCCCTCCGCCCTATTTTGAACGGGATCAAAAATCCCTCCTTTTTTCCCCAATTCTATGCAGTGTGAACCACGGCTGTGCTGCTGGTCTCTGGCCATTGGCCTTCTCCCAGACCGGCGACGGCAAGGCTGCCACCTTAGACCGAACCACTGCCTCCTCCGGCCCATCATCCCTCCTACCGTTGTTTCGATTCCGAACATTTATATGCTCTGGTTTTGTTTTTCTTATTCTCCGGTAGCGTCCATTCTCCATTGACTAACCTTGCTTGACATTGGGTGTCTATTCGAATCATTGTGGTCCAGTGATTGCTAAATTGCCACCGTCTTCCAAGTCTATCCCTTGGCCCCTGTTCGATCATTTGTGACCGATGATAGTATGTCCACTACCCTGGCCGGTACTTCGTCGCCCCTAACTTCGGGGTACGCCTTTGACCGTGGTCAATTGACCCCCCATCCTAGGGCCAACTTGCTTCGCCTGACGTTGCGCGAACTTGGGCTGCAGATCCAACCAACATGGACTCTGCCTCGGGCCCGTGATAGTTACGGCCAGCACTTCTAGCCCAAATTTACCTTTGTACCCCCACTTTCTATTACACATGACCTGGAACATACGAGGAAAGAGTCCTTGAATTCAGATCCTTCTAAGCGGAAGTAACACCGTCAGCCATTAGACTTGGTCCATCGAAGGCTCGACCGATGTTGTGTCATATCTTCCACTATAAGCCGTGCTTGATGCACGATCATCTGTACGATAAATTGGTTGTGGGTAGCGTTTAGAAATGACGCCACCTTTGTCAGCCACCTACACCAGGCCTTAGTGTCTCAACATATGTTTATGGAACGTCCCCACCATTAGGCAATATGGCCGTTAAAGCCCTTCGTCTCTCCCTTGTCCATGAGTACGCAACCAAGTCCTCTGCCATGTTGTGAGGCTTCGACGATGCGGAATTGTTACCGCTGGATGTAGTATGCGGTCCATTTTAATGTTTTGTGACCAACGAAGTGTTTTAAACCGTTAGTCAACTTCCAATCAGTCAGCCTCCATTATGTTGTTGCTTTTGCCATTTCTAGTGGCATGACCTTGTGTCCATCTGCCTTAGTGCGTCCAAACCTTTGGCTTCTAGTGAAATTAATCTAACGTTATTGAGATTAATTCTAGCATCTCTGAAAATCCTCGGGACACAACAACTCTCTCAATGCGATGCTTTTGGCCGCCTATTCCGCTATCGATGCCGCCACCGTTGTTTGCTCGCCAACAAACTCTTATGGATTACGAGGTAGGGGACCTTGAACTCGTAATTTCATTATAGCATGCATGATTGTGTAGTAGCATGCTAGGAGTTTATAATTTAATGTTGCATGATTATGTTGCTTATAAAAGCATGTTGTATGTATATGATTTGTATGTGTATGTTAGTGAAGACTAAGGGCACGTAGTAAGTTGCTATGAATCGTGTGTATGTGACCAGAGCGTGTGATCTTTGATGGGGGCTGGTAGTATGTGATCGATGGACCCAAGTGGGAGTATTTGATTGTAAGTTTGGTAAGGGATACATCATGGTCGATGATGTGGAAACAATGACGGTATATCGAGCGAGGAAAGACGAAAAATGGATGGACGAAGGTTGGATTTGATGAGATTGGGGGATTGGTTTGGATTGAGCTGATGAGATATTAAAGCAATGAGCTGAAGGTTTCGGAGATGCAAGGATTTAGAAGACTTAAGGTCCAGAGCATCTTGGGGGTTGTGAGTTAGGGAGCGTTAATAGCATAATTGTACACGCATAATGTACGTAATATGAATTGTAACGGAAGAACAATGAGTAAGGAATAAGTAAGGGTTTGATGACTTAATTTGGGTTTATAAAGTTTGATTTGAGGAGTTCGAGTAAAATGATTCAGTTTTGAGGCAGATGGTGTAAGATGTAAGACCGTAAGTATTTGATGGTAAGAGTATGAGTATGGAATTTAAGTTTGATAAGTAAGGCTATGCTGAGATTCGTAAGATTGTAAGTGTAAGGTGGGGGATGAGCTAAGTAAAGAATGTTACTTTTGTGGATTAGAGCTTCAGAATGGGAGCAGTTCTTGCTTCATGGGCTGAAGAAAGTAAGATAGTAGTCATTTCGAGCATAATTGAACATGCATAAGTTATCTAATATAAACTTGAATAGTAATTAACCCTAATTTGATAATGTTGTAAGTTTGAGACTGAGGGTTTCGACGGATTAAGTTCCGTTTTGAGCCAGTCGATAAGTAATCGACTGAGTGTCCTTCCTGATATAGCCATGGTGTTTATCCTGCGGGATGTTGTCTGTGTGCTATATAGAGCACCAGACGTCTAATGCTCTGTTGAGAGCAATCGTATGTCTGTTTTCAATTTAGTCTTGGTGTCGTATTTCGGCCCAGATGTTTGATGCTTTGTTGAGAGCGCTGTAAGTTTCCGCCCTTCGTGGGCTCTGTATGTTTTCTGCCTATAGATGGCACTGTATGTTCTGCCCAAGAGTGGCACTGTAAGATTCCTGCCCAATAGTGGCACTGTATGTTTTTTGCCCTTAGTTGGCATTGTATGGCCCTTATTGGCAATGTATGGCCCCAAAGAGTGGGCATTTGCGTGCTCAGGTAAGCAGTATCATGGACCTGCTCTTACCTGTTTGATCCTGTGCCCCATGAGCATAGGTGTGCCTTGCCTTCGGAAAAGTCCATAGCGTCTAGTTGCTGATAAGTATAATTTATACGTTATTTTACCCTTAATTATTCTATTTTCTAGTCTTATTTAAGTGTTAATATAGGTTAAATTATTAGATATTAAATTTAATTAGGTTAGAAAAAGCTTCCATGGTGTTTTGAATTAAATTGGCTTATTTTGCAGATTCTTCATTGGCGTTCGAACGGTCTCACTAACCGATCGATCGGTTACACGTGCTTTTGAAGAAAATTCAGTTCAAGCGTTCGAACGGGTATGTAGGGCGATCGATCGGCATAACGCGCAGATTCCTTATTTCACCCAATTTTGAGTCTTTTTCATATTGGACTCCTTCTTACGGATCTTATGCCTATATAAAGACATAATTGGCTCGAAATTGGGGGGAACAAGTAGATTTTCTGAAGAGAAGAAGGAAGAAGAAGATGGAGAAGAAGCCAAAGCTTTCAATGGAGATTAAAGTGTTTTCTTCTACCATGGAAGGCTAAGCTTTTATTTTACTTAGGAGTTGATGAAGCTATAGATAAGTTTCAGTTTCTTTTCTTTTTAATTTAGATCTCAGTTGTGAATTATGACAATTGTATGATAAGGATTTCCTTTTAATGGAAGAGCTTTTAATGTTTATTTAATTCTATGTTGATTTATTATCTTGTAGATGATAAATTGATGTGGTTTTGATATTTGCATCAATTCTAATTTCTGTGATTTAGATGAGATGGTCATACAATAGTTTTAATGTTCAGATAATTAAGGACTTGGATGAGTTATACTAAGATTAGACGGGTCATGCCTATAGCTATTTAGTGTAGATGATTCGTGCTATTGTCGAAGATAGTTCATGCCATGGAAATTAATTAATGATTCTTTTTGAAGTAATTCTAGCTTGTAGCTGAGAATACTTGTTCATATTCACACTAGATTTAGATTAAAAGTTAAGGAATTGTTATGGTTCTATAGTGGATTCGATTTCCTAAGTAAAATCTATCATATTAATCTCTTGTTTTTAAACTAGTTGTTTTCTTTTCTTTTGCTTAATTAAAGTTTATGTTCTTTTTAGTTTTAAACCAACAAATTCCTCTCTAGATTTAGTAATAATTCATCCGTCCCTGAGGTTCGACAACCCTTAAATACTCATCCTAGTACAATTACCTTGTACGCTTGCAAAGGGTTTAATTATAAACGATCAGTTGCTCCCCGAAGGTTAAGGTGATGCCCCATGGCATTCCTCTCCTTTCCGACGTTGGAGCTTATTAATGGTAATGAGCTTCAGTTGTCAATAGTATGTGTTCGATAGTAAGAGTTAGTATGTTTCAAATTCTGAGTAAGTTGTACGTGTAAGATGTAGAGTAAGTGTGAGCTTCTTTGGAAGACAGTAAGAGTAAGTTTATGAGTCTGAGTAAGTTGTACGAGTAAGTTTGTGAGACTTTGATTTAAACGGTAAGCGTAAGTGTAAGAGTAAGCATAAGCGTAAGTGTAAGCTTCTATGGGAGATGTAAGAGTACATTTATGTGTAAGAGTAAGATTGTACAAGTAAGGTCGTACAAGTGAGTTTGTATGAATAGGGTCATACGAGTATGTGTATGTTGTAAGTGTAAGCATACATTTGTACGAGTAAGCTGGTAAGACTGATTCAAAGTGTAAGTGTAAGAGCATGTTATATGAGTAAGTGTAAGTTCGATTTGTATGATGATTTGTATGTGTGGCCATATTTATACTTCTTATTCTTTTTGCTTCATGTGTGATTGCATAGAAGCATCTGTATATGAACTTACGGAGTTCATTGATTTATATTTTTTTTCCCCTACTGGGTATTTTCCTACTGAGTATGAAAATACTCACCCCATCTTTTTAGCCCCTTCGACTGGAGGCTTTTGCAGGTCGATCGTTAGTTGTTGAGACTAAATTTTTTCCCCGTGGTGGACAATTCTTCCTTGACTTGGAGTGCATCAAGATTGCAGTGAGGCTATGGATTATAGTGCTACGATTTCATGTATTAATTAAGGTGGGAGAAATTTTTATGTACTGGACTTGTGTATGTACCTATGAATGATTTTAAGACTGTGAAAGAACTTGTACTCAGAGATGCCTGGGAGGTTTTTGTTTTCGAAACCCATGGCCATGGTAGATTTTATTCGTATGTTTCTGTATTAGGTCATGCCTGATATTTTGTCGGTTTATTTAATTTATGTATATATATTTTAAAAATAAAATATTTGTAAGATTTTCAATTAAATATAAAGAAAAACCTCGGGCGTGACAGCGATAAAGAAGCATATCACATTCTCCACCATCCCAACTCTGGGAGAAAATATCTGATAAGACATTACTAATAAATCTATAGAAGCTTCAGGTCCTTATGACCATTGACTCCCCCTAACATCTGAAACTTAGACTAGAATATTTTCATCCAGTCAAGTATCCACTCAACCATTTGGGTCCTTTTCACCTTGTGAATCGACCCAATAAATAGCAAATCCACTAAGCTATAACTCAGAGAACATCCTAAAATCACCCTCGGTTTATTAACCAAGGTCAAATTCTATGTCAGGGCCCCGTTCACTCCATAAACTGGTCCCAACCCTAAAGAGGGTATTTTAGTCATTATCTTGATTCAGTGTTCTCCCCTCAATCCAACGACAACCAAAATCTCTTGATTACTCTTTATTAACCTTAAGTTACTGATATAACTTAAAACATCAATAATAAAAGCATACATCACATAATCAATATAAATAACGTGCATTCACACCAATGCACAAATAATGAATAAGGTCCCGTTGCACTCATTTGCAGGGCTAGGGCTCAACGAGTTCAAGCCCGAGAGTATAAACAACTCTAGTGCATCATGTGAGTTACATATATGACACTCTAGTCGATCGATGCACTCGGTTGCAGATACGTAAAATACGCTACTTTAAATCTGAGAATTATAGTTCTACCCCCTATTTCTCATGACACTGCGACCAGACAAGGTCTTTGTGTCACTTACTGGCCATGCTCCTTCCTTTTAAACTCATTTATAGGGTACCCTAACTCTTGATTCACTAGGTCATCCATTTCGACAGAAACAGAATATATTGCCCCTAAGGGTGTTAGGGTAATTTTATCACCTAGGGTATGATACCCTCCCTTGGGTCATTCTAGTCATTTACTACCCCTCTATTGATTTAAGTCATTGACCTCTCACAAGGCTCCACTCTCAGACCAACTCACGCTTCCATTCACACGAATGTGGGCGGGTCCACTCTAAGGGGTATTTTGTCATTTGGTTTAAGGCCTTAATGACATCCAATGGGTCCAAAATTCAACTCAAAGGTACTACTAGCTAATAAGTATAATTTATGCGTTATTTTACCCTTAATTATTCTATTTTCTAGTCTTATTTAAGTGTTAATATAGGTTAAATTATTAGATATTAAATTTAATTAGGTTAGAAAAAGCTTCCATGGTGTTTTGAATTAAATTGGCTTATTTTGCAGATTCTTCATTGGCGATCGAATGGCCTCACTTACCGATCGATCGGGTACACGTAAATTTGAAGAAAATTCAGTTCAAGCGTTCGACCGGGCTTGCAGGCGATCGATCGGCATAACGCGCAGATTCCTTATTTCACCCAATTTTGAGTCCTTTTCATATACAACTCTTTCTTACGGATCTAATGCCTATATAAAGACTTATTTGGCACGAAATTAAGGGTGAACAAGTAGATTTTCTAAAGAGAAGAAGATGGAGAAGAAGTCAAAGCTTTCAATGGAGATTCAAGTGCTTTCTTCTACCATGGAAGGTTAAACTATTCTTTTACTTAGGAGTTGATGAAGCTATAGATAAGTTTCAGTTTCTTTTCTTTTTAATTTAGATCTCAGTTGTGAATTATGACAATTGTATGATAAGGATTTCCTTTTAATGGAAGAGTTTTTAATGTTTATTTAATTCTATGTTGATTTATTATCTTGTAGATGATAAATTGATGTGGTTTTGATATTTGCATCAATTCTAATTTCTGTGATTTAGATGAGATGGTCATACAATAGTTTTAATGTTCAGATAATTAAGGACTTGGATGAGTTATACTAAGATTAGACGGGTCATGCCTATAGCTATTTAGTGTAGATGATTCGTGCTATTGTCGAAGATAGTTCATGCCATGGAAATTAATTAATGATTCTTTTTGAAGTAATTCTAGCTTGTAGCTGAGAATACTTGTTCATATTCACACTAGATTTAGATTAAAAGTTAAGAAATTGTTATGGTTCTATAGTGGATTCGATTTCCTAAGTAAATTCCATCATATTAATCTCTTACCTTTAAACTAGTTGATTTCTTTTCCTTTATTTAATTAAAGTTTAAGTTGTTTTAGTTTTAAACCAGCAAATTCCTTTTTATATTTAGTAATAATTCATCCGTCCCTGAGGTTCGACAACCCTTAAATACTCGTCCTAGTATAATTACCTTGTACACTTGCAAAGGGTTTAATTATAAATGATCACTAGCCTTCATGGACTCTATGTAATTTTCCTAGCGGGTGACGGGGTTGTGAACCCCTTGAACCAACCCAAGTTGACTTAACGGTTTAAAATTAACCCTAGGGGCAAAATGGTTAATTACCTACTCATTGAGATTTTTCCTCACTATGCCGTTTTGCCTCTAATTAGGTTACCCATTAAAATCTCACTGAGAATTTTCCCAATTTTAGATCCACTCATAGGCCCCTCAACCGGAGCCTTGAATTCGGGTAAGTTAATATTATATGATGATTAACTAACAGGGGTAAAAATATTATTTCACAGCCCTTGAGATTTTTCCCAGGCCTGAAACTTGGTTAAATTACTCCCACACCTCGTAGGGTCCTTGAGTATTTTTCTAGAATATTTTTGACACTTATAACCCTATGAACCGGACCCGGTTCAACTTATTCTTTATTTTTTTATAAACCCGAGCCGAGTCTAAATATGTGATTTCGTTATTTAAATCCTTATTAGACTGGTCCAAAAATTAAATCTCAAACCGGACCATCGTCTTCAACCCAAGTCTACAGGAGACAGAGCAATGAATGCTCTGTTCGCCATCCATTAAACAGAGCAGTGTGACCTTTAAAGCACACTCAACAGATAAACAAATTTATGTAATAAATTCCTCAAACATGGGCCTAAGCGAGCATACTTCAAATCACATAGTTATTTACATTACTACCACTTTTAAATCCTTTCAACCACGTACCTCAATTTTAACAAACACAAATTCTAGCATCCAGCCACTTTAAAGAAGTCTAAAGTGAAACTGGGATATCTTATTCAATGAAGAAGCTCATTCAATTTATGAAGCAATAAAACTACACCATTCCAACAAAATCCAAACGTATGTATCTAAAGAAATTGGTCAAAAAAAGAAACATCACATAACTTATCTGGACATGAGGAAGGAAGCAGAGATAACGGGTAGCAGGAAGATGGGCACGACATGTGGGCAGTGTTGCATCCTGGATCTACCCATGGTTGGCCTCGTCCATCTTCTTCGTCAATTTGATTACACTTGACATGCCTTTCCTTGCAACAGCTTTCTGCTCTAGCCGCCGACTAACCATCTTACGGTCAAGGGGCCAACAAGCACATGGCTCTAGCTTCCCCTTCCTCTTCACATCCCCACTGGCTTCCTTCCCTGTATACTCCTTCCCCATGTAAGCCCAACCAGAATCACGTATTTTCCTTCTCTTAGCATTCCTCTGTGTTCCTCTCTTCCGGCTAAAAGTTAATCCCCCTCTTAAAAGCCCTAAGATGCCCTATTAATAGGTACATTAGTTAGGGTTTCTAACTCCTAAAAAAATTGGGCCAAGCCTCCCAACTTAGGCCACCTAATTAGGCCCACAAAACATAATTTCGTAACTTTAATTAACCAGGCCTGTAAAGTAATTTAAACAGACGATTTGCACGTTCGATTTGGATAAATGGGCCCTGCACGTTGTGATCAACTTCGAACGTTAGTATCTCCCTTATCCGAACTCCGATTCATGCATTCTTGGTGGCATTTCAAAGCTCTTTTCGTCTCTTTTCCATCCATATATGATTCAGCCACCACTTCCAATTGATGATCAAGTTATTCCCATGAGAAGATCAATGGGTCTTACACCCTAATTTCCCCGTGATCGACTTCAGAACTTTAGAAAATTCTCGGACGTCACAATTATAGGAGTTACTAGATAAATGATTTATTAAACCCAGTGTTTCACCATGGGAGCTCCAGTCCTATTTGTAAGGAAGAAGGACGGATCGCTGAGACTATGCATAGATTATATGATGCTTAACTCTGTGACTGTAAAGAATACGTATCATTTACCCCAGATTGATGACTTGTTGACCAATTGCAAGAAGCTAAATTTTTCTCAAAAATAGATTTGAGGTCGGGGTACCATCAATTAAGAATACAGGATGAGGACATTTTAAAAATAGCTTTCCATACCCATTATGGCCATTATGAATTTTTAGTGATGCCATTTGGATTAACAAATGCTCATGCAGTTTTCATGGATCTCATAAATCGAGTTTTTCATACGCATTTGGATAAATTCATAAATATTTTTATTAATGATATTTTAGTCTATTCTTCTAGTCCAGAAGAGCATCGAGAGCATTTGCAGGTTGTTCTACAAACACTGAAGGATCATCATCTTTATGCTAAATTGAGTTCTGGCTAGAGCGGATTATTTTCTTGGTTCACATTATTTCAAAGGATGGAGTATCAGTAGACCAAGCCAAGATCATGGCTGTGATAAATTGGGAGAGGCCTAAGACAATTACAAAAATCAGAAGTTCTCTAGGTCTCGTCAGTTATTATCGAAGATTTATTTAAAGATTTTCAAGTATAGCTTTGTCCTTAACCAAGCTAACTAGAAAAGGGGTAACGTTTATATGGAATGAGGAATACAAAATGGATTTCAAAAGTTAAAAGGGAAGTTGACCACTGATCCAGTCTTATCTTTACCATTTGGTAGTGGAGGATATCTAGTGTATAGCGATGCTTCTCATACAGGTTTTGGATGTGTACGAATGCAGAATGAGAAGGTAATTACTTATGCTTCAAGACAGTTAAAGAGGCACAAAAATAATTACTCCACTCACGACCTAGAATTAGTAGCAGTAGTTTTTGCCTTAAAAATTTAGAGACACTACTTATATGGAGAAAAGTTTAAAGTTTTTACAAATCACCAAAGCCAAAAATACATATTCTCTCAAAGTGAGTATAATCTGGGGAAAAGACGATGGATAGAATACATTAAGGATTATGATTTTTCTATCCATTACCACCTAGGAAAAGTAAATATGGTGTATAACATTTTGAATCGTAAACCTGAGGGAAGGGTTGTTTAATTATTCGCCCATAAATGGAAAATGATGGAAGAAGTGAACTTTCAACCCAGGTTGCAGTCGGGAAATTATGTCATTATTAATAAGGGCATTTAGGTCAAGAGGTTAGTTAGGGTTATTAGTGGTTTTTTTAATTAAGTTAATGGGCCTTAGGCGCCTGTTAGTGAACCCACTAGTTAGACTATTTAAGTGTAAGGGCTATGCCCTAATTTGGGGATTATGGAATGAATTATCTCTTGTCTAATTATCTTCTCTTCTCCCATGCCTCTCCCTCCTTCCCGACGGCCATGCCGCTCCCTCTCCCCTTTCCCGGCCATCCTGCACCGCTCCCTTCTAATTACCAGGTTGCCAGACCGTTGTGGACGTTGTTCCACAACATAACATATATTATAAATATGAGAAAAAGGAGTGGTCGTCATAGGACCAATGGCCAAACTATCAAAAGAACAAGATTATTCAATGGGGGGTTGTATAGCCCTGAGTTGCCTAGAAATGCAGTGGGGCCCCTATTTACACAATTGTCTGGCAGTCGAGATGGAGCTAGGCACTGAGGAGAATAGGAGGATAGAAATGAGAGAAAGGCTGCCCGGTCAAGGATTCCGATGAGACTGAGGAAGCCTTCTATAGATGAGATCAGAGAGGAGAGGGGTGGGAGGTGGAGCATGCATCCTCTGGCAGTCTGTGTGGAGCTGGGTGGAGTTCCTCTGGTAGATTGGGTGAAGAGTGCAGGGATGGGGATGGTCATAGAAGGGGTAAGGTGGAGAAATAAGGAAAAAACATATGTTTGGCTTTTTACAATGCAGAGTGTTTGTCGTTTAATGAGGAATTGAGGGTGATGAATAGGCTGGCAAAAATGGCAAATGAAAATGAACAATAGACTATATCGGCCCTCTCTCTCTATATGTGTGTGTGCACGGGATTTTCCCTTCCATTTGGATCTGATTATGCTAATGCTCCATCAGCAGCTTTTGACGACCTGAAGTCTCTCTAGGAAATTGCCTTGGGCATTCACCAGACAAATTTATCCTAATGGTCAAGAATCAGCTAACGGGTCAATTTGGCTATTTACTATGGAAAAGTTTGAAGGTTTTCGTCCATTTACTATCCAAGCAAATGATGAAGGATTTGCTGAAGGCATTGTTGTGGGTGGTGAGCTTGTTGTAGATGGTGGAATGGCAACATTTGAAGTTGTTGAAAAGGTTGGGAAGGATTTGAGATGCAGCCATGTAGGTGCACGGACCCTGGTTTGCTTTTCCCTCGAGCAAAGTTGACCTTTTGGAGGGATGGGGAAGATGTCAGCAAGAACTTTGAACTTCCAACCCTATTGACTAAGGATTGGACTGATATAGATTTTGGGATATCTAAGGGAGTCAATTATATTGTTGTGTCTTTTGTGAAGGAGAGGGAATCGTGGGACATAAAAAATGAAGAGAAGATTGAAGCTGCTGGAAAGAGAAAGGAAGAAGGGAACGCTCTATTCAAAGCTGGCAAGTGTGAAAGGGCTTTCAAGAGATACGAGAAGGCTGCAAAATTTATTGAGTATGATTCCTTTTTCAGTGAAGAGGAAAAGAAGCAGTCCAAGGTTCTCAAGGTCACTTGCAATCTCAACAATGCTGCCTACAAGATAAAGCTCAAAGACTACAAATAGGCTGAAAAACATTGCACAAAGGTTTTGGAAATCGAGAGCCGGAATGTTAAGGCTCTTTACAGAAGAGCTCCAGCTTACATCCACTTGGCCAACTTGGATCTGGCGAGATAGATATTAAGAAAGCTCTTGAAATTGATCCTGACAACAAGGATATGAAGCTTGAGTACAGGACTCTTCTGACAATGGAGGTATCTCTTTATGTTGAGGATCAGGATCAGGACGACGGGGCATGGAACCTTGCAATGGTTGTAGGTCCTTGCTTAGGTTTGGTGGCTCGAACAGTAGGTGATGATATTGTTCCTCTTGTCATGCATTTTCTAGAGGAAAACATCACACAACCTGATTGGTCAGATGAAGTTGAGAAGAATTTGGGGGAGATAGGGATCACAATGTCGGATAAAATGGTGTTGGGGATGTTGGGGGACATCTACGGGAATCCTTTTAAGGTGTTGGGGATGTTGGGGGACATTTGTAGGAATCCTTTTAAGGTGTTGGGGATGTTGGGGGACATTTGTAGGAATCCTTTTAAGGCGTTGGATTTTTTTCAATGGGCTGGGAGAAGATCAGACTACAAGCATAGTTCTACCACCTACAATGCAATGCTGAGACTTCTTGCGAGGAAGGACTCGATTGATCGGTTTTGGGGCTTGGTGAAGGAGATGAAGAGTGAAGGCTTTGATATAGATATTGATACTTATGTGAAGGTGTTCAAGTAGTTCATGAAGAGGAAGATGATGAAGGAAGCAGTGGAACTTTACGAGATGATGTTGGCCCACCCATACAAGCCATTGATTCAAGATTGTGCTGCGCTTCTACGATAGATTGTGCATTGTGACGAGGCAGATGTTGATGTGGTATATAGTTTTACCAAGGTCTATGAGGCATCTGGCTATGCCCTCAAAAAGTCTGTTTATGACTTAATCCACCGGACATTAACATATATAGGAAGATTTGAGGAGGCAAAGAATATTGTGCAGACCATGGATGGCGCAAGCTTCGAGCTAGATAATATCACTTATAGCCAGCTAGTGTTTGGGCTGTGCAAGTTTGGGGGGTTGGAAGAGGCTGGTAAGGTGTTTGATGACATGGAGAAGTGGGGTTGTACCCTTGATTTGAAAACATGGACCATCCTGATTCAAGGGCACTGTTTGGCCGGTGCTGTTGATAGGGCACTAACTTGTTATGCAAAGGTGATTAAGAAGGGCCACAAAGTAGGAGAATTCACCAACTTCTACCTCACTTGTGCTAATGGCCTATTCACTAGTTTCTTTTCAGAGTTTGTTGGTCGAGCTTGGGTCCTTGATGTTGATGATGTTGCCAAGCTTGTCAAAAGTCAATTTGGAAGTGACATTGTGAAGGTGAAAGAAGGATTCAACATCCCGAAGTCCTCAATGGAAGATCAAAAGGGCCTAGTCCTCCACTGCGAGGAGACTCCTTTGGATGTTAACATATCAAATGGAGGGCAAGTTGTTATTTTTAATACTCAAAACCTGCCCTTGATCAAAGAAGTTGGACTGAGCGCTAACCGTGCTAAGATTGAGGGGAACCCCATGTGTCCTCCAGGATTTTCTGGTGACTCTGCTTCCCAAGTGACTTATGTTATCCGGGGAAATGGCAGAGTGCAGGTAGTTGGAGTAGATGGCAAGAGGGTTTTGGAGATAAGGGTGAGAGGTGGCTGCCTGCTCATTGTGTCGAGGTTCTTCATTGTGTCCAAGATATCTTCCCAAAATCTAACTGCATGTAATCAGAAGCACTCAGCTGCATTAACTAGTTCTGGCCCAGCTGTTCACAGCAGAGCTATGGTGGGCCCAATGCTTGGAGTTTAAGGTCATCTCGAGGACGAGGTGATGCAGAAGTGTGGTAGAATGTTGTGAATGTCCTAAGGGTCTATTATTGGGTCCACATGCTCGTAGTATAGGTTTTAATTATGTTATGGTTAATAAGGGCATTTAGGTAAATAGGTTAATTAGGGTATTAGTGCTTTTTTTTTATTATGTTAATGGGCCTTAGGTGCCTGTTAGTGAGCCCATTAGTTAGCCTATTTAAATGTAAGGGCTACACCCTAATTGGGATAATGAATGATTAATTGTCTCGTCTTCTCCCCTTTCCTCTCTGCCTCTCCCTCTTGTCTGGCGGCCATGTCATCCCCTCTCCCCTTTCCCGGTTTTCCTGCACTGCTCCCTTCCCCTACACCGGATGCCAAGCCATTGTGGACATCCGTCCACAACACTTAGAATAGATCTAGAATCTCAAATTGGTGATCATGTTTTCTTAAAGATCTCACCATCAAAAGGCATCATATGATTCAACAAAAAAAAGAAACTATCACCTAGGTTCATTGGACCTTTCAAGGTTCTTGAGAAGATTGGAGCAGTGGCTCTTCTGCCATAACTTACTAACATCCACGATGTGTTTCATGTTTCTCTTATGAGAAAGTATGAACTAGACCTGTCTCATGTTCTAGACTTTGAGCCGTTGGAGCTCAGGAGCGATCTCACGTACGTTGAGATGCCAGTGCAAATCTTAAACAAGGAGTAGACACTCAGGACGAGAGTGATTCCATTGGTAAAAGTCCTTTGGCGAAACCACAACGTTGAGGAAGCAACGTAGGAGCTTGAGGATGAAGTCAAAGCTTAGTACAAACATCTATTCACCGTTGGGCATTAATAAATTTTGGGGACAAAATTCTTATAAGGTGAGTAGGATGTGATATTTGAATTTTTATATTATTATTTTCCTTGATTATGTGATGGTTTGGTTTAATTATAAATTTTATTCATATTGCTTTGATTTTTTGTTGGAGAATTAATGGACTAGTTCTCTCGGGGGTTACCCGAGGTATGATAGACACACTCTCCTAGTTATGAGGTGGGAATGTTCATGGAAAACATTAGTGCCTAACATAAACCACCATGTTACCACACTAATTGTTACCATTTTTATATATTTCCTTGTTTAAGGAAGGGGACCCCACTCTAGAACCCACGACCATCCTCATCGTTGCACCAACTTCTTGAGCTGCCGACCTTCACTTGAAATAATAGATGGGTTTGAGCCTTGCTACATTTATTTTAACCTATTTCCCAAGGTGGGCTTCATTTGTTCCTTTGTTAGGCCCATATGAGCCCACTTACTCACCACCTAGTATAAATAGTCAAATTGACCCATTCCTTCATTTAGGGGGGACTGAGATTCAAGGGCTTATTGTACTCTACCCTCTCTCTAGAAGGGGATGCATGTGATCTAGCTTCAACCAAAGTAAGACAGGCAATTCCACTTTAAGATGTCTTATTCTTCTACCTTGAATCCTATGTTCTACTTGTTTGCATTTGATCCCATGTCTTATACTCTTCAAAGCTTTATCTTTTACCAATGATTTAGAGCCATAGATCTTTGTTTCTTGTTTCTCCTCTTATGTTTCATGTTTGGGCACAAGATAATGCTTGATTTGTCTTTCTATTAGTGATTTTTAGCCTCTATTTTGTGAAAAATGTGTAGTTTATGCTTAAGGCTAATATGACATAATTTGTTGGTTAGAGAGCCTTTAAATTGAGAAAGAAATCGAAGGAACTACCCACTAATTTAAGGTAAGGGGTTTTTGTTGGTGGAGTTTTTCTTACATTAACACTATGGATTGTGTATGTTGAATCATATTCTTGAAGCATGCTAGATGTGTGAGTTTATATCTTCTTGAATATGTTTTTGATCATGTCTTGACATGAATATGCATGAGTTATGTTGGATCTATAATGTCTAAATCTGAGATGATCTTTATTTGAAGTTTTATGAGGTTTTGATAGAATATCAAACATGTTTTTCCCAAAGGAAATTCAGTTTTTCATCTTTCTGGGCCCAACCGATCATCGATTAAGCTACTTTCTTCAGTTTTACGAAGACTGATTGATAGCCTAGAAGGCCTGATCGATCACTAAAATGACTGTTTGTCACTTCTTAGGGCCCTATCGATTGCACATGTGGCCAATCAATCACCTAAGTAAATTTCAACTTTTGTGCTATTTTTAAGCCAGATTTTGAGGGTTTCCCTATGAGGGTTTCCCTATGTATATTACATGTAACTAGTAAAGACTTACCATGCTATGATTTGAATGCTTGCACACATGTGATGTTATTTATGTATGAACTGTACTATATGTACTTTAGATCATTTACGAAAGGATTCTAGGAAGAGATAGGCACTAGTCTACGATTTAGTATAGCTTTCCACCCACAAATGGATGGATAGTCAGAGAGAACCAAACCAACCTTGGAATATATGTTGTGGGTTTGTGCCATGGATTAGAGGGGCAACTGGGATGAACATCTATCACTAATTGAGTTATGCTATAATAATAGTTATCATTCATGTATAGGTATAGCACCATATGAAGCTCTCTATAGCCGACCATGTTGATCTTCAACTAGTTGGAGTGAAGTGGGAGAGTGTAAGTTGGTAAAGTTGGAATTTGTACAATAATATGCTAACAAGGTGAAACTCATCAGATATTGGTTGATGACGACTTAGAGTCGTCAAAAGAACTATGCTAACCGAAGAAGGAAAGATCTCAATTTCTTTGTGGGTGATTAAGTATTCTTAAAAGTCTCACCAACAAGAGGAGTTATGAGGTTTAGAATTAAAGGTAAACTAAGTCCTTGCTTTATAGGACCATTTGAAATTTTGGATAAAGTGGGACCACTAGTGTACAGATTGGCTTTGCCCCCTCAGCTTGACAACGTCCATAATGTGTTCCATGTATCCATGCAAAGAAAGTATGTGCGAGACCCTTCTCATGTTCTCATCAGTTAATTATTGCCCTAGACCCTGATTTGTCCTTTGAAGAGAAACCGATCAAAATTTGGATCAAATTCTTTAGACAAAGAGGGTTCCATTGGTAAAGGTGTTATGGCAACACCACTCCTTTGAGGAAGCGACATGGCAATTACAAAGTGAAATGCTAAAGAAATTTCTACAGCCATTTGAGGATTGAAGGGTTCCATTTCGAGGACAAAATTTCCTTAAGGGGGTGAAGGGTTCTCTTTTTTGCCACTAATAAGCTAATTTTGGAGTTGGTAGCATTCTTATAGTTAGTTAAAGATTGTTATGTATTAAAGCTTTATAATTTATAGTAGAGCACAGAAAGACGAGTGTAACGGCTTTCGAAGCACTCATTTCGGACACCGGGGTAAAAATCCATGTGGGGTCTTAGTTTGGTAGGGCTAATTGATACGAGCCCAATTATACCAAGAACACATGAACCCAGAATTAGTTTGGCATGGATTTCGCTATGTTTTGGATTATGTGATGATTAATTCATGGGCTTAAGAACCTGGAATTATCATAAAGTCATGATGCCCGTCGAGAAAAATAATCAGCAAGGGTGCACACAGGGTAGAGTATCATAGGAAATTTTTTTTCCTAAGTGGCCCTCGTTTGCCTCATGAGGGCCAAGAGTAGGCTGTAGGTTGTCAAGACTTGTGGATTTAATGTGATTCAGAATGGTTTTGTTTTCTGCATGATTTATCATTAATAAAGGTTTCTAAAGAAAATGCTATAAGGGTTTCAAAGACTTTTCTACTTAGCATTTCTTTTAAATTTTAAATCAACCTATTGAGTATAAAAATACTCACCCACCCCCAAATTTTGTAGGTAATATAGCAAAGGCGGAAGTGAAGGAAGAATAGTGTCCCAAATATTTTATCTGCTTTCTTCTCTTGGAAAATATGTAATATTTATATGATTGCAATTTAAAGGCACAATGTGTCTAAACACGTGTAAGGTTTGTAAAACTATCGGCTCTAAGCACCAAAGTCCTTGGTTTGTGTAAACTTTTTTTATTAAGTGTTTGTGAAATATTTTGTTGTGCGATGACTCTATGGTATGCTTATGATCAATATAATGCATGCGACTGTAGTCTACAGTGACGACTATCATGTTCGAATGCATGTTTGATGGTCAAGTTTGTCGAGTAGTAATGAACATGTCATGAACGTCCTAAGGGTCTATCATTGGGGCCCACATGCTAGTAGGATAGGTTTTAATTTTTGCCAAAACATTAAAATATTGAGTCTTCCTTAGGGGCAGGAAATGTGCACTTTTAGTGAGTCAATCTACTATTACCCAAATAACCTTGTGACCTTGAGATGTTCTGGGCATACCTGAAACAAAACCCATTAAAATATGATCCCACTTCTACTCCAGAATTTCAATTGGGTGTAAGGTACCAGAGGGCTTTCGATGTTCAGCTTTAACCTATTGTCAAGTTAAATACTTGGAGACATACTCGCCTATGTCTCTTTTCATCTCATTCCACCAAAAATTCCTTTTCAGGTCCTGATACATCTTTGTCCCGCTGGGGTGGATGGTGTATTGAGATTTATGTAGTACATACAACAGATCTTGTTGTAGTTTCGGTATTGTAGGAACCACTAATCTTTCACGGAATTTGATTGCCCCATCAGAGCCTTTGTTGAAGTTGGGCCATTCTAATGAAGCCTACACTTCTTCATCTTCTTTTTGAGCCTCCAAACTGCTCTCAAGTAGTTCTAATTTCACCTTCAGGTTGACCACGAGAACTTGTGTACTTAGTATATTTAGCATATGTCATCTCTCATGTAATTAATTTGTAGCAGTTTTTTTTATGGAGCTAGAGTCTCTTCCTCAAAAGAGCTCTTATCATAGTAAGTGATACATGGGTGAGTAGGGCTGAAATGGAATCAGGTTAGGGAACTTGGCACTAGCCTGTTAACCTATTTTCAAGCCATGGTCCTCGATCGGCTTTCGAAAGTATGACCCTAGCTCAACCCTTAATGTGTTATGTACTGTCCCATTAGTTTATCCCATAAGACACAAAATTATTGGCTTTTGGATGGGGTCTTTCACAACCAACTATGATGATTTGCATGTTTACAATTTCCTAAAATTTTTAAAAATATGCAATTTCTGCCCTTCTTCATCTTTTTCACATTGACATGCCACTTTCTAAATAAGTAAAAATAATACTTTTTATATTTAAATTTATAAATATTTTGTTCTCAACTACTCACTCTGTCCTAAATTAATAGCTTTATTTAAAATTTTAAAATACACTAAATTTAATTCATTTTAAAAAATTAAATATACCAAATTTAGTTTATTTTAAAAAAATAAAGCTATTAATTCATTTAGGATGGAGAGAGTATAACCCTAAGACCGGGGTTAAAAATTTTAAGACTAATGGTCCATTTGTTTAGTCTAATTCCGACCTAAACTGAATAAATTACCGAAAAGTCACTTAAAAGTCGGCTTTTGAGTGCATTTGTTTAGCACAGAATTCAGTCACTTAATCAGTTCTGAAATCAGACTTAAGTAAAAAAAATGAGGTCTACAGTAAGAGGTATTTTGTCCATTGAACGCCTCTAAAAACTAACCCGACTTCTCAGCTCCCCTCGGAGCTCGTCTCCTCTTGTCCCCTCTTCACTGAGCTCCCTCCATCTACTATCCATACCTTCTCTCCGACCTCGCCGCCGGCCATCGGGTTTTCCCTAACTTCAATGTTGCTGTTGCACCTCTCTCTCAACTTCCTCTCCATTATCTCATCTTCTCTCTCGACCCCAGCTGCAACCTCTACCTCTCTCCTCCAACCCCAAACTCTCCTTCCTGTCGGCCTCCCTCCACTCCTTCTCCCGTCCTCTTTCCCTCTCTTCATCTCCCTTATCCTTCCTCCTCTCACTGTCTTCAAAGCGGCTCTTGTCTGGCTTGTTGTCAACTCCTTCCATGGTCTTGTTTGGTTGTGCATTTTTTGCCATATTTCTGTGTGGCTTCCTAATGCAGCTGCTCTAATCAAGTGACAGAGCATATTGAACTGACTGACACAGAGCAGTGGATCTTCAGCTAGTTGCTCGAGGTCGTCTGCCACTTCAGATGCAAGACCCAGCTCCGCATTGCCAGTGGCAAGGTCCGCGACAAGGTACCATTTTTCTCCCCTCTCAATATCTTTCCTTAGATCTTTTTCTTACGGCGAATTGATGTCATCTATTTTGTTTGTCTCTATATTTTTTGGGTGTTTTGGGTTTGATTTTGATGTGGACTGTCCCTAAAATTTTGAGCTTTAATGCAACTTTTGCTAAGAAATTGATTCACCTTTTGCTTCTCATCCCTTTTGTTTTATTACTATGGTGTTTGTTGGCTTGGATTGAGCTGTGAATTGGGTTTTTTCTCTCTAAAACTAGAGCTTCAATGCAGCTTTTGGTAGGGAACGCTATGACATTGACTTTGTGTTGGACAATATGCTGGGGAAGGAGTTATGTGATAAGGTGGAGGTCTATCTAAAAGGCATGGGGGAGGAACCTAGAGGAAAGGCCGACAATAAGAGGTTTGGAGTTGGGAGGGGCCTTTACATTTTTTGTTAATTTGGATTTGTTGCAAAGCTGATGATTATTGGTTTTATATCGAGCTACATATCACGAATTTGTATTACTCATCAATTTTTTTGTGAAATTTGTTGATTCTATTTCTGGGTTTTCTGTTTCTGTTTCTGTTTTGGGTTTATAATTAGCATCTGTTCATTTGGAATTGTTGATAGGTAATTAAATTTAAAAATTGATATTTGGGTGCTAACAAAGGATTGTTCAGATTGGTAACGAATTGAAGGTATATTCTGTTTTTGATCAACTTTCTGTTATGTAAATGATTCCTTGATCCCATATTATTATTTTTGTTCATCTATGTGCTTATTCACAAGAAATTGGTATGTATTGTATATACAGAATATGAGAATTTGGTTTTTTAAATGAATTTAGGTTGGTGATTTGTACATGGAGGTGGAAGGAATTTGTACTCAGATTGAATCCAAAAGGCTTAAGCTGTTTAAAACACATTTACAAGGAGATTGTGAGAGATGGTGGATTCAATTGCAACTAAGTCGCTGATCTTCTTCTTGGGCATTTTGTGTGTCGACTCTAGTTGCATTCTTGACTTTTGATATATTTTTTAAAAATTTATAAATTTCAGGATTCGCTTGGTGGAAACAGCAGAACTTTTATGATAGGTAATATTTCTTATATTTATGTATGTTTGTTCGACAAAGCATTTGTGTCAAATTATTTTTATGTATGTGTGCCCCACTGCTCTGTTTTTCTACTCAATTATTTTTAGCTTGATCTCAAGCTATTTAAACTAAGTGTATTTGTATCAGTTTCATCAGTCCCCTGTGGAAGCGAATTTTGTACAACCGCAATTCAAACACAATCTTACTCAATTATGACTGCAAATTCTTCCACACTTATTAAAAAATCCCGTATGTACATAGATCAATGTGACCCTTTAATCAATTTTTTTAATAGTTAGATGGTGTAGATGTCACAACCTAGATTTTTAAAACCCTTTTTGAAAAAAGGACACAAGATAATATTTTTTTCTTTAAATCAAATCAAATCAATCGACTAGAATATCCAAGTCGTGATAACTGGGGTTAACAAATACGAATATCAAAACATATAATATTATTACACGTGTCAAAATTCGATAAACAGTAGGTTAACCCTCTAAGTACAAGTCTGTCATCTGTCCGAAAATAAATAACTAAGTAAAGTTGACTCTCATACCAATAATTACAATGATTTACAAGATTGCAGAAGTAAGAAACTAAATCCAACTATTGCAATGTCATCCTCAATCGCCCACCGATGTCCTCATCTCACAACGTTCCCATCTAAAGAACCTGCAAGCAAACAAGACCAAACTGGCAACAAAACATCTCCTCCCCTTGGAAGAGCATTTCAAAAGAATAAAAGTACATTTTAATATTTTTCGGATCGGGCCAACATTACCCGATGTTAGTTGACTACGTACTCATAAGACAACATCTCCAATGTTTCTAACAAGATCAGATCCAGACATAGTTCTGCCTAAAACTACACTATACTAAGAAGCATAACATCATACATGCAATGCTTACTTATTTTAAAGCAACCTATGTTTTATGCAAATCCTTTAATCGTTCCACTTGTTCTAACTAAACAAGCAATATCAAACAATGTTATTAATTATCTCTTGAACCATTGTTCAATAATTAATATCCCTGTCTAATCCAAATGATAAACAGACTCATTAGATGTCATCCTAAGTGACGAATGATAAACTCATCATAGACCACCCTCAAAGGAAAATCCATGATGAAACTAGGGTTTAAAACTCGAGACTGTCATCAATTCATCAACCAAGGCAAATTGTAAGGTCAAAGGCTTTGTTCACTCTATGAACTAGTCTCAGATCCCTAAGAGGTATATTAGTCTTTATCTTGATTAGGTGTTCTCGCTAAATCTAAAGCTATCAAACCCCATTGATTAATATTTCAATAATCTTAAGCAGATGATAAATTCTTATCACAACAACAATGACAAAATATCGAAATAATGAACAACATAAACCATCAGAACCACACAGGTCCAAGAAGATCATAATATCAATAATCAAATTCAATAATGATATTAAATTGTTCAAGCTCACGAGCCTAACCCTCCTTAGGTTAGCTTATTAAATCTCTTTAAAAACTGATCATAATGCACCTTAAGGCATTAAAGTAATTATCCAACATCGGATATGGTTCTCTCTACTCTCAAGTAAATCTTTAACTTCTCAAAAGGTTTTAGTATCACATTGGCCCATTAATTCCATCCACACGAATACGGCCGGTCTGCACAGGGGTATTTCTATCTTTTTGTTTAAGGCTTCACTGAACCTTGATGGGTCCAAAACTAATCCCAGGGGTACATCTTTACATTGTGAACTCGAGGTAATTTTCTTACTATTTAACAGGGTCATAAACCCCTCGAACCGACCACGGTCCAATTAATAGTCTTACAGTAACCCTAAGGGTAAAACAGTCAAATATCAATTTATTGGAAATTTTTTCTAACTTGTGGCTTGGTCCAAATTTAGGATACATACTAAAATCTCGCTGGGATTTTTCTCAATTTTTAGATCAACTCAGACCCCTAAACTAGAGCCCATAAGTCTGGTTAATAATTATTATTCTATGCTTAAACTCACAAGGGTAAATTAATCATTTCAAAGTTTTTGGGTTTTTCCCTAGTGTGAAACTTGGTAATGACACTCGGCATACACTCATGATCCTTTGTCATTTTTTTAGAATTATTCTGACAATTTAAACTTACTAAACCGAACCCAGTTCAGTTAAAGTATGTTTTTTTCTAGACCGTGGGCCTTGAAACCCGGCCCACTGGACCCAGCCCAATGGCCCGGTTTCGGGCCGGGTCATTATTTGAAAACATGAACCGGTGAACCGGCCTTGTGCTTCATCTTCAACCTCCCGACCTTTTTTTTCGACAAGAAGTTTTTTTACAGGGTACGACGGCGGGGCTCTGACTGGAACACGTCGGCTTGTTTTAGATCCACCTGAGACTAAGGAGGCAGAAGCTTGGAGTGGCCAGTCGCCATCAGTCGGCACCTGTCGCCGCTCCCTTCTCAATCTCTCTTCAACAAAAATCACAGATGCGACAGGGAGTAGCCGCGGTTGACCGGGATTATACATGATAGGGTGTTGTGCCCAAAGTGGCACAACGGCCTGGCTAGCCGGTAACGGGAAGGGAGCGGCGCAGGAAGGCCGGGAAAGGGGGGGAAAAGCAGCATGGTCGCCAGACATGGAAGAGAGGGAGGGGAGAAGAAGAGAGTTAGACAAGAGATAATTCATTCCATAAAACTCCATTAGGGCTCAACCCTTACAATTAAATAGAAGTACTATGTGGGCTCACTAACAGGGACCTAAGGCCCAATAATATAATTAAAATAAAGCACTAATTACCTAATTAACCAAATTACTTAAATGCCCTTATTACATAAAAAAACCCTAATTACCCTAATATGTGGCCCTAGTGGCAGCCCCTAGGACGTTCACAACACAGGGCTCCAGTCCGACGGCAGCGAGATCTACCGGAGTGGGACGAGAGCAGAGGGTAGAAGACGCCCAACATCATCCTGTCTATCCATCCTGCGGTCGTTTCATTGTATCCTACAGTAAAAAAACTAAAAACGGGGAGCGATCCTCAATCGGAAATCACCTGCTCGAAGCGACCAACAGAAATCTTTGTCTCACGTATGTAAAGCCAGCAACTTGGCTTTCAATAGCAATTAGAAAGTTACAATCCGGCCAAAAACTCATCACCGGAGAAATATAAATATGGTTGGAAACGCTTTTTGTTCTTCTCTCTCTTTCTTTTTTTTACTATTCCCCCCTTGGCGATTGGACACACCAGTCGGTCCTTCTAGTGACTGGGTTTTTGGTCGAAAGAGATCAGCGGACCATCTAGTGAAAGGACCGGCTGGCCGGCTGGCAGTGGTCAAGAAAAATTAAAACAAATCGCTGCAAATTAATTGTTCCTTGTAATTACGGAATAATGACTCTGCAGAGATTATTGTTCATTCTAATTACATAAATAGTTCATATTAATTACAAAATAGTAAATTACGTTAATCTATAATAATATAATTTACATCCTTATTTACTCAATAAAATATTCAAGAACGATCCTACCTTAATGGCCAATTTATCGTCGATCCACCGCTACCGAAACCTTGCCTAAAAAATTCATCAGTGGCTCTCCTCCCTCCTTTAACAATTAAAAGCCTCCTTCATAGTGCCCTAATCCTCTATTTTATAAGTATGGGGATTAGGGTTCCTAATCCCCTTAGAATTTGGGTCAATTATCCTCACTTAGGCAACTTAATTAGGCCTCTAAAAATTAATTTCGAAATTCTAATTAATCGGGCTCGCAAAATGACTTAAACGGCCCAAAGACACATTTAAAACGGGTAAACGGGTTATATACGATTTGAACAGTCGTATCTCCCTCATCCAGACTCCGATTTGAGCGTTCTTGGTGCCTTTCAAAGCTATTTCTATCTAATTTCTAATCAAATTGGTTTTAACAAGAAATTATATCTAAGGAGGAAGTTATTCTACTAAGAATCTTAATGGGTCAAACACCCTATTTTCCCACGTATTAGGACCTTCTACTTGGATTAGGACCGGCCAATTTGGGCTGAGTCTATTTATGGGAGAGAGCAAGGGCGGCCAAGGCTGATTGGAGGATTGATGACAGATTTGTTCATGCACAGTGAACCAGGGTGCTGATAGAGAGAACTTTGACCTTGGTGGATCAGCCTTGCCCTCTCTTTGCCTTGTATTTCGACAGACTGAAATATAGCTTGGGAGGAGCCCGTGCACTAGAGACGACTTGTGTTGTGCTATTTGCTTGTGTTTCCCTTGCGCATATGAGTGGGAAGGGACGAGAGTGGTTGCTGGTTACGCGGCGTAGCCAGACCGTCATGTGTGCGAACGCTAGGCAAAGCTTCGTGCCCGTGACAGCTACCAGGGAGGAGAGGGGTAGGAAGGGGAAGGACCGTCAAGGTCGTTGTTGGAGTTTGGCCTTTAGTGTAGGACCATCAAGTTTAGGGTGGTGCCATTGGGTAGGGTTGTTACGCCCCGATTTTTTAAATTACTTTAAAGGTCAGAGCACCGATAATTCATAATAATAAACTGGCCAAGATCAACCGTGCACAGAAGAGTAACTTTCTATTAATTAAAGTAATTACAAAATCTTTACAAAATAAGGCCTATCAAGCCTTTATAAAATCAAAGTCGTGCACATTCAAAATTAATACATAACAAAAGAATGTGATAAAGCATTGATCTTTCAAAGTTCTACAGGTAATCTTCATTAATATCGTCTCCTTCGGTCAAACCTGCAGTGTCTAGGGGTGGGTGAGTATAATTATACTCAGTAGATAGAATTAAATTCTATTAATATGCTAAAACATAAATAAATATACATAAAATATTCTCATAATAATTAATATTCAAAAGTTGACTTTAAAATAATAATATTAAGTAATCGAATCCAACACACTTCTTACATGAAAAATCAGACAAAATAGTTCTTCGCAGAATCTGGTAAATTCGGATAGTTCGTTTGTAGCCAAAATCTAATAAATAAATTAAAATCGGATTAATCATCATTCACAGAATGTCGCCGATACCCGAGCGACATACAGCCGTGCTCGTGGGTCAACGGCATTAGAATAAAGAGGATCTTCCCATGATATCCAACTTCATGAGCGCACCATATGCCATAAAAGGCGGTACCTAGGAGTCATAACTCCGATAGCTTTTGGGCTTTATACCAAATAGCTACCCTTTAAAACCGATCGTAGTTTTTGGGCTTTATACCAAATAACTATCCTTCAAATCCAGTCAAATCATTCGTAAATATATTCCAAATAATAATAATAATTTAATAGGTGTATCACAACAAAATCCTACTAAGAGGCGTACACGACACTATTATTTTAGCACATGTCCACCCTTAATCGTATCCATTTTAAAATAATAATTTATTTAAGAGATAAATAACTTATAAAATATAACGCTTAGTCGTAGCACAAAATTAGAACTTAAAGCCACCTACCCTCATTAAGCCTACATTTGTGGTCGGCTTAAAGTGGTGGGCGGCACCTCCCCTTGCACAGAGATAATTTCCTTGTCCAGTTCGGGTGAGGCGTGCAGAACCTCCCCTAGTAATAGGACAGTCTCCTCGTCCGGCTAGGGTGAAGCAGGCAAAACCTCTCTTAGAGCTGAGACAGTCTCCTCACCCAATTCGGGGGAGGCGGGCAGAACCTCCCTTAACGTGAGGATAGTCTCCTCGTTTTCGGCCCGAGGGTCGCGGACAAGGCCTCCTCTTACCCCGGGTCGTTCCCACCTTTTAGAGAAGTTATCTTGAAAAATGGACCCTCTCACGTCGTCGGGCACCATCGAATTAAGTAGGAACAGTTTTTAAACGGAGAAAATCGAATAAGAAATTATAAAGAAACACGCGTTTAAGCTTACAAACGCGCATTTGTACAAAGGGAAGGAGAGGAAGAAGGGGTGAGGCGTGTTGCACTACCCCCACTCCTCCCCTTTTATAGTGAAAGGGGGCTTTTGGATGCATGACACGTGTCATGCATCCGGTGAGTTTCATAAGCTAGCCGCAGGCTAGTCTGCTACTAGCGGCAATGAGCAACGCAAAAAAAATATTATTTTATATTTTTTTTAAAATTTTCGTTTTTAATTATAAAATGAAAATTTAAACTTCAAATACTTGCAACTCTTTGCCCCGAACTCAGAATCGTGCGTTCTTTGCACCGTTGGACTTGTATCGACGAGCCCTTCGAAACAACCCCGCACAAGGGCATGTTTTCTCGCAAATTTAAAGTGGGTCCCGCCTATGACACCCTTCCTAATGCCATATTCTACTATCTGAGTGTCCATTTGGCATGTTTTTAGGCTCGATGCATTCGTCTCGCCGAGCCTTATCAAATGTCTTAAGGCTTCTCTGAACAAATCAAGCTCAAAATAGTCCAATTTTAAGAAAAACTGTTAATGGGCCTTAAAACTCGTTAATGGGCCCCAAACGCTTGAATTTCAAAACATAGAAATTCCGGGGCGTTACAAGGGCAACTGGGGAGGAAAGGGATAGGAAGGGGAAGGATTGTAGAGGTTCACCGTTGGGGTTCGGACATCGATGTAGAGCCACACGTTAGAGGCATGGCTTCTAGGGAGGAGAGGAATGGGAAGGGTTAAGGGTGAAGCAAGGGAAGCGTTTTTTCCGCTCCGCTCTCACAGCGAACTAAGCGCAAGGAATGTAAGGGGAGCATCTATTTATAAGATGGACGGTGCATATGCTAGCGCATGTTAGCGCAAATATCACTTTTACTAATATGCACTAGCGTATGCGCCATCCTTGAAAATGGATGTTTCTCATATGTTCCTTACGCTTGGCTCACTTAGGGAGAGGGGGGCTGCCAATGTAGAAAATGTAAAGTGTCGTAGGGTTAAAAAGGAAACGTAGAAGGAAAGCTTTATATCGACAGGGTCAACTAGGTTGACCCCCGATTTAACATCATTAAACCGGCTCGGCCATCTATCCGGTCAAGAGTTAGGCCTTATCATTTAACTTCTTTTTATCCATACAAACTAGGGTTCATGGTATCCTCCTTGCTAAAAATCAGATCACATCTTTCAAAGCATGGGTAAGACAAATGATATTTCGCCTGCAGGTTGGGTGCATTGAGTCGCTTCTGATCCAATTTTATTTTTATTTTTTTCCTTTTCTCTCCTGTCTTCTATTTGTCTCTCCTTCATATCACTTTCTTTCTCTCTCATTTTCATGCCAAAAGTTTTTATTGTGCGTTGAGGCCCATGACTTGCAATTAAACACCACTCCTGACTCTATAGTTACGAATATAGATGTTAGTTACGAAAATAGATACTCAAAAGCATCATAGTTCTGTATCAAAATATGATAAAAAAATAAAAAATTATAGAAAAATCAAGGATGTTACTAGAGGATAAGAAGAGGGGGAGGAAGGGGACTTGGAGGGTGGTCATCGGGAAAGAGAGGGAGGGGAAGGTCTATCGAAGTCTAGGCTAGGCTATCAAGGAGGAGAGGGGTGGGAAGGGGAAGGACTATCAAGGTTGTTGTTGGAGTTCAGCCTTTAGGGAAGGACCATCAAGTTTAGGGCGGTGCCATTGGGTAGGGCAGTTGGGGAGGAAAAGGATAGGAAGGGGAGGGATTGTAGAGGTTCACCTTGGAGTTCAACCATCGAGGCGGGGCCATCACGATCAAGCTATGGTTGCCAAGGAGGAGAGGAATGGGAAGGGTGAAGGGGGCAGGGGGCAAGGAGGGAAGCGTTTTTTCTGCTCCGCTCTCATAGTAAACTCAGCGTAAAGAATGCAAGAGGAATATATATTTTTAATATAGATGTGCATATGTTAGCACATATTGGTGTAAATATTATTTCTATTAATATTAATACGTACTAGCATGTACACCATCCTTGAAAATCGGGCCGGTTCGACCGGGTCTGATCGGACCCGATTCATTTTAGGGGGCGGGCTGTCCGGTTGTATTGAGTTTTAAAACCCGTGCGTTTAAGAGGGAACCGCCCGGGTGAAATGGTGGCCCGTAGACCCGGATCGGTTCAGTTTTACCCGGGCTTAGATTTTTGGAATCTAGTCCCAAGGTACACAACTCCTCCATGCCGGTTCCCCCGACTCCTCGAGTCCCCTCTGCGAGGAGTGCAGAAGGGCCGAATCGCCAGCCTTTCTACTCCTTCCATCTGCCTTTCCACCCCCCAATTGCCGCTGGACAAGCCGCACCTCCGCGTCTGAGCTTGCCACTGGATACGACGACGCCTCCTTGTCTGAGGAATACCGTCCGTTTCTATTTCGTCCGCCGGTCAGGCGCTCACCCCTCGCTCATCTGCTGTCAGCCCCGTGTCTCCGCCATAAGAAAAATGTAGTCTTTCCCTCTGCCTCTTTATCTAGTTATAGGTAGTCATCTTTTCCTCCTACCGCTTAGATATTCTTTATAAAGGAATTTCGTCTTTTATTATGTGCATAGTTGATGTTTGTCAAAATGCTTAATGGTAGAAGAGGTTGGTTACATGTTAAATTTAAGTGCCGTTCGTTTTTGCATTTTAGATGTCTGTCAAAATCTTGAAGGTCAAATTTAATTTCTTATGTTTTATATCATGCACTGATCGTTTATGCATTTATTAGCGGAATGTTAAAATGCTTAAATAATGGTAAACTGGGATTTGTACTAGTGTTGCTAAGTGCTGATTTAAATGGAATTTGATTTGAGTGCTGATTTAACTTTGAACTATCGCTATTTAGGAATTAAGAGTTTGTTAGATTTAAGGGTGTGATTTAAGGTGCACTAGATGGGTCATTTTTAATGTTAGTTTTGTATAAATCTTAAAACTTATCATCAATGATATAGGGATTCAAGGAGTGATGATTGTGGATTTTATTAGAGTTGATAGAGGAGCTGAGGTTTGTTGGCCATTATAATGTGCTGACTTTCATGGCCATGTCCTTTTTCCTGTGAGATGTGTATGTGCTCCCACTTATTTGTAGGTAGATTTTCTATTGTTTGTACTCCGCTCCCGCTTCTTTGTAGGTAGATTTTCTATTGTCTGCTGGAATTAGTATATATTTATATTCTTTGAGGGGTGAGGGTTGGGGGGGAACGAGATTAGTTTTTATACTAACCCGAGCTGACCTGCTGGTTAAACCCAGTTGTCCCGGTCTGACGACCAATTTGGGTCAGTGACCAAGTCACTTTCAAAAACATTGGTTTTGAAGAGAATCCACTGCATGATGGAAATGGTGATGAGTCGCAGACTCAAAATCCGCTTAATATATCAAGAGCCCAGGTGGAAGCCCGAGCCCGATAGTAGCCCGTCCAACATCCCTTTTTTGGGCTTGGGTTGGGCTGGGCTATCGGACGCAAGGCTCGTTTTGTAGCCTTTAAGATCCAAATTTGGTTATCTCCCTGTCGTGAATAGAGGAGGCGAAGAGATGAAAAGATTTGGTACCTGCCATCATCAATTACGCCAAAACAGTGGAGGCGAAGAGCCGAAGGCCCTGAAAATATCCTGAAGGCGAGCATTATCTTTTTTTTTTCCTGCTATCATCAGCTATTTGAATCTTCCATTGTTTTCAACTTCTTTGTTTCAGAACATTTTTTTTAATCACAGGACCATGAACTTCCTTTGATTTCTATCTCTCTATATTCAAGATGTTTTTTTGTGGGAAATGAAAATATTAAACAAAATGTGATCAAGTGAATTGGACGAAAGAATTATTCTTGAACTTTCGTCAATGACGGTTTGTCCATTGCAGGTTACTCCAGGAACTTTTCAAGTTGATTTTTATGTAATATATCATTGGTTGCTTGTCTCTGCTTTAGTAACTTTTTGTGTTAAATTATGAGCCGCGAGGCATTCATGTCCTTTCTTTTTCATAATAATGTTGACATCTACTATGGAAAATGCTGAAAAAAGTAAAAAGGGGGGGAAGGGAATACTGAAATGGCTAGTCCCAATTGAAATTGAGCACTTGCCACTACTGGTAGGTGGGTGTAGCCTCTGAAAGTTTGGTACCTTTGCCATTTAAAAGGTTTGCAAATTTTTTAATGCTGACTGCTTGGTCCTTTTTTCATTTGAACACACACATTAGTGCACAAACACACAACATGGAACATCGCTTCCCACGAGATTCGAACCTGCTACCTGGTTTCTGATACCAATTAGTTATGCACTTTTCCTAGAAGTTTGGTTAACTAACAGTTTTTATAATGTTATATTGGGAACATTACTTTTATTACTAAGACCAGAACAATTTTGAAATATCATGTGCACATATAGATAACTAAGCTGAGATAACTATTTTATATAATAGGGTTGTTAGTTTTTGAAATTTTCTTGTTGGCGGTGGCTTTTAGTTTCCCTTGTCATGCTTAGTTATTGAATCCTTGATTGGAGAGAAAAGTGATCTACTCTACTTTGATGCTACTTATTTTATGGTTTTGAAATAGCTCATATCGGATTGTTATAAGCAGACTTTTAAGGTGGTCGTGTAACAATGAAGTAATTTGATGAAGTCAGTGACTTGTTTTATTATTTAACGGGTCAGACTGATTATTATTATAAATGCATCTACTATAGTGGAAGAGCTAGTCAGTGTAAAGTAATAACTCTGTTTCTGGAATAAAGGTAGAAAAACCCAATAACATAGAAGATCGAGCCTCATATAATTTGCCTTCCAGCAAACATACCTAGGGTTCATCAAGTTAGTTGTTTTGAGACCGCCACTAAAACCAATCCCGTCTTAGTCGGGCTGATTGTATCTCTCTTGGTTGCAGGAGAGGTCCAGCAGTAGAATCCCATTGGCATACAATTTAAGGGATGGTGGTGTTATTGAGAATGATTTTTTAGATAAAAAATAAAGGAAAAAGGTGATACTGAGAAGTTTTGGGGTGCTAAAAAGTGCCTTATCCTTAAATAAATCTTCACATATGAATTACCTTTTTGACTGGAGCTTTAGAATCAAGGCTTCTACCAGGTGCAAATGATTCTATGCCCATTACTAATGATAAATTAGATAGTTATATGGCCCCATCAAAGCCATACCGCTAGGCATAATCAAATTTTTCTTATAGCCTGTTTGGTAACGTTTTTAATATGATGTTTTTGTCCCAATATTTGGATTTGGGGACAAGGACAGGGACAGGTCCAAATCCCTTTCGGCAACCGGTTTCCCACATTAAAACACAACCCACTTCCCTTCGTAGTTCTCCGAAATTAATCACCCCAAGTCGGGTTGGGGCTCTCGTGCTCGTTTTTCTCTTTGCCTTTGCTCTCCACTCTGCCTCCTCATTGGTTATCGCCTCCTCTCTGGCCGGCACCTCTTCCCTCTTCTCTCGACAGTGATGGTAGTGTGCCTGTTTTCCAGTTGGCTCCTCACTCCCGTTGGCGTTTGTTTTCGTTGTCGTATTCTCAACCTTTGGCTCACAGCACTTCTCCTGTTGTGGCCTCCTCTCATCCATCAGAGTTCAATTGTGAATATCCACTGATTTTTCCTCTTTGTGTTTCCTGTATGGTTTTGGAGTTCAGATTTTCCCATTTCAGTTCAGAATTTTGGCCTCCTCTCCTCTCGAATGCACGAATCCTCTTATTCCTTACACACTACTCCTATTTTCACCTCATTCACTTCCTGTGCTTCTAATTGAGACAACATTTCTGTTCTTGAATCTTCCTAGTCATGCACAAATTTTCCTCGTGTACTTTTCTATCTCCACATGACTCTTCTTGTTCCTGTGTGGGCTGGCTTTAGGCAATTTAGTGCACTCAGCTCAGCACCCAATGCATGCCTTGAGCTTGTGCTTCCTGTCACTTAGCTACTCCCTCTCATGCCACTTTCTCACTTGCTTGCCAATGCCATCATCACCTCCATTTACCCCATGAAATGCAACACGAATTCGGCTGTTTTGTAATCTTTCTTTATTTTGTCTTTTTGATGAGAAACATCTTACTGTTAAGCAAAAAAAAAACAGAAAACATCTCACTGCTTGCAATATTTTTGTTTTACAGTCTGCATGCAATGTTGTAATTTTGTCTTTCATGTACCAAAGTGGGTTCCTTTTGAGTGTTTGCTAATTTTTTTCTGAAGTTCTTTGCTTTTGTTAGTTTGTCCATTCCTGTATAGTATTTGTTTGGAGAGTGAGTGTATGTTGTTTAACAAAATGCACCATTGAAGGTGTAGTGCCTTTTATGAAATTGTTGCACGCCTTTTTGCTAACTTTCGACAGCTGAAATAGCACCCGCCCTTCTCGAGCACCATCACTTTAATTTATGTCCGTTTACTGCCTCAGTGGATTTTTATCTAGTCCATTCATTTTTGGTTAGAAGAGTTTATGAGAGTAGCCGTAATTTCATATGGAAGGATCTTGTGTTTATATCTTTTCGGTGACTGTCCTAGTTGTAGTGCTTTGTTTCATGATTCAATTGGTACCCGTTTGATTCTTTTAGCTATGTGATATGACTTGGTAGTCTGTTTTTGGGTGTGGATAATTGCTGCATTGACTAACACGCAGATTCATGCCTTGGGCTTGGTTCTCTATGCCAATGCAAGGTCTTCCATTGATGGGTAGAGCAGATAAGGAAAAAAATGAAGAGGGAAATTCAGTCACTTTTCCCCCCACCCCACCAGGCTTACGGACCCACACTTATTAAAATTAATATTAACCGTTACATCATCAAGTGCTACATGAAGTCCATGCGGCTTGCCATCTAGGGTCTTGATGTTATCGAAATGGGCTTAAGAAAAGAGATCTTATAGAAATATTGGGAATCTTTTGGTAAAAATCTCAGAAACATTGTTTTTTAGGAATTACACATGATAGGCATATTTAACTGCTTAAAATCACTAAAATGCTTTTTTCTATAGGTGCTAAAACTAACACAAAAGTTCTAATATATGAAGTTATCTTAAAGTTAGCAGGTTGTTGCTGGTTAACACCCAATATAATTGTCATTAGTTGCTTTCTATCTCGCCAACTGAATACTTTAAGGAATAACGCAATTAATGCTCAAAAGTAGGACAAAATTCCCTTCAAAATGGCGTTGGAATACTTTCCCTAATTTCTAATATTGGACTAGAACGGCAACTTAAGAAAAGTGAAAGAAAATAAGATTAGGCACCCAAAATGGAGCATATTTTCTGTTAGGGTGAAATATGAGCAAGATATTAATGATTCAAGAATTTAACTTAAAAAAAAAGGTTTCTGGTTCCTATTGCAGCAAAACCGATAATACATTGATCAGGTGCTCTAAGTTCATGACTGGGGAACAATTGATAACACAAAGCTATTATGTACTTTATATGGGTTTCAATATTTCTTACACAAGTTCAAATATTAGCTATTGATCTAAAATGTCAAGAAATTAATATGTAATAAACTATACGTGGATTCTATTTTTAGCTATTTGATACTTTCATTTTTAACTAGCTGATGTTTCTTCAATATTTATCTTTTTCTTTGGAATAGTGAAATATAATTTCCTTGTCTCTAATTCTTAATAGTATTTGTGATGGATTGAATCATACTTATTCTGCATACTATGGTCTTCGAAAATGATCTACTAATCCACACCCCCTGATTCAATGTCCATAAATTAATAGATGAACCATTTTATGAAACTTGCGTGCACAAGAGTTTGAAGAACTGCTGGACTTGATAAAACTCCTTTCTTAGTAATTTCAGGCATTATAGTACATGCCTCTTTCTATGTGGCTAATAGACGGTAATTTTGGATTGCCAGATAGGCAATCCTAGAATTCGTAGCAAAAGGATTTTTGGAATGAAATTCTTAGAAGCGAGTACTGAATTTATATGTTGATATCTTAATGATGACTTGTATTTTGACTTTTTTTGCCTACAATACTTGTGCTGCAGGCTGTCCTTTCATTCTTTTTTGGAATTTTTGCTGCCTATTGCTTTTGCTGCTGATTGTGTGTGAAAATGCTCCTCAATGTTCAGTTTGAATTCATCCTAGCGAAAGCGGAGGATTCACTAGTTAGTTTCTTTATTAATGCTATATATGCCTTGTCTTTTCATGTGATCTATTGAAGCTGCATTTCAATGTTTGAAATAAGGTTTTGTTTTGAATTAGTAGTTAGTTTATAAGGTTTTTTCAGTAGATCTGTGTTGGATAGGTCATAGCCGCAAAGAAACCATAAAATATCAGTTTAGTGTTGGTTCAATTTATATTTATAAGTCAAAATTTCAAACTTGTTTTTAAACTGTGAGCTACCTCAAATAAAAAATAAGTCTGACCCATCTAAATCTAAATGGCTTTAGTGCCTTTACGATTTCTTTTAGACTCTACCTTCCACTTGCTCTCGTGTGCGCTCTCTCTCTCTTTGAGGTGAACATCTCATTTGTGGTGAAAGATCTATACGCTCAGTCTGTGACAACCATATGCTCAGCTAATTGTCTACGAAAATTGGCCCTTTCTAAGTTTAAACATTTTTTTAAACTTTCTTCTTTCACTGGAGTTTAAACCCTCTACACTATAATAGTGTGATTGGCGGCTCTTCCTCTCTTTTTTTTAATAGCTCTAATTGGTGGACAGGCCACAAATTTCTGATTATTTATAGCCTTGTTCTTTGAACAAACTACTCCTGAGTGGAAACCTTAGGTTTTTAAATGTTGGTATGCGCAAGTACGAAGAGGACCCATTTCTTCCTGAGGCAATAGACTTGCTAGGTGATGAATAATGATAATGTCATTTACTGTGGTGTGGTCATTTGAGTTTTGTCCAAGTTACCACAGCTGGCTTCGTTTAGTTAGACATCATCCACCATGATGAATATATCATATTTTTTTCAAATAGAGGTTACTTGATTTCTTTAACATTCTTTTCTTGTTGTTTTTATCACCTTAAAAAAGGTTCATTTCTTGAACAATTGATTATTACCTTCACTGTGACTAAAGCTGGGCTGAATGCTGATTTTTGGGCCGTCTATGGATTTTTTGTAGTTGTCAAGGCGCATCTCCAGCAATTCCAGAGTGAAAATGAATCTGACCTTAACACAGCCAGATGATTGACATCTTCATCTTCGTGAAGGTGATCTCTTAAAAGCTGTCATCTCTCATAGGTAGGAATTCTTTGTACCTTTCTTGCTGTTGATCTTTTCTTTAGTAGTAAGGATTGTTCTATTTTGTTTGTTGCCATTGTTTTGTACATTTTTTTACAAATATCCCAATTTTATGAGTATTATTGAACATCTCTCTTATTTTTGGGTATATACAACAAGCCACCAAGATTTGATGTTAGGTGATAGTCCAAATTTTTGTTGTTTGGGCTTTAACCACATATTTAAAATAAGTAACCCCCTCTCTGTTACAATGTTTAATTAATACCCATGGCTGTTCCCTTATCCACTAACAGTCAGCAGGTAAGCTCATTTTAGGAATGACTCTTACTTTTTAAGCACTTATCTACCTAGTTGTAGCTTCCCATATATGTGCTGAAGCTAGTTCCACTTGAAGCATGGCCACTTGACTATCTTCATTGCTAAAAGAAGCTGAAGGGAAAATAACATAATCAATCAAACATCAAAAGAAATAGCTGTTTCTTGTGTACATTGTTGTGGAGGAATACTGACCATTTACTAGGTATTATAAAAAAGGTGACCCTTGTGGACAATTTGCTGTATGCTGTCAATGGTTGTTAATGTAGGGGGTTGAGCCAATGTTCTAGGTGGTTAGTTGTAAACTCCAAAGTTGAGGAGGTTGTTTGACTACAGATAATAAAAAGTTGTGGAAGTACTTTTGAAATTCCCTTATTATTATTATTGTTGTTGTTGTAATGATTAAAAAGTGCAATTTTTTTAGTTATGTATACAATATGCAATAGTAGACTTACTTATTAGCTTGATACATCTATTGTTAAATTTTGTTTAGTGCTAAGCACTATGGAAGGGCCATTCTTATACCAAATCTGAAGCCCCCAGTTACAACCACCGCTGCTGCTATCACTTATTGGGAATCAGGCCTAGTCCTCACGTCACGAGTCGTTTCAAACCAACTCGGGTCGAAATCTATTCGAGCTTGAGCCCGAACCATCTTGTTCGCAATGCATAAATCCTACTTCCGACCCCACACCACACCACACACCGCGTCAATCTCTCTATTCTAATCCCCCCAAATCGGCCTATCCGTCTTCTCTTGCATGGCGGCGACGTCGCCGGCGGCGGGACTCTCTTGCTCGGCCTACCGACAACACCTCTCCATAATCATCTACCTCGCTACCTGTTGGGGATCTTCTTTCTCTGAGGAGTTACCTTGCTGGCTGGTTTGTCTCGGTCTTTATTATTTCTTCTTTCTGTTTTTGCACTTTTTTTTGGCTGATTGTGTAGTTGCTTCTCAAGATGATGGTAATTGTGAAGAGAAGAAGCTGTTTCTGTTGATGTCTTGAATTCTCTGGAAAAAACCCACCTTTTTTTTCCAGTAGTTTTTATTTGTCATGAAGGTGAAATAGGAGGGAGATGCTTGTTTGGATGTAGTTGGGATTGCAAGTTGTAGTTGGCTGCAATGTCGTCTTGGGAGGTGAGGACTAGGCCTGATTCGACTCTACACGCGATGGCTGGGGCAGACGGTGGTGATAAAGAGAGCTGAGGCGATGTTAACGGCCTCTGCTATGGTGCTACCATGACTACAATTGTCACTGAAGGTAGTCAGGTCAAACCATGATGGAGACGATGGGTCAACTTCCCTTTATAATGGATTCGATTTTGAGCTTGAGGTGAGTTTCACTTCAGGTTTTCTCTTCCAGCGAAACATCATATGCCATTTTCTCTCTCTTCTCCATTTCCGCTGCTGTGGACGTCGACTCCTCTAGCAATGCTTACAACCATGGCGACTGCAATGTGGCAGTGGCAGCAGCCAGAGCGGTAATTCATCCAATTTCTTCCTTGCCTAGTATGAGCTCCGCATCACTGACTATGATTTTCTGCTTGTTTTTTTAACAATAGGAAATGAATTATAATCAAGCATGATTTCAGTAGATAGAATTTTTCACAAGATTTCGATTTTGTCTTTTTCCTCCTACAAGTTGTTTTCAATTCAAGTCACAAACCCATACATGCATCTCCCCTCCAGAAGATTTTTAGGCCGCCAAATCAACAAGCAACTAAGAACCAAGTCGAGCTCCAACTTGACCTAAAATCCTCCAATCCAAGGGTACTCGAAGGTGCCAAGGCGCACCTCTAGGTGCTGAACTCTGATGCAAATCAAGCAAGTAAAATCCCCCAATCTAAGGGTACTCGAAGGTGCCAAGGTGCACCTCTAGGTGCCGAACTCTATTGCAAATCAAGCAAGTCTGAGCATATTTGAGCACTAAGCCTTTCGTCCTGAGAGCAAGATCTCAAACTAGTCTTTGACACATCAACTAGTTTTTAACCATTCATGCAAACCAAGATGCATCCAATACAAATACTAGAAAATTCCAATTGAATGCTAGAGACACCAGTAGAGTAGATGTAGTAGCAACTTTGACCTTGCTGTCACTACCTGAGCTACCTAGAACCTAAGTGACAAAGTACAGGTTTTATGTGTTTAATAGCGTACATGGCATTTTTTCCTTTGGCTGTATTATATATTGTAATAATCGTGTTATGTTAATAATATGCTATTTCCCCATTGAATACACATTTTTCACGTTTAATATGCGCTTTGTTTAGGGTTACATAATCTTATAGACATGTCTACTCTAAAAGAAATTTGTTTTTAATACTTTTTTATGTAATTATTTCTTTGTACTTTTAACATTCTTTTCTGCATTATTTGGTTTTTGCTGTTTTTCTCCACACTTCACCCCTAGCCATACTATTGCCATCCAATTACTTTGTCACTTAGCCTAGAACCTGATTGTTGTCTAAGAAATTCAAGGTCCTATGACATGTTCCTTCCTTTGCACATCTCAAACTGATAGATTTTATATGCTAAAGAACCTAATGAGATCAAATTCAAGTCTGGGACATAGAACATGATGCAAAACATTAATGTGTCATCATAAGCAAGATGGGAATTGGAACTAAATATAATTGGGAAGGAGATTGTGTGGTGGCTGACTTTGTTTCAGGTTTTCTCTGATAAATTTTATGGTTCCTAGTTGGAGTTCAAATGTATGTTTCATCTGTTTTAGTTGTGTAAATTCGAGTCTAACAGAAGTGATCCCTTATTTAATTGCTTTTTGATGAGTGCTAGATATTGAAGGGAATGAATCGTGATTAGAGGTATTCAAATTTGGGTCAGAGCATCTAATTTTTGATTTATTTGATAGTGTACTCTATCCTTTTTGTCCCAATTAATTGGTAGATTGAATGAATCTTGCATTAATAAATAAAAAGCTAGTTTTTTTTAGTTTTTGTACTCCCTCCGGCCCATATTAGTTGTCCACATTTGAGAAATTGCTATCTTTAAGGAAGCCAATTTAGTAACCTTTTTGCTTTGTTTACTAATTACTATGGGAAGAATAACATGAAATAGGACAATTAATATGGATTTCATTTTTTATGGTTGAAGATGCCACATGGCATTTGAAGCATCATTAAATGACAAACTAAACCTTCCAATGCTTTGTGACATCTTCAACGTTCAAAAAAGGAATGCCACATGTGCATGGGTTGCTCCAATCACATTTTCAAATGCTACTTGGATCTGAAGGTGGAAAATTTTCTTCACATGTCCATGTGTTGGTTCATATTCCAAAACTGACATATTGGTGCCAAACCTTCATTTGTTTTTTGAAATAGTATTTGTTTTTATAGAAAGATCGTTGTAAGAATTGCAAATTTGAGATCTAGGGTGGATTTCTTGTTTTGAAGATGCCAAAATCAAAGCTTTCAAACTGGCATCTGGGCATTCAAATGTTAAATTTAGTAATATGACATGACATTTGAAGGTTCGACTAGAAATGCTATTAATACATATTGCACACCCAGAAACAGCTCTAGGTATTTTAAATGTCAGAAAATTTGGTAATTTTACATATCACTGCTGCCTATGTGGCAATTTTAAGATTTGATTGAAAAATGAGCTCTAATTAACATTATGTGCGCGCCCATCAACCAATAAAGGATACTGACTTTTTTTACTTTTAAAAAATATTTCTTTTTATTTTATTTTATTTTGATTAGATTTTGACCATTGTCTAACCCGTGGGTCTTTGGCCTTTGGGTTAGGTTTTTCATGGCAAAGGATGAGGATTTGGAAGCTTTGCATTTCTGAAATAGACAACTATCTCTATAAATCCTAATCCTCTTAGCAACATGGGACTATACACCTTACAAAAAATCTGCTTTTTGGGCTTTGGTTGTGCCTATGGGTTAGTTGCACTTGGGCCTTGGCCTGACCCTATTTACAATGGGCTTTTAGGCTTGATCATGCAGAAATGCCTGAAATTTTCAAGCATTAGCTTGCATTTTTGCATGTTGAGGAGGGCGGGGTTGGTAGGCCGACCCTAAAAAGTGAACTGCCTAGTCCTAGGGTAAACCCACTGACTAAACCCACTCAAAGGCCAAAAATGTAATTAAAATATGACTTTTTTAAAAAAAATTAAAATATTTTTTAAAAGAGAACATCGAGGCCCGCTGGCCTGACGTTAGCCTGCCTTATTCCACAGGATGGGACTTTTGGAAGCTGGGCCAGGGCTGAAAGTTGGACCACCTTTGGCCCAGCCCAATGACAGCCGTAGCTGTGACTAAAAAGTATACAGTGACAATGAGAATTTGTAAACAAAATATTTGGATAAGAGAGTCTCAAATTATTTTATTTCAAAAAAAATTGGTAACAGTCTATTTTTTTAATCGTTTAGGTCCCATTGAATAAAATATTCCCTTTTATTATATGGCGTCTTGCTTTTTGGAGCAACAAATTTAGATGCCTAAAAGGGAAACTTTGAATCCAATCAACATTTGGCGTCCTCCCTCCTTGGAGGTCAAGTTGTTGACATTAGGAAGCCAATTATGGCCGTTAGGGGCACTGACTCGGATTTAGCTAACCCTAGCTGTGATTTGTTATGAATCGTCCATTTCACTTTCAAATTAGTATTTTCCTTAAGTGGCCCATAAGGCTTTTGTAGGATCATCCATAAGGCTATTATTAGGATTATTTGTTGTTATGTAGGCTAATATAAGCCCTGGCACACTAGGGGCAGGATTACGTAAATGACTTAAGAGCCTTTGATTTCATAAAAAGGAAAAGTCATTAGCCCTAATCTCTTTCCCTCTCCTCTTGTTGTCCTCAAGCTTCTTCCCTTTCATCCTTCGACTGATTCGACTTGGACCAGTTGAACCCCTACCACCTTCGTCCCCTTTCTACAGTCAACAATAACCCCTCTTTGAGGGTTCATAACACTTGGGTACATGTTAACTTTGCCTTTTTTTAAATCCTTTAGGCCCCATTGAATAAAATAATCCTTTTTATTATTTGGCGTTTTGCTTTTGGAGTGACAAACTCAAATACTTAAAAGGAAAATTTGAAATTCAATTAACATTTAGCGTTCCCCCTTGGAAGTTAAGTTGTTGATGTTGGGAAGGCAATTATGGTTGTTAGGGGCGGCTCCTCTCCAAAGACTACTGCAAGTCTTGACTTATTATTTCCAACTGTCAAATTTGAAGTTCTAAGGCTCAACTACTCCAACTGCTGTATTTTTTTGTGTGTTTTAAATTTGACATAATGAGAGGCATACTTCAAATCTTGTTGGTTTATGTTATCTAAGTGTAACTTATTCTTTAAAAAATATAGTCGTGTGACATTTTTTTGTGTAAGGTGGAAATATTTATAAAATAACAGCATTTGAAGTATGTTGTTGAAGTTAAATCCCGTAATGTTTTCTCCCATCTAGGCGACAACATATCTCAAATAGCTTATGGTTGTGCACCGTTTGAAGTATATAATTGGAATGCTCTAGCAGCTGCTACCAATTTGCATTTGACACATGAGTGTTGCCTAGGTGTCAATTTGAAGTCTAAGATTCAAACAATGAACTCCAACGAATTCTTCAAATTTCAATATTAGGTGGGGCCCATATAAATTCCACATATGGTTAGTTTATGCTATGTAAAATTTGAAGCATGTGGTTGGAGATGCTCTAATTGTTTCTTCAAATTTGCATTTGGGATTCAAAAATTGAACTCTGACTACATACTTTAAATACTAATTTTTATTAATATTTTCATTACACTAAAAAAGAGGAGTCCAAAGGCTAAATTTTTTTATTAAATTGGTGTGGCCCATCAATATAAAAACCTAAAAAGATTTTTAAGTATTCTTTTGAGTCAAATTTGAGATTTGAAAACCTATAGTAGGATTTGAAGTAGCAGTTGGAGTTGTTGTGTCTTAGTTAGCACTTAAAATCTGACCGACGAAGATGTTGAGTCAAATTTGAAGTAGCCTCTGGACATGCTCTTCTAATGGGGGACTCCAAATCTGAGTTAGCGCCTCTAACAGCCATAATTGGCGCCCATCTTAGCACCTTGTGCTCCAAGAGGGGACACCAAATGCTAAGTAGATATGAAATCCCAATTCCCAGGCATCAAGTTTAAAAAGCAAGATGTCAAATGATAAAAGAGAATATATTATTATATAGGACCAAAAGGATTTCTAAAAAAATAACTGTTACCACAGTTTCCAAAAAATTGATAGGTTGAGGCTTTCTTATACAATTTTTTTTCTGACACAATATACTCTTTATTCACACCATGGATTCTCTATGCACCCATTGTTTTACCGTTGAGAATGTCATGGAAAATTTGAAGTATGATTACAGATGCTCTGAGAATTTGGCATGTACAGAATAGGAACTCCACTCGATATTACCAATTTATTATTTTAACTTTATATTTTTTTCTTACAACAGTTTATTTAAACAACAAATAAAGAGTTCTAATGGTTTTTAATTCTTTTTTAAAAAGAATGTGGGTCGTACAAATAAAATATATAAAGAAAAATTTGAGGGTTTGGAATATGTACTTCAACTTTTACATGTGAATCTCCCACCTTTACATTCAGGTGGCTGTTAGAATATTAGTTTGAGGCACGTGTGGCATCTCTACTATACAGTTGAACATATGCCATGACATTTGAAATATTGGGTAGAGCTGCTCTAAAGGAGCAAAATTTTGAATTTGGATGGGATTTAGAATTTGAAGCTTGTGTCTGCAGTATCTTCTTTTAATCAGTTAAATATTTCAATTCAACCTAAAAAAACGAGTTAAATTTTTTTTTGTACTCATTCAAGGGGAGCCAAACTGTGTTTCCAGTTTCACATGAAAGAGCGTTTGTTGGCATTTTAATGAAACAATGGAAATGGAGGAGCTAAAACGTGTGGGAATTCTAAAGAATTGCTACTTATGGACAAGGTGGGTGCTAGCTTTAGGGATCTGCTGCTAATGTTTTTGGAAGTGTAGAGAATTAACTTGGCTATAGGAGCATAATTTAATTCTGTTTGAAAGCTTTGAAATTATTTAGGCCTTGATGTGTTGTAGAACTAGGCTGTCTATGATCTCACAAAAGGCATCCAATCATGGATTTAATCAATTCCATCTTCTTGGCAGCTCGTGTTTTCTTTATATGGAACTTACACTCGGTGAAATAACTTTTGATGAAGGGCTAATCAATGGAGAATTTGTTGAATTTTTTAGAACAATATGATATGGAGTGAGGGTATTAAAAGGCCATCTGTTTACAAGGTTCGTGAGAAGCATAGTTATAGTTATTGTTCATTGAAAGCAGCGATGCCTCTCTTCTGTTTTTTCCAAGTTCGTGTTCTATCTATGCTTATTACCTGATACATGAGTAGATTGTTCCTTATACATAATTTACTCTCTCTTGTGTAGTTTGTATCCTCTTGAGAATCTTGTACCCCAGGCACATATTCTTAAGCTATAATAATTTTGGTAGCAATTTAATTTTTTATAATGCCATGCATAGTCTTGGTTACTTGCAGCTGCATTTTGCTGTATAGAAAATGTTCATTGATATATAGTGCCTTCATCATTGGCCAATGGAAACGATATATTTGTATTGATAACTGCTTTATCTATTAAATTTTGAAATATAAGCAACTTTGAAGCCAAAAACTTGACAAGCCAAATGCCCAGGTTGAATAATGTGGCGTTTCCAAGTGTTGATTAAAATTTTACACAACAGATAACAAGACTTGTTAATGTAAATATGAAGAATAGTATTAAATTAAGAATATGGTGATTTGGGGTGCAAGAATCTCAAGAGGATATGAACTAAGCAAGAACGTGAGAATAAATTATGTGGAAGAACGTAATGGTCTTTCTTCTAATTTATTTGATAAGACTTATCGGTAGGGTTTGACGAGGATAGGAGCCGAGCGAGAACATTAAGGTGATTTACATGAAAGAGCTCAATGTTCATCTATGGAAAATTATATTTTCACATCAAAATTACACATCAAATACTAACACGAGTTTTAATTGGTCTAGATAAGTGAGCCCATGAAAATTTTATGTAAGACCCACTTATGAAGTTCAATCAAAACCCTTGTGTGAGTTGTTGTGGGAATATTACTGTCCTTCTATGGGATAAGCTTACCAGATTGGAAAATAATTGTTCGATGGTTAGTTGGATTCCCATGACTCAATGATTATACTAGAAGAAGGTTTATTGGATTGCATGATTGGACTTTCTTTTACGGCTGCTGAGTATCCCTTACTGTTGGTGGTGAATTTGAAATGGGGTTATACTTCTTTTACTGGTTTATTAACAACTTGAATGTTAAATATTTGTTTGTTTGGACCGATTTAGGCTTAATATGCATTGTTGGGTTGTTCCTTGACAGCTTAAGCTTTTAAGGCAACTTGATTTCTAACATGGTATCAAAGACAGAAGGCGTTTCGAACCTTGCCCTTACCTCTATATTCTGTGTACACGCAAGCATCTACATCCATTAAAATTATGATTGCCCATGCAGGGGTGGTATTGGATAATTTGTTGGTCAGTATGTGTTTGTTTGGGCTGATCTGAGCTTGATATGTATTGTTGGGCCGTTCCTTGATAGCTTAAGCTTTTAAGGTAATTTGGTTTCGAACAAGAATATCTCTTTTTATTGTAGCTTAGGTGATGTTTTTATACACATTATTATAGAGGTTGTGTGTTGTTATGAGGCTTTATATTTGGAGTTCTAGGGGCTTCCTAATGTTAAAATTACTTAAACGAGGGACTAAGTTAAGAGAAGAAAAGGAAATGCTTCTCCTCCTCTCCCCCTCACCATTGGATGTTGTTAGAGTTGTGAAGGAATCCTCGACATTGTAGAAGATGAAAGTGTTGTCTCTGGCAAACATCTGGTAGCAGTTGGTGGTGAGGAAGACGTTAAGGAATGCTAGTAGGGAGGGAAATTTTGCAGATTCAATATGAGCGTGACTTAGAAAATAATTTGTAGCTTGCTAAGTGCCTTCCAACTCGTGGTTATCTTGAGAATCCAACTTGGACATACTTTGTACCAGGTGATGACCTATAACCTTCAATAGATACCATATGAAGATCTTGATGGCATTTATAACTCTGCTTTCTATGTTGTTGGCATGGAAGAAATTTACCTTTTTATGTTTAGCAGGTTGTGTCAATCATGGGAAAATGCTATTGCTAGTTTAGTTAATATCTTTGTATTAGTTGGTTCTGCTTATTGGTGAATTTTGTTAATTAATGATGGAATTATTAGGGAGTTATATTTAATTTTTATTAATGGTATGATTAGTGGGCTTTAGGCTAGTTATCTTAGGCCCGTTCTATTTAATGTAAAGAATTATCCTAATTACACTTAGTGAGTGAAGTGAATTGAAATGAGTTTCGTTGGATCAACTCCTTCATCCCTCATTGTATATTATGTTTGCACTTCGTTATTCGTCCTCCACTTTTGTCATTATGTACTTCCTAACCCTAAGATTCAGCTTGTAAAGCCGCTAGCTTTATACATGGCTTTGATGGGAGGACATCCAAGACCAACATGCCATGCCCATGAAGGCTCCACATCTAGTTGCTTTGGCTTGACGTAATTTTAGTAATTTACTTTGATTTCCATATCTATACTTTTAGGGGCTGTTTGAATGAATGTTTTTTAGAAGTAAATGGGTTTAATGTTTTTTGCTTTCAAAGAAAAAGAAAAGGCTTTCTTGTTTGGATACACATGGAAATCTATGTAAGGAAAGGACCTTTCTTGATGAGGATTCCCCAAGATAGGGAAAGAGCTTTTGCACTGAAAATATTACCTTTTTCTACCAAAAAGTGTGCCTTTCCACTTTTTTTATCCTTCAAAAATACCAAACTTTGGGAGGGAAGTGCCCTCCCAAACAAGTTTTTGTATTAGTGCCTTTCTCCCTCAATAACCCTTTCCGTTGGTAGAAAGGCGCATCCAAACACCCCCTTAGTTAAAATAGGTTTTGCTTTTATTCGTTAGTTTTATGTCGTTTAGTAGAATGGAATTCTATTTAATTACAAGTATGCCACTATGTTTTATATAAAAGCCATTGACAATTCATTATTTATTTGGAAGTTGCTTATGCTATAGTAGAGAGAAGAATTCTCTTTTATTCTCCTCAATTCTATTGTTTTCTTGAGAGTGAGAGAGCATGTTTTCAAGGAAGGTCCCCGTGTTTGTAACCAGATTCATCCAACACAAGTTGTGTAAAGTTTGCCTTACATGAGTTGGTTGGCCTTATGCAAGTACATGGTTGCCCAACAATGTCACGGATGATGTGGTGCATGATGATGTAATTTGTGAATGCAATGAAGTATTGAGGTTGTCTTAATAGGTGAAGCACTTAATGCACTAGATAGGGCTGAAACTAGTCTGGGCTAGGGAAGTTTTGCCCCTAGCCCGCTAGACTATTTTTAGGCTCTAGTTTGACCTTTGTGCTAGGCGGGCTTCCAATGGATAGAGCTGTGGTTTTTTTATATTTTATATTTTATATTTTTTATTTTTTGATGAAAATTTTAATTTTTAATAGAAAATTTTATTACCTTTGGGTGGGGTCCTATTAGATGACTCCATATGGCATAAGATTATATGCTTTTGTGTAGGGTCCTTCACAATTAACCGTGATGATTTGCAAACTTGAATAAATACACAACCTCCTTCCTACCTCCTTCCCTCCAAGTTGATGTGGGACTATCCAAATAAGTCAAAACAAGCTTTTTTATACTTGTGGTTGGGTAGAACGGGCCTATGCGCTTTTTGCTCCTCAGCCCTAGCTCAACCTTATTTAAGGTGAGTTTGCCTAAAAATTCCAAGTTGTGTAACCCACATTTTTACGGTCCAGGTAGGGCCAGGCCTGCCATAAAAATTTTATCCCTTCACGAGGGAAGTTTAATACAGTTGTGAAGAAGGGCTCCTTCATGAGAAATTCAATTCTATTTTTTTGGATATTAACATTGACTTTATTGTTGGATTGTCATGAATACAATGAGGTATGCTATTATCTTTGTTGTTGTTAGATTTTCTAAGATGACACTTTTTTGTGGTTTGAAAGAAGAAGACTACTTATGCTTTATATGTTGCTTTCTTATTCTTTCGAAATGTTTATGAGTTGTATGAATTGCCTTTGTCTATTGTTTTCGAGTAGTATTCTAGATTTGTTTAGTTATTTTTTGTGTTTATTATGTAGATTAATACATATTGTTATAACCTGCCTTAAGGGTCCGGTCTTCGAAGTTTACTTAAATTAGGATTTAATTATTATTAAAAGTATTTTAGAGTAATTAGGATTTAATTATTATTAAATGTATTTTAGAGTAATTAGAATTTTATTGGACTTAAACTATTGTTAAATGCCCATCCTAATTAGAAGTTAGGATTATGATTCTCAATTGCCTATAAATATGTAGGGGCGTTGCCCTATTTCATAATTCAAAAATTAGAATAAGAAGTTAATTTAATTTATTTTGTCTTTTAGTTATTTTTCATCTTTTTCTCTAATTTGGATTGTGTAGGCATCGGTCTACATCACTCGTATCGGACCATTCAACTTTGGACCTCCCTACAATCCTCCCACCCTCCCATGCTTTCACTGTAGAATTACGACGCTTCTCTTACCAACTTAAAAGAAGACATTTCATGTCTTTTTGACCAACAAAGAGCAGCTCCTCCTCTGGTTACACCTATTGTGACATGTGACATGCAATTCCCATATCGATGTTGATCCACCACCCTTTGGTTTGGAGTTGCCCAATCCGCTTACAGCACGACCTCAGTGGCCACAACAAACTGAGGGATGGTTTTCCCTCTGTGTTTGCCCTCCCATAATGCATACTCCACACTGGATCCTTAGTCAACGAAAGGTTCAACCTCATAGCGGCCACTGTCATAATTACCCTCACTTACATCTTCACGGGTGTCTGCCATCACAGGGTCGGCACTTGACCACAAAGTCTGTTGTTGCTGGTATTGTTGGCTGATCCTCCATTGACGATCAACACCTTTTCTTTTTTGATAGCACCAACGAATTCAACATCAATGATTGTCTTTCTTACTTCACAACTATTGTAAGTCCTCCAAGCTCCTTCCTTTTTGGCGTTGCACGGCCGTGGCACCTTGAGGATGCTTCCACCCTCCTTTTTCAATGACCATCCTAGAAAAATCAGCTTCCTTTGCCAACTTTGCCACTCCAATCCAAGATTCCTTTTCAGCCTTCCATTGTTGACCAGATGAAGATGCCGATCAGTGTTGGCCGTCTCCCTTCATCAGTCGCAATGAAAGATTGCTGATCATCTCACTTGGGGCTCCGCCTGTTTCTTACGTTGTAGCCGCCCACCCGATTTTGGCTCCGTTTGTTAGTGTCTCCGCCTTCCTCCTTGCCGGATCTGCCATGGCTCAAGCACCTGCCTCTACCCTGTTTGTCTCAGCCAAGGTTGCCCCATCCTCTCCTGCAGTTGCTTTTGGTTCCAGCTTCAATACTTCTCTAGCAGATGGGTCTTCCATGCAGTTTATTGCTCTTGGTTGTCGCTCGCCTGTTGCCCACAAACAAATCAGCCCACCTCTATCCTCATGTTCAATGCCCCTTTTCGCATTTCCGTCATACCTTCTTCCCTGACGGACTGGGATTGCGTTTCCATTTCCATCACAATGCCTTTTTGCTATTCCCACAAGATGTGGGCTCTATTTCGGCCAAGCCTCCATACCAAGACCAAAGCTTTCCCGTGTTTCTACTTCTACACCTTACTAGCGCCTTCCGCTGGCTTCCTATCATGATCTCCACCACAACCCCCTGACAAATTTCAAAGATTGCACTCCTCTGTACCACAACCTTTGTCTTCTCTGGCTCCGCCCATGTGCCTGCCATTGTCCCCAAGCCCCAGTCCCGACCGCGACACCTACAGATCCACCGCTGATGGACTCTTCCCTAGGAACATGAACCCTTCCTATTGAGGGTTGTCTATACGATTGAGGCCACATCTGGTCCACTGTCCACCCGCATTCGGTCCTTGCATCCCCAAAACTTTCCATGGCCAAAGTCCTACTTAGAACTTCTTGGAAAAGGACCTCAAAGCCATATCCACACGCCTGCATCATAGATTATTTTTCTTGCACAGGTCCATTTCGGTTTTGCACCTACTTGGGTCTTGCTTCGGCAACTTTTGTTTAGCGAGCAAAAGACCCACCAAGGATGGTTCTGCCCATACCCAAAACCAGGCCCGCACGCCATCTCTCTTTTCCAAACGCATCTATTGTGTTGGACTAGTCTACTTCAAAGAGTTTTTGTTTCTGCAGCTCATCCATCTACTTTGGATGACTTTTTTTTTTTATTGTGCATGCTTCTTCATTGCAAGAATTGATGACCACCTCGTCAAGGACGAGGTGGAGCGGAAGTGAGATGGATTGTTATGACCTACCCTAGGTGTTGGGTCTCATCTTCAAAGTCTACTTAAATTAAGATTTAATTATTATTAAATGTATTTTAGAGTAATTAAGATTTTATTGGGCTTAGGCTAATATTAGATGCCCATCCTAATTAGAAGTTCTATTAGCATTAGGATTAGGATTCTCAATTGCCTATAAATATATAGGGGTTTTGCCCTATTTCATAATTCAGAAATTAGAAGAAGTTAGTTTAATTTATTTTATCTTTTATATATTTTTCTTCCTATCTTTCTCTCTAATTTAGCTTGTGTAGATATTATTTTACATCACATACTTCATTGGTTTTTAGTAGTGCTTATCACTTACAGAGGGTCAGGTCAAATAGAGGTGGTTAATACGTTTCTTAGAAATTTGTTGAGGAGTTTGGTAGGTAATAATTTAAAGTCTTGGGATCAACAAGGATAAATTTGCTTATAATAAGATTGTGAGTAGGAGCATAGGTTTTAGTTTATTTACCATTATTACTAGTTATAACCCGCACTCACTATTGGATTTGGCACCTATTCCTGATTTAAAGCATTTGACTACTAAGGTAGAGGATTTTATCATTCCCTTTCAGGATATTCATGCTGAAACCTGAGAAAAATTGCTAGTTTCTACTACAAAATACAAAGCTATATATGATTTGAAGAGGCAACATGTTGAATTTCAAGTGAGTCAAGTGAGTGATTATGGGTCGTTTTAACTGAAGACAGATTTCCTATTGACAAGAAGTGGTTTGTTGAAAAGATTGGCCAGTTGGAGATCATTGAGAAGATCACAACTTGAATGCATATCATCTCAAGCTACCTAGGCACATTTGGACATCCGACATGTTCAATGTCATCTTGGTGATCCATCAGAAGATAAACAATTGAATTTGAGGGCATATCTTTTCAAACCTGTGGGAGATGATGCAGTTCGTATAACTATTAGCTATATGCATGACTTTCATTAGTGGAAGTCCAAGACTTACACACCATGCCCCACAAGAGTCCACATCAGTTGCTTTGGCTTGACGTTATTCTAGGATTTTACTTTGATGTTGATTTCTATATCTATACTTTTAGTTAGAATAGGCTTTGCTTTCATTGGTTAGTTTTACGTGGGTCAGTGGAATGGAATTCTATTTAACCACAGAGTATGCAAATAAGGCCTAGTTTATAGAAAACCATTAAAGGCTCCCGGGACAATTCATTGTTTTGTTTGAAGTTGCTTATGCTATAGTAGAGAGAAGAATTTATATTTTGTTCTCCACAATTCCATTGTTTTCTTGACTGTGACAGAGCATGCTATTAAGGAAGGATCTGATGCCTGTAATCGGATTCAATTTGCTCGAATTATGTCAAGTTTGCCCTGCATCAGATTCGCAATGATAAGTTAGATAAATTTGGATTTGGGGAGGTGGCTATTGAAGAGGGTTAATCAGAGGAAGAGACGACGAGGAGAGGAATAGATGAAGAGGATAAAGGATTTAGGGATTAGGAAGTGACTTGTGACAAAAGGGAAGGATAAATGACGAAATGGGAGAAGAATAATAATTGAGGGTAGAGTTGAGCCAATGAACTTCTCAATTCTTTTCATTCCATTGACTACTTTAATTAGGGTAGTTTCTTCTAGTAAATAGAACTCTTAAATGGGACTAAAATTAATAGCCTAAAGCCAACTAATAAAACCATAAATAAAAATTTCATAAAACCACTAATAATTACTTTTTAAATCACTAAATAAATCATGAATAAGTAGCTCCAATAAGTGGATCTGACCCTTTGGGCAGGTCATAACCCTTTGTTTTTTATTCTTTGCTGTCTTAATTTGTATGATTGTTTCTCTTCTCTTCCCTCTTTTATTTTAAGATTGTTGCGAATCTCCTTTCCATTTTGAACAGCAAATATTAAAAAGCGCAATGAGATTGCTCACATTCTTTCTTACTTATATAGTTTATTTGTTACCGATTGATATGACGATCATTCTCTTTTACAAGTGCATATTTTCCATATTGCCCAACAGGAAAACTGGATGCCTCTCAGCTAACATGTTTGTCTTAGTTTTCCGTTAGAGTCTCTCTTCCCAATCTCATTATTGATAATAAAATGATGGGGCACGAGTAAAAATTGTCAAGGCTGATTTGGGCACCACCCATTTGATAATAAGGAGTACCCCCTTTGTGTTGAAATCATGGGGCATATAATCTCCAACTTAACCAATCACTAATAACCATGCCAGCTGAAAAGATGCCCTTTCTTACTCAAAAGGAGAGGTGGCTATATATCCTATCTAGCTATTCACAAACGGTGAATATTTACTAACTATATTAGGAGTGTGGACCTCAAAAGAGGGGCGGTGAACTACTCGTAATAAGGGGTCATTTGAGAGGCATCATGAGGTAGGGAATGTGCTTTTTACACCAACTCTCCTCCTGGACGGAAATCAATTTTTACTTCTTGATGTAACATATTACACTTAAGAAGAAAAATCGATTTCTCCTCCAAAGTGTCCCCTAAATGAATAGTAGCATAAACATGTGAAAAACAAGGACTTTTTTTCTTTACAAGGAAATGACACCTAGAGGGAGTGGGGAAGGGAGATATATTACTCCTTCCGGCCTACATTGATAACTCTATTTGATTTTTTAAAATAAATTAAATTAATTTATTTTAAAAAATCAAATAGAGCTATTAATATAAGACGGAGGGAGTACTAATTAGAAGGTATAGGTTCCAAGACTGTGGTACCTATAATGCACATATAAAGCAAAACACAGTGAAAGCATGGAAGTTCAAAGATGGTACATGTAGTGTGTTAATGCAAAACTACCCCTATAGTTTATAATTTTCATGCTAATGACACCAACTAAATAGGTATGGAATGCAATTAGAGGTTTAATCATATCATTCAAACTGATTATTTTTCTCTTCATTAAACTAGATTTAAATCATCTAAGTCCGCCTTTATTATGTCATGTTATTACCTTTCCCTTAGTGCCAGCATGAACTATATTCCGTTGGTTGAATTTATTAAATTTTAGGAAACCTGCCTCACTCGCCTGCATTTGCTGGAAGGTCCTACCAGTTTGTCATTGGAAAGAATTATGCATTCTTAATGTTCTTTTTTACTGATCAAGCTAGTGAACTTTTTAGTCCCCTTTATTGAATAAAACCTTGATCCGAATCTTGCACTATAAATGTTCGTTTGCGATGCTTTGGGGACATGCAGGGTGTATGCAAAATATGGTGATCATGCAATGAGAGAGATTTTCTACATTTAAGAATAATTACACTCCTTAGGAAAGTGAACCTATTTGGAATGAATACAATGGGGCTTTTAAATAAATTGTGTGCAACATTTGGTTGTTTTAATCCCTTTTTTTCCTTTTAAGGGTTATGGTTTTGTAATTCTTATTTGTTTTAGCAATTATTAATCAAGTTTACTTGGGTTAATCATCTTATTTTATTGTGAGAAAGGGTAAAAATCAATAATTGTTTTTAAAAATGGTGCTTTATGCACCCCTTAAACTCCTAAGTTGAAGAATTCCAACAATTTTTTGGTGTCCCACTTTTATCAACTCTTATCTTTTAGGCTTACCCCAAATCAAAAATATAAAAAGTACGCTACCCCTCTTTCTACTTAGCACTGATGCCGGCATTGGCGTTAGCCCACAACAACAACCCTACCCCTAGGGTAGCAGAGGTAGATATAGCTAGAGCTACATGGGGCGGGGAAAAATATGTGAAAAGTGCATGGGTAATTTATAAACAATGTAAGAAAACATTTACAGGGAGCATGTAGCCACATTCTTCATAAAAGTGTATACATGTTTTCTAAAATTCTAGTGCCAAATATGATTAATTCTCCAATTTGGCAACTATCCTTTGGGTTTGTTCATCCATACCTTTTTTTCCTTTTATTAGCCACACAAGATATAAACTCAAAAGGAATGCAACATTGCCCGTGCCTTTTAATAAACACATTCTGTCTTTCTTCACATGGCACATGAAGTTTTCTTTCTTTTGGGTAATTAGCATATAAAGATTTTTCTCTATAACAGAAACAATATTGTTGTTAATCTAATTTACAAAGAGATTTGTGCTATACAAGCAATCATCTTTGCAAAATTTTGAAGCATTTTCTTATATTTAAGAAAGGAAAGATACTCTTTCAATGAAGCGATGGTGGGTGCATATCAGAGTGGTGTAGACCAAGGGGGTTTACACAAGAATAATAAAGAGGAAGGGGAGAGAAAAGAATGATCAAAGTAGAAAATTTTAAAAAAGTAACCTAAATTGTATTATTTGATTTATAATGTGTTGCACATTACAATTTATAGGAGATTAAAATAACATTCATACTAAAATAGGGCAAGCAAGATTAATCCTAGCAAAATTAGGAAATAGATTAATCTAGAAAAGTAAAGTAAGTAGTCTAATTAGGAATATAACATTTCACTACATTCCACATTGCCTTGTTTTCAAGGTGACCAATTGGTATATGGCTAAAGGAATTCATCTTTTTGTATCCAAGTAACATCTTTTAGAAAATGGTATAACCAAATGATAAAAACCTCTTAAAAAACACATCCACTTCGGTGAATACGTCATCATTCCAAAATAGTATGAGGCGTTGGAAGGGCTGGATTAGAAGAAATTAATAGCGGAATCAATAGTGAAATAGATGAAGGATTATTAACAAAATTTTGAATTGAGAAACATAAAACACCAAGTGAATTTGTGCCTATGAGTGTAACCGAAGGTGATATGTAAATGTATCAATTCTCTCTATAATAGGATAAGTAGGATGAAAGTGATGAGCTAATTTTTTGTTATATGGTTTATGAATTGCAATATGATGATAAGGCTAGTGATTAAGGTAAACAAGATTGTCGACTTCAAACTCGTGATCCACATAAAGTATACGATTCTGTAGAGTAGGTTTAGACGAAGTTGGTGCAGAACCTCCTCACGAGTTTGAAGAGTAATATCCACGATATAAATAAAAATGCAAAAGTGGCACATAATGGAGCAATATAGGAGGTGGGCAGCCATAGAAAATCTAAAAGGGGGTATGACCCATGACAATATGGTAAGTTGTACTATAAGATCATTTCGCCTAAGAAGGGAATGCTAATCATATTCAGGGCCGATCACCTGAAAAACATCTTAAATATTACTCGAGACAATGGTTTACCACTTCAGATTACGGAAAGAGGTGAATTGGAGGGGGGAAAACTCCCACTATAATGCGAATAAGAATATTATATCACGATCACGATCGCAAACAATAGTTTTAAGCATCCTAGTAAGATGAGTAATGTTGCACATAAAAGTCCTCAACAACAGTCATACAGTTTAAGAGTGAGAGAGTGCCTATCTACCACAACAATGATAACGAATTTGTCCTAAACCTTGGGTACTTGCTCAATGAAATCCATGTTAATATCCTCCTAGATTCATTCTCGAATCGAAAATAGTTGAAGATCGGATATAGTGGTAGAATCACTCTTAGCATGTTTGTAAATCTCATTAGGCTACAAATTGCTAGATTGCCCGTTTAAGACCATGTCAGATGTACATGGTTGAAAGATCCTATCATGTCCAGAAATAGGTATAGAGTGACAAAGATGAAAAATATTCCTTTACAACTCCTCAGAAAATCATCATGTTGTTGACCAAAAAGAAATAATTTCATCTCCCACTAGTTCACTTTATACTTTCTATGAATTGCCTTTATAATTTACCCTCACTACTTACTTAACCGTACAACCTCTATGCTATAAATACCCCTTAGTTTTCATAAGAGAATGACTTTTGGCTTTCAAGTCTATATAACCTTCGAAAAAGAAATTCAGAAGTCATCACACACCAAAAGATCTCCAAATTCCTAAAAAACCTTGACCTTCAAAAAGTCAAGAAGTTCAAGGAATTAGAAGACTAACAGAAACACTCAAGAATGAAGAATAATTCGTATAAGGGAGCTATCATCATTAAGAAGAAATTTCCTTGTTTTTCCTTTTCTTTTTTTCTTTCTAAACTTGAAAGTTGTAGCCACTTCTTGTAGCAATTTTTTTTCTTATTTTAATAAATTCTAAGTTGTTTATTTTTTTTTCTAATTAATCGAAAGGTTTTAAAAATTTATTAATTACTACTACTCACTATAAATCATAAAAGTAGTTCTGATTAATCAAGAGAAGGTTGTCCAACATAAAAAAAAGTTTCTTCTCTATATCTTGTAAGGAAAGATCATCTGATCTATTCTCTTGTCTAGTGCTTAGAGAACTACCAAAATCCCCCAATAGATTTTCGGCATATCCTATAGGACCTTTTTCCTCCTTCCATCATTTTTACAAAAATGGAAGCTCTAATGAAAATTTTAAGTTCGTCATTAACTTTGATGAGGCTAAGTTTCAAGCCTTCTTGGCAAAACATAAACATGAAGAAAAAATGATGATCCGGTGGATGTTACATGTAGTTTAAAGAAGAAGATTAAAGTGGGTGTCCTATTGTAAAAAACCACTCACTCCAAACCACTTTAAGATTAAAGTGGGTGCTCCAATCAGTCTATATGTGCATTATTTTAAATCCATATGTGTCAAATAATCACTACAGTTATCTCCACAAGTGTACAAAAATAATAGTGTTTAAATCTAAGCATTGACATATGCACCATGAGCTTAATTAGACAACATGCTTGCTTTCATGATTTTATCATGTTTTTTTCTTATTAAAATTAAGAATGAAGTCCAATGAAAACTTTAAAAAGCACAAGTCCAAGTCAATTACAACTTCATATTAAACTTAAGTTAATATAATCATCACTATGCTTAAATTATACATAGAAATATGGTTTACCCATAATTAGCACATTATGTGAAAGTATACATGTCCGTCTTTATGATCTATTTTTACTAAAATAATGAATAAAACAAGGAGAATCATTACACATGAATTTATAATAAGAATAATATGCTAAAATCCAATAACACGTAACTAATTTCATACTCATCAACATCATAGCTTTCAAGGTAATATGCATATTTTCATAGTAACATTTCAAAGTAAAAATAATTCATCATAATTATAATCATAATTAATTAGATTTAAGAAGAAGAACATGAAAATGGACAAAATGCTCAAAATGACAAAACTATCATATGGCCATTCGATTGGCCATATGGTCTTTCGAATGCTATAGGGTCGTTCAAATTCCTGTACAGTTACAGTCAAATATGGTCTGTCTTTAACCCTGCAAACCCAAAATTAAAAATACACAAAATTGACAAGAACCTCCTAATTTCACTTCTAAACATCATAATATTTAAGTATAAGCTTAAAAAAATGATAGATCTAGTTATTTATTAAATAAAACACAAGAAAATTACTAAAAAGAACATGTTTTACTTAACCCACTATTAGAGCACAATATTAAGAAAACTCGCATAAACTATTTTAAACTTCAAATCCAAAATATATACTCATTTTGGAAGAAAAACCTTTACTATGAGTGAGCTTTTGGTCCAAAATCAAATCTTCAATCTCTTCAAATCTCTACCCACATTTAGAGTTTAGTTAATACATTTATAAATCTGATTATCTAAGTTTAAACTACTTAAAAACTTGTATATCTAGGGCTTTGTTTGTCTAAAAATAAAAATCCTTCATTAGAGGTTTCAAATATGTATTAAAGTCAAAAATTTTAATAAGGTAAAATAAGATTCAACCTTGGAAAATATGAGATTAAGAAAATTTAAGCAAAACCCTAAGAGATAGATGAAAAATGAAAGTTAAAACTTACTTAAACCAACTTTTTTCTTTTTGGTATGGGGATTAAGGCTTCTCAGCCCTTCCCAAATGGGAATGAAACTTAGATTTCTCATTTATAGTAAGTTATGGGGTATATGAATTAAAAATTAGGGTACGAATAGAATTTTATAATATGTAATTTACTCATTTTGGGTCTAAAATAAAGTTTAAAATTTTAAAATTCTTTAATAATAAATTAAGTATAGTTTAGGGTCTCGTGGCACCCTTCTTCCCAAAACACAAACATAGAGCCTACAGTGGGACTTGCACCTTAATTTTTTTAAAAATTATAAATTTTTTTTTTTAAAATTGAATAAAATTAGTTTAGTATAAAGACTAATAAAATAAAAAAAATATTAATAAAAACCATCGTTAACCCTCTTTAATGCACAAATCGTCCAATTAATACTAAGCCATATAATAACAACATAAGCTACAGTACCCGGTGGCCCAAAGTGCCCACAAGGGACACGAGTGGGTCCGGGTCCAAAGTAAAAGTGACCTACTAGGCCAGCACCTCGAGCGTCCAAAATGGGCTAAGTGTCTGCGGAGTGGACTTGGTGAACATGAAGAGAGGGATGACCAAATTGTGGGTGATAGCCTAGTCGAAGGATGGCAGGAGTGAAAGAGACAGTGGGCTGTTCGTCAGCTACCAGAGTAGACATAGAAGGCAGCTGAGTGGCGGATCAAACTTCGAGCAGGGGAGTCGAGGCAACTAGCCTAGAGGATGCAAGCGGCGGTGAAGTATGCAATAGGGCAGTTGATCGAGAGGCAACTGAAACTGGACTGGCCAAAAGGAAGTCTATGGAGGAGGGTCTGACCACATGGGCGGACGACGATGGAGTAGGGAAGCTATCTCGGTTTTGGGCAGAGACACCGAGCGAAACAACGGCGGCCAGAGGAGACTGGAATGACAGCGCAGCTACCGAATGGGAAGCTGCCAGGGCCAGGGATGATGTCAATGGAAGAGAGGAAAGGGGAAACGCGGCGGCTTGGGATGATCTGGCTGGTAATGACTTCGTGGTGGCCGGATCTGGGACGGAAGGGGCTACGGCCTGGGAAGACGAAAATAGAGGGGCAACGACGACAGCTGAATTGGACAGCACCTTTGAGGCGGTCGGCGGACCAGGGACTGAAGTGACGGTGTGATCTACAAACGGGAGGGCGGATTGGGTGGCGGGTAAGAAGGACCTTCCGGAAAAGTGGGCCATAGGGCTGTCAGACCGTAGAGAAGCACAACAACGAAGTGGTAAAACTGTCCCGTTTCAGTGCAGGTGTAGCGACTCTCCCTGGCAGATCAATCGATATGGAGGTAGATAGTGCTGCAGGCAATGAAGGATAGGAAGGCTCTAGTAAATGCATCTGGAGGTAGTGAATGACGCCCGTGAGTGAAGAGATGGTGCAAGGAGCGTACGGGCTTCCTCTTGCGCAGTTCGGTTGGCGGCAATAGTGGTCTTTATGTCGATAAGCTTTGAAATGGTCATACTAAAGTTTCTAATTGGTTCTTATGGGTGTGATGTTGAGTGGAAGAAGACTCCGAGACGGCACATCACATAGGGTTAAAGACTTCACCGTCGTAAGACGCTGTGAGATGTGTAGTGTTGGGCTTTGGTGACGCGATGGATTCATAGCGACAGAAGGGTGTTCGGGTGGATAGCACAAGGAGCAGAACCGTTTTTAAGCTACCAATGATGTATACCAAGGGGTCTTCACAAGAATAATAAAGAGGGAAGGAAGAGAAGATAAGGACTATGATAGAAAATTAAATAAAAAAAACTTGAATTGTATTGTCTAATTCATAATAGGCTATGCATTACAATTTATAGTAGATTAAAATGACATTCATATTGAAATAAAGTAAGCAAGACTAATCCTAATAAAATTAAAAAATAACTTAATCTAAAAAAGTAAAATAAATAGTCTAATTAGGAACATAATATAAAGTGATGTGAAATATATGTCAAATATTTTTTTTGTAAGAAAAATTAATATAAATTGTTATAATAGATGTTGGTAATCACTTGAGTGATGGGAATTGCCGAGTTGGTAAATAAGTATTACATTTTTTATGAGGTTTGGTTAGCTCTAATCTTATAGGGTTTTTTTGACAACAAAGAAAATAAAGTAGGAAACTAAGGGGCCATTTGGATAATGGGTATCATATTCCGCCAATTCTGTGTTGAATTGATGGCAGAGCAATCGATATGGAGGTGGATATTGCTACAAACAATGAAGCATAGAAAGGCTCTAGTAAATGCATCTAGATGCAGTGAATGACGTCCGTGAGCGAAGAGATGGAGAAATGAGCGTACTATGGGCTTCCTCTTGTGCAGTTTAGTTGGCGGCAATAGCGGTCTTCATGTCGGTAAGCTCCGAAATGGTCATATTTACTTAAGTTTCTAATTGTTGCTTGTGGGTGTGATGACAAGTGGAAGAGGACTCCGAGACAGGCACATTGCGAAGGGTTAATGACTTCACGGTTGTAAGACGTTGTGAGATGCGTGGTGTCGGGCTTTGCTGACACGATGGACTCATAGTGGCAGAAGGGTGTCTAGGTGGATAGCACAAGGAGCAGAAACATTTTTAAGCTACCAATGACGTATACCAAGGGGGTCTTCACAGGAATAATAGAGAAAGGGAAGAGAAGAGAAGGATTATGTTAGAAAATTAAATAAAAATAACTTGAATTGTATTGTCTAATTCATAATAGGCTATGCATTACAATATATAGTAGATTAAAATAACATTCATATTGGAATAAAGTAAGCAAGACTAATCTTAATGAAATTAGAAAATAAATTAATCTAAAAAAGTAAAATAAGTAGCCTAATTAGGAATATAACATAGAGTGATGTGAAAAATATGATTAATATTTTTTTTGTGAGAAAAAATTTATATAAATTGTTATAATAGATGTTGGTAATCACTTGAGAGATGGGAATTGCCGAGTTGGTAAATAAGTATTCCATTTTTTATGAGGTTTGGTTAGCTCTAATCTTATAGGTTTTTTTACAACAAAGAAAATAAAGTAGGAAACTAAGGGACCATTTGGTTAACTTAAGTTTCTAATTGTCACTTAGAAGTCTTGACTCCTGAATAGAATTTATTCTCCTTAAGAATACCTTGAATTTTCCTGGCTATTTTGAGAATTAGTAAGTTAACAATATTCCTTAAGACTGATCAAGAGATGTTTAGGTATGAAAGAATTTGGATGCCAAGAGAACATGTGTAAGGTTCTCTTGTCATCTTATAGAGAAAATGGCCAACCCAATCTACTTTGGTTTTTTAGATGGGCCATTTAACTATGTTTTTATTAAATTAAATTTATCATTTCAGTATAAGTATGACACCATATAAGGCCCTTTATGGCTGTGTCGATCCCTAACTTGTTGGAGTGAAGTCAGGGAAGGAAATTGGTAAAGTCAGAGCTATTACAGCAGTGCGTGGATAAAGTAAAGCTTATTCGGTGTCGATTAGAGATAGCCTAGAGTCATCAAAAGAGCTATGTTGATCAAAGAATGAAACCTCAACTTCTACACAGGGGATCATGTACTGCTAAAGGTATCACCAACTCGAAGAGTTACGAGATTTGGTGTTAAAGGAAAATTAAGTCATCGATTTGTAGGACCAATTGAAATTCTAGATAAAGTGGGTCCAGTAGCTTAAAAATTTGCATTTCCCCCTCAGCTAGACTAAGTCCATAATGTATTTCATGTGTCAATGCTTTGCAAATATGTATAAGATCTTTCTCATGCCTAGATCCAACAATGGTTGCCCTAGAGCCTAATTTGACATTTGAAGAAAAATTGGTAAGAATTTTGGATCGAAAGGAACAAATCTTGAGGACAAAAAGGATTCTATTAGTCAAAGTATTATAGCAGCATCATTCTTCGGAGGAAGCCACATGGGAATTAGAAAGTGATACGTTAAAGAAATATCCATAACTATTCAACGACTAGCGAGTTCAATTTTAAGGACAAAATTTCTTGAAGGGGGGAAGATTGTGACAACTAGAATTTTGGGTATGTTTATATTAATAGAATTTTAATATATTAACAGAGTATTATTTTGGATTTTGTACCTCAAATGTTATTGTAGAACTCTAAAAAACAAACATAACAGTTTTTGAATCGTTTAAATCAGACGTCGGGGCCGTAGGTAATGACCGTGGGAAGCATACCCTATAGGCGGGACCTATGGTAAAACTATGGTAAAACCTATCCTTGAGTGGTCTTGTTTCGAAGGGCTCTACAATACGAGTCCATCGATACCAAGAATTTGTAATTCCAATTTATTGTTAAAAGTTATGTCAATTTTAAATTTGAAAATGAAAAAGAAAAAAAATTATTTATTTTTGAGTTGTCTGACGCAAGCATTGCTTCAGCCGACTTGAATTGCGACACAACACCACTTTACGGCATCACGGCTCGACATCGTGGCTCAATCAGTGATATGGCATTGCACGATTCAACTGAGGGATGCCTAGTCTGCACATCGGGCCGTCTGCACGACGCAAGCCTCTGGACACTGTGCGCCACACACAGTGCCACTATGTGGCACGCATCGTGCATTGCGCGGTTCGCTTCTACTATACATAAATTTCAATTTTCTTCACCACTTCCATTCTACCACGTGTTAAAACTTCTGACCCTCCATTCTGAGTCATTTTAAGTGCAATTCAAGCCGTTCAACATGCATTTTCAACTAAATCGATGGTGCCAGAAGTTGTGGAGAGGCTTGTTTTTCCATTTAAACTCTCTACAACTACGAATTTTCTACCCCAAATCTAAGGTAGGGGGTCTTAAACTCTAGCTCATGCTATACTCGTATGATTGACTTTTCACACACTATTTTTCTCCGTTCTGCTTCTTTGCTTGAGTTTTTCTGGAAAATGCTATACATGTGTATTTTTTACTTGCACGGAATTATGTTATGGACTCTATGTTTTATGGATAATTCTAGGATTAAACCTAGAATTGTCATTATTATCTGGATACATACCGAAGAAATAATCAGTATCTGGCACATGCACATAGGTGTGGAGTGTCATGGGTAAACTTCTATCCTTCTGAGCTTCTCATTGTCCCATGAGTATCTCGAGGAACACCATTCGGTATCACTGCAAGTGCCAGCGCTTGGCTGGTGCCTACGTGGATAAAAGCAACACCACTTTGGGAAATATTTCCCAAAGTATGTTATTTTGGTAAATAATTTTCCCTTCTATCAACAATTGCAAGAGACGAGATGTGGTATTAGTAATTTTGAAACCTAAAAAGAAGATCACATGGCATATTCTCAAGCTAAAATTTCCATGTACACAAAAGTAAATACATACATACATACGTAAATGACACAAATCAAATAAAAAAAGAAATGATTTTGCCTAGCGTGAGGACAGCCGAAAAGGCAGCCGAAAAGGCAGGATAGAGGAAAACCAAAAAGTTGCAATAAATTTGAACCAAATAAAAAGGCAGGAATTTCTTGTACAATTCAAAACCACCGCAGAACTACCAATCAGAGTGGATATCAATAAATTTGACAGCATACAGTCAACTAAATACGATTGAATTACTAAATATATCCTTATATAATTAGCAATTTTACAATCTAAATCACATAAAAATAAACTCTATCCTTATATAATAATCTGCCAAATTGAGAGAGAAATGCATCAGAAATTGAAAAGGCAAAAATAGCTTGCTATAGGAAGCAAATGAACTTAAAAGGCGGGAAAACACTTCCTTAAATTTAATCCACCATCCAACCTCAGCCAAAAATGTCATATATTAACATGCCATGAGGGCGATTAAACGAACTTACCAAAAAATCACTACCCATACAAACCACATTAATTATTGACAACTAATAATAACGTCAATGCCAAAACTATCCCCAAAAATAAATCCAAATTATGAACACTATCCTACAAAACCAAAACACACTGCTTGCTGATCGCCCCGCCGACTTTGTGCTCCTTGACCCCACTCTGGCCTCCGGTTAGGCCTTTGTTGAACCTTCTACAACCGGCCACATTGTCTCACTTGCCGTTGGTTTGTCTGTAGCATTGTTGTTGCTAGTTGTGCGGCTTCTGGACATGGTTGTTTGCCTCCACCCCTCTCCATCCACTGATCCCATCACCTCCCAGCAAATGACTGCTCTTCTCCTTTTGTCGGAATATGACAAATTTATTTATCCTCATTGATTATTATTAATTATTTATATCCCATACATTAAATATACCCCAAAAAATTACCAAAATTACATCCAAAAGCTTGGCAAAAGAGGCATATGAGTCGAGGGTATTTTTGTCTGCCTATGGCAAAGTGTCTTAGACGCTATTAATTTTGGCCCTAAATTCCGAGGATACCCTTACAGAGTACCTATTATTTCATACAAATTGAACTAATGAGCACGTAAGTACCTACTCCTTTCTCCTTTATGGCCAAAACTGCCATTTGTCCATTCAAAAGTCAAACTGGTCATGGCTCTTTTTATAGAGAGGATTTCTAAACTATGCTCTCTTCAGAAACCTTTATTTCTGAATTGGCAGTGCTATCACTGAGTTGTGAGTTAGTCCATCTTGCATACTTGCTCCATGGATTTCCTAAACTCGAGTCAATGGACTGAATGCCTTCGACAATTTCTATTAACCACTTTATGAGTTGCTCACCACTATTAGGCTTCTAATCCAAACCAGCTTGTAGGCTCCTTGGGTTATTGAAGCTACATGTCCATTTCGTGGTGCACAACATGAAATGAAGATTCGGGCTGAGGCTTCTTCCAACCTTAGCTAGGCTGACACAAACGTACATTGAAATTCATAAAAAGCCCTTTTTAAAACTAAACTCATAACCTGATCAAATGTAAATAACTCTTAATCAGCCCAACGTTAATATTAAACAAAGACTAAGAAGCTGATTTGAAGAAAACAAGGAGGGAGAAAATTTTCCTATCCGACGCATGAATTCTGATATCTTTAGAATTAAAACACCCCACACGATGTTTTTTTTTTTGTGAAAAACTTAATGAAGGGAAGTGGGCCTCCTCTTAATTTTGAAAACTAACTGCCAAACACGGTTTGGAGCTGTTCTGTCTATAATTTCGTAAAGAAATGGAAAATGTCCAAAATATCATTCCCAAACACCCTATAAAGCACCGGAAATAGGAGTGTATAAATGATTGAATTTTATGCATATCAAATACCCATAAACTTAAATTTTTCTAGTCCTCTAATAATAGAAAAATGCAACAAACCAAAACTATAATATTAACTAATCTACTTTTGTAGGATACTTACAATTGCACTTAATATATGCAATAAGCCTTCAAACCCCTATCTTTCTGGACGACTTATAGTCTATTGAGGGTTTATAGTGATAATGCTCATAAACATCAATTGAAAAATATGAAAACCAAAAATTATAAATACACACAAAATAAAAACTTATAAAATTTATACAATAAATTCCCTATTCATCATAGCAATCAACCACACTCAATAATTAATGAGATAGCACATACAATATAAAGTTCACAAATCAGCTTTAATTTCTACTTGCACAGGTGAATCAATGTAAATCACAAGTTCACTCCATTATCCCCTTGTTAGAAAGATATCTCCCTTAGAAATGCATGATCAAACTCTTGAATAATTAATTTAAAAGTTCACTCATAGTTAGAGATTGTAAGCCGTTTGGATTTTTACTTCATTACTTCACGAGTCTTATCTATGATATTTAAATTTTTTATTGTAAATAAATAAATCATTAAAGCATAATTGATAGATATATTTCTTTCTTTTTTTCTTATTTTTGGAAAATTTATCTTCATATTTACTGGTTTGATTTCAAAATTTTCCCACCTCATATATATTTGATTTCTTTTTCCTTTTCATGATATGCTACCTTTTTTATGCACCCATTAATATTTTTTCTTTTCATCATATTAGTTTCAACACTTTCTTCATTCTCATCCTCATCTACGCCTATCTTCACCTTGAGGGGGAGCTTTTTCATTAGCTTCCTCACCGATTTCATCCCTTCCAATTCCCTCTCCTCCTTCGCAATTAACTAGCCCTCTATCCCACGTATCAAATCTAACTAAATCACCACTAAATAAGGACTTCAACCTTTCTGTTTCATGAATGAATTCTAGCTCCTTCTTGGTAGTCTTTTCCCTTAAAGCCATTCTAAACACAACCTGCATATACACATGTGGTTATCATAAGGAGAGTGCCTTTAACTCGATTATGTAAATATAATTAACATCAACAAATTTTATTCATGGTTTACTTATCTCCTGCCTAATATAGCCCCCTCAATCTATTTGTAGGGGAGCTTCTTGTACCCGTACCAATTCAACATCCTTTAGAAAGAACTCCCTGAATGAATGAAACATACTTCACCCAGCTGGGGAAGCCTTTCCATCATCCAAACCTATAAGGTTACAAATCAGTCATCAGTTTTAAACTCAATTAGTTTGCAGTTGTGCATGTTGACAACTAGTACTGCCACTTACAATCAACGCATGGACAAAACTGCACACATTGTCATCTTCAATGCCAATCCTTCCGCCTACTCCAATAGATGTTGTGTCAGAGAAACATATGCCCTCCTCCATAAATAATCATTGAAGACCTACAAATCATTGACCAAAACTATAAACTCCATATCCACTCCATGCTCCCAACTTAATTCTCCCAATTAACAAGTTCTCAAGCACAAGAACAGCTACTAGCCTCACTGCATATTTGTCAGTTTTTCAAGCTTTGGCCATGTCTAGAAGAGCTACCTTAATGATCTTTTCATCCCCTGCCCAAAAGACCCATATTGTGGAGAGAGTCCTTCAATGTGAGCAGCACTTAAGGGAGATGGGGGACACTCTCGAAAAACCTGAGACCCATCAGTCCATCACCATATATAACTCCTTTGGTGACATCTTAATGTAGTAACTCTATAAGTTGCCTAAAAGAGAAATTTTCATTTATGTCTCTGGATTAAATGTTTCAATGCTTGGGCTAGGAACATTGTCCTTTCAATGTCCATTTGGAGGAGCTTCCCAAAGCAACTCTGTTCAAATTGTTATTTTATCTTCGATTAAAAGTGTATCTTTATTGTAACACCTCGAAGAAATGGTATGAAGAATTTGCCTGAAGTCGCCCACTAATAAATGACCCAGCCATTTGCTTGCCTTTTCTCATGTTACACCTGGGCAATTATAAGACATATTTCATGTACATTATGTTTTTGGTAGTTTGGTAGTTTAGCAGTTCGAACATATTCATTCTAGTAATGGTAATGTTTTCAACTAGCCTGAGGATGACTTCATACGCACAAATTTAATTCACAGATCCATTCAAAAATGAAGGAAAATGTCAGCCGTCATAGAGGTATGGAAGAATGACAAAAAAACTATTAATTATAATAAGAAAGCATAATCAATTTACTTATGAAAGACCTAATCAACTTATAGACTTCATCCCATTTTTATCCTCATATTTGGGATAAAAAAATTCATACATTTTGGGATTTTTCATTAAACACAAAAGGGATTAAGGGGGAAATTTTAAGAGCTTTTCCATCATACCTTCTTTCTTATGACTGGCATTGTCAGAGTGGAAGTGAGAAGGCCTTCATTCAGGATGCATAACCTTGCTCTAGAATCCAAGATGCATTTTACCTAGCCCTGGAGTTGCAACGAAAGAGGTGGAACAGTGGGGCCAGGATTTTCTCGTTGGATAGTCTCTCATTCATCATCATATATGCGGTTGTCAAGCACACCACAGACGTGAATGACACTACGGCGAGAGATGGTCCACTAGAGTTGAGGGATATATCTCACTTGGTGAAGAAATATATGACATACATAAGAATACCTTATGTATCATCTTAAAAAGATTTGGTTATTTTTTCCAAATGCATCAAACTTGCAAGGAGACAAACGGTGTTCCCAAATGGATTATACTGCAACAAAAATAACTATTTGCAACGCTTTTATTAGCGTTGCTAAAAATTACATTTTATGACGCTTAAAAAACATGGCAAAAAAACCTACTCTTCTCTACGCTTAATCCTAAATGTCACAAATATGTCTCCTATTTGTGATGTTTTTTATCAAGAGTTACAAATAGTACCACTATTTGTGAGGTTTGATAAAAAAATGTCTCAAGTAAAATAAGTTGGAAAAAAGTATGCATAGTTGCAATGTTTATTGTTAACTGTGACAAATAGGTAATAGTATTTGCAACACTTTTATATAAGCACAGTGAGTACATAATTTTTTTAAGACATAGTATTTGTGACATGTTTATATAAGCATACAATGTTTTTATATAAGCATCTCAAATAGTATCATATTTACAAGGAAAAAGTTTATATGAGCCCAGGCTCATATATGCCTATGTGAGCCCAGGCTCTATGAGCCATTGGATTTACATCCAGCGGCCCATAATATTAATGGACATTTAAACCCATGAATATTATGGGCTGCTGGATGTAAATCCGACGGTCAGTAGAGCTCGGGCTCACGTAGGCGTATATGAGCCCGGGCTCATATAAATGGGACTCTATTTACAATGTCTTAAAAAAAATATAACAAATATTATTATTTTTAAAAAATATATAAACTTAATTTTATTTCTTCGCAATTTCTATATGTATTTATGATGCTTATTATGTATTATTTAAATATACTACATAATAAATAAATAAATATTAAATTAAATTCCCCCACTTTCTCCCCTCTCCTCCTCCTCCTGCCGAAGGCCGGTGCCCCTTCCTCTCCCCCTAGTTCGGTATATGTCGAATTTCTTTTATCCATATCTACTCTTTAAGGTAGCTCATGTTTCTCTTTTACTTAAATGTCAAAGGTCAACTAGTAGCTAAGTTAGAGAGAAAATCCGACAGCCCACAAAGATGGGGCTCACGTTGATGCGCGTGGGAGAGAGAAGAAATATTGAGAAGAGGGAGAGAGAGTAAAGAGAGAGAAGAGAGGCAGAAGAGAGAGGGGAGAGAGAGAGAGAGGGGAGAGATAGAGAGAGATCATGATCGACTATGAGGGTACTCACAACAATTAATCGGCCATGAAAACACTTAAAAATTAGGTCCCAGCAAACACACATTTTCACATATTTATAGTCAACTCTTGTTACTTCGGCTTGGCTATGAGTACCCTGACAACCCATTTGAACATATTCATCCAAAGTAATTTTTACTATAAACAATTCATATGAGATGGGTTCTTAGAGTGAAGTTATAGTATGTTTTAATGAAGGCAAAGCCAACATGTCCTATAAGGGTTTGGATATTGTATGTTCGACCGCTTTTGCAAGTATAACCTAAAGCAAAAATGACATATAAACCTAAAATACTTTATATATCTTGAAGATAGATTCATAAAAATGTAGATGCATTATATAACACTAGTAGAAGTGTACATGCATAATGCACGTGTTACACTCCATTAATTTAGAGTCATATATTACCATATCCAATTGAGCTTTAAGTTTAATTATCTTACTTGTTCCATAAATAAAAGATCGTAAATATTTTTTTTGGTATATTGGTGGTAATTTATGACTTTTATGATAAAAATCTCGACCCTTTTTTACTTTAATAATATAGAATATAGATTTTAGGTAATTTAGGATATCTATGAAAAAAATATGTGCCTTCCTTATCACTTTTATAAGTTCTAAACCAATTATGATTATGAAATCCATAATTTTTATGTGACAACAAGGTTAAACTAATTGAAAAAATCATTATAATATTTTAGGTATCTTGAATTCTAAATTAATTAAGAGTTTCTTTGAAAGGGAAATATAGGCATAACATGGAAAAAATCTCCACCCCATTTCTCACTTCAATAATAGTATAGATAAGTATATATTTGATCCCTTTCTCACTTTAATAATAGTATAGGACTACAAAATTTATATTTTTTATGTAGTACAAGGTTATACTTATTGGAGAAATTATTGTAATATTTTAATTCTCTTGCATTCTAAATTAATTAAAAATTATTTGAAAGTACAATATTGGCATAGAAATCATTGCAATATTTTAGATCTCTTGAATCCTAAATTAATGAAGAGTTTCTTTGAAAAAACAATATATACATAGAAATCGTTGTAATATTTTAGGTCTCTTGAATTCTAAATTAATTAAGAGTTTATTTGAAAGGACAATATTAACATAGAAATCATTGCAATATTTTAGATCTCTTGAATCCTATATTAATGAAGAGTTTCTTTGAAAACACAATATATACATAAAAATCATTGTAATATTTTAGGTCCCTTGAATTCTAAATTAATGAAGAGTTTCTTTGGAAGGGCAATACAATCATAGCGTGGCAAAAATATCCTTCTAAATTAATTTAGAGTTTCTTTGAAATGACAATAGGCATAAACATTACTCTAATATTTTAGGCTTCTTCAATTTTAAATTAATAAAAGCATTTTTAAAAGAGTAATATTAGCATAACATGGCAAAAATATCTTTCTAAATTAATTAAGAGTTTATTTGAAAGGGCAACATAGAAGAAATCATTGTAATCTTTTAAGTTTCTTATATTATAAATTAATTAACATTTAATTTGAAAGGGTAACATAGGCCCCCCCCATCCCCCCCCCCCCCCCAATTAATCTTTTCCCTTTAATAATAATATAGAAGAGGATAATTTATCCATAGAAATTATTGTAATATTTTAAGTCTCTTCAATTCTAAATTAATTAAGAGTTTATTTGAAAGAGAAATAATATACACATAGAAACCATTTAAATATTTTAAGCTCTTGAATTCTTAAATTAAAAAGGCAATATGGGCATAGTATGGCAAAAACTGCAGTTCCCTTTTGACTTTAACAATAGTATAGATATATGATAATGGTTTTTTGTCACTAAAAATTCAAGAGGAAACTACCCTATAGGCTTTAATTTAACAGCTCATTCATGTACAAGCCCAAACAACATGCTCCAAGCTCTCAACACCATTTCCTTAAAGGTAGGGTTTCATAAATACATCATTTATTAATGAATTTTTTATTAATATTTAAAAATAAATAAAAAACCCAAAGGGTTCACCTTACCCCCTATGGTTTATTTATTTATTTATTTTTAAATCTAGTAGTGGTTGCGGTAGTTAGCTGCCATTGAATATAAATGTCTTGGCGTCAGTTAGATCTAGCCAAGACTAGTTCCCACCACTAGGGCACAATTGTCATAGGCAGAGGTTCAAGTTGCAACTGGAGTGCCTAGAGCTGACAATGGTATACTATGGTGACGGTTGGACTTATTTCTTCACCATTACTATTTCTCATATTTTTGGGCATAACATTTCATTACATATATAGTATAGTTTATTATATATCAAACCAACAAGGGCTAAACAAGTCTAAGCCATCCATGACTCCTCATGTCAGTGAAGGAGGGGCAAGGAGTTGGGATGACAAATCCCAGATGTCGTCTTGGCCTAGGTGGAGTCATGGCTGCGAGTTGGAGGTCATCCGGTGGACAGCAGCGGCTGATTGAACGAAGAAAGGGTGGGCGGTTTTGTATGGCTAAAACGGAAAAAGAGGTGAGAGAAGTGTGGACGACTGGTGGGGCCAACCCAGGGTGGCGGCTGCATTGCTAGGCCGAGTGGAAGCCGGTAGTGGCGCCGCCTCCAATGTCATAGAAGGAAGGGGGCTTCCTTCCCCTCTATTCCGCCCGCAGGTTGGGTGCGCTGAGTCGCGGCCGAACCAATTTTATTTTAAATTTTTTCCTTTTCTCTCCTTTCTTTTATTTCTTTCTCCTTCGTATCACTTTCTTTTCTCTCCCATTTTCATGCCAAAAGTTTTTATTGTGCATTGAGGCCCATGACTTGCAACTAAACATCACTTCCGACTCTACAGTTGCGAATATAGATGTTAGTTACAAAAATAGATACTCAAAAGCGTCATAGTTCTCCATCAAAAATATGATAAAAAAATAGCTAAAAATTATAACAAGATTAAGGATGTTACTAGAGGATAAGAAGGGGGGAGGAAGGGGACTTGGGGCGTGGTCATCGGAAAAGAGAGGAAGGGGAAGGTCTATCGAAGTCTGGGCTAGGCTACCAGGGAGGAGAGGGGTGGGAAGGGGAAGGACTGTCAAGGTCATTGTTGGAGTTCGGCCTTTAGGGCAGGACCATCAAGTTTAGGGTGGTGCCATTGGGTAGGGTACTTGGGGAGGAAAAAGGATAGGATGGGGAAGGACTGTAGAGGTTTGATGTTGGAGTTCGGCCATTGAGGCAGGGCCATCACGGTTGAGGCATGGGTGCTAGGGAGGAGAGGAATGGGAAGAGAGGGAAGCGTTTTTTCTACTCCGCTCTCAGAGTGAACCAAGCGTAATGTAAGGGGAACATCTATTTTTAAGATGGACACACTTTTACTAATATGTACTTAGCGTATATGCCATCCTTGAACATGGATGTTTTTCGTAAGCTCCTTATACGGAGCATAAAAAATACTTTCGGACGGGAGTAAACGTAGAAGTAGAGGTTTATATTGACCCCGAGTGGAACGTGGTTAAACCAGCTCGGCCATCTATCTGAGTCAGTTTTCGAGCGGGGTTTTAAAACACTACTTTGAATAAAAATCTGACCGGCTCGACCGGGTCTGATCGAATTCGATTCATTTGAGGGGCCGAGCTGTCCGGTTTTATTGAGTTTTAAAACCCGAGTTATGCCTCCTCAATAATGTGCAATGCCAAAGGTTAAGCCGTCCGGGCTTATATAAATAAAATCTTAAGAAAAAGTAAAAATTGAAAGCTGCCAAAATTTTGCAAGGTAAAAAGCAAAAAAAATTTCGGCCAAAACAAGGAAGCAAAGAATTTGAAAAGTGGCCCCCAAAAGTCAAAAGGAATAGCAGGAGGAAAAACACTGGAAAGGGCGAAAACTGACAAAAAAAATTATAAAGGAGGAAGACGAACATGTTGAGGCGGAGTGGCGAGTTTTGTCCGAAAGAGAACATTAGAGAGACCGGACCAGTCAACTCGTCCCACAAAATCCTTCCAGAGAAAACGCGTTCTTGGCCCTCCTTTGTTATTGCAGTCAAAACTCAACGAGCGTTTGCTGCTGCTACTCGTCCTTCTTCTTCTTCTTCTTCTTCGTCTTCATTAAAGACAAATGAAATCCAAACACCCACCAACCCAGCAATGAAATATCTCATCTCCTCCATCTCCTTGTTGTCCATTTTCTTCTCATGTGTTTCTCTTTCATTCATTCATGGAAAATCTGAATCCAGCAAGCTCCGCTGCTCTGACCACGCTTTCCAGCTCAATCCAGGCTCTAGGTAGGGGATTCGATGTCACATCCGATATTCGGCTCCTTTATTGCAAGGGGGCTTCTGGGTCGCCACTGGTTGAAATCGACGGTGAACGGACCAAGGATCTTGTAGTCTCCGATGAGCTTGTTGTCCCCGATGTCTCAGTTGATGTGGACTGCTCTCCGGAGAAAGGGGGCAGGGAGTCCACTCCTGTGTGGAGCTTCCACGAGGTAAAAGTTCGATTTTTTCTGCTGATGGGGTGCCAGTTTTCGGTGTCAATTGGGTGGCTTTTTCCATATGGGTGTGTTTGGTAACTTGGATTCTGAAAAATGGGTCCCTGTTAGTCTTCACATTTTTTGGTGGTATTTTATCGAAAGCTAGCTAAATCAGATTTCATACAATGTTTATGGGTTATATTTGATTAGGTGGTTTTGTTTTCTTTCTTCAGTCTCGATTTGTAATTGATCCGTCTAGTGTTGCTTGTTAATTGGTTTGGTTCTGTTTTGCCTTAGATGTCTGATGGCTTAGCAATTGCTTTGATTTGTTAAATGTTTTAGTTTTTCAATGTCCTTTTAAGCTAAGTTTTGCCTTCCCTATGCACAGTGCATATCCAAGTTACGAGCTTAAAATAAAGGCGCACTGGTTCTTGTTTTACTGTCTTCTATGTTTGTACGGTCTTACGTGCCTGGCTTGTCTTTCTCTTTCACCGTTTTAATCTGTTCTTAATTTTCAGCGTCTGGGGCACAATCATATCTGTATGAGTCCTTTCTTTATGCCTTTTCTAGTCCATTAAGTTGCACTGGCAGCATAATTATCATACCTGCTATTTCTAAGTGCTAATGTCATCTCACTTATGAATGTGTTTTTTGTGTAAATAAAATACCTCAACATAATTGTGGTATTCTGAGAATTGGAAGCTGGTGAATCTCAGGATTTGAGGAAAAACTGTCAGTGAAAGCTTTTCATTCATAAAAGAAAGAGTTCCAAAATTTCTTCTCTTCAATGTGTTTTCTTGTATTGGGAGACAATATTAAGTACTTTTTTTTTGTTTAGGAATATGTTCTTTCCTTAAAAGGTATTTCTTTGGATATATTGTAAAATATGTGTTACTCATTGCTAAATGTATGTGTATTTTTTCTGTTTGTGTCTGTGCGTGTGATGCCAGATGGCTGAGTATTTTAATAAGAAGTCTGGAATCTCTGGATTGTCTCCTCTTGGGTGTTTTAATTCCATGTTCAACTTCACTGGCTCTTGGCAAGTTGATGCAGCTGCCACAAAATCACTTGTGATGGATGGGGTTTTCACCCCATTATGTAAGGTTTATCTGGTGACGTCTCATCTAGTTTTGAAAGAACATATTAAACAATCTGTTCCACAAAATTGGGAGCCGTCGGCATTGGCAAGGTAAGGGAACTAGGACTTTTTCCCGTTTCTTCCCATACTTCCTTTCAAAAGCCTACTGACTAATTGCTCAGCTCTTTCTCCAGCTTTATTGAAAATTTCGGTACTCATGTTATCACCTCTATTACAATCGGTGGTAGAGATGTTATTTACGTGAAGCAGCACCAATCATCTTCATTGTCTGCGATGGACATCAAGAATTATGTGAAAGACATTGGAGATCAGAGGTTTTTGTACTCTGAATGCCAGCCTACAACTGTTCCTCTCAAATATAAGGACAAGGCTAGTTCTGTAGCATGAGATCCTTTTTGTGTCTATAGTCCAATTGTATCTTATGCATCACATCTTAAACTATGGAGCTGAAATAATGAATTCCTGACATCTCTAAATGGCCAGGTCACAGACACGTCTCTGTTTACTAATCGAGAAATACATCCTCAGTTCTCTGGTGTTCCATTCTTAAGCGGGAAAGAGGTTAGTATTTTAAATTTTGCTATATTTGTAGATCACTACCTATCTGGTAAATTGTCCCTCCAGTCCCATCTATTTTTTCTTGATTGTTAATAAAATTTCCTTTGGTATTGGGACTGACTGATGTTTCCGATATAAGAAAAGCCTATTTACTAAAGAGAAATTATCCCTAGTAGCAAATATATTCTTCAGAACCTGGGGAGGTGTTACGTACACTTTTCTAGAGCTTTAATTAAGTATCAAGAAAACGCTTAAAAGAAGCAGGAAACATGTCAAAGATTAGCCTTCTTCAAGGGAGACCCAACCTACTGGTTGTTCTTTGAGGGAAACGACTCCTCCAAATGGAACAAAGTGCAGTTTACAACGTAGAGCTCATTCAGATTTCTTCTATATCTTTCTAATACATATTTAAAAGACTTACCATCCCTGCTAATTAACGTCCTTGTCCTCAAGGAACTGAACATGATATCATATACCCCACATCTTCGCCAATTTTTGCATTCACTTTTCTAGAGCTTTATTTAAACACTAAGGAACACAAAGGAAGCAGGAAATGCATTACAGATTGGTCTTCTTCGAGGGAGACTGAGCCTCCAGTTCAGCTTTTCAAGGGAAACGACTCCTCCAAATGGAACAAAGTCGAGTCTACAGAGTAGAACTCCTTGACATCCCTTCTATATCTTTCTGATAAATATTTATTAGACATACAATCCCATACAACAAAATCCACGTACAAACAATGGCCCTAATCACAACCCTTCTAGAATAACTATTTAAGTAACTAAGATAATATTGACTTCCTATATTTATTTAATTACCCCATAACTTATTACATTATAACTAACCTAGGTATAATGGGTACATTACATTCCCTCCCCCCCCCCCCCCCCGCGGCTGATTAACGTCCTTGTCCTCGTGGTACTGAACATGAAATCATATACCCTGCATCTTCGCCAATTGTTACATACTCATATTTAGAGATTTAATTAAGCACCAACAGAACGCATAAAAGAAGCAGGAAACACGTCACAGATTGGTCTTCTTTGAGGGAGACTGAACCTGCAGTTCGTTTCTTCAAGGGAAATGACTCCTCCAAATGAAACGAAGTCCAGTTTACAACATAGCATAGAACTCCTTGACATCCCTTCTATATCTTTCTTATACATATTTATAAGACTTACAGTCCCATACAACAAAATCCATGTACAAAAATTGCCCCCAATCACAACTCTTCAAGAATAACTACTTGACTAACTAAGATAATATTGACTCCCTATATATATGTAATGACCCCATAACTTATTAGGATAGTGACTTTCTTACACCAGAATCTGTCCAACAAAACTTACATCTGTTTTGATTGTACAGAGAATATAAGGCCTCATACGACAATAACGGGGCCCACTTTTTTCTGTCCAATCAGAGACAGGTGTAAGGTTTTGTTGGACAGATTCTGGTGTAGGGTTATCAGCACCTACTTATTACATAATAACTAACCTAGGTAAATAACTTGAGAATCCTAACTCTTATTGATGAATATTCTTCTTATAAGTAGGAAACAAAAAACATCATGAATGAAAAGTTGTATAGTAGGTTGTATGCCTAGTTTATGTTGACACCTGTAAGACATACAATCATCCAATGTTTTAGAAGGCATGAAGTGTGCCTTAAGGCTATCCACTCAATTTCTGATATATAAAATACTAACATAATAAATGGAATATTATAATAAAATGAAGAAATATGAAAATTTTATATAAAAATTGATAAAGCAAGATAATTTATTGTAGAATAAAAAAGAAATAATGGAATATTAAAAAAAGCCTGGCCTAAAGGTTTGAGGCACATCTCAAGCAAAGGGTGCATGCCTGATGGGATATGCCTCCATTCAGTGCCTGCGAGATGTTTCTAAAAACGCCTTGCCATCAGGTCCTTCACAGTTTTTTGGCAGATGTTCTCTTTTTTTATCCTTCCAATATGTTGCACTTCTGTTTTCTAGAGTTGCTAATACGTCAGACAAGCGGTGGCATTGGGTGGCATAAATATTTCATTTGATGTTTTGAGCATGAACCTGTTTTAAAACACTGATATGTGCAGGATGTTACTGTTATTTTTCGTAGAAGGGGAGGTGATGACCTTGTTCCAAGCTATACCAAGTGGGTTAATACCATTGGTTCAGCACCGGATGTAATTAACATGACCTTTTTCCCTATTGTTTCTCTTTTGGAGGGCTTGCTTGGACTTAAGCACCTGGCTCGTGCAATTGATTTATATTTAGAGTGTAAGTTCTAACATGATGCTACTACTTTTCTATTTATATTCATTCATGGCTCAGTGTTATTTCTGCGTACAATGTCGTGGCCTTTTGAAGTATGTTCATATTTGAAATAGTGAATGCTCAATTCATTTGGTCTTGCGCTACTGAACTGAAGGCATCACGGTCATATGTTTCATGCCCTTGCGCACAAAAATCATAAGTGCATCAATTCTTTGCATCTTTGGCTGCAGCAGATTGTAATCTCTTTGTTGAAACATTGTACAAGATGAAAATCCCATTTTCCTGCTGCAACTAGGTCTTATACCTTATTTCATATCCTAAGCACATTGGTTGACTAAATTGCTGTCCTCCTGGTCCCATTCACAGCCATAAGTGCTTCATTTTTTATTTGCAGATTATAGCATTTTTTTTTCGAATCTATTTTAACCTCAAAATCTAGAAGTGACATGTATCAACATTGGAAACCTTGTCCCTGCTGTAAATCAGATCTCATTTGATAGTCAAGCTGAAACATTCTTGTTGTTTCATATGACCTTTTTCCTTATGTAAATGGAAATGTGTGGAAGAGAGAGGGTTCACACAAACGAGTTATTAGCTCAAAAGGGAGAGGAAATCTTCTGTATACATTTGCCCCGTTTCTATAGAGATTGGTTGCTATATGTTGTAGCATGTAACATACTCTGGTTCTTAAATTTATGTTTGTGTGTTAGCTAGTAACTTGGAAACGCATCTAGCAATCAGCTCATGCCAGATGTAAGAGACGTTTGGGCTACCACAATTTTGGCATCAAACCTATAAATTAGAGAAAATACCTAGAAATAGGAATTATAAATTGTTTTTATGTCTTTCCAATTGATACAACATCCAAATTTTCAGCAAGGTCGGACCAATAGAAGCTGTCTTCTCCATTGTCATACAAGATGCTATATCAGGAAAGCTCATTTTTGCATCAAATACGGATTTATGTAGCTGATTGTTCCTATCACTTGCTGTTCTTTCATTCTTGGCAAGAGTTCAGTGTTAAGGCCTTTTTACCTTTTCAGGGCTTGGATTCTTTAGTGAGTTTGCACAGTTTAGTGACAATGTTTAGCTGCCTGGCATGAATGATTCTTGCCAACTTTTTACCAATTTGTTTCGTTTGTTTCTTATTTGATTTTTTTATATCTTCAAATTCAGCTCTTAAACTATAAGATCCTATTTTATTACATTGCATGGTATTTATCTGCTTATCTTACCACTAATTTTTTCTTAACTTACATTTTTCTCACATTCTATAGACAAGCCACCTATTGAGGAGCTGCAATACTTTTTGGATTTTCAAATTCCAAGGGTTTGGGCACCTGTACAAAGTGACCGTCCTGGACACCAGAGAAAGGAGCCTGTATGCCCATCCCTTCAATTCAGTTTGATGGGCCCCAAGCTCTTTGTAAGCTCTGAGCAGGTATTTTCTACAGCTAAGGTGAAATCTAATTATGTAAATGGTAACCTTTTCCATAAATTGGTCAAAAAGTATGACCTTGTACTGAAAAGGGCCTTAACTTACTCACTGATGAAACCTTTATAAGTTTTCAATCTGTAATTCTAAGTAACAATCTGCTTAGTTTTACCAACTGACGCAAATGGACTTGCCATAATCCAACTTCAACTCCGAAATGTAGAAGTACATTTTAGTTTGAGTCAGCAGTCAGGCTCTTAACATAGTATTTAAAGAAAATAACAGAAAAAATGATAAGCACACTGGTTTCAGAAGTGGTAGAGCGTGTCTTTTAGTTTATGGAAGTTCAAACCTTCTTCAACATATCCTGTAAACGAAACGAAAAGCAAAACTAAAAAATAAAAATACAAATGGTCAGCATTCGCTTATGAATCAGAGATCGAACCCCTAGAGAGCACCCAAGAGTGGGAGGTCCAGGTTCAGTTTCCAAAGGAGGCAATAGTCATGTTTGTATTGAGAGCCTAATTGAGCCTGTGCCTGTAAAAGATGGGGGGGGGGGGGAGGTAATTGATATATATTGTTGAAACAATTAACAACTTTTAAGCCTCAATGGGTAGAAAGTCATGCAGTTGTGTAAGTTTCTGAAATTGTAGTAGTATATTTCATTAATGATTGTTGGCATTGGTTGTTTAGCATGTTGAAACTTTTAAGAGGTAGACTGGACTGATGTTCTTGCTTTGTTGGGCTAAGAAATTTAATTATTGTCGCGTCTAGTAATTTTTTTTTTTAATACTCGCCACTCCTTGTGTCTCTACTTGTGGATGCATGAGCTCATTGCGATTTTTATGGTTAAGTTTTTTGACATGTCAATTGTCATTAAAAAGAAAACATGGGTATGGTTGCCAACAGAAAGCGTGTTGTCTCTCTTGGGAGACTGGAAATTTATGACTCTATAGACAGCGGTGCTTGTTCTAAGATTTATGCCAACTATTAATACTACAAATCCCTGAATATTATTCATCCATTAAAAGAAGAAAAGTAAAAACTGAAATCCTAATGAATAATGTGTGTAAGATTATGTTGACATATGGGGCATTAGTTTTCTCTTGTTTTTAATATCAGATTTGTAGACTAAACGAGTTTAAAGTTTGTCATGTATTGCAGATATCAGTTGGTCGCAAACCTGTCACTGGGCTCAGACTTCGTCTGGAAGGAAGCAAACAAAATCGACTTGCTATCCATTTGCAACACCTTGCATCTTTGCCTAAAATTCTTCAGCCGCATTGGGATACTAATGTGGCAATTGGGCCTCCAAAGTGGCAAGGCCCCGAGGAACAAGACAGCCGATGGTTTGAGCCAATCAAATGGAAAAATTTCTCTCATGTTAGTACTGCACCAATAGAGTATAGCGAAACTTATATTGGAGATCTTTCAGGTGTTCACATTGTTACAGGTGCTCAGTTGAATGTTTGGGATTTTGGATCTAAAAGTGTTCTACACCTTAAACTTCTTTTCTCTAGAGTACCTGGGTGTACTATAAGGAGGTCAGTGTGGGATCATAGTCCATCCAGTATATCTCAACTGCATAGACCCGATAATGCATCATCATCCTCTATGAGTGAGAAAGGAAGCTCAGATGACAAAAAAGTAGATAGTTCGAGTCAATTGGCTAAACTTATGAAGATTGTGGATTTGACAGAGATGTTAAAAGGTCCACAAGATATGCCTGGGCATTGGTTGGTAACTGGGGCAAAGCTTGGAGTTGAGAAGGGTAAGATTGTTTTGCGTGTAAAATACTCCCTGCTGAACTATTGAGATTTATCATTTTCATTTTGTTTTATCCTTTTTCCCCCTCTTGGCAATGTTGAGCATTCAACCACCGTTCTTTTGTTCTTCTGTAAATTCTATCTCGTAATTCTAATGTTAAAATTTTAGATGGTTCTGGTTATAAAATTTAAGATGTTTTCTATTGCTTGGAAATGAATTTTTGTAATTCTTTGAGACATAGGGATGTATATGGATTTATGTGGTTTAAGGCTAGATCATATTTGAAGTGCTAGATGATATCTGTATTGGCTAATTCGGAGCATGTTTTTTTGTTTCCTCGATGGAAGGCAGTGATACCAATAGACAGTGAGCCTAACGTAGGTAGTGATACTAAGAGACGTTAGTGTGTATATTATTGATCTCAAATAATTGACTATCATATGTTCTTTATGTTTAATTGTCAGTAGGGAGTATTAAAAATATTTTTTAATCATGACAAATTTAATATTTTTTATTGTGATCATGAATGTTCTGGAAGTTGTACACATTTTTTAAATAGTTTTTATTTTAATTGATGAGACATTTCTAGATTTTTTATTTAGTGGTAACTATAGGTACAAGTACGGAAAATGTATTAATTACAACTATAGTTATTAATGAATTTTATTATCAGATACAACCAATAATGACTCACTCAAATATTCCCACCAAAATGTAAAATTAATAAAGTAAATGAATATAAAAGACTAAGTCTGGTCCACGAAGTTGCAATAAAAAAAGGAAAACAGAAGTGAAAGCACGAACATGGGTATTTATGGCGGTGGGTGTGAATTAGGATTAGGAAAGAGACAAGAGTCCAATGTTGAGTAATTAAAATCTGGGCATATCTTATGGGACTCCTATTAAAATACTTGTCCTGCGTTAATTGAACTAGGGTTTTGAAAGAGATAAGAGATGAGGACTGCCATATTAGTTATTTCTAGAGAAAATGTGGAGATGTTGGAAAATAAAGAGGCAAACCCACTGGTTGATGGGGGAGATAGAGTTTCATCTACTTTCAAAACGGTGGTGTCCAGTAGGGGTGCTAACGAGTCGAGTTTTGGGTTAGCTCGGTTCAAATTTATAGTTTTGGGTATTTGGTTCGAGCTCGGCTCAAACTCGCTCGAGGTACCAATCATTTAGCTCTAACTCGGCTCAAGAAGGAAACCAAAAACTCAGCTCGTGCTTGAGTTCGAATCAGTATACAATGATTACATAACTTAGCTCAAATTTGGGTTAGTTGTGACATTGCCAAAAAGAACAATCTCTCTAACTACTTTACCTACAATACTTTTTGTGTTAAGCATTCCATCAAATAAATATGATGTTATCAGATACTCCCTCAGTCTTAAATTAATAGTTACATTTGGTTTTTTAAAATAAATTAATTTTAATTTATTTTTAAAAATTAAATGGAGCTATTAATGTAGGATAAATGAAGTATTTATAGATATAATATTGTATAAAATTTTCATCATTTACTAAAAGCTCATAAATTTGTAAATAGATAACTAAAGTATAAATATTATTATTTACTTATTTATTAGCTTTTTTTTTCTAATATTTTCATTTATTGTTATGCTATATCTTGTGTTTGTATGTTTAACTATATATGTATATTTTAGTAGTCTTTTATAAACATGTCACTATTATTAGCACATATATACTCCCTTTATACCATTAAAATGCTCGTATGTTTGTATTATATGTATTTTTTAGTAATTTTGTATGAACATATCTTTATTATTAGCATATATATATATATATATATATATATATATATATATATATAGCACCACAACTTTTTCTGTATACTCCAACCTTCTTTTAGTTGTATAAAATATATTTATTATTTGATAACCCAAAATTTCTAAATATTTGTATTCACCTTACTTCAAGGGTCATCTTATAACCACCGTAAAAAAAAAAATAGTGCCTTTGTAGTTAACTATATTTGTGTATATGATATATCATAGATAAATATATATCATTTATTTCTATTATACATAAATATAAATTTTAATAAATATCTCATATATAATTATATATGTATATTATGTCTCTTTAAAATATTTACTTCTAAATAATTTATATCATGTGTAATGTGCAGGGGTGTTAAAGAGCCATGTCGAGTCGAGGTTTAGTTGTGGGAACATGAAACTTGATGTCTTGTCATCTTGGAGCTATCCCAAATAAATATAAATTATCCTAATTTTATGGAAAAAAAAGAGACTTCATGACTCAATGCTAAAAAATATTTAGAAAATTATTATAAAATTAAAATTTCTAAGGATTTCAACAGTAGTATTCATAGAAAATTTTAAAAGATATATTATAATTTGTTTGATATGTAAAGATAGTAATAATATTACCATAACATATTGTCTAATGATTGATATATTATTTGATATGTAGTACAATATATCCTATTTTTTTACTCGGTTGTACTATATATGTATATACTTTATCAAATCTTATTTCTAATATATATCTAAATTTTAATACATATCAGATGTAGACATGTGTATAATGTGTCTTTAAATGTTTACTTCTCAAAAATATATATCATGTTTGATATAAGCCAATGCTCAATATATAGACATTATACATTCATTAATAACATATAAATTTTTAATATATATGTATATGCTATAAATATAAATTGGGATTGATAATTGTGCATATGTATACATAAGTGTCAATATGTATTTATATATATTATAAACTATATTTATGAATTTTATTTGAGTTTGAGTACGAGTCGAGCTCGAGTTCTATTTGAGCCGAATCGAGTCAAGCCAGAGTATGCTCGAACTTAACTTAAAAATATTCGAGTTCAATTCAAGTTCAAGTTGAGCCACTTCGAGTCGAGTCATATTCGAGTCGAGGTATCTTTGCTCGACGAGCTAGCTTAGCTCATTAGCACCCCTAGTGTTCAGTTATCCACAAATGGGTCTTACATTTTTTTATACATCTTCTATACTAATCTATGCAATATTTAGTTCCTCTTTCCTATTTAAAAATCTAACCTAAATAAATTTAAGAAGTTATGTAATTAATTGTTCAACATTATAGGTGGCCTGTAATAAAGGCTTGTAAATGATTTGGGCCCACATAGGGTTGAAATCAAGTCGGGCCACAATGGGTCGAAGCAGAGCTCTGACATGGTCTTAACCTTAGGCGGGCTTCCAAAAGTTTGACTTAGTTGCCCCCCTAAGTAGGTTTGGGCTGGGCTACAAGCTTTTAATTTTTATTACTTTTATATTTTTTAATAAAAAATTTATGACCTTTTAAGTATGGTCCCACTACATAAGATCATAAGTGCTTAACCTTTTGGTGAGATCCAACGCAATCACAACCAACTATGACCACTTGCAAGCCTGGGACCTCTTTTAAGTTTTTTAAAAATATACAACCTCTACCTATCCTCCTTTCCTTATAAGCTTGACAATAATAGTTTTTTTTTATATTTGGGGACAGGCTGAATGCTTTTGGACATCATCTCCTTCCCCTCGTCTAGCCATGGCCTTATTTAAACTGGGCCGAAATGTTTAAGCTCTAACTTACATTTTTTATCGATCGAGTAGGGCAAGCCTGACAAGCTAGCCCATAAGGTTTCACCAGGTTACGCCGGCCGTTGAAAGTTTCACGCCTAGGCCTACGTACCACTTGTTTGGGCCAAAATGGGCTTTATAGGTTAGAAACTAAATAATTGCCCTACAAAATCAATAAAATAAAGAAAAAAATTGTGGGGCTCACTTGCAAAGAACTGTAGGTGTTTTACATGGACTTCATCTTCTCGCTATTGTATAGCTTCTATGATATTGTGATTTTGCTATAGAAGTTTAAGCGGAATAACTTTTGCTCCCAATAGCTGCTCCTTTCAGTAGGAAATGTTCATGAGTGTTTTACGGAGTTTCTTAGGTTGATTTTTAAAAATGTGAGGCCTCCCAATATTTATATAGGGTGGGACCAATACGAATAAAAAAGAATATCATAAAAAATAGGGGCCCAGGGGCCAATTTGACATGGGCCACCCTCCATTAAGGCCATTTATTCTCACTTTTGAATCAGTAGTTGAAGTTACATTTTTTTAATTAATCTTAGAGGTAAAATAGGTGTGGGGCTAGTTGTGATTTTAAGTTTCACTATCATAACGGTGGTTTAACAAATTTTAGAGTGATTTACCAAACATTATATCATTGTGTTAGGAATTCTAATTTTTCTGCATTTTTTTGGCAAGAATTGCTCTTTCTCAACTTTGCGCATTATTATGACATATGTACCCTAACCACCTTATATGTTGTATGTTTAATATTGCATTAAATGAGCACACTTCACAAGGCAGACAAACATTGCATGGCCCCCCACCCCTTCAATGGCATTGCCACCCACCACCCCTTGCCCCTCATCCCTTCATGTCCTTTGGGCATAGCCCCTCACCTCTTCATGTCCTTCGGGCATAGCCTCTCGCCACTTCATGTCCTTTGGGCATAGCCCTACCCCTTCCTGTCCTCCAGCCATAACCCATCGCCCTTCTTGTCCGTTGGCTTCATCACCTTGTCATCAGCAGTGTGTTTCATCTGCCTTTTCTATTGTTTTGAATCATGGGAAATGACAAAAGAATGAATAGATGTGTATGGGGAAATGACCATCATCTTGGGTAGGTACCAATTGGGGAAAATTTCTATTATTGTATGTGTACAAATTTTGTCACATATGCGCTACAATGTTTTGACATTTTTTCTAATTGCCTAACCCTAAACCCTAAATATTTTGTCACCAATGCACCGACATCATTTATAGACTTGATGAATAGAGTCCTCAGGCCGAACTTGGATCAGTTTGTCATTATCTTTGTGGACGACATTTTGATTTATTTAGCCAGTAAGGAAGAGCATGAAGAACATTTGAGGATCGTTTTGAAAACCTTGCAAGATAACAAAATCTAGGCAAAGTTTGACAGGTACGAGTTCTAGTTGGAAGATGTGAAGTTCCCTGGCTACGTCATCTCTAAGGACGGTGTGGCGGTAGGCCCATCCAAGGTGGAAATGGTTCTAAGGTGGGAGCGACCCAAGAGTGCTTACGAGTTCCATATCTTCCTAGGGCTCGCAGGGTACTACCGAAGATTCAGAGATGGAATCTCTCGCATTACAAGCCCTATGACCAAGTTAACAAGGAAGAATGAGAAGTTTGAATGGAGTCAAGCATGAAAAGTAAGTTTCCAAGAGTTGAAGAAGAGGTTAACTTTAACTCCGGTCTTAACTTTACATTCGGAGAGTGATGGATTTGCGGTCTATAGTGATGCTTCACTTAGAGGTTTGGGATGTGTATTAATGCAACATGGGAGAGTGGTAGCTTATGTATGAGCAAAACTATCCTACTCATGACTTGGAGTTAGCGGCCGTAGTGTTAAATTAAAGATTTGGTGACACTATCTATATAGTGAGAAGTTCGAGGTATTTACAGACCATAAGAGCTTGAAGTATCTCTTCACCCAAAGAGATTTGAACATGAGGCAAAGAAGGTGTTTGGAATTCCTTAAGGTCTATGACTTTACTATCTCCTATCATCCCGGGAAAGTAATGTGGTGGTGGATGCCTTGAGTAGAAGATCAGTCACTTCGGTAGCTTGTGTGCATGTTCAAGAATGACTCTTGTATGAGGAAGCCATTGGGCTTAAGATGGAGTTAGCTATGGAGGGTACACATAGGTGGTTTGCTAACCTATCCATAAGCTCTAGCTTGGTTGATGATACGGTGGAAGCTCAAAAGAAAGATAAGGAGATCCAAGCCATGAAGGCTAAGTCGAGAGAGAGGGTGGTGATCAACTTCAAGGAGAGGGTTGATGGGAGCTTGACTTATCGGGGGCGATTGTGTGTGCCGGACTCCGTGGAGTTTAAGGAGCATATTATATTGGAGGCACACCATTCTAGGTTCTCCATCCACTTAAGGGGAACCAAGATGTACCACAACGTGAAGAGGACCTTTTGGTGTAGTGGTATAAAGAGAGACATCGCTTCCTATGTGTCGAAATGCCTGGTATGTCAGCAAGTAAAGGCAGGGCATCATTATCTGGGTGGTATGCTACAACCCCTTCCCATCTCAGAGTGGAAGTGGGAGAACATCATGATGGATTTGGTTTTTGGACTCCTAGGACCGCTAAGCGGTAACGACGCGGTGTGGGTCATCATCGATCTACTCACCAAGTCCACATATTTCATTGTGATAAGGATGACTACTCCCTCGACATGCTGGCTGCCCAATATGTGAAGGAGGTTGTGCAGTTGCAAGGTGTTTCTGTTTCTATTGTTTTTGACCGAGATCCTCGCTTCACCTCCCAGTTTTGGTAGAGTTTCTAGAAGGCCTTGGGTACATATTTGCATCTTAGCTCAGCCTATCACCCTAGACTGATGGTAAATTGGAGAGGACCATCCAAACTCTAGAGGATATGCTTTAGGCATGTATACTTGAGTGGAAAGGAAGTTAGGAGCAGCACTTACCTTTGGTAGAGTTTGCTTGCAATAACAATTATCAGGCGAGCATTAATATGATACCTTTTGAGGCATTATATGGGCATCTATGTTGATCTCTACTTTGTTGGAGTGAGGTCGGGGAGCATCTTCTTACCGGTCTCAAGCTTGTGCAACAATCAGTGGAGAAGATCCGACTCATTTGGGAGAGGTTTCAAATGGCGTAAATTCAGCAAAAGAGCTATGCTGACAAGAGGCAGCGAGACCTAGAGTTTGATGTGGGTGACCATGTGTTCTTGAAAATCTCTCTTTCCTGTGGTGTTGTTCATTTTTGCAAGAAGGGACAACTATCATCTCAATTCATCAAACCCTTTGAAGTCCTAAAGAGCATTGACATTGTGGCATATCGGGCAGCCCTACCTCCTCAACTCGCGAACATTCATAACGTGTTCCATGTTTCACTTCTTCGGAAGTACTAGCGGGATCCATCCCATGTGCTAGATTTTAAACCGTTGGAGCTTAGGGAGAATCTATCTTATGTGGATGCGTCGATGCGTATATTGGAAAAGAAGGAGAAGACCCTTAGACACAAAGTGATCCTATTGGTGAAGGTCTTGTGGGATAATCACAATGTGGAAGAAGCCACGTGGGAGCGAGAAGACGAAGTGACAGAGAAATACCCTCATCTCTTCACCATATGTCGATGGAGAATTTTGTGGACAAAATTCCTATAAGGTTGGTAGGATGTAAGATCTTTAACTTTAACCCAGTTTAATTTCCTTTTTAAATATGTGTGGTTTTACTTGTTTGCCAGTTTGACTTGATTTTTGGGATTAAGGGTTAGTAATTATGGCTTAAACAATGTTTAATTCAACTTTTTAATCATTTTTAGTGTCAAACTTGATTAATCTAATTTTTATGGATTTTATAAGATTTTATTGTATTTTTTCTTTAATTAAGGGTGTACCCCACCATGGGTCCCACATCCACAATGAATGACATGGACCCACTTAACCCCTAAACTCATATTATTTCATTTCAGTAGGATTTGGAACGATTAAACTCGTTTTTAGCCCTAAAATAACCCTAATTAGCCACTTAGGGCCCTTTTAACCTATTTTATAGCCCAACAGCTTGTAAACCTTGCTCAAAACCTTACTATTTAACGAAAAACCTAGCCACTTGCTCATTTGGGGAAGGGCTGTGTAAGGGAGAAAGAGGTGCTCCACCCCCGTTTCCCAAAGAGGAAAAATGGATTAAGGTGTATTTTCTTGCCCTAATCACCCTTAATCTTTCGATTTTGGTCTTAATCCTTCTTATCGTCATTTCCCCTAATTTGATTCTTTATTTCTTCCATTAAATTTTTTATTTTTAATTTTGATTTAAAACCCTAAATGGGTGATTTTTGTTTTAATCAAAGGATATTCTAGATCTACCTATTTTCAAGTTGATTTGAGCCTATTAGTTGATTTTAATTAATTTTAAACAAAAACACTAATCTTTGGTAGGATTTCTTGAGGATTGGAGCTTCTTCGTAGATCCATGGGCTTCATAGAGGTAAGGGAATTTCATCTCGTGTTGAAATCCATTAGATTGCATGCTTGTAGGTTTATGTGGGTTCTTACTTCATTTTGAGCTTTAATAGTAATTTATTTTAAACACATTATTTATGGCTATTTTCTCGTGATTAAGCATGATAATGGTTAGATATATCATGTTCTATGGTTATATTTTGATATTATGATGTTCTATGATGATTTTGGATGTATCTTGAATTTTGGAATAATTTTAGTTTGAATTTTGGAAGGTTGAAGACAAACCAGGAAATGGGCAAAAATTGAACTATTTAGGGCATTCGAATGACCCAAGAGGCATTCGAATGGACAACCATTCAAACGGCTTGCTAGGCCGATCGAACGACAACACAACAGAATTATGCCTTGGCCAATTTTTGTGTATTTAAGCCATGCTTTATTCTCTTCTCATAAATCTAGTTCCTTATGAATAAAATGAGTTGGTATTACTTAGATTGCTACTGTGATTGCATGACAACCATTTTTAAATGAGGATTTAGCTCAAGCATGATTAGGACTATACTTATTTAGTTTTAGTAAGATATTCTAGTTGCTTTAAATCCATGTTTGATGACTTCTTTATAATTTACTTGATTTAGGGTGAATTATGTTTCACATGTTTTAGCTTATGTATGAATATGTTTATACTAATCTAGGCCTATCATGAGGTTATATTTGTCTTGAAATTGTATTTCGATACTTTCTACACACTTACTGCATGATTTCAGTTGGATAGGACTAAGATAAATTATATATGCTTGCATAGATACCATTGATTTTAGCTTGTCCATGCTTCACATGTTTTAGCTTCGGTTTGAACACTATCACTTATATGCATTTTTGCATAGACTTATATGATTTTATTTAACACAAATGGACCATGTTTCATGCACATATAGACTGATTTGAACATATTTACTTATGTGTGGATTCATTTATCATTTGGCCACGTATGTACCATATTGCATGCATCATCAAAATGATTTACAATTAAGATTAATCGTTATTAGTCATGGTTGATAGATTGGATATAATTGGATGTTGGATTAATCATTCGGAGGCTTATCGAATTAATTTTGGGTCCGAAAGGAAATGTTTTCATTTTGCGTTCCTTTGAGAACGTTGTGCCTCCCTGGGTTGAGATGAAGCAGATTGCTATGAGAGTTTTTTTGATATGTTATTTGAACCCTAAGAATGCAGGATGGAATGTCCATATGAGCCGGCTTACCACGCTATTCTAGTTTTGCTTTCGAGCAATTCTGACTTTCCCTTGCAAGGTTGGTCTTCACCGAATAGGTTGCTCTAGTTTTCCTTCATGGAATTCGGACCTTCCTTTCTAAGGATTGTCCTGGATGAGCAGGGGATGCCTTCCTAGTTAGGGAACCTACCCAACCGCTCTACTTTTCTTCTTATAGGAATTCAAACCTTCCCCGCTAAGGATTGTCTTGGGCGAGTGGGTTGATTGTTTTTCTCAACTGTGAGACATTCACCATTGATTTGTTGCATGTGTATATAAGATAATGCTCATTGACACAGGTTATGTAGGAACAATGAAGCTTAATTTACATATGTGATTGTCATATGATTTGCATGGATATGCAGGATGGTGCGTGGTTGATGCACTTGATGTTGCAGGGTAAATGTTTTTATTTAGAAATAAATATATATGATATGTTTATGTTGTAGTTACATGCAAATGACTATTTTTGTCCCTACCCCTCATACATCATATGCGTTACATGATAACATTCTATATATAAAAATATGTACTCAACACGATATGGATTTGTCTCAATCTATGAAAAGAGCATTCAAAACAATTGAAAACGGAGCATTCCAAGCTTTGGTAGACTCGGGCAACCAGCGTAGACAATTACTCGTCTAAATCTCATAGAGGGAAAAGCCTGATTCCTTAGTATTCTAATTTTTCATTTTTGGGAAAAATATCAAAACATGTCCAATTGACTCAAAATTTGATCACGACGAGTCCACGGGCCTCTGGTTTGGAATTAAATCGAGGGTTAGGTTCTGTCATTAAAATTATTTTCCTTAAATTTATGGAAATTACTACACAAAGCAAAATTCCTAGAGTAGTTAGGACTCCTAAGGTCTCTAGTTAATTAGAATCAAAATCGACTTAAGGTTTTTTTCACTAGAACTGGGATTGACAATATTTTGAGGACAGTCTTAACACTGTTTGATCATCATGGAGTTGAAAAACTTGAAAACACAGAAACTTGAATCGAAGACTATTTTTTATTTTGGAAAATCTAATAAATAAATCAATTATGAGAAAATCCAAACAATTCACACATGAAAATATACTCTTTCAAGAATCTAGGATATTTTTCCTAGGGCCATTCTCTATAGTTTTTGTTCCGAAACATAAGTCAGAATTTAGGTCATAAGAAACTGGCAGAAAACTAGGTTCGAAATTAAACAGTTGGTTGATTGATGAAACTTTGTTAACACACCTAAATTTTTAACTAGAGGGAGTTTAGGGTGTCCTTGAAATCCCTTCAAAATTGTACATCAAATTGAGTACCAAAAGGTCCTGAAACAGTTTGGCTTTTCTAGGTGCATAGAGAAATCCGATAGTGAAAACCTTTTTCAAATGAAAAAAAGCCTAGCCCTTTTGATTAACTCCATTACTCAAACCTTGAAAACCATAATCATAGACATGAAAAATACCATAAAACTCTATTTAACCATCTTGCTTGCATTCCACCACATAATTTAAAGCAAATCATTTGCTAAAGCGTCAAAATTTCATAACTAAAACATATTATCATAGTATCATAATTTGAGCATTAAACACACAACATGATTCAACCATAAACACGCTTAAACACCCTATTTTTATTATGATCTAGGGTAGAGGAGGTAGACCTACTTCTTCCACAAGCAAAAGACTCCTCTCCACACTTCAAGCTTCCTTGCTTAGCTTTGGGTGAAGGCTCTCCTTCTTCTCCAATCTCCAAGTGGTGCTCCAATGGCCTCCAAGCTTCAAAACTCCAAGGGAAGGGGAAATGAGACTGAATTGTTAGGAAATGATGAACTAAATACCACTTTAAAGAAAAGGAAGTGTGCCAATGAAGCTCAAGCAGTTAAGAAGGTATGTCAATTCTTTAGAGGTTTTTTCTCGTTTACTAATTCATTGAATATTCACAAGTACATTTACTTTGTCCTAAGCCCCAAAAGTGAGTCATATACATGTAAATGAGAGTTCTTGTGAAAGGTATGGACTGGCATTTGAATATGATTTTGGCATCATCTATATTACATTGTTTTATTGTTTTATTTTATGACTGAATTCTATGACAATCACTATTTTATGATAATCTTGTGATTTTTTATAATATGATAATCTTGTGACTTGACGTCAGGCGTATCTATTGAAGATAAATTAAGTATTTACTTGTTTGTTATAGGATGATAACAAACTAAGTAAATGGCCCCTCTATAAGGGAATTCAGTGCCTCTAAAATTGAGAAACTGAGATTGAAGCTGCTTGTAGAAGGGAAGAAGATCTAAGACTGTCTTTGGTATGCTTCATTTTATTTTGCTTGACATTGAATGACTTGTCGGGGATGAGGAGCGTCTAAGGAAAGAGAAAGAAGGGAAGACGAGAGGGGAGGGGGGCCGAACCAAGAGGGAAAGAGAGTGGCGGGTGGTGAGAGAGAGAGGGAGGGGCAAGTCCTTATAGTGGAGGTTCCTACTTCGGCTAGGATCCCCCCTACAAGATCTTTCCAATTCCCATCTCTATTGAACTTTCCTGATTTGGTGAAAAATTGAAGCCATCATGGGAAGCTTGGCAGCAAATCGAGAGGCTTGGCGGTCAACATGAAATGTGCTGAGACCCATCTAAGGTTCAATAGTCTTCTTATCCAACTAGTGTTGTTCTTTCTGATTTTAAACTGGGGTCTCATCATTGTACTTTAATGGCACACCCCTACCCTTTTGGTTAGAGCTTGGAGGGCAAGTCCAGATGAATCTCATACACTCACAAGTACTCTTGCACATTTGGGTAACTCGATTCAAATAATTCAGATGGGTCTGCTACCTTTCCTAAAATAGACCCTTAGATCAATTCGATATGTTTCATCCTTCCTAGACCTTTGGTTAGGTCTTAGGGTTTCAAGTAGCCAAGTTGACTAGGTTAACTAACAACCTAAATTAGGAATGTTCCTACCCCCTGCCCCTAACATTCAAGTGGTCAAACCTAAGTTTCTATTGTGGTCCAATTCAACTATAGGGGGTTAATTTCTCTCCGAAAAATACTAACTGCTAGTTTGGGTAGAAGTTGATAGTCTTGAGTTTTGTAAGATCTACATTTTCATATTGCATTTTCAGCCTAAGGATCAACTGCATAATTTTTTCTCTATTTTGGTTTTCCATGGTAAAAGTTGCTTGTGTTTGATTTGTGTGGTTGAATGCTTTATATTTTGATCTAGTTTCCATTGTTTATTTCTTGCACAATAGAGGCCGCATCTTGTACTATGTTGCCTATTTAGGTATTTAGGCTAGAGGCACTGTGGTGACTCACAACAAAATAAAGGGTATTAAACTCTCAAGATTCTTAGAAAAACAATCTAGAAAGAGAAGAGACCCGACTAGAGGTAGAGGGAGGAAGAAAAAGAAAAATCTACTTTGCAGGTTACTATTACATACATGAGGTTGAAGGCCAAGCACTATAACAATACTATAGCACTATTTATTGGGTACTGTAGTAGAAGATGGGAGACTTTTCTAATATGTTTTCAAAGGAGAATTCGAAGGGGAAATTTTTATATTTTTAGTTATTTTGATTTTTTTTCATTTGATGGATTTAATGCTAAATCTTATGCTATGTATAGGTATGGGATTCTAAATCCGATTAACTAGGGCTATCATGAAGTATTAATGAACCATGTATTAGATTTTTTAATCCAAATTTTAGTTCTTATTTGGAGGATTAATCTATTTTAGTTCTACATTGTGAGTTTTTTTAATTATTGTGTCAAGCACAATAATTCACTAGATTATCATTAGGTGTGAATTTTAACTTGTGTGTAAGCATGTGAAGTATTGATCTTTGATTACTCATGATTTTTGGATATGTGTAGTACTTAAACAATCAATTGAAAGATAAGATTTCCTTTGGGTGTTATATGAAATTGGATTAGGAGTGGAGACATAGTGCATTTTATATGGATTATATGCCTTAGTTAAATTTTTCTTAATTCATTTCCTTTAAGATTTTATTGTAATCACTTTGGATTTTCTGAGTTAGGTATTTTAGAGATCTTGTCTTGTTAATTTAGTTTAGTTTGATTTTTGAGTTGATATTTTTAGAAGTTTCGTGTTTAGTTAAAGTTGATCCTACTTTCTTTGCCTATGCTACGACCTCAAACTTACTGAGTATATTTTTACAACATCACAATAACTTACACTTGGGTTTGTAATATTTAACTTGTAGCTAGTTTTATTTCCAGTTTTACTTTGTTTTGCAATTGTGTGGAGATTAGTTGATCTGTAAACTCTTGACAAATCGTGGAAACTCATTCCTATTTTTATAAATAGTTTGTCCCTTTGTGGTCTTTACTTAAGTGGATGATTGATTAGAGCTGATTTTGATAATCTGATTGATAATTCTTTGTTTGAATATTTTGTTCACTTGCACACATGAGACACAATGGTTACTAACACGAATAATGATATGCCGAGTAACCATCGAGATCATGAGTTCAATGAAGTAAATAATGTGGGTCCAGAGAAAATTTTGAGGGATTACTAGCAACCTACTCAGAAAAGTACCCTTTCTTGTATGGTCTTTCCCACCAATGTTGAGAATTGAGAATGTGGATATGAAACTGAGGATCATTAACTTACTCCCAAAGTTTCATGGGTTTGACTGAAAGTCCCTAATTGCATCTTAAATAATTTGATAAAGTTTGTGCTACATTGAAATATAGTAATGTGATTAATGATGTGGTTAAATTGAAATTATTTCCCTTTCTCTAAAGGGGAAAGCCAAATCTTGGTCGTATTCATTGAGACCAATATACATAGGAACTTTCCAAGAGATGCCTCGGCAATTTCTCAAAAAAATTTCCCAATCCATTGGACAAGTACTCTTAGAAAATAAATTTCTAATTTTTTACAAAAGGATAATGAGACATTTTACGATGCTTGGGATAGGTTCAAGGATTTGTTACCTACTTGTCCAGATCATGGATATTAGGTTTGGAGAGTTATAGGGTTCTATTTGATGGGTTAACCTCTATCATGCTTCAGTACGTTGAACTGATGTGCAATGACAAGTTCATTGCTAAGGCCCTAATGAAGCATGATAATATTTTGATATCCTGGCTGAAAATGGGAAGATCATGACAAGATAGAAAGAACAAAAAATGCACTTAGTTCTAAGGGGGGACTTTATCATCTTAGGGAAGAAGATTATCTGAACTTTAAAGTAGCAGCTCTAATAAGGAAACTTGATGAAATGGAAATGAAAGAAACTAGTTCTAATAAGGTTTCCCAATATGAGATATGTGCAACTAATGGTCATTTATCTCAAGATTGTCCCACAATTCTTGAATTCCAGGAAGTTTTACATGAGCAGGCTAATATGACAAATGCATATAAGAGACATTTCAATTCACTCTACTCTGAAACATATAACACGAATTGATAGAATCATCCAAACTTTAGTTAGAGTTATGGTCCCACAACCGATGAACCTCAAGGGGTTCCTTCTCATGCTCCATATGTGCCACCACGTATGTGACACTTGGATTTTTAAGGTATTTTATGTGTTTATGATGGTGGGTTTAATGTTTATTTTTTATACTAGGAATAGAGCATGTGCAAAAGCACATGAAAACTTCGATGTTAATTAACTTGTAAAAACAATAGGGTAACATAAAAAATAAATCATGTAAAAAAGAGAGAGATAAACTAAAACAATGGTAATTTATTTTAAAATTTGCAAACAAATTAATTTTCCAAATATTAATGTCTAATTTTTATACAAATTTTAAATAATTAGATTTTAAAATACTTATCTAACACCCATCGTGTTCCTTCTTCCTTTTTCTTTGTTTTTTGTGGATTATATAGGCTAAGATGGAAAGGCGAGGGACACATTTGGCCTAAAAAATGAAAACAAATTCATAGGAAGAAGAAGAAGAAGACGAAGAAGAAGAAGAAGAAGATTTGAGTGTTCTAATCTTGTTTAAGAGCACGTGTAAGGGTATGTTCACAATGTTTTTAAATGATTGTTTTCATTCCGTATATTTTATTTGTGGTTTATCTTAACTTCTGAATAAGTTTTTTTATATTATTAAATGGCGTCTTGAATAAAAGGCTTGAGTATAGATAAACTTCCATTGTAGTTAGCATAGTGACAATAAAAATTACTAACAAAAACAACGTTCATGATAAGAACCGAAATAAATTTATTTATAATGATAGCATTGAGACCATTAGATGGCTACAACGAAATTAGAAAAAAATGATTGGAATATAAAAGAATCATAAGAAATTTATTTATAATAATAGCATTACAACCACTACATGACTACAACAAATTTAAAAAAAATGACTGAATAGAAATTATATATGCAATGATTACACTATTAGAATACTATCTTATTTCATCAAAAAGATCATTTGGGCAAAAGGGCACCCCAAAAAAAGGTCAACATCTCATGCAAGTGACTTTCTTGAGTAGCGCATTGTGCATTTTCACCTTTGAGTGTTCTGTAAGTTTATTCAACCTCAATAATTTTGTGTCTATATTGTTCATTTCATGAGTATAGTGTTCCTTTTCCTATGGATCTCAACAATTATCACTTTGATCAAGGTTTATTTATAGCTGCTTTCATTAGGAAAAATGGAGTACTTCTCGATTTCTTCCCAACAATTCTTCAAATGGTCAACTTGAAAACCATAAGCCTCTAGTTCAACAATTAGTTTAGCATTACCTTCTATAATGCGACCCACTCCTAAGTAGGTTGTTGAGGCTTTTCACAAGTAACACATAATTGATCATCAATATTATTGTCTTCTATTCACGTGTTGCATCATTGAGGTAGCTAAAGGGCATGACGTGTGGATGTGGATTTGACTTGAATTTATCCAAAGAAAGAAATCTCATATATGGTTGGACTTCTTAACATGACATCCACAAGAAGGACCTCACGAACTCTCTGAAATTGATGAGTATAGACATACAAATTATATGAACATATATAAAAAGAATGAGTATTTGTATTTTCATAAATAATTGAATGCTTTTGTTACAAATCCTTTATAAAAAAATCATGTATATACCACCTGCAATAGAGTCCATATGATTCAAAGAATTATGTTCATTGTTAGTCGGGAGATAATCCTTGTTTTTGTTACCGATTATTTCGCCATTTGAATCACTAATCATAATAATATTATTTGATGATTATTGTGAACCAGCTGTAGCTTGTATCGATATCAACTCAAATAATATATTTGTTGAAATTCCATTGGCTTGACTATTGATGCCAACAATGTACCCAAACTTAGGCTTTGCTACAAATACAAGAACAAGAATAGTTCCTAGATCCATGTTGTCACGCCCATTTTTCAAACATTTATTTTAAAATTTTACTAAAATTTTGTTTCAAATACATACTTCAATTAAAGCAAACAACAAAATTCAAAACTTGTGAAGCAATTTTCATAAATTAGTCATCGTACAACAAAACCAATATTCTAAGACATGACTTGAAATGAAAATATAAAAATAAAAACTGCCATGGCCATGGTCTTTAAAAACAAATATATCCCAGGCCTCTCTGAGTACAAGTTCTTTAACAGTCTGAGTTCTAAATTATACATACATGTACAAGTCCAGAAGAATAACACATTTAATTCTTACCTTAATCAATACATGAGGTCGTGACACCAAAATCCACATAGCCTCGCTACGAGACCGCCATACTCTAGGTTGAGGAAGAATGGTCCACCATGGGGAATAGTCCAATCGAAGAAGCTATTGATCGACCTGCAAAAACCATTGGACCAAGGGGCTAAAAAATAGGGTAAGTGAGTATTTTCATACTCAATGGAAAAATACCCAGTAGGGGAAACGAATCAATGAACTTCGTAAGTTCATACATAGATGCATTCATGCAACCACATATAAAGCAAGGAAGATATATAATATAAATAGGGTCTCACACATAAATTATCATACTAATTAAACTTACACTTACTCTTATTACAAACTCTTACACTTACACTATGAATCAAAGTCTTACCAACTTACTTGTACAATCATACGCTTACACTTACAACATATACATACTCGTACGACCTTACTTATACGAACTTACTTGTACAACCTTACTTGTACAATCTTACTCTTACTCATAAACGTACTCTTATTGTCTTCCTTAGAAGCTCATACTTACACTTACTCTGAATCTTAAACATATTGCTTACTTAAAATCTGTTATATATAACTTACTCTTGCTTTCGTACACATACTACTGACAATTGAAGCTCATTATAATAAATAATGTCCGACATCGAAAAGGAAGGGAATGCACTGGAGCGTCACCTTAACTTTCAGGGAGCAATTAGACGCCATGGACTTTTCCAAAGACAAGACACACTTATGCTCATGGGGCACATGATCAAACAGGTAAAAGGAGGTCCATGAAATTGCTTACATGAGCGCGAAAATACCCACTCTTTGGGCTATATAGTGCCAACTAAGGGCAAAATTCATACGGTGCCACTCCTGGGCAGGAATCTCACAGTGCCACTCTTGGGCAGAACATACAGTGTCATCTGCAGGCAGAAAGACATACAGTGCCCATGAAGGGCGGAAACTTATAATGCTTTCAACAGAGCATCAAACATCTGGGCCAAAATATAGCACCAAGACCAAATCCTACAGGATAACACCATGGCTAGACCAGGAATGATGCTCAGTCGATTACTTATTGACGGGCTCAAACAAAGAACTTTATTCTTTGAAACCCTCAGTCTCAAACTCACAACATTATCGAATTAGGGTTACTTACAGTTCAAGTTTATATTAAGTAACTTATGCATGTATAATTATGCTCAGAACTACTTCCATCTTACATTCTTTAGCCAACAAAGCTAGAACTGCACCCGTTCTAAAGCTCTAATCCGCTAAGGTACAACTTCACTTTAACTTATCACCCACCCTTACTCTTATAGTCTTATAGATCTCTGCATAGCCTTACTTGTCAAACTTGAACTCCATACATCCATACTCTTACCATCATCCACTTACGGCCATACATCCCACACCATTTGCTTTAGAACCAAATTGTCTTACTCAAATTCCTCAAGGAAACCCTTCAGACCTAAATCAAGTCATCACCCTTACTAATTTCTCACTCATTGTTCTTCCATTACAATTCATATTATGTACATTATTCTTATACAATTAAGTTGTTAATGCTCACTAACTCACAATTTCCCAAGACGCTCCAAACCTTAAGTCTTCAAAATTTCTGCATCCCCAAAGTCTCCAGCTCATTGCTCCAATGTACCATCAGACTCAATCCAAACCAATCCCTCAATCTCATCAAGTCCAGCCTTCTCCCGTCAATCTTACGTCTTCCCTCACTTGACGTACTATTGCAGTCTCCACATCATAGTCCATGAAATAACCCTTCGACAAACTTGCAATCAAATACACATACTCGTGCCCATCGACCACACACCACCAGCCGACAAACGAAGATCTATCACACGCACTGATCACATACATATAATTCATAACAACTTACTACCATACCCTTAGTCTTCACTAACATACACATAATTCACATACATAAAACATGCTCATTTAATCAGCATTTATCATGCAAAGCATTAAGTTATCAACTCCTAACATGCTACTACATAATCAAAGCACGCTATCATTAAATTTCAAGTTCAAGGTCCCCTACCTCATAATCCACATGAGTTTGATGGCGAGCACATGACAGTGGTAGCGTTGAGCTTGGAATCGGTGGCTAAAACCATAAGGGGAGGATAGGTTGTTGGTGATTCCCGAAGAAACTCAGGTTGGTGGGAGCAGGATCCAACTACTCACGGGCAGGAACGGCTGTCGAACAACGTATGCATGTGCTATCACGACCAAACCTTAAAAAGGCCGTCTTTTAGGGGTTGGGGTGGCCAAACACAGATGAGGTGGGGTTCGCTAACAACAGTCCCCTAAAAAAAACTTGGGGGCATTAAGGGCCAAAGAAGATGGCCAACAAAAGCAGTGACTCAGAGATGTACCCCAAAGTTTAGGGGCAACTGGTGTGTGTAGAAGATGTGTAGAGGAGGCCGGGAGTGGTGGACCCTTGTTGTTATTGGGTCAAGCTGACATCCACAGCTGTTCGGTGGCTGACCCCAGTGATGGCAGAACAGTCGGTTAGAGAAATGAAGAGACCCGATTTAGCTGGGGCGACAGTGTGCTCAATTGGGGTGCCAAACACGCATTGCTGGCTACAAATGGCCAGATGGGTCTGGGTGACAGACCTGGGGGACGGTGGTGACCCACAGTCACTGAATTGCGACAAATCGAGTGGACGTTGGGCCAATGTTGTCCGATATCTGGTTATTGAGAATGTACTCCGCCAAAGAAAAAGGGAAAACTTTACTTTGCCACGAGTTAGCTGATCGAGTAGATCAGACCTGATTGGGGCAAAGGAGGCCAGACCTCATCCCCTCGTTGTCATTGGCTCAAGGCGGCAACCTGAAGGCCGATTGGTGGTTTGAGGATGGCAGTGGAAACAAACAACAGGAAATCACGGTAGAAATTCTGTCTGGACCAGGATTGGACAGAGGAGGGGGTTGGGGAAGATGCGACAATTCAAGCCAAGGCGGCGGCCTTGTCATCACCAGGCCAAAAGAGAGCGAAAGGCCTGTCGGTGGTGTCCGGTGACTGGTGGCACAACTGACGTTTGCAACCCACAGAAACGGGAAAAATAGAAAAAGGTGGACGAATTTTCACCTCACACCGGAAAAGGGGGGGGGGGGGGGTGAGGAGGCCGGGACAGAAGTGCTCGGATGTCGTCAAGGATGGGGAGAAACTATAGTTGTGGGCTGGAGGCCATGCAGTAGGCGGCCGCGGCGGATTGGGCAAAAAATCGAAGGTACGGCTCCTTCGACCAGAATGGGGAAAGAGGGAGGAAGAGGATGGCGGTGGCCGGTGGGGCCAAGCCGGTGTGACGGCAGCGGCATCGCCAGGTCGAGACCGGCTGGCATAAGCCGGAGGCTGGCAATGGTGGCCCTTCCAGCCTCACAGAGTGAAGGGGCTTCCCTCTTCACTATTCCGCTCAGCATGCCTAATCCGATTTCTATTGCTTTGTTTTTTTCCTCTTCCTTTATCTTTTGCTTCACGCCACATTCTGTTCTCTCCCATTTTAGCACCAAACGTTTCTGTGGCGAGTCAGGGCCCATGACCTGCAACTAAAAACCACTCCTGACTCTCATGGTTACAAATATTGAGATCAATTACAAATACAGATACGCCAAAGCTTCAAATTTCTTCATGAAAAATACAAGCAAAAAATTGCAAAACATTGCAGAAAAATTGTAGAAAAATAGCAAAAAATTTGCAGAAAATTTTTAGAAAAATCAGGGATATTACATGTGGTTCTTACTTTACTATTTGATTTAATTAGATTTAGTTGGGTCGGGTTAGACTTTTGAGTTTTTAGCCAGTTTCATGTTATGATTTTGAATTCATAACATAAATTGGATTGGGGTATACCAATTCAAAGGTGGAATACCCAATCTTTGGTCATGTTACATACTTGAAAAGGGGAAATAAATGAAGTCATATTTCATTCACCCACGAAGATGAATGGAGAAGAATGGCTCTTTTATTTTCATTTTTATACTTAAGAGTGATCTTTGTAAGCATGCAAGCTAGCTGCAAGCACTAACGAGGAAATGAAAACTACCCAATAATAGAAAAATGAAAAATTTATATGGCTATACGGACTTGAACCATAGACCTTCTTGGTAAAACAGATCAAACTTATTATTCTCGAAATGATTCGAATTGTTTCAAAGACCCAACATGCATTTTTTTTGCATTGGGCGATCACGTCATATGACCCAACATGCATTTTTTTTTCCTTTGTATAAGTAACAAAAATTAAATTTACGTTTATCACATCACGTAACTTCTTCTTATTTTTCTTTTTTTTAAAGTAAGTTTTATACCATATCATTAAATATAAGAAGCAAAGTTTTGATGTAACATCAAAGATAATATTAAAGTTAGCTTCTTTATTTAGACCATGAATTTTTCATGCCAACTATTGAAATGAATAGAAATATACTATGGCTAATGGATAAATACTAATTAACATATTCATTGATACAAATAACCATTTTGAAAACATTAGTGACATTTTTCGAGATGTTATTTACAATTTTAAATTTAAAATATATTGATCAACCCTAAATGCTGAAAGAAATGACTTATAAGTTAAAGCACACAAGCAAGACATTGAAGCAAGACGATTTGTATCATTCCTATCTCTTTCACTACCGGTAGCGGTTGGGGCCTTACAATGCATAGCCAGCTCCCTACATGGTGACCCAAAATCTAGGCCTCCATTGATGTAAAATATCATTTGTTGTGGCTATATCCTAAATATTAGTTTACTTTGTATAATGTGAGAAAGTGGACCTATGTTAGATGAATTTTTAAATTGAAACTAATCTACAACTGCACAATTCTAATTAAGGTAGACATTTTTTAACTAAGAGTCACCTTTATTTTATGTTATATCAAATCTTTGTATGCTGCTAGTGGGTACATATTAACTTAACCCGAAAGGAAATGATATTGTCTAGTATATAATTATAATTGAAATAATTATATGCATTGCCTTTATTTGTATCTGCTACGCATCTATCAATAAGTATTGTGTGTTTTTACCATGAAATTTAGATAATAAAATGCCCATCCATACCAACAGTATCTACGTTTGAATGTCTCTTTATGTGATATATGTCACCCTTTTTTATTGTAAGCCAATGCGTATCAATTATACCATAAGTATATTAATAATATCATTATATTATACATATAAATAGTTCTTGTACTTTTTTTTCTTCTCAAAACTCAAAATGTATGAAGATGGCACTATTCAAGTCACATCAGCCACAAAGTTAAGTCCAACACATTCACCGACCGATAGAAGCGATCTTTTGATTTGCCTTTACAACTATTGCAACTTCTCAGCTCAATATGATTTGTTTTTAATGACAAGATAGATCATGATATTCTATTTCAAGAACATGTTAAGGATAGATATCACTACCTGCATACTCAAACCCACATACTATCTGTGTAAACATATTGTATAATCTGATCTATCAATCTCACTTTCCCTATATTTAATAAGCTTGTAGATGGGGAAGTACGAGTGATACAACCAATTCTAATTAAGCTATCCGATCAATTTATGAGCTACACATGTATACAACATCTTGAATAGTAGGATTAATCATGCAGATGAAAATATAGTCCGAGGATATAAAAGTACAATATCATTATATATGGTTCAAAATGAACAATGACTACGTGTAAATGTGCAAACATATGCATAAAAGAAAATGAACAAAGGAATATGGGTAAACAACTAACACATGCAAATTACACTTGTTCATAATAAGGATACAATAAGCATATATATTTAATAGAATTTCACATGGAGGCATCTATGGACTGAAACATTTTCAGCTTATAAAAAATATACTATAAAGAATAATGTTAATCGCCAAATTGCAAATCCTAACAAGATTGCCACAATAGAATAATTTACCGGTAAAAGACATGCGAATAGCCATATCTCAACACTAAAGAATAATTAATTCTATACTATAAAATTACTTCAAAATATTCTATACCAATAGACTACCTAAATTATGATCATTTGTTGCACGATTAGATAAACGAAAAACTATTTGTTTCTTTTAAGGACAATATGTCACTGACATTTGATATCCTTCACAAGAAAGAACGGGAATAATATAAGAAAACACAGAGATAACAAAATTATACATGATCATCATCTCTTGGATCATCTCATTTGTCACGTATATTGCGAAGAATTTTATTCCTCTCATCAAGTTGTGCACAATGCGGCTTTATAAATGCAAGGCCATGTTTGACCTTTCCAGCTCATGCAAAAGACCCTTGCTCTAACTGTTGAAAGAACCATTAACTCTAATGGCACATTTTAGGAATTAGCAATTGATTTACATAGATTCTCATACTGGAACACTCTAGCCAACACGAAAATCGAAAGAATAAAAGAACATGTTAACAACAGTGCATAGTTTAATGTATTGTGAATATGGTACCTTTGTTTTGACCCAAGCTAACAAAAATTCTCAACGAATCATTAGTTAATTAACACTCAAATCAAAGAACTTGTTTCTCGAGTATTTAACCTTTTAAAAAAAAAGAAGACAATTATCAGTATTTTCTATTTTGATTGATGGGGAAAAAAAGCTTCATTCTAGCCAATCAGTTACGAAAAATCATGAACAAAGTCCAGCCGAGCTTGATGTGAAGGTTTTAATGTGTTTAAAATTTAGTCCATCTAATAATTATCTATAAAATGTTCACCAAATAGATGTTCCCAAAAAATAAAATTCTTCACACATAAGAATCACTCACCAAAGTACAATTCTCTAAGAATTGTAATTCTCACATGACTAACTGATAAGTATGAAATATATATTTATTTTATATATATTTTTTACCTTATTTGTTAGTATAGATTAAGTTAAATTAGAGTTATTTATGGTTTATTTAGATTAAGATAGATATTAGTATTTTAGTTTAATTATTAATAATTTTGTAGTTATTAGTAGTTTAGATATGTATTTGAATCAAATTGGGATCTTAATTATATTCTACATGTCTAAAATGTGATATTTTATGCTTTGTAGGTAAAATGCGCTTATCGAAGTACTTGGACGATATTTGGAATAATGAAAAGTAGTCTTAACATGCATTAAAGTGATTTGGACAACTTTTCGGAGTTATAAACAAGTTGGAAATTAATATGGACATGAAAGAAAGTGCTTAATGAACAAAAAATGGACTGTCCAGATTGCAGAAACAGTGTAGCCGTTCGAACGGGCATGCATGGCGTTCGAACGGGATAACGTGATTTTGGATAAAAATGTAGTATAGCCGTTCGAACGAGCATGCAGGGCATTCGAACGGGATAACGTGCAGTTTCCTTATTTCAGCCAATTTTAAGTCCTTTTCATATACAACTTCTTCCTACGGTTCTTATGCCTATATAAAGACATATTTGGCTCGAAATTGAAGGTTAGCAAGTAGATTTTCTAAAGAGAAGAAGGAAGAAAAAGATGGAGAAAAACTCAAAGCTTTGAATGAAGATTCAAGTGCTTTTTTCTACCATGGAAGGCTAAACTTTTCTTTTACTTAGGAGTTGATGAAGCTATAGATAAGTTTTAGTTTCTTTTCTTTTTAATTTAGATCTCAGTTGTGAATTATAACAATTGTATGATAAGGATTTCCTTTTTAATAGAAGAGCTTTTCATGTTTATTCAAATCTATGTTGATTTATTGTCTTGTAGATGATAGATTGATGTGGTTTTGATATTTGCATCAATTCTAATTTTTGTGATTTAGATGAGATGGTCATATAATAGTTTTAATGTTCAGATAATTAATGACTTGGATGTGTTATACTAAGATTAGACGGGTCATGCCTATAGCTAGTTTAGTGTAGATGATTTGTGCTATTGTCGAAGATAGTTCATGCCATGGAAGTTAATTAATGATTCTTTCTGAAGTAATTCTAGCTTGTAGCTGAGAATACCTGTTCATATTCACACTAAATTTAGATTAAAAGTGAAGAAATTGTTATGGTTATATAGTGGATTTGATTTCCTAAGTAATTTCCATCATATTAATCTCTTATTTTTAAACTAGTTGATTTCTTTTTTTTGTTTAATTTAAGTTTAAGTTGTTTTTAGTTTTTAATAAGAAAATTCTTCTCTAAATTTTGTAATAATTCATCCATCCCTGAGGTTCGACAACCCTTAAATACTCATCCTAGTACAATTACCTTGTACACTCGCAAAGGGTTTAATTATAAACGATTACTAACCCACCTTAAGACTCTAATTGCAACTGTAAAATTTACAAAACATAGACCACTACACCAACTAAGCTACCAATTATTACTGCTCTATTCCTATCTACCAACGGTCTTTACTAAAGTGAAAAAGAACAAATAGGTAAGCATTTTTTTCTAATTATAATTTTCTATGGAAAGAAGAGGCCAAAACACTATCTAAAGTAGACACACTTATTGCACATTCACACAAGAAAATTAATCTAGATACCAAGAATGGTAGCATCCAATTTCATGCCTCAACCCAAGATTGAATCCACGAGCACACCAATGTTGTGTGAGTTCTTGAGAAATTGGAACCCATACTTTCAGGATTGTTGACACACATCACTATAACATACAATTACTTTGAGCCATGTAGAATCCTGTGAGGGATAGACATGTCAGGTCCTGGAATAATTTCAAATTTAAAAAGCATAATAACAAGTAAATACTCCATAATGGAAAAAAAATAAACTATTCAAAATGACATGTACTATATCACATCACAATGAACATGGAGAATGGCATGAGAAGAAGAGGCACCACAACACAAATGGCTCACTGATATGTATAGACTCTAATATGGCCACCAACATTATATTTTAGGACAACAAATTGGTAGAAAATACCAATTTATTAGTTAACGGTGAATCCGATCCATATTCGCCTATTGCACCAACATCAAATATAACGCTCCAAAAACCGGAATAAGATATGTAAATGTTGCATAAACAAACCTCTTTAAAACATTGTTTCATGTTTGGAGGACTAACTACCAAATAGCATGTTCCACCAACTCCAACGACCAAACTAGTTTTTTTAAAGAGGAAAACGATAAGGACTTCTTACAAAGAAATAATTAGTAATATCTTAGTGCTAACCTTCATAAGGAAAAGAATATGTATTTGGCACTTATTAACGGGAGCCTATTACAAACTTTGACAAACCATGCTTCCTCAGGGCCTCCATATTCTCTTTGAAACATTTGCCAAACTTGTTAGGTGAAATCAATAACTCCACTGAGTCATATGTACTGCTACCCTCTTTTGTACTGCTACCCTCTCTGGGAGCAAATCCATATGAAAGTAATGGTTCAAATCCATAAGATGTGCACACCTATGAAACAAATAAGAAAACCATCTGAATGTTAGTGTCGAGAAATCAATGAAGCATTTTAAATTCAAATGAAAACATTTATCAAAAGAATCTCCCAAAACCATGTTTAGCAGAACCCACTTCAGTGCCACATGATTAAAAATAGTAATATAAAATATTGACCAATTTACCTGCTAGCCCATTCTATATGGGCGACCAGTTGTAAAGATAGTTCCTTTTAAAGTCTTATTATAGTCTAAAAAGCCTCCTCTAAAAATAAGCAATGAGATGTTTGATGAAGAAAACATTTACACTGAAATGAGAGAGACAAAACACTTTATCTTACATGAGAAGGCTAGCATAGAAAGTTAAAAATAACCCTCAGAAATCAAAAACTCGTACAAAATGATTACCACAGTCGCACATTGTATTTAAAGCGAAATGCTATAATTTCACTAAGACACGGAAAAAATGAATGCTTTTATAGAAGTGGCAAATCTCCTGGGAGGCTTGTCACAAACATGCTCTATGACGAATTTACGGCATAGTATTTTAAACTGAAATGTTATAATGTCTGTAAGACAAGAAAAAATCAACATTTTAAGGCATGCTTAGGTTTTTTTCTAAAAAAAAATTGTATACTTTTACTAATATATGCACAATGGACTTAGTCGAGGGCTATGATTAAGCACGTCTACCCAATGAGACAAGTGTAACTTCCCTTACATTGTTAGTAACCGAACTTGTGTTAAGAGTGTAAAACCAATTGCATATGATATTTCCTCATGGAAAATTATAATTTAACACCTCAATGCCACATGGATGAGAAATGAATGAATTCTACTAAACATACATGAAGAAGGAAGAATGTGCCCCTGTTAAACACATGCAAATGTTAGATAACTATGACCATAAAGATACTAGCTGAAATAGTTGGATAAAGAGTATGATGACAATGGATGCTGACACCAGAAGCGCAATGTAGCATGGACATTATTTAAGCTACATAAGCACCGGAACCATATCAAATTAGTTGGCATTCTTTAATACATCTTAGTTTTGAGGCTCTAGCTTCTACACAAAGTACGATACTTTATGTTGTTTTAAGAATTAACATCAAAACGAGTATGAAGGCCAATCCGTCAGAAAAGATCTCCTGAGTGAACAGGTGAGGATACTTGGAAAATATTTTCAACTTCATATAATTTTATCTACCAAATAAATTTAAAGTCAACTAAAATCGTGAAAAGCAATTACATACATAGACAAGAACATCTACAACAAGAAGAATGTCTAACTAGGAACACTTTCCATTGAGGTGTGTATAATTCTCGCGAAGGTTCATTTCAGTAACCTAGTAGCAGATTTTCAAATTGAGACATGTGCAAGTTGATATCAATTGTTTAAAAGAATAAATTTAAAACTGGCTATGCGGCCAGTTATATTAAAAAAACTAACTATCCAATCTCAATCTGACAAAGAAAAATCAGTTCGTTTAGGATTTACAAACATAAGGATCCTGCAAGTCTTAAATTGGCCCATCAAATCTATCAACAAATATTTTGCAAGCACAACCATTCTAGATATGAACCATGTACCACAAGTCTATACTCCCAACAATTCCTTACACTAGTGACATGAAAAAAATGAAATTAATACCAGCATACCATCGAGTATGGCTGTCTAGGCAAGACCAAAATGTAATTGCGCTTCACTGATTAAGTTGCCAACAAGAAGGGGTCAATATGACATGAACTTTTTCTCCAACATGTCACCTGCTTTTGGAGAGATCCATCCCTAACAACCCAAAATGCATAAAAATAAGACATAGCTCTTAGGTAAAATATCATAAAATCAATTGCTTTCATGATCGTGCTCTTCCGTCCCAAGCAACATCACTCAAATGAAGCAGAATTATTCACTTCCATTTCCCCACAAGATTATTGAGGACAAGTTAAAACCTTACACTTATGTCTTATCTATTAATTCAAACACCCTTTTTGTTCTAGCATTGTTGATGAAAGACCCATTTTGTTTTTCAGTTCATTAGTCACCAACCCACCGCTTTCCTCCTGCAAAGAAGCCAACGACCATAACCATTCAATTAGCTCATACATGCAAATTAAAAAAAAACATGAATAAATACAAAATTAAACCTTGTAAAAGCATGGAGTCTTGCACCTACACTTTCATCTCCAACATCCTCAACATCAGACTTCGATTTGTGGAACTCCTCCCCATTGAATCCTACTAAAGAACCACACATTATGAAGTTATGTACTACGAACCAACATAAATTTATTCTCTTCAGTTTCCTCACAAGATTATTGAGGACGAGTTAAAACCTTACACTTATACCTTATCTGTTATATTAGACACCCTATTTGTTCTAGCATTGCTGATGGCAGACCCATTTTGTTTTTCAGTCCTTTAGAAACCAACCCACCGCTTTCCTCCTGCAAAGAAGTCAACCACCATAACCATTCAAGTAGCTCATTCAAGCAAAATAAAAAAATTTGAATAAATGAACAAATTAAACCCTATAAAAGCATGGAGCATTGATTCTACACTTTTGTCTTCGCCATCCCCAACACTAGACTTTGATTTGTGGAACTCCTCACAAAATCCTACTAAAGAACCACACATTAGGAAGTTATATACTACGAACCAACATAAATCCAAATGAAAAGTTTCTAATCATATGATAAACCTCTATCTTGTTGCAAGCAACATGCTCCTTCAATGGATATTCAAATCACACTCGAAGAAAGACTGTTCCGTGCATATCCTCTTCCTTACCACAATTGGCCGCACCAAAAATAGCGAAAACCAATCGGGAAAGGTAACAAAAAAAACAAAGATGCATGTGGACATGATGGAGGAGGCAAGTTGGGGCAGGCTCACATTTTTTTTTGTAGGAGAGTAGATTAATATAGAGTACATTTAGGAGATGGGAATTGGAAGGCCACAATGTATCAAATTAAAAGCCGAACAATGCCAACTTTGAAAATAACGTTATGGAAGTTTAGAAGACAAGATTTTTCAAAACAACGTGAAGGAAGTTTAAAAGGCAGATAAAGCTTGGTGCTTAAAATCAACCCAACGTGCCACCATAGCCAAATGTGGCAATTAAATTGCCACAATGTTATCAAGCACATAGTACAGGCACCTCCCAAATAAATCACGACCAATAAATATATTGGTAAAGATAGAAAAAATGGGTGCTGCATGCGAACATGATGGAGGAAGGAATCTGGGGCAGCCTTGCTTATTCTTTTTGTACGAGAGAGAGATTAGCCTAGAACACATTTAGGAGATGGGAATGAAAAACCACACAGGATCAAATTAAATGCCAAACAAAGCCAGAATTTGAAAAATAACTTCAATGAAGTTTAGAAGGCAAGATATTCAATACAATGTCAATGAAGATAAAAAGACTGGAAAATCATGGTACTTAAAATAAAATCCAACATGCCACCTAAGCCAAATGTGGCATGCATTAAATTGTCACAAGGCTATCAACACTCCCAAGCATAATGTAATTACGCCCAATAAACATAATGTAATTACCAAAGGCTACAAAGCATAATGTAATTACCAAAGGCTAACCCTCAATTATCAACTACATGATCTCACATAGTGTAGTGAATGCCAAAGTTTGAACATCTTCTAGAGCTTTACATTTTATTATTTGTAATAACATTTGAATGCTTCTTCATTTACTATCAAAATATAAGTTAATAGAGAAAGAATCAAAACCACCGGCAACACATAAAATCAACATCATTCGCCTAGCTTACCTCTTGGGTTGACAACAGGAAATCTAATTCACCATCCAATTGCAAATATAAGGAAGAATCGTACAAGACAAAGTTTTGCAAAGTTTCAGATATAAGACTTCGTAATTAATTCTTCTAATGTAGGGAAAAACGAGAAAGATTTGGCCACCATCATGTGCCTTGATTCATCTAACTAGAGTAGGCTTCTATGGGGAGATAGTTAAGGATTAAGTCAAATATTATAGTCTTCCATATCTACCAACCAAAACTTAGATCAAATTAATAATGTATTTTGTAGTCGGAGAGACATTATGTACAAAAAACATATAACATTTGACTAACACTAATTTAATAAAATATTAAAAATCTAATTACAAACTGGTAATTCTCTCTGGTTGTTCACCAAATGAAATGAGTGGAATTGCTGATGCAAAAAATATATAAGTGCTTGGGGCCAAAAACTTGTATTTCAAGACTAATGCGTTACTCTTGCATTCAAATCTTCCAACCCCCACAGTTTTAGGCTCCCCTTGCGTGACTTTGGCCTGACTTCAACCACGGGCAAGCATTCTCTTAGGCTCTAATAGTACCAAAGCATTCTCTTTAAAAAAAAATAACACACAGGTAAAATGCACAATTGGCCATATAGGTAACCATTTTTAGCATACAATACATAGAATAGCCAAGACACAAGTTGGTAACTTTTGTGTGAATAGAAGTTGTGAGTCTTGTGACAATATGACCAATCATTAGGCAAGAAGACAAATACATGTTGAGAAAAAATATAAATGACTACATAAATTAGCATTCAGTTTTCTTCTTGTTTGCATCGGTTTAACTAAAACCATTCAAAAAATTCAAAGACTATGAAACAAAATCTACCCAATAAAAAAATTTGTTTATATGCAAGAAAGAAGTAGAACTTAATTATAAATCCAAAGAGAACTACCTTTTGAACCCCACTATTTCAGACTCCCCTTGCATGACTTCAGCCTGACTTCAACCACAAGCAAGCATTCTATCATGTTCCGATCGCACCAAAGCATTCTCTGTAAAAAAAAAAAAACACAAACGTAAAATACACAATTGGCCATATAGGGAAGCATTCATAGCATATAATACATAGAATAGCCAAAGCACAAGATGAATAGAAGTTGTGAGTCTTGTGACAACATGACCAATCATGAGGCAAGAAGACAAACACATGTTAAGAAAAATTATAAATGACTACATAAATTAACAATCAATTTTTTTGCTCATTTGCACCGGCTTACTTAAAACCATTCAAACAACTCAAAAGACTAAAATAGACTATCTATCCAATAAAAAAAATCGATTTATATGTAGGCAAAAAGTAGACCTTAATTACAAATCCATAGATAAACTACCTTCAATTTATGCAACTCATGCAGCTTCAAACCCTTTTTGTAAACACTCAAATACTAATTTGTCAAAGTCTATAATTATTAACTAACTCGTAATAAACTACACAACCTGTGATTTATATTGTGATTCACAAATGTTTTAAATGTTAATCCACGCAATCCAGGTATACAATATGAAGCAAAGTAAGAAAAGCACTTCCGTAAAGATCACTCTAAAATGAGAAAGAATTTTAAGGGAATAAGATTTGAAGAAAACCACACTATTAGAAAAGATTGAAGTAGTTAAAATTCCTAGTTAGAAACCATCATAAGAGGCTTCGCCAACTGACACTCCATTTTCTTATTATAGATGGTCCGAGTACCTTTGAAAAGAAATTAGTTTCCTAATTCAAATCCCATTAACAGCCTAAGCTAATGTTTCAATTTTCAATAAACATATTCAAGCAAATACCTTGAAAGACGTTCTGTTAACTCTTCATGAGTTTTGATAACGTTGGACACCGAATGAGCACATGGTAGTACACAGTTTAACACATAGGATTATTTAGGCAAAGTATAAGTAGAATCCAGTTAAAATAAGCAAAATTACTAAGTTCTATTCATTACATCTTGCCCTTGGAGTCTCTATCTGTATATCTTCTTTTTGCAAAAAAATCTACAAAATCATAAGTGTGTAAGAGTAATACAACAACAATAACAATGGAAAATAATGATAGCAGTAACACTAATTCTTGACAGAAATTTAAAACACCATTCTCAGTGTTAAAGCGTCTAATACCTTCATTACGAATATGGGCGGAATGAAGAGTGGCCCAGTGAGCGCGGAACACAAAGTTGGTAAAAAAATAATTTTCTATGGCAATTGAAGTTTTTATGAGGAAGACAATATGCATTTAAGGTAATAACGCGTAATATCCTAGGTCCAAAATAGAGATTATGGACCTTGAAGGGAAAATTCTACAATGAACGAAAAACGCTATGATAATTTGCACACCACCTCTCCCGTTAAATAAACCAGCTCCTTGAGTTTTTGTTCTAGAGCTGCATCATTTGTTAAAAACACAACCAGATGAAACCACACGCATAATATTCGCAGAGCTGAATTGATTCAAGATAACTGAACTACAAACCTCAATCCTCCAACTACGGTAGTGTATGATGAATGAATTAACATGCTCAAGTGGAGACCAACGATACAAAAAAAATTGTGAGCCAGTAAAAAAATAAACAGATTAAGGTAAGAAAGCAATTAAACAACACAACACATTCCCAAAAACAACAGAAGTACATGTTCAAATCAATGCTAGAGTTTATAATTAATGACTAAATACACATGAAAAATGTCCCAACGAGCTACCAAATGCATCCATGTGACATGACTCTAAGAACTCTTCATAAAAACATGTCATCATAATTCGTAAATACATTCTACCATTTGAAGACAGACTTTTGTAGAATTCAATATGTCAGTATGTCAAAACAAACATGTCATAGAGTTATTCAACAACTATAAGAAAGTAAAAAAGTACCAGTGAATATCCTGCATTTGCTTCTTCCTTGTCTTCAAGCCCAAATTCATGCATCAAACAATCAGTTCTTGTCCCTTTTGGTGCATTGCCAATACAGAACACTAGAGTTTTATTCATTCCAACAATCCGTAAATCGTAACAAATAGTACAATCTTTCCCCGTAGTTTTCCAATAACCAATCTCAGTGGCATGATTTGTTTGAGACTCATTAGCATATTTTCTGTCTCGAGGACAGAAAAAATACAACTCCAAATCCCTACTCTTCATAATAGATTCACCAACAACAAGAGTTGATATAAAAAAAATCAACAATAAATACACGAAAACAGAAAAAAAGTTAGGATACATCATAAACCCAAAATACAAAATAGTTTAACAAATACCTAGAAGGTCCCAAGGGGCAAACTTGTAAAGATCTACAATGGCAATAGCATCAAAATTGAGTGGCTTTCCCATGGCCTTTCTTCTAAGGTAGAACTGTGCTAACTCCGCATCAGTTGGGTGGAAGTAAAAACCAAGAGGCAGAAAACTCTCAACCATCCCTAGCCATAATTAGAGAAGTTTTGGGTCTCGCTTTCTCGAAAAACCAATTGCCCACTTTCAAATGATAAATAAACACTCAACCTCCAAAATTATCGTTGTGTTTCAGTACAAAATAAATAAATCTGATAGCTACAAGTATCGTAATAGAAAAACAAAACCAATCTGTTGATATGGAAGGTGAAAACTATTCGTCAGGTCCAATGTTGAAATAAGCTATGTCGGGAACACCACAACCGATCACGGTAAATGAAACAAAAATCACAACAGAGAAGCCAGGAATATCCACTTGCGGGAACATAAATTTGATTGCACTCGAAAACCTACAAATCTAAAAGGAGAGCCAAAGTTAAGACCCTTACCAATGATAAAAGCCTCTTTCAGTCGTCTGGCACGAATCTGACGAACATCCATAGTCGTAAACCATATCAAAAGCAGACACAATTGATCATATCCCATGGAACCACTACATAAATAAAAAGCAATAATCAAATGAATGAACACGCCTCCGGATTAAATAAACAAATAAAGTTCACAAATAGTCAATACAAGGAATGATCGGTGTCAAAACCCTAATAGAAATAGAATCATGGATTCACTACCAATTGAAAAGCTAAAAATCTCAAGGCGCAACAATACCATATTAAAACATCTGATGCTGGCAAAGAGGATGCAAGGATTAATCAAAAGAGAGGAGGCGGAGGGATCAAGTAAAGGCAAGGAGGTGGAAGTTCTGACAAGCCGCTATGAGAGTCTCCTGCAGATTGCTTATTAGGGATTTTATAGTGGCGAGGGCTAGTGAGAAGCATCATCCATAAACGGCCTTGTTGACGTGATTTTCCTTCTCACTGCTTCCTCCATGTCGATGTCCATAGTCATTGCTCCTCTCCAGAATCAGAATTCAAAATAGAGTACTCTCATACGACAAGAAATAGTGAAAATGACCGCAACTGAGGGATAATGGGGTATTGTAGATATTGGCTTGGTGAGCTTTGATGGTACAAAAAGAAGGTGGGCCCCCAAAAGGGAGGAGCGATGGAGGATGGAACAGACTCAAAAAATGGGGGAGACTGTTCATCGGGAGGAGAATGATGCGAAGAAAACTGAAAAGGCATGACAGGTAGACAAAAACGGTAAAAAGTAATAAAATTTTGAGCGAAGTTAAAAAGGTAGGAAACACCCAATTAAAGTGAGGGAAGTTCAAAAGGCATGAACAGTTTGGTATAGGAAGCAAAATAAGTTAAAAATGCAGGAAATGTTTCCTTAAATTAAATCCAACGTCCCACCTAAGCTAAAAGTGGCATGTATTAATTTGCCACAAAGTTGATTAGACGAACCTACCAAATAAATCACTACCCCCCAATCATAGTGTCAATGCCAAAACTATCACCAACAAAAATCCAAATTACGAACACCATCCTCAAAACCAAAACATAAGCATAAAGGATATTTTCGTCCGCCCATGATAAATTTATTTGTCCTCATTGATTAGCATTAATTATTTATATCCCATACAATAAATATACCCCAGAAACTCACAAAATTTGCATCCAATAGTGTAGGAAATGGAGGCACATGAGTAGAGGGCATTTTCGTCCGCCTATGGCAAAATGTCTTGAAGACTATTAAATACCCGGATACCTCTATGGAGCAACTATAATTTCATAGAGATTGAACTATATAAACACATAAATACCCACTCTTTCGTGGCATAATTGGTCATTTGTCCATTGAAAAGTCAAACTGGTCGCGACTCTTTTTATAGAGGATTACTTTCGACAAATTGGCAGTCACATCGATGATGATAATAATGTTGAGTTCAAAACTAAGAAAGGTAGCAATAGTGATAAGTTTGAAAATGGCCAAGAGAAGTTCATTTATAAGAACGTATTGAATTACTGGAAAAATAAGTTTCTTTGGGCAGGCATTGACATGTCAATGTAAATGCAATTTCCCTATTTTTTTGACCAGGAATAGGACCTACCCGATAAGATAAGACCTCTAATGTTGCATTAACTCATTGTATTCAGTAGTGGGTTTATAAATTGCATTGGTGAAAGACTAAATGCTTCTATTAGCAGGCAACGACATGCTTGTGTGCATGTCGACAAAGTCTAATTTCTATTGTTGGCAGGAAACTATGCATCGCTATGACATCAGCAGTTCTTCGGAATTGAGAAATATGTACCGATGGGTTCAAAACTTTATGTACCGATGGGTTCAAAACTTCCATAAGAAATGGTTACACATGGTTATTTGTGGATTTATGCACCAAAATTCAGTTACCTCACTCCCTTATAAATACCCTTTGATGTATGACGACCATTATCTTTTTAGAATATGAATTGAGTCGAAAGGAGAGACTTAAGGCATACCAATGTTCAAAGGAAGCGGTGAAAAAAGAGAATTTTGGAGGCCTTGTGTATTTTGTCGAAGAGAAATGGTTGGATTGCTAACCTAATCGTCATTTACCTGTTTAAATGGATATTCTTGATCATATTATATGCTTGATGATGTGTTATATTATGTGTAATTTTTTTATGAGAATTTTTCCATGTACATATTAATTATGATATTTCCAATTCATGATGATCAAATGTTTAAACTATGGTGTTTCATGGGAGGTTTATTGTTTTAAGTAAGAAAGGAATTATGTTTAGGGTTTGAGAGTATTTGATCATCTAGTTCAATCTCTATTTGTTTTCTTCCTAATCATCAACATAGTTTTTTAAAACATTAGTGATGACATTGGTGGCTAGAGGAAGATAAATATTACCAACACCAACATGTTGTACCACTTCAATGTTTTATTGGTCATCAGAAATGTGACCGACGCATTGGTAGTGACATCAGCAAGATGGGCTTCTCAAATCCATCCACTGTTGGTAAGGGTTTGACACATCGATTGGACATCGGTAATGGTTCAACGCATCGATTGGACATCAATGGTCATCGACACCGCTGCAAACACGTCGGTTAGGTCACTTATGGTACATCAATTCATAAATCTTGAGCATGATTCTTATCAAAGTATATATTATTTATAAAATATATCATATATGATTTTCAAGCCTGATAAATGTGTGAATGCATGTTATATATATATATATATATATATATATATATATATATATATATATATATATTTGGGTAAGCAAGCCTTATGTATGTTTGAATCCTTGTAATGGATGAACACCCCTTGACCATTACATTCAACACTAAAGGACAAATAATCCTAATATATGGTTGTCTCCAAAAGCGTATTGTTTTAGCCACGTAGAGGAAGAGTATGATATGAAAAAGGACTATGGTCTTCTTGAGTGTTTAATATCTATTTAATCAGCCTAACGGATCACCACATTACCCCTACTTAGATTATCTATCAAAGATAAAGACTAATAGACATGACCTCATTGCATAAAATTTTTTTCTATAGTGAAAACAAGTAAAACTAATCTCTATGTGCACTCACGATTCATCAATTTATCAAACCATAAAATATAAAACATTTAAACCACATATGAACACACAACGATTTAATGTAGAAAACCATATACTAGGGTAAAAAACTATGACATTTCCAATAAGGAACAAATATATGAACTAGTAATAAGCAAAATAATTACATCAATACAAACAAACTACGAACCTTTATTTTAACTTTAACACAAGCTCTTTTTTTGTAGATCTCAAAACATTCTTGTCGTCGTTGCCTTCAAATCTTGTCCCTCAAACACTTAAAACTTTAATCTTTCCTTATTTTCTCTTCTTCTTGCCTTCAGCAAGCTTCTCTTGTTGTATTGGCTGGCCTTTTAGATTTTTAATCTCTCAATGAGGAAATTCTGTAATTTCTCTATGAAATTCTATGTGAAATCTCTTCTTTTACTTGTGCATCAAGTTTATGAATTTACCATTGATTTTCTTTTTAAATTCTTTGTGAATTCCCAAGGAAAATAATAAGCAAATATCTCTCTTCTTCTCCAATTTTTCTATGTTTTCCTCTCTTCAATTTCTTCATTTCTTATTCTTTATATATAACTCCAAAACTACTTGGATATTTGACTTCAATAAAGAAATAAATTCAGTTTGGAATAGCTTATTTAGGGCAACCAAAATTGTTAGCTATCGATTGTTTTGGACATCAATCAATCATTTACTATTTTTTGAATACACAATACCTTCAACAATCAAATTGATTTGTATAACATTGTCCAATAAATTTAAAAGATAAGCTCTTTGATTTTTATTAATCGCTTCTCCTCCTTTTGACATAAATAGACAAAACATTAAAGTAATAATTAATAAAAATACTCATTACAACTCTATCAAGTTATAATCATCACATAAAGATATGAAAATAAATAAACTCATCAAACCAACACATGTTTATCATATATCCGATAATAAAATCAATTTTAAGAGTACATCTTATCATCACACTGAAACGTAAACAAACTAAACAAATTTTAAACAGATAAAATACATGAAAAATGATACAAAGAAAAAAAATCAACTAACAACTGCATCATCACCACCACCACCACTTTGCCCTCCCCCTCACTATCCACTTGCAGAATCAAGGCATGTAAACCTCTAGAACACAACATCCTGAAATGATATGAACTCTCCCATAATCACTAGTCAATCTAAATCATATGTAAGTGCTGGTGGCTCTAATATTGCATCTGCTGCCTTTGTTGCATCTTGTGGCTCATAATCTCCACCTTGATAGTGAGATAACATTTTGCGAATCACTCTAAGATCATAAATGCCCAATTTTGATAAATTCCCAATTTGAGAAGAAAAATTGAAACCGTGATGAATTTTTTGTGAAATCTCACAATGTGACGAATCAAATTGCATGAAACTTTGGAATAAAGTAGATCAAGCTATTTCTAACAATCCTATCTATTTACAACTCTTTGAAATCCATTGAAAATACACTAAAAATCAAAATTTTGGATTTGGTACTCACCTTGGTTGCAAAGAAAATTTTGAATTTGATGCGAAAATATGCTATTTTGCATACAAAAATGCCTCAAATCACATCTACTCTCACAAGTACTCTCTAGAAGAGTTTTGAGTGAAATAGAGAGGAAATAAGTTTTGCCCAAATTTTAAACAGTGCTTTCAAGGTGAAAACTCAACTAGCATTCGATCACTAGGGTGCATTGATCAAATGATCTTGAGAATTTCAAATTTTTGATTCCTCAAAAGTAGGGAAAATTGCAAAAATCTAAATTTTTTTGAAAAGAATCCAATAAATTCCTAAAAATATCTTAAGACACCTCCCATCAAAATAAAAAATTTATGGCAACCATATCTCAAATTTAAAATAAAAAGTGAAAAGTATCATAGTTGAGCTCCTTTTGAAGATTTTTTAATTCATTTTCCTTTAATTTAAGTGTAGTCACATATTATGTTCATTAATACCTTGCCTTAAATTAGTCATCTCCATTGTTTGTGAATGTCAACTTTATTTACTTCTTTTTGACACATTAATCATCTTTTATTTATTTTTTAAGAAAATAGCTAATGTATTCAACTTGTCTCTTTCATTCTTAAATCTCGCAAGTAAAAGATTAAGTTCATATTTGTTGACTCACTTTAGTTAAAATCTATGTACATGATTTTTATAAAAGATAAAACAATTAAAAGCTCAATATTATGCCCATGTATTTTCTGACTTCAAATCATTCTTGTAGGGCTTAACTTTTTCTAAATCCTCTCTATTTACATTATTTAATTTTATTTTTTTCATTCATTTTTCTTGATGTTAAGCAGATGTGAGCTTCACATTATCCTAAGCCAACCTAAGTAGGTAGCACTTCTTCATCATTTTTACGAGAATAATTCTATTAACTAAAGATATAAAAGTAACATAAGATTCATGAGCATTATAGTACATTATATAAAATTTCTTTTTTCTTTTGAATCATAAATAGAAATTTAACTGAAGATCCTCTCATTGATCACTAAGACTCCACAAGAATCCAAACACTTATGTCAACTTATATTTAAGAATTATGTCATGATGTTCACACATAAAAGTGACTTCAATCTTAAAATGATATGTACAAGTTTTAAAAACAATGAATTACAACATTAAGTAAAAGAAAATCAAATTGATATTCCCTCTCCTTGGTGTATTATTCTCTTTGTTAAGGTATCATTGACCACTAATTATGTTTTTTTCAACTTAAAATAAAATTAATTTTCAATATTTATTAAGAGTTGAACTAATAAAAAATAAGAACAAAGCTAATTACAGAATTAATCAAAAGCTACACTATTTTTTGTATTTTTTATCATATTCTTTTATTCAAAACCCATGAATTAAAAAGACATGAAAAACAAGATAAAATGCGATAAAAACTAAAAACTTGAATGTCCAAATGATCAAAAAAATTATTTCAATCACAAATAAGAATCTCTTTACTTAGAGATAACAAGTTTCTTAACTTTGCCTAGCTAATCTATCCTAAAAAAACTTAAGGTGGTCTTCCTTCCTCTTCCTAATTGATCATTCAAAGCTTAAAGATCAATCTTCTTATTCATCTTCTTCTCGTATACTTGGTAGAACAACTTAAGGGTAGTGTAAATAATGTGCTTCTTCTCATTCTTCTTTGATCTAAGTTTGAGAGGATAACTATTGAAATATTCTCTTCTAGTATGGGAATCAATATGAAATATGTGACATACACCCTCATACTAAAATGCAACATAGGAACTATTTCTCATCCAAAAAATAACTTTTCTCTTAGGTACTTGCATGAAGTCTATTCCCCGTCAGTTGTACATAAAAGTTTTAAGTCAGCCAACTTATTACTTGACACATGAGATAAAGCTATTACAATTGATGAAAGAAATAGAATGATTGAGATCCTATTGTTAAGCCTTTACCTGAAATACACAGTTTAAACTTATTGATACCTGAGCATTAGTATCCATTTTTCTGCTCTATGTTGTGACAATTAAGTGCAACTACAACTAAACCCTGGACGTTAAAGAGATGGACAAATAAAGAGATAGACAGACACCCAATGAAACCAGGTTGACCAGAGCTTGACTTATTGCAGAGTTCTCAGGAAGCTCATTAGGTTAAAAACTTATGAGATGAATAATGGCAGCTGAATTAAAATTTGAAACCAGGTTTGTTCTAAAATATATAGTTAGAATTTTTGCACAGAAACTTTCTAAAATACATGCTGTAGAAACTTTTTATTTATGGAAAGTATTTGAGAAAGTGTATTTATTCTAAATGTTTAAATGAAAACCTTTCTTTCAGATTTCAAAAAAATGATGGCATGTGTTCCATATATCCAGTTCTCTTCTTATGCATATTCAATCAGAAGGAAATTTTGAATTGACTTGTAGTATCAAATAGGCCATGTAAACCTAAAAACCTTGCAATACTGGTTTATAACTAGTAAAATAAAGAATGCAAAGGAAAATGTGGTTGGAAGGGGCTGCAATTTAATTGAAAGGAGCATTCAACTCACATGATCTTCAAAGTCAGGACTAGACAAATTGACTGATAAGTTTCTCATCAACAATAACACCTACCACAGACACCAAACAGATTCTCATTTGCTAAGTAATTCAAACAAAATTTGTCAATAAATTTAAAATAAGACATACCAATCATAGAGAAAATGCTAACAACACTAAAACATGTATCTGAATTCCTAAAAAGGCCACTAGAATTTTTACGGTGAATTAAATGGGCTAGAACCTCCTTTTAGTTTTTCTAGAGAATAAATTAACAAAGGCATGATGCATGTAAAAGGGCTGCCACTAAAAGGTCTAGTCATGTCCCCCTTTCATGGATCTCCACCAACCTTTGCCTCACATCACCAATCTTTGCCTTTAAACAAAGAAGGGTAAGGGCACCTTATTTGACAGCAGGAAAGGAAAAGGCTGATCTTCTGGTTAAAAGACAAGTACCACCATGGCACATTGATTAACATCTGAAAATCAAAAACAAAAAAAACCCACCCCATCCAATTAAAAACCCCATATTTTCCCCCAATTTCATCCACAATCCGCCAAAACCAAACCAGTCCGTGCTTACCACTCCCATTTCCCACAAGCGTTCCTTCTAATGAGTATTGCTGGATTATGTTCATTTTGGCCCAACTTTAGATAGAAACAAGTCTACATGAGCCTCAACCACACTCAAACAAGTACCACTCCAAAGATTCGGAAGCACAGCTTGCCAATCTCCCTGTGGAGGCCTCAGAAGACCAACAAGACGATCATGGGAAGATCAAAGCAACAAAAATCACTACATTCAGGAACATTAAAAGCTCCAAAACCAAAACAAAAAGGGGGGAAGCACCTATTGGACGAGTTTCGGAGACGACAGCTACAGCAAAAGGCCGGCACCACCGAACCCTAGTGCCGCACCCGATTTGTCTACCCCATTCCGCCGAACGAAGCGCTGAAATGCCACTGTGGCCTATCCACCCGCCACGGCCGACCGAAGCTGGAGAAGGGTGAGGAGTTCGAGGGCAGGGTGAGGAGGAGGGAGAAGATGAGTGGGAGGGGGATGGGGTAGAACATTTTTGCAGGAGGCAAATTGTGGCGGGGTGATAGGAATTGTGGCGGAGTAGAGGAATTGTGGCGGGGGAGAAGGGAGGGAAAGAGGGAAATTTCTGAGGGACGGGAGCAATGTTTTAAAACCCGGCCTGGACCCCGACCCGGATTAGTAGCCGGGCTGGGTTGACCCGGGTGATGATGTCATCATCAAAAAATAATTTAAATACACAATTGATAATACACCCATTTTTTTTGGCACAAACTAATTACAAGTTTACAACACTTTGAAATAAAAAAATATAGTGTTCACATGATTTAATAAGTCAGCAACAAAATTTAATTTAATAAGGGATCAAATTGGACTACAAAATACTTAAAACCTTTATAGTTTGTAAATTTAGATAATACAGAAATGTCGCCCAAAATATATAGTTAAGCTAAAACTTACAATGGCCGAAGGTATTGGACGTTGGGCAAGTTCTCCAACTGCTTAGATCGAGCTAGATCCCAAAAGGCTTCTTCTCCAATTGCTCAGATCGAGCTAGATCCCAGAAGAGAAAGCACGGAATGGATGAGATCGAGTACAAAATGGAACAGAACGGCAGCAGATTGTACTAACTACGTCGGGGGAAAAAAAATGCCACTGTACTAACTATGCCTGGGGAGAAAAAACTCGGGAGAAAAAAATGTCACTGTACTAACTACACCTGGGGAGAAAAAAATGTCACTGTAAGAGAGAAAAAACCATAGTTGTGAGGCAGATGGGGCAGAGCTGTAGAAGATAAAGAAAGGAATTGATGAGAAGAGATATGAGGGATTTTTACCGGAGATGGGTTTTCGACGGAGAGAGACATTTGCTGGAGACGGATTTTCACTAGAGAGGAAGCGCCGGCCCAAATCGCCAAAATTCCTCCTTTTCAAGCATTGGACTACAACTGTGCGATTTAATCAGCAGTGGAAACGCCGGAAGGACGGAATGCACATGAGTCACTGGACGGCTAGAGATCGCCTCTTTCCGTGGCGGCTGTGCCCCAATTTTCTCCGCCGGCCACCGAGCTTCCAGATCGCCAATCGTCGTCGCGCGATTCTAAAGTGAACAGTGAACCCTCGCCTTGCCCGACTCCGCGATTCTGAAGTGAACAGTAATCACCCGACGCCGCGACTCACCCCGCCCTAAAATTCAGAAATCGTTTTTTTTTTTTTTTGAAAAACCAGACCGGACCGGAGCGCCGGGTTTGCGGTTGAATCAGCCGGGTCAACCCAACCCGGATTTTTACTCGAACCAACCCATTTTTTGCACTGGGTCCGGTCGGACCGGCCGGTCCGGTTTTTAAAACACTGGACTGGAGAGGGAGGGGGAGGGGGAGGCTCGAAGGAGGAGGTAGAGACAGAGAGCAGATGAAAGGGTGGGGGGAAAGAGGGGCATGAGAGGGAGTGCATCGAAAATGTTGAGGGAAAGAAGGGCGGGCAGAGGGAGGGCAGGGAAAATGTGGAGGGAAAGAGGGGTGGGGTGGGGAAAAGGGGGAATCATTAGTGATGGCCAATTAAGGCCATCGCTCATAATCTTATAGCGACGGCCATTCAGACGGGCTGTCCTATGGCCATTCTTATTACCCGTCGCTGTTTTAGTCGCTATTTTTTAATTGCAAGCTGGAAAAATGAGCCAAAAGTATAATTTTGGGTCCTGAGCAACGGCTATAAGTAGCCGTTGCAGATTATGATTAATAGTGATGGCTGTAAGAGGTAGCCGTAGTAGAAAATCACTATTCGCAACGGCTCATCAAGCTGTAGATATTGTTGCATCATTGTTGATAGTTTTTCTTTTGTAGTGTTCCCTATGACCTTCTTCGAGTACCACCAAGAAGAGAGATAGACTTCAACATTGACCTACAACCAAGAGTAGGTCCCATATCTAAGGCAGTCTACCATATGATTCCTGTAGAACTAAAGAAATTAAAGAGTCAATTGTAAAAGTTACTAAATAAAGGATTTATCCGACCTAGTGTATCACCTTGGGGAGCTCTAGTCCTGTTTGTAAGGAAGAATGACAGGTCATTGCGACTATGCATAGATTATATGATGCTTAATTCTATAAACCATAAAGAATAAGTATTATTTACCTCGGATTGATGATTTGTGTGATCAGTTAGAAGAAGATAAAGTATTCTAAAAAATTGATTTGAGGTTGGGGTACCATCAATTGAGAATACGGGACAAAGATATATCAAAGACAACTTTTCGTACCTATTATGGCCACTATGAATTTTTAGTAATATTATTTGGATTAACAAATGCTCCTGCAGCTTTCCTAGATCTTATAAATCTAGTTGTTTTTACTCATTTGGATAAATTCATTATTGTTTTTGTTGATGACATTTTAGTTTATTTTACTAGTCTAGAAGAGCATCGAGAATACTTACATATTATTTTCAAACCTTGAGAGACCATCATCTATATGCTAAGTTGAGTAAGTGTGACTCTAACTAGTGCAGGTTGTTTTTATGGGTCACTTTTTTTCAAAGGATGGAGTATCAGTAGACCCAATCAAGATCAAAGATGTGATGAGGTGGGAAAGACCTAATACAATTATTGAAATTATAAGTTTTCTAGGTCTTGTTGGCTATTATCGAAGATTCATATAAGGATTTTCAAGTATAGCTTTGCCCTTGAAAAAGTTAACTAGGATAGGGGTAAATTTAATATCGAATGAGGAATGCAAGAATGGATTTCAAGAGTTAAAACGAAAGTTGACTACCTCTCCAGTCTTATCTTTACCGTATTGGAGCAGAGGATATGTAGTATATAGTAGTGATGCTTCTAGAATAGGTCTTGGATGCGTACTAATGCAAAATGAGAAAGTAATAGCTTATGCTTGAAGGCAACTAAAGATGCATGAAAGTAATTACCCCACTCATGATCTAGAATTAGTAGTAGTGGTTTTTGCCTTAAAAATGTGGAGGCACTACTTGTATGTAGAGAAGTTTGAAGGCTTTACAAATCACCAAAGCCTGAAGTACATATTCTCTCAAATTGAGCTTAACATGAGGTAAAGAAGAGAGATAGACTACATTAAGGATTATGATTTTTCTATCCAATACTACCCAGGAAAAGCAAATCTCGTGGCTGATGTATTGTGTTGCAAAGCAGTGGAAGGGTTACACAAATGCTGGCACATAAGTGGAAAATGATGGAAGAAGTGATAAACTTAAAACCTGGGCTCCAATCAGAAAACAAAAATTCTTTTGTGGCCAGCCTAAAGGTGAAATCATAGTTAGTTGAGTGCATTATAGAGGCTTAGAAAAAAAGACAAAGAAGTGCAAGCTTTATTATGACAGCCTAACTTCAACAAAGGTTCTGATGGAGGAGTAAGATTTTGAGAAAGATTAGTGGTTCCGGTAGTGCTCAAACTAAGGCAAGATCTGTTGTATGGAGCACATAAATCTTAGTACACCATTCATCCAGGAGGAACGAAGATGTATCAAGACCTGAAAAAGAACTTTTGGTGGAATGTGATGAAAAGAGACATAGGAGAGTATGTCTCTAAATGTTTAACTTGCTAGTAGGTTAAGTGGAAGTGGGATCACATTTTCAATGGATTTTACTTCAGGCCTGCCTAGAATATCACAATGTCATGAGATTATTTGGGTAATAGTGGATCAACTCACCAAAAGTGCACATTTTCTACCCCTAAGGAAGATGCAATCTTTAAATGTTTTGGCAAGGATGTATGTAAAGGAAATCGTGAGTCGACATGGAGTGCCATTATCGATAATCTTGGACCGGGACATTTGATTCACCTCTCAATTTTGGAATGAACTTCCAGAAGAGTTAGGTACTAATCTAAGATTTAGTACAACCTTCCACATGCAAATGGATGGTCAGTCGGAGAGGTTCATTTAGACGTTGAAAGATATGTTGCAGGTTTGTGTCGTGGATTGGAGGGGCAACTAGGATGAGCATCTGCTAGTGATTGAGTTTACCTATAATAATAGTTATCACACTAGCATAGGTATGACACCTTATGAAGCTCTCTATGGCCAACCATGTTGATCTCCGACTAGTTGGAGTGAAGTGGGATAACATAAGTTAGTGAAGTTGGAATTCATACAGCAATGTACCAATATGGTGAAGCTCATTAGAAATCGGTTGATGACAGCTCAATCGTCAAAAGAACTATGCTGACCGAAGAAGGAACAATCTCAACTTCTGTGTGGGTGATCAAGTACTCTTAAAAGTTTTTCCAACTAGGGAGTATGAGGTTTGGAATCAAAGGCAAACTAAGTCCTTGTTTTATAGGACTATTTGAGATTTTGGATAAGGTAGGACTAGTGGCTTATAGACTGGCCTTGCCCCCTCAGCTTGACATCATCTATAATGTGTTTCATGTATCCAAGCTCCATAAGTATGTGTACAACATTTCACATTTTCCACATCAGTTAATTGTTGCCCTAGAACCTGATTTATCCTTCAAAGAGAAACCGATCAAACTTTTGGATCGTAAGGAACAAATTATTCGCACAAAAAGGATCTCGTTGGTAAAGGCGTTATTTCAACACCACTCATTTTAGGAAGCAATGTGGGAATTAGAAAGTCAAATACAAAAGACATATAAAAAATTATTTGAGGATTGAAAGGTTCAATTTCGAGGACAAATTTTTTTTAGGAGGTAGAATGTAACAACCCTGAATTTTTGGTAAATTTTTTTAGCCTCTAATAAGCTAATTTTAGAGTTTTTAACAATTTTTATTTAGTTAAAGATTGTTACATTATAAAGTTTAATAAGATTGTGGTAGCACGCTTGAAGATGAGTATAACGGGTCTTAAACTGCTCAAATCAGCTACTAGGTTGAAAGTTACAGGCCTGGGAAATATGCAAAATGGCGGGACCCACTTGAAAAGTATGGGATAACCTACCTATGTAGGGTCTAGTATTGTAGGGATTGCAATACGAGTCTAATGGTACTAAAAATGCTTGAATCAAAGTCCAGGAGATAAAGCTATGCATGTTTAAAGTTTTTGGAATTTTTGAGAAAAATAATAAAAAGGGTAGATGATGCAAGTTGACACATGGCAAGCGCCAGCTGGGGTGACCAGCACACAGCTGCCCACAACTGCCCTATAAGGAACATGAGCCAATATAGTATGGGGTGGGCGCCCATAAATAACCTAAAAAGGGGGTAGTGCCAATTGTCGTATGATAAACAATGTTGTATGAGTATTTAGCCCAAGGCAAGAAATGAAGCCAACGCCAAGGGTTATTTTCCACAAAGCAACATAAATACTGCTCTAAACAATGATTCACAACTTCTATTTGCCCATCAGTCTGAGGATGATAAGCAGAACTCATATGAAGCTGTGTACCCTACAGAGTAAAAACTCTCGTCAAAAACAATGATATGGGGCATTCCATGGAGCTTGGCGACATCACAAACATATAGTTCAGCCATCTCCTTAGTAGTAAAGGGATGGCCTAATGGACTAAAGTGAGCATATTTAGAAAGCCAGTCCACCACAACTAGAATGAATGATTTACCTTGAACCCGGGGTAAAGCCTCGATAAAGTCCATCAACGCATCCTCCCAAATGCGCTATGGAATAGGGAGAGGCTGAAGTAATCCCGCTGGAGCAGTAGTAGAAGCTTTGGCACACTGACAAGTAGGACAAGCAGCCACATAATCATGAACATCCTTGTGAATGCCGCACCATAGAAAGCTTTGGCTCAATTGCTTATATGTTTGAAAAGTGCCCTTGTTTTCCTACCATGGGAGAGTCATGAAAGTGGGAGATGAGTTTAGTGTGCAAGTCAGGGTTGGAGGGAACCCAGAAACAACACTTCCAATAGAGTAAATCTCCCTGCAAAACAAAAGAGGGTGAGCTCAAGGGATCAGCCTGCAAGCAAGTCAGAAATGCACGTCTCCTTATAATCTGATATGCCTGTAGGAGATCTTGAAGTAATGGAAAAGGACCCGACATAGATAATGCTTAGATGGAGGCAAATGGGCAGGAAAGAGCATCGACAACCACATTTTCAGAGCCCATCTTATACACAAGCCCATAGTCATACCCCAGTAATTTGGAAATCCACCTTTGTTGCGCAGGAGTAGAAATCTGTTGTTCCAACAAATATTTAAGGGGTTGGTGATTAGTCCGAATAATAAAATGGTGCCCCAACAAGTATGGACTCCATTTGGTCACTGCATACACTATATCAAGCATCTCCAGTTCATAAGCAAAGAGGGAAAGAGACCGACCAGATAGAGCCTTATTGAAGAAGGCAAGGGGGTGGCCAGCTTGAAGTAAAACAACCGCTAACCTTGTCTCTGAAGCATCAGTCTCGATAATGAATGACTGAAATAATCTGGCAATGCTAGCACATGTAGAGGACATAGCTACCTTAAGAAAATCAAAGGCCTACTCAGCTGCGGGTGACCATTGAAAGGACCCCTTTTTGAGTAAAGCTGTTAAAGATGCTACAATGGAGCCATACTGGAACACAAAATGACGATAATAGTCTGTTAGTCCGAGAGAGTGAGCCAAATTCAAAGGAGTTAGTCTCTCCTTCCCCTGCCTCAGAGCCACAGTCTAAGACCACTTTCGATGGATCTTATATCCCTAGGGCACCTTTTCCTCAGTATCTTGACATGACCCCACCATTTAGAAAGAGCACAGCTAAGATGGATGATATTCTTGAGACTTTTAAACAAGTCAAAATTAATCTCCCCCTCTTAGATGCCATTAAGTAAGTCCCTGCTTATGCTAAGTTCCTCAAAGACCTAAGTACTCAAAAGCGTAAATCTTAGACCAATGTGTCTAAGAAGGTCTTTCTTACCGAGCAAGTTAGCTCTCTTTTGAAGTTTGACACCCCACCTAAGTATAAGGACCTTGGAGTGCCCACTATTTCTTATATCATAGGCAATCACTCCATTCATAGAGCCCTCCTTGACCTTGGTGCGAGTGTCAATCTACTCCCTTACTCGGTGTATGAGCAATTAGGGTTAGGTGAATTGCAGCCTACATCAATTACCTTGCAGTTAGCCGACCATTCTGTGCGTAAGCCTCGAGGAGTCATTGAGGATGTCTTAGTAAAAGTTGACCGGTTCTTCTTCCCTGTTGACTTTCTTGTCTTAGATATGGAACCTGTCTGCAATACCACACACCAAATCCCCGTCATTCTAAGTCGCCCCTTCCTTGCCACTACTAATGCTTGTATCAATTGTCAAACGGGAGTGATGGAGATATCCTTTGGGAATATGAATGTGAGGCTCAATGTGTTCCATGCATCTAACTAGCCACCTGTTGAGTGTGACTTTGAGTGCTTAAGGGTTGACCATTTAGATGACTTAGTCAATAAAGCCCTTCCCCTTACCTTAATGAGAGATGCTCTTAAAATGACTTTACTACACTCAGGGTTTGAGGAGTCCACTATTGATCCATCTTTGGAGGAGGCCCATAGCCAACTAGCGGTTGCTAGTGTTCCCGAGTCTTCCTCTTGGAAGCTCCAGGTAGAGCCCTTACCTATATCAACCTCCTCACCTCTTAAGCCCTCCATAGAGTCACCACCTAAGCTTGAATTGAAAAACTTACCCAGTTCTCTAAAATATGCCTTCTTAGGACCCAAGGACACTCTTCCAGTCATTATTTGCTCTAGTTTGACTAGTGACCAAGAGAGTAGATTGCTTATCGTCCTTGTCACACATAGGAGAGCCATAGGATGGACGGTAGCTGACCTTAGGGGAATTGCCCATCCAGTTGTATGCACAGGATCCACTTAGAGGAAAATGCCAAACCCTTGAGAGAAGGACAATGAAGGTTGAACCCTAACATGCGGGAGGTAGTCATGAAGGAGGTTAGATGCAAGTATCATATACCCTATCTCTGATAGTGAGTGGGTTAGTCCTACCCAGGTTGTTCCCAAGAAGTCTGGATTCACTGTTAAGTCAAATTCATCGGGAGAGTTAGTCCCTACTAGGGAAACCACAGGGTGGAGAGTGTATAGACTACCAGAAGCTGAATTCCATGACCCAAAAGGACCATTTTCCCTTGCCAGTAATTGACCAGATCTTAGAGTAACTAGCAGGTCAGGACTTCTATTGTTTTCTAGATGACTACTCAAGGTATAATTAGGTACCTGTGTTTCTGAGGGATCAGGAGAAGACCACCTTCACTTGTCTGTTTGGTACATTTGCTTATAGACGTATGCCATTTGGTTTGTGTAATGCTCCTGCTACATTTTAGCGCTGTATGATGTCCATATTTTCTGACATGATTGATAAATTTTTAGAAGTTTTTATGGATGATTTTTCTGTTTTTGGTGCTTTGTTTGATGAGTGTCTCCATAATTTATCTCTTGTGCTTAAATGTTGTGAGGAGACTAATTTGGTTTTGAGTTGGGAAAAGAGTCATTTTATGGTTCAAGAGGGCATTGTTTTAGGTCATATTGTTTCCAAACGTGGTATTGAAGTAGACAAGGCCAAAGTTGACCCTATAGCTATCCTACCTCCCCCCACTACAGTAAGACAGGTTCATTCCTTTCTTGGCCATGCCGGTTTCTATAGGCGATTCATCAAGGACTTTAGTAAGATTTCTCAGCCATTGTGTCATTTGTTGGCTCATGATATACCTTTTGATTTTGATGATGCTTGTATGAAATCTTTTACAAAGCTTCGTACACTCCTCTCTACCACCCCTATCATTCAGCCCCCTGACTACTCCCTACCCTTTGAGATTATGTGTGATGCCTCTGACTATGCTGTGGGTGTAGTCCTTGGCCAAAGAGTGAACAAAGTCCCCCATGTCATTTATTATGCTAGCAAGACCCTTTCTGATGCCCAATTGAATTATACCACAACAGAAAAGGAATTACTAGCTGTTGTCTATGCCCTTGATAAATTCCGATCGTACCTTTTAGGGTCCAAAATCATTATCTTTTCTGACCATGCAGCCTTACGCTACCTTCTTTCTAAGAAGGATACCAAGCCTAGGTTCATCCGATGGATTTTGCTCCTTCAAGAGTTCGATTATGAAATTAGAGACAAGAAGGGTGTTGAGAATGTAGTGGATGATCATTTGTCTAGGATCTTACTTGAGGAACCTTCCCACCCTGAGCCACTTCATGATTCTTTCCCCGATGAGCAACTCTTTGTTGTCTCTACCAATACACCCCCCCTAGTTTGCCCATATTGTTAATTATCTTGTTGTAGGTCGCATTCCCTCTAATTGGACTAAACATGACAAGGATTTATTCTTTTCTCATGTTAAGCACTATTATTGGGATGACCTTGATCTTTTTAAGTTTTGTTCTCACCAGATTATTCATCGATGTGTGCTTGATAGTGAATTCCATAGTATTCTCACATTTTGTCACTCTCACACGTGTGGCGGTCATTTTGGGGGAAAGAAAACAACTGCTAAGGTTCTTCAAAGTGGATTCTACTGGCCCACCTTGTTTAAGGATGCTCATGAGTTTTGTAAGTCTTGTGATAGATGTCAGCGACTAGGGGCCCTTTCTCGGAGAGACATGATGCCTCTCCAACACATCCTCATTGTAGAGATTTTTGATATTTGGGGAATCGATTTTATGGGACCATTCCCACCTTCCTTTGGCTACACTTACATTTTGGTCGCCGTCGATTATGTCTCCAAATGGATTGAAGCCATAGCGACGAAAACCAATGACCATAAGGTTGTGGTGGCATTTATCAAGGAACATATTTTTTGCTGATTTGGTACACCTAGAGCAATTATTAGTGATGGGGGTAGCCACTTTTGTAACCATTCTTTTGACTCTCTTCTTCGAAGATATTCTGTCACACATAAAGTTGCCACCCCCTACCATCCTCAGACCAGTGGTCAAGTAGAGGTGTCCAATCATGAGATTAAGAGAATCCTAGAGAAAACGGTGCGCCCTGATCGAAAAGATTGGTCCATGTGTTTTAATGATGCCTTATGGGCATATCGGACTGCATATAAAACCCCCATTGGCATGTCACTTACCTGTTGAGTTGGAGCACCGTGCTCTTTGGGCCATTAAATCATTTAATTTTGACATGGACAAAGCCGGTATCCACCGCAAACTCCAACTTAATGAATTGGAAGAGATGCGTCATGAAGCTTATGAGAGTACCAAATTATATAAACAAAGGACTAAGGCTTTACATGATTGCTTAATCCATCGAAAGTCCTTTGAACCTAACCAGAAAGTTTGGCTCTTTAATTCTAAATTACGCCTCTTTCCAGGTAAGCTTAGATCTCGCTGGGATGGCCCCTATGTTGTTACTTAGGTTTTCCCTCATGGAGCAATTGAAATATCTGACCCACGAGATAATCGAGTTTATAAAGTTAATAATCAGAGACTTAAGCTTGTCATTGAGAGAGATATTGAGAGGGGTGACATTGACTCCATTGATTTGATTGATCTATTAATACATTAAGGGAGTGCACACCGTCTCGCTAAAGATGATAAACTTAGCGCTACTAGGGAGGCAACCCTTGTTTTATTTGGTTTGTTTTTATGTTTATTTTCTCTTTTTTTTTCTTCTTCTAGTTTTAGTTAAATTTCTTTTATTTAATTCGTGTAGTGATTTTTTTGATTTAGTAGTTTAATTGATTAACTGGATTTTTATTTTTTTTCACCCAAAAAAAATGTGTTTAACCGTTCGATCTGGGTTACACCCGATCGATCAACCTGATCGACCGGTAAGTGTGCCATTTGAACGGTCGGGTCGTCACTTACAATGCGCGCGCTGGCCAGTTCGGTTCCGCCGTGTTTTCTGCCGCCGCGTCGTCTCCCCTTTCCACCGTCTTTCGTACCCTATCTAGCGAGCTTTTTGGTCCAAAAATCATCCCTCCTCTCTGATTTTTCGTGGAGAATCCATTTCTAGAGTCCATTTGAGTTGAATCATCCTCTATTTCACTCTGTTCCTCTGTTTCTCCGGTAAGCCCCAAATTCGATTTTTGAATTTTTCTTTCAATTTTTGACCAAATCAGGTGCAATTTTTTGTGAAAATTTGTTAGAAACGTCTTGGATACCTTAGATTGATAATTTGGTTCAATTTGATTGAATGATTAATGCATTATGTACGGTAGATTTTGGATTTTTCAGTCAGCCCTGTTTTTGTCGAAAATTCTAATTTTTGAGGCTTTAATGAATCAGTTTATATGTACTTGCTTTATGAAAGTTGCTCAATTTTTACTTGTACATATTATTTAATTTGGGACATTTTTGCTCATTTTTTTCTAGGGGTATTTTTGTAATTTGACATTATAGGGTTGTATGAAATTTTTTTTCCTCTATTTTTCGGTCGCTTCACCATCACTTTTAGCACTTCTTTTTGAGCTTTTTGCAGATCTATGGCGCATGGTTCTCATTCTAAAGCCCCGAAGAAGAGGAAGGGCGCCCCTTCTACTTTGCATGCTTCATCTTCTACTTCCGCCGCTACTGATCTACCTCTTCGTGCTATTGTTTACGAGCGACAGGTGGAGTTTGTCCCCACCATTAGTGCTGCCCAGTCATGGCTTATGGAGCGAGACGATTGGCACTCCTTTGTCTCAGAGATTGTAGCCCCTGATGCTCGCGTACATCATGAGTAGGTCCGATCTTTCTATGCATCCGCTTTTCTTAATGAGAGGGGATATATTGTCAGCACCATTGGAGATATTATGATCACTGTCACACTAGATCTCATAGCTACAGTGATGGGTCTCACGCACTCCAACTTCACCTATCCGTCTTTTGCTAACTTTGTTTTTCCTGATGAGTATACTATCACGGGAACTCTTATAGGGCAGGAGCGAGGCCCATCCCTCACATATGGATTGCCAGCTTCTCTCATGACTCGGGACTATCATTTTGCACATCTGATATTGGAGTATGACATATGGTTCTGCCGTCATGAGAAGGTTGACTACACCTTAGCTCGCCTTCTTTATGTTCTAGGTCGTGTGGAGCGGATTCACATCGATTTTCCCTCCTTTGTCTTCGCACGGATGGAACATATAGTCTCTGGACTAGTGGATGCTCGATTAGCTTTTCCTTTCCTTTTGGAGCGGATTTTTGTTCACTTTCAGTTGGATTTTCCTTCATATGCACCCACGAGCCGAGGTTTAGGGGTCATTTCCCAGGCGACCCTAAACCGTATGATCACACATTGTCCTCCTCCACCAGCATTAGTCGAGGAGAACATGGAGGAGCCAACCACAGAGGGTGTACCAGAGGTTGCAGCTGAGCAGCACATGCTAACGACTCTTTCCTTGAGATGGAGCATCGTCTTAGAGCACATATCGATTCTTCTCAGGCATAGCTTCAGACGAGGCTTACTGCACATATAGATGCTCAGATGACTGAGATGAGGGGACTTATACAGGGCTGGCTGATTTGATTCGTAGCCAATCAACTCCGGCAGATGCGGATGATAGTGACTAGAGTTCTACTACTGCAGATGATTCTGATATTTTGCTATGCAAGGGCTACTTTTCTCTTTTCTTATCTTTTCTTTTCTTTGGTTTTTTGTTGTTGTTATCTCTTTTTTGGGAGCTTGGTATTTTAGGTTTGGGAAATTGCTCTTGATATGTATGTTTCTCTTGTTTTCTCCAATCCTATGTACCTCATTTTCAGATTAGTGGATTAGTTATGCTTTTAGGTGATATCTTTCTTCCCCTCTCTTACTTATTCTTGTCATTGTAGTATATACATTCTTTTACATTGAGGACAATATTTAGTTTAGGTTTGGGGGTGTAGAAAGATATTTTTCTTTCTTATTTTTCTTTTAGGATGTTTTAGAGTATTTTTTTCATTTTTTACTTTTGTTTTTTTTCTTTTATGTGGTTTTCTTTTAAAAGCATATGTTTGTTTTTAAAGAGATCAATTTCATGAAGAAAGTTCAAGTAATTAATTAATTGATGAAAATGATTGAGTGAGTAATTTCTATTTTATTTTCTTTATCTTAGATAATTGTGCTTATATTTTTAAATCACATTTCATACACTTGAAACTTTTAGGAATATAATTTTATAATTTATTACTTGTAATCTTAGTGGGATCTCTTTAACTGTGTATATTTTTGAAAACTTGACAATTGAGTAATTTTTAATGTTTTATGATAGATCTTTATGCTTGGCTATTATTTGAAAAAAAAATGGGATAAGAGTGTAATGAAAAAAAAGGATGATGAAAAAAAAATTAAAAAAAAGAAAAAAATAAATTGATTGAAAAAAAAATGATGAAAACAAAGTGAAGGTTTGTTTATCTTTTCACTGAGTAACCGGGCCTTGTGCCTAGGCAAGTATAAGGGATCGCGTCAAAAGGTGAAAAGTTGGGATAAATTTTTTTATGACTTACTTGGTTCTGTAGCCTTTATAGTTTGAGTTATTAAGCCTAAGGGGTGTTTCAACATCTAGTGCCTTGAGCCAATTGGATTAGGGACACTGGCCTAACGCTTGTTACATGGACTATTTAGAAAGTTTAATAGAACTAAGTATTGCACAAGTCATATTTTGAGGTATATTATGCTCTTATTCCCTGAATTTAATTAAAATTTGAAGGCTATTACATGAAGGTTTATTATGAGATGTTAAAGATGAAAAATTGTCATTGTTATATTTTTGAGTTAGTGAACTTTAATGAGCTTGGTTAATGGGTCACATTGGATATGCTTATTAATAGATAGTGAAATTGTATGACTACAAAGTTTCTACACTTTATGTTTTTGAAATGTATATATGTAGTTGCACAATTAGTTCTATGATAAGGTTATAGAATGGATGATTCCTTACTTGAAAGTGATCAAATCTATATTATTTACTTGTTTCAAGTATTTGTGGTTGGTTCTTTTTAAAAATAGTTGTGTGTTTTTAAGAGAAGATTATTTTTAGAATTTTTGTTTTCTTGTTTGGTTTTATTTCTTTTCTTAGGTTTAGATGTTTGTGGGTATCATTATTGCAAACCCTCACGAGACACAACTCGTCCAACTAGGGACACCTAGGGGTTTAAAGGCTTGTTGCATACGCTAAATGTAATCGTGATTCCCTACGAAAGTGGCATTTATTTTTTTTAGATTAGTTGTTTTGTTTTGTTTTGCTCGAGGACTAACAAAATATAGGTTTGGGGGTATTTGATAAGTATAATTTATACGTTATCTTACCCTTAATTATTTTACTGTCTAGTCTTATTTAAGAGTTAATATAGGTTAAATAATTAAAAATTAAATTTAATTAGGTTAGGAAAAGCTTCTATGATAATTTGAATTAAATTGGCTTATTTTGCAGATTCTTCATTAGCGTTCGAACGGGGTCACTTACCATTCGATCGGCTAAACGTGATTTGGAAGAAATATAGTTCTAGCGTTCAAACGGGATAAAGCGTAGTTTCCTTCCTTTTCATATTGGACTCCTTTCTACGGTTCTTATGCCTATATAAAGACATATTTGGCTCGAAATTGGGGTTAGCAAGTAGATTTTCTAAAGAGAAGAAGGAAGAAGAAGATGGAGAAAAACTCAAAGCTTTCAATGGAGATTCAAGTACTTTCTTCTACCATGGAAGGCTAGACTTTTCTTTTACTTAAGAGTTGATGAAGCTATATACAAGTTTTAGTTTCTTTTCTTTTTAATTTAGATCTCAGTTGTGAATTATGACAATTGTATGATAAGGATTTCCTTTTTAATGGAAGAGCTTTTTATGTTTATTCAAATCTATGTTGATTTATCGTCTTGTAGATGATAGATTGATGTGGTTTTGATATTTGTATCAATTCTAATTTCTATGATTTAGATGAGATGGTCATACAATAGTTTTAATGTTCAGATAATTAATGACTTAGATGAGTTATATTAAGATTAGACGAGTCATGCCTATAGCTAGTTTAGTGTAGATGATTCGTGCTATTGTCGAAGATAGTTCATGCCATGGAATTTAATTAATGATTCTTTCTGAAGTAATTCTAGCTTGTAGCTGAGAATACTTGTTCATATTCACACTAGATTTAGATTAAAAGTGAAGGAATTGTTATGGTTCTATAGTGGATTCGATATCCTAAGTAAATTCTATCATATTAATCTCTTGTTTTTAAACTAGTTGGTTCTTTTCTTTTGCTTAATTTAAGTTTAAGTTCTTTCTAGTTTTTAATCAGCAAATTCCTATTTAGATTTAGTAATAATTCATCCGTCCCTGAGGTTCGACAACCCTTAAATACTCATCCTAGTACAATTACCTTGTACACTTGCAAATGGTTTATTTTAAACGATCATGCATTCTGATCTGATGATATCCGGAGCGTAGGTCAAGCTACGAAAAGAATGTAACAAACCCCAATATAATGAGGAGATCCTCAATAATAGGAATCAAGAATTTGTCCTTGAGGGTGGAAGCATTTAGAGCACGATAATCAGCTGGTAATTTATCCCGGGTGAATACATTGTGTTGTACAAGATATAAGAGAAACCTTGATGAGAATACTGGAAGAAAGAGCCCAAATTCAGCGCGGAGTATGGGTGCCAGATGGTGAACCCTGAATACGAACCCACTGCCCAGTGTACTGAAAAGTTCATAAGTATCTAGCAAAAACTACAAGTGACATCACCGACTTCCCAAAGCCATTGGACGCCCAAGACGTTGTCAGCCCCTTTAGTAGGAAGGAGGTAGAGGTCCATAGCAAAGAGTTGACCTTGGATCTATAACTCAGCTCGTGAACATATACCCTTGCTATGAAGATGTTTACCATCCCCAATAAGCACATAAAAATGAGAACACTCAGAAATACAACATCCAAGATGTTGGGCCACCTGATCATTAATAAAGTTGTGTGTGCTACCGCTATCAATAAGAATGGCCACTTTCTACTGCTTTAGCAAACCCTGAACCCGCATGGTCTGAGGAATATAAGTCCCAAAGAAGGAAAGTAAGAAAATTTCAAAAAGTGCATCGGAATGCTTTGGGGATTGTTTAGAAGAAGGCCAATCACACATGTCACCCCAGGACTCCTCCAAAATCAAGGTTGTGGGAGGAGTTTTTAAACAGTGACCCGGTGCAAACCATTCATCATAGTTGAAACACAATCCTTTCGATCGTCGATCCTCCATTTGTGCATGAGAAAGGCGGCGAAAGGAAACTGTAGTGCCTGGAATAGTGCCCCTATCTGTCGGCCACAAAAGGGGCCATTAGAGGAAACCCCCCCCCCGCCCCCTTCCCCCCCCCCACCCCATAGTGGGCGAGAGGTAGCTGAACCCTTGGCTCGAGTGGTCCTTTGCTAGTGGGATAACTTCTCTTCTTGGATTTGGGCATGTCGAATGATATCCTGCATCATGGAGCACTCGAAATGGTGGATCTCATTAGCTATCTCTGGTTTCAGGCCTCTATGAATAGTGCCACTCAAAGCCTATGGAGTACAATGTGGGAGGCGTGTGGCCACTCACATAAACTCTGTTTGATATGCCTAGACAGCGGTAGTTTGAGTCAATCCAGACAAGATCTCATTCAAATATGCAACGTTATTAGCCCCAAATTGCACGCACAATTCTTCAGTTAATTTCTGCCATGCAGCATGAGGGTCCTCTCGCTCAAAATACGAGAACCAAACTAAGGCATCCCCTTCGAGATGAAAGGCAACAATTTCACAATTTTTCCACATCGGCCATAGTACCCTGAGATGCAAAATTATTTTCCACACAATAAACACAATTGATGGGATTGTCCTCACCAGTATATTTTGGAAACTGCATTCGGGTGAGCCTTGGTTCCGCTTGGCATGCCAAGCCTATAAATGGGCTAAACACGCCATTCTCTTCTACACATTGAGAAACTTCTCTCCCTCATTTCTCCCTAGTTTGGAGTCCGAATCATAAGACTCAAGAGTCGTTTCCAGTAAAATTGATTGCTTCAAACGCAGTGGTGCAGTCAGTTTTTTTGTTTGAGACCTTTTCAATTTTGAATTTTGTACTTCAAATTCGAGGTCTTAAACTCTAGCTTATGCTTTGCTCGTATCATTGAAATTTTATGTACTATTTTTACTCCATTATGCCGATTTGCTTGAGTTTTTCAGAAAAATGTTATCCATGTGTTTGTTTACATACCCTGATTTGTGTCATGATACGTACATTTTCTGGATAATTCTAGGGTTAAACTTAGAATTGTCATATTTTATCTAGATACCTATTGAGAAAAATAATTGATATGGCACGCGCATGGGTGTGCAGCATCATGGGAAAGCTCCTTATTTATTGAGCTTATTGTTGCCCCATGAGCGTTGGGAGGAACGTTGTTCAATATCATGGCTTTGGATTTATCATCATCAGATGAATTGGTGTTTTTTTGAAATTATTTCTAAATTCGTTTATGTAATAAATTCTATTTTAGCAAAAACTATTACTCTCATTAGTTTTCTACTAAGCATTAAATTAGATTTTAATTCCTCTTGCTAAGTATAAACATATTCACCCACCCCCAGATTATGCAGGAATTACAACTAGAATAGAGATAGGAGAAAAAAAGTTATCCAAACAATTTAAGTGGTTGATGCTTTAGATATAATCTTGGTAATTATTTTGTGACCAGTGTGTAAAGGCATGATATGCCTCAATTTTGTATAACTATCTGCTCTGCACACAGTGATCATAGGCATGTAATTAAATTTTACTATGTTTCATTAACTTGATATAATATTTTGGTTGTGCAATTACTCTGATGTTTAGTTTTGTTTCATAATATATCCTATTTCGTGTGTTATATGCATCGACGGTCGTCATGTTCGGTCACATGGATATAATTTACACGTGTCGGGCGAAGTTATGTTATATATATATATATATATATATAATATGGCAGTTGTCACATTATTACAAGAGTCCTAATAATTAAAAGGCATCCTAATATCCATAACATAACTCTCCTCCTCAGAAGGGTTAGGCCAAAAGCATGTCAAAGAAAGACAAAAATGACACAAGCTGATGTTTTTGCCCTTCTTATGGCAACCCTGATTTCGGTACGTTCTTTTAATCAATAATATAATTTTAATATATGATTTTGATATAGAGTATTATTTTGGAGTCAGTACCTAAAGAGTTGTGGTAGAAGTCTAAAAGGTGATCATAACAACTTCCAAATCATTTAAATCAGACATTAGGGTTGTAGTTATTAATCGTGGGAAACGTGCTTCATAGGCGGGACCCATGGTAAAAATACGGTAAAACATATCCTTGTGTGCTCTTGTTTCGAAGGGCTCGTTGATACGAGTCCATCGGTATGAAGAATGTGTCATTTTGATTTATGGTTAAAAAGTTGTGTCCGTTTTAATTTTGAAAATGAAAAAGAAAAAATAATAATATTTTTGGATCAGCTCATGCAAGCATTCCATCAGCCGACGTAGCCGCGATGTGGCGCCGCACCGCGGTACCATGGTGCGACGTCACACGGCTCGATCACGCGATGTGGCATCGCTCGGTTTAACCGCGCGATGCTCGGTTTAACCGCGCGATGCTCGGTCTGCACTTCAGGCCCGAGTAATGCAGGCCATCTACGCAACACACGGAACCCGTGTGTCAGGTCCCGTAGTACCGCGCGAACACATTGCACCACGTGCAACTCCGCTTGGTGAAGCCATGCAGCGCGCAGTGCCACCGTGCGATGTACGGTCCGCTTTTACTATTTATACCCTTCAGTTTTTCACCATTCTCATTCCACCATGTGTTACGTGTTAAAACATTTGACCTTCCATTCTAAGTCATTTTAAGTCCGATTCGAGTAATTCAAAAGACATTTCTTGCTAAATCGACGGTGCCAGACACTGTGGCAGGGCCATTTTTTCCATTTCAGCTCTCTACAACTACGAATTTTCTACCCCAAATCTAAGGTAGGGGGTCTTAAACTCTAGCTTATGCTCTGCTCGTATGCTTAATTTTTGATGTATCATTTTCATTCAGTTATGCTTATTTGCTTAAGTTTTTAGAAGCATTGCTATACGTATGCCATATTTTATCTACACGGAATTACGATACAATATGTGTATTTTCTGGGATTATACCTAGAATTATATTTTGTCTAGATACCTACCGAGGAAATTATCTGTATTTGGCGCACACATATAGGTTTGGAGTGTCATGGGAAAGCTCCTACCTTCTGAGCTTCCTATTGCCCCATGAGCATCGGGAGGAACGCCATTCAGTGTCACGGCTCTGGATTTATCATTATCGAATGAACCGTTGTTTTTCCAGAATTATTTCTGAAATTGTTTATGTAATACATTCTGTTTAGCAAAAAATATTACTGTTATAAGTACTTTTACTTAGTATTAAATTAGATTTTAATTCCACCTACTGAGTATAAAAATACTCACCTACCTGTAGACTCTGCAGGTAGTGAATCAACCCAGAGGTGTCAGCTGAGGAATTTTTCGCTTAGTTTCCTGGGATGTTTTTGTTAAATTCTGTAATAATATAACTTTTATGTAAAGGCTTGTTAAGTCTATATATTTGTAATATAACTGCCCTACAACCAGTATGTTTGGACTATGTCCTAATTTGCTAATGTGTTATTAAAATTATATGTTATGTAAAATCTTGGTTGTGCGTGAACTCCAGCTAGTTATAAATTGTTATATTTTATGTGTTGTTATTTTTCTTTGATTCATGCTAACGGCTGTCACGTTCAATTCTACGTAATATATAACACGTGCCATGCAAAATAATAATTATGCATATTATGTCATATATTATTTAATGACGGTCGACACATTTGGTATCGGAGCTCTTGACTCCACTGTTAGTAGAGCAGTCATTTTTATTAAACACATAAATACCGTAATATTTATATTCGACATTTTTCTGATGCTATGCTATGTTTTGTTTTGAAATGATAATTCAGTTAATGGGAAAATAAAAAATGAAACTCATTTCAGGCTCTTTATATCATATGTATGCCCGAAAACCACCACTACCACCAAGAAAAGATAAGAAGAGTTGTAGTATGGCAGAGTCGTCTGATATTTCAGAAATTATTGTTGTCCTTCCCCAAAGTAGTGATGAAGTTCAGGTAATAGTTAATGTTCCCGACATGCCTCTCTCAATAGGAGAATTAGATGAATAATAAATATTTTCGACTCAACCATCAAAGTTGAGGACGCCGAAGAGGAAGAACCATTAGAGGACGACCCGTTGAAGGATGACCCATTGGAGGAGGACCCGTTAGAGGAAGACCTATTGGAGGAAGACCTGTTAGAGGATGACCTATTGGAGGAGGACCCATTAGAGGCAGATCCAGTGGATGATGAGTATTTCTGGAGAGAAATGTTAATTGATGTCCCAGATGAGGGAAAGATAGAAAATATGGGTGAAGAAGAGGATGGAAAACCCGAGAAGGGATGAATGGATGGAAAACCTGGGTAGGGAAGTGAGGATGGAGAACCTGGGAGAGGGTGAGGGGATAAATAACCTTGTGAGGGACTTTGATTTAAATATCCTACCCCCGTAAGCGGAAGAAGCAGAAGTTGAGAGTGCACGTTGGGGGGATAGGGCAAGGGAATAGTGTGGTACACAAACCAACTGTTAGAAATTTGTATACTGTGCAAACAAAGGGGGCTTTATTACTGCCAATGCCCTTGGTACAGAGAGCATATGCCTGAACTATGCCTTATCTGTGAGCAGGATGGGCATTGCTTCTTCCAATGCCCATTTAGAAAAATCTTCCCTTAAACATCTCTCTCAAAATTTGAATGTGTGTTTGTGTTTAGTTGAGACTTTTTAATAGTTGCTTTGTCAAGTGTAGTTGATACACTTCTCTTGTCTGATGTAAATAGAGTCTTTTGGCTTTGACAAGTGTATTAGATACACTTCTTTTGTATGATGTAAATATGGAAATGGTTATAAATATATACTTCTAGTTTACAAAAATTTCTTGTGAATTTAAAGTTGTTACAATCTGCTAGCCCAAAAATGTCTTCTGACAAGGAGGTACAATTGTCTGACAATTCTGCCCAAGCCAAGAATGCTGCTCAAGATGCGGCAACACTTGAAAATCATATGGACAATTTTCTTGACCTAATGATTCAAAGGATGACTCAGCATTTGTAGACTCAAGGGTTCCAACCCAGCCCTAACCACTTCAGTAACTCTAGGGAACTGACTAAAAATAGTCATAATGAGAAGGATAACTTGTTTGAGCGATTTAAGGAAATTTCTCTGGAATTTTCTGGAGAAGATGGACTAGACGCTGCTGAGAAGTGGATGTTCGAAGTTGAAAGGATATTTAAGGCTTTGAAAGTCCTAGAAGATAGGAAAGTGGACATGGCCACTTTCGCTATGATAGGAGAGGCGGCTTTCTGGTGGCCATCAGTTGAGTGGAATTTCTTCCCGAATAAAGGAAATATCAAATGGGAAGAATTTAGAGGTGTTGTACAACAAATATTTCCTTCCTAGTGTTCAAGAAAAGTAAGAGAAAGAATTTTTGGATCTCCAACAAGGTAATATGACAGTCTTTCGGTACAAAAATAAATTTGTTCAAGTACAATGTTTCGCTCCTAAAATTTGCTCCATGGAGTTAAAGAAAGCCCAAAAATTTGTTAGAGGATTAAACAATAGACTCCATAGTTGAATAGTAGGATTTCAACCTACTACTTTGACCAACGCTGTGGAATTGGCTTCACTGCTGGAGCAAGAATATTAGGAATTCTTGGCTGAGAAAAAAGATCGCAGACCAGGTAGCAGGATGGAAGATCGGAAAAGAAAAATGACGGCCCCTAACCAGTTCAATAATCAAAAATTTTAAAGGACCTTTGGACCACTCCCCCAAAACCAAAGAGAGAAGAAGTTAGAAAAGTGCTCCAAATGCAATCGATTTCATCCACTAGGGATCTGTTATCTCTTTGAAAGACGATGAATGGCATGTTGAGACCCTGGACACAAAATCAAAGAATGCCCTAAAAAGAAGATCAAAGAAGAAATCAAGCTGGAGCAAATGCAAAAGGCTCAAGGGCGAGTGTATGCTATTACTACAGAAGAAGCTCAAACTTCACCAGGAGTTATACAAGGTACACTTCTAATTCTGGATAAAGTTGCTAAGGTTTTAATAGATCCAGGATTGACGCATTCTTTTATATCTTATGACTTTGCTTTAAGTATAGATTATCCAGTTATGGAACTAGGATATATCCTATAAGTGCCAACTAGTGTAGGAAAAACTTTTATAGTTCAAAACGTTTTGCAAGATGTGTCCATGTCATTAGAAAACCAAAAATGGAAGGTAACCTGATACTCTTACGTATGACCGACTATGATGTCATATTAAGAATGGATTGGTTAGCAGACAATGAAGCATTAGTAGAATGTAAGAAGAAGAAAGTCATGTTCAATAAACAAGGAGATGAAAAATTTAGCTTTCATGAAAACAGAGATCCTTCAGGGGCATGTATAATTTTCGTTGTGAAAGCACAACAATTGATATCTAAAGGATGTTAAGCATACCTTGCTAGTGTATTTTTGGAAGAGTCATCATCTTCTAAGATAGAAAATATTGAAGTGATAAGGGATTTCCCAGATGTAGTTCCTAACGATCTTCCTGGGGTACCACCAAAGAGAGAGATAGACTTTAATATTGACTTACTACCAGAAAAAGAACCTATCTCTAAGGCACCCTATCGAATGGCTCCTATAGAATTAAAAGAATTAAACAGTCTTCCAAGAAATATTAAATAAAGGATTCATCAGACCAAACGTCTCACCCTAAGGAGCTCCAGTCCTTTTTGTCAGAAAAAAAGATGGATCTTTGAGACTATGCATAGACTATAGGATGCTTAACTCAATAACTATCAAGAATAAGTATCCTTTACCCCGGATAGATGACCTGTTTGATCAATTACAAGAAGCAAAAGTATTCTCAAAAATAGATTTAAGGTCTGGATACCACCAGCTGAGAATACGGGATGAAGATATTCCAAAAATAGCATTTCGTACCCGATATGGCCACTATGAATTTTTAATGATGCCATTCGGATTGAGGAATGCTCCTGTAGCATTCATGGATCTTATGAACTGAGTTTTTTGACCTTATTTGGATAAATTCGTGATTGTTTTTGTTGATGACATAATAGTCTATTCTTCCACTCCCGAAGAACATCAAGCACACTTACAAATAGTTCTTCAAACCCTAAGAGACCATCAACAAAAATACTATTTTATTTGTTTAGAACATTATTTTTTTTTTGGTTTTCTATTTGAAGATGTTCTGTGAATAATAGTATTTTTGAAGTCATGAACTAAGGTTATGTAAATAAAAATAGAAGTAACAGTTATTGATTTTTTATCCAAACAAACCAATGGAGTAATTATATGTAGGTCGTCCGTTTTGATACACAACTAATGTGCCAATCGTCTTCATAATAACACGCATTGAAGTGCATTATTTGGTAGGACAAATGATATGATATACTATTTGTTGTTTATAAGATAAAATCACCTAAGCGACTATCATCATATCGATAAGACGATATGCTGATGTATTCTTCTAATCGCATTTACTGGGACATGAAATTGGTACATATCATTTGATTAAATTCACGACAACATAAACGACCATGTGTCTCCAAGTATATACGATACTTAAATTCCTAAGCAATCAATTCCCGAAGAGTAATTCCCAAAGAATCAGCTCAATTTTCAGAGTTTCAATAACTTCCATATCGTTATCTTTGTTTTTGTTAAAAAAGGATGTTATGTGAATATTAGTATTTGTTGATGTAATGGACCGACGTTATATAATGAACAATATTAGTTATAAATTTATTTGTCCGCATCATAATATTACTTATCTTATTTCATTTTTTATTCCCAAATGGTTTGTGAATATTGGTATTTCTCATAACACGACCTAAGCTACTATCGTGAGATCGATAATACGATGGCCACAAAGTTATTTGGAAAAAAAATGCATCATTGGTTTAGATAAACGACATCAGTAGATATCATTTTGTTGAGTATACGACAGCATCCTTGGCCATACGTGTAACTCATGATCTTATTATAACTACGTTAGATATATTAGGCGTATGTTCGGTCACACGAAAGATATATTGGTCGTATGTTCGAACACAAGAAAGGATGGCAAGCTCACCATACCTCATGGTTCAGCCCGAACCTTCGTGTGCGGCCCAAACCTGCTCGTTTGGGCTGCCGAGCCTATCAGTTTGGGGTCGATAGAACATTCTCGTGCGGCCGAACCATCAGGTTCAGGCCACCTAGCCTGTTAGTTCGGTGTCATATGAACCTTCTTGATCTTGGATCACTATATATTAGGGTTAGGGTTCAGGCTCGGCTACCTTGTGTTTGGCGCCAAGACAGATCATAGACACACTCATGTTATTCGCGGAGATGGGTCATTTAGGAGACTGCTTTAGCGGCGGCTGGTGAATCGCCCCTTCAACGAATATGGGCCTCACCTATATCCAATGAAGGGCATGATTCACTAGACGGCGATATATCAATGTCTCGAATGATCCATCGCATTCTCGATATATCGGTAATTAACAAGTTATTTGGTTTTTTGTTTGAAACTGTTCTGTGACCAACCTCTATCATGAGATCGATAATACAATGACCACAAAGTTATTCAAAAAAAAATGCATCGTCGGTTTGGAAAAATGACATCGGTAGATATCGTTTGTTTGATTACATGGCATCATCATTGACAATGCGTCTCCAAGTATTAATGCTACGATTGTATTCTTACTAACAATCAACCGTAGTAGATGGCATGTATGCGATAACATGACCTAAGCAGTTATCGTGAGAACTATTATACGATATGTTGAATTTTTCTTCCTTTTTGCTCTTTCTGTGACACAACATTGGCACATATCATTTGATCGAATAGACGCCACATTGCTGAACGAGACTTTGTGTAAAAACAAACATGTTAAGAACATGTATTTCTGTTGCAATGGATAATTACAGAATAGGGGGTCGAAAAAAACAAATTTGTCAGTCAATTGTGTCATGAAGTCTAATTTCTAATTACAATTCATTTGCGTCCGAAACAAATTCCTCGTCGATTCGGGCCTGAAGAATAGCAGCGTAGATCTTGTGGCCTGACCAAGTATATTATCTTGAGTTGTCTAAAATCAGGCTGAAGGACGCCCCCTTCCAGCTTCGCTACATAGTACATAAGGTACAAACCACAATCTCTATTTGTTTCTTGGTACGGGCATTTGTTGATCTTAGTCATTGGCCACTGCCTTGTACCCTTTATCTTAAGGACCTTCTCCATTCCATTTGCAACATGTTTCTTGACATTGTCTACCACTGCAAAGTCGTGACCATGGTCACCTTTTAGAGGATTGTTACATCTAAATCGCTTTTCCCTGCAGCGAACAATAAGCAAGAGAAAGTGGCCCGTGATGTTGAAAGGAATGAAACCGCTCTTCGTGTTAACATTCAGGCCTCTCAACAATAAGCCAATGAGTTTGCCCTCTTCTCCGCCGGCCCTTCGGCTATGCCAACGTTAAAATGGTGCTGAATGGTGAACTTGCAGAAAAAATTGCGTTCATCAAGAAGTTGGAAGAAGACGTCTATGACCTACAACAAACCAAATGTGTTAGTCATGACATGATAGTCGACAAATAACACGACGAATTTACAAGTAGTGTATTAACCAACACGCTATTTCTACTTCAACCATAGAGATGAAAATTAGCGTATTATGAAAACAACTATATGAGCACAGATCGTGTTATCGATAAACTGATAGATAACTATTCAATTTTGTCAGTTATGCAATCGTGTGTGTAATAACATGATAGAGTTTAAAACGTATGAGCAATGAAATGATATTACCTCATTCGTTATGCACTCCTGCTTTAACAAAGATAGGTAGTCGGTGTAGAGGAGAGTTTCTATGTGCCATGACTTGTATGGGTTAGACAACAATTCCATGATAATGTCCTTATCTACCTCCTTCCAAAGCTCCATGTGGAACACCAACTTTGTTTCAAGATAGTCCTTTGGCCGCAAACTGAGCTCCTCATCATTCGCAGTATCCTCCTTATTCGTCTTCTTCACAGTATCCTCTTCAACCTCAATAGCATTGTGGATACTCTCCAGTACTTCCTCATCAACTGGAGGAGTATCCAATAAAGGGCTACCGCTGGAGCTAGCGGTTGAGCCAGCTGGTTTCGGGGTGGGAGACTTTGGATGTGCCGGATGGCTAATGTGCGGGCCAGGTATTGATGACAGAGGAACTTCGTCACCAGGTTTTGTATTCTGGGAAATGTGTCCAAACATGGCTAACTTTTCATCAACACAGCTGCTGAAATGCCTCGGCTTCTTAAAGCCTTGAGTAAAGACTTTCTTGATTGCCTCCTCACCTTGAGCAAGTGGTTCAATGGCGGTGGACCTCGACTTACGAGGCACAGGAGGTAAGAAGGGAGTGCCAGAACCAGCTTTCCGCTTGAATCTTTGTTTAATTGCTTGTTTCAGAACTACTCCTTTATTTGTGCGTTCCCCTCCTGTATTTGCTTCTTGGGGTGCTTCCAGTCCCTCTAGGGGTTGTTTCGGTTCCTCTACCTCTAGGGGAAGGTCCGGTTTTACGACCTCCTCGGGTTGTTCTGGTGTCTCTATCTCTTGGGGAAGGTCAGGTTTCACGACCTTCCGAGGTTGTTGTTCAACCTCCCGGTGTTGTTCCATGACCTCTCGGGGTTGTTCTAGGAATTCTGCATTTAGTTTAGTTAAAAATCTAGTTATCACGGTCCTTTGCAACTTTGGACCAGTCTTCTTCTTCATTTTGGAGGCAGCTTGCGGTTGCCTCTTCTCTACATTTAAGAAGTAAGCATTCGCATTAGTAAATAAATGATGTGCATGCCAATCATCTTTTACCTTACACAATGAAACTCCATATCGTATTGATGGGAAAACAAAAAAAGGACTAATTGTGTTAACGATCACACGACCACAACCAGATGGTTTTCTTAACAAACGTTTGGTTCAATGATCATGTGATTGATCACACGACCTTAACGAAATCATATTTCTTAATGCATGACTATTTAGGCTATCGTGTACTCGATTACATGAATATCCCCATACGAAACACGATACATTAAAATGTTGTACTTACTCAAAATGAATCCCACGTCCACCAGCTGAGGGACAGGTTCTGGTTGATCTTCATGGGTAGATGGTTGGCTAGCTTCTCTGGATTTTGAAGCTCTTGACTTGATACAAATCGACGGCGATCCTTCGGTTCTTGGAGGAGGGGTTGATGCATGACGGATTTCCAGTTGAAGCTGTTCTGTCTTCAGTTCCTCAGGGGGTTGCATATGTCCCATGAGGCTAGCTGCCACCTCCAGATCGTTCTTAACACACTGGAGTGCAGCTTCAACTCGCTCCGTGTTCCATCCTCGATCACCGTAGAGAACAACATTCTCCAACACAACATCACAAATTCTAGTCGTGACATCAACTGGCAAGATGAATGATTCAATGATGTCTTGGCCGGAATGTACATGCCCCAACGTCTCATCGTGGAGGGCGTGGACATGTCTCATTGCTCGGAAAGTCTGCATACACGCCTTCTTAGCTTTCGGGGTCGCCATTTGGCCATCCATCAAGTGTGCCTCTTCGATAATTGGTGTGATTCGCATAATAATTTGCAAGTCTGGCTTCAGCCGCATGAAGACATCCTCATACCACTTCCTCATCCGGTGATGAGCTAGAATCTTCTTCCTCGCCTTTTCGTCGACCATTTCAAGTTTATCTGTCTTCTCCACGTTGCTCAAAAGTTGGGTAAATTCGGGCCACCTCTTGCACCTCGGGCTGCAAGGAGGACCACTGGGAGCCCAGATGGACATATGCAAATAAATCCATACCAGATGGACAATACAAAAGAAAATGGTCAGTAATGTAAATGGTCAGTAGCGTAAGTATGGCAATTTAGTCATGTTACTGATAACACGCTTTGAGGCCACATCGTGGTTCCAATAACACGATCGCTAACCATCGTGTAATGTTTGATACACAATATAACACTTAGTCATATAACTGCACACATGATAGGTCTATGTGCGTGTTATTCATCGTATTCCCGATAACATGATTGACTTGATATCGTATGAGAGATACGACGATATATATGTGTGTGTAAACATATTGTGTGAGTATATAGACGACAATGGACTTTCTCATGGTATAAAACATACGAGCGTTACCTGAAGCACTAATGAAGCCCCAACGAGAATTCTTGCCGTGGCGGAACGCTCATCCTGTCTGCTTATGATGTTCCGGTGGGCTGCTTATATGCCTCTCATCAACATATCATGTACGGTGCCAGCCCAATTGTAGCTCCCCAAGACTAACAGGTCGTCTATGTAATCACACAGAGCTGGGGATACGACTCTATTGCTCAGTGTGAATAACATGAGGATACCCATGTGCACGATAGCCAACCGTGCTAAGTCTTCGTTTAAAATAGTCTGTGTTTCGGTAGCCACTTCTTTTAGTAGTTCTTCATGTTTTGTCTTCTCCGGACGCTTCCCTTGGAAGAACTTCTTGTAGAATTGCCCTTTGCCTTAGATAGCCTTACCCTCACTTTTCCACTCAAACCCATGATCATTGTCACTTCATCCACAGTAAGGGGTAGCCTTTTGCCCCTAATGTTGAAGACCTCATGTGAGTCATCCCAACAATCACCAATGAGAACAATTAAGAGCGGCCTGAAGATGATGATGGGCTCGCAATTATATACTGGGTAAAACCCCAGTCTCCACCAAGATGGCCTTGCATCCCGGACATGAATCTACAAGGTCTTTTGATAGACGCAGTCCAGCGGGGAAATTATTCGTTCACATACCCAGTCTTCTCATGTAGATTCTCTTCTTCTTCTTTTTTGTTGCCTTCACTGACTCCGCCATTTAATGTAATATCTAACTTTACGTCTGCAAAATCAGATAAACATATGTATATCAACAATAAGTCGTGACCATAATCAATAGTCATGTCGATTCACATTATGTAACTAACTTCTATTTATACGATAAGTATATCTATCGTGTTATGGAATATACGTGAAGAGGAACTCTCATACACGATATTATAATGGTTGAATATTGTGTTGTCAGCGTCTTATCGAACACACGATATATGACTTATCGTCTTTCTGACTAAACGATAGTCTACTTCGATTGCATGTGTCGCGTGCTCTCATGAACGCCAAATAAAAAATCGCTCATACAAATATCCAATGTAAGTTTTGGTAAAGGCCTTACCACGAAACCACCACTGATGTTTGACCAGATCTAAGCCAGATTAACCCCTCATTCGGCCGCTGCTTTTCTACAAAGTTTACTCCTTTACCGGGATCACCACAAATGGAATGTCACTACAAAGAAGAACCAGCCTTGGGGCATATAGTTTCAAACTCAAGTTGCAAAAAAAAAACTCGTTTTAGAACTAACGCCAGAGTGTTTTTTGCAAACTCGTTACAGAACAAAAACAAAACCCTAATCTTCAATGTTTGGCCAGATAGGTTGCAAAATCTTCTCTCACGCCGTGTGAATATTTCTCAATCAGAGAAATTTTCAATCAGAACGGATTTTTCAATTGGAATAGACATTTCAATCAGAGGAATCACCGGCGTCCAACATCGTATGCCAATGAAGGCGACTTCATGTGGGTTTTACACAAAACCATATCTTTAGTAAGAGGTATTTTCATCCAAATTTTACCTTATATTGTGTTATTCTAGGTTTTATGACATTTCTTTTTAAAACCTAGGGAATATGAAATTTCCCATTCTTTGGCGAGGCAATATGAAAAATACTCAAGCAAAATGCTTCATACGAGGATTATCAGGGAGAGCGGGAGGAGGTTCAATGGGAGGCGATAAAGAGACAGTGCCCAAGAGGCTTCTGGCCGGAAGTGCCATGTTGAGATAGAAAATAGAGAATATGGGGATTTGGAAATTAAAACAGAGCAGGTTCGGAGTCTTTGGACATTGCTGCAAATGCCTCAGAACCATTCTTCCCGTCAGGTGCCCAACTACTGTCGGAAAATCAAGTACAATCAGGCTCCATTTCTTTCACGGAAATTTTTTCCAGGACAACCAATATTTTCCCAAAATCCCCCAATTTTCAGTTGTCATCGAACTTCTGTTTTCGCATTTCTTCAGCGAGGTATTGATCCTATCAACTATCAGCCACATTTCTTTCTGCTATGAACTATCAACTCACAATTTGATGAAATCATTTCCAATAAGGTGAAGAATAGTGATCCTATCCGAAATGTTACTTCGTTAAGATAAAGAAAAAGGAAAGAATTCTTCTCTCTAGAAACCCAGAACCTACTTCAGCGTGGTAGGAGAAAGTAGGCTTGGTGTTGATCACAGAGCTCTTGACAATCTCGTTGTACATCTACACCCAAGACCGGCAGATGCCCGCATATGCGACACGGGCTGATCCCTCCAAATGCTCTCGCTCGCCTCCCGCCATGCTACCACGTCCCGCAGCACCTCCGGCAGATGGCTCGCCCACCAGTGCTCACGTACACGATATGGTCTTTCTCACCGTCACGATACAGAGAAGACGGAGGCCGGAAAGCGCTCTGTGGAATTTCCCCCTTTTCTTGTCGCGTTTCATTGCAAAATGAAAAACGGATTTTTGTTGAATTTTTAATAAAAATTAAAAAAATCATCTTTAAACTGCGTGAAGATTCATATATGAAAATTCTACTACATTATTCTCAGACTATTAATTATTTAAAGTGTAAAAATTCAACATCAAAACTCTACTTTATCAATTTCATATTATTGATTAATCAATGGTGCTAAAATGAAAGAAGTAGAGTTTTGACATGTCAATCTTTACATCACAATATTGTAAATAAAAATATGATTTTAATTTTTATATATAATAAAAAAATTACTAATGAATGACAAGAAAGGTAATGTCTTATTACATTATTTCAATTAGAAAGTGCATTTATGTAGGAACAAGTAGGGTTATAAGAGAATACAAGAGAATGAATGAGTTTTTAAGTTGACTCAAGTAGAAGTGACTCAGAAGGCCATTTTTATGTATTTTTCTTGGAAATGTCATTTTAAACATAAAATAGCCATCCAAATAACATAAAATAGAAAAGGGCCTTTTAGCCCTCTAAAAGTCATTTTTTCAGCGAAGAAAGTGACATCTAAATAGGCCCTTAAACCGCGCACCCAAAACCCATAACATTAATGGGACACTGTAAGGTCCCAAGATTATGTACCTCAAATATAAGGGCAAAACTGGCAAAACTTGACTTCAAAATACCATAATAAATTTGTTTTCTAAAAAGTTGCTAGGATCTTCGTCTATATGTAAGAGTTGAAATAATCATCTAGCACTGCAATGCTTTCTTTTTACATTCGCTTCTAACAAGGCCTTGAGAAAGACCAAACAATAATAGAACATCTCCTTTATAAAGAAGATAGTTTCTAAAAGAACAAAAGAAATTATTATTATTATTATTATTATTATTATTATTATTATTATTATTATTATTATTATTATTATGTGTGAGCATTGTCAAGATTTAGTTACCTATGTAGTTATGGATAGTTTAACATCCTTCACTTTGTTGAGGGTCACTGCAGTATATTTAGTCCGGATACCTTCATTGGCAATGAACTACAAGATATGACCACAATGGGCAAGATCTAATTTTCTATTTATGCAAAACAAATCCAACAAGATAAAATGCTAGGGAGATTTTTTACGTAGAAATCTAAACTGGAAAAAACCATGGATCAGTCTAGGTCATCTAACCTTGTGCACTATGAAGATATATAATTTACAAAGACCCAACAATTACCAGGACACTATAAGTCTTTTCTCCACATATGTCTTGGCTATTAGTCATTGAAACTTTTTGTTACACTCCCCACGTACGCACCCATTTTATAAAATTTTTTCCCATTGGAAAAATATGTCATGCTAGCCTTAACAATATTAAGTGGAAAAACTAATCCATGAAATTATAAAAAAGTTGAAAGCTAAATTGGGGACATGATAATCAAATCTTTCACAACCTTTGTTTCTGATAATACTATAATTACATTTGTAAGTAACTATGTACATTGAAATGGCCATAGGATCTACAATTTGACACTTGACTACCACATTTACTCTAGTTAATAAAATGATGAATGACACACTCTTGTGCCTAAAAATAAACCTAAGTAAATTAGATGGATCAGCAAGTTGAAAGAGTAGACTCGACTTGTAACACCTGTAATTTCCAAAAGAAATTCTCGAACCTTTTCAATTATAATATTGTAGAGTAAAATAGATAAGAAAATAGTAATGAAGTTAAGAATTAAGGTAAGGAAATTACGATTTATTTTGAAAGTCAGAGTCCTATCGGTGGACCATCGACTTGTCGATGAACTCATTGGTGAAACAGTGTCTTCATTGTTGGCAACATTTTACATGTCGATGAACCTATTGATGAAACAATAAAAACTCTATCGGTGATATTCAAAGTGTCAATGGACCCATTGATGAAACAATAAACTTTCTGTCAACAAGGTTCGATGTGTTGGTGACATGGGAACTAACTTACCGACAATTGCAAAACTACAATTGAAGTGGTTTTAGACAGTTTTTGGAGTCATTTATGCACCAAAATTCAATTTCTAGACTTCTTTATAAACACCTTTGTCTAATCTTTGACCCAAAGGGTATAAATTTGGGAGAGATCGGTGGGTTAGGGCCAGTCAAGGAAGCTAAAATTAATTTTTGGTGACTTCTTTGTTGTTTGTTGAGAGGTCATATTGTTAACCTTAAACTATAATGTTAGAACAAGAAATGCATGTTTGATGGATGTTGATAGAGTAATATGCATGTTATGATTAGATTTGATTCGTGGTTGAATGTGATACTCTATTATTCTTGATGAATGTAAATCTTGTGTGGATAACTTGTGTTAAGTTGAGAAACATTATTTTATTCTCTTCATGTGATAATTGAGGAATGATTTTAATTGATTACATGATTAGATTTTATAAGAGATAGTTCTTTTGATGGTCGTAGAAAAGTTCTACAACTTCCCATCCATCGGCAAAGTCATCGATGTGTTGATGATGCTACCGATGCAGGAAAAAGAAGATGATAGAATAGTCTCGGTTAAACGCTGATACTTCAGTGTCCTACCAGCGAGTCATCGATAGTGATGTTGACTTGTCGATGAGGACATCGATGAGAATGATTTTTCCATTTCATTTCACTGTTGGCAAGGAGGGTAACACATGATGAATTATTGATTCATTTGACACATCGATGAGTCCACTGATAGTAAGTCAGTTTTGGTTAGTTTAGCATGAAATTGCTATAAAAGTTAGGCTATTATTATGATAATTACTCATATGTTATTTGATGCATGAAATTGCAATTATTTGTGATGATGTTATGTGCTTTGTGTATGAGTATCCTTCTATTGGATCTCACCCCAAGACTAATGTCTTTTGGCATGTGAGGTTAGAAGAACCTTCAATGCCTTGGTGTCTGAAGTGAGTTTTTAGCCATGTCGATGAAAGGGGGTTGGTATGAAAAAGGCTAAAGTCTTCTAGCTCTCTAAAAATGGGAGTTATGTAAAATTGAACGCTTCCTTGGCCTGTGAGTCATGTTCGAACGGACTAGATCATTAAAAAATGACAGGTCTTGTGCAAGACAATGTAGGAGGTTTTGATGATCATGGAAGTTGGAAATTCAACTACTTAGGTCAATGAACCCTTGTGGGCCTTAACGTCATAGCGTGGATAGGGCTCGCAGACTTCAGAGTCTTTGAAGCATAAGTTAAGTAGTTCATAGTCTAGTGTGGCAATACTGTCCTCTAGAAAAATGGCTACCGTGTCATAGAGAACCTTTGACTTTCACTTAAGAAGCAGGAGACTTCTGAGTGGGAGTTAGGTTATATTAGAAAAATTATTGATGCATGCTTATTATTATGTTCTTGATGATTGAAGTATATTGCTCTTGAAATGGAATTTATACTGGTTATGATACTCATTCAATTGGAATGTTTTTAAGATGCAATTCTTCAAGTATTATAGTTTTTGTTTAACCATCTCAGTGGGTATATTTGTATACTCAGCATCCGTTGTTGATGTAGGTTCTTCGGAGGAATAGCGGGCAGGATACTTGTGCTATGAGAGGATGTGAAGATCTTAGATCTATGTAGGATTTTAAGAACTTGCTAATAAATTTTAGTGTGTAATTTCTAAGACATAGGCATGAGAGTGCCAATTACTTATAGTTATATGTATTATGTTTATTGGTATGTACATGGGCAAGACTCTATGAGATTTGGTTTTAATTTTATTATGTCTTATATATTTAAAGACATGACAGTTGATTATCCATATGTTCAAAAACGTGTGAGTCTCACATTGGAATGACATATTTGTTGAAGGATTGATAAATGATTTTATAAAAAAATTTGTTTCCATTGGATTTTATTTAAAAATGATTTTGAGAGAATTCGGGCTGTGACAACTTAGTATCAGAGAACAAGGCTTAATCCGTCTACATACCAAGACGCATGATATGTGACAATTATAAATGGTTGGATGGGTAGATGTAGAGACCTAATAGTGCAAGTCTTTAATTACAGCATCCAATGGCTCCTACTACCATAAATCAAGTAAGGTAGGTAGCAACTGAGTTAAGCGAAGCAAGTGGTCCCCGTGACCAATGTAGCTACTTTTGTTGCAACACATATTTTTGCAAGAGTTGTTCAGTAAGAAAATCAAGGAAACAATTCTATTGCCTCATCTTTTGAAGTTCCTCATTCTACTATAACCCAAACTGAGATGATGAACTTGTTCCAAAACATGACTCAAACCTTGCAAGCCCAAATTGTAGCTATTCAAACTCAACTTCAAGCCCAAGATAATATGAATAATTAATAGGAAAGAGAAAAAGGAACATATGAGGGTATGGACTCCTCTATCCTTAAGAAGTTCAAAAGATGACACCTACTTTTAATGGAGAAGGTGAACCAAAAGAAGTGGAGAAGTGGGTTGAAGAAATAGAGAAAGTTTTTGAAGCAATGTTTGTAAAAGCAAGTCGAAAAGTGAACATGGTGACCTTAATAATGAATAGAGAAGCATTTTTCTGGTGGAAAATGGTGAAAATTTTATAGTTTTTAAGGATAAAGAAGTGATTTCTTGGAAAACATTTATGCAGGTCTTCAACAAGTAATATGCTCCTACTCACATTCAATGAGGCAAGGAGATGGAGTTCTTTAACTTATAGCAAAAAGACTTATTAGTGACTAAGTATGAAAATAAATTTGTTAAACTGGAGTGTTTTGTTTAGTATGCAATACCTACGAAAGAGAAGAAAGTACATGAATTTGTTTGGGAACTGATGTGCTCGGTATATGCACAATCGATATTAAGGAGATTCACGAAGGGGAAAGGGGAGAAACAAGGAAGAAAGGGGAGAAGTTCAGAATAGTCTTAATTGCATAATCATAAACAAGAGAGGATTGCCCCATATAGGAGACGACCAACCTCCTAGGGAGTCATGCCCAAGCCAAACCAGGCCAGTCCGGTTCCCTAGGTGAACCTGCCAGTTAGTGGTTCAGCTAGCCCGGTCCACTAACTGAACCACCACAATTTTATATCCAAATACCAAAGTAAATACTAAACTATTACAATTATAAATAGTTCAATGCAACTAAGTAAAAGCAATAAAGTGTAGTATGGGGAAGTCCTCTGAGTGACTGATCATCGTGCACAACACTCCACCATGTTTCTGCTATTCACCTTGTCCTCAAGGTGACCAAGCTGGGAAGCGAGTCATAAACTCATCCTCAGGCATCCACGTAGACTCCTCCAGCGGGTGGCCCTGCCATGAAATCAAGACCTCAGTAATAATGCGACCAAAGCGATGGACCTGGAGCTTCTCAAGCACCGAAGCAGGGACAGGGTCAGACTAAGCCCATCAGGGGAGGAGGAAGAGCACCGATAGCCAATGACTTGTCACAGCTAATATAGGATGAACCAAGGAGTCAGGCAGCAAGGCAAGGCGGTAAGCGACCTGACCAATGCGCTCATCAACAACATAGGGACCATGGAAATGGGGGGCGAGCTTGGAGTGCTCTGGCTGAAACAAAGATGTCTATCGCTATCGCAAAACATAAATATAGACCATGTCACCCACTGCGAACTCCATATCGGTATGGTGGCCATCATAAAGCTGCTTCATTCGGTTTTGAGCGGAAGACAAATTTGCCTTGAGCTGACATAGGACCTCATCTCATGTCTGGAGCATATAGTCCACCTTAGCCACAGAGGATCGGTGAGGCACATACGACAAGACTGTCAGTGGCGGACAGCCATACAACACCTTAAAAGGAGTAAAGCCAGCACGCGTATGATAGGCGATATTATAAGACCACTCTGCCCATGGAAGAAGCTGAAGCCACTTATGGGGCTGTGTCATGGTGAAACATGGAAGATACTGCTCCAAACAACGATTAACCACTTCGGTCTGACCATCCGTATGAGGGTGATAAGCAGCACTCATATGGAGAGAAGTCCCCAATAAAGTAAAGAACTCCCGCCAAAACTGAGAAATAAATATTTGGTCACGATCAAAAACAATAGTGTGAGGCATACCATGGAGTTTCGCCACCTCCCTAACATAAAGCTCAGCCACTATCTTGGCGGTGAAGGGGTGTCCCAACGCACAGAAATGAGCATACTTGGACAGTCGGTCAACCACAATCATAATCACTGTCTTACCTTGCACCACAGGCAAGGCCTCCGCAAAGTCCATTGAGATATCCTCTCATACCTTATTTGGAATAGGCAAGGGCTGCAACAAACCGGCGGGAGAAGTCATGATAGCCTTGGCCCTCTGACAAATATCACAAGCGGCCACATACTCTTGGACAGCCTGGCGAATACCCAACCATAAGAAACTCTGGCTGACCCGCTTATAGGTGAGGAAAGCCCCCTCATGACCGGCCACTAGAGAGTCGTGGAAGTGAGAAATAACGCGGCGGCAAAGGTCTCCTACATCGGGTACCCATAGATGGTACTTCCAAAAAAGGAGGGCATCCCGCCATACATAGAAGGGGCGGGCAACAGGGTCGGTCTGGATGGTGGTAATCACAGCTTGCATCAAAGAATCATCAAGGTAGGCCTGCTTCAACTCATCAATAAATGGACAGGATAAAGTAGAGAAAGCCAAGGAAGAGCCCGGGAGATGGATGCAAGAGAGAGCATCGGCTACGGTGTTCTCAGAACCCTTCTTGTAAACAACCTCATAATCATATTCGAGTAGTTTGCTGACCCACCGCTGCTGAGATGGAGTGGACACCTGCTGTTCTAAGAAATACTTCAGGTGTTGGTGGCCTGTTCGAATCAGGAACCGGCTGCCAAGTAAGTAAGGCCGTCACTTGTCGACAGTGAGGACGATGACCAACATTTCTTTCTCATACACGGACAGGGACAAGGAGCGTCCAGCCAAGGCCTTGCTGAAGTAAGCAATGGGGTGTTTGTCTTGTAGAAGAACCACCCCAAGCCTCGCATTTGAAGTGTCCGTCTCCACCACAAACAGTCGGCTGAAACCAGTGAGGCCCAAAAAACCGCGGAGCGCCCGAACCCATGTTGGTGGTGGCCAAGACAGCATGGCGGCCACCTTTGCTGGGTCTGTGGCCACACCGTTCCCCGAAATAATATGGCCTAAATAATCAACCTGTGGGCTGCCAAAGGAGCACTTTGAATGCTTAAGAAATAAGGAATTATCTCATAGAATAGAGAAGACTGACCTGAGATGTGTCAAGTGCTCTGTCCATGACTTGTTGTACACCAAGATATCATCAAAGAAAACCAATATATAGCGGCGAAGGAATGGCCTGAAGAGATCGTTCACGAGGCTCTAGAATGTGGAGGGGGCGTTGGTCAACCCAAATGGCATGATGAGGAACTAAAAATGGCCATCATGAGTCTGAAAGGCTGTCTTATACACATCGGCGGGCTGCATCCGAATTTGATGGTAACCCAAACGTAGGTCGAGTTTATTGAAGACCGTGGCACCAGTCAGCTCGTCCAACAACTCCTCAATCACTGGGATGGGATATTTGTCTTTGACAGTGATTGCATTTAGGGCGTGGTAGTCGACATAGAACCAGCATGTACCGTCCTTCCTCCGAACAAGTAACACCAGATACGAGTAGGAACTTGTGCTAGGGCGGATGATCCCGGACTGAAGCATGTCCACTATGAGATGCTCAATCTCTGATTTCTATATGTGCAGGTAATGGTAAGGGCAAACATTGGCTGGGGCTGCGCTAGGGATGATGGGAATTTGATGGTCATGAGCCGGACGGGAGGGAGACCCTGTGGCTCAAGGAACAAGTCCTGGTGTGCTGCCAATAACTCCTAGAGATTCGGGGGTATCTCGTCCTGAGTCACCTCGATGGTGGCGCGCTGCTGCAAAAGGAGCCCTTGGGGGGAGAATTAGAAAAAAGAACTAGAAGGCTGGGCGGAGAGAAGGGTGCCCGGCCTAGAGCCTTCAAGCTGAACCCGCTGCCCCTGAAGCTCGAAGTCCATCAACATGTTACGAAAATTCCAAACCACATCACCGAGCTCCTGAAGCCACTGTACGCCTAACACAACTTCCACCCCCTTCGTGGGCAGCAAGAAGAGGTCGGTGACAAATGTGTGGCCCTGGACAGAGAGCGTAACCTGCGCACACACCCCGGTGCTCCTGAGGTGCTTTCCTTTGCCAAACAACACGTCAAAGGGCTTCGAATCAGAGACAAAACAGCCTAGCCGATGGGCTACCTTATCATTGATGAAATTATGGGTAGACCCGCTGTCGATCAGAATAGCCACTTGTTGCCGCTTGAGGTAACCTTGGACTCGCATCGTGCGTGGAGTAAATGCCCCCAAGAGGGCATGAACAGAAATCTCGAGTGGCACATCCTCAGTTGCCAATGAGACAGAGCCGTCGGCCCCCTCTCCATCATCCTCAACCTCCTCCACTAGAAGGCTGCCCTTGACCGAACAATGGTGCCCAGGAACAAATTTCTCATCGCAGAGAAAACATAGCCCCTTAGAACGGCGTTCCTCCATCTAAGCCGGTGTGAGGCGATGAACAATCAGCCATGCTGGGGCGGTCTGCTGGTCGGGGTGGCCAGCCACCAAGCTATTGGTGGGAGTGGCCAAGGGGTTGGAGTTGTGGGCAGGCCAAGGAAAAGGCCCAAGCCGCCCCCCTGAGCTACCTAGGCAACTTCTCCTCCTCAATGCGAGCATGGCGCACTACATCCCTCATGTTAGCACAAGGAAAATGCCGCATCTCTTTCAAAATCTCGGGCTTGAGGCCGCACTTGAATGTGCCCACCAAGGCAGCCATCGGCCAGTAGGGAAGGCAGTTGGCCACCTTCATAAACTCTGTGTAATAGGCGCGAACAGTGGTGGTCTGATGCAGGGAGGAGAGCATCTTGTTGTAGTCGTGGAACTCATTCGGCCCAAATTGAATATAGAGCTCGTCGGAGAAGGCGGTGCAAGAGGGGTAGCGGATCTCCTTCTCGAAGCTCTGAAACCATATAGAAGCATCCCCGTCAAGATGGAATGCGGCGATGCGCAATCGTTCAGCCTCAGACTGAGTGCCCTGGTATGTGAAGAATTTGTTAGCCTTGTATAGCCACTCTAGTGGGTCGTCATCCCCACTGTAACGTGGGAACTGTAGGCGGGCCAAACGGGGTTCAGCTCCTCCCCGAGGACCACCGCAAGGGCCTGTGTACTCCTCCCAATTATCCTCCATCTCCTGAAAAAAGTTCCTGGGGGGCTGTATCATTGGGGCATTTGCCCAAACACCTGGTGCACCTCGCATTGGCCAGGCTCGACGTCCCAGTCAGTAGGCCAGTCGGCCTGTCCAACGTGCATGGGGCTGTGAGGCTGACGTGCCTCCCTGTCCGCCGTGGCTGGGAGACCAGGAATGAGTAGCGGCATCATTGGGGCATTCGCCCAAACACCTGGCCGGCCTCACGAAGCCCAGGCCTGGTGTCCTTCTTCAACAGGCATGTCAGCCTGTCCAATGTGCATAGGGGTGTGGGACTAGTGAGTCTCCCTGTCTGCAGTGGCGGAGGGACCAGGAGCGCGCCTGTCAGGGCCCTAAGATGTGTCCCCAAGTTCCATGGCGACATCTTGGTGTCTGGAGAGGAGAGGCCTTGTAGGCGCTGACTGTGCTGCCTTGATATGTGCAACATCTATGGCCAACAAATCAATCTTGGCAATGAGTTGCACCAGTGTGGGACTGTCTATGGCAGCCGGAGCGGCCGTGGTTGCAGCGGGAGGGCTGTCTGCAGAGATATCAGTCTCCTTCATGGGCTGAATTTAAGGAGCGACAGCAACCTGCTTGCCTCGTGCCATGGCCAAGGATCGATGAAGCTCCAATACCAATGATGTGCCCAGTATAGGCGCAATCGATATCAAGGAGATTCACGAAGGGGAAAGGGGAGAAACAAGGAAGAAAAGGGAGAAGTTCATAATAGTCTTAATTGCATAATCATAAACAAGAGAGGATCGCCCCATATTGGAGATGACTAGCCTCCTAGGGAGTTGTGCCCAACCCAAACTAGGCCAGTCCAGTTCCCTAGGTAAACCCGCCAGTTAGTGGTTCGGCTAGTCCAGGCCACTAACTGAATAAACATAGTTTTACATCCAAATACCAAACCAAAGCAAATACTAAACTATTACAATAATAAATAGTTCAATGCAACTAAGTAAAAACAATAAAGTGTATTCTGGGGAAGTCCTCTGAGAGACTGATCATCGTGCACAACAGGAACTCAAAAATGGGCTACATTCCAAGGTGTTGGCTTCTCAACCAACCTCATTTGTTGATGTTGTAACACATGCATCAATTATGGATGAAGTTTTTAATCGGTCTAGAGTGCCAACCGAAGGTGCATATCATGAAAAGAATTATGGGAAAGGAGACTTCAAGAGGCATAAAGGAGGGAATACAAATGAAAAATGCCTCTTTAAGTAAGTGATGAATGTTGAACCATCTTCTAGGAACTTCATCCCACAAGAAAATAGAAAAGTTGAATGGAAGTGCCAAATTTGTGGCAAGAACCGTCCTAGAAAGACTTATGAAGGGGACACTAGAGTGTGTTATACTTGTAAGCAACCTAGATGTATAGCTCGACATTGTTCTCAAGGTAGTCAAGATACTCATAGGAATACAAATGAAGATGGAAAGAAGAGGAATGGAGCCCGAGTGTTTGCTTTGTTGGCTAAAGATGCAAAAGACAATGAAGTCCTAGAAGGTACTATTCTCATTTTTAACCAATTAGCTAGTGTGTTGTACGATCCTGGTACATCACATTCTTTTATTTCTAAATTATTTGTGGAAGATGTCCGTCATCCTAGGAGTAAGTTAGAAATGTCCTATGTCGTCTATACTCCATTAGGAAAACTTATAATAGTAGATGAATGTTTCAGAAGTATCACTTTCGTGTTGGGAGAAAGGAATTTTTTTGCTGATCTACTCATTCTAGAGATGGTAGATTATGATATTATCTTGTGTCACACCCTGGGGTTTTCAAACCATTTTCCACAAATTTCATGAAATATTTTTGCAATATAACGACTGTAATTTGTGAAAATTGACGAAATCAAAACTTGTGAAAACATTTTATATTTCTCACATCATCAATTTAAAACTACAAAACCTGAAATTTTCTTTCAAATCATCAAAACACATCAACTAATCACCCCGGGCGTGAGATCAAACAAACACATGTAAAATCACGAGTGCCATGGCCATGGGCTTAAATACACATCTCCAAGGCATAGCCGAGTACAAGTCCGATGACAGTCCAAATATAAATAGTCCATATACAAGTCCAAAATAATACATGCCTAAGCTCTCAACTCGCCCAATACATGTATACTCAAAAATTACATTAGGTCATGGCATAACTAAATAAAAGAAACTGAATAGTCAAAAATTGACTTGATGTCCGTAAGTCTGTCCTCTCCTCCAAAAACTAAGTCCTGCCTACAAAGCTCTTGTGCTGGGGCCTACAGAAATGACTGAAGGATCTAAAATTCAAGAGAGGGAAAATGAGTATTTTCATACTCAGTAGAAAATACCCAGTAGGGGAGTTCTAAACAATGAACTTGTAATTCGAGACATAGTTGTATTCATGAAACATAACATGAAGCAATAAAACATGAACAATCAAAGTCTCTCAAAATATGATGCTCACAACCATACACATATCACGAACTCATGTTTGTCCCATCTTACCACACAATTTGACGCATATACATACACTTACTGTCTTACTCATATTGTCTTACTCATACTCTTATACTTACAGTCTTGCTCTTACAGTCTTACTCAACACATACACTTACGATCAACAACTAGAGCTCATTATCAAGCTAATAAGCTCCAACGTCGATGGAAAGGAATGTCATTGGGACACCACCTTAATCTCTGGAGAGTACTAGATGCCATGTACTTTTCCAAAGGCATGGCATACCTATGCTCATGGGGCATAAGATCAAACAGGTAAGAGTAGTTCCATGATCTACTTACCTGAGTGCGCAAACATAAATGCCCACACATTAGGCCTATACAATCGCCCACACTTTAGGGGTCTTATAGTGCCAATGCTACTCTTGGGCAGAATTCATACAATGCCACTCTTGGGCAGAATTATACAATGCTCTTAATAGAGCATCAAACGTCTCGGCTTAAAATACAGCACACAGACAAGCTCCCGCAGGATACACACAATGGCTAGTCTCAGCCGATTAATCTCCAGCTAGCTCAACTACAGAACTTAATCCGTCGAACTTCTAAAGTCTCAAACTCACAAGGTTAATATTTTAGTTTTACTTAACATTCCAGTTTGAATTAAATACTTTATGCTTTTGTAATTTTCCTATGAAATCATACTATCATACAGTCTCCCAGTAAGCCCTTTGCCCCCTAAACCCTAAAGCTTTTTGCTCATTGCATCAAAGCCTGATCCAATCCAAACTAACTTTAGCCCATCAAATGTACACATATCGATGCTATCGATATAAACATCCACCATTCCGCAAGTCAAACCACACACATCCAACCGAAGACTACTTACAATTATAGCACATCCACTACATGCATAAACCATTGCATAGGAATGCAGATAAATTGTCTTAGCATGCAAGTAATTGCACTACAAACATGTGCAATCCATCATTTGTTGAGCCATTAACATGTCATTTAATTAGCATCTGCATAAGCTAATATCATACCATTACACATGATATCCATAGCATTACGCATTATGAAACGTGTAATTATATTGGCCCTAGAATGCATTCTAACATACCAAGCACGCTACGATGGAATTACAAGTTCAAAGCCCCCTACCTTGCTTTCCAAGCATACGAATGATGTCAAGGTGCCTAACTGTGGCTGCGTCAATGGCAAATTTGGTGACAAGCGTCGTTTTTTATAAAATGAGCTGCCCCTGGGTGCAAATGTGTCGTAGGCTTGCTGGGGGTTTATGCGATGAATAGTCCGGTCCCGATTCAATGCCCGTCGATCTCCATGCCTCCCATCGATGTGTACAAGAGGCGGTCGGGGTGGACACTACGCCCAAAAGGGCTGATATGCAAACCCAAATCCATGCGGTGTCTAGCTCCACCGTTGGTCACCGAGCGTCATGGCGAATCGTCGAAAGCCAAAACTATCCTGGGTAGAGGTCGACAATCATGGTTTTGGAGGCCGAAACTCATGTAGAAAAGCTAGAGGGGCATGGGGGGTGAGGAGGAGGAGAAACAAGGCAACAGTGGCCAGCCACAGCCATCAGCAAGGCAACACGACTGCCGGACAGAAGCTTTTTGCTTCTCGATTGTGAATTTCGGTTCCAAAAATGAGAGCCGGTGGATGGGAGGAAGGTCGGAGAGGAGAAAGGAGGGAGTGAGGAGGAAGCCTTTGACCGGACGAGAGGTGTAGAGGTGGTGGCCAGCTAGAAATGGTGCACCGTGGTCGCCAAACGGTGCTCTGACGCTCCAAACGACCATAATGATAGAAAATGGCCAAATTCCGGTAGCATGAGGAGGAGCAAAGAGGAGACGAAGGAAGCTCTAGCCGGTACCACTGGAGTCATGGCGGCTAGATGAAGCTAGATCCGGCAAGAAGCGGTGGATTCTAACGACGGAGGAGGCACGACGAACGGTTCGGAAAAGCCCTCATTTTCCACTATGCACTGTGAGTTTCTAGAGGTTCTGGAATGAATAGAAGGGTCATGACTGAAAAGCCACGATCCACTATTCATTTATATGGTTTTTAATTTATCACACTCCAGCCTCGTTTTTCATGCATCGCCGCTCCAGTACACGTGCCAAGCCTCCTCTAACACATCCAAATTCCAATAAACACCTCGGGCCCGCCTTTATTGCAGAAATGCCTCCCTTTGCATGTTGGAACCTTATTTTACATATCAAAGCCTCAACTTAGGTGCCACGGGCATATTTTAAGTGCAAAACCCCTATTTTTGTGTCAAAACCCTCTCTTCACGCCAAAACTTTAATTAACGCACAAAAACTCTCCACTTACTCTTAAGCTCCAAACGTAATACCAAATACACAAATATACAAAACAAAATATAAGATAATTATAAGAAACAAGTTGATTTTCTCTGCAAAACAAAAGTAGAAACCACAGAAAAATCTGGGTCATTACATCTTGCGAATGGATTGACTATCAACTTATAACACTTTGGTAGATTGTAAGTTGAAAATGACAGAATTAAGTATACCATGAAATTAAAACCTTAAGATATAGGGAATGATTGGAAGAGAGAATTGCTTTCTCATTTTGGCTATTAAAGCCCAAAAGCTGATGGAGAAGGGATGTTTTGCCTTTTTGGTGAGCATTGTGGAATTTAACAAGGAGAAGGGAAAATGGGATGAGATACCAGTACCAAGAAAATTTTTCAACGTATTTCTTGAGGAGTTATTAGGTTTACCTCTAAGGTGGGAAGTCGACTTTACCATAAATTTAGTTCAGGAAATTTACCAATTTCTAAAACTCCATATTGGATAACACCAGTAGAGTTAAAGGAACTTAAGACCCAACTAGATGAATTATTGGATAAAGGATTTATTAAGTTGAGTGCCTCTCCTTAGGGTGCACTGGTACTCTTTGTAAAGAAAAATGATGGATCCATAAGGCTATGCATCGATTATAGAATGATAAATCAGGTTACAATGAAGAATAAGTACCCTTCACCTCTCATGGATGATCTATTTGACCAATTTCAAGCAGCGAAGGAGTTTTCACGGATTGACCTCCAATCCGAGTACCATCAATTAAGAATTAAGGAAGAAGATATAGCCAAGAATTCATTTTGAATAAGATATGGACATTATGATTTTTTAGTGATGCCTTTTGGGCTCACTAATTGTAGCACCCTGGCCCGCAAAACCCGACCCGGACCGGGGGTTAGATTGGAACAAAGAATCGGAGTTCATAAAATTAGCGAAAAAATTAAAACCAACGGACCAGGAGCTGCAGACTCTGTGTGCGAGAGTCAAAACATATTTCTACACGCTATGAAACTATAATGTTCCGTTGCGCGTAGATCAAAACAAACCTAATTTTATAACTAGTTTGGATCGGGCCAACGTTATTTATCGTTGGTTGCCTACGTACATATTAGATATCATCTCTGACGTTATTCCAATGCGATCGGATCCGGACGTAGTTCTGCCTAACGGTTAATACATGCATTAGGCATTACAAAATCATATACATTAAAATACGTATATCCTTATATCCGAATAATCATTCAGAATCAGACGGAAATCTCATAAAACATCGGAGTTGAACGAAAGCCAGAAAATCAGTGGAATACACATCTCACATAGGTGAGCAGACATAATCACATATCCCACTCTATCATAGAGTGGAGCGGAACACACTACAGAGTATGTTGGATCATATCAGATCCTATCATATTGGAGTATGTCAAAGCACAATGAAGCATTTCCGAGTAATTCAGATCACAACAAAATATATCAAAGTAGATCAAATAGGAACATGTAAGCATATATCAGATCTTAGCAAATTATATAACTTAATTAGTATATTACTAATTAAGATATGCATGCACATAAATCATATTAAATTATAAAGTCAGAAAAGCATACTCCCCTGCAGTTCCGAACGTAGCGACGTTCGAAGTTGCTTGTTTCTTCAAGGTGTCCTCCCTTTCTGATCCGGAGACGGCGGACAGAACCTCCTCTAGCTTCGGAACACTTTACCCTTCCTGCGCCCATAGGCGGCGGACAGAACCTCCCCTTACCCGGAGATACTTTTTCCTTTCTGCGCTCGTAGGTGGCGGACAGAACCTCTCCTTACCCGGAGACACTTTTCCCTTTCCGCGCCCGTAGGCGGCGGACATAACCTCCCCTTACCCGGAGACACTTTTCCCTTTCCGCGCCCATAGGCGGCGGACAGAACCTCCCCTTACTTGGAGACACTTTCCCCTTTCCGCGCCCGTAGGTGGTGGACAGAACCTCCCCTTACCCGGAGACACTTTTCCCTTTCCGCTCTTGTAGGTGGCGGACAGAACCTCCCCTTAGCCGGAGACACTTTTCCCTTTCCGCGCCAGTAGGCGGTGGACAGAACCTCCCCTTAGACGGAGACACTTTTCCCTTTCCGCTCCCTTAGGCGGCGGACAGAACCTCCCCTTACCCGGAGACACTTTTCCCTTTTCGCGCCCGCAGGTGGCGGACAGAACCTCCCCTTGCCCAGAGACACTACCCTTTCCATGCTCGTAGGCGGCAGACAGAACCTCCCCTTACCCTGGGACGTTTCCCCCTTATAGGGTTGCTAACTCGAAGAATTGATGCTTCCATTGCGTAGAAAACCCTCGATTTAGCTAAGAACGCTTTTTGAACGGAAGGAAATGGACACAAAATGACTCCAGAAAGTTCCCCCCAAAAAATGAACAGAAATGAACTATTTATAGGTAACACGCGCGTGACCCGCGCATCACCGCGCTGCGCGTTTGGCCGCACCACGCATCCCGCGGACTGCCACGATTGTGCGCCGTTTCTGCGGCGCGGCGGCTCGACGGCGCAGCGGCTCGGCGCGGCTCTGATGGCGTCAGCTATTCCGTCTTTTTCTGAATATTTTATTATTATTTCCTTCAAATACAATTCCAACTTCAAAACGCGATAACTTTTTATCCCGAAGTCGGAATCGCACGTTCTTAGTACCGATGGACTCATATCGACGAGACCTTCAAAACTAGACCCCACATGCATATCTTATCTCAAACTTTCAAAGTGGGTCCCACCCATTATGGTACGCTTCCCGAGGTCATAACTTTTGTTCCCGACCTCTGATTCACGTGTTCTTCGATTCGTTACGCTCGTTAATTCAAGCTCTAATTAGATACGGAAATTTTATCCCTTGAAGCCCCTTAAATTTTAACTAAAATTACATAATTAACCCTAACCCTCTTGGGTTAAGGGTAATCGGAACACGGAGTGTCACACTAATGCCCCAACAATATTTATGGACTTGATGAATTGTATATGCATGTTTGCCTTAGAAAAGTTTGTTATTGTCATTGTGGATGATATTCTTATCTATTCACCATTTGAAGAAGAACATGAGAAGCATCTCAGGGAAGCTCTTTCTATATTTCACAAACATAAACTTTATGTAAACTTTAGCGAGTGTGACTTTTGGCTTGAGAATATCAACTTTGGGGGCATGTGATTTCTAAAGAAGGTGGATCCCTCAAAGGTGGACGTAGTACTAAATTGGGAGAGACCAAATAATGTAACAAAAGTCAAAGGTTTCCTTAGTTTGGTAGGATACTATAGTAGATTCATCGAAGGATTCTCCTCTATTGTTCTTCCTATAATTTAAATTGACCAAGAAGGATATTAAGTACGAATGGAATGAAGAATGTGATAGAAGTTTTCAAAGATTGAAATAGAAACTTACAATAGCATCGGTTTAGGAAATACCTGAAAGAGAAGAAGGATGTGTGGTATATAGTAATGCATCAAAGAAAGGATTAGGTTGTGTCCTCATGCAAAGTGAAAGAGTTGTAGCCTATACTTCAAGACAATTGAAAACACATGAACACAATTATCCTACTCATGATCTTGAATTAATGGTTGATGTATTCGCTTTGAAGATTTGGAGACACTATCTCTATGGTGTCACTTTCCAGGTGTTTATTGACCATCAGAGTTTAAAGTATGTCTTTTCGCAAAAAGATTAAAATCTAAGACAAGAAAGATAGTTAGAATATTAGAAAGATTAGGACTTTTCTATTTCTTTCCATCTTGGAAAAGCAAAGGTGGTAGCCACTGCACTAAGTAGGAAGAAAGATATTGTTATGGTTAATCATATGTGGAAGGAGTAGGATTTCATTGAGGAGTTGGCTAATTTATACAACAAGGATGTACCATGTGAAAGAAGACCCATGATAGTAATTTCACAATTAGATCTAAAGTACTGTATAAAATATTGGAGGCTCAACAGTTAGATAAAGAAATTCAAGAATATGAAGGAAAGAGATACTTTACAAAAGGAATGGATGGTGGGGTAATGTTTAGGAACAATTTGGTCATTCCTAATGAAGACGAATTAAAGAAAGAATTGTTATAGACATCACACCACTCTCAATATACTATCCATCCAGGAGAAACTAAGGTGTAAAAAGATTTTCGAAAGATAGATTTTGGTGGAACGGAATGAAAAACAATATTGGTGAGTTTGTGTTTAGATGTGTTGTTTGTCGACAAGTTAAGGCTGAACATCAAAGACCAGCAAGAACTTTAAACCCTTTAAACATTCCACAATGGAAACGTGAAAACATTTTGATAGATTTTTTGGTTGGATTTGCGAAAGGCACAAAAGAAGAATGATGTCAATTTGATTGTGGTAGATAGATTGACAAAATCTGCTCACTTCTTACCTATGAAGTGAACATAATCACCAAGAAGTTTGGCAAAATTCTATATCCATGAAATTGTTAGGTTGCATAGGACTCTTGTTTTAATTGTGTTAGCTAGGGATGCCAAATTTACTTCAAAATATTGCAATAGCATTCAGAATGCACTGGGGACTAAGTTACAATTTAGTAGAACCTTCAACCCATATAGTTGGATAGTCAGAAGAACAATTCAAACTTTATAAAATATGCTTCGTGCTTGTGTACTATAATTGAAAGAAAATTACAATGATTACCTACTACTTATTGAGTTTGCATATAATAATAGTTATCATTCTAGTATTAGAATGACACATTATGGAGCACTGTATGGCCGAAGCTATAGATCTTGTACAAGTTGAGATGAAGTTGGAGAAAGACATTTATTCAAAGAAGAATTAATTAGTCTTTGTGTGGAGAAAATTCAAGACATCAAGAAGAAGTTGCTTTCATCCCAAAGTAAACAAAAGAAATATGCATATATGAGAATGAGAGAATTGGAATTTGATATGGGCATCTTTTGAAAGTATCACCTACTCAAGGACTGATAAGGTTTGGAAAGATGGAAAAATTAAGTCCTATGTATGTAGGTCCATTTGAAATTCTACAAAAATTGGACCTGTAGCCTATAGATTTGCTCTACCACCAAGTTTATAGAAAGTTCATTATGTCTTCCATGTATCTATGTTAAGGACATTTTTTATCTTTCTCATGTGATTGATTTAAATAGTATAGAGTTGCATCCGAGCCAACTATGATTTTAGATAAAAAGTTAAGGACCATAAGGATCAAAGAGATGCCCATGGCTAAGGTGCTTCGGAGGAGTCAAGCCCCAGAAGAGATGACTTGGGAATCAAAAAATGAATTTAAAAAGGCTTAATATCCTCATCTGTTCACTAGTAAGTACCCAAAATTTGAGGACAAAATTTCTTTCAAGGACGGAATGGTATAACACACGTAATTTTCAAAAGGAATTCTTGAATATTTTAAATTAGAATAGCGTAGAGTAAAATATATAAGGAAATAGTAATGACGATAAGTATTAAGGCAACAAAATTATGATTTATTTTGAAGGTTAGTCCTATAGGTGGACCACCAACATGTCGATGAACTTGCTGGTGAAACGGTATTTTCACTGTTAGCAACGTTGGACATGTAGATTGTAATGTCCCTGATTTTTCTATGATTTTTTATGATTTTTCTATTATTTTTCTTGTCATTTTTGGTGGGAAAATGTGATGTTTTGGCATATTGGACCCCGACATTTATACCTATAGAGTTGGGTATGAGACTTGTCACAGACTGCTGGCCTCAATGTGCTCTTTTGGCACAAAAAATGAAGGAAAGAAGAGAATTGATATGAAGAAAGAAGGATCAGGCTCTTGATCACGTTCTAGAACATTTTAGAAAGTCCTCTGGTCTCTCTCTCTCTCTCCCCCTTCTCTCTGTGTGAGGCCGGAGGTGGCACAGTCAGTGGTAGTCAGCATATGTCCAGCCAGCCTCAAGTCATAGATAGCAAGGCCATCACCCATGCTAGCTCTGCCGGCCCCCTACCAACCCTACATTGTTTTGGTTAGCCCTCTCCCTCTCTTTGTGTTGTGATTACCGCTACCACCGTGAACAGACAAGGGCCGGCTAGCCACTGACAGCTTGACCTCGACCTGGTGATAGCAGAAGGCAGTCTCCCCTAGTCCCACTTGGCTGTTGTGCTCTCTCTTGATTCTCCCTTTCTATGCCTCCCTTGTTTTTTGGCGTGAACGTTCCCTGCCCCTCGGTTTTTGAATTTTTGTAGCCATCGGTGTAGGGCTGAGCGTGGCCAGCTAGTTATCATGGCCTCCATCCAAGCCTGGCTCCACCACCTCTAGCCTCCCTCGATCTATTCCCTTCTGCCTCTCACTTATTTCCCCTATTTTTCTCTCTATGTTGGGTTGTTGGGGGGCCAACAATGTTGTTTGTCACTACCCTCCACCTAGACCCAGCTTTGCCTGTATGTCAGGGTCATGGTAGAGTAGTCCAAGGCTGCCACTGCCCCTCCACTCCTCTCCTCAAAACGGTTCCACCACCTCATTGTTCCACTATTTTTTCACCCAAGCCATCCCCTTTTGTTTGGCTCTATTTCTCCATCACCGCTGCTTGCCGGCAAGGACCAACCACTGTTGGTTCTACCCCAACCCAGCGATGGCGGTGGACAATTGTACCTAGTCCCACTCCCCCATACATGGCTCGGTATGACCACCTCTTCCTAGAATGGGCTGCTTTCCCTTCTGTTAGACTCCATTTTCAAATGCTTATAGTGTAAACCTGTCAAAGGAGGACCGTTCCACTGCGATTGTGGGCCATTTTTGGCCGGCCTTGTCATGGTGACGGCTCCACCAACCCTTGGCCAACCTTACCCCTCTGCCCTTGAACATGATAGATGCATAGCCGCATGCACCATTGGTTTTGGTTGTGGTGGCGATTGACAATGTTGTCGACTCCGCTAGCCACCACTAGGGCCTTAGCTCTGCCACCACTTTTGGGCTTTGGACCACCACTGTCCAACCCATCTTCCCCTCGAGTGGGCCTCTTTGTTGTGTGTATATGTGGCCAGATGCATAGTTTAGGGTTTAGGATTAGGCACCATTTTTATGCCGCCTGACTGTCAGATGGCTCCGCCATCAACTAGATTTGACCTTAGAGCCCTCCACCTCTCCTAGATTCTTGAGTGTCGCCCTATGCTCTCCGCCTCTTACGTTGGTCATAGTCAATGTGAAATTGCCATAGTTGGGTGATATTCATAGCTGATTTTGGCATCTTATGGTTAGTCGAGTGCCTCTTAGCATCCTATCAACTTCTATTTAGTCCACCCTTCGTGTCCGTCCGAACTTGCCACTTCTTTGGTATGACCTTTCTCCCGGCCCTTAGTTTTCCGCCGTGGATCGTGGATATTGCCACATTGATTTTTTGCACCCTCGTCTTGTCATGAGTATTTCTAGTGTTTTGTAAACCTTGGGATAGTAGCTCACACAGCTAGTCGTTGATTTCGGCCACCAACTCTGCCGCCGATGCTGCCAGCGTCGTGTGCTCGCCATCTAACATCATGGATTACAAGGTAGGAGAGCTTTGAACTCGTAATTTCATGATAGCATGTTTTGAATGTTTAGCAGCATGCTACGATTGTATGAGTCAATGCTTTGAATGCTAAATAATAATAAGATTGCATGATGTATGAGGGCAAGTGATAAGTATAATTTATGCGTTATTTTACCCTTAATTATTTTATTTTCTAGTCTCATTTAAGTGTTAATATAGGTTAAATTATTAAATATTAAATTTAATTAGGTTAGAAAAAGCTTCCATGGTGTTTTGAATTAAATTGGCTTATTTTGCATATTCTTCATTGGCGATCGAATGGGGTCACTTACCGATCGATCGGTTACACGTGATTTGTAAGAAAATTCAGTTCAAGCGTTCGAACAGGCATGCAGGGCGATCGATCGGCATAACGCGCAGATTCCTTATTCCACCCAATATTGAGTCCTTTTCATATACAACTCTTTTCTTACGGATCTAATGCCTATATAAAGACTTATTTGGCACGAAATTAAGGGAGAACAAGTAGATTTTCTGAAGAGAAGAAGGAAGAAGAAGATGGAGAAGAAGCCAAAGCTTTCAATGGAGATTCAATTATTTTCTTCTACCATGGAAGGCTAAACCTTTCTTTTACTTAGGAGTTGATGAACCTATAGATAAGTTTCAATTTCTTTTCTTTTTAATTTAGATCTCAGTTGTGAATTATGACAATTGTATGATAAGGATTTCCTTTTTAATGGAAGAGCTTTTAATGTTTATTCAAATCTATGTTGATTTATTGTCTTGTAGATGATAGATTGATGTGGTTTTGATATTTTCATCAATTCTAATTTCTGTGATTTAGATGAGATGATCATACAATAGTTTTAATGTTCAGATAATTAAGGACTTGGATGAGTTATACTAAGATTAGACGGGTCATGCCTATAGCTATTTAGTGTAGATGATTCGTGCTATTGTCGAAGATAGTTCATGCCATGGAAATTAATTAATGATTCTTTTTGAAGTAATTCTAGCTTGTAGCTGAGAATACTTGTTCATATTCACACTAGATTTAGATTAAAAGTTAAGGAATTGTTACGGTTCTATAGTGGATTCGATTTCCTAAGTAAAATCTATCACATTAATCTCTTGTTTTTAAACTAGTTGTTTTCTTTTCCTTTACTTAATTTAAGTTTAAGTTGTTTTAGTTTTAAACCAGCAAATTCTTCTTTATATTTAGTAATTATTCATCCGTCCCTGAGGTTCGACAACCCTTAAATACTCATCCTAGTACAATTACCTTGTACACTTGCAAAGGGTTTAATTATAAACGATCAGCAAGATAATGAAATATGGTAAGTTTTCTTATGAATATGATGCACATGTAAGAATGAGTATGTGTTATGTATGTGGAATATGAGTATGCTAGTTATGGCTAGCGAGTATGTTAGTAAGATATGTGTGGAATTATGTGTATGTCATACGTATGCTTGATGGACATATGTATGTATGATGGCTATATGCTTGTATGAAGGATATGTGTATGCGTGTGGGCAGATGTATGGGTGATGGATGGCAAGAGGTAATAAAGGGTTTGGTATAGATTCGTTGTGGATTTATAACCGCATGATGGAGGGCGGAGGATGTAAGTTTGATGGATGAGGTTTGGGATGAGTTTGGTTTGGTTTGGAGCGTGTGTTGGGGGATTGCCAAATGGTAAGAGTGTTGCATAATTGTATAATCATAATGTACATATTATGAAGTGGAAAGTGAACATAATAAGTGAGGTATAAGTAAGAGGGTGATAATTGGGGTTTCCTCTTAAGAGCTTAGTTTGATGACTTCTGAGTAAGATGTTTTAGCCATAAGATGGATAGCAAAGTATATATATATATATACATGTAAGAATTTGTTGTATGATGAGTTATGATAATGAGATGGAAGGGTTAAGTGAAGTCTGCTGTCCTGAAGAACTAGGGTTTTGGAATGTGCTCAACTTCAGTTTGATCAGTGGATGATTATAAGATAGAAGAATTTTATGGCATAATTGTACCCACATAAATTACTTAATTCAAACTTGAATTATAAGCAAAGCTAATATGATAACATTGTGAGTTTGAAACCTGAGAGTTTTGATGGATTAAGTTTCATGTTTGAGCTCGCCGATAATGAGTTGTCTATGTATTTCTCATGTCTTGCCATGATGTTTATCCTGTGATGTTGTCTATGTGTTGTGTTTAAGCCCAGATGTCTGATGCTCTATTGAGAGCGATGTATGTTTTTTATTTTATCTGTGTGTTGTATTAAGCCTAGATGTTTGATGTTCTATTGAGAGCATTATATATTTATGCCCTTAGTTGGCACTATATGATTCTACCAAGGATTGACACTGTAAGATTCTGGCCCAAAAGTGGCACTGTAAGATTATGTCCTTAGTTGGTACATATAGCCCCCAAAGTGTGGGCATTTGCATGCTCAAGTAAGTGGTATCATGGAACTGCTCTTACTTGTTTGATCTTGTGCCGCATGAGCATAGGTGTGCCTTGCCTTTGGAAACGTCCATGACATCTACTTACTCCCCGGAGGTTAAGGTGATGCCCCTTTGGCATTCCTTTCCATTTCGATGCTGGAGCTTATTAATTATATTGAGCTTAAGTGGTCAATAGCATGTGTAACTATATGAGTATGTATGTTTCTGAGTAAGTTCGTAAGTTTATGAGCAAGACTATAAGTATAAGGTTTTGAGTAAGACTGTAAGCATATGATTATGAGCAAGATTGTAAGTGCATGTTTCTGAGCAAGACTATAACAATAAGAATTTGAGTAAGATGGTGAGAATAAGACTATAAGGATGGTCTGAGTAAGATTGTAAGTGTAAGAATGGTACAAATAAGGTTGTAAGTGTAAGAGTATGTGTAAGAATGGTAAGATGGTATATGTTGTGTATGATTTTTCTATTATGCAACTTTGATGTGCTGCTATGTTTTTATGCTTCATGTTTAGTTGCGTGAAAATATCTATCTATGGACTTATGGAGTTCACTGTTTAGAGCTCCCCTACTGAGTATTTTCCCACATAGTGAAAATACTCATTTTATAATTTTTTTAGCCCCGATGTTCGGGTGGCTTTTGTAGGTTTGTGACAAAGAGCTCCAGACAATGGTGCTTGCTTCTGTGGGAGGATCAACTTTCATGGGTTCAGGTATACCCTCTAACTCACGCGAGTCATTATTTTGTGTCACGATCTGATGTATTGGGTGAGATGAGAATTAAAGCGTTTATACTTTTGGCACATGTAATTTGGATCAAACTATGGAGTGTTTATGGGGCTTGAACTTAGGGATGCCTGGGAGAGATTTGTATTTAAAGTCCATGATCATGGTAATTTCTTTCGTACAATTGTTTTTGAGTAACGCATGAGAATGTTTGGTTTGGCCGTATGCTGTTTGATTGAAAAGAAAATTTTGTATGGGAAAAATTGATGTGTGATGTTCTAAATTATAAAATTGCTTTCACAGGTTTCGTATTTTTGTCACTTAATTTCAATTTATAGCCGTTATGTTGCAAAGCATTTCCATGAATTTTTTAGAAAATATGTTGAAAAATCTCCGGCGTTACGTCAATAAACCTACCGATGCACCCCAAGGAAAAGCACTAGGCCTTATGTATCCCTTGTCCATCAAGTTTTGTAGCTAAGCCTTAAGCTTTTTCAATTTAGCTGGAGCTATGTAATAAGGAGCTTTAGAAATAGGAATAGTGTCTAAAAGAAGATCAATATTGAACTCGATCTCCCTCCGTAGAGGCAATCCCAACAAATCATCCGAAAAGACATCTGCATACTCCAAAACCACATGAATAGACTCAATAGGAGGGGGTATTGCACCATTTACAGAGATGCTTGCGAAAAAAGTCATGAACCTGTTATTAATCCATTTTCATACCTTAAAAGAAGCTAACAAGAACTTTCCATTAACCCATTTTATGCTCTAAAAACAAAAGGCTTGACATCCGGTAAAGCAAATACAACTCTCTTCCCTTGACAATCAACATGTCCATGATAAACTGACATCATGACCATGCCCAAAATCACATCAAAATTAATCATAGGAAAAACAATCAAACCATCAAACAACTCATGCTCTTCAACCATCAAGGAAACCTTCTCGAGATACTCCTCCGCCCAAAGAGAAGATGAAGGAGTAGACACATGCAAAGGAATTAATAATAACATTGGCTCAACACCAAGCTCACAAGCAAAAATTGGTGAAATGGAAAAATGTGAAGATCCTGTATTGTTTGATAGCTTCCACAACACAACTAGGCATTAAGTCTCAAGATCTAACCCCAACATCAATACCAAGATCAAGCAACACATCACACAAGCAAGCAACAAAACAATGAACTAATGGTATCAACATTGCTAGCATTGTCTAAGTCTTTTATTACCTCACTCCCTATTATCATTAAGAAATTATGCCTTAACCTCCATTTCTTTTGGAAAAAATTGTGCTTCGATACCAAAAACTTATTTTTCACACCCCGACCCACACCCCTTAACCCAAACCTAGTCAAAGATAGAAAGACTAGGCACGACAAAGCGGAAGACTAACTGAAGAGGGTCATAATCGAAGTATCAAACACATGATCTTTGTATAAAAGCAAATAACGGAAGGTAAAAAGGATAAGTTAAAGTCTCACTTAGTTCATCAAAACACCCACATCAATTCATAACGTGAAATGTCACAAGCATGAAGGTTACAACATGGCTAAGGCGAACACAGGCTATCCAAAACATGAAAAGAAATAAGTTCTAACATCAACATAATATGAATCTAAAACATGGCAAAGTAACTAGCTCCATCTCTCATACGTGTATCTACTCGTCCTTGAGACCATGATACAATTCATCTTGAGCACTACATAGCATATCATACAACCCCAAAACAAAACTACAAACAAATGAGGGGTGAGCTTTAGCTCAGTAAGGGTTGTAATCAAAACATAATCTCATGTTAACACCACATGCAGCCATCTGATGGAAATCATCTCATTCATGGATAGCATCTACAATTGTGCATTGCAGTCTCCATCATAATTTATAGCCACACACGCACAACCTGTTCATTCATTCAAATATCATAGTTCATTCACATCCTGCATGAATCAAGTATTATCATTCACATTCACCCTGCATAATCAAGTGTATCATACCACATTCATCTTGCAGACTCGAGTATAATCATTCCACACGCATCCTATGTAAATATAAACATCATTATCTCTACACAACCTATGTCAAGGAGCATTATAGTCCATACACATGCATAAATACTATGATGAATATCTCACAATAGAGAAAATAATCCTACTCACCATGACTGAAGGCTAAGAAGATATGCTCACACGGAAAATCCTTAAAAAGGAAATCTGAATTCCTAGAAAGTTAAATTAGAGTAGTTTGGATAAATCTCAACTGGGAAGTGACCCCCTAGCAAGCCGATGCATATAGACAAACCAACCTGGATTCTCAAGTTCAGATAGAATCATTAATTTAACTCATTATAGTATTCTGTTATTCTAACCCGGGGAGGAAACCTATCCTCAAAGGGATGGAACACCTTGTCCTTTTAGATGCAAAACCAATTTGATAAACATTCGATGCAACTAATCGAAAAACTATGACATCCAATCAATTATTTACGGTTAAACACTAGTAATGTTCGTTTTACAAGCCATTCTCAAGATGTATGCAACATGATATATAAGTGAGCAAGGTTTAATGGGTGCAAGCATAGGTAAACATATTCTAATTAGTCCTAATATGCATAAAACATGGTCCATTTGTGACAAAGGTCATGTGAGCATGAATAATAGATACACACATGGTCATGCTCATAATTGAGCTAAAACATACAAATCATGGTTCATTTGTAATTAAAATGACATGTGTAAGCATTCATGCACTCTCATGATCATATGCTATTGGAGTCATGAAGTAATGATGAAGGAATAATTGAAATACGGCTTTAAACAAGTAAGGTATCATACTAGACTTAAACATACATATTCATCTCTATAATGGGGTTCATATAGATCATTCCCCATTAAGCTAAAATACATATAATGGGGTTCATATGTAATTAATGTGCCATGGGCAAGTATTCATACTCTCTATTGGTCATAAGCTACTAATGTCATGGGGTAAACATGAAGAAATAATCGGAATACAGCTTTAAAACAAGTAGGGTATCATACTAAACTTAAATATACATATTCATCTCTATAATTAAGCTAAAACACATATAACGGTCTTATGTAATTAAGGGGGCATGTGCAAGTATTTATAGTTCATCATGATTATAGTTTACTGGAATCATGATAAAGTAAGAAAAAATGGTTAAAAAACACCAAAAATGAATTTAATTCCAAAAATAGTATAAACATTCAAACTGCTTGGTAGCCTGTTCGAGCAGGAACAAGCAAAACCTGATTCCCATTTGGCCGTTTGATGGGCCTGATAGGGCTACCGAATGATTGGCCCAAAACTGTCAAAACAATCATCTTCTACCTCTCGAATCTAAACCGAAATATCTTCAAAAATCCATTAAAATTCCCAAAACATCATGAAACTTCATATAATCATTACTTAGGCTTAAAAGACGATAGGTTTAACCTTTTTCATGCTCAAACATACAAAAAAAATAACAAATCACATATTTTTGAAGAATCAACATAACCCATCAAAAAGCTTTAAAACATAAAATCTACCCACATTTATGGGGTTACATGCAAGAAAACTGCTTGGAATGAAAACCCCTTACCTCTAATCAATCTCCAAGATCAAGAAACCCTACCCACAAACTCGAGTTTTTGTTAATCGTAAGCAAAATCCATGTTTTCCCACCAAAATAAACTCAAATCAACAAAGAGATGATAAATCCAATACTCCATAGGGTTCAAAACAAAAATCGCATGGGTTAGGGTTCTGAATCAAGATTAAAGAGAGGAACTTGAAGGAGATAAACTAATAACCCCAATGGAAAAGGTGAAAATGGGATTATTAAGACAAAATTAGAAGGATTAACAAGTGATGAGAGAAAAATCTTACCTTAAGATAGATTTCCACTTTGGGAATAGGGGTAGAGCACTAGCCTCCTCCAAATCTTAGCCCTTCCCCAATCAAGAATGGGCTAGGGTTTTTCTTTTTATAGTAAGCGACATATGGGCTAAAAGTAAAATTACTGAGCTAAAGAATAGGTTAATAGGCCTTAAGTGACCCCATAAGTTTACATTTGACTTCAAAAATGAAATTAATCAAACTCAAGACCACTTGGACAAATCAAGAGAAGGTTGGCAACCGAAAGGGTTTCACACCATTCTATATAGACTTGGGTCCCATGGTGGGGCCCACTTCCCTGATTAAGGAATTTAAATGGAGAAATAATATCAAATTGTGGAAATTTGATAGATTAAGCTAAACACTCATATTTCTAATTTAGAAATGAAATTAAACTGTAAGAAATTTATAATTAAACTAACCCATTACCCCAAGAAAATCAAATCAACCCAAAATACACAATTTTTACACAAATTGAAGGTATTAAAATTAGAAAATCATAAATGAATTATTTCTAAAATCACCAATGAATTTGAGAGAAAATTAAGAGAGATGAAGATTTTGATTCATAGTTACCTTATGAAATAGAGTTTGAGTGATTCACATACATCAAAACACAACAAAGGAGTTGAAGGAGTTCTTAACAAGGGAGATTGAAAGATCTCAATATCAACAAAGCAAAAGGAGTTTTGATTAAAGTGCTTTAGAGAAGACTAAGGACAAGCTCAAAGGGAAAATATTCAAGAATAAAGGTGAAGACTTGAAGGCCAACAACTTCACAAAGAAAAGGTTTTCAAGTGTTGGTAGTTTGGTGTCTTGTAAGTCCTAATCCTTAGTGCATTGATATTAGTTGGAGAGTGGCTATTTGTGGTTGTTTCCCCATGTTGGCTTTCCACATAAAATCCTTAAGTGATTGATAGTGTTTTAGTTATTTTTTACTTCCCAATTCTACATCAAGGCCATATCTTGTAGTTCATTACTTATTGATTAAGTATTTAGGTAATGGGCAATGTGAAAATTTGCTAGGTTTAGATGAATATTAATCTCACAAATTGATAGCAGAGGTGATTAGATCTCATGCTATTGTTTGCTATCAATTTGCATGTTTTTCTTGCTGAATTTTGCTGAGGGTTGCTTGTTAGACTTAATTTTATCTTTGAAAGAAATTTCTCTCTTGCTTGTCCTAGCTTGCTTGTATTTCTTCTTTTGATTATGTGTCATGTCTAATTCAAATTCTAATATGGTTAAGCATAGCGACTTAGGCAATCCCATTTATAGACTGTCATTGTTTGATTGTCAAAACTTCTCTTATTGGAAGAATAGAATGAGAATGTTTACTTAAGCATTAGATGGAAACACTTGGAGATCATGATTAAAGGCTGGAATCATTTCATGACTAAAGATAAGGATGACTTAGAAATTTTGAAACTGCAGTGCACTTTTTAAAGGAATAGGAAAAAGCCAACATAGGTAAATCTCTAATTGTACATTAGCTAATGTTGCATGGGATGAACTAATTAAGTACAATGAGGGAACTGATGCTGCGAAAACTTCTAGGCTATAAATGCTTCCACTTGAGTTTGAAAATATCATGATGGGAGAGGACAAGACTATTTTTAAATATTATGCTAAAATCTCTGACATTGTGAACACTTGTGATCAACGAGGGGAACCCATTGCAAACCACTTAGTTCTTAGAAAAATTCTTAGGCCCTTATCATCAAAATTCAAAGTTTAGGTGGCTGCAATTAGTGAATCTAAGAAAATTGATACCTTTGACATAGAGGAATGTATTGGGAACTTGAGAACCTTTGATCACAAGAGGAGTCCTATGATCATAAGAGAAAGGTGTTTGAGAAGATCAAAGGGAAACAAGTTGTCTTAAAAGTCACAAGAATGTCTATGATATATAAAACTCTAAAAGTGATAATGAACAAATAGTCTTATTGACTAAACAATTAAGAAAATTCTTAAGAAATAAGAATTTTAAAGGCGAGAGAAAAGGACAATCATCAGGGAAAAGAAAACAAGGTAAAAAGTGTAATGTCCCTGATTTTTTGACGATTTTCTGGGATTTTCTTGCTATTTTTCTGGTCATTTTGGGCGGGAAAATGTAACGCTTCAGCGTATTTGTATTTATATATTTCCCCCGTATTTATACGCATAGAGTCGGGTGTGGGGCTTAGTCGCAGGCCATAGTCCTCGCTGCGCAGTTACGGCACGAATTTTGGAGGTACAACGCGTAATCAGGAGGTGAACGCATGTTAGGGACATGGATGGAAAAATTAAAAAAATTATATAAGTTCTGGATCCATCGATCGGATTCCAGAACAGAGACGTCCAATAACTTTTTTTTGACGTCCAGTGAGTTTTTAGAAAACCCGAGCTTGATATCGGTCGCTCTGTTCTCCCTCCTCTATCGTCGGATTCAGCCGGTTCTTGTCAGGATCCTCTTTGCCTCACTGCCACAAGTCCGTAGGTATCGGCTATGACCGCCGCCATGGCCTCTTCACTCCACCACGAGGTACCAAACTTTTCTTCAGGTTTTTCTTCCTTCAAATCCTATTTTTGAGCCATGGGGGTGCGATTTTGATGTCGTTTGCGGCTGCCCTCAACTAGAGTTATGTTTGTTTGGCTACTAGGAACAAATAGGCACTGGCTAGAGCCTCCGCCTTGCTTTTTTTGCTCCGCTGTGAGCTACCGATCTTTTGGTCGGGTTTTTATTACTATTTGCATCTCACTGTCCATGGGATTTGTTTTTACGCCGGTGTGTTGCCGGTCATCGTCTGGCCACTGGACGGACTCTGTCCAGCCTACCTCGACCCTGTGTCAATAGGGGGTTGCTGTTTCCGACCCCGCCCCGCCCCTATTGTCTTGCTCCGCCCAATTAGACGCTTTGGGTGCGTCTTGGGTCGTTGCCATTGGTGAGCTATGGGCCATTTGGCCATCGTGGGCTCTACCCCGGCTCGGCAATAGTAAGGGTCAGCCCCACTTGGCCAATTACACCTCCGCTCGGAATGGGCCGCTTACCCTTGCCCTATACCATGCGAGATGCACAGCCGCCTGCACAATGGTGTTGGTTTTGGGTGGTGATTGGCAATGTCGCTGCTTTGATTGGCCACTGCTAGGGGCCTTAGTCCTATCAGCCTTTGGTGGGCCTTGGGCCGCCTCCGTTCAGCCCTCTCCTCCGCCCCTTTGGGCCACGGGTTTATGTAGTCGCGTGTGCATGTGGCCACGTGTGTGTTTCAGGGTTTAGGCACCATATTTGTGCCGCCTGACTGGCAGATGGCTCCGTCACCATTTGAGTTGACGACTAGAGCCTCCTCCACCTCTCCTCTATCCTTTAGCGTTGCCCCATGCCCTCCACACTTATGTGGGCTTTTGTTGACACGAAATCGCCGCCATTGGGTGCTGTCCACGACTGATTTCACCGTCTTGCGGCCGGCCGAGTACTTCTTAGCCGACGACCGACCTTCAGTGAGTAACCATCGACTTCTGGTCACACTGCCACTTATGTTGGCACGACATTTCTCTTGGCCGCCCCTAGTGTGCCGCCTTGGATCGCGGATTTTGCCGAATTGACTTCTGACACCTCATTTGGTCGTGATTGTTTCCAAAACTTCCTAAAATCCTCAGGATGACAACTCTCTCAACTAGGTAATTCCTTTGGCTGCTAACTCTGCCACCGACACCGCCACCATCGTGTGCTCGCCATCAAACATCATGATTACAAGGTAGGGGAGCTTTGAACTCGTAATTTCATGATAGCATGCTTTGAATGAGTACCAACATGCTAGGACTATATGATTGAATGCTATGGATGTTAGATCATGATCCGTTTGCATGATGTAAGATGATGAATTATGCCATGTTGAAATGCATATACCATGCATGTGGGCTGTATGTATGTTTGAAGTATGTTGGTAAGCTTCATATGTGGATTGAGTATGTGCTAGTGATGACTAGCGTGTTTGTTGGTAAGCTTCATATGTTGATTGAGTATGTGCTAGTGATGGCTAGCGTGTTTGCTGGTAAGCTTCGTATGTTGATTGAGTATGTGCTAGTGATGGCTAGCGTGTTTGTTGGTAAGCACTTCGTATGTTGATTGAGTATGTGCTAGTGATGGCTAGCGTGTTCGTCGGTAAGCTTCGTATGTTGATTGAGTATGTGCTAGTGATGGCTAGCGTGTTCGTTGGTAAGCTTCGTATGTGGTTTGAGTATGTGCTAGTGATGGCTAGCGTTTTTGTTGGTAAGTTTTGTATGTGTATGTATATGCTAGTGACGACTAGCGAGCATGTTTGTAAGCTATGTATGTATGAAAGTATGTGTATGTTATATGCATGTGTGATAGACATACGTATGTATGATGGCTATATGCCTATCTGATGGTTATGTGTAAGTGTATGTGGGCAGATGTATGGGCAATAGACAGTAAGAGGTGACAGAGGTTTCATCTAGATTTGGATATGGATGTAGATGCATAAGCTTATGACAGAAGATAGAGGAGGTAAGTTTGACGGGTGAGGATTGGAGCTGTTTGTTTGGTTTGGATCAGAACACATGTTGGGGGTTTGTCAGACAGTAAGAGTGTGCATAATTGTACAAGCATAACGTACAAATTATGAAGTGAAAAGTAAGCTTAATAAGTAAGGTATTAGTAAGAGGGTGATAACTGGGTTTGGCTCTGAGGAGCTTCATTTGATGATGTCAGTGTAAGATGATTTGGCCATAAGGTGGATGGCGGAGTATGCAAGACTGTAAGATTTTGGTGTACGATGAGTTTTGTTGAGATATGGACGGGTTAAGGAAGTCTGCTGCCTTGAAAAACTCAGGTTTTGGATTGGGCTCAGCTTCGGTTTGATCAGTGGAGCACGGTATGTTTGAGTGTTTGTTTGGCATAATTGTACCGCATAATTTACTTAATTCAAACTTGAATTATAAGCACAACTAATGATAGCATTGTGAGTTTGAGACTTGAGGGTTCGACGGATTAAGTTTCATGTTTGAGCTAGCTGATAATGAGTTGGTGAAGCGTTTTTCATGTCTTACCATAGTGTTTATCCTGTGGGATGTTCTCTGTGTGCTGTATAGAGCACCAGACGTCTGATGCTCTGTTGAGGGTGATATATGTTTTCGATTTGGTCTGTGTGTTATATTAAGCCCAGATGTTTAATGCTCTATTGAGAGCATTATATGATTTCTGCCCAAGAGTGATACTGTATGATTCTGCCCAAGAGTGGCACTGTATGTTTTCTGCCCGAGTGGCACTATATGATTCCGCCCAAGAGTGGCATTGTATGATTTCTTCCCAAGAGTGGCTTTGGCACTATAAGCCCCATTATGGTGGGCAACTGTATGACCCCTTATGTGTGGGTGTTTATGTTTGCGCACTCAGGAAAGTAGTATCATGGACCTACTCTTACTTATTTGATCCTGTGCCCCATGAGCACTGGTGTGCCTTGCCTTCGGAAAAGTCCATGGCGTCTAGTCACTCCCCGGAGGTTAAGGTGATGCCCCTGTGGCATTCTTTTCCATCTCCATGCTAGAGATTATTAGTTGTAATGAGCTTCAGCGGTTGATAGTATGTGTACGTCTGTGAGAGTATGTGTATGACTGTAAGAGTATAAGTATGAGCAAGACTGTAAGAGTATGAGTATGAGCATGACTGTAAGAGTATGAGTATGAGCATGACTGTAAGAGTATGAGTATATGTATGATTGTAAGAGTATGAGTATGAGCACAACTGTAAGATTATGAGTATGAGTAAGACTGTAAGAGTGTGATTCTGAACAAGACTGTAAGCGTATGCTTCTGAGTAAGATAGTAAGTGTGAGATGTATGAGTAAGTGTATGATTGTATGAGTAAGGTCGTACAAGTATGTGTAAGTTGTATGAGTATGTGTACGATGGTACGAGTAAGTTTGTAAGACCCTGGATAACGGTGTTTGTGAAAGTTTAATTTGATGGTATGATTTTGGCACGATGGTGCATTTGGTATGTTTTTGGCACGATGGTGCATTTGGCATTGATTGTATGTGTATGAGCATTTTTATGATATGTCTGTTTGCTTCATGTTTAAATTGCATAAATGCATCTATGTATGGATTTACTGAGTTCACTGTTTAGAACTCCCCTTTCGGGTATTTTCCTACTGAGTATGAAAACACTCATTACCCTACTTTTTTAGCCCCGTTGTTAAGGAGGCTTTTGCAGGTTTGTGTTGGAGAGCTCCTAGTGATGGATGCTCATTTCAGCGGTGGATTGATTCTCGTTGACTCAGGTATATGCTTGACTCATCACGAGTTTATTTGTGCCACGATCTAATGTATTGGGTGAGACAAGAATTAAGATGTTTATGTATTATGGACTTTAGTTTGGATTAGACTGTGGACTGTTATGGGACTTGCATTCAGGGATGCCTGGGAGAGATTTATATTTAAAGTCTATGATCATAGTAATTTATTCGTACGGTTATTTTCGAGTAGCACATGAGGATATTTGCTTTGGCCGTACGATGGTTAATCGAATGAGTAAAAATTTGTATGGGAAATCGTGTGTGTGATGCTTTAAATTATTGAATTGTTTTATCAGGTTTCATATTCATCATTTTTCCCGATTTATAGCCGTTATATTGCAAAAAATTTCTGTGAATTTTAAGGAAAATGTATGAAAAATCTCGGGCGTTACAAAAAGAGAGAAGAAAAGGCTGACAAAACTGTAAAGAAGAACATGAGGTGCTTCTTGTGTGGCAAATTAGTATATTTTGTTGTTGAATGCCCTAATCAAAATAGTGATAGTTCTTTTAATGACAATCCTAGGAAGTTAAAGGGTGCTTCAAACAATCTTCTCTAATGACAACTCATATGATGAGGATGAAATGTTCAACTATACTGCCTTTCATACAAGTGTGAAGGACGATGGTTCATCAAAAGAATCTTGTGAGTCAAATTCCTTGAATCTTCACTCAAATTCATCCTCTAAAAAAGAGTTGGACAATGTGCAAAGAAACTTGATTCAAATAGTCATGCTCCTAACTAGAAGGTCAAAAAAATTTGAGAAAGAATTGAGGAAGAGAGATAAAAATTTTGAAATTGCCTCTCAAGGGTCCATTAGGTTGAATGAGTTGAACTATAAGTTTGTGAGTGAGTTGGGAGACCTCAAGGCTGAACTTGAAAGTGAAAAAGAGAAATTTAGTGCTCTTCATAGAGAATTTGTGTCCTCTAAAGAGAAATCAGAAGGGTTCAAGAATGGGAAGAAGACCCTTGACACTATGATTAGCATTGGTCAATGCGATAAAAAAGGTCTAAGGTTTAAGCCATCCATGCACATACCCAAGGCTAAACCAACTACGTTTGTGAGAGATATGGAGAGTATTCACACACTAAAGGTAACACCCACCCCACAAAAACCAAGAGGAGGGAAAGTGATTAGTGTAAAATATATATATTTTATACACCTTTTTACCTTATTTACTAGTATAGTATTAGGTTAATTTAGGGTTAATTATGGTTTATTTATGTTAATATACTTATTATCTTTTAGTTTAGTTATTAATTAATTTGGGGGTTGTTAGTAGTTTAGGCATGTATTTGAATCAAATCAGATTTTATTCATGTATTACATGTCTAAAATATGACTTTTTATATTTTATAGGTAAGGTTCACTTATCTAGGTCCGTGGACGATGTTTGGAATAATTCAAAACACTCTTGACATATTTATGAGTTATTTGGATAATTTTTCAAAGTTACAAATTTGTTGGAAATTAATATGGACTTAAACAAAAGAGCTTAATGAACATAGTAGAAAATTGGACAGGAATATAGTCTGTCAAGCGAATAGACTTACCTTTTAAAACAAAAACCGTACATGAAACTAAACAGAACTTTCTAGATTGTATCAATAGTATAGCCGTCCAAATGGGCATGCAGGGCATTTGAATGGGATAACGTACAATTTTTTATTTAAAGCCAGTTTTGAGTCCTATTCCTATTAGACTTCCTCCTATGACTCCTATGCCTACATAAAGCGCTATGGGGCTCAAAATTGATGAATTTCAATAGGTTTTCTAAATAGAAAAAAGAAAAATAATATAAAGGAGCATTTAAAGCTTTCTATGGAGATTCAAGAGCCATCATCTACCACACAAGGCTAGGTTTTTCTTTTACTTAGGTGTTGATGAAGCTATATATAAGTTTTAGTTTTTTTTTTTTTTAATTTAGATCTTAGTTGTTATTAATGACAATTGTATGACAAGGATTTCCTTTTTAATGGAAGAGCTTTTCAAGTTTATTCAATTCCATGTTGATTTATGGTCTTGTAAATGATAGATTGATGTGCTTTTGAGATTTACATCAATTCTAATTTTGTGATTTAGATGAGATGGTCATGAAATAGTTTTAATATTTATATGATTAATGAATTGGATGAATTATATTAAGATTATATGAGTCATGCCTATAGTTTAGTTTAGTATAGATGATTCGTGCTATTGTCAAAATAGTTCATGCCATGGATTTAATTAATGTTTCTTTCTAAAGTGATTCTAGCTTTTAGCTGAGAATACTTATTCAAATTCACATTAGATTTAGATTAAAGGTTAAGAAATTATTATGGTTCTACAGTTGATTTGATTTCCTAAGTAATTGTCATTATATTGATCTCTTCCTTTTAGTTTAGTTTGATTACTTTCTTTGTTTAATTTAATTCTTAGTTCTTTTAATTTTTAATCAACAAATTCTTCTTTTAGAATTAGTAATTAATTTATCTATCCTTAAGGTTCAATAACCCTTAAATACTTATCCTAGTACAATTGCCTTGTATGCTTGCAAATGATTTAATCATAAATGATAAAAAAATACTCAAACTAAATACTAGTATTGAGAGTATTATTGACATATGTCATAAAGATATTCATACTAGGTTTGAGTGTCCTAAACAACTACCCTCGCAAGCCAAACCCTAGGAGAAAGTTGAAGAAGTAATCCCCTAAACATGAGAACACTAGGTTGTCACACCAAGTCTATGCTTATAACATAAAGAAAGTGTGGATTAGAAAGATTGATCTACAAGCTTTGAAGGGTCAAAAAGGAAAAATAAGCAAGAAGCCCTTAAATTGCCTTAGGATTGGTTGGCTAGGCAAGGATAAGGAGGCAAGGCTCACTACTTAGTGTAAGAACATAAGTGTTATATATCTAGTTTATTGGATAATTTCTTTGTAAAAATTAAGTCAAGAAACATGTGTATATATTCAATCTATGAATATGTTTTGAGGTTGTTGTGGCAGAGATAGATTTGGAATTGCCCAACTCGAAAAATAGGAGCCAATATGTTTGTAAGAACATATGTGTCATAGGTGTAGTTTATTGGCTGATTTCTTTGTCAAAATTATGTCAATACACCATATGTATGTAATGAGTTTTAGAATCTAATTTGAGGTTGTTGTGGTTGAGTCGAATTCGGAATTGACAAACTGGAAAATTGGAGCATACATGTTTTTATTGAACAAGGTAAAAGACTAAAAAAATGTGAAGGATTTTCAAGCTTATCCAGATCATATTAGCATACATGAATCACTTAGAAAAGGTAAGAAGTGATTATAGTGGTTTCAAAAGTATTTAGGGTAAAAAGGGCAAAACTGTCAAAAAATAGGTAGAACGATCAATCACTACAAACGATGAAGGAGAAAATGATGGATCTCTGGTTGATTTATCCCTGTACAAAATGAAGCTAAGAGTTATCAATCAATTGATCTCATAATCGATTGATTAATTGAAAAATCGTGTACATTAAAAACAGTGACTGATTGATCACTATTTAAAATGATCGATCATTTCAAGAACAGTTTACTTGATTTAAGACCTTCCAATTTCAATTTCATTCCTTATTTAAGTACAAGTCCTAAATTGACTTAATGAGCTATATAAGACTTATAAAATCACGAAATTGGAGAGAGGAAAACCTAGCAGAGAAAAGATAAAGAGGGTTTACACCTTTGCTTATTATTTTCAAAAAGAGAATTCACTTCAGCTTTGTATTAAAGATCTATGGTGAACTGATGAAGACAATCACAACTAAAGGAGCTTATTCACTGGGCATTCAAAGTGGAGTTGCAACATGTCTTCAAGGGAAGATTGAAGATTTCCACAAGGCCAAAGTCAAGATAATAAGATGTGCTTGTTAAAGACAAGAAGAAGAAAGAAATAAGGCACTGAGGAGAAAGTATTAAGTTCTTAAGGAGAAGACTTGAAGGCTAGCAATAATGATCTAAAAAATAGGAGCTTGTGTTAGAGTCTAAACAAGGTTAGTGGTTTGTATGTGTACATGTAAAGTCTTGGTTTCTAGTACATTGATTTGGTTCATTTAGAACTATTATGGTTTCTTACCCTAGTTAGCATTTTCCAAGTAAATCATTGTCATGTGTGGATTGAAGTAATTGACATTTTGAGAGTGAGATTGAGTTAATATTTGGTTTTAATCATTTTCGCTTTATAAAAACATTCTAGGCAAAGAAGCTAGTACTCTTAATTTTTACTTCTCAAAGTACTAGTTTTAAGAGCTATCTAGTAATCCCCTAGGTTGATTAGATGGATATTAATCTCTCAATGGGTAGCTAAGGATTAATTATTGAAAAATTTTCTTTTGCTACTTGATATCAATAGGTTTGCCATGATATTTATTTAGAACCTTGCTTGAATTTCCATAGTTTAACTGCTTGTGCATAATTTCTTGTGCTTTGGTTTGAATTTGGATTTATGCTTAAGTTTACTTGTTTTTCCTTTATAAATACTTGATTAAAACTTGTTGATTTGTGTGCCCTAGGTTAGTATTGTTTTTCTCATAATTATCCTTCATTTAAGTGATAAAATTGTGGTGCTTAGTGTTGTTACGTCTGAAACAAGACTATGAAGAAGTCAAATTCATATTTGTTTTACTTGCCAATTGTAGTAGACAAGGTCGATCCACAGGGAAAGCCTTGTGCAACAAAGAAAACTATTACGAAAAAAATAAAGAAAGGACAACTAAGAAAGAAAGAGTAGAAGAGTATTGAGGCAATATAGAGTCAAGAAATCAAGATGAGAAAACACTAAGGCATTAAGGATCATTGTAACATCTAATGATGTTCTTCATGTATCATGTTATCTTAGTTAGAATCAAATGAAAATTCTATCTAACCGGAAGATATGAACATTAAAATTGAAAATAAAAATAGAAATGCTTTGGATAGATGAAGGATAAAAATAATTGTCTCTTAAAGATTTCTATGTATCCAAATCACAAAAGATCAAAAAGGAGAGCCTTAAAGCATCTTATGTATTCAAATCACAAAGAAACAAGAAGAAGAACAATATTAAATAAACATCACTTCAAATAAATAATACTTGAAACCATTGATGAAACATGAATTGAACTCCATTAAATTGTTACAAATCACCTCTAGCCTTAGCTTGAGAGCTTAGAAAGCCATTACAATAAAACTAAAAACACAAAATACAAAAATAGAGAAGAAAATAGGAGAAGAGAGCTTCAAAGAGGAGGGGATTAATCATCTATCACGTCCACCCCTCTATTTATAGGAATATAAGGGGTTGCTTCAAAGAGGAACATGAAATCATATCTCTACATTGCATCCTGATTGATTGCCTGATTAGTTGTTTCTTTGGCAATGATTAGATACTAAATAAATTAATGATTTATTTAGCAAATAAGTATCTTTGAATCTTCCTTTAATTAACCAATTAGCCTCCTTGTCTTTCCTTAGGTGTATCAATCATAATCAATGAAAATATTCTTCATGTGCTGGCCTTGGGTTAGTTTACTAGCTGTCTCTTTGCATACTGAATTCAACCCATAAATCTTCAGAATTTGGAATTTCTTCCTGAAATAACACTTGTAGACACGGAAGGTTTCTTTCCAATGCCACTAAAATCGTATCCATCCGAATTATACATAAAAAGATATAATCGAAATACTAAGGCTCTGTCAATCTGTCCGAATCAGCTTCTTTCCTAATTTAGTCCTACTCATACAAATCTCAAATCAAATGGGTCCACAAGGTTGTGTTCGACCATTCCATGCATGTTTAGACTATTAGGAGCCAATTCTTAACTTTTAAATAGCTTTGGGTAAATGGGCATTACTTCATCTTCTACTTAGATCCTGTTGAAGCCTGTTTAGACATATAAACTCAATTAAAGTCCAACTAACTTATTCAAAACATAAATAGCCCAAATCAGCAATGAATTAACACAAAATAGGATTGCAATTCAAAATTTGAAAATATTTAATTAAACATTATTTCAATACATCACTTGGGTTGATTTTTGTTAATTAAATTCAATGGTTGGTATGAAAAATTTAATAAATGAACATGGGGACTTCGGGAATCCTATGAATAAACCTCCTTTGTTTGATGGACAAAATTTCTCATATTGGAAGAATAGGATGAGAGCGTTTATACACATGCTTGATGGGAATGCCTGGAAAGTGGTTGTAAAAGGCTGCAGTCCTCCAATGACAAAAGATAAGGATGGAAACTCAAATCTAAAAGATGAAATTGATTGGGATGAGAATGACACTAAACTTGCTAATCAAAACAATAAAGCTCTTAGTGCATTATTCATTATTGTAGGAAAATTACAATATAAGTTGATCTTTAATTGTGTGTCTGCCAAAGTTACTTGGGAGAAATTGGTAAAACATAATGAGGAAACTGAGGCTATGAAGGTGTCTAGGCTTCAAATGTTGATTCTATAATTTGAAAATATAATAATGAGTAATGGAAAAACAATTTCTGAATATTATGTTAAAATTTTAGACATAGTCAATATGTGAGATCAACTAGGAGAGCCTATTCATAAATACCTTGTTGTGAAAAAGCTGTTAGTTCCTTATCCTCAAAATTTAAAATTAAGTTGGTTATCATTAATGAATCAAAGAAAATTGACACCTCATACGTAGAGGAGTTGGTTGGGAACCTTAGAACCTTTAAAATGCAAGAAGAGTCTTATGAGAATAAAAATAAGATAATTTAAAAGTCCAAGGGAAAACATAATACCCTAAAAGCATCTAAAAGGACTTCCCAAAAAAAGTAAAGTTTTAACTCCATAGATGAATCTGAAGAATCTAAAAATGATGAAGAAATAATGCTTTTATTAGCTAAGAACTTCAAGAAATTTATGAAAACTCATAAATTTATATTTGGGAATGAGGGACAAAATTCATGGAAGGAACAAGGGAAAAAGAGAGATGAGAGAACAAAAAAATAAGATAAGAAAATTTAAAATATTTTGAATGTGGTAAGTTAGGTCACTTTGCTATTGATTGTCCTAACTTGAATTCCGAGAATTCTTCGGATGAGAAGCCGAAAAAGGAAAAGAGATTTGATTTTTAGAAAGAGGGAAAGGTACTTCAAGCAACTTATATGATGTGAGCTCTTCTGAAGACGAAGAACTATGCAATTATACTGCCTTAACAAGCAAGTATGAAGGATGATAATTCAAAAGAAGATTATAATGAATCCCAAGTGGACATTTGAAGTTGACTCTGATGAGTTTATGGGATTCCTCCAATAACTAGTATTTTTTACTAAGAGAACCAAAAGCCATGAGAGAGAATTGAAAAAGAATGAAGATAAACTAGTTGTCTTCTCAAGAGACTAATAGGTTAAAGGAGTTGAATAACAAACCAGAAAGAGAGGTCAATGACCTTAAGCAAAACCTAGAGAGTACGAAAGAAAAATCAAGTGAGCTCAATAGAGAACTCATGTCCTCTAAAAATAAATTAGATGGGTCAAGAGTGAAAAGAAGAAGTTAGAGGCTATGCTTAGCATAGGTCAAATATACTAAATGGGCTTAGGTTTAAGGAATTGCTTGTTTACGCTCTTAGCAAAACTTACTATCTTTGTGAAGGCAAACGAGAGTGTCAAAGAGCCTAAGATAGTGCCCAACCCACCTTGGTTGAGAGTGAAAGGAAGAAGGATAGGTTCTAGCATAGTGGGTGTGTATGATATTTACCATAATGACACCCATGTAAGAAGAGAATGTCCTACGAACTACCATTTCAAACTTAGGTCAAAGAAAAATGAGAGAAAGAAACACACTACCTCCTCACCCCTAAGCTGCCCCACCAAGTGTATGAGAAGAAGCTGAAGAGAGTGTGGGTGAAGAAACTTAATCTTCAAGCTTTGAAGAATCAATTGGGTAAAATAAGGAAGTCAATTTTAGGTTGCCTTAGGATTGGTTGGTTAGGTAAGGCTAAGGAGTCTTACATCTTTGAATAAGAGATTTTGTTTTTGTGTATGATGTAATTTTTACTATCTTTTGGACACACAAGTTTTAGCATTTATCTCATTTTGTTTTGTTTTTATGTCTTTTAATTCATAGGTTTTGAATTGAAAAAATAAAAATAAAAATAGAATATGATAAAAAACACAAAAAATTAGTGTAGCTTTTGATTGGTTTTGCAATTGACTTTATTTTTGTTTTTTATGAAGTTCAGCTATTCAGATATTTTGAGATTATATTTCTTTTAAGCTGAAAAACAACATGATTTGTAGTCAAATATACCTAGAGAAGGATACACCAAGGAGAGTGGATATAAACTTGATTTTCATTTGCTTGATGTTGCAATTCTCTGATTTTAAAAACTTGCACACATCATGTTGAGACTCAAGTCACATTTAAGTATGAACATCAAGTGATAATTCTTAAACATAAGTTGACATAAGCATTTGGATTTTAATGGAGTTTAGGTGATCAAATTTGAAGATCTTTAGCTAGATTTCTATTTAGAATTCAAAGAAAAGAAAATGATATGTAATGTACTTTAATGTTTATAAGTCTTATGTACTTTAATATTTCTTTAGATAATAGAATTATCCGCATAATGATGATAGAAAAGCTAATGTGAAGCACTCATCTACTTGCAATTGAAAAGAATGAATGAAAAAGAATAAAAAAATGGAAACAAATATGCTGCAAGTAAAAAGAATTTAAGAAAAAGCCAAGCCCTAGAAAAATGATTTAAGGAAAAATATCATAACTCAGAAAAAAGGCAGGGGTATAATTGATTATGTGCTCTTGATTGGTTTTATCCTTTTAAGAAAATCATGTACATAGATTCTAGTTAAAGACAGTAAAAAAAATGGGAACTTAGATTTTACTAACGTCTGAATAAATTTATCTAAAGTGGGTTAAGAGTGATCTTGCGAAATTCAAGATTAAAAGTGACAAGAGTTGACTATATTGGTAACTTTCTTCAAAAACTAATAAAATATGATTAAAGTGTCAAAAAAAGAGAATAAAATTGTCAATCACATACCAATGGGGTTAATTAATCTAAGGCAAGATATTAATGAACATAATATGTTGATGCACTTAGATTAAAAGAGAAATGATTAAAACTTATCCTTGCTTGATAATACTTGTGGCACCAAAGATTATGGTATGTGAATTTCAAAGACTTAACAAAAATAACAAAGGAAGAAATGATTAGAAGTGCTCATATTTTGAAAACTTCTGAAAACTTTATATGTGGTGCATGTCAAATGGGTAAAAAATCAAAATCTCATGATAAAAAGCTGAAACGTGAGAACTGAAAGATATTTAGAGTTGACACACATGGACCTTATTGGACCAATGCAAACAACTAAAGTAAAAAGTACATCTTTGTGATGGTAGTTGACCTATCAAGATTCACTAGGGTAGATTTTCTTAGAGAGAAGTATCATGCTTTGGAAGCATTCAAAACAATTTCCCTTACTATATAAAATACAAGTGGTTTGAAAATCTAAAACTTTAGAAGTTATAGAGATGGTGAATTCATTGCCTTTAGGTTTAATGAATTTTGTGAGAAACATAGAATTCATCATGAGTTTTCAACCCCTAAAACTCCTCAAAAAAATAGAATAGTTAAAAATAGAATAGGACTATTTATAAAATGATTAGGGTTATGCTGAATAAAAAGAATTTAGCTAAACACTTTTCTACAGAAGATATAAGCATTGCTAGATACACCCTAAACATAGTCTACTTAAGACCTGGCATAGTCCAAACCCCTTATGAGTTATAGAGTGGTAAAAAGTCCATTGTCACACACTTTAAAATCTTTAGAAGTCCTTTTCATATCTTGAGAGATAGAGAAACTCTAGAAAGATTTGATAGTAAGAGTGATGATAGAATTTTCCTTCAATATTCTCTGACAAGTAGGGCATATAAGGTTTATAACAAAAGAACTCAAATTGTAATGGAGTTTTTTAATGTGGTTGTGAATGGTGTACACATGTTTAGGAGTTCAACCATGCCTCACTAGAACATGAACTAATCACAATTCTACCTTAGCTCTTTTGAAACCTACCCGCTCCATCTACGCCATGAAGCTAAGACCTACAAGGTCTCATGGACCCAAATTGTCGATAATTCAACTACCATGATTGTTGAAACTTCCTATATTGTGTTATGCGGTGTTGGTTTGTAGGCTATGTGTGTGGCATAGACAAACTGAGAAAATTAAAATACCTCTAACTCACAATTAAGTTACAAGATTTATCTTTAAACAAAGTAAACATACATTTCATTCCAATGAACATGCCTAATTCCAATGTGTTCTAATGAGAATTTTGAAATCAAATTAGCAAATAAAACACATAAGAATTTTTATGTGGAAACCCAACTAGGTAAAAACCATGGGAAACTTTGTCCAGATCAACTATGTACTATGTAAACCTGAGATTACATAATTACTGGTTATATAGACAAAAGACTCATTTTTCTTCAAATGACTAGTTCTTCATACCACTCTTGAATTCTGAATCAACTACTCCTTGGTTGTTTACTAGCGTAACTTAATCCTCTCCTCATTTGTGCTCTTTTGATCAACATAGATGTTTTATCTCCTCCTTGGAATGAATCTTCTGTTCACTTGATTTTTCTACAACAAACATTATAAAACACAATGTATCACATGTGTTTTTGTACACTAATCTCACCTCTAATCACTCTTTCTTATTTATGGTTGAGATTTCTCAATCTAAAAGATAACTCTCTCAAAACTCTATTAGTGCAACTTCACACAAGCTCTCTCAATTTTCTAGGTCTTTTCCCTACCTACTTCATGTTTCATCCCTTTTTATAAACTCCCAAACCTAAAAGGATTAAGACTCTAATTTGGAATCCAACTCAAACTAAAAAATCTTAAAATAGGCTACCTACTGCTCTAGAGATCGATCATTTCAAGAGGGCAATTGTTCACTCCCTATATTTTTTCCTCATAGCTCTTCAACCAATTAATCATTTAACTTAACGGAATAATCGCTAACACTTGGCTTCATTTTACACATAGTGATTTCGGGTTCTGATCGTTCATTTTATTGAAGCGATCGATCGCTCATTCAATTTTGGAGATTCTACTAAAGTTTATTAGCGATCCATCGTTCCAACTTGGCCATCAATCGTTTTAACCATATTTTTAGTATTTCATTATTCAAATCTCTAATCATCATCATTCTTTCACCTAAGGTCTCTTTTACCCTAAACTGTGTAAATGTGATGTGCGTGCATGTTTTTATCTGATAAAAACATGAATTTGAGTCTTTCTTTCGTTCTACCTTCAAAAATCAATCTTTAAAATGTAAATTGATGCAAAATACACATTAATGACATTTTTTTATCACGACAATAAGCTAATACATAACATAAGGACACTTATGTTCTTACACATGGGACCAGTGATCTTTTAATACAATTGTCCATTTGAACCTGACTTCCAATTCAGGGGATCAACTCTACATAACTCCCATCCTTAGAGAGGAAGAAGGTTGTGATCCTATTTAACACCAAACGTTTTTATTATCGGTTAAACAACTCACTTAAGGAACCAAACAGACACTAGGATCCTCTTTCTTTATGTATCCTTAAACATCAATCTAGGGTGAGATCCATTATAAGGATTCTCACTCACAAAAGTACTCATGTCAAAACATCAATAATTATATCATTACGTACACTTGCACTAATATGCATTAAATTTCATTCTATAATCCTACATTATAATAGCTTATGAAACATAGCAATTCATTCTAAAAAATTATCCATAACCGACTTACAATTTACAAACTCGACGATGTGCTGGCCCAGTCACTAATGACCATCGATGATCACCAAGATGTACAACCCTCATTAACAGTATGTTGGCATGGTACAACCTTCCTCATTGGCTCCTCACTAATGCATCGACCACATTACTTATGACAAACTAGTTGCTCACAAACACGTTGATGCATTTAGTGTCAGAACTATCATCTCTCTCCTTTCATTGGTGACGTCACTGACGTGTTGGTGGTGGTGCCAATGATTGGGAAGAAACAACATAGATTGTCCTAACTTCTCAAAAGTTATTCAAAAGCTTGTTATAACATTAATTTTCATATATACCATCTTATAGTGATGTTAAACAGTGCCAAATCAAAGTAACGAGGTTAGAAATATGACCTCTTAACCGACACCAACATAAAGTCTCCACGAATTCAGTCTTATTCTTTCTTCTTTTGAATTTTGACAAGCTCTACTCCTCTGACTTTCTCCCAAAGTTAGACAATTCCCAAGGATTTGGGTCAAGTATTGTCAAAGTATTTATGTGAGGAGAAATTAACTGAATTTTGGTGCATAACCAACTCAAAAAACCACTTTACACCATTTTTTGGTGCAGTTTTGAGCCTACTGATAAGACTGTTCCAGAACATCAATGTGGTAATGACTGCAGACAGTATTTTTGGTGCTTCAATGGTGAACTGGATGACGTTTCGAATCTTACCAATAGTGATTCATAGTTATATTGGTAGTTCACTGACCTATTGATGCCTATTGACAAAAATTTCTTTCTTATAAAAATTAAATAAAGTTTATATTTATCATTGTTTCTACTTCCTAAGTTTGTTACTTAGTAATACTATCTTTATTAAATGAGCTCATTGACTCGTTGAACATGAAGCTCATGAAACTTGAAGATCACAAGAATACCATGAGTGGAAATAATAAGTGTAATGCACAATAATTTCACATAGAAATCACTCGTGTCACATCCTTCCCTCCTTGAAAAAAAAAATTTGTCCTTAAAATTTGGGCACTCACCGACAAATAAACAGGAACAAGCTTTCTTGAACTCAGCTTCCACCTCCCATGTCATTTATTCTAAAGCTTGGCTCTCCAAAGAACTTTAACCTTGAGTATTTTTTTGTTTGTTAAAGTCCTTATTTTCCTATCTAAAATCATTGTGGTTCTTCCTTATAAGTATGGTCAGGTTAAAGTTCTAAACTTGTTATATTAATCACATGGGTAGGACAAAAAATATATTTCTTCAACATCAATACATGAAAGACATCATACACATAAGCAAGATTAGGAGGTAAGGCAAGTTTATACGTTGTCAGTCCAATTCTTTGTTTAATCTCAAATGGACCCACATAACTAGGACTCAAATTTCTTTTCTCGTCAAATCTTATCACTCCTCTAGTGGGTAATACTTTCAATAATACGTTATCTCCTATTTCAAATTCCAATTCTCTTCTCCTCAAATCAGATACTTCTTTTGTTGACTATGAGCATTAAGAAGCTTTCTCTTAATGTTTTGTATCTTTTCTGCGTAATGGCTTATCAATTCCTCCTTAAATAATTATCTTTCTCTATCTTTATTACAACTCGTTGTTGAACGTCAATGATGACAATATAATGCTTCAAAAGGTGTCATACAAATACTAAAATGATAAATATTATTATAAGAGAATTCAATAAGTGGTAGAAATTCATCCTAAATTCCATTCCACTCTAGTACACAAGCACTAAGCATATCTTCCAATGTTTGAATATTTCTATTGGATTGTTCATTTATTTGGGGTGAAAGGTTGTACTAAATTACAACTTAGTTCCAAAGCACTCTAAATATTATTCCGAAATTGGATGTAAATCTAGGATCTCTATCTGACACGATAGACAATGGGGTTCCATGTAATCTTACAATTTATTGGATCTACCTTGTCATACTCTCATGTGATTTAGTCCATCTAATAAGTACAAAAAGTGTAGATTTGGTTAATTCATCCACTACTACCTATATAGCATCAGTTTTATTTTGAGTTTAAGGCAAACCTACCACAAAGTCCATTGTAACATCTTCTCATTTCCATTGAGGAATACCTGAAGGATTGAGTGTTCTTGCAAGTCTTTGATGTACAAGTTTTTCTTGTTGATAAACCAAATATCTAGATACAAAATCCTCAATATATTTCTTTATTCTATGTCACCTAAATCCTTCCTTCAAATATCTAAACATCTTGGTTCCTCCTAGGTGAATGGTATTTTGAGAATGATGGGTTGTTTCTAATAATTTTCATCTTAATCCTTCATCCTTAGGAACCACTAGCCAATTCTTAAATCTCAAGCTCACAACAGATCTTTTCAAGAAATCTTTGTTTCCTTCCAAATGTTGAATTTATTTATCCAAAAGGCTATGCTTCCAAAAAAATTTACACCACTTGAGACTTAATCTTAAAATTGGCTAATAACGACTTCCCTTCTCTTGGTAACTATTTAATGTGCAATTTAGCCAATTCTTTGATCAAAACCCATTCTTTCAACATTAGTCTCGTCATTACAACCTCCATTTTCCTACTCAGAGCTTCAGCCACCATGTTGCTTTGCTGGGTTGATAGGAAATAGAAAAATCATAATCTTTCAAGTATTACAAGCATCTCCTTTGTCTTAAATTCAAATATTTTTGAGAGAAGATATACTTTAGGCTTTGATGATAAGTGAAAACTTGAAAAGCTACCCCATAAAGATAATGTCTCCAAATTTTCAAAGCAAACACTATGCTAGCCAATTCAATATCATGTGTGAGATAGTTTTGCTCGTCAGTTTTTAATTTTCTCAAAGCATAAGCAAGTACTCTTCTATTTTGTATCAAGACACATCAAAGTCCATTCTTTGAAGCATCACTCTATACTAAAATCCCTCTTCTTCTTCCGGTAATGCCAAAATATGAGCACTAGTAAGGTTTTCCTTTAGTTTTTGAAAACTTCTTCACACTCATTAGTCTATTGAAACATAGTATTCATTTGAGTCAATTTGGTCATTTGGAAGAGACATAGATCAAAAACCTTCAATGAACATTCTATAAATCCCGCCAATCTATGGAAACTCCTAACCTCCATCACATGCCTTAGCCTTTCCCAATTCAAAGCCACTTCTACTTTTGTAGGATCTACTAACACACCTTTATTTAAAAAGATATACCCCAAGAAGTTAATACTTTCCAACCAAAAATTATACTTCTAAAGTTTGTAGAAAGGTGATGTCGACAAAGAATGACAAGTGTTTCTCTCATATGGTTCCCATGCTCTTCTATTGATGGCGAGTAAATAAGCATATCATCGACAAAAACAATAACAAACTTATACAATATAAATCTATAAATATGGTTCATAAAATCCATGAATGTCATTGGGGCATTGGTGAGACCAAAAGGAATCACAAAAAAATCATAATATCCACATGTATTTTGGAAGGCAATCTTAGACATATCCTCGTCTTTAAATCTCAATTGATGGTATTTGGATCTTAGATCAATCCAAAAAAATACTTTTCCCACTTGAAATTGATCAAAAAAATCATCACTATAAAATAGAAGATACTTATTGTTGATAGCAACTTCGTTTATCATTATATAATCAATACACAATCTCATTTCTTCATCCTTCTTCTTAAAAAAAAACTGGCGCAGCCCAAAGTGAAATACTCTACCTAATAAATCCTTTCTCCAATAATTCCTAAAGTTAAGTCTTAATTCCTTTAATTCCGCTAGAGCCATTCAGGAGGGAGCCTTCGAAATGGGTAAAGTTCTAGGAATTAAATCCATGGTCAAGTCTACTTCCTTAAAGGTAGACCCAGTAGTTCCTCTAGAAAAAAAAGGAAATTTTCTCACCACTGGTTTCTTGTTGTTAAATTTTAATTGTTAACTCGTCAGCATACGAATATATAATAGACAAGCGGCTAAATTGAGCGTCGGTCCCAAAGATACTTGAAATCAGAAAACTAATTTTAATCCAACTCAAGTAAACCCTAATCTAGTTAACAAATTATCAAGTAATCGCCTACTTCAAAAAATCCTAAAACTAGTAAGAATGAAAAGCAAAGTAAATAAAAGAAGTAAAGTTACCGAAACAATAAAAAATAAGTAATAGAATTCAAAGTTAAATCTAAGAATTAACTAGAATCAGAACACATTAGAATTCAATCCTATGTATTATAGAAAATATCATCATTAAGTATACTTTCAAGACTGTAAATTATGTTCTCCTTTGCTTAATAAGATTAAGATTAAGTCTATAATTGTATTCACAAGATGCAAATCACAATTAATACCAAAACCTAATAGATGCACTAAAATAATGTTGAATTAAATGTATTCAAATCTTGAATTGTGATCCTATTTTGTGTTAATTATTTATTTATTTAAGCTATTTATATTTTGAATAGGTGGGTTGGACATCTGTTGTGTTTACATGTCTTAACAAGCTTCGATATGATCCAAACGAAAGAGGAAGCGAAACCTAACTACCTAAAGCTATAAGGATCAAGAATGGGATCTTAATGGTCTAAACATGCATGGAATTATCAAACACAACCTTGTGGACCCATTGGATTTCACATTTGCATCAAGAGAACCAAATTCAGGAAAAAGCTGATTTGGATAGATTGACATAACCTTAGTATATTGGTGTCAGCGTTCTATATAAATTTTGGATTGATATGCTTTTGGTGGCATTAGAAAGAAGACTTCCATTACCAGTCAACTAACCTGAGGCCAAAACATGGAGGATCTTTTCACTGGTTGTGATTGATACACATAAATAAAAATAATGAGGCTGATAAGATAACTCTACTTATTTGCTAATTAAATCTTTAATTTATTTGATTGATTTAGATTCTAATCATTGTAAAAGAAGTAACCAATTGAACAATCAATAAAAAACCAATAAGGGCTATGATAGGACATTCCCCTTTGAGTAACCCCTTCTACTCCTATAAAAAGAGGGGTGAATGTGAAAGAGGCATTATTTCCTTTTATTTGGAGCTCTATTCTCCTATTTTTCTTCTCTTCTTTTGTAGCTTTTGCTTTAAGTTTTATGGTAATGGTTTGCTAAGCCCTCTAGCTAAGGCTAGAGGTGATTTGTAACAATCTAATGGAGTTCTATTCATGTTTCATCAATGGTTTCAAGTAAGTATTAGTTATTTGAAGTAATGTCCATTTAATATTGTTCTTCTTCTTATTTCTTTGTGATCTTAATACTTAAGATTCTTTAAGGCACTCCTATTTGATCTTTTGTGATTTTGATACATAGAACTCTTGAAGAAATAATTTTTTTATCTTTCATCTATCCAAAGTTTTACCTATCTTTGTTTTGCTTTTAATGTTAATATCTTTTAGTTAGATAAAATCTCCATTCGACTTTAACTAAGATAACATGACAAATGAAGAACATCTCTAAATGTTACAATGTTCCTTAATGCCTTAGTGTTTTATGCTATTGAATTCCTCTTATTTTGTAATCATTGTGATAGTCACCCAAAGGTAATCCTTGTAGTTTGACCTTGCAAGACTACATCCACTTGTGTACTTGCAAGTAATATGACCCTAAGCTTTGACTCAAATTAATGAATTAATAGTTTAGGTGTAACAAGTTTTTGGTGTTGTTGTTGGAGATTTCAACATGTGACTAGAACGCCGGTTACAAAATATTCTCCCCGTTCATTCTCTTTTTTCATGTTTTTCTTTCTTTTCTTTTTCTTTTGTTGAAATTGAGAGTTGTCACGCCCCAGCACCCACCCAACCCGAGCTGAACCCGGTCCAAGGGACGTACTGAGCACATGGGGGCGACAAAGGTTGTTTGTTTAACATAGCGGAAGACTTTAGCACCTCTATCGAGCAAATTTTACATACGGAGTTGCGCACCTTTAAACCTTTGTGCAAGAGAAATAAAGAAAGTAAAAGAGGACTTTAACTCTAAATTAGTCCATAAGTCATATACCCACATACTTAAGTGTTGAGCCGACATACATGGCTCAAATCAGAAAGTCTTAAACAAATCTAAAAACATAAGATATACATGAGTCTGAAACTAGAACCACCATGCATGATATTCTATTATCATAATAGCATAAATTAGAAAACATAACAAAGTCAAGAGGCATCCACGCCTAATCCCATACTCTTCCCGACCGTTCCTCATACAAAAAATCCTAGTTAACTGCATTTCATGCCATGTAACCCCAAAACAAAATGCAAAAAGAGGGGTGAGTAAAACTCAGTAAGGTTTTATATATCGAGAGAGAGTAAATCCAAAATCATCACCAATATTTCACCTAAAATTCATCACATGAAACACATGCATTTGTCATGAGACATTTGCATAACCTGTGCATGACTACTCATCACACATACTCATAATATCAACATATCTCCTGCATACCATTTCACATGGCATCTCATAATATCATCTCATTCACGATTCACTTTCAATGTATTCATCCATCGTGCATACCATTTCACATAGTATATTACAATATCATCTCATTCATGATTCATTTCCATCGCATACATTCACCCTGCATACTATTTCACATAGTTTATCACAATATCATCTCATTCATGATTCATCCTCATCGCATACATTCACCCTGCATAATAGTGTCTCAACACACTAATCCATAATTATGCATATCAATCATATCCACATGTGTCACATAATCTCAATTATCCCTACATAACTTGTGTAATATAGGCATAATATTATTTCATACACATACATCAACAATGGTGATTGTCTCCATCACGGAGAGAAAATACAATCATACCGCCCGCTCTGGACATAGTCCGATTTCCTTATAGAAAACTAGGGTGTTTAGAGTGGTCAACCCCTTTGCTCGCCCTGGACTATCCAAAAGGGAGGTCCGATTTCCTTACGGAAACCTAGAGTAGTCTGCTCGCCCTGGATAGTCTTGGCCGGGAACATTCGATCTCCTCACGAAGACCTAGAGCAGTGTATTCGCCCTAGACATCTCTTGCAGTGGGCAGAGTCAGATTTCCACGAAGGAAACCTAGAACACGTGGTAGCCGGTGCACAAAGGCATACCACTCTAGATTCTCAGGGTCCAGATGACTCAATAAATAAATCTCAACTGCATCAAAATGACTCAACTCAACCCAGGGAGGATCCATGTCCAATCAGGAGCTCAAATCGAAATCATGTCCTTTTGGACCAACCAATTTCCGATAAGCCAACGATCGATTAATCCGGCATGCAATCTCACACTATTGCATCCGATCGATCAACCACGACTAATCTCGATAAAGTCTCATTCGTAAATCTATTTCATGATGTATGTAACATGGTGCATACGTGGACAATACATACATGAATCCTAATTCATAAAACATGTCCCCATCAACCCTACATGCATCATTTCTCATCATAATATCAACCATCACCATAATTATCACCCATATGTGTGTGTAGATGTAGAAACATTTGATTCTAAGCATATGGACATGCATTGTAACTAACTCATCAACCTACCACACACATGCTCTTTAACATTTAATCAAGGTTCCTTACTAATATCATGAGTGAAAACCATCGGAAAATATAATTCAATCAAGTGCAACCTCATGCTAGACCTATGTAAGCATATTCATACTACAGTTGAAGCTAGATGTGGCACCATCATTCACCCATAAATTAATCATAATTCCAACCTCATGCTAGACATGTGAAGGCATATAATTCCATTCTCATGCTATAACCTTTCTCGAATCATACTAAAAAATATGAGGAATCATTCAACATGGATTTAAGACAAAAATTATAACATGCATAACCGACTAATGTAAAATTCACTCAACACTTGCGCACTCATCATAGCCTCCAACATCCAATTCATACCCTTCCAATAGCTTTACCTAGCATATATCACTAATCATAATCATAAGAAATAATACTTAAGAGTAAAAACAATAAAATTAGCAAAAAAATATAAAAAAATAACCGAACTGCAGTGTTGGTGTTTGAACACCCTGTAGGGCCATTCGAACGCCTAGCCTTTTGATCGGCCTGTATGGCCATTCGAACGTCAGAACTATAATTTCTAGTTCATCTTCTTCCTCTCGAATCCAAAACCGAAACCTCACATAAATATCATAAACCTTCAAATCTCACTCATAATCATCATAATCATGAAATCCATGCTTAGGAAACAGTAAATCTAGCCATTGGCAACCAAAAAAATAAAGAATCATAAGAAAGATTAAACTTTACTAAATCCGTCATTAAAGCTCAAATCAATGGAAACTCACTTCAAACTCCATCAAAACTCAAACCTGAAATCACAGACACAATTAGGATGAAACCACTTACCTTCATAGAACTTTTTGACTTGAAATTGATGCTCCCACACCTTCAAATCCTACCACAAGAGGGTTTTTGCCAATACATGCTTAAATTCATTTTAAAATACATAAATCACTTAGAAACTCATAGATCTAGGGTTTATTCAGTTCAAAAATGAAATTCCTTTCATAATGGTTTGAAATAGATGTTCCAATTTTTTGGGTAGAAATCGAGATTAAACCTTGTCAAAAGAAGGGATTTGAAAAGTTTAGGAGAAACCCTAAGAAATTAGTGGAAGATTAGGCTAATCTTTACCTTAATCACCTTTCTTTCTTGGCAAATGGGGATTAGGGCTCCTAAGCTCCAGATTCTATCCCTTCCCAGTTGGGAAAGTGGCTGAGCCTTTCTATTTATAGAAGGCTTTGAGGTAGACCTAACAAATAGGTGGGGTATAAATAATTTTTAATATTAAAAATGGAAAACTTGCTTATTTTAAGCCCAAATAGATGTCTGAAAATTTTGAAATATTTAATTATTGTCTTGAGAAATTGTTAGGGTCATTTGGGACCTATCATCCCAATTTTGCACGTGGGGCCCACGGCAAGTCCCACCCCTTAATTTTTTGGGAAAACAATAAAAAATTCTAAAAATTCCAAAAAACTTCCAATTGACTTATATTAATATAAAAACTACCAAAGTGAAGACAATTTGATTAAAAAATATTGTTATCCACTTTAAATTCAAAAATAAGTCGAAACCAATCAAAGTTAATATTAAACTACACATTAATTACTAAATCAAATAAAATGAACCAGTTAGAGTTTAGAGATCTTAATAGAGTAGTAAGAAGAAGAATAATTAAATAAGCTCCAGTGGAAGGATCTCTTGCACATATCATTGCTCATAGAATTAAAGAAGACCACTTGAAAGATTCCGAGTAGTTTCATTCCACTTCATTTCTTTTAGTTCTTAGTTTTTTTAGAATTATTTCTTTTATATATCAAGCTTGAATTGCAAAAAAATTTTTGGTTAATCCATAGATCTTATTTTGTTTTAATACATTGTCGATTTTTTTGTTGTAAAGTATTTCCAAAAAGAAAAAAAATTCAATTTTTTTATGTGCTTTTTGCAACATGACTAAAGTGGTCGCTTAACAGGTGTTGATATTGCTCTAAATATTTTTTGAGTTCTCTCTTTCTTTGAACACTATGAGGAGAGTACAAGTAATAATGATGTTAATAAGGTGCAAAATAATCAACAAGTTAAAGCCTTCCGTGATTATTCGCAACCAATTAGAACAAGTTCTCATTCTTGCATGATTTTTCTAACTAATGTAGGTAGTTTTGATCTCAAGCCGGGAGTAATTCAATTACTACCCAAATTTCATGGCTTAGATTCGGAAAACCCATATTTACATTTAAAAGAGTTTGAAGAGGTTTGTGTAGCTTTGCCAAACCAAAGTATTTCTAATGATGTTATTAAATTAAAACTCTTTCTATTTTATTTAAAAGGAAAAAAAATAATTGAATTCTTTGAAGCCAAGATCCATTCAAACATGACAAAAAATGTTAAAAGAAATTTTGAAAAAGTTTTTCCCCTCTCATAGAATTAATACACTTAGAAAAAATATCATGAATTTTTTACAAAAAGAAAATAAGACTTTCTTTCAACGTTAGAAAATATCTAAAGAACTTTTGTTGTTGTGCCTACATCATGGATATGAAACATGGCGTATAATTAGTTTCTTTTATAATGACTTAACTTCGTAAATGAGGTAATTTGTTGAAATGATGTGTAAATGAGAATATTTGAGTAAACAACCTGAGGAAGCATGAGACTATTTTGATGTATTGGCTAAAAATGCCTAATCATGGGAATATATACCTTCTTAAAGGAGAGGATTATTTGAAAGAAAAAATTGCAAGTTTAACTAGAAAGGTTGAGGCTATGAAAATTAATAAAGAAAATATGTCTAAAGCTTCTCAAAAAGCACAATATATTTATAGTATATGTGAGAGTGATTGACACCAAATAAAGGATTGTCCAACAATCCCTGCTTTTAAAGAGGTGTTGCATACTCAAACAAATGTTATGAATATTTACAAAATGCCTTTCTCTTCTCCTTATTCTGGAACTTATACTCTTCATTGGAGAAATTATCATAAGTTATACAAGAGGCCTTTATCTTCTAATGTGCAAGTACCTCCTTCTGCTTCAACTTATGTTCCACCACATAACAAGACTCTTGAAGACACATTGTAAACATTCATGCAAAGTCAAGCGACAATCAATAACCAAACAATGCAAGCTATCAATTACTTGAAGACTTCTATCACTCACTTAACCACAAATTTCAACACTCAAGAAAAAGGGAAGTTTCCTTCTCAACCTCAACCAAATCCTAAAGGTCAATTTGTAATTAAAATTTTAAATTCTTCAAGTTCAAAAGAGGAGCATGTTAAGTCCATCACGACTTTGAGAAATGGAAAATTCATTAACAAATACATTCTAAAGAAGGTTGTTGAACCCAAGGAATTTCTGAAGTATAAACATGGTGATGAACTTACAACTCCAATTGTGTTTATCCTATTCCACCTCATTTTCCCCCAAAATACAATCTTCTTATAAATTGGTGCGAAATAGTGACATTATTTGAATTTTTACACAAGTTAAGATTAACATTACTCTCTTAGATGTCAGTAAATAAAGTCCATCTTATGCAAAAAATTTAATAGACCTTTTGTACAATCATGCATAAGCTAAATGCACAAAATAAGGCATTTTTGACATAACAAGTAAGTACAATTTTGCAACAAAACACCCCACCCAAATATAAAGATCCCAGTTATCGAACCATGTTTTGTACAATTGGGAATTATATAATCAAAAAAGTTTGACTTGATCTTGGGGCAAGTGCTAATATCTTACCTTATTCTAACTATGAATAATTGGGACTTAGTGAATTGAAGCCCATAAGCATTACATTTCAACTTGTAGATCACTCAGTTAAAACGCCAAGAGAAATTGTTGAGGATGTGCTAGTACAAGTAGAAAATTTTTACTTTCATGTTGATTTTATTATTTTGGACATACAACCAGTTTTGAATGCTTGTACTTAAATTCCTGTCATATTAGGCCGCCCATTTCTTGCTACTTCTAATGCTCTTATTAATTGCAAAAATGGTGTTATGAAGCTTTCTTTTGGAAATATGACTTTGGAACTTAAAATTTTAAATATTTGTAGGTAATCAGCACGTGATGATGATGTTTATGAAGTGAACATAATTGAAGGTCTTGTGCATGACAAGGCTCTTATTTCTTCATTTTCTGACCCTCCAGAGGCTCGTCTTGCTTATTTTAATTTTGACAATGAATATGTGTTTTAAGAGTCAACCCCCATGTTGGATACTATAAAGAAAAAATTACCTCCTCCCAATAGCTCTCCCTTCCTTTCAAGTGTCCAAACACTCAAACTTGAGTTAAAATCCCTCCCTACTGAGCTTAAATATGCATTTTTGGGTAAAGGAGAGACATACCCTATAGCCGTTTCCTCACAATTGGACCACACACAAGAGCAACAGTTTCTCCATGTCCTTACAAAGCATAAAAGTGCAATTGGTTAGACCATAGATTATATTAGGGGAATTTGTTCCTTAGTTTGCACTCATAGGATCTTCTTGGAAGATAATGTCATACCCTTTAGAGAAATGCAACATAGGTTGAACTCTAACATTAAAAGAGGTTGTGAGAGCAAAAGTCCTAAAATTGTTAGATATAGGAGTTATATACCCTATTTCTGATAATCAGTAGGTAAGTCCCACCCGAGTGGTGCCCAAGAAATCGGATGTGACTGTAGTAAAAAATGAAAAAAATAACTTGATCCCAACTAGGATCACAACCGGTTGGTGCATGTGTATTGACTACAGGAAACTCAACTCTATCACTAGGAAAGATCATGTTCCCTTACCATTCGTAGACCAAATCTTAGAAAAGGTGGTCGGTCATCATTTTTATTGTTTCCTTGATGGTTATTCTAGGTAAAACCAAATTGAAATTGCACTTAAGGATTAAGAAAAGACAGTATGTCAATTTGGTATCTTCGCTTATAGAAGGACGCCATTTGGATTGTGTAATGGCTTGCCACATTTCAAAGATACATGATTAGTATATTTAGTGATATGGTGGAGCATTTTTTTGAAGTTTTTATGAATTATTTTTTAGTCTTTGGAGATTCTTTTGATGATTGTCTTAATAATTTAGAAAAAGTTTTGGTGAGATGTGACAAGAAAAACCTTGTTTTAAATTGGAAAAAATATCAATTTGTGGTCACTAAGGAAATTGCACTTGGTCATATTATTTCTATGCATGGAATTGAAGTAGATAAGGCAAAAATTAAATTTATTGCTAATTTGCCTAACCCAAAAACAATTAAAGATGTTAGATTTTTTTGGGGGCATGTAGAATTTTATAGAAGGTTCACTAAATATATTAGTGTTATATCTAGACTATTATAGTATTGTACAACCTTCTATCAAAGAACAACTCCTTTGAATGGAGTGAAGCATGTGAACAAGCCATCATAAAACTAAAGAACAAGCTCATTTCTGCTCCTATTATGAAACTACCTGACTAGAGTTCACCTTTTGAATGTGTGATGTTAGTGATTATGCTACTGGGGTCGTTCTTTAGCAACAGAAAGTTAAAAAGCCTTGTCTCATTCATTATGGTAGTAGGACTTTAAATAGCACTCAAATGAACTACTCAACTACTGAAAATGAACTTCATGTTGTAGTGTTTACACTTGACAAATTTAGATCATATTTGATTGGTTCCCAAATTATTATTTTTACTGACAATGTAGCTCTTAAATACCTTCTAAGCAAGAAGGATTCAAAGCCAATATTGCTTAGGTGGATCCTCCTACTTCAAGAATTTGATCTCACTATTAAAGACAGGAAAGGAGTAGAGAATGTGGTCTCCAACCACTTGTCAACAATAGAGTTTTCTGATTCAGTGGAATCACTACCAATCAAGGACTCCTTTCCTCATGAACAATTGTTCAACACCTCTCATATTCCATGGTATGTAGACTTCGTAAACTATCTGGTGACAATTAAAACTCTCACTCATTGAATTCAACAAGATGAAAACTAATTCCTCACAAATGTAAAACACTTCTTTTGGGATGATCCTTATTTGTTTAAATATTGTTCAAACCAAATAATTAGGAGATGTGTGTCTGATTTTGAGCATATGAATGTTATCTCCTTCCGCCATTCTGAAGCATATGGTGGTCATTTTCCTTCTAAAAAGACAACTGCCAAGATTGTACAATGTGGTTTTTATTGGCCAACTCTCTTGAAGGACACTCATGAATTTTGCAAAGCATGTGAACGTTGTCAAAAGTTAGGAACCATATCCCCATTGAAACAAGATGCCTCTTAACCCAATTTTTGTTGTTGAAATTATTGATTGTTTTGGCATTGATTTCATGAGACCTTTTTATCCCTCTTTTGGTTATTTTTATATTTTAGTAGCTGTTGATTATGTGTCTAAATGGATTGAGGCTATTCCATGTAAAACAAATGATCACAAGTTTGTTGTGATTTTTTTTTAAATATTTTGTCAAGATTTGGAACACCTCAAACACACTTTTGCAATAGGTCTTTTGAAGCCTTGATGAAAAAATATGGAATCACACATAGGGGTGCTAATGAGCTAAGGTAGCTCATCGGGCAAAGGTGCCTTGACTCGACTCGACTCGAATATGGCTCGACTCAAAGTGGCTCAGCTCGAACTTGACTCGAACTCAAATATTTTTTAGTTGAGTTCGAGCATACCCTGGCTCGACTCGACTCGGCTCGAATAAAACTCGAACTGGAATGAAATTTGTAAATATATTTTATAATTTACATAAATACATATTGACACTTATGTATACATGTGCACAATTATCAATCCCAATTTACATTTATAACATATACATATATATTACAAATTTATATGTTATTAATGAATATAGAATGTCTATGTATTGTGTATTGGCTTATATCACACATAATATATATTTTTTAGAAGTAAACATTTAAAGACACATTATACACATATGTCCACATGTGATATGTATTGAAATTTCGATATATCATAGAAATAATATTTAATAAAATATATACATAAATAGTACAACTAAGTAAAAAAATGGGATATATTATACTACATATCAAACAATATGTAAATCATTAGACAATATGTTATGACAATGTTATTTACTATCTTTACATGTCAAACAAATTATGATATATTCTTTCAAATTTTCTATGAAGACTACTATTGGAATCCTTAGAAATTCAAATTTTACAATAATTTTATAAATATTTTTTAGGAGTCATGGAGTCGCTTTTTATTCTTCATAAAATTAGGGTAATATATATTTATTTGGGATGGGTCCAAGATGACAAGACATCAAGTTTCATGTTCCCACATACTAAAACTCAACTCGACCTAGCTCCTTAGCACCCCTACATATTACACATGATATAAATTATTTGGAAGTAAATGTTTTAAAGAGACATAATATACATATATTATATATGAGATATTTACTAAAATTTATATTTTTGTATAATATAAATAAATTATATACATTCATATATGATATCTCATATACACAAATGTAGTTAACCAAAAAGGCACTATTTTTTTCTTTTTGGTAGTTATAAGATGACACTTGAAGTAAGAAGTTAATACAAAGATTTAGAAAATTTAGGTTATTAAATAATAAATATATTTCATACAACCAAAAGAAGGTTAGAGTATGTAGAAAAGGTTGTGCTGCCACATATAGATATAGTATATATGTGCTAATAATAATGACATGTTCATATAAACCTACTAAAAATGTATATAATACAAATGGAGCTATTAATTTATGACGGAGGGAGTATTTGATAATATTATTTTTTACCAAGCATTTAACATATATTGGTATAATGAGGTAATATTAATTAAGTTTTTGCACTCATTTTCATGCATTAAAATATATGATCAATATAAAGAAGTACAAATATTACTTAAAATAACATGGGCAAAGCATACAACTTTGATGACGGAGTGATAAAATTATATTTGATAAAAAATATATTTAAATGATGAGAACATCATATTTATTTGATTGAATGCTTAACACAAAAGGTGTTGCAGGTGAAGTAGTTAAGGAGATTGTTCTTTTTGGCAACGTCACAGCCGAGCCAAATTCGAGCTAAGTAATGTGATCATTGTATATTGATTCGAGCTCGAGCTCGAGCTTTTGGTGTCCTTCTTAAGCCTAGCTCGAGCTAGATGATTGGTAGCTCGATCGAGTTTAAGCCAAGCTCGAGCCAATACCCAAAACTTTGAGTTTGAATCGAGCTATCCAAAAACTCGACTCAGCTCGGCTCGTTAGCACCCCTAATCACACATAAAGTTGCTACACCTTATCACCCACAAACAAGTGGACAAGTAGAAATTTCAAATCAGGAAATTAAAAATATTTTTCAAAAAAGAGTGAATCCCAATGGTAAGGATTTGTCACTAAGGCTAACCAACGCTATTTAGGCTTATCGTACTGCTTTCAAAACCCTGATTGGAATATCCCCTTATCGATTAATTTTCAGAAAGGCTTATCACTTGCCTATAGGGTTAGAACATAGGGCTTATTGGGCAATTAACGTTGTCAACTTCAACCTTGACAAGGTTGGGTTGCATAGAAAATTACAGCTAAATGAATTAGATAATATTCGACAAGATGCTTATGAGAGTGCTAGAATGTATAAGGAAATAATGAAGACATTTTATGACAAGAACGTACTTTGTAAGATTTTTAAAATATCTCAAAAAGTTCATATGTATAATTTTAGGCTTCATCGTTTTCCAAGAAAATAAGATCTTGTTGGGAAGGTCCTTTCATTGTCAAAAGTGTTTATCCTTATGGAACTGTTGAAATTGAAAACCCGCATATTGGTAATATTTTTAAAGTTAATAGTAAACGTTTGAAACCATTTTTAGAATATTTTGTCCATGAAGTTGAGTCCACATCTCTTGAAGATCCTAATTATGAGGGTTCATTATTTTCATGATTTTTCTCAAAAAACAAAAAAAAACTTTTTTTTCAAACATTGGGGACAATGTTTCATTTCGGTTGGGGGTGAGTTTTGATCATTTCTATTAATAGTATTGATTGTGATAACCTTCATCATTTCTTCGTATACTTCTTATTTGCTTTGATCTCTACATAATGATGGCACTTGGATATTTTTAATTAAACTTTCCTTTTGTGATGACTTTTTTCAATTAACTTTCATGAAGAGCATCTTAGAAACTAATGTTGGTTTTCAAATTTTTACTCACACTTGACTAATCTTTAGAGTTATTACTAAATCCAATGAACTTTGACCTCCTTGTTCACTTGGTTGGCTGCGAAAGAAGAAGAAAATTAGTGGATTATTATCATTATGAAAAGTAACCAATGAATTAGACCGAGTACTTTGAAAAGGGCTGCCTATAAAAAACAAACAGAAAAAAGAAAGAAAATGAGTAAAAAAAAAGTGATGGAGATCATATGAAAAAAATGAAAAAAAAAAACTAAGTGTCTAAATAATGTTTCATTTTGTAAGATAGGGTGAAGTCATTGTTGTAACAATGTAAGTACGCTGGAATATCATAGATAAAGCCCACGGGTATTTAAAGTGAACATCCAAACTTCTTGTTATCTCAAACAGGTTGCTAAGTTTTGAATTGGTTCTTTTGGCTATTAGACCAAGTACTTTGAAAAGGGCTACCTATAAAAAACAAACAAAAAAACGAAAGAAATGGAGTAAAAAAAGTGATGGAGATCATATGAAAAAAATGAAAAAAAAAGCTAAGTGTCTAAATAATGTTTCACTTTGTAAGATAGGGTGAACTCATCTTCGTGACAATGCAAGCACGCTGGAATATCATAGATAAAGCCCACAGGTATTAAAGTGAACATCCAAACTACTTGTTATCTCGAACAGGTTGCTAAGTTTTGAATTGGTTCTTCTAGCTATCTAACATATCTTGGTGAGTAGAAGAGCATACTACTTTAGGAGACTGATCCTCTAATTATCTTGTCAAAATTTTACATAGACTCACTTACACATTGTTTCAAAAGTTCCTCTAGATAGAAATTTAGTGGTTTGGACTTTCATGAATAATTTTTTAATATTTAATCTATGAAAACTAGTGTTTGAGTATTTTAGAGTTAATCATAAAGTTTGATGTTTGCTAAGTAGGGATGAAAGGGTTCTTTAGTCTTTCTTAACAATTATTATCTTAGTCTTTATTTCCTCAACATAACTTGTTAGCATGGTCACTCATAGTTATTATTTTTTTCCTCTCTTCTTTATTTTGTCTAGTTGATGACATAAAACTTAACGCTACTTGGGAGCAACCCATGAGATTTTTTGGATTTTGTGGGTATATTTACTACAAACCCTCACGAGACACAACTAGTCTACTAGTGGAAGTTAGGGGTTTAATAACTTGCTACATATGCTAAACGTAGTCATGATGGCCTACGATATTTTCTATTTTTTAATTATTTTTTTCTTTTTCAACACATGGATTGCTGGAGACTAGCAATATGTTGGTTGAAGGGTATTTGATGCACTAAAATAATGTTAAATTGCAATGTCTTCAAATCTTGAATTGCAACCCTATTTTGTGTTAATTTATTACTTATTTGGGTATTTATATTTTGAATAGGTGAGTTGGACCTCTATTGTTTTTACATGTCCAAACACACTTCGATAGGATCTAATTAGAAAATGAAGTGAAGCCCAACTACCTAAAGCTATTTAAGGGTTAAGAAGAGGCTTTTAATGATCTAAATATTTATAGAATGGACAAATACAACCTTGTGGACCCATTGGATTTCACATTTGCGTTAAGAGAACCAAATTTCGGAAGAAGCTGATTTGGACATTGACACAACCTTAGTATTATTGTAATATCTTTCTATATAAATTTCTTATTGATATGATTCTGGTAGCATTAGAAAGAAGATTTATGTGGCTACAATACTTAGTGCATGACAAATTTCATAATTTGAAAGATATATAGGTCAAATTTAACATGAAAAGGGACAACTAGTCAATTAACCAGATGCCAACACATGGAGGATCTTTTTACTAGTTGTGATTGATATACATAAGGAAAGATGATAAAGCTGATTAGATAACTATAGAAAATTGAAGGATATTTATTTGCTAAATAAATATTTAATTTATTTAATTGATTTAGATGCTAATCATTCCAAAAGAAGCAATCAATCGAGTAATCAATTAGGAAGCAATCAAGGGATATGGTTAGACCTTTCCTTTTGAAATAACCCCTTCTACTCTTATAAAAATAGGGGTGTACGTGGGAGAGGCATCATCTCCTCCTAATTAGAGCTCTCTTCTCTTATTTTTCTTCTCTTCTTTTTAACTTCCATTTTAAGTTTTATTGTAATGGCTTGCTAAGCCCTCTATCTAAGGCTAGAGGTGATTTATAAAATTCTAATGGAATTATGTTCATGTTTCATCAATGATTTCAAGTTAAGTATTGGTTATTTGAAGTGATGTTCATTTGATATTGTGGTTCTTTTTTTTCTTTATGATTTTAATACATAAGATACTTAAAGACTCTCCTTCTTGATCTTTTATAGTTTTAATACATAGAACTCTTGAAGAAACAATTTTTTTTATCCTTCATATATCCCAAGTATTCCCTATCTTTCTTTTGCTTTTAATGTTCATATCTTCTGGTTAGATAGAATCTTCATTCGATTTTAATTAAGATAACATGACACATGAAGAACTTAACTAGATGTTACAATGAACCTTAATGTCATACTATTTTATATTATTGAATTTTATCTTAACACTTTAATTGCCTCAATACTCTTCTACCTTCCCTCTTCATTTTTTTTACTCATCTTATTTTTTAATCAATGTGATAGTCATATAAAGCCAATCCTTGTGGATTCGACCTTGCAAGACTGCATCCACTTGTACACTTGCAAGTAATATAACCCTAAGCTTTGACTCAAATTAATGAATTAATAGTTTAAGTGTAACACTAATTCAAAAGTTAAAAATCTAAGCAAATAACTAATAAAAACCACTTCAAATAATAAGAACGTAATCAATTTTATATCCAAGATTGTGATTATCAATTGAAAATCGGTACACAATCAAACATTAAAGTAGATGTTAAGGAACTTAATTAACTCTCATGAGCATTAATCCATGCAAATTAACAAGAGTTCATCCTTGACTTAGATGAAAAAAATTAGCTACTCATTAACCTAAGAACTAAAACCATAATATCCATTAAATGAATTGAAATGAGACTTACAAGAGGTGAAAAAGAGGGAAAAAACTTAATTTTCACTATTTTATATAGTACCAATGAACTGTAACCTCAAACTGAATTTGTTTTCTTGCTTCTTCATTTGTCCTACTTTGGACTCGATTCTTATAACTCTCAAACTATTTTATGAATGATTTTGTGGGTTGCGATCGAATGGCTTCTCCTGATTTGTCCTCCTTCTCCTCAACTCTATTTTTAGCTCTGAAATTCTATTTTTATAAGTTTCTATAATGCCCAAGATTTTTACACCCATTTTCCTTAAAATTTCACGAGAGTTTTTTGAAATATAATGTTTGTAAATAGTGAAAATTGACAAAATTTAAAACCTGTGTAAACATTTTTCATAAATATAAATCATCATAAGTTTATCAACTTAAACTTTGTCAAATCGTCGACAGCCAAACTGAATAATTTCAGGCATGAATCGAATACAAAACATGAAAATTAGATGTCATGGTCATGAGCTTAAATTGAAATATACCCCAAGCGTCTCATAACTACAAACCCCATAACAGTCCAGATTGTAAAATCTCATTTACATGTCTAGAAAAATATAAACATCTCAACTCTCATCTCACCTAATATAACAATTATCAAATTAATACATCATATATGACAATACAAAGGACTCATATTGAGTCAAAGGTATACTAAAAGTCTAAAAAGATAAGTCCTTCAACAACAACACGAGTCCAATCCAAGGAGCTCTCGATCAAAGACCTATAAAAGCCTCCAAAATATATGGGGCTAAAAAGTAAGAAAATGAATATTTTCATACTCATTAGGGGAATTCTAATCAGAGAACTATGTAAGATCATACATAAATGCGCTCATGCAATGTCCATAAGAAACAAACATAACATAAACAAAATCTAATGAATTAGAGTATCCACGTTCATACACACTACCTAATCAAAGATTCTTACATCACCTGCCTTACTTAATTTTACCATCGTCTACCTCACATAGTTTGAGGCATTGGATGCCATAGAATTCTGCAAATTCAAAGGTATACACTAAGTAAGTTACTATTTCTACCCCATCCAATCAATTACAATTGTAATACATTATGGTTCTTGACATGTAGATAGATTGAACCTTGTCTCTGATACCAAGCTGTCATGCCCCAAGATTTTAAAACTCATTTTTCTCTTGATTCAAATAGTGGAAACGAATGTTTTAAAACTTTTTTTCAATCACATGACAAAATAATCTTGTGGGTGATCCACCCATTTTTTAATGTACCAATACTCAAGCCAACATAATATATATATATATATATATATATATATATATATATATATATATATATATATATATACACTCACCCGAGTATATGTCATGATCCATATATATACTCACGTGCTTTGGTAATCCTCTCATGCAAGGTGTTCCCAACTTGGCTACACTTCCAGCAAACCCGCATCACAAGGATATTGAGTATTTAAATATAGCCAATGGGATAGCTAAATAAGTACTACAAAAAGATAAAGTAAACAAAGACACCACATCACAACATCAACATGATTAGCAATAAGTGAAATAAACATACTCAATCATTAATGCTTCCACATGATTACAATCAATTCTATGAGCATGCTTATAGGATGCTTGCTCCATTAATGTAAGTCATAAAGGTTCTCTATGACATGGTAACCACATCTAGGAGTTCAACTATGCCGCACTAGACCATGAACTACTAACAATTCAACCTCAGTTCTTCTAAAGCATGTCCGCTCCATCTATGCCATGAATCTAAGGCCAACAAGGGCTCTTGAACCGAAGTGGTTAAGATCTCTACAACCATAATCATTTAAACATCATGTATTGTATTGTGCACAATCAATCGTCTTTTAATGCTCTAGTCCATTTGAACCCGACTCTCGGTCCAAGTGAGTGACTCTACATAACTCACATCCTTAGATAGTAGGAAGACCATGATCCTATTTCATACCAAAAAAAATTATTATGTGTCTAAAAAATTTAATTGAGGAGCTAGTTAGACACTAGGATCTTCTATCCATATGTGCCCTTAAACATCAATTTGTAGTGCAAACCATTATAAGGATTCTCACACACAAGATATAAGATCTATAATTTTTATTATTTTCTAATTAGTGTAAAGTTTTACTTTTTTTAGTTTGTCTTGATCTTGTGTAATGGTTTGGGTTTAATTGTGAATTTTCTAGAGTTAATGATGATTTTTAGTTGGAAAACATTAGCACCTAGCTTAATCCACCAAGTGCCACACTAATTGGTATTACTTTTATCATTTAATTCCTTAATTAAGGAAGTATGCCCCACCCTTAGACCCAGGCCCATCTCAAATGACATGCCAACTTCTTGGGCTGTCGGCCCTCACTTGACTTTTTAAATTGGCTTGGGCCTTGTCAAATTCATTTTTGGGTCCATTACACACATATGGGTTCACTTATTTCTTTATTGAGCCAATTCTAGACCCATTTACTAGTTTTAGCTATAAATAGAAACCTTAGCCTCTTTCTCCATTTGGGGTGGGCTGAGATTGGGAGGCATTGGAGAGCTCTACCCCCATTTCAAGAACATAAATCTTAATCCCAAGGTAAATATCTCTAATCCCTCCATGTTTCATTTAATTCTTACCCTAAAATCTCATGCTCTTCTCCTTTCAAATGAGATTGTAGATTTCTTCTTCTCAAGTTCATTCCTTTCTCAATGATTTGAAATCCTAGATTTAGATTTGTTGCTTCTACTATTGTGATTTTTGTTTTGGACACAAGAGGGTGTTAGATTTATCTCTACTAGTGGATTTGAGTCTTTTTTGGTGGAAAGGTCGGATTTTTACTTAGGATTAATGCAACATAATTTTTTAGGTAGGGTTTCCTTCAGCTTTAGAGATAAATTAAGGGTTTACAACTTATTTAAAGTATGAGGTTTTTATTTGATGAGGTTTTACTTGCATTAACACTATGTTTGTGGGTAGATTCATGTTCTTGACATTTATAGAGGGGGGAATTTGATTCTTCTTGATTAAATAATTTAATGTTGTTTTTACATGATTGAGCATGGTAAATGTTAGATCTATCATGTCTTAGGCTTACATAATGATTATATGAAGTTTAATGATGTTTTGTGAATTTTTAGGGATTTTTGGAATGAAGTTGATTCAATTTTATACATAAAAATGACTGTTTTGTGCAAGTTCTAATCTGACCATTTGATCACCCTGTTGGGCTGATCAATTGGCCAAATAATGATTCTAAAAACCCCTTAGGGCCGATCAATCATATATACTGATTATGGGTATATGCTTAATTTTAAATTGGATTTTGATTATTTCTTTATAATTAATTAATGTTACCAGTAGAACATGACCATGTTGAAGTATGAATGCTTACACAAGTTATATTAATTATGTATGAATCATGCTCTACATGTTTTATCTTATTTTTTAACATGATTATATATGTTTATACTTAATATGATATCATGTTTGTCTCTAAGACAGATTTTGATTCATTTCTTCATGTCTATCTCATGACTCCAGTAAATTATGACCATGATGAACTATGAATGTTTGAACACAAGCTACATTAATTATGAATGAACCATGTTCCACATATTTTAGCTTATTTATGAACAAGACCAATGTACGTATATGCTTCTTATGCTTACATGATCTCATTTGCCACATATAGGCTATGTTTCATGCATATTAGGACTGATTAGGGTATGATTAATTATGCTTTCATATGTCTAGTATTGTTCACGTATGTATCATGTTACATATATCATGAAAATATTTTGTTAAACTATCATTAACTATATTTAACTGTGATTAGATGATTTTGTTAGTAGTTTTCTAGATTAACCACATTGGAGATTTATCGAATCAGTTTAAATCTGAAAGGGTTGGGGTTTACATCGATTCAATGAGGTTTTACATCCCTTTGAGGATGGGTTTCCTCCCGGGTGAGAAAAGCATAATGCTATAATGAGATGAACTATTGAGACACTTCTAAACTGAGAATACAAGCTGGTTTGTCCATGTGTACCGGCTAACAAGGCACACTTCTGATTTATATGATATGCCAAACTACTTAGGCCTTCATTTTTAGGATTTTCAAGGTGAATAGGTTTGCTTAGGCTTCAGCTAAGGTTAGCATGTTGATTTCTTTATCGAGACATTATTGTGCTATTTACACAAATTATGTATGGAGTATAATGCTCATTTACACAGGTTATGTGTAGGGATAATAGCGTTTATATTAACACATGTTGTGTATGGATTATGACACTTGATCTGTAGGATGTGTATGGATTATGCTACTTGATCATGCATGATGTGTATGAATTGTGATACTTGATCATGTAGGTTGTATATGGATTGTGAAATGTGATCATGCAGGATGTGTATGGATATGTTAATTGAATGCACAAGTTGCATGTGTAGATTATGATATAATTACACATGATGCATAGAATTTTATTATGGATATGTGATGCATAAATGAGATATTTCTCATAGGCTGTATGTGTGAGGGGTTTGATGTGCTCTAGTGTTGTTAATACCAATTTGCATGAGGTTTATGTCATGCTCCTTTAGGATTATATTTTAGTGTTAATGTGAGGTTTATGTTTTCAAAACCTTTATTGAGCTAATCTCACCCTATTTGTGTTGTTTTGTTTTTTTTGTTTTTGGGGTGAGTGGTTATGTCATGCAGGTACTTAGGATGATCTCTTTTATGAGAATGGAGGCGAATAGATACATGGAGAGTGGGATCGTCCTCATATGATGAGATAGGCTTATGTTTACTTTGATGTAACTTTTGGCATAACTAGATGCTTTAGATGTTATGGGATAGCCTTGTTGTTTCCATTTAAGGCTTATGATCATTTATGTTATTTTGGAGATTATGTGGGTATGTGATTGACTAAGATACTTTCATTAATTTATTTATCTTCCGTTCCTTGCTTTTACACAAAAGGAAGTGTTGTGCACTTGGATCTAACCCAGTTTCTGGTTAGCGTTTCTACTTCCTCATGCCATTATCATCTCTCCTTGGACCGGGTTTGGGTCAAAAGGTGTGGCGGGGAGTGACAAAAGTACATATATCAAAACATTAACAATTATATCATTACATATATACTCTTGCATGAATGTGCACTAAATTTCGTGCTATCATCTTACATAAAAATAGCATATAACACATAGCAATTCAAGATGAAAAACTGTCCAAAATCAACTCACTGACATGTTAGCCCAGTTAATGATGATCATCAGTGACAACCAACATGTCGAACCCTCACCGACAGTGGGTTAGCATGATGTTGCCTTCCTCATCGGTGCCTCACTGACACACTGATCTCATTGCTTTCTTGATGCTCATGTTACTTAGAAAATATTTGGACATGATTCGGATGCTTTAGATGGATTAGACATTGGTACGGAGTAGACACACTAATTTGAAAGTAGGGACTCTCACATGAAAATCAGAGAACGGTCAATAGAGTAGGGGAGGCCTCATAGAGTGTGATGATTATTCTATGCTGCAACACATGATGGGCTTAAAGTTAACAATCTTGTTGCCAAAGGAGAAGAAAGAATCAAATGTGCTGCCTAAATCAAGTAAATTTGACTTAGAAAATAACAAACTGATCTTTATGATTTTTGGTTGGAACCACTATAGACTAACATCAGATTTGTTTGGTTATGAGTTGGAATTTTATGCTTTCTATAGATTTCATGCACTTTAGACAATGATTTTTGGTAGAGAGGGTTGATACAGAATAATTTTGTGGGTTCCATTTTCCATTCATGATTGACTTTAAGAAAGGAATAACAAATTTACTCAATCTAGGAATTTGTTGGAAAAAGAAAGCATTCTCAACAAAGAGGAGTCACTACAAAAAGGGAGGCCAGCAAGAAAAGGAAGGTGCATCTTATGGCAAGCAAAAGAGAGAAAAAAAGCAGAAACTGATATTGAAGAAGTAGCCACATCCAAGATCAGTTCACACAAAAAATAGCATCAAGAGTTCAAAAGGGAGGGAGCAGCCAGTTCGCACCAGAAAAGAAAATAGAGGAGAAGAATTCAAAGAAAGGAAATAAGACTTTAAGATGGGAAGAATTGAGCAAGAAGGAAGAGGAGTTAAAGGAATGATATAGGGAATAGAAAGAAGATTATATAGGGTAGGAATTGAAGCTTGAGAAAGAATTAAGCTGCTATCTAGCAAGTATTAAAAACAAAGTAGAAATTGAGTGAAAAAGAGGAAGAGCATAGCAAAATAGAGATGAAATCATTCAATTCCATCCTTCAAAATTGATTAGAAAAAGCCTGAGAGAGTCAAGAATTCAAGTACAAGTAGAGGAGCAACGCAAAGAAGCAAGAACAAATTTCTATTGTCGCAGATACTGTTTATCCGGAGGTTGAAGACAATGAGCAGTAACTCGAGGGCATAATAGCAATCCAAAATTTTATGATATTTTCTTGATTTTCTTCCAATCTTGTAAGTATTTTTTCCTTAATTAAATGGAGAATGTAGCCTTAGTTTTATTTTAATGAGTAGCTAGTTTTTTTTAACTAAGGTTAAGATGAACCTCTTATTAATTTTGTAGAGTTCTAATTCATATATTTTGGTTAATTTTCCAAAGGGTATTAATCTTAATTGTTCTTATCTCATTTTGATTAGTGGAATTGATTTTGATATGAGTCTAGTTACGCTCTTCTCATGATTTGAATTAGTTTTCATTAAGTGAATGCTTGTTTTGGAGTTGTTGAATATTAGAATTGGGTATGAGTTGTAATTTATTAATGTGGATACAACTTATGACTTGGTTTTATTACATTGAAGCAAGGAAGAACAAACTTTAATATTTTGATTAGAGCTTTAAATGATGAAATTTTCCATTATAAAGGGAATTAAATTCTAGTTTATTGTGAGTTATATTTGGGAAATAAATCGATCAACATAGATGTGATTTTCTATAAGTCAATAAGACATGATTCTAAAACCTTAGTCGATTTTCATTTAATACTTTTAACACTTTTAATTGTTTTCTTCTTTTAAACAAAATTTTGCCTTTGTCTTTTACTTGAATTTTATTTCCTTTGGTGATTTAGTTCATTTTAGCAATTTAAGTTTGTTTGTGTTTAGTATTTACCTTAATTCCTCTTAGTTACATTAGTTATTCTTTTATAAGTTGTTAACTAGGTTAGGGTTAGACTCGATTAGATTAAATTTAGTTTTTTGACATCAAGTCTATGTAGAACTTACACTTAATTTAGTCGTTTATCTACTATATATTCATGTGCTTGTGAGTAAGCAATCAAAATTCAACAACAATTGTCATAGCTTTATAAAAATTACTCAAAAGCATATTATAACATATATTTTCACATATATCATCTTATAGTGATGCTATATATTGATTCATGTAATCAAATGATAATTAAATATAGAAATCATAGTTCTCAAAGCGATCATGCCATAATATCACATAAAATCATCTTATACATACTTTCATGTCTAATTCAACTCAAACATGCACATCCAAACTAAAATAATCTTATACATACTTTCATGTCAAAGAAGTCATAATTCAACTCAAACATGCACATCCAAACTAAATTGCAGTAACAAGGTTAGCAATCTGACCTCTTATCCAACACCAACACAAAGGTCTGCATGAAGTTAGTCTTATTTCTTCTTCCTCCAGACTTTGATGCGCTCTAGTCTTATACCTTTTTCCAAAAGTTAGAGAATTCCAAAAGATTTGTGTCAAGTAATGTTAAATGTATTTATATGAGGAGAAATTAACCGAATTTTGGTGGATAACTACCTCAAGATACTGCTCAAAACCATTTTCAAGTGCAATTTTGAACCTACCGGTAAGCCTAGTCCAAAACACTATTGTGTTTACTATTGTTGATAGTGTTTCCGGTGCTTCATCGGTGAATTGGTCGATGTGTCAAATCTTATCGATTGTGATTCATAGTTTCATTGGTAGGGTCACCGTTGTATCGGTGCCTATTGATAGAAATTTCTTTCTTACAAAAAGATTAAATAAAGCTTATATTTATCATTGTTGCTATTTTCCTAAGTAAATTACTTAGTAATACTATCTTCATTAAAGAAGTTCACCAAATCATTGAACATGAAGCCCATGAAACTCAAAAATCACGAGAATACAATGAGTAGAAATAATAAATGTAATGCACAATAATTTCACATAGAAATCACAAGTGTCACATTTTTATATGATCTCAAAGTTCCAATGTGGAATTGGACCTGCCCTTTATCATATTTGGCCAAAGTATGATTTTTCTTCATGGTTGCACACTTGGGATGATGTCATATCCATATACTTTGTCGAGGATTTTCAAGGAGCAATACATACGGATTCTATGGGGAGAGCCCATTCAGGTAGGCATGGGTCCTATTGATAAGGCTGTGGTACACTAGATGTGATCCCAAAACCAAGATAGAGATGATGTTACTCAAGAGGATGCACATATGCCTTATGCAAATGAGGAAAAGAGACTAGCTTAGCAAAGGAGATCAAATGCAAACTTTTTACAACCTTCTACTTAGGATGATTTGATAGAGGTTTGACGAGAGTTGCTTGAATGTCTTGATCAATTGGAGAACTTAGTTCATTGATGCTCATTCTACTCATAGTACTCTGATGATCATGATGATTATGCTACTGTTGATGATTGTTTTATTTTTGTTTTTATCTTTATGAATTTTTGGTTAAAACATTGTTCAATTTTAGGATTGATGGAATATACACTAGTGCATGTTAGTGACAGTGACATGCTATCAATCTTGTGGATGAATCATCCTCAAACGTTCATTACATTGGGCTCATGATGACCAAAAGCAAATGTAAGTGTTTGAAACATCTTTAGTTATTTAAGTATTGATATGCTTTCAATGAAAATTATTTCTAAAATATTGAGAGAAATCATTATGGTAACTTCTTGCCAATTACCACTCTTCAAACATTTGACAGGGATACACATTTTTTTAATAATAATTTTTGTGAAAATGCAGGAGTTGTGAATACCTTTACTTGAATTACTCTAAGGAGGCACATAATTTACAAATGCATTTCAACCGAAAAGTGAAGATTCTTATAGGTTGGTAGATGATTTGTCAAATAGTTGTGATTTAGTTGTCTTAATGTGGGATTGACAAAGCATGAGTGTGCTTATGCTTCACATTATATACTTACATCTATCAAATTTTTTTCTTCACTTACTGGCTACATTTGTCCCATATCTTTGTATATAGTTGCTTTATTTTATTTTTTTGTTGAAGATGTGGTTTTAAAATTTTAATTTCATTGTGTTATTGTTTTTGAGATGTAAATTATTGCTTCTTGTTTGATATTCCTGCTTCAAAATCAATTTCTTAGCATTTAGCCTAAAAAACTAAGGTATATCTTGATGGAGTCCCACATGCATCAAGTGGGTAAGTATGTATTTTATAATCTACCATAAATTCATTGTAATCATATATGAGGCATTAGGAGGTGTGAAGTGAGAAAGGGTGGTTAATTTTCTAATTGGAGAGCTCAAGAAGAGAGTTCTATGCATAAAGAAGAAGTTAAATAACTTCAATTTGAGCATAATGAATTATAAACACAACTTGAAGAAATGAGGGGGTTATTATCCTCTCACATGGGACAAGTACAAGCTTTTGACTAGTTTCTACTAAAATAAAATTGTAGGTATTATAAATAGTTTATTTCATGATTTTCATTGTCGAGTGAATTAATTATTTCATTTCCCTATTTATGCAGGTTGGTGGAACCAAATTATTGATAGTTGACATCAACTGTATTTGAAGTTTGCAGGATGTGTGTTAAGTTTTTTTGTTGGCAGTTGCAAACCATGTACAACTCATGCATTTTGTTATAAGACTTGTAGATGTCTTTACATTGTTGGCTTATGTTAGTTTAGTTTGAGAATATTATCGATACCCTTATGTTATCTTATGGGATTGACTTGTATTTTTGGAGATGTTAAAAATGGTTACTTCAAAATAACGAAGTTGTGTTTTTGGTGATGTTGGAAGTACTAATTTTTATGCAAATTGTGCTTCTTTAAAATTATGGATGAAGGGTTTGCCATCCCTATTTTAGTCAACCCGCGATTATGTTAAAGAAGGATGGGCTGTCTAAAACTAGGTGTGGGAGACTTCTCATACTAAAATTATACAGGGGTAAGAAAAAATAAAGTTATAAAATATCTAATTTTTGCAACAATATTAAAAGTGTCACTAAATGTGAAAAACTACCCTTAAATTGCCACTAAAACCATTTATATGGCTATTGGAAATGCTCTTACTGGTTTTTAGTGGCGGTTTAAGATCACTGCCATAAGTAACCTCCATTTTAAAAGTGACTTTTAGTAAGGGTTTAGAACCTTCGCAAAATCTTCTTTTAGGACCGCTGAAACCTTTATCGTTGAGACATTCAGAGGCCAATTTATAAGCCTCGAAAACAAAGTAATGGAAGAGTTTTTAAAGGCTTAGATGTAGGTTTTAAACCCCCGCTAGAGAGTTCATTTTTGTAGTTTCGTCCAGTCAAAACCTTATTATATTGCTTCTCTTGAAAAATAAATAATCATTATCCTTTTTTGGGTGGCGATGAGAAGCTCTACTTTTACTGTATGTTTTGATGGTAGATTGGATGTAAGAATCTTTTGCCCACTCCTACTGTGCCTTATTTTTTTTCACTTAGACTCAATTATTTCGTGGAAAAAGAATTAAAAAACAGGCGATTGACCACTAAGGATCCTTGAACCAAAAACTGGCCCCTACTTGGGGAGCTGTAGTTCACCGGGACTCAGAACCTGCATTTACTTATAACTGTAGAAACATGCACGAACCATGAGTATTATTGATTATTTTCACTGCTGCTGAATTTGAGGCAAGCTAAAGACAAATGGGTCCAATTTTTTAACTGCTGAAAACCATAACCTTACTTGATAAAAATACAATTTTAAATGCCGAATTGTCTTGAATATGCATTTCCATTTTCCACTTGGAGCATTGATTATTTTCAAAACTAATATTAACGATAATGAGACATGTTGATTATGTTTACTTGTATTAGAGGGCCTAAGTTTGAGATGCTCATTTCAAATTTCAAAGGCAGCACATTCATCAGGAAATTTTAAGGACTTGGTTCATTTTTCTAATATATGTGATATGATAAATAAGGGCATTTTAGCGAACCTGTATTTTCGAATCACAGTTATTTCCCTGTTGGGGCATTCATCACCTTCGAGTTCTCTCGCTTCAATCTTCTGGACCCTACATGGATTTTGAAATCTCACTCCTAGTCATTACCCATGACCCACACCCGTCACTTCAATCAAGTCTTACAATTCTAGCACCATCTCTCTTCCCCTCACTCAGCGATTCCCTTCTTCACATCCCATCCTGTTTCCATCCCAAACAGCTGAAAAACATCAGACCTTAGCTCTCACATCTCTCCCCACAGTTCCTTCTTTTCAGTTTTTGACTCCATATACAATGTCCTCTTCTTGCTTATCCTTCTTCCTCTTCCTGGACCTGCTTCTCTCAGTATTATCTTGCATCTCTGCCAGTGACACTCACCAGCAACCTCAAGACCTCCAGCCTGTGAATATGAACATGGATGCCAAGGAGAAAGAGACCCTTTTCCGCATCATGGAGACCATGTCTTCTGATAGGGAGTGGAGGCTTTCAGACCCAAACCCATGCAAGCCAGGCTCTTCATGGCCGGGTCTGGAGTGCAAACCAGGGCAAGACAACCGCCTCCACGTTTCAAGGCTGGATTTCGGCACAGCACCAAATCCAACCTGCAAGAAGACTGCCGCATTTCCCACTCTAGTCTTCACCCTTCCTTACCTTCAGTCTGTCTTCTTCTTCAGCTGCTTCACTCACACCAAAACGGCTATCTCCGTCCCACCATCCATCCGCACCTCTCCTCTGCAGCAGTTAAGTCTGAGATCAAACCCTGCACTGATGGGTCCTATACCACCTCAAGTTTCCTCTCTCAAATCACTAGAAGTGCTAACGCTTTCACAGAACGGCCTGCAGGGGAAAATCCCACCTGAGATCACAAGCCTGACATCTTTGATACATCTTGACCTGAGCTACAATTCTCTCATTGGGACCATTCCAGTGCAAATGGGGACCCTCCGTAACCTTATTGGCCTTGATCTGAGCTACAATTCTCTAGTGGGTTTCATCCCAGAGTCGATAGGCCAAATGGGTATCTTGCAGAAGCTTGATTTGAGCTCAAATTTTCTCACAGGCTTGATTCCGAACAGCTTAGAGAACCTACGCGCCTTGGTCTTCTTGGCAGTTAGCAACAACAGGCTAAACGGGTACTCTCCAAGAGGCCTCGAGAAGCTGCAGAGCCTTCAGTATTTCATAATGGACAACAATCCAATGTCGATGCCCTTGCCATCAGAGCTAGGGACGTTGGTGAGACTGCAAGAACTGAGGCTGGCGAATTCAGGCTATTTTGGTATGATTCCTCCCAGTTTCTCTGATCTTCAGAATCTCACATCAATGTCGCTCCAAAACAACAGGCTCACAGGTCAAATTCCTGCTGAACTGAGCAGTCTTTCTCACATTTACCACCTAAACCTCAGTAGGAATATGTTGTCTGGTATAGTTCCCTTCAATGCTACCTTCATGAGAAGATTGGGAAGAAACTTGGATCTGAGTGGGAACCCGGGCCTGTGTTTGAACGAATCAGAAGGATTCGAAAACATGAAGATGGGAATTGGGTTGTGCGGATACAACAGAACTGCTCCTCTGATCCACCCACAGAAGAGGTCTGAAGCTGCATTTGATTCATCTGTCTCCATCAATCTGTGGAGTTTTTTAGTTTTTCTGGTTCTGCAACAAATACTGTTCTAAATAGGACCATCTGTGACCCTCACTCATATACCTGTTCACACTTTCTTCTGCCCTGCAATTCACACTGTGGGTGCGTTCAGAAAGGGTGGAGATAAAGAAAAGGTGGCCCTTCCACTCTAGTGCGAGGCACTGAGAAATCTCTTCGCTCAATTGGGCTTCACTTAGTTTTGGTTTTGAAGCCATGAGTGTTCTTGGATACGTCAATTTCCCTTGTTAAGGTTTCTCTGCCGTGCAGAGGTGCTCAATGTCACTTGTCTTTGAATTTATACGTATTAGGAAAACGCATTATTTTTACTTTTCTACACCAATTCTAACTCCAAGTCAGAGTCTTGTAACTCACCAATAAGTGATGGGCACACACACAGCAGCTCATGTGCCCAAAATAAAAGGAACGCATGTGTGTCCATCACCTATTGGTGAAGAGCGCAATTTTTACGTATACCTTGCGCACCTAATAATTTTTCCTTAGATTTACGTAAGTTTGGAATAGTTGAGTAACGCCTAAGGCTTCACAGCCGGTGGATCGTGATCCTCACTAGAGGCAGTGGGTTTTCTACCCTCTTACTACCTTGGTGCCCGCCCTGACTTTTTTAAGTTTGGGCCACGTGGAAATTACTCGTAGCATTGTAATTTGTAGGTAAGGTCCATTCACAAATTAAAATTTAATTGTGTTTGTTCTTGAACCGATTCGTGCCAAATTTGGTTTAATTAATTTTACATCCATGTACATGATAATTATAAGAAGAGCAGTGCTATATAGCAGACATGATTCTCACGGAGAAACTCAAGCGTCCATTTATCAGTCACGTCACTGCCCACATTTGATCAGCAACACGTGAATTTCTCCATGAGAAATAAGCATGAGAAAAAAGTATTTCTCTTATAAGAATCGTAATTCTATGAAGTAGAATACTATGTATTTTCATGTAATATAAATGTTGCGATATCCATGTACTTGAAAAAGAAAAATGACTTTTTAGAAGGAAAAAAAATGACAAATCACTACCTCGTGCTCAACTTAATTTGGGTTTGACCTTCCCTATTTGAGCTGGAGATTGAATTTGACTTGGCACAGTCATGTATTATATGTATGTTTTTATTTATCTATATTTTATTGCTAAACTACCATAAAATTGAAACCAATTAGTTCGTAAATTAATACTCTCTTCATCTCGTATTAAGTGTCTCATTTAATTTAAAAAACAAGTTTAATTTAATTTATTTTTAAAAATTAAACAGGACAATTAAAATTTATATACGGGATCATTTTTTATATTGTATACTGACAATAAACCTAGCATAAGTCATTCATAAGTGTCCTTAATATTTAAGATTGACGACACACGCACTAACATACCTTAGCATCAATATTACAAACTCTAGTGTATGCGAGGTTGATCTTATAGATTAAGGGCTACCTTGCACAGCTTACTCTAGGCTCATTGTCAGTGAAAAATATAAAAAAATGCTTCCCTTATATGAGATAAAAGGAGTATATATTTTTTTTATTAATAGCTCCTTTTGGTTTTTTAAAATGAAGTGATTTTAATTTATTTTAAAAAATTAAATTAAGCTATTAATATAAGACAAATAGTATTTAATAGTATTTTGGTAGAGATAAAATAGGGATCCTTACACGGTTAAATAGCTTAACATGCATAAACAATATTCTATGTTTTTTCTAACTATCATCTTAGGCAGACATATACTTACGATGCAAACATACGTTTAAAATTGAACCTACAGATGAAAAAAACACTAGAATTACTATGTTAAAATGCCGGTTTAGGATTTAAAAAATACAATTAAGAAAAATATATCTTAAAAATTTAAAAGAATGAAATTACATGGGTAGGCTCCAAAACACTTTTTACATCTATACTTTTTCTTTTCATAAAACTTTAAGACATTTCTTGAAGTGGCCGGCTTACCAAGGCCTTAGGCCATACCAAGAGCAGCATCCTTATGATGTTGCACTTGTTTTCCCTTAAAAAAAATAAAAACTACTTCCTTCATCGTAATTTAATAGTCTCATTTTAAAAAACATTGTATCCTATAACGTCGATTTATGTTATTCTTCTCGTATGAATTAGTGGATATAATAAAAAAGTTGGTAGAAATAGCATTCTTCTTAAATATCATATTTTTTCAAATTTAGAAAATTAATATGGAATAGAGGAAGTACAATTTCACAATGTCATATCTCATGAACAAGTTTTCAAATATTATCCGGAGAATTTCCTAGAATTGCTAATCTAAATTGTACTTTTCCGCAGCCATGAGGATGGGGGTGCATGCAAGTGGGTCACCATCCACATTTCAGTTCCATAGAGAGGGCTCACCACCTTGGGACCACGGCAGATCAGAGGAGGAGCCCTTTTATTACGGTCCACGAAGTTTCACGTTATGTTTTCGTTGTTGGTGGAGTTTAGACCTCAGTGTCTCAGGTGTTCGGAAATTAACAACTTAAAATTTAGTACCTCAATCGTTGAAAGGTTAAATTAAGATGCCATTAGGTTGCCATCTAATGGTACAATCAAAACAAGGGTCAAACCGGTGATTTAATCCTGCCTGTATCTGCCATCCGATAACCCGTGATGTGCCATTCGCATATATATGGGGGGCATGCTAATGAGACTTATAGCTAAAAAGTTCTAAGTATTTAATGGAGTAAACATTAGCCCCCAAAATTAACGAGGTGAAACTTTATGGATCCTACATCACCAACGGAAGATGTATTGAGCTTTCCCTGAACCCATAATTTGCAATCACTGAACATTATCAGCAGAATATTTCTACCAAGGCATATTTAATTGGAACAAAGTAATGGCAGCTGAAGAGGAATTGGTCTTTTCAAAACTCCTGACAGCCAGAGTGTGCCCCCGTGCTTGTCCCCCCTTCTTTTACTGCGCTCACAAGGTGGGCAGACAAATAAAAATTTGGTAAGTTTCAAGATTCCGGGGGAGCACATCTTTTACTGGAATCATGCAATCAAGACATTCAGAGGAGTGCTTACTTTTAACACTATTGCCATCAGATATTGCTGTAGATAAACAGTTTTTTTCCGAAAACTTGCCCTGATATTTATTATGACAATGATATTTCTATATCCTAATTTTGTATATTTTAAATTATTTATAATTGATAGAAAAAGTGAATCTCATATATTGTGGGACTTATTTTTCTATCAATTAAAGTAGTGTAAGGCCTATAATATAGAAAAATAAGGTGCAAGAATATCAATTTTCTAATTATTACTCTCTCTTCATCTTATATTAATAACTACATTAGGAAAAATAGTAAATTTTATTAAATGGTAAAAGTCACATCTAAAAAAAGGAAAATAAGCTTATGGTACTTTTTTTAAATACCCAATCACATAAATTGAACAAAATAAAGCTATTAATATGAAATAAACTTTTATGTCAAATAGATCTATTAATTTAGGACGGAGTGAGTGCTTTTGTTTGATCTATTGCTTAACTTACAATACGTGTAACTTCTTAACTTACAATACGTGTAATTTGCAAAAGAGAATATAAATTTAACTATCCAAACATTTTATTGTACTCTCATTTTTTATGAAGAGTCATGTTTGTATACACCTAGTGCATATTGATGCATGCCTGCCGAATCTGCATGGGCAGCATGATTTAAATTGCACAACCGATAATCCTCAAGGGGCAAGCAGGTTAGAATCACTTGCCCGCCCTCTTATTTGAACGAACAGTTAAACAAATATTCCCTCTATTCCATATTAATAAGTACAACTAAAAAAATAGTTGTTTTTATTAAATGGTCGTACTTTTAGAAATAGTTTGATTGTTCGTGAACATCTTCATAAATGCTTAACCATTATCTAGGAAGACTTACTATAGGTCTAGCAACATCATGATAAATTTTCAAAAAAGATGTTTTTCTATATTCCATGGGCCTAACATGCAAATATTCCATATTTCATGGTTTAGTGTAAAAATGCCACCAAACCTAGCTAAACACAATATTCAAAAAATAAGGGATGAAAATACCCTTTAGGGTTTAGGGTTTTTAATCGTGTTACCGATGGTGAAGGTTCATAATTCTAGAGGTGACCATTCCAGTGCAAATTTCCATTTCCGACCGGCCATTTTCAAAATCCAACTAGTCAAAAGCAAGAAGTCCAATGCGAGCTCCTATTTTCGACTAGCCATTTACAAAATCCAACCAGTATATAGTATCATAGAGTTATTTACATGACTAGTGTATAGTAGCATAGAGTTAATAACACGATTAATAAAGATGTCATGTTCATAGTAAGAATAGTGTGTTTTCGATAACACGATAAATCAATTAGTGTGTCATCAATAATACGATATATTCACTAGTATGTATTGTCGATAACACGATGTTTTATTAGTGTATTTTGTATAGCATGATAAGTTTATTAGCATGTCATTGATAATACAATAAATTCACGGATGTGTACTATCAATAACATGATAAGTTTATTAGTGTGTAACCTATGTGTAATGCCTGAGAATTTTCAATATATTTTCTTAAAATTCACAAAATGTTTTACAATATAATGGTTGTAAATCAAGAAAAATGATGAAATACGAAACATGTGAATATATTTTAATAATTTAAAACATCACACATCAATTTTTCGCATAAATTTTTTTCCAATCAAACATTGTACAGACAAACCAAACATTTTCAAGTGGTACTCGAAAAGAAACATACAACATAAATTGGCATGATCATGGACTTCAATACAAACTATCCAAGGCATCTATGAGTACAAGTACCATAAATAGTCCATAGTTTAATCCAAATTACAATTACATAAAGTATAAATACCTTAAATTTTATCTCACCCAATACATAAGATCATGGTGAAAATAATAAAGACTTGCAATTTGTCATAAATATACCTAAGCCAAAAGAAATCAATCCACCCACGAAAATAAGCTTCCATCATTAGGAACTCTCTGTAACAAACCTACAAAAGCCTCCCGAACATCGGGGCTAAAAAGAAGGAAAATGAGTATTTTCATACTCAATAGAAAATACTTAGTAAAGGAGTTATAATCAGTGAACTCCATAAGTTTATACATAGATATGTTCATGCAACTCAAACATGAAACATACAAGCATACAAACACATCAAAATCACATAATATAGCAATCATGCACAACCACATATCATCTAACCATTCTTATACTTACTTTTACACTTGCTCTTACACTTACAGGCTTACTTGTACCGTTATTATACTTACAGTCTTACTTAAAACATTCTTACAATCTTACTCATACGATCTTACTCAAATTCTTACACATACAATCTTGCTCATAAACATACACTTACAGTCTTGTTCTAAAATTTACTTTTACAGTCTTATTCGAAATCTTACACTTACAGTCTTGCTATGAAACTTACTCTTATAGTCTTACTTAGAATCTCACACTTACAGTCTTCCTCTGAAACTTACTCTTACAGTCTTACTCGGAATCTCACACTTATAGTCTTGCTCTGAAACTTACTCTTATAGTCTTACTCGGAATCTTACAGTTAACAATCTTGCTCATCATCTTAAAAACTTACGTACTTACTCATAAATTCGTACACACACTATTGACCATTGAAGCTCATTACAAATAATAAGCTCCAGTATCGAAATGGAAAGGAATGTCACTAGGCCTCACCTTAACCTTCGGGGAGTAACTAGATGTCATAGACTTTTTCGAAGGCAAGGCGCACCTTGCTCATGGGGCACATGATTAAACATGTAAGAGTAGATCCATGACACTACTTACCTGAGCATGCAAACGCCTACACTCGAGGAGCCATACAGTGCCAACTAAGGTCAGAATCAACAGTGTCACTTTTGGGCCAGAATCTTACAGTGCTACTCTTGGGTGAAATCATATAGTACTGACTAAAGGCATACACGTACAGTGCTCTCAATAGAACATCAAACATTTGGGCTTAATATAGCACCAAGATAAAATTAAAAATATACATCGTTCTCAATAGAACATCAAACATATGGGCTTAGATATAGCACCAAGACAACATCTAGCAGGATATACACTTGGTAAGACATGAGAAATGCTCAACTGATTAATTATCAACTAGCTCAAACATGAAACTTAATCCATTGAAACCCTCATCTCAAGTTCATAATGCTATAATATTAATTTTGCTTATAATTCAAGTTTGAATTGTGTAATTTATACAGGTACAATTATTCCATAAAATTCTTTTGTCTTACAATCTTCTAATGACCAATCCAAAGTTGAGCCTGTTTTGAAACCTCATTTCGTCAAGGCACTGTATTTCATTTAACCAATCCATCTTATAACTATAACTCACCATATGACAAATCCTTATATATTCATATATTCTTCGCCATCCACCTTATGGCCAAATCATCTTACTGAGAAGACACCAAACTAAGCTCCTTGGAGCCAACCTAAGTTATCACCTTCTTATTTATTCCTCACTTATTGTTCTTACTTTCAAGTTCATGATATGTATATTATGCTTGTACAATTATGTCGTGCACTCTTACTATCTAACAATCCCCCATAAGGCACAAAATCCTAAGTCTGCTTACTTACTGAACCCCCAACTTATACTCCAATCCAAAACAAACTAATCCACTCCAATCCTTGCCTGTCAAACTACCCTCCGTCTTCCATCATATAGTTACAAATCCATATTTTAATCCACACAGAACCCTCTACCACCATTCACAGTCCATTGCACATACAACTGTCCCACACACATCCAGATATCCATCACACCTGTGCATCGCCAACATACATATGTATGTCTATCACACATATGTATAACATACACATAATTCCATACATAGCTTCACTATCATACACATGGTCCACATTCATATTACATAACCATGCTTACATGCACATCATATGCATAAACAAACCTACCATATTTCATTGTCCTGCTCTTATACATCATGCAATCAGATCAGCACTTAATATTCAAAGCATTAATCATGGTCTTAGCATGCTGCTAAACATTTAAAGCATATTATCATGAAATTATAATTCCAAAGTCCCCTACCTCATAATCCATGATGTTCCATGGCGAGCACACTACGGTAATAGCAAAGTTGGCAGCCAAAAGCATCGCCTAATTGAGAGAGCTTTTGTCTTGAGGGTTGATATAGATGTAATATTGGCAAGACTGGGTAATTGAAATCTATGTGGTGAAGTCCATGATCCACAACTATGCACTAAGGGAGCTTGGGACATGCCAACAAGGAGTGGTAGGTGCGGTCAAAAATCGAGGGTGGACTAAATGGAAGTAGGTCGGCAGCTAAGAAGCACTCAACTATAGCAAGACAACACCCAATGGTGTCAATTTTGTGTCGTCGAGGGCTCACAAAAGGGTGGTGGGCATGATATGTGCTCAAGGATAGGGAAAGTTGGAAGAGGACTCTAAGGGTAAAATCTAGTCGGTGGTAGAGCCACCCAAAGGTCAGGTGGTGGAAAAAAGGTGCCTATACCCTAAACTATAGGCATGAACACTTGCTCATGCAGCCAAAGGGGAGGAGGGGAGGGCTAGATTGAGGTGGCTCAAGGCCCAAAAAGGGCAACATTGCCAATCACCACCCACAACCAAACCATTTGTACAGGTGGAAGCACGATAATGGGCAAGGGGAAAGCATATCATTCTAGGCAGATAAGGCCATGCATCCTCTAGCGGTGGCCCCATACCATCACTGGCTTGTGGCAGAGCAAATTGAGGCATACTGAAGACCGGAAGCCTAGTGGAGGCCGTTGAAACCGAAATCGAGAAGGAGCAATTAGCTGACGTGCAGTTTGATTGAGATAATAGGATAGGACCGATGGCCTCCTCTTGTCGCCAATCCAAGGCGGAGCATACGACTGCCAAAGGGTTGACATCTGACTATCAAAGACAGTAAGAGACACACCGAGAAGTGAGGAGCGTCTGGCTCAAATAGAAGGCAAAGATGCAAGGATGGGTAGGGGAGCTAGAGTCAGGCAGGGTACGATGGCTCCCCACTATTGCTAGATTAAGATGGGCAGGAAAGGGTCTGGCCAACCACAGCCAACCACCAGTGAAAGAAGGAACATAGGAGAAAGTCTTGAACATAGGGGGTCAGAGGGGGAAAAAAATGGAGGAGGGGAGCAGGGATTGAAGGTGGAAACCTTGGCCAACTCTGCAATGGCCATGGGGGCCAAGTAGAGCTGGGTTTGGTGGAGGGTGGCGGCTTCCAGCTCCAACAAGCCTTTGGTGGTGAAAGACACACTGAGATAGAAAAACAGGGGAGGAGACGGTTCAGTGACGCTCAGCCAAATAGGAGCAACGTTCAGGCTTGGGTGGCAGCCATGCCATTGCTAGGTCATGGCTGGCCCAACGGAGGCCTGATAGAGGTCACTCATAGGTGTTGTCGCCAGCGCTGCCTCACATAGACAAAGAACAGAGAGAGGGGAGTATGATTCAAGGCTGAGCTGGAATAGACTGGGGGGCTGGGCTGAGGCGACAATCTAACCGTCTCCATGCCAACTCCTACTGGGCTGAGGTGGGCCAAAGCCACCGGTTGGCGCGGATGTCGCCTCTTGCAGAAATGGAAAAGAGAAGGGGGGGAGGGGTCCAGGAACTTCCAAAACGTGCATGAATGCCTGTTCTTATCTCTTTTTTTTCTCTTTCTCTCTTCTATTTTCTTTCCTTTTCCCTTCATTTTTCTTTTCCTCCTTTTTCGCGCCCAAACCTTCGTGGTGCGCTAAGGCCCAATAGCGAGTACTAAGCCTCACACCCGACTATGGGTACAAATTCTGGGGTAAAATATGAAAAATAACAATACGATGAAGCATCAAATTTCCCCTTTGGAAAATGAGCTAAAAAAGAGTAGAAGGGCTGCAAAAAATTGCATAAAATTTAGGAGCATTACACAATGAATCAATAATTGAAGAATTATGTTATTGATAACATGAATATCATAGGATCATATTTTGTATAACATGACATACCTGATCTCGGAGCAATAGTAATGTGTTTGTTTTGGTAATAATGTAAGCATAGTTTTGTAAGCAAACATGTATATGGGCACCAAGTTCTTCTCCATGTACTCCTAGGTGCAAGAGGTGGCCTAGGATAACTCATTGGTTAGGGATGTGGAGAAGGCTGCAAAGCTTGATCCTTCCAATGAGAAATCGAAGAAGAATTTGATGGTTCATCATATGATGAAGAAGTGGTATGATGAGATGCTCGCTCATCTAAAGGTCGACTCTAAGGTGATTCCTCATATAAAGCCAATTGCTAAAGAGGCCCACTTGATCAGGGTCCAGTGGCTTGCTAAGAAGACCCACAAGAAGGCCATCATTCAAACCATAGCACATGACAGAGGAGACCTTTTCCAGTAAAAGCACGTTGGGTGCATCAGACCAATCTCAACTGGACCTAGAAGTAATTGAAGGCTTTTTGATACCCCAAGATGTTATGTCTAGGACTATTGACATCATGATGGAGAAGGCTTCCATTTGCGGACAGTGAGGGTGGAACACAGACAACATGGAAGTAGCTCTACATCGTGTGAAAAACTCGATCAAGGTGGTCACAGGTTTAATTGAACATTCGCAACCTCCAAGTAAAGAAGTTCTTCAATTGCAAGAAGCACCACCACCTCCCCCCCCCCCCCCCCCTTCCAAGTCTCTTAGTTAAAAATCAAAGCTAGACCTTTGGTGCAAGTGAAAATCCAAACAGAATCTAAAGACTTTATTTTCTGTAACTTAGTTGTTCCTTGACTTAATTTTCATTAAGCTCATATGACGTAGAATAGTCGTGTTATCGATGACATGACTATGAACATTTTTGTATTATCATTAAAACACTAAGCATCAGTAGTCGTGACATTGATAACATGACTTATTAGGATTTTTGTTTTCATGCCAATACTACTCTTACCTAACTTATGTAGGGAAAAGGGAGTCAATTGGGTTCAAATCTGAACCTCCAAATGTTAACAAAAGGGCCTCCAAGGACAAACACACTGTTACAACTAGATTACTCAAGAAAATCAATAAGGAAGTTGAGTAAGACTTGGAGGAGCCATCTCAGCAACAAAAGTCAAAGAAAAGATTAGCAGCTGATGCCGAACATATCACCACCCAACTACCCTCACTACCAACATGCAGGCAGTACAGAGTGGTATTGATTACCTGTTAATTATATACTCTTGCAAATGAACATTCATCAGAACATCATGTAATCAAGTACACAAACTCTCTCTAGTCATGTTACCAATTACACGATATTTATATGCCATCGTATATGAACACACAACATTCATAAGAAAACCATGTTAGTGAAAAAATGATACAAAAATATTAGAGTGATATTTCTTCCAATCAAGTGAAGAAAGAAGGTGGATAAGGTAACATTGACAGATGTTCCTCGTCCTACTTATGTCTCTTGCCTCCCCATGAGTTCAAATGTTTTTGGATTGTACTTCCACTAAAAGGCCCATGTGCGTTGTCATCTTGTCATTACTGCATCATTTGCGATTGTTTCCCAACTATCTGCATGTTCCACATTTTGGGTTAACTCATTCGTCATATTCTAGCCATCTATTTGACGTTCTTCAAAGAGTGTAGTTGTGTGTTCCCGTGTATACTCAATTAAATAGGTAAAAGGCACCAACATAGCTTTTATGAACTTCGCATTCACACTTTCAGACCTATTTTAGCTTAGTGTTCCATATCTTTTTCTTAGTCTAATGATCTGCACCGATCTTATCACGCTAAGAATATGCCTCTTCGATTATGTTCTTTAATATTGTTCATTGTGTCGTTGTATATGTTTTTTCTAAAAAATTTAGCGGCCACATGGAGCTAATTCTTTGGGTAGTTATCTTTGACTATGTCCACATATTTGATGCTAGGTGACAAATGGAAAATGTTTCTTCATTGCATTCACCAAGCCCTCCATTCTATCATAAACTATTGTATCCAATTTAGCTAGAGGATCTGAAAATAGATAACGTTTTAGCAATTCAAGAAACTATGTCCAAGTTTTCTCACACTCATTTTCAACCATTGCAAATGCTATGCAAAACATATTATTGTTCCCATCTAGTGCAATTTATATCAATAGCTAACTGAGATACTTTCCCTTCAAAAACGTTGCAACTAAGGATAGCAATGGCCACATTGGTCTTCTAAAAGCTCTTGACCTTTCCCAAATATCAAAAAATACTCTTTTAAAATCGTAGCCCCTCCAGGAATGTCACATGATCTAACGGGAACTACTATACTTCAGAGATTATTCTTTTTTATCTATATGCAGTACGCAGGTAGTACGCAATAAGATTTGTGTGGGTCCCCATCGATTAAATCACATAGTGTTTTACCTGCACGACAAGATTTGTAGTGGTCAACAGTGACACACTCAAACAATGGAACAACTATGTGCCATCGTGTTTCCGGCAACACGTCATATTAACAAGTCGTGTTATCGTTAACTTGACTTTATAAAATTCGTTTAAACATATTCACGATTCAGTGAATATCGAGTTAGAATTAAGGTGATGTGCCTTACCTATACACCAATATTTCTTGTAGTTCACAGTTATACCCTAGTGCTTAGGAATATATGTGACTATGTTTTTAGGTGTAATGTTTGTAGAATAAAGAGGCAATAACATTTTCTCGCAATCCAAAGGTGAGATGCTACATGGTAGTCAGTGGTCTTCTTTTGCATGCCACACACATGGTCGGACACTAACCTTGTCACAGTCATGTCATCTCCTATGTCAGATGCCCTTATGTACCACTTGCAAAATTGGTCAGAGCACTTTACAACATATGTATTTTTGTTCTCATATATAACCGGATATGTAAAATTCACCTTTATTGCAAGGTCTATTAACACCCTCTTGAAATGTACCAGGCTTTGGAACCATGCATCCAATTGGAGTAGATTCTTCTAATCTTTTTCTTGCAAACTACCTATCATTATCTCATCCTCGTCAATATTTGGTTTCAACAAGTTGAGATCATCGACTATGGCCCGCTCTACCTCGACCTCAAAGGCAATATTAGTTGGTACATCGTTGTGTACAAATTCTTCTCGGTCAAATATACTTTCCATCTCATTATTGTCATTCTTGTTCCATTTCTCAGCACACCACAGATCTTCAAATTCTTGTCCGTCAGCATTTCTAGGGTTATATGGAGGATCATAGCTATTACTTCGACATGACATCCTTAAAGCACACATTGTTGGTGACATTTCTTAAAATCTAGTGTGAATGTCTTCTGTATCAAGTTGTGTAGGGATTGGAATGTTGCATGATGTTTGCTACGGATTTGTTGAGTTGAACTCTCTTGGTTCTCCCACTTTGCAATGGATATTAATGTGTTAACGAATATGTGATTTCACTCAACATCATGTTTTCGGTTACATGCTTCCAAATTATATTGTGACATTTAAGGGACGATATTCATATAAGTCATGTTATCATATCTACACTAACACGAATATGTGAGATATCACATTTGTATATTGCATCAATAGTTATGCGACATTATATATATCGTGTTTCCATAAACACCAATATTTAATTTATCGTGTTGTCGAGAATACAATACAATAGATTTTAACATCGTGTAATCTAAAATTAAATACCACATAACTATTTCACATGTGAATGGTGTATCATTGACTCCCTCTTGAAATATGACATTCATGTTGGGTAAGTTGATACTGCTTCCTCCAAACTTGATGATTTATCTCTATTCACAGTCTAGTTCTTTTTTAACGATGGTGATTTATCTTCATTAACAATCTTGTTTATTTCTGCATTTAATGATAACACTTCTTTATTTTCCTTCTTATGAATGACAAACACTGATTGTACATGTTCATCATCTTCTAATTTTTACAATATAGATAATTTCGAAGATGAAAACAAATACTTCAAAGTCACATTAGCATTGAGGATGACAAATCTTTCTTTTACTTGTACCAGCAACTTGCCGAACCTCACCCGATGATCAATGTTCATCACCTTTCTACCAACATACTCACTAGCATTTGTTATCTCTCTATTGTAATTACACAAATAGCAATTTTATCCATTATAAAGGTTATTGGGTTATCGACACCAATAAAATAAAGGTTTTTTTAACTAAGAATATTGGGTTATTGAGCTATTCGGAAATAATGAATAAAACAATGCATTTACCATCTCCGGTGACTTGCCGGTAAGTCACTGTAGGTTAGGTACCATTGATCAATGTTTAAAAACCTTGCATGGACACCAACTCGAATTGGTGTCCGGGCCAGTTTAACCGGGTTTAACCACGGGTCAACCCGAATTAAACCCGGTTGGTATAAATATTAAACAACGCCCCTCCACCCCTTTTCTAAACCCTAGACGAGGGTGGGAATGGACATGCGGCGCCAGCGGCGGCCAGCTCCACCTTCCCCCTTCCCTCCCTCACCTCCCCACCTTTCCTTCTACCTTCGTCAAGCAGCTGGCGCCCCTCTGAGAAACGGCTCCCACAAGTAGCAACGACGGGTTTGATGGGCGGCGCCACTCGTACTGGGCATAGCTTTGCCCTATGGGCCTTCTTCTCCTCTTCCTCGTCACTCTCTCCGTGCTCCTCACCACCAACCCCACCGCCGTCCAGTTTCAAGTACGCCTTTGCATCTCCCATAAATTTTGGGCCAAATCTTCTATGATGGCTCTATCGACGAAGAGGTGCTTCGCCAGTTCGAGAAGGAGGCCAAGGACCAGATCAAGGTCGCGCTCCAGTTGATCGTAGTTCGCCAGAGAAGGCTTTTCGATGGCATGTGGAGAGGGATTTTCGCCAAAGAAAATCTCCTGCCGCCAGCCAAATCGCCCAAAGCTCTTTCCTTTCAGGCCATGGACAGTGACTGCATGTGGAGAGGGAATCGCCGGAGGAGATTGCCAAAACGTGGAGGGAATCGCCGGAAGAGATCGCAGCTCACAGTCACGACGTCGCCCCAAATTGCTCATGTCACCTCTGAGTCCAAGCTCCTAGATCCAAAATCCCAATCACGAATTCATGTCGCGATCCTTTTTTTTTTTTAAACCGGACCGGGTCAGAATACCAGGTAACCGGTTTAACTGGCCGGGTCATGCTAACCCGGCTAGGTTAAACCGACCCAAAAATCCATTTGAGCAAGCCATTTTTTTTTATAATGGGTCCAGATGAACCCGGTTGGACCGGCTGGTCCCGTCCGGTTTTTAAAACACTGCCATGCCATTAATGACCTAAGGGCAATATTATCCTTAAACAAGTCATATAGGATTTACTGTTAAAAACTAGGTAATATGTTAGATCAGGGAATATAAACCCTAGAAGAAAACATCATGATTTGAAATTGCGTTGCTTAATAAACCCTAGAAATTTGTACAACCAAACCGGCCGTTGCTCGTAGCCTAGTAAAATGGGCCTACCCTCGTCACTTCCGAAAGAGCTGTGTGACCCAATATAGTAGCGCCATCAAACGGCCTAATTGTTGTACATCCATTTTCAATTAGGTGACCTATAACGGTGTTATTTCATTGTTAAGCAGGCACAAACAGGACCGGCCAATTTGTGTCCGTGGGTCCCACCGCACGCTTGCACTTTTGGCGAAATGTACATGAGCAGCTTGTCTGGGCCCACAGTGCTATTTTGTATTCCTTCAGCAATGGTCACATTGAATACGACCAACGTGGGTTCCATCAATATTACTTCACCCGCGGGCCCACCCTCAAGAGTGTGAAAAAACGAATTTAGCCATAGACCCTTTAAGGAATGTTTAGTATTTTTTATGTTTTCTATTAACAATAAGCCATATAACTTATGAGCTCTTATAACTTATGCTTCATTGTTAATGAAAACATGAAATTAAAAAACGCTACTAGGCTCATTAACGTTAATGAGAACGTAAAGAAACCCTTCCCCAAATAACCAGCATGAAACCAAGACGTCAGCGTCGAGAGAATCCGTGGGGGCCTCAAAAGCGGATGCGGATCCAACAGCTAAACAACAAGATGGAAGACAAATAACCGGTTTTAGAAACTTTTGCTCGAGCCGGGTCGGGGTCCGGTTCTACGTTTCTTATGGAAATTATCGCATGGGAGCTACAGTGGTTTAGTGGGTGGGTGTCAGTAGCATTTTTTGTGAACGTACGAACTGAGAAAGGGAGGTGGGTGTGGGGCCCATCATGAGAAGGCTTGACTGCACGGGGGGATGGCGACAGTAACAAACCCCCTGGGAATGGGTTTTTGGGGAAAAATATCTGGACAAGGTCAGGGCTTCACGTGGGAGCTTTTGTACTAACCTGAGGACTGGGGAGCTGGGACTAAACGTGAGGGAAGGGGCCCTGTCAATTCAATTGCGGATCCGAGATCACTCAGTCTTAGATTTATTGTTTTGAAGATTACGTTAGCTTTAGGAATATAAATGGTTTTTTTTTTTTTTTTACATTTGTTTTTATGTATGAATCTTCACTCACTCAATCTCTTAATCGCAACATCTCGGTGTTATATTTCGCGTGATTTACACACTGCTTATCTCGTCAATCCCCATCAAATGAGATGTGACTTAGATTATGAATTTAGATATATTATAAAATCTTTATAATAATTAATATTATGATGCTCTACACTCAATTTTATAATGCTTGAGACTTAATTCTATGTAATCGTAATTAGTGGTAGATCCAAGATTTTTAATTATGGTGGTAAAAAATAATTAAAACTCATTTAATTTTTTTTACGAGCAATTATATATAGCTTACCCTTTGATGAAAGGTGCATATAAGAATTGATACCATATTTTCCTTTAAAAAATCTGATCAACACAAAATATATCAAAATATTATTCACTAAGTGTTTTTATAATACTAGATAATAAATTCATAAATAAGAACAAACACAAGATGAATCTGTAGGTGTTTTATGACAAGAAGATGAAGCTCTTTGCTAGCATTATTAAGGTCTCTCTTTCCTGTATAAATTAATAGACATAAATTATACTAACTAATAGAAGACACAATAAAATAAAACACAAATAATAAATAAACAACTTGAAAATATAGTATACCTTTGGAATGATAATTTCTCTTAACGACTCCTTATATTTTGGAAGTGTTGGATGATCTTTTCGTTATCGATTTGGTTGAATATATCATTCTCAATATATGTTATTAAACAATCATTCATCCACTCATCTCCCATCCGATTACAAAGTTTATTTTTTCACAAAATTCATCATAGAAAAAGCTCTCTCAATAGTAGCAATGACAACTAGAAGGGTTAATGCTAACTTTATGAGCAAATAAACTAAATGAAACGATAAGTTCTTTCTCTTCTCCGTCATTTTCTTAGCTAGATTAGTAATCCCATTTAAATTTGAAAACCCATTGTTGTTCCACATGTGCATAATATAAACATTAAGTTGATCCTCAAGGGCTAAAATATCCATTGGAGAGAATTCATGGGGAAAAATTTTAGCAAAACAAAGCAATTTCTCTTTATCATAGGTTGAGAAGGAATCCTTTGGATCTAGATATGTCATACAAAGAAGCAACTCAATATTTTTTTTAATGAAATGAGTGTTAAGCTCTTACAATTGCATATCAATGACAATGTAGAATAAACCAACATGATAGTGATGTAGATTTGTAATTTGCTCTCTACATCATGACCATCCAAGTGCTATATAGTTATCATCCATGAAAGGAACATCAATATCATGCTTATTACAAAATACAGAAACTTCAGTCATGATATAATCCAATCCATGATCTCTTAGCTCCTGTAAAGATATCTTAGATGTTTCAACCAAATTCATTGCATTCATGATATCTTATTCCTTTCGTTGCAATGATTTTGATAGATCATTTGTAAAGCCCAAAATCTTTCTCATCATATGTAAATTAAAAACAAATTCAAAAGATAGCATGAAACCTAGTAGAGAATTTGTTTTGGCTCTTTGTTCCCTGTCCATGCTATCTTTCTTAACAATCTCAAGAACTTAAATACCAGCTGAAAACATGAGAATGAAGCTACATAATGTACCATAATGTGAACCCCAATGACTGTCACATGACCTCTTCAAACTAGTTTCTTGATGCTCCAACTATATTCATTATAGCATAGAGCAAGTCAAAGAAATCATTTATAGGCATGAGATTTTTTGAAATAGCAACAAGTGTTAATTGGAGACGATGAGCAAAACAGTGAACATAATATGCACACTCATTTTCAATTAAAATAAGCTTTTTCAACCCATTAAATTGACCTTGCATATTACTAGCACCATCACAACCTTGTCCACACAATCTTGTTATATTTAATCCATATTTGGAAAATAATTCTTCAACCTCCTTTTTAATAGCCAAGGTTGCCATTTCTTTGACATGTATAAAACCTATAATTTGCTCAATCACACAGCCTCGTCTATCCACATAACGTATAACAACAATCATTTGCTCTTTAATAGATATATCACGAGCTTCATCTACCAAAATAGAAAAAAAAGCATCCCCAAGATCTTTGATGATAGCTAATATAGTCTCCACTACACAAGAGTGTACAATATCCTTTTGGATACTTGGTGCTGTCAATTTGTCATTTTGAGGGGCATTCTTTAGGATAACATGGCCAAAATCTTCATTGTTCTTAGCAAGAAATTTTATACACTTAATTGATGCCTCCAAGCGAGCTTTATATTCAATGTCTCTTTGTTCTTCATGCCTATGAAAAGCTATTTGAATGTGTTGTTCTTGATTTAATAAATTACAAGCCATCTTATAAGCTTTATTGTATGAGCTGTCTACTCCTCCCACATGAGCACCAATTTTTCATACATCTTCCAATTTCTAAATCCCTTTACTACAAAAGCATCATGACCCCCCCCCCCCCCAACCCCTCCCCACCCCCCATTATTCTCTAAAAAGATAACAATATAAATAAAATATTGCATCTTTATGTATACTATATTCTAACCAACTAGGATACTTATCAAACCATTGAGGAAGAAAAAATCGTAACACACTTGAAAAATTAGTTCCGAGGAAAGTGTGACTACGAGGTTGACAAGGACCCTTTTGTAAATAATACCTTCTTACCATGTCTTGGTCATTGGGATGAAATTTTAAAATTGGTGTGCAAAATGTAGGCCTTATGTACTCACTCAAGTTCCATCTTCCAAGCAATGTGGGACTATGCATTCACTTATCTTCAACCAATTTAAATGTAGGATTATCATTCATAAGAAAAGTGAGCTTAGACTCTCAAAACATAGCAAGCCCATTTACATGGGTTGCTTATAAATTGGGCTTAGCCTATTTCAACCTACTTTCTAACAATGCCCCATATGAATCAGAATTGGTTGAATAACTATGCAAAACAATGCAAAAACGCGAGAGTAAAATATTAAAAAGTTTTTGCATAAGGGAAATAAAGTTTTTGGCTTTCAACTTTCTCTTATAAAAAACTATCGGGTCTACTAGCTAATTAGTGAATGTGATGTCTTGATTTGTTCAGCTATTCGTGTAAACCAAGACATAAAATTTACACGATCACTTCCTAAATGCAGTGTGGTTCTCATCATTGTGTTCATTTTGGCCTAAACAAACCTAGTTTTAATTACTGCTCTAGAAGATTCAACCTTAAAATCTTCATGGAAGTGGCCCCTTCACACTTATATTGGTGATTTTTATTAGGAGTATAATGGATTACCTTACATAAATTAATTCACGCACTATTGTTCTAATTCATGTTGATTTTATTCATAGGTTTGAATTAAAAAAACAAATAATAAAATTAAAAATGATTAAAAATACATAAAATTAGTGTAACTTTTTGCTTGGTTTGCAATTTGCTTTGTTTTGTTTTTGATATATTCAAATGTTGAGACTAAAATGAATTAATTTTTTTTTAAATTGAAAAGTAACATGAGTTGTGGTCAATGTACCTTAACTAAGAGAAGGATACACAAAGGAGAGAGAAGATCAATATAAATTTCTTTTGCATGATGCTGAAATTATCTATTTTTAAAATGCACACATATCATGTTTATGCTCAAGTCAATTTTATGAATGAAGATCAAGAAAAAATTCTTAGACGTGAGTTGACTTCAGAGTTTGGATTCTAGTGAAATTATGTGATCAAATTAGAGAAGCTAAAGCTAGACATCTATTTAAGATTCAATAAAAAAAAATTCCTTATAACATGCTTCAATTATTGTAAGTTTTATTTATTTCAAAATTTTATTTAAAGGAATTGTCATTTTAAAGGTGATGGGGAAGGGCTACCTACTTAGGTCGGCTTAGGCTAGTATAAGGCTCTCATTAGTTTGACATCAAGAAAAATGAAGGAAAAGTATAAAAAATGATGCAAGTTGATAGGATTTAGAAAAAGCTAAGCCTAGAAATATGATTTGAGGTAAAATATTATAACTTAGAAAAAGCATTAACATATTTTTTATTAAGCTAATAATTTTTTTTATCTTCTTAGGAGAATATATATATATATATATATATATATATTCTAGCTAAAGTGACTCAAAAAATGAGAAGTATTTCTTTATTAGGGTCTTAACAAATTTGTCTTAATTGAATAAGTGTGATATTGCGAGATTCAAGATTAACAGAGACACAAGTTAAAAACATTAGTGTATTCTTCTAAAATAAATAAAAGAGATTTAAATATTGAAATGAAGAAATAAAAATTGAAAATCACAAACCGAGTTGACTAATCTAATGCAAGGTATTAATGAACATGATTTGTGGATGCACTTAGATTAAAAGAAATTAATGAAAATTCATCAGAAAGAGCTCAACATTGCATCTTTGGATATTTTTAAAGCTATTTTTAGTTCTTGATCTCAAATTGATATGCTTTTAAAGGAATTCAATTGTTCTTTAGCATTAGAATTTATTGTGATTTATTTTTTGAATGTTTTGAAAAAAAAAAAATTGATTGCTCAAAGAATTTTAAAACATATTTGTCAAAAGAAGTATTTCAAAGTGAATCAATAGTTAATAAAAAACATAAGTAAATAGATTTGAAGACATGATTTGAGAGTGATGCATGATATGTTTTGTGATGTGTTTGGATTATTGTTTCTTTTTTAAAACATTTGTTCAAAAATATTAGGAAGCATAATATGATTGTATGTATTAATGATTGTTTACTTGATTAATATGCTTAATTGACATTTTCATTACTTGTTAATTCAACTTTTTGTCTATTTGTGTTAAAAAGGGGGATAAATAATTGATGAAAATTAAAATATTTATTTTCTTACATATTTGAGCAGTACTATGCAAACAAATTTTTTTATAAGTGTGCAGGACAAGTAAAGGTTTTACAAAGCTTTTTAAGATCAATTCCAAAAGATCTTAATTAACTCTAAATTGAGTCGAGTCATATGTACAAGTGAAAGTCAATGCACTATATTAAAGAGTTGTCATTTTTTTTTTCATTCTTGTAGTGTTTTGTTATGAAATAGCCAAAGGGGGAGATTGAAATAACACATGAGGCATATATATTGTATATTGGCTAATTTCAATTATCAAAATAATGTTTAAACTTTATGTATATTTTAGTCTTATAAATTTGATTAGATTTAGTTATGATCGAATAGGATTTGAAATTAATTAACTTAAAAAATATCAGCAGACGTGTTCTTATTAGTAAAGGTTGTAGACTAAGCTAAGTGTTCAAGGTAAAAGGTTTATATGACATAACTCACTTAGTTTAATTAAGAAATAGTAAATTGAGTGATACTAGAATTTTAAAACTAAATTAGGGTAAAATGTGAAAATTTACTATGCATCGATCGATTGCTGCAAAATGAACTACAACAATCGATCAATCGGCTCTTGAATCCAATTGTGTAAAATTTGGCTGAGAGTTTATCAATCGATTGGTCAAAGTTAAAGATCAGTTGCTAGAAGAATTTTACCCATACTAGAACCGCAAACGATCAATCATAGTTTATGTAACTTAGTTTAAGCCTTTTGAGAAAGAATTCATTCTCAATTGAAGTCAAACTTTTAAACTGACTTAATAAACTTTATAAGGGCTAAGTAAACACAAAATTGAATAGAGGAAAAAACTAGAATTTGATAGAGAAAAGATGACAAGTCCTTTATTCATTGTTTCTCTTGAGATCACTAGTGCTTCAAAGTTTAATGCTAATGGTAATTGATTGAGTGACACAACTAAAAAGAGAGTTTTTTCAAACACAAAAACATGATGAGAGAGTTAGCCAAGTTCAATAAGAGACTGAAGACTTAAGGTTAAAGTCATAAACAAGAGGATATTTTTTGAAAAGACTAGAAGATGAAGATAAAACAAGGAGGGATAAAGCTTCAAGACGTAAAGAGTGAAGACTAATAACAAAATAAGAGGGAGATCTAAATAAAAAGAGTTTGTATTAGAGTCTTCAAAAGGGGTTGGTGATTTGTTTGTATAAAAACACACACATGCAAACACACAATTTTTACTTAAAATCTCAAACTAGGGTAAAAACCACAACAACCTCTCAACAACTAAATCAATGCACTAGAAAGTAAAAATTGTGTGTTCCGTTGAGAGGTTACCATGGTTTTTACCCTAGTTTGGGTTTTTCACATAAAAATCATGTGTTTTCTTGTATGTGTTTTTAAACAAGCAAACCACAAACCTCTTGTGAAAACTCTAATACAAACATTTGTTGTTTAGATCTCCTTCTTTTGTTGTTGGCTTTCACGTCTTCTCTCCTCAAGTCTTGAAGCTTTCACCCTCCTTGCTTTGTCTTCGTCTTCTTCTAGCCTCTTCAAACAAGCTCCTTTTGTTTATGACTTTAGCTTTGACTCTTCAATCTCCTATTGAACTTAGCTGACTCTTTCCACAAGTTTTGTGTGTGAAAAAACACTCTTTTTCAATTGTGTGCCACTCTATCAATCACCATTAATGTTAATCTAAGAAGCACAATCATGATCTCAAGGAAAACATTGAATAAGGGACTTCTTGCCACGCCCAGCCACACCCCCTTGACCCGAACCCGTTCCAATGGAAGATGACAAAGGCACGATGAAGCATAAATTTAACTTAACAAGGGCTAGATCGAAGTATACAACACTTCCCTTTGTGCAAAAGTAATTAATGGAAAATAAAAAAATTTAATTAAAGTCTCTTAGTCCATCACAAACCCACATAATTTCATAAAATATAATAGTTTCAAGCCTAAAAGGGAACGACATGTTTAAGCCATCAACAAGGCTATCCATATCATGTAAAGTCTCAAAGTTATAACATAAGAAATAAGCATAAGTCTATCTTGTCACAATGAACTAGCCCACACTCCATGCATCTATTCGCCTTCATGCTCATAAAATAACTCACCGTGAACACGTACATGACACAAGAATACAACCCCAAAATAAAATATACAAAAGCGGGGTGAGCTTAGCTCAATAAGGGTTTGAAAACATAAAGCTCATGTTAGTCCAAAACATATTCCATAAGGAGCATCACATAAGCTTCATGCAAACCAATGTTAATAATACAAGAGCATATCCATTCCCTCACACACACAAGCTATGGAAACCTCATGTATGCATCACATATCCATAAGCAACACATGTGCATCATGTCTCATTTATATCTCATAATCCACATAACTTATGCATCCATTCAAATCTCATAATTTATACACATCCTGTATGAATAAGTATCACAATATATACACATCCTGCAAGATTAAGTATCACAATCCCCATATATCATGTATGTTTAAGTATTATAATTCAGACACAACCTATGTAATCATAAACATCATTTTTCCTACACAACCTATGTAGATGAGCACTATAATTCATACACAACATGTGTAAATATCACGATGAATGTCTCACAATAGAGAAATCAATCTACCACATTCTCCCACTTCCAATCTGGAATAAGTAGACATTGCAACATGCCTCTTGGATATTGATGTCTGACCTTCACCTATTGACAAATCAAACACTTGGACACAAATTTTTGCTCCACCAAAATGTCCGCTTCACATCATGGTACATCTTAGTTCCCCTTGATGAATGGAGAACCTAGAGTAATATACCTCTGAAAGAATAAGCTCCTTCAACTCTTGAGAATTTAGCACACACAATTGCCCATGAAAAGTTAAGCTTCCATCAGCCATTTCTTCAAAGTCAATCATTGCTTTCGCTTGCAACTTAGATTTTATCGCTTGAATTTCCTTATCTTCTTTTTGTGCTTGAACCACCTTAGCCACTAAATCGGAAATTATGGAAATGTTGCTTATATCTTCCAAAGCTAACTCCAGTTTGAGCTCAATGACCTCTTTATACAAAAACCATAATTGAACATGAACACAAGCTACTAAAGTTGTCAATTTCCTACTCAAGGCATTTATCACCACATTAGCTTTCTGTGGATGATAGGAAATGGTGAAGTCATAATCCTTAAGGAATTCAACCCATCTTCTTTGCCTCCACAACCCTATTTTGTTGAGAGTTATATGAACAACTCATCCTGTGTAGAATGTCATTGTCTGCAAGGTACCTGTGAAACTTATGATGCACAAACTCCCCACCACTGTCAGTTTGAAAATTTTTAATTTGATGACTTAATAATTTCACAACCATGCTCTGAAATTTGATAAAAGTGGAAAATACTTCAACTTTGGGCGTGAGAGGAAATATCCAAGTATAACGACTATAAGTCAACAAAGGAAACATAAAAACAAAACCCATTAAAAGAGACAATTGGTGCAGGACCCCACACATCAGCATCGGCAATCTCAAGAGGCAATGAAGCCTTTTTGTCAGTTAGTACAAAAGGCAGCCGACGAGATTTGCCTAATTGACAAGACTCACAAAAGCCAGAAAAGTTGTTAGATTCAAGTGGCAAATGACATTTATTTGCTAGAAATTGAACAACTTGAGAAGCTAGATGCCCAAACGTTGATGCCAAGTGGATGCATACATTCTCTCTCCAATGAAACAAGCAGGTGAAGGGGAAGGCTTATTTTGTGAAGGAACACAATAAAGACTTTGGCTACTCGGTCCCTTGAGAAGTATTCTTCCCGTTGTCCTATCCTTAACAAAAAAAACCAGATTTGGTAAATATAACAACACAATCATTATCACAAGTTAATTGGGAAATAGAGAGCAAACTTTTGACAACATGAGGGACATGAAGGATATTTTTAAGTGTTAAACTAGGAGAGAGGCTAGAAGAACCAATGTGTGAAAATTTCAAACCTGCACCATTTTCCACTAAGACTTGCTCAAAGCCATGATATGGTGAGTAATCATTAAGTGTATCAAGATCATGAACCATGTGATTGGTTGCCCCAGAATTGGGGTACCATTGAGAGTCGACAGTTGTTGAAGCATGAAATGCATTTGGAGTTTTTTCAGCTTCGTAGGCACGATCAGCTTTGGCTTGTTGAATCTGTCAAGAATTGATCATATTTCTGTAGATGTTTGGAGACTCCACATCTGGTCAAGAGCATTGGGTGAAAGAGTGGCAAGAATCCAACTTTGTATAAGTTGGTCGACTTTGTACCATGCTGAGTAGGTGAGATTAATTGTGTCAGTGAGGCGACCATCTTCACCATGAAGGAACTTGGGCGGAGCAAGAATAGTACCTTCAATGAAGCCTAAAACATCTTGACTTTGAAGGACTAGAAAAATTTGTGACTTCCAGAGAAGAAAATTAGTTATGTCTAACTTGAGGGAGACATGGTGGGTGATATTGGAGATAGCAACCGAGAAAGAATGGGAGCCAGAGTAATCAGAAACAGAAGTGGTAGAGGACTGGGCGGAAGTTTGAGAAGAGGATGCCATAGAGTGATACAAAGCTCCTAGGACCATGGTCACTCTAATACCATATAGAAATATATTCTACCTTGACAATGAGAGCCATTGTATTAACTATTTATAGGCTATGCAATGATTACAAAAATATGAGTTACAATATTTAAATTCAAAATTGAATCGAGAAGAGAAATATGCGGAGATAATGAAGGGACAGTTATAATGATTTGAAAACAATTGAATTTCAGTCAAAATTGCCTTGATAACGATCATTTCTTCCCTATTAGGAATGAGGTTCTAGTAAGAAATTTTGTTCTATCTACTTATGTGTTGAAAACACATCTAAGAGTTTATTATTAAACTATTGATTATTTTGACCAAACTCCTTTTGAATGTGATACAAAAATATTTTCACTTTGAAAAGAATAATCTTCAGGATGCAAAGAAATTTGATATCTCCGCCTTAAATAAGAAGTTAGTTGACTTTAGGAGCACACTCAAACTTAAATATTGAGATAACATGACTTTAGAACAACATGCAAGCTTAGCAACCCCTGAAGATGTAGATGGGGAACAATGGTGAATCCTTATGAGTTATTGGGATACTGAATAATCGAAGGTAAATTGAATTTTTGCATTGTCTTCTACCAATTTTTCTTTTTTTTTTGTATGGTATATATCTAAGTAAATCATATACTTGGATACAAGCAAGGTGTGCTAATAATAAGTGAAATCATTCCTTACAAACTTTCACCCACATAGTTGGGTCTAAAAGTTTTAAGCATATCCAATATGAGGAGGTATGTGATCTACTTTATGTTGTATGCATTCTTATTGCTTTGTGTGTACCTTGCTTCTAATTAGATTATATATGTTGACTATTTTGAAATGCAACAACTAAAAAGAGGAACTAATGTCCCAATCCCATGATGGGATCTTTTCCTTTTAACATGTACAAAAAATGGCGAGATTATTACTGAGGATGCGACAAAACAATTGTGAGTAACCCATATTTTATGAAACCAATGTGCCTGTTGTCTACTTCTTTTTAATCATATCTAGACATGTTGGCATTTAACTAAGATCTAAAACTTCTTGAATTGTAGACAGAAATTAAAGACCTTATAGAGGAAAATGGTCATTGAGAGACACCACTTTCTTCTCCTGTTGATATATTTCCTTAAGGTTTTGGAGCAGAGAAACTTGGAAGAGTTCAGGGATATGGTCATGGAGTGACTCCGACTGGTTTATGGGGTTCATGATCTAGTTACACTAGAACATCAGGAAGAAAATTTAAAACTAAAGTATGAGATGATAGAGGAAAGCTCAAGGCATAGAGAGAAAATAGGATAACTTCAAGATCAACATAAAGAATTAAAATAAAAAATGGATCAAATAATGATGCATTATTTTCAATCTCACATCAGTCACGTATAAGCCTATCTCTCAAAGGTAGAAATATGTATTATTGTTTTAGATATATTCTTTCATAATCTAATGCATAGTCATTGGAATTTTGTATGCGTAGGTCAATGATGGATGATGCTCCATTGTCAACCTACAAGGATTGATCATGTTCCAGACATAAATTATTAGTTTTCATACTTGTCATATGTAACTCATGTTTAAGGTTTAGTTTATGAACAAGTGTTGGAGATCTTGAACTCATTAACACTTAGTGTTGTTATTGTATTTTGAACCTAATGTAGCTAATTGATACTATTCTATCTTTGTTTTAATTAATTAAGTTTTTTTTTAATGTAGTGTGATGATGGTTGAAAGCAATTGTAATATAGAAGTGATGCTTATTATAAAGGGTTCAAATAAATGTAAACAAAAAATAAATGAAAATTGGCCAAAATAAGTTTGGACTGAGAAAAACTTTTAGAGACAGTCTTCAAAATCGCCGCTAAAAGCATATGTCAACCACCACCAAAAATTTAGCAAAGAGTTGTTTAAAGTATCAAATAGCAATTGTAGTGGTTTGTGATAGCCGCTACAGGTTTGCTTTTAGCGGTTGTCACAATGACCACCGCTATAGAGGACCGTTAAACATATGTATGAATGCATCAAATAACAATGGTCACAATTGCGGTAGTTTGTGACCACCCTTTAGTGACAGTCACAATTGAGAGTTTAATATCCGTCTAATCAACTTAGCGGATCACGAAATTTCACTCTCAAAACTAGTACTTCAACAAGTAAGAATTAAGAGTTTTAGCCCCTTTATGCAAAAATATTTTATTAAGCAAAAATGATTAAAACCTACTATTCTCTCCAACCTCACTCACAATATATCAATCAATCAACCAACAAGCAATACACACATGTACATAGTGATTTATGTAGAAAACCACAACTAGGGTAAAAAATCACGGTAGTTCTAAAGGAACCAAATCAATTCACTAGAAACCAATATTTTACATAGACATAAGCAAACAACCAACCTTTTTTAGACTTTAACAAAAGCTCCTCTTGTTTAGATCATTGTTACGTGCCTTAAAGTTTTCTCCCCAAGTAATCAAAACTTTCTTCTCCTTGCCTTGTCTTTGTCTGCTTCTAGTCTTCAACAAGCACCTCTTGTTATCTTGACTTTGGCCTTATGAAAATCTTCAATCTTTCATTCAAGACACATTGCAACTTCTCTTTGAATACTCTGTGTATAAGCTCCTTTAGTTGTGGATTGTCTTCTTCAATTCACCATAGATCTTCAATTCAAATCTCAAATAAATTCTTCTTTGGAAAATAATAAACAAAGGTGTAAACCCTCCTTCTCTTTTCTTCTCTCAATTTTCATAATTTCATAACCCTTATATAGCCATTAAGTCGGTTTAGGACTTGTATTTGAATAAGGAATAAAATTGAAATCGGTTGGTATTAATTTGGGTAACTAGTCCTTGAAACGATCGATCGGTCACTGTTTTTAATGTGCACAATACTACAAGCAATCGATCGATTATGAGAGTGGTCGATTGATAACTCTTGTCTTTGTTTTGCATAGGGCTGAATTAATGGGCGATCGATCGTTTTCTCCTTCATTGTTTGTAGTGACCGGTCATTCTACATGTATTTTTACCTTTTTGCGCTTTTTACTCTAAATCCTTCTGAAACATTTGAAATCACTTCTAAAACTTTTTCAATAGATTTTTGTATGTCAATGTGATTTGAATAAGCTTCAAAACCTTTGACATTCTTCAATGTTCCACCTTGATAAAAAAGAATATGTCTGCTCATATTTTTCAAGTCTATCAATTCCAAATCTAACTCGACCACAACAACCTTAAATCAAATTCTAAGACTCATTATATACATCTAGTTTCTTCACATAATTTTGAATATGAAATCAACTAATAAACTAGACATATGACTCATATGTTCTTACAATCTCCCCATTTGGTTTTTCTTATCAAAACACTACATATTTGAAAATCAAAATAAAATTACAACTCGTGAGATAGTGCATTGACTTTCAAATTGTACAAAATAACTTGGTACTATAAAGAATCAACATAGACTCAATTAACTTAAACTCATTAATTTAGAATAGAGCTTGAAAAGCCTTGTATAAAACTGTAGTTATCCTGCACACTTAAAATTATATTGATTTGCATAGCACTATTCGATCAATAATAAAGATAAGCACTTTGATTTTCATTAATCACTTCTACCCCTTTTTGACATAAATAAAAAAAAGTTAAGTAATAATTAATAAAAATATCAATAAAAGCTCAATCAAGTTATAATCATCACATAAAGACATAAAAGTAAAGTAAACCATTAAACCAACACATGTCCAACACATATCCCATAATAAAATTAGTTCCAACAATACATCTCATTGTCACAATGAAACATAATCAAACTGAACAATTTTTAACCAGATGGAATACATGAAAAGTAAAAAAAATAAATAAGCACATCAATTTGTAGCTGTATCATCATCTCCACTTTGCTCCCCCTTATTGTCTGCTTGTGGAAAGTGCGATCTGATCAAGTTATCATAAAACAATCTAAACTCTCCCATAGTCACTAATTGATCATCATCTGTAGGTATTGGTGGACCTAATGTTGCATATGCTCCCTGTGCCGCATCTTTTACTCCATGGGGCTCATGATCATCCCCCTGATGATGAGATAGCATCTGTTGAACCACTCCAAGGTATATAGGTCTCATCCTAATCATGAAAAGCTCTATCCTGGGCACTCTCACATGCACCACTGTGAAAATATGGAATAAGATGTAAGGATATGGAAACATCTCATGTGTATGGCCATTCAGAAATTCCATGATCCTCCCAAATATGATAGAAGGTAGATCAAGCTCCAAATGAGTTTGTGCCAAGAGGTGTAGTAATCAGGCCATCATTCTATCTACTCTCTCCTTCCTGGCACTCCAAACATCACACTGAGAAATCACATTAAGTAATCTAAAGTCCCTAGTCATTGAATACGTAGGCAATGAAACCTCAAGCTTAGGACCACATGGCAAACCAAGTAAAGAGGCAGACAAATCACTGCCTAGTGGAAAGGCATATCTAACAAATAGAAATGTGAGATCTCTCCTCCAATACCCAATAATAGTAGCAATAATGTCAAGTGTCACTCTCACTTAAATACCTCCAGCAACTCCTACAAGTGCACCATCATCCTCCAAGTGGAGTGATGCTTACCACTGTATAACAAGCCTAGGGTAAACTATATGTCCTGAGGTGGAAATGGTGGAAAAATAATTCATTCAGTACTCTCTAGCCTCTATCCAACCTACTATAGTCTTTAATGCTAAATGCACCAGACTCCTCTCACATCTAATCTATATAACCTAATCTGAACCACTGCTAGACGATCTAGGGTCCCCAATGCCTGACTTGACTGTCTTTTGCTTCTTTGCTCTCCCAATCTAGATTAATTGACACAAAAAGTAACCAACAACTATGAACAGACTAGGAATAAAGATATAACAAGAATAAATAGACTAAAAGTTTCATCTGCGTTGAAATGTGAGTCATAAATTAAAAGTTTAAATTTAAAATAAACCTTTAAAATTTTCCATGTTAGAATGACTCCAAATTTGAACCTAAGGTAGATCATGATGAGTAGATCAACGTTGTTAACTGGAACAACAACCAATTTTTATGCTAAATCCCCAATTTTGAAAAACTCCCAATTTGGTGAAAATTTTTTAAACCGCATAAAAGTTTTTGTGAAATCTTGAATTTTAATGGATCAAAACATGTGAAAATTTTATCAAAGCTAGATCATCCTATTGCTAGCAGTCCTACCGATTCAAATCGCATGAAAAGCTATCTGAAATCAACTAAAAAATTAAACTTTGGTTCAAAGCATACCTTTGGCCGAAGTGAGATTTGCGATATTTTCGTGCAAATCTAGTGTGGAAGCAAGCAAAAACTACTCCATTCATCCTCTTATTCACCCTTACACTCTCTGGAAGTGTTTGGATAAAAATAGAGAAGAAATGAGTCACGACCAATTTTAAAATCGAGCTTTGGCATGAAAAACCAAACCAACAATCAATCATTTCTATCGATCATTTATGGAAAATCCAATTTTTAATTTTTTGAAAATAATAAAAAAAGAAAATTTTGAAAACAAATCTAGAAAAATTCAAATAAATTCCTAAAATTATTTTAGGGCATTTCCCATAAAAATAAAAAAATTCTAAAATCTAGAACTCAAATTAAAAATTAAACACTCAAAATTAGCAATGTTGAGCTCTTTTTTACTATTTTTTAATCAATCGTCTTTCAATCTAGGTGCATCTAGAGATTATGTTCACTAATACCTTGTCTTCGATCAGTTAACCCCATTAGTATGTGATTGTTAATTTTATTCTATTCTTTTTGACACATTAATCATCATTTATTAGTTTTTGAAGAAAAACCATCAATATAGTCAACTATTTTGATCTTCAATTTCACAAGATCACTCTTAACCAAACTGAGAATCTATGTACAAGAATTTCCTAAAAAGATAATAACCAATCAAATAGCTCATAATCAACATGCTCTTACCCTTTTGTAAGTTATGATATTTTTCTTCAATTTATTTTTCTAGGGCTTAGCTTTTTCTAAATCCTTTATACTTGCATTATATATATTTATTCATTCTTTTTTTTCATTTATTTTTTTATGTCAAGTGGATAAGTGCTTCGCATTAGCTTTTCACATCATCATTACAAGGACAATTACATTATATAAAGAGATATTAAAGTACATAAGACTCATAAAAATTGATGTACATAACATGAACTTCTCTTTTCTTTGAATTCTAAATAAAAATCTAGCCAAAGATCCTCTAATTTGATCACATATACTACTAAAATCCTAATGCCTAAGTCAACTTATGTTTAAGTATTCTCGTTTGATGTTCATACTTAAAAGTAACTTTAGTCTCAATATGATGTGTGAAAGTTTTTGAAAAACAGAGAATTGCAACATCAAGCAAAAGAAAATAAAATTGATCTTCACTCTCCTTGGTGTATGCTTCTCTTAGTTAAGGTATATTTAGCCACTAATCATGTTACTTTTCACCATAAAAAAATTAATCTCAAAATATCACAAGAGTAGAACTTAATCAAAAATAAAAACAAAGCCAATTGCAAAACAAGCAAAAGCTACACTAGCGTTTTTGTGTTTTTTATCATATTCCATGTTTTTAGTTTTTTTTCAATTCAAAACCTATGAATTAAAACCATGTAAAAAAGAGTAAAATGAGATAAAACTAAACACCATGAATGTACCGGTGATAGAAAGATTAAATCATAGACATAACTCAAAAACTCTTACTTAGAGATGCAAGACTCCTTATCCTTGCCTACCTGACCAATCCTAAGATAACCTAAGGTAGACTTATTTGCTTTACCTAATTGATCCTTTAAGGCTTAAAGATCAACTTTCTTCATCCACACTTTCTTTATCCTCTTCTCATACACTTGGTGAGGCATGTTACATGTAGAGGAGGAAGTGAGCTTCTTCTTTTACCTAAGTTTGAAAGGATAATTCTTAGGACATTCTCTTCTAACATGGGTTTCACTATAGCAAATATCACACACACACACACACACACACAATGCGAGAACCTATCCTTCCTCCTTTTACTCTAGACCTAAGTGGATTAGTCACTATCTTAGACTCTTTCACACTCTCATTTGCTTTCACAAAGATAATAGGTTTCGTTAAGGGGGTAGACAAGCAATTCCTCAAACCTAAACCCATTTTATTTGTTTTAACAAATGTTAAGCATAGTCTTCAACTTATTTTTCCCACTCTTGAACCTTTCTAATTTCTCTCTAAAGGATATAAGTTCTCTATTTAGAGCATTGGATTTTTCTTTCTCACTCTGTAGGTCTTGCTTAAGCTAATTCACATCTCTTTCTAGTTTGGTATTTAACTCCACTAACCTATTAGCCTTTTGAGAAGACATAACTTGTTCTTTTTTTTTTCAACTCTCTCTCAAGGTTTTTGGTTCTCTTAATCAAAACTCATCAGAATCAACCTCAAACTATGAATTCTTTTCTTGAGAGGTAGACTCATGACAATATTTTTCTGAACTATCGTCTTTCACATTTACATGGAAGACAATATTGTTGCACAATTCTTCTTCAGAAGAGCTCTAATCAAAATAAGTGGCTTGAATCACATTTCCATTTAACAAGTAAGAATTAAGAGTTCAAGCCTCTTGGCACATAATTTTATTATCATGCAAAAATGATTTAAACCTAATATTCTCTCCAATCTTACTCATGATATATCAATCAATCAACCAACAACCAGTAGACACATGAACACAATAATTTATGTGGAAAACCCCAATTAGGTTAAAAAACTTTGGTTGTTCCTAAGGAGCCAAATCAATGCACTAGAGACCAAGACTTTACATGAACATAAGCAAGCCACAAACCTTGTTTAGACACTAAAATAAGCTCCTCTTGTTTAGATTATTATTGCTAGCCTTCAAGTCTTCTCCTTAAGCACTTGAAACTTTCTCATCTTTGCCTTGTCTTCATTTGCTTCTAGTCTTCAGCAAATACCTCTTGTTGTTTTGACTTTGGCCTAGTGGAAATCTTTAATCTTCCATTGAGGACATGTTGCAACTCCTATTTGAATACTCTATGTATAAGCTCCTTTAGTTGTGGATTGCCTTCTTCAATTCACTATATATCTTCAATTCAAAGCTAAAATAAATTCTCGTTTGGAAAACAATAAGCGAAAATGTAAACCCTCATCTTTTCTCCTCTAGGTTTTCCTCTTTCAAATTTTGTGATTTCATAACCCTTATATAGCTCATTAAGTTAATTTACGACTTGTACTTAAATAATGAATGAAATTGAAATTGAAAGGTCATAATCCGGGTAACTAGTCCTTGTTATGATTAATCATTTTAAACAGCGATCGATCCGTCACTGTTTTTAATGTGCACGATACTTCAAGCGATCAATCGATTACGAGAGCAATCGATCGATAACTCTCAGCATCGTTTTGTACAAGGCTGAATTAACTGGTGATCAATCATTTTCTACTTCATTGTTTGCAATGATTGATTGTTTCGTTTGTATTTTTATTTTTTTGACATTTTTATTCTAAATCATTTTGAAACCTCTGAAATTACTTCTAAAATTTTTCCAAGTGATTTTTGTATACCAATGTGATTTGAAGAAACATCAAAATCCTTCACATTCTTCAATCTTCCACCTTGGTCAATAAAACACGTATGCTCCTATTTTCAAGGCTGTCAATTCCAAATCTGACTTAACCACAACAACCTCAAATCAGATTATAAGACTCACTACATACACATGGTTTCTTAACATAATTTGACAAAAAATGTTAACAAATAAACTAGACAAATGACTCATATGTTCTTAGAACAACGAATGCCACTATAGAGGATCATTAGCATACAAATTGTCTTTAACGGAGGTCACAAAGATCGTCATTATAAAGTTGCCTTTAGCGTCAGTCACGAAAATTGCCGCTAAGTTCCCCTCTATAGTCATTAGTAGGGATTGTTTTTGTGGCGATATTAAAACTGCCACTATAGCCTATAGCGGAAGTTTTGGAACCTCCACGAAAATCTTATTTCTTTAGTGTGCCCACGGGTGCAACCCTCACTGCAACAAAAAAATACTATTAGCGACGATTTTATTAGTGATGTAATAAAAAGCGTCCCTAAAATTACTTTTTGCAATGCTTAAAGAAGTGTTGCAAAAAAAAACAACTATTTACAATGCTTTTTTAAAAGCATTGCAAATAGTGGCACTATTTGCGACGTTTGATAATAAGAATTGCAAATAAAATAGGTTTTTTAAAATATTCTACTATTTGCGACGCTTATTTAAAAGTGTCGCAAATAGTAGCACTATTTTTTATGCTTGATAATAAGTGTCGCAAATAAAATGTGTTTTTTGAAAAAAAACATTTTACTAATTGTGACGCTTATTATAAAGCATTGTAGTTACAATATATTATATGTAATTGATAATATATTTATTCTTTTAATATATAATATTTAAAATAAATAAAAACTAAAAAATTTAAATTAATTTCTCCTACTTTCTCCCTTCTCCTCTTTAGAGGTAGGGCTCACGCTAACACATGTGAGAGAGAAAGAAGAGAGAGAAGAAAGAGAGAGAAAGAAGCAAGAGTGAGAGTGAGAGAGAGGGACAGAGAGAGATAAAGCAGAGAGAGAATAGATGCAAATATAAGAAATTCAACAATGACTAAATTAGGCGAGCAAGAGGGTCACTAGACTCAGGCAAGAGGACGAGGAGAGGGGGGAGAGCATGAGATTTATTTTAAAATTTTTTATTATATATTATATTTTAAAAATAATAAAAATAAAAAAAAGTATTAGTGATGCATGTGAATGTGTCGCTAATACCTTAAGTATTTATGACGCATATGAGTATGTGTCGCAAATATACATGAATATGCCTCACAAATACCTACAATATTAGCAACACATATTCATATGTATCGCTAATACCTTTTTTTTATTTTACTTTATTATTTTTAAAATATAATATATAATTTAAAATCCTAAAAAATTAAAATTAAATTCCCCTATTATCTCACATCTCTTCCTCAGAGCCAGGGCTCACGCTGTCACACAAGAGAGAGGAGGAGAGAGAGGGAGAGAGAGTAGACACGAATATAAGAAATTCAACAATGACTAAAATAGGTGAGTAGGAGGGTCACCAAACTCCATCGGGAGAAGAGGGGAGAAAGCATGAGAGTTTAATTTAAATTTTTTAATATTTCTTGTTATATATTATATTTTAAAACTAATAAAAATAAAATAAAATAAAATAAGAGGTATTAGTGATGCGTAGGAATATACATCACTAATAACCTAAGTATCAGCAATGCACATTACTATGCGTTGATAATACCGCTTATTTGGTTTTATTTTTATTATTTTAAATTTTTTATATATAATTAAAAATCACAAAAAATAAAAATTAAATTCCCTACTCTCTCATCTCTCCTCCTCATAGCTAAGGCTCACACTCATGTGCGTGAGAAAGAGGAGGAGAGAGAAAGAGACGAGATAGAGGGAGGGAGAGATAGAGAGAGAAAGAGAATAGAGAGAGAGAGAGAGTAAACATAAATATAAGAAGTTCGACAATGACCAAAATAGCGATAGCGAGAGGGTCACCGAACTCCGGCGGGAGGAGAAGGATAGGGGAGAGACACTACAACAAAAAGGACTATTAGTGATGCAATTAAGCGTTGCTAATAGTCCCATAAGCGACATAATGACTATTAGCGACGCATAAAAAGCATCGCCATAAGCATCGATACAAGTCTAGTCGCTAACACTAGTTAGCGACACTTACACAAAAAAGTCGCTAATAGTGAAATTTTAGCAACACCTATATTTGCGCCTGCAATATCAACATTTTTTGCGACGCATAAATGAGCGTCGCAAATAAGAGATTATTAGCGACGCATAATAACATACATCGCTAATAATTATTATTAGCAACACTTTTTATGAGTAGCTAATATTAAAATATTTTGAAAAAAATTAGAAGTTATTATCGACTGTTAATTTTGGGAAATTAAAAAATAAAATATAGTTATTAGCAACGCTTTGATAAGCGTCGCTAATAAAAAAGAAAAAAATTTATAAAAAATAAAAAATTGTTAGCTACTTTCGTAAGCGTCGTAATTAACAAAGAAAAAATAAAAAAACTGTTAGCGATGCTTCTAAAAGCGTCACTAATAAAAATAGATAAAAAAATATTTAGCGAAGCTTTTAAAGTGTCAATAATATAAAAAATAATTAAAAAATAAAATCCCACCCACGGTGGGAATCCAATGAGGGGGGAGGCTCTGGCCAATTGTGGCCAGAGCGGAGAAGAAGGGAGAGGGGGAGAAGAAGAGAGGGGCTCCTGCTAGAGATAGCCGAGGCGGAGGAAGAAGGTGGGCAAGGGGTAGGGGAGGGAGGGCTCTGGCTGGAGGCGGTCGGAGCAAAGAAAAAAGGCGGCGGACGGCTCTGGAGGGGACCACAACAAAGGAAGAAGGGGCAAGGGGGAGCGTGGCTCCGGCAATCTCCGGTTGGAACAGAGAAAGAAGGGGGCGAGGGGACAAGAAGAGGTGGGGACGGCTGGCGGAGGGGGGCCGACTGGCAGAGGGGAGAGTGGCTGGCGAAAGGGGGAGAGGGGTGAGGGAGAGGGGCGGGAGGGGGGGTTAAATAACCACGCGGGAGCGTGCAGTTGAAATCTCAACCACGCCGGCAAAATAAATTTGTGTTAGCAAGGCATAACGTATGCGTCACAAAAATACATAAGGCATGCATCGCGACTACATTAGGCTAGTAGCGACGCATACACGTATACGTCGCTACTAACTAGCGTAGTAATGACACATACCTTATGTGTCGCTAATAAAAAAAATTATTTTTAAAATTTTTTAAAAATAATTTATAATAAAATTTTAATTCTCTCATCTCTCTCTCCTCTCTCTCTTCCTTGCTCTCCCTCCTCTCCTGTCCTCTCTCTCTCTCCTCTCTCTCTCTTCCTCTCTCTCCTCCCTCCCTCCTCTCTCCTCCCTCCCTCTCTCTCTCCCTCTCTCCCTCCTCTCTACTCCCTCCCTCTCTCTCTCCCCTTTCTCCCTCTTCACCTCCCTCCCTCTCTCTCTTTCCTCTCTATCTCTTATCTCTCTCCTCACACACTCTCTCTATCTCTTTTCATTTATTTTTTTAAAATAAAAAATATTAGTGATGCATATACATATGCGTCTCTATTACCCTAAGTTAGTAGGGACGCATACATATATGCGTCGCTCCTAAGAAATTTTTTTATTTTTTAAAATTGTAAAAATAATTTATAATAACAATTTTAATTCTCTCTCCTCTCCTCTACTCTCGTCTCTCTCTCCCCTCTCTCTCTTCCTCTCTCCCTCTCTCTCTCTTCCTCTCTCTTCTCTCTCTCTCTCGCTCCTCTCTCCTCCCTCCTCTCTCCTCACTCTCTCTCTATCTCTTTTAATTTAATTTTTTTTAAAATAAAAAAAAAACTATTAGCGATGCATAACGTATGCGTCGTAACTACACCCATTAGTTGCGACGCATACGTGTATAAGCCACTACTACCCTAAGTTAGTAGCGACGTATACGTATATTCGTCACTACTAAGAAATTTTTTATTTTTAAAAAATTTTATAATAACAGTTTAATTCTTTCTCCTGTCCTCTTTCTCTCTCCCTCCTCTCTCCTCCCTCCCTCCCTCCCTCCCTCTCCTTTCCTCTCAATCTCTTCTCTCTCCCCCTCCTTTCTCCTCCCTCCTCACTCTCTCTCTCTCTCTCTCTCTCTCTCCCTACTATCTCTCTATCTATCTCTTTTAATTTAATTTTTTTAAAATAAAAAACTATTAGCAATGCATAACGTATTCATTGCTACTATACCCGTTAGTAGCGACGCATATGTATATGCGTTGCTACAACACTAGGCTAGTAGTGACGCATTCACGTATGCTTTGCTACTACCCTAAGTTAGTAGCAATGCATGCATATATGCGTCACTACTAAGAATTTTTTAAAAAAAATTTAAAATAGATTATAATAAAAATTTTAATTCTCTCTCTCTTCCTCTCTCTCCTCTCACCCTCCTACCTCTCTCTCTCTCTCTCTCTCTCTCTCTCTCTCTCTCTCTTTCTTCCGCTCTCTCCCCTCCTCTCTCCTCACTCTCTCTATCTCTTTTAATTTAAATTTTTTAAAATAAAAAAACTATTAGCAACGCATAATATATGTGTACTACTACATCCGTTAGTAGCGACACATACGTATATGCATCGCTACTACACCAAGCTAGTAGCAACGCATACAAGTATGCGTCGCTACTGCCCTAAGTTAGTAGCGACATATACATATATAAGTCGCTACTATGAATTTTTTAAAAAAAAATTAAAAATAATTTATAATAACAATTTTAATTCTCTCTCCTCTCCTCTCTAGTCTCTCTCCTCTCTCTCTCTCTTCCCCTCTCTCCCTCTTCCTCTCTCTCCCTCCTCTCTTCTCACTCTATCTCTTTTAATTAATTTTTTTTTAAAAAAATTATTAGAGACATAATGTATGCGTCGCTACTACACCCGTTAATAGCGACGCATACGTGTATGAGTCGCTACTTCCCTAAGTTAGTAGCAACACATACGTTATGCGTCGCTACTAAGAATTTTTTAATTTTTTTAAAATTTTATAAAAATATTTTTAATAACAATTTTAATTCTCTCTCCTCTTTATCTCCCCTCTCTCTCCTCTTTCTCTCTTCCTCTCTCTCTCTCGTCTCTCTCCCTCCCTCTCTCTCCTCTCTCTTCCTCTCTCCTCCTCTCTCTTCCTCTCTCCTCTCTCTCTCTCTCTCTCCTCTCTCTCCTCTCACTCTCCCCTCTCCCCCTCTCTCTCTCTCTCTCTCTCTCTCTCTCTCCCTCTCTCTCTCCTCCTCCATCTCCCCACTCTCCCTCTCTCTCTCTCCTCTCTCTCTTCCTCTCTCTCTCTCTCTCTCTCTCTCTTCCTCTCTCTCCTCTCACTCTCCCCTCTCCCCCTCTCTCTCTCCTCTCTCTCCCCTCTCTCCCTCTCTCTCTCCTCCATCTCCCCACTCTCCCTCTCTCTCTCTCCTCTCTCTCCCTTCTCTCCCTCTCTCTCTCCTCTCTCCTCTCTCTCCCTCTCTCTCTCCTCTTCTCTTCTTCTCTCCCTCCCCACTCTCCCTCCTCTCTCCTCCCTCTCTCTCTTTCCTCTCCATCTCTTCTCTCTCCTCACTCACTCACTCTCTCACTCCCTCTCTCTTCTCTCTCTTCCTCTCTCTCCCCTCTCCCTCCTCTCTCCTCCCTCCTCACTCTCTCACTACCTTTTATTGAAAATTTTAAAATTTATTTATTATATATATAAATAGTAAATATTGAATAAAATATATTATATTTAAGAAGTTTAATTTATTTTTTTAATATTTATTTATTATATAATTATTTATTAAATAAAATTAATTAAAAAGCTAATGGCGACACTTGTAAACAAGTCTCGCTATTATCAATGCTATTTTCGACGCTTAATTAAAAGCGTCACTAATAGTTCTAAATTTTTATTTTTTTATTTTGACTTTATTACTATTAATGACACTTTTATTAAGCATTGCTAATATAATAACTATTAGCGACACTTTCTAACAAGCGTTGCTATTGTTGAAACTATTAGCGACGCTTAATAAAAAGTGTTACTAATAGTTGTGCTTTTTTTTAAATAAAAAATAAATATTTTTTAGCGATGCTTGTTAAAGCATCGCTAATAGCATAACTAATTAGCAACATTTATTGGAAAGCGTCGCTAATATGGTTAGTATTAGTGATGCTTTAAGTTAAGTGTCGCTAATAGTTTATTTTTTTACGATGATTTTGTATGTGTCGTAAGTAGTGATTTTTAGCGACGTTTTTTTTTACGTCGTTAATAAATGTGTCGCTAATATTACATTTGGTTGTAGTGAGAGCAAGAGAATTGAATTTTAATTTTTTAATATTTTTTATTGTATATTATATTTTAAAAATAAAATAAAATAAAAGGTATTAGTGACGCATATGAATATGTATCACTAACAACTTAGTATTAGCAATGCATAGGAGTATGTATAAAAAATACTTAGGGTATTTTTTATGCATATTCTTATGTGTCACTAATATTTTCTATTTTATTTTATTTTTATAATTTGTAAAATATAATGTAATAAAAAATCACAAAAAATTAAAATTAAATTCCCCTACTCTCTTACCTCTTCTTTCTAAAGTAGGGGCTCATGCTGATGCACATGAGATAGAGATTAGGAGAGAGAGTGAGAGAGGAGATTGAAAGAGAAGAGAGAGATATAATAAGCGCGAATATAAGAAATTTGCCAATGAAAAAAATTAGGTGACTGGGTGATCGTTTATAATTAAACCCTTTGTAAGTGTACAAGGTAATTGTACTATGATGAGTATTTAAGGGTTGTCAAACCTCAGGGACGGATAAATTATTACTAAATCTAAAGAGGAATTTGTTTATTAAAAACTAAAAACAACTTAAACTTAAATTAAGCAAAAGAAAAGAATCAACTAGTTTAAAAGGTAGAGATTAATGTGATGAAATTTGCTTAGGAAATCGAATCCACTATAGAACCATAACAATTTCTTAACTTTTAATCTAAATCTAGTGTGAATATGAACAAGTATTCTCAGCTACAAGCTAGAATTACTTCAGAAAGAATCACTAATTAACTTCCATGGCATGAACTATCTTCGACAATAGCACGAATCATCTACACTAAACTAGCTATAGGCATGACCCGTCTAATCTTAGTATAACTCATCTAAGTCATTAATTATCTGAACATTAAAACTATTGTATGACCATCTCATCTAAATCACAGAAATTAGAATTGATGTAAATATCAAAACCACATCAATCTATCATCTACAAGACAATAAATCAACATAGATTTGAATAAACTGAGAAGCTCTTCCATTAAAAAGGAAATCCTTATCATACAATTGTGATAATTCACAACTGAGATCTAAATTAAAAAGAAAAGAAACTGAAATTTATCTATAGCTTCATCAACTCCTAAGTAAAAGAAAAGTTTAGTCTTCCATTGTAGAAGAAAGCACTTAAATCTCCATTAGAAGCTTTGAGTTTTTCTCCATTTTCTTCTTCCTTCTTCTCTTTAGAAAATCTTCTTTCTAACCCCCAATTTCAAGCCAAATATGTCTTTATATAGACATAAGAATGATAGGAAGAAGTTGTATACGAAAAGGACTCAAAATTGGTTGAAATAAAGAAATTGCGCGTTATCCCGTTCGAACGCCCTGCATTGCCGTTCGAACGGCTACACCGTTTCTACAATCTAGACAGTTTTTCTGGACAGTCCATTTTCTGTTCATTAAGCTCTTTCTTTCATGTCCATATTAATTTCCAACATGGTTATAACTCCGAAAAATTGTCCAAATCACTTTAAAACATGTCAAGACTATTTTGAATTTTTCCAAATATCATCCAAGTACTTCGATAAGCGCTTTACCTACAAAGCATTAAAACATCACATTTTAGACATGTAGAATATAATTAAAATTCCAACTTGATTCAAATACATATCTAAACTACTAATAACTACAAAATTATTAATAATTAAACTAAAATATTAATATCTATCTTAATCTAAATAAACTATAACTAACTCTAAATTAACTTAATTTATACTAGCAAAACAAAAATAAATGCCACTGTCGTAGGGAATCACGATTGCATTTAGCGTATGTAACAAGCCTTTAAACCCCTAGGTGTCCCTAGTTGGACGAGTTGTGTCTCGTGAGGGTTTGCAGCAATGATACTCACAAACATCTAAACCTAAGAAAATAAATAAAACAAAAATTCTAAAAACAATCTTCTCTTAAAAACGCACAACTATTTTTAAAAAGAACCAACCACAAATACTTAAAACAAGTAAATAATATCGATCTAATCACTTTCAAGTAAGGAATCGTCCATTCTATAACCTCATCTTAGAAATAATTGTGCAACTACATATATACATTTCAAAAACATAAAAGTGTAGAAACTTTGTAGTGATACAATTTCACTCTCTATTAACAAGCATATCTTATGTGACCCATTAACTAAGCTCATTAAAGTTCACTAACTCAAAAACATAAACAGTAAAGCGCTGCTAAATAATTTAAGCAACACTATTTTGTAAACAATAATAAATACTTTAGAGGCATTTGTCGAAAAAATGCAGGTAATATAATTAATATATAAAATTAATTTGATAAGAAAAAATAACAAAAAAACATGTAAATTTATAATAGTGAATGGTGAAGAAGTATTTTCGATTTTTCTATAAAATTTATGCATTAATAATATCTTAGTTTGAGTCACAACAAATATTTAATTTACACGTGTTGTGTGCACATTAATTTTATGCTACTAATAATATTAATTAGAACAAATATTGGATCAGTCAAAGATGAGAGTTACACTTAATGCTTGCCTTCGTATATGTTTATATATAGATCGCTTTAGGTTAAGCAAATTAAAAGAATGAGTACAATTATGTTGTCTTTTATATATTTAAATGAAACAACCTAGTTATGGATGTCATCAAAGTTTAGTAAACCCGATACCATTTAAGAAATAGTAACTCCAACTCTACCTGATGAATAGGCCAATTAATTAAGTTTGATCCTAACCTAAATAGGCATAACGTGAACCCAACCTGAATTACTATTTTAGAATTTTAAATTTTTTAAAACATATTTTTTATCTTTGAAAAATAATAACTTTCATAATAAAAATTTAATGGGTTAATTTCAAAATAAAAATATAAAACTATATTTGATAACTTTTATTGGGTTGAGTTGGATCACACATAAACCATGAACCCGATTTGAATAAATATTCAGGTTGAACTTATAAAACCAAATTAACCTAGACCCATTAGGCTTGGTTCGGGGCTAGTTCATCTATGACATAATGTTTGTTTCCCTAAATGGCGCAATAAAATTGAAATGCATATGACATTAAATCAAAGGCATTGTTATCAACACTCGACGTTAGTGAGAAAGTTAAGTCGTTGAGCTTGAGTTGGGTTATCTGAAGCCTAAAAATGTTTTTATTTTAGAAATAGTAACTTGTCGACATAATCCATGCATACCTAAAAATGACCCAATTCAAATATTTAAAAAACTTAAAAAATAACCTTATTATGAAAATAAATACAAAAAAAAAGTTTAAATAATTATTTAGTTTTATCTATTAACTTGTAAAAATTTTGAGAGCCAATATAATTATCTAAATAAAAAGTAAATTATAAAAATTACAAATTTATATATAACTTTAGTTGATTACTTATACAAAGTAACATTTTTACTTGATCACATATATATAATTATAACAACCACAAACCTTCCTCGAAGGGTTGTCTCTCGAGTCAGGTATATGGTAAAACCTGACATGACCCAATATATATAGGTGTTAAGCAAACTAAAAGAATAATATTGGGTACAATTGTGTGACAAGTTTTATATATTTAAATGAAATGACTTAATTATGGATGTCATCAGGTTTTGGTAAACCCAATACCATTTAAGAAATAGTAACTCCAACTCAACGTTATGAATATGCCAATTAATTAAGCCTGATCACGACCTAAATAGGCTTAACGTGAACCCGACCTGAATTACTAATTTAGAATTTAAAATTTTTTAAAACATATTTTTTAGCTTTGTAAAAAATTACTTACATAATAAAAATTTATTGGGTTAATTTCAAAGTGAAAATATAAAACTATATTTGATAAGTTTAATTGGGTCGAGTTGGATCACACATAAATACTGAACCTGATTCGAATAATTATTCAGGTTGAATTTAGAAAACCAAACCTAGGCCTATTAGGGTTCGGCCGAGCCTGGTTCATCTATGACATTGTGCTTATTTTTCTCAATGGCACAATAAAATTTAAATGCATATGACACTAAATCAAAGGCATTTTTAAAAACATTAGATGTTAGTGAGAAAGTCGGGTTGTCAAGCTCGGGTTGGGTTATCTGAAGCCCGAATACGTTTCCATTTTAGAAATAGTAACTTGTCAACCTGATCCATGCATACCTAAACATGACCCAATCAAATATTTACAAAACTTAAAAGATAACCTTATTATGAAAATAAATATAAAAATATTTAAATAATTATTTAATTTTATCTATTAACTTATAAAATTTTGAGAGCTAGGAATTATCAAAATAAAAAGTAAATTATAAAAATTACAAATTTAGATACAAGTGATATTTTTACTCAATCACATATAACTATAACAACCACAAACCTTCCTCGAAGGGTTGTATCTTGAGTCTGGTATATGGTAAAAATCGAATAGTTATTCAATCTGGGTTTTAGGTGATCCAACCCAACCTGACCCAAATAAAGTTATTTATAAATATTTTCTTTTATTTTTTTTGTATTATGATAATAAATCTTAATATTCTTTGATGGGTAAGAGATACAAATTAATAAATAATTATTTTAAATTTTTAAATTTTTTTTATATGTCATCGGTGATTTTTAATTATAGGTGATTTTTAAAATAATTAAAAAATAATAAATTTATTATAAATGAGTCAAATATAATTGGATTAGGTGAGGGTTTGGTATAAGCGGGTCATATCGAGCTTGTTTAATATTTTTTAATAGGTATCAGGTTACTTTTTGACAAAATGAGACCCAACGACATCTTTACTTCCTTGTATGATCAAAACATATTTTTTGAATTACAAAATGAGACCCAACGACATCTTTACTTCCTTGTATGATCAAAACATATTTTTTGAATTTAAAATAACAAAAAAAAGATTCCTTGGACGTGGATGACAATTGGGGGGTTTGCATAAAATAGTTAATTAATTATTAAATATAAAATATAATAGTGTGTTATGCATGTATGTAGTTCTGATCCCTTGTGTTGTCGGACCTAGATCAAACGGTCCATAAAGCATAAGTTCATGCATGCAATTCACTTATGTCGTCAGATTTTGATGTGACAACTTATGATACATGGGCCTAAGTGCGACTATATATAAATTGTACTGATGACAATTGGGTGGATATATAAAACATTCCCACATTTGTTTATAGAGGGTATATATAGGTGATGAAGCACATTCCAGGTGAGATTAAAAATAGGATTAGGTTTGATTAAAAATATTTTTAAAAAATAATTGACTAATTACTAAAATAAATACAAATTTATAAAATTTATTTATTACCCAAATAAAATTTATAAGATAAAATTTTAAACTAAACATATAAAATTTAGAAAAAAAATTAGGTGAGTGCCCTAGGCTTTGTGAACTGTTGGATTTAGTGTTACTCAAGTCTTAAAGTAACATGCGTCATTGATCTAAATTTGACGGGCTACAGAGCTTGGGCTCAAGCAACTACACATGGGCCCAAACTCACATAAATATATTTAATTGATTAGTGGCATGTTAAAATCCTTTAAATAAAAAATTAAAATAGTTAATCATTTAATATAAAATATAATAGTATTGTGCTATTTTAGAGCATTCAGTTCTCTTGCACTATTAAATATCGATTTGATTACCCATAGACTCAGCTCACACATGGCTTCAGTGTGGGATGACCCTCGGCTCACTTGTATTACCGTTAGCTCAGCAACATAGGCCGTCAAATTTTGTTCAAAAGGCATTTTGATATGATGATGCATGGGCCCACAATACATGCAGTTACTCGTGCAAACTTTTCTTAATAAATCCCAAAAATAAACGGGCAATGCCTCCAGCTAAAAAACTAGCTCCCTGTCATGGCCCTACTCGATGGAAAGGCTAATGTGCGGCACTTACAAGGCTTTCCGCCCGACAAGTAAGTCTATTGAATGGAACAAGAGTTCTTGCTTGGCAAGGCATTGCGCGGATCACGTGCGAAGGGCCTTGCAAAGCAAGAGGTAGGGGAAAGGGAGTGACACATTGCAACGAAACAAATGAACAAAAACAAGAAAGTGGATTGCATTCACTATCAACGTGTTTACAATGCAATGACAACCAATCAAACACTACCCTCCCCCTATATAGCATAAGGGATTTTTCGGATATTGCTAGAGTGGTATTTACAATGTATTTACGAAGGGGTTCGGACCAAGTCTGTAACATTCTCCCCCACTCAATTTTGTCGACATCCTCGTTGACGCTGCTCCTGGAGGTAGGCTTTGGTATGTTGTGCTTGTTGAATGGTGAGGTCGTCTTCAGGCTCCCAGCTGTGTGGAAGGCCCCGCCACTTGATGAGGAATTCCTGTACTTGTTCTTTGTCGTGGAGAACTTCACGATCCGCCAAGACTTCTTCTAAGACTCGAACATCAGAGGTGACCTTCGGATTACCGCGATCAATCTTGTTTCTGGAGGGGTCTTTAGCATCGGCGTGATATGGCTTGAGGCAACTGGCGTGGAAGGTCAGATGGACCTGCATCCAAGTTGGTAACTGCACTTGATAAGAGGCTTTCCCGACCCGCTTAGTGATGGGGACGAGACCTTCATATTTGCGAACGAGACCTCGATGGAGCTGCCAAAATATCTTCAATTGGGCTGGATTCAGTTTGACAAGAACCAAATCTCCCACCTTGAATGTGTAAGGCTTCCGGCCTAAGTCGGCCCACTTCTTTGCTCTGCGGTGCACTTTCTCGAGATAGGCCTTTGCAATGTTTGCTTGGAGGTGCCAATCCTTTGCTAGGTGGAAGTCAGGTGGGCTGTTCCCTATGTATCCAGTCGCTAGAGTAAGTGGTGTTGCCGGTTGACGCCCAATGGAAAGTTCAAAGGGGCTATGGTTGGTGGAGGTTATAGGAGGATTGGGCAATATCGAGCAGATTCGCCCAATTCTTTTGATTGGCACTGATGAAGTGGCGAAGGTACTCTTCGAGGATGGCATTGATGCGTTCAGTCTGACCATCTATCTGGGGATGCATGCCAAAGGAGAAATTTAACTTTGAACCCAATAGCTTGAATAACTCTGTCCAAAAATGACTAGTGAATCGTGCATCGCGATCACTCACAATGGTTTGCGGTACTCCCCAAAGTTTGACAATATTTTTGAGGAATAAGTGTGCCGCTTCTTCAGCCGTACAATTCTTTGACGCTAGGATGAAGGTAGCATATTTTGAGAAGCGATCGACCACAACCAAGATCGATCCATAGCCACCGACCCTTGGTAAGGCGGAGATGAAGTCTAGGGAGACACTCTCTCATGGCCCGTCTAGCACTGGTAGTGGTTCCAGAAGACCACGAGGTTTGTCCCGTTCAACCTTATCCTGTTGGCATGTGAGGCAGTTGAGAACATACTCTTCGATATCGTCGCCCATGTGAGGCCAAAAATACCCCCTTTCCAAGAGAGCTAAGATGTGGTGGATACCTGGATGTCTGGCCCATGGCGTGTCATGGCATTCCATAAGGAGATCCTTCCTAAGATTGTCGGCCTTCGGCACGTAGAGGCGCTTCCCCTTTGTCATAAGTAGTCCATCTTCCACCCAAAACTTGCAATTTTTTCCCTCAGTGACTTGCTGGAGAAGAGAGGGTGCCAATGTAACTTTATCTAGTGCAACCCGAATTCGAGTATGTAGGTCGCTTCTACACTGGTTGACACGACCCAACTTGTTTAACTCTATAGTGGCAAGATCATCAGACTTAGTCTTCCGGCTCAAAGCATCGGCGACAATGTTGTCTCTGCTAGGTTTGTACTCCAGGGTGAAGTCGAATTCGGCAAGGAAATCCTGCCAACGAGCTTGTTTCGAAGAGAGCTTCTTCTGGGTTTGGAAGTAGCTGGCAACAATATTGTCAGTCTTGATAACGAATTGAGAACCTAGCAAATAATGTCGCCAAGTGTGAAGACAATGAATGATGGCTGTCATCTCCTTCTCTTGTACGGTATACCTTCACTAGGTCTCATTCAGTTTGCGACTCTCGAAAGCTATTGGGTGTCCATCTTGAGCCAAAACACCTCCGATGGCATAATCAGAGGCATCCGTTTGCATTTCAAAGGGATGCATGTAGTCAGGGAGGCGGAGTACAAGGTCTTTAGCCATAGCCTTCTTCAATTTAGCAAAGGCCGTTTGGCATTTCTTAGACCAGCACCAGGGACGGTCCTTCTTGAGTAAGTCAGTCAGAGGGGTGAATTTTTGTGAGTACCCCTGAATGAACCACCGATAGTAATTAGCGAGACCAAGGAAAGTACATAACTCTCGCACCTTAGTCGGGGTAGGCCATTCATCAATTGCATGAACTTTCGATGTATCCATGTGGACTTGTCCACCTCTGATGGTGTGTCCCAAGAATAAGATCGCCTCCTTAGCAAAAGAACATTTCTCCAACTTGACGTACAGTTGATTGTACTGGAGAACTTCAAAAACAATCTTCAGGTGATCAATGTGCTCTTCTAAAGTCTTGCTGTAAATGACAATGTCATCTAAGTAGACAACCACGAACTTGTCGAGGAACTCCCGGAAAATATCATTCATCAAAGTACAGAATGTAGCCGGGGCATTCGTTAGTCCAATGGGCATGACGAGGAACTCAAAGGCCCCATAGCGGGTAATGCAAGTGGTCTTCACTTCGTCCCCCTCGGCAATTCGAACTTGATAGTACCCCGATCATAGATCCAACTTCGAGAAGTATCGGGTGTCTCCCAGTTGATCAAAGAGGTTCGCAATGAGTTGAAGGGGATATTTGTTCTTCACCATCAACTTGTTGAGAGCACGGTAATCAATACACAAACGCAAGCTTCCATCATGTTTCTTTTGGAAGAGGACTGGAGATCCGAAGGGTGCTTTAGCAGAGCGGATGAAACCTACTTCAAGGAGCTCATCAAGTTGTCTTCACAATTCTGCAAGCTCGGGGGTACCATCCAGTATGGGGCACGAGCTGGAGGCTTGGCACCCGGTTCTAACTCAATTTGATGATCAATAGCTCTCCTTGGTGGGAGGCGTTTGGGAAGGGCTTTCAGCATCATATCCGCATATTTTGAAAGGACCGCCTTAACTCCTGGGTGAGTAGGTGCATCATCCGGCGATTGATCCTCCATTCGCATGGTGATAATGTAAGTGGACTCGCCCTTCCTCAAGATAACTTGAAAATCATCCAAGCGAACAACCATAAGATTAATTGTCCCAGACCAGCTTCTGATGGAAATGGGAACGTCCTTAGCTAATCCAGTTATAGGGTGAGCTTCGAAGTTCACGGCCTTCATCTAGCTAGAGTCTTTTACTAACTGTAACCCAAGGTGCTTGATCTCATTGTTGGAGACGAAGGTGTGAGTAGCTCCAGTGTCAACCATGGCTTGAGTTGGGACTCCATTTAAGTGAATCCCAATATACATCAAACCTTTAGCCTGAGAGGGTGTGGTTACATCTTGTCCCTTGAGTGAATTGATCAATCGTAATGCCCCCATCTTTGGTTCTGCATCATCGTCGCTAGATGCCCCTTCAGTGGCAACTTCAGAACTTGATATTCGGGCATATAGGGTGTTAAGCTCTTTTTTTTACGGGCAATCTCGAACAAGGTGCGGACCATTACAAAGGAAACAGGTAAGCTTGCGAGGTTGAAATGTTGGGTTGTCTATCCTTTGTCCTTTGTTCCTATAAAAAGGTCTCCTCTCGCCCATCTTGCCCTTGCCTTTATCTTGGCCCCCGGTGAACGACCCCTGATCTCTCTGGCCATATCGGGTATCCCTCTGGTTGGTGGTGTTCTTTCTCGAGCCGCCTTCGTTAGTATAGTTGGTAAGGCATTCTACTTCTGTAATGGAAGTGGTCAAATATCTTACACCCTGCCTATTTAGTTCAGTTTGAACCCACGGCTTGAGTCCTTCCAAAAAGAAAAATAGTTGTCCTTCTCGGACATGTCACTAATGTCCAGCATGAGGGAGGAAAATTGCTTAACATATTCTCGAATAGTCTCAGTTTGTTGGAGACGTCTAAGGTTTCTCCGAGCAATGAACTCAACATTTTTAGGAAGAAATTGAGTTTTGAGTTGACTCTTCAGCTCCTCCCATGTCTCAATCCGGACTAGGCCTCTCATCATCTCATCATACTTAGTCCTCCACCACAGCTTGGCATCGTTGGACAAATACATGGTGGCCATAGCCACTTTTGCCTCTTCAGTCTCTAGGTTGACAACCCGAAGGTATTGTTCCATATCGAACAAAAAGTTTTCGAGTTGCTTAGCATCTCTTGCCCCACTGTATGGAGTGGGTTTTGGCACTTTGGGGCGTCTTTGTCTGCCCATCATACCAAGGGGTTCTTGGCGAGCAGCATTGCGCATAAGGAGCGACACCTGGGCTGCCAAGCCACGAATCTCATCCTGTAAGGAAGCCATGGTCACTTGAACATCATCACGAAGCTCATTGATCAACTTGCGATTCACCGAGTTCAAATCACGGTTCCTTTCCTCCCACATTTCTAGGGAGTGAACCTTATCATCCAGCTTGTCAAAATTGGTTGCAAGGGACACTAGTTGCTCTTCCACAACTTCCACATGCAACAATGTTTTTGACATCTTCGTTGGCATGGGGGCGGGCTCTTCCACCCCGCTTGCCTCAACCACCAACTTCGGCATCCCTTCTAAAGATTGAATGAACCAAAAAGGGGGGGGGATCGCCTAAACTAAGGCTTTGATACCAATTGTCACGGCCCTACTCGATGGAAAGGCTACCGTGCGGCACTTACAAGGCTTTCCACCCAGCAAGTAAGCCTATCGAATGGAACAAGAGTTCTCGCTTGGCAAGGAGCTGCGCGGATCACGTGCGAAGGGCCTTGCAAAGCAAGAGGTAAGGGGAAAGGGAGTGACACATTGCAAAGAAACAAAACACAAGCAGGAAAGTGGATTGCATTCACTATCAACATGTTTACAAAGCAATGACAACCAATCAAACACTACCCTCCCCCTATATAGCATAAGGGATTTTTTGGATATTACTAGAGTGGCAGTCAAAGTGGCTCTACAGGCATGGTTACATAAAAGTAAAGGAAAATACATAAAAATATAAAGAAAGACATTAAAAGGTATTTACAAAGGGGTTCGGACCAGGTCCGTAACATCCCGCTCCCGCGTTTCACTTCTTCAGCTGCTTGAAAAAGATAAGCATATGAACTCCAAAAACTTGTACTGGCATCTACATTCTTTTTGCTTGTTTAATTGTACTGCTAAATTTAAGAAACAAGCTCTAATTTGTTGCTATTTGCACAATTGTTCCTTGTTTGACATTGTTTTTTTAGATGCAATAAATTTCTGGACCATTTTTAGATTGTGTAATATGGATGCTTATGTTGTTTTTAGACCTTATATGAGAGGATGTTGTCAGCAAAGCAGAATTTCTTATTCGCGGATAGGAAGTGGAAAACTGTAAAAGATGTGAATCCTTCTATATTGTTTACTAGGTAAGTGATCCAATTTTTCTCTTCCATTTTCGTGGGTATTTTTTATATTTAAGAAGGGAATTGTTTTGAACCTAGTGCCAACTAGTTGTGAAATGACTTCGTTACATATACCCTACCAAAAGCCAACTTGCACAGCAAGGAAGCTTGTCATTTTAGCAATTGCCAAGCTGATTTTAGTTTGACTTTCTGATTGCGTGTGAGGGCTATTGGAATGAATATGCTGATCTGAGCTAAGTTAAAAGACTTGAGCATATTTAAGTTTTATTATCCTTGCAACTTGTGGTGATCTCGGTGTTCCCTTTCTATGATATGCAGATTTATGAGTGCGCTGTACAGTTTACTTGATGCCTCTTCTTACAATACAAAATTTGAAGATGACTGCCGTGCTATTATTGGAACTCAGTCTCATGTGCTTTTCACATTAAACAAACTGATTTATAAGCTTGTTAAACAGGTTGAAAACTTGACACAGCATTATATAGTGTTATAATATATAGTAATTGATTCGTATCAAGGTTCATGTTTTTCCTGAAACTGGCATGTTTGTGCCATATGTGTCAGCTCCAATTAGTTGCATCCGATGAAATGGATAATAAGCTTCTTCAGCTTCATGCTTATGAAAAATCAAGGCGTCTTGAAAGATTTTTGGATTCAGTATATCATGAAAATGCCTGTTTACTACTGCACGATGAAAATTTATATCGGTTTGAATGTGTAAGTCACAGCATGTTTTATCTTTTTCTTACAAAATGTACTGGATTACGTTACTGCATTCATAACGTAATATGACTATCCTCAGCTACTATTATTTTGTACTGGATATTTATACTCATGTATGGCATCTCTTTAAATTTAATTGTCTTGCTTATGGCTCAATTCACTGATCCCTAATTTCCAAAAAAACAAGTGCGCCCTTTTTCTTGTTTGCGTCTAATGCAAATGATTATTTTCTGTAAAGTTAAAGTGACTTCAGGAACCAGTATAGTCAAAATATGATATGTTCTAAAGTATGCTATAAATTCTGTCACCTCGTAGGTTTCTTATCTTATCTCGTAGGTTAATGGGATATTGTGATGCTTGCAAAATTTTGAAACACAATATGCTCTGTTTCCAAATTTTCTCTAGTATAAAGAATAGGACTGCAAAATTTTGGGCCGGACTCGGGCCTGGGCCAAAAAAATTTAAAAGCCCGGCCCGGCCCGTTAAGTTTCTGATCAAGTGGAGGTTGTCGGGGTTGATGTATAACTGCGCGGCGTTGATAGAAGTAATCGTTGCTGGCTTCTGCAAATTGGGTATTTGAGTTTTCTCAAAAATGATGATCCTTTCGTTGCCGGGGAGCTCGGGGCTGTTTGGACTCTGGCTCCGGCAGAAAGATGACCTACTTCAGCAATCGTTATGTTGACTGTCACCGCTGGCATAGGCGGCTTGTTGTTTGGGTACGACACAGGTATGGCTTAGACGCCATGATTCCTTTGCTGGTCTTCAATTTCCCTTGAGTTCCTTTCATGGTCAGTAGGTTTCTGAATTTTGGTTGTAACGTTTTCAAATGATGTGTTTGCCTGAAATTTTGATATAATTTTTAGGGGTCATTTCTGGAGCTCTTTTATATATACTTCAAGGCGGTTAACGATAGCAAGTTTTTACAGGTACAAGTCTAGGTCAATGGATTGCTGTGAAACCATACATGAGATTTAACTTGTTTTCTGGTATAAATAATTGTTCTTCTAATTAATTTACAGGAAACGATTGTTACTGACACTGGTAGGCGCCATGATTGGAACTGCAATAGGGGGTGGCTGAACGATGCTTATGGACGGAAATGAACCACCTTACTTGCTGATGTGCTTTTTGTTACTGGGTCGGTTATTATGGCTGCTGTATCTGTTACTACTCCTGTATATATTGCAGAAGCATCCCCTTCAGAAATTAGGGGAGGGCTCGTGAGCACGAATGTGCTAATGATTACGGGTGGGCAATTTCTTTCTTACCTTGTGTTATAAATCCTGGGAACTATATGATGATTTGGGTAATGAAGTTAGATGAAGGGAGGGAGAATAACCTGTTGGTACTTTGGAAACCAGTACGGCGATAGAAAGGAGAGAGTTTTGGTCGACAGAGGAGAGGGAAGGGATGAAGAAGATTATTAATTGCCTAATCCTCTATTAGGGCGGAGAAACCTTTATATAATAAGCCTTTAATGGGTCTGGGCTTTATTAACTAATGTTACTTAAAGCCTTATTACATAATTCCTAATGCCTAATAGCTTAAAAGACCTATCAATAAAATAAATTTTATGATCCATAACAATCCACCACGCTCCGTTACCGCCTTGACCTCAAGGCGCAAAATCCGGGAAGCGAGTATAAAAATCATCCTCTGGCATCCAAGAAGCATCCTCCAAAGGACAACCATGCCAAGTGACTAATATCTCTGGAATTAAACGTCCAGTACGACGGATGCGGCGAGTGTCAAGGATAGCGGAAGGGCGCAAGGGCGGTGACACAGGAGCCAAAAGCGGTGGTGGCGGACTGGCAAGCACAGGAGATGGATCCCCTACAAAGCTCCGTAGGCGAGAAACATGGAAAACTGGGTGGACGGAAGAACCCTCAAGAAGCTGGAGGCGATAAGCAACAAACCCAATACGCTGGAGAATGGGATACGGGCCATGGAACTGGTGAGCAAGCTTCGAGCTGGGAGGAGCATAAAGTGAAGATTGCCGGTGCGGAAAGAAGCTAACAAACACCATGTCGCCCACATGAAACTCCCTATTAGTGGGTGCCGATCATACACCTGTTTCATGCGGTCTTGAGCCTTGGACAAATTCAGTTTGAGCTAGCGTAAGAGTACATCCCGATCTTGCAACATAAGATCAACCTCACCGACAGCTGCTCTATGAGGCACATAAGCCAGTATAGTGGGGGGAGGCCGCCCATAAACAATCTAAAAGGGGGTAGAACCAGCAGCTGTATGGTATGCAGTATTATAGGAGCACTCACCCCAAGGTAGGAAATGAAGCCAACGTCGAGGATTGTCCGCCACAAAACAACGTAAATTTTGCTCTAAACAATGGTTCACAACCTCTGTTTGACCATCCGTCTAAGGATGGTAAACTGAACTCATCTTGAGGTTTGTTCCCTGCAGAGCAAAGAACTCGCTCCAAAAGTGGGAGATGAACACTCGGTCTCTGTCTGAAACAATAGTATGGGGCATCCTATGAAGCTTAGCAACATCACGAAGATACAACTTATCCACCTCCTTAGCAGTAAAAGGATGTCCTAAGGGGCTAAAGTGAGCATATTTAGAGAGCCGATCCACCACAACCAGAATCACTGATTTACCCTGAACCCGGGGTAAAGCTTCAATAAAATCCATTGACATATCCTCCTAAATTCGCTCTGGAATAGGGAGGGGCTGAAGTAATCCCGCAGGAGCCGCTGTAGAAGCCTTCGCCCGTTGACAAGTAGGACAAGCAACCACATAGCTATGAACATCCTTACAAATGTCATGCCATAGAAAGCTCTGACTCAGCCCTTTATATGTACAAAAAGTGCCCTCATGTCCAGCCATAGGAGTGTCATGAAAGTGGGATATGATTTTAGTGCGCAAGTCCGGGATGGAGGGAACCCAGAGACGGCCCTTCTAGTATGAAAGATCGCCTTGCAAAATAAAAGAGGGTGAGCTCAAGGGATCAACCTAGAGGCGCGTCAATAATGTATATGCTTCCGGATCAGTCTGATAAGTCTGTTGAAGATCTAGAAGGAATGGAAAAGAAGGACCCGACATAGGCAAGGCCTGGAAAGAGGCAAACTGTCGGGATAGAGCATCGGCGACCACGTTGTCAGAGCCCTTCTTATACACAATTGCATAGTCATACCCCAATAATTTTGAAATCCAGCGCTGTTGTGCCGGGGTAGAAATCCGTTGCTCCAATAAATACTTGAGAGGTTGATGATCAGTTTGGATAATAAAATGGTGGCCTAATAAGTACGGTCGCCATTTAGTCACGGCGTGCACTATAGCAAGCATCTCTCGTTCATAAGCAGAGAGGGAAAGAGAGCGACCCAAAAGAGCCTTACTAAAGAAAGTAATGGGGGGGCCAGCCTAAAGTAAAACAGCTCCTAACCCGGTCTTTGAAGCATCGGTCTCAACAATAAAGGTCTGAGAAAAATACGGTAATGCTAACACTAGAGCAGAGGACATGGCTGACTTAAGAAGATCGAAGGCGTCCTGAGCTGCAGGGGACCACAAGAAGGACCCTTTTTTGAGCAGCGCTGTCAATGGAGCTGCAATAGACCCATACTACGACACGAATCATCGATAATAGCTAGTTAATCCAAGGAAGCCTCGTAAGGACTTAGGAGAGGAGGCTGTGGGCCAAGCCAGCATAGCCTCCACCTTCGACAAGTCAGTCGAAACACTGCCACCCATGATGATATGCCCTAGATACTCAACTTGAGAACTGCCAAAAACACACTTGGAGCGCTTAAGGAAGAAAGTATGCTGGCCCAAAAGGTCAAACACTCTGTGAAGGTGAACCAAGTGATCCTCCCATGTCGGACTGTAGACCAGGATGTCATCAAAAAATACCAGGACAAAACGGCGAAGATGGGGCCGGAATACCTTGTTCATCAAGCTCTGGAAAGTTGAAGGAGCATTCGTCAACCCGAATGGCATCACTAGGAATTCAAAGTGGTCGTCATGTGTCCGGAAAGCGGTTTTGTGAATGTCGACTGGGTGCATCCTGATTTGATGATAACCAGAACGTAGGTCAAGCTTCAAGAAGAACTTAGCATACCCCAACTCATCAAATAGCTCCTCAATAATGGGAATTGGAAATTTATCCTTGAGGGTAGAGGCATTGAGAGCCCGATAATCAACACAAAACCGCCAGGAATCATCCTTCTTGCAAACCAACAATACTGGAGAGGAATAGGAACTAGTGTTGGGGCATATAATACCAGTAGAGAGCATCTCATAAACCAATTTTTCAATCTCATTTTTTTGAATTTGGAGATACCTATAGGGACGGACATTAGCAGGGGAGGAGCCGGCCATAACAGGGATGGGTTGATCATGAGATCGAGCCGGGGGCAATCTTGTAGGCTCCTGAAAGAGGAAAGAATAAGTAGCCAACAAGTCAGCCATATCAGATGGTAAGTCATACCCTAGCCTTCCTTCTGGTGTACAAGCTGTAATAGCAAACCCTGATGAGCATAACGAAAGAAGGAGCGCACATCCTGTGCAGAATGGAGTGTGCCGGGCAGAGAGCCCTGAAGACGAACTTGCTACCCAGAATGTTCAAAGTCCATAAGCATCTGGCGAAAATTCCAAGTTACATCACCCAGTTCCTGAAGCCACTGAACACCCAACATGATATCAGCCCCTTTAGTTGGTAAGAGATAGAGGTCCATAACAAAGAGGTGCCCTTGTATTTGCAACTCAGCTCGTGAACAAACGCTCGTGCTTCGGAGATGTTTACCATCCCCAATCAGCACATCAAAAGGAGAAGAATCAGAAATGCAACATCCAAGCCGATGTGCCACCCGGTCATTAATAAAGTTATGTGTGCTTCTACTATCAATCAGAATGGCCACCTTCTGACGCTTAAGCAAACCCTGAACTCGCATAGTCTGAGGAGTATAAATCCCAGAGAAAGCATGTAAAGATATTTCAGGAAGTACCTCAGAATCTGCGAGGGGATAATCAGTAGAAGGCCAGTCACATGTATCACCCCAAGACTCCTCCAAAATCAAAGTAGTGGGAGGGGTTTTGCAATGATGACCTGGCATGAATTGTTCGTCACAATTGAAATACAATCCCTTCGATCGACGGTCCTCCATTTGGGCCTGAGAAAGGCGGCGAAATGGAACTGTCGTGCCTGGGATAGTGTCAACTGTCTGTCGGCCACGAAAGGGACCATTAGGTGAACCCCCCCATGGGCGAGAAGTGACTGATCCGGTGGTGCGAGTGGACCTTTGCTGGCTGGATAATTTCTCTTCTTGGATTCGGGCATGTCGAATAATATCTTGCATCGTGGAGCACTCGAAGTGGCGAATCTCATCAGCTATCTCCGGGTTGAGGCCCCGGTGGAAAGTGCCTATTAGAGCCTCTGGAGTCCAATGGGGAAGACGTGTGGCCACTCGCATAAATTTTGTCTAATAAGCCCGGACAGTGGTTGTCTGAGTCAATCTAGATAAAAGCTCATTAAAGTCTGTGAAGTTGTTCAGCCCAAATTGCGCACATCGTGCCTCAGTGAATTTCTGTCATGCAGCATGGGGAACCTCTTGTTCAAAATACTGGAACCAAACTAAGGCATCCCCTTGAAGATGAAAGGCTGTGATTCGCAATTTCTCCACATCATCGGTAGTGCCCTGATACGCGAAAAAAATTTCTGCGCGATAAACCCAATCGATTGGGTTGTCCTCGCCTATATACTTCGGAAATTGCATTCGTGCAAGTCATGGTTCCACTGGACGAATAGGCCGCTGTCCTTCCCATCCCGAGCCCTGGTAGTCGTCTTCATCCACGGGAAACTCGTCATCACGTCCGCCAGCAGGCTGGTAGTGAACTGCTGTTCGTCCTGGGTGAGATCGCGGTGGCAAGACGTGCTGAGATTCAGTCGGAGTAGCTGACTGCACTCTCGCCGGCAAGCCCAGCCCGGCAAGTCCGGTCTCTGTTGCTCGTCTAGCGGCAAAAGGGGAAGCTGCAGCGGGCGGCAATTGCTAGTCAGACGGCAGTGGAAGAAGACCGTGGCTGATACTTGCATTTTCTCGCCCCATGGTTGTCCTAATGGATGAGCCGGTGGAGTTGTCAAAAAGATGAGCGAAGGCAGCTTGTTGCTCTGTGCCAAAGGCCCAAAATTCCTGTAAAAGCTCCTAGAAGACATGTAGCACTGCGGAATCTGGTCGGAGGTCTGAGTTCGCCCTTTCCACATCTGACGCTGTGGAATGCAAGCCAGCGGTAGTTTGTACTGGGGGCGCGCCTGTGAGTCCACCAGAATTTGGAGACGTTTCGGCGAGGACTGGCGATCCACTGGTGGCCGTGGGACCCAAAATAGCATCTGACCCACTTTGGTTCTGTCGATCTTGGCGGCCATACTCTTAGTTTGTACCATGAAATCCGTCCAATCACAGGAAACGTCGTCTCTGATACTAGTGTTACAAATCCTGGGAATTATATGATGATTTGGGTAATGAAGTTAGATGAAGGGATGGAGAATAACCTGTTGGTAATTTGGAAACCAGTATGGCGATAGAAAGGAGAGAGTTTTGGTCGACAGAGGAGAGGGAAGGGATGAAGAAGATTATTATTAATCTTCTAGCTAGGATTGAAGATGATCCAGACAAGAAAATTACCCATAACTACGACTCTTTCTATTCCTTGACACTCAATGTAAACAATGAGAGCTCAAACAAATCCCCAGAAGAATGAAACTCAAAAGGAGGTGGAGTGGTCCAACTTCAGAGTGAGAGGTCGGTGGGAAGCTCTCATAACATCAGTGGTGAAGAAAATAATCGTGGGCAAGCCTAATACAGATGACTGATCGATCCAATCTAAAGATGTATCGATGAGTGACCGGTCCAATCTGAATATGGTGCGCTGTTGATTTTCAAATCAAAGCAAGAGGAGAGAAGTCACAGGACAATCAAGTTGTGGGGACTGTTGATGCAGTCGAAAGCAATCCAAAAGAATGAAAGGGAAAGAAAGACCTTAATAGAGTCGAGCTCAAGAATTATGGTTTAAAAATATGATGTTAGATGGGAGTATGGTGTAGGGCCTTTCTCAGAGGGAAGAGCAAGGAAGCCCACATGAAAAGAATAAAAGAGACGTGTTGTTGCAACTCAGCTAAAATCCTAGTAAGAGCTAGATGGAAGCTTCACGAGTATCTCACTGAACTGATAGACTTAAGTAGATAGCCCATCATTTCTGTCTGTGATTCCGGGCCGTGGTGCCCACCAACCTCTTGCTAAAAAACATAAAGAAAGTGAACTAGTGGAAAAGAGACTAGCAGAGAGCCACTCCTCTAAACTAATTTTAACTACAACTAATGTGAGAAGGTCTACTCATAAATTATTTTATTGTAGATTTGGGAAGAACGAAAAAAAAAAGACCTGGACAATCGCATAAAATCATCTCAACTTGTCTACTCATTTAGAAAGTCACATCTGAACAGTGGTGTTTATCTTTCGGCCCGAAAGCCCGTGGCCCGGCCCGAGCCCGTTCAAATATTGGGCCGGGCCAAAATTTTAGACTTAGCTACGGGCTTTGGGCCGGATTTTAAATTTTTTTTAGGCCGGGCCTGGGCCTACCCTAGCCCGTCAGGGCCCAGCCCGTTTTCAGCCCTAATAAAGAAGAGTCGATACTATTTTTACCAATAATTAGAGGCTAGAGCTTACAGCCACCCATGAGATGTTGCCTCAATAATTAATGTGTGATATTTGATTAATAACTGCTTATGAAGTTTTTTTTGTTTTTTAGTTATCTGATCATAGTTTTGAAGCTCCTGTACCTTTTGCAAATGAACTGCATTGTGCTCATATTTTGAGATATTCTGTTATTTTAAGAAATTATTTGTAGCATGTTAAAAAATCGAACTGTTGGTTTAAGTGTACTGGAACATCTGAGAAAAGAAATTCCAATGTGCTCACATAGAATAATTACTAGCTGCTTTCCTAGTGTGTCATATGGGTCTACCACATATCTTTTTACAAATTCAGTGTGCTGTATATGGGAGGGAAGTTCTTGTGGGGATGACTATTTTTCATAAATTATTGGGTTTGTTGAACTATTAGATGCTTATGAAGAGAGTACTGGGAGGTTTCTTGATATATTCAAATCTGAACCTCTATCCATCTGTAGTATTGGCATACAATTATACTTTAGAAACATGTGCAAATGATCAATAAACTGTTAAGACTGGCTGAATGAAGTAAAATGTAATGTGCCTTTCTATTATATATACTATCAATAATTGTGTTTATGACCAACATGTTTCTGCAAGATAGTAATTTATTACACAATAATATAATTAGTTTGGTATGTATCAGAAGTTATTTGGACCCTTTTGTTGCTTGTACTGTGGTAGAAAATGACAAAGGGAACTCTTATAACATGATCACATGTACTAAAACAGGCGATCAAATTAAATCTCAATTTTTTGTTATGACTGCTGAAAAGATCAAACTGAATTCTCAGTTTCATATCAGTTACTGGTTTTATCATTTGTGATAGTGATGCATCTATCTGTTCGTTTGAAGGTCTTAAATAAATGTGATTATATTCATTTTCTTTTAGTACTTGATATAGTGATTATTTTTTTCTCTTGTTTATAGGAGAAATTTTCTGGATGCGGGGTTAATCATTGATGCTAACTAGTAGAACGACCTCGGAATTTTAAATCAAGCTTGTAGCTTATGTTGAGCTACATGTGCACATTGGTTTCTAAATTTTGACATGAACTTAGTGTAGAGTGGCTGGTCAACAACGGAAGCTTGGTGGAGGGGGTTGGCGCACATCAAAAATAAAATCTTTAAATAGATCTACAAGAAATATGCATGATTCTAATAACAATTAGCAATATCAACATGTATATAATTAAATCAAGCAAATGACTATAAAATAATAGAAAGATACAAATTGACCTGGGCGATCCAGCCCTTGCATGTCCTCCACAAATTAGATTTTACACGCCATACAATAGATCTAATCAAATAGAGGTTAATGGATTATCTTATGTGTAGATCCCTCAACACCTTGCTTGGATTGATGAATTTCAGCAATGAACCAGCCCGATCAAGCTCCAAAACGACCCAGTGAAAGAGAGGAGTGTCCTCTTTCCTTTCAGCCCGCCTAGAGTACCTGGAGAGGGTAGAGAAGGGGCGGCCAGCAACTTCCCTCAATGGAGGAGCAGGCCACACCAAGGGAGAGCAAGGGGAGAGCTTGAATTGGGAGAGAGGAGGAGAGCACAACACAATTCCGAAAATTAGATCCTTAGATCCAAAAAGTGGGGGGGCGTTCCATACATATGGCATAAGAGAGAATATTCTCTCTTATGCTCTCCCTTAATCACTTCCCTACCTTCCTAATTTAGGCGGGTCTTTATTAGGCAATTACTTATGGGCTTGAGTAAGTGGGCTGATTGAAATGGGCCAAGCTGATTACATCATTCCGGTTTCACTAGAGGGTCTAACACAACGGGAGCGGGCTATGTACCCATAGAGCCCGCGAAGGCCTGGACCCCCTGCACACGGCCAAACTCGTGATAGGGTCGACCCCTCACTAAACACGGGTCCCACCCTCAACACGTAATTCGCGCGTCTGGGCCCCACAATGTGTAAATGCACACCTAGATGTATGTCTAGTGTACGTGTGTGACATCTGTGGGTCTCACTCAAATTATGTGTAACGAAGGTATATGTGGGGTCGGCGCGACCGCCCCCACCACCCTTGGACCCCGTGACCCATACCGGTTCACCCGGACCGCAACACGTTGGACCAAACCAGGCCCGAGCCCATACCATGGTCCAATACTTAGCAGGATTTGTTCGTTTTGTTTTCTTAGATAAATCATGTTATGTTATGAATAATGTGGAAGATATAAATACGATGGCAATGAGAGTTTAGAAAATGGGAAATAGTGTGCTCTGAGTACATTCCATTATTTTGGTTATATGCAAACTTGAATACTTTATTCGTTTTCCTTTGATTGAGTTGAAGTATCTTGTATGAGCATCTAAAGTGACCTGGTAGTGATTACTTCATGACCAGATTAAGTAGTGTAGGGAATACTATCTTCAGTAAGTAGGCCAGTCATGCATATATTATCTTTGACTGAAATGCACATGGGAAAGACAATTCCATCTCTTCATTTTTCTTTGTTTGTGTGCATCCACAGTTTTTTTTTTTTTTGAGTTATTTGATCACAAAATTGGCTTATATGCAGTTACGATAATGATATTCTGACAAAGGAACGCTGTATTTCAGAATGGGAGGCAGCAATTCACTCTCAGAATTTTCTGGACTCGCAATTCTGCTCTTGGATCAAAAACCTCACCATTGAGATCAGTTGTTAATAGAAACTCAGGTTTCTTTACATATCCAATGAATAACAATAACTTATAGTTTGGTGAAACTCCGTAGGTGAATCTTACTTTCCTTATGATTTTTATCTTCTACTAATATAGAAGTTGTGTATCTACTTTCAGAAAATTTTACAAATGCTTATCTTATTATTGGATGAGATATGCATTTCATTGTTTGCAGGGCTTTCCTGTTGTTTGTATTTAAATGTCTGTTCCTGTCTCTGTATCTTTCTACTGTGTCTTTTTTCTTCTTGCTCGTTTAAGTGAACATGGGCAGAGAGCTTATCCAGTTAACATCAATCTTCTTATAGGTCCTTTTGAAGAAGATGATAAGGACCCTAGCATTTGGTTTATTGATCACAACTACCATGAAGCTATGTTTACCATGGTCAAGAGAATTAATGGTAATTTGTTTGTGCTTTTGTAGAATTAAAATGAAAATTGTTGTTCTATCTTCTTATGTTGATATGTTGTTGTGAATATCTTAAGGGGCTATCACTGGGGCCCACGTGTTAGGATAATTAGGGTTTTGATTATGTTATTATGTAATAAGGGCATTTAGGTCAATAGGTTAATCAGGGTATTAATAGTTTTCTTATAATTATGTTAATAGGCCTTAGGTACTTGTTAGTGAGCCTACTTAGTTAGTCTATTTAAATGTAAAGGTTATGCCCTAATTGGTATTATGAATAAATTATTATCTCTCTAATCATCTTGTCTTCTTCGCTACCTCTCTCTCTTTCCTATCCGGCTGCCATGCCACTCCCTCTCCCCTTTCCCGGCCGTCCTGTGCCGCTCCCTTCCCATTACCGGGCTACCCAGCCATTGTGGACACCAGTTCACAACATTGGTATCGGAGTCGTTGATCCTTGGAAGCCGCCATTGTCAATTGATTGGATCGCCCTGCCCAAACCGCCCGATATGCCACTACCCTTGTCAGACCATCTGGCCAGGTGTTTTGTGTGCTCTCAACGTCGGCTATTCTCATCTCTCTTCTCGAACAGCCTGATGACCACCCCCCAGCGCTGCCTGCTGCCACTGGCCCAAGCACCGGTCATCCTCACCGATCACTTGTTCTTGCTCTCCGTCGAAGCCCACATCGCCCTCCCAACCTTAGGCCGCTTCTATGCCTCCACCTTCTGGTCGGGCATGTTAGAGGGAGGGAGAAGTTTCTGTGCAGCCAAGAAGGAAGAGCATTCGTCCATGTCTGGTCGGAGGAGAGAGATGTCGGGACGAGGAAAGGGTTGCAAGGGCCTAGGCAAACGGGATGTCGAGCTTCACCGCAAGGTCCTCCGTGAAAACATCCATGGCACCACCTACGGAGTCAACTTCGGGAAGCCACCCGGATGGGTGTGCATTCTGCTGGATCTGATCGGGGCAGAGAGCAAGGTGGTGATCTTCCACAATGGATATGCGGTTTCGTCCCCCGAGCCAAAGTCATCTCCACTGCTCTTGTCGAGCCAACATAGGACAATTGACCAAGGCACTGCTCTGCCGGCCAATCTAAGGATGGCCAAGGTGCAGGGGCCTCCCAATGCCTCAGGAGATGTGTCTCTAGCAATGCCTCGGCTTTTGTCGCCTCCAACAAAGCACAGCCAACAACCTAGGACATATCCGGCGCCATTGATCCCACGGTTTGGAATCAGCCCTGCTGGCATCTGGTCGGGTTGGGGTCTCTCCCAGGCAAGCCTTGACCGTGGATCTCTCACTAGTGAGCAAAGATCAAACCATAGCTTCCGCCGCAGTAGCCAGAACTTCTACCAGCTCACAGGTTCTGCAGAGGGCATTGCATTTCCTTGTTCGGTAAAGGAGAAGGTGTTTCTGGGTGCCACGACGGACATCAAAGCTGGCTGCCATAGACAAAGCTGCCTCCTTTTCCCCACCCTCTGCATGCCGGAGCGGCTTGCGCCTCAAATGCCGGAGTGGCCTGCGCCCAAGACACCGGAGTGGCCTACGCCCCAGTCATCGTACAATGTTCCTCCATCGCCACACTGGTCTCAGCGCCCCATTGCCTGAACCCCGGCCTCATCCTCCTCCGCCCATTCACCACGGATGTAGCCGCCGTTGCAATACCGGATGAGCCGTCACCGTCGCAATCTTTGGGCTAGTGGTTTTTCCTTGCTGGAAATGATGCCTCCTTGATCACACGGGATTTTCTGGATTTGTTTTCCTGGGTTGGAGATGCTGCTCAACTACCAAATCGGAAATCTTTAAAGGACCGAAACCTCTGGATTAAGTTACCTTGTCCAGTTTATCTACGCCAGCTACCCAAATTTCACACTACTGGGCAAAACCGTCTGAGTCACCCCATTCCACATGACCCTGAAATGGCTCCAAATCAGAGAACACGGGTCTTGTCAGGTTCGGGTTTAAGTCTGACCCCTTCATGTTGATCGAGGGCCCACCCTACACCATCATCTCTAGTCGATTGCTGCACTTATATGACCCTATAACTACTACTGTCTGATGCCCTCTGTGGGCAGCCTTGGGGCACCCTGTAGCCCCTATGGTGACACCGCTTGTTGAAGACCTGTGCAAACACTTCACATTGTCTTGCACCCAGCAAGTCAAGCTTGTACCTTTGCTTTGCCGCCCTCCTTCATCTTTCGTCTTTACCGACCACAGTTATACCTTGCCTTTGGGTTCAATTAATTGCACATCCATCATGTTTGTGCTGGCTTATGCATATCTACTTTTGACTAGTGACCCTTTATCTCCATCATTCTACGTGTCTCATCCACAATTTCTGACCGGCTGTTCACAGAGGAACTTTGGTGGGCCCGATGCTTGGAGTTTTAGGGCCACCTCAAGGACGAGGTGAGCAAGCGATGCGTGGTGGAGTGTTGTGAACGTCTTAAGGGGCTATCACTAGGGCCCACGTGCTAGGATAATTAGGGTTTTTATTATGTTATTATGTAATAAGGGCATTTAGGTCAATAGGTTAATTAGGGTATTAGTGGTTTTCTTTTAATTATGTTAATGGGCCTTAGGTGCTTGTTAGTGAGCCCACTTAGTTAGTCTATTTAAATGTAAGGACTATGCCATGATTGGTATTATGAATGAATTATTGTCTCTCTAATCCTCTTGTCTTCTTCCCTACATCTCTCTCCTATTCGGCGGTCATGCCGCTCCCTCTCCCCTTTCCCGGCCTTCCTGCACCGCTCCCTTCCCATTACCAGGCTACCCAGCCGTTGTGGACACTAGTTCACAACATATGTTGCTACTGCTTTTGTATTCTGCTTTATCTTTTCCAGCCAAGGAGCACGTTGTTGGATGGTACAACTATCATGCCCGAGTTTTCCATACATTTACCTTAAAATTTTACTAAAAATTTGTTTCAAAATACGGATGTAAATCAAAAGAATCTACAAAATTCAAAACATGTGAAAACCATTTTTATAAATAAAACCATCTTACAGCAAACCAACATTCTCAGGCATGACCTAAAACGAAAATATAAAAATGAAACCTGTAATGGCCATGGGATCTAAAAACAAATACCTCCCAAGCATCTCTGAGTACAAGTTCTTTAATAGTCTAAAAAATGAATCGTACATACATACACAAGTCTAGTAAATAATACATTTCTCTCACCTTAATCAATACATGAGATCGTGGCACTAAAATCCACACAACCTCCCTACGAGTCCATTGTACTTAAGTCAAGGAGGAACGGTGCACCATAGGGAAAAGAGTCCAATCCAAAAAGTTATCGATCGACTTTTAAAAGCCTCTTGACGAAGGGCTAAAAGTAGGGTAAGTGAGTATTTTCATACTCAATAGAAAAATATCTAGTAGGGGAAACAAATCAATGAACTTTGTAAGTTCATACATAGATGCATTCATGCAACCACACATAAAGCAAGTAAGATATAATAAAATATAAATAGGGTCTCACACATAAATCATAATACTAACTGAACTTACACATACTCTTACGACAAACTCTTACACTTACACCCTGAATCAAAGTCTTACCAACTTACTCGTACAATCGTACACTTACACTTACAACATACACATACTCGTACGACTTTATTCATACGAACTTACTTGTACGACCTTACTCGTACCATCTTACTCTTACTCATAAACTTACTCTTATCGTCTTCCTTAGAAGCTTACACTTACTCTGGATCTTACACATACAACTTATTCTTACTATCGTACACATACTACTGTCAACTAAAGCTCATTACAATTAATAAGCTCCAGTGTCGAAAAGGAAGGGAATGTCACTAGGACGTCACCTTAACCTTCGGGGAGCAACTAGACGTCATGGACTTTTCCGAAGGTAAGACACACCTATGCTCATGGGGCACATGATCAAATAGGTAAGAGCCGTTTCATGATACTACTTACCTGAGTGCGCAAATGCTCATTCTCTGGGGCCATACAGTGCGAACTAAGGGAGGAAAACATACGGTGCCACTCTTGGGCATGAATCTAACAATGCCACTCTTGGGCCAAACATATAGTGCCATATGTAGGAAGAAATACATATAGTGCCCATAAAGGGCGAAAACTTACACCGCTCTCAACAGAGCATCAAATGTTTGGGCTGAAATATAGCACCAAGACTAAATCCTGTAGGATAACACCATGGCTAAACCAGGAAGGACACTCAGTTTATTACTTATCAACTGGCTCAAACAAGGAAATTAATCCGTTGAAACCCTTAGTCTTAACTCACAATGTTATCGAATTAGGGCTACTTACCATTCAAGTTCGTATTAGGTAACTTATGCATGTATAATTATGTTCGGAACTACTTCCGTCTTACACTCTTTAACCAACCAAGATAGAACCACGCCGGTTCTGAAGCCTTAGTCCACAAGGGTAACATACTCCAACTTAACTCATCCAATCGTACTTAGAACTTACTCTTGCCTTTAAAGTTTTATAGATCTCTGCATAACCTTACTTATTAAACTCGAATTCCATGTCAAAATATGATTACCATTACATACTTATAGCCTTACATCATGCACTGTCTGCCTTAAAACCAAAACGTCTTACTCAAACTCCTCAAATGAAATCCTTTATATCTAAGTCCCGTCATCAAACCCTTACTAATTTCTTACTCATTATTCTTTCATTACAATTCAAATTACGTACATTATGCATGTAATAATTATGTTGTTATCTCTTACTAACTCACTGTCCCCCAAAGGCGCTTTAAAACTTTAGTCTTCAAAATTCCTAAATCCCCTAAGTCTCTTGCTCGTTGCTCCAACATACCATCTGACTCAATCCAAACCGATCCTCCAATCTCATAAAGTCCAACATTTGCCCGTCATTCATAAGTTTTCCCTCGCCTGGCATACAATGGTAATTTCCACATCATAATCCTTGAAATACCTCTTCCACAAACTTACAATCAAATGCCCGTACTCATACCCATCGACCACACACACCACCAGCCCACAACAAAGATCTATCACACACTCTGATCACATACATATAAATCATAACAACTTACTACTATACACTTAGTCTTCACTAATATACGCATAATTCACATACATAAAACATGCTCATTTAATCAGCATTTATCATGCAAAACATTAAGTTATAAACTCCTAGCATGCTACTACACAATCAAAGCATGTTATAGTAAAATTAAGAGTTCAAGGTCCCCTACCTCATAATCCACGTGAGTTTGATGGTGAGCACACGACAGTGGTAGCATTGAGGGCGAAATCAGTGGTCAAAAGCATTACACTGAGAGAGTTGTAGCCCTGAAGATTTTCAGAAACTCTGGAATTAATCTCAATAAGTTGGGTTAATTTCACTCGAAGCAAAAGATTAGGCGTACTAGGGCGGCTAGACACAAGGTCGTGCCACTATAACTGGCAAAAGCAACTATGGAATGGGGGTGACTAATTGGAGGTTGGCCAACTATTAAAAACACTTTGTTGGTCACAAAACCTTAAAATAGATCGTGGACCAAATCCAGCGGTAACAATTTCACATTGTCGAAGCCTCACAACATGACGGAGGGCTTGGTCACGTACTCATGGACATAGAAGAGATAGAGGAGGGCTTTAACAGCCATATTGCCTAGTGGTGGTGTCATTCCATCGTCATATGCCGGAAAGGTGGTGCCTTTAACCTAAACTGCACGCATGACACAAGAGTGTGCAGTAAAAGGGAACCATAAGGGGAAGGATATGTTGTCGGTCTGTCCCCCTGCGACTCAAGCCAATGGAAGTAGGATCCGATCAAACACGGGTGGGATCATCTATCGAACAATATATGCACGTGTTGTCATGTTCAAACCTTAAAAAGGGTGGTCTTTTTAGGGGGTTAGGGTGGTCGATCACGAAGAAGGTGAGGTTCACCAATGGTGGTCGCCCAAACAAAAGTTGAGGGCACTAAGGATCGGCATAGGTGGCCGACAAAGGCGGCGACATTTCTAATCGCTACCCACAACAAATCATTATACGGGCAGTCATGCATCAATCACAGCTTACGGTGGAAGATATGGCCACAACAGCAGTCGAGTCTTTGATGGCCCAGGGCTAATGGCTGACAATGTTATTCTCCTTAGAAGAATTGGGATTCGGGGACTCTTTCCCCAAAAGTTCTGGGCTGTGCATATCAGAAAGTGGGGGTGCAAAGGTGGAATCGGGCCAGAAATACTGGCCCATGCTGTCACTGGGCCGGGGCAGAGCCCACATCGGTGGACATGTGGACCAAGTCCATGCAATATCAAGCACCATGTTGACTTGGGTTGGAGCGGGGCCCATCAGCGACAGTCAGAGATGTACCCCAGAGTTTAGGGGTATCTGGCGTGTGCAAGAGATGTCCAGAGGAGTCCAGGAGCAGCGGCCCCTTGCCGATATTGGGTCAAGCTGACATCTGCAATTGTCTGTTGGCCAATGCCTGGCGGCAGAATAGCCGGTCAGAAACAAAGAGACCCGATTTAACCGGGGCGATAGTGTGCCGGGTTGGGGTGGCAGACACGCATCACTGGGACATGAACAACTAGATGGTGCCAGGGGCCAAACTTGGAATATGGCGGTGACCCACAATCGCACAATGCGGCAAGATGGACGAACACTGATCGACGTTCGTCTGGAATCTAGCAGTGGCGAATCGACGCGACTAGACTGAAATAGGGGAAGGTCCCTGTGTTTTGGACTGGGTGAAGCAATCGGGCGGAGGAGAGGAGAATGGGCATGAGTGGTGACTACTTGTCATCGCCAACCTGAGATGGAGCCGGTGACGGTGAGCCGGAGCTCCTCTGGCTACTCACAGCCACAGAAAACAAAAAGGGGGAGAAAGAGTGATTTGTCAAGATCGAAAAAGGGGCGGAAGGAGGGATGAAGGTCCTGGGGAGGTGGCGGTCCAGGCCTGGGGGTGGCGACCTTGCCATCACCGGGCCAAGAGAGCATTAGGGGCCCGTTGGTGGTGCAGCTAATTTTACCTCACACCGGTGGAGAAGGGGTGGGGAGGCCGGGATGATGGTGACCAGAGGTCACTCTCGCCGGGTCCGACTTGTGGCGTCGGTCTTTAAGCCATGCAACCGGCGGCAATGGCGGGTCGGAACAAAAAATTGAAAAGGGGGTCACTCACCCAAAATGGGAAAAGGGAGGAAGAGGGGCAGCGGCCGGCAGGGACAGGCCGGGGAGGCGGTGGCGGTGTCGCCTGGCCAAGGCCGGCTGGGCAGAAGCTGGCGGCCGGCAGCCCCTCCTACATCACACAATGAAGGGGCTTCCCCCTTCACTATTTCACTGACAGGTCAAGCGCGCTGAGGCACGCCCGATCCGATCTTTATTTAATTAAATTTTTTATGGTTTAAGTTTTTTGTCCTTCGTGTCTATCTATTCTCTCATATTATCGCGCTAAAAAATTTTGTGGTGTGTCGAGGCCCATGACCTGCGACTAAACACCACTCTCGACTCTTACGGTTACAAATATCGAGATCAATTAAAAATATGGATACGCTAAAGCGTCAAATTTTTTTATCGGTAATAGGAGCAGAAAATAGCATAACATTGCAGAAAATAGCAGAAAAATTACAAAACAATCGGGGATGTTACAATAGCACATGCCTCAAGTTGCATGGATTGTTCCATGCATGTTTTTGGTCTGCTTTCAGTTTTAGAGAGATACTTTGGTTGTTTCATTTTACATGTTCATTTAGATGGCATATATTTAAATCTCTAATGGCAAACCTTATTGCCACATTCAACTTTCACTTCTTGCATATATGTACCAAATCCTGTCTTGGTGATTATTGATGTCCAACCTAAAGAGCTGGGAATACCTACTAAGGCGTATTGTGTTGTCGAAGAAGTCAAAAAGGTAAAATATATTTCTAATGTTTTTAATTTTAATAAAATTATATATGCTATAAAAGAAGGGTTTTAAAATTTTCAACCGATAACATCACATATCATTTTTTTAATTTTAATAAAATTATATATGCTATAAAAGAAGGGTTTTAAAATTTTCAACCGATAACATCTCATATCATTTTTTTAAAGAAAAGAATTAACAGTGCTTCTTAGCAGCATTGCTAATAATATATTCCTTCTTTTAATTTAAAAAGCATTAGTTGCGCTTCTCCAAAGAGCTACTAATAATATATATTTTTAAAAATATTTTTATTTTTTTTAAAACACTATTAGCAGTGCTTCAATGAAGCGCCACTGATAATCTATATTTTTTATTTTTTACAAAACTATTTAGCAATGCTTTTAAAAGCGCACCTAAATGAAGCTAAAAAATCAACAAGAAGCGGCGCTTGTATAAAGTGTCGGAAAAAACATCGCTAATGATTTTCTGGGGCACTTTTTCCCAGGGCACTACTAAATGCGCCGCTAATTGTTATGGCGGCGCTTTATGGGATTTTAGCGGCGTTCATAAAACGCCACTAATAATCGATTTTTTTTGTAGTGAGTTCATCTATTTTGTTGATAGACCACATTGTTCGTCACTTTGAAACAACTACCATATTGAACATTTCAAAGTCTGACATAAAATAATTGGTACACTCTTCTATGTTATTTTTTTCAAGAAGCTAATAACTGTTAAGACATTCATACGATGCCTACTGTCTTATACAATGTTGACGTGGATATAATCCCTTGTTCCGGTCAAGGATTCTATCAAAATTTGGTATTTATCCGCCTGACAGGAAGTTCATTGGCAGGGACAAACTATTATTGAAAAGAAATTATAATCCGACTAAGAATTCTTCCAATAGCAAATTGATACGGTGCTTGAATAACAACTATTATTGGCCATCACTTTTCTTTCATTGCCTTAGCTTACCTATTTCCGACTATTAACTCTAGAACGTGGCTATTTCAACCCCGTTTTTTTCTTAGTATCCCCTGTTAACCCCATATTTAACATATGAAATTGCTCACGTAAACCCCATTCCCAAAAATAATATCAATTGTTCTTTAAACTCAAGTGTACCCCCAGAGAACCTCCTCCCCCTCCCACATTCTCCGTGGCCACATCCCAACCGATTCGATTTGCCCGGTCCTCACCCGCCACTTTTCTTCCCCGGCCAAAACTTGCCCGGCTTCCTCCCCGGTCACAACCACCACGTGAGTCCCGACCCTCTTCAGCCTCCTCTGCTACAACAGCAGCAGGTGCAAAAGAAGAAAAATGGGGTCTAGGATGAGGGCGAACTGACATTTGGGTCGCTGACGGACAGACTCCCTCTTTGTCACTGGTCAGCGCCCCCACCGGACGAACTCCATCTTCACCGATTTTTTTCGTCAGTGCCTCTAGCTCCAGCGACTCCAGATATCACCATCAACACCTCCACCGGAATCCTAGCCCCTATAAGCGCCTCCAGATCTCCCACTCCAGTGACTCTAGATCCAGCATTTGCTGTCACAAAAAAGGTCATTTTTTTTCTTTTTTCTCTGTTTTGTGAGTCATATTGTCACACCCCGGCACCGCCCGACCCGAGCCGAACCCAGTCCAGGGGCCGGTCAAGCGCACGGGGGCGACAAGGGAAATTGAGATATAGTTTAGCGGAAGACTTAACCCTAATTACGGGTGATTTAACATAATTACGAAGTATGCACACCACTTTGAGCAAGAGTAAATAAGTAGAAAAGAATGAGAGAGTTGCTTTAACTTAAGATAAACATAAGTCTCAAACCCACATTCTTAGTTTAACTATAGCCCACTCTTTGCTCTAAAATAGGTCTTAGACAACACAAGTGTATATCATAGCATAAATCAAAATGAGAACCATACACAAAGGTTCTAAACATAAAGCATAAATCAAGGAAAATAAGTCTCATAAGAGGACTCCACGATCACTCCCATGTCGTCTCCGATCTTTCCTCGAAGAGGAGATCCTGTCTATCTGCGTGTTGCACCATGCAGCCCCAAAGCAAAACACAATAAAGAAGGTTGAGTCTAAACAAACTCAGCAATGGTTTTCTAATATACTATCATCATCGGAAACACGACGGTATAGCAACATAACTAGTCAAAGCAAATATTGACAAAATGTATCATTTCCTGATCATGCATTCATAACACATAAACCTGCATATAGTGTCTCAACCACACTTTCTGATCATGCATTCATAACACATAAACCTGCATATAATGTCTCAATCACACTTTCTAATCATGCATTCATAACACATGAACCTGCATATAGTGTCTCAACCACACTTTCTGATCATGCATTCATAACACATAAACCTGCATATAGTGTCTCAATAACACTTTCTCAAATCACGTATATATAATATATCTCATCTATTCTTGCACGACAAACGTGTCAAATTACATGTTACACAAACATGTATAACATACATCATATACTTGCATCAACATAAATCAAGAATGCCTCCATCAAGGAGTAATCACAAGTTATGTCACGAAGACAGGAACATAAACGAGGCCACGAAGGCGTGTCATGGTCCAAATTCTATACAAGAATTTAAGACATTCGGGGTTGTCAATCCCTAAAGGCTGCTCACCCGAGACTATCCTGGCCAGGGATGTCACATTCTCACGAAGAGAACCTAGAGTATAGGTATTCGCTTTAGGACATCTCCTGCGATGGGGAAGAGCCCAAGTTTCCACATAGGAAACCCTAGAACACATAGTAGCCGGTGCACAGAGCATACCATTATTGGATTCTCAAGGTCTAATGGACAATAATAATCTCAAATCGCAAGACAAGTACACAACTCGTCCCCATATCATTCCATTTAACTAGACTCAACCCAGGGAGTGCACATGTTTCACGAAAGAACTCAAATCAAAACATGTCCTTTCGGACCAATCAAGTTTTCGATTAAGCCACGATCGATTAATCTGGCACGCAATTTTACCACATTGCATCCAATCGGTCAAACTCGATTAATCTCGACAAAGCATCAATTGAAATTCATTTTCATGATGCATGCAACATGGTACATACGTGGGCAAGGTATACATGAATCCTAATTCATGCTAAGTGCTCTCATTAGCTCCCCATGTATCATTCATAGTCATAATATCCATCCTCATCATCATCATTAAACCCCACATGTGTGTGTGTACATAATATAAACATTTCCCTCAATGCATATTAACATGCATGAACTTCACTCACCATCACCATACACATGTATATTAACATCTAAACATGAATTCCAGCGGAAATCATAAGTAAAGAATCATTAAAATCATAACTCAAATCAAAGCTTAACCACAAGCTAAATACATATAAGATCATTCACACCATCCTTGAGTCATGACATTCACTAACATTCACACATCAATTAGCCACATCCCAACATGACATATCAGCCCACTAGTATGTTGTGGTACTACTGAAAATATACATAACCATATAGAATCAACCATTCGTAACTTCAAAATGGTAATTCCAACATCATATAACAAATCTCAAGCCATTCTACATAACACTAATATATACCACAACTCCATAATCTCAATGGTAGACCCTTCCAGTAGCATACTATAGCTCAAAATACTCCAAATACACATTAAAATAATATATCAAAGTAGGATTACTGAAATAGACATCATGCAAATTATACAAAATCTACTAAATAGCCGTTCGAACGCCTAGCAGGGCCATTCGATCGGCTAAACGTAAAAATTTTGAAAATACAGTGTTGTCGTTCAAAAGCCTGGTCAGGCCGTTTGATCGGCTAAGCTGGAAATCGGTCAAAATTATAGTGTTGCCCTTCGAACGCCCAGGAGGGCCATTCAAACGCCAACAAGGCAGATTGACCTTCTTCTCCAATTCAAATCTTCAAACCGAAACTCCATGGATAAAACTTAAAATCATCATCTAACAACCTAAATGCCAATAAAATCTCACCATAACTTCTATAAAGCTAATCTATATCATAACAAGATAAAACTCTATGAAATTGGGATTAAAGATTATCATTTACTAATCATGCCATTAAAGCACTAAATCAAGTAAATCCACTCGAAATAAACTATAAAATCAAGGGCTTTACCATAGGAAAACTGAAATTTTGAAAGTCCATTACCTTATCCCTTGATTAGGCTTGAATTTGATGGTCACCCTTCTTAAAAACCATGCAAATACATAGAGTTTACATTAAACTCCATTAAAACCGATTTAACATAGAAAACCCTAATGAAAAACTTAGATCTAGGGCTTGTTGAACATAAAATCGGATTTTGAAATCTAGGGTTTGAAGAAGAGATGCAAATCAGTAGTTTAGAAGTTTAAAAATGAATCAAAACGAAGGGAAAATGGTAGATCTAGAAGGGATTAAGAGAAAATTTAGAACTTAGGACTTAATTAGAAGAGGCTTACCTTAAACACATTCTAATCGGGGCCTAATTGTGAAATTAGGCCTAACCTCCCTTTCCCAGCCTATTCCCAAAATGGAAATAGCTCAGGTCATTCTATTTATAGTAGGGTTTGAGGTGTGTATAAGTAAGTAGTGGGGTATAAATAGAATATTATGCTAAAAATGGAAAATTTAGCTATTTGAGCACTAAATAAATCTGAGAAAATTATGAAAATTTTTACAAAGCCTTAAGTTGATGTCTGGGTTAATTTGGTCCAAAAATCTAAATTTCGACGATGCGGCCCACAGGGGGTCCCGTCAAACCCTAATTTTCGAAAAATTAGTTAAAATTCAGATTGGACTCAAAATTACTTAAAATTAGTAATTTTAAAGTTGATTTTGATTAAAACCATTAGAAATACCATTTATTTACGAAACCACCGAATTAATAAGAAAACGAGTTAACCATGCAATAACCAACGATTAAAATGAAACGAAAACTGGTTTAGAATTGAGAGTCCTTGCACATATGCTTAGGTATTTTTTTTTATGCTGACCTGCTTAGTGATTTCGTGTTTGTCATCCGTCTTTAGGTTTTTTGGCCTATTTTGTGATTCATATGCGTAGGATTTTCCCTCTATTTTGTGATTCATATGTATAGGTTTTTTCCTTGTATTGTGATTCATAAAAATAAATCATAAAACGAGCCCGAATCAAAAGTGCTCAACACTTACACTGATGACCTCTTGTTATTTGAAGTATTTAGATGTCGTTTGCGCTTATACTATTGTTGGACTATGAGACCCAGTAAAGAGAATAGGAACTGGCCGCTAAATAAAATGATATGAGCGACTATCTAGCATTTAATTTTTGCGACAGAGTATTGACTGTATAAGATTATTTTTTACCTATTGGTATGTTTGTAGTTTTTTGAATGGATAGTGTGGACATCTCTTGCACCCACCATGAACACCTCTGTAGGGATTTAAAATTAGGAAATGTGAACTATTTTTTCAGGAAAGCTCCTAATTTCTTATAATGATGAGCTTCATCATCTTTTTTTTTTAAAAAGTTTAATTGTTGAACTGAGGGATAATTGACTTTATGTCTCTTGGTAAATTTATCTATATCTTCAGTACATATCACTTGCGTATTGCCAAATTGCTACAAGGTTTCTTAATGCTGAGAAGCGAACAATTGATCTTGTTGGTAATGAGAAAATGAAAGCAAGTATTAGTGCTAGGCACATTGCTCTGCCTTGCTTCCATTCAACCCGATCCTAGATAATTCTTGATATTATTCATTGTTACAGCAGGTTAGTTGCTTGTTACCAATCATATGAAAGTACATCTTTACCCATTCATTCACTTATTTTCTTTTTGTTTTGGGTTTTTGTTTTTCAAATGGAGGAAGAACCATAATATTTACTAAGACAAAAAATTCTGCTGCTGAACTGGCGGACTTGTTGCGTGGTGCAAGGGCATTGCATGGAGACATACAACAATCCCAACGGGAAGTAAGCACATGAGACACATTTCTACATTATGGTCATTTTTCTGTTTATAGCAACACATAAAAAATATTGTTTGTGAAAAATTCAGGTCACTCTTGCTGGATTCAGATCGGGCAAATTTTTGGTTCTAGTGTCCACGAATGTTGCTGCACGAGGCCTTGATATCAACTATGTACAGTTGATTATCCAGGTACTTATTTATTTTTATTGGATGGGAAAATTTTGAGACATGCTGATTTTTTTTATTACTGCTTGTAATTTGCTGATTGATGTCTTAGTGTGAGCCCCCAAAAGATGTTGAAGCATACATTCATCGGTCCGGGCGAATAGGAGAGCTGGTAAGTTCAAAGTGAAGGGTTTTAAATCAATTTTGCTTATCATTTCAGTTTATTTGGGTAATCAATTATGTTATGGCTGTTACAGGCAATACAGGTGTTGTTGTACTGCTTTATGACCCCCAAAAGTCATATTATATTACTAAAATAGAAAGAGAATCTGGAGTAAAATTTGAGCACATGTCAGCTCCTCAGCCTACTGATGTTGCACAAGTAGATGGTTCAGAAGCAACTGAAACAATTGCAAACGTCTCTGATAGGTACACTCCATGTTGTTCTCCTATTTGATATTTTTATTTAAAAATCAACAAGGAACTAATTTTTTTTATAATTCCGATGATAAAATTCTTTCATTAGGTATTTATTATTCTATGCCTTTCACCTTATCATGAGAGGTTGCTCATGGAACTGATGAAATTGAATGCAAAAATAGATTATTTTTTTTCATTTATGCATATATTTGCACTAATTAAAGAACTATGAACTAATATTAAGGCTAACATTTGCTTTTATTCTCCGTACACTAGATGACAAGACCACACCCAACAACATCATACAGAAGACGATGAGCTGAATCAAAAGATGCAAATGTTGGTGAAGATATACTTGGAGATGATGAATTAGAAGGAAATGTAAATGCATAAGAACAAAGACTAGAAATTGATGAAGAAATTAATGTCGTTGAGAGAGAACAAGAAGAAGGTCATTGATTAGTACGAAATATATATCTATTTTATATACCTTGTTACCTTATTTGCTAGTATAGATTAGGTTAATTTAGAGTTAGTTATGGTTTATTTAGATTAAGATAGATATTAGTATTTTAGTTTAATTATTAATACTTTTGTAGTTATTAGTTGTTTAGATATGCACTTGTATTAAGTTGGAATTTTAATTATATTCTACATGTCTAAAATGAGATATTTTATGCTTTGTAGGTAATATGCGCTTATCAAACTCTTGGACGATATTTGGAATAATTTGAAATAATCTCAAGATGCTTTAAAGTGATTTGGACAACTTTTCGGAGTTATAAACAAGTTAGAAATTAATATGGACATGAAAGAAATAGCTTAATGAACAGAATATAGATTGTCCAGAAAAATTGTCCAAATTGCAGAAACAGTGTAGCCGTTCGAACTGCCATGCAGGGCGTTAGAACGGGATAACGTGATTTTGATGAAAAATGCAGTATAAGCGTTCGAACGGGCATGCTGGGCGTTCGAACGGCATAACGCGCAGTTTCCTTATTTCAATCAATTTCGAGTTTTTTTCATATTGGAATATTTCCTACGGATCTTATGCCTATATAAAGACATATTTGGCACGAAATTAGGGGTTAACAAGTAGATTTTCTGAAGAGAAGAAAGAAGAAGAAGATAGAGAAAAATCAAAGGCTTTCAATGGAGATTCATGCTTTCTTTTACCATGGAAGGCTAGGCTTTTATTTTACTTAGGAGTTGATGAAGCTATAGATAAGTTTTAATTTCTTTTCTTTTTAATTTAGATCTCAGTTGTAAATTATGACAATTGTATGATAAGGATTTCCTTTTTAATGAAAGAGCTTTTCATATTTATTTAAATCTATGTTGATTTATTGTCTTGTAGATGATAGATTAATGTGGTTTTGATATTTGCATCAATTCTAATTTCTGTGATTTAGATGAGATGGTTATAAAATAGTTTTAATGTTCAGATAATTAAGGACTTCGATAAGTTATACTAAGATTAGACGGGTCATGCTTATAGCTATTTAGTATAGATGATTCGTGCTATTGTCGAAGATAGTTCATGCCATGGAAATTAATTAATTATTCTTTCTAAAGTAATTCTAGCTTGTAGCTGAGAATATTTGTTCATATTCACACTAGATTTAGATTAAAAGTTAAGAAATTGTTATAGTTCTATAGTGGATTCGATTTCCTAAGTAAATTCTATCATATTAATCTCAACCTTTTAAATTAGTTTAATTTTTCTTTTGCTTAATTAAAGTTTATATTCTTTTTAGTTTAATTATAAACGATCAAGTTTTTGGCACCGTTGTCGGGGACGGTGTTGATTTGTTACTAAATTAGCTTTAAGATAATTTTAGATACTTTAGTTTCAGTCTACTTATTTTTTTTAGATTAATTTTTAGTTTATTACCTTCTTTTAATTTGATCTTATAGGTTGAGTTAAAGGTGCTCTCTACACTTGTGGCCACAAGTGGACATTGACAAGCTTCTCTTTGGTTTGCAAATTCTTTTTCCTTTTTTATTATTTTTCTTTAGTTATTTTTACTTCATCTTTCCCTTTTTACACTTAAAATTGTGTGGTGTGTTTGTGGTGTATGCGTGGTCGTCGCTCATTACTCCTCCGATTAGTACCGTTTGACCCTTAGCCTGAGCGGATATCTAGGAGATCTGAGTTGCCCTCGACCTACATCCCCACACCCCCAAACTTTTACACCAATTCCTCCATCCACACTACTTTTACCCTCATCATAGCTAAACATCAGTTAGATGCACCACTCAAAGCTCTAAAGGAGTATTACACTCTAAATGAGTACACTTTCCCTTCATGCATTAGGTTGCTAGCGGTTGTTGCTCAAAATTATGAAATTAAGCCCAATGTCATTCAAATGCTTCCATATTTTTATGGACTTAATAATGAAAACCCGTATAGGCACCTTGATGACTTCTTAGAAATATGCACAACTTTTAAGCTCTCAAATTTAACAGATGAAGCTGTTAAACTTCGCCTTTTTCCTTTCACATTGAAAGATAAGGCTAAGGAATGACTTCACTCTTTAGAGCCAGATACCATCACAACTTAGGCCCAAATGCAACAAGAATTCCTTAAAAAGTACTTCCCCATAGGTAAGACCAACCAAATGAGAAAGGTCATAACCACTTTTGCCCAACTTCCGACTAAACAGTTGCATGAGAGTTGGGATAGACTTAAGGACCTACTTATGAGGTGTCCTTATCATGTTGTCCCTAAGTGGCAATTAGTGCAACATTTTTCTGAAGGTCTTACTGAACAAAACCGTCATCTTGTTGATGCAAGTTGTGGGGGTACCTTTTTGCTAAAAAATGAAAATGAGGCATGAAAACTTTTTAAGGACTTGAGTGAAAATTCTTTTCAACATGCTGCGTTGAATAGAAATGAGAGTCCAAGCTTTGAAGAAAAGGTCTTGTGTGCCCTCTAAGGCATTTAATCTCAATACCAACTCCTTCACTCTCACACACAATCTATAACAAAGTTAGAAGCCCAAATTGGACAACTAGCCAATGCTATAAATAAGAGAGAGACGGGAACATTGCCGAGTCAGCCCCAACAAAACCCTAAAGGTCAATTTCAGGTAGAGGGAGTTCCTCCCTCTAATGAACAAGTCAATTCCATAATGACCCTTAGGAGTGGGAAGATTGTTAATAAGAGTGTTAGGGGAACACCAATAACAGATGATAGAAGTGAGGAGTTAGAGAGGGCAGCCCCTTATGAGCCTCAAGTAGAAGTTAATGCACCACATGAGAAGGAGTGTGTATCTCCTTCCCCTTCCTCAGAGCTACAGCCTAAGACCACTTTAGAGGGATCTTATATCCCTATGGCACCTTTTCCTCAGTGTCTTGACATGGCTCCACCATTTAGAAATAGCACAGCTAGGACTGATGAGATTCTTGAGACTTTCAAACAAGTCAAAATTAATCTCCCTCTCTTAGAAGCCATTAAGCAAGTCTCTGCTTATGTAAAGTTTCTCAAAGACCTATGCACTCAAAAGCGTAAATCAAAGACCCATGTGTCTAAGAAGGTCTTCCTCACCGAGCAAGTTAGCTCTCTTTTGAAGTTTGACACCCCACTTAAGTATAAGGACCTTAGAGTGCCCACTATTTCTTGTGTCATAAGCAATTACTCCATTCATAGAGCCCTCCTTGACCTTGGTGTGAGTGTCAATCTACTCCCTTACTCAGTGTATGAATAATTAGGGTTAGGTGAATTGCAGCCTACATCAGTTATCTTGCAGCTAGCCGACCGTTCTGTGCGTAAACCTCGAGGAGTCATTGAGGATGTCTTAGTGAAAGTTGATCGGTTCTTTTTCCCTGTTGATTTTATTGTTTTAGATATGGAAACCGGTGCCAACTCCACACATCAGATTCTTATCATTCTAGGTCGCCCTTTCCTTGCCACAGCTAATGCATGCATAAATTATAGAACGGGGGTAATGACGATGTCCTTTGGGAACATGAAAGTGCAACTAAATGCTTTTGATGTGTCTAATAATTTACCTGCAATTTCTAATGCTGAATGTTTTTTGGTAGACAATTTTAGATTCGATGCTTATGATAGAGGTTCATCTTTTGTAGCATCACCCCATAATCAAGTTATGCCTTCTAATTGTTTCGAACCATCATTTTGGAGACTTAAGAGAAGAGCCAATGCCAATATCTACCACCCACCTTGATATATTTGAGAATGTTGGCATTGTCTGGCTGAAGAAAATAAACTTAGCGATTCTTGGGAAGCAACCCATGTTTTTTATATATTTCTTTTCCTTCCTTTTATTTATTTTTTTTTCTTCATTTAGGTTTTATTTATTTATTTTTCTTAGCTTTTATTTTCTTTTCTCATTATAGTTTTTGTTTTGTTATCTCTTTTCTGGAAGCTTGGTATTTTAGGTTTGGGAAATTGCTCTTTATATATATGTTTCTCATGTTTTCTCTCAATCATATATACTTCATTTTCAGATTAGTGGATTAGTTCTGTACTCAGGTGATATTTTTTTTTCCTTTCTTACTTATTCTTGTCATTGTAGTACATATTTTCTTTTACATTGAGGGCAATGTTCAGTTTAGGTTTGGGGGTGTAGAAAGATATTTTTCTTTCTTATTTTTCTTTTAGGACGTTTTAGAGTATTTTTTTCGATTTTCTTTTGTTTTTAGTTTTTTCTTTTATGTGGTTTTATTGTTTATTTTCTTTTAAAAGCATATGTCTTGTTTTTAAAGAGATCAATTTCATGAAGAAAGTTCAAGTAATTAATTAAGTGATGAAAATGATTGAGTGAGTAATTTCTATTTTATTTTCTTTATCTTGGATAATTGTGCTTATATTTTTAAATCACATTTCACACACTTAAAACTTGTAGGAATATAATTTTATAATTTATTACTTGTAATCTTAGTGGGATATCTTTAACTATGCATATTTTTGAAAACTTAATAATTGAGTAATTTTTAGTGTTTTATGATAGATCTTTATGCTTAGCTATTATTTGAAAAAAAAGGGATAAGTGTGTGATGAAAAAAAAAATGAAAAAAAAAAGTTTATGAAAAAATAATTGAAAAAAAAAAGATAGATTGATTGAAAAAAAAAATGATGATAAAAAAGAAAGAGTAAAGGTTTGTTTCTCTTTTTACTAAGTAACCGGACCTTGTGCCTAGGCAAGTATAAGGGATCGCGTTAAAAGGTGAAAAGTTGAGATAAATTCTTTTATGACTTACTTGGTTCTGTAGCCTTTATAGTTCGAGTTATTAAGCCTGAGGGGTGTTTCAACACCTAGTGCCTTGAGCCAACTGGATTGGGGATACTGGCCTAACGCTTGTTACATGGACTATTTAGAAAGCTTAATAGAACTAAGTATTGCACAAGTCATATTTTAAGGTATATTATGATCTTATTCCCTGAATTTAATTTAAATTTGATGGCTATGACATGAGGGTTTATTATGAGATGTTAAAGATGAAAGATTGTCATTGTTATATTTTTAAGTTAGTGAATTTTAATTAGCTTAGTTAATGGGTCACATAAGATATGCTTGTTAATAGAAAGTGAAATTGTATGACTACAAAGTTTCTACACTTTATGTTTTCGAAATGTATATATGTAGTTGCACAATTAGTTTTAAGATGAGGTTATAGAATGGATGATTCCTTACTTGAAAGTGATCAGATCGATATTATTTACTTGTTTCAAGTATTTGTGGTTGATTCTTTTTAAAAATAGTTGTGTGTTTTTAAGAGAAGATTTTTTTTAGAATTTTTGTTTTCTTGTTTTGTTTTATTTATTTTCTTAAATTTAGATGTTTGTGGGTATCATTGCTGCAAACCCTCATGAGACACAACTCGTCCAACTAGGGACACCTAGGGGTTTAAAGGCTTGTTGCATACACTAAATACAATCGTGATTCCCTACGAAAGTGGCATTCATTTATTTTTTAATATTAGTTATTTTTTTTTACTTTATTTTGCTCGAGGACTAGTAAAATATAGGTTTGGGGGTATTTGATAAGTACGAAATATATATCTATTTTATATGTCTTGTTACCTTATTTGCTAGTATAGATTAGGTTAATTTAGAGTTAGTTATGGTTTATTTAGATTAAGATAGATATTAGTATTTTAGTTTAATTATTAATACTTTTGTAGTTATTAATAGTTTAGATATGCATTTGAATTAAGTTGGAATTTTAATTATATTCTACATGTCTAAAATGAGATATTTTATGCTTTGTAGGTAATATGCGCTTATCGAACTCTTGGACGATATTTGGAATAATTGAAAATAATCTCAAGATGCTTTAAAGTGATTTAGACAACTTTTCGGAGTTATAAACAAGTTAGAAATTAATATGGACATAAAAGAAAGAGCTTAATGAACAGAATATGGACTGTCCAGAAAAACTGTCCAGATTGCAGAAACAGTGTAGCCGTTCCAACGGCCATGCAGGGCATTAGAACGGGATAACGTAATTTTGATGAAAAATGCAGTATAAGCGTTTTTACGGGCATGCTGGGTGTTCGAACAGCATAACGCGCAGTTTCCTTATTTCAATCAATTTCGAGTTTTTTTCATATTGGACTCTTTCCTATGGATCTTATGCCTATATAAAGACATATTTGACACGAAATTAGAGGTTAACAAGTAGATTTTCTGAAGAGAATAAGGAAGAAGAAGATGGAGAAAAACTTAAGACTTTCAATGGAGATTTAAGTGCTTTCTTCTACCATGGAAGGCTAGGCTTTTATTTTACTTAGGAGTTGATGAAGCTATAGATAAGTTTCAATTTCTTTTCTTTTTAATTTAGATCTCAGTTGTAAATTATGACAATTGTATGATAAGGATTTCCTTTTTAATGGAAGAGCTTTTCATGTTTATTCAAATCTATGTTGATTTATTGTCTTGTAGATGATAGATTGATGTGGTTTTGATATTTGCATCAATTCTAATTTCTGTGATTTAGATGAGATGGTTATACAATAGTTTTAATGTTCAGATAATTAAGGACTTGGATGAGTTATACTAAGATTAGACGGGTCATCCCTATAGCTATTTAGTGTAGATGATTCGTGCTATTGTCAAAAATAGTTCATGCCATGGAAATTAATTAATGATTCTTTCTGAAGTAAGTCTAGCTTGTAGTCAAAAATACTTTTTCATATTCACACTAGATTTAGATTAAAAGTTAAGGAATTGTTATGGTTCTATAGTGGATTCGATTTCCTAAGTAAATTCCATCATATTAATCTCTACCTTTTAAATTAGTTTAGTTTTTCTTTTGCTTAATTAAAGTTTATGTTCTTTTTAGTTTTTAATCAGTAAATTCCTTTTTATATTTAGTAATAATTAATCCGTCCCTGAGGTTCGACAACCCTTAAATACTCATCGTAGTACAATTACCTTGTACACTTGTAAAGGGTTTAATTATAAACGATCAGTCATGCAGGGGAGAAGGAGGAAGAAAGGCAAACAATGGAGGACAAAACTTATCATTTCTCTATAGGTCCTATAGAAATGACAGTTTTAACTAGTTACAAGACTCATGTTTCAGTCACTTAGACATTTTAGAGTTTGTTGAGACATTTTAGTGTTTGTATATTTTGAAGAGTTTGTATATTTTCTGCTACCAAGAATATTATTGTCAAAACGCAGAAACCATGTTGGAGTTTTGGACACGAAAATTATGTTGGAGTCTTAGACATGAAAATTATTGTCAAAACGCATAATAGCTTGTGCTTTAATGGTGCTTTAATGTGTGGATATGTATTTGATTTTATGTGATCAAGATTTATGTAGGGGGCTTAGTAGGCAGTACTTTAAGGGGCCTCTTTTGTGTTGTTTTATGTTAATTTGGATATGCATTGTTTTACAACAAAATGAATGTTTACAAGTGTCATAGGATGCCCCCCACCAAGAAACAGACAGTAACTTTAAGAAGTTGTTGTCTTGGATTTGGCGAGGGGTGCCCCCTGCCCAATTGTGTATGAAGTGGCAAGGGTCTTCGACTACGTCTAGGTCTTCGAAAATGGTGGGGGGTGCCCACCGCTGCGAAACGGACAATAACTTCTTAAAGTTACTGTCTTGGATTTGGCGGGGGGTGCCCCCCGCCACAAAACGGATAGTAACTTTAAGAAGTTACTGTCTTGGCTTTGGTAGGGGGTGCCCCCTGCCCAATTGTGCATGAAGAGGCGGGGTGTCTTCGACCTCGTCTGGTTCTTCGAAGATAGGCAGGGGCTACCCCCCGCTAAAAAATTAATAGAAGCTTTTTTTGCCTCCGATAACGTTTTGGCGGAAAATGTCTCTAGAAGTGTAAAGACGCCATTGATGAACAAATAATACTATAAAGTTCAACTTTTTTGTCGCCGGAGCTTTTTTAGCCACCACCGGAGCTTTTTAATCATCACCGGATCTATAGTGTATGTTGAAGCTACAGTACTTGCCATAAACTACAGTGCTCGCCAGAAACTATAGTGCTCACCGGCTGCTACAGTACTCAGCCTGGAGGAGGAGAAAGTTTGAAAAAAAAATTTCACGTTCTTTAGGTTAACTAGTGAGGGAAAAAAGAAAAAGGTAATGGGGGACTAAAGAGCAAGTTAGTGGGGGGAAAGTAGGGTATAAAAGTTAAAAAAAAAATCCAACCTTTTGCTTTTGTTTGGGGGATATAGGGAAAAAATAGGGGTTCAAATAGCCACATTCTTAACTCTAAGGGATAGGGATATCCCTTCACTCAATTTCTCTCCATCAGATCCCTTATACCACTAATAATTGGATTGGGAAAAGTGACTCTCCTATTGTCCCACCTTCCATATCTAATCAAATGTGGTATAAAGCTTATAGTGTAGAGAATTTTTTAAGTCTAATTACCATAAGCCAAATATGACAATGTAGATTGCTCAATTTCTCTCATTAGACAGTGAAGTATGAGCAAACAAAGGCTCTCACAACCTCAAGTAAAAGCTAGCCTCTTGTCAAATTTTGTTGAAGACCCCGGCTAGATCGGAAATACATAATGTTGTGTAAATTAACCAATTAGAAATTATTAGGCATGAATCCGTGTATGAAAAAATAGTGTTCAACGCCAATGCTTGTTGAACACGTGTAGGTTGTGTTTAATATAGGCCCACAAAATATTGCACGTGTTCAGCTACTATAGATGTTGCACAAGATTTTTCCGGTATGCTTAGCGTGATCCAACGGAAGATGGCTAGGGTTAAGAGGGTGGCTCACATAGTTGTGGTTAAGAGGGTGGCTCACATAGTTGCCGTCTTGAGGTTTTAATAGAAGTTCAGTTTATAGGCTTTACCACTAGGCATAGGTACAGAATAACCTAACCGTCCATTTAAGTTAAAATGTTCCTTACAATATCTTATTTTGTTTTACACCACTTATGATTATATAGGAAAAGTGATTCTCATATTGAATCAAAGGTAGCACTTGATTAGCCTCATTAGGCTCAATTATGAGCGCCCCCTTATTGGCCCAAATAGGGTTTCAAACATGATACATAAAGGGGTAATGATTTCTTTGTACAATCATCCTCTATGTACCATGTTCAGAGTGCTATGTGAGTTGGTCACGATATTGATATTAAAAATTAAGTCTGTCAGGAAACATTTTTTCGAGGGTTACTAGCTTGCCTATAGAGAGCAGCGCCAATCCCAACCAAATTTGATGTCGATTTGAATTTTTATATTTTTTCTTTTGGCTTCGGAAGCAAAGTTTGTAATGCAGATTAGATGTAATCTGTCAAAGTTTGTCATGTTTCAACTAATTAATTTTGTGACATAATGGTGATGCAATGATAACAACTTGCTCCCACAATTATCATAGGGGTTTAACTGGGCCGGGCCTGGGCATCCTGGCCTGATACACCCGGGCTGCAGGCTGGCCCAAATAACCAGCCTCCCAGGTTGTGGGGCTACGGGCCCGATAATATTTTTTTGGGCCCAGACCCCACTCTTTCCGTTAAAGGTCCTATTTTTTTTCAAAATCAATTAATTTTAATTTATTTGGGAGTTATGGCGCAGAAGGGACCCACGAAGGACAAAATTTTGTGAAAAAATTTTGATGAGTAAAAACCTATGTTAAGTGTCTTTATACAAAAAAAATTAACTATGAGTCTGACGTAATCAAGTTGTTTGTCATGTTTCAACTAATTAATTTTGTGACATAATGGGCGATGCAATGATAACATCTTGCTCCCACAATTATCATAGGGGTGTAACTGGGCCGGGCCTGGGCATCCTGGCCTGATACACCTGGGCTGCAGGCTGGCCCAAATTACCTGCCTCCCAGGTTGTGGGGCTACGGGCCCGATAATCAATTAAAGGTCCAGCTACCGCCCCCACTCTTTCCGTTAAAGGTCCTATTTTTTTTTCAAAATCAATTAATTTTAATTTATTTGGGAGTTATGGCGCAGAAGGGACCCACGAAGAACAAAATTTTGTGAAAACATTTTGTTAGGTCCTAATTTTTTTTTATGGTATTCATGTCAAGTAGCAAAAGAAGCAAACCAAGTCTGACGTAATCCTGATTAGCTCCTGGACATAAGTGTGCGTAATCCTGAAGTTCCCATTAAAAAATAAATAAATAAAAAGGCAATGACGGCAGTCCCATCATACCTTTATTGAAAATGATATAATACCGGAATCATCTTGAGCTGCTGGCTCTATTGATACAGACTAGGCAACAAAACATATTTGTGTTTGTCACTCTCCGGGTGTCTGGCTTGCTCTTCATCTCTTGAAGCCTTCCCTGAATTCTTTGTTAGACCTACTATAAGACGTTGCACTAAAGCTTTCATAGTATTTGACAGAATGATCTTTGTCAAGTATGTCAATATTATAGTATTATATCCCAATGCCGGACTGTCATTAGGCTACTCTATATATATATATATATATATGAAAGTGATTATTGAGACCCAATAATAACTTATTTATCCCATGTGAACTTTTAAAATCTCTTAATTTTACCCCTATTTGTTTATAGAATAATTTACTAAGTTGTACACTCCAACTATATTCTTAATTTGCTACATTAAAGCTTACCTCAAGGTTTTTTTCTCTCTTAAATAAGCCACTATAACCCTTAAAGTAATGTGTACTTCGTAGGAAATGCTCCCACGGTATTTATATACAATAAATGTTGAATATCCACCGTCATCTTCAGCCCACGAGTAGACCGGGAATTAGGGTTGGAGAGTTGAGCCCGATCTGCCCTGTCAACCTACTTCGGCGGCTTCACCTCTGCCCTTTTTTTAAAAAAACAAAAATCATCGGGTTGTGGTTGCCAAAGCACCTTGCAGCCTCTCTAGCTACAACCAGTCGGTGGGGTAGGGCCACAGGGTCAGGGTGTGGCCATGGCCCTGCTAGGCAGGCTGGTCTGGCATCAGTCATCAACTGAAGGAAGCTTGCCTGTCGACCTAGGGCCCTGAAGGCCTAGGCACGCTTTTGCCAGACCCGGCCGGCCCGACTTGCTAACGCAGGCCTGCATGCGGCTTGTATTTTTGTCACCCCTATCCTCGTAGAGTCATAGTAATGTAGATACATCATGAACTTAATGACTAATATTCTGACACTAATAACAATAATAAAGCTCATTAGTAGCTTTCCATAAAAAGGAGAGAAGGAGAAAGGATATATTTTCTAAGTTAAGTTTTAGATGAACTAATAATAAAGGAATCTTAAATAGGGAATGAGTGAATTATTGGATAAAATATAGGGTAAAGAAGTAAATAAAATCATATAATAAATTAATTTAGAAACGGGGTAAGCAGGCCATTATTGGTGTATAAATAGCCACGTTCTATATATATTCCTAGCAAATGGTTTTTCTTTGAACTTCTTCCCACCCTCTACACAGTCCAGTACCAAAAGGATAGCGGTCATGGTACATATTTGTTCATTCTATTTTGTGCTGTGGTTTTCCATTTGAGTTTTCTCATGTTCTTTTCTCTACACTTTTTTATAGGAGAAAAAAGGCGAGGTGGCTGGTGAGGTAGCAGAAGGGAAAGTGGATTGGAAGGGAAGAGAAGCAATAAAAGGAAAGCATGGGGGGCAGATCCCTTCTCTGCTAATTCTGGGTAATGAAACTAATTTTTCAATGATTGCACAATTTAGCTCAAGTCTTTGCTCTTGGAACATGACTATTAACCATTAAAAGGCTTAGGACAATAAATTATCAAGCAACTGTTTTCTAAAATACTTTCATACTGAAATGAATATCTTCTGGTTGGAGGGAGGTTTGTGATCCATGGTAGACTAATAACTCAATTATGAAATCTTTGAACCAGTCAACCTGCATCCAGCAGTTGAAAGAAAGAATTCTCTCTTTTTCTTGTATTATATTGCTAACTTTATATTTCTCTTTTGTGCTTTACACTCATAATAAGTGTCTTATTTAATTTTCCAAAATAAATAAATAAGACACTTACTGATAAAAAAATAAATTGTAATCCAATAGTGAAGGTGGTAGTCTGATAAGACTGTTTATTTTTTTTGTTGATTCGTTCTGTACAATAAACGGTTTTCTATTTTCCTCTACTATGAAGCAACACTCGGCTTCGAGAATGTGGCTTTCTTGGGGATTGCTGTCAACGCTGTCACATACTTCAATGGTGTGATGCACTACGACATTGCTGATGCAGCCACTGTTCTAACAAATTTCATGGGCGCTTCCTTTATCATCACAATTGCAGCTGCCTTCCTTGCGGACACCCAAATTGGTCGATTCAGATCTGTTGTGATAGCAGGATGCATCGAGTTCTTGGTAGCAGAAAAGCCTTTTGTCTGTCAAAATTGTTTCAAGACCAGCTGATTGATTTTAACTGTTCCTTTACATTTCTTGATCAGGGGTTTGCACTGCTCACCATACAAGCTCATTATCCCAAGCTCCATCCACCCACATGCAATATGTTCGACCGAAAAGCCGTGTGTGAGAAAGTGTCTGGTGGCAATGCTTCTTTGCTCTACACTGGTCTGTACCTTATCGCGGTAGGGACGGCTGGAATAAAAGCCGGCATCCCATCTCATGGCGCTGACCAGTTTGATGAGAAGGACCCCATAGAGGCCAGGCAGATGTCAAGCTTCTTCAACTGGTACTTATTGAGCGTTTGTCTTGGAAGTGCAGTCAGCTTGTTGTTCGTGGTCAGGATCCAAACCGACGCAGGTTGGGACTGGGGCATTGGAGTTTCTGCCATTGCCTTGTTGTTAGCTGTGATCATCTTCATTGCCGGATATCCTAAATACAGGATGTACGTTATCAATGGGTCCAGTGCAGTGACCGAAATAGTGCAGGTGGGGTAACTTCTAATTGCTGGATTAGTGACTGTGTGATGCCTCGGGATGACCCTTTTTAATAGAACTTAAGTCCGTTGGTTAAGCTTCTCCAAGGAAGTCACTGACGAAATTTTATCAACCGTTAATGGAGATGGAAGCGCATGGGATTCACATAAAATTACACTCTGTACACAGATCGGATTTAATGTGCTCGATAATTTAGGGTCATCAACATCGGTTGAAATTTTACCAGCGGATTTAAATTCCTTTTAATGTGGGACAATTCCATATTATGGCTCATAATGATCTAAAATTACTTAATTTTTATTTCCCATCTGCATATTTATTTATTTATTTATTTATTTATTTATTTATTATTATTATTATTATTATTATTATTATTATTATTATTATTATTATTATTATTATTATTTCTCCTTTAGCCTAGGAGACATGCGAGGTCCATTGAAGTGTAGCATCTGCTTATTCATTAGTTAGTGATGTTCTATTAATTGAGTTATTTTAAATTATTGTCACTGGAAAATAATTTACCCCTTAATGAATAGGCTTGAAGTTAATGTAAAAAATAAGAGTAAATATTTCAAAAATTCTTTCTCCCCTTCATATGTTTCTGTGATTACCCTTCTTCCCTTCCATATAACCTTTCGATCATTATCCACTCATCCCTTGAGTTTATCATTAATGTACATCAAGTGGTCGATGCCATATTAACATAATTATCATTATCATTGTTGTTGTTCTTATATGATTATTGTAATATTAATAGTATTGTTAACATTATTGCAATAATTTTCTTCTTCTTCTTATTACTACTATTGATGTTAAATTTTTTATGTGGGATTATAACCATGCAAAGATATAAATAAATATAAGGTGAAGGGACACAGGGGCTCCTAGATACAATACAACCAAAAGTAAATTTTTTGTCACAGGTTTATGTTGCTTCCTTCCGAAACCGAAATCTTCCTATGCCGGAGAAAAAGACAAGGAATCTGCAGAAGAAATTGAAGTCCTACCTCACAGGGATATTTTCAGGTATGCTACTCTATTTATTCTTCATCTTCGGATTGTCAGTGCCATTTCCTCAACCACTTTCCTCGGAACAAATTCCAGGTTCTTGGACAAGGCAGCAATTAAGACACAACAATTTGAATCATCTCCACCAGCTAAACCCAATCCATGGAAGCTCTGCAGGGTCACCCAAGTGGAAAATGCCAAGGTCATATTAGGAATGGTCCCATCTTCCTAAGTACCATCATCATGAGCACATGCCTAGCCCAGCTCCAAACGTTCTCCATAGCGCAGGGCCAGACTATGAACACCAAGCTAGGGGCCATCAAGATCCCGCCGGCCACCCTGCCCATCATCCCCCTCACCTTCACGATAATTGCCATCCCCATCTACGACCGCGCCTTCGTCCCCCTCGCCAGGAGGATGACTGGCCACCCCAATGGAATCACCCACCTCCAGCGCATCGGCGTGGGACTCGTCCTCTCCGCCGTGTCCATGGCCGTGGCCGCGGTCGTGGAGGTGAAGTGGAAGGGTGTCGCAAGGGACCTCGGCATGCTCGACAACATCCCGGTTCTCCAGCCCCTCCCCATCAGCGCACTCTGGCTGTCCTTCCAGTTCTTCATCTTCGGCCTCGCCGACATGTTCACCTACGTCGGGCTGCTTGAGTTCTTCTATTCGGAGGCTCCCAAGGCGCTCAAATCCATGTCCACCTGCTTCCTTTGGTCCTCAGCGGCTCTTGGCTACTTCTTCAGCTCCATACTGGTGAACTTGGTGAACAGTGCGACTGAGGGGGTAACTAGGAGCAAAGGATGGCTGGCAGGAAACAACATCAATCGGAACCATCTAAATCTCTTTTATTGGTTGCTCGTGATCATCAGTTCTATTAACTTCTTAAACTACTTGTTCTGGGCTAAGTGGTACAAGTACCGACCACAGACTCTAGTAGCACTTCCTCCTGTAGGCAATAATTAGGGTTTTCTGTTTAAACCCTTGATAAGAGAGTGAAGATCGATGTTGCGACTTGTGATCGAGGAAGTGCTTATCACGTGTGGATGCTAATGGAGATGTCTTTTTTTTATTTTTTGTTAATTTGCTTGTGCGCATGTCATGGTATATGGGCTAAGTTAGAAATACGTTTTTTTGTTCAGATCTTGTGCTGAGTTTGAAAATATGTATTTATGGATCATGTTCGTTCGGGAACACGTGTTGCAGACGGGTAGCAATATCGAACTGAGGGTACTTTTTTTAATCCGTAAATATGGAAAAAGTACAAAAGGTTCAAAGAGAAAAGTCAAAATTACAATTTTCATCTTTGCTTTAAAAAATGAGGTTGGCCTAAGAAACTACAAATTAAGAACCCTTAGGGAACTTTTAGTGTGACTACCTCCTAAAGCCACTTAAGTGACTTGCAGATATGGATATTGAAGTAGGGTTGCTAATAGTACATGTTTTACTGTTCTACCTATATATTATACCATTAAGAAGTAAAATAATATAGTTAAATTTATTCAACGGGTAAATATGAGGATAATTTTATCCGTCTGTTATCTAAATAGAAGGTAATGGAAAAAGTTTTTTCATACCCGTTTATCAAATTTAAAAATTATATATATATATATATATATATATATATATATATATATATATATATATATATATTACCCTTAGTCTTAAGTAGTTTAATTTCAAAAGAGATTGGTTTGTGGTCTTTTACAATAATTTTTATATCATGATTCACCACTGTAATTTAGTCAATTGAAGATATCATTCAAATCCTAGACATTTATTGAATTAATTAATTTAACTACTTATAATCATTAATCATAATTGTTACAAGCTGCTATTTGGAAGATGATTTGCTTTTTTTTTTATCATTTCATATCTAGTTGTATTTTTTTGATAAAAAAATATCTATTTATAATTTATATTTTATATTCTCTTAAATTTACTTCGCTTCAATGTTTCCTATATAGTTACTTTGTCTAATTTCTCTAGCCTTGTTAGGTTAGGGTTCATATTTAATCATATGTGACAGAATCTTAACTAACTACACAGACACTTTGTATAAAATATTTTTGAAGCTCTCAAGTTAGTTTAGATTCCGTTTTGATAACTCAAACACATTAATATTTTTTAGTTTTTTATAATTTAATTTATAGAGTATTTATTTGTGGAAGGAAATAATTAGTGGGTTTGGAGTAGGATTGCTAAGCTAGATCTATTATGTTTGAGGTTAGACTCAAGTTAGCTTAAATCAAAACTCGAACTTGGACTAATAGAACCAAACTTGTGCTTGACCCATCTCAAACTGGTTTGGTTTGAGTGTTAGGTGGCTTAACATTAAATGAGTGGTGTAGGTAGTTTATTTTGAGTTTGGTATATGTTAGTTAAAATCATGATTATGTTACAACTCATATTTGTATATGCGATTACAAAATTTAGAATGATGATTTACTTATTCAAATATATTAGAAGCAACAATTTTTGATTGACCAAACATGTTTAAGTAAAAAAATATTCTAAAATATGGGGGACTCTTTTAAATTTTTTAGGTGATGATGTCATCATCAGGTCAACATGGGTTAACCTAGTCTAACAACTAATCTGGGTTAGTGTAACGCCCCAAAATTTCAATGTTTTGAAATTTAAATGGTTGGGCCCATTAGCGAGTTTAGGGCCCAATAATAGTGTTTCTAAAAATTAGATCATTTTGAGCTTGATTTATTCATATGAGTTTTAAAATATCTGATAGGGCTCAGAGAGATGAATGTATCGAGCCTAAGAATGTATCAAACAGACACCGGGATAGTAGGTTATGGCCTCGAGAAGCGTATTGTAGGTGGGACCCATTTTAAATTGAGAAAAGATGCCCTTGTGTGGTCTTGTTTAGAAGGGCTCGTCGATACAAGTCAAACGGTACCAAGAACACGTAATTTTAAGTTCGGGATAAGAAGTTACATTCATTTTAAGTTATATATTTTGTTTTAATAAAAAACAAAATTTAAAAAGAAAGTACATCAACAGTGCCCATGGTGTCATCAATGTTGACGCCAACCCACAAGCGTGCTACTGCAGGCAATGGGAAGCCATATGAGATGTTATTAGTGGTTGTTTCAGTTTACATGTTCATTTAGATGGCATATATTTAAATCTCTAATGGCAAACCTTATTGCCACATTCAACTTTCACTTCTTGCATATATGTACCAAATCCTGTCTTGGTGATTATTGATGTCCAACCTAAAGAGCTGGGAATACCTACTAAGGCGTATTGTGTTGTCGAAGAAGTCAAAGAGGTAAAATATATTTCTAATGTTTTTAATTTTAATAAAATTATTTATGCTATAAAAGCAGGGTTTTAAAATTTTCAACCGATAACATTTCATATCAAGTTTTTAAAGAAAAGAATTAACAGTGCTTCTTAGCAGCATTGCTAATAATATATTCTTTTTTAATTTAAAAAAGCATTAGCAGCGCTTCTCCAAAGAGCTACTGATAATGTATATTTTAAAAATATTTTTTTTATTTTTTTAAAACACTATGAGCGGTGCTTCAATGAAGCGCCACTGATAATCTATATTTTTTATTTTTTACAAAAACTATTTAGAAGTGCTTTTAAAAGCCCAATTAAATGAAGCTAAAAAATCAACAAGAAGCGGCACTTGTATAAAGTGTCGGAAAAAACACCACTAATGATTTTCTGGGGCACTTTTTCCCGGAGCACTACTAAAAGCACCGCTAATTGTTATAGCGGCGCTTTATGGTATTTTAGCGGCATTCATAAAATGCCACTAATAATCAATTTTTTTGTAGTGAGTTCATCTATCTTGTTGATAGGCCACATTGTTCGCCACTTTGAAACAACTACCATATTGAACATTTCAAAGTCTGACATAAATTAATTGGTACACTCTTCTATGTTATTTTTTTCAAGAAGCTAATAACTGTTAAGACATTCATACGATGCCTACTGTCTTATACAATGTTGACATGGATATAATCCCTTGTTCCGGTCAAGGATTCTATCAAAATTTGGTATTTATCCGCCTAACAGGAAGTTCATTGGCAGGGACAAACTATTATTGAAAAGAAATTATAATCCGACTGAGAATTCTTCCAATAGCAAATTGATAAGGTGCTTGAATAGCAACTATTATTGGCCATCACTTTTCTTTCATTGCCTTAGCTTACCTGTTCCCGACTATTAACTCTAGAACGTGGCTATTTCAACCCTATTTTTTTCTCAGTATCACCCGTTAACCCCATACTTAACATATGAAATTGCTCACGTAAACCCCATTCCCAAAAATAATATCAATCATTCTTTTAACTCAAGTGTACCCCCAGAGAACCTCCTCCCCCTCCCACATTCTCCCTGACCACATCCCGACCGATTCGATTTGCCCGGTCCTCACCTGCCACTTTTCTTCCCTGGCCAAAACCTGCCCGGCTTCCTCCCCGGTCACGACCACCATGTGAGTCCCGGCCCTCTTCAGCCTCCTCCGCTACAATAGCAGCAGGTGCAAAAGAAGAAAAATAGGGTCTAGGATGAGGGCGAACTGACATTCGGGTCACTGACGGACGAACTCCCTCTTCGTCACTAGTCAGCGCCCCCACCAGACGAACTCCATCTTCACCGATTTTTCCGTCAGCACCTCTAGCTCCAGCGACTCCAGATATCACCGTCAGCACCTCCACCAGAATCCTAGCCCCTACAAGTGCCTCTAGATCTCCCACTCCAGTGACTCCAGATCCAGCATTTGCTGTCACAAAAAAGGTCATTTTTTTTCTTTTTTCTCTGTTTTGTGAGTCATATGTGTAGGTATTTTTTTATGCTAACCTGCTTAGTGATTTCGTGTTTGTCATCCGTCTTTAGGTTTTTTGGTCTATTTTGTGATTCATATGCGCAGGATTTTCCCTCTATTTTTTTATTCATATGCATAGGTTTTTTCCTCTGTATTGTGATTTATAAAAATAAATCATAAAACAAGCCCGAATCAAAAGTGCTCAACAATTGCACTGATGTCCTCTTGTTATTTGAAGTATTTAGATGTCGAGGCGCTTATACTATTGTTGAACTATGAGACCAAGAAAAGAGAATAGGAACTGGCCACTGAATAAAATGATATGAGCGACTATCTAGCATTTAATTTCTGCGACAGAGTATTGACTGTATAAGATTATTTTTTACCTATTGGTATGTTTGTAGTTTTTTGAATGGATAGTGTGGACATCTCTTGCACCCACCGTGAACACTTCTGTAGGGATTTAAAATTAGGAAATGTGAACTGTTTTTTCAAGAAAGCTCCTAATTTCTTCTAATGATGAGCTTAATCATCTTTTTTTTTTAAACTATAATTGTTGAACTGAGGGCTAATTGACTTTATGTCTCTTGGTAAATTTATCTATATCTTCAGTACATATCCCTTGGGTATTGCTAGATTGCTACAAGGTTTCTTAATGCTGAGAAGCAGACAATTGATCTTGTTGGTAATGAGAAAATGAAAGCTAGTATTAGTGTTAGGCACATTGCTCTGCCTTGCTTCCATTCAGCCCGATCCTAGATAATTACTGATATAATCCGCTGTTACAGCAGGTTAGTTGCTTGCTACCAGTCATATGAAAGTACATCTTTACCCATTCATTCACTTATTTTCTTTTTGTTTTGGGTTTTTATTTTTCAAGTGGAGGAAGAACCATAATATTTACTAAGACAAAAAATTCTGCTGCTGAACTAGCAGACTTGTTGCATGGTGCAAGAGCATCGCATGGAGACCTACAGCAATCCCAGCGGGAAGTAAGCACATGAGACACATTTCTACATTATGGTCATTTTTTTGTTTATAGCAACACATAAAAAATGTTGTTTGTGATAAATTCAGGTCACTCTTGCTGGATTCAGATCGGGCAAATTTTTGGTTCTAGTGTCCACGAATGTTGCTGCACGAGGCCTTGATATCAATTATGTACAGTTGATTATCTAGGTACTTATTTATTTTTATTGGATGGGAAAATTTTGAGACATGCTAAATTTTTTTTTATTACTGCTTGTAATTTGCTGATTGATGTCTTAGTGTGAGCCCCCAAAAGATGTTGAAGCATACATTCATCTGTCCGGGCTAACAAGAGAGCTGGTAAGTTCAAAGTGAAGGGTTTTAAATTAATTTTGCTTATCATTGCAGTTTATTTGGGTGATCAATTATGTTATTGCTGTTACAGGCAATACAGGGTTGTTGTACTGCTTTATGACCCCCAAAAGTCATATTATATTACTAAAATAGAAAGAGAATCTAGATTAAAATTTGAGCACAAATCAGCTCCTCAGCCTGCTAATGTTGCAAAAGCAGCTGGTTCAGAAGCAACTGAAACAATTACAAACGTCTCTGATAGGTACACTCCATGTAGTTTTCCTATTTGATGTTTTTATTTAAAAATCAACAAGGAACTAATTTTTTTTATAATTCCGATGATAAAATTCTTTCATTAGGTATTTATTATTCTATGCCTTTCACCTTATCATGAGAGGTTGCTCATGGAACTAATGAAATTGAATGCAAAAATAGATATTTTTTTGTTTTCATTTATGCATATATTTGCACTAATTAAAGAACTATGAACTAATATTTAGGCTAACATTTGCTTATATTCTCTGTACACTAGATGACAAGGCCACACCCAACAGCATCATAAAGAAGACGATGAGCTGAATCAAAAGATGCAGATGTTGGTGAAGATGTACTTGGAGATTATGAATTAGAAGGAAATGTAAGTGCACAAGAACAAAGACTAGAAATTGACGAAGAAACTAATGTCGTTGAGAGAGAACAAGAAGACGGTCATGCAAGGGAGGAGGAGGAAGAAGGGCAAACAGTGGAGGACAAAACTTATCATTTCCCTATAGGTCCTATAGAAATGACAGTTTTAACTAGTTACAAGACTCATGTTTCAGTCACATAGACATTTTAGAGTTTGTTGAGACATTTTAAAGTTTGTATATTTTGAAGAGTTAGTATATTTTCTGCTACCAAGAACATTATTGTCAAAACGCAGAAACCATGTTGGAGTCTTGGACACGAAAATTATGTTGGAGTCTTAGACATGAAAATTATTGTCAAAACGCATAATAGCTTGTGCTTTAATGGTGCTTTAATGTGTGGATATGTATTTGATTTTATGTGACCAGGTTTTATGTGATCAAGATTTATGTAGGGGGCTTAGTAGGCAGTACTTTAAGGTGCCCCTTTTGTGTTGTTTTATGTTAATTTGGATATGCATTGTTTTACAACAAAATGAATGTTTACAAGTGCCATAGGATGCCCCCCGCCAAGAAATAGACAGTAACTTTAAGAAGAAACTGTCTTGGATTTGGCGGGGGGTGCCCCCCGCCCAATTGTGCATGAAGTGGCAAGGGGTCTTCGACTACGTCTAGGTCTTCGAAAATGGTGGGGGGTGCCCTCCGCTACGAAATGGACAATAACTTCTTAAAGTTACTCTCTTGGATTTGGCGGGGGGTGCCCCCCACCCAATTGTGCATGAAGCGGCGGGAGGTCTTCGACCCCATCTAGTTCTTTAAAAAATGGCAGGGGGTGCCCCCCACCACGAAACGGATAGTAGCTTTAAGAAGTTACTGTCTTGGATTTGGCGGGGGGTGCCCCTTGCCCAATTGTGCATGAAGTGGCGGGGTGTCTTCGACCTCGTCTGGTTCTTCAAAATAGGCAGGGGCTACCCCCTGCTAAAAAATTAACAGAAGCTTTCTTGCCTCCGATAACGTTCTGACGGAAAATGTCTCTAGAAGTGTAAAGACGTCATTGATGAACAAATAATACTATAAAGTTCATCTTTTTTGTTGCCGGAGCTTTTTTAGCTACCACCGGAGCTTTTTAATCGTCGCCGGATCTATAGTATACGTTGAAGCTACAGTGCTTGCCGGAAACTACAATGCTCGCCAGAAACTATAGTGCTCACCGGCTGCTACAGTACTCAACCTGGAGGAGGAGAAGAAAGTTTGAAAAAAAAATTTCAAGTTCTTTAGGTTAACTCGTGAGGGAAAAAAGAAAAAGGTAATGGGGGACTAAAGAGCAAGTTAGTGGGGGGAAAGTGGGGTATAAAAGTAAAAAAAATCCAACCTTTTGCTTTTGTTTGGGGGATATAGGGAAAAAATAGGGGTTCAAATAGCCACGTTCTTAACTCTAAGGGATAGGGATATCCCTTCACTCAATTTCTCTACATTAGAGCCCTTATACCACTAATAATTGGATTGGGAAAAGTGATTCTCCTGTTGTCCCACCTTCCATATCTAATCAAATGTGGTATAAAGCTTAAAGTGCAGAGAATTCTTTAAATCTAATTACCATAAGCCAAATATGACAATGTAGATTGCTCAATTTCTCTCATTAGACAGTGAAGTATGAGCAAACAAAGGCTCTCACAACCTCCAAGTAAAAGATATCCTCTTGTCAAATTTTGTTGAAGACCCCGGTTAGATCGAAAATACATAATGTTGTGTAAATTATCCAATTAGAAATTATTAGGCATGAATCCGTGTATGAAAAAATAGTGTTCAATGCCAATGCTTGTTGAACACGTGTAGGTTGTGTTTAATATAGGCCCACAAAATATTGCACGTGTTCAGCTACTATAGATGTTGCACAAGATTTTTCCGGTATGCTTAGCGTGATCCAACGGAAGATGGCTAGGGTTAAAAGGGTGGCTCACATAGTTGTGGTTAAGAGGGTGGCTCACATAGTTGCCGTCTTGAGGTTTTAATAGAAGTTCAGTTTATAGGCTTTACCACTAGGCATAGGTACAGAATAACCTAACCGTCCATTAAGTTAAAATGTTCCTTACAATATCTTATTTTGTTTTACACCACTTATGATTATATAGGAAAAGTGATTCTCATATTTAATCAAAGGTAGCACTTGATTAGCCTAATTAGGCTCAATTATGAGCGCCCCCTTACTGGCCCAAATAGGGTTTCAAACATGATACATAAGGGGGTAATGATTTCTTTGTACAATTATCCTCTATGTACCATGTTCAGAGTGCTATATGAGTTGGTCACGATATTGATTTAGAAAATTAGGTCTGTCAGGAAACATTTTTTCGAGGGTTACTAGCTTGCCTATAGAGAGCAACGCCAATTCCAACCAAATTTGATGTCGATTTGATTTTTTATATTTTTTTTTTGGCTTCGAAAGCAAAGTTTGTAATGCAGATTAGATGTAATATGTCATAGTGGTTGGTCGTTTACGACTAGACTAATTAGCCACGTTGAAAGCAACCTTCTAATTAACCACGTTGTTTGTCATGTTTTAACTAATTAATTTTGTGACATAATGGTGATGCAATGATAACATCTTGCTCCCACAATTATCCTCATATTCAACGAGTAAATATGAGGATAATTTTATCCAACTGTTATCTAAATAGAAGGTAATGGAAAAAGTTTTTTCATACCCGTTTATCTGTTACCCGTTTATCATATTTAAAAATTATATATATATATATATATATATATATATATATATATATATATATATATATATATATATATATATATATATATATATATATATATATATATATATATATATATATATATATATATATATATATATATTTATTATACCCATTAGTCTTAAGTAGTTTAATTTCAAAAGAAATTGGTTTATGGTCTTTTACAATAATTTTTATATCATGATTCACCACTGTAATTTAGTCAATAGAAGATATCATTCAAATCCTAGACATTTATTGAATTAATTAATTTAATTACTTATAATCATTCATCATAATTGTTACAAGCTGCTATTTGGAAGATGATTTGATTTTTTTATCACTTCATATCTAATTGTATTTTTTTGATAAAAAAATATCTATTTATAATTTATATTTTATATTCTCTTAAATTTACTTCGCTTCAATGTTTCCTATATAGTTACTTTGTCTAATTTCTCTAGTCTTGTTAGGTCAGGGTTCATATTTAATCATATGTGACAGAATCTTTACTAACTACTCAAACACTTTGTATAAAATATTTTTGAAGCTCTCAAGTTAGTTTAGATTCCGTTTTGATAATTCATACACATTAATATTTTTTAGTTTTTTATAATTTAATTTATAGAGTATTTATTTGTGGAAGGAAAGAATTAGTGGGTTTGGAGTTGGATTACTAAGCTAGATCTATTCTGTTTGAGGCTAGACTCAAGTTAGCTTAAATCAAAACTCGAACTTGGACTAATAGAACCAAACTTGTGCTTGACCCATCTCAAACTGGCTTGGTTTGAGTGTTAGGTGGCTTAACATTAAATGAGTGGTGTAGGTAGTTTATTTTGAGTTTGATATATGTTAGTTAGAATCATGATTATGTTACAACTCATATTTGTATATGCAATTACAAAATTTAGAATGATGATTTACTTATTCAAATATATTGGAAGCAACAATTTTTGATTGACCAAACATGTTTAAGTAAAAAAATATTCTAAAATATGGGGGACTCTTTTAAATTTTTTAGGTGATGATGTCATCATCAGGTCAACATGGGTTGACCTAGTCCAACAACTAATCTGGGTTAGTGTAACGCCCCAAAATTTCAATGTTTTGAAATTTAAATGGTTGGGCCCATTAGCGAGTTTAGGGCCCAATAATTGTGTTTCTAAAAATTAGACCATTTTGAGCTTGATTTATTCATATGAGTTTTAAAATATTTGATAGGGCTCGGAGAGACGAATATATCGAGCCTAAAAACGTATCAAACAGACACTGGGATAGTAGGTTATGGCCTCAAGAAGCGTATGGTAGGTGGGATCCATTTTAAATTAGTGAGAAAAGATGCCCTTGTGTGGACTTGTTTAGAAGGGCTCATCGATACGAGTCAAACGATACCAAGAACACGCGATTTTAAGTTCGGGATAAGAAGTTACATTCATTTAAAGTTATATATTTTGTTTTAATAAAAAACAAAATTTAAAAAGAAAGTACATCAACAGTGCCCATGGCGTCATCGGTGTTGACGCCAGCCCACAAGCGTGCTACTGCAGGCAATGGGAAGCCTGCAGAATGCAGGCCATTCTACGTGTGCCTCAGCAGTGATGCACGCGTGTGTCAGCAGTAACGCAAGTTGGCTTTTTAACCGTCGGATGCATGTCATGTGGCGTGCATCCAATGGATTAGATTTTCTATAAATGGGGAGGGGGGTATTAGCTTTTCTTTCACTCATTTTTCTGCCCGTTTCTAAACTTCAAACGCCTATTTCTAAGACATTTCTTATCCAATTTCTTATGTTCAAAAACCATTCATAGCTAATTTGAAGGTACTCTACATCATAGATGAGTTTGTTTTTTAAGTTAACTAATCTAAAGAGAGAAAACGACCTGAGGTAAGGGGAATCTCTATCCGTTGCTTTTGGGCTAGGATGAAGAATTTGTCCCAGCGTAAGAGGAGCGCTCCGTCCGCTACTTTCAAGACGGAAGGAGGAATCGTCTAGGTGCAAGGGGATACTCTCTCTGCTACTTCAAAGCCCAAAATGAGATTTTGTCCCGATGCGAGGGGAGGTTCCGCCCTCCTAAATTCGCAAATGAGACAAAGCTTCGACTGCCGGTCGTTACTTTAGTCAATTTTAAGAATGAATGGTACATGGTTTTAAACTCTAATTCCGTGCTACGACTAGGCGTTCTGTTTCATAATTTATTCGTTTCTTAAATAAAATATTTTTCAAAAAAGGATGATATTTATTAGAGGTAGGGCAAACACTAAGATAATAGCGTATTGTACACCTCTAAGATGGATTTTATCATGGCATGAACTTTAAGAAATTATTTTTATTTGAATTACATTTAAGAATGATTATGACCAGATTTGAATAGTAGTTATTTGGTATAAAGCCCAAAAACTATTATCGATTTTAAATGGTAGCTATTTGGTATAAAGCCCAAAATCTATCGAAGTTATGACTCATAGGTACTGCCTATTATGGCATATGACGCGCCATGAAGTTGGATATCGTGGGAAGATGTTATTTATTCTGATTTCGTTGCCCCACCAACACGGGTGTATGTCGCCACAGTATTGGCGACATTCTGTGAATAATTATTTATCGACGACATTATGTGAACAATGAATTATCCGATTTAAAGTATTTATCAGATTCTGGTTATGAACGATTTATCCGAGTTTACCGGATTCTATGAAAAACTATTTTATGTGACTTTTTATCTAAGAAGTGTGTTAGATTTTGTTAGTCGATCATATTAATTTAAGTCAATTTTTTATTATGAGAATAATTTATAAATATTTATTTATGCTTTATATTTTATCATGCTAATAGAATTTAACTATGTTTAATGAGTATAATTATACTCACTTATCTCTAGAGGCTGTAGGTCTAAACGAAGAAGTTAATGTCAATGAAGATTGCTTGTAGAACTTTGAAATATCTATATTTTTTTATTTACTTTACTGTATTATTTTGTTATGTATTTATTTTGGACATGCAAGACTTTGATTTTGTTAAGGCATAATAAGCCTTATTTTGTAAAATTTTTATAATTACATAAATTAATGAAAAGTTACTCTTCTGTACATGGTTGATCTTGGCCCACTTTGAATTACGAATTCACGGCACTCCAACCTTTAAAGTAATTTAAAAAGTGGTGGTGCTACAGTTAGGGTTCAGGCTGAGTTTTAGAATAATGCTTAAAAGAGATACTAATGGATGATGTGCATAATTGAATGTGGTCTCATTCTTTCTTATAACATAGATGTGAGAAGACAATTATTATTCTTCTCACATTTGGAATTTTTCTGAAACAAGCAATGTATGGATGTTTTGAAGTTAGACTCAGATGATAAGAAATAATTATTAAAAAATAAGTAGTTTTATTAGGTATATGCCTAATATACGTTTCATGTTTAATCATTACAATTTATTTGCAACAACTATAAACAATTATAGTAATGATGTTAGTTTTTACCTTAGTAATATGTGATTATGTGAATAAAAAATATTTATTTTAATCTTTTTTAGTACATTTAAAAAATATAATGGATAATAGTTATCTGATTAACCGACCGATTATTAGTAGAAGGAATGGTTATAGAAATATATATACCATTTACTTAATAAAATGGTTATGGGTAAAAATTTAGAAAATAGTTATAGTAATAGAATAAGCAACATTGTAACTGTATCGTTCCATTGGCAGCCTTATATAGAAGCTTCCACGAGAGTGTTTTTTGAGCGTGCAACAACAAAGAGGAGTGATCACAATTGACATTTGAGTTTCCTCTGTTGCACAAATGGAAGAGGCAACCCCACCAAATCTTCATTTCAGTTCGATATGGGCCGAAGGGATTAAGCTTCGTCACTACAAATCTACTAAATACCAAAAAATAATTACAGGAAATGTTAGGTGTATTAAATTGATGGGAAAATAGCTTAGAAGTTGGCTTCAGGGAGGAATCAGAAAACTGATGCCTGACTGATTACCTCTATTAACTGTCAAGAAAATATAATTTTTTACCTACTCATCTCCTTCGTTTTCATCCATAGAGAGCCTTGATTAGTTCATCTATCTTGTTGTTAGGCAACATTGTTCGCCACTCTGAAACAACTACCATATTGAACATTTCAATATCTAACATAAATTAATTTGTACACTCTTCTATGTCTTTTTTTTCAAGAAGCTAATAACTTTTAAGGCATTTATAAGACGCCTACTGTCTTACACAATGCTGACATGGATATAATCCTTTGTTCCCGTCAAGGATTCTATCAAAATTTGTTATTTGTCCGCCTGACAGGAAGTTCATTGGCAGGGACAAATTAGTGTTGAAAAGAAATTATTACCCATGAAGTATGTTCTTGTGTGTGCCCTACCATCTTGAAGTATGGTAAGATATGACCGTAATAAAGGAAAGAGTGCGTGGATTGTAAAATAAATAAAATTTAAGGAAGATTGGGCCCACAACTAAAACATGGCAAAACGTATAAATTCTACAAGTCTTTCATTAGGAACAATACCCGTACAAAATAGGCGAATCAAACACTCCTTATGGCACATAGATTTTCTATATATAGATATTAATCTTTATAGAATGAAGGGAGTATTGGACAAGATGTCAAATCTTATAACATTTTCATTTGTTCAATACTCCCATCATCCTATATTAATAGTTTCATCTAAAAAAATAATAGATTTTATTAAATAGTGAAACTCACATCTAAGCCAAGAGAAAATAAGCTTATGATATATACTTATTTTTTAATACTCAATCACTTAAATTGAGCAAAATGGAAAGATGTCATTAACATGGAACAAATTTTTTTGTCGAATAGAGCATTAATTTAATATGGAGGAAGTATTGATTAGCTAAGTAGTTTATAGTATGTAGCCATCATACTAATAATTCTTCCAGTAGCAAATTAATAAGGTGCTTGGATAGCATCAATTATTGGCCATCACTTTGCTTTCATCGCCTTAGCTTACCTCTTCCGGACTATTAAGTTTAAGGGATAAGGATATGTCTACACCCTATTTCTCTATATCATATCCCTTACACCACTAATGATTACATAGGGAAAGCGATTCTCATGTTGTCCTACCTTCCCTATCTAATTAATATAAAAAAATAGGATATAGGAATATTATTTTCTTTAAGTCTAATAACCATAAGCCAAATATGACAATGTGGACTGCTCAATTTCTCTTATTAGACAGTGTGAACTAGATAAACAAACAAAGGCTCTCACAACCTCCAAGTAATAAACTAGGAAAGCTAGCCTCCTGTCGATTTTTGTTGAAGACCCCCGGCTAGATCGGAAATACATAATCTTGTAGATTAACCAATTATAACCTATTAGGCATGAATCCGCGTATGGAAAAATAGAGTTCAACGCCAATGCTTATTGAACACGTGTAGGTCGTGTTTAATATAGGCCCACAATATATTGCACGTGTTCAGCTACTATAGATGTTGCACAAGATTTTTCCTGTATACTCAGCGTGTTTTAACGGAAGATGGCTAGTTGGTTAAGAGGGTGGCTCACATGGTTGCCGTCTTGAGGTTTTAATAGAAGGTCAGTTTGTTGGCTTTACCACTAGGCATAGGTATTGAATACATTAAGTTAAATTTGTTCTTAGAACGGGATATTCTTATATACTATTTTGCCTTACACTAATAATAATTAAATAGAGAAAAGTGATTCTCATAGTGTGAGGTAGAACCTACCTTCGGTACAAAGTATATAGTGTAAAAAGACATAGGGTGTAAAAATATTATTTTCCTTACAATTACTAGGGTAGCACTCTTTTCGCCTGACTAGGCTCAATAAAGAGTGCCTCCTTACTTGCCCAAATAGGGTTCCAAATATGATACATAAGGGGGTATTTTCTTTGCATAATTGTCTGCTATGTACCATATTCAGAGTGTCATTTGAGTCATGATATTGATTAAGAAGAGTTAGTCAGAAAAATATTTTTCTTATAGTTACTAGCTAGCCTATAGACAGCAACGCCAATTCAAACTAAAATTTTATGTCGATTTAATTTTTTATATTCCCTCCATCCTAACTTAATAGCTCCATTTCACAAAAAAAAATGTTTCATAGTAATAACTTCGTTTTGTTGAATTTAAATGATTGAGTATTAAAAAAAAGTATCATAAACTTATTTTTCCTTCTTATAAAAGTAGGTTTCTTCCTTCAATAAAAATTATTATTTTTTAAATATAATTATTAATATAAAATGGAGTGAGTTTTTCTTTTTTTTTTTTGGCTTGGGAAGCAAAGTTTGTAATGCGCATTAGATGTAATATGTCATTAATGACTAATATCCCCGAAGCGAGTGGTTGGTCGTTTACCTGTGTATGAATGCTACCGTATAATTAACCGCGTTGTTAGTCATCTTTCACGTAATTATTTTTGTGACATAACGGGTGATGCGTAATCCTGAAGTTCCCATTAACAAACAAACATGCAATGACGGGAGTCCCAATTTAAAATGATATAATACCGGAAGCATCTTGAGCAGCTGGCTCTATTGATACAGACTAGGCAACTTAACATATTTGAGTTTGTCGCTCTCCGGGTGTCTGGCTTGCTCTTGAAGCCGTCCCTGAATTCTTTGTTAGACCTACTATAAGACGTTGCACTAAAGCTTACATAGTATTTGCCAGAATGATCTTTGTCAAGTATGTCAATATTATAGTATTATATCCCAATGCCAGACTGTCATTTGGCTACTATATATATGAAAGTGACTATTTAGACCCAAAAATAACTTATTTACCCCATGTGAATTTCTAAAATTTCTTAATTTTACACTTATATTTTTATAAAATAAGTTACAGACTTGTACACCCGAATTGTATTCTTAATTTGCTACATTAAAGTTTACCCCAAAGTATTTTCTCTTTTAAATAAGCCACTATCATCTTTAGAGTAATGTGTAATTTTAAAGGAGATGCACCCATGGTATAATTTGTATAATAGATGTTGAATATCCACTGTCGCAGTGGCCTGATATAGGAGAGGACCGGGAATTAGGCTTGGCCCTTGGGCGAGAGGGTTGAGCCCAGTCTGGCCTGTCAGCTCACTCCAGCATCTTCATCTCCGCCTTTTGTTTTTTTTTTTCCTAAAGCAAGAATAGTCGGGCAGTGGCTGCCAAAGCGCCTTGTTGCAGCCTCTCTGGCTACGAACAGTGTGGGGAGGGGCCGCGGGGTCAGGGTGGCCATGGCGCTGCTTGTCGGGCTGGTTTGGCCCGACTCATCTCCTGAAGGAAGTTGGCCTGTGGGGCCAGAAAACCTAGCTAGGCATGCTCTTGCTAGACCCGGCCGGCCCGACTTGCTAAAACAGGCCAGCCGCCCTTACTTTTGCTGCCCTTACCTTCATAGTAATGTAGATAGATCATTAACTGAGTGATTGATCTTATGGCACTGACAACAATAAAGCTCCTTAGTAACTTTGCATTGGGAAAGAGAAAAAAAAGGTAAAAAAGACATATTTTCGAAGTTAAGGTTAATAATGAATCTTAAATAGGGTAATGATTAGTGAATTGTTAAATAAAGTATAGGGTAAAGAAGTAAATAAAATAATATAATAACTTAATTTAGAAAAGGGGTAAGCTGGCCATTGATGTCTAAATAGCCACGTTCTATATATATTCCTAGAAAGTGGGTTTTCATTGAACTTCTTCCCACCCTCTACACAATCCAGTCCCAAAAGGATAGCGGTCATGGTACATATTTGTTCATTCTATTTTGCGCTGTGGTTTTCCATTTGAGTTTTCTCATGCTCTTTTCTCTACACTTTTTTTGTAGGAGAAAAAGGGCGAGGTGGCTCGTGAGGTAGTAGAAGGGAAAGTGGATTGGAAGGGAAGAGAAGCAATAAAAGGAAAGCATGGTGGGCAGATCCCTTCTCTGCTAATTCTGGGTAATGAAACTAATTTTTCAATGATTGCACAATTTAGCTCAAGTCTTTGCTCTTGGGACATGACTATTAACCATTAAAAGGCTTAGGACAATAAATTATCAAGCAACTGTTTTCTAAAATACTTTCATACTGAAATGAATATCTTCTGGTTGGAGGGAGGTTTGTGATCCATGGTAGACTAATAACTCAATTATGAAATCTTTGAACCAGTCAACCTGCATCCAGCAGTTGAAAGAAAGAATTCTCTCTTTTTCTTGTATTGCATTGCTAACTTTATATTTCTCTTTTGTGCTTAACACTCATAATAAGTGTCTTATTTAATTTTCCAAAATAAATAAATAAGACACTTACTGATAAAAAAATAAATTGTAATCCAATAGTGAAGGTGGTAGTCTAATAAGACTATTTTTTTTGTTGATTGTTCTGTACAATAAAAGGTTTTCTATTTTCCTCTACTATGAAGCAACACTCGGCTTCGAGAACGTGGCTTTCTTGGGGATTGCTGTCAACGCTGTCACATACTTCAATGGTGTGATGCACTACGACATTGCTGATGCAGCCACTGTTCTAACAAATTTCATGGGCGCTTGCTTTATCATCACAATTGCAGCTGCCTTCCTGGCGGACACCCAAATTGGCCGATTCAGATCTGTTGTGATAGCAGGATGCATCGAGTTCTTGGTAGCAGAAAAGCCTTTTGTCTGTCAAAATTGTTTCAAGACCAGCTGATTGATTTTAACTGTTCTGTCACATTTCTTGATCAGGGATTTGCACTGCTCACCATACAAGCTCATTATCCCAAGCTCCATCCACCCACATGCAATATGTTCGACCCAAAAGCCGTGTGTGAGAAAGTGTCTGGTGGCAATGCTTCTTTGCTCTTCACTGGTCTGTACCTTATCGCGGTAGGGACGGCTGGAATAAAAGCCGGCATCCCATCTCATGGTGCTGACCAGTTTGATGAGAAGGACCCCATAGAAGCCAGGCAGATGTCAAGCTTTTTCAACTGGTTCTTGTTGAGCGTTTGTCTTGGAGGTGCAGTCAGCTTGGTGTTTGTAGTCAGGATCCAAACCGACGCGGGTTGGGACTGGGGCTTTGGAGTTTCTGCCATTGCCTTGTTGTTAGCTGTGATCATCTTCATTGCCGGATACCCTAAATACAGGATGTACGTTATTAGTGGGTCCAGTGCAGTGACCGAAATAGTGCAGGTGGGGTAACTTCTAATTGCTGGATCAGTGACTGGGTGATGCCTTGGGATGGGCCCTTTTTAATAGAACTTAAATCCGTTGGTTGAGCTTCTCCAAGGAAGTCACTGATGAAATTTTATCAGCCGTTAATGGAGAAGGAAGCGCATGGGATTCGCATAAAATTGCACTCTGTACACAGATCTGATGCGCTTTCATGTGCTCGATAATTTGGGGTCATCAACTTCGGGAGAAATTTGACCAGCTGATTTAATCCTTTTAATGTGGGGCAATTCCATATTATGGTTCATATAATGATCTAAAATTACTTCATTTTTATTTCCCATCTACACATTAATTATAGAAAGAATGAATTATTATTATTATTAATGTTACTTCTTCTACTACTATTATTATTAACCATCTGATTAATTCATTAGTTAGTGATAATTTATTCATTGAGCTATTGATAGTTAGTTTAAATTATTGTGACTGGGCTTTAGGCATTTTTTTTAGGCCCATTATGATTAAATTTTCTGAGTAATTAATTTACCCCTTAATCAATAGGCTTGAAGTCAATGTAAGAAATAAGAGTAAATATTACAAACATTCTAAAAAATCCATAAACCAATGTTCCCCTTCATATGTTTCTCTGATAACCCTTCTCCCTTCCATCTAGACTTTCAATCATTATCCACCCATCCCTTGAGTTTATCATTATTGTACATCAAGAGGTCGATGCCATATTAACATGATTATCATTATCATTGTTGTTGTTCTTATATGATTATTCTAATAGTAATAGTATTGTTAACATTCTTGCAATAATTTTCTTCTTCTTCTTATTACTGCCATTGATGTTGTTAAATTTTTTATGAGGGATTATAACCATGCAAAGATATAAATAAATATTAGGTTAAGGGACACAGGGGATTCCAGATACAATAAAACCAAAACTAAATTTTATGTCACAGGTTTATGTTGCTTCCTTCCGAAACCGAAATCTTCCAACGCCGGAGAACCCTGAAGATCTGTATGAGATTGAAAAAGACAAGGAATCTGCAGAAGAAATTGAATTCCTACCTCACAGGGATGTTTTCAGGTCTGCTACTCTATTTTTTCTTCATCTTGGGATTGTAAGTGCCATTTCCTTAACCACTTTCCTCGGGAAAAATTCCAGGTTCTTGGACAAGGCAGCAATTAAGACACAACAATTTGAATCATCTCCACCAGCTAAACCCAATCCATGGAAGCTCTGCAGGGTCACCCAAGTGGAAAATGCCAAGGTCATACTAGGAATGGTCCCCATCTTCCTAAGTACCATCATCATGAGCACATGCCTAGCCCAGCTGCAAACGTTCTCCATCGAGCAGGGCCTGACCATGGACACCAAGCTTGGGGCCATCAAGATCCCGCCGGCCACCCTGCCCATCATCCCCCTCACATTCATGATTATTGCCATCCCCATCTACGACCGCATCTTCGTCCCCCTCGCCAGGAGGATGACTGGCCACCCCAATGGAATCACCCACCTCCAGCGTATAGGCGTGGGCCTCGTCCTCTCCGCCGTGTCCATGATCGTGGCCGCTGTCGTGGAGGTGAAGCGGAAGGGTGTCGCAAGGGACCACGGCATGCTCGACAACATCCCGGTTCTTCAGCCCCTCCCCATCAGCGCACTCTGGCTGTCCTTCCAGTTCTCCATCTTCGGCATCGCCGACATGTTCACCTACGTCGGGCTGCTTGAGTTCTTCTATTCAGAGGCTCCCAAGGCGCTCAAATCCATGTCCACCTGCTTCCTTTGGTCCTCAATGGCGCTTGGCTACTTCTTCAGCTCCATACTGGTGAATTTGGTGAACAGTGCTACTGAGGGAGCGACTAGGAGCAAAGGATGGCTGGCAGGAAACAACATCAATCGGAACCATCTGAATCTCTTTTATTGGTTGCTCGCGATCATCAGTTCTATTAACTTCTTAAACTACTTGTTCTGGGCTAAGTGGTACAAGTACCGACCACAGACTCTAGTAGCACTTCCTCCTGTAGGCATTAATTAGGGTTTTCTGTTTAAACGCTTGATAAGAAAGTGAAGATCTTGCGACTTGTGATCGAGGAAGTGATTTTTTAGCACGTATGGATGCTAATGATGATGTCTTTCTTTTTTTGTTGATTTGCTAGTGTGCATGTTATGCCACAGTACTTCAAGTTCTTGTGTTACTGTTGAGTTTGAAAATATGTATTTATGGATCATATTCGTTTGGGAACGCGTGTTCAGACTCTGGTAGCAATATCGAACTGGGGGTACTTTTTTTTTATCAAAGAACAAAAAAAGGCTAAATTACAACTTTCATCATCTTTGCTTTAAAAAGTGAAGTTCGCCTAATAGACTACAAAATAAGAACCCCTGGGTGAACTTTTAACGTAGCCCCTGCTAAAGTCACTTAAGTGACTTGCAGAGGTGGATAGAGAAGCCGCCACGAGAGTGTTTCTTGAGCGTGCAACAACAAAGAGGGGCGATCGCAATTGACATTTGAGTTTCCTCCGTTGTACAAATGGAAGAGGCAACCCCGCCAAATCTTCATTTCAGTTCGATATGGGCCGAAGGGGTTAAGCTTCGTCGCTACAAATCTGCTAATTTTGTTTAGCGCCATGGGTGGGAGAGATTAAAGATCTATAATCCCTCCCGCCAGACGAAATTTCCATTGCTGGATCGATCGCCAACAACCTTCATATATCGAGCAGCGCTTTGAGGAATTGATCAAAGGCTGAGGCAAACTTCTGAGCGAAGGATCTGGTGCGATGTGAGGCCTGGATTCACATTAACAAGGAGGCGAAGGGAACATAGGCGCAGCAATGTTTCATCATCTCTGAACATCTGAAATGCAGAACTAAAGGCTCTAGTGCGTAGTGAGGGCTTGAGTCAGTTGAGCACGATGGCGAAAGGCTGTTGGGGGAAGTGAGTGTTTCAGCATTTGTGATTCGATTTTTGAAGGTATTTTTCTAACATATAATTCAGTTACTAGGTGATAAAATTGTGTTTGTCTCTTGAATTTTGTTTGTTTGCATTTTTTTTGTTTGTCTCCTGAACTACTGATTCGATTTTTTTAATATCTATTCTGTTTATTTGATTAATATTGATTAATCTTAATAAAGAGGTTGATGAGACAACAATGAAAAATAGGCTTAAACCATAGTTTTTAAAGATGTTAAGGAATTACTACAATTTTTTTCAATTATATGCTAAAGAGAAATGCTAGTTAGCCAATATATTTTAGTTTCAAATGGTCCGGTTCACAAATAGGATTTTCCAACTATTAATTTTCTAAAAAAGAAGCTAGTGTTTTAAACAGTATGCATGATATTTATAGAGAGAATAAAAAAATTGAAATAATCTTTATACTAGTAACACACACACACACACATATATATACTATTATGTGCCCAGCGGATATGGGCCGCGCGATTTCTATTATGCAGCCCATGTTTTTATGGGGTAGGTAGCCTCCAAATGACGCATATGCGCCCCTCGCATATTAACTTTATCTCTCTTTCTCTCTCTCTCTCAATTACTACAACAAAATGTAGTATTAGCGACGCATTTATTAGCGACGCTTAGCTACTCCTCACTAAAAACAACTATTTACGACGTATGCAAAGCGTCGCAAAAAAAAAAAAAACTATTAGTAACGCATTTCTCTATGCGTTGCTAATAATCATATATTAGCGACGCTTACTTGAAAGTGTCGCTAATACTAATGCTATTAGCGACACTTTATCCTAAGCGTTGCTAATAGTGCCCCTATTTGCGACGCTTTAAACAACTATCGCTAAAAGGTATATATTTTAAATAAAAAAAAATATATTATGATTATTAGTGACGCTTTAGTAAGCGTCTCTAATAGCTTACGCAATAGCAACGCTTATACAGAAGTGTCGCTAATAAGGCTACGAGTAGCGACGCTTATTGAAGTGTCGCTAATAGTTATGAATTAAAAATAAAAATAAATAAAAATTTTCAACTATTAGCGACGCTTTTATATAAATGTCGCCAATACCATTTCTAATAGCGACATTTGTTGTTAAGCGTCGCTAATAGCTTTATTAATTACTTTTATTTAATAAATAAATTTTAAATAATTCTTTTTTTATTTTTAAAAATTAATTTTAAATAATAAAAAAATTAAAACTTGAAATTAGAGGAGAGAGAGGGGAGGGAAGAGAGAGAGAGAGCATGGGGTGGGAAGAGAAAGAGAGAGGAGAGGGAAGAGAGAGAGAGAGAGATAGAGAGGAGAGGGAAGAGAGAGAGAGATAGAGAGGAGAGGGAAGAGAGAGAGAGATAGAGAGGAGAGGGAAGAGAGAGAGAGAGAGAGAGAGAGAGAGAGAGAGAGAGAGAGAGAGGAGAGGAGAGGGAAGAGAGAGAGAGAGAGGAGAGGGAAGAGAGAGAGAGATAGAGAAGAGAGGGAAGAGAGAGAGAGGGGAGGGGAGAAAGAGAGAGAGAGAGAGGAGAGGGGAGAGAGAGAGAGGGGAGGGGAGGGAAGAGAGAGAGAGGATAGGGAAGAGAGAAATTTTTTTATTAATTTATAAAATAAAAAAATAAAATAAATATAAAATACTAATAGCGATGTATATAATTATATGTCACATTAGTACATGTAATAGCGACGTATATATGTACACGTCGCTATTAGTATTTTTATTTAATTCTTTTTTATTTTTAAAAATTAATTTTAAATAAAAAAATTTAAAATTAGAGGAGAGAGAGAGGGAAGGGAAGAGAGAGAGAAGAGAGGGGAGGGAAGAGAGAGAAATTTTATTTTGATTTTTTAAAAATTTTTATTAATTTTTTTATTTTTAAAATAAAAAAATTAAAATTAAAATACAATACTAATAACAACGTATAGTGCTATACGTCGCTATTAGTATATGTATTACCGACGTCTAATATTATACGTCACTAATACGTGTACTACTCGCGACATATATAACTATATATTGATATTAGTATTTTTATTTAATTCTTTTTTTATTTTTAAAAATCAATTTTAAAGAATAAAAAATCTAAAAAATTTGAAATTAAAGGAGAGAGAGACGGGAGGGAAGAGAGAGAGAGAGGATAGGGAAGAGAGAGAGAGAGAGAGAGAGAGAGAAGAGAAAGAGAAGAGAAAGAGAGAGAGGAGAGGGGAGACGGAGAGATAGTTGAGGGGAGGGGGAGAGAGAGAGGGAAAGAGAGAGAGGATAGGGAGGAGAGAGAGAGGAGAGGGAAGAGAGAGGAGAGGGAAGAGAGAGAGAGAGACAGAGAAGAGAAAGAGAGAGGAGAGGGGAGAGAGAGAGAGGAGAGAGAGAGAGAGTGAGAGGAGAGGGAAAGGGGAGGGAAGAGAGAGAGAGAGAGAGAGAGAAGAGAGGGGACAAAATAGAGAAATTTTATTTTGATTTTTTTTAAATTTTTATTAATTTTTTTATTTTTAAAATAAAAAAATAAAATTAAAATACAATACTAATAGTGACGTATAGTGCTATACGTTGCTATTAGTATATGTATTAGCGACGTATATAACTATACGTCGCTATTAATATTTTATTTAATTCTTTTTTTATTTTTAAAAATTAATTTTGAAGAATAAAAAATCTAAAAAATTTGAATTTGAGGAGAGAGAGAGGAGAGGGAAGAGAGAGAGAGAGAAGAGAGAGAGATGGAAAGAGAGAGGATAGGGAGGAGAGAGAGAGGAGAGGGAAGAGAGAGAGGAAATGGAAGAGAGAGAGGAGAGGGAAGAGAGACAGATAGGAGAGAGAGAGAGAGAGAGAGAAAGAGAGAGAGAGAGAGAGGGGGGGAGGGGAGGGAGGGGGAGGGAAGAGAGAGGAGAGGGAAGAGAGGGAGGGTAGATATAGAAGGGAGATAGAGAGTAGAGAGAGAGGGGAGAGAGGAGGGGAGGGAAGAGAGAGAGAGAGATTGGAGTGAGAGAGAGGAGAGAGAAAGGGTGGAGAGAGAGGATAGGGATGAGAGAGAGAGAGGAGAGGGGAGGGAAGAGAGAGAGAGAGAGAGGAGAGGGAAGAGAGAGAGAGAGAGAGAGAGAGAGAGGGGAGAGGAAGAGAGAGAGAGAGAGAGAGAGGGGAGGGAAGATAGAGGGGATAGGGGATGGAGGAGAGAGGGGGAGAGAGGAGAGAGGGGAGAGGGGAGAGGGGGGGAGTGGCGGGAGAGAGAGAAGAGGGTAAGGGGGAGAGAGAGAGGGAGGAAGGGAGAGAAAAGACTAAATTATTTGAGACGCATATTATGCGTCACAAATACTCACCAGTGGCGATGTTTATTGTAACGTCGCGACAAATTAATATTTTAACGACATTTGCTTAGAAACGTCGCAATATGAATGTGTTTTAGCGAAAGCGAAATACCGCGCGGGGAATTTTCGTTAACCCGCACGGTCAAAATAAAAATACTTTGCGGGTGAAATCGCCCGTGCGGTATTTATATCCACCTCTCCTCCACAGTTTCTCCACCCTTCTCTTCGCCGTGATTCGTCCCTTCCGCCGCCATCCCGGCTCAGCCGCCTCCAGTCCCTTCCGCCACGGTCCCAGTCCCGCCTCGGCCCCGCTCCATGCCGCCGCGCCCCGCAGTCCCGCCGTGCCCCGTAGTCCCGCCACGTCCCATAGTCCCGCAGCGCCCCGCAGTCTCCCGCCGCATCCCGCCCCGAGGATGCCGCCCCGGCCCTCGCCCGTCGTCCAGCTCCCAGCATACCGGCCAGCACTGCACCGCGCCTGTCTTCTCGCCCCGCCCCCTGCAGCGCCGTACTTCACCTTGCGCCCGCGCTCGCCACCTCGCCCTGAGCCCGTTGTCCAGCCCCGAGCCTACAGTCCTGCCACGACTCGGTGTTCCGCTCCGTCCCGGCCGCCGTCCCATCCCATCCCGGAGCTCCTGCGCAGATGCAGCAGCACCCACGCGGGGTGCAGTGACCTGCAACCTGGGTCAGTGCTGACCCGCGTGCGGGTCAGCAATGACCCAGAATCTTCCAAACCGGGTCACTCGAGTAGTGACCCAGTTTGGTTTTTTTTTTTACAGAGCGTCGCTAATAGGTTATTTTTATTTTTTAATACCTTTAGCGACGCATATCTAAGTGTCGCTACTTATAATAAAAAAATTAATTTTTTTAAAAATTATATTTTTTTAAAAAATTTAAATTATATTTTAACAAAAAAATAAAAAAAATTTATTTTTTAGCGACGTTTTGTAAACGTCGCTAATACATACTTTTAGCGACGCTTATAGGTATGTGTCGCTAATATGTAATAGTGACGACAGTTTTATCGACGTATTTAGCAATATTTTTTATGCGTCGCTAATAAGTATTAGCGATATTTAGAGTATTATTGGCTACGCTTAAAAGCGTCGTTAATAGTTAATTTTGTTGTAGTGTATATATATATATATAGAGAGAGAGAGAGAGGATGCAATGCACCGCTATATCCATGAGCTAGGTGAGTCATGTGAATCCTGGACGACTGAATCCCATCTGAGGGCTAAAAATAGGAAATTGGGGTGCTTCAATCAACATCTATATCATATATTTCTTTTAGTAAGGGCCAAAATTAGGAAATTGGGGTGCTTTAATCAACCTTTGGATGGGAATTGAATGACCAGGATTCAGCTCATCTAACAATAGATATAGTGGCGACAATAGATATGGTGACTTATTGTATCATATCTTTCTCTTAGTAAGTATGTATGTATGTATCTATATATATACTTAGAGCTGCAGCTCCATAACTATCAATTCATAGCCTTGACTATGAACTAATGGTCAGAGAGCGGCAGATCTAGCTAGACATTGTCTATATATATAGTATTTGATAAAATTAAATATTAACAAGGCAAACTCAAATTATGATCAAGGGCAGGTTGTCATGGGGTTGTGAAGTGGACTATCCGTAATAAGTACTACAACACGCACACCTGTGGAAGTGTTTTATGCTAAGTGTGTATATGTTGTGTGAATTGTCCGCAATGTTGCACATCATGTATGCAGGTGTTGTGAAGAAAACCCGCATCATTGCTAAGAGAGAGATGGAGTAATGCTATTTTAACGTTGAGAATTCAACGTCAAAAAGTTACTTCATCCTTTCAAAACCGTTGATGAGTGGACCCATTTTTATGGCTCCCACTCAATAGTTTTGAGGTGACGAAGTAACCTTTTGACGTTGATTTCTCAACGTAAGAAAAACATTTTTCTTTTAAGGTTGGTCAAAGGTGAGCATTAGGGGGGGGGGGGGGGGGGGGGGGTTTGTGAAGTTCATAGTACTTTTTAGGTTGGATGCCGATTCAAACCTCCACCAAATTTGCAGGATTTCCTCGTCATCCTGGGGGGAATAAGCATCCTCTAGGAGATCATGCCAATCTTGACACTTGCACAAATCCTCCTCGCATGGTATCCTCTCCTATGCCTGGCAACTCCCATCAGCGAGCCAGTGATAACCAGGATTTGCGCCACACTACAAATCAACGCTACAACTCCCGCCAATGCACTTTGTTTGGGCCTTCCTATTCTAGTCTCCACATATCTTTTGGAAATCGTATTGACCCTCTCGGTGGTTGACTTGTCCAGGCCCTTCAGTACTACGACATCCAATTCTATCAATGAGCTATCTGAAGATTTGTCTACTGCCAGCTCGGAGGTTGGTTTTGATTTGGACGAAGATGATGGATTCAATGTCACTCTAAGTAACTTCTTGGAACATGCATCAAAGAACTTATATGTTGCCATTGTGAGCCTTTCTGAGTAGAAGACATAAATTTTGAGTTCTCCCTTTTCTTAGCTTTTATGTTGCCATTGCGAGCCTTTCTGTTCACCTTATTTGTTTTCTCTTTGCCGTGGGTTGTAGCTCTGGGTGTGGGGAGGGTCTCTCTTCTTCTTATTTCTCGTGTACCCTTCTTGAGCTTTTGTGCTTGAATAAATTTTTAATTATAAAAAAAATAATTCTAGGATAACACCTCCCCCCAATCCACCATTCCTCCTCTACGGTAGCAGGGCAGTGGGAAAAATGCCTGCTATATGCAACACATGTGATTGTAAAGGTTTTTCCCTAAATATCTATCTGATTTTGATTGTCTGTGGAGGTAGACTTGGTCAGCCAAAAGAAGCTGCTAGAGTGGTGTAATCTCTGGCTCTTTGCTCGGCCTCTAGTTACATTAGTACTAGCCAGGTAGTATCTTCAACATATTACTCGCTAAAGACTTTTCAGAAGTAATCTTTGGGAATGATCAATTAAATACAACAAAACAAGACAGAAAGGACTCGGAAGGTTTTAGTGTTTTTGTCTTCCTTGAAAGTTCAGGTGAAACATGGTCTAGATAATTGAAATTGTTGTACTGAAAATGTTGGCTCCTAGATGATTTTATTGTTACTTAATTATGATGCCACACTGCAAGCCAAATCATCTTGCTTCATATTCTCTAAATTTTTATAAGCATTTGATGCAAGTTAGAACAGTATTTGTGTTAAAGAGGAGCAGGGAGTTAGAACAGTACTTCTGTGTTAATAGATTTGCATGTGATAAACTTGACGAATATATAGGTTTAAATGATTATATTGTCAATCGAGATCTACTTGCCTGGATATTTTCTTTAAGCTTTATCCTCAGCAGCTTTTAATATTCCAATGAGAATCCTAGTGCATATGTATGAGCGATTGTTCATTGCATGAACTCATTTATGACCTCTTGTACTTTATGGCTGAAATCGTATTGTCCTAAATTGTGTGTTCCAGTGTACTAATTTTGTACTATGGCTCCCATTGTCTATGCAAATGGCATCCAAGATTATTTTATTGAAACTTGTTGTAGTGATGTTCAAAATTTTGGTGTTTCTTTTATAGGATGCAAAGAGTAATTTCAAGATAATTTGGTTGTTAAAAGTCATATATACACAGTCCGGTCATAGAGGATTATTTTACAGAGCTATCGATGTATAAAGTGGAGCATTCAGAAGAACCATTGTCTGATATCAATTGCTTTAAATTCTGTCCATAACTTGAGGTTTGATAACACTAAATTCATAAAACTCTTCTTGTCATATTTGAATGCCAACTTTAAGCTTGTCATTGTTTGATATCAACATGGCAGAGTTTGCATACATCAATGTACATATGCATCTATAATAACTAACAAACTATGTTTTTGTCCAATATTGGGTCAATACTCTTTCTTCATCCCCCCTATTGGCTAACAGAGACTGTTGCTGACCAGATTTCTGATCTAGGTACCTCTTTACGACTACTACATGCTTACATGGATTTCACTTAAGGAATAATTATTACTATATCATTAATACTTCCTCTGTCCAATATTAATAGTCTAGATGGCTAGAGGGAGTATTACAGTAGGTGCTTCTTTTCTCCCATTAAATGTTATGTGATTTCTTAATACGCTTGTTTCTAGAATGTGGATGTTATTTGAATAATATAATAGACATACTGAGAATAATAATTAAATTCATAATTGATACTTTCAGCTTGTCGAGAGATAAGTTTTCTAGGCAGCGAGATAAATCTTTTTTTTATGCATAAATTTTTGCTAGCAATGTTAGTCTCTTTGGGTCACCATAAAGAGAATCACATGGAAAGTGCAAGTGTTACAGTGAACATCTTGTGAAAATTGTTGCCCTGAAGCTTAATCCTCTTAGTAATCTTGTAAGACTACTTTTTTCCCTAAGTATTTTAGTCCTGTTTGTCCAGTGTATTTAAGGCATATACTACTTCAGTATTCCTGACTTGGATTAAGCATGGCTCAGCTGTTAATTGAGGAAAAAGAGTATCGTAGAAGCGTTCTGGGATAATTTTTAGTCATTTTTTTCTCCAAAAAGATAGTTCAGGGAGATTTGTTATATAGTATCTGTTTGGATTGCTTTGTTTAATTGCTTAATTCTCAAACTTCACATAACAAAAGTTGTGATGACTACCTTATGAAACAAGTTAAAAAAGGCTCATAAAAAAGCTTTTAAGTAGTTGATTAAACAAATGGTCAGATACACCATATAAGCTTACGAGGTTATGATAATTTGTACATCAAGAAATCGTTCTAAACATATAACATATTTACATATTTCTCAACTGAATTGAACAGCTTGAGGTCACAAGTTTCTCATGAAAAGAACTAATGTTGAATTTCATCTTATATTTAAAGTAGATAAACATCAATTCTAGTTACTATTATAAATGGGTTGTATGTTTACTGAATTATATATTTATATAATTGAGATATCACAATAAAAGAGGCCATTAGAATTAGATATATTATCTCAAAAGAAAGATTGCTAGTTGTAGTGAAGCACAATGAAGAGGTAGGCAAAAGACGGTAAGAGATGAAACCTTTGACCAAAATACATTTATAACTATTAATTAAGTTTATACCACTAAGAAGGCTTCTAATAGCCAAATACTAAATCCTTCACAGAGAATCTAAAACTAGTAGGTAGGCAACTTTCATTATGACAAAAGATAATACATAATCAAAGTAATCAATTTTGAGTTCATAGCACAATTATGTTTAGAGAATACTTTAATTGTTCATATATGTATTATATTGCATACATCGTGAGAATGATTTGTTAAGCCATGATTAAATGTGTTTAACCGCAATTAGCTATTGAATGTTGTAGTTTTCTGGATTAATCATATCGAAGGTTTATTAAATCAGTTTTATGTCCAAAAGGGTGAGGTTTTATATCCAATAGATGGGGGTTTACATCCCTTGAGGGTGGGTTTCCTCCTCAGGTGATAAAAGTGAAATGTTATAATGATATATACTATTGAGACACTTCTAAACTGAGAATCCATATTGGTTTGTCCGTGTACATCGATTTATCAGGAGACACTTCTAGTTAGGATTTACCTAAACTGCTTAGGTCTTTCTTTTTAAGGATTTCTAGGGTGAGCAGGTCTCCTTAGCCTTCGGCCAAGGTGAGCAGATTGATTTCTCTATTTTGAGACATTCATTGTGGTATTTATACATGTTGTGTATGGATGATAATGCTCATTTACACAGGTTTTGTGTAAGAATAATGATTCTTATGTTTATACATGTTGTATATGGATTATGATACTTGATTAAGCAGGATGTATGTAGATTGTGATACTTTATCATGTAGGATGTGTATGGTTTGTGATACTTGTTCATGCAAGATGTGTATGGATTATGAGATTCAATAAATGCACAAGTGGTGTATGTGGATTATGAGATAATTGAGACATGATGAACAAGTGTTGTTTATGGATATGTGATGCATGAATGAGATTTTCATAGGTTTTCTAAGTAAGGGAATAGATACACTCGTGTTATTACACAAGTTTGCATAAGGCTTATGTAATATTTCTTATGGATTATGTTTTAGTGTTAATGTGAGTTTGATGTTTTCAAAACCCTTACTGAGCTAAACTCACCCTGTTTGTGTTGTTTTGTTTTGAGGATAGATGGTTGTGTCATGCAAGTGCTTAGGATGATCTCTTTTACAAGAATGAAAGCGAATAGATGCATATGGAGTGTGGTCTAGTTCATTTGTCTTGGGATGGAGTTTATGTTTGACTTATGTTATGACTTTGATACCTTACATATTGATGGAGAGCCTTGTTTAATGGCTTAGACATGTGGTTGCCTTTTAAGGATCGAAATTATTAGGTTTTTATGAGATTATGTGGATATGTGATTGGCTAAGAGACTTTAATTATTATTTTTTATTTTCTATTTATTGCTTTTGTACAAAGGGACGTATTGTGCACTTCGATCTGGCCCAGTTTTGGGGTTAACTTTCCTCTTCGTTGCGCCTTTGTCATCCCACTTAGGACTTGGTGTGGGTTAAGGGGTATGGCAGGGTGTAACAATTTTGACCAAAGACAGGTTTTAGCTAGGGAGTACAACAAATTATCTGTAGGGAATATTAGACCTTTGGAGATTATTCAGAAAATTAACTCTAATGTTTATCGCTTCAAACTTCCTAGCTATGTTCATACTTCTGATGTTTTCATTGTCAAACATCTCATTCCTTACCTTAGGGATTCTTGAGATGATGATTATTTGAATTCGAGGGTGAACTTTCGAACTAGGAAAGGATGGTGTAAATGAGCTAACTTTGAGCTACATGGAGCATTGGAATCGGAAGAGGACAATACACAATTTTCTATTGAGTGATCGATCGGGGGTTATCAGTGTGATCTATAGGCATGTTAAAAGATCCAATGTAAATTTATAGGCCGAGAGCTAAGCGATCGATTAGGTTTACTTGACGATTGATCGTCCATTAAAGGGATCACTCTAATTCAGTTTTGGATAAAGATTTTGATATTGGATTAGTATCTTTTGAGTCTTTTACTTTCCTATGAGTCTTTATTTATTATTATCTTATATATTTAAGAATTTTTTAACTTATTTTCCTTAATTTTGATTGGTTAGTCCTGGATTCTTTTATTTACAATTATGTCATTAGGACTTGTATAAAACTTGAAATTTTCATGGAAGCCAGAGTTCTGAGTTTTTATAAGATATTGAAGAAAAAGAAGAAGACATAATTTGTTTTTTCATTATTTTCCCTATGTTTCTATGAATTTACAATTAAAATTCGTGAGAGAGGAAGGTTATGTGCGACAGTAGCCGGATTCGTCAAACGTCGTGAATCCCATCAATCCTAGCCTTGTATAATTAATTGTTCTATTCCCCACACTCTCACTAAGTAGAAAACTTCTAATATGCTTCTTGCTATAGTAGGGAAAATATGAGAATCTAAGTTAGTTAGAATTATAAGAATTTAAGTTATTTAAAATTTTGTCTTGTTTTGGTCTAAGATGCTTCTTGCCTTTCTTAAAATTTACACTTTTTACAAATGAGATATTTAATAAGGCATAGAGGGAGTATAAAAAATAGCATTTAAAATCCATATCAATGCCAAGAGATAATAATCTATTTTCTTAACAAACAAAGTCATAATGACAATATTTAGTAACTTCAAATTTATCATACAAGATTGAACAAATTTATGAGTAAAGTTAGTTATTCTAAATTTGTTGAAGATAATTTGCCAAACAAAATTTATTAGATATTAGACAATTATTTGATAGCTCTCATCAAGATAAAAGAGTGATTAAGTAATAATAGAAGTTGCATGGAATTAATTATTCCTTTTGTTTGTGTTGTGCAATATTGATTAGAGAACAACTATATCTAGGACACATTTAGATGTCACTTTTCTTGATGGGAAAGTGGCTTATGGAGCCCAAAAAGGACATTTATGCATTTATCTCATTTAGAAGAACCATTCCACATTGAACTCACATTTTTTTTCCAGAAAGGCTCATTTCATGTCAATTATGCTTAAAATGATTGAAAAACTTCTTTCTCATGAATGAACCATTTTCCCGAGGATAGTTTTAAGAGAAAGGTTCCTTTTGATTTTAATGTTATATATGAAGCGACATGCCTCATTTCGCTTATTTTCTTTTATATGTTATTGGGTTTTTATTATTTTTAACATACAAAAAGTGAAAGTTATCTAAAAATAATTTTCTTTTAATAATCATAAATAGGAAATTCCAAAAATGACCCCATTTTGATTTTATTTGTAGAAATAAAAATTCTTAAAAATTCCTTTAATTTAAAACACTAAAGATGCATCCAAATTAAAATTAGAATTCATAGTAACAATCCTCACCTTCTTAGGATAAATATGGAAAGTTCAACTTCATAGTAACAATCTTCACCTTCTTAAAAAAATTAGATGGATAATATTCTCTTAGTGCCTAAAAAATGATAATATACTCAAGAGCAAAAGGTCATGTATAATAAATGAAAAATGATAATCACTAACAAATCAATTTAACGAAACCCCTCAACTAAGTATTAATTGGAAAGAAAAAAAAATGCATAAGTGAGCCCTATATGTATGAGTGTTCACATATGCCTATCGTTTAGTTGCCCATTCGTGTTTACTTCTATATTTATATAGGGTAGACATATTTTTATGTATACGGCATATACGGACATGAACTATCTAATTTTGTCTGCACTAATAAGCAGCTACTAACATGAATAAACAGTTGTCCACGTCTACGGACATCCATGTCCGCCCATTTAATAGGAACCATAGTAAAAAAAAAGGGGCAATAACATATAAAGACAAAGAAAATTTAATAATTACGGAAAGCTACAATAATAAATTTACTGATAATAAAACGTTATTAATGGTGGTTATTGAGTAAAAGGACAAAAATACCCATCCTTGGTAAAGCTCTCATCCTCTGTTGATTTCAAATCAAATCTTCGACATTTTCTCCTCCTTCCTGCAACGATTTGCTCTTCCGTCCTCCGGCGATTTTCTCCTTTGTCCTTCAGCAATTTGCTCTTCCATCATTCGGCGATTTTCTCCTCCATCCTTCAGCGATTCTCTTTTCCGTCCTCCGGTGATTTTCTCATCTTTCATCCGGCGTATTTCACTGCCACTGCTTAATAGTTGTTTGACAGTCGTTGCCCTAGAGTGAGATTTGCCAAAGTGGGTCTCTCAATCATGAATGGTTTAGTTCGCTGTTGGGAATTCATCTTCGTTAAAATTTCTTCTTAGATTGGGCTTGATTTTAGCCTTGTATTTGATGAGGCAAGATGGTAGGCAAATGGTGAATTTTGCCTGATCATTTGTATTATCACAAATGTTTGCGCACCTATTGAATATTAGTGGCCATTTATTTTTTGGTTTTGTGATTTCTGTGGGTAAGTCAACAAATATCTTCTCACATGAATGTTCTATTCAGGTTTTGGCAGGGGCTCATGCTGCTCTGCTGTAATTTCTTATTAATAATTGATTTTGCAGGGTAGCATGATCATGCTTCCCTGTAATTTCTTGTTAATAATTGGTTTTTGTAGGGTAGTCTTTTTTCATTCTTCTTCTCCCTAAATTAATAAAATAAAACATAGAAGAATCTATTTTCAACTTCAGATTGAACAGATCTCTCACATTCTTAGTTTTATTTGGTTTTTCCTATTTTATGCAGTCACCTTCCCAAATTGTTCAATTTTGGTAGCTTCATTTTGGCCATGTTTTAATTCATTAGCTTAAGTATTCAAATCTATTTTGAGATGTCTTATTTAAGTTTTTATATGAAATTGATTAGATATTCCTAAAGTAGGTCGAACTCTAATTTTGAGTGGCGGCCAACAGTGGTATAAAAAGGAGCTACTGGGTTTTTGAAGACAATTCTGCTATAGAGATAAAATTAATGTTTTGACTTATCTTTTCTTCAAAGGTTCATCAGTGACTTCTCGTTTTATCTTTACTAATAGTTTGTGATTGCTTAGCCCCATTCTGATGATAATTGTAGAGTTATCTAGTGTTGGAAACTAAGCCCCATTCTGATGATAATTGTAGAGTTATCTAGTGTTGGAAACTAAGCCCCATTCTGATTTATCCAACTATGTTGAAACTACTCCAGATGTTGTTCCAATGGTTTTAACTAAACCTCATATTGAGGAGCAGCTTGTTTGACATACACTTTCGCTTGAGTCACATAAACTCTACGGCCATGGGAATGAGCTATTTTCTCAGTGTTGTGATAACAAGGGCAATCTTATGGCATCTTCTTGCAAGGTAAGCTATTTGCTTTGTATTCCTTGGTGGCATTTCATCAGAGCTCCAAGCATAGAAGTCTACAAAGGCAAACACTATTGTTTATTATGAAGGCATACATATATACGAGAACAAGCATCTTTGTGTGTTTGTGGACTGCTCAGATAAATGACCTTTACAAGCCACAAATTTTCTTGTTTGTGTTTTAAGTACTTCAATGTAGTGGCATCAAGTGTAGATGTAACATTCTCAACACCACATTTGTTGATTTGCTTTATTTCGTTTGTCTGAATGAAAGAGAATAGATTGAATTTTGATGAGTGCTAATGATGCTCTGTTCATTTCAAACAGATGGCAAATGCTAGATTTCATTGTTTTACAATCCCATTTGTGCCATCTGCTTAATCAAATGCTTACCTATTGAGTTTAGACTACTATTCACTTTCACTTAATGGCCCATCTAGAGTAGCAAGTACTCGAAAAAAAAGTGATGGTTCCTATTATTAGTGATTCATCTGGTTGGGTCCCAAATTTTTACCATATAGAGAAAAGGAATTCATTCAAGCATGTGCACCAATATTTTTCGTCTTAGAATTTCTTGATCATATTGTAGTTCCCACATGCAAGTCAATAATCTTGCTGCAATTAGACTGATCTATGTTATCTTCTAGTAGGGCTTTCTTTTAGGCTCTTATGGCTTGACGTGGGCACTTAAAAAATCCAGCCATGTTCTCAAAGCTTGTGATCCTTAATAGTCCAGTGAGGGCCAATTTTCCTACTCCTGGGTTGTTTCAGAAGCTGAGGTTTGGCATTTAATATGTTTTCTACAATTATTATTGATTATAGGATATAAGTTGCATCATCTATTTTAAATTATTAACCACCTCACAAACAAACAAGTTGGGGTATTTTCTCGAGGAATATGGTCATGACAGTTTATAATGTTCTTTTTTGAGTCTTTTGTTTTGTCTCCAATGTGATATTCAAGTCATCTTTCTCGTAAACACCTAAAAATGTTAGTAGTGTGACATGTGGTGCGAGTTAATGCACTATATTGTTAGCGGAGGAACTTCTGAATAAATGGTTTCTGGAGATCTGAACTCATAAATATTTTTGGCTTCCTTGTCTTAGGATTCCACTATATGGTGAGTTTACTTGCCAAAATGTTGTCATGGCCGAACGTTTTATTAAAGCAGGTAGCACTTACGTATCAATTGTAACTACTATATCCTGGGAGTTATTAGTTTAACAGTGTCAACAATATTTCATCAACCAAGGGCAGCCTACATGGGAAATTTTTAGTTGGATGCCTACATGGGATTGGATTAGTTCCGACAATGGCTAACAAAAATCAAGAGAAGCCTAAAGATTCCAACCATGGGAAGGAGAAGAGAAGACCTTTTCCCATACTGGACGGTTTACTAAAAACTCGAGAAGAGCTGGAAGAGGAGGAGAAAGTAATGATGCCGGAGTCGCCCTACACAAGACTCCTCAGAAGCATAGGGAGGTTTCTTGCTTGGTACTCTCCAGTACCGGATCGTGAAACAGATTGATGTAGTCGATTTTCTTGTAAAGTTTTGCCAATATAGTGTGAATATTATTATGTGTACATATTTATTCTTAGTCTTTTATCTTCATTAGAGCTTTTGACAAGCAATAATTGTGATATGGATTCTCTTATGTAACAATTTCATATTCAGGCGATCTAGGTACTGAACTTTAGTTCTGATTTTTAATTCAACCTGATTCATTAATGCATGGTATAAAGAGCTTGTGCTTGTTAATTGAAGTTGTGATTAGCCCCTAGGTAAAAAATGGCTATTTGTCTTCGTTGCATTCACTCCCACCCTGAGACACATGTTAATGGTATCAAGAGATTAAATTTGAAAACTCTAATTGAATTATATTGTCTAAATTATCATAAAAGTATAAGGTATTAACCATATTAAATATTATAGAAATTTAAAATTTTAATAAAGTATTTTCATGGGACAACATGATAGTGTTGTGGCATAAAAAGGCAAAAAAAAACTTGTACAAGGACAAAATTTGAAAATTTTAATTGAATTCTATTGTCTAAATTATCTTAAAAGTGTAAGACATTAACCACATTAAATGTTATATAATTTTAAATTTTTAATAAAGTATTTTCATGGGACATCATGATAGTGTTGTGGCATAAAAAAGCAAAAGAAACTCGTACAAAGACAAAATTTGAAAACTCTAATTGAATTCTATTGTCTAAATTATTATAAAAGTGTAAGGCATTAACCACATTAAATGTTATAGAATTTTAAAATTTTAATAAAGTGTTTTCATGGGACAGCATGATAGTGTTGTGGCGTAAAAATGCAACAAAAAGCTTGTACAAGGACAAAATTTGAAAAATCTAATTGAATTCTACTGTCTAAATTATTATAAAAGTGTAAGCATTAACCACATTAAATGTTATAAAAATTTAATAAAGTATTTTCATGGGACAACATGGTAGTGTTGTGGCGTGAAAATTTGAGAACTCCAATTGAAATAAGGGAGAAAATGATGAACATGATGCATGATCATAGAAACTTCAACAATGATCAATATAGCTGAAATTGAAAGCAATAGAGCAGAAATATTAATACTCGAGGAAGAAAATGAATGTCTTGCTTCTGAGAAGAAGAAAAGTGAAGAAGCAAGAAAACAAGCTAAAGTTGAAATTGAAAGATTGAAATAAAACTTGAAAAGAATGGGAGATGAATTGAAAAATAATGATCAATATAGCAATATAACTGAAATTGCTTTTCTTGAGGAGGAGAATGAAAAATTATTTGTTGAGAAGTAAAAATTAGCTTTTGAGAGGAACAAACTAGCTGTTGAGAAACAATTAGCAGAAGAAGCAAAAGAAAAACTTGAAATTGAACTATATCATTTGAGAATGAAGATAAAGAAGATGGAAGAAAGAGAAACAAGGCATGAAATGCAATTTCAAGAAGTATTCAATCAAATGGTAATGGAAAAAGAAGAAAATGAATTATGTAGGAGTGGCATTCTCAAAGCACATTGTTTAGATATACTCCTATCATAGCGGGGATAACATTAGACAACATTTAGAGGTATTACTTATTGCTCATCATCTAATCACAATTTTTAGAAATTTTTAAAGATGCATTAACGTTCTCTTTGGATGCTTAGATTGATGCGCTTATTGGTGGTGTCAATGATCTTGCTTTCTCTAATCCCATTAACCAACTTTGTGTGGTAACCTGTGGAGATGATAAAACCATGAAGGTTGGGTTGCTATATGAGGCAGTTTAACCAAGGTTTCACATGAAGAAGTTCATTCTTTTTATTTCCATGTTGTATTGGTAATGATTGTAATGACCCGACCCGAGCCGGGCCCACAAAATCACTAATAGGAATTTGAAATTTTCCTTAAGCCAGGAATCATCGTCTGAGTGCGAGAGGTACAACGTTCGCCTACGCACTACGGAGCTTAAGGCTTCCTCGTACGTAGACTTAGGTTGTAACGACCATTTACACACAACGAAGCTTCATAGTTCGTCGCGTGTAAAACAGAATAAAACATATTATTTATAATCATTGGATCAGGCCAACGTTGCCTTGCCGTTGGTTCCCTACGTACGTATTGGATATTATTCCAATACGATCGGATCCGAACGTAGTTCTGCCTAACGGCTACTACACACAACAAGCATCACAAAATCGTATAACATACGTATCTCCGAATATTTAATCGGAAGTGTAAATCGGAGTCAAGCGGAAGTTAATAAATTAACGAAATCATACGTCTCGCTCTACCATAGAGCGGGATTAAAATCACATACACATATCTCGCTCCATTACTGAATCGAGACTGAGCACATCAACCGGCTCGCTCTATCACTGAGCTGAGACCGGACACACACATCACACGTCTTGCTCTACCCTAGAGCAATACATCACACTTCATAACATATAAGCGCACATCATAGCATATAAGCTCACATCATGGCATATAAACACGTATCATGGCATAGCACACATCATAGCATAACACACATTATGACATATAAACACGTATCATGGCATAGCACACACGTCGTTCTATAATTAAAACGGAAGATTAGAAAAGCTTACTGCCCTCATGTCTCGTAGGGTAGTGTTATGCGGAGTTGCTCATATGAGCATCCTCCCCTTCAGATCCGAAGATATTGGACAGAGCTTCCTCTAGCCTCCATACGTTCTTCATCTTGTGTTGAAAGACTACATATAACGTTCTCCTTGCCGGAGACTCTTCTCGTTTTTTGTGCCATGAGCGGCGAACAGAACCTCCCGTACTTTGGATTATTTCTCATAATGTAGCCCGACAACTTCGGACAGAACCCCGTCTTGCTTCGGGCCAACATTTCTCGTTCGGTGCTCGAGGATAACGGGCGAAACCTCTCCTTGTCTTGAGGCATTTCCTCCTTATACGGTTACTGAATTAAAGAACGGACCTCTCCATCGCGTAGAACATACTCGATTTAGTCAAGAACGCCTCTTCGATGGACTAAATCGGAGTTAGGATGCTTAAGAACGGGGAGAAAGAAGTTTGTCGATGCTCGGGCAGAACCTCTCATTGTCTCGAGGCATTTCTTCCTTATACAGTCTCCGAATCGAAGAAAGGACCACTCCATCGCATAGAGCATGCTCGATTTAGTAGGAAACGGGTCTTGAACGGCCTTAATCAGCTTCAGAACGACCAGAAACAGGGGGAGAGAAGATCTTGCTCGAAAATAGAACGAAATGGGGTTTATATAGACCCCGGAGCCGCCGAAACTGCGGCATCGCGTCGCCAAAACCGGCGGCGCCGCTGTTCCGGCGGCGGCGCCCGCGGAAAGCGCGTGGCTCGCGCCCGCGTGCGCGGTTTCGTGCACCCGCCGCATCGCGAAACTGCGGCGCCCGCGGTTCCGCGGGCGTGCCTCGCGCCGCGCGCCGCGCGCCTCGCGCCGCGCCGGCCTAATTTTTATTTTTATTTTATTTTTAAACATTCAAACGCGCGTATCTCCCTACCCCGGATTCGGATTCGCGCGTTCTAGGTACCGTTGGACTCGTATCGACAAGCCCTTCGATACGAACCCACTTAAAGCTGTAAATCATACTATTTCTAAGTGGGTCCCACCTATTTTCTACGCTCATTGAGATCGTAACTTTCGGTCCCGACCTCTGTTTTGCACGTTCTTTGAATCGTTACGCTCGTTATGCCAAACTCTACCTAGCTACGGGTATGCCATCTAATAAAACCCCTTAACATTAATCTCAAATTACCGAATTACCCTTAACCCTCCTGGGTTAAGCGTAATTGAAAAACGGGTCGTTACATTCTTCCCCCCTTAAAAGAATTGCGTCCTCGCAATTCACCTAAACTTACTCTTCGAAACACATATAAATTAAAATAAATATCTAACAAACTCCGATATTTAATCGGATAAGTAATCGTAAACAGAGTGTGATAGATCATAATCAAATAAATCATGTATAAAAGGAATCCAATCTTAAAATTGGATAACACATTCACAAATATAATCTGATAATTTATGATCAGATAAAATATTTTCACAAGAAATCCGAATATAAAATCGGATAAATCATATCATACAAAAATTCGATACTTAAATCAGAGTCGAATATGTCATCGTTCAAAAATCAGATATGCCATTCAAAATCAAACATATCATTTTCTTAAAAATTCAACGAATCGATCGTTCATCAAAATCTGATAAATCGTTCATAAACGAAATTTGACATTTAATTCATAATCGGATAAATCCTCGTTCAAAAATTTTGATATGTCACTCAAAATCGAACATATCGTTCTTTCGAAATTCGATAAATCAATGAGTAAATCAAAATGCCGTGATACCGAACGGCTTACATTTGCACCCATGGTGCCACGGAAAAACAGAAGGATAGGAGCATTCCCATAATGCCCCACACCTGTGCACATCAGAGCCAAATTTGGCGGTATCCAGAATTGATAGCTTTTGGGTTCTATACCAAATAACTATCCAGAGAGTCCGAAGACCCAAATCATCGAAATCTTCATCGTCAAATCAAATTTAGAACCGTCAAATCAAATTCAAAACAAACATTTCTAAAATAACCAGATTTGAAATCAAAATTCATTTCAATACACTCGCGGAATCAACCTTGAAGCTATCCACTAACACCTCATGTCCTACACCACGGGTGTTTGATGGTTTCTTCTTAGCAATTCCACAGGTGATTAAGATAAATTTACTAAATTTCATATCATGGGATTTGAAATTAAATTTTATATCAAATCCATCAGTAGATTCAACCTTAGAGCAATCCACTAACGCGTCGTGTCCCATACCACGAGCGGTCGGTGGTCACCCCTTGGTAATTCTACTGCCTTCGAAAACAAATCAATTTCAGAAAAATAACACAAGTCTGAAAACATACGGTCACAGAATGTCGCAATACCAAACGACTTACACCCGCGCCCATGGGGCGACGCGAGACAGAAAGGAAGGGATTTACCCATGACATCCCAATCCTGTGCGCGCCAGATGCCAAATTTGGTGGTATCCAAAATCATAATAATTCTTAGCTCCGAGGAACCGAGAACTATCCAGACGGCACGATTGCCCAAAACTCGGAGAATATTTTCGAAAAGAGGAGATGATTTTGAAGACAGAGCTTTGTTTTTATTAGTAGAAAACTTTTAGCAAAACTTTGGTGAGTCAAAATCTTAGTAATAATTTATACTTAGTAGGTCGAATTAAGTTCTAAGAATATACTTTGTGCATATAAGAAAATATTGTGTCATTTTTCTTTTGAAATCATTCAGAAAATCTGAAAACACGATCACAGAATGTCGCGATACCAGACGACTTACACCCGCGCCCATGGGGCGACGCGAGACAGAAAGGAAGGGATTTACCCATGACATCCCAATCCTGTGCGCGCCAGATGCCAAATTTGGCGGTATCCAAAATCATAATAATTCCTAGTTCCGAGGAACCGAGAACTATCCAGACGGCACGATTGCCCAAAACTCGGAGAATATTTTTGAAAAGAGGAGATGATTTTGAAGACAGAGCTTTTGTTTTTAGAAAAGTAGCAAAAGACTTTAAAAACTTTGGCGAGTAAAAATCTCGGCATGCGACTAGAATTTAAGGCTACCTACGCCTTGGAAATTCTATCGTAGTTGAAAGCATATTTGAAATCAAATTTTATTTCAATACCCGAGTAGAATTTACCGTAGGGTTTTCCACTAGCGCTACATATCCCATACCATGAGCGATTAGCGGTTACCTCTTGGTAATTCTACCGTCTTTGAAAACATATTTCAAATCATATTTTATTTAAATACCCGAGTAGAATTAACCATAGGGTTTCCACTATCGCTACATGTCTCATACCATGAGCGGTTAGCGGTTACCTCGTGGTAATTCCACCGTCTTTGAAAACATATTTCAAATCATATTTTATTTCGACACTCAGTAGAATTAACAGGAGAGTTTCCACTAGCGCTACATGTCTCATACCATGAGCGGTTAGTGGTTACCTCGTGGTAATTCTACCGTCTTTGAAAACATATTTCAAATCATATTTTGTTTAAATACCCGAGTAGAATTAACCGTTGAGTCTTCCACTAGCGCTACATGTCCCACACCATGAGCGGTTAGCGGTTACCTCTTGGTAATTCTACCGTCTTTGAAAACATATTTCAAATCATATTTTGTTTAAATACCCGAGTAGAATTAACCGTTGAGTCTTCCACTAGCACTACATGTCCCACACCATGAGCGGTTAGCGGTTACCTCTTGGTAATTCTACCGTCTTTGAAAACATATTTCAAATCATATTTTGTTTAAATACCCGAGTAGAATTAACCATAGGGTTTCCACTATCGCTACATGTCTCATACCATGAGCGGTTAGCGGTTACCTCGTGGTAATTCTACCGCGGTTTAAAACACATTGAAATCAAAGTCGTTGAAAAGAATCATGTAACGAATTTAAGACAAAACTTTCGATTGAGTCAAATTCAAAATCACAATTCATAAAAAATCAAGGTTTCCGATTAAATTCAAAGTCATACGAGAAAACAAAATTTCAACTCATTCTTGGTGAAAAATCGAAATTTGAATCCGTCTTAAATTTGATGCAACACATGCAGAATGAAATTCTAAATTAAATCTAAATCAACTCATTTAGAAAGAATTTTCATATAACTTATGATTAAAATAAAATTTCATAAAATTGGATTTCATATAAATCACATATACAAAATGAAAAGTTCAAAAGTAAAATTCATATTAAATCCAATAAAATAAACATGATGCAACAAATTTAAACTTAAGGCTATAAATAATTTTCAATTGAAAAAAAAATCAAAATAATCAAATTGATGCTTGCATCAAAACTCATGCAATACATGGCGATAAAAATCTCAAATAATTTCAACGATTAAATCTCATATTAAATCAGATGCAACGTATACAAGCCAAATTTTCAAATCAATTCTAATTTAAAATTGACATCTATAAAGTATAAGCTTGTCATTAATTAGATACACATACATAGCATAAAAATAAAGATTACTTCTAATAGAACAAATTAGAATTATCATAATTAGAGTTCGAAGCAATTTTCGTATCATATCAGTAGAACAAAATTAAGTATTAAAATCTAATACAACTTGTTCATAACAACGTATTCAAAACATGTTCGATTTAAGATCAAAATTAATAAAATTTATGTTCGTAACAAATCCATTACAAAGCATGTACACAAAAATTAAAATATGCTTAGAAATTGAAGTTCTCAAAATAGTAGTCCATATTAATTTAAAAATTATCGATGTAAAACAAAAATTCAAAATTAGAGTTCGTTTTAAATTCGATAACACACGGGCATAACCAAAGGATGAAATTTATTTGAAATCCACGACAACACGTTCAGAAGAGAAAATTAAAAAAAATCACGATTTATTTCAAAATAATCAGAACATATTCAAAACAACAATTTCTAATTATAAAATATTATACTCTCGCAGACAGATCAATGCTCCGATACCAATTGTAATGACCCGACCCGAGCCGGGCCCACAAAATCACTAATAGGAATTTGAAATTTTCCTTAAGCCAGGAATCATCGTCTGAGTGCGAGAGGTACAACGTTCGCCTACGCACTACGGAGCTTAAGGCTTCCTCGTACGTAGACTTAGGTTGTAACGACCATTTACACACAACGAAGCTTCATAGTTCGTCGCGTGTAAAACAGAATAAAACATATTATTTATAATCATTGGATCGGGCCAACGTTGCCTTGCCGTTGGTTGCCTACGTACGTATTGGATATTATTCCAATACGATCGGATCCGAACATAGTTCTGCCTAACGGCTACTATACACAACAAGCATCACAAAATCGTATAACATACGTATCTCCGAATATTTAATCAGAAGTGTAAATCGGAGTCAAGCGGAAGTTAATAAATTAACGAAATCATACGTCTCGCTCTACCATAGAGCGGGATTAAAATCACATACACATATCTCGCTCCATTACTGAATCGAGACTGAGCACATCAACCGGCTCGCTCTATCACTAAGCCGAGACCGGACACACACATCACACGTCTTGCTCTACCCTAGAGCAAGACATCACACTTCATAACATATAAGCGCACATCATAGCATATAAGCTCACATCATGGCATATAAACACGTATCATGGCATAGCACACATCATAGCATAACACACATTATGACATATAAACACGTATCATGGCATAGCACACACGTCGTTCTATAATTAAAACGGAAGATTAGAAAAGCTTACTGCCCTCATGTCTCGTAGGGTAGTGTTATGCGGAGTTGCTCATATGAGCATCCTCCCCTTCAGATCCGAAGATATTGGACAGAGCTTCCTCTAGCCTCCATACGTTCTTCATCTTGTGTTGAAAGACTACATATAACGTTCTCCTTGCCGGAGACTCTTCTCGTTTTTTGTGCCATGAGCGGCGAACAGAACCTCCCGTACTTTGGATTATTTCTCATAATGTAGCCCGACAACTTCGGACAGAACCCCGTCTTGCTTCGGGCCAACATTTCTCGTTCGGTGCTCGAGGATAACGGGCGAAACCTCTCCTTGTCTTGAGGCATTTCCTCCTTATACGGTTACCGAATTAAAGAACGGACCTCTCCATCGCGTAGAACATACTCGATTTAGTCAAGAACGCCTCTTCGATGGACTAAATCGGAGTTAGGATGCTTAAGAACGGGGAGAAAGAAGTTTGTCGATGCTCGGGCAGAACCTCTCATTGTCTCGAGGCATTTCTTCCTTATACGGTCTCCGAATCGAAGAAAGGACCACTCCATCGCATAGAGCACGCTCGATTTAGTAGGAAACGGGTCTTGAACGGCCTTAATCGGCTTCAGAACAACCAGAAACAGGGGGAGAGAAGATCTTGCTCGAAAATAGAACGAAATGGGGTTTATATAGACCCCGGAGCTGCCGAAACTGCGGCGTCGCGCCGCCAAAACCTGCGGCGCCGCTGTTCCGGCGGCGGCGCCCGCGGAAAGCGCGCGGCTCGCGCCCGCGCGCACAGTTTCACGCGCCCGCTGCGTCGCGAAACCGCGGCGCCCGCGGTTCTGCGGGCGCTCCTCGCGCCGCGCCAGTCGCGCGCCGCGCCGGCCTAATTTTTATTTTTATTTTATTTTTAAACATTCAAACGCGCATATCTCCCTACCCCGGATTCGGATTCGCGCGTTCTAGGTACCGTTGGACTCGTATTGACAAGCCCTTCGATACGAACCTACTTAAAGCTATAAATCATACTATTTCCAAGTGGGTCCCACCTATTTTCTACGCTCATTGAGATCGTAACTTCCGGTCCCGACCTCTGTTTTGCACATTCTTCGAATCGTTACGCTCGTTATGCCAAACTCTACCTAGCTATGGGTATGTCATCTAATAAAACCCCTTAACATTAATCTCAAATTACCGAATTACCCTTAACCCTCCTGGGTTAAGCGTAATCGAAAAACGGGTCGTTACAATGATAGGTATGGGATGCAATAAAAATTGCATACTTTTGAAGACTATGAGGCCCTAGTTTATTCTGTATGTCTCCATCACGAAGAAAATATATAGGTACATATTATTCGATGTTGTAAACATTAACGCTCTCTGCTTGTGGCTGCTCTGCAATGCCCACATCTATGCTTCTTTACTGCAGTTTATTTTTTCAACAGCATTTGATGGTATATAAAAGCATGGTTGTATGATAATATAGGATCTAGAGTTGATTATGATGCTCCAGGTGGTTGGTGCACTACAATGGCTTACAGTGTTAATGGTTCAAGGTAGATTTGGTCAATACTTTTTAGTTGTAATCAGATTCTCTGGTCTTCTAATACGTCTACATTTTCAATACCTTGTTTTCTGATTCTTTGCAGGCTCTTTTCTTACGGATTTAGCAAAGAAGGAGAGGCATACATTGTTGAATGGAATGAAAGTGAAGGGGATGTTAAAAGGACTTATGTAGGATTTCGAAAACGTTCAATGGCTTTTGTGCAATTCGATACGATAAGGAATAGATTTTTGGCTACTGGTGATGAGTTTTTTATTAAGTTTTGGGATATGCATAATACTAATCTTTTGACTACTGTTGATGCGGATGGAGGCCTAGCTACCAGTAAGTTTATTGGTTTGCTTGAAATTGACCAACATGCTACAACTGAGTTTTTGGAATCCAAAAGTGATCAGTTCACCCTCTGTTTCATTATTAGGCAAGCCCCCGTGTTCGGTTCAATAAGAGGGTACCTTATTGGTTGTTTCTGCAAATGAGAATGGAATCAAGATCTTGGCAAAAACTAATGGTCTGAGGTTGTTGCGTACATTTGAGACTCGTTCATTTGATGCTTCTCGGCGTATTACAGAGACTATTGCCAAGGTTGAATATTCAACAGGTTTTTATCTGGAGTATAGTGGTTTACATTAGTGATTGAATTTGAACGCTGATCTATCCCATTACATATTTTGTGATGCAAACCATAATAAATGCAATGACTAGTGCAAATATTGCAGCAGCAGTTACTATACCAGGAGAAGTGAATGTGAGAATTTCCCATTTTTTCCAGGAAAACCAAATCACTCAACAAATTCTGAAAGGTGGAAAAGCCAACCAATCAATTGCTCCAAATTCAGCAAGCCGCAATTCAAATTACATACTGATTCGTGATTCAAGGACTCACAGTCTCAAGGTAAACTTTCGAGAGGCGACCAAAAACAATTGCATAAAAAATAGAACGCCAAATGCAACTTCTTCTCTCAAAAGAAGCGAAGCGATTGGAATCACAAAAAAGTCGAAAAGAGAAAAGACAATCACTCGAAGAAGCCCACGTCAAATCTTAGCTTTGTTTGGATCGGGCGGGAGCTTTTGCTCGATCCAAAGATGGGTGGAAGGAAGAAAAGGCCGCCAATCCCTTAGCCTGCAAATTCAGGAAGCTTGGGAGGATGAAGTAACGGATACTGGAATTCATACGGAAAAGGGTAATTTAGGTATTAACAAAAAAAAATACTTACTTAGCTGTCGTTATCTGAAAATACAAAATTTATTATAATACTATTTAATTAAAAAGTTATCTACTTAAGTTATACAAAATTAAGTTGAAATTGATGACGCTATACAAAAAAATTTCTAAAAAATACAGAGGGATTAATGGCTATGGACTATATTTAGGCATAGATTTTGGGCAAGTAAAAACAATTAGAATCTAGTAGCTATGTAGCAAGTTATGATTTAGCCAACATATTACATAGTTATTGGACACTAAAAATTTGGTTTTTTTGTGTATGTCCGTATTCGCCCATGTCCATGATAGACAGACTTAAACTAAATAAAATACGAACTAAGGCAAACATAAACAGATACAAATAAAATACATACATATAATAGACTAACATGAACAACCCTTTGTCTACATCTTTTTTTGTCCATTTGCACCCATACTTATATTTAGCAACATGTTTTGTCCAACCAATACTTATTTTTAGTCAAAATCTCATTGAATATATTTAACTGTATAATACATAAATTGGGGCAACGACATCTTACTTCAATCTGCATTATATTTTACTATAAGATAAATATCCAAACTTTTATTGTGTTAAAAAAAATCCATGTGTTTACAATATTTGAGAAATGTCAAACAGGACGAAAGTCTTACGTACGTTTCTGAGCTCATTCGAGTCAGAGCATTAAAAACGTTTCGCATCAGCTAACATCGTCAATAATGCCGTCTACAACATTAAAACAAAAAAATAAGCATCTAGCCTGACGTGCCCTTTGACAACAGCCGTGCGACCATGTGCCAGCAAAACATTCACCGCCCCACCGTCAAAAAAAAAAAAGTTAACAGTACAACGCAATCGAGACGTACATTCATCTGCTTAGTGGCCTATGCGGCTGCACCAAGCGACTGAAGCTCCTTGATCAGTTCCACCAAATCTCGCCGCGAGCTGCCCCCTTCAGCCCGTGCCTCCAGCGCCGACTCACACAGCGTTGAGACTCGGCTCCACTCCGTCCTAACTTCCCCCACCGAGTCAGCTACGTGCCGTGCAAGCTCGTCCGAATCAGGGACCGTGTCTTCACCCTCGCAAACCCTGACCGCCACCCCGAAATCTTCCACCAGCAGTCTCGCGTTTACGTGCTGTTCCGCCTTCATGGGCCAGCACAGCAGGCGGACTCCGGCCACCAGCCCCTCCAGGACGGAGTTCCATCCGCAGTGAGTCATGAAAGCCCCGACGGCCCGATGGCCTAGTACCGCTACCTGTGGGGCCCATCCGCGAACGACTACTCCTCTTTCCGCAAGCCGCTCTTCGAATCCGGCCGGGACCGGCGAAGACGCCTCTTTGACGGTCCACACAAACCGAGCCTGGCTCCTTTCCAACCCAGCGCCGAGCGCCTCCATCTGCGCCACCGACAGAGTCACCTCACTCCCGAAGCACACATACACCACGGAGTCATCCGGGCACGTATCCAGCCATTTCAGAACGCCGGTGGAGCTAGACCCGCCCCGCTGAACGGGAGTCGAGGATCTGTCATCCTCTGGCAGGAGCGGACCCACGGCCCAGACGCGAGAGTGGCCCGCTTCGCGCCGGAGGTGGTCCAGGTACTTGGACTCGAACGCGCCGAAGGTGTTAAAAACCGCCCCCCAACTCAATTTATTTGCGACCATGTTATCCTTGATGAAGCCCATCTTCTCCACTCCTCCGGCCAGATATATTCTGAAGAGAGACGGGAGCTGACCGTACAAGAACGAGGGCGATCCGGGCAATTCCGTCATCTCCACGACAGAGTCCCTCGGCCGCTCAAAGTGGACGTGATCCCAGAGAAAATTAAGAACGGAGACGGCGAAAGCTCCGGAAGAGTAAAAGGCGACCCGAGGGATCCCGAGATCGGAGGCGAGGTGGTGTGTCCAGCCGGCAAAGAAGTCGGAGATGATTGCAATGGGGGGAGATGGGTGGTCCCGGAACCAGGCGCGGAGCGGGACCTGTAGGTCACAAAGCGCCCGCATGATGACGGGGCCGGGGATGCCCGGGGGAAGGTCTTTGAGGTTCTCGACCCCCGGGGGGACAGAGGGGGAGGAGGGGAAGGGGAGGACGAGGGGGCGGATGGAGGGGTGGCGGGACAGCAAGGGAGAAAGGAGGGGCAGGTTATTAGGGGTCACGACGATGGTGATGGAGAGGCCATGGACGGAGAGGTGGTGGGTTAGGTCAAGGAGGGGGATGAGGTGCCCTTGCGCGGGGTGCGGCACGACCAGGATGTGGGCGACGTCGCTGCCGGACATGGCCGTGCTTATGGTTGTTGAAGATGCGAGTGCGAGGGACTAGAAGGCATCCGTAGTCTCGAGCGTGCTTGAACGACCACACGAAATTCGTTCTAAACCATCGGTACCTACAGAACTGCGATATGTGGGGAGTCTCAATCAGCTGGGGAACTTCACATGCGCCGCCGCTGGTGCCAGCCAGCCAAACAGTGAATAAATGATCACACGGTCTCGTGCAGTGTTTTAAAAACCGGACCGGACCGTCCGGTCCGACCGGGTTCAACCGGACCCGTTATAAAAAACGGGCCGGTTCAAATGGATTTCCGGGTTGGTTTATCCCGGCCGGGTCAGTATGACCTGGCCGGTTAAACCGTAAACTCGGAGTTCCGGTCCGGTCCGGTTTTTGAAAAAAAAAAAAAAAAGTGAGACGAGAATCGGGCGACCGCGACGCTTCACAGTTCACACTGCACAGAGCCGTAGCATCGGGGCGAATCGGGTTCGGCGGCCGGCAGGGAGATTTGGGGCGACGCCACCACTGTGAGACGCGATCTCCGGCGATTCCGTCTACGTTCCAGCGATCTCCCCAGCCGATTCTCACAGTTGCCGTCCATGCCCAAATACCACTCCGGCGGTTCTGTGCTTCTCAGTTTTCCCACATCCTGCTCTGCTCCGCCGAGTCCGCTCCCGTTACCCAGCCAGCCATCATCAGAATGCCAGAGGACACCTACTCTGTTCACGGCCTCAAAATCGTCTGCGGCCGGCGGCTTCATCGCCTCGTGGCTGATTAAGCTCTTATTGTCACCGTCTGAAATGCAGGTTCTCAGAGCGGCGCCGCCCATTAAGCCCACCGCTGCTGCCTGTGGGACTCAATTCTCAGAGGGGCCTGTGGGAGCCGGTTCTCAAGGAGGGAAGCGGGGAGGCAGAAGGAAAGGTGGGGAGGAGAGGGAAGGAAGGCGGAAGGGAAGGCGGGGAGGAGGGGGAGGAAAGAGGGGAAGCCGGGAACTTGTGATTGGAGTTGAAGCAGGGCCGGGCCGCTGGGGAAGAGAGAAATGGAAAGTCGGGAACTGCGGAATCAAGGCCCCTACTGCCTCCGCCTTCGATCTTGCTCATAAGAACACCTCCTGGAGTGGGAAAAAACTCTGCTTTGGCCTCCATTATTGAGGGATGGGCACTGGCATTCGAGCAATGGTTGGAGGTGAGGCTGGGCAATCAACGTAGGGAGGATGAAGGCTAACTGGAAAAGAAAGGTGAGGGCGGATGGAGGCAAACCGAGATGACCGTGGGGAGGAAAGGTGGAGGCAGGGAGGAAACTCTGGAAAAATGAACGGGAGGAAGGGAGAAGAGGGGAAGAAAATGGTTAACTGGGTCAACCCGGGTTAACCCCCGGTTGACCCGGGTTAAACTGGCCCGGCCACTATTCCGGGTCAGTGGCTGGGCCAGGTTTTAAAACACTGGTCTCGTGCGATAATTTAATTTGCCTTTTATGTTTCGAGGATAACGCCGACTTGTGATGACTAATTTTCACGAGACTATACACCACAACGAAGTGGTGAGAGTCAAACTTCGCACCCACCGGATATAACACTTCCCAAACGTTTCTTCTCCACACGTCGCAACCATATCGAATAGTTTCCTCTCCACATGTCTATTTTTATTACGGGAGCGTGACCGATAAGGACGACTCTAAGTAAGTAGTAATATTCAATTCGTCCCAACTGAAATTTATGAAACTATTTAAGTCTTCACATTAATGATGTATGATAAAAGGACATAAATACCCCTATTATTATACGAATAATCTAAAACCTATTAATAATGTATGATAAAAGTACATAAATACCCCTATTATATGAATAATCTAAAACCTATTACCCATTTGTGAACGACCGTGGTTTTTTAACTCGAGCTCCTTTTCCTTAATAAAAATGAAAAGAAATCCCCCTGGGAATCAATCCCCGCCATGATTTTCACACTCCCCTCCTTCTCCGGTCTCCTCCTCCTTGGCGCCATGATTTTCGTTGCTTCTTAGTTTCGCTTGTCATGTTTGGTTTCCTCCTCCCTTTTGAGTCGGCCGACGTCTGCTCTCTCTCTTTGTTTGTTTCTTTGTTTACAGTTGATGGGCGCATGTACTTTTAGTGTAGAGTATAATTTTATACTTTGTTTGTGGTTTATGATAATAGTAATATTTACAGAGTATGATTGTACTTTAGGTTTATAATTCAATTTTTTTACTTTAGGCTAGTGATTTACTTATTTCAGTTATATAAATATTTGTAGAGTATAATTTTACTCTATACTTGTGAATTAGTTATTTATACAAAAGAAATATTTGTAGAATATATTTTTATACTTTGTTTGTGATTTATGGAAAAAATAATATTTGCAGAGTATAATTTTATTTTAGGTATATAATTTGATTTTTACTTTAGGATGATGATTTACTTATTTTATTGATATAAATATTTGTAAAGTATAATTTTACTCTATACTTGTGATTTAGTTATTTGTAGAGTATATTTTTACACTTTGTTGTGATTAATGACAATAGTAATATTTGTATAGTATGGTTATACTTTAGGTTTGAGATTATAATATAGAATGGTATAAATATAATTGTGAGTATACTAAGGACTTGATATTTTACTTTATAAAATTGATATAAAATAGCTAGAGTATACTTTTCTTATATATGTGAAAGATGTTTTTTTTATTTGAACATAAATTTACTTTCGAAATGTAAATGCAAATACAAGGCATGGTCAAGTGTAAGGGGATCTCGAGATTGTTAGGTGTGGGAGCTATAGTATAAGTTTATTATTTTGAGTTTGTTTATGATGGAATGGTATAGGTGATCTACATAGCTCACTTCCTCATGGCTCAAACGCTGCCTAAGAAGGTCATAACTCTTGTCACTGCGGGGGAGAGAAGTAAAGGAAACTAAAGATGCAACTCGTATCAAAGGTCAAATTTAATTTAACACTAACGCCTACAAAGTTCAAGGTGGTACCAATTCAAGCATAATTCATCAAGTTTCGAGTTCCATAAAGGAGAGGCCCCTACAAATTTCCTTGTTTGGACCAAGTGATATGATGCAGAGAAATGGATCTCCACCAAAGAGATACCACATCTAAGTTTACTGAAGAAGAACCTCTTACAAAGTAAGTGAATCGGCAATCAATGGTGAATCATGTGAGGGTTGAACCTGAAGCAGACCAAATGACAAATTCTATGATCAAAGCAGATGCAAGGGAAATACCTTACTGCAACCCCAGGCCACAAGATGGATTTGAAAATTTTTCCTTTGCAGGGAGTTTTTTTCTCATTAGGACTTGATAAATGGGAAATAATTATGGTGATCCAATTGTATTCACTAATGAAGTTAGCAGCCTAGCAGAGTTCAGCAGTAGGCAAACCATAATCCAGATATCTTAACACCCACACTCAAACCCAAACGAGAAATGCTCTCTAATCATTGATTGAGTCAAGAAGACCAAAACAAACCAAAGAAAGAGCAATAACAAATAGAACACTGGCCTTTGTGAACCGCCACTTATAGTGCCAGAGCGTTTGCGTCAGACGGAGTCCTGACGCAGTAATGCTTGTATGTCATGGAATGAAAAGAGATGGCAGTCAGATGACAAGTTCGAATTCGCACTTCGAACATTGGTTGGCAGAAGCATAATTAATCCTCAAACACGGGTAGCAGCGGATTTGGGGGAATCTGACAAATTCCAAGTTCCCCGTGGGAGAAGGTTGCAATGGCAAGCGACACCTGTTGCGTGCAAAGAAAAGGATGCAAAAGAGGCCGGAAAGAAAACCCAACCGCGTCCCTCGCCGGTTGTTGCATGTCCAATCTGCATAAGAAACGAGCCCATTCTCAAAGGTCAACTTTCTCGGCACGCAACCCATATCACTGGCTCTGCAGAACCAGTGATCCATGTGGCCGATTTCAACGTACAAACACAATCAGCTTGATCAGTACACCGTGGGTTATCCCGTAGATAAAGAATCATTGTAGGAGGGGTAATTTTGGATTTTTAAAAAATATAATGGCATAACAGTAGTAAGAAAGGACTTATAGGTATAAGAAAGTTTTTATATAAGACACGCCAAGTAAAATAATTTTGGTCGAGACGTACCGGTTATTAAAAGCAATAGTTAGTACTTAAAAGTAGTTTCCCCTTTTATTTATTAATCATGTGGTTTTAGTAAGTGGTCGTGTACAAGACTGCATGTCTTAACAATTTAAGAAAATTTTCTTTAAGTTCTAACTGTCTATTATAGGGGTAGTTAAACGGACTATTTGTGATACGTGCTGAGGTACACATATATGTAAAAGTGTTATATATTAAGTATGCATGCATTAGTATCACAGGGTAGCAAACAGACTATCCGTGACATGTGCTAGGGTGTACACGTGTATGCACCCCAACAATTGTCATGGATAATCCACTTCGCTATCCCGTGACATGCCAATTCTACTAAGCATCTCGTCTCGAACAACTGTGTTTACTCTAGCATATCTTGCTTATAATTTTTATTCTACTTATAAGTCCTCTTTTTTTTTTTACTTCTATGACAATATATTTCTTACAAATCTAAAGTTACCCTTCGTAAGATCATTCATGCTCCGCTATCGTAACTACTACTTGTTTTTGCTCGTTGATCTTTATCTTCATCGGCTTGGTCTTAGGGCTTCTACGAAACATCTTTTTCGCCATGAAGACATTTCTTCCGCTTGTTTATGATCTCGATCATATTGATCAGTTCTCTCCTCCATTCGTTCCTATCTTGGCTAAATAAATAAAATTATCCACCGGCCAGATAATCAAAGTTGTGGAGGCCTCTGTGGTGAAGTCAGTCAATGTAAGAATTCTTGTTTTGAACCGGTTTACATTCGAGTTTATTTATTATTTAATCATCATTGAGTGGTTTAAGCCTTTTCTGATCGATTTTGATGATTTTTTAAAATAAATGTGGTTTCCAAAGGTTTTGAACAAAAATAACTTCATATTTGTGAGTTTTAAGTGAATCTAAACCATTTGTTAATTTTTTAAATTTTCGCAAAATTTTCAAAAATTAGGGTTTGGCGGGACCCCCCTGTGAGCCCTATGGTCAAATTTGGGGTTTTTGGTCCAAAACGTCCCAGACATCAAAGAAAGTCATTACAAAAAATTTTAGAATTTTTCTGGTCCTAATTTTGGTTTAAATGACCAAATTTCCTAATTCTACTTAAAAACTCTATTCTCTCCCCAAGTTTTAATTAGGCATAGCTCATCCCTTCCTATAAAAGGAAAGAGGCTGACACTTTCCCATTTGGGAAAGGGTTGAGCTAGGAGATTTGGAGCCTAATCCCCAATTAGGCCAAAAAAGGAAGTGATTAGAGGTAAGATTTTCTTAATCCTTCCTTAATCTTTAGGGTTTTCTTAAATCCTCTTAATCTTGTCTTCCTCTATTGATTCAATCTATTTTCAAAGCATGAAATCACTGTTTTACTCCTCTACTTCAAACTCTAACCTTCACAAATTTGATTTTATGCCTCCTAAGCTTTAGATCTAGGAATTGTGCTATGATTTTCAAATCTAAATCGGGTTTAGGTGTGTTTTAACATAAAAATCTTACTTTTGGAAGGTTTCAGAGGTGATTGAAGTGTAAATCCGACTCAAATCAAGTGGAGAGGTAATGAGTTTTCATCTCAGCCATAATATGTATGCAAATCTCGATTTTTATGTGTTTTGATTGAATGGGTTTCATATTTAGGGCTTTAATGGTGAATTTGCAAAAAAATAATCTTTTGACTTGATTACTTAGGGTTTTGATTTGAAATGAGTTGATTTAATGTTTTGGAATGTCTAATTTAATTTTGATGGTGTATGAGGCTTGAAATGAAGATTTTAAGCTCCATTAATGGTGTTTCGGTTTTGAATTTCGAAAAGAAGAAGAAGACCTCGATTTGCCTTGTTTGCGATTGATCGGGTCTATTGGCCGATCGATCGGGCCGATTGAACGGCCTGCCAGGCCGATTGATCGGCCACACAACAAATGTGGCCAATTTTTAGGCTAGCCGATTGATTGGCTACATAGTAGATTTGACCCTTTTGTTTGCTATGCTCATTTCGGTGTTTTATTTCCTAAGTGATGTTTCTAATGTTTAAGTGGAGTGTTTTGAGCTAGAGTAAGCTATTGGAAGGGTATGCTACTTATGTTGGTATTTATGAAACATGCTTAAGTATTTTGTGGAATTACATGTGGATGGTTAGACATGTTAACATTGATTACCTTGAACTTATGAGCGATGAAATTCTTATGTTCTAAGTATGTTTCGAGCAAGGTTATTGTATGAAAATGAGATGCTATGTTATCTTATAACATGAATGAAATGTGGGTGAATGGTGATATCATGTTCTAGCTTTATGTGTAGAACAATCATGCTTGTAAGAGATGAGCATTTGATTTCATATGAATGGGATGATGGTTTACGTTAGATTTTACCCATGATTTCAGTTGGTAATTATAATTAGATTTTTATTAAAGCATGTGTGAATTGCCTTATGAGCTATTGTCAAAGCATGGCCATGTGCTTAGAAATGTATGAACACACACATGTGGGGTATTTGCTATGAAATCGTGGTTGTTTATGATTCGAATATGATGCATGTGGGGACTGATGGGAACACTTCCATGTGTTGGAACTCACGTAGATCTTGCTCACGGATGTATCATGATTTCATGCATCATGGAACGGACTTCATGAATGAGGTTTTACCGATGTTTAGTTGTGATTGATCGATTGCATGCAATGATGTGAGATTGCATGCCCGATAATCGATTGTTGACTTAATCAGAACTTGGTTGGTTTGACAGGACATGATTTCGATTTGAGTTCCTGTGTGGAATATGTATACTCCCCGGTTGAGTCGATCCGAATTGTTAAGGTGGTTGAGATTTATTTATTGAGACAGTCAAACCTGGACCCTAAGAATCTAGAGTGGTATGCCTCTATGCACCAGCTACCACATGTTCTAGTTAATTTGGACTCTTCCACCGCAGAGATGTCCAAAGCGAACACACTACTCTAGTTAGTTTGGACGTTCCTGGCTCGGACTGTCTAGAGCGTGCAGACCTGCTCTAGTTAATTCGGACTTCTTGTGTGGATTGTCTAGAGTGAGCAGATGGGCTAACTACCCCTACACCCTAGTTTTCCTTATAGAATTTGGACTGTGTCCAGAGTGGGTAATGGCCTAGGTTTCCGGTTAGGAAATCAGACTACTTCTAGAGTGGCTGATATGATTGTATTCCTGATATGTTTGTATTCCTTTCCATAATAGAGACATTCACCATTTGATGATAATGCATGTGTATGAGATAATATTATGCCCAGACTACACAGGTTGTGTAGGGATATTTGAGATTATGTGACACATGTAGATGCAATTTATTATGCATGATCTTGATGTAGCATGGTTTAAACACTTGTCGTCAAGTGAATGAGCTATGGAATGCATGAGATTTATATGAATGCATGATCTGAATTAGGTGTTAGATACACTCCTCATGCATGTTGATGTGATATGAATACATGATCTGAATCGTGTGATTCAGACTAATTTGCAGGTTTTATGTGATATGAATACATGATTTAGAAGGTGTGATTGAGACACTATTATGCAGGTTTATGTGATATGGTTGCCTGATCAGAAAGGGTGTGAGAGACACTTCTCATGCGGGTTATGCATGATATTATGCTTGATTTTGAATGGATGAGGATCATTACTTATGCAGGATGGATGCTAAGTTATGATATGATTATTTATGCCTTGACTTTGATAGGTGTGTCATATGCATGCTAGCTCTTATGTTTATGGATAGATAGGGTTGAGCAAGGGAATGGTCAGAAAAGGATATATCGTGTCAATTATGAATCTGAATTGCTATATTACTATGTCGTGATGGTTTTCTGATTATTGTCGATGTATTCAAACCTTACCGAGTTTTACACACCTCACTTTCTATGTTTTTGTTTTGGGGCTGCATGGTGCGACATGCAGTCGGGCAGGATCCTCTGTATGAGAAATGGTCGGGGAGAGCATGGGATTAGGCGTGGATGCCTCTAGACTTTGTAATGTTTTTCTGATTTACTCTGTTATGATATTAGAACATCATGTATGGTGGTTCTTGTTTCGGACTCGTGTATATCTTTTGTTTTTAGATCTGTTTGAGACTTTATGATTTGAGCCAAGTGTGTTAGCTCAGGATTTTAAGTATGTGGGTATAAGACTTGTGGACTAGATCAGAGTTAAAGTGCTATTTTGTTCTACTTATTACTCTTGCTCAAAGGTCGTGAGGTGCATAACTCCGCTAGCTAAACCGCCCGTATGAGGGGCTAAGTTTTCCACTATCCGTCAATATCTTTCAATTCCTTTGCCCCGCGCGCTTGATCGGCCCTTGGACTAGGTTTGGCTCGGGTCGGGCGGTGCCAGGGTGTGACAGTCAAGGCATGGCAAATCATCGACAATAGAGTGAATCCAACTGTCGATCTAGTCACCGAGAGTGTTACTGGTCTGCCTGTTGTGGACCGGTGTCCACAACTGCCTAGCAATCGGAAAAGGGGAAGGGAGCAGCACAAGATGGCTGGGAAAGGGGAAAAGGGAGCAGTGTGGCCGCCATGAAGGAGGGAGAGGTAGAGAAGAAAGAAGAGAAGACAAGGCAAATAACTGATTAATTCATTCACTAATCAAATTAGGTCATAGTCCTTACACTTAAATAAATGAACTAGTGGGCTCACTAACAGGCCCCTAAGGCCCATTAACTAAATTAAAGAAAAGTACTAATAACCCTAAATAACCTATTGACTTAAATACCCTTATTAAGCAATAACATAATTAAAACCTATCCAACTAACATGTGGGCCCCAGTGGTAGACCCTTAAGATGGTCACAACATTCCACCATGCTTCGCTTTCGCATCACCTCGTCCTTGAGGTGGCCTAAAATTCCTAACATCGGGCCCACCATAGCTCTACTGTGAATAGCCAGTCCAAAACTATGGATGAGACAAACAGAAGGATGCAAGAGAGTGGGCCTATACTCAAAAGCAGACATGAAGAAACTAGCAAAAACATGTCGGAAGTGCAATGGAACCTTGTAAGGCAAGAAACACCATGTACACATAATCTGAGGGCAAGGTATCTCTATTGTTAGCAAGGATGACTGTAGATGATGGAGGCGACAGAGTAATCGAATGAGCACGACTTGTTGGGTACAGGGCAAGTGGATTGCCTGCAAAGATCTCCAACAAGAGAGGATCACCAGAGGGACAAATGGGTGGCCCGAGAGAGCCCACATAGGGCATCAAACAACTTCATCAACAAGGTCAAATAAGTGCCCAGGACAATAATCGGCACAGGTGGTAGTAGGGTAGTTAGAGGTAGCTTTGAACATAGGTGATGCATACATACCATGTGGCCAAAATGAGACACGACAGCTGGTCATATAGGGGTACAGACTAGGGGCCCAAAGCCAATGGAGAACCTATATTCCATAGAGGGTGACCAACATAGAAGCAACTCATATTGAATAGGTGGATGCATATACCCAAGGACATGCCCATTAGAATCAAGAGCAATAGGAGCCAATTGAACTAATCCAATGAAGGTTGTGCTGGGACATAAGCAATTGGGCATGAGGACTTGCATCTGAATGATACAGGAAGTACTCATTAATAGGTAGGGCCCACCTTTGCTTGCCAAATGCACATAACAGTATGTTGAAGTATTCAATTCGGGTAGGCACATATTGGAAAGAAATTGAATTGAGAAATTCCAGTAAGTACTAAGGTGGCTCGCATACAATCTCGACAAGACCACCTTTGGATTTCCTCCATCGAGTTGCCTTTTTGCATGAAGAAACTTGCCATGGCCATTAGAAAAAATCCCGAGAGGGCCCTCCATAGGAAGATCAGGCCATGATTCTCGGAAAGGGAAGTGGATAGCCGTTCGTTGGAGTCTAGCCGAAGCAATGGCGCCTGGTGACAAGGGCAAGGCAAAGCATAGTTGCCGGTACTAGAAGGGAAGATCATTGCGTCGGGATTTGTGGACTATGGGCAGTATTTTTGGTGTGGATGATATTTCCAAATTTTTCCAATTTGGTCATTAGCAACTATGGGTAGAAGGTGATTGCGATTCTCACTATTGGTCCACTACCACCCAAATATTGCTCTTTTGCACTCGGAAGAGAAAGTTACATGAAGAAGCTTAATTTGGAGGTGTGTCCAGCTGTGATTTCCATCATAGAGCAAGAGATCAGTCTAGATATTCTCAATTGGGCCACTAGTCGGTGAAAACTGCATGCAAGAATCAATGGACGTGATTTGGAAAGGAAATATGGTTGCAATTGGTAGGAGCATCGATTTGGACTAGATTCTTGGCGAAGATGATTGTCACTAAGGTTGGCCGGCCATGGCTGAAATTTGCAATGTGAGTAACCCCAAAAACAGAGTTCGAAATTCTTGCAAAAAATTGGGTGCCTAACTAATTGCTAGAATTACTGGGAGAGGAGGGCAGCTTTTGATGCTCTGGTTCTCTAGCAGCAGATTCGGTGATGGGTGTTTGAAACGGTAGGAAGGTGTTGTATCTCTTTTGACAGCAGTGGTTGCCAACCCACGACATGCCAGAGCAAGAACATGGGTAAACTTTTGGACTGGCCCTACAAAGGAAGAATCTGCTGCTGCGAGGACGTTCACGACATAAGCAAAAGGCCGTGACAAAATCATGGATGCTAGTAGACCAGCATCGGAGCCAAGGTGACTTGAATAGGGGCACGAATCAGGGAAGATTTTTCTACCTAGAGGTGCAGTGGTGGTTGGAGCCTAGTCGGTTGTCCTTGCAGCAGCACTAGAACCTTGCTGGGAAGTCGACACTTTCTAATGTTTTGTGGTGCTAGCAAGTCCCATGCCAAGCTCACCATGGGAAGAATGCCAAGCACGAATGGAGTGATGAATGTGAAGCCAACTTTTAGGAGTTAAAGAATAAATAGACATTAGCACTAGTGTTGACCTTACCTAGCAGAACAGATGGATTTGTCATCTAGAGTGATGCGTCCAAGAAGGGATTAGGTTATGTAGTTATGCAGCATGAGAAGGTCATAGCATATGTATCTCGACAGTTGAAAACTCATAAACGAAACTACCTAACTCACTACTTGGAGCTTGCAGCAGTGGTATTCACGTTGAAGATCTAGCGTCATTATCTGTATGGTGCTTGTTGTTGTGTTTGAAACAAAACTATGAAGAAGTCAAATTCAGATTTGTTTTACTTGCTAATTGTAGTAGACAAGGTCGATCCACAGGGAAAACCTTGTAAAACACATAAAATGATTACGAAAAAAATAGAGGAAAGAAAAATTAAGAAAAAAAGAGTGGAAGAGTTTTGAGGTAATAAAGAGTCAAGAAATTAAGAAGATAAAACACTAAGGCATCAAGGGTCATTGTAACATCTAATGATGTTCTTCATGTATCATGTTATCTCAGTTAGAATCGAATGAAGATTCTATCTAACTGGAAGATATGAACATTAAAAGCAAAAAAAAAGATAGAAAATGCTTTGGATAGATGAAAGATAAAAATAATTGTCTCTTAAAGATTTCTATGTATCAAAATCACAAAAGATCAAGAAGGAGAACCATCAAGCATCTTATGTATCTAAATAACAAAGAAAAAAGAAGAAGAACAATATTAAATAAACATCACTTCAAATAAATAATACTTACTTAAAATCATTGATGAAACATGAATTGAACTTCATTAGATTGTTATGAATTACCTCTAGCCTTAGCTTGAGAGCTTAGAAAGCCATTACAATAAAATTAAAAATAAAAATACAAAAGAAGAGAAGAGAGCTCCAAAGAGGAGGGGATGATGCCTCTATCACGTCCACCCCTCTATTTATAAGAGTAGAATGAGTTGGTTCAAATAGGAAAGTCAAATCATATCTTTGGATTGCATCCTGATTGATTGCCAGATTGGTTGCTTCTTTGGAAATGATTAGATACTAAATCAATCAAATAAATCAATGATTTATTTAGCAAATAAGTATATTTAAATCTTCCTTTAGTTATCTAATAAGCCTCATTATCTTTCCTTATGTGTATCAATCACAACTAATGAAAATATTCTTAATGTGCTGGCATCGGGTTAGTCTACTAGCTGTCTGTTTGCATGCTAGATTTGACCTATAAATCTTTGGCATTTGGAATTTCTTCATGAAATAACAATTGTAGCTACGGATGTCTTCTGTCCAATTCCACTATAATCGTATCAATCAGAATTATACATCGAAAGATATGGTCGAAATACTAAGGCTGTGTCAATCTATCCGAATAAGCTTCTTTCCTAATTTAGTTCTCTTGATGCAAATCTCAAATCCAACGGGTCTAAAAGGTTGTGTTCGACCATTCCATGCATGTTTAGACCATTAGGAGCTCATTCTTAACTTTTAAGTAGCTTTGGGTAGTTGGGTTTCACTTCCTCTTCCAGTTGGATCCTGTTGAAGCCTGTTTAACCATGTAAACTCAATTAAGGTCCTACTAACCTATTTAAACATAAATAACCCAAATAAGCAATGATTTAACACAAAATAGAATTGCAATTCAAAATTTGAAAACATTTAATTGAATATTATTTCAGTGCATCAGTGCTCAGTTTGAAGTTTTTACTAATCACAAAAGTCTTAAATATTTGTTTTCTCAGAAAGACCTCAACATGCGACATAGGAGGTGGATTGAGTTCAAAGGACTACGATTTCCCCATTTTGTACCACCTAACAAAGCAAATGTAGTAGCAGATGCACTCAACCAGAAATCAGCCTATAATGCTACTATGACAAGACTACATCAGTGAAAATTACTTGAGGAAGTTTCTAAATGCAAGCTAGAGTTGCCAGTAGATGACACAAGGAATTTGCTAGCACATCTTCCATCAGTTCATCATTGTTGGTTCGAGTAAAAGAATCTCAAAAGGATGATGTTGAAACTAAAGAACTAGTGGAGAAGATTTCACACAAGCCGTGCCTAGGCTTTGAAGTGCGATTTGATGGAGTTCTGCTATTTGAGGGAAGGTTATGCATGCCTTACAATGAGGAATTGAAGAAGGAGATATTGTTTGAAGCCCATAATTCCAGATATTCTATTCATTCATGGAGCACAAAGATGTACCAAGACCTAAAACGTGGCTTTTGGTGGAATGGCATGAAGAGAGTTATTGCCTCCATTGTCTCTAAATGCCTAGTATGCCAACAAGTTTAAGTAGAATATAGGAGACCAAGAGGAATGCTGCAACTGTTACCGACGCTAGAATGGAAGTGGTAAAACATTGCTATGGATTTCTTCATGGGGTTACCAAAGACACTGAAGGGAAATGATGCAGTTTGGGTAATTGTCAATAGACTTACAAAGTTAGTCAATTTCCTAGCTATTAAGAAAAATGCCTCTCTAGATTCATTAGCCACTCTTTATGTCAAGAAAATTGTTCGATTTCATGGAGTACCAGTGTTGATTGTATCAGATCGGGACTCTAGATTTACATCAGGGTTCTGATAAAGTTTTCAAAAGGCAATGGGTTCTTCAACTCATTTTAGTACTACCTTCCACCCTTAGACTGACTGTCAATAAGAAAGAACCATCCAGATGTTAGAAGACATACTTAAAGCAGGTATTCTTGATTGGGGAGGTAATTGGGATAATTATTTTCCATTAGTTGAGTTCACATATAATAATAGTTATCAAGCTAGTATTGAGATGGCACCCTTTGAAGCTTTATATGGTAGACCATGTCGATCACCTTTATGTTGGGATGAGGTTGGAGAATGACAATTAATGGGCTCAGAGTTAGTGCAACAGTCAATGGAGATCATTCAAACTATTCGCAAGTGGTTGCAAACAGCTCAGAGTCAACAAAAGAAGTATGCAAACAATCAATGTAGAGAGTTGGAGTTTGAGGTTGGGGATTCCATTTTTCTGTAGATATCTCCAACAAAGGGTGTGATGCATTTTGGAATGAAGGGGAAGTTGTCTCCTCGTTTCATTCGTCCTTTTGAAATCTTAGAGTGTGTTGGAGCAACAACTTATCGTCTTGCATTACCTTCTAAGCTTTCTAATATCCACAACGTGTTTCATGTGTCGATGTTAAGGAAGTACAATATAGATCTTGCTCATATTGTTAGCTATGAACCTCTGGAAGTACAAGAAGACATGTCTTATGTTGAAGAACCTATTCAAATTGTGGATAGGAAGGAGCACTGGCTGCAAAGAAAGAATATCACCCTAGTCAAGGTCCTCTGGAAGAATCATGAAATTGAGGAAAGTACATGGGAACATGAAGATGTCATCAAGAAGAAGTACCCTCAACTCTTTGCTAGTGCGAGTTGAACTTCAAGGACGAAGTTCATTTTAAGGTGGGTGGATTGTAAGTACCATTTTTTTAGAACCGGGTTTGGGCCTGGGTAAAACTAGACCCAGAACCTGGTTATTTTTATGAGAGGCATGTGGGAGAGAATTCCTCATCCTCCCCCAGCCCTAATTTCAGCGGGAGAAGGGAGAAGCTCCCTATCCTAGCAAAACGATCCTCTCCCCTCTCCCCTTACGTCCCACACATCCCTCGCAGCACATCTCTCTTCTCTCCCTAACTTGCCCTAGATCCTCCTTTCTCTCGCCCCATCCTCCCCTTCCACGGACTCTGGCGGGCAGCAGCGTGTGGAGACTTCCGGTGGCCGATGTCAGCTTTGGGGGTGAAAACAGGACGGCGAGAGGGCTTTGCTGCAAGGGGGAGACGGAAAAGGTAGTCCTTTTGGGTTAATTTTGTTATCCCTTTTTCTTTAGACCAATATCCTCTTTTCTCCCAATTCAAAACCATTATTCACAGCAGGATTCTGGGCAAGAGAAATGCCCAAAACCACGTCCTCTCTCTGATTAGAGATGTTTTTGAATTTTTATGTTAGGATTTATAGAGGAGCAGTAGCTTTTGGACGTTAGGCTCGAGTTTAGGTGCACTCCGATGGTGTGGATGGTCTTTGCACCCTTCTCAAGGCTCAGGTCTAGGGTTTAGGGTATAGTCTTTGACATTGTATTTCATGTTTCTCTCTAGTTGTTTTGTAGTGAAGACAAAAAAGAAAAATGAAATAAGGCCTAGGTTTGAGAAATGTGTACATATTAGTTATATCGAGATCCCCCTTGTATTTAAGAATCACTATTTTTCCCATTTGTATGCAATTAGTCTCAATAGAGCACTTTGATTGTGCAACTGGCAGCATCATCACAGCCAAAATCAACAACATGATGTAACACTACCTTGTGAATTAAGTATCTATCCCAACATTGTCTAGCCACAAAACTATATGTCGGACAAGTCTTAATTTGGTAGATTTGTTTAGGCAAAGACAAATAATTTCAAGCACTTGTAACATCTGCCTCTCATTCTCCTAGTCATAAATAACTAGATAAAAAACAAGATAAAAGCCCTTCGCCTACTCTAGCCTTGATTAGATGTTTGCAGTAGAATGGTCCTCATTTTATAGGACCATTTAAGATTTTAGATAAGGTAGGACCAGTTGCTTATAGACTGGCCTTGCCCCCTCAGCTTGACAGTGTCCATAATGTGTTTCATATATTCATGCTCCAAAAGTATGTTCAAGAGCCTTCTCATGTCCTAGATCAATCAATTGCTACCCTAGAACCTGATTTATCCTTTGAATAGAAATCGATCAAAATTTTGGATCATATGGAAAAAATTCTTCAGACGAAAAGGATACCGTTGGTAAAGGTGTTATGGCAACACCACTCCTCTAAGGAAGCAATGTGGTAATTAGAAAGTGAAATACTTAAGAAATATCAAGAATTGTTTGTGAATTGAAAGGTTCAATTTTGAGGATGAAATTTTCTTAAGGTGGATAGAATGTAACAACCCTGAATTTCCAGTAAGTTTTTTATTCTCTAATAAGCTAATTTTTAGAATTTTTAGTAATTTTTATTTAGTTAAAGATTGTTATGTGAAAAAATTTGAAAAGATTGTGGTAGAGCGCGGAAAGATGGGTGTAACAGGTCTTGAACTGCTCATATTAAACATCGGGGTTGAAAGTTACGACCACAAGAAATGTGCCACATAGGCAGGACCCACTTGAAAAGTGTAGGTTAACCTACTCATGTGACCTTTAGTAGGGCTCATTGATAAGAGCCCAACGGGTTTCCTCCCTGGGAGAGAAGAGTGGAATGTTATATTAAGCTATTTGATAAGTTATTTGGACCCTAAGAATCTAGAGCGGTATGTCTGTGTGCACCAGCTTACCACGTGCAAATTGTTCAGGGCTTCGGCCTTGATGAGTAGGTTTGCTCAGGGCTTTGGCCTTGATGAGCAGTTTGCTCGGGGTTTTAGCCTTGATGGGTAGGTTTATTTTTCTCAATTGTGAGACATTCACCATTTATTGTTGCATGTGTATGAGAGATAATGCTCATTGGCACAGGCTATGTAGGAACAATGAAGCTTATGTTACACATGTGATTATGGTATAATTAAAAACATGGATATGCAGGATGTGTGTGGTTGATGCACTTGATGTTGCAGAGTGGATATTTTTATTGAGAAATGGATATGCATGATATGTTTATGTTGAGAAATGATTCATGTAGGATGTGATTATTGTAATGAGTTTCACATGTTTACACATGAGGTGTATATGTGTTATGAACTATATTTGAACCCATGATGCATAGGTGTTATGAGTATGTGATGATGAGATAATGTGTGGTTATAGCATGATATACAAGTGGCATGACTATATGATGATGAGATATGTTATATATAACATGATATGTAGGTGCATGTTGTATGTGTATGTGTTGATGAGATATGTTATACATAGCCTGATATACCGGTGGCATGAGTAGATCCTTATTAAATTATGACATGATGCATAGGTGGCACATGTTTATGTGATTATTCTATGATGAATGGGCATAGTGTTTGATTATGTGATGGATGTTATGATGGTTATGCCTGTGTTGTCATTATGAATTTACTTTCGTATTAAAACCCTTGTTGAACTTTGGCTCACCCCTCTTTGTTTTGTGTTTTGTTTTGGGGCAGCATATCGTGCCATGTAGGTTGTCGGATGTGCTCTTTATGGAGCATGTGGATGTTGTTGATCATTGAGAGGGGATGTATGGAGATGTTGTGTTTTATGATAGGTTTGATATCACGTTATGTCGAGAACTATATGCACTTGACTATACTTTACACTTCCATTTAGCCATTGTTGGCTTAGACTTATTTTAGCCAAGTGTGGGTTGTTTATGACTAAGGATGTGGGTATATGTGGACTAATACTTTTAATTAGTAGTCCTTTCCTTGATCATTTTGCTTTTGTGCAAATTATACGTGCACAACTCCATAGTGCATTCTACCCAAGTATGGGTTAAGTCTTCTGCAATCCAACAATACTTCGTAGCGCCCCGTGCCGCTTCCTCCTTGGACTAGGTTCGACTCGGGGGTGGCGTGTGACGGGGCATGATAAGTAAGTTTTTGGTTTCAGATAATGACTTTGTTCAAGAGAAAATGAGGTTAAGAATGATTCTTAAATGATAATGGGGTGTGAGGTGATAAACGGTTTAGACAATGCTAGCGACGTTGAATTCCGTTAGTTGATTGTCTTGTTGTTTGCTTGCATGATGTGTTGCTTGAAGCATGTGTTTACTTAAATTATTAGGCCTTATGATTTAATGTCTAGTTGTTGTGTAGATGGTTGGACCTAATCATACAGGTGCCAATAATAATTGCGCGGCTTGAGACCCGAGGGTTGACGTTGTGTTGACTGCTGTAGAGGGGTTGACACAAGTCATGCAGGCAAAGCATGAGAATAGTAGCGGGTCAGAGCATCTCTCCTTGGAGGGCTTCAAGAAGCTTAACACTCCTAGCTTCTAAGGGAGGATGGACGCTTCTGAGGTGGATAACGGGAGGCTCTATATGGAGAAGATTTGCAGTGCTAGACAGTTCTCAGAGGAGGGGAAGACTCACCTTTCAGTCTTCACCTTCAAGGGAGAGGCCCAACGTTGGTGGTTATCAATGGGGGCCTGTTGACATTCCTTAGGAAGAGTTCTTGTCAGCCTTCAATGATAAGTACTTCCCATTGTATGTACGGGAGGAGAAGAAGGAGTTCCTTAGCCTCTAGTAGGGTTCCATGTTGGTACTGGCCTATGAGACTAAGTTCATTGAGCTCGAATGCTTTGCTCCTCCTTTCTTTTGCGACGAGTATGAGCGGGCAAGGAAGTTTGAGGATGGACTAAAGTCTTTCATCAAAGGCCGGGTGGTCCCCTTCTAGCATAAGACATTGGCAGAGGTTCTTGAGACGGCCATTGTGGTCGAAAAAGACCCAGAAGAGTACATGAAGAATACTCCCATGCACACCAGAACTAAAAGTGTCGTAGTGGTAACTTTGTGAGGAACAACACCAACCTTGTGCAGCCGAACCACCATAGACACCATGCCAACATCAATTGCTACTTGTGTGGTCAAATGGAGTATTACAAGAGGGAGTGTCATAAGAACACTCATGGTGATGCACCTAGGCGTCAGTCGGTTCTACCAAACCAAGGCCCAAGGCAGCAAGGAAGGCAACAAGGAAGACCTTCAAGGGAGACCACAAGGCCGGTAGCAAGAGGGACAACAAAAGAGGCTGGTCAACAAATGTAAAGTCTATTTCATTTCAGCTCATGAGGCAGCCAACACTTCGGCAGTGGTGGAAGGTGTAAGATCCATAAATCCTAAACCGATTTGTTTAATTTTGTTCTTTGTTATTATGTGGTTTAATGTTAAATTTAGTCGGTATTGATTTAATTTCGAATTTAAGGTGGTTATCAATGGTTTTAATCAAATTTTCTTCACTTTGAGGGTTTTTATGTCAAGATAAGAATTCAAATTTTCTGGAATTTTGACTATTTCCCCAAAATTTAGGGGGCGGGACCTGCCGTGGGCTCCACATTTGTAAATTGGGATGATGGGTCTCACAAGACCCTAAAAACATCTGATGACAGTAATTAAGGGTTTCAAAATTTTTAGACTTCATTTTGGGCTTAAAATAAACAAAATTTCCATTTTTAGTGTTAAATTCTATTTGTACCCCACATTCTTATTAGGTCTACCCTAATACCTACTAGAAAGAGAAATGCACAACCTCATTCCCATTTGGGAAGGGCTAGAATCTGGAGCTTAGGAGGCCCTAATCCCCATTTCCAAAGAAGGAAAGATGATTAAGTTAAAGATTAGCTTGATTTTCTATTAATTACCTAGGGTTACTCCTAAACTTTCTAAATCCCTTCTTTTACCAAGGATTAATCTCAATTTTTACCCTTAGAGTTTCTGATTTTAACCTCTATTTCAAACCTCTATGGAAGGAATTTCGTTTTTGAACTCAATAAACCCTAGATCTACAAGTTTTTAAGTGATTTAGGCATTTTTAAGTAGATTTATACAAGTATTAACAAAACCCAATTGTGGGTAGGATTTTGAAGGAGTTGGAGCATCGATTTCAAGTTAAGAAAGTCATTGAAGGTAAGAGATTTCTTCCTAAAAAGGTCTATATTTTCGGATTTAAGTTTGGTGAAGTTTCAAGTGGGTTTGCATGGAGTTGAGCTTTAATGGCGGATTAAGAAAAACTTAATCTTTCTTGTGATTCTTTGTGCTTTTGTTGATAAATGACTAGATTTACTATTTCCTAGGCTTAGATTTCATTATGCTGATGTTTGGGAGTAAGATTTGAAGGTTTAAGATGGATATGTGTATTTTCGATTTTGGATTCGAAAGGAAGAAGACGAACCAAAACTTTTATTCTGGTGTTCGAACGGCCATGCAGGCTGATCGAATGGTCAAGCGTTCGAATGGCCCTGCAGGACATTCGAACGCAAACACAATAGTTTGACCATCTTTGGTTATTTTGCTCATTTTTGTGGTTTTACTCTTAAGCATCATTTCTTATGTTTATGATGAGTAATTTGTGCTAGGAAGAGCTACTAGAAGAGTATGAATTTGATGTTGGAAGCTATGATGAATGTTTCAGTGTTAAGTGGATTTCATGTTACTCAGTTAAGCATGTTATAATTTCTTGTCTTGAATCCATGTTGATTGATTCCTCATATTTTAAGTATGATTCCAGCAAGGTTATAGCATGAGAATAGATTTATGCCTTTACATATAATGATTAAATTATGGGTGGATGATGGTGCCTTGTCTAGCTTTAAGTGTAGTAACGAATATGTGTACTTAAGTCTAGCATGAAATTGCACTTGATTTGAATTGTATTTTTCGACGTTTTTCACTCATGATTTCAGTAATGAGCCATAATTAAATGTTAAATAGCATATGTGTCATATGTTAATGGGATGTTTATAATGCATGTCCATATGCTTAGAATTGAATGTTTCTACCATGTACACACACATGAGGGGGTAATTATGGTGATTGTAGATACTTATGATTAGAAATGATGCATATATGGATGATGGGGAGCACGTTTAATGAATTAGAATTCATGCAATCATTGCTCACGTATGTACCATGTTATATGCATCATGAAATAGATTTACAAATGAGATTTTATCGAGATTGGTCGTGTTGATCAATTGTAAGCAATTGTGTGATATTGCTTGCTGGGTTAATTGATCGAAGGCTTATTGATTTGGTTTTACGTCTGAAAGGACAGGCTTTTACGTCCCTCGAGGACAAGCTTTCCTCCCCGGGTTGAGAAGAATGATAATGCTATAAAAAGACCAAAACTATTGAGACCATCTGGACCCAAAGAATCCAAGCTAGTGTAGCTGAGTGCACCGATTTACTAGGGGGTAGTCTTCCCCATTAGGGAATTTACCCAAATAGCATAATTCCTTCAGACTTTCCAATTGGGGATTATTTGGAGTGAGCAGGGACTACTTAAGCTTCGGCCGATTAAGCAGTGTTGTTTTATCGATTTTCATGGTGGTGATTGTGTGTTAGATGCACTTTACATGCCAGTTGATTGTTTATGGATATGCATGATGTAATTATGTGTTAGAGACACTTCTCATGCAGGTTAAATGTGATGAATATGCTTGATGTGATTGTGTGTTAGAGACACTTCTCATGCATGTTAATGGTTATGGATATGAATGATATGATTGTGAGTTAGAAAAACTTCTCATGCAAGTTAACAGTTATAGATATGCATGATGTGATTGTGTGTTGGAGACATGTGTCATGTAGGTTGAATATTGTTAAGGAGAATGGGTTTGCATGGATATGTATGGTATGCTTGAGATATTTTCATGCATGATAATTACTTATGAGCAAGTATAGTTATGGTAAGGAAAGTAATCAGAAATGGGATATTATATGATAGGTGGATCTTATAGACCATGTTGATATGTCGTGGTTATTTTCTGATTTACCATTTCAGTATTCAGAACCTTATTGAGTTTATACTCACCCCACTTTCTTGTGTTTTGTTTTGAGGCTGCATAGTGCGACATGCAGTCGATCAAAATCCTTTGTATGAGGAACGGTTGGCAAGTGCTCTGGAGTTAGGCATGGATGCCTAGAGACTCTGTTATGTTTCATGATTTATTCTACTATGTTGTTAGAACATTATGTTTAGTTGACGTTGTTTCAGACTCTTGTAGCCGTTTTGGTTTTAGACCTATTTATGACTTTATGATTCCATCCATGTTTGTTGGCTTATCGTTCTAAGTTTGTGGGTTGAGACTTGAGAACTATTTTAGAGTTAAAGTCCTTTATACTTTTACTTATTTCTCTTGCACAAAGATTTAAAGGTGCGCAACTTTGTATGTATAATCTACCCGATAGAGGGGTCACGACTTCCACAAATCATTACCTTGTTAGCCCTGTGTGCTTCGACCGTCCCTTGGACTGGGATTGGCTCGGGTTGGGCGGGTGCTAGGGTGTGACAAAACGTTTTTGGTATTGGTGCACCTCTTTGTCCAAGAGTAAATAAGGTTAGGTGATGAGTTTTAAAGGGTTAAAAGATGTAAAATGATTAAAGGTTTAGACATAAATAGCGAGGTGGAATCCGTTAGTCATTTGTCTTGAGTGTTTGCTTGCTTGATTGTGTTGTTTGTTTGCTTGTTTTGCTTTGGGTTATTAGGTTGTATGATTAATGTCTGGTTGTTGTGTAGATGGCTTGCTCTAATCATGCAGATACTAATAACCATTGTGGTGCTCGTGACCCTAGGGTCGACGATGTGTTGACTGCCATCGAGGGGTTAACATTGTACATCTAGGTTAAGCAGACAGGAGGCAGTGGGTCTGAGTCTCCACATGGAGAAAATCTTCAGTGTTCGACGATGCGTAGAGGAGGAGAAGACTCACTTTCTAGTCTTCACATTTGAGGGTGTGGCTTAGCGGTGGTGGTTGTCCATGGAGACAAAGCGGTTCCAAGGGCACGTGGATATTCCCTTGGAGGAATTTTTGTCAGCCTTCAATGACAAGTATTTTCCCCTCCACGTGCAGGAAGAGAAGAAGAAGGAATTCCTAAACCATCAGCAGGGATCCATAACAGTCTTAGCCTATGAGACTGAGTTCGTGGAGCTTGAACACTTCGCACCTCGCTTCGTTAGCAATGAGTATGAGCGTGCAAATAAGTTTGAGGATGGATTGAGGCCCTTCATCAAAGGCCGGGTGGTACCCTTCCGACATAACACTACCATTGTTGTGGAATGGGACTCGAAGGACTACATGAGGAAATGGGGGCAGCAGCCCAAGAGGCCGAGACAGGAGGATTCCCATGCCCGCCGAAGCCATAAGCATCGTGATGGTCATCATGTCTGCAACCACACTACCCATGTTCAGTTGGACAGCCAAGGCCAAAGGGCCAATGTCCCTTGCTATCTTTGTAGGCAGCAGGGGCATTATAAGAGGGAGTATCCTCGTAACACTCAAGGCGGTGCACAAAGACATCCACTGGTGCCATCTAATGATTGTCTGAGGCATCAGGGAGGACCACATGCGAGGCCACATTCTAGACCACCTGCCAAGCAGCAGGATGCTAAGGGGAAGAGGCCAGCTAATGAGGGAAAGGTGTATCCTATATTGGCGCACGAGGTGGCCAACTCGTCAGGCGTAGTGGAAGGTATGATCATCATTGCCTCTCACTATGCTAAGGTGTTATTTGATGTCAACTCTTCTCACTCATTCATTTCTCCGCATTTTACTCGTGAGGTTGATGTTGATCATAAGTTACTATCCATTCCATTGCGTGTCTCTACTCCTTTGTCTTCCCTTCAGGTGGAGGAATATCTTGAGATAGTTTCTATGTGGATTGATGGGCATGAGTTGCATTTTGATTTGATTATCTTGCCTATGATTGATTTTGATGTGATTTTAGGCATGAACATGATGTCTAAGTATCATGTACACGTGGATTGTCGGGGAAAGAAGGTGATGTTCACTTTGCCAGATGTTGAGGCTTTCATCTTTCAGGGTGTTAAGTGTCCTAGTGGGAAATTCTTGGTGTCTTCTTCTAAGGCTAAGAGGTGGATTGACAAGGGGTGTGAAGCTTTCCATGCAAGCATTTTGGGGATGAATGTGGTGTTACCTTCTCTTGAGTTAGTGCGAGTTGTGGCGGAGTATGTGGATGTTTTTCCTAGTGACTTATCGGGGTTGCCACTGGAGAGGGAGATAGAGTTTTATATTGATCTTATTCTAGGCACGTCCCCTATATCTAAAGCTCTATATCGCATCGCTCCAACTGAACACAAGGAGCTTAAGGCTCAGCTGCAAGACCTGATGAATAAGGGATATATCCGACCGAGTGCATCTCCTTGGGGCGCACTGGTCCTATTTGTAAGGAAGAAGGATGATTCCCTTTGGTTATGCATCGACTACAGGATATTGAATTAGGTAACTATAAAAAATAATTACCCCTTACCCTATATGGACGACATATTTGATTAGTTGTAGTGAGCACAAGTCTTCTCTAAGATCGATTTGCGATCAGGTTATCATCATCAACTTCGTATCTGTCGAGACGACATGTCAAAGACGGTGTTCCGTACCCGATATGGATATTATGAGTTCCTAGTGATGCCTTTCAGTTTGACCAATGCGCCAGTGTTGTTCATGGATCTGATGAATAGTCTGTAGGCCATATTTGGATCGATTCGTAGTTATATTTGTGGACAATATCTTGATCTATTCGGTCAGTGAGGAAGAACATGAGGTCCATTTGAGAGTCATCTTTAAAACTTTACAGGAGCATCAACTCTTTGCAAAGTTTGATAAATGTGAGTTTTGGTTGAAGAAGGTACATTTCCTTGGTCATGTTATATCGAAAGACGGTGTGGCAGTTAATCCATTAAAAGTCGAAGCCGTGTTAAGATGGGACCGACCGAAGAGAGCATCTGAGGTTTGCAGTTTCTTAGGGGTCGCAGGATACTACCGTCGGTTCATTGAGGGCTTTTCTAGCATTGCAAGCCCCATGACCAAATTGACAAGGAAAAATGAGAAGTTTGAGTGGAACCAAGCATGTGAAGAAAGCTTCCAAGAGTTGAAGAAGAGGTTGACTACAACTTCGGTCTTGACTTTGCCTTTCGGGAGTGGTGGATATGTGGTCTATAGTGATGCTTCACTTCATGGTTTGGGTTGTGTACTCATGCAGCTTGGGAGAGTGGTAGCTTATGCATCTCGACAACTTAGAGTGCACGAGTGAAACTATCCCACTCATGACTTGGAGTTAGCGGCCGTGATATTTGCATTAAAAATTTGGCGGCACTATCTCTATGGTGAGAAGTTTGAGGTGTTCATGGATGACAAGAGCCTGGAGTACCTATTCACACAAAGGAACTTGAGCATGAGCCAAAGGAGATGGTTGGAATTCCTAAGGACTATGACTTCACTCTCTTATCATCCCGATAAAGCTAACATGGTGGCGCATGCCTTAAGTCGAAAATGAGCCACTTCAGTAGCTTGTCTGCTTGTTCAAGAATGGCTCTTGTATGAGGATGCCATTGAGCTGAAGCCGGAGTTAGCTATGGAGGATACTCGCAGTTGGTTTTCCAACCATTCTATAAGCTCTAGCTTGGTTGATGATGTGGTTGAAGCTTAAAAGGGGGATGAAGAGACTCAAGCCTTTAAGGTTAAGTTGAGGGAGAATGCAGTGATGGACTTTGAGGAGAGGTCAGATGGGAGATTAACTTATAGAGGCCGGTTGTGTGTACCAAACTCCTTGGAGATTAAAGAGGCACACTGCTCTAAGTTTTCCATTCACTCAGGAGAACCGAGATGTATCATGATGTGAAGAGGACTTTTTGGTGGAGTGGTATGAAGAGGGACATTGCTTCATTTGTGTCAAATGCCTTATTTGTCAACAAGTTAAGGCGGAACATCGTCATCTAGGTGGTTTGCTACAACCCCTTCCTATCCCTGAGTGGAAGTGGGAGAATGTGGTTATGGATTTCGTTTATGAACTTCCTAGATCAGCGGTAATGACGCGGTGTGGGTCATTGTTGATCGACTCACCAAGTCCGTGCACTTTCTTTGAGGACATGCTTCGGGCGTGTATACTTGAGTGGAAGGGTAGTTGGGAACAACGTCTACCTTTGGTGGAGTTTTCTTATAATAAAAGTTATCAGGCAAGCATTAAGATGACACCTTTCGATGCACTTTATGGGCATCCATGTAGATCTCCCCTTTGTTGGAGTGAGGCTAGGGAACTTCTTCTTACCGGTCCTAATCTTGTGCAATAATCAGTGGAGAAGGTTTGTGATGCACTGAAATAATGTTCAATTAAATATTTTTAAATCTTCAATTACAATCATATTTTGTGTTAATTCACTACTTGTTTGGGTTATTTATGTTTGAATAGGTGAGTTGGACCTTAGTTGTGTTTACATGTCTAAACAGGCTTCAACAGGATCCAAGTAGAAGAGGAAGTAAAGCCTAACTACCCAAAGCTATTTAAAAGTCTTAAATGGGCTCTTAATAGTCTAAACATGCATGGAATGGTCGAACACAACCTTTTGGACCCGTTGGATTTCAGATTTGCATCAAGAGAACTAAATTTGGGAAGAACTGATATGGACAGATTGACACAGTCTTAGTATGATTCGGATTGATACGATTCTAGTGACATTGGAAAGAAGATTTCCGTAGCTACAATCGATATTTCAGGATGATATTCATAACTCTGAAGATATATGGGTCAAATCTAGCATACAAAGGGATAACTAGTTAACTAACCCGAGGCCAACACATGGAGAATCTTTTCATTGGTTGTGATTGATACACATAAGGAAAGACAATGAGGCTGATTAGATAACTAAAGGAAGACTCAAAGAAACTTATTTTCTAAATAAATCATTGATTTATGGGCGTGCGACCGATAAGGACAAAATTAACTTCTAATATTTGATTAGTTCCGACAAAACTTTATTAAACCAAATAATCCCGACACTAATCAAAGATAGATAATGTACAATATTACCCCTGTCATTTAATATTCGATCAGTTGCTCAATTCTCATTTAATACCTTTCTCCATCGATCAATTGTCATTTAACACCTTTCTCCATCGATTGATTATCATTTCACAACTTTCTTCGTTGATCGATTCTCATTTCACAACTTTATCCATCGATGGATTCTCATTTCACAACTTTCTCCGTTGATCGATTCTCATTTCACAACTTTCTCCGTCGTGCGACCATTTCCTTTCTTCCCGGCCAAGTTAGGTTATCGTCAATAGAGAAGAAAAAGGGATTCCTAAAGAAGAAAAAGAGATTTCATCAACCGATCGAGTTTCTTTAGAAAATCTGACTAACATTGCTCCTGATGGCAGTTTTTCTTTTTAATCCTTCTTCTTTTAACTTTTTTTCTTACATTTTTGTAAGAACGATTTTTATTTACATTTGAAGTTTGTTTTTTTAGTTTTTTTTTTGTGTTAATTTTTTATGTTAAAAAGTAAAAAGTTTATATAATTTGTTTAGATTTTTTTTCATTTTTTCATTATTTAATGCATCATATTAAAACTTTCAAAGTATGATTTTAAAATGATTTTATAATTGTATTTTTAGTATCTTTTCTTAGGAGTATAATTTTGTTTTAGGTTTTTCATTAATTTCATTATTTAGATTCCTTTGTACTTCAAATTTTTATTGATTTTGTAGATTATGATTTCAATCAAATGATAGAATTTGTAATAGTCAAAGATTTCGAGATATTAAAGATACTGGATTTTATAAGTTGTATAGTGCAACTTGACTAGTAGATTTTTGTTCTATATAGATTTATTATCAAATGTGAAGTAAAGTTTAAAAGTTTGTTATAATATACTAATGTAAAATTATACCATTAGTTATTAAGTTAAAAGTTTTAAATTTAGGTTGTGTACTAATTAATTTGTTATATTTAAAGTACAATATGATTATACTTTGTCTTTTTATTATAGAATATACTTTAGGTTTTTTTAGTTCAAATAGGTCCTATATGAGTTCAATTTCGAATGCATTACATTAGTCTACACCCAATACTTTTTTTCAAATTATGATTAATGAAAATTAAAATTTGTATAGTGAAACTAATGTAAGCTTTGATTTTTATTACTATTTTTTGCTCGGTAATTTATGACACATAGTAGTAAATAATTTATATGGTTTAGTTTGTGTTCATTTTTTATTTTGTGCGTCAATATATGTATTTGGACAATATCATTATAGCTTACGTATGAAAGTAGGATATCATATCTTTGATTTGGCATACACACCCAAGCATATGAAATAACATATTTGTTGCATGTTGTTTTTCGGTTTGTTTCAGCTTGAATCAAAGGACAAAGTAGAAATATATTACGACAAGGAGAATGAGAGGAAAATGTCTTTTTATTCTTCACTATTGAACATCTAGAGAGAAACATGACATACTTATTGAAGTCATCCGATAAATACTTTGGATAAATTAGATATGTATAAACTTTCTTGAATGTGGTGCTTGACAAACTAATGATTGGTGGAGAAGTTTAATTGCTTTTATAAATGTCAGTTTATGGCATACATATTCTACTTTTGATTAAATAGGATTTCTGAGTTTTGGCATTTGGAATTTTATTCCTTTTGTTCTATCTTTATTTTCTTAAAGCTGGAGATGCTATATGATTATGAGATATGGAGATTTTAAGTTTTCTGGAGGATGTGATTCTTGTTTCTATTTAAGTGAATGTTTCTACAATATTTTGTTAAATAACATGCAGTATGATTTAATTGCTTAATCTAGTTGGGAAGTTGGTGCTTTGATGAGATTTTATGTTCTGTGGCGTTGTGGGTATTTTTCTACGAGTAGTTGTAGCTGAGAAAGTCTTTGAGATCCAATACTATAGGTTCTATGTTTTTGTGTGTATTTTTCTGTTGGGTAGTTACAACTGAGAAAGGCTTTGAGCACTCAAATTAATAGTGATCAAGGGAAAATCGAAACAATGAAAACTCTTTCTTTCAAAAAATTGTTTTCCCTGTTCTCTATTTCGTCCAACTCTAGCCCTTATTTAATTTCCCGAAATGGCTAGGGTTAAGGTGACCAAGTTTGGAACGACTTTATTCTAGAATCCTAAACTAGAGAGCTTTTTCATAAACTGATTGATCATTTCCCTAGGGAGGACAATCATTTAGGTTACTGTAGTGAACAAAATTCAAATTGATTGATCTATTAAGAGGAATTGATTATAATGACCCTGCAATACATATTATTACATAAAATGCCCCCAACTTTCAAGTAATACACAAGATAGTCCTATGAACATGTAACCCTCCACACATGTGGTGTAAATTGTCTAAAATGACCCTTTTCTTATTTCATTCCTTTCAACTTCACCAAATCACTATTTCCCATTTCCACCACCTCCGCCATTGGTTATGCCACCTCTACCACCAACTTCATTGTCTTCGCCACTGTCTCCATTTCATCCAATTTTATACCTTCTCTTCCTCCCTTCTTCTGCTACCTCCTCCTCTTCTTTTTCCTTCTCTGCTCTTCTTCCTTTTCCTCCTGTCCTCCTCCTCCTTTTCCTCCTGTCCTCCCCCTCCTCAATCTCCTCCTCTTCCTGCCTCCCTCCTCTCTTCTTTTTCTCTTCTCTCCTCCTCTCCTTTTCCTCCTTGGTTGCCTCTTCTTCCTCCCTGTTGGAATCTAACAAGACCGGTCATAAACTAGCCAATGGAGTGATTAAAATTTTGATTTTGTTTAACTACAAGTGTACAATCTTTAAAAATGAACCCATGAACATGTTAAACTACTTAAAACCAAGAGTGGGTTTTATTTATACTTAGATTCTGAACTTTCTCTAATGCTAACCCAAACCTCGTATTGACAATCGACATTCGATAGTTGACAATCAGATTTGCTACAATAAAGGGGATATAAGATAACATTATAAGTGAAAATGTCTCTATAAGTATTTACAATTAACCATCTTAACAAACTATATAAATAAAATGAAAATAAAACCAATTTTAGACATGTGATTGTCAACTATTGACTATCAGTTGTCAATTGTTAGCTGTCGAATGTCCTAAATATCGACTGTCATAATATTTGGGTGGAGACTACCTTCTTCTCTAGTGCGGGTAGTGAGAATCTTCTTCTCTGGCGTTGATAATCTTTTATTGATGCGTGACAGTCAACAATTGAGACATTCGATAGTCGACAGTTGATATAGCTGATAGACGACAATTGACAATCACATGTCTAAAATTTGCTTTATTTTCATTTTATCTATGTAGTTTGTTAAGATAGTTCACTATAAATACTTAGGGAGACATTGTCCCCTTTATTGTAGTAAATCTGATTATCGACTATCGGCTATCAACTGTGGACTGTCAATACAAGGTTTGGGTTAGTAGTAGAGGAAGATAAGAATGAAGTACAAATAAAACTCACTCTTGGTTTTGAGTAGTTTAACATGTTCATGTGTTCATTTGTAAAGATTTAAGCTTGTAGATAAACAAAAGCACATTTTTAATCACTCCATCGGCTAGTTTTTAACTGGTCTTGTTAGATTCTGGCAGGGTGGAAGAGAAAGTGACAGAGGAGGAAAAGGGGAGGAGGAGGAGAGAGGAGGGAGGAGAGAGATAAAGAGGAGAGGAGGGAGGAATAGGAAGAGGAAGAGGAGGAAAAGGTGGTGGTGGTGGAGGAGGTGGCAGAAGAGGGGAGGGAGAGAAGGTGAAGATGAAGGTGAAGATGAAACCGAATGAAACGGAGGCGGTGGTGAAAATGACGAGTTGGTGGTGGAGGCATTGTAACTGGTGGCAGAGGTAGTAGAAATGTGAAATAATGACTTGGTAAAGTTAAAAGGAAGTAAATGAGAAAATGAACTTTTTAGACAATTTACGTCACATGTGTGGAGGTTTACATATGCAAAGGGTCATTTTGTGTATTACTTGAAAGTTGGAGACATTTTGTGTAATACGATGTATTATAGGCCATTTTGATCAATTCCTCATCTACTAATCAAGTTTTCAATCGAGAGAAGTTCTCTTAGTTAGAAACACCAAAAAACCATTTATTAGCTAATTGATCCTTTCACAAGGTATGTTCAAAATTGATCGATTGCTTATCAATACTTTTTGTAATTTTTCACCAACTTTTTCCAAAATAAATAGAAATACTTTCTAAGGTTTTTCTAATTACAAACTAAGTGTTTTGTACACATTTGTGTGACTTAAACTTACCATGAATCAAACACTTTGTTGTGTCTTTAAGCTTGAACTTTCAAAACTTATCAGCTCCTATTTTTCAAGTCATTAAATTCCAAATATGACTCGATCACATCACTAATCTAATCAAAATTTAAAAGGCTTGAACATACACAATAATTAGACATAGTTTTCATCAACGAAATTTAGTCAATTGCAAAACATATATCTATGTGTTCTAACAATCTCCCTTTTTGGCCATGTTGTAACAAAACTACACAAGTTATGAAAATAAAAAATTACAACTCATTAACAATTTAGTGCATTAACTTCCACTTGTACAAACACATATACATGACACTTGTAATACTCACTAAGACCATTTGGAATTGATCTTCAAAAGCTTTTAACCTGTACTTAGCCTACACAGTTAAACAAAATTAATTTGTATAACTTCGTTCAATCAAGTATGAAATAAGCACATTCATTAATTTTTAAAAAAAATTTCTCCCCCTATTTGTTTTGAATAGTTAAAAAGTGAATCTAAAACCATATAAATTATACAACAAACTACATATGTAAAACATTCAACCATTAAGACATTAAAATAAATAAACAAAAAGCAAACACATATCAAAGTATCAACTACTCAAACATACATAAGTTTCACAATACATAAAAATAATCATCAAAGTACATATCACAAACTAAGGGGCTGTTTGGGTACTGAATTTGTGCAAGATTCAGTTGATTCAGGCTCAATTCAGTATTGAATTATTAGAATCATCTTTGTGTACTGAAGCTGCACTGAATTAAAAATTCAGCACTGAAGTTAGATTCAAGCTGTTTCAAGCCTGAATTGGGTTGAATCACCTCATGAGGTGATTTAGTCGATTCAGTCTCCTAATCACTGTTTTGAAAATTACAAATTCTATTATTTTTCAATATTTATTGTTCATATCGATTTGAGCCTCGAAAAATGTGCCATATAATTAGGGCCCACTTTGAAAGTTCAAAATTACCTACCCTTGTGAGATCTTGTTTGATAGAGCTCGAATTTAGAAGTGTAATGGTACCAAGAACGTGCATATCCGAGTTCGAGAGAGAGAGTTATATTAGTTTAAAGTTTTAAAATTGGGTTTGACGTGATATCTGAATTTATTTTAACAAATTCTCTTACCAAACATAATTCATATGCAGCAGTGAATTTTTTGAATTAATTCACTACTAAATTAATTTATTACCCAAACGACCCCTAAATAATGTGTAAATTAGAAATACATCAAAATGAAATATAAAATAAAACAACAAGAATCTTCATCATCTTCATCAGCAAGAGCATCATTATCCATTGAATTTGAATAGAATGAGTTATGATGAATACGATCCTCCAACTAATCATATTGCTTAATAAGCTCGTGATGAACATATATCAACTCAACATAAGAAGCTAGCCAATTGTCATCTGCATTAGATCTCCTCCAATGTGCAGGTCTCTCCTCCTCCTTTGTTGCATTTGACATATGTAGATCCTCCTATACATCGTCTCTTGCTCTGGTGTGAGAATGCATCTGGTGAACTACGATCTCAATCTTTTTCCCTTGCCTTTTTATGAGTTATGATATATTTTCCAAATCATTTTTTTAGGGCTTTGCCTTTTCTAAATCTTCTCAACTTGCATAATTTAATTTTTTCAATCATGATAATTTTTTTTTTTTATCTTAAGTGGATGTGAGCTTTCACACTAGCCTAGGCTTACCTAAGTAGGTAGCCCTTCCCCATCATCTTTATAAGGAAAAGTTTATTGTAAAACTAAAAGAAGTAAACAATTACAATCATGATCCATTACAATGATTTGAACCCTTTGTTTTTTAGACATAAGTCTAGTAAGTTCCTCTAATTAGATTACTAATACTTCACTAGAATTTAAACTCTTTAGTCAACTAATGTTTAAAAATTCTTTCTTAAATTTAAATCCTAAATTTGACTTAAGTTAAGCATAAAATATGTAAGTTTTAAAAATCATATATTTACAACATCAAATAAAAGAAATTAAAATTTTTTTTTTCAATCTCCTTGGTCCATACCTCTCTTAGTTAAAATACTTTGACAACATATTCATGGTGGTTTCAGCTTAATTGACCATTAATAATCATCAAACTAAGAGACGAACATTCAAAAATAACAAAGCAGCCATGAAATCCAAAATCAACAACAATTTTTTTTGTATTTTTGAGATTTTTATTTTTTTATTCATAACCTATGAATAAGAAGTAAACATAAAAATAAAGTAAATTAAAAGAAAAGTAAAAACGTGTATTTGTCAACCAACAAGTAGAAAGCATTAACTCATGTTATGAGTATAAACTTTGTGGGGTGACTTAGGGATTTCATATGTAGGGTTTTTCTTCACCTTTCTCTTACAGGGGGCTAATCATTGTGGATTTCATAATAAAAACTTCAAATTTCACAATTAAATGTTAGCCATTTTGGATTTCTAGTAATATATTTACAATCCATCGTTAGTGAATGACGATTTTCAATATGATATTCTGAATGCAGCGTTAATGGATTAGGCGTTAGAATGATAAATTTATAATTTTAAGTTTGTCAAAGGTAATAAAATTTTAAGTGCCTAGGATATATGTACTGTAGTTTTAAGGTGGAACGAGAATTTTATAATTCCACCTCCATAGGTGATCATCTAAAATGATTGGGTAAACAGACATTGCTCTCTTCTTCGTCTGCCTCTGCAGAGCTGCTTGCCCCATTGATGGTGGGGGGAAAGTTTGGAGCCTCTGTCGGATGCCTTTCTGGCAGACAAATAATTCCACCTCCTCCTCCGCTTCGGCTTCTGCCCATAGTTTGAACCACCAAGTCCATAACCAGGCCACGCATCAACACGTTGATGGATCCAACACTAGTGCTCACACTTCCTCCGTGGCCTCCGTCGCCCATTCCTTTCTTCCTACCAGGCGTCATCTGAAGCTCGATCCTCCCACCAAGCTATATTTTCCTTGTGAGAACTACCCCCATCTACTCTATTTTGCCGTTTTCCTTTTGCTATATCAGTCCTTCATTTCTCTTCATTTTTTATGTTTTCGATCGACCATTGCGAAGTGAGTAGTTTTTTTCATTTTTGATGGTTTTCTAATGGAATCCTGCAATGTAAGTGACGCTAGGTTTTTCGTCAATCTGCAAAGGTGGGCTTGCTTTATATCCGTCGACTCTTTGTTTTTGGCCATCTATTGCTTCATTTCCATTTATTTAAATGTGTTCTTCTTGTTATAATCTGCAGCACTTTTGTGGTTTTTGTATTGTTTCCTGTATGTGCTCATTTTCATTTTTATTGCTTATGCCCCTATTTTTCGTTCCAATCCATCACTAAAGACCTTTTTTTGTTGTTTTTTTTAAAAAAAAAGATGAACCTGGTAAACAGGTCAGAAGCGCAATCAGGATAAAAAAATACCAGCAAATCTCACATAGCATTCAAGGTTTGCTTTTTGGCCATATTAATTAGGGCTTTGGATATTTTAGTTTCATTGTAGTTTATATATGAGTCCTTGGCAAAAAAACTCTTGACTGACTAGAACTTCGTTTTGATTTAGTTTCGAACAACTGCACCTAAAAGTTGTTTCATGCGTCTACCTGGGGGCATTCTTTCTCCGAGTGAAACCATAATAGCAACTGGCACGACACAGCCTTTCTGATGCATTTGTTCATCTTCTGTTGTTCTTTTCCAGCAAATTCTTCCACAAATAATGCTAAATTTATATTTTTGGATTACTCTATGGTTCAATTACTAGTGTTCAAATTTGTGGAGCATCCAGAAAACAATGAGAAACAAATGGATCAAAAGAGCGAGGTCAAATTTAAGATTGTAAGCTTGAAGGTGAAAGAAGGGATCGAGTATGTGCCAGAGCTGGTAAGTCCCTGTTATATTTACAGAGCTATTGTATATTCAGGTTCTCTTATTGGCACGTTTTGATTGTTTTACTTTGTTCCTAAACATACAAGATGACTTATAAATACTCACGTATCATGTATTTATTTTGAATCTGATCATTTTGGTGAATTTACTTTGAAATAATCATAAATTACTATATGCTCTTTAATGCCGGGAATAAATGCAGTGGAAAAAATGTGATTTTTTTAATTGGGCTGTTCACAAAAAATTGTCTTTTTCATCCATTCTAGAGGTAGCTGGAAGAAGAAAAACGAATGCATTTTCTCAACAAGGGGTGCCTAAGTCCTTAGCATCTGTCTTGAAGGGGATGGGAAATTAGCCTCTTAGAGCACCGTATTCTGTCCTCAATCCCCTTGAGTATGTACTATACCCCCACACTTCACACGTACTAGGTAAGTTGGGATATTATGACTATGGGTGGCCAATGGAGTGGCCAAGTGGGGGTTCAAAATCAGGACCTCGGCTTCCTAAGGCATGGTCCTGGTCATCCCATCAACACACTAATAGTTAAGAAAAACCAAAATACTATGTCCCCAAGTTTGAAGTAACCATGTTGTTCAACAAGGATATCCATATTATCTTGACATTGGCAAATTGTTGGGAGTGTTTGGCACAAAATAAGTTGGGATCCGTTTTATCTTCCTATCACTGTTACTATATGCACTAACAGCTCTCCATAATGTCTAGATGCCTCTACCCATGAATTTATAAATCAAACACATAAAAGATTTTTCAAGTTTGCAGGACCCATCCCTCGGATTTTTTTCTTTTTTTTTTGGGTAACAAGAAAGTCTTCTTGACATAGGAGTAGATAGGAGAGAAACTGATTTAAATGTAGTTAAGCAGTTTCGCTGAAGGAGATTTTCATCTTATCATCCTCCCTATTATTTATCCCTTTTTCTCGTAGCTTTTCTTCTTCCTCTAATATTCTATCTGTTTACTGTCCTGCAAATATTTTAGCGTTATCTCAGTGAAACAATAGTGTGTAAACATAAAAAAAATAGGGAGCTAAAAGTTGGTGGGCCCCTGAAGGGGCAATGCTAAGGGGATTGAAACATTGCCTTCCGAGTAGGGACTTACCATTGGGCCCATTCTGAAAAGGGGGTCTCTTTTATCCACCTTGTGAATGTTAGCCATTGAAATCAAATCCATATGTCATGAAGATTTGCAAGGCTAGAATATTGTTGTTTTTCCCATCATTATGGTATTTTTATATTCTATTTTTTTTTCAATTTTTTTATGAATGTTAACATCTTTTATAATTGTTTTCTTAATAATCAAACTAATGTTGACAATAATGCTCATTGAGTGACTGTAAGAATAATGCAATTCCTGCAAGACTCATAAGCAGTAGGAGTAGGAGGGGGCCATATATGGGTTTCGCTATGGGAATAATAAAGTGTTGAAGTCTTCCAACACTATCAGTCATTTTGGTTCTGTGCCAATGTAAAAATATGATTTATCGGTATCTTTCTTTTACCATTTCACCGTTCCACAAAGCAATGAATGAAGAGGGGCCTTGCTTATATATATAAATACACATCTAATTAAGCCTTGATTTCTCCTTTGTTATGGTATTGGTTAGTATCTTTCTTGAAGGTAATTAGTGAATGTTTAACAGAAGAAAATTATTTACTATTTGTTAAAAACTCAATTCTAGAGCTTTTAAATTAAGCACAAAGTTTTTTCTATATTGCCTGGTCAAATAAAGAAATAATCTATATTCCCAGGATTTTAAACGGAAATGCCATATGACCTGGTTATGGACCAAAATAACCTTAGGTTTCACTATATCAAGTTTTAAATGTTCACCTTGTAATAAATGCACACTGGAATAGTGTTGCGCCGTTACGGTGTGCTGGGAGTCATCAGCAATGAACGAAACTTGTCGGTGGGAGCTAACCAGCGGTCACTCACCGGTGAGAGTTGATGGACAAGAAAAAAGTGTTTTTCGATCATTCTTTTACACCGATCATGGATAGGATCGGTATTTGCATTCATTATAACGGTGAGGTAGGCAATGACAGTATGTATATCTTTGGAATAACACGGTTGATGAACATTTATCTGTCGGTGAGCTTCGGCGAGCTGCTGGGGCAAGTCAAAGTACAACTTTACGTCAATGGTAATGTCAGTTTGAAGTATTTAATTCCATCATCCTAATCATCTATGATATATGAATTATAAGACGATGAGGACCTCCAATCAGTGTTCTCCATTTATAAGAAGATGAATAAGGAGGTGTTATTGTTGTATGCCGAGATGAAATAGCTCGACAACAGTGATAAATCACCATCACCCTCTGTTGAAAGGAACTAGATAGTTAATAGAGCTGAATCACCCATCATAATGGCTCATCCCAGCTCGAATGTTGGATTTCATACCAGATTCAATAAAACTCAATTCACATTTGAAACTGTCAAGTAACAATATTGAATCTTTCGATTATACACAATTTGCATATTTCGTGTACTCGAGACCACGATATTGAACTTATTGTGTTATGGGAAATCATAGCGTGCGAAGTTATAAACACGACCTGTAATATATCGTATTAATAATTACATGATATACACATGTAATAGAGTAATTATATGTTGCATCGTAGATATAATTACACGACATGCATTAATGTCGTGGTTTCGATAACACGTCATGAAATCTTTGCATGTTAACAGAATACACGATGTCGATTGATGTTGCATTTTTTTAACACGAAAATGTGCAATGCAGATTGGGAGAACCGGGATACTTGCCCTCAAGAAATCCATGTCAATCATCGTTCACCAATCCAGCGAGTACAGAACCTGAAATAGAAGTCAATCAGAATATATCAGAGGAATTGTCGCCAATGATGGGTGGGACAAGGACTTCATTTGATAACTACGAACTTCCATACAACCCTTGTAATTATGACGGTGGACAAGGCGAAGAAGTTGAAAATATGTGGGCTGAGGATCTGTGGTATGATAATGATATAGTTGACATGGAAAGTATGTCCGACCACGAAGAATTTGGAAATAGCGAGGTTCCCAGTAACGTCGACGTTGAGTAGGAGGCATATTGGGATACCGTCGATGATTTAAACATGTTGGAACTGAATATTGATGAAGACCAGCTAATGACGGGTAGCTTGCAAGCTAAGGATTACCAGAAGCTCCTCAAATTGGGTGCACATTTTCTAAGTTTGTTGCATTTCAAGAGGGTCTCGATTGACTTAGCAATAAAGGCGAATTTCACATATCGTGTTGTGGATGAAAACCGGAATACGTATGCCACAAAGTGCTCCAATGAATCTTGTAACTGATACATAAGGGCTTCAAATATAGGAGATCATGTGACTATCACGAGGTTAGTGCTGGCTCATTCATGTGGAACCCAAAGGAAGTCAACTGACCATCCCCTAGCATCGCACCTTTGGATAGCGAGAAAATGTTATGGTCTGTTTAAAGACTTTGTGGACATTACACCTAAGAGCATATCAAGTTATATTTCGAAACACTGGGGCATAACTGCGAACTTCAAGAAATGCCAGCGCGCAGGTAATGCATGAGAAGAAATGAAGTGTTGATTTAGTGTCACGATATGTTAGGCTAGTGTGTTATCGTTTACACAATTGAACTATAGTCGGAATATGCACTCACACGACATACGTCAATATCGTGTTACCATAAACATGACCAGGCATCATGTATGGATTCGGATCACACGAAAATATACAATGTTGTGCGATCGGGAACATGATGTTAGCCGTTGTCGTATAACAATTACTAAATTGTATTTGGTCGTGTAGGTAAAGCTCTGACTGATTTAATAGATGGTGACCCAGACAAATCTTACCGCTTACTTCCTTCTTACGGGAGGCAGATATAATATATAAATCTAGGCAGTGTAGTTGTGCCAGTGAGATCATGTGACATTCCCAGACTTATGGGTGGGTATGATTTTAAAAGAGTATTCTGGATGTTTAGCCCTGTTACGAGAGCTTTTAGAACAACCTTTAGGCCGTTGCTAACGGTTGATGCAACCTTCTTGAAAGGAAAGTATCCTAGGCAGCTATTGATAGCAACTGCACTGGACAAGAACAATAATATGTTGTGCGTTGCATATGCAATGGTTGAGAACGAATGTGAGAAAACTTAGTGTTGGTTTCTTGAGTTGCTTAGAAATCATCTATTCTCTGATCCTCAAGCCGAGTTGGATAAAATCGTTTCAGATAGACAGAAGGGATTGACAAATGTTGTGAAGAAGTTTTTTCCCATCTACACACCGCGGGTACTGCATTCGTCACATGGCAGCCGAAACGTTCAGACAGAATGTGTACGATGAAATAATGAACAACATTAAAGAACATAATCCAGAAGCATATGCTTGACTAAATAAGATAGGTTCGGATCACTGGGCCAATGTATCATTTCAAGGGAAAAGATATGGGGCAGTCAGCTCAAATAGGTCTGAAAGTGCAAATGCAATATTTAAAAAAGCCAGATTGATGCCTATATCGCGTTTAATTGAGCACACGAGGGAGCACACAACAACATTATTTGAAAAACGTCGGACAGACGAACAAAATATGATTGAAGAGTTAACCCCATTTGCCCGAAAATACATCAAAAATAGGCGAGAAGAAGCAAGGAATGCGATTGTATTGTATGTGTCACTGTATGAATTCTAGGTTAATTTGCTACATCACCAAGTACATTGCATCCATACGGCGATGTACATAGCTTGTGCTCGTTTATATGTTAGGGCTTCATATCGTGTTAGATTACACACATTATTGGCCTTGAACGTGTAAGTCGATACTACTTACGAAACAATCATAAAGACATGTCGTGTACTCGAGATCACCATAATTACCTTTATCATGCTCTCTTACTCACGATCTTTTCTTCACAGGATGTGGTAAACCTGGTTGATCGTACCTACACATGTGGAAAGTTTCAACATCTGAGTTTACCATGTAAGCATGCAATCGCAACAATCGATAATAAACACTTCTATGTGTCTAAGTACTGCGAAAGATGGTACTCTACTAAAATGTATAAACTGACCTATCGAGAGCCCTTACACCTAATGAAGGATCGCCACCAGTAGGCACTAGATGGAGTTATACCTACATTCAACCCACCTATCCCTCAAAAGCAGCAGGGGCGTCCCTAAAAAAATTGGATAGAGTCACAACCACCTCTAAAAGCCCCACGAAAATGTGGAACATGATGCCAATTGGGTCACAACTGCAAACGATGTACTAGTGCACATGGAGGGTCCCCTAATGTGGCAGATGTACCAACAACAAGTCGAAGGAGGTCGAATAATAGCGCACACAAACGGCGTAAGGAAGGAGAGAATCAATCAGGCTTACCTTTTCCACCCCTGTTCTTCAGTTGAAATTTTTGTATATACATCGTGTTATAAACAACATGGAATATGTAATTAATGTATATTGAAAAACACGACATGATGTAAATAGGGTATACTATATATGTATATCGTGTAATCGACAACACAACGAAAATGGGGTACATGTTGCTAATTACACGATAATATCAATCGATTATTAATTTTGCAGTTAAGAGTGTTCGTTGCTTACACGATATTAGTAATAACGTGTGTTCGAATGCACGACAATGACATGATCTGATTCTGGATGCACCAATATATTCAATAACCTGGCAGTACGTAATCGTCTCACCCTTCATATATATATATATATAATAATAATAATAATAATAATAGGGTTAGGGTTTGCAGAATGCTCACTTACTAGTTCTTCGCGAAGACGAGTCATTCGGGAGATTATTGATTGCTCGCACCGAGACGGATTGTTATTATCTTTGTATTTTTCCACTCCTCTATAAAGATTAGCTTTTTCGATGATACTTGTTCAAGCGTTTATGCCTTAACACAATCTGTTTGTAAATCGTGTTGTCGACGACGCGACATTTGATTAAATTTGTATTCTCTTTACAAACGACTTTCGTAAATATCGTGTTAACATTCACACGATGAGTTACCAGAACCTAACTATGAGTTGACGACTGCGATAATGATTATTTTTCATATCGTATAATCCATTACACGATATGGGTTATTTCGTGCAATTGGGCACACGACAAGTGCATTAATTTACCACCCAATTCCCGAAGCGTCACCACAATTTTCGGGATTTTAATTAAATTAGGATCACCAATTCGCGAGGAGTCATTTCCAATTTCCAATTACACTATATATGGAATATTTAACGATTTGTACCCCTCACAACCTGCCTATATATATCTAAGTGACCCCTATGCTTACCCAATTCGCGAAGAGCACGAGACATGAAAGACCTTTCAAATGAAAGGAAAATATTAATATTAGTTATATCTTTTTTTCTCGAAGAAAGATGTCTTTATGTATAACACGATCTCAATATTGGTTGTACAGTCAAACACACGACGGGGCACGTCTTCGTGAAAATAAAAACATGATACATAAATATGTAGATCAATTTTTTAGATTACACGACATACACTATTATCGTAAGATCGATGATACGATGCCCACCAAGTTATTGGAAATAATAAGTTGGCGTTACGAATACACAATTTCTATGCATAATGTATTAGCGATTACACGACAGAATAACATGCCAAAATGGGATACAATTACATGAAAATATCTTCGTTGCTTACACAATATTGGTAATAATGTGTGTCCGAACCCACGACAATGATAGGATCATATTGACTCGATTCCCGATGCATTATTCCAGAAGCATCAATACCTTCATTTACCTGGCAGTCTGTATCCGTTTCACCTTGCCTATATATATATATATATTAGGGTTAGGGTTTTATAACGCTCACTCACATATGGCAGGCACCGAGACGGATTATTCCGACCAGGCGTTATAGCAATGTCTCGAATGGTCCATCCCATTACATCCGACACGGTGTGTTCTTTCCTATCTCACTATATATTCGCGGAGACGGATCATATGAGATATTGCTTTAGTGGCAGCTGGTGAATCGGCCCTCCATCAGATACAATATTCACCCATATCTGACGGAGGACTTGGTTCACTAGACGACGGTATATCAATGTCTCAAATGATCCATTGCCATGACTGTATGCTTACAAACACGCTATCAATACATGTAAATCATGTATACTGTAAATGTGTATCGTGTAATAGACAACACGACCAAAAGGCGTTGTGTGCTACTAGTTACATGATAATATAAACCGATTACACAACATATAAATTCAATGTATGCTACGTCAGACTGTATTGTTCGCTCAGGTCTCACTGTAGTTTATTGGCCTTCTCCACGTCGCTCAAAAGTTGGGTAAATTCAGGCCACCTCTTGCACTTCGGGCTGCATGGAGAACCACTTGGAGTCCATATGGACGTATGCTCATAAAACCATACCTGGCGGACAATACAAAAGAATATAAACATTAGTCTAAAATGTTCAGTATCTTCACTATAATTGGTCGTGTTACGGATAACACGCTAGAAGCCACATCGTGTTTTCGGTAACACGATAAATTACAATCGTCTAATGTCATATCCACGATATAATACATTGTCGTGTTTTCGAGAACACGATATGTCTACGTGCATGTTAAATGTCGTATGTCCGATAACACGATTGAGAGTTCGTATCGTGTGACCGATAAGGCGATATTCATCTCTGTAAAACATATCGTGTCATTCTAAATACGATATTAGAATTCGCGTATTATAACACATACGAGCGTTACCTAGAGTACTAATGAAGCCCCTATGAGAATTCCGGCCGTGGTGGAACGCTCGTCCTGTCTGCTCATGATGTTCCGGTGGGCTGCCGATATGCCTCTCATAAGCAAATAATATATGGTGCCTACCCAATTGTAGCTTCCCACGACCGACATGTCATCTAAGTAATCACACAGAGCTGTTGTTCTCCGAGCCGGATTTAACACTTGTTCGGCCGCTGCTTTTTCGGAATTGCCACAAACCCAATCCGGGCTATAAACAAGAACTAGCTTTGGGGCGTACAGTTTGAAAACTCAGCTTACGAGAAACCCTCATTCCTAAACTCGTTCTTCGCAAACTCAAACTCGTTCCAGAACAGAAAATCCCTAATCTTCGATGTTTTGGTCGGATAGGTTGCAAAATATTCTCACATGCCACTTACACTTTGCTCAAATAGAGGACTTTCTAATTGGAAGTGTGTTTTTAATCGGAACGGAGTTTTTCACTCGGAGGAATCGCCGGTTTCTGAAGTCGTATGCCAATGAATGCGACTTTGTGAGGGTTTAACACGATATAAAACCCTACCTCCGGTCAAGGGTATTTTAGTCCAAATTTTAGCAAATATCGTGTTATTCCACGTCATATGGCATTTCCGTTTAAAATCCAGGGAATATAGAATATTTCATTCTTTAGCTATGCAATATGGAAAAAACTCTTAAGTAAAACCTTGTTCTGAGCATCTAATCAAACTGAAATGTCGTTGGGTGACACTGTTGAACCGGCAAATTCTTCTTTTCCTTCTTTGCTTTTTCTTGTTTTTTGGAGAATTCTAGAAGAATATGCTTATGTTTTTGTAGCCTTGTATGTGTTTGGGCTTTTGATTAGTGCTGGTCACTCCATAAGCTGTAAAAAAGAATGTGACAACCGTGTAAACTGTAAAGTTGGCTGCCTCCACAAACGGAGGAGTTTTATTATACAGAACCTAAGCACAATTCTATCTGTGTTTTGAGTCCACTGATTTGCACTTCTCTGTTATATATTTTAGAATAACACCATGATTTTGCATAGTCATCATGTCACACCTCGAGAAGCATTAAATGCATAGTCTTCATTTTAAATTGAGATTGTTGCTGGCATAACCTTGGCTTGCCCTTATATGGAAGGTACATTTGGAATTGACTAGAGTGATTGTAGTTTAATATCACAAGTTTGCACCTATTTTCCATATGATCTTTCCTCAATATGACAGTTCAATCTGGTATGTATTAAAGTGGGAAGAAATGAATTAGCAAGAAAAGCCCTAGAAGTAGCAGAGAAGAGGTTTTCAGAAGACAAGTGGCCAGAATATTATGACACACAAATAGGGAGATTTGTTGGTAAACAAGCTCGTTTGTGTTTGACTTGGACCATAACTAGGTATCTATTTTAAAAAATGCTACTCGCTAATCCAAAGATGGCTTCAATACTCATCTAGGAGGAAGATATGGATCTATCAGTACAGTGTGCGTATATTCTTAATAAAGGCCCTCGTGTCAAGTATTCTAGGAGAGCTACCATATCTCATGTTCTTAAAGAGCACCACGAAATGTCTTACAGAATAATGATGTAGAATTTAATTTAGATGACGATATGACAACTCAAGTGGAACAAAGGATGGTGGCTAATATATGGAGGGATGAAACACTTGCAAAAATGTAAAACTATGCAATGTTTATAATATGAGACTCCTTTACACCTGTATAGAAGGCAGTGTAATTGCACCATTTTTCTTCCTCATATAAGCTATTAAAATAAAAGGTGGTTTGAAAAACATTTCTCTTTATCTTTCTATCCTAACCTTTGTACTTCCTAGGCTTTTCAACCAAAGAACTCACATTGTGTATTAGGGTACTCAGCTGCAAAATGCCCTAATTTCCCACTTATAAAACATCAGGTGTTCTTCTTCTTAGATTTGTTAGTCTTTTCTTCTCTCTCCTCACCTTGTTTTCCATTCCCATGAGATTGTCCTCTTTTCTCTCTTAAAATTCTGACTTTTCATGAATTCCCTAAACTATTTAGTCAGCATGCTAATTGTTTGTTTTCACTTTCAGCTACATTAGAGTCATCTTCGGGTTTCTAAGGCTTTAGTTGTCTTGGACATCTTCTTAGAGGCTTTTAGAGCAATCTATTGCCCCTTTTCTCTAACACTTCCCTTTTGTGCTTGTAATATTTCTTGCATTTTGAAAGTTCTTCAATCTCAAATGATTTCATCATTGTTGAAGGTGTCAATTTTCTTTGATTTATTGATGGCCATCACCTTAACTTTGAACTTAGAGGACATGGACCTAAAGATTTTTCTTATAACTAAGTAGTCAACTATTGGTTCTCCCTGTTGATCACAAGTATTAACAATGTCAAGGATTTTCACATAATACTCAAAAATAATTTCATCTTCTTCCATCATTATGTTTTCAAATTGTAATGTGAGAATTTGAATCCTACAGATTTTACACCTTTGGTTCCCTCATTGTACATCACAAGTTTGTAGTGGATGTACAATTAGAAATCTACCTCTGCTGACTTTTCTATACCACATTAAACAATGCAATTAAGACTTTACTATTATTATGAGCTTATTTTAACTTCTTCTGATCCCAATTACATTCATTTTTTAGAATTTGATTTTCATCCTTATCCTTAGTCATTGGCTGACTCCAACGCTTAATTACAACTTTCTATTCATAACCATCTAAAGCTTGAATAAAGGTACATATCTTATTTTTCCAATATGAAAATTTTTTATTATCTAATAAAATCTAATAATAGAGGCCGGTTCTTGAGATTGCCTAAATCTCCATGCTGAGTCATGCTAGTGTTTGAGTTAGACATTATCATAAGTAAGAGAAAGATCAACCAAACTATTACAAGAAAAAAAAAGAACTTTTCTAAGGGAAGAAAGTTAAGCACTATTACACAATTCTAACAAAATTTTAGCAAATATAGCATGAAAATATGGTAGTAAGTACAAAAACAAGACCTAATATCCTTAACTACCTCTTATAAGTTTAATATCTTTCGACTACCAAGCAGATTAGTCGGACACATGTTTTTATATCATAGGTACCATTAGAATTTATTTTAATATATAGGGTATTTCTCTATATTATTAGATTAGGTACATGTTTTCCAGGTGCAGTTTCGACATATCCTTATCTGGTACTCCATTCGAGGAGCACCCATCCAATTCCAAGTCCACTTGCACTTAAAGTTTGAGTCCTTAACGCCACAACCCAAGAGCAAAACGCTACCATATTCATGGGCATCAGTAATTAGCTCAACTCCTCAAGACCAATGAAGTAATGAAACCCTAACGTGTTCACAGCCAAAAAGCGCTGTCGGAGAACCAGGTCACCTGCACGGACATGGTCAGTGTAGGAAGCTCAAATTGCCAAGTCCGGCACGATCGCCCGGATATATGCGTCTCTGTCGTGGATGCTCTTGGCCAGAGAAGTCGAGTTGGTGGGAAGTGGTGTTGTACTAGTACAGTTTATCTTGCGCTTTTGAATGACGGCAACTCAAATGACTCCTCTTCTGGTACATCAAAATTAATGTGTGTATAATCAAGTAACTGCTCCAGAACCTTCAACACTGATTCAATGTCAGGCCTCAAATTCGACTCAAACTGAACGCATGACAAAGCTAAAGATGTGAACTTCCGTAAGGTTTTAAGGCTAATGCTATCCCTCAGATGAGGATCAATGCTGGCATCAAGAGTTACCTTCCTCTCACAACGTTGTGCCCAACTTATCAGATTGCTCTGCTTGGCCGGAAGGCTGCGATTAACAGGAGTCCTACCAAATAAGACCTCAAGAAGAACCACACCGAAGGAATAAATATCAGATTTGATTGTCAGATGGCCGGATATAAAGTTCCCTTCAAAAATACTTCCCAGACGAGGCCACAAGCTATAAGTTGGTGATGTAGCATATGAAACGGCCCCAAAGGCTAAAAGGAGCTTCCCACCTATCCATGGCAATGTTTGCTGCTGACACTGGCCACTTCGCCCACCCATCTTCCCAAATGGGGAGACCACGCGTTCATTTCCGGAGAGCCATTTCCGGAGAGCCTCGAGGGACGTTTCATTGCTTCTCGAGGGGAGAATGTGTTGGTTTTTGACGTGATATAAAAGCAGGCTGATGTTGAGCCGATCGAATGCCCTGTCACCTAATCGATCACCCCGTTCGAACAGCTTAACGGATTTCTAAAAAAAAAAATCAGTCGCGATGCTTAATGCGACGGTTATTAAAATTAGCCGTTTTTGTTATTGGGGAGCGTGTTATATCAAAAGACCGATGGGAGAATTTACAGTAACATGAACAGACAGAAAACTGAGAGCGCCTCTTCCTTTTCATCGGTCATTTCTCTATTTCTCTAAGAGAAAAATCTTGAAAAATCACTCCCTCTATTCACTCTGGTTTTCTGAGTTCTTCACTGAGCAATAAAGTCTACCCTAATTGAGATCCTGCTTGTTTGAGTGGAAGTGCACCTTCAAACAGGCTATGTGGTTCGTTGTATCTCAGGAACGGAACACTCTGGAACACCTATACACGGAGGGTGGCGTATCTGTTTCAAGGACAGCGTGTATCACGCCTCGAACCTGGTTCATAAATTTCTCTTCTTTCTGGTATTTATTTTATATGCATATATATATTTGAGAATATATTTATGTGTGATGATTTGTATGTTAATTGTGTTTTGTATTCAATCTGCACTAAATTTTTGTAGTAACCCCAACAATCTTGAAACAGATATTTTTTATTGTGTTGATTGAATACTGCAATGGGTGTTGACAAATCCTTGAAACCTAAAAAGTTTGATGGGAAAAATTTCGTCAGATGGCAGACCAAAATGAAATTTTGGATGACGCAATTAAACATATTTTATGTGGTTTCTGATGCTATTGCTGATAAGACTGTTTCTTCTGAATCTGACAAGATGGCTAGCTCGTCTGAAATTGGAATTGAAAAGACTCATGATAGTGAGAAATTCAAACAAGATGATGAACTATGCCATGGTCAGATTTTTAGTGTTTTGAGCAATGAACTGTATGATTTGAATGTGAACACTAAAATTGCCAAAGAATTATGGGATACCCTTGATAAAAAATTTAGAAAAGAACATGAAGGGGAAGAAAAGTATGTTGTGGGAGAATATTTTGACTATAAGATGGTTGATAACAAATTTGTTAGAGACCAAGTAGTTGAAATACAGAATTTGGTAGCTAAGATCATTGGGAAATGAATTCCTGTTGACGAGAGGCTCTAAGTTCCTGCTCTTATCGACAAACTACCATCCTCATGGCAGGATTTTCAAATTACCTTGAAGCACAAAAGGGACGCCATGTCCGTTGATGACTTAATAGTGGCCATTCAAATTGAAGAGAAGCACAGGGGTAAGATGAAAGTCTTGCAAGGTACTTCTTCTGTGGCTAATGATAGTGCTCAAGTTAATGTTGTGGAAGGGAAACCCAAGTTTTTTGGTAACAAAAAGAAGAACAACAAGTCTAAAAATCAGCCTCTCAAACCTGGTTCAAATATCCAAAAGGACAAGAAGTTGAAAGTTTGATGGGTCTGTGGGAAACCTGGACATTTTGTAAACAAGTGCAAGGAGAAGAAAGGCCAGGACCAGAGTCATATGGGGCTACATCTTTTGCTCAGGTTAATGTGGTTATTTCAGATGACAGGTTAGTAATAACTAATTCTGAAATTAACTTGGCATGTGAACCTACTGATTGGTGGGTTGATACAGGAGCAACTATTCACATCGGTGTTGATGTTTCTTCTTTTTCTTTCTATCAGGAAGTAAAGGATAGGACAGTGACGATGGGGAACTCCTCTGTGGCTAGAGTTCATGGAGTTGGAAGTGTGGACATCCGGTTTACATCTAGGAACACATTAATTCTCCATAATGTGTTGCACGTGCCAAGTGTGAGGAAGAACCTTGTTAGTGGAGTGCTTCTTAGTAGTGAAGGATATAAATTAGTGTTTAGAGTCAAATAAAGTTGTAATAACTAGACATAGTACTTTTGTTGGTAAAGGCTATGTGTGTGATGGTCTCTTTAAATTAAATTTGGTTTCTTGTAATAACTCTCTATTTCAAGTAGATGACTCTTTAATTTGTCATGTTGATTCTTTTGATATGTGGCATATGAGGCTAGGACATGTGAATTTTCAAATCATTAAGAGAATGATGAATTGTGATTTGATTCCTAAATTGCATGTTGAATCTCTTGATAAATGTGAAGTTTGTGTTCAAGCAAAACAACATAGGAAACCATATAAATCTATTGATAGATCTACATGCTTGCTTGATTTAATTCACTCTGATATTTGTGAGTTGAATGGATTATTGACTAGGGGTGGTATGAGATATTTCATTACTTTTATTGATGATTACTCAAAATATTGTCATATATATTTGTTTAAGTCTAAAGATGAGGCTTTTGAGAAGTTTAAGGTTTATAAGATGGAGGTTGAGAATCAAACTGAGAGGCGGATCCAAAGACTAAGGTCTGATTGTGGTGGGGAGTATTGTTCTCTTGATTTTGCAAATTTTGTGAAGATTAAGGAATAATACGTGAAACTACAGCCCCTTACTCTCCTCAGTCTAATGGTGTGACTGAGAGAAAGAATAGAACTTTTATATATATGATAAATTCTATGTTTTCCTCTTCGGGTTTACCTAAACATCTATGGGGAGAAGCAATTCTTTCAGCATGTATAATCTTAAACCGTGTGCCTCATAAAGGACAAATTGTAACCCCTTATGAATTAATGAAAAGAAGAAAACCAAGTTTAAAGTTCATTAAGGTTTGGGGATGTCTTGCTAAAGTTAAAATCACAAATGCGAAGATGGACAAACTAGGTTCTAAAACTTATGATGCAGTTTTCATTGGTTATGCACAAAATAGCAGAGCTTATCAGTTTTTAGTAATTGGGTCTGATAGGCAGGATTATGCTCCCAATACTATTAAGGAGTCCGATGATACAACATTCTTTGAGAGTGTATTTCCTATGAAGGAAAAGAATAAGGCTGTAGTGCATAAAGAAGATATTTCATCATCTTCAACTCCTAGAATGGAAGATTTGGGAACTAATGTGGATGCTAGGAGATCTAAGAGAACTAAGATAGAGAAGAACTTTGGGGATGAATTCTATACTTTCATCGTGGGGAATGAGGATCCTTTGACTTTTAATGAAGTTATGTCGTCTAGTGAAGCTCCTTTATGGAAGGAAGCGGTATAAAGTGAGATGGATTCAATACTTGTACATGGGACGTGGGTTCTAATGAATCTACCTCTAGGGTTTAAACAAATTGGATGTAAGTTAATATTCAAAAGAAAATATTATCCTGATGGATCCATTGAAAAGTATAAAGCTAGACTAGTGGCTAAAGGATATAGTCAAAAGGAAGGTCAAGTTTTCTTTGACACATATTCTCCTGTGTCCATGATAACTACAATTTGAGTGCTTCTTGCATTGGCAGCTCATTATAACCTTGAAATTCATCAAATGGATGTCAAAACAGCATTTTTTAAATGGTGAATTAGAGGAGGAAATTTATATGGAGCAGCCTGAAGGTTTTGTAGTTCCTGGTTAAGAAAGGAAAGCATGTAAGTTAGTAAGATCTCTATATGGTTTAAAACAGGCTCCTAAACAATGGCATCAAAAGTTTGATGATGTTCTTCTTTCTCATAACTTTGTTGTTTGTACTTCTGATAAATGCTTGTATTGGAAGTCTTTCGATCACTCTTATGTAATGTTATACTTGTATGTGGATGATATATTACTGTTTGGTGATAATGTAGATCATATCAATAAGGTTAAGGGCTTCCTTAATGAGAATTTTGATATGAAAGATATAGGTCTTGCAAAGGTTATACTGGGCTTGAAAATTGATAGGACTTCTCAAGGAATAGTTGTGAGTCAATCACACTATGTGGAGAAAATTCTAAAGAAGTATGGATACTTCGATAGAAAACCTATCAATGCGCCATATGACGCAAGTGTAAGACTTAAGAAAAATTGTGGGGAAAGTGTATCACAACTTAAATATTCACATATAATAGGAAGTTTGAGTTATCTGGCTAAATGCAGTAGACCAGATATATCCTATGTTGTGGGAAGACTGAGTAGATATATGAAGAGCCCTAATGAATCTCATTCGACTGCCATTGAGAGAGTTTCCAGATATCTGAAGGGAAGTGTAAACCACGGTTTACATTATTTCGGGTTCCCTACTGTATTAGAAGGATACAGTGATGCAAATTGGATATCAGATTCTGATGAAACCAATGATACTAGTGGTTATGTTTTTACAGTATGTGGTGGGGCGGTTGCATGGAAATCTTCTAAACAAACAGTGATAACAAGGTCTACCATGGATGTAAAGTTGGTAGCTCTTGATAAAACTGGTGGAATGGGGGAATGGCTTAGGGATCTTTTGATAGATATACCCTAGTTGAATAAGTCAATTCCTGGAATATTGATTCACTGTGATAGCCAATCAGCTCTTTATAAGGTTAAGAGTAAGAATCATAATAAGAGGTCCTCCAGGCATATTGAACTAAGATATAAAATCTTGCGTAAGTTAACTACCTAAGGAGTCATTACCTTAAGTTTTATATGATCAGCAGAGAATTTGGTTGATTCGTTTACAAAAGGGTTGTCAGCAGGGCAAATCTTTAACTCATCTAGGGGAATGGGGCTGAAAGCCTATGATTAAGTCATCGTTAGTAGCAACCCAATCTCTCTGCGTGGAGATCCCACTACGAAGATTCAATGGGTAAAAACAAGCTGATGCGTGACTTGGAGAGAGCATTATTAAAATTAGTATGCTCATTCCTGTGTTTTGATGAAAGTGCTCTTAATGCATATGGAACAGGTTGACGAAAGTCTTAATGCAATCAAGGCTTATATAGCAGGGTGTTGTTATGCATATTACCCTTGGAGACTGTCACCTATATGAGTGCCATTGAGGTCGCAGTTAAAGAGAACGAGAGCTTGTTCTCTAACGTACAACTCATGAAAAGATACATGGCGCATGGCCATAAAGCGCTATCCCGAATGATCTCTAAAAGGGAGTTATTCTAAGTGTTAGGTTTGTCAAAGCTCTTGCTTTAAGGTTCAAGTTCAAGACTTAGTTCACTTCGAACTAGTGAGAGTGGCGGCTTACCAAACTAGATGTAGGTTCAAACCTGCAAGGTACCTATCGCCGAAAACTTGGAGTACTATTGCTCAGTATCTCTTTTTATGTGTTTTATAAAAATTTTGTGTTTGTGGATGTGTTTTATGTCAAGTCATGGTGGGGTTGTTGGTTTTTTACGTGATATAAAAGCAGGTTGATGTTGAGCCGATCGAACGCCTTGTTACCCGATCGTTACCCTGTTCAAACGGTTTAACGGATTTTTTAAAAAAAATCAGTCGCGATGATTAATGCGATGGTTATTAAACTTAGCCATTTTTATTTTCGGGGAGCGTGTTATATCAAAAGACCGACAGGAGAATTTACAGTAACATGAACAGACAGAAAACTGAGAGCGCCTCTTCCTTTTCATCGGTCCTTTCTCTGAGAGAAAAATCTTGAAAAATCACTCCCTCTATTCACTCTGGTTTTCCGAGTTCTTCACTGAGCAATAGAGTCTACCCCAATTGAGATCCTGCCTGTTTGAGTGGAAGTGCACCTTCAAACAGGCTGTGTGGTTCATTGTATTTTAGGAATGGAACGCTCTGGAACGCCTGTGCACGGAGGGCGGTGTATCTATTTCAAGGAAAGCATGTATCACGCCTCGAACCTGGTTCATAAATTTCTCTTCTTTCTGGTATTTATTTTATATGCATATATATATTTGAGAATATATTTATGTGTGATGATTTGTATGTTAATTGTGATTTGTATTCAATTTGCACTAAATTTTTGTAGTAACCCCAACAACATGCACAGTTATGGCAGGAGTAATGGGCTGCCAAAAATGGCTTTATTCTCATCCCTTCAGGGTTTGCATAGGAGTTCTTCTTTAGCGGGGAAACATGCCTTATATGATATGGTTAACTTCGAATAGTTGTATTTCCCTCATCCGAACTCCGATTCACGCGTTCTTAGTGGTGTTTCGAAGCTCTTTTAGTCTATTTTCTAACAACATAAGTTTTAGATACAAATTCTATTAAGGGAGAAAATTATTCTACTAAGAAGGTCAAACAACCTATTATCCATGTATCTAATTTTTGAAACTTAGAAAAATTCAAGATATTACAGTCCTACTGGTTCAAATTTATTTAAAACTCTTAAAATCACTAAAAATTAAAATTTTGGAAAGAGGGTCATACTTTGTTCTCGACAATATAACCAAATTGAAGTGAAAATCTTGTGCAAAACTGCTTCAAAATCATACAAAAGCACATTATATTGCCTTAGAGAACCTTCCTAAATATTTTAGAAGTGAATAGTGAAGAAATGAGGCATTGTCTAACTTTTAAATGTTTGTTTGGGCAAATCAAGAGGTTTGCGATTGCTTTTGAACATGTTAAAAAAAATAAAATTTGAAATTTGTGAAATTTTTTAATAAAATTCCAATGTTAAAAAATAATCATTTGTAATTGAAAGTAACTCATTTGGATTTTTAAAACTCAAAATAAAAATTTTAAAAACAAAAATAAGCAATGTTAAACTCTTTCATTAATTTTTATTAATTAGACACTTAAACCAAGTAAATGCATAGACTGATAATCATTTATACTTCAACTTCAATTAGACCACTCCATTGGTTTGTAAATTTCAATTCTTTTTTCTTCAATTCAACATTTTAACTTTAATTTATTATTTTTTGAAGAAACCATCACTTTTAAGTCTTGTCTCTTTCAGTCATGCATTTTGTAAGCTCCTTATCCCAAAGAGACAAAGACCTCTAGACTCTACAAAGAAAAATTACTCATTTTGTACTTAGCTAGATTCTATTTACAAAAATTCTTCTAAAAGAATGATAAAACATTAAAATCAAAATTTTTTTCCCTTGCCTTTTTTCTGAGTTTTGACATTTTTCAATTCATTTTTTTAGGGCTTTCCTTTTTCTAAATCTTCTCAACTTGCATAATTTAATTTTTTTCAATCATGATAATTATCCTTTTTATCTTAAGTAGATGAGATCTTTCACACTAGCCTTAGGCTAACTTAAGTAGGTAGTCATTCCCCATCATCTTTACGAATAAAGGTTTATTGTAAAACTAAAAGAAGTAAACAATTATAAGCTCATGATCCATTACAATGATTTGAACCCTTTGTTTCCTAGACATAAGTCTAGTAAGTTCCACTAATTAGATTACTAATACTTCACTAGAATTTAAAGTCTTGAGTCAACTAATGTTTAAGAATTCTCTCTTAAATATAAATCATAAATTTGACTTGAGTTAAACATAATGTACGTAAGTTTTAAAAATCTAATAATTGCAACATCAAATAAAAGAAATTAAAAAAAAAATATTTCCCATCTCCTTGATCCATACCTCTCTTTGTTAACCTAGATTGACAACATATTCACGATGGTTTCAGCTTAATTGACGATTAATAATCATCAAACGAAGAGCTGAATATTCAAAAATAACAAACAAACCATGAAATCCAAAATCAAAAACATTTTTTTTGTGTTTTTCAAATTTCCATTTTTTTATTCATAACCAATGAATAAAAAGTAAACATGAAAACAAAGTAAATTAAAAGAAATGTAAAAACGTCTATTTGTCAACCAATCATGTAGAAAGAATTAACTCATGTTATGAGTATAAACTTTGTGGGGTAACTTAGGGATTTCATATGTAGGATTTTTCTTTATCTTTCTCTCAGGTTTTGACATTTGAGGTTGATTGTTAGGGCACACTACAACAAAAAAGACTATTAGAGACGCTTATAACTAATAATAATATAACTATCGCCGATGACTATTAACGACACTTATAAAGCGTCGCTACATACGTCGCTAAAACACGAGTTGCTATTGCTCATTAGCGACGCTTAGGGAAAGTGTCGCTAATAGTGCACATTAGAAACATTTATACATACGTCACTAATAATTTTAGTATTAGCGACGCATAATAAAGCGTCGCTAATAGTATATTATTAACGATGCATAATAATAAAGCGTCGCTAATAGTATATTATTAACGATGCATAATAATAAAGCGTTGCTAATAGTAGATTATTAACGACTCATAATAATAAAGTGTCGCTAATACTTGATTATTAGCGATGCTTTCCTATACACTGCTAATATAAAAAATTATTTCAAAAAAAAATAAATAATAGCTTATTAGTGACGCATAGCTAAAAGCTTTGCTAATAATTGATTATTAGTGACGCTTTTTATGCGTCGCTAATAAAAAAATAAATAAATATATTTTTTAAAATGTCGTTAATAAAAAATCATATTTAAAAAAAACATTTTTGTGTATTAGCGACGCTTTGTCAAGTGTTGCTAATACTTCATAAAATATAAAAAAATAAAAAAAAAGTATTCAACGACGCTTTTATAAGCGTCGCTAAAAACTTTAGAAAAATTTAAAAAATAAATCAGCATCGGAATCGGGCGGAAGTGCCGAATCCAGCGTCGATAGGAGGTTGTGGCACGGGGGGGGGTTGTGGTGACCGGAGAGACAAGGGGGGGACCTTGGGAGAGGGAGGACGTGGGGTGGGTGGCTGGATTCCAATGGGGGTGGGGCGGAGGAGAAGGGGGAGTGGGAGGGAGGGGGGTGGCCAGCCGCCCCCTCTCTCTCCCCTTGGTCCGCCCCCCTCCTTCCCCTCCTCTGGAAACCAAAGGAGGGGAAGGAGCTAGGCAGACCAGGGGCAGAGAGGGGAACACAAGAGGAGGCCAGAAAGAGAGGGTTGGATTCCGAGTACCCGCAAGAATCCGGCCCCCCACAGTCCTGACCTCCCTCGTGCTACCCCCTCTCTCTCTCCTCCCACTCTCTCTCCCCTCTCTCCTCTCTCTCTCTCTCTCTCTCTCTTCTCTCCTCACTCTTTCTCTCCTCCCTCTCTCTCTCTCTCTCCTCCCAATCTCTCTCTCCTCTCTTAATTTCAATTTTTTAAGATTTTTTATTCTTTAAAATTAAGTTTAAAAAATAAAAAAATAATTAAAAGAAATCATATTAATGACATATAAAGATATACGTCGCAAATGCATTCGGTATTAGCGACGTACAATTATATATGTCACTAATACATATACTAATAACAATGTATATATACATCGCTATTAGTATGTATTTTAATTTTAATTTTTTATTTTAAAAATATATTATTAATAAAAAAAATTAAAAAAATTAAAATAAAATTACTCTCCCTGTCCTCTCTCTCTCTTCCCTCCTCTCTCTGTCTCTCTATCTCTCTCGTCCCTATCCTCTCTCTGTCTCTCTTCCCTCCCCTCTCTCTCTCTCTCTCATCCCTCCCCTCTCTCTCTCATCCCTGCCCTCTCTCTCTTCTCCCTCTCCTCTCTCTCTCTCTCTTCCCTCTCCTCTCTCTCTCGTCTCTCTTCCCTCCCCTCTCTCTATCTCTCTCTTCCCAATCCTCTCTCTCTGTCTCTCTCATCCCTCCCCTCTCTCTCTCTCTTCCCTCTCCCGTCTCTCTCTCTCTCTCTCTCTCTCTCTCCCTCTCCTCTCTCTCTCTTCCCTCTCCTCTCTCCCTCTCTTCTCTCCGCTTCTCTCTCTTCCCTCCCCTCTCCTCTCTCTCTCTTCTCTCTCTCCTCTCCCCCTACACACTATCCTCACCTCTAATTACAATTTTTTAAGATTTTTTATTCTCTAAAATTAATTTTCAAAAATAAAAAAAGAATTAAAAGAAATCATATTAGCGACATATAAAGATATACGTCACTAATACGTATGGTATTAGCGAGGTATAATTTTATTTGTTGCTAATACATATATTAATATCGACGTATATAACTATACGTCACTATTATTATTTATTTTTATTTTTATTTTTATTTTATATTTTTAAAATAAAAAATAATAATAATTTTTAAAAAAAATTAAAATAAAATTACATTCCCTCTCCTCTCTCTCTTCCCTTTCCTCTCTCTCTCTCTCCCTCTCCACTCTCTCTCCCTCTCCTCTCTTTCCCCCCTCTCTCCTCTCTCTCTTCCCTCTCCTCTCTCTCTTCCCACCCCTCCCCTCTCTCTCTCTCCTCTCTCTCTTCTCTCCCCCTACACACTATCTCTCCTCTAATTTCAATTTTTTAAGATTTTTTATTCTTTAAAAATAAATTAAAAATAAAAAAAAGAATTAAAAGAAATCATATTAGTGACATATATAATTAAACTTCACTAATATGTCACGTATTAGTGACGTATACTTCTATATGTTGCTAATACACATACTAATAGCGACACATAAAAGTACATGTTGCTATTAGTACGTATTTTAATTGTTTAATTTTAAAATATTAAAATTAATAAAAAAATTAAAAAATCAAAATAAAATTACTCTCCATCTCCTCTCCTCTCTCCCCTCTCTCTATCTCTCTCTTCTCTCTCCCTCCCTCTCCTCTCTTTCTCCCTCCCTATCCTCTCCCTCCCTGTCCTCTCCCTCCCCCTCCCTGTCCTCTTTCTCCCTCCCTGTCCTCTCCCTCCCCCTCCATGTCCTCTGTCTCTCTTCCTTTCCTCTCTCGCTCTCTCTCTCTCTCTCTCTCTCTCTCATCTCTCCCCTCTCTCTATCTCTCTCCTCTCTCCCATCTCTCTCCTTCTCTCCCTTCCTCTCCTCTCTCTCTCTCTCTCCCTCTCCTCTCCAGCGATGCCACTCGGGTCGGGTAAATGGAAAACCCAACCCGACCTGACCCGACCCGGTGGCATCACTACTCCTCTCTCTCCCTCTCCTCTCTCTCTCCTCTCTCTCCCTCTCCTCTCTCACCTTTCTCTCTCTTCCCTCCCCTCTCTTTGTCTCTCTCTTCCCTATCCTCTCTCTCTTCCCTCCCCTCTCTCTGTATCTCTCTTCCCTATCCTCTCTTACTCTTCCCTCCCCTCTCCTCTCTCTCTTCTCTCTCCTCTCCCGCTACACACTCTCTCTTCTAATTACAATTTTTTAACATTTTTTATTCTCTAAAATTAATTTTAAAAACTTAAAAAAGAATTAAAAGAAATCATATTAGCAACATAAAAAGATATACGTCACTAATACATATATTAATAGTGACGTATATAACTATACGTCACTGTTATTATTTATTTTAATTTTAATTTTTTATTTAAAAAATAAAAATAAATTTTTTTAAAAAAATCAAAATAAAATTACATTCCCTCTCCTCTCTCACTCTCCCTCTCCTCTCTTTCCCCCTCTCCCCTCTCTCTATCTCTCTCCTCTCTCTTGCCTCTCCTCTCTCTCTTCCCTCGCCTCTCTCTCTCTCTCTCTCTCTTCCCTCTCCTCTCTCGCTTCCCTCCCCTCTCCTCTCTCTCTCTCTTCTCTCCCCCTACACACTATCTCTCCTCTAATTTCAATTTTTTAAGATTTTTTATTCTTTAAAATTAATTTTAAAAATAAAAAAGAATTAAAAGAAATCATATTAGCGACATATATAATTAAACGTCGCTAATACGTCGCGTATTAGCGACATATACTTTTATATGTCACTAATACATATACTAATAGTGACGCATAAAAGTATATGTCGCTATTAGTATGTATTTTAATTTTAATTTTTTATTTTTAAAATATTAAAATTAATAAAAAAATTTAAAAAATAAAATAAAATTACTCTCCATCTCCTCTCCTCTCTCTCCCTCTCTCTCTCCCCTCTCTCCCCTCTCTCTCCTTCTCTCCTCTCCCTCTCCTCTCTCTCCCTCCCTCTCCTCTCTTTCTCCCTCCCTGTCCTCTTTCTCTCTTCCTTTCCTCTCTCTCTCTCTCTCCCTCTCCTCTCTCCCCTCCCCTGTCCTCTTTCTCTCTTCCTTTCCTCTCTCTCTCTCCCTCCTCTCTCTCCCTCTCCTCTCTCTATCTCCCTCCCTGTCCTCCCTCCCCCCTCTCTCTCTCTCTCCCTCCCTCTCTCTCTCTCTCTCTCTCTCTCTCTCTCTCTCTCTCTCCCTCTCCTCTCTCTCTCTCTCTCTTCCTCCCTCTCTCTCTCTCTTCCTCCCTCCCCTCCCCTCCTCCTCTCTCTCTCTCTCTCTCCCCTCCCTCTCCTCTCTCTCTCTCTCTCCCTCTCCTCTCTCTCTCTCTTCCTCCCTCCCTCCCTCTCCCTCTCTCTCTCTCTCTCTCTCCCCTCCCCCTCCTCTCTCTCCATCTCCTCTCTCTCTCCCTCTCCTCTCTCTCTCACTCCCTCTCCTCTCTCTCCCTCTCCTCTAATTTAAATTTTTTATGATTTTTTATTTTTAAAAATAAAAAAATAAAATGAAATAAATCTTATTAGCGACGTATACAATATATATGTCATTAATACCTATATGTTGCTAAAAGGTTTTATTTTATTTTTTAGTTTTATTATAATTAATAGGTATTAGCGACACTTATCTTTAAGTGCTGCTAATAGGAGAGCTATTAGCAATGCTTAAAATAAGTGTCTCTAATAGTTATAATTTTTTTCTTTTTTATTTAAAATATATATCTTTTAGCAACGTTTGGATAAAGCGTCGCAAATAGGTTAACTATTAGCGATGTTTATAATAAAACGTCGCTAATATCTCATGTATTAGTGAAGTATATATTTATGCGTCACTAGTAGTTGACTTTATTGCGACGCTTGTCTATACGTCGCAAATAGTTGGTTTTAGCGACGCTTAATTTTGCGTCGAATACGTCACTAATACTATATTTTGTTGTAGTGCTCTAAGAAGATATCCAAGACAACTAAAGCCTTAGAAACCCGAAGATGACTCTGATGTAGATGAAAGTGAAAACAAACAATTAGTCATGCTGACTAAATAGTTTAGGGAATTCATGAAAAGTCTGAATTTTAAGGGAGAAAAGAGGACAATCTTCTAGGAAAGGAAAACAAGGTGAGGAGAGAGAAGAAAAGACTAACAAATCTAAGAAGAAGAACATGTGATGTTTTATAAGTGGGAAATTAGGGCATTTTGCAACTGAGTACCCTAATAAACAAAGTGAGTTCTTTGGTTGAAAAGCCTAGGAAGTACAAAGGTTAGGATAGAAAGATAAAGAGAGGTTTTTCAAACCACCTTTTATGTTAATAGCTTATATGAGGAAGAAAAATTGTGCAATTACACTGCCTTCTATGCAAGTGTAAAGGAAGTTGGTTCATCGGAAGTGTCTTCTCAATCAAACTGTGGATTTGAGCTCTTATTCATCTTCTGAAAAAAAAATCAAATAATGAGCAAAGGAACTTGATTCAATAGGTCATACTCTTGTCTAGGAAAATAGGAAAGCTTGGGGGAGAACTGAAAAAGAAAGATAAAAAACATGAAATTGTTTCTCAAGAATCAAACAAGCACTACAACAAAATCCACTATTAGCGACGCTTAAAAAGCTTCACTAGAAGCATTGAAAATAGTCCCGTTGCAACTGCTCATTAGCGATGCTTAGCAATAGCGTCGCTAATATTAGCGATGCTTTTCTAAGCGTCGCTAATAAATACTTATTAGCGACGTTTACTAACAATCGTCACTAATAAGACATTATTAGCGACGTTCATACAAACGTCGCTATTATGTTAATATATTATTTAAAAAAATTAAAAAAACATTAGCGACATTTTATATACATCACTAAAAGCCTTTAGCGACGTTTAACAAAACGTCACTATTAAGTTTTAAAAAACAAAAATTAAAGCAAGCATCGCTAAAAAACCATTATTAGCGACGCTATAAACATTGTCGCTAATAATATATATTTATAAAAAAATTAAAAAAATACTATTGGCGACGCTTATTAAAGCGTCGCTAAAAAAGAAAAAAAAATAGTAAACCGGTCGGGTCATTGAGGACCCAACCGGTATGGGTCATTGAAGACCCGCTCGGGTTGGTGGTGACCCGCGGAAGCGGTTCGAGAGACCCGCTTCTGCGGGTCATCTTCAACCTCTTGACAGAGAGGTTGAAATCATCGGTGGCACGAGGTTGATGCCCGCCGGTTGTGGGCGGCAACTGTGGGAGGGAGGAGTTGAGTGGACAGGAGGAGGGGAAGGAATGGGGCGGGGGAAACCGGGGAGAGAAGGGGGAGCGGTCGCCGGGGTCCTGGTCTCCAGGAGGTAGTCACAGGGGGCGGTGACCGGAAGAGCGGGGCGGAGGCTGTGGGCGGCGGTGGCAGAGAAGTGCGGGGCGGAGGCTTAGAAGTGGGAGGGAGGAGCTGAGTGGACGGGAGGAGGGGAAGGAGTGGGGTGGGGGAAACCGCGGAGAGAAAGGGGACATGGGGGGACTGGAGGGAGAGAGGGAGGGAGGCGAGGGGACTGGAGTGAGGGGGCATAAGGGGGTGCAGCGGGCAACAGGGGGGATTGGAGTAGGGGGAGGGAGGGGTGAAGCTGGGGGAGGGGGAGGGAGGGGAGGGGGAGGTGGGGATTGCGGGGGCCAACAGGGGGAGGGGAAGGGGGCGGAGAGGGAGGGGACTGGACGGTGGCGGGCGGCAGGAAGATGTGGCGGCCGGAGCAGTGGGGGACCGGAGCAGAGGGAGGGAGACTGGAGCAGAGGGAGAGAGAAAACGGGGAAGGGCGAGAGAAGGGGAGGGGGACCGGAGGGGTGGGAGGGCGGCAGATGAAGGCGGACCGGAAGCGGCGGGGAGACTAGACGGCCGGCGGCGATGGGCTGTGGCGGGCGGCGACAGACGCAGGGAGTAGAAAGGGGAACAGAGGGGTTGGGCGGGTCGGAACGGGGGATGGAGCAGCAGGGGCGAGTGGCCGGGGAGGAGGCGGGGCGGAGAGGCTGTAGGCTGCGGCGGGAGGAGGCAAGGCAGCGGGTGGCAGCGGACGACAGGGAGCAGAAAGGGGAACGGAGGGGGGGGGGTCGCACCAGAGGATAGAGCGGTGGGGGCGAGTGGCCGAGGAGGAGGTGGGGCGGCAGTGGCGGCAAAGAGGCGGGTGGCGGAGACGGCAGGAAAATGGGGGAGGTGGCTGGGTAGATTTATAGGAGCGGGCAAAATTTCGCCTAAGCGCGAAATTTCCCGGCACGGGCAGAATTTCGCTCGCGATTTTTTTCTAAAAAAAATTCTATTAGCGACGCTCATACAAACTAAACAGCGATGTATAAACTATACGTCGCTAATGCAAACTGTATTAGCGATGTATACACTTGTACGTCGCTAATATTATGGTTTTTAGCGACGTACACTCTTATACGTCACTACTACAACATAGTATTAGCGACGTATAAGCCTATACGTTGCTAATACTTACGTTATATTAGTGACATATAGTTTATACGTCGCTAATACTCCGATTTTTACAAAAAAAGAAATTCATATTCCCTCCCCTCTCTCTCTCTTCCCTCTCCTCTCGCTCCCTATCTCCTCTCTCTCTCCTCCCTCTCTCTCTCCTCCCTCCCTCCCTCTCTCACTCTCCCGCTCTCTCTCTATCTCCCTTCTCTCCCCTCTCTCTCCTCCCTATCTCCGTTTTCTCTCTCCCACCGTCTCTCTCTCCCCCCTCTCTTTCTCCCCCTCTCTATCCAACTGTCTCTCCGTATCTCCTCTCTCTCCCCCTCTCTCTTTCCCACCGTCTCTCTGTATCTCCCCTCTCTCTCTCCTCCCTCCCCTCTCTCTCCTTCTCCTATCTCTCTCTCTCCTCCCTCTCCTCTCTCATCTCTCCCCCTCTCTCCTCCCTCTCCTCTCTCTCTTCTCCCTTCTCTCTCTCTCCTCACTCTCTCCATCTCCTCTCTCCATTTTTTTTTATTTAAAAATAAATAATATATATATATATTAGCGATGTATAACCATATACGTTGCTAATAATCAAGGTATTACCGACGTATATTTATAAAAGTCGTTAATACATTTTTATTTTTTAATTAATTTTAAAATAAAAAATTTAAAAATATTTAAAAAATATTAATTTTTTTTTAAATTACTCTTCATCTCTCCCCCTCTCTCTCCGACTGTCTCTCTGTATCTCCTCTCTCTCTCCCACTGTCTCTCTGTATTTCCTCTCTCTCTCTCCTCCCTCTCTTCTCCCTTCTCCCTCTCTCCTCACTCTCTCCATCTCCTCTCTCTATTTTATATTTAAAAATAAATGAAATATATATATATATATATATATATATATATATATATATATATATATATATTAGCGATGTATAACCATATACGTCGCTACTACCTTGCGTATTGGCTACGTATATGCTTATATGTCGCTAATACTTAAGGGTATTAGCGACGTATAAGCATATACGTCGCTAATACTCAAGGTATTAGCGACGTATATTTGTAAGCGTCGTTAATACATTTTTTTATTTTTTAATTAATTTTAAAATAGAAATTTTAAAATTTTTTAAAAAAAATTAAAAAAATTACCCTTCATCTCCCCCCTCTCTCTCCCCCCCTCTCTCCGTATCTCCTCTCTCTCCCCCTCTCTCCTCCCTCTCCTCTGTCGCTTCTCCTTTCTCTCTCCCCCCTCCCTCTCTCCTCACTCTCTCTATTCCCTCCCCTCTCTCTCTTCCCTCCCCTCTCCCTTTGTCTCTCCTCTTCCTCTCTCCGTCTTATTCCTCTCTTTCTCTCTCTTCCCTTGCCTCTCTTCTCTCTATCTCTCTCTTCCCTCTCTCTCTCTCTCCTCTCTCTCTTTGATCCTCTCTCTCCCCTCTCTCTCTTCCCTCTTATTTTAATTTTTTTATTTTAAAAATATAAAAACACATGAAAAAAATTTAAAAATTTAAATAAAATTCCTCTCTCTTCCCTCCCCTCTCTCTCCCTCTCCTCTTCCTCTCTCTGTCTTATTCCTCTCTCTCTTCCCTTGCCTCTCCTCTCTCTATGTTCCCTCCCCTCTGTCTCTCTTCCCTCTCTCTCCTCCCTCTATCTGTTTCTTCCCTAGCTCCCCTCTATCTCTTTCTTCCCTCTATCTCTATCCTCTCTCTTCCCTCTCTCTCTCTCTCTCTCTCCATGCATTATCTTCACTCTCTCTTTTATTGTAAATTATATTTTAAAATTAATAAAAAAATTTAACAAATAAAATATACTATATATAAATAGTAAAAATTTAATCTATTATTAATGCTAATTTTTATTAAAAATTTAATAGTTATTTATTGTATATATAAATAGTAAATATTGAATGAAATATATTATATTTAGGAAGTTTATTATAATTTTTTAATATTTATTTATTAAATAAATTTAATTAATAAAGTTATTAGCGATGCATGTTAACGAACATTGCTATTATAAATGGTATTTGCGACGCTTATCTAAAAGTGTCGCTAATAGTTAAATTTTTAATTTTTAATTATTTTTAACTCACAACTATTAGCAACGCTTTTAGATAAGCATCACCAATATCAGGATTATTAGCAACGTTATTATATAAGCGTCGCTATTATAAATGGTATTTTCGACGCTTATCTAAAAGCATCGCTAATAGTTTAAATTTTTAATTTTTTATTATTTTTCAATTACAACTATTAGCGACGCTGTGTAAGCGTCGCTAATATCAAGATTATTAGCGACGCTTTTACATAAGCGTCGCTATTGTGACATCTGTTAGCGACGCTTAATAAAAGTATCGCTAATAGTCATATTTTTTTTCTTTTTTTATTTAAAATATATATTTTTTAGCAATGGTTGGTTAAAGCGTCGTAAATATAGGTACTAGTAGCGACACTTATAATAAAGTGTCGCTAATATTGTTAGTAGTAGCGACGCTTAGATAATCGTCGCAAATAGTTGTTAGTAAAGACGCTTATCTAAGCGTCGCTAATACTACATTTTGCTGTAGTGAAGTTGCATGAGTTGAACAAGAAGTGGTGAGTGACCTCAAGGTTGATCTTAAGAAAGAGAAAGAGAGATATAGTACTCTCATTAGAGAACTTATGTCCTCTAAAGAGAAACTAGAAGGTTTCAAGAGTGGGAAAAAGTCCGTGGAGACCATGATTAGCATTGGTCAATGAGATGAGAAGGGTCTAGGGTTTAAGCCTTTAATGCACATATCCATGGCTAAACCTACTTTCTTTGTGAAAGTTAATGAGAGTCATCACACATCTAAGATAGTTCCTAGTCCTCAAAAGCCAAGAGGAAGGCAAGTGCTTAAATTGAATTGAGGACTAGTCTTGTGGGAATTTGTGATATTTATCACAAGGATACCTAAACTAGGTTTGAGTGAGCAATCTATTTCCCCTTACTTTTCTCTAACACTTCCCTTTTGTGATTGCAATATTTTTTGCATTTTGAAAGTTCTTAAGTTCCAAATGAGGTCCTCATTGTTGAAGGTATCAATTTGCTTTGATTTATTGATAACCATCACCTTAACTTTGAACTTAGAAGACATGGACCTAAAGATTTTTCTTACGACTAAGTAGTCAACTATTGGTTCTCCTAGTTGATCACAAGTATTAATAATGTCGAAGATTTTTACATAATACTCAAAAATAGTTTCATCTTCTTCCATCTTTATGTTTTCAAATTGTAACGTGAGAATTTGAATCCTAGAGATTTTTACAGCTTTGTTTCCTAATTGTGCTTCACAAGTTTGTCCCAAGCTACTTTAGCGGATGTACAATTAAAAATCTACTTATGCTGACTTTTCTATACCACATTAAACAATGTAATTAAGACTTTACTATCACGATTAGCTAATTTTAACTTCTTCTTGTCCCAATTACATTCATCTTTTAGAATTTGATTTTCATCCTTATCCTTAGTCATTGGCTGACTCCAACCCTTAATTACAACTTTCTATTCATTGCCATCTACAGATTGAATAAAGACACATATCTTATTTTTCCAATATGAAAAGTTTTTATTATCTAACAATAGAGGCCGGATCCCAAGATTGCATAAATCTCCATGCTGAGTCATGCTAGTGTTTGAGTTAAACATTATCATACAAGCAAGAGAAAGATCAACCAAACTATCACAAGAAAAAAAAAGAAATTTTCTAACAAAAGAAAGTTAAGAACTATTACACAATTCTAACAAAATTTCAGCAAATATAGCATGAAAATATGGTAGCAAGTACAAAAACAAGACCTAATATCCTTAACTACCTCTTATAAGTTTAATATCTGACGACTACTCAGCAAATTGCTGGGACACATATTTTTATATCATGGGTATTTCTCTATATTATTAGATTATGTACATGTTTCCCAGGTGCAGTTTCTACAGATCCTTAACTTGTAATCCATTCGATGAGCATCCATCCAATTCCAACTCCACTTGCACTTAAAGTTTGAGCCCTTAACGCCACAACCAAGAGCAAAACGCTACCATATTCATGGGCATCAGTAATTAGCCCAACTCTGCAAGACCAATGAAGTAATGAAACCCTAACGTGTTCACAGCCAAAAAGCGCCGCCGGAGAACCAGGTCACCTGCATGGACATGGTCAGTGTAGGAAGCTCAAACTGCCAAGTCCGGCACGATCGCCTGGATATATGCGTCTCCGTCGTGGATACTCTTGGCCAGAGAAGTCGAGTTGGTGGGAAGTGCTGTTGTACTAGTACAGTTTATCTTGTGCGTTTGAACGACGGCAACTCAAATAACTCCTCTGCTCCTACATCAAAATTAATGTGTGTATAATCAAGTAACTGCTCCAGAACCTTCAACACTGATTCAATGTCAGGCCTCAAATTCGACTCAAACTGAACGCATGACAAAACAAAAGATGTGAACTTCCGTATAGTTTTAAGGCTAATGCTATCCCTCAGATGAGGATCAATGCTAGCATCAAGAGTTCCCTTCTTCTCACAATGTTGTGCCCAGCTTATCAGATTGCTCTGCTTGGCCGGAAGGCTACGATTAACAGGAGGCCTACCAAATAAGACCTCAAGAAGAACCACACCAAAGGAATAAATATCAGATTTGATTGTCACATGGCCGGATATAATGTAGTTAGGATCCAAGTAGCCTAGAGTGCCCTTCACATGTGTGTAGATATGGGTTTCATCATCAGCAGGGCCCTCTTTGGATACGCCAAAATCAGCAACTTTGGCATCCCATTTCTCATCAACCAGAATGTTGGCTGTCTTGACATCCCTGTGAATGATACCATTACTGTGGAGGTACTGCAATCCCCTTGCAGCACCAGTGCAAATCTCCAGTCTTCGTCTCCAAGAGAGAGGATCCTTATGTTCGCTATATAGAAGATCTCTGAGACTCCCACGGGACATAAAGTCATAGACTAACATCACCTCGTCCCTCTCAGTGCAGACACCAAATAAAGCGACCAAATGCCTGTGCCTCAGCCTTGACAGCATGTCCATTTCAGTTTTGAACTCATTCACACCTTGTTTTGAAGTGGAGTTGCGCCTCTTTATGGCTACTTCAGTGCCTCCATCGATGACTCCTTTGTACACTCTCCCAAAGCCTCCATCTCCAATCACAAGGTAGAGAGCAAAGTTCTGAGTAGCGGCCTCTATCTCCGCTATAGAGAAATGCCTACAGGGATTCACAGTCAAGGAGGATTGACGAAGATCTGTGGGATTTGAACTTCTCTTCTTTCCTTTCGAAGCTTTCTTTGGTTTCCTCCTCCAAAAGAATATGGTCTTGTTGAATAGAAATTTCTTTCTGTAGGAAAACGAAAAACACGTGGTTGAGTTTATATGATGCAATGAATTCATTAAGTACTGGAATATCTGAAAATAATCATCCCCATCTTATGAAGACCTAGGCAAATTCTGTAGATGCCTTTTTAAGCATAAATTTAGAGAAGTGCAATGTTGGTGTCTGACCTTACTGATCGTAATATTCAAGGCAAGAATGGGATTAATAGCATATTGGCTTAAGATAAATATATCAATTCAATTTAGATTTTAGTATCATAAATATCTCCATCACTATCAACCGTGAAAGACACAGGTATAGCTTCATTTTCCTTCTAATTTAATGGCATCTTTTTTTTTATAATCTCCTCCAGAGTAGAAAACAAATACTCCCTCCATCTCATAGAAGGGAATATATGCTTATATGCTAATAATAGAATAAACATTTTTTGCCGAATGGAGCTATTAATGTGGGACAGAAGGAGTATTATTCTTTTTCTTATCGAAAAGAAAACAAATACCGTGACATCTTACCAATTAGTGTTAATCATCTAAATTCTAAAACTGATAAGGAATGAATACTTTACTTACTTTCCAGTTGAAGGTTCAAATTCTGGACTCTTGACTTGGGTTGGGAACACTGCAACGCTTGACTCCTGCTGGTGCTCGTTATGCTGATTCAGTTGAATGCTTCTATATGATACCTCACCAGTGTGTTTCGTAGTAGCTAGCTCTTGCCCTTTTGCATCCGCATCCCAGGTAAATTCCTCTTTTTCCTCCAAAATGTCTGTATCATCCAACATGTCTTTTTTATTTTCTTCAATTCTTCTTCGTCCCAAGTCTATCATTTTAGCGATCTCCATGGATATGAATGCTTCATTTGTTTCATTTTCAGAGGGATTCTGCTCAACTTTCTCAATTTCTTCACTTAGCTTCTCTATCAGTACATTAGCAGAATGATTCTGCTCACCACTAGAAGTGACATTCTTTCTTTTCCTTTTGTCTGAGGCAGCAGCAATGACATTTTGTTTAAATTTACATTCATCTCCGCCCTTAGTAGCTCCATTCGCTCGATTAATGTTCCCTGAATATATTGAAACCGATCGTTTAAACAGTAGCCGACGAAATGAACGTCTGGCGAGAAGTGGCTCTTCCTCATCTCTACGGAGAACAGAAGGACATGTATTATACTGATTTTTCCTGTTGGCTCCAAACTTTTTTACCTTAAACCCTGAAATTATCTTTTCATAATTAAAACTCATTTTCCCAACTTTCGGTTGAGGAGCATTAGCTACGGCAGCAACCTTTTCCAGCCTGCATCTTCTCGTAGGGTGACCCTGCTGTAGACAATTAGTACAATAGGAAGGCAATGACTCGTAGCATACCTCTTGCCAAAAGCCCTCTTTGCCAATCCCAATCCACAATCTCTTAGGAAGCTCCTTGACCAGGTCAACCTCCACACATACCCTTGCCATACTAGTCCTGGACAATTTCCTGGTAGGCTCATCCATACAGAACACTTTACCAACCAAAGAGGCAATTTTATACAGAAACGTTTCCTGAAAGAAGACCACTGGTAGCTGGGGAAATGATATCCAGACTGCTGCCAGAGAGGGCTCTCCCTCGGAGGATGATGCCCGAAAGGTTGGTAGCCACTTGAAGACCTTCATCAGATGTTCCCCGACAAACCATCGGTTCCTTGGCCAGATCCTAATCATGTCTGCCTCATTTTCCAATCTAACAAACACATGATTTCTATCCAACGAAGTGATAGAGCAGTCCCCATCCAGCTTCCATTCCTTGCCAGCCCATTCCCTGATCTTCTCCAAGCTGGGTCTTGGCCCCGGGAACTTTCCAACTAGACAGAATTTGAACATCTCAGCACCCTTGTAGACTCCAGATTCTTCAAAGTAGACAGCCGGCTCATTTTTTGGATCTGGGTTCCTCTTTTCTGGAGTTTTCTTTGAGTCGTTGCTCTTGGGGACTGAGGTTTTGGGAGGCATAGGAATACTAACATCAGAGGAAACAGAGGCAGAGTTGTTGCGGGGACGTTTGGTGGTGGTGTAGAATGATTTTCTGTACCCACCGCTTGGTGGTGGAGGGCTTGTTGTTCTTCTTTTTGGGCGAGCTACTTGGGTCACCCCGTGGTCTAGCAATCTCGTACCCATTTCTCTTGGCGTAGTAAATAGTTGTCTGGTTCGAAATTCTGCTACTAATGTTCATCTCCATGAGAGTGAATTATGAATTGCAGAGAGGACTGCAAGTAGAAGAAATTGATTTTGGGGGCTGAACAATAAGCAGCAGGCGATCTGGCCTGAGTCTTTAAGCCGCGTCTTGGAGATTGACTTGTAAATAATATACAGGGCCTCTTTGGTTCCTTAATCCCCTGTAGTTGCCTTCACAGGTTCAACGCTTTTTGGCGAAGCTGCACTTCACCTTGCAAATCCTTCACATTTGTATGTATCAAAATAAGAAACAACTCCTTCCACATCGAGCCATTCAAGATGTCTTCTCAAGCGTATACTATATTCCCTCTGTCCTACATTAATAATTATATTTAATTTTTCAAAATAAAATAATTTTAATTTATTTTTAAATAATAAATATAATTATTAATTTGGGACATAGGAAGGATTATTGCATAAGAACATTTTTGCGTATGGCATGGCAAGAATATAATTTTTCTTATATAATATAATATCATTTGGGCTATTATCTAGCATTGCCTAGTTGACATGGCATATTTTTTGCCAAAATCAGTGCGCTTCCCCATATTGTAACAAAAAATTATCTATAATTCTAATTCTATTGACATACTCTTTCATACATTCTTATTAATCTAAATTCCAAACAAAAATAGCTCCAGCTTAAATTTTAAAGAAGCTGGTTAAGTTAGTCTTGTTTATAGTTTAACTGAGCTGAACCTGTAGCCAATCTAAAGTTAGAAAAATGGACAATATCAATTATCAAAGATGGATAAAGGGGTTCCACTAGTTTAAACAATTTTGTGATGAGAAGCACTTGTTTGAAGGGAAATGTCCGGTATTGCCTTGAAAAGACATTACCTGTTGTAATGTTAGAAAAATAATGAACACTGTTATGAGCATGATTGAAGTTGTAAACAACACGAATTGATGTTTATAAGGGAATTAAGTATTTTTTCCCAAGCTAAACCTGTGGTTAAACCCCAACAAGTAAGCGCGTGATAAATGAATCCTACATCGTTGACAATGTTTGTAGTCAAATAACGCAAACTGACGTGTGGGCCGAACCAATAATTGATAAAGGAAACTTCTCATTCTAAAGTTAGAAAACTGGTCAATATCAATGGATGGATAAAGTGGTTTCACTAGCTTAAAAAATTAAGTGACGAGAAGCACTTCTATTGCCTTGAAAAGATATTACCGGTTATAATGCTAGAAAAATAATGAACATTGTTATGAACATGATTGAAGTTGTAAACAGCACTGATTGATGCTTCTAAGCTAAACTTGAGATTAAACTGGCGTAATAAATGAATCCTACATCGTTGAATTGGGACAATGTTTGCAGTTAAATAATGCAAACTGGCGTGTGGGCCTAACCAATACAAGGAATCTTCTCAACAGCAGCTATACCAGCCTTTGGTTGTTGTAATTGAGGATTTTTCCAAAATAGCCCTAGGATATAGCGTACTATACAAAATGTCTTCTATTTTTTTATATACACAAAATGACCCTATGTACGTAGTTAAGCCCGCACATATACCTAAAAAAGACCCAAATATCCCCGACCAAGCTCAAAACCCAAAAACCAAATATGCTTCTCGTTTCCGCTTGAATCCATGTTCCAATAGGTCCACAACCATTTATGCTGCTCCACTTCTATTGCCGCGTCATCTCCTCGTCAACTGACCCATTGATCCCATTGGTGATAAGCGTGTTATTACGATCCTAACTTCCATAATCCACCCACCAAAGCAGATAGAGCTTCAATCTAGTGGCAGAAGGTCAATCGGTGCCTACCTTTGTCCCCTCCAAATTCAGCTGGCCTGAAGAAGACGCCTAATAATATGAAAACTTTGTCCCCCATTTTGACTAAGAAAAGGAAATGCGGAGTAAAGAGGCATGTTTTCATTATTAATTCACACCTATCATCGCAAGTCTACCAAGAATAAATGTAAGGTTTTTAGTCATATTTATGCATATTTGGGATGTGGATTGTTGCATGCATACTAGGACATTGTAGCTAGAGTCAAATATGATGTGATTTTAGAGTAGAAGCATGCTACAATGTAAATGTTTGGTAATGTTTTGGGCTAGTAGTGGGATGCTGGAATCTTTTAATGTGTAGATGAGAGCCGATTGTTACTGGTGGGTTATGACTACCGATTGGCTTCTCGACCAACTGTCTACTTGGAAAAAGGGGCCAACACAGGAAATATTTTGTTTACTTAGATTAGGGGTTAAACTTACTTAAATTAATCACTATATGTTTGTTGGTTACATGAGATGAAAAATAAATCATATAAAACAAAGAAAAACTTTATGTCGTGGTTAATGTGTTTTAGGGAACAATTTTTTCAGTTACTTATGTCTTTAGAATGATGTTTATATGTGGAAGACAATAAGTGTTTAGCTATGTTTGCATGACAACAAAGGTCATATGTGGTGGTCGAGAAGTGTAGGGAACTAGCATGTCTAAATGCATTCCACGACCAATATTTGCACACATATAATCTGGTTATCTTAATAAGAAAAGTAGTCTATTTGCCATTTTTAGGTCATTAATGGCAATGATAACACATCACTTCTTCTGCAAAAGTTGTTTATGTGGCAAAGAGGAACTCCCCATAGGCAATCGCTAGGGCTTTTCTTTCATGCACGGTTACAGTATGGTAAATGTAGACTGCACTCCCAATATGCATTGCCCTTTGCTAGATGTTAAATTTTAATTATTCACTCGCAAACACACAAATCAAAAGAAGAAAAATGGCTAAATCGAGTGTCGATCCCACCAATACTTGAAGTTGAAAAATTAAATTTTAATATGTTCAAGTCTAACTCTAATCTTGTTAACGAATTATTAAGTAATCACCTACTTTAAAAGCCCTAAAACAAGTAAGAATGAAAAACAAAATAAATAAAAGAAGTAAAGTTATCGAAACTATAAAAAATAAGTAATAGAATTCAAAGTTAAATATAAGAACTAACAAGATTTAAAACTATGAGAATCAATTTAAACTAAGAAAGTAATATCAAATTATTCAAATATCTAAATAACATAACTACTAAGGCATGATAATCTGCATGAATTGAAGAGTCATGTCCACGGTGTTGATTTAATTTCCAACCTATCTCATAACACATCAGAATTCAATCATATGTATTACGAAATATATCATTGTTAAGCATACTCTCAAGAGTAAAAACTATGTTCTCATTTTCTTAATAAGATTAAGATTAAGTCCATAATTGTATCCTCAAGATACAAATCATAATTAATACCAACAGTTAAAAATTCAAACAACTAAGTAATAAAAACTAATTCAAATCATAAGAATAACATGATTAATCTTATATCTATGATAGAGTTTATCAATTGAAAATAGGTAGAACAATCAAACATTGAAGCACATATAAAGCAAATCAACCAACTCTCATGATCATTAATCCATACAAATTAACAAGGCTTTATCCAAGCCTTAGATGAAAAACATTAGCTACTCATTAACCTAAGAATGGAAGTAAAATAAAGGAAAAATCATCAAAATCCGAGTTGCTATATTACTGATGAACAATGTGTGAACAATACCTGCAATCCAATTTTTTTTTCTTACTTCTTGCTTCAATCTTCTGGCTTGGACTTTGATTCTTTGACTCTTAAATTGTTTTATGAATTATAAGTGACGACATCAGACATTTCCTTCATGTGGCTTATTTTCAAAGCTAGTTGTAGAGCTTTATCCGTGGAACCACCACTGCAAAGACCCTGGATGATAATATTTTAGGTAACTGTTGTGTACGCCACGGGACATCTTCCCCATCATGCACTACTTTTCATTTTAGGACCTACTATATCAGGGTTTACTTTACTTTTCGGTATTTTCGTTTTGTGATGTAATAAAGCGTAATCAGGGAGATTTGGTTCATGATTGTAATGGACCAGCTGGTGGTCTGTAATTTAGGGGGGATTTGATTGTAATGGACCAGCTGGTCCCTAATAAGGAGGATTTGATTATAACGGGTCAGCTGGCCCGTAATCAGGGAGATTTGATTGTAACGGACCAGCTGGCCGCCTCCCATAAAAGGGGGTGCCTTCCTCCTTAGACGTTTATGCAAAATTCAGTATTATTTCTCTTCTTCCTTCGTCCAATCTTCTCCCATTTCCCCTTCGTGAAGCTAGGTACCGTTTGTGTCCGATCCGGACACAACATTGGTATCAAAGCCTCAACGATCTGCCATAGAGCGAGGCAAACAACTGGCAACGGCTCCCGAGATGCAGCCCGAGAAGGGACAAGAGGACATGGCGGGCAGCCCCAAATTAACCAGCAACCGAAAAGGCTGATCCCTCCATGCTCTCACAGATCCTTGCACAACTCAAGCATCTCACTACGGGATACAGGAACCTCACCATGGCAGTTTCCCAACTTCGAGCAGCCCCCGCAGCGTCACTTTTGCCCAAGCCGCAGCCAGCCCAGGCGGAGTTGGGTGAACCTTCGCAGCCCATTGAGTCTCATGCCTCCGGCCTCCAAGCGTCTTCTAAAAGAGAGGTGCACCATCCCGGACATTCAGTTCGCTTCGGCACCTTCGATCAGCAAAAAGAAGAAGGACGTGCAGGCTGAAATATACGAGGCCCTCCAGGTGTTCGGGGAAATGCCTCAACGGTGCCGCCCCACAAAAATCTTGTCCACGAGTTTGAGGATGATTGGGAGGAGTACTCTGCCTCCCGTGGAGGACTTTGGGGTGAGGCTGAGCCATGTTTGGCTCGTCATCAGTTCCCACAGTACAATGGAGATTAAGACCCGGTGGAATGGCTATACAAGACGGAGAAAATTTTCACCTACCAGGGAACTCACTCCGAGGCTGAACGGTTACGCATAGCCGCTTTCCATCTAGACGGTGATGCTTCTGTTTGGTTTTAGAGCTTCGAAAAGGAGGTCTACTTCCCAACTTGGACTTCATTTGCCGACAAGCTTTGTGTCCAATTCGGCCAAAACGAGTTCCATGATTTCAATGAGATGCTGTCCACCCTGCGCCAAACCACTACCGTGCAAGCATACTACACAGAGTTCATGAAGATTGCAAATAGCCTCCCTGATTGGCCAATGGCAGCCCTCGTTGGAACTTTTAAAAGGGGGCTCAAACCAGAAATTTCAGATGAGATGCATCATTTCCCTTATACGTCAATGCGTGAAGTCATGCATCATGCACAGATTGAAGAGGAGAAGCTTTCCTGGCAGCGACGAGGAGGCCGGCTGGGCTCTTCACTTCGACCCCCAACCAGCCCAGCTCCCTTCCCTACTGCAGCTACCAGCCTTCCCACCAGCCGCCCCAATCAGCCCTCTGCCCCTACTGGGGCTCCTAGCCTCACTCCAGCCCAGATGGAAGAGCGGAGATCGAAGGGCTTGTGCTTCAAGTGCGATGAGAAGTTCGTACCCGGCCATCGATGTTCCGTCCAAGGCAGCCTACTAGTCGAGGAGGCCGGCGAGGAGGATTATGATCCAGCCCCGGATGCACTGCTCCCTTATGACAATGTGCTGCCTGAGATTTCGGTGCATGCTTTTTCAAGGGCCTTCACTCCTCGCACCATGCGCGTCCAAGGCCACCTCAAGCGGCAGCAAGTGGCCATCCTTATCGACAGTGGCTCCACCCATAACTTCTGTGACATGGTCATGGACTTTGAGGTACACGAGCAGCGGGTTTCGATCGAAGGTTCTCAGCTAGGCACTTTGCAGTCCGCCCAATCGGTGAGCTCCCTCTTTTGGTTTGCACCTCAGGGAATTTTCCTTCAGCAACGTGCCATTGTTGATGTGCGCCAAGTCAGCCTTCTAGAGGATCTACTTGCTCTCTTGGCGGAGCATGAGGATGTCTTCGCCGAGCCTAAGGGGCTACCTCCGGTGCGACCCCATGATCACCACATTCCTATCATCCCTGGTGCTTCACCCACAAATGTCCGGCCATACCGATACCCTCACATCCAAAAGGCAGAGATTGAGCGCTTGGTGGCTGACATGCTCCAATCAAGTATCATCCAACCGAGCACTAGTTCCTTCTCTTCACCGGCGTTACTTGTCTGGAAGAAGGATGGTACTTGGCGGTTCTGTGTAGACTACCAGGCACTGAATGCTATCACCGTCAAGGATAAGTATCATATTCCGGTGATTGAAGATCTCCTCGATGAGCTGACCGGGGCGACTGTCTTCAGCAAGCTTGATCTGCGCTTGGGGTATCATCAAATCCGTGTGCAGCCAGCTGATATCCACAAGACAGCCTTCCGCACCCAAGATGGTCATTTTGAGTTCTTGGTCATGCCATTTGGGTTGACCAATGCACCAGCTACCTTCCAGAGCCTCATGAATGACTTATTCTGCCCTCTCCTTCGCCGATTCGTCTTGGTCTTCTTCGATGATATATTGATCTATAGCACATCATGGGCGGATCACTTGGAGCATCTCAGGTTGGTCCTCTCTATTTTGCGAGCTAATTCATTATTCCTTAAGCGCTCAAAGTGCTCTTTTGGCAGTAAACAGGTGGAGTACCTTGGCCACATCATCTCTCATGAAGGGGTTGCCACTGACCCTTCAAAGGTGGCCGCTATGCTCTCATGGCCGACCCCCACTTGTGTCCGGGCACTTCATGGATTTTTGGGCTTTACAGGGTACTATCGGCGTTTCATCAGTCACTATGGGATGATTACTAGTTCCCTCACTGCCCTCCTCAAGAAGGGGGCCTTTACTTGGATAGAGGCGGCCCAAGAGGCCTTTGAAAGGCTGAAGCGGGCCATGGCAACCGCCCCAGTCTTGGTTCTTCCAGATTTCAGTCGTTCCTTTGTGGTAGAGACAAATGCTTCGGATGCGGGTCTTGGTGCTGTTCTACTTCAAGATGAGCGGCCGATTGCCTTTTGCAGCAAAACTCTTGCTGGACGCTCTTTTTCACTTTCAGCCTATGAGAAAGAGATGCTCGCCATAATACATGTAATCACTAAATGGCACCCTTACTTGCTCGGCCGTCGCTTCCTCATCCACACAGACCATTAGCCCTTGACGTACTTTCTTGAGTAGCAGGTGTCAACTCCGGTACAGCAACGATGGGTCAGCAAGCTTTTGGGCTATGATTATGAGATGGTATATAAGAAGGGGGTAGAAAACACGGTGGTAGATGCTCTCTCTCGCCGACCGTCTAAGGGATCTTGTCTTGCATTGTCTATACCCTCTTGCCCCTTCCTACCTGAGCTACGAAGAGCTTACTTAGAGGACTCATCCACACATGCGCTAGTTACTCGTCTACAAGGTGACCCTGTTGCCCTTCCTTTCTTTGTGTGGCAAGATGAACATCTCCTTTGGAAGGGACGGCTGTAGGTGCCAAATGTGTATAACCTCTGGTGGTGCATTCTCTCTCATTTCCATGACACACCATTGGCTAGCCATGAGGGTTCCTTCCGAACATATAAGCAGGTTAGTCAGAGCTTCTTGTGGCAGAGTCTTCGGAGGGTGGTTCAAGACTATGTTGCTGCGTGTGATGTCTGTCAGCGAGCGAAGGCTGCCACTACATCACCTGCTGGGTCACTTCAGCCCCTTCCCATTCCTGACAAAGTTTGGGAAGATGTGTCTATGGATTTCGTGGAGGGCTTGCCCGTAGTGCAGGGCAAATCAGTGATTTTGGTGGTTGTGGATCGCTTGTCGAAGTATGCACATTTCTGTACCTTGGGCCATCCATTCACCGCCAAAACAGTGGCTGAGATGTATGTTCGTGAGGTAGCTAAACTGCATGGCATGCCTCATACCATTGTTTCTGATCGCGACCGGATCTTCCTCTCTCAGTTTTGGCGCGAGTTCTTTGCACATCAGGGCACCGAGCTTCATATGAGTACCACCTATCACCCACAGACAAACGAACAGACAGAGGTGGTTAACTGCTTCTTGGAACAGTACTTGCATTGTTTCGTTGGGGATCAGCCCCGTCGATGGATCCAGCTCCTTCCTTGGGCACAATGGTCGTACAACACGACCTATCATACCAGGGATGGATTCACTCCCTTTGAGGTAGTTTATGGGCGCCCTCCTCCTACCGTGTTGTCCTATGTGCCTCACTGCTCTTCTGTGGCTGAGGTTGATTATATGTTCTAGACACGAGATGAGGTTATCCGACAGCAAACTCAATTTGGCATCTGCTCAGAACCGTATGAAGCAAGTGTATGATAAGAAGCATGTTGATCAGGAGTTCCATGTGGGCGATCTTCTTTATGTCTCGGTGATTCCTCAGCGTCAGACCAGCTTATTCCAAGTTGACAATTCTAAGTTGGCTCCATGTCACCATGGCCTTTATTCCATTATCGAGCTCATCGGACCCGTGGCTTACTGCTTGGCATTTCCCGCTAGATCGTTGGTGCACTCGGTCTTCCATATCTCTCGCCTTCGCAGTTTTGTTGGGGACCCGACCCTTGTCTCTAGTGCCCTACCTCCGCCATTAGTGGGGCCTCCCGAGCCTAACTTACCGACACCTACCTCTGTGCTTGATAAACGATGGGTGCGTCGTTCGGGCCACATTGTCACCAAGGTACTCATGTCTTGGCAGGGCCAACCTCTCAAGGATGCTACTTGGATGCTTGAGGATGAGTTCATGGAGCGCTACCCTACTTGGTCGCCTTGAGGACAAGGCAAAAGCGTAAGCGTGGTGGAGTGTTGTGTACGCCACGGAACATCTTCCCCACCATGCACTACTGCTTCCTCCTTGGATGTTTATGCAGAATTCAGTTTTATTTCTCTTCTTCCTTTGTCCAATCTTCCCCCATTTCCCCTTCGTGAAGCTAGGTACCATTTGTGTCCGATCTGAACACAATAGTAACAATGTTGAGTTGACAAATTCTAGCAATGCATTTGTGACTACAAAAATTTGCCCAAATTATTTATAAGCGTTGTGAGAATCTTGTGATTATCTTGCACATCATCCATGTGCATCGAGAAGCGCATCTTACCTAAAAACATAAAAACCCACATTTAGAAGTGTAAAATTCCAACCTTATTCAAATACACACCTAATCTATTAACGTCACCCAAATTAATTAATAATTAAACTAAAATACTAAATTCTCTTTTAACATAAATATACTTTAATTAACCCTAAATTAGCCTAATCCTATACTACCAAATAAGGTAAAAAGGTATATAAAATGGATATATTTCATACGTATCACCAGAGGTGTAAGTCTACAAAAGAAGCATGTGTGGCAGAGATTAATATGAAAATTTCTATTGTATGGAAAATGAATCCACTGGTAAGGTGGAAAATGTATCTATACATGATTTTTTCTTGCTCTTTGTCTAGCACATATGGTTCTTACTCCCTTCCACTAGTAAATGAAAATCTAAGGGTAGGAAATGATTTTAAGTTGAAGCGGTTGGCCTTAACATCACAACATTTATAGGAAGGTGTATAACTTTTTGAGGAAGGAGGCATGTCTAGTGCTACTACATTGTTTTATGAATAAATGTATTTGTAGATGGATTGAAGACTATTGAGTGTTACAACCTTCTCAACTACTGCATGGAATCATGCTTATAGTCATTGATTATTGTAGGTGCTATATAGTTATATGTATTAATATAATTTTCCAAGTATATGAAATCACTCTTACTTACTATGATGATTGTAGATGCTAGATTATTGTATGTATTAATATTAGTTTCAATATTTAGTCTTGCAGCTACATGTATTCACTTCAAGATTTACAGGTTCATGCATTTGTGTGTTAGAACCTGAAAACCTTGCAACATCAGTGTTAAAACATATGAAGTAAGGGAACACTATCATCCTATAAAGTATCCAACAAATACTTATGAATAAAGCAAATTAGTGTAGAAAATGCAGCAATGACAATATACTTCATCATAGCGAATTAATAAAACACACACATGATTGTTCATCTCCTAGCTCCATATATGTCTTATGTCTCACATGACAAGGATCGTTATGTGCCGAAATCCGACATTCGATTGGTGACAATCGACAACTATTTGCCGAAAGTTGGCATATATTCCCACATGTCCAACCTCACACATGTGACATAAAAAGACAATAATGCCACTGGGCAAGCACACACCCATGATCAAGTGTCATGAAAAGATGAAAATGCCCTTGACCAAACTTAAAAAGTGAAAATATGGTTTCTTCCCTCTTTTTTTGTCAAAATGCTCTCCTAAACAATACCCCGTTCGATCAGAAGCATCCATTTCAGTCCCTACTCTTTTGTTGTCATTGGCACCCCTTGTCAACTTCATCCACTTGACATGGAAAGGTTCACTTTCTGATCAAAACCTCAAAAGTCTCTTCACCAAAGCAGAACCCTGTCACCAAAGCGGAGCCCTCCTCATTCCGAACCCTGGCTGATGGTTATTTGGTGGCTATCTCTAGATGCTCAAACTTCATCTTATCCAAATTCATAGCCATTGCCCACCCATCTCAGCACAAGGTTAGCAACAAGAACAACAAGAATTTTACTAATTTTATAAGTATGTGTTTTTCATTGCATGCAAGCTAGGTTTTCACTGATTTGACTTATATTTACTCATAGGTAGGGACAATTATTGCATATGCATGCTAAAATAAAAGTGTGGTGATGTCTTACACACTATGTTGATGGGTTATTTGATGAGTGATGACATAGACAACTGTTAGACCCCTAGCTTCGGAATAGGCTAAGGGGCAGAGGAGTCTCAGCTTGGCGAGCGGACAACCAAGGGAAAGCTGAGAAACAATGGTGTTGGTGCGTTGGCAGACTCATATCCAAGTCCTACTCAGAGTAGGATTCTATGGCAGGCTGCACACCATCACCTAGGACGGTTCCTAGGAAGGCTGGGACTCTCATGGACAACTCTTACTTGAAGTAGAAGAGACATTGGTGATGGTGTCTGATTCGTTTCCATGTTTCCTAGCATGATTAGGAGTCGCCTCGGAGGCCTAATGGAAGTAGGAAGCACGGACAAGGAGTTTTGCTCAAGTCGGATTGCTCAAGACAACCAAATCCTAGCAGGACAAGGACTCCATGCAAGAAGAGGACGTAAACAAGGCTTTGCTGAGAAGGAATGACATGCAAGCAAAGAACTTCTAGCCGGAGAAGGAATCTGAGGAATGCTAGGAGAGACGGAACACTTGAAGGAGGGCTCAGCTATACTTCTAGTTGGGGTAGGACTCCTTTGGGACTGTTTTGGGCATGTATATGGGCTGGTTTCCTATTTGTAATGAGGCAGGGATGTGAGATTCTGAATTTCTAACTAAGGTTAGGCTAGTCCTAGTGGTACTAGGCTTTTTGACCCTTCATCTATATAAAGGAGGCATCATGGCAGGTTGGAGGAAGGGATTCAAGCATTCAAAACTCATAAATTTTGCAAGGGGTAGACTGAGAGCTTTTGCCATAGTTCTGGAGGACTGTTGGGCAATAAACACTTCGTTGCAACTTGGAGGAGCTGCTGGGAGTGCACTCAACCAAGGGGCGGACCATATTCACAATTCAGTGAGGCTTGAAGCAGTTTTTAGCCAAAGGGCGGACAGGTTTGCAAGATAATTGAGACGGTGCTGGGTTTGGGAGCAAGGTAGGGGCCGTGTTAGTGTAAACTGCATGCTGAATAAAAGGTTTTGGAGGCAGTCCTCCTTTTTCCTAATCATTCCCTGTGTTGTGCTTTGTTTGGATTTGCATAAACTTGGGTGAAAGGGGGTGGATTGGCTACTGGTTGTGTGGTGCAGCCAGGCCATCATGTGTGCAAATGTTAAAATCAACTTCGCACTCGTGACAACAACCAACACATTGTGCGAGGCACACCTAGAATTTTCTTCGTGTGAGTGTGTGTGTGTGTGTGGGGGGAGGGGGGGGGGGGGTTCGAATGGTGAAAGACGACTTTGGCTGATGGGTGTGAAAATATTAGATGATTGATTTGATGGTATTGTATGCAACCTAAAACATAAAAAATCATAGTAGAATTATGTTGTAACACCCGAATAAGGGGTTATTCGAAAAACTAAATCGGAGTTTATATAAATAAACAGAAAAATTAAAAAGAGACGACTAGGAGCTGCAGACTCTGAGTGCAAGAGTCATAACATTCATCCACGCACTACGGAGCTTTAACATTTTGTTATGCGTAGATTAGAACAAATTTAATTTTATAACTAATTTGGACCAGGCCAATGTTATTGTACCGTTGGTTGCCTACATATGTATTGGATACCATCTCTGATGTTATTCCAATACAATCGGATTTGAACGTAGTTCTACCTAATGGCTAATATATGCATCAGACATCACAAAATCATATTCAATAATATACATATATCCTTATATCCGAATAAATCATTCGGAATTAAACAGAAATCTTATAAATCGTCGAAGTCGAACGGAAACTAGTAAATCAACATAATCAAAACCCTAGCAGAATCACATGTGCCAATCTATTACATAGCAGAGCAGAATACACAACAGAAGAGATTGGATCATAACATATTACCACAAAACATTTCAGAGCAGTTAAGATCAAAACATATTATATCAAAGCAGGTAGAATCGGAATGTATCAGCATATTTCATATCATAGTAAATCTTGTATCATAATTAGTATATTAATAATACTAAGCAAGATGTGCATGCATATAAATCATATTAAATTGAAGGATAAGAAACGCTTACTCCCTTACAGTTCCGGAAGTAGCAACATTTAGAATTACTCATTCCCTTAGGGCGTCCTCTCTTTCAGGTTTGGAGATGGCAGGCTGAACCTCGTAAAGCTCCAACACATCTTTCTTGTTACATTTGAAAGTGGCAGAGAGACACTCCCTTTAAACCGAGACGTTTCTCCCTTTGTAACCCGAAGGTGACGATCATAACCTCCCCTTACCCGGAGACACTTTTCTCCCTACGCATTCACAGATGATGGACAAAACTTCCCCTTACCCAGAGACACATTTCTCCCTATGTGTTTGTAGATGACGGACAAAATTTTCCCTTACCCCGGGGTGTTTCTCCCTTATGGAGTTGATAAATCGAGGATTGGACACTTCCTTTGCATAGAACACCCTTCAATTAGCTAAGAATGCCTTTTGAACAGAAGAAAACAAACTCAGAACGACTCCAAAAACTCCTCCCTTAGTATTCGAGGGTGACGGGTAGAGTTTCCTCTTATTACTAGGTGTTTCCCCTTATAGAGTCATCAACTCGAGGAATGGACACATCCATTGTGTAGAACGCCCTCAAATTAGCTAAGAATGGCTTTTGAATGACTCGAATCATGAAAACAGACAAAGACAATATTTCCATTCAGAATACAACTGTTTATAGATACAGGTATGTATTTTCCATTGGGGAATACACAGGGGATACAGGAGTGTATTTCCATAGAGAGAGGATGTAGTGACACATGGACGGTGGTGATTACAATTAGAGGGGAGTCCAGGATTGCCATGGTGGCAATGGAGGAGGTGGCCTTAACAGCCCTCGGCAAACTCATGGTGGAGGTAGAACCATGAGTTTGGAGCGTAACTGCTGAAACTGCTCGATGGAGAGAGGTTTGGTGAGGACGTCGACCACCTGCTGAGTGGAGGGAGTATGCTGGACATCAAGCTTGCCGGCTAAAACCTGCTCCCGAACGTAGTGATGATCAAGTTCGATGTGCTTGGTTCGGGCGTGGAACACCGGGTTGGCCGAGAGGGAGATGGCGGATTTGTTGTCACACCATAAGGTGGGGGTGGAGGGGAGGGATACTCCAAGGAAGGTGAGGACCATGCGAGCCCACGTGATCTCAGTGGCTGTGCTGGAGAGAGCCTGATACTCTGCTTCGGTGGAGGAGCAGGCCACTGTGTCTTGCTTCTTGGACTTCCAAAGAATGGGGTTGGGGCCAAGGTAGAGGCAGTAACCGGAAATGGACCGGCGATCAATGGGGTCACTCGCCCAATCGGAGTCAGAGAAAACAAAGAGAGCAAGATTGCCGGGTTGAAGGAGGAGCCCATGAGTGAAGGTGCCTTTGATGTAGCAAATGATTCTTTTAACAGCCATATAGTGAGAAGTGGAGGGGTTGTGCATGTGTTGGCAAACGAAGTTGACGGCATAGGCAAGGTCGGGACGGGTGGAAGTGAGGTATTGTAAGGCGCCAACAATGCTTTTATAGTGAGAGGGGTTGGGGAAGGGTGGGCCGTGGGGATCGGGGGGAGGGCGTTTGTAGGTAGTGGGGGTCGGGGAAGCCTTACATTGGGACATAGAGGCACGGGCAAGGATATCAAGGGCATATTGGGGTTGAGAGAGGAAGAGGCCATTGGGGGTGTGAGTAACTTCAATGCCAAGGAAGTGATGGAGGTCGCTGAGGTCTTTAATGGCAAAAGTGGAGCTTAGGAGGGAAATGACTTGGTGGATGTGGGGGGGATGGTTACCGGTGATGAGGATGTCGTCGACATATAGGACAAGGATGGTGATATGGGAGCCTTGGGTGTGAAGAAAAGGGAGGTATCGGCATGACAAGAGATGAAGTCAAGGGAGAGAAGGTAGGTGGAAAGGCGAAGGTACCAAGCACGAGGGGCTTGTTTGAGATCATAGAGGGCTTTGTGGAGGCGACAGACATGGTTGGGCCGAGTGACATCATGGTAACCTGGGGGTTGTGCCATGTAGAGTTCTTCAGAGATAGTGCCGTGAAGGAAGGCATTAGAGTCGTCGAGTTGCTTGATGGGCCAAGAGTGGGTGACAGTGAGGCTTAGAACAATCCGAGCCGTGTAAGGTTTGACCACGGGGCTAAAGGTCTCATTGTAGTCAAGGCTTTCTTCTTAATGAAAACCTTTGGCAACAAGGCGGGCCTTGTAGCGAGAGATAGTCTCATGGGCATCACGCTTGACTTTGTAAGTCTAGCGGCAACCAATGACATTGGAGGAGGGCGGGGGAACCACTAAGCTCAAAGTACCTTGTTTGTGGAGGGCTTTAATTTCCTCATCCATAGCAGCACACCATTCAGGAATGGAGAAAGCAATTTTGAAGGAAGTGGGTTCAGTTTGAGGTGGAGAGATAGTGAGGAGGGAGAAAGGGACATGAGGACATATGATCCCAGCCTTGCTATGAGTGATCATAGGGTGAGGGGGAGGGGGGAGGTGAGGGGGAGGGGGAAGGGAGGGGTGTTGGGGAGAGGAGTGGGCCGGGGAGAGGAAGGGGAAAAGGAGGGGAGTTGGAGGGGAGGGGAGAGGGTGGGGGAAGAGAGGGGTGGTTATTGTGAGGGCGGATGGGGGGTAGGGGTAGGGACGGGGGAGGGGAGGGGAGGGAGTGATGGAAATAGGAAGGGGGAGTATGGTGGGGGGATTTGGGATAGGGAGGTGGTCGTGGTAAGGGAACTCATCTTCGCGAAAGCGGACGTGGCGGGAGGTGTAGACATGATGGGAGATGGGATCGATGCAACAAAAACCTTTGGTGTTAGGGTAATAACCGAGAAAGATGCATGGGATGGCCCGAGGGGAGAGTTTATGGGAAGAGTAGGGGCGGGTCCAAGGGAAGCAGCGACAACCGAAGGCTTTGAGGTGGGAGTAGTCAAGGGGTATGTGGAAGAGGAGTTGGTAGGGGGAGAGGTTTTGTAGGGAGGGAGAAGGTAGGGGGTTGATGAGGTAGGTGGCGGTGCAAGCAGCATCCACCCAATAGGAGAGAGGCATGTGGGTGTGGGAGAGAAAGGTGAGGGTAGTTTCTATGATGTGCCGGTGTTTTCTTTCAACAACGCCATTTTGTTCAGGGGTATGAGGGCAAGAGGTTTGGTGGGAGATGCCATGAGAGGAGAGGTAGGAAGAGAGGTGGTTGTTGAGGTATTCGCCGCCAATGTCGGTGCGGAGGGTGGTGAGGGTGTGGTGGAGGGTCCGTTCGGCCATGGCATGGAATAGGCGGAAGCATTTGGTTACATCGGATTTGACTTTGAGGGGGTAGAGCCAAGTGTAACGGGAGAAGTCATCGACAAAGATCACATAATAGCGAAAGCCGAGAAAGGAGGTGACCGGAGAGGGACCCCAAACATCCGAGTGGACGAGCTCGAGAGGGCGTGAGGAGCATTTCGGGGAGGGTAGAAGGGGAGTTTGTGCGCTTTACTAGTGAGACAATTATTACAATCTAAGGATGACATTTTTTGGATTGGAGGCGACAAAGTAGAAGCAACTAAATTAAACATAGTGGACGACGAATGTCTGAGCCGATGATGCCAAAGGCGGGAGGAGGCACAAGCGAGTAGGGTGGTGGGAGACGCGGTAAAGGCGGAGGACATTGGATAGACACCATGTCGGCACGGTCCTCGAAAGAGTGTGCGTTGAGAGCTAGTGTCCTGGATTGTAACATGAGAGGCATCAAAGGTTAGTGAACAATTATTATCAAGAGCAAGTTTATGAACGGAAAGAAGATTATGAGAGATAGATGGAGTATGTAAGACATTGCGAAGAGAAAGGGTAGAGGGGCCAAGATGGAGGGTAGTGTGACCCATGGATGAGACACGTAAAGCCGCTCTATTCCTGACGTTGACGTAGTTGGACGTCGAGTGAGGCACATGGAAGGAGAGGTTACCGTGATCCGCTGTCACGTGGTCGGAGGCACCACTATCAAGGAGCCACTCCGTGGGAGTTGCCGAGGAGGAGGGGCCGGCGGAGAGGGCCAGAGCACCGGAGGGCGAGTCCCCGGGGCCGGAATAGCGCTCCCAACACATTTTGGCAGAGTGGTTGGTCCCACCGCAAATCTGACAAGGGGGGCGGGGACCGCGACTGCGAGGACCCGAGCGCCAACGGCCACAAGTAGAACCACCGCATGGGCCAGGTGCCCCACGGCCAGCAGGGGTGGGGAGAAGGCCCCGGGTAGCCCCTCCCCCATATGGGGCAGCAAGTGCAAGGGCCGGGACCCTGGCAAGGGGGGCAGTGGTGTGGCCGCTGAGGGGAGCAGGCAGGAGGCCATAAGGAGAGGTGGGAGGCAGCCCATAGGGGCCAGGGGCGGTGGGGGGAGAGTCTGGAGGTAGGGGCCCATAGTTAGCCGGAAGAGAGGGACGCCATGAGTGGTGGGCAGTGAAGGCCGTCGCCGGGGGTAGGCCTACGGTGGGGGCGGCAGGGCACGAGAGAGAGTGGCTTCTTTGGCGAGGAGAAGTGTCCAAAGCTCCGGGAGGGGAATGGTAGTACTGTGAGCACGGAGGGCGGTGGAGAAGATGAAGTACGCACTGGAGAGACTGTTTAGTATCTTGTGAAAGAGGTCAAGGTCCGAGATGGGAGCCCCAATGGCAGCAAGTTGATCCGCGTAGGCTTTAAAGCCATCGAGATATGCGGTCATAGTGCCATCACCTTGGACATGGGCGGCAAGACTTTCTTTCACATTGAGGATGTGAGCTGGGGAGGTAGAGAGAAATCAATCTTCGGCTGCGGTCCAGAGGGCAGCGGCGGACGCAAGGCCTATGAAGTAGCCAAGCAAAGAAGGGGAGATGGTGGCACGAACGGCAGTGAGAAGTACCCTATCAATGTAGCGCCATTGGGTGGCAGTAGGGCGGGCGGTGAGGTCGCCGATGGCTAGGAACGGGGTGGAGCCATCAGGGAACCCCATGACACCATAACCCTCAAGGAGGTCGCGAACTTGAATCCGCCAAATGTGGAAGGTGTTGGAGTCGCAGCGTACGGTGACAAGTTGTGGGAGATGAGAGCTAAGGAATCAAACCACCGCTGGCACGGGAGCGAAAAGGTCATCTATTGTGGTGGAGTGGGGTGGGGAAGAAGGGGGGCTAGGGGCTAGACCAGACGCGGTCATAGAATGGCCAGGCGACTCCATGAGTGGGGACTAATAGAGGCTGTGTGGAGGGGGGAAGAGTAAAAAAGGGCCAGAAGGGACTGGCGGCTGGAAAGATGAAGCCTTTCTTGAAGGAGGACTGTGGAGGCGAAGGGCCGGGGCCGGGACCGGGACGGGGGTGCACCGGTGGGACTGGACTGGGAGGACAAGGCGGCGCCGGGGAGGAGCAGATCGGGACGCGACAGTGTCGGGTCAAGGAGGATCTGGACGGGGCTGAGCAGATCTGGACGAGGCGGCACCGGGGCGGAGCAGATCGGGACTGGGCGGCACCGGGGCGGAACGGATCTGTATGGGACGGAGCAGATTTGGATGCGGCAGCTCCGGGTCGAAGCGGATCTGGACGGGGAGGAGTAGATCTAGACGCGGCGGCGCTGGGTCGAGGCGGTTCTGGGCGATAACAGAGCTGGACGGAGTGGCGTCGGAGGGGATCCCGGCGGGAGGCACCGGATCGAAGCAGAGGTGGGCGGAGCAGCACCGGATCGGAGCGGAGCTGGACTGGCGGAAAGGGATTGGTCAGATTTGGACGAGGCAGTGCCGGATTGGGACAGTGGCGCTGGTGACAAAGCAGGGCTGGGTGGCGCCAGAAGCGAACGGGGCAGGAGGCCGCGGGCAGAGCGAGGGGAAGCTTCCGGCGGGAAGGGAGACCGAACAGTAAGGGGGAGTCCGGTGACGGGGAAGAGCACGGGACCGGTGAAAGGGGGAAAGAGGTTGGCCGGCGAGAGGGACGGCCTGGATACCGGCATCGGTCTTTGAGGGAGGGCGCCGGAGAGTTCGCCGGACAGGAGGGCTTGCCGGCGAACGGGAAACGAGAAACGGAGAGGGATTAAGCTGTTAGGCAGAGGGCTTTGATACCATGAAAACAGACAAAGACATTATTTCCATTCAGAATACAACTGTTTATAGATACAAGTATGTATTTTCCATTGGGGAATACACAGGGGATACAGGAGTGTATTTCCATAGAGAGAGGATGTAGTGACACATGGACGGTGGTGATTACAAGTAGAGGGGAGTTTAGGATTGCCATGGTGGCAATGGAGGAGGTGGCCTTAACAAATCATACTTAATATGAATAAGAAATGAAGAAAAGAAATTTTGGAATGAATTTCAAGGTGAAAGATCGACTATTTATAGGGAAACGAATTTCATGGGTGTACCCATCTGACGCGTGTCAGATGTGCATCAATTTTCTTACGCACGCATTTGAAGTGCATCATCTTCCTGATGCGTCTTCATGTTGCCATGTGGAAGTTATTTATATTTATATTCTTTTCTTTTTCAAAACTTAAAAATATGATATCTTCCTACCCTGAAGTTAGAATCGCGCGTTCTTGGTATGATAGACTCGTTTTGACAAACCCTTCAAAACTAGACCACTCATTGGTAGATTATGTCACACTATTCAAGTGGGTCCTGCCCATGTGGCATGCTTCCCGAGGTCATAACTTCTCAGTGGGTATCTAGAGAGTGCAAGCACTCAAGTATCATTGTACGCATTAGATCAAAATTTTTTATAAGAAGCATATGTACTCGTAATCTTTTCACGAAATCATTCAGAAATTAAAACATCGGACGTAAAATAGACTTTTTATAGAGTCTTTCAAAATTTAAACCATTTGATAGAAAACATATTAGAATTCAATCATACTCTTTTCATAGAGGCATTCGAAAATTGAAGCATTCGATTGAAAATAAACTTTTTACATTTAAATCAAAACGTTCATTCCTGATTCACATCATACTCAAAATAAACATTTCAAACAAAACTAGACTTGAAATTGAAATTCGTCACAATACACTAGTAGAATTAACCTTAGAGCTATCCACTAACCCCCATGTCCCATACTACGGGTGTTTGATGGCTTCTCTGCAATAATTCTACTATCCATCGAGATAACTTTGCAATTTCAAATCACTATTTGAAACGCAGAGAATTTGAATTTAATTTTCATGTCAAATCCATTAGTAGACTTAACCTTAGCACAGTCCACTAATACCACGCAACCCATACCGCATGTAATTTGTTGGTTTCTCTGAGGGAACGCCACTATCTTTGAAAATGGTTGGATTTAATTTCAACACACCAACAGAACTAGCCTGAGAGTGATTAACTAATACCATGTGTCCCATATCACGAGCGTTTTGTATTTTCTCCCAGGTAGGTCCATTGTTTTTCTAAAAACAATTTTCATATGCAAATACTTCAAAAGTAAATCTTGTGTCAAAATATCGGCAGAATTTTCCATAGAGCTATCCACCAACACCTCACGTCCCATACCGTGGTGTGTAGTGGTTGCTCCTTGGAAACTCTACCGCTTTTCTAAATATATTCAATTTATAAGAAAATAAATTTTTGTTTCGAAACCAATACTTTAACATGTATTTTTATATTCAACATGCCGGCAGAACAATCACTAGAGCTATCCATTAACACCTCACATCCCAAACTGCGGGTGTTTCATGATTACCCCTTGGTAGTTCTGCCATCTTTCAAAACAGATTCATTTTGTCATTAAATACATTTGCAAAAATAGACAATTTGAAATCGAATTTTATTTTAATGCCCCGGTAGAATTAATCATAGAGACGTCCACCAATGCCTCGTGTCCCATATCACGGGCATTTGGTGGTTACTCCTTAGTAATTCTACCATTAAAATAATTTGGACATACTGTTTTAAATCGAAGTTGCTAAAATAATCATGTAAAAGATTTAGAACAAATATTTTTGATTGATTCAAAATTGGAATTCATGAAATCAAAGTTCAGATCAGGTCCGACACTACACGGACAAAATAAAATTTCAAATCATTCTTAGATTACAAATCGGAATTCACAAAATCGGAGTAAATCGGGAATTTGATGTAACATATGCAAAACAAAATTTTAAATCAAATTCGACACAATTGATTCAGAATAGAATTTTCGAATCTCATTTAATGAAGAATTAGAATTCTTAAAATCGGAGTTTGTATTAAATCTGATGTCATACATATAGAACCAAAAAAACTCACAATCGGAATTCACCTTAAATCCGATATAACACATGTGGAACATAAAATTCAAAAATTGGAGTCCTCAAATCCGATATCACACGTACAAAACAGAAAATTCAAAATTGGAGTCGACATTAAATCCGATATCACTCACAGAGAATAGAGGTTTCACAATCAGAATTTTCCTTAATTCCAATATGACAGATTCAGAGCAGACGTTCACAATCAGAATTTTTTATTAAATCTGTTGACACATATGCGGAACGGCAAAACATAATTAGAGTTTATATTAACTCCGATACAACACTTACCAAAAGAAAACTTTAGATCAAAACGACCCTCAGTAGAATGGAACTTCAAAATATTTTAAAATATTTTTCTCTCACAGACAAAGCAAAGGTCCGATACCATTTGTAGCACCCCGCCCCATAAAATTGACCTGGACCTATGGTTATTCGGAAAACTAAATCAGAGTTTATATAAATAAACCGAAAAATTAAAACGAGATGACCAGGAGCTGCAGACTCTGAGTGCGAGAGTCATAGCATTCATCCACGCACTACGGAGCTTTAATGTTTCGTTATGCATAGATTAGAAAAAACTTAATTTTATAACTAATTTGGATCAAGCCAATGTTATTGTACCGTTGGTTGCCTATTTACATATTGGATACCATCTCTGACGTTATTCCAGTACGATCGGATCCAAATGAAGTTCTGCCTAATGGCTAATGCATACTTCAGACATCACAAAATCTGTTTATTGAAATTTTTTGCTGATGTGAAAAAATTAGAAAATGAGACAAGCAATTGTTTCACCATCGATTTAGTTTGTTGGTTTTTTGTTCTAGAAGCTCAAGTGTGTTGTGTTACCTAGTACTAGTATATGTATTTTATTTGTTGTTCGTGGGAATGTGTACATAAGCTAAAAAAAAAATACCCTTAGCAGAGCTTATGTGTAAGCACATGCCTGAATTATGTTTGGATAGAGTGGCCCAAAATCATCAAACCACTTCAGTGGACTTAATGAACCCCTGAGAAGATTGAAGAATGAGATTTGACATTCACAATTCCATGAAAAAACAAAGAACTCTTTAGTTGGAAAGGTTGATGATCTTTATGAGTGATCCAAGGTTATGTTTACAGTTTGGACTCTTGTGGATTTCACTCAGCTGGATAATGTGTATTTTGTTTGTTATTTGTGGGAATGTGTTGTCAAGATGAAAAGTGCTACCCATTTTTGTGAGAATCAACCAATTAACTTCTGCAAATCAGAATAATGAAAAAAGCTTGAGTACAAAGATGCACAAGACCTTCTAATAGATTGTATTGTGTGAGAAACAATCGAGAAAATTAATAAGAATTAATTAGTAAGTCCCAATAAATAAACAAAATTTAACAAACTGATCAGTAAGCCTCAAGTCATTCACAAAACTGTCTGGATACCACCAGTGTCGAAACTCCCACGTGGATTGCAAGCGCTTGTACCCTGTACACTCACCAGCGTACCATGCAGTGTTTTGGCCCTCTGGGTCGAAGCCGAAACCCGTCAGCATAGCACAACACAATTCTCCTTTTATCTGGCTTTTTGCTGCTTCAACTTCTAACTTAGATCCAATTTAGCCACTAATTGCTGGTTATTTACATCTTTAGTTGACCTGACTTGGTGTTTTTTACTTTTCTCATTCAATAACCCTCTCTCAGCTAGTGTCTCCAGCTTTTGAGATTTTATTTCTTTTGCTTTGTCTTCAGACCCATCATCCAGCAATTTCATAGTAGTTCTTTTGCTTTGTCTTCGGACCCATCATCCAGCATTTTCATAGTAGCAACTCTTTTTGCCTTTTACACCTACAGAAGAACAAATATAATTAACAACCAAACCAATTGCAGGCAGCTTGTACCAAAAAAGCAATGCTTGTAGTACACATCTGATGAATGAAATGCAATTAAACAACTTTATTGCCAAAAGAAAATTGCAATTAAACAATTCACTGCGAGACAATATGTGAGGCTCAAATACTAGAGGTTTTCGCCAAGCTTAGTATACACAAATTATTAATAAAGTTAAAGATCAGTATTTCTTATGGTCAATACAAATTTATTTTCAATGGTGAAAGACTCAAGTGAGTTCGTTATACTTCCCATTTTCAAACAATTACCTTTGTAATATCTGCAAGTACTTCCTTCTCATTGCATTCAAATTTATCAAGTTGCTTCCCAATAACAGCCTCAATTTCATGAACAAGATCTACATCATTCTGTGGTGTCAACATACACAAAAAGAAGATATCAGCGAGTACAAAAAAATGTAGTTCACCAAAAGTCTAATCTGTTTTATACACGGAGATATTTTCAATATAAGGAATGTGATCAGCAAGACACAAAAACTTCAATGATGTTTTCTCCGATGATAATGCATTTCTAACATCTCATAACAAAGAATCTAGAATATAAAGTACCGAACCTGTGTAACAATGCTCACAGCCAATACTTCTCTGCCAACTCTAGCATATAACCTCAAAACACTACAACATATTTTTAAACTCTTTCCTTTTTCAATTTCAATTCATGCTAGGGAGCACTTCAATGTTAAGAACTGGAGCAATGGAGGCAGAGTTGGATGTACAATTAGTTCCAACTATCATAATTAAGCAAATATCAAGAATAAATATACAATGTCTCAACACAATGTATAATTTAAATTGATAGTAATACTATAATTCAAGCACCATTTGCATCTAATTTTAAAAACAAATCTGCATATTTACATATATAGTTGTAAAGAAAAAAATAAACTCTCTTCAAATAACTAAAGTTCGTACTATTGTTGTTGCAGTGGTGATTGGAGATATACATCCTGCATATTGCCATACAATTAATTTTGGTTAAACTCAGCAAAATTTACTAATAATTCAGAAAAAATAAAAATACTTGAATTCAGCAAAAATTACTGATAATTAAACTCAAGCAGTTCAACATTTGTTGCGCTGGGTTTAAATAACTAGGTAAAAAGTAACTATAAAAGCCAAAAAGACTACGCTGAAAAGAAAATATAAATAAAATCCACATACCAGTCATCAAATATATTCTTGGAGAGGGACCAATTGATAATTTTACTTTGATGTTTGACAAACTAGATACATGATCATGAGATTTATGCCCATCAAATGAGAAATCTAATATCTCCAGGTGAAAGCAATCCATATCTTTCTTCGGTCACTTCAATTTTCATGTTTGGATCTAAATATTGTTTAAATAGTATATAACAATACAGAATTTATACTTAGAATATGTACAAAATAGTAGTATTTTACTCAGAATAAATCATCATATAAATATAAGCTTAATAAAGAAAAAAATTCAATGATAATAGACAATCACTTTTAAGTAAATAATAACCAAAAAACTTAGAATAATACTATTTTTTTCATAATCATTGAATATAGAATCTAAATAATAAGTTTTCAGAAAATAACAACCAAAATAAAAAATACTAATAAACTGAAAATAAGAATTAAAGTCTAGACATTCAAATCTTGTAATGAATCTTTACAAGTCTTCTTGTTGTGATGTCCGTTTGCCACATCGGCCATATTTAATTGTCTTTGTTAACTTCTCACGACAAGATAGAATTCGAGTAGACTTTGGTCTACTAGGAGGCCTTCTTTACATAACTTCAGATAGATTATCATGAGAAGCAGCAACTAGCCATACACTACCATTCTTAATATTCTCATCCAACCTTTGTTCCATAATTGGGCAAAGAACACCACTCCAACTCCTTGCTTCATTCCTACGTTCATTCATCATCTCCATAATCTTAATCTGTATCCTATCAATTATCTTCATAATGGGTAAATGTCTTTCATCACGTACCCATGAGTTAAAAGGTTCTACAACATTAGAACACATATCACCATAACGCTTGTCCTTGAATATGCATTTGCCCAATTTTCTTTTGGAAAATTTTTAAAAAAATGAACAACTTGTTGCCCACCATCTTTTTTAAGTTCTTCAAACATCTTGTCAAAATTTGAAGGTCTTGCAACATAAGCACATTGTATAAACTTGAAATCCATACTGTCACAAAAGTCATTAATCCTCCCTCTCAACTTGTCTCTCAAATTCATTCTCAAATGGTGTAAACAATAAGCATATAGAAAAGATGGGAATATTTGTGACACAGCTTGAAGCAACCCCTTATTACGATATGAGATAATCGTCAACTCACGTAAAGGATTAAGTATCACCTTCAATTAAATAAGAAACCATACCCAATTATCTTCATCCTCAAAATTGACAACAACATATGCAAGAGTGAAAATACCTGAAAAAAATAAAGGAAACAACATCAAAATAATTGACAAAATGAATAATTTTAATCAAAAGTAAAAGATTACTATACACATCACATATTATAATTTTACTTTGTTATATAGTTTACCTTCATAAATTAAATAAAATGATAAATTACAGCAAGAAACAAAAATTTGGCATTTTTTCCTATGGTAGCAAATAAATGTCTTATAATGCCTATTCCATCCAAAAATAACAAGGGACGACAAAAGTTGAATCCATGGATGCATGCATAAAATGAAACAAACACTCTCTTAAATCGCCCAACTTCATCATCAATCTCCAAAGTCAAATGGCTACCAGGATTAGTACTCATAGCAATACCAATATACCAATGCAAATCATCAAAAGACAATGAATGATCACCAAAAATTTTCTTTTATGCCTTTTGAACACTCTTACATAAAACTCAATAGGAAATATCAAGACCATAACTTATATTAAATTTTCTTTTGTGCCTTTTGAACACTCTTACATGCAACTCAATAGGAAATATCAAGACCATAACTTGTATTAAATTGACAAACAACATCAACTAGATGAGTACGTCGATTGTTGCTAACTTGACTCAACAACTCTTCGAAACAATGGCAGTTGTTGTCCTTAGATTTTTCTTTCTTCGCACAATACATCCACATGTATGCTGATTATGAAGTTTACGAATATAAAAAATATTACTCCAACCATCCTTTCTTGTATGAACACACCATTGACATTTTGTTAATTCTTTGTGTTTGCATTCAGTAGTTGCCCTTAAAAAATCATTCTTAATATACTTAAATTCAAAACCAATCTCAATCGCATAATGACACAACTTTTGCCTAAAGTCTTCTACATCATCAAATTTCTGCCCAATAGAATCAATTGCAGTAGACCAATTTCTTGTCAAAAGAATATTACTTTCATGCGAAGATGAATAAACTTCTTCACCAAAAACAGCATCATCTTTAACTTAAATGCTACTACTTATCACTTGATTACTAGTACCTCTACTAGTTCCTTGATCAACAAAAAAATCATTGCCCCTTGATGAATTAATGACAAGAACATCAACAATCTTCACATGCAGCTCATAAGCAAAAATAAATAAATTATGTAAGTCATCATTTTGAAGAAGATTGCATTTTGAATGACCAGCCAAATAATATTTCAATATAATAGACTCAGAATTTAGATCACACCATGTTTGGCAAAACATAAAGATCAACGTATCATAAGAAATACTTCTATCAACCTGAAAAACATTAGTATTAACACCATGTTTGCACAGTAACAGTATAAAAGAGTCCATTCTCCTACAAACAAAAAAATAAAAAATAAAAAATTATGAAAAGAAGAACATAATATAAATTACATATCCAATAAGTAAAAGGATGGTAAAAATTAAAATATACTTATTATAAAATGGCTGACATGAAAAAAATTATAATATAGTAAAATATAGTAATACTCTTAAAAATTGATATAAAAACAACATTAAAAAAATTAATATCCATTAAGAACAAAAACAATTAATGAGTACATACCTGCTCCTACTAAGCACAAACCACAATTTGTTGCTCAATAAAACTCAATAGCTCCCAAGTAAACAGAAAAGTTTCATAATCTAAGACTCCTCTATCACTAAAACAAAAAAGAATCTCAAATTTCCTTAAAATTCATACTACATTAAAATAAAAAAAAGGAAAAGAATCATCTAACAAACAATCGTGAATCATCGATAATACCTTATACCAAAATAATCGATAAAATTGTTGATGTAGAATATGAGAGACCTATGAGCATCATCCAGGAAATTGACAGGACATGGTATGAATGCTCTTCAAGGACAACGAATATATTGTGTGTTTCCGCGTTCAACAACTAATCGTCACCCACCAAAAACAAGATGAAAAAGTACTTGCTTTCGCCGGAAGAGAAAAATCAACTCAACAAAACAAGAGCAGATTGTAGTCAAATCTCTAAAGCAAACCCGACAGCAATAGAATCCGGCGGTGATATAAGACGGCGGCGATAGACATGGCGAAGCAAGTTATAGAAAAGTCCCTGGCTGGAAACAATAGAGAAAACCTATGCTCCAAACCGAGATGGCAATGGCGAAGGCGGAGAAGGGAAGACATTACGAAGGGGGTATTTTCAGATTTCCTCAAAATATAATGGCATAGAAGTAAAAAAAAAAAAGGACTTATAAGCAAACAAAAAGTAAAATATAGGATACCCAAGAGTAAAAAAAGTTGGTCGAGACTAATCGCTTATTAGAAGCAATAATTAGGACCTGCGGCAAATTTCCCCTTGACTTATTTGATTGATTTAAAATCTAATCATTGCCAAAAAAAACCAATCAAGCAATCAATCAGGATGTAATCAAGGGATATGATTGGACTTTCCCCTTTGAAAAAACCTTTTTTACTCCTATAAATAGTGGGGTGGACATGGTAGAGGCATCATCCCCTCCTCTTCGGAGCTCTCTTCTCCTATTTTTCTTCTCTTCTTTTGTATTTTCTTTTTTAATTTTATTGTAATAGCTTTCTAAGCTCTCAAGCTAAGGCTAGAGGTGATTTGTAACAATCTAATAGAGTTCTATTCATGTTTCATCAATGGTTTCAAGTAAGTATTGGTTATTTGAAGTGATGTTCATTTAATATTGTTCTTCTTCTTGTTTCTTTGTGATTTGGATACATAAGATGCTTGAAGGCTCTCCTTCTTGATCTTTTATGAATTTGATACATAGAACTCTTGAAGAAATAATTGTTTTTATCCTTCATCTATCCAAAGTATTTTCTATCTTTTTTTTTGTTTTTAATGTTTATATCTTCCGGTTAGATAGAATCTTCATTCGATTCTAACTGAGATAACATGATACATGAAGAACATCATTAGATGTTACAATGACCCTTAATGTCGTAGTCTTTTCTCTTCTTGATTTATTAACTCTTTATTGTCTCAATACTCTTCTACTCTTTCTTTCTTAATTTTTCTTGTCTCTATTTTTTTCGTAATCATTTTCTTTGTTACACAAGGCTTTCCCTATGGATCGACCTTGTCTACTACAATTAGCAAGTGAAATAAATCTGAATTTGACTTCTTTATAGTCTTGTTTCAGACGTAACAACAATCCGACTTATTCAGGAGAGGATGCAAATGGCGCAGAGTCGGCAAAAGTGCTATGTTGACAAATGCCGGTGAGAGTTGAAGTTTAATGTGGGTGATCATTCATTTCTCAAAATATCTCCATCCCGTGGTGTGGTATGATTTGGCCAAAGGGGTAAATTGTCTCCTAGATTCATCGGTCCATTCGAGATCTTGGAGTGTATTAGCACCATGGCTTATCGGGTGGCTCTACCTCCTCGACTGGAGAACATCCATAATGTGTTCCACATGTCATTTCTCCGAAAGTATGAGCCCGATCCGTCTCATATATTGGACTTCGAGCCATTGGAGTTGCGGGAGGACCTTTCTTATGTGGAAGCACCAGTTCGTATCTTCGATAGAAAGGAGAAGACTCTCCGACATAAGGTGATTCCACTAATGAAGGTTCTATGGCGTAATCATGAAGTTGAGGAAGCCACTTGGGATATGGAAGATGAAGTAAGAGAGAAGTACCCCAACCATTTTGCCGCCTATCATTAGTGAATTTTTGGGACCAAAATTCCTAAAGGAGGGAAGGATGTAAGATCCCTAAATCCTAAACCGATTTATTTAATTTGTTTCGTTGTTATTATGTGGTTTAATGTTAAATTTTGTCAGTTTTGATTTAATTTCAAATTCAACGTGGTTAACAATGGTTTTAATCAAATTTGGTCAATGATTACATTATGGGTGGATGATGGTGCCTTGTCTAACTTCAAGTATAGTAATGAATATGTTTACTTCAGTCTAGCATGAGATTGCACTTGATTTAAATTGTGTTTTTCGATGGTTTTCACTCATGATTTCGGTAAGGAGCCATAATTAAATGTTAAATAGCATATGTGTAGTATGTTAATGGGATGTTTATAAGGCATGTCCATATGCTTAGAATTGAATGTTTCTACCATGTACACACACATGTGGGGGTAATTATGGTGGTTGTTGATACTTATGATTAGAAATGATGCATGTATGCTGATGGGGAGCACATTTCATGAATTAGAATTCACGTAGTCATTGCTCACGTATGTAACATGTTGCATGCATCATGAGATGGATTTACAAATGAGATTTTATCGAGATTAGCCGTGTTGATCGATTGTATGTAATTGTGTGATATTATTTTTTGGGTTAATCGATCGAAGGATTATCGATATGGTTTTATGTCCGAAAGGATGGGGTTTTACGTCGCTCGAGGATGGATTTTCCTCCTCGAGTTGAGAAGAGCAGCAATGCTATAAGGAGACCAAAACTATTAAGACCATCTGGACCCAAAGAATCTAGGCTAGTGTAGCTGAGTGCACCAACTTACTATGGGGTAGTCTTCCCCGTTAGGGAATTTACCCAAACTTTGTAATTCCTTTAGACTTTTTAATTGGGGATTGTTTGGAGTAAGCAGAGATTGCTTAAGCTTCGGCCGATTAAGCAGGGTTGTTTTATACATTTGCATTGTTGTAATTGTGTGTTAGAGACACTTTAAATGCAGGTTCATTGTTTATGGATATGCATGATGTAATTGTGTATTAGAGACACTTCTCATGCAGGTTAAATGTGATGATTATGCATGATGTGATTGTGTGTTAGAGACACTTCTCATGCAGGTTAATGGTTATGGATATGCATGATATGATTGTGAGGTAGAGACACTTCTTATGCATGTTAACAGTTATAGATATGCATGATGTGATTGTGTGTTGGAGACACGTATCATGCAGGTTGAATGTTATTAAGGAGAATGAGTATACATGGATATGTATGATATGCTTGAGATATTTGCATGTAGGATAATTACTTATGAGCAAATATGGATATGGTAATGAAAGTAATATGAAATGGGATATTATATGATATGTGGATCTGATAGACCATGTTGATATGTCATGGTTGTTTTCTTATTTGTCATTTCCATATTCCAAACCTTATTGAGTTTTTACTCACCCCACTTTCTTGTGTTTTATTTTGGGAATGCATGGTGCGACATGCAGTCGATCAGGATCCTCTATTTGAGGAACAGTTAGCAAGTGCTTTGGAATAGGCATGGATGCCTAGAGACTCTGCTATGTTTCTTGATTAATTCTGCTATGTTGTTAGAACATTATGTTCGGTTGACGTTGTTTCATACTCTTGTAGTCATTGCGGTTTTAGACCTGTTTATGACTTTATGATTCGAGCCATGTTTGTCGACTTATTGTTCTAAGTTTGTGGGTTGAGACTTGAGGACTATTTTAGAGTTAAAGTCCTTTATACTTTTACTTATTTGTCTTGCACAAAGATTTAATGGTGCGCAACTTCGTATGTATAATCTACCCACTAGAGGGGTCAAGTCTTCCGCAATTCGTTACCTTGTCGCCCCCGTGCGCTTTGACCGTCCCTTGGACCAGGATTTGCTTGGGTCAGACGGGTGCCGGGGTGAGACAGAAGGTATGCTTGTAATCACTCCTACTATGCTAAAGTGTTGTTTGATACCGGATCATCTCATTGATGTTGAACATAAGATGTTGTATATTCCCTTCTCCTTCGTCTTGCCTTCAAGCAAAGGAATATCTTGAGAAGGTCTCTATGTTGACTAATGAGTATGAGTTGTATGTTGATTTGATTATCTTGCCTATGATTGACTTTGATGTGATTTTAGGCATGGACATGATGTCAATATATCATGTACATATTGATTGTCATGGGAAGAAGGTGGTGTTTGCTTTGCCAAATGTTGAGCCTTTCATCTTCCAGGGTGTGAAATGGTCTAGAGGGAAGTTCTCGGTGTCTTCCTCTAAGGCAAGGAAGTGGATTAAAAAGGGGTGTGAAGCATTCCTTGCAAGCATCTTGGGTAAGAGTGGGACATTGCCTTCTCTTGAATCCGTGCGGGCAGTGTCGGAGTATGCAGACGTATTTCCTAGTGACTTGACAGGGTTGCCTCCGGAGAGGGAGATTGAGTTCCACATTGATCTTATTCCAGACACATCTGCTATCTATAAAGCCCCATACCGCATGGCTCCATTATAACTCAAAGAGCTCAAGTCACAGCTGCAGGATTTGATAAATAAGGGATATATTCGACCAAGTGCATTTCCATGGGGCGCACCGGACCTCTTTGTCAGAAAGAAGGATGGTTCCCTTCGGCTTTGCATTGATTACTGGATGTTTAATGAGATAACCATCAAGAAGAAATATCCCTTGCCTCGGATTGATTATAAGTTTGATCAATTGCAACAGGCTCAGGTGTTTTCTAAGATTTATTTGAAGTCAAGCTACCATCAGCATCGTATCCGTCCTGACAACGTATCTATGACAAAATTCCAGATTCGGTATGGACACTATGAGTTCTTGGTGATGCCCGTTGGCCTCACTAATGCCCCGACATCATTCATGGACTTGATGAACTAAGTCTTTAGGCCGTACTTGGATCGGTTCATTTTTATCTTTGTAGATGACATCTTTATTTACTCAGCCAACAAGAAAGAGCACGAGGAGCATTTGAGAATCATCTTACAAGCCTTGCAGGATAACCAACTCTACATAAAGTTTGACAAGTGCAAGTTTTGGTTGGAGGAGGTGTAGTTCCTTGGCTAAGTCATCTCTAAGGACGGTGTGGATGTAGACCCTTCCATAGTACAGGCGGTTTTGAGGTGGTGTTGTTACGTCTGAAACAAGACTATGAAGAAGTTAAATTTAGATTTGTTTTACTTGCCAATTGTAGTAGACAAGGTCAATCCACAGGGAAAGCCTTGTGCAACAAAGAAAATAGTTATGAAGAAATAGAGGAACGAAAATTTAAGAAAGAAAGAGTAGAAGAGTATTGAGGCAATAAAGAGTCAAGAAATCAAGATGAGAAAATACGAAGACATTAAGGATCATTGTAACATCTAATGATGTTCTTCATGTATCATGTTATCTCAATTAGAATCGAATGAAGATTCTATCTAACCGGAAGATATGAACATTAAAATTGAAAATAAAGATAGAAAATGCTTTGGATAGATGAAAGATAAAAATAATTGTCTCTTAAGATTTCTATGTATCCAAATCACAAAAGATAAAAAAGGAGAGCCTTCAAATATCTTATGTATCCAAATCACAAAGAAACAAGAAGAATAATAATATTAAATAAACATCACTTCAAATAAAGAATACTTACTTGAAACCATTGATGAAACATGAATAGAACTCCATTAGATTGTTACAAATCACCTCTAGCCTTAGCTTAAGAGCTTAGAAAGTCATTACAATAAAACTAAAAACAAAATACAAAAGTAGAGAAGAAAATAGGAGAAGAGAGCTCCAAAGAGGAAGGGATTCCTCATCTATCACTTCCACTTCTCTATTTATAGGAATAGAAGGGGTTGCTTCAAAGAGGAAAGTGAAATCATATCTCTACATTGCATTCTGATTGATTAACTGATTGGTTGCTTCTTTGGCAATGATTAGATTCTAAATCAATCACATAAATCACTGATTTATTTAGCAAATAAGTATCTTTGAATCTTCCTTTTGTTATCCAATCAGCCTTATTGTCTTTTCCTATGTGTATCAATCACAATCAATGAAAAGATTTTCCATGTGCTAGCCTCGGGTTAGTTTACTAGCTGTCCGTTTGCATGCCGAATTCGACCCATACATCTTCAGACTTTGGAATTTCTTCCTAAAATAATCATTGTAGCTACGGAAGTCTTCTTTCCAATGCCACCAGATTCATATTAATCCAAATTATACATAGAAAGATATGGTTGAAATACTAAGTCTATGTCAATCTGTCCGAATCAGCTTCTTTCCTAATTTAGTTCTCTTAATGCAAATCTCAAATCCAACGGGTCCACAAGGTTGTGTTCGACCATTCCATGCATATTTAGACCATTAGGAGCTCATTCTTGACTTTTAAATAGCTTTGGGTAGTTGGGCTTCACTTCCTCTTCTAGTTGGATCCTGTTGAAGAATCAATTAAGGTCCAACTAACCTATTCAAAACATAAATAACCCAAATAAGCAATGAATTAACACAAAATACGATTGCAATTCGAAATGTGAAACATTTAATTGAACATTATTTCAGTACATCAGGTGGGAGCGACCCAAAAGTGTTTTCGAGGTCTGCAGCTTCCTAGGGCTCCGGGGGGTACTGCCGCAAATTCATTGAGAGTTTCTCTAGCATTATAAGCCCTATGACCAAGTTAATAAGGAAGAATGAGAAGTTGGAATGGAGTCAAGCATGTGAATAAAGCTTCCAAGAATTGAAGAAGAGGTTGACCTCAATTCCGGTCTTGACTTTGCCTTCGGAGAGTGGGGGATTTGTAGTCTATAGTGATGCTTCAATTAGAAGTTTGGAATGTGTATTAATACACCATGGGAGTGTGGTAGCGTATGCATCTTATTGTCTTAGAGTGCATGAGAGAAACTATCCTATACATGACTTGGAGTTAGCGGCTATGGTGTTTGCATTGAAGATTTGGCGGCACTATCTCTATGGTGAGAAGTTTGAGGTATTCATGGACCACAAGAGCTTGAAGTATTTCTTCACCCAAAGAGACTTGAACATGAGGTAAAGAAGATGGTTAGAATTCTTTAAGGACTATGACTTCACCATCTCCTATCATCCCGGGAAAGCTAATGTAGTAGTTGATTCCTTGAGTAGAAAATCAGCCACTTTGATAGCTTGTGTGCACGTTAAAAAATGGCTCTTGTATTAGGAAGCCATTGAATATAACCCAGAGTTAGCTATGGAGGATACATGTAGGTGTTTCGCCAACCTATCCATCAACTCTAGCTTGGTTGATGATGTGGTGGAAGCTCACAAGAGGGATGAGGAAATCTAAACCATGAAGGCTAAGTTGAGGGAGAGGGTAGTGATTGACTTTGAGGAGAGGTCCGATGGGAGTTTGACTTATATAGAGGGCAGTTGTGTGTGCCGGACTCTGTGGAGCTTAAGGAGCATATTCTATCGGAGGCAAGCCATTCTAAGTTCTTCATGCACCCAAGGGGAACCAAGATGTACCACGATGTAAAAAGGACCTTTTGGGGGAGTGGTATGAGGAGAGATATCACTTCCTATGTGTTTAAATGCCTCGTATGTCAGCAAATTAAGGCGGAGAATTGTCATTCTGGCGGTATGCTACAACCCCTTCCTATCCCGGAGTGGAAGTGGGAGAGCATAGCGATGGATTTTGTTTCTGGAATCCCAAGATCCCCGAGTAGTAATTAACCAGTGTGGGTCATCGTCGATCGACTCACCAAGTCTGTGTATTTCATTGTGCTAAGGATGACTACTTCCTTGGACATGCTGGCTGCTCTATATGTGAAGGAGGTTGTGCGGTTGCATGGTGTTCCTGTTTCTATTCTTTCCGACCGCGATCCTCACTTCACCTCCTAGTTTTGGTAGAGTTTCCAGAAGGCCTTGGGTACATCATTGAATCTTAGCTTGGCCTATCACCCTCAGACCAATGGGCAATCGGAGAAGACAATCCAAACACATGAGGATATGCTTTGGGCATGCATACTCGAGTGGAAAGGGAGTTTGGAGTAGTACCCACTTTTGGTAGAGTTTACTTCCAACAATAGTTTCCAAACAAACATTAAGATGACACCTTTTGAGGCATTATATGGGCATCTGTGGCGATCTCCCCATTGTTAGAGTGAGGTCCGGGAATGTCTTCTTACCAGTCCTCATCACGTGCAACAATCGGTGGAGAGGATCCGACTCATTCGGGAGAGGTTGCAAACTACACAAAGTTGGCAAAAGAGCTATGCTAACAAGAGGCAACAAAACCTAGAGTTTGATGTGGGGGATCATGTGTTCTTGAAAATCCCTCCTTCCCATGGTGTTGTTCATTTTGGCAACAAGGGAAAACTATCTCCCCTATTCATTGGACCCTTTGAAGACCTAGAGCGCATTCTCACTATGGCATATAGGGTGGCCCTACCTCCTCAGCTCGTGAACATTCATAACATGTTTCATGCTTCACTTCTTCGGAAGTACAAGCCGTATCCATCCCATGTGCTAGATTTTAAACAATTAGAGCTTAGGGAGTATCTATCTTATGTGGAGGCACTGGTGCGTATATTGGACAAGAAGAAGACCCTTTGACACAAAGTGATTCCGTTGGTGAAAGTCTTATGGTGGAATCACTATGTGGAAGTGGCCACATGAGAGCGAGAAGACGAAGTGAAGGAGAAATACCCTTTTCTTTTCATCGCCGACGATAGAGAATTTTGAGGACAAAATTCCTATAAGGTGGGTAGGATGTAAGGTCTTTTAACTTTAACCCGGTTTAATTTCTATATAATTATGTGCTTTATGTGGTTTTTGTTTAATTTCCGGTTTGACTTGATTTCGGGGTTAAGAGTTAGTAATTATAGCTTTCACAATGTTTAATAGCATTTTTATAAGTTTTAATATCAAACTTGATTTATCTAATTTTCATGGATTTTATGGGAATTTATTGTAATTTTTCCTAAATTAAGGGTGTGTGACCCACTTGACCCCTAAAACTCCTATTATTTCATTTGAGTAAGATTTTGAATGATTAAGCTCATTTTTAGCTCCAAAATAACCTTAATTAGCCACTTAGGGCATTTTAGTCCAACAATTTGTAAACATAGCTCAAAACCTTACTAATTAAGGAAAAACCCTAGCCACTTACCCATTTGGGGAAGGTCTGTGCAAGGGAGAAAGAATGTGTTCTACCCCCATTTCCAAACAAGAAAATCGGATTAAGGTGTGTTTTCTTTCCCTAATCTCCCCTAATATTTTGCTTTTGCTCTTAATCCTTCTTTTTTTCATTTCCCCCAAATGGATTCTTGATTTCTTCCATTGAAAATCTTGTTTTTAATTTCAATTTCAAACATAAATGGGTGATTTTCGATTCTAACCAAAGGGAATCATAGATCTACCTATTTTCAAGTTGATTTAAGCTTATTAGTCGATTTTAATTAAGTTGTAACAAAAAACCCTAATTTTGGGTAGGATTTCATGACGAGTGAAGCTTCTTTGTAGATCTAAGGACTTCTTAGAGGTAAAGGGATTTCATTTAGTGTAGTTTTATCCATTGTATTACATATTTGAAGGTTTATGTGGGTTCTTGCTTCATTTTGTGGTTAGATTTTGATATTATGAATTTCTATGGTGATTTTACAATTTATCTTGAATTTTGGATGTTTTCGGTTTGAATTTTGGAAGGTTAAAGACGAACCAGGAAATGGGCAAAAAGTGAATTGTTAAGGCTGTTCGAACGGCCCAACAGGCGTTTGAACAGTCAACCGTTTGAACATGTTATATTAATTTTAGATGACTCACGTTTCCTATGTTTTAGCTTAAGTATCACTATAACAAAAGGGACTATTAGCAACAATTTTAAGCGTCACTAATAGTCATACAAACGTCGCTAATGACTATTAGAGACGCTTAAAAAACATCGCTAAATGCATCAATAAAAATGGAGTCGTTATTGCTCATTAGCAACGCTTATGAAAAAGTGTCGCTAATAGTCTCAGTACAACAAAATGTACTATTAGTGACGCTTTTATTAGTGACGCAATACTAAGCGTCGCTAAAAAGTAATAATAACGACACATAAAAAAGCGTCGCAAAAAAATTTACTATTAACGACGCTTAATACTATGCGTCGCTAATAATTATGTTATTAGCGATGCTTTAACAAGTGTCACTAAAAGATATATATATTAAATTAAAAAAAATTCAAAACTATTAGCGACGCTTTTTCTTAAGCGTTGCTAATAGTTTTAACAATAGTAACGCTTGTGAAAAAGCGTCACTAATAATTCTCAATTTAAAATAAGAAATTTAAAATTTGGAACTAATAGCGACGCTTTTAAGCATGCCTCGCTAATTAATAAATAATTATTTAAAAATTATTAAAAACAATTGAAATAATTTTTTTTAATATAATATATTTTCTTCAATATTGACTATTTGTATAACAATAAATAAATATTAAATTTTTAATAAAAGGCAGTGTCAATAATAGATTAACATTTTTGAAATATAGTATATTTTATTTTTAAAACTTTCTTATTAATTTTAATATATAATTTATAATAAAAGAGAGAGAGTGAGAGGAGAGAGAGAAAGGAGGGAGGGAGATGGGGGAAGAGAGAGAGAGAGGAAGAGTGAGAGCTAGTGAGAGGGAGAGAGAGACTAAGGGGAGTGAGAAAGATTGGTAGAGAGAGGGAGGAGGGGAGAGAGAGACAGGAGAGAGGGGAGAGAGAGGTAAGAGAGAGGAGAGAGGTGAGAGGGGAGAGAGAGGTAAGAGAGAGGAGAGAGGGGAGAGAGAGGAGAGAGAGGAGAGAGAGGAGAGAGGGAGAGAGAGAGAGGAGAGAGAGGAGAGAGGGGAGAGAGAGAGGAGAGAGGGGAGAGAGAGAGAAGAGAGGGGAGAGAGAGAGAGAGAGAGAGAGGAGAGAGGGGAGAGAGAGAGGAGAGAGAGGAGAGAGGGAGAGAGAGAGAGAGAGAGAGGGGAGAGAGGGAGAGAGAGAGGAGAGAGAGGAGAGAGGGGAGAGAGAGAGGAGAGAGGGGAGAGAGAGAGGAGAGAGGGGAGAGAGAGAGGAGAGAGGGGAGAGAGAGAGAGAGGAGAGGGAAGAGAGATAGGAGAGAGAGAGGGAGAGTTGGGGAAGATTTTTTATAATTTTTGTAAAAAAAGAGTATAACTGACTCATATAAGTATGCGTCACTAATAACTCAAAGTATTAGCGACATATACATGTATGCATCTCTAATACTATAGTGTATTAGCGACGCATACGTATATGTGTCGCTAATACACTATAGTATTACACACGCATAAATGTATACGTCGCTAATAGAATTTTTTTATTTTAAAATTAAATTAAAATTAAAACAGATAGAGAGAGAGGAGATAAAGAGGAGAGGGAGAGAGAGAGAAGATAGAGAGAGAGGAGAGAGAGGAGAGAGAGGAGAGAGAGGAGAAGAGAGAGGAGAGAGAGAGGAGGGAGGGTAGAGAGAGGAGAGGGAGGGTAGAGAGAGAGGAGAGAGAGAAAGGAGGGAGGGAGATGGGGAAGAGAGAGAGAGCTAGGGAGAGGGAGAGAGACTAAGGGGAGTGAGAAAGATTGGGAGAGAGAGAGGGAGGAGGGGAGAGAGAGGAGAGAGAGAGGAGAGAGAGGGAGAAAGAGGTAAGAGAGAGGAGAGAGGGGAGAGAGAGGTGAGAGAGAGGAGAGAGAGGGAGAGAGAGGGGGAAGATTTTTTATAATTTTTTAAAAAAAAGAGTATAACTGACGCATATAAGTATGTGTCGCTAATAACTCAAAGTATTAGCGACATATACATGTATGCATCTCTAATACTATAGTGTATTAGCGACGCATACGTATATGTGTCGCTAATACACTATAGTATTACACACGCATAAATGTATACGTCGCTAATAACATTTTTTTATTTTAAAATTAAATTAAAATTAAAACAGATAGAGAGTGAGTGAGGAGAGAGAGAGGAGAGATAAAGAGGAGAGGGAGAGAGAGAGCAGATAGAGAGAGAGAGGAGAGAGAGAGAGGAGAGGGAGGAGAGAGAGAGCAGAAGGGAGGGGAGAGAGAGGAGAGGGAGGGTAGAGAGAGAGAGGAGAGAGAGAAAGGAGGGAGGGAGATGGGGGAAGAGAGAAAGAGCTAGGGAGAGGGAGAGAGAGACTAAGGGGAGTGAGAAAGATTGGGAGAGAGAGAGGGAGGAGGGGAGAGAGAGGAGAGAGAGAGGAGAGAGGGGAGAAAGAGGTAAGAGAGAGGAGAGAGGGGAGAGAGAGGTGAGAGAGAGGAGAGAGGGGAGAGAGAGAGAGGAGAGAGAGGGAGAGAGAGGGGGAAGATTTTTTATAATTTTTTAAAAAAAAGAGTATAACTGACGCATATAAGTATGTGTCGCTAATAACTCAAAGTATTAGCGACATATACATGTATGCATCTCTAATACTATAGTGTATTAGCGACGCATACGTATATGTGTCGCTAATACACTATAGTATTACACACGCATAAATGTATACGTCGCTAATAACATTTTTTTATTTTAAAATTAAATTAAAATTAAAACAGATAGAGAGTGAGTGAGGAGAGAGAGAGGAGAGATAAAGAGGAGAGGGAGAGAGAGAGAGAGAGAGAGAGAGAGAGAGAGAGAGAGAGAGAGAGAGGAGAGGGAGGAGAGAGAGAGCAGAAGGGAGGGTAGAGAGAGGAGAGGGAGGGTAGAGAGAGAGAGGAGAGAGAGAAAGGAGGGAGGGAGATGGGGGAAGAGAGAAAGAGCTAGGGAGAGGGAGAGAGAGACTAAGGGGAGTGAGAAAGATTGGGAGAGAGAGAGGGAGGGAGAGAGAGAGAGAGAGAGAGAGAGGAGAGAGGGGAGAGAGAGGTAAGAGAGAGGAGAGAGGGGAGAGAGAGGTGAGAGAGGGGAGAGAGAGGTGAGAGAGAGGAGAGAGCGGAGAGAGAGAGAGAGGAGAGAGATAGGAGAGAGAGGGGGAAGATTTTTTATAATTTTTTTAAAAAAGAGTATTACTGACGCATATGCGTCACTAATAACTCAAAGTATTAGCGACATATACATGTATGCATCTCTAATACTATAGTGTATTAGCAACGCATACGTATATGTGTCGCTAATACACTATAGTATTACACAAGCATAAATGTATGTGTCGCTAATAGCATTTTTTTATTTTAAAAATAAATTAAAATTAAAACAGATAAAGAGAGAGTGAGGAGAGAGAGGAGAGATAAAGAGGAGAGGGAAAGAGAGAGGAGAGGGAGAGAGAGAGAGGAGAGGGAGGGAGGGTAGAGAGAGAGGAGATGGAGGGAGGGTAGAGAGAGAGAGGAGAGAGAAAATTGGCGACATTTTAAAAAACACCGCAAATATTGAAATATTTGCGAGTTTTATAAACGTCGATAAAAATTTATTTTTGCGACTCTTTCTAAGCATCGTTAGAAAAAAAGGCGTGCAACGAATGTTTGGCATGCGTGCCGTACGAAATGGCTCGCGCGGGATGAAATTTTCGCCCTGCACAGGTGTTTTTCACCAACTCCCTCCCCCCACCGCCCGTCCGCCTCCGTCCGCCCCACCCCCCTGCGCTCTCGTCCCGGCCTCCCTCACGCTGCCCCCTCTTCCCTAGATCCGCCCCCTCCTCTAAAACAGATAAGGGGAAGTAGCGGGGCAGAGTGGTGGACCCGGGGAGAGAAGTAGGGGGGAGGAGAGAGGCCGGGAAGAGGGCTCCATTCCCGGCCTCCCTCCTCCCCACCCCTTCTCTCCCCGGGTTCGCCACCCTGCACCCTTACTTCCCTTTCTCTGTTTCAGAGGCGGGAGCAGATCTGGGGGCAGCGGGAGGGAGGCTGGGACTGTGGCGTGCCGGATTCCGGCCTTCTCTCCCAGGCCTCCCTCGCGCTTTCTCCTCTCTCCCTGGGTCCGCCCACCTCTTGCCCCTCCTCTGTTTTCCAAAGGAGGGGAAGGAGGTGTGTGGACCTGGGGAGAGAGGAGGGCAGCCCGCAACCCCCCTCCCTCCCACTTCCCCCCTTCTCCCTCCCTTCCGCTCTCCCCCTTCTCCTCATCCCCCCCCCCCCCCCCCCGCCCCTCCCACCCTTGCCCTCAACAGAGGAGGGGGCGGGAGGGAGGATGGAGGGTCCGGATTCCGGCTCCCTGTGAAAATCCCGCACCAACCCCACCTCCTCCCTCTCCCGGGTCCCCCATCGTCTCCCCATTCACCACACCCCCTCCCTCTATGCCCCAACCTCCCACCAGCGCCAGAATCGGCACATCCGTCTGACTCCGGTGTCGGAATTTTTAAAAAAGTTTTTAGCAACGCTTCACTAAAGTATTTTTTATTTTTTAAAAAATTTTATAAAGTATTAGTGGTGCTTCATAAAGCATCGCTACTACACAAAATTTTGTTTTAAAAAACTATGTTTTTTCATTAACAACGATTTAAAAACTATTTTTTATTATTTTTTAAAATTTTGTTATTAGCGACGCATAAAAAACGTCACTAATAATCAATTATTAGCGACACTTATATCTATGCGTCGCTAATAAACTATTATTTATTTTTTAAAATAATTTTTTATATTAGCAACGTTTAGTAAAGCGTCGCTAATAATCAATTATTTGCGATGCTTAATCATTATGCACCGCTAATAATTTTCTATTAGTGACGCTTTATTATGTGTCGATGATACTAAAATTATTAGTGATGTATCGATAAATGTCGCAATGTGCACTGTTAGCGATAGTTTACATAAGCGTCGCTAATGAGCAATAGCGACTCCTGTTTTATCAACGTATTTAGCGACGCTTTGTAAGCATCGCTAATAGTCATTAGCAACACTTATACTTTTATTAGCGATGCTTATTAGCGTCGCTAATAGTCTTTTTTGTTGTAGTAGACGTTTGTTATTGCGTCTCTAATAGCAAATTATTAGTGATACTTTTAATTAAGTGTCAAATAATATAGTATTAGCAACATTTTTCTAAGCTTCGCTACTTTAAAGAATTTTTTTAAAAAAACAAATTAATAAATTTAAAATATAGTATTAGTGACCTTTTTTTAAGTGTCACAAGTATAGATAATTTTTTAAAAATTTTAAAAAAATAATTAAAAATAATTTAACACTATTAGCAATGCTCCAAAAATAACTAAACACTATTAATGACGCTTGGTAAGAGCGTCGCTAATAACAGATAAATAAATAAAATAAAATAACTCTATTAGCGACTCTCTTAAAGACCATGGCTAATAAAAAATTTTGGGGCGGTTTAACAAGAGAGGGACGGGGGTGGTGGGCCGTTGAGAGGGAGCCCGGGGCGGTTTGGGTTTTATTTTTTATTTTGGGCCCAAAATAGACCAAACCGGGTCAATAGACCCAGTTTGGAAATGGGTCAAAGTTTGACCCACGGTGCGGCTGACCCGTGATGCGGGTCAGTACATGTACATCATCGCACTGGTCGTCAGACCGTACAGTATTAACACCATCATTGGTGCAAGCCCAGCAATCGTCATGACAACAATCAAGGCCCTGCCTTCGAGATCGTGCTCCACCGCCAAACTTGCTCCCAGACCATGTCGGGATAGCTCCAGCACGAATTGCCACAATCAATGTTGCCGAACTCCTAAAGCTAGGATGGAGATAGTCGGTTCTCCAGACAGCCGCTAAGTCCCATGAGTGCTCGGCCACGACGATGACCAGGAAAATAGCCCACCGGGAGGAGAGGTAGAGAAGCCCACAAGAACGAGAATCACGGTGATGATCGCGGAAACAACAGGAAGGAAAGGAAATGGAATTTTGAGATGACCTAGAAGAGAAATCGTTTTGAAACTGAGGAAGCCGGCGGCGAAGAGCAAGGCAGCGAGTGCGTAGAGGACGTGTTGGACCATGGTATAGGCTTGGGCCTGGCTTGGTCCAATGTTACCACGGTCCGGGTGAGCCGGTACGGGCCACGGGTCCAAGGGTGGTGGGGGCGGTCACGCCGACCCCACATGTGCCTTCGTTACACATAATTCGAATGGGACTCGCATATGTCACGCTCGTGCACTAGGCATTCGCTAGAGTGTGCATTAACACATTGTGGGGCCCAGACGCACGAATTAGGTGTCGAGGGTGGGACCCATGGTTAGTGAGAGGTCGACCCTGTCGCGGGCTTGGCCGTGTGCAAGGGGTCCAGGCCTCTGCGGGCTCTGAGAGACAGAGCCCACTACCATTGTGTAAGACCCTCAATTTGAACCAGAAGAAATTAAGTAGATTGGCCCAATTGGAATCAGCCCACACATAGGCCCAATTAAGAGACTAATGGAGGGCCCCCCTCTCTTTTCCCTCCTTCTCTCCCAGTCAGCCGTCCCTCTCCTCTTTGGTGGATTTCGGTCTGCACTTCAATCAAGGGAGGATTCCCTGCTGGCCACCCCTCCTATCACTCCTCTCTTCCTCTATTGGCGAGCAATTCAAGGGGACAAACCTCTCCTTTGACAAGGGGCGTGGAGGCTGATTTAAAGGGTACACTCTGCTGAGATTTTCTTCATCCAAGCAAAGGTGGTTTGAGGGATATGCACATCACATAAGGTATTCTCTTAATCCCTGCTTATTGTTCTTGCAATTGACGCTTGAAAGCTGATTGCTGGAGGGCATGCTAGGGCTGAAAACGCCCAGGTCAGTTCGTCATATCTCCTATATTTATTTATTTCACTTTGATTGATTGATTGATTGAGATGCATGTTTATTGCTAATTGGAGTTAGTTTCTTGCATGAGTTTGGTGTAGATTGTTTAAAGATTGGAATTTTATCGGTGTGCCAACCCCCTCCCGCCACGCTTCCGCTGGTTTGACCACTCTATAGGACAAAGGCTGCACAAGCAAAGGTAGCATTGAGGTGCATGAAAGCGGAAGGCAGGGAAGGGTGGCCAAAGAAACCGTTGAGGTCGTTGTGGGAGATGGTGGCGGCAGCGGAGAGGGTGAGGACGAGGAGAAGGGCCAAGTAGGTGAGGTAAAGGAGGGACAAGTAAGGAGGAGGGAGGTGGGAGGAAAAATTGGAGTTGGAGGAGGGGAGGAGGGTTTGGACGATGAGGGGGAAGGGGTGGCGGAGGGAAGGGAAGTGGTGACGGGCAGCGGGGAGGAGGAGGAGGAGGGAGGAGAGGGGGAGAAGGGACAGGATAGAGAGGGAGAGGAAGTGGTGCAAGTGGGCATTGATGATACAGGTAGTTTCGCTAACGGTGAGAAGCAGGTTAGACGATGCCAGCGGATCCATGGCCAAACGTGGCAATGGCCAAGAACTGCTCTGGCTGAAGAAGGATAGTCACTGGACAGACGGCGGCTGCAGGGGAAGAAAATATCGGCGGGACTGGGGATATAAAGGCACGTGCTGAAATTGGCCGGAGCGCAAAATTTTGTGCTTGGGCAAATTTCCACATACACAATAAATTTAGCGATGCGTCAGAAGAAGTGTCGCAAAAAGTATGTAATTTGCGATGCTTTAAAGTGTCGCAATTAGTGTTCTTTTGCGACACTTCTCATGAAATGTCGCAATTAGATGCTCTTTTGCGACGCTTCCAACGAAGCATTGCAAAAAACACACACTTGGTATATTTTAAATAAAAAACTACACTTATCCTCTCTCTTCCCCCTCTCCCTATCTCCACACTCTCTTCCCTCTTTCTCTCTCTCTACACTCTCTTCCCTCTCTCCTATTTCTCTCTCTCCTCTCTCTCTCTTCCCTCTTTCTCTCTCTCTACAATCTCTCTCTTCTCTCTCTCCTCCCTCTCTCTTCTCTCTCCTCACTCACTCTCTCTCTCCTCTTTCTCTGTCTCTCTTCCACTTCTCTCTTCTCTATCCTCTTCTCTCTCTATCCTCTCTCTCCACATCTCTCTCTATATCTCTCTTTCTCCTTTTCTCTCTCTCTATCCTCTCACTCTTTCTCTCATCCTCTTATCTCTCTCCTCTCACTCTCTCTCTCCTCTCTCTACACTCTCTCTCTATATCCTCTCTCATCCTCTTGTCTCTCCTCTCAATCTCTCTCTCTCCACCCTCTCTCAATAGTCTCTCTCTCTCTATATCCTTTCCCACCCCTCTCTCCTCTCTCATCCTCTCATTCTCTGTCCACTCTCTCCTCTCTCTATATAGTCTCTCTCTCCACTCTCTCTCTATATATATTTTAAATTTAATAAAAGTAAAATAGAAGGTATTAGCGACGCACACGGATATGCGTGCTAATACTAATATTAGTGATGCATATTCTTATGCGTCACTAATACTATACGTCACTAATACATTTTGTTTTATTTTTTTCTTTATTTTAAAATATAATATAAAATAAAAAAAATTTAAAAAAATCAACATGGAAATCCTCTCTTCTCTCTCTACCCTCTCTCTATATTCTCTCTCTATATATCCTCTCCCACTCCTCTCTCTCACTCTCTCCTCTCTCTCTCTAGCCTCTCTTTCCTCTCACTTTCTCTCTCTTTATTTTACAATTTATAAAAATAAAATAGTACAACAAATTAGCGACGCTTTTAAAAAAATGTGGCTAGTATTAATACTATTTGTGATGCTTGTATATAAGCATCGTAAATAATTCTATTTTTTTTATTTTTTAAAACTTATAACTATTAGGGTCACTTTTTAGAAAGTGTCGCTAATATTACAACTATTAGCAACGTTTTTATACAAGTGCCACTAATAGTACCAGTATTTGAGACGCTTTATAAAAAGCATTGCTAATAGTTAAATTTCTTGCAACGCTTTGATATGTGTCGCAAATAGTGATTATTAGCAACATTGTTCTTTGTGTCGATAATGAAAGCGTCGCTAATATTACTTTTTGTTCTAGTGTATGTTGATGTTACACTTGCCTAAGTCTAGCATGATGTGATACTTGTCTTGAACTCTTATTTTAAGGTTTTCATCACATCTATTCTATGATTCTAGTAAGGTAAGACTATGACAAAATTATGGATGCATGCACATATTACATGGATGATAGTTTGTTCATGTTTCACATGTCTTAGCTTAGGCTTGAACACTACCACTTATGAAAACACTTGTGTGGATATTATGATTTTATTTCACAAATGGACCACGTTTCATGTACATGTGGACTGATTCAAGCATGTCTACTTGTACTTGGACTCATGTAACATTTTGCTCACGTATGTACCATATTGCATGCATCATGAAAATAATTTATAAATTAGATTAGTTGTGGTTAGACGTATTTGACAAATTAGATGCAATTGGATTCCATTGGTTTTTGGATTAATCGATCAGAGGCTTATCGAATCGATTTTGCCTGAAAGTACAGAGTTTTATGTCCTATTGAGGGCAAGTTTTCTCCCCAGGTGAGAAGAGTGGAATGTTATAATAAGCTATTTGATAAGTTATCTAGACCTTGAGAATCTAGGATAGTATACCCGTGTGCACCAGCTTACCACGTAGAAATTGCTTAGCTTCGGCCTTGATGAGCAGGTTTAATTGGGGCTTTTAGCCATAATGAGCAGTTTGGTCAGGGTATCAGCCTTGATGAGCAGGTTTATTTTTTTCAATTGTGAGACATTCACAATTTTATTGTTGCATGTGTATGGGAGATAATGCTTATTAGCACAGGTTGTGTAAGAACAATGAAGCTTATGTTACACATGTGATTATGGTATGATTTGCAAGGATATGTGGGATGGTGTGTGTGGTTGATGCACTTGATGTTGCAGGGTGAATGTTTTTATTGAGAAATGGATATGAATGATATGTCTATGTTGAGAAATGATTCATGCAGGATGTAATTATGATAATTAGTTTCACATGTTTACACATGAGGTGTATGTGTTTTATGAGCTATATTTGAACCCATTATGCACAGGTGGCATGAGTATGTGATGATTGGATAATGTGGGTTATAGCATGATATGCAGGTGGCATGAGTATGTGATGATAGGATATGTTATATATAGCATGATATGTAGGTGGTATGAGTATATGTTGATGAGATATATTATACATAGCATGTTATGCATGCGGCATGAGTAGCTGCTTATGGAATGTAAATTATTACATGATGCATAGGTGGCACAGGTTTATGTGATTATTCCGTGATGAATAGGGATAGTGTTTGATTATGTGATGGATGTTATGATAGTTATGCATGTGTTGTCATTATGAATTTACTTCCGTATTTAAACCCTTACTGAGCTTTGGCTCACCCCTCTTTATTTTATGTTTAGTTTTGGGGCTGTATATCGTGCCATAAAGGTTGTTCGAATGGGCTCTTTATGGAGCATGTGGATGGCGTAGATCAATGAGAGGGCATGTATAGAGATGTGTTTTATGACAGCTTTGATATCATATTATGTTGAGATCTATATGAACTTAACTATACTTCACACTTCTATTTAGCCATTGTTGGCTAAGACTTATTTTAGCCATATGTGGGTTGTTTATGACTAAGGATGTTTGTATGTGTGGGCTAATGCTTTTAATTAGTAGTCCATTCCTTGCTCATTTTATTTTTTACAAAGTGTACTTGCTCAACTCCGTAGTGCATTCTACCTAAGGATGGGTTAAGTTTTCCGCAATCCAACAATGCTTTGTCACATAGCATGCCGCTTCTTCCTTGGACCAAGTTCGGCTCAAGGGTGGCGTGTGTCGGGACATGACATTATAAGATCTTCTTCTTTGAATGCTCTTTTGAAGAATAGAGGTTCATGTGGTGGAACTCGATTTTCGAATGTGAAGCTTGTTTTTGTCAAGGATTTTTGAGTTTGGACGTCCCGGGGTTGAAGACAACCTAGCTCTGCCCGGCTTAAATGCAATGTTTGAAGAGCATTTATATATTTAAGAGTGCTCATTTGTGTTTTTGAGATAGAGGCAATACTGTATTTTTCTTATCCGTGATCAATGTCTGGTTTAATTGGCATAATGTAATTCGGACATGACTAATTAGATATTAATCACCTGCTTTTGTCCTTAACAGTCCTGGCCCCTAAAAATCTTCAACCCTCACGATCTTCTTCTTTCCTCCGTCACATCGGACCTACTACATGTCTCCCATGAGTACCTCATCCCCTTCATAACCAGAACTCCATCAAAACTCGTAGATGCAAGCTGTAACAATATCATGGCCCCGCTAAGGCTCCAATAACTGCTTTGGAATAGTTACCTAACCACAAACAGTATCATATGCATAGGTAGTTATAGTAAGCAGATTTTGACCTTTATTAATTCGTCTCAAGTAGGCTAAATGAGGAATGAAACAAAATATAAATTCTTAGAAAAATTATGCTTTTTTCTCATACTTTGGAGTGGCTTTCATATGTCAGATATTAGATCCTTAATCACTGAATATGCAAAGGGGTCAAATAGCTTCTAAATATTAGCATACGGACAATCAAGGTATGCATGCTTTAGGGTGAGTATGTGAAGCCTTAGTAGCAACGGAATGTTGACGGACAAGTTTCCAAGTCCTAATTGAAGTGAGACCCAATGGTGGGCTAGGCGCCACTAGCATACATGTTGGACGCACTACAATCAAAAACATTATTTGCAACTCTTTTATTAGCATCACAATAAAAAAGCATAAAAAAATATTATTTGTGACACTTAATTATAAGTGGTCTAGTAGTACTATTTGCATCATTTGATACAAAATGCCATAAATAAAATAAGTTTTTTAACAAAATTACTCCTATTTGCGATGTTTATGAGTAAATGTTGCAAATAGATATTTGCGAAACTTTAATATAAGCGCCGTGAATAGTAAAAAATATTTTTTAAAGACTGTATTTGTGACACTCTTTTGAAAATGTCACAAAGAGTTATACTATTTGCGATGCTTTCAAAAGAGCATCACCAATACTATAATTTTATTTTAAAAAATATAAATTGAATTTTTTTTACTATTTAAGTATATAATATATAATAAATAAATACAAAAAAATTAAATTATATTTCGATATTTTTTCCTCTTTCCTCCTCCCACTAGAGTCTAGTGCCCATCTTGCTCCCCCTATTTTGGTATGTGTCAAAATTCTTTTATTGGCGTCTACTCTTTAACGTAGCTCTTGTTTTTCTTTTAGTTAAATATCAAAAGGCAACTAGTAGCCAAGTTACTAAGAATATCCAACAACCCATAAAGTCGGGGCTCATACTGACGGACGTGAGAGAGACAAGAGAGAGCGAGAAGAGAGAGAAGACAGAGTGAGAAGAGAGAGTAGACAAAAAAAGATAGAGAGGGGAAGAGAGAAGTCACATAGAGATCTAGAGAGAGAAAGAGAGATCAACCTAGAGAGAGAGAAGAAAGAGACAGAGAAGAAAGAGACATAGAGAAGAGAGAAGAGAGAAAGAAGAGAGAGAGAGAAAAAAGAGAAAGGGAGAAGAGAGAGATTATTTAAATAAAAATATATTTGTGATGCAAATCTATTTGTCACAAATACACAATGTAGAATTACGTAGCAAATACCCTAGGGTAGTTGTGACACAAAAATGTTTTGTGTCACATCTACCATTTGCAATGCAATTGTATTTGCTTCAAAAATACTTTATGTATTTGCGAGGCAAATATATTTGCGTTGCAAATGCATTTTTTATATTTAATATTTTTTGAAGAGAGATAGAGAAGAGAGAAAGAGAAATAGACAGACAAGAAAAGAAGAGTGAAAGAGATAAGAGATAAGAGAAAGAGAAGAGATAAGAGAAAGAGAGAGACACATAGAAATAGAGAGAGGGAGAGGGATAGAGACTGAGACTAAGAAGAAAGAGAAAGAGAAGAGAGAGAGAAAGCAGTGGGATTTTTTTAAATAAAAAAATTGCATTTGTGATGCAAATCTGTTTGCATTGCAAATACACAACATATTTGTGATGCAAATAGAATTACATAGCAAAGACCCTTGGGTAGTTGCCATGCAAAATTGTTTGCATCGCAAATACCCAAGTGTATTTGCGATGTAATTCTATTTGCGTTGCAAAAACAATTAAATATATTTAATAATTTGTTTGAAGAGAGAGATAGATAAGAGAGAGGGAAAGAGACTTAGAGAGAGGGAAGATAGAGAGACAACAAAGAGAGAAAGAGGGGAAGAGAGTGACAGAGAAGAGAGAGATAGAGAGAGATAGCAAATAAAAAAATGTCTTTGCAATGTACATCTGTTTGCGTCGCAAATGTATTGTGTCTTTGCAATGCAATTAGAATTGCGTCTCAAAATACATTTATTTTATTTAAAAAATTCCCACTCTTCTTTCTTTCTCTCTTTATTCTTTTCTCTTCTCTTTCTCTCTCAGTCTCTCTTCCTCTCTCTTTCTCTCTCTCTTCTTTTCTCTCTCTCTCTTCTATGTGTCTCTCTTCTCTTTCTCTTTCTCTTTCTCTCACCATCCCCCTCTCTCTCCCTCCCTCTCTCTATCTCTGTCTCCCTCTCCCTCTTCTCTTTCTTTCTCTCTATCTTCTCTTTCTTTCTTTGTTTCACTCTCTCTTCTCTCTCTTTGTATTCTCTCTGTTTTAGTTTCTCTTCTCTGTCTATCCCCTCTCCTTCTACTCTCTCTTCTCTTTATCTTCTATGTCTCTCTCTCCTCTCTTTCTCTAGTTATTTTTTGTCTTTCTCTTCTCTTACTCTCTCACAGTTTCTCTCCCCCTCTCTTTGTCTCTCCATCTCTATCTCTTTTCTCTCTCCCCCTTCCTCTTCTCTCACTCTCTCTTCTCTCCCCCCGCTCTCTCTCTAATCTCTCTTTCTCTCTTCTATTTACGATACTTCTTTGCAATTTGTCAGATATTGGTGACGCTTCAAAAGAAGCGTCACAAATACCCGAAGGTGGGAAAAATTTCCCCCACGGCTAGGCTCCCCCTCCCACCATTGTCGTTGGCCGCCCTCGTAATCATCCCCCACCCCCTTCTCCCCACTGGCCGGAGGAAGGGCTCTAGCTCATCCTTTGGAGTTCGGTCTCCGCCCCCCATTGCCCGTCCTGGCTCCCCCCTCCGTTTTCTCCTAGAGCTCCCTTCCACTCCCCCCTCCTAATTCCCTTCCTCCAGTTGAAGGAGGAGGGGCTCTGGCTTATCTAGATGGAGTCTGGATCCCCTTCTTACCGCCCTCCCTCCCCGTTAGAGTCTGGCCTTAGTCCTTCCCTCTCCCTCATCCTACAGAAAGGTAGAATTTATTTTTGAAAGTTTTAACTTGTTAGCAACCCTCAATAAGCATCACTAATAAGAGTTTTTATTTAAAGCATCGCTAATAAGAGTTTTTATTTTTTTAAAATTGTATTAGCAACACTTTATAAAGCATCAATACTAATATATCATTAGCGACGCTTGTCATTGATAATATCATGTTAGTGATGCTTATTTATGGTTAACAGTAAAAAATAATTAGCAACATTTATTATAAAGCATTGCTAAAACAAATTTTAGCAATGTTTAACAAATGTGGATAATAATAGTTTTTTGTTTTTAAATTTTTTTCCATATTAGCAATGCTTGTTAACAAGTGATGCTAATCATTTACTATTAGCAACTCAAATATAAAACATCGAAAAATATTATTTTAACAAAGCAAAAAAAAGCATGGCTAATAGTTGTACTATTTGCTACATTTTTTTATATGCATCGAAAATGAGCAGTTGCGACTAGACTTTTTGCGACGCTTTTTAAGCATCATTAATAGTTATTAGTGACATTTTATGACTATTAGTGATACTTAAAAGTGAGAATAATAGTCTTTTTCTTATAGTGACAAATGCAAAAGATTCCTACTTGGAATAGGAGATAGATGTGAGGCCATATTCATGGGTACATGTAGGCAGCCACACCAGGATGCATAGATAGTAGGTTAGCACAAGACGAATGGCTAATGTGCATGCTAAAGAAGGCTTGGTTGGTTGTTAATTTGTTGGCAAGGATCCTAATACAACTACGAGTATACTCAAAGGCCTAAAGCGAGTGGGAAACCCAGAGATAGAGATATATGCAAGTAGGAGTGCTCAAGATAGCCAAATCCTAATGGAACAAGGGCTTTATGAGAGACTTGGACATAGTTAGGATTTTTCTAAGGCAAGAGACATGCAAGCTAAGGAATTCAAGTTAGGGTTGGAGGTCCGAAGGCCATTGGACGATGCAGGACTCTTGAAGGAGGGGGGAAGCTAAATCCTAGCAGGGCTAGGACTCCGAATAGTTGTCTTGGGTAGGACTATGTGCAAGTTTCCTACATGTAATGCTCAGGGTCACTACAAGGACGGAGGAGTTCTAGTAGTACTAGGCTTCTCGGACCCTCCTCTATATAAGGGGGTGTATGGCTGGTTGAGAGTGCAACTAGAACTTCATAAAAAATAGTTCTATGCGAGATGAGAGTTGTGGGCAAGTTGGGCAGGGCCTCACTTTGTAGAGTGCAGTCTTGTCAAGAACAAGGGTATTCCTTGGGTTTGGAAGCAAGGTAGATGGCCTTGTTCATTGTAATCAAAAGCACAAGCTGCTAAAATAAAGGTTTTGGGGCAAAACCTCTTTTATCTATCTCTTCTATTTTGGTTGCGAAAAGTTGGGTGAAAGCAAGGCGGTTTGGTTGCTAGTTGTGTAGTGCAACCAAGCCATCATGGGGCAAATCATTATCTTAGTGTTTGCTCCTATGAAAGTTGTTTCCATTGTTGGGATCCTTGATGGAATTTGAGGGCTCTTTGACATGATCGGTGGAAGAAAGCCGAAGGATTTCATCGGGATCCTAAAGAATTAGCAGGTTGCTTATGATGGACAACTTGTCATTCCATGGTAGGCTCGATGTTGACCCATAGGTCAGAGCTCAAAATGAAGGTGGATGCTATGGCAGCAGTGAATGGCATGTTGGCTAAAGTCCAAGCCTCCCTGTGACAAATTCTCAAGCATTTGGGGGTATTCGACTATCATGTGTCCATCCTAGAGGTCGCCCCCCATTTGGACAAGTCTTATGAAGGCAGTTTTGTTGCTGGTTGTGCGGTGTAACTAGGCCATCAGGGGAAATATCCTTATTTTAGCATTTACTCCCATGACATTGGCCAAGGAAAGGAAAAGGTGGCCGCTGGTGGCCGGTTCTAGTAATTGTCTACAAATTTTGATTTGCTTGAGGGAGTTGAAGTGCATCAACATGAATCAAGCAACGATAATGATCCTAAAACGTCACTTCTGTTTGCATAAAGGTACAATCCAACAACCGTAGGTGAGACCATTTCACTTGATTTTGTTGAAATATGGAAAATTTAGATTTTTTTTAGAATTTTTTTTCTATTTCTTGTGTGGGCTCACTAAAAGGGCATATCGGTGGCGAGAATGAGAGTTTAATATCCATCTACTATCTAGTGGATCACCACCGTGCCTTTAGTCCGATTATATTAGAAAGATAAAGAGTAAAAGATGTAGCCTTGTTGCTCAAGATTTTTTATACAACAGAAATAAAAAACTAACCACACACGTAATATATATCTATCAATAAATCATCCACATATATATATGCATGCACCATCACAGGAGGATTTAACATAGAAAACCCAAAGCAGGTAAAAAACCACGGATGCCACACAAGACTAAATCAATGCACTAGAATCAAGATCTTACAAGACAAAAATAACCAACCTTAATCAACACACAAGAAACTCATTTTCTTTGTCCAGCCCTTTGATGGCCTTCAAGTATTCCCTCTTCATGTTTTGTCTTTGTCTTCTTCTAGGTGCTCAATCAAAGACTCATTCTTTGATTATTGATCTCCTACTGACCTTCTTCAACACTCCTTGATGAAGAACTCTTCAGCTACTTCTTTTGTACGTTATGTTTTTTATGTAAACACACTTCTCTTTAATTCAAATGAATCAAAACTCTCTCACCAATATGAATTTTTACTAAAATATATGGTGAATAAGGAAACCTCTAGACAATGACTCTCAATTCTTCCTTCTCAAAAAATGGTTTTCCTCTCCTCTATTTCATCCATGTCAAGGCCATATATGAACTCCCAAAATGGCTAGGGTTATACTTATAAGTACAAAGTTGGAAATGACTCTATTCTAGAATCCAAAACTAGGTAACTATTTTATTAAATAATTGATTGTTCCACAAGGCAATCGATTGTTCCCCATTATTACGATGGACAAAACTCACATCGATCAATCTCTCTATTAAACGATATATCAATTGTGTCGGTTAGAAAATATCAAAATCTTCCTTTAAATGATTGATCCTTTCACAAAACATGTTCAAAGCTAATTCATCTCTGAATCGTCTTTGTAATTTTTTTCACCATTTCTTTCCAAAATACCCAAAAACACTCATTAAGAGTATTTTAAAGAAAACCTAAGTATTTTGTGCATGTCAATGTAAGGCATTCTGGGGTAATCAGCCCCAAAGGTTAGTGAGTACCTCTTATTGATTCAAATTGATATTTGATGATACCCTATGTATGATTTATTCCTCAAAATTGCGTGTAATTTTATGTGCATGCTTGGAGAAATCGAAAAAAGAGAGGACTTTCTTTTATGTGCATGCTGTTAACGGATTCATCTTCCCATACTTATCTTATTGTTAACAGATTTGGGATAAGTGTTATTTGGGCTTATCTGATGCCAACCGGATGATCTTCATGAAATCTTCTCTGTTTTCTTCGTTATCTTTTCTGTTTTTACTGCGCTTATCCTGTAAACTGAAATTGTACTCAAAGGCCTATATATATGGCCCCATTAATGAGAATAGATACTTCTGTCTCCAATCAATTTGACATGGTATCGAGCAGGTCCTTTTCCATAGCCATTTGTTCCTTCCCTCCCTATAGTGACCTCCAGCATTTCCTCTCTTATTTCCATTGAGCAAATTTTTTTTCTCATCTACTATGGCCACACCAAATACTTCAGTGCATTCTTCCCCAGACAGTGCTTCTCGTTCCAATCACCCACCCACCCTTGATTTTACTAACCCATATTACCTCCATAATTCCGATAACTGAGGACCTAATCTTGTTTCCCATACATTAATGGGTGACAATTATTTGACATGGAGCAGAGCCATGCGCATGGCCTTAAGTGCAAAAAACAAGTTGGGGTTCATTGACAGAACCATTCTACGTCCCGACGTTGCAGCCGATCCTGGTGATTATGCCATATGGCAACGATGCAACGATATGGTACTATCTTGGCTCCTTAATTCTTTTGATGTTGATCTAGCCAATAGTGTCATCTACACTGATAAAGCTTCCAAAGTTTGGGCTGATCTACGAGAGTTTTTTTCTCAAAGTAATGCCCCCCGAATTTATCATATCAGGTGTGCCATATCTTCTCTCCAACAAGACCAGTCGTCTATGGCTACCTACTTCAACAAATTGAAGGCTTTTTGGGATATGCTTGCCTCATATCATCCCTTACCCACATGTACTTGCGGATCTATGAAAGTTCTCACTGACCGGGACCATGAAGAGAAAGTTTTACAGTTTCTCATGGGTCTCCATGATTCTTTTTCTGTTGTTTGAGGACAAATTCTTCTTATGAATCCTTTGCCAAGTATCAACCGGGCTTATGCCCTTGTCTTGCAGGAGGAGAAACAATAGGAAGTCACTACTCTTGTTCAGGCTCCTATTAGCACTACTTTAATCACCTCAACTCCTCCTGACAACATTGGTCTCCTTGCACGGAGGCCTCCTACATCTTCTATGTCCTCATATAATTCCAGAGGGTCGGGGTCCATTAGAGGCCGTGGACATGGTAGGTTCCTTGGCACTCGCCTTCAATGTGATCATTGTCATAGTCTTGGCTATTCTGGCATGGGCCACTCCATTAACCATTGCTATAAGCTTCATGGTTACCCTCCTAGCCACCCTCTCTACAAAGGCAACGAGGGTTCCTCCAATGTTGTCTATGACAACAAGACCAATGCTAAAAAAACTGATGGCTCCTCCGCTGTTCCTTCTTTCACTCCGGCATAGTATAAGCAAATCATGGCGCTCCTTGATGAAGGTACCCAGCCACCCTCAGTCAACATCGCAGGTATTTGTTCTCCCATCTCCGTGTCACATATTTCTTGTTCTTCCTCTCACCCTTATTGGATCATTGACACTGGTGCTACCAATCATATGCTTTCTACTGATACTCAATTGATCAACACCTCCTCTCATTCTAGTCCACCCATTTGTTTACCTAATGGTGCTACTATTCCTGTTACGTCTTTTGGCTCTTTAGTGCTAGGATCTAATTTTCACTTAGACCATGTTCTCCATGTTCCTTCTTTTAATGTTAACTTACTTTCTGTTAGCCAACTCACCAAATCTCTTAATTTTATTGTCACTTTTTTCCTGATTTTTGTCTATTTCAAGACCTTCCAATGAGGAAGACGATTAGACTGGGTAAGGAAGTTGGTGGCCTTTACCTTTTCACTTTGCCACCTTCATACCATCACCTTCATGCAACTCATACTCCTCTTTCCCTCACCATATGGCATCAGCGGCTCGGTGTTGTTACGTCTGAACCAAGACTATGAAGAAGTCAAATTCAGATTTGTTTTACTTGCCAATTGTAGTAGACAAGGTCGATCTACAGAGAAAGCCTCGTGCAACAAAGAAAATGATTACGAAGAAATAGAGAAAGGAAAAATTAAGAAAGAAAGAGTAGAAGAGTATTGAGGCAATATAGAGTTATGAAATCAAGATGAGAAAACACTAATGCATTAAGGATCATTGTAACATCTAATGATGGTCTTCATGTATCATGTTATCTTAGTTAGAATCGAATGAAGATTCTATCTAACCGGAAGATATGAACATTAAATAAACATCACTTCAAATAAAGAATACTTACTTGAAACCATTGATGAAACATGAATAGAACTCCATTAGATTGTTAAAAATCACCTCTAGCCTTAGCTTGAGAGCTTAGAAAGCCATTACAATAAAACTAAAAATAAAAATACAAAAGTAGAGAAGAAAATAGGAGAAGAGAGCTCCAAAGAGGAGGGGATCCCCCATCTATCACGTCCACCGCTCTATTTATGGGAATAGAAGGGGTTGCTTCAAAGAGGAAAATGAAATCATATCTCTAGATTGAATCCTGATTGATTGCCTGATTGGTTGCTTCTTTGGCAATGATTAGATTCTAAATCAATCACATAAATCAATGATTTATTTAGCAAATAAGTATCTTTGAATCTTCCTTTAGATATCCAATCAGCCTCATTGTCTTTCTTTATATGTATCAATCACAATCAATGAAAAGATTTTCCATGTGCTAGCCTCGGGTTAATTAACTAGCTGTCTGATTTCATACCGGATTAGACCTATATATCTTCGGAATTTAGAATTGCATCCTGAAATAATACTTGTAGCCACAAAAGTCTTCTGTCCAATGCCACCAGAATCTTATCAATCCAAATTATACATAAAAAGATATGATTGAAATACTAAGGTTGTATCAATCTGTCCGAATCAGCTTCTTTCCTAATTTAGTTCTCTTCATACAAATCTCAAATCAAACGGGTCCACAAGATTGTGTTCGACCATTCCATTCATGTTTAGACCATTAGGAGCCCATTCTTGACTTTTAAATAGCTTTGGGTAGTTGGGCTTCATTTCCTCTTCCAGTTGGATCCTGTTGAAGCCTGTTTAGACATGTAAACTAAATTAAGGTCCAACTAACCTATTCAAAACATAAATAGCCCAAATAAGCAATGAATTAAGACAAAATAGGATTGCAATTTGAAATGCGAAACATTTAATTGAACATTATTTTAGTACATCACTCGGCCATCCCTCCTCTGGTCGTCTTCAACACTTGGCTACCCTTAATCCTACTATTTCTTTTGATTCGAATTTACTTTGTGAATCTTGTCCTTTGGCTAAGCAAACTCGATTTTCTTTTCCTCGTAGTTCTATTACTTCCTCTAAACCTTTCGATTTAATACATTGTGATATTTGGGGTCCACTCTCAGTCCCCTCCTAGTTGGGCGCACACTATTTTTTAACCATTGTTGATGATTTCTCCAGATGTACATGGATATATCTTATGCTCTATAAATCTGAAACTTGTGCCTTATTAAAATCCTTCTTCAAAATGGTATGCATACAATTTGATTGCATCAGTAAAATGGTGCGTAGTGATAATGGTGCAAAATTTTTTTCACATGATTTAACCTCTTTTTTCCGTAAACATGGTGTTTTGCAACAACATAGTTGTATTGCAACCCCTCAACAAAATGGTGTGGTGGAACGCAAGCATCAACACCTCCTTGAGGTGGCCAGAGCTTTACAGTTTCAAGCATCTCTTCCATTACCATTTTGGGGTGATTGCATCCTCACTGCTGCCTATCTCATCAACCGAATTCCCACACCCACTCTTTTAGGAAAAACACCATGTGACGTTTTAATGAACAAGCACCCGATGTACTCTCATTTACGTGTGTTGGGATGTCTTTGTTTTGCCACAATTGTTTCTCCTAAACATAAGTTTGACACTCGTGCTCGTTGTTATGTGTTTATCGCGTACCCATTTGGTTAAAAGGGTTATAAGCTATATGATTTAGCAAGCAAACAGACCTTCACGAGTCATGATGTAATTTTTCATGAGTCAATTTTTCCAATGGCTGAGCTCGCCCATCCTTCCCCCCTTCACCTGTTTTCCCTCTGCCTACCACAGACCTTCCCCTCCCTACCTTATCCAATAGATCTTCTCCTTCTCCACTAGACAAAACTACCCCACCACCTTCCCAACTGGTAACTCCATCTTCCCCGCTTCAACCACAACCTTTGTGGCGCTCAACTCGTCTGCGCCATCCCCCTCCATACCTCCAATACTACATTGCCATCTTCTGATCTGGCTCCTTCCTCTTCCTTATTGCAGGTTCCTCAACCAGGTACCCATTATCCTCTTTTTCATTTTCTTTCTTATAATCATTTCTCATTCCCACATCGTCATTTTTTATCTGTCATTTCTGCACACACAGAACCTTCTTCCTTTGACCAAGCGGTGCAAGACCCATATTGGAGGACTGCCATGGATAGCAAACTGACCGCACTGAAGAGCAATGGTACTTGCACTCTTGTACCCTTACCACCTGGAAAGAACACAATGGGTTGTAAGTGGGTTTATAAAATCAAATATAAGGCAGATGGGACAATTGACCACTACAAGGCTCGTCTTGTTGCCAAGGGCTACACACAAAAAGAAGGTTTTGATTATCATGAAACTTTTTCTCCTGTTGCCAAACTCACTACAGTGCATTTTTTGTAGCCATTGCAGCTGCGAGAAACTGGTCCCTTCATCAACTTGATGTTGACAATGCCTTTCTCCACAGTGATTTACATGAGGAGGTTTATATGTCTCTCCCTCTAGGACTTGGCAAACAGGGGGAGAGTCGGGTTTGTCGCTTGCATAAATCTCTTTATGGGCTTAAGCAAGCATCTACAAACTGGTTTGCCAAGCTTTCTTCCACCCTTGTGGAGGCTAGTTTCACTCCATCACAAGCTGATTATTCTCTTTTTACTTTTATTCATGGCTCTTCAATTACACTGGTTTGGTTTATGTGGATGATATTATCATTGGTGGAAATGATCAGCTTGCCATCACCAACCTGACGAAGATTATTCAAGATCATTTCCCAATAAAAGACCTTGGTCCTCTTAAGTACTTCCTTGGAATTGAAGTGGCACACGCTACAAAAGGTATATATATTTCTCAATGAAAATATATGCTTGACATTTTAACTGATAGAGGACAACTCGGTGCACGCCCTTGCGAGTTTCCTATGGAACAACACCTAAAGTTGTCCAATGAAGGAGCTCCACTTCATAATCCATCTTCCTATTGTCGCTTCATCGGTCATCTTATTTATCTTGCTATTACATGGCCTGATAGTATGTTTTCTGTCCATATGTTGAGCCAGTTTATGCATGCTCCTCGTAAGCCACACTTTGAAGCAGTCATGAGGGTCTTACGGTATCTTAAGAACTCGCCTGGTCAAGGCCTCTTCTTTTCTTCAACTAGCTCACTGTCATTCAAGGCCTATTGTGACTTTGATTGGGTTAGTTGTCCTATGACCCGATGTTCTACTACAGGTTTTTGTGTTATGTTGGGTGATTCTCTTTTTTCCTGGAAGACGAAAAAGCAATCCACAATTTCTAGGTCCTCCGCTGAAGCTGAGTATCGTGCCATGGTGACTACAAGTTGAGAATTGACTTGGTTGCGCTATTTACTTTATAATTTTAATATTTCTCATTCCAAACCAGCCATATTATTTTGTGACAATAAAGCAGCTCTTCACATTGCTTCGAATCCGGTATTCCATGAAAGGACAAAGCACATTGAATTAGACTGTCATCTTATTCGAGAAAGACTCCAAGCCGGTTTGATAAAAACCGCATATGTGCTTACATTTGAACAGTTTGCACACATTTTTACTAAACCTCTAGGTGGGATTCATTTTTCTCACCTTCTTCGCAAGTTGGGTGTTCATAATTTACACACTCCAACTTGAGGGGGAGTGTTAATGGATTCATCTTCCCATACTTATCTTATTGTTAATAGATTTGGGGAAAATGTTATTTGGGCTTATTTGATGCCAACCGGATGATCTTCATGAAATCTTCTATGTTTTCTTAGTTATCTTTTCAGTTTTTACTGAGTTTATCCTGTAAACTGAATTTGTACTCAAAGGCCTGTATATATGGCCCCATTAATGAGAATAGATACTTCCGTCTCCAATCAATTTGACACATGCTTCCATTACGCCACCTCTCAACGAGAAACAATTGAAAAGTGACTAAATTAGACCTTCAAGCAAACAAAGTGAACAGGAGGAAGGAGCTGGGCAGTTTCGATGGCCACAGTTGCAATAGTGATGGCCATCGCCACTATGTAGTTATGATAACTCGAAAGAGAGTAAGAAGCATTCACCATAGATACCATCTCTCTAGCCTGATTTGCTAACCTTCTTCTCCAATTAGAGGCATGAGTGGAGGTGGGGAACTGCTTAGCCTGCATGCCTTCTCTCCTCTTCTTCTGGAGGATCTCTTCCCTCCGATTCTTCTGAATCTTAACCATGTTCTCGTAATGAGAAAGAAGAAGAAGGGAGGGTGACACACATAAAACTGGGCCATTAAGGCTTCATTGTTGAAAGAAGTTGTTGTGCCCGATGTGAGCACACACGGTACCTTGAACTCTCACGCAGGGAAAGGGAAGAGAGGAAGAAGAAAGGGGAGAAGTTCTGAATATTCAATTGCATAACCAAACAAAGAGGAAAGGGGCGACCCATATAGGGAGCCGACCCACTCTCCTAGGGAGTCATGCCAGCTAGTGGGCCAGCCTATCCCGTGGACCACTAGCTGGTCCAATAACAATTATCATCTCATTACATAAGCAAATACTAAGCCAATACATAAAAAAAATAGCCTAATGCACTAGAATACAAGGGAAATAAAGGAAATAAAGTAGAGTCTGGTAAACGTGCACAACACTCCACCACGCTTCCGCTATTCGCCTTGACCTCAAGGCGACCAAGCCAGTTAGCGAGTCATGAACTCGTCCTCAGAGATCCACGTGGCATCCTCAAGGGGTTGACCTTGCCAAGAAATAAGCACCTCTGTAGTGATACAACCCTTACGGCGGACCCGACGCTTATCAAGCACCGAGGCTGGAATAGGATCTGAAGGCTGGACCGATCCCATCAAAGGAGGTGGTGGAGCATCAGTGGCAGGGGAAGAGTCACCTACGCATCGACGGAGCCTAGAGACATGGAAGATCGGATGGACTAAGGAGCCAGGAGGTAGAGCAAGATGGTAAGCCACCGGGCCAATACGTTCGACCACAGCATATGGACCATGGAAACGGGGGGCGAGCTTGGAATGCTCGGGCTGAAACAAGAATGTCTGGCACTGAGGGAGGATAGAGACATAAACCAAGTCACCCACCGCAAACTCTCTACCAGTGTGATGGCCGTCATAAATATGCTTCATCCTGTTCTAAGTAGAGGACAAGTTCTCCTTAAGCTGGCAAAGAACCTCGTCCCGTGTCTGTAGCATATAATCTACCTCAGCCACAGAGGAGTGGTGAGGTACATAAGATAACACGGTCGATGGAGGCTGGCCATACAACACCTCAAAAGGAGTAAATCCTATGTGAGTGTGAAAGGCGGTGTTGTACGACCACTCCGCACATGGAAGAAGCTGAAGCTGTGGCGACCGTCTTTATTTATTTATTTATTTTTATATTGTCATAATGTTCGACACGCTCCGCTAACACATGTGCGTCCGACACATGACGGCCGTCAATGCGGACACAGTCACATATGCCTTATATTAATCATAGGCATACCACGGATTCATAGCACAACAAAATATTAATAATAACATATTTCACAAAAACCATGGACTTAGGTTCGTAGAGTTTGAAGTTTTACAAGCCTTACAAGTCTTCGGGCACATCATGCCCTTAATCTGCAGTCATATAAATATTACATATTTTCCAAAATCAGAAAGCAGAGAAATATCTGGGACACTACACGTCCTTCACCTTCGCCCTCGCTGCATTACCTGCAGAATCTGGGGGTGGGTGAGTATTTTAAAATACTCAGCAGGTTGATTTAAAATCTAATAGAGATGCTAAGCAGAAATCTCTTTGAAAACCCTACAACATTTTCTTTAAAAACCTTTATCACGATAAATTATGCATAAAACAACCGGTTCCAAATCACAACAAAACCACAAGCCGCGACACCCTACGGCCTACCCTCGGCGCTCATGGGGCAAACGAGGGCCACTTAGGGACAGAGCTTTCCCACGATGCTCTACCCTGTGCGCGCCACTTGCCGATTTATTTTTCTCGGCGGGCATCATCACTCTATGATTATTCCGGGTTCTTAAGCCCATGAATTAATCATCACATCGTTCAAAACATAGCAATATTCATGCTAAAACAGTTCATCACATAATATGTCTCGCATAAATCAATCACATAAGCTTAATCATGTTAAATCATGCGTAAAGAAGTTATACTAAGCACACATTTAGAGTTTAAAGTCCCCTACCTTAACCCTTGGTTACGAATTCGTAATAGTAGAAGCCTCGAATAAAGAAACTGACCCCACCACAGCGTCCAGAACATTGAATTCAATAGGAAACGCCTTTTGAATCGCTCGATTCGGACTTAAAATGAATGAGAAATGAAGAACAGAAGTTTCTGAACGTGGGAGAGAAATGGGAAAACGTGGGAGAGAATTCTCTTCTTTCTTTCTGGATGTCAAGGATGCTATTTATAGAAGAATTGGATAGATGTGAGGTTGACACATGTCAATCCTATCTGCTTGCATCATTAATCCTATCCACTGTCAATCCTATCCACTTTGTCAGCAATCCTATCCACTATCAATCCTATCCACTTTGTCAGCATGCCTATCCACTATCAATCTTATCCGCTTTGTCAGCAATCCTATCTAGAAAGATATTATTTTATTCAAATAATATCCTAACCTCAAAACGCGATAACTTCCAACCTTGACATTGGAATTGCACGTTCTTATTACCGATAGACTCGTGTCTACGAGCCCTTTGAAATAAGACCATCCATGGGTAGGTTATCCCGTACTTTTGTGTAGGTCCCGCCCATATGGCACACTTCCCGGGGTTGTAGCATTTGCTCCCGACCTCCGTTTTGTGCGTTCTTCGATTCGTTACACTCGTTATTACGAGCTCTACCCGGATACTGGGATTTCACCTAAAAACCCTTAACACTAATCTTAAATTACCAAATTACCCTTAACCCCTAGGTTAAGCATAACCGCCATGCGATGCGTGACAGACACGCAGACGGCCGCGATTGTGCACCATTTCTGCGGCGCAGCGGCTCGGCTCCATCTCTGGCTCGGCTCGGCTCTGCTCGGCTTGCTGACATCAACTATTTCGTCTTTTCTTGAATATTTTCAAAACAGGATAACTTTTTATCCCGAAGTCGGAATTGCACGATCTTGGTATCGATGGACTCGTATCGACGAGCCCTTCAAAACTAGTCCCCACATGGGCAGGTTATCTTAAACTTTTAAAGTGGGTCCCGCCCATGTGGCTCGCTTCCTGAGGTCGTAACTTTCGTTCCCGACCTCTATTTTGAGTGTTCTTGGATGCGTTGTGCTCGTTACTTCGAGCTATACGAGGATTTTACCTAATGAAACCCCCCTAACACTAATCTTAAATTACTAAATTACCCTTAACCCCCTGGGTTAAGCATAACCAGAAAACGGGTCGTTACAGAAGCCATCGGCGGGGCTGAGACATAGTGAAACAGCAAAGATACTGCTCCAAACAACAGTTCACCACCTCTGTCTATCCATCCGACTATGGGTGATAAGCAGTGCTCATGTGGAGAGAAGTGCCTTGTAAACGATGAACTCCCGCCAGAACTGAGATATGAAGATCCTATCACGGTCAGAAACAATAGTACGAGGCATGCCATGGAGTTTGGCCACCTCCTGAACATAGAGCTCGGCCACTATCTTGGCGGTGAATGGGTGGTCCAGAGCACAAAAATGAGCGTACTTGGACAATCGATCCACCACCACCATAATCACTGACTTGCCTTGCACCACAGGTAAGGCCTCCACGAAGTCCATCAAAACATCCTCCCAAACCTTGTTAGGAATGGGTAATGGCTGAAGCAAACTGGTAGGGGATGTCGTGGTAGCCTTCGCTCTCTAACATACATCATAGGCGGCAACATACTCCTGTACGGCCCATCAAATACCTTGCCACATAAAGCTTTAGCTGACCCACTTATAAGTGCGGAATGCTCCTTCATGACCGGCCACTGGAGTGTCATGGAAGTGGGAGAGAATGCGCCTACGAAGATCATCAACATCTGGTGCCCAAAGACAATCCTTCCAAAAGAGAAGATTATCCCACCGCAAAAAGAAGGGACGAGCAGCTGGTTCGGCCTGGATAGCTATAATCAAGGTCTATGTCAGAGGATCATTAATGTATGCCCGCCTAAACTCATCAAGGAAGGGGCAGGATGGAGTAAAAATGGCCAAGCAGGAACCGGAGGTAGAGCTGCGAGAAAGGGCATCGGCCATCGTGTTTTCCGACCCTTTCTTGTAAACGACCTCATAATCATACCCAAGTAACTTACTGACCCACCGCTATTGTACTGGAGTGGACACCCTCTGCTCAAGGAAGTACTTCAGGGGCTGGTGGTTGGTGCGGATGAGAAACTTGAGACCGGGCAAGTAAGGCCGCAATTTGTCGACGGAGAGGACAATAGCCAACAGCTCCTTCTCATAAACGGACAGGGACAAGGAGCGGCCAGCCAAAGCCTTGCTAAAATAGGCAATGGGGCGCTCTTCCTACAACAGCACCGCCCCTAGGCCCATCTCCGAAGCATCAGTTTCAACCACGAAGGGGCGGCTGAAATTGGGTAAAATCAGAACAGGGGTCGATGCCATAGACTGCTTCAGCTCGTCAAAGGCCGCTTGGGCAACCTCATTCCAACCGAATGCCCCCTTCTTTAGAAGCTCTATAAGGGGCTGAGCAATCTCTCTATATCAGCTGATGAACCTCCTATAGTAGCCAGTGAGGTCCAAAAAACCTCGTAGTGCACGGACACAAGTGGGTGGCGGCCAAGAAAGCATGGCGGCCACCTTCGACGGGTCAATGACGACTCCGTCCTGAGAGATGATATATCCCAAATAATCAACATGTGGGCTGACAAAGGAACACTTCAAACGCTTAAGAAATAATGAGTTATCTCTCATAACAGAGAATGCAAACCTAAGATGCTCCAAGTGCTCCACCCACGACTAGTTGTAGACAAGGATGTCGTCAAAGAAGACTAAGATGTAGCGGCGGAGGAAAGTCCTAAAGAGATCGTTCATGAGGCTCTGAAAGGTGGAGGGGGCGTAGGTCAGCCTGAACGACATGACAAGGAACTCGAAATGGCCGTCGTGAGTCCGGAAGGCGATCTTGTGCACATCTGCAGGCTACACCCGAATCTATTGGTAACCCGATTGAAGGTCAAGTTTACTGAAGAATGTCGCACCAGCCAACTCATCCAAAAGCTCCTCAATCATGGTTATGGGATATTTGTCCTTGATGGTGATGGCATTCAAGGCTCGGTAGTCCACACAAAACCACCAAGTGTCATCCTTCTTACGAACCAGCAACACCGGGGAGGAGTAGGAGCTTGTGCTAGGGTGGATGATACCGGACTGAAGCATGTCAGCCACGAGGCACTCTATCTTCGACTTCTGGATGTGAGGATAATGGTAAGGGCGGACATTGGCTGGCGATGCCCCAGGAATGATGGGGATATGGTGGTTGTGAGGCCGCACTGGTGGAAGACCCTTCGGCTCAGCAAACACATCTCGATGCTCTACCAATAATTCAAGAAGATCTGGAGGCGGCTCATCTTGAGGCACCTCGATCGTTGCCCACTGCTACAAGAGGAATCCCTGGGGTGAGAACTGGAAGAAAGAACTCACCAACTGGGCTGAGAGAAGGGTACCCGACTGTGATCCTTCAATCCGAACCCACTGCCCCTGAACCTCAAAGTCCATAACCATATCTCTAAAGTTCCAGACCACGTCGCTGAGCTCCTGTAGCCACTAAACCCCTAACACCATGTCCGCCCTCTTCGTGGGCAGGAAGAAGAGGTCAGTGATGAAGGTGTGGCCCTGGATGGCGAGGGCATCCTGAGCACATACGCCAGAGTTCCTAAGATGCTTCCCATCACCGATCAACACATCGATGGGCTTCAAATAGGACACGAAGCAGCCAAGACGCTGAGCCACCTTGTCATTGATGAAGTTGTGGGTGGAACCGCTGTCGATCAAGATAGCCACTTGCTGCCGCTTGAGGTGGCCTTGAACCCGCATCGTACGAGGAGTGAATGCCCCCGAAAAGGCATGTACAAAAATCTCGGGCAGCACATCGTCATAGTGGGAAAAGTCCGCCTTGTCCGTCATGTCTTCCTCCTCGATCTCCTCAACGAGGAGGCTGCCTTTGACGGAACAACGGTGTCCTGGAACAAACTTTTCATCACAACGGAAACATAGTCCCTTGGACCGACGCTCCTCCATTTGTGCCGGTGTAAGACAATGGATAATCTGGCCTGACGGAGGGGGCTGTTGGCTAGGTTAGCCTAGCGCTGGGCTATTGGCGAGGTGGCAAGGGGGCTAGCGCTGACATTGGAACGTGGGAAGGGCCCAAGCCTCCCCCCTCTCCGTTGTCGGGCAAACTTCTCTTCCTCAATTCGTGCATGCCGCACGACGTCCTACATACTAGCGCATCTCCTCAGAAATCTCGAGTTTGAGACCTCTCTTGAACGTGCCCACCAAGGCTGCCACTAGCTAGTCGGGAAGGCGGTTGGCCACCTTCATGAACTCCATGTAATATGCCCGGACGGTGGTGGTTTGGCGCAGTGTGGAGAGCATCTTGTTGAAATCCTAGAATTCATTGGTGCCAAACTGTATGCACAACTCGTCAGAGAAGGCGGCCCAAGTGGGGTAACGCACCTCCTTCTCGAAGCTCTGGAACTATACAGAAGCGTCACCGTCTAGGTGGAATGCGGCTATGCGTAGTCGTTCAGCCTCGAAGTGTGTTCCCTGGTAGGCAAAAAATTTCTCAGCCTTGTACAACCACTCTACTGGGTCGTCATCCCCACTGTAGCGAGGGAACTGCATGCCAAATAAAGTTTAGTTTTTGTGGGTTTGTTTTTTTTTTTTGTTTGCCAAATAAATTTGTGTAGAAGATATTTTACTTTGTGAATGACAATACGGAACCAGTTCTAATGAAACATAAGAGGTGGTAGTGGAGCATTAGGTGGGTGTTAATGGCCTAGACAGTGGTTAATCTAAATGGCAAGTTTGTTTAGCTTATTCATTTTTAAAGTGAATTATACATATCTCAAGTAAACAAGAGGCTGAAATGTCTGTCAAACTCACGGATAGTTTAAAATGATCTTAAAGCCGTAAGGTGGGTTTTATTTAATAACCCGAAACCCAAAACTTGATTCTTCCCAACCCTTTCTCCCTTATGCAGCTCCTCTCAATGCCCCCTCCTTGCCAAGATCACCATTGGCCACTGTTCACGTCGCCCTGTCTACCTTGCTGTGTGTGATTCAGGCTGTTATGTGAGAAGGAACATAGCACTTGCTTGAATGCTTGCATTTTAGAAAACCAGGGGTATTTTTGGGATTTGACCTAGTGTTTTTAGTTTGCTTAACTTGTTAGATTGTATTAGAGGTATAAATAGCCTAAAGTCATTGTGTGACAGTGTGAGAGTTGTGTTTTTTTATTGAGTTTTTTCCATATTACCTAGCCAAAGAATGAATTATTCCATATTCCCTAGATTTTAAACGGAAATGCCATATGACCTGGTTGTGGACCAAAATACCCTTAGGTTTCACTATATCATGTTTTAAATGTTCAGCTTGTAATAAATGCACACCGAAACAGTGTTGCGCCGTTCTGGTGTGCTGGGAGTCATCGGCGGTGAACAGAACTTGCTAGCAGGAGCGGACAGGTGGTGACTCACCGGCAAGAGTCGATGAACAAGGAAAAAGTGATTTTTGAGACCGCAAATGTTGTTTGAGTGCTCCAAAAGTTGCATTTCGCAGAAATGACCATTCATTCACACTAATAATGGATAGGATCGGTATTTGCATCCATTATAATGGAGAGGTAGGCAATGACGACGTGTATATCGGTGGAATGGTACGGTTGATGAACATTCATCCGTTGGTGAGCTTCGGTGAGCTATTGGGGCAAGTCAAAGCACACCTTTCCATCAATGGTAATGTCAGTTTGAAGTATTTAATTCCACCATCCCAATCATCCATGATATATGAATTACAACATGATGAGGATCTCCAATCAGTGTTCTCCATTCATAAGAAGGCGAATAAGGAGGTGTTATCATTGTATGCCAAGATGAAACAGCCCGACAACGGTGATAAATCACCATCACCCTTCGTTGAAAGGAACCAGACAGTCAATAGAGCTAAATCACCCATCGTAATGGCTCATCTCAGCTCTAATGTTGGATTTCATACCGGATTTAATGAAACTCAGTTCACCTTTGAAACTGTCAGGTAACAATATTGAATCTTTAGATTATACGCAATTGGTATATTTCGTATACTCGAGACCACGATATTGAACTTATCATGTTAAAGGTAAATCATATTGTGCAAAGCCATAAACACGAGTGGTAATATATCATATTAGTAATTACACGATATACACATGCGATAGAGCAATTATGTGTTGCATCGTAGCTATAATAACACGACATGCATTCATGTCGTGGTTTTGATAACATGTCTTGAAATGTTTACATGTTAACAGAATACGCGATGTCGACTGATGTTGCATTTTTTTAACACGATAATGTGCAATGCAGATTGGGAAAACTGGGAAACTTGCCCTCAACAAATCCATGTTAATCATCTTTCACCAATCCAACGAGTACAAAACCTGAAATAGAAGTCAATCAGAATAGATCAGAGGAATTGTCGCCAATGATGGGTTGGACAAGCACTTCATTTAATAACTACGAACCTCCATACATCCCTTGTAATTACGACGGCGGAGAAGGCAAAGAAGTTGAGAATATGTGGAGTGAGGATTTGTGGTATGATAATGATATAGTTGATATGGAAAGTATGTCCGACCATGTAGAATTTGTAAACAGCGAGGTTCCCAGTAACATCGACGTTGAGGCAGAGGCAGATTGGGATACCGTCGATGATTTAAACATGCTGGAACCCAATACTGATGAAGGCTAGCTAATGACAGGTAGCTTGCAAGCTAAGGATTACCACAAGCTCCTCGAATTGGGTGCACATTTTCTAAGCCTGTTGCATTTCAAGAAGGTCTTGATCGACCTAGCAATGAAGGCGAATTTCACATATCGTGTTGTGGATGAAAACCGGAATACGTATGCCGCAAAGTGCTCCAATGAATCTTGTAATTGGTACATAAGGGCTTCAAATATAGGAGATCATGTGACTATCACGAGGTTAGTGCTTACTCATTCATGTGGAACCCGAAGGAAGTCAACTGACCATCCCCTGGCATCGCACCTTTGGATAGCAAGAAAATTTTATGGCCTCTTTAAAGACTCAGTGGACATTACACCTAAGAGCATAGCAAGTTATATTTCGAAGCACTGGGGCACAACTGCGAACTACAAGAAATGTTGGCGTGCAAGTAATGCATGAGAAGAGATGAAGTGTTGATTTAGTGTCATGATATGTTAGTCTAGCGTGTTATCGTTTACACGCTTAAACTATAGTCGGAATATGCACTCACACGGCATACTTCAATATCGTGTTACAAAAAACAAGACCAGGCATCATGTAGGATTCCGATCACAAGAAAACATAAATTCTCGTGCAATCGGGAACATGATGTAAGCCGGTGTCGTATAACATTTACTAAATTATCTTTGTTCGTGGAAGTAAAGCTCTGACTGATTTAATAGATGGTGACCCAGACAAATCCTACCACTTACTTCCTTCTTACGGTAGGCAGATAGAATATATAAATCCGAGAAGTGTGGAACATGCGGCCAATTGGAACATGTTGCCAAATGGGTCACAACAGCAAACAATGTACCAGTGCACATGGAGGGTCCCCTAATGTGGAAGATGTACCAACGACAAGCTGAAGGAGGTCAAATAATAGCACACGCAAATGGCGTAAGGAAGGAGAGCATCGATCAAGCTTACCTTTTCCACCTCTGTTCTTCAGCTGAAATTTTGTATTTACATTGTGTTATGAACAACACGAAATATGTAATTAATGTGTATTGGAAAACACGACATGATGCAAATAGGGTATACTATATATGTATATCGTGTAATCGACAACACGACCCAAATGGGGTACGTGTTGCTAATTACACGATAATATCAATCAATTATTAATTTCGCAATCAAGAGTGTCCGTTACACGATATTGGTAATAACCTGTGTTCAAACCCACGACAATTCCATGATCGTAATGATTCGATTCCCGAAACGTGTATGGCTTAACACGATCTATTTGTATATCATGTTGCCGACCACACGACATTTGATCAAATTTGTATTTTCTTTTCAAACGACTTTCGTGTATATCGTGTTAACATTTACACGATGAGTTACCAGAATATCGTGTTCACATTTACACGATGAGTTGATGACTACGATAGTGATTATTGTTCATATCGTGTAATCCATTACACAATATGAAACATTATGTGCCATCGAGCACATGACAATTGCATTAATTTTACCACCCAATTCCCGAAGTGTCACCACAATTTCCGGGATTTCAATTAAATTATGATCACCAATTCATGAGGAGTCATTTCCAATTTTCAATTACATTATATATGGAATATTTAACGATTCAAATCCCTCGCAACCTATATATATATATATATATATATATATATATATATATATATATATATATATATATATATATATATATATATATCTAAGTGGCCTCTTTGCTTACCCAATTTGTGAAGACCACGAGACAGAGCCTTTGGGAAATTGATATAGCGCCTGATGGTGTATCGTCCCCCTTCAGTGGCGCGGTCCTAACCAGCCTCTGAAGGGGGCTGATTTACTAGCCGGTGTTATTTCAATGTCATGAAGGTTCCATCACAATTGAAGTGATGGGGTCGTGAATCTACAGTGAGATCACACGCATACTGATATTTGCGGAGCACGAGATGGAGCCTTTGGGACATAGATATTGCACCGGATGGTTAATCGACCTCCTTCAGTGGCGCGGTACTAACCAACCACTGATGGGGGGCGATTTACTATCCAGGTGTAATATCAATGTTGCGAATGTTCCGTCACAATTGAACTGATGAGGGCACGATTCATTATCTTCGGAATGTTTTTTTATTTATATTTATACACCGCTCTATAAATATTAGTTTGTTGTATATAATGAAAGCCCTTTCAAATTAAAGGAAAATATTAATATCAGTTATATCCTTTTTTTACCGTGGAAAGATGTCTTCATGTATAACATGCTCTCAATATTGGTCGTATGTTAAAACACACGATGGTGCACGTCTTCGTGAAAACACAAACACGATACATAAATATGTAGATCAATTTTTTGGATAACACGACCTACACTATTATTGTAAGATCGATAACATGATGTCCACCAAGTTATTGGAAATAATAAGTCGGCGTTACAAATACACGATTTATGTGCGTAACGTATATCGATTACACAATAGAATAACATGCCAAAATGGGATACAATTACATGATAATATCTCCGTTGCTTACACGATATTGGTAATAACGTGTGTCCGAACCCACGACAATGATAGGATTGTATTGACCCGATTCCCAATGCATTATTCCAGAAGCATCAATACCTTCATTTACCTGGCGGTCCGTATCCGTTTCACCCTGCCTATATATATATATATATATATATATATATATATATATATATATATATTAGGGTTAGGGTTTGCAGAATGCTCACTCACTAGTTCTTCGCAGAGACGGGTCTTTCGAGAGATTGTTGTGGCGGCGGCTAGTGAATCGGCCCTCCATTGGACACGGTCATAACCTATATCTGATGGTGGGCATGATTCGCTAGACGGCGATATATCAATGACTTGAATGATCCGTCGATATTTGCTCCCTATTCGCTATGATCCGTGACAATGATGGGTCCGTGATTCTGCAAGGAGATCGCACGCCAACTCAACTTGAGGTGGATTATTCCAGAGATTGCTTTTGCGCCTGATGGTGTATCTTCCCCCTGTCAGATAAGGGGCTCACCTTGATGTGGTGGTGGAAGTATGCGACCAGGCGCTATAGCAATGTCTCAAAAAATAATATAATTATAGCGACATATGTTTGTTTTACGTCGTTAATAATATAATTATAGCGACAAATAGGCATGCGTAGCGAAAAATACTTCAAAATATGAAATAAATTTTATTTGCTAATTTAATTATTTATTGCGACATTATAAATGTGTCACTAAAAATTATTTAATATAAAAAATAAAACAAATCAAATCTACCAAAACTCCCACTAATTATTTAATATTAATCACCTTCCCCTCTTCCTAAATGTACTGTTTTCAAGCATTGATGCGGCCACCATTGGTTTGACAGATTTTGCTTAGTGAAAAGACTTAATTTAAAATATATTAATTTTACTTTCATAGTTACAATATTTGATGTTACATTTGAATAACCAATGTTCACGTGGTCAAATTAATACAACGCCACTCACAAGTAATGTTTGTGTTTGTGTTAGAATGAAATGGACAAATTTCCATGTCAACTACATCTTGATTGCTCAAATGTTCCCATAGCCCATATCAGATGCAAAAATCACAAATGATCACATGGTTGAAAGCTTTCAAAAAGGCTCCCGGAGATGAAATTTGCAATATAAGGACTCTCTATTATATTCAGCATATTTCATATATACCAATAGATCTTGTTTGTTACCTGAAAATAATGAAAGATAATAAATCATCAGCTCATACTTGAATAAATCAGCAAAATTATGTTAGAAGTAAGGGAGATAATCTCCCACATATCAAGAAAAAAGAACAAATAACAAAAACATAAATTTACAACCACAAAAAAAAATTATTTCTATTAAAAAAGATTTTCCAAAGAATCTATAGAGTCCCCTGATCTTGGCACAAGAATCAGCAATATTGAACAATCAATTAATCAAGTTTACCAAGTCCTTCATTTGTAATCTTTGGTATAATGCATTAATATTGTCATAAAATTATATAAACAACATCCTGATTCAACTTTAGATACACTATTCCATTAAAAGAAAACTTTAGATGCACTACGCTTGTCTATGCGTTGCCAATAGTAAGCATTATTTTTAAAAAGCTTTTGTTTACTTAAATTTTTAATATTCAATATATATAGATTAATATTCTGTATAAATATCATGAAAGTTTTCAATTTCTGTGCCTTTTCGGACTTAGCAAACGCTTGCCCTATTTGCTCTACGAGACGTCAAATTTCAAATTGATGACGAAACGTATTTTCACTAATAGCGTGCACATGTTGGGAGCTCAAACTAATAGTCAGGACTAATATTTTATTTGTACCTATTTTCTTTATTTAGGACAAGGTTCGAACGCCTCATTGGGAGCCATGTACCTTCGGCAATATAAATATTACGAATATAACATTATATCGCGCACTTAAATAAATCATGTAATACGCACGCCCAAGCACCCCGTCAAAAGTCAATCGGACTACGCTAAATGCCCGGGCTTGCACCACCAAATATTAAATAAATTTTCTGAATTTTTTAGGTAATTATATATATTGTTTATTTGTAAACCAAAAAGATATTTTAGATAAATAAATTTCAAAAAACCAGTGTTATTAGTGACGTACATCAGTAACGTCACTAATAAGGGTCCTTATTAGCGACGTATGTCATTCTACATCGCTAATAAGTGTTCTTATTAGCGACGTATGACTTGATACATCGCTAATGAACATGCCTATTGGCGACACAATAGTCTATGCGTCGCCAATAGTAAGCATAATTTTTAAAAAGCTTTTGTTTACTTAAATTTTTAATATTCAATATATATAGATTAATATTCTATATAAATATCATACAAGTTTTCAATTTTTGTGCCTTTTCAGACTTAGCAAACGTGTGCCCCATTTGCTCTATGAGATGTCAAATTTCAAATTCATGACGAAACATACTTTCAGTAATAGCGCGCGCATGTTGGGAGCTAATACTCCTTTTTTTTATAAAAAATTAAATCAAATTTCCCCCTCTCTCCCTCTCCTATCTCTCTACCCTCCCTCCCTCTACTCTCTCTAAACTCTCCTCTCTACCCTCCTCCCACTACTCTCCCTCTCTTCTCTCTCTCTCCCTCTATTTATTTTAAGTATAATTTTTTTAAAATAAAAAAAAACTATTCACGGCGTATCTATCTATACGTCGCTATTGTTATAGTGTATTAGCGACGTATATGACTATGCGTCATGATTACACTAGCGAATTAGCGACATATATATGAATACAAATACTCCTTTTTAATAAAAAATTAAATCAAATCTCCATCTCTCTCCCTTTCCTTACTCACTGTCCCTCAATCTATTTTAATTTTATTTTTTTTAAATAAAAATATTATTAGCAACATATATGTCTATACGTCGCTACTACTATAGTATATTAGTGACGTAGATGGCTATGCATCGCGATTACACTAGAGCCCTCTCTCCCCTCTCTCTCTCTCACACACCTCTCCCTCACCTCTCTCTTCTCTCTCTCTCTCTCTCCTTTCTCTCTCTCACCTCTCTCCCCTCTCTCTCTCTCTCTCTCTCTCTCTCTCTCTCTCTCCCCTCTCTCCCCTCTCTCTCTCCCTCTCTCTCTCTCCCCTCTCTCCCCTCTCTCTTTCCCCTCTCTCTCCTCTCTCTCATCCCTCTCTCTCTCCTCTCCCTCTCCCCCTCTCTCCCCTCTCTCTCCTCTCTCTCTATTGTTATAAATTATATATTAAAATTAATAAGAAAATTTTAAAAATAAAATATATTATATTTCAAAAATTTTAATCTATTATTGACATTGCCTTTTATTAAAATTTTAATATTTATTTATTATTTATACAAATGGTCAATATTGAATAAAATATATAATATTTAAAAAAGTTATTTTAAATGTTTAAATATTTTTTAAATAATTACTTATTAATTAGCGACGCATGCTAAAAAGCATCGCTATTAGTTCTAAATTTTATATTTGATATCTAAAAACGAGTATTTGTAGCGATGCTTGTGGACAAGCGTCGCTATTGATAAAAATTGTAGCAACGTATAATCCAAAACGTCACAAATAGTTTTAAATATTTTTCAAAAAAACTAATAATAATAACTAATAGCAACGTATAGTATAAGGCGTCGCTAATAACTAGACTATTAGCGACATATTAAAAGACATCGCTAATAATAATAACCAATAGCGACGCATAGTATAATGTGTCACTAATAACTAGACTATTAGCAACGCTTTATACTATGCGTCGCTATTGGTTATTATTATTTGCGACGTCTTTTAATATGTCACTAGTATTAGTTTGTAGCGACACGTAGCGTTGCGTCGCTATTAATGCATTTTGTTGTAGTGCCACCACCTTTCCAACTGCTTACTCCATCTTCCCCACTTCAACCACAACCTTTGTGGCGCTCAACTCGTCTGCGGCAGCCCCCTCCATACCTCCAATACTACATTGCCATTTCTGATCCAGCTCCTTCCTCTTCTTTATTAGAGGTCCGTCAACCAGGTACCCGTTATCCTCTTTTTTCATTTTCTTTCTTATAATCGTTTCTCATTCCCACATCGTCATTTTTTATCTGCCATTTCTGCACACACAAAACCTTCTTCCTTTGACCAAGCAGGACCCATATTGGAGGGCTGCCATGGATAGCGAGCTGACCGCACTGAAGGGCAATGTACTTGGACTCTTGTACCCTTACCACCTGGAAAGAACACAATTGGTTGTAAGTGGGTTTATAAAATCAAATATAAGGCAGATGACACAATTGACCACTACAAGGCTCATCTTGTTGCCAAGGGCTACACACAAAAAGAAGGTTTTGATTATCATGAAACTTTTTCTCCTGTTGCCAAACTCACTACAGTGCATTTTTTGTAGCCATTGCAGCTGCGAGAAACTGGTCCCTTCATCAACTTGATGTTGACAATACCTTTTTCCATGGTGATTTACATGAGGGGTTTATATGTCTCTTCCTCTGGGACTTGGCAAATAGGGGGAGAGTCGTGTTTGTTGCTTGCATAAATCTCTTTATGGGCTTAAGCAAGCATCTACAAACTGGTTTGCCAAGCTTTCTTCTACCCTTGTGGAGGCTGGTTTCACTCCATCACAAGCTGATTATTCTCTTTTTGCTTTTATTCATGGCTCTTCGATTATAGTGGTTTTGGTTTATGTGGATGATATTATCATTGGTGGAAATGATAATCTTGCCATCACCAACCTAAAGTAGATTATTCAAGATCATTTTCCACTTAAAGACCTCAGCCCTCTTAAGTACTTCCTTGGAATTGAAGTGGCATGCTCTACAAAAGGTATATATATTTCTCAACAAAAATATACCCTTGACATTTTAACTGATACAGGACAACACGGTGCACGCCCTTGCGAGTTTCCTATGGAACAACACCTAAAGTTGTCCAATGAAGAAGGAGCTCCACTTCATAATCCATCTTCCTATCATCGCCTCATTGGTCATCTTATTTATCTCACTATTACATGCCCGATATCATGTTTTCCATCCATATGTTGAGCCAGTTTATGCATGCTCCTTGTAAGCCGCACTTTGAAGCAGTCATGAGGGTCTTACGGTATCTTAAGAACTCGCCCGGTCAAGGCCTCTTCTTTTCTTCAACTAGCTCCCTGTCATTGAAAGCCTATTGTGACTCTGATTGGGCTAGTTGTCCTATGACCCGACGTTCTACTACTTGTTTTTGTATTATGTTGGGTGATTCTCTTATTTGCTGGAAGACGAAAAAGCAATCCACAATTTCTAGGTCCTCCGCTAAAGATGAGTATCGTGCCATGGTGACTACAAGTTGCGAATTGACTTGGTTGTGCTATTTATTTTATAATTTTAATATTTCTCATTCCAAACCAGTCTTATTATCTTGTGACAATAAAGCAGCTCTTCACATTGCTTCGAATCCGGTATTCCATGAAAGGACAAAACACATTGAATTAGACTGTCAACTTATTCGAGAAAGACTCCAAGCCGGTTTGATAAAAACCGCATATGTGCTTACATTTGAACAGTTTGCACACATTTTTACTAAACCTCTAGGCGGGATTCATTTTTCTCACCTTCTTCGCAAGTTAGGTGTTCATAATTTACACACTCCAACTTGAGGGGGAGTGTTAACAGATGCATCTTCCCATACTTATCTTATTGTTAACAGATTTGGGGAAAATGTTATTTGGGCTTATCTGATGCCAACCAAATGATCTTCATGAAATCTTCTTTGTTTTCTTAGTTATCTTTTCAGTTTTTACTGAGTTTATCATGTAAATTGAATTTGTACTCAAAGGCTTGTATATATGATCCCATTAACGAGAATAGATACTTCCGTCTCCAATCAATTTGACACATGTCTCTCAACGAGAAACGATTGAAAATGACTAAATTAGACTTTCAAGCAAACAAAGTGAACAGGAGGGAGGAGCTGGCCAGTTTGATGGCCGCAGTGGCAATAGTGATGGCCATCGCCACTGTGTAGTTATGATAACTCGAAAGAGAGTAAGAAGCATTTGCAATAGATACCATCTCTCTAGCCCGATTTGCTAACCTTCTTCTCCAATTAGAGGCATGAGCGGAGGTGGGGAACTGCTTAGCCTACATGCCTTCTCTCCTCTTCTTCTGGAGGCTCTCTTCCCTCTGATTCTTCCGAATCTCAACCATGTTCTCGTAATGAGAAAGAAGAAGAAGGGAGGGTGACACACATAAAACTGAGCCATTGAGGCTTCGTTGTTGAAAGAAGTGTTTTGTGATTGTAAGAAGCGAGAGATGGGTGTTGACGAGATTTGATTCATTTAGCTGCTTGTGATTCCAAATTGGACTTGCGGGAGGTGAGTAGGTGCTGGAGTCGGAGACAGAGAGTGGCTGGAGGTGCTGGTGCTAGTGTGAGCACTAGTGGAGAGTGGCTGGAGGTTCTAGCTCCCTAATGTTAAAAGGTTAAGACGAGGACGAACTTTTGGTGGTATTAAAGTATAAAGAAAAGGGTATTTTTCTCTGAAAATAATATATAAGCAAGTAAAGTGTAATAAATGTGAAAAAATCAAGTAATATAAAAGTTTTTATTATCTGTCCAAATAATTTCTAAATTACCAAAAATAAAATCACATACATTAAATTAATTTTAAATTTTTATATATAAAATATATAAATAAATTAATTATTTTGTTAATAAAATAAATTAATATTTAAATTTGACTCAACTTTTATCACAATATTTGTCTAAGTCACACATCACTATATAATAGGTAAATTAGTTAGGGCTAAATATATGGATAGTGATATTCCTAAATCTACCCGATCATGTCAATCTCAATATACCAATCATGAATAATTTTGTAAAATGTGACCTCAAGGTTGTTTAGGAGGAGCGTCACCTCCTTTGCCCCTTCTCCATTATAAAAAAGAATAGTTCTATTTAGATCCTATGATTTTCCTGTATCTCCCAAACAAAGTATAAAAAAGTATTTTTTACTTTATTCTCCCATATTTTTCTTACATTTTGCTCATACTTCCCGTACTACATTAAACCCTACCCTTTTTTTCTTTCGGTGATAACTTTGGCAACTTCGACTCCGGCGACAAGATTTAGTTGCAAAGGCCAAATCCGGATCTGGCATACGATAGCTAGAACCAGTAGTGCAGTGGCCAGATCTAACCTGCGCGCTGAAATGACCATGTAGGCTAGATTCGGCCGTGCTTACGACTAATCGCAAAGGCCAGATTTAGTCATGCACCAAACTGGCCATGCAGGCCAAATCTAGCACACGACAGGCTTGATCTGGCCGGGCTTGCCAGATTCATCTGGAGCCTGCTTAGCCTCCAGTGGTGCTGCTTAGCCTCCAGTGGTGCTAATGCCGGTTGATACTGGTGTCAATGCTAGTGCCAGCAACCAAATTCTTGCAGCATAAGGTTAATTTTTTTTAATTTTTAAATATTAAAGATAAATAAAAAAGGGAAAATTATATAAATAATATAAAAAAAAATATTTACCATTTTAAACCACTTTGAGAAATATTTCCCAAAGTGGTGTTTGTTTTTGCCACGCAGGTGCCAACCAAGCGGCTGGCGCCTGCGTGGCTTTTTTTAAAATTTTTTTAGTCGATTTCATCCTTTAGAAGGAACCTGATTTCGTCCTTCTAAAGGACGAAACTGGGTCAAGTTTTAAAACACTTAGCTGAATTTGCTCGTTCGCCCCGATAAACAACACTGATTTCATCCGTTTAAAGGAGATGACATATTACCGATTGGACATTACATCATGCATCATATATCGCTCAATAGGAGGATAGGAGAACCACTATTATCGGAGGGGAGTTAGCTACGACATCGCGAGATGTTCATAGCGCATATATACAGTGGTATTTACTGATTACACGACGATATATTTTACCCCGCGACGATATAGAGGAGATGACATATCAGCCTAGGGGAGCGTTTGAGGCAGCTTTGGTAAGTAGATCTTTGTTAATTAAGGCACATATTATTTTTTTATTTCTTATTAATTATTTATCTAACTTTTAAATTTTTTTTGATAGCTTTGTCTAGCTCGACATACTCATACGCATTTGACTGACGCAATTAACACCTACACTTTGAGCGAGGACTTATTAGCAGCATGTAAGTCGATGATTAGGGAGCATAATGATGTCATTCGTAGCTTGCCACTGCTTCAGTCGGTGATTATGGATGTCTCTAAAGATTATCCTATCCAGGAGGCCGCTCAGACACCGCCGATGCACTCTTCATTCCATGATATTCTATCATCTTTAGCAGCGCATAGCTCTCCTCCTTGTTCATCATTTGGAGTCACTGCACATGTAGCTCAGGCATAACCAATTTTATATTATAGACGACATCGGCTAGCTCATGTTGAATCATCTATTACTTATGCGGAGCTAGAGCCAGAACTAGAGGTAGAGCCACATCCCTAGCCAGAGCCAGAGGTAGAGCCACATCCCGAGCTAGAGCCACAGCCAGAGCCGGAACTAGCAGATCATGAGAAGGAGATCGTATAGCACCGTCGAGGTCGAGGTCGAGGACGTAGGAGATTGTGATATTTGCGTTGTTTTATGTTCTCCCCTTGTGTGTAATATATTTGATAAACATTTTTAATGATGTTTATTTTTATTCAACGATGTCAATATGCATTGAATGTGTGAAATGAAATGGAACTTGTAGAATGGAACGTGTGGAATGAATAGGGATAGGGGTTAAATTTAGATTAAAATAGTTATTTTAAAAAAATTAACTTGATTTCAGTGTTAAACTGATTTCGTTCTTTAAACGGACGAAATCAGTATTGTTTACTGGGGCGAACGAGCAAATTCGGCTAAGTGTGGTGATTTTGTCCTTTAGAAGGACGAAATTGACTTAAGCCGATTCGTCCTTCCAAAGGACGAAATCAGGTCAAGTGTTTTAAAACTTGACCTGGTTTCATCCTTTAGAAGGACGAAATCTGCTTAAACCTGATTTCGTCCTTTAAAAATTAACTAAAAAAATAAAAAAAAAGTCATGCAGGCGTCAGCCGTTTAGCTGGTGCCTGCGCGGGAAAAAAGAACACCACTTTAAAAAATATTTCCTAAAATAATTTAAAATAATAAATATTTTTTTTAATATTATTTATATAATTTTCTTAATAAAAAATTTAGCGTAAAGAAGAAATAAAGATAAGGGCAGGAAAAAGTGCTGACACGTTCTATAAAAAAAACGAAGTCACTTCTAATTCCTTCATAAAAAAACCAGTCGCCCCCCTTCTCGAAGTCCCGTTTTCTCCGAGACAACCAATAAATCGATAGCCAGCCAAAGCTTCAAGCCCCATGGAGAAGTCAGGGGCAGAGGAGACAGCGGTGTACTCGGTGTGGGCGGTGGCGCCGGAGCCACTGAAGGAGAGACTGAAAGGGTTAATGGAGAAGCTCCGGGCCGAGTTCGGGGGCCCTGCGTTCGAGCCCCATGTGACCGTTGTTGGCGCCGTCCGAATGACGGAGGACGACGCTCTGCGGAAGCTTCGATCGGCCTGCGATGGGCTTCGGCCCTACAACGTCCGCTTCAATGGCGTGAGTAGGGGGACCTTCTTCTACCAATGCATCTTCCTTCTCGTGAATCCGACACCAGAGGTGAATTAATATTTTCAATTATTTATTAATCAATCTGTAACAAATCGATGGTTAAGAGGAGATTTGTAATTCCAGTCCCCAATTAACCGGCGAATTCTTAATTTGGTTTAGCATGCGAATCGTTAACTGGTTTATCATTTGCATAATTTTGTTTTTATTTCTTATATAGGTGGTGGAGGCAAGCGCACATTCTAGCAGCCACTTTGGGTACAAAAGCTCAAGCCGTGAGTCCTCACCATTCTAAATGCTCTCTTTTTTCCATATTGATTATAAATGGCAGATAAAAAGTGAAGTCTTTGTTTTCTTTTCTTTTTTCATAAGAATTTCCTCTTTTTTAGATAAAAACTTTAGTTATTATAATTAGAGTCTTTTTTATATGAGCTTGTACGCCTTTACATGAAAATCCGACGACGCAGTACTGTTTTGGGGGGGCACATGATAATGTCAAAAACTCCTCTAATATTATACTACTTAATAAAGTAAATGGGACAATTCTAGTATTTTTATATTCGAACTATTTTACCCATATTTTTTATCCTTAATAATTTGGATTATTTTACTCATATTATTTATCTTTAATTTTTATTTTATCCATGTTTTATATCTTTATATTTTTTTTATATAAGTTTGAATTAATATATAATTTAAAGATATTTTAGTAAAATTATTTTCTTAGATTCTTTTAAATATCTTGTTACATGTCAACATAATAATAGGGGCGGATATGGTATGAACCCTATTTTTTTAGGTTATTTAATTTGAACTTGAATTTTCGTGTTCTTAGTATCAATAGAAAACCCTCGACTAGGTCTACCAAATGAGATCCCACATATGTTTTCTCGAATTTTTTTTGAACCCCACATATATAACACATTTATTGATAATATTCCTGTCATTCTTGTCTATATTATTTGTTCAAATTCACATATTTTTACGCCCTTGGGAAGCTCTTGAAAATCTCTTTCAAATGAGACCCGCTACCAACTCTACCTGAATATAAATAACATGCTTACAACACAAAGTCATTGACATAATGTCTAGCATATTTCATATGAACTCACATTAGTTGATTATGAGTAAATTTGGGTCAATATAGAGTTTGTATATATATATAAAAACATCTATCACAATGATAACATGCAAGGGAAACATTTGTTCAATATATACTTTATTTTTAATTTATTTTATTTTATCTTTAACTAATCTATGTTTACACATATTATATATGTGCATTTTTGTTAGTTGTGTTAAATTTTATATAAAGATCCCATAATATAAAAATCTCTGTATGCAGTATGGGTGTTTTTCAGTGCTTTTAAATCCTAATGTAGGGACAAAGTTTTCACATTAGTATTTGACGGAGCCAAGAGTAGAGTTGTAGACTAATGATGACTTTGATTGCAGCTTATATGCCACACTTGAGCCTTCTTTACGGCGATTTAACAGAGGATGTGAAGGAAGAAGCGAAAGTGAAGGTGAAGCTTCTTGACCCGGATATTTCTGACATTAGCTTTGAAGTCACTAGCCTCAGCCTTTACAAGACAGACACGGAAGACAGGTCTCTAAAGTCCTGGGAAAAGATTGCAGACTGTGATCTCAGTATTACTAGCAATTAGTCGTTTTTCAATGGGTTTTTTGAATGAGAATAAAGCAAAGTTTTTGTGGGTTTGTTTGTTTTTTTTTGCCAAATAAATTTGTGTAGAAGATATTTTACCTTGTGAATGACAATACGGAACCACTTCTAATGAAACATAAGAGGTGGTAGTGGATCATTAGGTGGGTGTTAATGGCCTAGACAGTGGTTAATCTAAATGGCGAGTTTGTTTAGCTAATTCATTTTTAAAGTTAATTATACATATCTCAAGTAAACAAGAGGCTGAAATGTCTGTCAACTTACGTGTAGTTTAAAATCATCTAAAAGCCGTAAGGTGGGTTTTATTTAATAACCCGAAACCCAAAACTTGATTCTTCCCAACCCTTTCTCCCTTATGCAGCTCCTCTCAATGCCCCCTCCTGGCCATGCTCACCATTGGCCACTGTTCACGTTGCCCTGTCTACCTTGCTGTGTGTGATTCAGGCTCTTATGTGAGAAGGAACATAGCACTGGCTTGAACGCTTGCATTTTAGACAACCAGGGGTATTTTTGGGATTTGACCTAGTTTTTTTAGTTTGCTTAATTTGTTAGATTGTATTAGAGGTATAAATAGCCTAAAGTCGTTGTGTGACAGTGTGAGAGTTGTGTTTTTTTATTTGGGGCGTTTGTTTAATCAAAATCTGAATATGAAAAGCAGAGAGTCGGGCTAACACACTGGCTTTACGTCCCAGGTGCTTCTTAAGTATGTCCCAGCTAATAACATTAGTTGTGTGGTCAAATGCTTGTTTCAAACTAGAAGGTGGTATCAAGTAAGACGCATCTATTTAATTTTTATAGAAAGTGATGATAATTGATAACAGTTACCTATTCTAACTACTTATCTTTTACCGGCAATGTATCTCTTATTCTTTGAGGGAGCTGGTGATAACAAATAATACTTGGAAGTGTCTTGCACACAAGGCTTAAAATACGCCAGCTTACACTAAGGGCTCATTGGTATAGGCTTTAGTGGGAAAGAGAAGCCGCTTTTGTGTCATACATGTAATTCAAAATGTCACATCAAATTTTGTTTCTGCATTTTCAACCGTCACGGGAGTGCTTAGAGTTACTTGTACTTCATAAAATTCATATTCCTATCCTAAGACAAATAACCTACTAACATCGTGAATTAAACCTGCTTAAAATAATCCTAATCATTAAAAGTGGCGATTCATAACTAGGCTTCTGGGCACATCTATGAAATGCATTTCCGCACTAAGCACCGGTCAAGTAGTCAAGGAAAATTATTGAGCATAAACTAGTCTCTGAATGAGCAAAAACACTTGAGTTAATTAACAATTTCTCTCAAAGGTGGTGGTGAAGCACAAAGAATTCATGTATATGAGCATCAAACACATCTAATAAAACCAAATTATTTCCATATGAAAAGATTGAAACTACCTATCCACGCTCATTAACCTGGAACCATAAACATATATCTTGCCGCGAGTCATGGGGTGAAGAATTGAGGGCATTCACAGAATCTGATTAGAGCTTCACACTGAGATGGGAGAGTTTCTCTGCCAAGAATTCAACTGTGAAAAGCAAGTCTGTTGACGATATGCATGCATGGCCTCAGACCAGCTCAATCACATTGATGAAGACATTTTGACAATTGTTGCTCTGTCTCCACTTCCTTTATCAGGGGTAGCTCAACCACGTCAGGAACTTATGTTGCTGACAAGCAATGTTTGTAAGGATCTATGAAAACTTCGTAGAAATTAGAGGGAATGACTAAAAGTAGGCTACTACTTCAATCAAATAACCAAAATGTGACCAACTACCATGTATTTGCCTAAATAGACTTATCTATACTCGAGGTTACAAATGTATGACTAGAATTAGCAGTACTACCCTCTCCTTCATCATATGACAAGTAGGAAAAACTCTAGACGGTTCCTCCATGGAAAAACATCTCCATCTCCCATGCGACATCCTCCCCGGCTTCTCTGGCAGCTTCTTATTAGTTTCATCTTCCCCGGTGGCTTCCTCTTCCTAGGCAAGTACTCTTCTTCGTTGGTAGTTTCATCTTCCCAATTGCTTTCTCTTCCCTGCTTCCTTTCTCGGATAGTACTTCACATCTTTCTACTCCTAAAGTCCTAATACAAAAGAGTAGTTTGTATTAAGGAGCATCTGGAAGGATTAAGGAGCATTAAGTAGTTTTTGCTAGTTTTTTAGATTTTCTGGGTAGCTGGAAAACTGAAAAATTACAAAATTAGAAAAGTTGAAAACTGGATTATTGATTTGGTTAAACTTGAGCTGCCAAAGTTGGAGCAAGTGGCAACCATGTGGACTACATCCCCAGACTCATTGAAGAGCCTGTTGTGTGTGGGGGAACACTATTTTCTAAATTTTCAGCTCATCACTTCCCACTCCTTGTCGACAATAATCATTGGATTTTAGGTGTGCTTCGTATATGGGAACAACATATTTTAGTTTTAACCCTCTTTACTAAGGTAAAGTGTTGGAAGGGTATTACTTCACTTAAATAAACTATGGGTCCTTATCCCACTAATCCTCTATAAATTTGGATGATTACCGTTTATTGCATGGTGGAAGATGGAGATTGTTGATGTAGTTGGTCACCCCAAACAGGTTAATTGTGATGACTGTGGAGATTGTGTGTGCTTGTACAAGTGGTATTTGTCACATCGCTCTACTTTTGACTTCACTAGTGAGGACATGCCTCGACTCAGGAAGTTAATAGCTTACCAGTTATTGACAAGCAAACTTCTACGTTGACATCATCTTGAAGGTAATTTTTGATTTCCCATTTTTGCATTGATTACATCAGGTGACTTTTGCTAGTTTGGATTATATCAAGTGATCTTCATTGATATTATGACATCTTAAATTAGTCAGAGTGACATAAGATTCAACATTTGAATTTTATTTGGTTTCTAAGTGCTTGTCTTCTTCCTTGCACTGTGTTATGTATCATATTTTTCATGGTTCGAATTTTATTAGGGAATCGGAATAGAAAGAGTTAAATATCATTTTGCTTTGTTGATTTATGCTTTGGGTTTTTTCTGGTAACTATGTAGACATATTTGAATGAGTTGTTACGAAGCTTCACAAATTTTCATGTGTGTTCGCTTATCTTTTGTTTCTTCTGTTATTAATGTTTGGATGGAATGAAATTGAGAACCGGCGTGAATTTTAGATCGAGATGACCTCTCCATATGAACGGTGAGTGTATCCTAAAACTGAAGATACATGGCATTAAACTCGTGACTTTTTGTTGCATGTACTTTTATTTTTTGGGTTCTTCATGTACATTCATGATTTCAACATTGTCATTTCAAGACTTCTATATAAGAAAGAATTACATGCTTCATAATGAATTGTCTACATTACACATTCATAATGAATTGTCTACATTGCATTCTTCTTTCTTGTCTTTAAGTGGAATAGAACTACATAATTTTGTTTTGACCCCCTCTTCTTTGATGTTTAGGTGATTCCCCATGACACAATATATCTAAGTTTTGACTTTTTTTCCATTTGGTCCTATTTAAAACATAGCTAATTGTAAGCTGATCTGAGTTTAGATTTGTAAGCAGAACATATATGAGTGACATGTAAACGTAGCTAATTGAAAGCTAGAGGCAGAGTTGTTAATGAGAGATGGAGTTAATTGTGAAGAAGGAAATTTTAGCATTTAGAGGATTTACATTGAACAACTTGTAGACTATGTTGAATGATCTTTTAAAATTTTATCAGTTACAATATGGATTAAGGTTTACCCTTTGAATGACCTTATACATGATGGCACACTGGATAAATTGGCTTGCACCCATTCTTTGACCATAATTTTTTGCTTTATTAAATAACCGCTGATTTTGTCCTCATCTTTACTCATATGCAGTACTAAAATTTGAAAAGTCTCCCATGTTTAGGGGCTTTATTAAGGATGCCTATGACTTTTGCCGTGTGCTCATTTTTACAAGTGATATGCTTCTTTTTTTATTTTGTTTTTTCCCACTTTTGGTTTCCATATTGAGATTGACAACCATTTCTTTTGTCTTATGTTTCTTTTGTCAAGGCTGGTTAACCTTTCTATCACCGGTTAGTTTTCAGATCCAAAATCCATGGCCTTCAACTATTATATGTTTGCAATTATCAATTGTTCTCTTGATCTTTGAACTATATCATATTTGTAAAGGATACATATAAGGATTGGTAAAAACATAGGTATTAGAGATGAATTTTTTTGAAGATGGTGTGAAGATGAAACTTTGCTATTATGTTTTACTGTAATTGATATAAAAGAAGTGTGAAATTGTTGAAAGAATTTGCAAGATTCTTGGGTTCAAGTTCTACTAAATTGTTGAATATGGTGGATCAACATAAGAAATTCCAAGTTAATGGCTTTAGACTTTCTAAGTTTATTTTTCCATTTGACAAAATTATCTTTATGGGCAATGGAAGACTATGGAAAAAATGATCCCAAGCTCAGTGGAGAGATGGACAAGCAGTTTGTGGATCTTTTAACGAAAAAGCTGAAGTTGCAGGAGACTCTTGTAGAGGAACGCTCTTAGACATGAATCTAACATATGTAGAAGCAAGAAATATAGCATTCAAGTACCAGAGGGAGAATGTAGGAAGATCAAATATGTAGTCTCTATTGTAATTGTGGGCATTTATAAAATCAACTATCCCAAAGTCCATATCATGTATTAGTGGCTATATATTAGGACCACTATAAATGCAACTTCATATTTCAAAGAAATTAAAGAATATATGTCATTGGTTAATCTTGTATATGTAGTGTGGAATAAACCTAATGAGATTGTTCTCATGTATATGTAGTGAGTTTGTGAATCCAATGGCCTTGTTTTTGGAAAAAAGGTTGCCAGGTTTGGTTATGTCAATTGATGAACTGATTCATTTATGTTGCTATGCTAATGATGATGTTGATTCTGTATGGGGCTTGTCTTTTATTCTTGAAACAAGAACCTAATGGTATCAAAATTCAAATAATGTGCATTCTTTAGTTTCAATGACCTAGGTCTCAATCCTTTGAAGAGCGCACCTTTGAAACCTTTTCAAGATTTGATTGACTGCAAAATGCATGATCTTGGGTTGTTTGTACCACGAGAAACCCTTGCAAGATTTATTACAATTCTTGGAGAGTTAAGACTCCTAAATACTCAACCCGCTTAAGTTCTTCTTGGGCATTCAAATCTTTATATATGATTGTAATTTGAGAGCTGGGATTGCTTGAATATTGAGATGGACTTGATGAGTTTCTTTTTTATATGAAGTTATTGCTAGTGTTATGTGCAGGTATGATTTTAATTTGTGTCCCACTTGCACAAGAGCAAGTAAAATATAGAGGGAAAATTGTTATCTTTGAATTAACACCTAATCGGTATGCTCCTATTTAATTCCAACTTTGGGCAAATGTACTTCTTTTTTTTGGTGGGTTAGTTGGGGCCTAATAAATTGTAAAAATTGGGTGCATCTCACCTTGCTCACTTTTTGTGTTAGACTTTATTCCTGTGACTTCCTATGAAGGGCATTGATTTATGAATAAATGGTTGAAGCTACTGAGGGTTGGCAATATTAATGTGTGTAAATGCATGGAGCATCAATTAGGTGCTTAAGAAATTGCACTTGGATGGTGCAAGTGCAACACAGTGATCCCATTAATTAGTTTGGGAAGTAGACATTTGTGAAAATTTTTTATATGAGCTGAGATAGAATTAGGACAATAGGGGCCAATTTGGTCACTTCAGTTCGTCAAAGCTTTGCATTAGGGTATATAAATCTTTATTTGAATTATGAGCAACACAAACTATAGTGTGGACAAAAATGAAATTAATCTAAGCATATCTAGAAATCTTATTACTCTTGTTGTTGGGTTGTACATAGGTGAACTAGCTCATATCTAAAGCTTTACAATGTACAGAGTTTACAATTAGGTAGTTGGCTGCCCTTCTTTTCAAACAATGACTACAATAGGGTCCCCATTTCATGCCCCAGCACACGCTATCCCCTAAGCCAAACTAGTCTAAGGAGGAAGCGGTACGCGGCGCGACGAAGTATTGTTGGATTGTAGTAGACTTAACACATCTTTTGGTAAAACACTAAGGAGTTACAAACGTATACTTTGTACAAAAGAGAACTGAGTAAGGAAAGGACTACTAATTAAATATTAGTCCATACACATACCCACATACTTGGTCATAAACAACCCACACATGGCTAAAGTATGAGTTTAATGGCTAATAAGAGTCTAAGCTAACATTGGCTAAATAGAAGTGTGAAGTAGTGTCTAAAATATAATCTCAACATGACATGTAATCAACCGACATAATCAAGACATCTCTATAAAACCCAACCCCTCAATGGTCAATGTCATCCCCATGTTCCATGAAGAGCCCGTCCGAGCAACCTGTATGGCACGACATACAGCCCCAAAACAAAACATAAACAAAGAGGGGTGAGCCACAAGCTCAACAAGGGTTTAATACAGAAAGTAAATCCAAAATAATAACACACTCATAATCACATAATACTCATCATGTAATCAACCACAATGCCTATTCATCATGGGATAGACACATAAACCTATGCATTCATGTCATAATTTCCATTCTATAAGCATCTATTCATGCCACATGCATGTCATGCTATCAAGAATATGTCTCATCAACACAATCATGCGACTTTCATATCATGCTATATATAACATATCTCATCATCACATAGCATGTCACCTACATATCATGCTATATATAACACATCTCATCATCACATATTCATGCCACCTGCATATTATGTTATATATAACATATTTCATCATCACATAAGCATGCTACTTGCATATCATGTTATATGTAGCATATCATGCATATCCATTTCTTGATGAAAACATTCACCCTCCAACATCAAGTTTATCAATCATACACGCAATCTTGTAAAACCATGCAAATCATACCATAATCTCAGGTGTAACATAAGTTTCATCATTCCTACATAATCTGTGTCAATGAGCATAATCTTCCATACACATGCAATAATAAATGGTGAATATATCCCAAATTAAGAGAAATAACCTGCTCATTAGGGTCAAAAACCCCGAGCACAACTACTCATCAAGGCCAAAGCCCCGAGCACAACTGCTCATCAAAACCGAAGTCCCAAGCAAACTGCTCATCAAGACTGAAGTGTGGTAAGCCGATGCACACAGACTTACCATTCTCGATTCTCAGGGTTCAGATAACTTATCAAATAACACACATATAGCATTCCGCTTTTCTCAACCAGGGGAGGTAACCCATCCTCAACGGGACGTAAAACCTGTCTATTGGACATAAAACCCCATCCTTAAAGTACATAAATCCAATTAGTTTAGCCCCCGATCGATTAATCTAACAACCAATGACATCCAATAACATCTAATCTATCAAATACGGCTAATCACATTTAATCTCATTTATAAATAATTTTCATGATGCATATAACATGGTACATATGTGAGCAATGTTACATTAGTCCAAATACATGAGACATGCTCAAATCAATCCATTTGTGCATCAAACATGGTCAATTGGTGCCAAATAACATCACAAATATCTACACTAGTTTGTACATCAGTGGTAGTGTTCAAGTCTAAGCTAAGACATGTGAAACATGAACAAACCATAATCAATGTTATATGCATGTATCAATAATTTTATCATAGTCCTACCCTATTGAAATCATGAAGCAAGTGTGGTAAAAATATCAAAATATGAGTTCAAGACAAGTATAACATCATGCTAGACTTAAACAAGGATAAACACCACTATACTTAAGCTAGGACATGGGAGCATGATTCACAAAGGATTAATATAACATGTACAAGTATATATATACATCATTATGGTTAAACTTACTGTAATCATCAAGAAATCATGAAGTAGTCATTAAACATGAATTTAAGACAAGTAGAATATCATGATAAAATTAAACAAATATAACCTAAATCATGTTTGAGCTAAATCATAAATTCCAAGATGGCCTTCATGCAATGACAACAACATTTATAGTCGATAATATCTCAATTAAATCATGAGGAATTGGGTTTAAGAGAAGAGAACAAGAAATGGCTGAAATATACAAAACTGGCTAGAATGTCATTTGGCCATCCGAATGTCCTATCGGGCCATTCGAACGACAGGCTGTCTAATCAGCCAAATAGGTCATTTGAACGCCTATTGGGCCATTTGAACGCCCTTAACAGTTCACTTTATGCCAAATTTCCAGTTCGTCTTCAACATCCCAAAAATTAAACTGAAAATACCCAAAAATTCTAGGTAAATTCTAAAATCACCCTAAACCTTTATAATAATAAATTTACAAACCTAGAACACGGTAGATCTAACCATTCTTAAGCTTAATCACAAGAAAATCAACATAAATGGCATGCTTATAATAAACCACTATTAAAGCATGTAAATCAGCAAGAACTCACTTAAACCTTTCAAACATGCAATCCAATGCATAAAACCACACAAGATTAAATCCCCTTACCTCTAAAAAGTCCTTGGACCAACAATGAAGCATTACGTCTCAAGAAACCCTACCCGAAATTAAGGTTTTAGTTAATACTTAATTAAAATCCACTAATAAGCTTAAATCCATCTTGAAATAGGTATATATATGATTTTCTTTAGTTAAAAATGAAAATCACCCCTCTAGGATTTGAAATCAAAATTAAAAATAGTAATTTTCATGGAAGAAATCAAGAATCCATTTAGGGGAAGGTGAAGATAAGAGAGACTAAGAGTAAAATAAGAAGATTAGGGATGATTAGGGCTAAAAACTCACCTAAATCGGATTTTCCTCTTTGGGCAATAGGGTTAGGGCACCACCTTACCTCCTAGTACAACCCTTTCCCATTTGAGAAATAGGCTAGGGTTTTCTTTACATAGTAAGCTATTCGGTTATGTATACAAACTGTTGGGTTGTAAAAATGAATTAAAAAGCCCTAAGTGAATAACTATAGTCATTTTAGGGCTAAAAATGAGTTTAATCATTCCAAAACTCCTTGATATTAAACAATTTAAGTTTAGGGACATGTGAGTCACATGTTGTCCAATCGTGGACATGGGGCCCACGGTGGCGTCCACATCCTTAATTAAGGCAAAGTAAGCATAAAATCTCTAAAAATCCCTAAAAATAGGATAAATCAACACTACAACAAATTGCAGTATTAGTGACGCTTGTAAGTATCACTAATAGTACTAGAAGTCGCTAATGCATATTAGTGGCGTTTAAAAAGCGTCGCTAAAACTGTCTTCGCTATTACTAATTAGTGACGCTCATCATTAAGCATTGCTAATAGTCTAACATTAGCGACGTTTAGATAAGCATCACTAAATATCTTTTTTTTGCGACGCATAGACAAGCGTCGCTAATACATAACTATTAGCGACGCTTAATTACGTATTAGCGATGTTTGTTTATGCGTCGCTAATAAAAAAAATTAAAAATAAAATTTTGAATAAAATAATAAAAAATTATCGCTAATTAGAAAAACAAAATAAAAAAATTTATTTTTCTATTAGCAACGCATAAATATATGCCTCGCTAGTAAGAAAAAAACTTAAAAAATAAAGAAAATCTTTAGAGAATCTTTCCACAAGTGTCGCTGATGACTTAAATTATAAAAAATTAACCTGTCAGCAGTGGGAGGGTGCTAGCGGTGGATACTGAGGTGGTGGGGGTGACCGGGGAGAGGGTGGATGTGGTGCTGGATTCCAGCCCCTGAGCACTCTCATCTGGTCTGTTGACCGGAGAAGGGGGGTGGGGGAGCCGGATTCTGGTCCCCACAACCCCTTCCTCCGGTCTGTCGACCGGAGGAGGGGGATCCTGGAGCATGGGGGCGGGGGAACAAAGAGGGGGAGGTGATCGCTGGGGAGAGAGGGGTGAAGGGGAAAGTGTTGGAGGGAGGAGCCGGAATCCGGCGTGTAGCCTAATTTTGGCCCCCAAAGCCACCTGCCAGGGAGAGAGGAGAGCAGGAGGGAGGAGGGGAATGAGTGTGGAGGGGGGAACCGAGGAGAGAGAGAGAGGAGGAGGAGGAGGCCGGTCGCCGGGGTGGAGGAGGGGATCACCGGGGTGGGGGCGGTCGTCGGGGGCCGTCTGTCAAGGGGGAGGATGATGTTCAGTGGGAAGGGGGTTAAAAAGACCGGAGCTCACGAAATTTGCCCACGTGCAAAATTTCCCCGCGAGGGTGAATTTCGCCCGTGAGCTTTTTTTGCGACACTTCCTGAGGAAGTGTTGCAAGAAGCTGAAAAGAGAGAGAGAGGGAGAGGGAGAGGGAGAGAGAGGAGGAGGAGGAGAGAGAGAGGAGGAAAGAGAGAGAAGGGGAGAGAGGGGGGAGAGAGAGAGAGGGAGGGGGAGAGATCGGAGGAGAGAGGAGAGGGAGGAAGGGAGAGTGGGGAGAGAGAGGGAGGGTGGAGAGATAGAGGAGAGAGAGATAGGAGACACCCTTCTTTCTCTCTCTCTCTCTCTCCTCACCCCCTCTCTACCCTCTCTCCCCTCTTTCTCTCTCTTCTCTCTCCCCTCATCCCTCTCCCTCTCTCTCTTTCACTCTCCCCTCTCCACTCTCTCTCTCTCTCTCCTCTCTCTCTCTCTCCTCTCTTTTCTCCCTCTCTCCTCTCCCTCTCCTCTCTCTCTCTCTCTCTCTTCTCTCCTTTCTCCTCTCCTCTCCTCTCTCTCCTCTTCTCTCTCTCTCTCTCTCTCCTCTCTCTCCTCTCTTCTCTCCTCTCTCCTCTCCTCTCCCTCTCCTCTCTCTCTCTCTCTCCTCTCTTCTCTCCTCTCCTCTCTCTCCTCTCTCTCCTCTCCTCTCCTCTCCTCTCTCTCCTCTCTCCTCTCCTCTCCTCTCTCCTCTCTCCTCTCTCCTCCTCTCCTCTCCTCTCCTCTCCTCTCTTTCCTCTCTTCTCCTCTCCTCTCCTCTCTTTCCTCTCTTCTCCTCTCCTCTCCTCTCCCCTCTCCTCTCTCCTCTCCTCTCCCCTCTCCTCTCTCCTCTCCTCTCCTCTCTCCTCTCTCCTCTCCCCTCTCCTCTCTCCTCTCCTCTCTCCTCTCCTCTCCTCTCTCCTCTCTCCTCCCTCCCTCAACTCTCCTCTCTCCCCTCTTTCTCTCCCTTCTCTGTCTCCCTCACCCCCTCTCTTCTCTCTATCCCTCAGCCTCTCTCCCCTCTTTCTCTCTCTTCTCTCTCCCCTTTTCCCCTCTCTCTCTCTCTTCCTCTCTCCTCTCTTTCTCTTCCTCTCTCTCTCTCTCTCTGCCTCTCTCCTCTCTCTCTTCTCTCTCTCTCTCTCTCTCTCTCTTCCTCTCTCTCTCTCTCTCTTCCTCTCTCCTCTCTCTCTCTTCCTCTCTCTCTTCCTCTCTCTACCCTTTTTCCCTCTCCTCTCTCTCTTCCTCTCTCCTCTCTTTCTCTTCCTCTCTCTCTCTCTCTTCCTGTCTCCTCTCTCTCTTCCTCTCTCTCTCTCTTCCTCTCTCCTCTCTCTCTCTTCCTCTCTCTCTCTTCCTCTCTCCTCTCTCTCTCTCTCTCTCTCTCTCTCTTCCTCTCTCCTCTCTCTCCCCTCTCTCTCGTCTCCCCTCTCCTCTCTCTCTCCTCTCTCTCTTCCTCTCTCCCCTCTCTCTCTTTTCTATTAATTTTTTTTAAACCAAAAACACTATTTGTGACGCATAAATCTATGCATCACTACTACACTAGGTAGCAACAACGTATAGATTTATACGACACATACACCTATGCGTTGCTACTACCCTAAGGTAGTACCGATGCATAAATCTATGTGTTGCTAATAAAAAAAATATTTTTTATAATTTTTTTAAAATAATTTATAATTAAAAAACAATTCCTATCTCTCCTCACCCCTCTCTTCTCTCTCTCCTCACTCTCTTTCTCTCTACCCTCTTTCTCTCTCTTTTCTCTCCCCTCTTTCCTCTCCTTTCTCTCCCTTCTCTCTCCCCTCTTTCCTCTCCTTTCTCTCTCTTCCTCTCTCTCTCCTCTCTCCTCTCCTCTACTTAGTTATAAATTTTTATTTTTTATTTAAAATTTATTACTATTAGTGACGCTTTTATTAAACGTCGCTAATAGTATAAGTATTAGCGACGCTTGTATAAAGTGTTGCAATTGTTAAAACAATTAGCGACACTTAAGAGGAAGAGTCGCTAATAGTTATGAAATTTTTTGCTTTTTTTTTAAATATATATCTTTTAGTGACACTTATTGAAAGCGTCACTAATACCGTAACTATTAGTGACACTTATTATAAAGCATCACTAATATGGTTTTTTTATTAGCGACACTATAAAGTAAGCGTCGCTAATACATGACTACTAGTGACACATTATTTTGCGTCGCTAATAGTTCTTTTTTTTTGTGATGATTTTATATATGTCACTAATAGTTGTTTTTAGCAACGCTTGTATATGCGTCACTAATAGTACATTTTGTTGTATTACAAGTTTAAAAATAAAACTTATAAAAATAATTAAACCTTGTTAAAACTATAATTATTAACCTTTAACCCCAAAATCAAGTCAAACAGACAATTTAAGAAAAAATACACAATATCACAAAATTAAATAGAAATTAAACCGGATTAAAGTTAGAGATCTTACACCCCATATCAAACTAGAAAACTGGAAAACTTTCAACTAGAAAACTGGCAACCGGAAAAAATGTGTTACATACTGTAACATAAACTTCTGCAACACAAATGATTTGTATGCACTTGATGTCCACAAAATTATATTTGCATATAAAAGTATATAATTGATGTCCACAAAAACCTTTGTGTATGTGTTAATGTCATAAATAAGATGCCTCTGCACCTTCCTTTCATATGTGTTGTCTATGACAATGACTTTGTGCATGCACTTCTTAAAATTCTCAACACACATGCCAAAGGACACAAAACGCCTTTAGAATGACTTGTCCCCAATGTCATATTTGATCTCTGTGGTGTTCCCTGGATTTATCCTTTCTAATTGGTGTAGATAGGCTAGAAGGTCTTCATAAGACTCCTCAAATGTTCCCTTCAACTTCTATACAATGGCCTTTTTAGCCTTCCAAACCTTACATTAACATATAAAAATTCCATATTTTACATTAATATACTTTTTGATATCGGATGGTGTGTAAGACCCATGTCCCTTCAAATGATGATACATAGCATCAGCAATGATCGCACTCTTTGGTTGACAATGATCTTCACCAAGTGCCTTGGAAAATTTATGCTCCAAATTCATTTCCTTGACTTTAAACAAGACACATCCACTAATTCTTGAGGCATGTGGTCTCTATGGGCATTTCTCAATAATGCATCTAACTATATACCTTGATTTATTTGAATATGTAACCTTGATCTGAAACTTGGTATACAAGGCCAAGTTGTTAAGGTGAAGTTAAAGCATGCCTTTGTCGTTGAACTATTAACCAATTTCTATCACCCATCAATCACAAACCTGAGAGTTTAATATCTATCTAATCGACCTAGTGGATCACTAGATAACTCTTAAAACTAGTACTTTGACAAGTAAGAATTAAGAGTTTTAGCCTCTTTTGAGTGTAATTTTTTCATAAGAATTAAAATTATACTTTCTCAAATCTCATGCACAATGAATCAATCAATCAACCATCATTCAATCCACACATGAACACAACAATTTATGTGGAAAACCCAACTAAGGTAAAAAATCATGCAGTTCGAAAGGAACCAAATCATGTACTAGAAACAAAGACTTTACATAGACACAAGCAAACCACCAACCTTGTTTAGACTCTAACACAAGTTCCTCTTGTTTAGATCATTATTATTGGCCTTTAAGTCTTCTCCCTCAAACACTTAAAACTTTCTCCTACTTGCCTTGTCTCTATCTCTTTTTAGTCTTCAACAAGCACCTCTTGTTGTGTTGACTTTGGCCTGGTCGAAATCTTCAATCTTCCATTAAAGATATGTTGCAACACCTCTTTGAAATCTCTGTGTATAAGCTCTTTTATTTGTGGATTGTCTTCTTCAATTTACCATGGATCTTTAAGTTAAAGCTCTATTTGAATTCTCCTTTAGAAAACAACAAGATAAAATATAAACCTTTTTTCTCTTTTATCCACTAGGTTTTCTTCTTTTAAATTTTGTGATTTCATAACCCTTATGTAGCTCCTTAAGTCTTACGAATAAGGGTATTGGATTCTAATCCACCATGAAAATCATTAGAGAATCTTCTAGACCATTGGTAATTAAAGAATCCCTAAAAATAACGGATGAACAAACTGCACCACAAGAAACAAGGAATACCTCAACAACAATGGCAATTACATAGTTGAATTAAATAAATAAAAATCTCTTCCTTTCCTAAGAAATAAATAAAGAAAATGTCTTAAATGTCCCCTCCCCCACCCTCCTCTCCCCACAACACAAAAAGAAAAATAGTGACAGATGACTGCAATTCTACAGAAGGAGAAGCAACAAGGAATACCTCAACAAAAGCAACAATTACATGGATGAATAAAATGAATAAAAATCTCATATATTTTTTACAAAAAATGGCTAGAAAATTACACAAGAATGAAATCATCAACAAGCGCAAGAGATCCCAAAAATTTACTAGCAATCGGACTTTGAAGAATTGGAAGCCAAGCCTCAACAGAGAAGCAACAACCTCCCTGTTTTGAGTTTTGATACTAGCCGTGTGTGGAGTTGAAGCGATGGACGATCATCGTCACAAGCTGTAGTGTTGGAGGAGAGGCCGAAGAAGTGATTCGCATTTGGTCATCTGTCATAAGCAAGTGATCAAAGAGCAGGGAGCTAGGACCAGGGGTGGGGATTTTATTCAAAGGAGAGGAAGTAGGACGATAGGCAAAATATATTTGACCATTAGACATGGTTTGATCAACATACATCTAATTTGTGGGTTGATTCAATGACTGAATTCAGTCACAAACAAACGCTATGAAAAGCCAACTTTCAAATGGCTTTTCAAAAGCTTAATTAGTTCAGCTCTGAATTAGACCAAACAAATAGACCATTGGTAAAAGCATGAGGGAGTTGGTTGAAACAAATGTAATTTGAGATAGTGTTAGCTTCCATGAAATACAAAGTTGGGGATAGAATCCTCCCTTAGTTAATTGCGGATTTAGGGGAAAAAGTATGCGGATTCAAACTTGAAATTCTCAATAAAGCTAATTCTTTTCTCTAATTGTTTCTTTGTTCTCTATTTACTATTCTTTCACTTGAAGTGGAGTTCCGTGTGTAAGTTGTAACCCCCAAAAAAAGAATTATCTCTCATGTTCATAACGAATGTGGTAAAACACTTTAATGAAGGAGTGGAGAAAGTGGAGTAGGAATCTCAGCTTCCTGAAAGGAAAATGATATTTATACTCTATTTTCTCAACAGAAAAATGTATGCTATAATGAAGTTTAGGTATGAGACTTTGAGGTTAGTGAGTAAATAGAAAGAACTTCAAAACGCCATCAAGAACAAATAAATTGGGACACAAATGAGAAAGTTATAGTTGTTCAAAGTAGGACCTATCACATTGTTGGTAGCCCATTGACCCGACATAAAACATGTTGATGGTCACGATTGTGAAACTTAATTTTTATTGTCGGCAAGTACTGACACGTAGATGGGGGTGCCGAAAGTTGGGATAGTTTCATTGATAGATATAGAAACCACCCAGTTTGATGGTTATGTACCAAAATTATGTTCTTTCTCCATTATAGATACCTTTTGACGCCCTTTAGACTCAATTTTTTTAAAATTTTCAAAATCAAGTGGGAGAATGCCAAGGGTGCACCCATATTGGAAGAAGCAAAGGAGGGAACATATTCTACTAGGAATGACCAACAATGCATGTAAGAAAGAATTCCTTGTTTGTGCAAAAGCTCGGAATACTAAACCTTAAATTGATTTTAATCTACATCATGGAGACTCTTGTTGAGGATTATGCTAAAGATATTAGACAATTTGAACTTGGATCATAATACTATACTTGTGTAAAGCATGTCTATCCAATTTTGATACAAATGAATTATGAGATAAGTATAGTATAAATCTACATATATAATAGTATATATTCTAATTTGATTATATTCAAAAGCATTTTTACATCTTTTTCATGAGAGGCTTTGCTTTTAGCACCAGTATGGTATGTTGTTTATCTCTCTTCTCAAACCATAGCAGGATCACTGATACATTGATGAGGGCATCAATGGCTCAGCGAAGATGAACAATTGTTGGCATTCACACATGAGGATGGAAGCTGATGTTCCTTCTCCACTTTCTCCATAACAAAACCCTACATTAGCCTTTGATAGGACAAAGAAAGGTTGGTCTCACATAATAATAGGGACTATGTGTTTGCTAAATATTTGCTGAGAAGATCGAAAGGAGAAGATTAATAGAATAAAACCTTTTAAAAGAAATTAAGGTGGAAAAGACCAATGTTGATGCAAGTAAACTGCGAAGGAGGTGAAACAAGAGTTTATAATGGTGTGGGAGATAGTAAAGGAATGAAAATTGTAAGAACATATGAGTCATATGTGTAGTTTATTAAATGATTTCTTTGTCAAAATTAAGTCAAAAAAACTTTTGTATGTAATGAGTTCGAATCTAATTTGAGGTTGTCGTGGTCGAATCAGATTTGGAATTGACAGACTTGAAAAATAAGAGCATATGTGTTCTTATTGAAGGGTTTTGAAGCTTATTCAAATCACATTGGTATACAAAAATCACTTGGAGAGGTATCAAAAGTGATTTTAAAAGGACTTAGGGTAAAAAGGTCAAAAAGAAAAATTTAGAGGCAGCATGATCAATCACTGCATAGCAAGGCTTATTAAAAACGATTGATCACACGTTAATTCAGCCTGGTGTAAAACAAAGCCGAGAGTTATCGATCGATAGCTCTTGTAATTGATAGATCAATTGGAGTATTGTGCATATTTAAAACAATAACCGATCGATCGCTATTTACAACAATCAATCATTTCAAGGACTGATTATCCTAATTAAGACATTTATATTTCAATTTCATTCCTTATTTAAGTAAAAGTCCTAAACTAACTTAAGGAGCTACATAAGGGTTATAAAATCACAAAAATTTGATAGAGGAAAACCTAGACAAGAAAAGAGAATAAAGATTTACACCTTTGCTTATTATTTTTGAAAGTAGAATTCACATGGAGCTTTGATTTAAAGATCCATGGTAAATTGAAGAAGACAATCCACAACTAAAGAAGCTTATACATAGTGTTTTCAAAGGTTTGTTACAACATATCTTCAATGAGAGATTGAAGATTCCACAAAGCCAAAGTTAATACAATAAGAGATACTTGTTGAAAACTAGAAGAAGATGAAGACAACGCGAGGAGAAAAAAGTGCTTAAGGGAGAAGACTTGAAGGCAAGCAACAATGTTCTAAACAAGAAGAGCTTGTGTTAGAGTCTAAACAAGATCAGTGGTTTGCTTATGTTAATATAAAGTCTTGGTTTCTAGTGCATTGATTTGGTTCCTATGGAATTGTCATAGTTTTTTAAGTGTGTTAGGGTTTTCCACATAAATTGTCGTGATCATGTGTGGATTGATTGAATGATTAATGATTGATTGATTCATTGTGAGAGTGCACTTTGAGAGAATATTTACTTCCTTTCATTTAATAAACAAAATTATGTGCAAAGAGTCTAGAACTCTTAATTCATACTTGTCAAAGTACTAATTTTAAAAGAAATCTAAGTGATCCATTAGGTTGATTAGATGGATATTAAACTCACAAAAATTAATTTTTTTTATAAACTGGTAACTCCATATTTTGTATACCATAGTGCATTGATTGGTCTGAGCATAGTGTCTCATGATTTTTTCCCTCGGAGGGTTTCCATATAAAAATTATCTTGTATCTTTTTTGTTTGATTTTGCATTATTTGCCAGATATATAGGAATTTTTATGCTTTTGTATAAAAAAATCCATTTTTGAGTTTTGATAAAGGAGGGAATATATCTTATAGTTCTTAAGTTAATTTTGAACTAAAGGTTCTATATTTACCTTAGTTTGGCCATTAACAACCCAATAAGTGGTAGCTAAGGAGTAAGATTCTTTATTGTGTGGTTTGGGCTTAGATCTCTTAACATGGATTTCAAAAGAATGTTAGGGTTATCTCTTTTTATTTACAATTTTTTATGGCTAGTAAAAAACATATATTCGCTTAATTAGAATTTATTAGAGCAATTTTTTTCACTACTAATTGTTAAAAATATGAAATTTGGCATGCTAAGAAGTTGTATGAATTTAAATTTAAAAAATTGAGTTTGAAAGTTGAGAAATTTGAGAAGGAATTGAAAGTCTCCAGTTGAAAATTATAAGAATTTGTGACAGACAAAGAAAAACTTGATAAAATTACTTCTTGTGGACAATTTGGAAATGACAAGAGTGGATTATGCTATGTTAATTATAAGAACTCTTATTCTCAAGGAGTCACAAAATTTATTGAAGCTAGAAATTTGAAAATACAAGGTACTAGTTCTTCCAATTCTAAACCTTTGGTTAGATATCAAAATCCTAAGAAAGAACCAATGACCAAACTTGATCCTAGCATGATAAAATTTAAGAAGTCACCAAATTCGGGAAATAATGTTTAAAAAACGTGTTGAAATAATTTACTTGGATGGGTCAACATCTTAATGAACTTAATGAGAAGGTTCAAACCTTGGGTCATAAAGGGCACTCAAAAGTTACTTAGGTCTAATGAAACTTTAAATGCTAATAGATCACATCACAAAAACATTCATAATGAGAGTTTAGTATCCAACAAAAACACCAAAATTGGATTACTACGTTACTCCTAAAACTAGTACTTGAAGAGTTATGGTATATTACTAATGAGCAAGAATTTATATAGTAGAAACTAACATGAAATCCTAAACAAAGTATATGATTAATCTATTAAGAAATCCACACAATCATGCAAGCAGTTTACACATTGATTTTTTATGTGAAAAACCCCAACTAAGGTAAAAAACTAAGGCAGTCTCTGTCACTCCCCCGCCATAGCCCCTTGACCCGAACCCCTCTAAAAGGAATGATAAAGGTGTGATGAGATGGGTTCTAACATAAACTCGGGCTTACTTGAAATACACAACACCCACTTTGTGTAAAAACAATTATCGGAAGATAAAAGAAATTAAAACAAACTGTTGAGTATAATTATAAGTATTCTCACACCCACATATAAGTTCATAAGCATAAGGGAGTCCCAAGCCTTCTCAAAAAGCAATATACAAGTTCATGCTATCAAAATGAAAGGCTCAACCACAAAGTAATCATGTCTCACAATTATATTATAAATCAACTAAAGACTATCCCAAAATATGAGAACTATCCCCACTTTGTGTCCGTCTAATCTCCATTGTGCTCGCAAAATAAATTATCCTGAGCACCTGCATGGAGGGATACCCCAAAACAAAATAAGGCAAACAAGGTGACCTTAGCTTAGTAAGGGTTTAAAAATATAGAGCTCATACTAACACCAAAAATATAATCCTTAAGATGCATAACATAAACCTTATGCAATACTGGTGTTAAGAACACAAGAACATGTCAAATCCCTTACACATAAAACATGTGCAAATATCTCATTCATGCATCATAATCCATAAGAAAAACCTATGAAAATGTCTCAATTGTGTATCATAATCCACACACACAACCTATACATTTAAGTATCATAATCTATATACAACCTGTATAATCAAATGTCATGATCCATACACAACTTGGGTAAATAAGCATCATAATCTATACACAAAACTTGTGTCAATAAGCATCATAATAATCTATAAATCATCAATAGAGTAATCCCAGTACTCGAAGATACCTAATACATGCTTACCTGGTATTCCTAAGCCAAAAATACCATAAGTACTTTGCAAATTCTATAAACTGAAAGTGCCCCTGTTAACCGGTGCACATAGATAAACCAACCTATAGCTCACTCCAGAAGTTTCATTTAGTGTTCTCATTATAGTTTTATGCTCTTTTCTACCTGAGAAGGATGAATACAACCTTTTTGTATGGAAACCCCTCACCTCAAATCAGTAGGTAGTCCTTTTAGTCTCTTCCCAAACTCAAGAAATCCATACCCAACAAATTAGGTCGCATTAGCCCTAAGCAAAAATTACACAGTTCTACCATATAAAAACACAAAACTACTAATAGAAGTCAAATCAATCATTCCCTTGTACCCAAAACATAAATCACAAGAGTATAAGCAAGAAGCAAATATTTAGGGTTTCAAAACATAGGTTAAAAAAATGAGCCATCTGATATATCAAGTTAAAGTTGGCGCAATGATGTGGATGGTTGTGGGTCCTAGGGTGGGGCCCACTTCTATAATAAGAAAATAAATAAAAAATTACAGCAATTAGTGTGGTAATTTGGTGGTTTAAGGTAGGTATTAATATTTTCCAACTAAATTCAAAACAAGTCCAAGAAAAACTTATAATCACATCCAACATCACCCAATAAAGCAAATAATATTATAAAAAAATTTGATCTCACAATCTTTCTCAGCCAATCAATGTACTAGCAAGCAAGAACTAACAAGACCCAAAGAATAACCAACCAACCTATAGCGACTCAACACAAATGAATTTTTTTCTTTATTCTATCCTCTTTGTTTTTGGCCTTTACGATTCTCCCTCTATTGAATCATTTGTGTTTTTTCTCTTTTTATTCCATCTCCATCTTCTTCTAATTCCTCAATCAAAGACTCCTTCATTGATTATTGATTCTCCTTAAGTTTTTTCGATCCTCCTTGATGAAGAATTTACTGCACCTGCTCAAGATGTGTGTGAAGTGGTTGTGCATTCACTCTTTGATCATTCACGCATATGTTCTCTTAAAAACTATGGTCGACCAAGGAAAACTCTTGACGAGATCTCTCCCTTTTTGTCTTCTCAAATAATGGTTTTCCTCTCTATTACTTCATCCATAAGGGTTTTTATATAGTTAGGGTTAAAGGAACCCAACTTGGAGAGGACTCTATTTTGGAATCCTAACCGGGCAATTATTTCACCAAACGATCGATCGATTCAACAAGCTATCGATCATTCGTATGTTCAAGTTAAAAGAACTTCCCAAACTATCAATCCTTTACCTAGGCAATCTATCATTTGATCATTCAGGTAGAATATTAGAAAATTGAGTCTCTAAGTGATCTATCCTTCAAATAGTGTGTTAAATTATGATCAATAATTACTTATGAACATTTTTTCGATTTTGAACCATCTTTCACCAAAACTCCTAAAATCACTTATAAGAATTACTTCTACTTAAATCTAAGTGATTTGTATATATAAGTATGTCATCATATGTACACATTGAGTGTACTTTGAGTATCACTTAGGTTTAAAGGTTCAAGGTTGTAAACTACATTGAGTGTCACTTAGATTTAAGTAGAAATAATTTTTAGAAGTAATTATGGAAGTTTTGGGAAAAAGAGATAAAAATCTTAAAAATTGTTCATAAGGGATTGATCGCCCTTGAACACATTGTTCAGAGAGATTGTTAGTGTGATGACTACTTTTTAGACTTTAGACCAAGGCAAAAACCAATAGATCATCTTGTCAAAAGATCGATTGATTGAGTGTTTCGTTCAAAATAAACTAGTGAACAATCTATTGCCTAGTTACAACGAACGATTACTACCAATTTTAGTTACTTACTTTAGGATGTTGGATTATAGTCCTTTCCAAGTTGGGCTCTTTTTACCTTAACCGACTTAAGGCTCTATGAAAGGTCTAGACGTAAATAATTTTGAATAGAGGAAAATCATTACTTGATGGAAGAAAAAGGGAGATACCTTATCTTAAATTTTCCTTGAATCAATGTTGTTAAATGTTAATTGTTTATTCGCAAGCGCACGAATCTATAGTAGTTAAGCGGCTAAATCAAGTGTCGATCCCACAAGGACTTCAAATCGGAAAACCAAATTTAATCTAACTTAAGTAAACTCTAATCTATTAAAACAACTATAAAAAGAATGACTTGACTAAAGTAACTAACAAAAGCAAATAAGAGTTTCAAGGCAATTAAACTATCTAAATCAAAATTCTAAAGCTTTAAGCTAAGAATAAGAAAATAATGCAAAGTAAATAAAACACTATCAAATAAGTAAAACACTAATAGATAAACAATATACTAGGAAATAAAACACTAGCAAATAAACAAAGTACTAAGGCATAGGAATCCACATTCATTAAATCATTAAAACTCACAAGTATGATCATTGATCATATTTCCACATCATCTCATAATAATCTAGAATTCAATCTTCGTTATTATGAAAAATATCATCATTAAGCTCTCATGTACAATAAAAAATACATTTCTCCTCCTCACTTCAACGGATTAAAATCAAGTCATTAATTGTATCCACAATTTGCAAATCACAACTAATACTCAATTTCAATATTAAACAAGACAAAAGCAAGTAAAAAAAACTTATGAGAACCAATTTAAATCATGAGAGAAGCATGACTAAATTCATATCCAAATCAATTTTATCAATTAAAGAGGTAGAAACAAATAACATTAAATCTACCATTAAGAAAAATTAATCTAGTCTTATAATCATGAAATTCTTTAATTAATGAAGCTCTATCCAAGCCCTAGCAAAAAGGTTTAGCTACTGATTAACCTAAGAAATAAAATCTCCATTGAATAAAGTAGAAAGAAGCTTACAACTTTAGAAGAAAATTAAGCAAGAATCAAAAATTTTGTACTGCTACAGTAATCATGAACAGTACCATGGATAGTACTTCATGAACAGTAACCTGTAAACGGTACTTGTGAACAGTGATCCGGCTGGGATGTTTCTTCTCTGGTTCTATGCTTTGCTCTTGCTTCACATTGGAACTCCTTGAAGGAAGATGATGGTTAGACCCTCTCTCTCAATTGGCTCCCCTCCCTAGGTCATCCCATACTTTTTTATACTATCAAGAGCAAGTCTCAATCAAGTACCTAAGTTTGTCTTTCCATTAATGAGAATGGGGCCCACCACTGTAACATTCTTAATTGATTCACCTTCTCAATTTCATTATTTCCTCAATTGGTCTCCCCGTTTGAGCCTTCTTCTTTTGTTTCCCACTTTGTTGCATTCTATCTTTTTATAAGCTCTTCCCTAATTTAACTCTAACCAACTTCTCTATTTCTCTTTTTGGTTCTTTCCTCATTTAAGACTTTTCATTCTTTGTATTTTTTATTTCTAAGAACTTGACCATCCACTTTGTTTTGTCAAAGGAATTTTCCAACTTGAACTTGTTCTTGCACAAAAATTCATCATGAATGCTCCAAAATGGCAATTTCATCGATTAAGCTCGTGAACCCCTATAAAATAGAATTAAACTCTAATAAGCCAATATTAATATAAAATCAATCTTAAAATGCATAAAATTAGGGTATATAAATGGTTATATTACGTGCATATCAATCACCATAGAATTTTTAGAGAAATTCTTACAGTTGAAAGCAATTGAAAAAAGTGACACACAACCACTTTTTCACACACAAGAGCTTGACGAGGATCAACATATTCTCAATCTCAAAAAGTATTAAAAAATACTCAATGTGAATTAACAATCAAAAATGATTTTTGATTGAAGAGCTAAAAAAAGACGAAGATAGAATGTGAGGAGAAAAGCTTCGAGAGAAACTTAAAGGCCAACAACAAAGAAAGAGGTCTGAACAAGGATAGAAGTTTTGTTTGTATCAGAGTTTCTAGACTTTGGTTGTTGTTCTTTGAGTAGTAAAAATATAATGTTTGCTAGTAGTGCATTAATGCAACTCTTAGTTTTTACCTCAGTTTGAGCTTTCCTTGTTAAAAATTGGTGTATGATTGTGTGCATGCTTATATGATTGATTGATAGGTTCATTATAAGGTTTGATTAGGATTTCATAATATTTTTTGCTATATAAATTTATGCATATTATAAAAAGTTCATATATCTTATTTCTTACTTGATTGCAAGTACTAGCGATATACAACTTTATGAGCAATATGCTGATCCGAATTAGGGGTTTTGATGGATACTAAACTCTCAAAGGGGTTGGTCCCACCCACTTGAAAATACTTTTTTTACTTCACATGTATTATTTTACTCAAACTTACTCAAGGTTGTGTTCTCTTTACATGGCCAATGAAGAGAACAATCAATGAGCTCAGACTAATTTGCACCTCCACTTCTCACTTGTCGTCCAAAGTGATAAAATTTTAAATGTGTTACTAGCAAGTGAATGAATATATAGTAGACAAGTGACTAAATCAACTGACAATCCCACGTAGACTTGTGTTTTTAGAAAAAAAAACTACCTATATCAAAATTAACTGATGCTAATCTAGTCTAAGGAAAGTAACTCTCAAATGCAAAACATTAACTAAAATAGAATCAACTAAGGAAATATAGTACTTAAAGAGACTAATAAAATCATCAAAGCAATTAAACTATAACAAGAAAATATTGCAAACTTCAATTAAAATTAGTACAAAGTAAAAGTGATTGAAAATATGAAGGTAAATTACAAGGCTCTGAATCTGTACTTCTTTTCTTCAGAAGTTCATATTTATGCTTGCTGACCAAATTTTCTCATAGTAAATTAGAAATCAATAAATTTATTGTGGAAGATGCCATCATTAACTTTTAAATAAAAAACCAAAGTTATGAAGCTTCTCGCTTTAACATATTAAAATCAAATCATTAATTGTATCCACATACATAAATCACAATTAATCTCTAATATTAATTTTTACAATTCAAAATGAAGCATTAATTTGTAAAATTATTTCACATCATAGGAAAACTTCATTGAACCTACATCACAAATGAAATCATTCTTTATTTAGATAAGAGCATGTGAAGACGAAAACACAAATTTGTTGAATTTCTAGACATTAACTAGCCCTCGTAAAAATAAACTAGCCACTCATTGACATGTTCATTAAAATAATGAACTTCAATGATAAAAGCTTACAAGAGAGTAAAATAAAATAATTAAAATATATTTTGACGCTATGCTCATCAGGGTCATTGGGAGAGTATTGATTATGCAATTAGCTATATATCTAAACTCACTTTGATATTCCTTTTTGTTCTTGAAAGCTCTATATCTTCTTGTTTCCACAATTTTGCATCTCGCCGGAAAAGAAAATGGATGGTAAAATACTTATGTATGGCGCATCATCCTGAATAATTAAGCTTTTAGTGACTCTTTGCTTCTCATGTAAAGACTGTCAGACCTTAATACATTAACAATCCGTTAATGTTAGTCATCTCAATATATCGAGCAGTTCATTTCAACAATCCTCTATCTTAGGGACTTGCTAATCCCGTCCTCCTAATGAAGTTAGGAAGTAGAACATTGATGAGTGTGACCACCTCAATTTTGGAGGTGTCTTGCCATTGATGTGCTTAACCGAAGAGTGGATTACGGCCAGAGCCTTGTATGATCAAATGTGCATGGGTGGCGGTGATGCACAATAGGCTGTGCGAGGGGACCATGGCCCTTAAGGTTCATAACGCCACGTACTTGATAAAGGGAAGAGTTTTTTATGCTCCTCACTGACAATTGAGCCTAGTGCAAGCCACATATGAGAGCCCTTGATATTTAAGATCGACAACACACGTTAACACCAGTATCACTGATACTAATATATACTAATGTATGTATCATTGATCTCATGGATAAAGAACTTCTATATGTAACTTGTGCTAGGCTCATTGCCAATGAAGACTCCCCTTTGCTCGAGAAGCCATTGCCTGATTGGGATAAGTTCAAAATGATTAGTAAGTTCCCATCTCGGGGGACTGTTGGTCAGCCAGCAAATTGATGGAGGATCCTCTCCTTCCCAAGCCGTCTCTCCCTCCTCCATTATACTTCCTCCTCCCATTCCTTCTACTTTACCTTGCACGTCCAAAAGACAGCCCAAAGGAAAGATATGTGAAACAGAGTTACAAAGAAGCAGTTTGTCGAGCTACGAAGCGGAATTACACTAATGTACAATTATGCCCTTATGGTCACTGTGCACAGTCTTGCCAAAAATAAAGTATTATGTTCTTGTTCAAACATCAAATAGGGGACAAGGGACTCAAAACATGGATAGCAAGAGCTATAGGAATCAACCAGTCAGGTTTAATTTGCTATTTTCCGGAATTTACATGCAAGGGGTATTTTGATTAGTACACTTTCAAGCCAAAATACAGATGCAGTCTAGGAGAATGGATTATCATGTTTAACTGTGTTAAATGTTATGATTAGTGAATTTATTAGAGTATATCTTATAGAATTTTAATTGTTCGGATGGGAGTACTAGTTTGTGGGCATGAATGCATGACATATCATATCCCTATGTTTTTATACAATTGTGGGCTTTTGATGATTGTGTTTAGACTATGATTATAAACGAAACTTGAATATAAGAGTAGGAAAGATTAAGAGGAAAGCCATCTACAGAAAAGAGGCAAAGTCCATTGAATGAGTACTTAAAAGGGTCATTTTGGTGCATAGAGAGGAGCAAAGTTCAGTTGGATCGAATAAATACTCTAGTTGAGAGAACATGATAGTAAATAAGACTCCTTTTATTCTATGTTAATAACTTTATTTTATTTTATTTAAGTGACTGAGTAAAACTATCAGAAATTTATTTTCCCTTCTCTTAAATATGGGTTTTATCATTTAATAAAAATTACTATTTTTTTAAATATAATTATTAATATAAGGAGGGAGCTTCTGATAATTATGAATGCTACAAGAAAGGTAGGGCGAAAGTGATCCTCTTGTGGAAATTCCTAAATCCCTCCCAGAATGAGCTACAATTTGGGTTATGCCGAGTACACGGAACTTTATCAGATTAGAAGCTAAGAACCTAGGAAGAGATGCAGACGCAATTGCTTCCTCTCAGAAACGTGCTTAGAACAACATGATTAAACAGTAGTGTGAAGTGAAGAAAACAGACAAAATGAAGCATATCGGTAACCTGAGAAACGACAGCTTAAGTCAACCCCACCTAAATGTAGAAATGAGAACTTCCCAGGACAGCGACTTGGCTGGTTTTAAGTTCATCAAAACCTTTTTTCAATTTAACCTGGATAAGAATGAATGCTTGAGCAATCATGCATGTCAAAAAATTGATACTCCATAAACACATAGCATTTCCCACCAAAAGCTTCTGATCAGGAGGTAGCAGCTCTTTCCCTGTTCCTGTACGCGCTTGTATTTAAGATTCCAAATTCTCATTCCTGTAATCCACACTCACAAAATCTTTCTTTTTTCAGATTATACTGATTTCCCGACGGCAGACAGGATTTCAAGTCACTTTCATATGGTTGGCATCGCCAGTAACTGGTTCTCAGCTTCATTTTCTTCTGTCATTCGATTCATGCAACCACAAATTCTTAGTGAAGTGCTTTCACAGCGTAGAGGTATGGATACCAATTCTACCACAACCCACAATTTAAGGCTACAAGGGCAAATATAAAAAAGATAAATGGGCGTAAAAGAAACCTTACAAGTGCAAAAGAAACGTTCATTAATTTCCTACTTTTCACACATCTAGTATCTCCTTCACGCCCAAACACTAGGTAACAAAACAAGAGGAAGCTAAAGACATTGAAACCTCCCAGGAGCTAGCACACGCAACCAAATTGTACAACATCTAACCCACATTTGTGATATATTTCACGCAAGGCCCACACCCATTTAGCCCAACATGCCATCAGACACGCTTTCTGCGTTTTGAGATGGACGATGTCGTTTGACCTCTGTTGGGGTATGGTGTGGATACACCACATATATCAGGAACATGTACAGAATGGTCAGTCTGCACATGATAGACGTTTTTGGGCCAGTGGAGACCTGAAGCCGTAGGTGGGGATGGTACCTCTGGAACTGTCCAAGAGATTTCTGTTGCATGACTAAAACATTCATCAAGATCAAAACCTGTGTCCACAGCCTCCCTGTAGAACGGTGACCAGTCTGAATCACTAACCTTGCTATGGTCCGCCTGCCAACATTTATTGTTAGTGAAAACACTAAGACAATACAAATAGAAACATAATAGGTAAGTCAAACGATTGATACTACTAGTTCAAAGCAATATCACTACCTATAATGCAATGTAGAATGTGAATGATCATTTCTCATAGATGGCCATGCAAAAGGTTACATAGGAATGCGATTTGCTTGAGATGAGTCGAACCCATAATCTCAGTGAATTTTACTTGAGAAATATCTAAAGAAGTTCAAAGAAAAATGATGCACTTCATTCAACTACTCCTTGCATGGGCATTCATACATCACAACACAATGCATCAAGCTACACAATTGGAGTATTAAAACAAACCTTGGAGGAAACTTGATCCATGAACCCATAATTCTGGATGTGATCTGCTAGTCCAGGAAAATCTTCCATAGGCCATTCAGGCATCATACCAGCTGACGATGTCCCACCCGCAAAGGATGCCACAGTAGCAGGTAGACATCCAGTAACATTGTCTTGGCTGTGTACTAACTCCATGTTGGCGGATGTCAACATTGAGACCCCCTTCTTAGACACACTTCTAGAATGGGTTTCTACAGGTCCTTCAGTAAAACTCTTTGCTTTCACCGAGCAGTTTTTCCCTTTAGAAGGAGATATGCCCGGTTCAGTAGGCTCCAGTCCCACTTTAACGCCAGTAAGCAGAAATCTCTGGTGGGCTGTAACATACTGGTTTGCAGTATGTATAGCAATATCACATCTACGACAAAGCAGAGCTCGGTCCTCTAAGCAGAAGAAATAGCCAATGGTTTCCTGAAAAAAACAGCAATTTAAAAAATATTAGAAAAGCAATATAAGTGATACAAATATATAACTGATATAAATTTAAGTGGTACTAACTAATTATCAGCATAAAGAGATACTTTCCAGTTGAAAGCTCACCATGTCTAAAACACAATAGACTATTCCAATGTCTTCCACACATTAACTAAGAGCATGTAAACCGACTCGGTTTTTGCATCCTACCAGTTCAAGGATTGGAATTTGCTAACACACAACTATCCACAAGCCTCTCAGTATAGTGTTCAACATCAAAGTAGATCCAACATTAAGAAGTCAGGGTGAGTCTTTTTCACCTTGCTATCCTATCCATATACCATGGAAAGGCCTTCACTCAACCGTAAAATTTAACATCTTTCCAACAAAACGATGGTTTTGAATATGATACTATATATCATGTCCTCCTCACCCGATGCGGGTTAACATCTCATAAAGACATACACTTAAATGGCCTCTAAAAAAGCAGTCCCAATTACCATTTAGGAATTTGTGAGAGCAGAAATTTGCCACATCCTTGATCAAAAACCACACCAACTGTTATATATAACAACTATTTTCCATGTGTACTATTACTTCCCCCAAATGAAGCTAAGGATTGTTGGAACTTGAAGCTTGTCTAGCATAGGCTTAAATTTAGCAGGTCCAAGAGTTTTGCTTGACATCAACAATTTGATCTGAAAAGGAACATGAAGAACTTTCATAGAAGTACTGATCTCATCAAGTAGGGTTTTCATTAGATCCTGTTTACTATCCACATGAATAAGCAGTACAATACTGACATGGTGAGAAGTTCTGATCCATATCAAGATATCACCTTTGCAGCAATGAAAACAACAGATAGAAGGAACTTTTTGAACTAGTGGAACCTGGCCAGTGATAAATGCTTCAAACCATGTAAAAAACATTATGAAGTTTACAAATATTCGTGGGATGATCTCAATCACAAAAGTCAGATGGTTGGGTTAAATACATCTTCATATAGAAAGCCATGAAGAAAAGCATCCTTCAAATCAAGTTGTCGAGGTCAATGTGTAGAGATGGCAAGTGAGAGCAGCACAAGAATGGTAGCAACATAAAAAAGGGATTGAAGGTCTCACCATAATCAAGGCTCGAAAGTTAGGTAAAACGCTTTGCAACACAGTGGGCTTTGTAACATTCAGACAAATGCTTGACACGAAAAACCCCCCTTGCAACAGACCACATTCATGCGGGGTCTATAATGAATGTACCACACCCCCCCATATTCTTGGTGATACCACATTCATCAGTCATAGTAGCACTCCAATAAAGATCTTTAGAAGCTTCAGAGAAAAAATGATGACGCAGAAGGATAAACAACTGAATGAAGTAGCATAACACTGAGGAAGTGGATGCCTAGTGTACATAACAAATTTTCTTCCATCGTTTTCCATCCATTTCTATGGTAACTACATGTGTTACGACTGAGACCAATAGAACCAACATGTTTATGAGGATAACCAATGGAAGAGTTAGGAGAGGGCTATTTGAAGCTGGATGAACACAGCAGCGATCAGAACTTCAGGAGGAGAGAATTCAGAATTCAAACATGTGAGAATTGGAGGATAAAAAGAATTTCATGCGGGAGCTGGGAGATTATGCAGAAAATTGGAACTACTACAGGGTTATTGATGCAGGACACTATTGCAAGAATGATAATGCAAAGGAGATGCCACAAACAATCTGAGCAAACTAATTTTTAATATAAAATTTTAACAAATTCATCAAGCTAAATAATAAAAAATTTAGTCATAATTCAAATAAGAACCCAACAGTTCAAGGTGTTAAGTTTCGTTGATGGTTAATAAACCCTTCCTTGACTAGATTTATTTCCACCATTAATAAAGCAAGCAATGCATCACAAAACGTTCAAGGCAAGTAAAGTATGGGTTCAATTCATGGGTAATGGCAAGTATAGGTATGAGGTTCACATGCAAACAGGAAAAAAGAAGTCAGACGTAGTGTGGGTCCAAACTCACAAGCCATAAAGGACAAAAGTGCTGTAAAGTACTATAAGCAGACAGAGGCAACAAGGGGCAGAAGCTTATCGCATGTGGCTGTGAAGGGCTACACATAGTAGCCAACGTCCTGGTGCTTCAGAGAGAAGTAGATCGCAGCAGTACAACCATCAAGTATAAGCGTTCTCTGGAGGCAGTAACATGACGAGTGCTTGTTGGGGTCACGGGGAAGTCAGCACATGCTGACAAAGCAAAGATGCAGCCACAGTCAAGAGTCAAGTCTGGTAGCCAGAATGGGAGCTGGGTACTCATAGGAGCTGAAATTTCGATTTTCAAGGCAACTGTGTACAGAAGAAATGTTCACCTTAACAGCAGTGTAGGGGGACAGAGGTCTCATCAACAACGCAAAGCATGGAAGGAATCTAGCAGTTTCCTTGGATTTTGGTAGAACTATAGATAATAGAAAGATAGAACAGCAATCAGGTTATGATAGTGGAGATGATAAAGAGGCCCGTGGATTCAGTATCACATGTGCTACCGGCATCGGCACCAGGAGCAACTAACAGAATTGGCACTGTTGAGTCATTGTTGGAATCAGCACCAGCGATCGTTGAGGCCACAAAAGTGTTTAGAAGTATGTTTGCTCAAAACCATTTATCTTTATTCATCACTAGTGAGCCTTACAAATAGATGTACAAGATCTTTGAAAGTCAAAAGGTAAGATTCAGTAAATCAAGAGGCTATGGCTCCATATCTTACAGAAAAATCTATTCTTTAACATAAGTCCTACTGAATTTCATTCAACCACTGTATATCTTATTTATTATAGCGGCTCAATTACTCCCATTTCCATACAGTGATACTTATCTGCTTGGGTGGTCGAGTCAACAATTGCATGCTCAGGCTGATACAGTGAGGCTTGTCTTATTAGGCGGCTGACTTCATTCGAGCCATAGTAAGGTATTGTTGACCTTGCAACGACCATATACACATGTGATGGACGGTTGTCCCGTTGTGTCCCCACCAATAATGTTTGCCAACCTCTTTGATGGAGGTAGTGGCCAATGTGAACGAGGCTATGAAGTTAAATCTAGAATTGAAGTAGAAATGGGCACAAATTTTTAGAATAATGGAAAAATGCTTCCATTGAACTGCACATGCCGAGGAACATAGAGAAGACCAATATTAGTGTCAAGACATTTATGAAAGGAACTGTACCCTTTGATCCTAGGTGAGAGTTCTTCTGTAGTACAAAGACGACAAACGAGAGGAAAACATAGGCAGCCAAAACTTTTAATAATAGTAGAGTCCAGACAGCATTCAAATGGCTTTTGAAACACATTCTAATTAGCAGTAAGAAGCCTACTAATCAAGTAAATTGCATTGGAAAAGGCTCCTAACCAGTCCATTTTTGCTAAAGCACTCAGCAAGTAATGCCAGACCAGTTTCAAATATATGTTGATGTACCATTTTGTTTGCTTCAGAATGCATATATGCACCGTTTTTAAAATAAATGATTAAAATAAAAAAGTCTGGAGCTTTAAAAGTAGGCAGCAAGAAAAATGCACAAAACAGAAAAATAGAGGGTGTTGCAAGGTTTCTCAAGTTCTCTGCTTTCACACTCTCATTCGACAAATCTCCACCCATCACAACCTAATTTTACACCCATTTTATCACAGCCCTACATGTATCAAAAGGATCTCCCATCTAAACACAACAAAAAAGACCAAAAAGACATATGTCTAACATAGTGACAAAACATAAACATGTTCTCATCACCTTATCGTCCAACAAACCTATTTCGTTCAGGAACACAAGCGCAGGAAAACCTGTTAAGTAATTCCATTTAGAGGGCAAAAGTCCTGAAACTCAGGCATTGGCATACTCAGTGACATCATCAGCTTGAAATGCAACAAGTTGCTGGCCAAGTATATTTTCAGCAAGGTTTCTAAAATAATAAAAAATGTAGAGAAGCTGAGTCATTCATTAAAGGATTAAACAAAATGAAACAACTGCATGAATCAACAAAGACAACACGAAGATCCCATAGTGGTTGAGCCTAATTCTCTTCTTCTGGTTAATATAACTTTAAGCAAATATCAACCATCATGGCAAATCAAAAATATTATTCCCCAAGTAAGGTCCATTCTAACTGAATTAGCGGGTTATATTCATCATGTATTAAGGGCTGTAATTCGCTTGCAGGTTCCTTAGCTAAATATGGCAGTCATCACTCAGTTCTGTGATCCTGCTTATCAGCTAAACACAAAGGATGCTCACATCCTTGATTTCATTAGTCTTCAAAAAATTATATTTTCTAATACATTTGATTTTCTGATGATGTATAGAACAGTCTTTCTGGATGGGATTTTGGTTGATGTCCCCCATTCTATATGTTGTACCCCACTTTGTTATAATAAACTGAAAGGGGTCTGGCAAATCCCCCACCTGATTAGGTGGTTTTCCACATAAAAGCCAAAAAAAAAATAACATAAATATTATCTTCATGAGTAGACATAATAGGAGATTAACCCCCAGACATCAGCAAAGACTAATTCCATAGGTTTTGTTAATTGAAACTCAGACTGCAGAAAAGAAATCTTCGGACTTTCCCCTAGCTAACCACAAGAACACAAAAAAAATCTGGTTTGTTGACCCCCTAAATATCAGTTTTTTATATGAGATCAAATCCTGCAAAGTTCAAGAATGGGGATGACCAAGCCTAGCATGCCATTTTCTAAACACATGCATCAGAAAAGAGAAAGCAATGGAATTAACTGCCAGATTGTGCATCTAATTTCAGAAGATCGAGATCAGATTTCACTATTCAGCTCCCAGAAGAGAACTCAACTCAACCGATTTTCCTTGACAAGAAAATCCTAATCATGGAATTTAAAGAAACAATCTAGTAATGCGTGAGATAGATATAAGTTCTTTTGAATATGACGCACTAAAAGAACATTATGTAGCTAGACTGTAGTAAGGTTAGTGTGCTGAAATGCATTTTTTAACATGCGGAATTGAGAGATTCGCACCATTTCCAACTATAATCTGCTCACCGCCAGAATATTTGTAGGGTTGCTATAGAAAATAAAATAAGCAATGAGATGATTTGTCACACATGTGGCTGGGATCCTACTCTCGTCCCGATTTCGAGTGGCAGATAAGGCTGGTCAACAGAAAATCGTATAGCAAGCTGTAGCAACATGGCCATAGCCATTGCAAATTTGGCAATGAGACTTTTCAACCACCACCATTTATGTTGTCATTGTTGTTTCTTGCGTCCTTATTTCTGCCTCTGTTGTTTCGATGAGAACTATAGTTGAGGCCATAGCAGTAAGTCTTTCCATAGTTCCAAGAAGTTGAGAGATCCTTAATAGATGGAACAAGGGTTGGATAAATGGAGTTCTGCAGCCCACTGAGGGCATATTAATCAGAACAAAGCCAGTCATAAAGAGATGGGTTGGGAATAAGCTTTGTGCCTTCTTGAAGATCAGGAATGAGGCAGGCTGGATCCTGGGAGGAGCCATCGACATGACCAACGAGTTTCAAACTTGTGAGAGCAGGAATAACAAGGCTACATCAAAGTAGTTGATCCAGTCAAGTTTGACAGCAATAATACAAGCAAGACAATATTGACAAAGGCGTGAGTTTTAATAAATTTACAGTGAAGTTGGGAACTTAAATGGTGGACGTGGAAGCTTAAAAGGTCACCATGTGAACAGTTGATGCCAGGAAGGAGAGGCAGCATACCATATTAAAAAATCACTCTCCCTAAAGGCTTGAGATGTTAGGGGAAGGAACAAATTATGCAAATCTAATAATAAATTCGACCCAGCCGTAGGTCACAAAGTTTGAATTTGGAAAAAATTCAACTGTGGTCAATTTACTTAAGTTCAAAAAAGTTCACTTTAATTCGGAAAATTTAATGCCACTACTCCATCTCCTCCATTGTCTGGTTCACTCAACTCCTTCATTGCCTCATTTCAATAGTTGAATTTGAAAAAGAGGGCCAACAGCAGCCCAAAACAGTGGGATACCAAGAGACAGCATGTTGGGAACTAGCCATACGAGTGTGGATGAGGTGACAAGGAGATGGAGAGATAAAGCAGAGGAACACTGGAGAAACACCGTAGGCAATGGACGACAGAGACACCAGAGGCGATGGTTGAATAAAAGGCCAGACCCTGTGGAAGGAGATGAAGACTAAAAAACTCACGCCGAATTTATCCATAATACGCTGAATCCCTAAATAGGCCCAAAATTCAGCCGACTTTTCATACAGGCTCCGATCCAGTGATTTCGCCAAAATAAGGGCGAAATTTGGCAAAACTTTGTTAAACCCCGTTCCCCCAAAAGTCACCCGCGCACAAGATCAATCCAAACAAAGAGAGATAGAGAAAAACAAAAGAAAAGGGGTCAATACAAAAACCAGCCAGCCTCAAAACGAAGAAAATAAAGAAACAGCAAAAAGAAAGTAGGGAACAAAACTCAAGCAGCCTGATTAGAGGTAACCCAGAAATGAATTAACAAGTTAAAGCATGAGATGAGCTGAAATTCCAAGTTAAAAACTCAAATTCCTATGCTATTAACTATTTTATACGCAACTAACAAACAGTAATGTGTTAATTATCCAATCTTCTACCAGCTCATACAGGAAACAAAGACGTATTGCCTCGAGAATATCACGAGGAGACGAGAATCAGCAATACAGAAAACAACAAACAGTTCGAAATGGAAAAATCCAATGAACAGTTTAAGCAAGAAACAAACTGAGCTTGTTGTTACTCTCAGCTATACCTGGCAGATGTCGCACTTGGGCATGTGGGAGGAAGAGGAAGCAAGCGGTACGCGCTCGTGCTTTCTGGCCAGCTTGTTGGCCGCGTGCACCTTCTCGTCGCACGGCGCGCAGAGCACCGCCTCGTCCGCGCAGCACAGCACCGTCGCCTCCGCCGCCTCGCACGCGTTGCACTGGATCTTCATCTCCCCCCCTCCCTACTCCTCCCCTATGCCAGCAAAATTGATCACAAGAAGAAGATATCAGCCACAACAATCCTAGCAGATTCTTGTCTCAGCCGCAACAACGATCAATTTTTCCGAATTTGGAAGATCGTCGGCCACTCGGAGTGGAGAAGTTGACGGTGGTGGGAAGCGAGAATCGGGGCGGAAAGACGACTTTCCGGACTGCAGACTGAGGCATAAGGTTTAAGACAGTGAAGGGTAATCTGGGTAAATCGAATTCTGTTTCATCAGCCAGACGTTCGTACCGCTAGAGACGCGTTTAGCGGATCGGGCACTTGGCTGCCGGGTGATGTTGGTGATCGACAGCGCACGTATATTAGGTTCATTATGCACTAAGTATATGAACCGTCCATTTATAGATGAAGGGCTCGGCCGCTTCAGGCCTAGTGGTAAACCATTGATTCGTGAGTCCCGTGTCGAGTGTTTTTAAAATGCGGTCACGGTCAACAGACTGGTTCTATGTCATTTAGCGGTAGATCTATTGATCAAGAAATGCGCACGTGAAAAGGCCCTTGATATTTTTAGCTGTATTACTTTGAACAAAACCCCAATCTCGAAATTGGTCGGTCGCTTCTAGCCTCATCGGGCTCCGTGCTCTATGTATCATGCTCGAGGAGAACATGTCTATGTAGCATGTAACAGGCCATTAGGAAAACGTTTTTTCGGATTATTAACAGCTGAGCCGGTTTTTTAAAAATGGATGAAAATTTACAAGATTACCCGTAAGTCTGCTGCGCAACTTTGGTTTTTTTTGCTAGGCATGCCGCGTAACTTTTGTTTCTGAGAACTTGGCAATGTCGGGCGTATAAAGAGATTCGACGTTTCTAAGAAAAGAGCCCCGGGATAAGGACCACAGCCAGAGGCTTCCGTGGTCTCCTATCGGCCCCGATACATTATCCACTCCAATAAACCACATCCAAGATGCCGATGGGGCAGATCTTTTTGTAGGACTCGGTGATCTGAAAGTGACTTGGGCACCTTTTCTTTATTAAATATTTTTTGATTTTATATTAAAATTTTTTTATATTACTTGGCCTAAAAATATAATATTTTATATCTTTAAACATAAATATTATATTATTTATTTATGGATAAAATTAATATCAAGTTTTAAATAAATTTATTACCTAATATATTATAATAAATAAATACCGAAATAATATGGCGTCATTTCGATAGGCTAGGATTCATCAGTAGCAAACGAAAGTCGCCGGTGGGAGGTGACCAACAATGACGTTGTTTATTAAAAAACAGTTTTTTTACACCCTAGAAGCCATTAAGGGCATTAAAGGTTTCATTTTGGCGGATTCGATCACCCTTTGACACCCATTATAGGTAAGATTGCTACCTGCATATATTACAATGGAGAGGTAGGCAATGATGATGTGTATATAAGTGGAAAGACATGGTTAATGAACATTGATCATCAGTGAAGTTCGGTGAGCTACTACTTCAAGTCAAAGCACGACTTGTCGTCAATGTCTTTAAAATATTTAATTTCAACTTCTTAATCATCCATGATATATCACTACGAGAAAGCGGAACAACAACACTTAAACAGCAGCGCTTTTATAAAAGTGCCACTAATGATTCAACCGTTAATGATTCAATATCCGCAGTGCTTTTACAAAAGTGTCGCTAATTATATTAGTGGCGCATTGCATAAAAGCGTGGCTAATATCATATAATCAGCGGCATTTTACCATAAAGCGCTGCTAACTATAAAACAATCACTGGCGCTTTACTACAAGGCACAGCTAAAACATTTAAACAACCCCGATTTATAAACAATAATAAGTACTTTAGATGCGTTTGTTGGAAAAACACCAGTAAGATATTTAAAATATAAATCTAATCTAAATTCAAATCAAGAAAAAATAACAAAAAAACATGTAAATTTATAAGAGTGAATGGTGAAGAAGTATTTTCAATTTTTCTATAAAATTTATGCATTAATAATATCTTAGTTTGAGTCACATATATCATTTTAGGTTAAACGAATTAAAAGAATGGGTTTAATTATGTGGTGTTTTATATATTTAAATAAAATGACCTAGTTATGGATGTCATCAGATTTTAGTAAACCTGATAGCATTTAAGAAATCGTAACTCTAACTCTACCTAATGAATAGGCCAATTAATTAAGCTTGATCCTAACCTAAATAGGCATAACGTGAACCCAACCTAAATTACTAATTTAGAAATTTAAATATTTTAAAACATATTTTTTATCTTTGTAAAAAATTACTTTCATAATAAAATTTAATGGGTTAATTTTAAAATATAAATATAAATATTTGATAACTTTAATTGGGTTGAGTTGGATCACACATAAATCCAGAACCCGATTTGAATAACTACTCAATTTGGGTTTTAGGTGATCCATCCTGACCCGACCCAAATTAAGTTATTTATAAATATTTTCTTTTATTTTTTTATTATGATAATAAATCTTAATATTCTTTGATGGGTAATAGTTACAAATTAATAAATAATTATTTTAAATTTTTATATATTTTTAATGTCATTAGTGATTTTTAAAAATAATAAATTTATTATAAATGAGTCAACTATAATTGGATCAGGTGAGGGTTTGGTATAAATGGTCTTGTTGAGCTTGTTTAACATTTTTTAATAGGTATCGGGTTACTTTTAGATAAAATCAAACCCAACGACATCTTCACTTCCTTGTACGATCAAAATATATTTTTTAAATTTAAAATAACAAAAAAAGATTTCTTGGACATGGATGAGAATTGGTGGGTTTGCTTAAAATGGTTAATTAATTGTTAAATATAAAATATAACAGTGTGTTATGCATGCATGCAGTTCTGATCCCTTGTGTTGTCAGACCTAGATCAAACACGCGACCCATAAAATATGAGTTCATACATGCAGTTCACTTGTGTCATGAGATTAATTTGATGTGACAATTTATGATACAAGGGCCCATATGCAACTATATATAAATTGTATGAATGACAATTAAGTGGTTATATAACGCATACCCCCATTTGTTTATAGAGAGTATATATAGGTGATGAACCACGTTCCAATTGTATATGCATGTGTTTTCTTATTTTTCATAGGCATTCTGTTCTCAACAAAGAAGCACCCCAGGATAAAAGATACGATGGTATTATGTATTTTGCAATTTTTATATCTGACCTGCGGCACTTAGTTCCATTGTCTTCCCATTTGAAAGATGATATGTATCTCAGGACAACTTTTTGGGACAACAGACTAGCAAATGGGTTGACATTTAAAATTGAGTCTAATATAATAATACAATTGTGCATACTTTCATGTCTGATTTTTTGAAAGAATTATAAAATCATCTCTTATGATATCTTTCCAGCCTGAAGATTTCTGGTTCTCTGCACCGAGAAAAGGGATTATGGTCTTTGCACTACTAGGGGAACCTGGTCTGACAATTAGACTTTTACTGGTTCATTATTTTGCTCTCTCTCTCTCTCTCAGACACAAAGATTTGGATGCATTTTTTGGGTTCTAAGGATTTTTTTTGCGGGAGTCTTTATTATCATGGCATGAGACAAAATAAACTCAACAAGAAATTCTCTCATCACAGAATTTTCATTTAGTTGGCTGATACTGATATATCTGTGAAATTCTATGTTGAATGCATGTTGTCCTTTATCTATTATAGCTTATGATAGCTATTTGCTACTGTAAGGTACATTATACATCGAATTTTTGTACTCTTGGACAACAACTAGAAGATGATAGAGACCACTATGGAAACAAAAGGCTGGAACTTGCTGGTCATTTGCTTGGGGGATTGTTCAGAAGGGTAAAAACTGTAATTGGGCATGTAAGCAAACTTCTTACTTATATCTTTCCAAGTATCAACATTGAGAGATGCTTTATCGAATGCAGTTGTTCACCTTCACCTTGCTATTAAAGCTAGTTGACCTTGCTTTCTCTGTTATAAATAGTGTGGATGATGGCAAAGATATTCACCTTCACCTTGCTATTAAAGCTAAAAATATTACAAGTGATCTAAGATACTCCCCTTTCTACTAGAAATTGGGGATTGGCAAATGCCGCTGGTACCAGAGTTGGACTCTCCCAGTATTTCTTTTTTTCTTTTTGCCTTTTCTTGTCCTTCCTCTTAGTCTCATGTTCTTCCATATGCATCTGATTACTAGAACATACATGCATAGGAGTTTGGACTATGTTCTCTCAACTATCATGCAGAAGAAGAAAAAGATTCAAAGTGCCATATTTTCATGATGCATGTGTTGAATTGTATGACCTATATTTCTACTTTATCTCATTTAAGAAGGTTAAATTCTCCCATTGGGCATGAATGTTACTTATTACTTAGACATGAGCTTTAATTTTGATTTCTGCTTATACTAATTCTATTAACAGGCTTGTAGATTGTTAAATTCTATTAGTGGTGATTGCAAAAACTCGACCCTCTGCTCTAGGTTTATGCTCTTCTTGATTTTCCTATTTTGGGCAATCCCGAGCCTTGTGCCCTTGCTAGTCACATGAAAAATAGTGTCCTTCTGAGGCATTACACTTACACATCCTCGTACAACCTTACTCATACAGTCTTACTGATTGTTTATAATTAAACCATTTACAAGTGTACAAGATAATTGTACTAAGATAAGTATTTAAGGGTTGTCGAACCTCAAGGATGGATAAATTATTACTAAATCTAAAGAGAAATTTGCTGATTAAAAACTAGAAAGAACTTAAACTTAAATTAAACAAAAAAAAGAAATTAACTAGTTTAAAAGCAAGAGATCAATATGATAGAATTTACTTAGAAAATCAAATCCACTATAGAATCATAACAATTCCTTAACTTTTAATCTAAATCTAGTGTGAATATGAACAAGTATTCTCAGCTACAAGCTAGAATTACTTCAGAAAGAATCATTAATTAAATTCATGGCATGAACTATCTTCAACAATAGCACGAATCATCTGCACTAAATAGCTATAGGCATGACTCGTCCAATCTTAGTATAACTCATCTAATTCATTAATTATCTGAATATTAAAACTATTACATGGCCATCTCATCTAAATCACAAAAATTAGAATTGATGTAAATATCAAAACCACATCAATATATCATCTACAAGACAATAAATCAACATAGAATTGAATAAACATGACAAGCTCTTCCAAAATCAATACAATTGTCATAATTCACAACTGAGATCTAAATTAAAAAGAAAAGAAACTGAAACTTATCTATAGCTTCATCAACTCCTAAGTAAAAGAAAAGTTTAGCCTTCCATTGTAGAAGAAAGCACTTGAATCTCTATTTAAAGCATTGACTTCTCTTCCATCTTCTTCTTCCTTTTTCTCTCCAGAAAATCTACTGGAATCCCTCAATTTCGAGCCAAATATGACTTTATATAGGCATAAGAACCATAGGAAGAAGTTCTATATGAAAAGGACTTAAAATTGGCTTAAACAAGGAAACTGCGCGTTATCCCGTTCGAACGCCCTGCATGCCCGTTTGAACGCCTATACTGCATATTTATCCAAAATCAAGTTATCCCGTTTGATCCTTAAAAATGGCCCGTTCAAACGGCTACACTGTTTTTGCAATTTGGACAGTTTTTCTGGATAGTCCATTTTCTGTTCATTAAGCTCTTTCTTTTATGTCCATATTAATTTTCAACATATGTGTACTCCAAAAAGTTATCCAAATCACTTTAAAGCATGTCAAGACTATTTGAAATTATTCCAAACATTGTCCAAGTACTTCGATAAGCACATTTTACCTACAAAACATTAAAACATCATATTTTAGACATGTAGAATATAATTAAGATCTCAACTTGATTTAAATACATCCTAAAAGTACTAATAACTCTCAAAATTAATTAATAATCAAACTAAAATATTAATAACTATCTTAATCTATATAAACCATAACTAACTCTAAATTAACCTAATCTATACTAGCAAATAGGTAAAAAGGCATATAAAATAGATATATATTTCATACTTATCACTTACTCATAAACATACGCTTACAGTCTTGCTCAGAATCATACTCTTACAATCGTGCTCAGAATCATACTCTTACAGTTGTGCTCATAATCATACTCTTATAGTCTTACTCAGAATCATACTCTTACAGTTGTACTCAGAATCATACTCTCACAGTCGTACTCAGAATCACACTCTTACAGTCTGACTCAGAAACTCACACTTACTTAGAAACCTACATATTCACTCATAGAGTTATACACATATTATCGACCACTAAATCTCATTACAACTAATAAACTCCAGCGTCGAAATGGAAAAGAATGTCACTAGGGCATCACCTTAATCTCCGGGGAGTGACTAGACACCATGGACTTTTCTAAAGGCAAGGCACACCAATGCCCATGGGGCATGGGGTTAAACAGATAAGAGCAGTTCCACGATACTACTTACTTAAGCATGCAAACATAAACATCCACACATTAGGTTTCATACAATTACCCACACTCTAGGTGTAAGGACTCTTATTTCTAAACTGGTTTTCATTTCATTTTAATAGTCGGTTATTGCGTGGCTAACTCATTTCTTATTAATTCGGTGGTTTCGTGAATAAATGGTTCTCCTTATGGTTTTAAGCAAAATTAGTTTTACAATTATTGGTTTTAAGTGATTTTTAGTCAAATCTGAATTTTTGGGATTTTTCTGAATTTTCACTAATTTTTCAAAATTAGGGTTTGGCGAGACCCCCTGTGGGCCACCGTTGAAATTTGGGTTTTTGGACCAAATTAACCCAGACATCAACTTAAGGCTTCACAAAATTTTTCATAATTTTTTCAAGATTATTTAGTGCTCAAATAGCCAAATTACCCATTTTTAGCCTATTATTCTATTTATACCCCACAACTTACCTACACACACCCCACACCCTACTATAAATAGAATGACCTGAGCGATTTCCATTTTGGGAATAGGCTAGGAAAGGGAGGTTAGGCTTAATTCCCCAATTAGGCCCGGATTAGAAGGTGTTTAAGGTAAGCTTCTTCTAATTAAGCCCTAAGTTTTAGATTTTCTCTTAATCCCTTCTAGATCTACCATTTCCCCTTTATTTTGATTCATTTTGAAACATCAAAACTACTGATTTGCATCTTTGCTACAAACCCTAGATTTCAAAATCCGATTTTTATGTTCAACAAGCCCTAGATCTAAGTTTTTCATTAGGGTTTTCTATGTTAAATCGGTTTTAATGGAGTTTAATGTAACTCTATCTATTTGCAAGGTTTTCAAGAAGGGTGACCATCAAATCCAAGCCTAATCAAGGGATAAGGTAATGGACTTTTGATATTTCTATTTTCCTATGGTAAAGCTCTTTATTTCATGGTTTATTTTGAGTGGATTTACTTGATTTGATACTCTAATGGCATGATTAGTAAATGGTAATTTTTAATCCCGATTTCTTAGGGTTTTATCTTGTTATGATGTAGATTAGCTTTCTGGAAGTTATGGTGAGATTTTATTGGCATTTAGGTTGTTAGATGATAATTTTAAGTTTTATCTATGGAGTTTCGGTTTGAAGATTTGAATTGGAGAAGAAGGTCGATCTGCCTTGTTGGCATTTGAACGGCCCTCCTGGGCATTCGAACGGCAACACTGTAATTTCGACTGATTTCGTGCTTAATCGATCGACGGCCTGACCAGGTGTTCGAACGACAACACTGTATTTTCAAGAATTTCACGTTTAGCCAATCGAATGGCCCTACTGGGCGTTCGAACGGCTACATAGCAGATTTTGTATAATTTGCATGATGTCTATTTCGGTAATGTCACGCTCGAGGTTTTTCTTTATATTTAATTGAAAATCTTACAAATATTTTATTTCAAAATATGGACATAAATCAAATAAATCGACAAAATTCAAAATGTGTGTAAATGGTTTTCATAAGCATACGACAAAAATAACATTCTCAGGCATGACCTAATACAAAAGCATAAGAATAAAATCTACCATGGCCATGGGTTTCAAAAACAAAAACCTCCCAGGCATCTCTGAGTACAAGTTCCTTCACAGTGTTAAAATCCTTCATAGGTACATACACAAGTCCAGTACATAATAAATTTCTCTCACCTTAATTAATACATAAAATTGTGGCACTATAATCCACAGCCTCACTGCAATCTTGTTGCACTCCAAGTCAACGAAGAATTGTCCACCGCGGGAAAAAAATTTAGTCTCAATAGCTAATGATCAACCTGTAAAAGCCTCCGGTTGAAGGGACTAAAAAAATGGGGTGAGTATTTTCATACTCAGTAGGAAAATACCCAGTAGGGGAAAAATATAAATCAATGAACTTCGTAAGTTCATATACAGATGCTCCCATGCAATCACACATGAAGCAAAAAGAATAAGAAGTATAAATATGGTCACGCATACAACTCATCGCACAAATCGAACTTACACTTACTCATATATCAAGCACTTACACTTACACTCTGAATCAATCCTATCAGATTACTCATACAAACGTACGCTTACACTTACAACATACACATACTCATACGACCTTACTCGTACAATCTTACTCTTACACATAAATGTACTCTTATATCTCCCATAGAAGCTTACACTTATGCTTACCGTCTGAATCAATGTCTCACAAACTTACTCGTACAACTTACTCAAACTCATAAGCTTACTCTTACTGTCTTCCAAAGAAGCTCACACTTACTCTAAATCTTACACGTACAACTTACTCAGAATCTGAAACATACTAACTCTTACTATCGAACACATACTACTAACAACTAAAGCTCATTACAATTAATAAGCTCCCGCGTCGGAAAGGATAGGAATGCCACTGGGGCGTCACCTTAACCTTCGGGGAGCAACTAGACGCCATGGACTTTTCCGAAGGCAAGGCACACCTATGCTCATGGGGCACAGGATCAAACAGATAAGAGCAGGTCCATGATACTGCTTACCTGAGCACGCAAATGCCCACTCTTTGGGGTCATACAGTGCCAACTAAGGGCGGAAAACATACAGTGCCACTATTGGGCAAGAATCTTACAGTGCCACTCTTGGGCAGAACATATAGTGCCATCTATAGGCCGAAAACATACAGAGCCCACGAAGGGCAGAAACTTACAGTGCTCTCAACAGAGCATCAAACGTCTGGGCCGAAATATGACACTAAGACTAAATCGAAAACATACATACGATTGCTCTCAACAGAGCGTCAAATGTCTGGTGCTCTATATAGCACACAGACAGCATCCCGTAGGATAAACACCATGGCTAGACCAGGAAGGACACTCAGTCGATTACTTATCGACTGGCTCTAAACGGAACTTAATCCGTCGAAACCCTCTGTCTCAAACTTACAACGTTATCAAATTAGGGTTAATTACTATTCAAGTTTATATTAGATAACTTATGCATGTACAATTATGCTCGAAATGACTACTATCTTACATTCTTCAACCAATGAAGCAAGAACTGCTCCCGTTCTGAAGCTCTAATCCACAAAAGTAATATTCTTTACTTAGCTCATCCCCCACCTTACACTTACCACCTTACCAATCTTTGCATAGTCTTACTCGTCGAATTAGAATTCCATACTTACACTCTTACTATCAAATACTTACAGTCTTACATCTTACACCATTCACCTAAAAACCAAACTGTCTTTCTTGAACTGCTCGAGTGAAACCCTTAAACCTAAGTCCCATCATCAAACCCTTACTAATTCCTTACATATTATTCTTTCATTACCATTCATATTACATACATTATGCATGTACAATTATGCCATTACCTCTTACTAACTCACAATCCCCTAAAAGTGCTCCAAATCTTGAGTCTTCAATTCTTTGCATCCTCCACGTCTCCTACTCATCGCTCGAACGTGCTGTTTGACTCAAACTGAACAAATTCTCCAATCTCATCAAATCCAGCATTTGTCTTTCAATTTTATCTTTCCTTGCCCGACATACAATCACGGTTTCCATGTTATAACTTACGAAGTACCCCTTAGCCAAACTTACTATCCAATACCCCTTAGCATTTGTCTCCTACTCATACTCAACGATCGTATACTATCAATCCACAATGAAGATCACACACTCTAGTCACATACATAAGCTTCATAGCAACTTACTATGTGCCCTTAGTATTCACTAACATACACACACAATACACATACATACAACATGCTTTTATAAACGGCATAATCATGCAAAACATTAGATTATTAACTCCTAGCAGCTACTACACAATCAAAGCATGCTATAATGAAATTACGAGTTCAAGGTCCCCTACCTCGTAATCCACAGGAGTTTGATGGCGAACAAACGACGGTGGCGGCGTTGATAGAGAAATAGGCGGTCAAAATCATCGCACTGAGAAAGTTGTTGTGTCCTGAGGATTTTCGAAGATGCTAGAATTAATCTCGATAAAATTAGATTTCACGCGCACTAGGGCAGGCGGACACAAGGTCGTGCCACTAAAAATGGCAAGAACGACAACAGAATGGGGCTGACTAATTGGAGGTCGGCCAATAGTTTAAAACACTTTGTTGGCGACAAAACATGAAAATGGACAGCGGGCCACACCCAACGGCAACCATTCTACATCATCGAAGCCTCACAAGGTGGCGGAGGGCTTTAACGGCCATATTGCCTAATGGTGGTGACGTTCCATAAACATACGTTAAGGCACTAAGGCCCGGTGTAGGTGGCCGACAAAGGCGGCATCATTTCTAAACGCTACCCACAACCAATTCATCGTACAAACGATCGTGCATCAAGCATGGCTTAGGGTGGAAGATATGGCACAACATCGGTCGAGCCTTTGATGGATCGAGTTTAATGGCTGACAGTGTTACTTCCCCTTGGAAGAATCAAAATTCAGGAACTATTTCCCGTATCTTCTGGGTCATGCATATCAAAAGTGGTGCAAGGGTAGCATTGGGCCAAAAGTGCTGGCCCTTGTTGTCACTGGGCTGGGGCAGAGCCCATTTTGGTCGAACCTACAGCCCAAGTCCACACAATATCAAGTGGGTCACATTGGCTTGGGTTGGAGCAGGGCCCATCAGTGACAGTCAGAGGTGCACCCCATAGTTTAGGGGCATTTAATGTGTGCAGAAGACGTGCAGAGGTTGGGAGCGGCGGCCCTTTTTCCGTTATTGGGCCAAACCGACATCAACAATTGTCCACTAGTCGATGCCGGTGGCAGAACAGCCGCTCAGAAAAAACAAAGAAACTCAATTTAGCTAGGGTGACAAGGTGTCGAGTTGGTGCAGCAAACACTCATCACAGGACCATGAATGGCTGATGGGGCTAGGGGCCAGGGGCCGAACTTGGAATATGGCGGTGATTCAGTAATCACAAACTGCTGCGAGCAGGATGGACACCTATTGGTGTTCGTTTGAAGTCTAACGGTGGCGAATCGGCACCACTAGCCTGAAACTATGCCCCGAACAGAACGGAGCAATGGCACCGAAGAGAGGAGAATGGGCGTAAGAGTTTGTCGTCGGCCCGAGGCGGAGCCAGCGACGGTGAGCCAGAGGTCCTCAGGCTATTCACAACCACATAAAACAAAAGGGAAACAAACACGATCTGTCCGATTGGAAAATAGCGAAAGGAGGGGTGCCGGACTGGGGGAGGCGGCAGTTCAGTCCAAGGTAGCGGCCTTGCCATCACTGGTCCGAGAGAAGGCCAACAACCAAAGACCAGCGACACAGTGCAGCACAGCACACTGGAACCGAAAAAGGGGATTTTTATCCCGTTTCAGATCGTACAAAGGGGGCTGAAGGAGGCGGCGACCAGGGCGGCGGCAGGGGCAGCAGCCTCACCGTCGCCGGATTGGGGGGAGGGCCAAAGGCTGGTCATCGTGGCCGGCCACCAGCGGCACAGCTGGCGGCTGACACCCAGTAACAGAACAGAACAACAACGAAAAAGAAAACACTGGTGGAAAGAGAGGTGGTTGGCCGCAGGTCGTAGTGAACAGAAAATTGAAAAACGAAGGGGGCAGAGTTGTTTGTACCTCACACCGGCGACAAAGGGGCGGGAAGGCCAGGATGACGGTGGCTGGAGGTCGCCCTAGATGGGGCGGAGCTGTGGTGGCGGGGTGGCATCCATGCAGGTGGAGGCGGCGTCGGATCGGGGAGGAAATCCAAATTTGGCGTCTTTTTGGTTCTGAAATGAAAAACAGGGAGTGGGCGACGACGGGCTTCAGGGCCAGGCCAGGGCGGCAGCAGCGGCGTCGCCAGGCCAGGGAGGCGGCGGCGGTGTCGCCAGGCCGTGGCCGACCGGGTAGAAGCCGGCGGCGACTGGCGGCGGCACCTCTAGCCTCACATAGTGAAGGGACTCTTCACTATTCACAAAACGGGGTCGGGCATGCTGAGGCGCACCCGATCCATTTTATACATTTTTTTTAATTTTTTTTTTAAATCCCTTTCTTTCTTTTTGCTTCTCATCTCACACGTCCCGTCTGTTTTTCACGCTAAAAATTTCTGTGATGCATCGAGGCCCATGACCTGCGACTAAACACCACTTCCGACTCTTACAGTCGTGAATATTACAAATACAGATACGCCAAAGCGTAAAATTTATTTATCAAAAATATGACTAGAAACTGCAGAACATTGCAGAAAATAGCAGAAGAATGACAGAAAAATCAGGGATATTACAAGTAATCCTACTTTGATATATCATTTCCATGTGTATTTGTAGTATTTTGAGCTATAGTGTGCTACTGGAAGGGTGTTCCATTGAGATTATGGAGTTGTGGTATATGTTTAAGTGTTATGTTGAATGGCTTGAAATTTGTTATATGATGTTGGAATTACTATCTTGAAGTTACAAATGGTTGATTCTATATGGTTATGTATATTTTTAGTAGTACTACAACATACTAGTGGGCTGATATGTCATGTTGGGATGTGACTAATGGATGTGTGAATGTTAGTGAATGTCATGACTCAAGAATGAAGTGAATGATCTTATATGTGTTCAGCTTGCGTTTAAGCTTTGATTTGAGTTATGATTTTAATGATTCTTCACCTATGATTTCCACTGGAATTTCATGATTAGGTGATACACATGTGTAGGGTGATAGTGAGTGGATTACAATCATGTGGATATGCATTGAGGGAAATGCTTCTATTATGAACACACACACACAGGTGGGATTTAATATTGATGAAAAGCATTGATATCAGGATTATGAATGATGCATGAGGGGCTGATGAGAGCACTTAGCATGAATTAGGATTCATGTATGCCTTGCCCATGTATGTACCATGTTGCATGCATCATGAAAATAGATTTCAATTGATGCTTTATCAAGATTAATCGAGTTTGACCGATTGGATGCAATGTGGTGAAATTCAATGCTGGATTAATCGGTCATGGCTTAATCAAAACCTGATTGGTCCGAAACGACACGTTTTGATTTGAGTTCCTGTGTGGAACATGTGCAATCCCCGGGTTGTGTCTAGTTAAATGGAATGATGTGGGGACGAGTTGTGTACTTGTCTTGCGATTTGAGATTATTATTGTCTTTTGGACCCTAAGAATCCATTATGGTATGCTCTGTGCACCGGCTACCATGTGTTCTAGGGTTTCCTGTGTGGAAACTCGGGCTCTTCCCCATCGCAGGAGATGTCCCAGATCAAACACCTCTGCTCTAGGTTCTCTTCGTGAGAATGTGACATCCTTAGCCAACATCGTCTGGGGTGAGCAGCCTTTAGGGATTGACAACCCCGAACTTCTTAAATTCTTGTGTAGAATTTGGACCATGACACGCCTTCGTGGCCTTGTCCGTGTTCCCGTCTTCGTGACACTATTTGTGATTTACTCCTTGATGGAGGCATTCTTGATTTATGTTTATGCAAGTATATGATGTATGCCATGCATGTTTGTGTAACATGTAATTTGACATGTTTGTCGTGCTAGAATGGATGAGATATATTATGCATACTTGATGATCAGAAAGTGTGATTGAGACACTATATGCAAGTTTATGTATTATGAATGCATGATCAGAAAGTGTGATTGAGACACTATATGCAGGTTTATGTGTTATGAATGCATGATCAGAAAGTCTGATTGAGACACTATATGCAGGTTTATGTGTTATGAATGCATGATCAGAAGGTGTGATTGAGACACTATATGTAGGTTTATGTGTTAAGTATGCATGATCTGGAAGTGTGGTTGAGACACTATATGCAGGTTTATGTGTTATAAATGTGTGATCAGGGAATGATACCTCTTGTCAATCTTTGCTTTGACTAGTTATGTTGATATGTCGTCGTGTTTTCGATGATGATAATATATTACAAAACCATTACTGAGTTTGTTTAAACTCGCCCCTCCTTATTGTGTTTTGCTTTGGGGCTGCGTGGTGCGACACGCAGACGGACAGGATCTCCTCTTCGAGGAAAGATCAGAGACGACATGGATGTGATCGTGGAGTCCACTTATGAGACTTATTTTCCTTGAGTTATGTTTTATGTTTATAACCTTTGTGTATGGTTCTCATTTTGAGTTATACTATGTTATACTCTTGTGTTGTTTAAGACCTATGTTAGAGCCTAGAGTGGGCTAAGGTTGACTAAGCATGTGGGTTTGAGACTTATATTTATTTTGAGCTAAAGTAACTCTCTTTCTTTCTACTTATTTACTCTTGCTCAAAGTGGTGTGCATACTCCGTAATTGTGTTAAATCGCCCGTAATTAGGGTTAAGTCTTCTGCTAAACCATATCTCAATTTCCCTTGTCGCCCTCGTGCACTTGACCGGCCCCTGGACCGGGTTCGGCTCGGGTCGGGTGGTGCCGGGGCATGACACTAGGGGTCTTATAGTCCTAGTGCCACTCTTGGTTAGAAATCATACAGTGTCACTCTTAGGAAGCATCATACAGTGTCACTCGGGCAGAAATCATACAGTGCCACTCTTGGGTAGAATCATACAATGCTCTCAATAGAGCATCAAACGTCTGCCTTAATACAACACACATACCAAATTGAAAACATACAACGCTCTCAACAAAGCATTAGACGTCTGGGGCTCAATACAGCACACAAACAACATCCCGCATAATAAAGACCATGGCAAGAAATGAGAAATGCTCAGCCGACTCATTATCAGCTATCTCAAACATGGAACTTAATCCGTTGAACTCTTAGGTCTTAAACTCACAACGTCATCATTAGTTTTGCTTATAATTCAAGTTTAAATTAAGTAAGTTATGCGGTACAATTATGCCACAAAGACTCCCAAACCTACAATGGTCCATATCAAACCAAAGTTGAGCCCGATCCGAAACCCTAGTTCATCAGGGTATCAAACTTCACTTAACCCATCAATCTCATGATCATAACTTACTGTACTTCAACTCCTTATGTATTCATACGATCTCCTTCGTCTACCTTATGGACAAATCATCTTACATAGAAGTCATCAAATAGAGCTCCTCAGAGCCAACCCCAGTTATCACCCTCTTACTTATACCTCACTTATTATGCTTACTTTCACTTCATAAAATATATGTTATGCTTGTACAATTATGCGACAATCTTACTATCTGATAATTCCCCAACATATGCTCCAATCCAAACCGATCTATTCCAATCCTCACTCGTCAAACTTACATCCTCTATCTTCCATCATTCGCTTGCACATCCACATTCATGAACTCCATACCAAATCCTCTGACACCTCTTATTGTCCATTGCCTATCCATCTGCTAGTAAACACACAAACATATCCATCGCACGGGCGTATAGCCATCACACATACGTTGTCCAATATATATACATATATACACATACTTCCATAGCTTACCAACATACTCACTAGCCATCACTAGCACACACACAATCCACATATGTAGCTTACTAACATACTTGCTGGCCATCACTAGCACACACACAATCCACATATGTAGCTTACTAACATACTTGTTAGCCATCATTAGCACATACATAATCCCTATACATAGCTTATTAACATACTTGCTAGCCATCAGTAGCACATACATAATCCACATACGTAGAAACGTACTCGCTAGCCATCACTAGCACACACATAATCCACATACATAGAAACACACTAGCTAGCCATCATTAGCACATACATAATTCAAACATACTTACAACCCATATGCATGTCATATACATTTCAACATAGCATAATTTACCTCTTATATCATGAAAATGGATCATGATTTAACATCCAAAACATTGAATCATATAATCCTAGCATGTTGTTAATCATTCAAAGCATGCTATCATGAAATTACAAGTTCAAAGCTCCCCTACCTCATAATCATGACATTTGATGGAAAGGACACGATTGTGGCGGCGTCGGCAGCAGAGTTGGTGGCCAAAAGCATTGCCAAGATGAGAGAGTTGTTGTCCCGAGGGTTTAGGAAGCGCATGATAAGTGTGAAATATATATCTATTTTATATGCCTTTTTACCTTATTTACTAGTATATATTAGGTTAATTTAGAGTTAGTTATGGTTTATTTAGAATAAGATAGATATTAGTATTTAATTTTAAGTATTATTAATTTTAGGAGTTATTAGTAGTTTTAGGATGTATTTGAATCAAGTTGGGATCTTAATTATATTCTACATGTCTAAAATGTGATATTTTTATGTTTTGTAGGTAAAATGAGCTTATCGAAGTACTTGGACGATGTTTGGAATAATTCAAAATAGTCTTGACATGCTTTAAAGTGATTTGGACAACTTTTTGGAGTTACACACATGTTGGAAATTAATATGGACATGAAAGAAAGAGCTTAATGAACAGAATATGGATTGTCCAGAAAAACGGTCCAGATTGCAGAAACAGTGTAGCTGTTCGAACAGGGCATTTCTAAGGATCAATAGAGATTCATATAGAACTTCTTCCTATAGTTCTTATGCTTATATAAAGACATATTTGGCTCGAAATTGAGGGATTCCAGTAGATTTTCCGGAGAGAAAAAGGAAGAAGAAGATGGAAGAGAAGTCAAAGCTTTCAATAGAGATTTAAGTGCTTTCTTCTACAATAGAAGGCTAAACTTTTCTTTTACATAGGACTTGATGAAGCTATAGATAAGTTTCAGTTTTTTTTCTTTTAATTTAGATCTCAGTTGTGAATTATGACAATTATATGATAGAGATTTCCAACTTGAATGGAAGAGCTTTTAATGTTTATTCAAATCTATGTTAATTTATTGTCTTCTAGATGATATATTGATGTGGTTTTGATATTTACATCAATTCTAATTTCTGTGATTTAGATGAGATGGTCATGCAATAGTTTTAATGTTCAAATAATTAATGAATTAGATGAGTTATACTAAGATTAAACGAGTCATGCCTATAGCTAGTTTAGTGTAGATGATTCGTGCTATTGTCTAAGATAGTTCATGCCATGAATTTAATTAATGATTCTTTCTGAAGTAATTCTAGTTGGTAACTGAGAATACTTGTTTATATTCACACTAGATTTAGATTAAAAGTTAAGAAATTATTATGATTCTATAGTGGATTCGATTTCCTAAGTAAATTCTATCATATTTATCTCTACCTTTTAAACTAGTTGATAACTTTCTTTTGTTTAATTTAAGTTTAAGTTCTTTTTAGTTTTTAATCAGCAAATTCCTCTTTAGATTTAGTAATAATTCATCTGTCCCTGAGGTTCAACAACCCTTAAATACTCATCCTAGTACAATTAGCTTGTACACTTGTAAAGGGTTTTATTATAAACTATCAAGTTTTTGGCGCTGTTGCCGGGGATGGTGTTGATTTGTTACTAAATTAGTATTAGGATAATTCTAGATACTTTAGTTTCAGTTTACTTTAGTTATTAGGTTAATTCTTAGTTTCTTACCTTCTTTTAATTTGATCTTGTAGGTTGAGTTGAAGACCGTTCTCTCTACATTTGTGGCCACAAGTGGAAATCGACAAGCATAGTGCTTCTGTTCAGTTTGCAAAATCATTTTCTCTCTTTATTCTTTTTCTTTTAGTTATTTTTGCCTTTTATTCTCCTTTTTACATTTAAAATTGTGTGGTGTGTTTGTGGTGTATGCGTGGTCGTCGCTCCTTACTCCCCCGTTTAGTACCATTTGACCCTGAGCCTGAGCGGACATCTAGGAGAGCTGAGTTGCCCTCGACCTACATCCCTACACCCCCAAACTCTCCCACAAGTTCCTCCACTCACTACTTCCACCCTCATCATGGCTGAACATCAGTTAGTAGATGCACCACTCAAAGCTCTAAGGGAGTATTACACTCCCAATGAGTACACCTCCCCTTCATGCATTAGGTTGCTAGAGGTTGCTGCTCAAAATTATGAAATTAAGCCCAATGTGATTGAAATTCTTTCATCTTTTTATGGGCTTAATAATGAAAACCCGTATAGGCACCTAGATGACTTCTTGGAACTATGCACAACTTTTAAGCTCTCAAATTTAACCGATGAGGCTGTGAAACTTCGCCCTTTTCCTTTCACATTGAAAGATAAGGCTAAGGAATGACTTCAGTCTTTAGAGCCAGACACCATTACAACTTGGGCCCAAATGCAACAAGAGTTCCTCAAAAAGTACTTCCCCATAGGTAAGACCAACTAAATGAGAAAGGCCATAACCACTTTTGCCCAGCTTCTTACTGAACAATCCTATGAGAGTTGGGATAGACTTAAGGACCTTCTTAGGAGGTGTCCTCATCATGCTGTCCCTAAGTGGCAATTAGTGCAACGTTTTTATGAGGTTCTTACTGAACAAAATTGCCATCTTGTTGATGCAAGTTGTGGGGGTACCTTTTTGCTAAAAAATGAAAATGAAGCATGGAAACTTTTTGATGACTTGAGTAAAAATTCTCTTCAACATGCTGCATTGAATAGAAATGAGAGTGGACTATCTACCTTGAACAATGCCCCTAGTAGGGGTGGCTTGTATGAAGTCAAAAACCTATGAGACCTCTCCTCCAAAGTTGATACTTTGAGTAGGAAGCTGGACCTCCTTATGACTTCAACCCATCAGCCCACTCCCTTCACTCAAGATGCATACACAATATGCCTTAGCCCAGCCCATACTATCATGGAGTGTCCCTCTACCTCTCAATTTCCTGAGCTTGTCGAAGAGCATGTGAATGCCACCTAATCCTTCCCTAGGGCTGAGAACAATCCATTTTCAAATACATATAACCCTGGGTGGAGGAATCATCCTAACTTTTCTTGGCGGACACAAAACCAAGGGGTTATAGGTAACCAAGTTCCTAGGCAACCATTCCAAATCCCACCAGCCCATATCTTCCAACCTTAAGTGCAACCTCCATATGTCCAACCCAATAGGAGTCCAAGTTTTGAAGAAAAGGTTTTAAGTGTCCTGCAAGGCCTTCAATATCAATCCCCACTCCTCCACTCTCACACACAATCTATAGCAAAGTTAGAAGCCCAAATTGGACAACTAGCCAATGCTATCAATAAGAGAGAAGAGGACGTTGCCAAGTCAACCCATACAAAACCCTAAAGTTCAATTTCAGGTAGAAGGAGCTCCTCCCTCTAATGAACAAGTTAAATCCATAATGACCCTTAGGAGTAGGAGGATTGTTGACAAGAGTGTTGGGGGGACACCAGTGACAGATGATAGGAATGAGGAGTTAAAGAGGGCAGCCCCTAATGAGCCTCAAGTAGAAGTTAGTGCACCACATGAGAAGGAGTCAATCTCTCATTCCCCTTCCTCAGAGCCATAGTCTAGGACCACTTCTGATGGATCTTATATCCTTAGGATACATTTTCCTGAGTGTCTTGACATGGCCCCACCATTTAGAAAGAGCACAACTAGGACTGATGAAATTCTTGAGATTTCAAACAAGTCAAAATTAATCTCCCCCTCTTAGAAGTCATTAAACAAGTCTCTGCTTATGCTAAGTTCCTCAAAGACCTATGCACTCAAAAACGTAAATCTAAGACCTATGTGTCTAAAAAGGTCTTCCTCACCGAGCAAGTTAGCTCTCTTTTGAAGTTTGACACCCCACCTAAGTATAAGGACCCTGGAGTGCCCACTATCTCTTGTGTCAAAGGCAACCACTCCATTCATAGAGCCCTCTTTGACCTTGGTGCGAGTGTCAATCTACTCCCTTACTCGGTGTATGAGAAACTAGGGTTAGGTGAATTGCAGCCTACATCAGTTACATTACAGCTAGCCGACCATTCTGTGCGTAAGCCTCGAGGAGTAATTAAGGATGTCTTAGTGAAAGTTGACCGGTTCTTTTTCCTTGTTGATTTTATTGTCTTAGATATGGAAACTGGTGCCAACTCCAAACATCAGATTCCTATCATTCTAGGTCGCCCTTTCCTTCCCACAACTAATGCATGCATAAATTGTAGGACGGGGGTTATGGAGATGACCTTTGGGAACATTAAAGTGCACCTAAATGTTTTTGATGTGTCTAACAATTTACCTATAATATCTAATGTTGAATGTTTTATGGTAGACAATTTTAGATTCGATGCTTATGATAGAGGTCCATCTTTTATAACATCAGCCCATAATCAAGTTGTGCCTTCTAATTTTTCTAAATCATACTTTTGGAGACTTAAGAGAAGAGTTAATGTCAATATCTACCACCCACCTTGACATATTTGAGAATGTTGGCATTGTCTGGCTGAAGACAATAAACTTAGCGCTTCTTGGGAGGCAACCCATGTCTTTTATATCTTTCTTTTCCTTTATTTTGTTTATTTTCTTTACTTTATTTAGGTTTTATTTACTTATTTTTCTCAGCTTTTATTTTCTTTTCTCATTATAGTTTTTGTTGTTATCTCTTTTCTGGGAGCTTAGTATTTTAGGTTTGGGAAATTGCTCTTTATATGTATGTTTCTCATGCTTTCTTATTCCTATGTACTTCACTTTCAGATTAGTGGATTAGTTATGCATTCAGGTGATATCTTTCTTTCCCTCTCTTATTTATTCTTGTCATTATAGTATATACTTTCTTTAACATTGAGGACAATATTCAGTTTAGGTTTGGGGGTGTAGAAATATATTCTTCTTTCTTATTTTTCTTTTAGGATGTTTTAGAGTTTTTTTTTTGTTTTTACATTTATTTTTCTTTTATTTTATGTAGTTTTATTGCTTATTTTCTTTTAAAAGCATATGTCTGTTTTTAAAGAGATCAATTTCACGAAGAAAGTTCAAGTAATTAATTAAGTGATGAAAGCAATTAAGTGAGTAATTTTTGTTTTATTTTCTTTATCTTGGATAATTGTGTTAATATTTTTAAATCACATTTTAGACACTTGAAACTTGTAGAAATATAATTTTATGATTTATTACTTGTAATCTTAGTGGGATATATTTAACTAAGCATATTTTTTAAGACATGGCAATTGAGTAATTTATTTAAATATTTTATGATAGATCTTTATGCTTGGCTATTATTAGAAAAATGGGATGTGTGTAATGAAAAAAATTATGAAAAAAAAGGAATAAGAAAAAAGTTAAAAAAAAAGATAGATTAATTGAAAAAAAAATTGAATGAAAAAAAAGAGTAAAGGTTTGTTTCTCTTTTCACTGAGTAACCGGGCCTTGTGCCTAGGTAAGTATAAGGGATCCCGCCAAAAAGTGAAAAGTTGAGATAAATTCTTTTATGACTTACTTGGTTTTGTAGCCTTTATAGTTCAAGCAATTAAACCTGAGGGGTGTTTCAACACCTAGTGCCTTGAGCCAACTGGATTAGGGACACTGGCCTAACGCTTGTTACATTGACTATTTAGAAAGCTTAATAGAAAAAAGTATTGCACAAGTCATATTTTGAGGTATATTATGCTCTTATACCCTGAATTTAATTAAAATTTAAAGGCTATTACATGAGGTTTTATTATGAGATGTTAAAGATGAAATATTGTCATTGTTATATTTTTTAGTTAGTAAACTTTAATGAGCTTGGTTAAAGGGTCACATAAGATATGCTTGTTAATAGAGAGTGAAATTGTATGACTACAATGTTTCTACACTTTATGTTTTTGAAATGTATATATGTAATTGCACAATTAGTTCTAAGATGAGGTTATAAAATGGATGATTCTTTACTTGAAAGTGATCAGATTGAAAGCATTTACTTGTGTCAAGTATTTGTGGTTAGTTCTTTTTAGAAATAGTTGCGTATTTAAGAGAAGATTGTTTTTAGAATTTTTGTTTTCTTTTTTTGTTTTATTTTTTCTTCTTCTTAGGTTTAGATGTTCGTGGGTATCATTACTGCAAACCCTCACGAGACACAACTCGTCCAACTAGGGACACCTAGGGTTTAAAGGCTTATTGCATATGCTAAATGCAATCGTGATTCCCTAAGTGGCATTTATTTATTTTTCTAGATTAGTTGTTTTATTTTGTTTTATTTTGCTTGAGGACTAGCAAAATATAGGTTTGGAGGTATTTGATAAATATGGAATATATATATATATATATATATATATATAGATATATATATATATATATCTATATATATATATATATATATATATATATAGATATATAGATATATATATATATATATATATATATATATAGATATATAGATATATATCTATATATATCTATTTTATATGTCTTTTTACCTTATTTACTAGTATAGATTAGGTTAATTTAGAGTTAGTTATGGTTTATTTAGAATAAGATAGATATTAGTATTTTAGTTTAAGTATTATTAATTTTGAGAGTTATTAGTAGTTTTAGGATGTATTTGAATCAAGTTGGGATCTTAATTATATTCTACATGTCTAAAATGTGGTATTTTTATGTTTTGTAGGTAAAATGAGCTTATCGAAATACTTAGACAATGTTTGGAATAATTCAAAATAGTCTTGACATGCTTTAAAGTGATTTGGACAACTTTTCGGAGTTACACACATGTTGAAAATTAATACGGACATAAAAGAAAGAGCTTAATGAACAAAATATGGACTGTCCAGAAAAATTGTCCAGATTGCAGAAACAGTGTAGCCGTTCGAATGGGGCATTTTTAAGGATCAAACGGGATAACGTGATTTTGGAGAAATATACAATATAGGCATTCGAACAGGCATGCAGGGCTTTCAAATCGGATAACGCGTAGTTTCCTTATTTAAGCCAATTTTGAGTCCTTTTTCATTTAGAACTTCTTCCTATGGTTCTTATGCCTATATAAAGACATATTTGGCTCAAAATTGAGGGATTCCAGTAGATTTTCTGGAGAGAAAAAGGAAGAAGAAAATGGAAGAGAACTCAAAGCTTTCAATAGAGATTCAAGTGTTTTCTTCTACAATTGAAGGCTAAACTTTTCTTTTACTTAAGAGTTGATGAAGCTATAGATAAGTTTCGGTTTCTTTTCTTTTTAATTTAGATCTTAGTTGTGAATGATGACAATTGTATGATAAAGATTTCCTTTTTAACGGAAAAGCTTTTAATGTTTATTCAAATCTATGTTGATTTATTGTCTTGTAGATGATAGATTGATGTGGTTTTGATATTTACATCAATTCTAATTTCTGTGATTTAGAGAAGATGGTCATGCAATAGTTTTAATGTTCAGATAATTAATGAATTGGATGAGTTATACTAAGATTAGACGAGTCATGCCTATAGCTAGTTTAGTTTAGATGATTTGTGCTATTGTCGAAGATAGTTCATGTCATGAATTTAATTAACGATTCTTTCTGAAGTAATTCTAGCTTGTAGCTGAGAATACTTGTTTCTATTCACACTAGATTCAGATTAAAAGTTAAGGAATTGTTATGATTCTATAGTGGATTCGATTTCCTAAGTAAATTCCATCATATTTATCTCTACCTTTTAAACTAGTTGGTTTCTTTCTTTTGTTTAATTTAAGTTTAAGTTCTTTCTAGTTTTTAATTAGAAAATTCCTTTTTAGATTTAGTAATAATTCATCCGTCCTTGAGGTTCGATAACCCTTAAATACTTATCTATTACAATTACCTTGTACACTTGCAAAGGGTTTTATTATAAACGATCAGCGCCCTAAGTACTCACGACCAAACGGGGTGTCAGAAGTCAATGCGGCAAAGTTTGCACAGAAAGGTTGTGCTTACGAGTAGCAGGTGCGACCAAAAGTCGGGGTGTACTTACTGAAGGTAAGCCGGTGGCTGAGAATTTCTCGGTCAGCCTCAAGACATCGAAATCGGTCGTGGATAGCACCCAACGGCAGCAATTTCGCATCTACAAGGACCCACATAAGGGCGGAGGGCATGGGACGATGCTCGAGGACATAAGATAGGTGGAGGAGGGCTCTAGTGTCATATCCATTCGGTGGCAGAGCCATGAGATGGTCAAGCGGCGCAAAAGCGGCGTCTAAGCCCTGAAATGTATGCGTAGCAACATGCACACGTAGCCAAAAAGGGCCACTCTAGGGGGAGATGGGTTGGACGGTGACGGCCCAAGGCCCACAAAAGGGTAGCAAAGCTAAGGCCAAGATGTGGTGGCCGATCGAACCAGCGGCAACAATGATCGCCACCCGCAACTAACACATTTGGTGCGGGCAGCTATGGATCTCGCATGTAAAAGGGCAATGGGTGGCTCAAGGTCGAGCAGTGGCGGGGCAAAGGCCACGGTGAAACAAAGCTAACCCCAAGGCTAGCCGAAGGTCAATTGGTGACTGGAGGCTTCATAATGGCAAAATGGCAATGAAGGGTCATACGAGTAAGACTAAAATCGAGGCATAAGGGCGGAACAAGACAATAGGGATGAAGCAGGGTTAGAAACAGCAACTCCCAACCAACACCGGGTTGAGGTAGGCTAGATAGAGTCCATCTGGTGATCGGACAACGACCACAAACACACCGGTGTTTCAAAAATATACTGGACAATGAGAAGAAGAAAAAGAAAAATTGAACAAAGTACCGGAAGCTCACGGAGGAGCAAGGAGAGCATGGCGGTAGCTCTAGCTAGTGGCTATGGGTTCCTAGCGGCCAAATGAAGATAAGTCTAGTTGAGGGCGGCTGCAAATGGTAGTAAAATCGCCCTCCTATGGCCTAAAAATGAATTTAAGAGGTGAAAAAAACCAAAGAAAAGACCGACACCTCATGGAGGAGTGAAGAGGGCATGGCGGTGGTCATAGATGGTACAATGGACTCGTGGCAGCAAGACGAGGTGGATCCCAGCAAGAACCGGTGGAATTTGACGATGGAAGAGGGACAACAGAGCGACCGGAAACTCACTCGGGTTTCTCTCAAAGTCACTGGATGGAAAAAAAACTTACTAGACGTCGCGTTTTCTTGAATCTGGTCAACCGATTTCATATTTATATATCTTCTTTTTTTTTTTCCTTTTATGTCCCTAACATGCGTTAACCTCCTATTTACGCGTTATACCTCCAAAATTCGCGTCAAAAGCATGCAGTGAAGTTTGCGGCTCGTAACTAAGCCCCACACCCAGCTCTACTGGTATAATAGTGAGGTCAAATACGCAAATACACTAAAGCATCACATTTTCCCCGCGAATGATCAGAAAAATAGCAGGAAAATCACATAAAATTGTAGAAAAATCAAGGACATTACACTTTCCATGTTAGGGTTCTTACCCAAACTACTAGTCTCCTTTTTAGGACTTCGGACCTTCCTGTTGGGGATTGTCTTGAGTGAGTAGGTCTGCTTATGCTTTGCTCGATTAAGCAGGGTTATTTTCTCTATTCATGGGACATTCACTACTTGTCGTTGTTGTATGTGTATGTGATATTATGCTCAATTACACGGTGAATGAGTAGGGATGAGGGAGCTTATGTTACACATGTATGTATGGATTAACTCACATGTTGTGCAGGATAGTGTGCTTGAGACTTGAGACACTTTTTATGTAGGGTGAGTGTTTGCATTGAGGTTAGATTGTGTATGATATGATTATGTTGGAAAGTCACTCATGCAGGATGTGATTATGTTACATGTGTGGTGCATGGTGAATGTGATGTTATGTTGAACCCATCATGCACAGGAGGCATATAACATTTATGATGAGATGTGATGGGTAATAACATGTTATGCAGGTGACTTGAATGATGTGATGTTATGATATACTATATAGTATTTCTTCTTTTATCCTAGGATTGTTTTTTGACCTCCTAAGATTAACAACTTCTTCGTTTATTTTCTTGAGGAATCTTGTTATTATGGTCCTTTCAACCTTTAGACCCTTCTTCTTCTTTACTGGGGAGGTAGCTTTTGGCTCCCTTTTCTCTGCATATAAGAAGTAAAAAATCATATTCGTAAAGATACGACATGCGAAGAAAGCGTGTTTTTTATGACACGACATGTCCACCTATCGTGTTGAAAGAAATATGTTGACATATACAGTCATGTTATCGATCACACGACCACTACCATATTGTTTTCTTATCAAACTACCATGTGTATTTGTGTGTGATCAATGGCACGATTATTTCCATACTAACATGATAATGGAAAATATCATGTAATTGAAAATGTACTAATGCAAAATAAAATCCTCGTCGACAGACTGAGTGACAGATAATCTTTGCTCTTCATGAGAAGATCAGTGAATAGCTTCACTTGATTTAGAAGCTCTAGCCTTCACCTGAACCAACATCTCTCCTTCGATTCTTGGCAAAGGGGTTGCTACATGCCGAACTTCCGGTTGAGGGGGTTCTTGTGGATGCCCTGTGTTCAGTTCAGGTGGGGATTGCATCTGTTCTATTAGGCTTGTTGCCACCTCCAGATCATTTTTAACCGGTTGGAGCACAACTTGCACATTGTCAGTGTTCCAACTCTGCTCCCCATATAGAACTACCTTTTCCAAAACCACATCACAAATCCCAGTCATGACATCTACTGGCCTGACGAAGGAGTCAATGATGTCTTGGCCGGACTAGAATTGCCTAATGTCTGGCCACAGTTGGCTTGAACAAGTATTCAACTCATTGTATTTTTTATTACAAGCAATTCTTGGTTCGTGTAATTGCGTATACACGATATATGATATCGTCTTATTGATGACACGATACACACTTTCAAGTTACAAATCGTATTTTTGTAAACATGATATGCATACTATCATGTAATTCATATTACGATATACATAAAGGGCGATTATTATATCATGTTATTCATAAATGCTAATCGATCACATTGTGTTATTGATAAAATGACATTTACCTGGAGCACAAATGAAGCCCCAAAGAGAATTCTGGCTGTGGTAGAGAACTCATCTTGTCTGCTCTTGATGTTTTGGTGGGCTGATGATATGCCTCGAATCAACATATCATGAATGACCCCAATGCAATTGTATCCCCACAATTGTCAGGTCATCTATGAAGTCACACAGAGATGGAGATATAGATCTATTTCTCTATGTGAAAAAAAAACAAGGACCCCCATGTGCACGATTGCCAACCACGTTAAGTCCTCATCGGAGACAATCCGTCTGTTGTGAGCCACTTCTTTCAAAATTTCTTCAATCAGATTCTTCTCTGGCCACTTCCCTGGGAAGAACGTTTTGAAGAATTGCACCTTGCCTTGGGCAGCCTTCCCATTGCCACTCTCCAATTCATCGGTTTCCCTTTCGCACTAAACCCATTATCAGTGTGACTTCTTCGACTATCAAGGGTAGTAGTTTTCCCCGAATGTGGAAAACTTCATGTGAGTCATCCCAACACTCACCTATTAGGACGTCCAGGAGCGGCTTGGAGATAATTATTGGCTTGCAATTGTATACAGGGTAGAACCCAGTCTCCTCTGAATTGCTTTACATCTCGGCCTTGATTCAATGAGGTCTTTTGATAGTCAGAGTCCAGTGGGGAAATTGTTCATTCCCAAACCCAATCTCCACCCATTGATTCTCTCTTCTTCTCTTCTGATACCTTCACTAATTATGCCATTTGACTATATTCTTCTAGTTTTTTGTCCGTAAAAGATGATATATGTGTGTGTGTGTGTGTGTGTGTGTGTGTGTATCAAGAATGGGTCATGACCAAAATCAAAGAGTCGCGTTGATTCACATTATGTAACTAACATACTTATACAGGCTAAATGTATATATCGTGTTATCCAATACACGATATCTTGCCTTCTCAGACACTATAGCACAACACTTGAAAGTCGCCTTTTGTTTATCGTGTTATTCATGACACATTATGTATGCTACGTGTACATGATAAGAGGACATCTATATCGAATATCGTATTCTCTAAAACACGATATGTTACCTATCATATCCTCCATCACATGACAATCTACTATGAATATAAAAGTAGTAACTACTTAGTGTGATTATCAAAAAATTGTGTATATGAACATACTATCTAGAGCCAAAAAAATGCCTTACCATGAAATTGATCCGAGCCGAATTAACCCCTCGATCGGCTAGTGATTTTCTCCAAAGTTCACTGCTTTACCAAGATCGCATCAGTATTCAGTCTGATGGTGTAAGATCCATAACTCAAACCGGTTTATTTTATTTTATTGTGTGGTTTAATGTTAAATTTGATCGGTTTTGACTTATTTTGAATTTAAAGTAGTTAAATAAGGTTTTAATAAAAATTTCCCTACTTTGATGATTTTTATGTTAAGATAATTCAATTGGGATTTTTCTGGAATTTCTAGAATTTTTAACTTTTTTTTGGAAAAATTAGGGGCAGGACCCGCCGCGGGCCCCATGTGCAAAATTGAGATAATAGGTCCCAAATGACCCTAAAAACATCTTACGACAGTAAATAATTGTTTCAAAGTTTGTAGACATCAATTTGGACTTTAAATAAGCAAGTTTTCCATTTTTAGTGTTAAATTCTATTTATACCCTAGATATCTATTAGGTTTACCACAAAGCCTACTATTAATAGAATGGCACAGCCACTTTCCCAATTGGGAAGGGCTAGAATCTAGAGCTTAGGAAGCCCTAATCCCCATTTCCAAAGAAGAAAATGCGATTAAGGTAAAGATTAGCTTAATCTCCAGAAATTTCAGTTCTTGTAACATCCAGGAATTTTCTAAATTCCCAAAGTTGACCATAGAAAATTAGGGTGTTGGACCCCTTGAATTTCTTGTGAGAATAACTCTATCATTGGTTGGAATTGGTGGCTGAAATTATATGGATGGAAAATAGATAAAAAGAGCTTCAAAATGCCACAAAGAACGCGCGAATCGGAGTCCGGATGAGATAGATATGACTGTTCAAAGTTGAACATAACGTATAGGGCCCATTTACCCGATTTAAACGTGCAACTCGGCCATTTAAGTCATTTTGTGGGCCCAATTATTTACAGTTCCGAAATTGTGTTTTTTAGGGCCAATTTGGTTGCTGAATTGAGGTGAGTTTTGGCCTAATTTCAAGGGGTTCACGACCCTGTCACATGCCAGAAAAATTACACAGAGTCCATGAAGGCTAGTAGTACCCTTGAGTAGAATTTTGGACCCATTGGATGTCATAAAGGCCTTAAACCAAATGACAAAAATACCCCTTTAAGTGGACCCACCTACATTCGTGTGAATGGAAGCGTGAGTCGGTCGGAGAGTGGAGCCTTGTGAGAGGTCAATGACTTAAATCAATAGAGGGGCAGTAAAATGACTAGAATGACCCAAAGGAGGGTATCATATCCTAGGTGGTAAAATTACCCTAACACCCTTAGGGGCAATATATTATGTTTTTGTCGAAACTGATGACCTAGTGAATCAAGAGTTAGGGTACCCTATAAATGACTTCAAAAGGAAGGAGTATGATCAGTAAGTGACATGAAGACCTTGTCGGGTCACAGTGTCATGGGAAATAAGGGGTAGAACCCTAATTCTCAGGTTTAAAGTAGCGTATTTCACTTGTCTGCAACCGAGTGCACTGATCGACTAGAGTGTTTTATACGTAACTCGCGGGATGTGTTAGAGTTGTTTACACTATTAAAGCTTGAACTAGCTAAGCCCTAGCCCTGCAAATGAGTACAATGGGCCCCTGTTTGTTGTTATAAACATGTATGACTTAATGTTATTTATGTTGCTTACTTTGGTGCATACTTTTATTATTGATGCTTTGATTTATATCAGTAATTTAAGATTAATGAAGCTTAATCAAGAGACATGGGTTGTTGTTGGATTGGGGGGAGAATATCTAATCAAGATAAAGACTAAAATACCCTCAATAGGGTTTGGGACCAGTTCATGGATTGAACGGGGTCCTGACATAGAATTTTACCTTGGTTAACGAACCGAGGGTGGTTACAGGATGTTCTCGGAGTCATAGCTTAGTGGATGAGCTATTTATTGGGATGGTTCACAAGGTGAAGAGGACCCAAATGGTTGAGTGAATACTTGACTGGATGAAAATAATCTTGTCTAAGTTTCATATGTTTGGGGGAGTCAATGGTCATAAGGACCTAAGGCTTCTATGGATTCATTAGTAATGTCTTATAAGACATTTTCTCCCAGAGTTGGGGAATGGTGGAGAATGTGATATGCTTCTTCATCGCCATGACGGTTTGGGTATTGACCAGAGGGTCTTTACCGCTGGTTTGCTGTAGGTCTTCCAAGGACTATTTAGTACGTACGAAAAGCGGAGTTGTATGAGCATCATGGAAAGTTTGTGCATCTTGCCAATCTATGTCCATGAGCGCAATTGGGATCCTCTTCTCCAGATTTGTGGCAGGCTATTGAGAGCCCTGAGGATTTGGGTCAAGCTGCTGTTAAGCAGTCTACTCCAAGGTTGGAGTACTTTATTTGGGGATTTCTCAAGGGGCAAGTCATCTCTGAGTTCTAGAATTTATAGTGCTAATTATCGAACAAGGGATGTGAGATAATTAATGACATTGTTGATATTGCTTATTAATTAGACAAGTGGAATGATTAAATGACTTACTAAAATGTAGGTTGGTTAAAAAATACCTAAGCATTGCATGTGTGATGCTATGCTTCTTAAGATAGAATAGTTACTACGCAGAACTACGTCTGGATTCGATCTTGTTGGAAACATTGGAGATGTTATCTGATGAGTATGCAGGCAACTAACATGGGTGATGTTGACCCAATCCGAAAAATATTAATAAAATCTTTTGTCCTTTGGATGCTCTTCTCCTAAAGGCGGAGAGATTTCATTGTTGTTGTTGTGGTGGTTTCGTTTTGTTAGTTGCAGATTCTTCAGGCGACAACAAGTGAGACCAAGACAGGTGAGCACAGGATGAAGTTTATTCATTTCTGCAACTTCGGTACGTAAGTGTACCTTTAGCGTGAGAGTCAACTTGTTATTTATTTTCAGACAAATAACGAACTTGTACTTAGATGGATGAACTATTCTTTATGAATTTTCAGACTCATAATAATATTATACGATTTAATATTCATATTTGTGAACCACAGTTATCATGACCTAGATATTTAATGGAATGGTTTGTTTTGTGTTTAAAGAAAAAAAATTCACTACTTACTGTTCGTGCTATTTGAAAATGCTTTTGAAAATCCGAGTCGTGACAGTTGTGGCGATCGGATGGCTAGTCATTTGAACGGCCTTGTAGGGCGTTCAAATGCCAACACAACATATTTGTGATTTTTGTTATTTTGCTCATTTTCATGTTTTTACTCGTATCATTTCCTATGTTTATGGTGAGTAAATTATGCTAGGATGAGCTACAGGATGGGTATGAATTTGATGTTGGAGGCTATGATGAGAGTGTTTAAGTGTTCAATGGATTTTATGTTATTCAGTTTAACATGTTATAATTTCTTGTCTTGAATCCATGTTGAATGATTCATCATATTTTAAGTATGATTCCAGAAAGATTATACCATGAGAATGGTATTATATGCCTTCACATGTTATGATTTGATTATGGGTGAATGATGGTGTCATGTCTAGCTTCAAGTGTGATGTGAATATGCTTGCCTAAGTTTAGCTTGAGGTTGCACTTGATTCGAATTGTATTTTTTGATGGCTTTCACCCATGATTTCAGTAAGGAGTCATGATTAAATGTTAAAGAGTATGCATGTGGTATGTTGATGAGTTATTTACAATGCATGTCCATATGCTTAGAATTTAATGTTTCTACCACACACACACATGTAGGGATAATTATGATGATGGTTGATACTAAGATTAGAAATGAGGCATGTAAGGCTAATAGGAGCATGTTTCATGAATTGGGATTCATGTATGTATTGCCCACATATGTATCATGCTCCATGCATCATGAAATGGATTTACAAATGGGACTTTATTGAGAATAGTCGTGGTTGATAGATTAGATGCAATGGTGTAAAATTACGTGTCAGATTAATCGATCGTTGGCTTATCAAAAATTTGTTGGTTGGAAAAGACATGATTTCGATTTGAGTTCCTAATTGGAACATGGATCCTCCCCGGGTTAAGTTGAGTCGAGTTGGATGCGGTTGAGGTTTATTTATTGAGTCATCTAGACCCTGAGAATCCAAAGTGTTATGCCTTTGTGCACCGGCTACCACGTATTATAGGTTTCCCTTATGGAATTTATACTCTTCCACCGCAAAGATGTCCAAGGCGAACACACTGCTCTAGGTTTCCCTTGTGGAATTTGGACGTTCCCGGCCAGTTTGTCCAGAGCAAACAAATTGCTCTAGGTTTCCATAAGGAATTTGGACCTTCCATTTGGATTGTCTAGAGAAAGCAGAGGGGTTGACTACCCCAAACACCCTAGGTTTCTGTAAGGAATTTGGATTATGTCCAAAGTGGACAATGCCTTAGGTTTCTAGTTAGGAAATTAGACTACGTCTAGAGTGGGTGGTATGATTGTATATCTCTCCATCATGGAGACATTCACCATTGTTGATGATGAATGTGTATGAGATAATATTATGCCAGGTTACACAGGTCGTGTAGAGATAATTGAAATGATGTGACACATCTGAATATGATTTATTATGCATAATTAGTATAGTGTGATTGAGACACTTGTCGTGCAGGTTGAATGATTTATGGATAAATGAGAATTGGAATATGCATGATATGACAGTGTATTGGAGACAAGTGTTATGCAAGTTGAATGTTATGAGTGTGCATGGATGGGTAGGGTGTGCTTGAGACACTCTCCATGTAGAATGAATGTGTACGATATAGTTCATGCCAGAAGTAGTATGTTTGAGATACTGTATGCAGGATAATTGCGTATGAATAGTATGGTTATGGTAAAGGAAGTAATCAGAAATAAGATATTATGAGATATGTAGATCTAATAGACCATGTTAATGTGTCGTGGGTGTTTTTCTAATTTACCGTTATCGTATCCAAAACCTTACTGAGTTTTACTCATTCCACTTTCAGTGTTTTATTTTAGGGCGGCATGGTGAGACATGCAGTTGATCAGGATCCTCTGTATGAGGAATGGTCGAGGAGTGCTTGGGAGTAGGCGTGGATGCCTCTGTACTTTACTGTGTTTTCTGATTTAGTCTATTATGATAATAGAACATCATGTATGGTTGATCTTGTTTCAGACTCGTGTAACTCTTATGATTTTAGATATGTTTAAGACTTTAAGATTCGAGCCATATTTGTCGGCTCAGTATTCTTAGTTGCGGATTGAGATTGAGGATTCATTCCAGAGTTAAAGTCCTCTTTTATTTTATTTATTTCTCTTGCGCAAAGATTTAAAGGTGTGCACTCCGTATGTGTAATTCACCCACTAGAGGGGTTAAGTCATCTATAACGTTAAACCAACTTTGTCACCCCCGTGTGCTTTGATCGTCCCTTGGACCAGGTTCGGCTCAGGTCGAGCGGGTGCCGTGACAGATGGGACCTCACTTTGCGGCAGAAACTCGCTTTGGCGCAGAAAATTTCTCAGTCACCTTTCGAAAAAAAGAAAAATTGGACTTTGTGAAAAACCGATTGGAGTTTTTTTAAAATTGCTTGTGGAATGGGTTAGAAATTGGAACTCACGCTGCGTGTTTGCTTCTCACTACTCGGACTATCGAAATCGCTAGTAGGATGGGTTGAAAATTGAAACTCAGGCTGTGTATTTGCTTCTCAATGAGAAATCGCCCTTCTGTGAAGTCGTTCATATGCAAATGCAACTGTGTAAAGGGTTTACACGATATAAAACCCTAACCCCTAACCAATGGTATTTATGTCCAAAACTTTCCTTATATCATGTAAGTTCGGGTTTGTTGGCATTTTTTTGGAAAGCCCAGGGAATATGGAATATTATGTTCTTCGGCCAGGCAATATGGAAAAAACTCTTTACATTAATAACTTTATTTAGTAACAAAATTTATTTAATATTAATGGCTTTATTTTAATCAATTTAAGTGTTTAGTACTTCAAAAAAGGTATTATAAACTTAATTTCCCTTCTCTTAGAAATGTGTTTTACCATTCAATTAAAATTATTATTTTTCAAAATATAGCTATTAATATAAGACAAAGAGAGTATTACTTTTTCTATCCCATATTAATAGCTATATTTAGAAAAATAGTAATCCCTTTGTCCCAAATTAATAGCTCTATTTGGTAAAAAAAATTATTCATTTTAATAGCTCCATTTTGTTCAATTTAAGTGATTGGGTACTAAGAAAAGAGTATCATAAGCTTATTTCCCCTTCTCATATATGTGAGTTTCACCCTTTAATAAAACCATGATTTTTTAAATGTAACTATTAATATAGGAGGGAGGGAGTAGTTTTTATTGAATAGGGACAGGGAAGGACAAATAAGCTTATTATACTATTTTTTTAAGTACCCGACCACTTAAATTTAACAAAATAGAGTTATTAATATGGAATAATTTTTTTTGCCAAATGGAGCTATGAATTTAGGATAGAGGGATTATAAATTTTAATTAAATAATAAAAAATAAAACATGTCTATGTATTCTTCCTTCAAATCCTTCTTACAGAGAAGAAAATACACTAAAAAAACATTTCTTTCATTATATATTAACATTTCCATTTGATTTTTCAAAATGCAACCAGCTGAAGCACGGCGACTTTTTCCATATTTGGACTATTTCACAATAAGACCATAAAGAAGTTAACACCAATTTTCTTTCAATCCAAAAAAGATCATACAAAGGGGAAGATAAACTTTTATTCTTGGACAAATTGATTTCGATTAGCAAAATATTTTTATAAGCACAACACATGAATAAAAGAATTTTCTTGGGGTAGTTACACCCCATATATACTTTGACAATTTTGTAAGAGTAGAATTATATAACCTCTATGCATTGTTCCCATTTTGGACCATGCTTATGGATACTTGGATTTGAAATTTATAGAAAAATATTTACCAAAATATTGCGATAAGAAAATATTTACCAAAATTATGTTTTGACCAATGTTTTAAAACCCGGCCCGGACCTCGACCCGGATTAGTGGCCGGGCTGGGTCGACCCGGTTGAACCGTGGGTCGACCCGGGTTGACCCGGGGATGACATCATCACCTAACAAAAAATTTACAATAATTTCTCTGTAATACTAAAAAAAATTAATTAAAACTATTTCAAAATCTCACTTAAATATATTTGTCCGTTCAAAATATTATTTATTCTACCACATCTATGACTGAAACTCTGTTGGTATTTGGGTCATACAACTGCTCTCCCGCCTCATGCCTGTATAGAGAAGAAAAGACACTGGTATGAATTATTGCCACACTGCAATCAACATTGGTATTATTTATTTTGGGCACCAACTGTTTGTCTGCCATATTACAGAGATATCCTTGAAAGTCCTTATGTTGCGAATGTACTTGACATAAATTCAAGTCTGTAAGTCTTGAGTTGTGCTTCTCAATATATGCCCCATCCGAAAGCAATTCATCTTTAGAAAATGAGCGAGCAATGCCAGCTAGCTTCTTGGCTTTTCTCTTCGCCTTTTGCTTCAGCAACGGCAACAGGGTCCAGTTATTCCCCAGCATGGTAGGTCGATGACCACAGTAAAGGATTTGCTTCTCATCCACAAAGCTTCTCATCATACGTTGGATTGAATCAGTAGAAATCACTGTCGTGATTCCTACCCTGTCAGTTTTAAGGTTGATAAGCTGAAGTTTCATAAGCTCAAAACTAAATTCAAATTTTATTAGTAAAATTTTGCAGGCTGCTTTTGAAAATGAAAAGTATATAGGTTCAACTCCAACAGAATCAAATTAAACTCTTGTTAAACAGAAATGCCCACTCGTTAGATCGTCGAAACCTTCATAACTGGAAAATTGAAGTTTGACGTGTCTTGCAGCCTGAGTGAATGCATTCCTTGTTTCCCTAAAAAAAACGACCATTCAATTGCCAATCAAAGACATGAGGGACGTGAGAATTCTCTTCTCTTTCTCACTGGAGGTAACTGAAACTTCCTTGATCAATTTCTTTCCCATGGTCAGGGGGGTTCCCATTTCTTGGAATTAAAGTTTGAAGATGCTTCATTATCTCTGAGTATTGTGACTACAGAGTTCCCACTTGTGCTTGCAAGACAAAAAATTGTTCATTTGTCTCTTGAGAAACACTAGTGCATTCCAAACTTCGGCCACATTCTTTGTCCCTTCCACCGCCGGAGCCACCATTTGTTCCTACACCACCATTTACCTCCTTCCACTTCAATTTTTTGTTTCTATTCAACTTTCATAAACAGCCAATAAAAAATTAAATATAAAAAAACAAATAGGCAAAAAAAAACGTATTACTGGATCATCCTTAATGGGAGAAGCAGTGTGGAAAACGCCTTCACATCCTTTGATCGCCTCGCGGAGACTCTCATAATCCAGCAAATAGGTTTTGCAGAGAATCAGCCGCTCTGGAGCCCCCTCCTGCTCCTTCAGATGAGAGTTCTTCAGGTTGTCTGAAGCATAAAACACAAAAGATCGATATCAGCAAATCCAGCTTCAAGATAAGCACAAATGTAGTAATTAACGAATAGGATTTAAGGCCTAACGTGGGCCAAATGTTGAGATCGCCTCAATTACCTGGATTTCGGACGGTGCCCTTTACCTGCGATTTAGGTGGATGGAGAGTGGAGACTTGACAGAGGCAGAAAATCAAATATTAGGTTTAGGCCATGGACCGATGGACGGTGAAGAGGCAGAGGCGGCTGCGGCCGGAATGAGGAGAGGATGAATCGCCGGAGAAGACCACCGCTCACAGTCGCCCCTATCGCTCAGTCCCAACGCCGAGCTCCTCCGCCGAGCTACTCCTAGAAAATCCCGATCGCGATCGGTCGAGGAAGAGGCCGCTGCGGCTGGAAAGAGGAGAGGATGAATCGCCGAAGAACATCACCACTCACAGTCGCCCCAATCGCTCAGTCCCGACGCCGAGGCCGAGCTCCTCCCAGAAAATCCCGATCGAACCGATCGCGATCGGTAAGTTTTATGTTTTGTTTTTTTAAGAACCGGATCGGACCGGAACACCGGGTAACCGGTTTAACCGGCCGGGTCACGCTAACCCGGCCAGGTTAAACTGACCCGGAAATTAAGTTGAATCGGACCGTTTTTTACAACGGGTCCGGTTGAACCCGGTCGGACCGGCCGGTCCGGTCCGGTTTTAAAACACTGGTTTTGACATGGCACGCAGATGCTAGCATCGCAAATGATGCCTAAATGATTTAATTTTTTATATTTTTGCTTAATTTCGTCAGATATGTTTTGTCATTGTAAAGGATGAAATAATATTCCGCCCTTTCAATGATGAAATTACAAACACTTGGGTTAAATTTGTGGAGTCTTTGCAATATGAAATTGGTCATTTTGAATGATGAAATTAGAATTTGTCACTCGAAATGATGGCTTTTGTAAGATCCACAACTTTTGATTTTTGTTTGACTTTATTTGTTAATATGTTAGGGATAACTAAGAATTTTATTAGAATTATTTTGATTTTTGTAGAGAATTTGGTAGGCCCAGCCTATCAAGAATATGGCTAAAGCATGGTAGACCTAATTCTCCTAACCCTGAGGTAGGAAGACTCATGAAGCGCATTAGTGTTTAGCAAAAACTACAAGTTTACTACAAATTTGGTAAATTTTCTGCAAAATTCCTTGTTTTTGATGTGGGACCCATGACCCTTCTTGTCATCACCAGCTGACTCCTTCGTTGCCAACCTTCATTAGCCACCAAGTGGACTCTAGTTTAGTCTTGCTTATTTTAGTAAAATTCTGAAAAAGAATCCTATTGGTTTATGAAGTGGGCCTATAGAGTCCCACTTACCAAAAACATTATAAATGTCTAAAGCCACCCTTCTCTCTTATTTTTGGTCGCTAAAAATTTCCAGAGAATTGCCCTAGTCATCTTTCAAGGTAAGTTCTAATTCTTCATTAGAATTCCATAATTTTTTTATTGATTCAAATATTTTCTTTCATATTATCAAATTCCACAATTTTCCATAAAAATCTCTAAATATTCTTTCAATTAATCCAAGTTGTAGAACCATAGATCATTATTTCAAATTCAATACCTTGTGATTAATGCTTTAGAAGTAATTGAACACGAGTTGTTGTGTCATGTCACTGCCTTTCATTGTTAGTGGGCATTGAAGGGAAGTAGATATTTTATTATCATACTTGTAGGGTAGCATTTATGTTTAGTAGTGATTGCGGATACAATCGGCGATTGATTGAATGTAATTTGGGGATTAATTGTGTGTTGGGCGGGATTAGGGGCCTACTGATGGAAGGCCATCCCACCTAGGGGCATGCAACAGGCTCTTAGGAGCTAGTATTTGTAACTGGCATTTTCGTAACTCACTACAAAAAGGGGTCAACAACGACACACCAATGGCGACGACTTTATTGGCTTTTTTCTATTTTTTATTTCTAAAAAAAAATTAAAAATGATTTTTTAAAAATAAATAACAACAACGACAACTACAGTAGTCTCTGATGTCATTTTTTTAAAATTATTTTTTTCTATTTTTTAAAAAATTAAACAACAGCAATGGCCATAACTTCGCTAAAGGTCATTTGGCCGTCACAAATAGTCCAAAATAAATGATGGGGCATTTTTTGTTGCAACAGCCATAACTAGCGCAGAAATTCATTTCAGCCCTTGCGGAAACTATCAGCGACACGACTTTTTGCGATGACTGTTAGTGAGTTGTTGTTCACATTAGCAACGGTCATAGTAAGCAACAATGATGGCTGATGACCTTCATTGTAGAACTTTTTTTGTAGTGATTCCCATTATTATTGAATTGAGAACTATTTTTCCCTTCTTCTTCTTCTTCTTCTTCTTCTTCTTCTTCTTCTTCTTCTTCCCTCTCATCCTTCCTTTAGCTAAGGTACTGTTGTGTTTCTTATTGGAACACATTATTGGCATCAAAGCCTCATTGATAAACCATGATTTGAGGCAAACAATCGGTGACTATTCCGGAGGCTGAGGCCAAGAACCCGGCTGAAATTATGGAGGAATGCTCAACCCAAAATCCAAGATTGGACTTCGCAATTGTACTCTCTATGTTCGAGAAGATGAAAGAAAAAATTCAGCACTTGATGATGGCCTTTGCCCAACTTCAGACAACCTTGGTGGCTCCTATCTTGCCCACGCCCCAACAAGCAAGTGTTGAGGTGGGTGGAATGTCTCAGCTTCATGGATCTCGCACTCCCTGTCACGACCTGGATTTTTAAAAGCATTTTCAAATAGCACGAACGGTAAGTAGTGATAATTTTTTTTCTTCTTGAATACAAAACAAACCATTCGATTAAATATCTAAGTCATGATAACCGGGGTTCACAAATACGGATATCAAATCATATGATATTTACACGTCTCAAAATTTCAACAATAGCTCATCCATCTAAGTACAAGTCCGTCATCCATCTGAAAATAAATAACAAGTTGACTCTCATGCTAAATGTACACTTACGTACTAGAGTTGCAAAAATGTAAAAACTTTATCTTGTGCTCGCCTACTGGTCTCACTCGTTGTCGCCTGGAAAACCTGCAACAAAGCAAACCAAACAACAACCACAACCACAATGGAGCCTCTCCACCTTCAGGAGAAGAGCATCCAAAAGACAAAATATTTTATTAATATTTTTCAGATCGGGCCAATATCACCTGATGTTAGTTGCCTACATACTCATCAGACAACATCTCCAATGTTTCCAACAAGATCAGATCCAAACGTAGTTTTGCCTAAAAACTAGTCTATCCTAATAAGCATAGCATTACACATGCAATGCTTATGTATTTTTAACCAACCTACATTTTAGTAAGTCCTTTAATCGTTCAACTTGTCTAATTAACAAGCAATATCAAATAATGTTATTAATTATCTCACATCCCTTGTTCGATAATTAATACTATCAAATCTGTATTTACTCAGAGATAACTAGCCCCTCAAGAGATCTCCAGACAAAGGACTTCAACCTTGGATCGCCGCCTGGAGGCGATTCTGACTAGCCCAATCCCGCCGCTATCCAGTGGCCGGCTGATGTAGAAAGGGGCTTTTCCTTTTTTTTTTTTATTAAAATCACACTCTTTGGCACGGTAGCCAGCCGCCACGGCCGGGCAACATCCCGGAACCGACCAGATCATCAGGATCCGGCAATTTCGGAGGCCTAGGATCGCCGCCCGTCCCCAGCCGTCTCTGCCCTGCCAAGAGCCAAAATCCTTTTTTTTTATTTATTTTCTTTCACTGTGCGGCAGCTGCAAAAACCACCGCCACTGAGCATCCCCGGGCGCCACGGCCAAGCTCCCCTAGAAGAAGCAAAATCAGAGGTAGAATCTGGCCATCGGCTGGCAGCAACAAAAAATGCTCTGATTTATATCAGCATTGATTTTTGCAATCACTGTTCATATAAATTATAGAAACAAGTGATTTTACAAGTCATTAAATTCTAATTTATTTAGCGAAACCCTTATTAATCTTGATTTGAAGTCCTACCTCAATGGCCGAGTTGTCGTCGATCCATCGCCGCCAATGCCTCGCCAAAAAATTCCCTCTCCCTTCACTGTCCTAAAAAAAAACTCCCCAAAAAGCCCTAATTATTTATTTTTATAGGCATGAGCTTAGGGCTCCTAATCCCATGAGAATTGGGTCAAAACACCCCCAATTAGGCCACTTAATTGGGTCCTTAAATTATAATTTCGGAATTATAAACAACCGGGCCCGTAAAATGACTTAAACGGGCCAAATACATGTCCAAATCGGGTAAACACGCCCTCTACAATATGTTCAACTTCGAACAATCGTATCTCCCTCATCCGAACTCTGATTTGTGCATTCTTGGTGGCGTTTCGAAGCTATTTCTGTCTACTTTCAATCCATATAAGATTCAGCCATCACTTCCAACTGATGATCAATTTATTCCCACGAAAATGTCAAGGGGTCTAATACCTTAATTTCTTCGTGTTCGACTTCGGGAATTTAGAAAATTCTCGGACGTTACACTCCTGGCCTCCAATCAAAGTATGAGAGCATTTCTCGTCCTCCTCCTATTGTGTTCTTTGTATCCATAGATTATATCAATGAAGGAGGTCGTTCCGGCTTTGGAGAACGAGGCCCTCCAGGTTTTTCAGGAAAATGCTGTAATGAACCTGAACTTCAGAATTTTGGCCAGGGAGTTCGAGGATGACTGAGAAGACTTCTCTAGTCCTCATGGAGGATAAATTAGGAGATATGAGATGGGTAATAAAACCCAATTAGTCATGATTTGATAACTTAGGAGATATGGGGTGGTGCAGGAGATGGGCAGTTTGTCGCCTACCTGTCAATCGTCACCTGTTGGTGAGCCACAGTCTGCTGGCAGCTAGTCAAAGCCCCAAGCTTCATCCGGCCGGTGAATAGGAGGGGAGACCAGTGCATTTTCCCCCTCTCCTCCATCTTGTTCTTTTTCTTCAGCGAGAAGCATTGGATATAGCCTCGCAAGAGGTTGGATCGCGCTGATATTCAGCCAACAAAGTGGTGCAACCCCTTTTGCTCTTATTTCTTCAGTCAAGGACAGTCACATCATTGGAAGTTGGGTCGCTACTGACTTGCCTTGACTTCTGGTTCATCCAATAGTGGGCTAAGAAGCGGTAGGTGGTGGAGGCTCCTATCCGAGCAAAATGGGGGCAAACTTGAATCTTTGCCACCTCTATTGGTTTGGCAGCTTGAGGTGGAGCCCCTACCTGTGGTAGGGACCGCCGCCGTCCTCCCTGCTCCTCCTCCCCCTTTTTCTTTGTAAAATCATAGACAATGGGAGGAGCGGTGCGGGTTGCACCACCATAGGTTTGTAAGATAAGAGCACAACCACCATCCAGTGACATGAGTAGGGCTCCCAAAATAGCCAGATGACAGCAATTAGGTTGACCCTGGTCCTTAGCCCAACCGCGGTTGCCGGCTGCCTCATCGCCAAAGGCTAGAATCCTTTGGCCTTGCTTGGAGAAGAAGATTTATGCATGCCGTGGGTTAGATCTTAACCAGGTTAGATTACCAAACCCGTTTTGTCCTGGCTTAGCTAGGCTAGACCTAGTTTGGGTCTGATCCGGTTTAGTTTTTTTTGTTTTAAACCAATACGTGAGGCATTGAATCGGGTCTAGTTTAGGGATTTTTGGTTATCGAAAAAATGTAAAAAATTACTATTGGACCTGGAGAGAGTGGTGAGTTCTTGACAAAGTTTCAGCCTTGGTAAAAATTTCATAGGCTGTAAAATATCATTTTTACCCTTGTAGATGAAGCATAGTTTTATATTCAAAATGGGGTTCGGTTCATGGGGTTTTTGATAGAATTAAAAAAATTAAAAAAAAATCCCAATGATATGTTAGGTTGTACCGTAAATATGGACTAAGCCACATAGTGAAGAAAATTCTCAATAGGTGGATTATTATCCAATTTGTCCCTGGGTTTAGAGTGTGAACTAAAATCCCAATGATATGTTAGGTGTGAAGCAAGATCGGTTCAAAGGGTTGATGACCCCATAAAATGCCACAAACTCTATCACGGGTCCATGACATGAAGACATATCATTGGTATTAGTTTTGGACACATTATATTTTAGATAAAGCTAAATAAAATGATAAAAATATCATCATGAGTAGATCGGCCCGAATTCAAGTGAATGGAGTCACGAGCTAATTAGAAAGTTGAACCTTTTGAGAGGATAATGACTTTAAACTCAAGAGAAGAGAGGCTCGCATCCCATGAAGGAGAATTACCTTAATACCCTTAGGGGTAGTCTATTGTTTTTATAAAAATAGATACTCATAACCTAAGGAAAGTTAGGGCATAAGAGCACAATGTTTTCTAATGTCTTAATTGAGTTTGTGCCTTGATCGTACTATTTATCGGGACCTGTTTGGGCATGTATTAATTATTGTTTTATTAGATTTAATGTTTTTAATTGTTGTTGTTTTAGGAATGTATTACTAGATGAAGAATAATAAAAGTTTAATTAATGAGGGATAAATAACTTTGGATTGAATGAGAATTTGCAATGAAGATAAAGATTAAAATACCCTCATAGGGGTATGAGACTAGTTCATAGATTGAAGAAGGCCCTTGGCTTGACAATTTGCCTTGGTTAATATAATTATGTGAGTTTCGAGTTTTGGCCTTAGTCTCAGAGAGACTGATAGGGTTTGGAATACCTATTTTGAATCCTTGCTTGTTGGACGAGCACTGATAAGGTTTGAGATGATTTTCTATATCTTAGCCGTATTTATAAGCTTTTGATTTGATTGTGTCATTGCACCTCCCTATTGGAAGGAGTTATGCAAGGGACTTACTCACAATCGTTCTATTTAGGATCATTTAGTGTACATGCAGTCGGGGGTCACTGACATTCTGTCTGATTGCATCTCTAACCACTTCCATTTAGGTGCAATTGTGGGTCATACCCTTCCACATTGTCCAGGTCCTTAGTGGCTATGTCGGGTGATGACACTTCCTTGTGGATTCCATGATCTTACAATGAATGGTACCCTTTTAATAATTGTCTATGGTGGTTGTATCATTTGTCACTTAGGTTGACATATTTTTAATATGTCTATTTATGGGATTAAACGAGGTTATAGATATTGAACAATGATGTGTGAGATAATTAATGAGATTGCTTGTTATAGAATGTTTAACTAAAACAAGTGTAACAACTAAAAGACTTGCATAAAATATATGCTAATTTAAAAACATTTAAGCATTGCATATATGATGTCATACTTCATGAGATGGTAATAGTTTCTAGGCAAAACTACTTTTGGATCTGATTTTGTTAGAAGTAACATTAAAAATGTTATCCAATGAGTACATAGGCAACTAACATCTTGGCCATGTTGGTTTGTACAACAAAATATTAATTAATCCTTTGTTCTTTTGGAAACTCTTATCCTAAGGGAGTAGATGTTTCATTGTTGTTTAGTCTTGTTGGTTGCAAGTTCTTCGGGTGAAGACTAATGAGACCATGATTGTTGGTGGGGGGATTAAAGACGATCTTACACTAGTGGGATTTAGTTCGTTTCTTCTACAATTTTATAAGTAACCGAACTTACTGTTGTGAGAGTCAACTTAATTTGGTTATGTATTCATATGGGCAACAGACTTGTTCTTAGAAGCTTAGCATGCTATTTACGATTTTTGAGATGTGTAGTAATATCACATATTTTGATATTTATATTTGTGAATCCAGTCATCATGACTTGGATATTTAATTAAATAGTTTGTTTTGTATTTAAAGAAAACAATTCTCATAATTTATCCCACGTGTTTTTGTTAAAAAGTGCTTTGAAAAATTAGGTCAGGAAAAGTACTAAAGAAGGGTCTTTGCTGGCAAATAAACACCTGGAGAAGAGACTTCTAGTTTTGTTTAGAGGTTGGTAGTTAGAATCTTGTATGTTCTAAGCTTCATTGTGCATTCATCTAGCCACAAGGACATGTTGTCATGGTTTTTTCCTGATTTGGGTTTTCACGTAAAATTGCTTATGTGTTTTGCATGCTTGGTTGAACTGTGCTAGTTTATTCCACTTTAATTTTATGTGCAATGAGGCTACATTTTTGTTTCGTTGCCTTGGCTAGCTATTTGAACTAGAGACGTAAAATTGCTTATGTTGCTTCTGTGTTTTGCATGCTTGATTGAACTATGCTAGTTTATTCCACTTTAAATTTATGTGCAATGAGGCTACATTTTTGTTTTGTTGCCTTGGCTAGCTATTTGAACTAGAGACATTGTAGTGAACTTGCTACATAGAGAACAATATTAAACTCTTAGGTAGCTCATCTAATGAGACAATTGCTCTTACTTCATCTCAAACTTAGAACACTACCCAAATGTTCGTATACATTTTTGAAAACACTTTAACAAACCTTACTTTGATTTTGAAGGAAAAACATATTTCAAACACATCTTTGAAAAGATGCATGTTTTCTGGCAAGGCTAATTTTACCTTAGGTACAAAAGCATATATTGTAACCTAGAAAATCAACACATCCTAGTCATAATGATAATTGTATTCCATGACTATAGTTCATGTAGGCCATAGCATTTCCAGCATGAAAATCAATGCTTGAGGTGATTTCCAAAAGACATGAGATCCAACAAAAGTAGGCATTTTTCACAAGAATCAAGCTAATCTATATTATAGTCCTAAAAAATCTAAACATTTACATGTAATGTAAATGTAAAACATCTCAAATAGCACCATCTATGTAAACATTCATTTCATATGAAAGAATAAAATCCCCTACATTGCTTCTTTAGACATACAGTTTTCCCATTTTTCATTTTGACAAATGACACCTCACTTGGTGGGGGCGATTTAGGAGCTATTTATGTATAGAATTTTTATAATATTTCATCGATTCTGCCCCAATTCCGGTTTGAATTATCATAATCATGTTTGTGTGTAGAAGGTGGGCTGGAATCACCAAATCACCTCATAAGGTGATTCATCGATTCTAGCTCCCAACCCCATGTTTAAAATTATAGATTCTATTATTTTTCAACGATTACCTCTCATATCAATTTGAGCCTCGAGAAATGACCATAATAGGTGGGGCCCATTTTAAAAGTTCCAAATTACCTACCCTTATAGGATCTTGTTTGATAGGGCTCAAATATAGGAGCGTAATAGTACCAAGAGCGTGCATATCCTAGTTCGAGTTCCACAGAGAAAGAGTTATATTAGTTTACAGTTTTAAAATTGGGTTTGACGTGACATCTGAATTTATTCTAAAAAATTTCATTACCAACCGTAAATTACATTCAATGGTGAGTTTTTTAAATTAATATTAAAAAAATTAATTTCTTTTTTTTACAAAAGCCAACACCCAAATAGTCCCTTAGACTCTAAAGGCAGCACTGCTCTTCCTTTACTACATTGCTCCGTCCTCTCTTGAGGATTTCCATGAAAAATGTCAAAGGGAGAGTGAAAATTGGAGGAAGAACAAGCAAAAGAGTTGAGGTTTATCTTACTCACAGTTTGAGAATTGCTAGACATGATAGCGGCACTTGCCGGTAACCCTAGGGCACTAGTTTGGCTGTCTTGGAGGGGAAAAGGAGAATGGGTCGAATTCGGTAGGGGTTTACAAGTTGATTATTTATAGTCGCAGTATACTAGGCCCGTTTTGTACCTGTTCACTTTTGAGGGTCATAACTTGGCAGTTCAAACTCAGATTTTACATTCGTTTTTTCTTACTATATCTTACCCCAAAATCTAAACATCAAATTCAATGTGGTTTGGGAGATCATCTGTTAAGAAGTTGCTAGGGGATCACTAGCAAGGCTAGAAACAATTTAGTTAGTTGCTTCTATGCTTGTTTCTAACATACTTCGCCACCACTACTGTGTTGTTGTTGTAGCATAGTTCTCCACTGCTTTAAAGCCACTAATTGATCAACATCGTTAGCTTCTACTATGTCACATTCTAACACAGTTCCTTACTATATCCAACTTCTAGTATAGTTCTTGAAACGATGCTGGTTTCTAACATAATTTGATCGCGGCATCAAACACTACAACAAAAATGACTATTAGTGATGCTTTTAAGCGTTGCTAATAGTACTGTAAGTGTCGCTAATAACTCCAGTCGCTAATGCTACTTTTAAGCATACAAAGCAGTGATAAAACTGCCCCCCCCCCGCCCCCCCGGTCCTCCCTCCCCGTTCCCACCCCCTCCTTCCCTTCTCTGTAAACAATATGGGGAAGGAGGGGGTGGTGGGGTTGTGAATGGGGGAGCTGCCCCCCCCCCCCCCCCCCCCTCTCTGTAAATAGAGAGGGGAAAGAGGGGGACCGGATAGAGAGGGGGAGCAGGAGGGAGGAGGGGGTGGGGGGCCAAATTCTGGCTGTCACTAGAAGCAGGGTCCAATCCCCCTCCACCACCAGCACAAGCAAAGGGAGGAGGGGAGAAGTGGGGAAAGGGGGAGCTGGAGAATGAAGATGGAAGCGCCGGGGCACAGATAGAGCCCGGATGGCGGCTCACAACAGCATGGAGGGTGGTGGCGCAGCGCGGTGGAGGAGGGCGGCGAAAGACAGAGGAGTAGCACATGCGAGAATTTTTTGCTGCGAGTGAAATTTCGCGCAAGGCTAATTTTTTTGTGACACTTCTTTAGAAGCGTCACAAAAGGCTTCTCTATTTGCGATGTTTTTTCACAAAACATCACAATAGATAGTTTTCATAAATTTTTTTTATAAACTCCTCTTTTTTCTCTCTCTTCGCTCTCTCTCTCACTCCTCTCTGTCTCTCACCTCTCCTTTCTCTCTACCCCTCTCTCTCTCTTCACTCTCTCTCCACCCTCTCTCCTCTCTCTCTTCTCTCTCTCTTCACTCTCTCTCCACCCTCTCTCCTCTCTCTCTCCCCTCTCTCTTCACTCTCTCCACCGGGTTTAGGAGGTAGTAGCGACGCATACGGTTATGCGCCATTAATATATATTTTTTATTTTTGAAAATGATTTATAATTTAAAATTTCTTTCTTTTCCCCTCTTTCTCTGTCTTCTCTCTCGCCTCTCTCTGCCTCTTTCTCTCTCTCCTCATCCTCTCTCCCCTCTTTCTCTCTCTCTCCTCATCCTCTCTCCCCTCTTTCTCTCTCCCCTCACCCCTTTCTCACTCCTCACTCTTCTCTCTCTACCCTCTCCCCTCTTTCTCTTTCTCCTCCCTCTCTCTCTCTTCTCACTCTCCATTCTCTCTTTTATTTAATTTTTTTTAAAATATTTCTATTAGCGATGCATATTAGTATGCGTCACTACTACGGTTATGCGTCGCTAATATACATTTTTTTATTTTTTAAAATAATTTATAATTAAAAATTTCTCTCTCTCTCTCCTCACCCTCTTTCTACCCTCTCTCCCCTTTTTCTCTCTCTTCTCTCTCTCCACACCCTCTTTCTACCCTCTCTCCCCTCTTTCTCTCTCTTCTCTCTCCTCACCCCCTCTCTCTTCTCTCTCTCTCTCCTCACCCCCTCTCTTCTTTCTCATCCCTCTCTCTTCTCTCTCTCTCCTCATCCTCTCTCTCCTCACCATCTCTTTCTACCCTCTCTTCCCTCTTTATCACTCTTCTCTCTCTCTCCTCACCCTCTCTCTCCTCATCTTGATCTCTCTCTCCTCCTCCTCTCTTCTCTCTCTCTCTCCCCCCTCTCTCTTGCTCTCTACACTCTCTCTCTTTTATTATAAATTATTTTTAAAATTAATAAGAAAATTTAAGAAATAAAATATATTATATATAAATAGTGAAAGTTTAATCTATCATTGACATTACATTTTATTGAAAATTTAATATTTTTTATTATATATACAAATAGTAAATATTGAATAAAATAAATTATTTTTAGAAGTTTATTTTGAATTTTTTAAATATTTATTTATTATATACTTATTTATTAAATAAAATTAATTTATAAAACTAATAGGGATGCTTGTAAACAAGCGCCACTATTATAAATGCTATTTGCGACATTTTTTTTAAAAAGTTGTTAATATTTCTAAATTTTTATTTTTTTATTTTAAATTCATTACTATTAGTGACACTTTTTAAAAAGCGTCACTATTGTGAAAACTATTAGCGACGCTTAAGAAGAAGTGTCATTAATAGTTATAATTTTTTTAAAATAAATATATTGTAGCGACACTTTTTTTAGGCGTCGCTAATAGTCAAATATTAGCAATGCTTATTATAAAATGTCGCTAATAGATGACTATTAGCGATGCTTAATAAAAAGCATCGCTAATAGTTAATTTTGTTATGACGCTTATGTATGCGTTGTAATTAGTAGTTTTTAGCAACGTGTTTATTTGCATCGCTAATAAAAGCATCACTAATGAAACATTTTGTTGTAGTCAAATGTACTTAAGTTGCTGCTACAAGGTGAGAAATTAAAATAGCTATTGATGAATGTGGCGTTTACACACAACTCAGTTAGTGACTTCTATAGTTAGCTAAAGTTGTGGATCGATTCGACTTGGTGCTGAAACTGTGTTATTGATTTATCCAGCTTAGCAACTAGATTACCTTTAACTTAGCCAGCAAGTATACTACTAACCGGTTTAGTTAGCAACTATAAACTATGTTACAAGGTTACATAAGGCTTTATCAGTTAAGTTAACATGAATAAATGTTTAAATGACTACCAATTATGACTATAATGTATGATCAGTGGACATGTGGAGGGGAAACCTGGGAACGTGTTGAATTATATTCTTAAGTTTCTCTTTGAATTTGATGCATATTACTCTCTTCCAAAGGTTTGTCATTCCTCCTATTTCTTTGATGTTTGTAAGGTTCCCGACCCTCCTACCCTTCAATCTGCCACTATATCTCAGGCGCCACCGTTTTCGCTCTGTCCTCCCCGTCCATCCACCACCATTATAGTAACAATGTCAGCATTTTCATTTTGTTTCGGAAGGGGTACATTTTGGGTTTGATTCATTTCATTTTGGTATATAAAGAGGAAGAATAAAGAGGGGGAGGCCCAAAAAATAATATGCCCAAATGTATAAACTTAAAAATAACTTCTCTAAATCATAAACAACTTAAAAATATTCTGCTCAAACTATTAATAATAAAGAATTAGTTTGCCTAAAATATAAAAACTCGAAAATAACCTGTCTAAAACGTATGTTTTGCAAAATTTTGGCAAACAAAAATTTAAAGAAATGGATGAAATCTCAAAATAAATTTGGGTTCAGGCCAGTACGTCGAAATTAATGAAATTTTCATAAAATTTGTTACCTTCTCCCAAATAATGAAAAACACAACAGCACACTCGTCTGCATTATCTCTGTTACCCTGCATCAAGGGCTACAAATGAGTGCAGAATGAACTGGCAATAATGTCGATTCATACAAAAACACAATTACGTACTTACCAAATTAACTCAAACATTTAACTTTCATGTTAATAGCACATTTTTAACTGTAAAAATACATAAAACGTAACCGCTACTGGAGCCAGTGGCGAGGCCCCCGCAGCTGCACCTTCCGCTCCCTCCTGATCATTACTCTCTTTCCCAAACAAGCAAAGGAATATGACCGTTAACCTCCGTGAGCCCTATGCTTTATACGTGTGACTGTCGAAAATAGTCATGGAACTTCTATATATTCATCCCCACTGCTTTGGTTGGGTTCTCAGTATTGTGGAAATCTCTCTGTGTCCCTGTTTTTCTCGTCTAGAGTCCTCTCATTGCTTTCTTGGGTGATTATCAACTGCATAATGGAGATGGAGATGAAAAGCTTTTGGGCTGTGGTTTTCATGGCTTTGATGGCCGCCTCTTCTGCCTGTGCTTATGACTTTTACGTAGGAGGGAGAGATGGGTGGGTGGAGAACCCAGGGGAAAAGTATAATCACTGGGCTGAGAGGATGAGGTTCCAGGTTAATGATTCTCTAGGTAAAAATGATTTTGCTATTACTGTCTGAAATCTTCCAGCTGGATTTGTTCTTTTGGAACTAATTTTGTTTCGGTGGTTTTGCAGTTTTCATGTATAAGAAGGGAGAAGACTCGGTGATTTTGGTGAGGAAGGAAGATTACGGAGCATGCAGTACTAAGAATCCGATCAAGAAGATGGAGGATGGGAAATCTGTCTTCGTCTTCGACCGGTCAGGTGCATTCTTCTTCATTGGCGGCCATCCCGGAAGTTGCCAGAAGGGACAGAAGCTCGTGGTTGTTGTAATGGCAGTCAGGAACAAGAGCCCCAGTCCCAGCTGGTCTCCTTCACCAGCTCCTGTTCCATCTAAGCCCTCCCTTTCTCCTTCTCCCTCCCCCTCTTCCAAGTCTCCTCCATCCCCATCTCCATCTCCTTCTTCTAAGCCTTCTCCATCTCCATCCCCTTCTCCTTCTTCCAAGACATCGCCGTCTCCATCGCCTGCATCTCCAGCGCCATCACCGTCGCCATCTGCATCTTCTGACCAGGGTCCATCACCAGCTCCTTCCACATCTTCTTCACCTGCCATTTGGGTTGATATGATCTCTCTTGGACTAATCATATTTACTTCTCTCATTGTGGGGAACTTTTAGATTGATTTATGAGATATAAATTGTATGGGAGGAAGGAATGGAATTTGATATCTTCTCCTACTTTATGTCATTACTTCTTTTATCACAATATTTTATGTTCTTAGCTTTGTTTTTGGGTAATGGAGATGTAATTTAGTGGATTGTCTATTTTCAATCTTCCCTAATCATTCATAAATCCAATGTTTGAATTCCAATTTTATGTCGACGTTCTCTTTAACATTGAACAACAACATTCCTTCTTCGAACGGAGTTCCTAGTGTTTCCAAAACTGAGAACTACTGGAATTCATTAGGTACGCGCAGGGTATGTGAAAATCGTTCTCAGTGCCAATGGTTCATGGACATGCGCAGGTCCTTTAATTTTATTTTTTTATCAGTTAAAATGGGGGAGTAGACTCTCTTCTATAAAAACTAAACGGGATCCAAAGTAGGAATAATTTTTTTTTATAGATGTCATCTTTCAACAATGAAATGAAATTCATGAACAATCTTTAAAAATGAGTATTGATAATGATATAAGCTTTGACTTGAGTTTCACTGTTGAGAAGAGATCTTTTGCAGAGACTTTCATTTTAAAAATACGGTTGTTTCTCTTGGGTCTATAGATTACTCCAGTGTGACCATCATCCATTGGGCATATAAGCGCACCTAATAATTTCTCCAAAATTACTGCTGCCTAATAATTTCTCAAGAATTACTGCTGGACAATTATTCCTTCTGGACAATGTGACCATCACCCATTACTGCTGGACAATTATTCCTGCTGCCTAATAATTTATCCAAAATTACTGCTGCCTAATAATTCCTCAAGAATTACTGCTGGACAATGTGACCACATTGGGCATAAACTCGTCTACTTTGCTTTCAACAATTAATATGAACACCTGCAATTTCAGGATCAAAATGGTTTTCAATACCGTGGATAACATGTTGGTTGGCCTATCGCTTAGGCTGCCATCCACATTACCACAATGACACAATTTATTGTGGTTAGGAATGATGTGCTGGTGTCCATTACATCTCCTGTTACAAGTGAATTCCTCTCATATTGAAAACCGAGGGCTTTGGCGGAGTTTTCTCCTTTTTTCTCTTTCTCTAAAACTTCCTTATAAAAAAAACAGAAATAGGTTCGTACAGTCCAAGAAACCAACCAGTATAAAATGAAAAAATTTGCTTCATAGACATCAAGGTTCAAACATTTTGAAGTTACTTTTCAGATAAAATTAAAAAATTACCGTTGATTGATAGGGTTTACTTTTTCAGCCCCACCAATCAACGATACTTGCTACAAATATTAATGTTAATTGTTACTTAAGATCGCCTCTGCTCGCTGCATGCCAGCATGTGTGGCATTCCTGTAAGAGTGGAACATGTATTTTTTGTGAAGATAAAGGTACAGAGGAAAAAACCTTGGGCTTCAAAATGGTTATGGCTATCAATTGCGTTTTATTTATGATTCAAAACGTGGCACAAAGCATGATATTTTCTCTCACAGTGAGATATATTTCAAAGATGATTTGCTAATTAGCTCATATTACGCTATTGAGTGATGTAAGACAGTTGGCTTCGAAGTATATGAAAAATTGGGACTCGAAACATGGATTTTGCAACAGTACAACCAATGATCATCTCCAGTAATCCGACCCCGGCTTCCCCTCCCTCTCCTCTCCGCCGACATGCCCGATGCCTCCTCCCTCTCCTCTCTGGCAACACACCCGATGGCTTCCCCTACCTCTTCTCCTTGACGACCGACCCTCTTCCTCTTCCCCTCCCTCTCCTTTGCCTCCCTCTCCCTCTACTTCCCCCTTCCTCTCCCTCTCCCTCTCCCTCTCCTTCCCCCTTCACCTCCCTCATCTAATTTTTTTTTACAACCCGGACCGGCACAGTCTTCCAGGTTACCGGTTTGACCGGCCGGGTTTAATTGACCCGGCCGAGTCAACTCTGCCCGGTAACCTGGATGACTTAGGCCGAATTTTTGACTGGGTCCAGTTGAACCCGGTTGAACCAGCCTGGCTGGTCCGGGTTTTAAAACACTGCTTTGAATGTATCAAATCTCACGCAGTCAAAGCTATTGTGGAAAAGCAACCTTTTGAGTGGATTGAAGTATCAAAAGATCAAGCCCTTGAAATTTTCATCAAGAATCCCTTTAAGGCAAGTATTGTTGTACATTTATGTATATTAAATTTTGTAGTAATTCACATTTAAAAAGAAAGTTTTTTCCCCTTTAAGTATCCTGAAACGAGCACTGCCATGGCCACTATAGTCGTAGTCGTCTCCACGAGGAAGATGACTGTTGGACCGGAGATTTAATTCCCGGTCTGGTTTAAAAAAAAAGAATTAAAAGAGGGAAATGAACCGAGTCCAGTTTAGGAGGGTATGTGTGACTAATTTTTTTTTAAAATTACTAATATATCTAGATGAGAGGTGGGGGTGTCCTGAAAGGGAAAATTCTTAGTATTTGTGAAATAACTATTTTACCCTTGTAACTATTTCATGGTTCACTTACCCGACTTAGGGGTTCCGGTTCAGGGGCCTATGATTGGACTTAAAAATTAAAAAAATTCTTAGTAATATTTTAATTTATACCATAAATATAGACCAAAACTAATAGTGAGAAAAAATACCAGTAAGTGTGTAAGTGACTATTTTGCCCTTAGGGTTCAGAGCAAACCATTAGGGTCAGTTTAAGGGGTTCACGACCCCATCAAATGCCAGAAAAAATTACCCTGAGTCTATGTCGTCAAGTAGTACCCTTGAGCCCAATTTTGAACTCATTAGATGTCAAAAAACTTTTTAATAAAATGATAAAAATACCCTTATGAGTGGACCACCTACATTCGTGTGAATGAAAGCGTGAGTTCGATTGAGAGTTTTTATTATATTCAAAATAATATTTTTAAAGTTATATGAGATCAATACGGGTAGGTCCATGCAATTTACATAATTATTTTTTTACATATAGTGCTCCACAAACATATATTTATATAAGCATATAACTTAGACTCATATTAAGCATATTATTTATTTTTAAAATAAACTAAATTTACAGCATTTAATATGGGAAAGAATGAGCAATAATATGTATGGGACGAAGAGCATAATAGTGTATGGTTCTAAATTGACTATTTTTAGAGTACTTGTATCGGTTGATATGGTATTATATGGTCTTATTATGCTCTAAAATAAGTATTATAATGATAAAATATTAGTTATAGTATTTCTTTATGTTTATAAAAGGTTTATGTCCGTTTCGGCGCGTACCAAGCGTATCATCAGCGCGTACCCATATCCATGTTCATCGATCCTGTCATCCGTTTCGATACTGCCTTCCTAATATACCCCAAGTGGTAGAATTACCCTAATGCCCTTAGGGCAGTATATTTTGTTTCGGTTGAAATGGATAACCTTGCTAACTAAGAGTTAGCGTACCCTGTAATGGTGTTAAATGGTTTCAAATAGATAGGGTGTGACCAGTAGGTGACACGAAAATCTTTATAGGTCTTAGTGTCAAAGGATACAAGAGGAAGAATCCTAATTCGTAACTCGTGACACATTAGAGTTATTTACATTCTTGGGCTTGAATTCGCTGATCCCTAGCCTACAAATGAGTACAATAGGCCTCTGTTTATTATTTATGCACTTGTGTAACTATATGTTATTTATGTTGCTTAATATGATGCATGCTTTTATTATTGATGCATTTAATTATAATGGTAACTTTAGATTAATGAAGATTAATCAAGAGATATTGGTTGTCATTGAATTGGGGGGAGAATATCTAATCAAGATAAAGACTAAAATACTCTCAATAGGGTTTGGGACCGGTTCATGGAGTGAACTGGGCCCTGCCATAGAATTTTTACCTTGGTTAAGAACTGAGGGTAGTTATGGAAGTTACCCTAGTCTCATGGAGACTATTAGGGTGTGGGATGTTCCCCGAGTCATAGCTCAGTGGGTGAGTTATTTATTGGGCCGGTTCACAATGTGAAGAGGACCCAAATGGTTGGGCGAATACTTAACTAGATGAAAATAATCTAATCTAAGTTTCGAATGTTTGGGAGAGTCAATGGTCATAAAGACCTTAGGCTTCTATAAGTTACATTAGTAATGTCTTAGAAGATATTTTCTCGTTGAGTTGGGAGGGTGAAGATTGTGATACTTGTACACTTTCTTCACTACCACAACCGTTTGGGTATTGGCCAACGAGGTCTCTACTGCGTGTTTCCCGCATGTCTTTACAAGACCATATAGTGCATACGAAAAGCAGATTTGTATGAGCATCATGAAAGGCTTGTGCTTCTCGTCAATTTGTGTCCATGAGCACTATTGGGATCCTCGACTCCAGATTCATGGCAAGCTATTGAGATCCCTAGGGATTTGGATCAAGCTGTTGTTAAACAGTTTACTCCACTCTTGGAGTTCTATGTCTTGGGATTTCTTCGAGAGTTGAGTTATCTCTAAGTGAATACATATTTATATTATGTTGAACCTAGAGTTGGCTTAAAATGATGAAGGGTGATTAGTGTCATGTGTCATTTTAGTTGGTATATGATGTGTGTGTATGTCCAAGAGATTGGACATGGATATTAATTATTGAACAAGGGTTGTGAAATAATTAATAACATTGATTGTTGTTGATTGTTAATTACGGCAAGTGGAATGATTAAATGACTTGCATAAAATGTAGGTTGATTGAAAATACTTAAACATTGGATGTTGGATGCTATTCTTCTTGAGATACTGTAGTGTCTAGGCAGAACTACATCTAGATTCAATCTTGTTTGAAACATTGGAGGTGTTGTTTGATGAGTATGTAGGCATCGGGTGATGTTGGCCTGATCTGAAAAATATTAATAAATCATTTTGTTCTTTTGGAAACTCTTATGTTGAGGGTGGAGAGGTTTTGTTGTTGTTGTTTGGTTGGTTGCTGGTTCTCCAAGTGATGACAAGTATGACCAGGATTGACGAGCATAGGATGTAGTTCCTCATTTCTACAAGTTTGATACATAATTATATCTTTGGCATGAGAGTCAACTTAGTTAAATATTTTCAGACGTATGATGGACTTGTACTTATATGGACAAGTTGTTCTTTATAGATTTTTGAGATGTGTAATAATGTCATATGATTTGATATTCGTATTTGTGAACCCTATTTATCATGACCTGGATATTTAATCAAATGGTTTGTTTTGCACTTAAGAAAAAAAAAATTGTGACTTACTCTTCATGCTATTTAAAAAGGCTTTTAATAATCCGGGTCGTGACAGAGAGAAAGGAGGAGAGAGAGGGGGACCACCCTCCCTCCCCCTCTAGCTCTCTCCTCTCCCCTCTCCCCTCTCCCCTCTCTCCTCCCTCTTTCCCTACCCTCTCTCCTCTCTTCCTCTCTCTCTTCTCTTCTCCTATATCTCTTTCTTCTCTTTTCTCTCTCATCTCCTCTCTCTCCCTCTCCCTCCCTCTCTCTCTCTCTCTCTTCACCAGAATCCGGTCCCCACCTCCCTCCCCGGGTCCCCCCTCCTCTAATTTTTAGAGGAGGAGGAGGGGGGGGGGCCGGGGAGAGAGGGGGTAGTTGAGGGAGGAGGGGGGCGGGGAGCCAAATTCTGGCACTCTAAGCGTCCCTCCTCCCTCCCGCTCCCCCCATTCCCCTCCTCTATTTTTTAGAGCATGAGAGAGGAGGGGGCTTCAGATGCCGGATTCCGTCTCCCTGCCAGAATCCACCCCGCCCCCCCTCCCCCTCCAATATGCCCCCACCCGTCTCTGGTGCCGGCCTCCACCCCCTCCCGACTATTGGAGGAGGAGGAGACTAGGGCAGAGGCAGTGGAAGTGTTTTTTTAAAACTGTAGCAATACTTAAGTGTTGCTAATAAGGTTTTTAGCGACACAAATGAAGCATCACTAATTTTTTTTTAAAAACAAGTGGTAATAGCGACGTTTAGTTTAACGTTGCTAATAACACTTTATTAACGATGCTAGTTTTAATTTTGATTTTAAAATTTTATTAGCATGTTTAAGAAAATGCCGCTGATATTGTTTTTATATTTTTTTAAAATATTTTAACGTATTGGTGACATTCTTAAAAGTGTCGCTAAAAATTGTATTAGCGACCCTTTATAAGAAGCGTCGCAATAGTCTATTATTAGTGACACAATCTTGAACATCGCTAATAATCTATCATTAGCGACAATTATCATAATGTCACTAATAATCTTATTATTAGCGATGTTACGTAAAGCGTCGCTAATAATAGATTATTAGCGATGTTTTTTAAGGCGTCACAAAAAACCTAATATTAGAAACTAAAGGATAAAGTGTCGCTAATATAATACTATTAGCGATGCTTATCTATAAAGGGTTTAGGATTTATAAGTGTCTCTAATGAACAGTTGCAACGAGACTATTGTCGACAATTTTAGCGACGCTTTGGGAACCATTGGCAATGCTTAAAAGCATCACTAATAGTCCATTTTGTTGTAGTGAGTTATATGGTGGTAACAAATCAAGACCACACTTGTGCACCAAGGAAAACCAAAGATTGTTAAGTGGGAAAAGTTGAAGAAACATATGCAGTAGGCTTTTTAGTTGTATAACTTTTGCCAACATTATGTATGAGTGTTTGTAGGATTTACGACAAGGATTGAAGAATGTGTATTAGTATACTAAGAAAATTTTGCAATTGATATCACCAGTATGATTTGGAAGAATTAGAAGAATATCTTGTGTTTCGTTATATTGGAGGTATGCATCAAAATATTAGGGAGACTGAATGTATTCCATATTTTCTCTTTGTTGTAGGCGTATTCTAGGGTGCTTTACTTAGAGAAGTAGCAAGGCATTAATGGTCACCTATTTGGGACAAGCGGAGGCAATTCTCTAGCTATGTTCGTTGCCTCCAATTCTGGTAATGCGTAGCCTGCTTCTAGAATTGCACCTCAAGGCAATCAGAACACCACTAAAGCCCCTACTAGTGTTGGACCACAGTGCCATAAGTGTTGAGGAATGGGTCATAGAGAAGTAGATTGTCCTTAAAATAACCAAATGGGTAATGGGTTATTTATTAAACATGAATGAAAATAATCATGCTAATTATATTGATATTGATTATATTAATCCCATCAATGAAGAGGATAAACAAGATAAAGAAGTGGTGGAAGTTGACCATGGGGAAGCTTTGGTGATACATCACATTTGCTTTGCTCCTAAGGGGGTTGAGGGTGACTGTGTTAGAATAAAAGTGTCCTCATGTCATGTATTGGCTTATTTATGTGATCAAAACAATGTCTTGAATGTGTGTAAATTTGAGTCAATTTAAGTATGAAGATCAAATTCTAAAGCTAGAGCAAAATAAATTATCAAAATCTATATTTCGTTAGGTATAAATATGTACACACATCGCATTCACACACTTTAGAGTAAAAGAGACATAAGGTGAAAGAATGGTGAGAGTTTGAGACTTTTTGAATGAAAATTCTGATTTTTTTTGTTTAGAGCGATCGATCGCTACATGGGAACGATCGATCCACCTTGAATGTCACAAGGTTCTCCGAGAAAATTATTGACCGAACAATTGATTCAATTAACTAATCGACTAGCAGGATAAAGTTTACACTAAAAATTTAACCAAGAAAAAATGATCAATCGCTTGGTTAGTCGATTGATGATGTGAGAAATAGTGAGAAGGAAATAGGGAATCGATCGCCCCGTAAAACAATCGATTGATGGAATATAGAATTGCCTAAATTCGACTTTTTCAGTTTGATTTAGATTCCTAGTTGAAGACATATTCCTTTTGAGACTTGAGGATTCTATGAAAAGAGCTAGGAACCTGAGGAGATGAGGAGAGATGGCTTAGAAAACTTAAACAACTTATGTAGAGTTGCTCTAATTGTCTTTAGAGAGAATTAGTCTTCTAGTTATGAGATTTGTCTACCTTAATCAAAAGAGTGGTGAGAGGTGAGATAAGTACACAAAAAAATATGTGTGGTATGATGATTTGTTGAAGATTGTTGCTAAGAAAATTAAGGAGAAGGAAGATTTATTCCAAAGGAGGAGATGAAAGATCTACATTTATCAAAGAGAACAAAGTGGAGGAGAATATCAAACTTGAGAGTTTAATATCTAACTAGATGATAATAATGGATCACTAGATTGCTCATAAAACTAGTACTTTGCCAAGCAAGAATTAAGAGTCCTAGCCTCTATATGCAAATTGTTTGCTATAGTGTAAATAATAAAAACCTAATAGCTATATGCATTCATATTCAAGCTATCAAGCAATCAAATTATAAAGCATGCAAGATCACACAAGGATTTAACATCAAAAACCCCTAATGAGGGTAAAAACTACGGCAACCCAAACTAGGACTAACTCAATGTAGTACTAGTAAGAAAGACACGTACATGACGCAAACAAACCACCAATTTTGGCTTTGACTCTTACACAAATTCCTTTTATTTATATCTCCACAAATTCTTGTTATTCATGGCCTTCAAGTCTTCTCCACAAGCATTTGAAACTTTAATCTCTCATTACTTTGTCATTGTCTTCTTCTGGCCTCCAACAAGCTCTTATTGTTATATTGACTTTAGCCTTTGAGTTCTTCAATCTCCCATTGAAGTTTTCTACAACACCTCATCAATTTGTGTGTGTTTTTATGTTGTGACTTACTCTTCGTTAGTTGAATTGATCTTCAAAGTATGTAGCCAAAGGAAAGCTTTATACTCTCAAAACTCAATAGAGTAGACATACCAATCTCTATGTATGTTAACAATGGCTTCCCTCCTCTTTTTATATGCCTAAAATACCCCTTAATATATAAATAAGAAGGTTTAGGTGTTGGATCTTGAATAGGAATCAAATTCAACTCAAAATGACCAATTTTGGGAAACAATGGGCTCCAACAATCGATCACTATAGTAATCATTTGATTTCTCAATGCTGAACCAAATTTTGTGAAAATTGCAATAGTAACCGATCAATCGCTACTGTAATCAATTGATCAGTAAACAATAACATCTATAGTAAAGTTCTATAGTATTGTTATAGTATTTGTTACACTGTTGCTACAGTACCAAAAATCAAAATTATTCCCGATCAACACCTTTTTAATCCCGATTAATCCTAGGAAAAAAATTACATATACAATTTTTCACAAATTTTCTAATCATTCTTTTTCTCACACTCTAATATTATAAACCCTTTATCCTACGTGTGTAATGTGATGTGGGTGCGTATTTTTACTTGTAAAAATACTTCTGAGTCTTTTGATCCGTTTCATCTTTACCATGTGATCTTGAGTAATAAAGATTATATTCTATGACTCACATTACACATCAATTTGACATTGTTTTGTTCACCGAAATAAGCCAATATAATACATATGACCACATTTGTTCTTACAATCTCCCCCTTTGGCTCTTTCGTGACAAAACACTAGAACCCTTTAAAAAAATTATTGCACATAGTGCATCGATCAGACTCTAATGGTTGTTCAACTTTGACAATGACTCTCCCCCTTAACTTTTGACACTCATATCTAATATAGTGCGGTGATCTTTTGTCATGACCCGAGCCTTGAGAAGGGTCCAAAGACTATCCACACCATCGGAGTCCACCTAAACTCGAGATATGACAAGACAATAAAACATTCTGCAAGGGATAAAGAATTGAAAAAATATAATTTGAATAACCTTCCTACTAACTTTTATTGAATCAAAATCAATTGAGTTTCACCCATGAGGTGTTCATCTCCAACTACAATCTAACTATAATATGATTACTAATGCTCATAAGAAAATAATCAAACTAATCCTAATTCTCTGATCATTCTTGTGAATGATATCTCTCTATCCTTTCTTGACATTCCTAAGCATCCAAATCAACAAATAAACTTGTGTACAAAAATACGCTTGGTGGAACAGACATTCCACTCATGAGCTAAAAGTTCTGTGATCGTGCCTCAAATAGAACATGCATTGTAATCTAGCAATCATCATTCATACAATAACAAGGAATCAATACTCAAATCTAAGCATAATAAATCTAATCATGGTCATCATATATGCATCACACTTTAACTTAACATTTACATAGTCATTCATCGTGTCATACATTTATATAATCACCATATGCATCATATCTCGCAGTACACACACAACCCATTCCCTACATCACCCAGAGAATTAGCTATGTGATCCATGAGTTGCGCCGGTGAGAGAGCGTCGTAGGTGGTCATCCGTGTGCACTCGGTATGACTCGTGAAAATCAGGAGAGAACTGACAAAGGCTAGGGTCCACCCTCATCCCTATGTGGCACCTGGGTAATCTTATTATCTTGATCTTGAAGTTAAGGCACTACACCTTGATCTTAACTACCCTTGTCACCACTTATGTAATATAATACTCTCACATGCCCATAAAGAGAGAAAAATATATTCTATACAATTCAACCCAAGAACAGAAAAACTCTTATGATTTACCAATCAGATTGAATAATAGGAACATAAGTTCATAAAACAAGAATCGAAATATCCACCCATATTGTCTATTCAATTCATTAACCTGTCATAACATAAGCATGCACTATCTATCCATAATCGATATGTAGCCCAATTTATCACAACATGCATAGAGTGATTATATATATATATATATATATATATATATATATATATATATATATATATATATATCAAAACATCAAATTTGCATTTCCATCTTGAATATAACTTGTAGCATCTCATAGTTAAATCATAGCTTCATAATGGTCAATCTATTGGCCAATGTACATCACCCAACCTCATCCTGTATAAATTACTCTAACCATGTAGGAGGACAATTCATCATTTCAGCCTGAACATGTACACGATAGATTTTGGGTAAAATATGTACTAAACAATTTATTGCAGAACCTATATTAGTCATCTTAGAATGAAACATGCTTCAACAGATTAGTACCAAACATCTATCAACCTTTGAAACAACTTACTTTAAATTCCACATTTATCCAGCGTTGGGGCAAAGCCTGTTTTAATCCAAAGCATATGCCCAATGTTGGAGCAAAGTACATGTTCAATTAAAACCTGTGCATACAACTGTCACATAAATAATATGTATATCTAACTCAAATAATATATCACACGGTGGAGCAGTTCATACCCAATTAATATAGCAGACATTAGGTAATGCATAGGATAACCTCATTATATAGTTTAGACATTTAACAGGGCCTAGAATCAACTCAGCATATAACTCAAGCATTAGGCAGTGCTTGTATATTATTCTAATCATATCATAGATGTAAAAAAAATAGAGTAGTGCATGAGATTAAATCAAGGCATATATCACTCATGTAGTTTAGAAATTCCAAAACAGACTTAGCATTAGAAATTTATCTCACATATACATATGTATATAATCACAAGACAAATGATTCATGCCATAAAACAATTCATGTTATACGTGAGGGTCCTCACCTTGGCCTACTCCCATGCCTGATGTCCAAAAGCTACTGCTCCTCTCTAAATCCTAACATAAAAATTCAATTCAAACCTCTAATTAGTGGCTGAGAACACAAAATTTCAAATTGACTAAAGCATAAGAGAGGGGACGTGGTTCTGGGCATTTTTCTTGCCCAATGACCTGCTGTGAATAGTAACTTCAAATTGGGGAAGAAAGGGTTAACCCAAATCAGAGAAAGGAACACTAAAATTCAACAAAAAGCCTACCTTTCTTGCCTTCCCTTTGTAGCCGGCCCTCTCACCTCCCATCTTCACACTCACGACCATCACCGGCTGTCAGATGCCCTTGAATGGTGTTGCCCACCAGAGCAAGAGAAGAGAAAAGATGGGGCGAGAGAGAGGAGGATCTAGGGCTCAATTAGAGAGGGGAGAGAAGAGAGAGAGAGAGAGAGAGAGAGAGAGAGAGAGAGAGAGAGGCATGCTAAGAGGGGAGGAGAATGCAAGGAGAGAAGGGGAGGATCGATCTACTGGGAGAGGGGAGCTTCTCCCTTCTCCCGCTGTGATTAGGGATGGAGGGAGGATGAGGAGCTCTCTCCCCCCGTGCCTACATAAAAGATGGGTTCCAAGTTTGGTTTAGACCTAGATCCCAACCCGGTTCTAATTAAAACAAGTACTTACATATTCTACTAGTTATCATCTTGCACATCACAAACTAGAACATACCCACATAATATTGTTCTAAAAAATAAGTAAATACAAAATTTAAATATTCAAGTACTTGTAACATATGACATTCTAATTCAATTAAATTTTCTCTACCCTTAACAAATATTTTCACATACTCTCCACCTTATGTCAGAAATAGACATAGGTAAGAAAAGAACCACATTAAGACGACATAGGTTAAACAATCACATCAAAAATTCAGATTAAGAAGAATCATGTCAATATGACCCTTAGACAAAAAAGATATAAGCAATCAAGTCTATGTCTAATCAAAATCATCAATTTGAAGATACATCAAAACAAACATGTAACATTCACATCTCAAATTGAATTAACAATAGAGACTCTACTTCAATAAACTCATCATGTGCAAATTATCTCTATCTCATTCATTCAAGACATTCTAAGATCAATCAACAATCTAGAAACATAAACCAACATTTAGAAACATTCTAAAATTTGCTAATCTATTTTACTACCCCTAAAATTGTGAAATGAACAAAGTGTCAATAGATAGCAACACTCTTAAAGTTGTCTCAAATATTTGAATGTTGTTTGAAATCAAGTTTTATTATTTAAAAAGCATTCTAAGAATCAATCAAAATTTACATCATCCTTCAAAATTCTTTTGATTCACCAAGTTCAAAATCAAATCAAAGTTTTTCAATACATAGAACTCAAGGTTTAACCAATAAAATTAATAAAACCATGAGGTAATGTGAATGTAGGCTCATCTAGTAACCTAATGTAAAAATTAACAAAGAAAATAACCTTAAAATTGATTGAAATTCAATGACTTAATCAAATTTAAAATATGTTGAGTTCTCTTATCAAATTTCATTAATTCAGCTCTTAATCTAAGTGCATCAAAAAATTATGGTTAGTTATACCTTGCATTAGATTAATTTGTTCCATTATCTTATGATTTTCAATCCTCTTTTCTTCATCTCTTTTATTAAATTTTTTAAGAAACCACCAATGTTTAACTCTTGTGTCGTTCACTAATGAATCTCTAAAGGTCCTTATTCAAAAGAGACAAATTTTTTCATACTCTAATAAAGAATAGTTCTCATTTTTCAACTCACTTAGGCTAGAATTTATGTGCATTGTCTTCTAAAAAGATGAAAGCTCAATATACAATTTGCCAATACTGTTTTTGGGTTATGATATTTTTATTCAAATCATTTTTCTAAGGCTTAGGTTTTTCTTAATCCTCTAACTTGTATCAATGAATATTGTTATTATTTTATTTTTTTTATTCTATTTCTTTCATTTTTTTCTTGTTGTCAAGTGGATGAGAGCTTCACACTAGCCTAGGCCGACCTAAGTAGGTAGGCATTATCTTTATGAGGACAATCCAATCAACTAAAAGATATTGAAGTAAATAAAACTTACAATCATTGAAGCATATTACATAAAATTTTCTTTCTTTGAATTCTAAATAAAAATCTAGCTTTAGTTCCTCTAATTTGATCACTAAGACTCCAATAGAACCTAGATTCCTAAGTCTAACTTATGTCAAGGAATTCTATATTGATTTCTAATCATGAAATTGACTTTTGTATAAACATGATGCATGCATATTTTAAAAATCATATGATTATAACATCAAGAAAAAGAAAATCAAATTGATATTAACTCCCCTTAGTGCATCTCTTTCTTAATTAAGGTACACTCACCACACATCACAGTCTTTTCAGCTTAAGAGTAAATTAATGATATTTATTCAAGAGATAAACATAAATAAAAAATTAAAAAAAAATGTACACTTAAAGTAAAGACAACCCTAATTTTTTTTGTGTTTTTGAAGTTTTCCATTTCTTTTGTTTTTTTATTCAATCAAAGCATGTGAATGAAATAATACTAAAACAAGGCAAAATGAAATCAAAATAAAAACATGTGTATCATAAAGATTTAAATAATTAAATCATAGAAAAAAATAATCTTTTTACCTAGAGATTTGAGATTCCTTAGCCTTTCCCAACCATCCAATCTTAAGGCATCCTAAAGTTGATTTGTTCCTCTTTTCAACTTTGGAACTAAGGTCATCTAAGACATCTTTTCTAATCCAAATTTTGCAAGGTCTTCTTTCCATTGTCTTGAGAACCTTTTTTAGGTGGGGAAGTGTGTGGAGAATGCTTTATGACATAAATTTTCATAATTTTTTATTTATATTTTATGAATCAAATTATACATCAATTTCATATTATTTTTTTACTGAAATAAGCCAATATAATACATATGACCACCTATGTTTTTATAGATCTATTGCTCGTAAATAACTAAGGAGTGGTTAATTTAGAATTAGAGTGATTTGAAGAACCAACGATTTAAAGAAAAAATGGGTTTTTATTCTTTGTAATCGATAATTCTGTACTATCTAATTTACATAGTACATAGTTGATCTAGATAGAGTACTCATACTTTTTCCCTAGTTGGGTTTTCATGTAAAAATTCTTATGTGGTTTACTCGGTGAATTGATTATAAATTTTTTGTTTGAACACATAGGAATTAGGCACGGTGAATTGAACAAATCCAAAAATCAAACCGAAAACATCCAAAAATTCAAGATAAATTCTTAAATCACCATAGAACATCATAATATCAAAAGATTACTCTAAAAATATGATATATCTAATCATTTTCATGCTTAATCAAAAGAAAATAGCTATAAATAACATGCTTTTAACAAATCAACATTAAAATACAAATTAAAGCAAAAACCCACATAAACCTTCAAACATGCAATCCAATAAATAACACCACACGAGATAAAATTCCCTTACCTATACGAAGTCATTGGATAAACAAAGATACTTCACTCCTCAAGAAGTCCTACCCAAAATTAGGGTTTTAGTCAATACTTAATTAAAATCAAGTAATAAGCTTAAACTAACTTGAAAATAAGTAGATCTATGATTTCCTTTGTTAAAAATGAATATCACCCATTTAGGGTTTGAAATAGAGATTAAAAAGAAGATTTTTAATGGAAGAAATCAAGAATCCATTTGAGAAAAATGAAGATAAAAATAATTAAGAGCAAAATCGAAAGATTAGAGGTGATTAGGGCTATAAACTCACCTAAATTGGATTTTCCTCTTTAGGAAATGAGGGTAGAGCACTTCCTTCTCCCTTACATAGACCTTCCCCAAATAGACAAGTGTCTAGGGTTTTTCCTTAAATATCAAGGTGTTGGGCTATGTTTATATACCATTGGGCTATAAATATAGGGAAAAATGCCCTAAATGGATAATTAGGGGTATTTTGGGGCTAAAAATGAGTTTAATTATTCTAAAACTCATTAATTTAAAATAATTAAAGTTTAGGGTCTTGTGGCTCACACACTGTCTAATCGTGGATGTGGGGCTCACGGTGGGATCCATACCCTTAATTGAGGAAAAATTACAATAAAATCTCATAAAATCCTTAAAAATTAGATAAATCAAGTTTGATATTATAACTTATAAAAATCAAATTAAACCTTTTAAAAACTATAATTTCTAACCTTTAACCCTAAAATCAAGTCAAACCAATAATTTAAGTAAAACCACACAATATCATATAATTAAATAGAAATTATACCAAATTAAAGTTAGAGATCTTGCAATTTCTACATTAAAAATGGCTTGCTTGTGATTTGTATGGTTGTTTAGTTTAATTTTCTATATTGGTAGTAGTTTAATTTCTGAGCAATGAGACCACATCTTGTCATCCTCTATAATTATTGTTTTGGGCTATAGGCACTTGGTGACTCAAGTTTTAAAGGGTATTAGACTTACACAACACAATATCCATATGTGCATCAACATACCTAATAATTTCTCTAGATGTAGAGGCCATCAAAAAATTCCCACTTGTGTGAAGTTAGGGCACTGCATAGAGTACAAAACCCAAAATCATATTTCAAAATGGTTTATACCTACATTCTTATTTTTAAGAATTTTTACCTAACTTAAAGTCTTCTCTTCTCTCTATGCCTTAAACTAAATTGCTCCAAACTAATAAGATAAAATATCATGTACCTTCTTTTTTAGGAAACTATTTACACATAATATCATGCACCATCTTCTTTATGGAACTATTTTCCCATAACTACCTATTTATTGTTGTATCACATGGCTGTTGTTATAGTTTTGAAACTTTCAAATATAGACCAACCCTAAACCCCTTTTCCCTAAATCCCATAAGTAGTCCTTATATAACGTCCTTCACCATCTTTCTTACCTACTCCACATGGTTCTATTGCATTCGACACAGTCACCACTAACATTGTACTATGACACCACCCAATTGCCATTTACTTTTCTCGGCGGCTCGGAAGCTAATCAATGTCTCTATCAACCTATGCTGGCCAGATTTGACCATGCCCGGCCAGATTTAATTTATTTTTTTATACCAAAATCCTACTCAGCATTGAGCAAATCTTTTTTTTTTTAACTAGCTTTTCTTTAGCCAATCAAAGGTTAGAATATATTTATCTTTTAATTATTTTAATCCAGCCGGGTGTTAACGCGGCAACGAATTGCACCAGGTTTTGAGGGCTAAAGTGGCCAAAGGGCCAAGGAATTGGCGGACCAATTGGCCGCGTGAAAGGAAAAAACGGTGACCGTGTTCGTAAATGCGCCAACTAATAATGGCCCCACGCAGCCGGGGAAATCCGCCTCCAATTTGTACCCTCCTGTCGTCCCTCCCCCTTCGCGCGCGCGCTCCTACACGACCCTTCGAGCACCGCCCTCGGGATCTCGATCTCTGGACGCTCTCCACTGATCTTCCCCAATTGGTCTGGTTTTTCTTCCTGCTATTGATTCGAAATTGCTGATGTTTTGTATCACTTGATGTGATTCCTGATCGTCTAGCCTTCAAGTTGTGATTGTTTTGTTTTCTGAGTTCTGATCCAAGCACTTTGGATGCAATTCCATGTTTTTTCTTTGTAGTTTTTGTGATAGAATCTCGTGGTTATTTCTTTCTGGAGGTTCTAGACTGATTGGCTCTTTGTAGTTGTTTCCCTTGTTATCTGTAATTGCCGATCTCTGGGTGTATGCCTTCAATATATTCACTCCTTAGGTTGGTTAGCAATACTGCGCTGTGTGCATACTACTATCTGGCCACTCTGACAATTCCTTAAATGTTCTTTTAATATCTGCCATTTCATTATATTAATATGTTTGTGAATATGGTGTGACCCAATGAGCCACACAAGGCGGGTGATAGGGAAATAGAGGGAAAGGGGAGAAGTAGAGACGGAATAGGGAGAATCAGAGACGAACTGTGAGTGAGGAAGAGAGGGAGAAAGCTACTGTTTATACTTCTATTACTTTTGAAATTCCAACGTTTTAAACCCATGGGGCTGAAGCCTTTTATATAGATATGACTTTCCCTTTTACAACTTCTCAAATTAGGAATCTAAATTGGAATAAGCTTAAACTAAACAAGGAAGCTAAAAGTGTAGTAATTCTGATTAAAATATAAATAATTTGAGCAAATAGTTTCCTAGTACAAGAGAAGTTTAAAATAGCATGTCTGCAATTCCCTTCCTACTGGCCGTAAGAGACAACGTAATATTGGAGAAGTTAGGGCAAATGGATAGCCCGTTGCTTGTTTTTTGTTGTCTATTGGTTTGTATATTTTTTTCTTTTCGAATTGGAAGATTTTAGATCTGGTGGTGTATGGCCAGAAGTTTTTTACTCCGTATTATTTCTTCCAGGTTGACTAGCTATGAACCTTCTTTGTGGTTTTTTTTTTCAATAATTTTTTTTGGTAACTTCTGGCTTCATTTGGCATGACTTTGTTTCTTATTATTAGTTTGTGAATAAGAAGCTTTGGCTTATGGTGCTTTTGCCGTGGCAAAAAAGATATCTGTTCATTGACTGAGAATAATTAGTTGCATCATCTATCAGGTTTTGATATTTCCAATGCAGATGATAATAATTCTAGGCAGTGGAAGGGTTTTCCTTTACTAAAATAGTAAACAGACGGTTATTTGAAACTCTTTTAGAAATGTGATCACTTTTGTTTTTCAAATAATAGTGATGTGTGCCATGTAAATTTGCAGAATGTGATTATTTTTTTTCCACTTGAGTTATCAAAAATTTTCTTAGAATAAACATTTCCTGTTTATAGTGATTTCTGTTACTCCTAAATAGTTTATTCTTACTTTAATTTGCAAAGCAAACCTAGATGTCATTTGCTTCTAATTTTCAGTCAACGACATTTTTATCTTATATTGTATCTTATCTGATTTAATTAATATAACATTTGATATGTTTAAATACAGGAGACGATATGGCGACATACACCCCTAAGAACATTCTTATCACTGGTGCTGCAGGCTTTATTGCCTCCCATGTTGCCAACCGACTCATCCGTAATTACCCTGATTACAAGATTGTGATCCTTGACAAACTGGACTACTGCTCAAACCTTAAAAACCTCCTTCCATCCCGGTCATCCCCTAACTTCAAGTTTGTTAAGGGTGATATTGGGAGTGCCGATCTTGTCAACTACCTTCTCATCACTGAGTCCATTGATACCATAATGCACTTTGCAGCCCAAACTCACGTTGATAACTCTTTTGGAAACAGTCTTGAGTTCACTAAGAACAACATCTATGGGACCCATGTTCTCTTAGAAGCATGCAAGACCACTGGTCAGATCCGTCGATTTATTCATGTCAGTACTGATGAGGTTTATGGTGAAACTGACGAGGATGCAGTGGTGGGCAACCATGAGGCCTCTCAGCTTCTCCCTACCAATCCGTACTCTGCCACAAAAGCTGGAGCTGAAATGCTTGTTATGGCATATGGAAGATCTTATGGATTGCCTGTCATAACTACTAGAGGGAACAACGTCTATGGGCCAAATCAGTTTCCAGAGAAGTTGATCCCAAAGTTCATCCTTTTAGCCATGGGGGGGAAGCCACTGCCCATTCATGGTGATGGGTCAAATGTCAGAAGCTATCTCTATTGTGAAGATGTGGCAGAGGCTTTTGAGGTTGTTCTTCACAAAGGAGAAGTGGGACATGTCTACAACATTGGTACAAAGAAGGAGAGGAGGGTCATTGACGTGGCAAAGGATATTTGTAAGCTTTTTAACTTGGATCCAGAGTCCAACATTAAATTTGTGGAGAACAGGCCCTTTAATGATCAAAGGTACTTTTTGGATGATCAGAAACTTAAGAATTTGGGATGGTCAGAAAGGACTACATGGGAAGAGGGCCTGAGGAAAACCATGGAATGGTACACTACCAATCCTGATTGGTGGGGTGATGTCTCTGGAGCCTTGTTGCCACATCCGAGAATGCTGGTGATGCCTGGGACTGAGAGGAATTTTGATGGATCTGATGATTCCAATGGAACACCATGCTGTGCTAGCCCTTGTCAAGACAGGATGGTGGTCCCATCTCCTAAGCTTGGTAATTCAGTTCAAAAACCGGCATTAAAGTTTTTGATATATGGTAGGACTGGATGGATAGGGGGTCTTCTTGGGAAAATATGTGAAAAACGAGGGATTCCTTTTGAGTATGGTAATGGGCGACTGGAGGAGCGGTCCCAGCTTTTCCAAGATATTCTTAGTGTGAAGCCTACACATGTGTTTAATGCTGCTGGTGTGACTGGTAGACCTAATGTTGACTGGTGTGAGTTGCACAAGCCAGAAACAATCCGCACCAATGTGGTTGGTACATTGAATTTGGCTGATATTTGTCGCGAACATGGTCTTTTAATGGTGAATTTTGCTACTGGCTGTATATTTGAGTATGATTCTGAACACCCAGAAGCATCAGGCATTGGCTTTAAGGAAGAAGACAAACCTAATTTTACAGGGTCTTTCTATTCGAAGACCAAGGCCATGGTAGTTGCAACATTCCTTAGGTCCTTACTTTTTTCAAATTTTACTTTGATGGGTGCTTATCTGTTATTTCCATTTGTCTGCAGGTTGAAGAGCTTCTAAAGGAATATGACAATGTTTGTACCCTTAGAGTCAGGATGCCAATTTCATCTGATCTCAGCAATCCTCGCAACTTCATCACCAAAATTTCTCGTTACAGCAAGGTCGTTAACATCCCCAACAGCATGACTATTTTGGATGAACTTTTACCACTGTCAATTGAGATGGCCAAAAGAAATTTGAGGGGTATATGGAACTTCACAAATCCTGGAGCAGTTAGCCATAATGAGATTTTGGATATGTATAAGAGCTATATTGATCCCAACTTCACATGGGTTAACTTCTCATTGGAAGAGCAGGCAAAGGTGATTGTAGCTCCACGCAGCAACAATGAGATGGATGCATCAAAATTGAAGAAAGAATTCCCTGACTTGCTTGCAATTAAGGAATCCTTGGTCAAGTATGTTTTTGAACCCAACAGAAAGATTTAGTGCGGCAGGTAAGGTACTTTTTGAACCCAACAAGAAGGTCTAGTGTGTAGTTAAGGCAGTTGGTATCTCTCTACGGTACCATTTTGGTGCTGGCTATATATAATTGGAGTGTGGTGGTGTTCCTATTATATTAGTTCAATTGTTGTTGTTACCATCACCTCGAGGTTGTATTCTATTCTTTCGTACCAGTTTACTATTTTGTGCTCATTTAATTTCATTTATCCTTGAGAGTGAATTTTTGTTGTAGGTGTTATGAGGTTTTAAGAATGTAATCAATTGCCTATGTCTGTATTATTCATTATTATAAGTATTATTTTCTCCCAATTTGTAAGTTCATAGCATAATAACAGCCGCCGACGTAAATGAACTTTGTGGATGTGGTCACTATTATTTTACATCATCCTTCTTCTAGGAATTTTTTTCTTACATTGTGAGATTGGTATCGGATGATAGCTGGATGCTTATCTAGAAAAAATTATGTGTAATTTTTTTGTCTACTTTTGATCTAAGGATAGTATCTTGTGGCTTTGCTGCAATTTTTTCTCTTTTAAATAAATGTTTTGTTTTTATATTCTCAAAAGCGCAACCCCCTATTTTCAGATTGGAATTAGATATCTATATTGATGCATTTATACGCAATTGCTTGTTCTTAGTTTCTGTGGCTTTTTCTCTGGCATATAAGGCTAGTTGCTGAATAATCTTGCATACTTTTAGGTTCCCCAATTTCCTCTGAAGACTACTTTTTTATTATTTGATTTCAGGTTCAAACTATTATATTAGCTGTCTTTTCTAGAGGCTAAATCAAAGATTTAACGAGTTAATGAATGTGACACCTAAACTTGGAAGCAAATCAAGAATGAAAAGGGAGGATAGCTTCCATTAAAAAAAAAGAATAGCATGTTAGCAATACATCGTTAAGAGAATTGAATGCTGATGATGTTGTGTTTTGATGATGTTCTCCATTTGTTTAGTTTAAATTTATGTCAAAACTTCTAATGATCAATTGCCCATGAATGATTGATCGGTAGGGTAATTAGTTGAGTCTAGTAACTTGAAAGATCAATTGCGTAATTAGTCGAGTCTAGTAACTTGAAAGATCAATTGCCCAGGTGAATCGATTGATCTCTTAGCCATCAAGTCTAATAAGTCAAACAATTGAAAGATCCATTAGTATTTATAAGGTCATTTGGCATTAGTCGGGAAATTAATAAAGAATTGATTTTTTCTTCTTCACACTTCTCCTATGTTTCCCTCTTTTTCCCATACCATTTACTGGTCATTCACACCTTGACTTGTTTCTCTTCCCTTCACCCTATTCCTCCCTTCAATCCTCTTTCTCCTTACCATACTTCATCCTCCCTATCCTTGAAGCTATAACATTAGTATCAAAGCTAAAACTCAATCTTTCTGCCATGGCCAAATCTCAACCACCAAAGCAAATCGAAGCAAATCATGGAGGAATAGCCACTGCATGAGCAGTGAGTCTTTGACATGTTGGAGAAATTTTGGTTGCACTCAACCTATCTCAAACAAAAGCCATGACCAAACAAAATAGGATGTTTGATGTGTTGATTACGACTCGGCACATGTAGTTGGTCATCCTTGACCAACTACAACAAGAGATATGTCGTAGCATAGAGAATCGAATGAGCTAATTTTTCAAGTTTTTTAAATCTAAATCTGATTTGATTACATCACTAATCTTATTAGACCTTTAAGAGTAAAATATACACGGTGTTTTGATATAGCTTTGTTCAATAAAATCAATCAATTACAAAATATATTCCTATATGTTCTAAAACCCTTCCTCCATGATGAACTATTTTAGATAGGTAATAAGCATGGAGTTTTTCTACTAAAAAGTGCATATTATATTGCTACAATTTTGAAAATTGTTGCAGGTAGAGGTGGTAGTTCTAGCACTTCCTCCTATAAAAAATATCAAAAGACAATATGGAGCATGAATGTACCCTCCAAGGTAGAATTATTTGCTTGGAGAGCTAAGCAAGAATATACTTCCTTCCAAATTTAATTTGGCAAAAAACGGAATTATCAGGGAAGTGGGTTGTGAGATGTGTGTAGGGGGTGTGGAAATGTCATTCATGCATTATGGCATTGCTCTACTACGAAGAACATATGGTATAAATATAAACAATATACGCTATTCAATTTTATAAAAGATTAATCAGCCTGCAAATGTAATTGATTTCATAACCACTCAAACTCCATCTATGGATTTCAGAGGTAATTGATATTTGCTGATTAGTTTGTTTTCATAGGTCCGTCTAGGAAACCAGCAAAAGAATCCTCATTTGATTGCTTTGTTTTCTACATTTCCATTAATGTCGTTCTAAAGAAAAGGAAGTTGTATAAAATAATGCCAACGGCAGATGTCAACCTTAAGGATAATGATTTTAATACGCCACTTTGTTCGACAATACCTTACAATAGGTTCTAATTGAATAGGGAAAAGTGGGTCCTTTTATCATCATATGAGGCCCCCTTTTTTCTGACCAATCCAAATATGGTATAAGGTTTTGTTGGGCTCAACATCCAAATTTGGACAATACTCTATTTTAAAATGTAAATTTTCTCATGTTAGAGTGAGTATCAGAAACTCAAATGACATTATGCTGGCTTTTACTAGTGCCGTGAGCCTCTGGTTGAAGATGCAAAAGTTGCACGAACTCTTGTTTTAATTAAAGCTATTAATGGCAACTTAATTTTATGTCATGTATATTATCATTGAGAAAGACCTGCTAAATTTCAGTAAATGCTTTGAAGAGGGAGGCTCTTTTAATGCTCCATTTTGAAAATGAGTCTAATCTAAGGAAGCCCTTAATTCATGAGATTGATGACACACATATTAGTGTACATTAGTGCCAACACGTCAACTTATAGTATCGATTTCAAATATCAACGGCTCACATGTATTCTTTATATTAGGTTCATTGTCATAGAGGAGCACGGAGAACTCTTCCTTTATAGGGGGTTAGTCAATCAAAATTTTAAATACTGAATTTAAAATATGAGATTTTAGAATATAATCCAAATTCTAAGATTTGAATTGCCAAATTTTAAAATATTTGGATACCCAAATCTTGTATTACTAGAATCCCGGGATTTGCATTGTTGATTTCAAAATAATTAACTCCTAAAATTTTTTTATCTACGAATTTAAAATTTGACTAATCCATAATTTGAAAAAATGCGAGAGGTAATCATGAGCGAAGTAGGCAATAGGGTATGCGGAGGAAAAAAATCAAAATAGAGAATGGAAGATAGCGGCAATTGGAGGGTGAGATGAGACATTACCTAGCCACGATGGCTTCTCTAGCAAGGATAGTGGCCTCCGCCAAGCTCCAGTCATCACATGAAAATGACAACCTCCTCCATGCTATGGAAGGCAGTATCGATTATGGAAGGCCGTATCGGCCGATACTGGTGCATATCGGCTAATATGTACCCGTATCGGTTGATACCGATACAGTATGGAGGCAATACGCCCCCCACTGTAATTATCGATACGTAACGGCCGTATCAATATGGCCGATACATATTGATACCGTATTTTAAAAATATTTTTTAATTAAAAAAATTATTTTTTTTATAATCATCGATACTTTCATCCGTATCAATACAGCCTTCCATGGTATCGATACAAATGATAGTTTCGACAATCACAGATACGGGTACGCGTCGATGATATGCTTGGTATGCGCCAAAATGGTCGTAAACCCTTTGATATACATAAAAAAATATTATAACTAATAATATATCATTATAATACTTCATTTTAGAAGGTCGTATAAACTGATATGAGTGCTCTAAAATTATTTTATTTTAGAACCATATACTTTACTCCCTCTGTCATCTACAAACTATTATTCCCTCCGCCCCACATTAAGTGTTCTAAAATTAATTTATTTTAAAATTAAATAATATATTTAATGAGTCATATGAATATTATTGAGAAACTTATACGGTAGATGTTTAAGTAAATGCATAATTGTGGAGCACTATATTTTTAAAAAAATTATGTAAACTATATAGACCCACTTATATTGATATTACATAATTTTAAAAAACATATTTTTAATATAGTAAAAATATAGTCATTAGAAGAGGTTGGAATGAAATTATAACATGTGGGGGGCGTATCGCCCCTGTACCGTATTGGTATCGACCTCTAGTGCATGTCGGCCTTCATTTTCTAGTGAATGTCGGCCCCTCTTTTCTAGTGCTTCTGTCATTTTACAATACCACCTCTAGAGGTGGTGTTGTAAAATCTCACTTTTATGTTATAAGTTTCCAGTAAAATCCTCTCAAATCACAGTCCTAAGATTTTTAACTAACGCTGTATTTTAAATACAAGAATCAATTGTTTAACCACTAACGCGATATTTAAAATATTGTATTTTAAATCTTAATGTAATAATGCTAGATTGTAAATATGACATAGACAATTTTAAATGACTAACCAAAATTTTTAAAATATTAACATTTTATTTTCAAATCCTAATTGACTAAACCTCTGTTAAAGAGAGACGAGTGAACTTTGACTTGGTTGGGTCCATGTTATATCAGGCAGTGTTTTTATGTATTAAAAGGTCTTCAATTAGTGTCTTTTAGCCGTACCAATAGAGAGATGAATGGAGTTGCATGCCAACTTCTGGCAAGGCTGGTCCAATTGCTTGCTTCTCTCAAGTCTGGCTGAAATGTTGCCCTAGTCTTCTAAAAATTTTCTGATGTACGATGTCCCCTTGGGCTTTGGTTGTTTTGTATGAAAGTTTGTTTCCATAGCGGCCCATGGCCCGCCCCTGCCACTCTTCGAATGAATCAGCCCATTAGCAAGCAAGGCCCATTGCATTTGCGAAAGCCGTGACACAAATTCAAATTCAAAATCACACCGATCTACTCTTCCCTGCCGCCGGGCACCCCATCAACGGCTATCAGAAATCGCCAGCCTCATCTCTCGCTTCCCTTCCCTCTGCTAGACCATGGCTGCCGGCGGCAACCACTCCACACCGGCCAAGACTCCAAACCCGAAATCCGCTTCGAGAAGCGTGAACTCTAACCTCATTTCCATGGACTTCTCGGGCGGCGCCGATTCCCGGACCAGGTTTGAGGCCTACAACCGCCTCCAGTCGGCGGCCGTCGCCTTTGGTGAGAAGCTTCCGATCCCGGAGATAGTGGCCTTGGGGGGCCAGTCCGATGGTAAGAGCTCTCTCCTGGAGGCTCTGCTTGGCTTCCGTTTCAATATCCGCGAGGTCGAGATGGGCACCCGCCGGCCTCTTATCCTACAGATGGTCCATGACCCCTCGGCATTGGAGCCCCGCTGCAGGTTTCAGGTTATTTTCTTTCAAATGGCTTTGTTTTAGGCTTCTAAAAGTTTATTTATATTCTGTTATTTTGTTCTGATTCATGATTCTATATGATTTCGGAATTGGGGTTTGATGTTCTTGTTATCACTTTGGAGAAAGGGGATTCATATGTTTGTTGATTCCTGTTAAATTTTGTTTCTTCTTTGATGAGTGCCCTTGGTGTTGCTGTGTTATTCTGTAGCTGACGCTAGAGCTAATGTTTGTTTCTAGTTATAACATCTGATTATGTCTTGAGTTTTCCCATTAGTTGTTACTGGGGTATTTGATCTGGAGTGTGGGTAACCAAGAATCAGTTCCCTTATGTTTCTAAGGCAAAGTTTTGCTCTTTGCTCCATTATCAGAGTGTTAGTTCATTTTGACTCTGTTGTGAATTTTTGCTCATGTTTTGATACAGCTTGACTGTTATGTTCAGTTGTTAGCATCTGTCACAGCTGAATGTGGGATCTGTTTTTGAGGATGATACAATTATTACTATAAATCATTTTCTTAATGTTGCTGTAGGTTTCATTGCAGAGTTATACCCATTGTGTGTTACCTAGGAGTCTGTTATAATGTTATGTTATTAAGTCATTTTACAAGAAAAAAATTACAGATTTCACATCTAATTGTACTTAGGAAGGTTTCCACTTTCAAGTCTTTTCATAATTGCCATAGTGGTACAGCTTAATCACATTCTTATTTTATGATGGACTAGTGATTAGTCTTAACTTTATCACTGAGTAGAGGTTAGTTATCTAATTCTGCTTTGTTTTGCACGATTATAGTTTTGTGATTGTGTCAATTATGTCGTACTTTTAGCTAAGGACTCATCCTTGCTAGATGCTTACAGGAAGAGGATTCTGAAGAATATGGAAGTCCAATAATTTCATCTACTACTATAGCGGACATCATAAAATCTCGAACTGACTTGCTTCTGAAGAAAATTCAAAATGCTGTTTCTTCAAAACCAATTGTAATGAGAGCAGAGTATGCTTATTGCCCAAATCTCACCATTATTGACACACCTGGATTCGTTTTAAAGGTGTCCTTTCACTGTGCAAATGCTTCTTAATAGGAGTTCACATCAGTTTTTTTTTCTTCATAATTTCATCTTTCACTACCAAAATTTCCAGGCCAGGAAAGGTGAGCCTGAGAGCACTCCAGATGAAATTATGTCAATGGTGAAGTCATTAGCGGGTCCACCACATCGGATACTCTTGTTCCTTCAGCAGAGCAGTGTGGAATGGTGTTCTTCACTTTGGTTAGATGCTATTCGAGACATTGATCCAACATTTAGGCGCACAATTATTGTTGTCTCAAAATTTGACAATCGATTAAAGGTGAACATATGTTATTTGACCACTTTACTTTATTCTTTTTACTTTTTTATTTGAGTTTACAAATTAACTAAAATTTCTAAATGCAGGAATTTAATGATCGATGGGAAGTAGATCGGTATTTAAGTGCAAGTGGCTATCTTGGGGACAATACTCGCCCATTTTTTGTTGCTCTACCCAAGGACAGGGGCACAATATCTAATGAAGAGTTCCGAAGGCAAATTTCACAAGTTGATTTAGAAGTCTGTCGCTACTTGCGCGATAGTGTCAATGGAGGTTTTAATGAGGAGAAATATGGACCATTCATTGGTTTTGGCTCACTCAAGTCCTATTTGGAATCGGAGCTTCAGAAGAAGTATAAAGAGGCAGCTCCAGCAACTCTTGCTTTGCTTGAACAAAGGTGTAACGAAGTCAAGATAGAGTTAGCCTACCTTGAAACCAAGTTACAGGCCACTTCTGATGTTGCCTATCTAAGGAGATTTGCTATGTCACATGCAGCTTCTATAAGCAGCCATGTGGTATGAAAGCAAGATGTTTTTATAATTTGCCTTTTCTTATCTTTTAGCTTTCCACCTGCCTTACAATTTTCAGTAACATTTGTTTCTTTTGTTTGTCCCCCCCCCCAGAGGTCATTGATAGATGGAGCAGCTGATCCTGCTCCTGAGCAGTGGGGAAGGACTACTGATGAAGAGCGCTCAGAAAGTGGATTTGGGAGCTGGCCTGGTGTAACCACGGATATAAAGCCTCCTAATGCCACATTAAAGCTTTATGGCGGAGCAGCATTTGAGAGGGTGATCCATGAGTTTCGTTGTGCTACATATTCTATTGAGTGCCCACCAATTTCCAGGGAAAAGGTACTCACTCAACTAAAAGGGACTTATATTTCCTTTGATACTGTCAGTGAAGTCTAAAGCTGAATCTTCCATATGCGCCATGTCTTGCACTTTGAATGAAAGATGATAGAAAAAAAAAGACAACTGTAAAATAGTGGTCAGCATACATAACATTTATTCTCATCTAGGTAGCAAATATTATTCTTGCTCATGCTGTAAGAGGTGGTGGCGGTAGAGCAACAGAGGCTGCTGCAGAGATTGCACGTGCGGCAGCACGGTCATGGCTTTCTCCTCTTTTAGAGACTGCTTGTGATCGACTTGCATTTGTCTTGAAGAATCTCTTTGACCTTGCTGTTGAGAGAAATCGCTCTCATGATACAATTTACAAGGAACAATGTAAGCATTGATCTTGTTCAAAAAGCCATTTATTTTGTATTGTTTTCTTTTAGACCCAACAAGATTGATTTCTAGCCTGAAATGATTTATAATAATCATTTGGATCTAATTAGTAGCTCAATGATAGTAAATTCAAAATTTATTCTATTTTATTTTTGCTATTGTTAATATGGAGATATTGTTTTCTTTCTAATTATGATATCTGCAGATGGAAGGACTGGAGATATTGACAGCTATATTGGATTCCATGCTGCTTTAAGGCACTCTTTTAATGGCTTCATTCTAAATCTTTCCAAGCAATGCAAGCAACTCATTCATCACCATCTTGATTCTGTTACAAGTTCATATTCTCAAGTATGCTACGAGAATGACTTCTTAGGAGGTTTTATGGGCACTGGTGCAGGCACTGCCCCACGATTGAATCAACATGTTGTTGCTCCATTCTGTCTTGACCTGGCAGACAATGCCTCAGCTCAGGAGACAACAGTAGAGAAAGATCAGGAGAACGTACCACCTAAAGGGCAAAGTCTGCAGCAGCAGACAACACCAGGAAAAGTATCAGATGGCAGAGAAGCACTGAGAGAGTGCCAAATGACTGTACCAGAAACACCGTCTCCTGACCAGCCAAATGATGTGCTATATGGAAATAAGAAAAAGGAGAATGGAAATTGCATTGAGATGGGTGGGAGAAAACGTCAGGCGAGGTTTGTAGTTGGCAGCAGAGACACTGATCAGAATGAACTCCAGCAAAAAGGGATTCATTTGCTTGGCGCTGGAGATATTGGGTCGAGATCTGGTTCTGCATACTATGACATTTGTTGTTCTGCTGCTCAGTATTTTTCTAGAATCAGAGATGTTCTGATTGAGAGAAGCGTGCTCTCAACGTTTAATTCTGGATTTTTGACTCCATGGTATGTTTCTGCACATATTTATTTAACAACATTCTTAATTATACATACAAATGTGATCATAATGCAGGTCATGTTGCATAAGTACGCAACCTGCAAGTAGTCTAGGAAATTTATTGTTGGAGTAGACAATTTCTTGAATTATTTTGAAGTCTCACCCTTTTTTGTTTGCTGGTTTCTCTCCGATTTTATTTTATTTTATTTTTCTGATGGACAGTCAGGATAGGTTGGTGGTGGATATCTTTATGGATATATTTGCAGTCAACGATGAGAAGTTCATGGACATGTTTGTAGCACCTGGAGCAGTTGACCACCTTCAGAATGAACGTCAGTCTTTGCATAAACGCCAGAAGATATTGCAGTCTTGTTTGACTGAATTCAAAAACATTGCTCGGGCTCTCTGAATGGAGGTTTTTAGAGTGGCTCTTTAAGTAGGGGAAGCCGAACATGTTTCACCACTAGTGAACATCGGTATTGGAAGAGTGTTAGCTGATTAGCTTTAGGAAAGAGGTCTATCAATGTTCAAAAGTAGAATATGGAACTAATGAAGAATTCCATATGACGGCCTCAGTGCAATGATTTACTTCGAAGATGTGTCGTTTCCATATATAAATGTCATAAATTTATATTACATAATCATAATGTTTACTGTTTGGGTGAAATAGTCATTGTTTTCCATAAGCTATTAAGAAAGATATATTATAATATTTATCTCATTTCAACTCGACACCTTTTCCATGCACAACCATCTATCAAAGTGTAGCATGTGACTATAATATGAGGGAGGGATGAGGATAAATCAAAAACCTTGGGAAAAATATGCACGTGAACACAAATGGAGGAAAATCGCTCCCCATGAGATTCAAATCTAAGCCCTTGACTTTGATACCATGTTAAATGACCATTATTTCTAATAGCTTAAGCTATGAGGAAAGAGTTATTATAATGGAAAAACCTCATATTGCAGTTCATAACCATGATATGTGATGGTCGGGAAGCTAGAGTCGTAGTGAGCAATAGCTTTGGCTATACGTCTTCTATTATAATATATATTCCTTTTGTCCCATATTAATAGCTCCATTTGATTTTTTAAAATAAATTAATTAAATTTATTTTCAATTAAAAAATAAAATAGAACTATTAATGTGGGACGAAGGGAAATTTTGTTATTTTAAATAGCTTAGGTTAATAGGAAAGGGTTATTATAATATAAATTGTATAACTCAACCTAACATCCCCTTGCACATGCAATCATCCGTTAGAGCTTGGCATGTGGAGATAATAACATAATGAAAGGAGAAAGGAGGATGATAAATTAGAACCTTGTGAAAAATATGCATCGATACACAAATGAGAGAAAATTGTGCTGACAAGGCATTAGTGGTTTTGTATTTTAGATTGTTACTTTTTAGATTCTCGATTTCAGAATGCATTCCAAAATCCTACATTTCATACGCTTGATTTCAAAATGCATACCTCGATTTTCAAAATACATGACAGAATCCCACTTTCGTCTAAACACAAGATTAAAATATTAATCTAAAATTTTTAGTTGGATAAGTAAAAATAAATGATCAGTCCACAATTAGATAATAAAAATAAAGATTTTCATTCACTACTTGAAGCATTAAATGATGTAAAGTGGGTACCCAACCTTTCAGTGTGGCTCCTCAACAACTTTACAAGTTTATCCAATTTTAACTTTTTGAAAACTAGCTAGCCAATTTGAAGTACAAGACTAACTTGAGTGGCCTTATTAAGGCCTTGAGCAATTGCAGGTTTGTTGCTTTCAATACTGTACACAAAAAATTCATGTCGTTTAAAAGTTATAATATGTTCAGAGTCTAAACATCGCACATCCATTTCTCCAAGAAATTTTACATGCCCATACCCCACTTTTTCGACAATGATATCTTTAAATGTATTTTAGCTTTTCTCAACAAGCTCTCCATCCACCAACTTATTGATTGAAGGTTTGATGTAATATTCAGATGCATTCAAAACATATAACAATGTTCTCAAATTGCTTTTAAACTGATTCTAAGCATTATCGACGTACAACAATCTTTCCTCTCTTATTTAGCTGGGTTGAATTGATATAGGTAGACTACCACACCAACATTATTTGAGGAGCTTTCCATAATGAATTTTTTTAAGATAGCCTATTTATACAACAACAATGAACATTGGCAAGCAAAGCTATGCAGAATTTAGAATCATATTTTAATCATTCACTTCACATTAATATAAAAAAAGAAGACAATTTATTTCCTACAACGATCTTAAAATAATAACCTTTCCAGCAAAGGAGTCAACAAATATAGTTGAAGAGAGACTCTCCTAAGAGCCCTACATCTTGAGAACCTTGAAGCACAAACTGGCCTATTCCAAATCACCTGTCACAAAGAAACATATCAACAATTAATAAAATAGTAATTCTCTCATTGACATTGCAATTGTAACTAAAAATTCCCCATAACCACCACCAAGTTCCCTAAACCATCTTCAGACGGTGGATACAAATGTGGTCATGATGAGAAAGAAGTGCTACCCTGAAAAGTGCAATTCAAAGAGATCACATAGAGGAATGAAAAGTGGTTGGTGAATATCCCTTCCAGGAGGCTGGTCAGAATTAATTGCATCTAGAAGGTGTGGTTACAACTACAACAAAACAATTTAATTCTTAAACTACTAAGTAATGCCACCAGAAACATTTGTATCATCTAAAGTTTAGACAAACTAGAACTTTAAAGTTTAGGAAGCCCAAAGAAGAGAAAATTCTATGAATATGACCATCGGTTCTTAGATGCTAGTGTCACCAAATTTTGATTCTCAATAGCGCTCAGTGGGACCCATGATAACAAGCCCTTAAAGCCACATGTTTTAAAAAAAGGTGACAAGTTCTAATTTTACTATTTCAAACCTTTCCACATAGTAATCCACCATATCCAGCAAGATCCATTGGCCTTTTGTTTCATGGCCAGAGGGGAAAGAGGAAAGGGCAGACGAGAGATGGGAGAGAGAATAAGAAAAGAAAAAGAAAAAGGAGATTGTTGCGCATAGGGGAGGAAGGAGAGACGAGATGGGAGAGAGGGTAATTACTCATTGGAGATGGGAGGGAACAAGAAGACGATGGCACCGGCCTGTCGGAGGTTGAAGAGAGGCTGGTGGTGATGGACCAAGGAGAAGAGAAGAGTTTCCACATCTTTTGTTTCACACTTCCCTGGATTGATTGGGGAGAGGCGTGCATTTCCAATTACCAAGGGGTGGAGGTCGTAATTGAAAATGCACTACCTACGTACAAATTATAAAGAGACTTGCATTTTAGATGTTTTGGTTTTGGAATCATAACTTAATTAACATAACATTTTAGTGCGTGCAAAATCCCTAACGACTAACACTATATTCTAAAATACATGTACAAAATCTTAAACAACTAACTTTACATTTTGAAATCGGTGAATTGTAATATGAAATACAAAATGACTAATAGCTGATGACAATAGTGAACTCAAGACTTTGTCTTTGATACCATGCGAAATAATCAATGTTCTCAATAACGTTTACTTTTAAGAAATAGATATTATAATATTTATTGTATAACTTAACAGTTTGTGTTCGTTCGAGCTTTATTAGAAAATGACAATGTAATGAATAACTCATATAGAGGACATAAGCATGTGACATCAACAACAATGAGGTGTAATTTCTTTATAAAAAAGGAGTGACACTTCACAAGTAGGTGCAAGGATAGTTTAAGAAGTAGCAATTGTTTTCAAACTTTGTATGTATGCATAGCATGTGAGCCTTGGAAGCTAGCACAAAAAGAAATGTCTTCTAACCTTTAGGTGTTTGTAATTTATGTCTAGTACCTAATTTTTTTACTAGTTTTGGATTTGATTTTTCTTTAAAACTTTCACTTTCATCTATAAGTTCATCATTGAGATTCATTGCATCATTCATTCTAGTCTCTAAACTATAGTGTAGATATTTTATTTTTCAAATTTTAATTTTTAGATCTTAATGTTATGTTTTTACCCTACAAAGTTTTTGATTTTGTAATTAGCTGTTGGAATATGTCTTCTTCTGTACTAGCCTCATTGTCACTATTTTGAGTAGATGCATGTGGTGAATGAAAGTAGTTCTAACCTTTGAAGCAGTGTTGCTAATATAATCATCATGATCAAGAGAATCTTTAGAATAAATTAAGGTTGTTTGTTACAAATATCTACAAAATTAGAAGTGTCTGAATCACTTTCATTGTCACCCCATGTGGCTTGAAGTGCTTGTCCTTTCCTCATTTTGATCATTTCTTTTGTTGGACAACTGACAATATGTCCATAACCTCAAACATTTATAACATTGAACACTATAGGGATCCTTTGATTGTTTGCCAATGTTCTCGATGTTTCTCTCATGTGACTTATGTCTAACAAAAAAAATCTCTTCTTGTTAAGATTTCCAAAAGATTCCATCTTAATAAAAAATTTAAAATTTTTTACCATAGCGGCCACATCATCCTCTTGTTAAAAATCAGATGAGTCATACTTAGAGGACCTAAAAGCTTTTACTTTATCTTTCTTGTCCTTTTAAACACCACCATTTTTATGATTTTAAGTTTTTTTTAAATGTTTGCAAATACCCTGCTTGATAAGTTAGCTTGATATCTCTAAATTCTTAGTTTCTTTTATGGTTGTTACTTATGGCATAAACCTATTGGGTACATATATCAGAACCTTCATTACTATCTTAGACACATGTATAGTCTCCCTTAAGTAGTAATAGTTGTTTTCTTTATTTCGCAATTGAGGAAAGAACTTTGAAAAGATATCATTATCTTACATTTTAGTGGTTTCAAATTTGGATAATATAATTTGATGTTTAAAAATCTTATAAGTTGTAGTGCCTTCAAAAGTTGTTTCCAAAAGATGTCATGCCTTCTTAGCTATGTCACAATCAATATGTTTGAATTATTTCATAGTGATAGCATTTAAGATGACATTGAGACCTAAGTCATTGAAGTTGGTCACGTCCTTCTCTTCTTAGGGCAAATATGGTATGATAGAAAAATTTTCATCTTCCTCAATATTATTAGGAGCAGCCCAACGAGATTGTGCCACTTCCCATACCTACAAAGGAAAGAAAAACCCTCATACAAACCTTGCAATATGAAAAATTCGTGAGTTTAATACCCTTGAAAAATTGAGGGCTACCATAGTGCCTCTAGCCCAAAATGAATGGTAGAGAGCTACATGATGTGACCTCTTTGTGTAGGAATTAATCTACTACTGAAACATGAAATTCAGCTAAAAACTTTCATAAAAATCACAAGTAAGCAATTTTTAATGTGGAAACCCCAACCAGGGAAAAAACCATGCAAGACGTCCACTAGCTAAAAAATCAATGCATTAGGAAATTAATACTTTACAAAGACTCTATTTTTGTTTCTAACCTAATGCACTAGAAGTCCATCCTAAGTTATCTTGTCCACCAAAGTCCTTGAAGCTTATGAACATAAGCTTGTTATTTTCTCCTTCCTCAGTATAATCACCTCATTTTGAAGATTTATTCAAAGTCCATCTTGATTTGCTCAATCTTCAACATGTGCAAGATGTGGCTTGTTCTCTCTCACACCTCTCAATTTTATTCATTTACACTTAAGAATCAAATGCACTCATATTTCTTTTTATTTCTCTCAAAAACTCTCAAAGGTGTATGGAGAAATTTGTAATAGAATCACTCCATTTTTTCTCAATAAAAAACCTCCCTTTTCTCTCAATTTCATTACACCTAAGTCCTTGTATAGAGGATTAAGTTGGTTTAGGTCTCAGTGTTCAATTAGGCAGAAAATTGTTATCAAAATAACCTATTTTAGGCATGTATGCAACCGACTGATCGATTGTTCCCTATTATGTGCTCAAAACCCAAGCAATAGATTGATAATTTCAATAATGCAATCCATCATTCACTCATTGGAACTCTCACAAAACTCATCCCGATTGATCTTTCCACTCGACGATTGACTATTTGACATTCTTGAAAAAAGTCTCAAAGTTTATTCAGGAACAATCAATCTCTTGTTCGAGTATAATTGATCACTTATGAATAATATTGTAATTTATGTCATTTTTCTTCCATTCTTTTTCCAACACTCACATATGATAAAAATATTAAAAACCTAAGTGTGCATGCCAGTGTGTGCATGAGTCAACCTGTTTTTTCTCTTCAAATCTTCAATCACTTTGCATAAGTCTTCCTCCCTTAATCTTCAAAGAAAATTTGATCAAATTTTCTTAGTTCTTTAATTCGAAATCTGACTTAATACATCACTAATCAACTGACACTTTATAAGGCTTAATTATACACACAGAATTGACATAGTTTTATTCAACAAAATAAAGCTAATTCTAATACATATATCACTAATGTTTTTATAAAATTTGTTCCATCAAAGGGAGAATGTCTCACTATAGAAAATCCCCCCACTTGCTTATCCATGTTCAATCAAACTACAATAGACACAAATAATGTAAAAAAAGAGAGTAAACTAGATGCATCACTAATCAACTCAGACTTTATAAGACTTAGTTACACACATAGAATTGACATAATTTTGTTCAACAAAATAAAGCTAATTCCAATACATATATCACTAATGTTGTTATAAAATTTATTCCATCAAAGGGAGAACGTCTCACTATAGAAAACCCCTCCACTTTCTTATCCATGTTCAATCAAACTACACTAGACATAAATAATGTAAAAAAATGGTAAACTAGATACCAAGTAATAAGGCAACAAGTAAATTCAGAGATCAGAAAGGATTGAATATTACCTCTATCAAAAAATAATTAAAGAAACCTCAAAGCTCAGCAACCCCACGAAGGTTTGTGTGGGGTGCGTCATATCAAGTGTGATAATCCAAACACTAGTTAGGTTAAAAATCTTTCATAAATAACCTAATGATGTAGTAGATTGATTTCCTAACATGGCACTACTTTGAATGTAGAATATAAATAAGCAAACAAGAGAAACATACAAAATTTTTTACATGGAAAACCCTTCTCGCAAAAAACACAGGATCACCTCACGATGTAAATTCTACTATCGAGAAATCAGTGTACAAGTCACCAAATACAATCAACCTTGATTAAATCTCAGATACTCTTCACTTCACACACCAATTCATAAAAGCCTAGACTTGTGTTTGATGTGTCTAGTCTTCAATATCTTTATGCTATCTGGATGATCATCTCCCGAATTCTCCATAGAAACACTCAATCAGTTTTCAACAAGTGAACTCTCAAATTAGAATTTGATAACCTAATAATGTAGCAGATCAATATCCTAACATTGTTCTACTTTAAGTGTAAAATATAAATAAGCAAACATGAATAACATACACAGGTTTTTACATGGAAATCTCTTCTAGAGAAAACCACTGGATCACGTCTTCTTGTAAATTCTACTATTGAGAAACCAAAGTACAAGTCACCTCAAATACAGTACCTTGATATAATCTTAGATAATCTTCCCTTCACACACTCATTAAAGAAATCCTTGACTTGTGTTTGTTGTGTTTGGTCTATTTGGTCTACAATATCTTTATGTTGTCCACATGATCATCTCCAGAATTCACCATAGAAACACTCAATTACTTTTCAACAATTGAACTCTCAAATAAGAATATGATAAAATGTTTTAACTTTTAGTGTTTTTAGTTAACCCCTCAATTCTAAGTTAAAAGATAAGGAAAATAATTACAAGAGTTTGGATGATTTAGAGGAATTAATCTAACTTGAAAAGCAATTCTTAATCAACATGAGTTTGAGCTAATCATAAAACAAAAAGCATGGAGATAAAAAAGAATAACACTCGTAGGGTTTTAAACCTTAAGAACTAGTTTCTTTTGCATAAAATATGTAGAATAGACACACACACATGCATATATTGTGTATCTTTGTTGATTCAAGAGTTGGCTTAAAAGTGGATTGAAAATCATACTCAAATTAGAAATTATTCTATAAGCCAAACATTCAAGCAAACATATACTCACCTATGAAGGAATCCAAAGATAGCCAAACCTTCACAGTTACGGGTTATAAACGTTTAGAAGACAACATAATGAAAGCAAGTGAACACAGTTTTTCTAGAACATATTTAAAACCAACTTTGACACTTTCTGACTTCTGGTGTGGTATGGAATTAATATAAATGACAAAATCACATGCATTTTCAATAGAATTCACATGTAGCTTGAACTTGTTAAATCTTTTTGTATCTTGAATCTTTAAGTTTCAATTTTCAAAAGTTAATCTTCAAATCACAAGATACCCTAAAAAACTTTGGATTCTAGAGATATATTACAACTTGTTCTCAGTGTCTTTTGTCATGGAATTCACCAACAAACATATTTTGTCCTAATACTTACAAGTTCTTAACATTATATTGAGACAACATGTGACAAAAATAATGGAAGGGATCATCAAATGTTACAATGAACTTCATAATTTTACTAAAAGAGTTATAGATGTTCTTGTGTAATGACCTAACCTAACCTAGGGTTGAAAAATCTCGATTTCAAATTTTCTTCCTTAAATAAAAAAACATCATTTGTGTACGAGAGCCGTAACGTTCATCTATGTACTACAAGCTTCAAAACTTCCCCGTACGTAGACTAGAATAAAGCATATATTTATAATTAATTTGGGTCTGGCCAATGTAGTTGTACCGTTGGTTGCCTACATACATATTAGATAATATTTTAAATATTATTCCAATATGATCGAATTTGAACATAGTTCTACCTATCGCCTAATACATGCATTAAGCATCACAAAATCCTCTAAGTCATAATACTTTTAATCTGATAAAAATTTAGAGTTAGACAAATAGCTCATAAATCATCAGAGTCAAATAGAAGCTAACAAATTAGTAGAATCACACATCTCGCTCTATCATAGAGCAGAGCAAAACACATCAGAGCATATTGGATTATATTAGATCACATCATATTATATCAGGTCTCATCTAACCATATCAGATCTCATCCAACCATATCAAAACTTATCAGATCATATTAGATTAGAGCATATCAAAACACATCGGATCATATCGGATCATTTCATAGCAGATAGAATCAGTAAAACAAATCATAACACATCGGATTAGAGCATAACATATATATTATTTAGCATCTTAAGCTAATAACTTAAGATGCACACGCACTCATATAATTAAATATTAAATTAGAAGGTTAGAAATGCTTACTCCCTTGAAGTTCCACAAAAGTAGCGACATTCAGAGTTGCTCCTTCCATCAAGACGTCCTCCCCTTCAGGTTAAGAAATGGTAGATAAAATCACCTCTTACTCCAGAACGTTTCTTTCATTGCGCCGGAAGGCTACAAATAGGCACTCCCCTTTCCTAGGGTTCATCACATTTTGCACACTCGAAGGTGTCCGACATAACTTCCCCTTACTTGGAGACACTTCTCACTTTCCGCACCCATAGGCGACATACAGAACCTCCCCTTATCTGGAGATGCTTCTTATTTCCTCGCTCGTAGGTGATGGACAAAGCCTCCTCTTTCCCGGAGCCATTTGCCTCCTCTAGAATGTCCAAATCAAAGAATAAACCATTCATTGCGTAGAGCACGCTTGATTTAGTTAACAACGCCTTTTGAACAATATAAATCAGACTCATAATGACCAAAAACAAATTAAATGAAGTCTAATATGTAAAAACCATGAAAACCCTTTTTTATAAGTTGCGATGCACCAAAACAGTGGTGCCACACCGCCTTTTTCGGTGGCTCCATCGGTTTTGGCAGTGTGCTCGCGTTTCATGAGTGCACATCGCGCAGCGACACCTGTGCATGTTGCAGCACGCGGGTCCGCCCCACGACGCACGGATCTACCATGTAGAGCTTTTATCTGTCTACAAGAGTGTAATGTTTTATTAAAGATATTGATTTAATATGAATTCCAATTTTTAATATGAAATAATATGATATTTATGTTTTGAATATGACTTTCTAAAGTTGTTTTTGAGCAAATATGTTTTAAAAAAATGACAGAATAACTGAAGAAAAACCATAAACACCGTGGTATGCATCACAAGGCATTAGTGGATTACTCTAAGGTTAATTCTGCTAGTAGATTTGATATGAAATTTAATTTCAAATCCTATGTATTTTGAAAACTGATTTGAAATTTAGTAAATTTGTCTCGATCGCCTGTGGAATTACTCAGAAGAAACCATCAAACATCCGTGGTATGGGACATGAGGTGTTAGTAGATACCTTTAAGGCTCATTTCACTAGTGTATATAAATAAATTTTGATTTTGAGTGTGGTTTAATCTAAAATGTTTATTCTGAATTTGATTTGAAAATGAAATTTTTTGATGTTTTAGGTCTTTGGACTCTCTATATAGTTATTTGGTATAGAGCCCAGAAGCTATCGATTCTAGATACCTACCGAGAGAAATAATTGGTTATGGTGAGCACAGGTGTGGAACATCATGGGAAAGCTCGTATCCTTTTGGTCTCCATGGCCCCATAAGTGTGGACATAAGCCGTTCGGTATCACAGATTTAAATAAGGATACCCACCGAGAGAAATAATCGATTCGAGTTTGCATAGGTGTGGAGCATCATTGGAAAGCTCCTATCCTCTAGCTTCCGTAGCCCCATAAGTTCGGGAGTAAGCCGTTAGGTATCTCAACTCTCTGAATCAATGATTGATTTATCAAATTTTGAAAGAATTATATGTCTGATTTTGAATGACGTATCAGATTTCTAAATAATGATTTATTTGAATTGAAATTAACTTATTGGATTCTAGTTGAAATGATTTATCCATTGATAAATTATCGGATTTTGTTTGTGCATGTGTTATCTGATTATTAAATATCAGAATGTGTTATCTGATCATAACTATCGGATTCAAATTTTCGAATGTTTTATCCGAGTGAGCATCAGATTGTGCTTCTAAGTATTTTTTCCGATTGTAAATTTTAAGAATTATGTTTATGATTGCTATCCAAATAGCGATTGGATTCTATTATTTTTATGTTCCAATTTATTGTGTTTTGAAGAGTGTTTTGGGTGAATTACAAGGACATAATACGTCTAAGGGGGGAAGAATGTAACGACCCATTTTCCGATTATGCCTAACCCAAGGGGTTAGGAGTAATTATATAATTTTTGGATAATTTTTAGAAGGTTTCAAATGATAAAATCTCTGTATATGGGTAGAGCTCGAAATAACGAGTGTAACGAATCAAATAACAGATGAAACGGAGGTCAGGAGAGATAGTTACAACCTCGGTAAGCATGCCACATAAGCGGTACCCACTTGAAAAGAGTTGGATAATCTACCTCGAGCGGTCTAGTATCATAGGGCTCGTCGATAAGAGTTCAACGGTACAAAGAATGCATAAATATGAGTTCGGGGTATAAAGATACAAATATTTGAAATTAGAAATGATTTAAAAAAAGAAAAATAACGCATGCGCGAAATGGACACGCAGCATGTGATGCAAGGCAAATCCAAGCATCATGGGGTGGACCCACGCGTTGCGTGTGTGCGGGCATCACCGCTCAATGCACTATTTTTCTTTTTTCTTTTTAAATCATTTCTATCTTCAAATATCTGTATCTTTCTACCCCCGAAATTGAATTCGTGCGTTCTTAGTACCATTGAGCTAGTATTGACAAGCCCTATGATATTAGAGCCCTCTAGGTAGATTATCCCACTCTTTTCAAGTGGGTCCTGCCCATATGGTATGCTTCCCGAGGTCATAACTTTCTCTCCTGTCCTTTGTTCTGTGTGTTCTAAAACTTATCCAAAAATTATATAATTGCCCCTAACTCCTCGGGTTATGCATAATTGGAAAATGTGTCATTACATCTTGGATGTAAAAATCCTACGTAGAAATCTTTGTGACATTGGAAGGAGATTGAATCTAATCAAAATTGCTCCTATGAAGGTGCTTGCAAAACTTGAATTTATTGTGATTGTTTGTTTTTGTTTTAAAAGACTGAAATGTCAAACATCTACGGGATAAGAGAAAGATATGAATTCCGACAAGGTTCCTCAAAAGAAAAATTCTATGGGTTTGACAGAAATAGACAGGCTACATAACATGACTTATGGGACAACATTATGGTAAGGAATATAATATGGTTGTAAGGTTACTCCTTAAAGAGGGAAAAGACCTATATTAAAGTTTTGGTGATGCTTGTAGAATATATAGAAAACCAAAATTGCAAGAGAAAACTCTTCAAAGATCGAGAGAAATGTGAATGAGGCTCATTTGTCCTTATTTGGGTAATGTCTCACTAGATGCCCCATTTGGTTGCAGGTGAAGCACTATCAATGATCCATGCTCTTCCTAGATGAAAGTGTTGGCAAGTTTGATACTTGCCTACTCCAAAGAACTAAGGTGGCTATGCACTTCTCAAGCCATCAAAGCTTTCCTTGGCTAGTCCCTTCAATTTCCTAGGTGGTTTGACATTTTTGGGTTGCTTGTTTGCCCTGAGATCCCTTCTAAACCTCATGCCATCTCCTTGAGCGACCATCCTTTTGTTCCCTATCTTAGATCTGGATCTCTCCATCATTTTGAAATTTCCTTAAAAAATGTAGGCTTGAGTTACAACATAAGCAAACAACATTGGCCTTGCTCCTCTCACCTTAGCTCTCAAGCCATTCCTCACCCCCCAAATAGACCTTTCGGACCTGGCCACTTCTATGGTGATTGCTATCAAGGTAAACCATTGCAATTGCAAAAACCAAGTTTGATATTGAATCACCAACATGCTCCCCTCACACAACCCCAAAAATTGTTGCTCTTTTATCTATCGCATATGGGCAGGGCAATATTGACAGTTTGAATACCTTTAGAAACTCTTTGCAAGTGATGTCTCTCAACTAGAAAATTCAATGCCCTTTCTTACTTGCCACTAAAAGTGGACTTCTCCTATTAAGATGAAAGTGTCCCTTCTCACTTTATGGTTCGAGCTGACCTTCATGTTGGTATATGGAATGGGACTTATTATCCACACAAGACACCTTCTCAAGATCTCCACAAATCAATCAATCACCACACTTACAAGTAGTAGAAAATTAAATTGTGCAATAGGTTGAATATGAAAGAACAAACAACAAAGAACACATAAATCACACAAAAAGAGACAAGAGATATGTGGTCTCAATTTTGCCATCCACCTAGGAAAAAAATTTCCAAAGCACCTAACAAGAATTTGATACCCAAACTTCTTCAACATTTCTTCACCTCCATACAAAGCTCTCTTCTTTCCCCCTTTCACCCCTTTGTCTTTTCCCTCTTTAGTTATTTGGTTCCTTTTAACCTAGAAGGCAAAAAAGAGAGAATATATAGTGGTCTAAGTGAGTTACAACTTATTCCTTAGAATTACAAGGTTGCCCCTCTAAGATCCAACCCAAGAAAATAACCAATTCCCTTGAGTTTTAAAGCCAAACCAATAATCTCTACCTTGGAGAAAAAACTCTTCAACCATTTGGAAATTATCATTGGTGTCTCAAACACCTAAACCTTGGATTAAAATGTGGCCGATGTGCACTTTCATAATGTAGATTTCACATTTGTTAACCCAATCCTGAACTCTATGAAACATCACCACAATACGCTTTGTCCTTAAGTGATTACATGGTTCTTGAACAAATAGATTATACTTTGACTATCGAAAAATAGTTGCACCTTCTCTTGTTTTAACCCAAGCTCATTCACCAAGCTTTTTAACCAATTAGCTTCCTTCGAAGCTTTCGTAATTGCCATGTATTTGACCTCTGTAGAAGATAAAGCCATTGTGGATTGTAGCATAGACCTCTAAACAATTAGCCCTTCAACAAGAGTATAAACATACTCCATAGTAGACCTTCTCTTATCAAGATCCTCTACATAATTTGTATCAACAAATCCTACTACACCATTTGAGTCATTATTCTTCTCAAAAGACCCAATTCCTTGGTAATCTTTATATACCTAAAAATCCACTTCACTACATTTCAATGCTCTTTACCCGGATTTGACATGTTTTTGTAAACCACACTAACCACTTTGGAAATGCCAAAGTTTGTACAAACCATGACATACATTAAGCACCTTACCAATTAGCATACAATACCTTCTTCATGTCCTATTTTTCCTCAACCGTACTTGTACATTGTCCTACACTCAAAAGTAAAGTGACAAGCAAGAGGTGTAGATATCGGTTTTGTATCTTTTATCCAAAACCTCTCCACCACTTTGGAGATATACCTTGTTTGTGATAACTACAACTTTTCGGCATTTCTATCTCTCATCATCTCTATACCCAATATCCTAATGGATGCACCAAGATCCTTCATGTCAAAATCCTTGCTCAATTTGGATTTGAGCTCATCAAACATTGACATGTGTTTAGAAGAAATAAACATATCATCTACATTAAATAGCAATAAGATTAGAGAACCATCATTAAGAACCTTTTTGTAACACAACAATCATACTTACTCCTATTGTAGCCAATATGCAGCATGAAAGAGTCAAATTGTTTATACCATTGTCTTAGGATTGCTTGCTACTATTTCGAAACTTCTTCAACTCACAAATAATATCCTATTTTCCCACTTCTTCAAACTCTTCCGGTTGCACCATATATATTGTTTCCTCAAAATTACCATGAAAGAAAACCATTCTTACATCAAGTTGTTCAAATTCAATGTTGAACTCTGCCACCATAGCCAAAAGCACTTTTATAAAAGTGTGCGGAGTATCTCATCATAGTCTACCCCAACCTTTTGTGAGTACCGCTTTGCTACTAGCATTGCCTTGAAAGTAGGATTCTCTTTATCATTCAATGCTTCATTTTTTCTAAATTCCATTTGCGCCACCGGTTTACAGAGTTAGAACATATGGATATATGTCTTATAATTGACTTGATTACGATGAACAAAAGTATGTCCAAAGGGTGTATGTTTTGAGTCTTAGGAATATGATAAAGATTAGTGATGTCATAAAAGTCAGATTTAGTATTGATTGACTTGAAAAAGACAAGATGACAAGTTCTAATTTTCAAGATGGAAAACTTAATAGAGTGATAAGCCTCAAAAGTAAATTATTCGCACACTCATATGCACAAATACTTAGATTTATACATGAAACCTTTAGTAAGTGCTTTTGAGAATTTTGCATAAAAAACAAAAAAATCACAATTAAGGTTTAAAAGTCTTTGAGAATCGATTGATCAAACTTGAACGATTTTTGGAAATTTTGATAATAGACCTATTTATTGTTCATTTTCATCGCACTCTTTTCTAGTTCACCCCTTTATATGACATTCCTCTTCTCTACCTCTGTTGGTCTCAGGCCCTCCTCTAGGCAAGTGGTTGTGAGTCTGCATCCAACTCGGGCATGGTGTGAATGGATAGAGAGAACCATGCGTCTATCGAACTCGACCCCTCTATTAAATTAGGGGAATAGTCCAAAATTTGTCGATGATGAGTCAGAGGGAGAGGGAGTAGCGGAAGAGGTTCCCCTCCTAGCCCAGACATTTGTATGAAAGAAATAAAAGGGTTAGTTCTTTGGCATGAGAGTTAAACATTGGTGTGTGCTAAAGTGAAATACTGTGCTTTTGTCAACAAACTATTGACATGTCAGTGGACGCATCAGTGAATTGTAGGGTCTATTGTTGTTAGACCACCGACGTGTCGGTGAATGCTTATGTGTGCCTACTATTGGTAGGCCACCGATGTGTTGGTGGTTGCATTGGTGTAGTGGGTGCCTATTGTTAGTAGGTCATTGATGCGTCAGTGAGCACGTCAGTGAGGTATTATGTGTACGATGATGTGGCCTTGGTTCACCAACAAGCCACCAATCCACTAGTACCTCTACCAGCATGTGTTGTGGGGTAGATAGAGATGGACCACCTTATGTTGGCACATGTATTGATGGGGTATGACCTTTCATTTTTGCCCATGAACATCGTACCATGTCGATCACTGTGTTAGCCAACTTGAAAAAAGTGTAAAATCCTTTAAAAATTTTGGTTGGGAGACTTGTTCTTACATTGTTGATGTTTTTTGGGATGGATTGTGGAAGATTTGAGTAATGCTATCATGACGTTAAAAAAGCTACGTCAATAGCCTACTTCATCTTTTGAAAACCATTGATGTGTGGGACCCATCTATGTCAATAGCCTACTTCATTTTTTGAAAACCATTGATGTGTGGGACCCATAAAAATCAATGGTTTTCAAAAGATGAAGTAGGCTATTAACATAGCTTTTTTAACGTCGCAGAAGCATTTTTTGGAAGATTTACCGGTGTTTGGTGGCTGGAAGGGAGCTTTGCCGCTGAACAATCGCGTGCAAGTGTGAATTGTCGCAGTGAGATTGAGACGCTTTAGGCTGCTGCTGTTGTATGAGGAGATGCTGAAGAATAGATTTGATGTTTGCCGAAGGTGAAGATGGATGGCCAGGTGGATTTTGCATTCGGAGGCTGTGGGATTTGAAATAGCCTTGCCGGGAGTTAGTGTGAGTGACGTATGGCTGGGTTGCCTGCAGCATCTATTTACATAAAAACATGTCTTACTGGCATGTTGTCAAACCTAGTGATGTGTTGATGGAATTGTTGTGAGTTCATTTGAAAACGATTTGTGACTTGTGAAATATTTTTAATTCTTTTGAATTTTGAGGGCAATATTTATTTTTAAGGAGGAAAGGATTTCATACCCCTTATTTTTCAAGAAAAATATAATTTTTAATTTTTAAATAATTTCCAATTCAAGAGACATCGACGTGTCATGGCTCACATCATAAAATAATAATTTTTAATTATTAGTAGTTATTCATGTGTCGTTCGTCATGTCAATGAAATTGTAAGTTGCGGTTGTTTTAGAAATTATGGGATGTTTTGTGGTTTGGGACTCTTTGAGGTGGTTATACCCTATTTAAGAGGAGGAGATCTCAAAAGTTTGGGATTTTAGAGAAGTCTTAATGAAGTCTAAGCGAGAGTGGGATATTTCAGAGCAGAAGTCGAGGATGAATCATGCTAGGAGGAGCAGCATGAAATCAAGGTCGGATTGCAAACCTTATCATTGTTTAAAGTTTGAATTTTATGACCTTTATTCTTTTATCTTGATTGGTTTTTGAATATATGCATGACTTATTACCAGAGGAGTTTACCATGTTTAGCATAACAATGATAATTTCATTTTATGTTAGAGTCCCTTGTTGGTGTTTAAACTTTATGGAACTTGATCTCTATAAATATTATATCATGTTTTATGGAAAAAATTATTCAGAGAACCTGTGCGGTCTCTATTTGTTTCCTTTATGGTAATCGGCAGTGATGGGTAGAAGATAAACAATACTGGCACCAACATATTGAGCAGCATAGGAGTTAAACTGGTCATCGACAGTGTGACCGACATATCGATGGTGACATCGGTAAGGAAGGCTTCCACAACCTATCTATTATCAGTAAAAGTTCGATATGTCGACAGGGCATTAGTGGTCACCGACACCCTGGCTAATACATTGGTAAAATCCCTGATGGTACTTCGGTACTTAGAAATTCAAGCATAATGATGAAGTATATGCTATTTATAAGTAACACAATAGCATGCTTTTCCGCACATTTAAAATGTGTGAATGATGAAATTATGCATGTATTATCTTGAGGTAAGTAAGTCCTATGCATTTGTAAATCCTTATAACGGATAGTCACCCATTGTCCTTTGCATATGACACTTAAAAGACAAAAGTATTCTAGTGTAACGTTGCCTCGAAAAGTAAGTCATTTTAGTTATGTATATAAAAGGATATAGTATAAAATAGGATCATGGTCTTCTAGCTTTCTAAAAGTGGGAGTTTTGTATGTAGAGCTGCTCCTTGTTCTAAGTGTTATGTTTGAACGACCCTTAGCATTAAAAGATGAATGGTTTAGTGCAACACAATACGTGATGTTTTGATGATCATAGATGTCGAGATCTTGACCACTTGGGTCCACAAGCTTTTGTGGGCCTTTGCTTTACGGTGTGGTTGGAGCTGGGCATCAGTTTTAGAAAAAAGCTGAATTCAAGTTGTTGTAGTTCATTGTCTAAAGAGGGTGGTTGGATTCCTAGATGTAGCAACCGAGTCTAGAGAACTTGTTATCTTTTAGTTCCTTTTCTCTTTTAAGTCTCGTGACTTTGGAAAATATATTGATTTGACCGGAACTTTATCAAAATATTTTGTTGGTTGATTTTGTTTTGCAATCCCACTAAGTATATTTATATACTCTAGATCCATTGTGGCATAGACATTGTAGGTGGAAGTGTTTTGCTCTTGGGGTTTAAGGCAAGCTGTAATGTAGATTCTTCTTCTTGCAACTTCAATTTATCTCTTTTTTCCTCCCGTTTATTTTCACGCAAGTGTGCCATTTTCTAGTGTTATTGATCAAAGTATTCTTGTGACAGACAAGTGCCCAACAATAGATTTTGTGATTATTTTAATATGATTTAAATATTTTTATCAATGTATGTTTATCAATCATTTCAAAAATTTCTTGACTAATAAATATTCCACTGCTTCATAAGCGAGGTTTTATAATATATTTTTCAAAAAGAAAATCAAAATTACTCAAGAACCTAGGACATTTTTTAGTCAATCTTTAGGGTTCTTAGGGCCACTTATACGTGTGTTTAAGACACAACTTATACCATAGGGTCCAGTGAAGATGATAAACTTGATCTTGATCCAACAAGGATACTTTAAGGCACGCTTCAACCTTGAATATTCTGTGTAATTTTTACTTTTAGTCTCTATTAGTGTGTTTGGTATCTAATTCATTGCCATATTTAGCAGATGTCCCCTACATCCCATTTGGATGGACAAGATTATTCGTCTATGAATCTTTGTCACAAATTCATGGGATGCCAAACATGGTTTTATCCAACCAATCTAGCTTTTCTCCCAAAAAATCCTCACAAATTGCCTTAAAATTCATGACTATGTTAAAAGCCTTAAATTAGGAAAACAATCTCCTCACGAAAAAGATTTTTATAAAATCATCATCATTGTAGTTTACAGATTTTGAGACACACTTTCCACCTTAAACATTTGGTTATAAGACAAATTTTGCATATGGCAGTAACACTCTCAATTTGCGCAAGTGTGGAATTATCTATTTCGGCAACAAAAATGATGTCAGTTCTCTAGTCCTTTGGTATGAATGGCATCTGCAAGTTCTTTCACTATTCCATCTGAATTTTGTTCCATTTCATTCCATAGGTTAATCTGCAACAATTTCATTACCACATTATACACATTACACGTATGTTCTTCTGTATCATATATTACTGTTTGGATGTCAACTCAGTTGATACGTTCAACATCTGGTCACTTCAAATGAGATTCAAACCACTCCATGATCTGCTTCATATGCAAGCTAGTCATCTCATGATAAGCAAAAGCGACATTCATTTCTTCCTGAATGTGATGGGTCAACTTAGACACATAGGGCAAGATTTCACTGCCCTTCAGGGCGTCCTTCCAATTAATTGCACGCCCATCACTCTTCATATAACCCTTTTCATCAATAAATCCTTTTTCCCGAAATAATTCAAATAGTTTAACTGACACAGCATGATCCAATCCTGGGATTCGGTCTGAGAAAGTACTCAGGGACAATGGAATTTCCTTACACTCAATCTCAGCAACTTTAACACCTTTCTCCTTAAGAGATTCCATATTTTCTCCAGTCAATTTCTTTGTTCCAAAATCTTTGGGCATGTGTATGAACAGTGTAGGTGGGTAATTGCTCAATATATTAGCGGCATCGAAAACACCAGCCGCAATCATCAAAGTGATACTGCTGAACTTCATGTCATAAGCAAGTGCAGAGACAAAATACCCACCAGACGAAGCTCCTAAAGCAGTAAGAGGAATCCTTTGAAGATTGTTTTTCTCAACCCACCATTCTAAAATCTCTTTGATTCTTTCTCTTTCCTGTCCAAATGTCCAACACTTCCGAGCACTTGATATGGTTATGACAGCAAAATTTCTGGATAAAGCATGTTGGACAATCAGTCTCTCTTCAGGTAATCCAATACATTTTGGGGATTTCTTTGAATTGTCCCAGAAATTAGCTGCTTTGCCACCACATCCATGAGCTAGAAACAAAACTGCCTTAGGAAAAATTGGTATTTGCGAAATCACATCTGTCCCATTCCGATATTCTATATAAGGTTCAAACTTGACGGATGCTTGAAAGCTGTTCCACTTTTGGTTCTGGGTACCAAATGAAGAATCAGCATGTCCATTGCTTTTCATAATGAATAAGACAATCATGAAAATCAGAATCATTGATGCTGGAATAATTAATCGAGATGCCTGCCTCTGAATCCATAGTTTTGATAGCTTGTTTCCACGCCTCAACATAATTGTAAATCCAAGCATCAACACATTCCGATTTCAGAATTCATAACTGCAACAATATGAATTCTAATCATTTCAAGCAAGCAAACCAAGGAAATGAAACAACACAAACTACAAGAAATAGAATTAAAAAGTTAACTAACTTCATACATTATGACATAACGAGTGTTAATTAATAGCATAAAGAATGAACAGATTATTCAAATGAAAAAGCACTTTATACAAATAATAATCTTTGTAGATTGACCCGCAATTTCAAGGCATGAATATGAAAGGGGGAGTAGCCGCCCGGGATTACAGAAAATTATTATGCAAAAACTACACCATCCGCATCGTCCGTCATTTTTCATTTAATTTAATTTCAGTTTTAACTTTATTCTATTTTTTATTATATGGTGTAGACACAAACTACATCATATAATAAAAAATAGAATAAAGATAAAACTGATATGTAAATTAAATACAGAATGAAGAAATGTCCGCCAGGTGACCCAGATCAGAGAATATACATGAGTTTTTCCCACTGCTTTTTTAGAAACATTAGAATAAATCCCATATCGAAACACTTAAATTGGATAGTATTGAATTCTAATTAAACTTTTGCACCATGATTTGGGTGTCAGTTTAATATGAACACATACCCTTTTAATCAAAACAACTGTTTTATTTTTAATAAGTTATGAGCTTACTGCTTATAATAACAAAGAATGGAAAAAACCCATATTCGTCAACAACAGAAAATCAGTCTGGTGCATTGATAGATCCAGAAGAAAATATGCTAAAAATCTTACCTCAAAATTTTTTCAAAAAATTGGATCTTGAATTTGTAGAACCATTCACTCTTTCAAGTAGGCAAACTACTTTTCCCACCCTGATGGCATATTTGGGCCGAAATCGTTGGTTGTGCTTCGTCTTGTTGGGAGCCGGGGGAAGAGAAACTCAGAGAAGGCAGCGTTACAAGGCTAGCTAGCTCACGCGACTAACCAGTAAAGCTTTTCCAATTCGAGGGGGTAAACGGGCAGGAATAGGATCCGATCAAGTTGCGAGCGGCCCAGCCGTGAACGGATGAGAACCGCATGAGGATGAGGTGCATTTTCTATGCTCCCTATTGTCAATAGCCCACAATAAGGAATACAGGACATATATATAAAAGCATATATTAGTAGAGTATGACTAATACTAATATATACAAGTATATATACCAGCAATCTAAAATATCAAAGACCTATATATTTTCTTTATGCTTAGTATATTCGTTTTGACAATATGATGATATTAGTTGGATGATATGATCATATCGTCGAATGTATTTATGGTACATTCAAATCACAAACATGCATAATAAGCAAGAAAACATGCTTGTAGTGCCACAATATGGGATTTTCAAATTTATTTTAGAAATTTATCATAGTACATAGAAGTATTAATTATTTTTAATGATGTCAAAATCCACAAAGCGGCAGTTAAGCTACTACCCTAACCGCAATGACTATTTTTCACACATACAAGTATCAAACCACATATATTTAATTTATGTAATGCACAATAAATTTACAAGTCAAACTTGACCTTACAAGTAAAGTTTAGTAATAAGTATAATTAAGAACATACGAGGGAACATGTAATGTAATTTTCTAATTTTGTTCATCAAAACTATGTCAAAACTTTATGCACGATTTTAGTTTTTAAGGTCTAATTAAATTTGGTTGTGGTCAATTAAGACTTGTAATCACTACCAGAAAAAAAAAACTATCAAAGCATCGCTAATAGTCATCAAAGCATCGCTAATGACTATTAGCGACGCTTTCTTAAGTGTTGATAATAGTCTCATCCTAACTGCTCATTAGCGATGCATATGAAAATACGTTGCTTATTGCTATTAGCGACGCTTTTTCTTATATCACTAATATATAATTTTTTTTATGCTTTTAAACGCGTAGCTAATAATAAATTATTAGCGACACTTTTAATTAAGCGTCATTAATATGAAAACATAATTTTTAAAAAAATTAAATATTATGAGAAATGTTGTTTAAATGTCGCTAAAAGTTTTATTAGCAACACTTGAAAAAAACATCGCTAATAAAATAAAATTTATTTTCCAAAATTAAGCGCCACTAATAATATAGCATTAGTTGCGATTTAAAAATCGTCGCTAATACAGTTTTAAGAATTTTTTAAAAATATTTGCAATGTTTTTTTTGCTTCGCTAATAAGTAAAAAAATAAAAAAAAAGTTATTAGCAACGTTTTCAAAAGTGTCGCTATTAATATTATTTTTTTAAAAAATATCCCATCTTCTGCAGGGGAACCGCGGCGGTGGAGCAAGGGGTAGGTGGGCTGGGAAGAGGGGGAGGTGCACATTATTCGGTGCCCCTCCTTTGGCCGACAAGAGGGGAAGGGGGGTGGAACCAAAGAGAGGGAGGGCAAGAAAGAAGGAGAGGGGGCCGGGGAGGACGGGGAGGGTGCAAGATTACCGGCGCCGCAGAGCATCCCCCTGGCCAACAGAAGGGGAGGGGGTGTGGAACAGGGGAGATGGGATGGGGTGGCTATAACACCCCGACCCATAAAACCAACCGGGACCGGGGGGGTTATTCGGAAAAAAAATTGGAGTTTATCAATTAAAATAGAAAACTTAAAACAAGACCCACCAGGAGTGGCAGATTGTGTGCAAGAGTCATAACGTTCCCTTACGCATTACAGAGCTTTTAATGCTTCGTTTCACTTAGGTCAAAACAAACCTAATTTTATAATTAATTTGGATCAGGTCAATGTTGTTGTACCGTTGGTTGCCTACATACGTATTGGATAACATCTACAACTTGCCTAATGGCTATTATATGCATCAAGTATCACAAAATTATCTACGTTAACATACATATATCCTTATGTCTGAATAAATCATCCAAAATCTGACAGAAATCTAATAACTCATCGGAGTCGAATGGAAGCAAATAAATCATTGAAATAACAACTATCACAGAGGTGAACAAAACACTAGCAGAATCACATATGCTGCTCTATTATAAAGTGAAGCAGAATACACAACATAGCATATTGGATCATATCAAATCCCATCAGATCATATCGGATTTCATCTAACCATACCGGTCATATCAGAGCATATCAGATCACCAGAGAGTTTCAGAGCATATCAGATCACAATAGAGTATATCAAAGCAAATCAAATTGGAATGTATCATCATATATTAGAGCATATATAAGATCATAGCAAATTATATATCTAATTTAGCATATTAATAACACTAAGTAAGATGTACATGCATATAAATCATATTGACTCGAAAGGTCAGAAACACTTACTCCCCTACAATTCTGGAAGTAGTGATGCTCGGAATTGCTTTTTTCCTCAGAGCATCCTCCCTTTCAGATTCGGAGATGGCAGGAAGAACCTCCTCTACCTCCGGAATATCTTTCTCATTATGTCTGAAGGCGGCGGACATACAATCCCTATAACCCGGGACGTTTCCCCTGTTGTGGCCAAAAGGCGACAAGCATAACCTTCCCTTAACCCGAGGTACTTCATAGTTCCCGTAGATAATAGGACCTCCCCTACCCAAAGATACATTTCTCTCAACATGTCCGTAGATGACGGACAAACTTTCCCTTTACAGAGAGACTCTTTTCTCTTTCTGTGCCCATAAGTTGTGGATAGAACCTCCGCTTAGCCTGAGGGATGTATCTCATACTACGTGGCCCTTTAGTGGAGGACAGAGACTCCCCTACTTGGGGCCACTTCCCTCGTTGTGGGCCAATGATGGAAGGCGAAGCCTGTTCTTACTCCGGGCTACTTCTCTCTCTTCGGGGCTCGATGGTGTCTGACATAGTCTCCTCTTGCCTCAGCTCATTTTTCTCTTATTAGATCGTCAACTTGAGGAATGTATACTTCCATTGTGTAGAACACCCTTGAATTAGCTAAAGACGCCTTTGAACAACTCAAATCGAACTTAAAATGAGTGAGAAAAGAAGAAAAGAAGTTTCAGAACCCACCTAAATATGAAGAACGATGGGTTTATATGGGAAACGAGAATTAACACGCGTTTGACAAACGTCACACATTAGACGTGTATTTGACACACATCTGTTTATGACATGCCACCGTGTGGCACGCATGCGGGTCTTGCACTGCCATGTGGCAACAGTTTCAAATTATTTTCTTTTTTCTTTTTCAAAACTAAAAAATGTGATATCTTATTACCCCGAAGTCAGAATCGTGCGTTCTTCACACCGATGGACTTGTATCGACGAGCCCTTTGAAACTATACCCCACATGGGTAGGTTATCTCGTACTTTTCAAGTTGGTCCCGTCCATGTAACACGCTTTCTAAGGTCATAATTTTCTTTCTTGACCTTTGTTTCACGTGTTCTTTAGTTCGTTACACTCATTACTTCAAGCTCTACCCATATACTGGGATTTCATCCTTTGAAACCTCCTTAAATTTAACTAAAATTACTTAATTAACCCTAACCCTCTGGGTTTAGCATAATTGGAACACGGATCGATGGTCTTATATCGATGAGCTCTTTGAATTTGGACCCCGTATGGGTAGGTTATCTTGCACTTTTCAAGTGGGTCCTGCCCATGTAGCATGCTTCCCAAGGTCAAAACTTTCTTTCCCGACCTCCATTTCTTGTGTTCTTTGGTTCGTTACTTCGAGCTCTACCCATATACTGGGATTTCATCATTTTGAAACCCCCTTAAAATTTAACTAAAATTACATAATTACCCCTAACCTTCCAATTAAGCGTAATCGGAACACGGGGTGTGACAGTGACACCAGAATCCAGCACTACCCCTCTTTTCCTCCTACTCTGGCGCTAGGTGAGGGAGGGGAGCACTGGAAGGAGGGAGGGGAATAGTAGGGGTGGCGCCGGAATCCGGGATCAGAGTTGGATCCGACATCGCCGTCTCTTCTGGCACTAGGGGCGAAGGGACAATGGAATGGGGGAGGGAAAAGGGGAGATATAGGAAAGGGAGGGGACCTCGACGTTGGGGGAGGGGAGGAGGGGGAAGACCATCAGAGGCAGGCAAAGGATTTTGGTAGGGAGGCGAATGGAGGGGTGAGGTGCTGATGATATGGGCCGGTGGGTGGGGGGCGAGGTGCTCCCTTTTTGTGGCGCTTCAATTTGAAGCGTTGCAAGAAGGGGAAGAAAGAGACAAGTGGAGAGAGAGGGAGAGGGAGAGGGAGAGAGACAAAAGAGGAAGAGAGAGAAAAAGAGGGAGAGAGATGAGAGAGAGATAGAGGTAGAAAAGGAAGAGAGAGAGAGATGAGAGAGAAAGAAAGAGAGATAGAGATAGAGAGAGAGAGAAGAGAGAGGAGGAGAGAGAGGGAGGAGAGAGAGAGAGAGAGAGGAGAGGGAGAGGGGAGAGAGAAGAGGAAGAGAGACGGGAGACCAAAAGAGAAGAGAGATAAGAGAGAGGAGAGAGAAAAAAAGAGAAGAGAGAAGAGAGTGATCTTTTATTATATGTTATATTTTAAAAATAATAATAGCAAAATAAAAAAAATTGTATTAGTGACGCATAGGAATATGTCGCTACTACATCAGGTATTAGCGACGCATATAACTTTGCGCCGCTAATACGTAGGGTATTAAAAAAATTAAATATAAATTAAAAAATTATTTTATTATACAATATAAATTAAAAAATCAAAATTAAATTCCTCCCCTCTCTCAATACTCTCTCTCTCTCACCCCCTCACTCTAATCTCTCTCTTTCTCTTTTCTCTCTCTTCCCTCTCTCTCCTCTCTCCCTCCTCTCTCTATCTCCTCTCTTTCCACTCTCATGCTCCTCTCTCTCTCACGTGCGTTAGCGTGAGCCCTAGCTTTGATGAACATAGGTGAGTGAGTAGGATAATTTAAATTTTTTTAAATTTTTTTATTATATATTATATTTTAAAATTAATAAAAATAAATTAAAAGGTAATAGCGATGAATAGGAAAATGTGTAGCTAATACCCTAGGTATTTGTGACACATTGGCATGGGCATCACTAATTTCTTATGCATCACTAATACATTTTATTATAATTATTTTATTAATTGTAAATATAATATTATAAAAATTCTAAATTAAATTCTTCCCTCCTTTATCACTCCTCTCTCTTCTCTCTCTCTCCTCTCTCTTGTCTCTCTCTTTCCATTCTCTCTCCCTCTACTCTCTCTCCTCTCACTCTCTCTATCTCCTCTCTCTATCTTATCTCTCTCATGCTTTGTCTCTCCTCTCTCTTCTTTCTATCTCTCTGTTCACTTTCTTTCTCATCTTTCTCTCATTTTTCTCTTCTCTTTATCCTCTCCTCTCTCTCTCTCTCTCTCCATATCTCTTTCTTGCCCCTCTTTTCTTTCTCTCTCCCTGTCTCTCTCTCTCACATGGGTGAACGTGAGCCCCATCTTTGAGGAAGAGTAGGGAGAAAGTAGGAGAATTTAATTAATTAATTAATTAATTATATATTATATATTAAAATATTAAATAAAATATATTATATTTGGGAAGTTTTTAAAAATTTGTGATATTTATTATATATTATATAATCATATAATAAATATTAATTAAAATAAAGTAATTAAAACTATTAGCGACACTTATAAAAAGCCTTGCCAATAGTCTTAATTTTTTTAATTTTTTTCTTATATTATTTTAGATGATTTTTTAAAAGTGTTGTTAATAGTACCACTATTTGTGACACTTATAAAAGCCTCGCAAATAGTTCTAATTTTTTTTATTTTTTTAAAACTTATAACTATTTGCGATGCTTTTTAAAAAGTGTCACTAATATTTGTATTATATGTGACGCTTTTAAAAAAGCATTACACATAGTTATTTTTTGCGATATTTTTATATGCGTTACAAATAGTAGTTTTTAGCGACACTTTGTATTACGTCGCTAATAGTCCTTTTTATTGTAGTGTATTAAAAGACGTAAAAAATAGGAGTAGCTGTGTTCTGAAAGTTGAATGATGAAGACTACATTGAGTTTTGAAGATTTAAAAGTGTAACATTGAAGTTGTGATATACTGTCATGCCCCAGCACTCCCTATGCCCGAGCACAACCCGCTCCAAGGGGAAGGCAGCACACGGCGTAATGAAGTATTGTTGGATTGCGGAAGACTTGACCCCTACTTAGGTAGTTCACTATTGAGTTGCGCACATCAACTTTGTACGAGAGAAAAATGAGAAATAAGGGACTACTAAATTAAACATTATTCCGCACTCCAACCCACACACTTAGTCCAAAATAGCTCACACATGGATCAAGTATAAGAGTCAAAGCCCACATAGGCTAATAAAAGTCTAAGACAACATTGACAAATAGAGTGTGAAGTATAAACAACTAGATAAAATTCTCAATACAACATGCTATATAAGCAATCACACAACTCAAGATCTCTAAGTAACCCCTCATAAGAAACATCATCACCCATACGCTCCACAAAAAGTCCATCTGGACCACCTGCATGACACGACATGCAACCCCAAAACAAAACACAACAAAGTGGGGTGAGCCATAAGCTCAATTAGTTTTTTTTTTAAAATTTAGAAAGTAAATCCAAGATGACATCACATGCATAGTTATAGATAATACTCATCACATAATCAACCATCATACCCATCCATCATGGGATATCCACATAAACCTATTCATTCATGTCATAATTTACCATCCATATGCATTTCCTCATGTCACAAGCATGTCATACTATCTCTAGCATATCTCATGAATACATTCTCATGTCATCTACATATCATGCTATATGATATATCACATCATCACATATTCAAGTCACTTGCTGTAACGCCCGAAATTTTCATACATTTTCCATAAAATTCACGGAATATTTTTATTTTTAAATCGGAGTAAAACTGACGAAATCAAAACCCGTAAAAACAGTTTATAATTTAAAACATCATACGGTTAAACATCGTACCACTAAATCAAATATCCTCAGGTGTCACTCGAAAACAAATGTACGACTAAATCACCATGATCATGGATTTTCAAATACAAATAACTCCCAAGCGTCCCCAAGTACAAGTCCCATAAACAGTCTACTATCTGATCCAAATTAAAAGTCCAGAAGGTATAAACATTTAAATCTCATCTCACCCAATACATCAGATCGTGGCATAAAAAGATACTTGCATTGAGTCAAGTACACCCGAGTCAAAGGCGAAAACGATCCCCCGCAGAAACGAGCATCCATCTCTAGGTGCTCGCCAACACAACCTGCAAAAGCCTCCCGAACAAAGGGGCTAAAAATAGTAGGGTGAGTATTTTCATACTCAGTAGGAAAATACCCAGTAGGGGAAATCCCATAATGGTGAACTCAATAAGTTCATAAAAACATGCGTCATGCAACACAAACATGAAGCAGTCAACATATATCAATCGTACATCTGCAAATAATAATGCATAGCACACCAATGAAAGCAAACTTACACAAACACCCTGAATTAGGGTCTTACAACTTTCTTGTACCATCATACACATACTCAAATCCTTACATATACTTGTACGACCTTATTCGTACAATCTTACACTTATAGTCCTTATCAGAACATATACTTACAATTGTGCTCAGAATCGTACACTTACGGTCTTACTCAGAAACTTCCACTTACATTCTTACTCAAAATCATCATCTTACAATCGTACTCATACTCACACAACCTACACGTACTTGTACGACCTTAATCGTACAATCATATGCTTACACATAAACGTATTCTTACGTCTTCCTTAGGAGCTTACACTTACACATACTCTGAATCTTACACGTACAACTTACTCAGAATCTGAAGCATACAACATACTCTCACTATCGTACACAAACTACCGACAACTGAAGCTCATTACAATTAACAAGCTCCAACGTCGGAAAGGAAGGGAATGCCACAAGGGCGTCACCTTAACCTTCGGGGAGCAACTAGACGCCATGGACTTTTCTGAAGGCAAGGCACACCTATGCTCATGGGGCACAGGATCAAACAGGTAAGAGCAGGTCCATGATACTGCTTACCTGAGCGCGCAAATGCCCACTCTTTGGGGCTATACATTGCCAACAAGGGCCATACAGTGCCAACTAAGGGCAGAAAACATACAGTGCCACTCTTGGACAAGAATCTCACAGTGCCACTCTTGGGTAGAACATACAGAGTCATCTAGGCAGAAACATACAGAGCCCACGAAGGGCAGAAACTTACAGCGCTCTCAACAGAGCATCAAACGTCTGGGCTTAATACAACACACAGACCAAGCTAAAGCATACGTCGCTCTCAACAGAGCATCAAATGTCTGGTGCACTAAAGCACATAGACAACATCCTGTAGGAATAACCACCATGGTAAGACACAAGAAATGCTCAGCCGATTCATTATCGGCTAGCTCAAACACGGAACTTAATCCGTCGAACCTTCAGGTCTCAAACTCACAACGCTATTATTAGTTTTCTTATAATTCAAGTTTGAATTAAGTATATTATGCGGTACAATTATGCCAAACCGACTCACAGTCCTTGACTGATCAAACCGAAGCTGAGCCTGATCGAAACCCTAGTTCGTCGGGGCAGCAACCTTCACTTACCTGTCCAAGTCACAACATGGCTCACCACACACAGATCCTTACGTAATCATACATCCTTTGACATCCACCTTACGATCAAACAACTTACTTACATCGTCAAACTGAGCTCCTCACAGTAGATCCCCGTTATCACACTCTTACTTAGTACCTCACTTATTATACTTACTTTTCACTTCATAATCGGTACGTTATGCTTGTACAATTATGCACGCTCTTACTGTCTAATAAACCCCCATAAGGCTCTAAGCCTAGGTCCTCTTACTTATCGAATCCCTGACGTATGCTCCAACCCAAACCGATCCATTCCAAATCCTCACCCATCAAACTTACCTTCTCTGTCTTCCGTCATACGCTTACACGTCCAAATCCACGTCCAACTTCATACCAAACCCTTACCACTTCTTACCGTCCATCGTACATACCTCTGCCCACATGCACATACACATACATAACTTACTCAAAATCGCTAGCCATCACTAGCATGTCCATAATACGCATCCATCGCGTACTAACCTACTCGCTATCCATCACTAGCTCATACAATTTCCACATCCATAAAACATACGTACAACTCATACATATCAATCATACGTACAACTCATATGCATGTCATACGTATCTAAACATACCATAAAATCATGCTTATATGCACATTATGAAATTCCTAGCATGCTACTACTCATTCAAGCATGCTATCATGAAATTACGAGTTCAAAGCTCCCCTACCTCGTAATCATGACATTTGATGGCAAGCACACGACGGTGGCGGCGTCGGTGGCGGAGTTGGCGGTCAAAACCATTGCCTAGCTGAGAGAGCTGCTGTCCCGAGGGTGTAAGAAACGCCGGAAGCACTCACGGCCAAACAGGGGTGACATTGATCAACGCGGTAAAATCCGTGATCCACGGCGGCACACTACGGGCGGCCGGGAGGAAGGTCGTGCCAACGAGTGGCAGGTGCGACCGAAGGTCTAGGCGTATACTAAAATTCGACCGGTGGTTGAACCATACTCAACCGGTCACAAAACGTTGAAATCGGCCGTGGACAGCACCCAACAGCGCCAATTTCGCGTTTACAAAATCCCACATAAGGGCGGAGGGTGTGGGCGTCACTCAAGGACGGAGGAGAGGTAATGGAGGACTCCGATGTCAACTCCAGATGATGGCGGAGCCATCTGACGGTCGGGCGGCGCCAAAGCGGCACCAATACCCTAACCCGCACGCGTGGCTACTTGCACACACGACCAAAGGGAAGAGGAGAGGGCTAGACGGTATCGGCCCAAAGCTCGAAAGGGCGGTAGGGCCATGCCCAAGGGCAGAGACCAACAATACGGCCTTTGCCGTTGCCGTGCCGAGGCAAGCCAACTAAAGGCCAATCGGCGTACGGCAAGATAAAACGGTGGCACTCTAAGTGGCACGGTCAAACACATATCATTGACAGAGGGGGAACCTGCCTCATGCCGAAGAAGAGGGGCGGTGCCGCACTAAGGCGGCCAGCCATCTCTAGGCTAAAACCCGCCACACTAAGTGGTCCAAAGGGTGTTCAGCATCCAACGATGCTCGATAGCCCAAAACATAAAAACGGCCAAAAGCATAGAGGGGCCAGGGGGACACAGGGTGGAGCAAGGGTTACCAACTGCTCTGGTCGGCTGTGTCGTGGCTCTAGCGGCCATGAGGAGCTATCTTCGGCCAGAGTTGACGGTCAAAGTCAACGGCAACACGCTGGACAAACAACACAGTGAGGAGCAAAGGCTCAGTTTTTCCGAGTGAGAGCACCCGAGCAAGGGATGCGGATCGGGCTCCGACAAAGCGGAGGGGATGGAGGCTGAACCAATCCGGATGGGGCCGTCCCTGGGCCATCGCCAGGCCGGGGTGGAGCCCACAACGATCGGGCTGGCTTCACTGGCCAACGACAGTGGCGACAACTCAACGAAGAATCCACCTACAATAGGGTGCAAATCGGACCGGGTGGAACGGCCAAGGGGGCGGCGGAGCTAGCTAGGGGTCACCGGGGGAGGAGGCGGCAGCGAAACATCACAAAATAGAGAGGGAGAGGGCTCACCGGGGGAGGAGGCGGTGCGGCCGTAGGCGGCCGGGGCGGTGGCCCCTTGGCATCGCACCGCCGGGGCGGAACCGGTGGTGGTGGCCCGGTGCCACGCTGGCGGCGGCCGGTCGTCGGAGTGCAGCCGGCAGAAAAGGGGAGGGGGTGGTTCTCTCTGTTTCTGGTGGCTTCCAGATCGGGCTCGACCGAGCCCGATGTGTTTTACTTTTTTTTTCCCTTTCCTCTCCCTTATCTTTGCACTTCCATTCTTTGTCGATTTTTCGCTCCGGAACGCGCGTCCAGGCCCGTGGCCTACGATGAACCCGACACCTGACTATACAGGTAAAAATATCGTGACCTACGCTGAAGCATCATATTTTTCTGCCGAAAATGACTAGAAAAAATAACAGGAAAATCGTTGAAAATCAGGGGCATTACACTTGCAAATCATGCTATAACCCATATTATCTCATCATCACATTTACATGCCTCCTAAACATCATGGGTTCAACATAACTCTTATCCATCATTCATCTCATGTATACACATAATCACATCCTACATGAAAGGCTTCTCAACATAAATATATCATGCATATCTATTTCTCAATGAAAACATCCACACTACAAATTAAGTATCTCAAACACACTATCCTGCATAACATGCAAATCAAGCCATACCCACATGTGTAACATAAGCTCCCTTATCCCTACACAACCTGTGTAATTGAGCATAATCTTACACATGCAACAACAACAAATTGTGAATGTCTCATAATTGAAAAAACAACCTTGCTTAATCGGCCAAAGCATAAGCAGACTTGCTCACACCGAACAATCCCTAACAGGGAAAATCCGAATTCTTAAAAGGAGACGAGCAGTTTGGGTAAGATCCCTAACGAGGAAGGTACCCCCAAGTAAGCCAGTGCACACGAACAAACCAACCGGAATCTCAAGGTCTAGATAACTCCACAATTTAACTCCTTATATCATTTTCGCTCTTCTCAGCCTGGAGAGGAAACCCGTCCTTGAAGGGACATAAAACTCCATCCATTGGAAGTAAAATCCCGTCCTTTCGAACTTAAAACCAAATTAAATAAGCCTCTGATCGATTAATGCGACAACCAATGACATCTAATTTCATCCAATAGATCAAACATGGCTAATCATGATTAATCTCATTTATAAATTATTTTCATGATGCATGCAATATGTGAGCAACACTACATGAGTCAAAATACAAGAGACATGCTCAAATAAGTCCACATGTGCTTCAACATGGTCCATTGGTGTCAAATAACTTCACAAATATCTCTACAAGTGTGTACATAAGTGGTAGTGTTCAAGTGTAAGCTAAGACATGTGAAACATGAATAAGCCATAATCAATATGATATACATGCATCCATAATTTTATCATAGTCCTACCCTACTGGAATCAAGAAGCAAGTGTGATGAAAACATCAAAATACAGGTTCAAGATAAGTATAACATCATACTAGACTTAGACAAATATAAACATTACCATACTTAAGTTAGAACATGCGGACATAATTCACTAAGAATTAATATAACATGTGCAAGCATATTTTTACATCATCATGGTCAAACCTATTGGAATCATGGAGTAATTATGAAGAAATCATCAAAATCTTACTTAAAATTCCCTAAAAATAGAGTAAATTAAGTTTGATAATTAAAACCCATTGAAATGAAATTGAACCTCGTTAAAACATCATTACCTACCCTTAACCCTAAAATCAAGTCAAACCGGAAAATTTGAGTAAAAACGCACAATAACATGCAATTAAATCAAAACTAAGTCGGCTTAAAGTTAGAGATCTTACATATATTCTCACCAATGTTTTTGCTTAAGTGCAATGTCACATCCACAAGTGTTCTTTCTAGCTGATTATCATTCTTATTGGATTTTTCTAGGACTTTCTCAATGTAATGAGATTGAGACAATGGATATCCATCAAATATTCTAGTGATTTTCATCCTTAGTATAGAATTTGCTACACCCATATCTTTTATGTCAAATTGTTTGTTTAACATCCTCTTAGTAGCTTTAATGACATCATCACTACTACCAATAATGAGCTTATCATCCACATATAGATATACAATGACATAGTCATTAGGTCTTTCTTTGACATAAACACATTTGTCACATTCATTGATTTTGATGATATAATCATTTTGTCAAAATTTTCATGCCACTACTTTGATGCTTATTTAAGCCCATAGAGAGATTTAACAAGTCTTACATCCATTGTTTTCTTGACCCAGTACAACAAACCCTTCAAGTTGTTGCATATATATTTCCTCATTCAAATCACCATTCAAGAATGTGGTTTTCATATCCATTTGATGTATTTCAAGAATATATAAAGTAGAAAAAGAAATTAACATCCTAATGGAAGTTATCCTTGTGATTGGTGAATATGTCTTAAAATAATATTAACCTTCCTTTTGCTTGTATCCTTTTATAACAAGTCTGACTTTATATTTTTCAATTGATCCATCAGCCTTCATCTTCTGCTTGAATACCAACATGTATTCTATAGGTTTAGTTCCCGGTGGAAGGTCTACAAGCTCCCAAGTATGATTTTGCATAATGTACTGAATTTTACTATTTATAATCACTCTCCAATATTGTGCTTAAGGAGAGGACATGATTTCCTTAAAGCTTTGAGGCTCATTTTCTAACAAATAAGTCAGAAAGTTCATATAAAAGGATTTTGATGTTCTAGCATGTTTGCTACGTCTAGGTTCTTCATCTTCTCCCTCTTGGTCTTCACTATTGTGGTGTATAATATTCACAATTCTTTTAAGAGAACTTTCCTCTTATGTAGAAGTCCACTGAAAAATATGTTAAAAAAATGAAGCATTCCTAGATTCAATCACAATATTGACATTTACATCATGAATCTTTGATTTATGAATAAGAAAGAAATATACAATATTATTATTGGCATAACCAATGAATACACAATTAATGGTCTTTGGTCCAATCTTAATCCTCTTGGGATTAGGGACCACCACTTTTGCCAAACACCCCTACACCTTTAAGAATTTGTAGAAAGGTTTTTCGACCTTTCCATAATTCATACGGTATCTTCAAGGATTTCTTATGAAGTATTTTGTTGAGAATATAATTTGCTAAAAGTAAAGCTTCCCCTCACATGTTCATGGGTAATCTAAAACTTATTAACATGACATTCATCATCTCTTTTGAAGTTCTATATTTTTGTTCAACAACTGCATTTTGCTGAGGTGAATAGGGTGTTATAGTTTGGTATATAATGCCATATTGTTTATAGAATTCACCAAGGGTGATTCATATTCCCCACCTTATTACTCCTTAGAACTTTTAGTTTCTTGCCAAGTTGATCCTCAATCTATGTTTTGTATAGTGCAAATAAAATATGTCTATAACATCATCTTTACTTCTCCGCAAGCACACATAGTGATATCACGTGTAATCATCAATCAATGTAATAAAGTACTTTTTACCTACTCTTGTTTGAACAAGTTTTAAGTCATAAACATTGCCGTGAATTAACTTAGGAGGTTCAATACTTCTCTCAATGATTTGGAATGATTTCCTTATCAATTTTGATTCTACACAAGTTCCACATTTATGATGAGAGTCAGTATTAAATTTAGACAGATATTCTATATTAATCAAACTTCACATAGTATCATAATTAACCTGTCCTAATCTACCATGCCACACATCACTTGACTCAATCATATAAGAAGAAGAAGTACTAGCATTCTTAATATTAGCAACAGGTACAATAGTCAATACATTAAGCTCGAAAAGCCCCTCATTAGGATTCCCTTTTCCCACATATATCCCACTCTTAGTCGATAAATACTTATCTGATTCAAACACCATTTTGAACCTAGCCTCACTCAACAATGATCCTTACACTAAATTCTTTCGAATTCCTGGCACATACAACACATTGTTGAGAGTAAGCCTTTCTTGAAATCTTCTTGAGCAACACCTTTCCATTACCACCAACCTTGGGGGTAGAATAATTGCCCATGAAAAGTTGTTCACCATTTTCTACCAGTTGATAAGTGGAGAATATCTTTCTTTGAGCACACATGACGAGTGGCCCCGGTGTCAACCCATAATTCTCTTGCATTAGTGACCATGTTCACTTCAAAAATAACAGTGGAAAGGCTGATGCCATTCACATTGTTGGAGAGATTTCCTACTTTAGTCACGATAGCTTGTGCATTTTTCTTCTTAGAATCCTCTTGTTTCTTCCGCTTGCGACAATCTGTAGCCTTATGGCCTTGCTTGTCACACACATAACACTTTTCCTTAAACATGGCTTTGTTAGAGTCATTGTTTGACTGTCCTCTAAGATTTTTCCTCTTTATGTTGTTGAAGTTGTTATTTTTATGCTCTTGTTCCACAACATTGACTTTGGCTTCCATGTCATGACCTGTAGTTTTCTTTTCAGAAGTATGGTTACCCTCTTCTATCTTTAACCTTATAATCAAGTCTTCCATGTTCATTCCTTATGCTTATGCTTCAAGCAATTCATAAAATCCTTCCAAGAAGGTGGTAACTTTTCAATTATAGAAGCCACTTGAAATGTGGCACCTCGTGTTCCGATTACGCTTAACCTAAGAGGGTTAAGGGTAATTATATAATTTTAGTTAAATTTTAAGGCATTTTAAGGGATAAAACTCACGTATTTGGTTAGAGCTTGAAGTAATGAGTATAACAAATTAAAGGACACGCGAATCGGAGGTCAGGAACGAAAGTTATGACCTTGGGAAATGTGCCACATGGGCGGGACCCACTTTCAAAGTGTGAGATAACTTACCCATGTGGGGTCTAGTTTCGAAGGGCTCATCGATAAGAGTCCATCGGTACCAATAACGTACAATTCTGACTTCGGGATAAGAATTTATCGCATTTTGAAGTTATAATTGTATTTGAATAAAATAATAATAAAATATTCAGGAAAGGACGGAATAGGTGATGTCATCTAGCCGAGCCGAGGAGCTGTGGGACGCGTGGCACCCGCGATCACGACCATCCACGTGATGCACGCGGGACTCACGGTGGCCACGCGTGTCACAAGTCAGATGCGTGATGCGGCCGCGCGCGTCACACGTCAGATGCACGGTGCGGCCGTGCTTGCTGAGCGCGGAGCAATGGCGCGCGCGTGCACTGACCAATATTTTGGTCCAATTAAATGATGCGACGTGGCACGAGCGTGTGTGCACGTATTCCTCCTTCTGTTCGCTCGCACGCCAGTTTCTTATAAATTCTCATTTCTATTCATTTTTTAGGAGAAGTTTCGGAGGTCATTCTGAGTCCATTTTCTTCCGTTCAAAAAGCATTCTTAGCTAATTTGAGGGTGTTCTATGCTATGGAAGCATCAATTCTTCGAGTTAGCAATCCTATATAGTGGAAACGTCCCGAGGCAAGGGGAGGTTCTGTTCGTCACCTATGGGCACAAAAAGGGTAAAGTGTCTCCAGGCAAGGGGAGGTTATGTCCACTGTCTACGGGTGCGGAAAGTGTAAAGTGTCTCCGGGCAAGGGGAGGTTCTGTCCACCGCCTACGGGCACGAAAAGGGCAAATGTCTCTGGGAAAGGGGAGGTTCTGTCCGCCACCTACAGGTGCGGAAAGGGTAAAGTGTTTCCGGAGTTAGAGGAGGTTCATTAGATGAAGGGAATATCTCTACTCCACATTGACCTTTAGGGTTTTGTTGGGGCTGACTCGACAATATTCCCATCTCTCTCTTATTGATAGCATTGGCTAGTTGTCCAATTTGGGCTTCTAACTTTGCTATAGATTGTGTGTGATTGTGAAGGAGTTGGGATTGAGATTGAATGCCTTGCAGGGCACTCAAGACCTTTTCTTCAAAGCTTAGACTCCTATTGGGTTGGACATATGGATGTTGGACTTGAGGTTGGTGGATATGGGCTGGTGGGACTTGGAATGGTTGCCTAGGGGGTTGGTTACCTACAACCCCTTGGTTTTGTGCCCGCCAAGAAAAGTTGGGATGATTCCTCGACCTAGGGTTATATGTGTTTGAAAAAGGATTGTTCTCAGCCCCAGGGAAGGATTGGGTGGCATTCACATGGTCTTGGACAAGCTCAGGAAATTGAGAGGTAGAGGGGCACTCCATAATAGTATGGGCTGGGCTAAGACATATTGTGCATGCATCTTGAGTGAAGGGAGTGGGCTGATGTGTTGAAGTCATAAGGAGGTCCAGCTTCCTACTTAAAGTATCAACTTTAGAGGAGATGTCTAATGAGTTTTTGACTTCATACAAGCCACCCCTAGAGGGGGCATTGTTCAAGGTAGAAAGTCCACTCTCATTTCTATTCAATGCAGCATGTTGAAGAGAATTTTCACTCAAGTCCTCAAAAAGTTTCCATGCCTCATTTTCATTTTTTAGCAAAAAGGTACCTCCACAACTTGCATCAACAAGATAACGGTTTTGTTTAGTAAGACCCTCATAAAAATGTTGCACTAATTGCCACTTAGGGACAACATGATGAGGACACCTCCTAAGAAGGTCCTTAAGTCTATCCCAACTCTCATGGAACTGTTCAGTGGGAAGCTGGGCAAAAGTGGTTATGACCTTTCTCATTTGGTTGGTCTTACCTATGGGGAAGTATTTTTTTTGGAACTCCTATTGCATTTGGGCCCAAGTTGTGATGGTGTCTGGCTCTAAAGAGTGAAGCCATTCCTTAGCCTTATCTTTCAAAATGAAAGGAAAAAGGCAAAGTTTAACAGCCTCATGGGTTAAATTTGAGAGCTTAAAAGTTGTGCATATTTTCAAGAAGTTATTTAGGTGCCTATACGGGTTTTCATTATTAAGTCTATAAAAAGATGGAAGCATTTGAATAACATTGGGCTTAGTTTCATAATTTTGAGCAACAACCGTTGGCAACCTAATGCATGAAGGGGAGGTGTAATCATTGGGAGTGTAATACTCCCTTAGAGCTTTGAGTGGTGCATCTACTAACTGATATTCAGCCATGATGAGGGTAGAAGTAGTGTGGGTGGAGGAATTGGTGGGAGAGTTTGGGGGTGTAGGGATGTAGGTCGAGGGCAACTCAGATCTCCTAGATGTTCGCTCAGGCTCAGGGTCAAACGGTACTAATTGGGGGAGTAAGGAGCGACGACCACGCATACACCACAAACACACTACACAATTTTAAGTATAAAAAGGAAAAATAACTGAAGTAAAAAGAATAAAAAAAAAGAAAAAAGATCTTGCAAACCGAAGAGAAGCACTATGCTTGCCAATGTCCACTTGTGGCCACAAGTGTAGAGAGCACCTTCAACTCAACCTACAAGATCAAATTAAAAGAAGGTAAGAAACTAAAAATTAACCTAAAAAATTAAGTAAACTGAAACTAAAGTATCTAGAATTATCCTAAAGCTAATTTAGTAACAAATCAACACCGTCCCTGGCAACGGCGCCAAAAACTTGATCGTTTATAATTAAACCCTTTGCAAGTGTACAAGGTAATTGTACTAGGATGAATATTTAAGGGTTGTCGAACCTCAGGGACGGATGAATTATCACTAAATCTAAAGAGGAATATGTTGATTTAAAACTAAAAACAATAAACTTAACTTAAGCAAACGGAAAGAATCAATTAGTTTAAAAGGTAGAGATTAATATGATGGAATTTACTTAGGAAATCGAATCCACTATAGAACCATAACAATTCCTTAACTTTTAATCCAAATCTAGTGTGAATATGAACAAGTATTCTCAGCTACAAGCTAGAATTACTTCAGAAAGAATCATTAATTAAATTCCATGGCATGAACTATATACGACAATAGTACGAATCATCTACACTAAACTAACTATAGGCATGACCCATTTAATCTTAGTATAACTCATCCAAGTCATTAATTATCTGAACATTAAAACTATTGTATGACCATCTCATCTAAATCACAGAAATTAAAATTGATGCAAATATTAAAATTACATCAATCTATCATCTACAAGACAATAAATCAACATAGATTTGAATAGACATTAAAAGCTCTTCCATTAAAAAGGAAATCCTTATCATACAATTGTCATAATTCACAATTGAGATCTAAATTAAAAAGAAAAGAAACTGAAACCTATCTATAGCTTTATCAACTCCTAAGTAAAAGAAAAGTCTAGCCTTCCATTGTAGAAGAAAACACTTAAATCTCCATTGAAAGCTTTGAGTTCTTCTCCATCTTCTTCTTCCTTCTTCTCTTCAGAAAATCTACTTACTAACCCCCAATTTTGAGCCAAATATATCTTTATATAGGCATAAGATCCGTAGGAAGGAGTCCAATATGAAAAAGACTCGAAATTGGCTGATATAAGGAAACTGCGCGTTATTCCGTGCGAACGCCCTGCATGCCCATTCGAACGCCTATATTGCATTTGTTCCACAATCACGTTATCCCGTTCGAATGCCCTGCATGCCCGTTCGAACGGCTACACTATTTCTGTAATCTGGACAGTTTTTCTGGACAATCCATTTTCTATTCATTAAGCTCTTTCTTTCATGTCCATATTAATTTCCAACATGTTTATAACTCCGAAAAGTTGTCCAAATCACTTTAAAACATGTCAAGACTATTTTGAATTATTTCAAACATCGTCCAAGTTCTTCGATAAGCGCATTTTTCCTACAAAGCATAAAATATCACATTTTAGACATGTAGAATATAACTAAATTCCAACTTGATTCAAATACATTCTAAAACAATTAATAACTCTCAAGATTAATTAAAAATTAAACTAAAATACTAATATCTATCTTAATCTAAATAAACCATAACTAACTCTAAATTAACCTAATGTATACTAGCAAATAAGGTAAAAAGGCATATAAAATAGATATATATTTCGTACTTATCAGAGTACACTTTCTGACATTCTAATTTAATAGGATTTGTATGAATGCACATCTTAATTAGTAATATACTAATTAAGATATATAATTTATTGATCTGATATATGCTGGTATGTTTGTATTTAATCTACTTTGATATATTCTGTTGTGATCCAAATTACTCTGAAATGTTCTATTGTGATTTGACATACTCTGATATGATATGATCGGTATGGTTGGATGAAATTTGATATGATCTGATAGGATCTGATATTATCCAACATGCTCTGTAGTGTATTTTGCTCCGCTCTATGATAGAGTGGGATGTGTGTTTTTGTTAGTATTCTGCTCACCTATGTGAGATGTGTATTTTACTGATTTATTGGCTTCTGTTGGCTCCGATGATTTATAAGATTTCCGTTTGATTCGGAATGATTATTCGGATATAAAGATATATGTATTTTAACGTATATGATTTTGTGATGCCTGGTGCATGTATTAGCCATTAAGCAGAACTATGTTTGGATCCGATCGTATTGGAATAACGTTAGAGATGATATCCAATACGTATGTAGGCAACCAACGATAAAATAACGTTGGCCTGATCCAAATTAGTTATAAAATTAGGTTTATTCTTATCTACTCACAACGAAACGTTAAAGCTTTGTAGTGTGTGGAAGAACGTTATGACTCTCGCACTCAGAGTCTATAGCTCTTGGTCAGTCAGTTTTAATTTTTTCGCTTATTTTATACACTCCGATTCTGTCTTCCAAATTAACCCCCGGTCCGGGTCGGGTTTTGTAGGTCGAGGTGTTACAGGAAAAGACTCACTCAAAGTCGTACCTTCTACATGTATATCATGCAGGGTTACTTGGAGCTCTTAGACTTGATTAATCACAGTCTTATAATCCATCATCTTGAAGTCTAAGATTTTGCCTACAACAAATTTCTTCATTCCAACATCTTCTGTCTTATACTACTTATCCAAGGATTCCCACAGTGCTTTAGCACTCTTCATCGAACTATACACATTATACAACGTGTTGTCCAGCCTATTGAGAATATAATTTTGGCATAAAAAATCTACATGTTTTCATGCAACGACTACTGCAACAACTTGTTTATCATCCATTTTCTCCTCAATGAGAACGGGAACACCCTATTGCAGGAATTGAGCCAAATTCAGTGTGGTAAGATAAAATAGCATCTTCGATTGGCATCTCTTAAAATCTACACCACTGAATTTTTTCAGTTTCTCCCCTTTCACTTGAATAGGAACAAGAGCATTCACAATAGTGGGGATTATGACTAAAGTCATAATGGCATCCTTTGCAGCCATTTCTATTCCAATAAATTGAAGATAATCTCAGTTTCAAAATATTTAGAACACAGTTTTGAAATACTAATTACAACAATAAAGTATAAAAAAATAGAAATTTTGTCTTAAGATTGTTAATTTTGTACATTAGAAAGTGTTACGATGAAAGAAACTTAGAGAAAGAAGATAATTGAATCTAGTGTGTATGCTCTATCCTTAAGACTGAATTTGCCCTTCCTACGGGTGCTTAGGAATCACTTAGGCAACTATCTCCCAGGATGAGATGATCCACTGCACGCTATAGAAGCACCTTCACATAGCATATGCAGCGAACCAATGTTATGAAATTGCTCCCACAGAAGACGAAGATGAAATCTAGTAAAAGATGATTCAGAAAAATAATTTTTAGTGTTTTATAAGAAATCTCATTTAAACGGACACATCTGTCCATTTATAGACACATTTTGGTTAAAAGAAAATCGGACCATTTTGGGTTAAGAGAAAACCAAATAAATTTATACCAAAAATAATTATCTTGTTGACCCACCCCAACCCGGCCGGCCAGCCGGCGGCGGCGTGCGTGTGGGTTACCCCACCTAGGTGCACGTGTCCAATATGTATCTCCCCTACAAAAGTGAGGTGGCCCAAGGGCCTTACTTAAAAGGCCAAACTTATGCCCTATATACAAATACCATCACTTTTTTCTATGCAATCTGAGACTATTTACAACCTTCAACCAATTGACTTGTGTGATTCTCATTAACTTAAAAGTAGGCTTAGGCTTTCAATATCCAAATAGGCTTAGCCCATACCCACTTCTAACAATTTCTTTTTAAATGTGATAGCTCAACAAACACATCGGGCAAGATTTCACTTCAGGGCGTCCTTCCAAATAATTGCACACTCATCGCTCTTCATATAACCCTTTTCATCAATAAATCTTTTTTCCCGAAACAATTCAAACAGTTTAACTGACCTAGCTTGATCCAATCCTGGGATTCGATCTGAGAAAGTACTAGAGTCAATGGAGTTTCCATCATTCAATCTCAGCAACTTTAACACCTTTCTTCTTAAGAGCTTCCATATTTTCTCCAATCAATTTCTTTGTTCCAAAATCTTTGGGCATGTGTATGAACAGTGTAGGCGGGTAATTGCCCAATATATTAGTGGCATCAAAAACACCAGCCGCAATCATCAAAGGGATACTGCTGAACTTCATGTCATAAGCAAGTGCAGAGATCGACAAAATACCCACCGGACGAAGCTCCTAAAGCAGTAAGAGGAAGCCTTTGAAGATTGTTTTTCTCAACCCACCATTCTAAAATCTCTTTGATTTTCTCTTTTCTCTCCGAACGTCCAACACTTCCGAGCACTTGATATGGTTACGACCGCAAAATTTTTGGATAAAACATGATGGACAATCAGTCTCTCTTCAGGTAATCCAAAACATTTTGGGGATTTCTTTGAGCTGTCCCAGAAATTAGCAGCTTTGCTACCACATCCATGAGCTAGAAACAAAATTGCCTTAGGAGATATTGGTATTTGCGAAATCACCTGTCCCATTCGGATATTCTGAAGGTTCAAACTTGATGGATGACTGAAAGCTGTTCCACTTTTGGTTCTGGGGATCAAATGAACAATCAACATGTCCATTGCTTGTCATAATGAATAAGACAATCATAAAAATTAGAATCATTGATGCTAGAATAATTAATTGATATGCCCGCCTTTGGATCCATAATTTTGATAGCTTGTGTCCACACCTAAACATAATTGTAATTCCAAGCATCAACAAATTCCGATTTCAGAATTCATAACTGCAACAATATGAATCCTAATTATTTCAAGCAAGCAATCCAAGGAAATGAAACAACTAAAATTACAAGAAACAAAACTAAAAAGTTAACTAGCTTTATATATTATGACATAACGAGTGTTAAATAATAGCATAAAGAATGAACAGATTATTCAAATGAAAAAGCACTTTATACAAATAATAATTTTTGTAAATTGACTTGCAATTGCAATGCATGAATATGAAAAGCGGAGTAACTGCCCGGGATTACAGAAAATTATTATACACAAAACTATACCATCACCATCACCCATCATTTTTAATTAATTTTAATTTCGGTTTTAACTTTATTCTTATTTTTTATTAAATGGTGTAGTTTGCGTAGACGACTATACACAAACCACACTATATAATACAAAATAGAATAAAGATAAAACTGAAATGTAAATTAAATACAAAATGAAGAAATGGCCACAGTAACAGTTCCAGGTGTCCTAGCTTAGAGAATATACGAGTTTTTTCCACTGCCTTTTTAGAAACAAAAGAATAAATCCCATATCGAAACACTTAAATTAGATAGTATTGAATTCTATTTCAACTTATGCGCCTTGATTTGGGAGTCAGTTTGTACACATAGCCTTTTAATCAAAATAACTGTTGTATTTGTTCATGAGTTATGAGGTTACTGCTTGTATGATTCATGTAAACAATAACGAAGAATGGAAGCAACACATATTTGTCAACAAATGAAGATCAGTCTAGTACATTGACAGATTCAAAACAAAATATGCTAAAAAATCTTACCCAAAATATATTCAAATAAGTTGGATCTAGAATTTGTAGAACCATTCACTCTTTCAAGTAGGGGAAACTACCTTTCTCATCTTGATGGAATATTTGGGCTGAAATCGTTGGTTGTGCTTGGTCTTGTTTGGAACTGGGAGAAGCTAAACTCTGAGAAGGCAACGTTACAAGGCTTTCTCTCATGCGACTAAGGGTCTGTTTGTTTGGCTTAATCAGATCTTATCTGATTAAGTATATGAAAAGCTAGCCAAAAGCCAACTTATAAGGCTATTTGTTTCAAGCTGACTTTTCAATTGAATAAGTTGGAAAATAAACCCCCCCATTATTTATTTTGCCCCGGTGGTCAGATGAGTTTCCCCATCTGATTTTGCATAAACCCATCTCGATTTTGCTTGACGATGCCTGCTTCCATCCCCTGCCTCCTTACCCTTTTCTATGGCGATCTCAAGCCCTTCTATTTGAAGGTAAAAATGACTGTCAACCCGACTCCTTTTCATCTCCATGTCTCCATCGCTGAAGCCCTTTTTTGTTTCCACTTGATTTCTCCATTTCATTCGTTGAAAAGAGTTCAAATTCTTCTTCAACTCTCGCCGCCTATTTCTTGTAGAATTGGAGCACTCCCCGGTTTAGTCTTTTGTCTTTCCAGCATCTCTCTAGCAGATCTCATTAGCATGTCCCTGGTTTTGGTTTTTCTTCAATAAGTCTTCTTTACTTTTATCTTCTTCCAACATTTTGCGTTAATTTTTGACGTATTTTGGGTTCTTTTTGTTACTATAATGGATGAGTTGATATTTGATTTCTTCGTTCCATTGTGAAGATTCCAAGTTGATTTGTGTACTAGTTAAATTTGGGTTTTTTGTTGTATTATTGTCATTAGGTATGTTGCTACATCTTGTAGGAATATTTTGGTCTATTTTGTTTTTTGTTTAAATAATTATAACAATTACTGCAGTTCTTATTTCAGAGATCATTCAAAGTTTCTCTTTGATTTGGTATTTTTACTGTCGATCTAGTACTTTTTCTTCCAAGCATTACTTAATGAGGTGTATTTCCTAAAATTTCTCATTTTTTAATTAAAAAATTGACCATTATTCCCTTATATATGCATATTTCAGATTTGATGCCAAAAGCCTAAAGCTCATTTTTGTTGAAATAAATTTTGCAGTGATGTTAAATTTATGGGTTTCCTGGTTTCATTTCATTTTGTGTTACTATTTTTAACAAATAATAATTGAATTTTAACAAATAATATTTGATGTAGCATTACTCTTGTTGGGACATAGGCTTAGCTTACTCAAGGCATATTCTAGTTACTACATTCCTTGGCATCCTCATCTTGAGGTCTCAATATATTCTGCAATTGTTATATGTTTAGTCACTAAATTCCAATTATGCTTTCATTAGCATGTTAATTTTCATTACTACAGGACATAGACGTATATTCTAGAAGTCTCTGTTAGCGTTTTTGACCCCAGCTTTCCTATCTATCTGTCTTCAATCTGGATTTCTGTTTTAGGCTTTGTTGTCTTTGCCATTTAGCGTTCCTCATCTAATATTGGCTGCCATGGTACTTTTTCCCCCCTCATCTCCCTCTTTGATTCTGTTTCAAATTTCTTGTTCTTGATTGATTGAATTTCATTATTTGTATCTATTTGTAAGAAGTTTAGTATGTTTGTGATGTATTTGCTTGGTCCACATTCTATTTATACATATAGTTATTTTATTTTATTTCCTTTTTTTGTCTAACAAATGTGCCCCCTCTTTCAAGGAAAAAAAGTTTTTTTTCTTATATATAATTCTTTCATATGGGATGGGTGACAGTAAAAGTTAGTGGAAGCTTTTTAAATGTTGGGGTGGATATTGACAAGGGAACAACACTATTACAGAGATCCAAGCACTAGTTTCTTATCCTAAACATGTAGAAGGCTTCCATGGTGAGGTTAGGTGTCAATTATTATTTAAAATTACAAATCTTCATTGTCCAGAATTCATTTTCCCCTTTTCACTTCATATTGTTTAACCTATTATGCTTGACAACATTTGAGTACTAGTACGAGAGGGTGTATAAAAAGATTTGCTAGTAGTTGAAACTTCTCGCTTGTTTTTGTATGAAACCTTGCTCGCGTGTAATCTTTTGACCTATGGTTCTTTAAGAATATCTTTTAAGAAAAAATATTTTTGTACATATTTTTAATAAAACTTCAGTGAACATCATTTTTGGCAAGTTCGCGCAAGACTCATGCCATGAATGTTTTTTTTGCAAGTACATGTGTTAGGTCAAATCACTATTAAAATGTTTATTTTGAAAAACCAAAGGGATCATTGAAGTTTTTTCTTTCATGAAGCATTTTTCTTTCAAAAGCCTTTTACTAACCATCACTTTTCCAAGTTTAAATTTTTTTGCTTGCAATCAGTTTTCTCTAATCCTTCTGTTTTGGGGCTCATAGCTTTTCTAATAAATAAAATTAATTGTTGAAGTTCATGCAGTTAGGGCAAGCTGCCATTCGCCCACCCTCATTCCCACTTATCCTCATCCCTTTCTTGGCCTCAAGAGCCTCTTCCGAGTAGGCCATTTTTCTCTCTCAAGGCCACCTCCCGACCGTTGACGCCCCTCTTTGAACATCTTCATTTATCCTTAGGTTTGTATTAATTTCGTCTTTCCGGCTTTTCTTCCTTGGGTGTTTGTGTAGTTTTCTGGTTTAGGGTATTAATATAAATTCCTTATTCTCCTGATTAGTGTGGGCATTTTTGTTAAATTTTTTCCTATGTGTTCATCATTTTACACCATCTCCAGCGCTTGATATAATCTGTTTCTTGTTGCTTTTTATTTTCCCTTCTTTATTAATCAGTATATTAGTTTTTCTTCCTAAAGCCTTTTATTGACCATCACGTTTCTAAGTTTTTTTGGCTTGCAATTAGTTTTCTCTAATCCTTCTATTTTGGGGTTCATAGCTTTTCTAATGAAAAAAATTAAATTTTGAACTCCATGTAGTTATTTTCCTCATGACTTACTACATTAAGGATTTCACTATTTCTTTTCCGGGTATTTTATTGCATGCAGCTTGATATGTTATACTACTTTATGCTATGTGATTATATAATGATATATTGATTTTAAAAAAGTTGAAGGAGATGGGACTTTCACAAAGAGACCCCCACTACATAGCAGCAATATGCTTGTTTACAGAGAAGAAAGTCGTGAGAGAGCAATGAATGTCTATTCAAAATATGGAAGCTAATTTGAAGTTGGAATGGATCAAGAGAATGGCCAATAGATATATGGCTTTAGGAAGGATGATTAGGATAGAGTGATCTGTTTGAGCTCATTTTGTCTTTGATAACAACATGTGTTTTTGTTGAGTATTTGACTTGTTGGAACATTTCTAGTTTAGTTTTGTCTTTGAATGTTGCAATATTTCTAGTTTTATGTGACAATTGATTGTTTTGTTATGTTAATGAGTTATGAAGCCTTTGTTTGTTAGATTATTTGCATTTTTTTTTTGCATATATGGATGCGAATTTATGCTTGACGTGAATAAAAGATGGGGATAGATAGGAAAATGGAGATTGCTTTTATTGGCCTTGTGTGGAAGTGGCTTCAATTGCGTTAAAAGAGGCCTTGTACACATGACAAAACTTCATTGCTCGCTGGAGTAATGTACACACAAGAATTGTTGATGGGTAGTTCAGGGCAATGCTTTGATTTAATGATGATACTCTAAATGCCTTTTATGTTTCTTTGTTCTCACTTTAGACAAAAGGGGTGGATTGCAAATAGCAAATATGCATCCATAGAGGAGAAGATGACTATGTTTTGCAACATCCTTGCTCAAAATGAGCAATATTGTGTGATAAAATTGTGTTTTCAACACTCTAAATAGACAATTCATAAATATTTTTATGAGGTTTTAGAAGCAATGATGGAGTTTGCTAGGGAAGTAATTGTACTAGCCACATAGAATGAACCTCCTGAGCAAGTAAGACACCACTGGCGATTGCTTTGGATTTTCAAATTACCTCACTTATTTGAATTACAGTTGTAATGTAACTGTATAACAATTGTTGTTTGTTGAAATAGAACATTTGATAATACGTAGGGTGCAATTGATGCAATTGACGGTATTGTCTATGCCATTGTACCATTAGAAAAGCAAATTCCTTATAAGGGTAGAGGTGGAGGAGTATGCTATCAAAATGTTTTGGGTGTATGTGATTTTAGCATGCTATTTACTTATATATGGCCTAGATGGGAGGGAATAACACATGATTATCGGGTGCTATGAGAAGTCATTTCTAACCAAAGCGATAACTTTCTATTTCCTTCACCTAGTAAGAATTACTTCTTTCATATTATAGGACATTCTATCTACTCATAGTGTATCATATTAAAAGTGTTCATTGTTTTTCACAATGTAGATAAATGTTATCTAGGTGATGTTGCATATACAAGCAAGCGATATTTTCTGACGCCATATAGAAATTTACAGTATTGGCTATCGGACATTAGGCGACTTGCTCCAATGGGGACAAGAGAAGAAGTGTTTAATCATGCTCCTGCAAAGTTGAGAAATGTAATTGAGAGAGCATTTGGAATGCTAAAAAAAAAGTATACCATCTTTAGAGAAATGATACCTTTCTCCTTCAATATCCAAAGAGACATTGTCACCTCATGTGTAACCATCCACAATTTTCTTAGAAAGCTTATTATTCAAGGTGTTGTGAGTGAAAGGCTTTTTGAGTAATATGAGCACAACAACGTAACTCTTGAGCCATTTGAGCATGTTGAGCTACCATTAGAGGCAGGAGATCGAGAAGATGTGATCTTTATGAATCAATTGTGTGAGGAATTAACCAATGTTCTAATGGAAAGGGGAAAATAATTTAATTACTTATTTCAATTAATATTCTTTTTCTACTTGTTCATTTAAAATGGTCTAGTGGTCTTCTTATTGTATACTTGCTTTTGTTGTTATAGAGAATGCAATAATAGAGCTTGACATAGTTGCAGTTGCTTTTGTTGTTATGGTAAAGTATGTAGTTTTTTCTATTTGTTCATTTAAAATGTTCTAGTGGATTAGGGCATGTTACCAACTGATCGAACATGGTCCGGATTTGGGTATATTCCTCTTCGTGTTTCATCTTTATCTTCTTCTAATTCCATAAATAAAGACTCCTTCTTTGACTGTTGATTCTCCATGAGTTATTTCAATCCTCCTTTAAGAATTTGCTACACCTTCTCCAAATATGTGCGTGAAGTGGTTGTGCATTCATCCTAAGGTCATTCATCCATATAAATTTCTCACAAAAATTATGGGAATCTAGGAAAACTTTTGACAAGAACTCTCCCTTTTCCTCTTCTTAAATAATGGTTTTCCTTTATATTATTTCATCCATACCTAGGTCTTTTATAGAGTCTTTTTAAGTCGGTTAGGGTTAAAAGAACCCAACTTTGAAAGGACTACATTCTAGAACCCTAAAATAGGTAATTTTTCTGCCAAACAATCTATTGTTTCAATAAGTGATTGACCGTTCACTTGTTTAGTTTGAACAAAATTCCCAAATGATTGATCTCTTACCAAGGTGATTGATTGTTCTTTCCCTCATGTAGAAAATAAAAAAACTAATCCTCTATGGATCTATACTTCAATTATTGTATTAAAAAAATGATTGAGTACTTACGAACAATTTTTCGATTTTGAACCATCTCTTACCAAAACTACCAAAATCATTTCTTAGTATTATTTCTACTTAAATCTAAGTGATTTGTGTACACGAGTGTGTGTATCATATCATTAAACTTTGGCACTCAATGTAGTCTTCTTGTTTGAACTTTTAGAATGTGTTAGCTCCTATTTTTAAAGTTCTTAAATTCCAAATCTGACTTGACCATAACACTAAGCTAATCAGACTTTAAGAATAACATTATACACGAAGTTTTGACATAGTTTTTCTCATCAAGATCAGCCAATTACAATACATATGTCATCACATGTTTTAACATCCTTGATGCCTTTCTCTTTAAGTTTGATCTTTGTCTTCTTCAATAGCACTCTACCAATGAAAGCCCTCTTTGATTATTGTTGTTGAAACTTTTTCAAAGTCCTTTTATGAAAAGCCTCATTAGTATCTTTGTTGTGTTGTGATGTGTCTCTAATCACTCTTCTTAAATTCATAAAGTGTTTATATAATAAAGTACTCACATTTCATTAATTTTCTCTCAAATATGAAAGGTGGTTATGCCCTTTGTTATGTTATGTTCTTTAGGACTCATCATATAATGTGGATGATTAGGGAGTGTAATCAAATCAATTTTGTGTTTGATATCTCTAAGAGGTGGCAACCCATCGGATAAAAAATTCATAAAAACATCCTGAAATTCTTCCACCAATGGTTGGACCATTATAGGATTTCAGCCCCCTTCGTTAATATCTTTAGACACCAAAGCATTCACAAAATCCTCCATCTCCCCAATAAAATTTCCCCTTGATAGAAGAGTCACGTCCTTATTGTTTTGGGGCTTAAATACATCATCCTAATGAGAGACTAGAATAATTTTGGTGTTATTCAACACAAAGCTATAAATATTATTGTGACCATCATGCATGACATGCCTATCATATTGCCAAGTGCTTCTAATTAATAAATGATAATCACCCATAACAACAACATTGCAGCATATTTTACCCTTGTATGTACAACCAATAGAGAAATGAACTAACCAATATTTGGAAACTTGTATCTCACATGTTTTGTTTAGCCAAAAAAGTTTGATGGGTGTGGATGAGGTGTAGTGCTCAGCTGAAGCGTTTGAATAACCTCTTCAACTACCACATTAACAACCACCCAAATTAATCACAAGTAGACACACCTTTACTTTCAATAGTGCATGTGGTGTAGAATATGTAGTTTCTTAACCAACGGTCACCTTAAACCTCCTTGGGAGCAAAGCAAAGGCGACATGCCACCAAAGCTTCTCCATGGTCACCTTCCACCACCTCTTCATCTTATTCATTCTCATCATAGATTGGGTTTGTATAATCAAAATCAATATCATTAGAATTATTATGCTCATGTTTAGTAAATAACCTTTTACACCTCCGGTTAATTCAAGGATAATTCACCGCTCTATGGCTCATCCCTCTACACTTAAAGAACTTTGGTCCAATACTAGTATAGGCTTGAGCAGTATTTTGAGTGCTATGTGGCACAAATTTAGAAGAGGGTTGTGCATTACTAGAATTGGTAGCTATCGCTGTGGCTAAAGAATTGCCTCTGGTCGTTCCAAATCGGCGATCAATATTTCCTTGCTGCTTCTCCAAGTAAAGCACCATAGAATGAATCTCTAACATAGAGAAAGTATGGAACAAATTTAGTCCCCTTAATATTTTAATGCAAACCTCCAATATAATGAAAAACAAGTTGCTCCTCTAATTACCAAATCATTCTGGTGTATCTTGAAAATTTTCCTTTGTATACTCATCCACTGTCTTCGATCCTTTTCGTAAATCTTGCAAATGCCAATACATAACGTGGGCAAAGTTTTATAGTAGAAATGCTTGTCGCATATATTTCTTCAACTTTGCTCAAAAGTAATCTTTGTTTTAGCTTGTAGTGCACATTTAGCCTTGATTAGTTGCACCATGTGGCTGCTCAATCATGGAAGAGAGCCACCACCAAGGGAACATGCTTATCTTTTAGAACCTCCTTGAAATTGAGGATGTCCACTATGTTGACAACCTAATTTAGGAACTCCTCGGGCAACATCCCACCATGAAATTCAGGGATGACAATCTTCAAACCTATCTCCCAGTGCCTAGTTGCCATCTCCTCAAGTCTCGGGGGCACATAAGCTTCCAACCTCCTCGAAACCCACAACGAGAATTGCCCAAGTCGCAGCATGGCTGCTGGTCCACCTCTTCTTGTCCATGCAAGGTAGCATCAAATGGGTTTTCACCTTCTGCATCAACCTCCAACTCAAAATCTTCAACTTGATCACTGGGCTGACCCAAGTTGGGTTTTTTTTGGGCAGCAAAAGCCATCAAAATAGTCTTCTGAAGTTGAATTACTCAATATGTCATGGCAACCTCACTATGTCATCACAACCATGAATCTCGTCAATTCCTGCAACACGGCCTCCACAAAATTAGGGCGACATGTTAGACATGTGTAGGGCCATTAACTAATACAGGGGAATATTAATGAAAAGCACTCCATTGGATGAATCTGATTTTAAAAATTCACAACCTTCTTCTCTAGTGATTTACACACCATAAAGTCGCAAAATTGTTGGAAAAAGTAGGGAAAGAAAATTTCTTCTTCTTTCATAATTTTTTTGCAAAAATTTTGGAGTTAATAGCTGCCAATAAGGCACCACAAACACTTACATAAGTCATAGGGGAACACCCTATAAATAAGGGAGTACAATCTAAGATCAAATAACAAGTATGTAAGAACATATGTGGCCATATGTAATTGTATTGGCTTATTTCATTGAACAAAACAATGACAAATTGATGTGTAATTTTAGTCATAGGATAGAACACTTACTGTTCAAGATCACATGGTGAAGATGAAGTAAATCAGAAGACTCACACATCACATTCGCTGACTTAGGAAAAAGGTTTATTATATTAGAGTGTGAGAAAAGAATGAGTGGAAAATGAATGAAAATTACATATGTAAAATTTTCATACAAGATTAATCATTCTTAATAAAAAAAATTCAATTTCGGTACTATACTATTATTGTAGCAACATTGAAGCAATATTGTAGCATCAATCGATCGGTTATTGTAGTGATTGATCATTGGAGCTCGTAGTTTCCCAAAATAGGCTATTCCGAATTGAATTTGATTCCTATTTAAGGTCTAACACATATACCGACTTAGTTATCTATATAAGGGGTATTTTGGACATGAAAAAAGAGAATGGAAGTCATTGTTTGCATAGAGAGAGATTGGTGAGTCTACTCCATTGAGTTTTGTGAATATGAAGTTTTCTATTGGCTACATGCTTTGAAAATCAATTCAATTAGCCAAAAGTGAAGCGAAATTTACAACACAACACACAAAAGAGCTTGAAGAGTTGCAACAAAGTTCTTCATCAAAGAAGTGATTGAAGAAACTTAAATGGAGAACAACAATCAAAGAAGGAGTCTTTGATTGAGTTGCTAGAAGTACACAAAGATGGAACACAAGGAGGGAAATCTTCTAGGTTTTGACGAAGGGAGAAACTTGAAGGCCAACAACGAAGAGGATTGAACAAATAAAATGCATTTTTATTTGTGTCAAGTCTAAGAGGTTGGTTAGTTGTTTGGGTCTTGTAAGTTCTATCTTGCTAGTGCATTAATTTGAACTTGTGAAGTTGCCGTGGATTTTTACCCTAGTTTGGGTTTTTTACATTAAATCCTTGTGTGATCTTGCATTCTTTATAGTTTGATTGCTTAATAGCTTGATCATTAATGCACATAGTGATTAGGTTTTTATTGTTTCCACTATAAAAGAAACATTTTACATATAGAGGCTAAAACTCTTAATTCTTACTGGTCGAAGTACTAGTTTTAGGAACAATCTAGTGATCCTCTTGGTTGATTAAATAGATATTAAACTCATAAGTGGTAACTAAGGTTTAATTATTGAAAATTTGATTATGCTCTATGATATTAATCCGATTTGTCATGTTAATGCTACATAATCTTGCTTGCCCTTCCAAAAAAGTATGTTTTGTTGAATTTGTTTACTTGTGCTTATTTGTTTTATCATGTCTAATTCTTATTCTTCTAGTGAAAATGAGGATTTAGATTTTGAAAATCTTTTTAGACAATTCATTGAGTCAACTTAAAAGTATAATAAGTTATAAAAAATTGTAAAAGCTAATACGGAGACAATTGAATCTATTTCTATTGACAAAATTCAATTGATTGAATATAATGAATCATAAGAGAAAGAGCTTCAAACTTTAAAATGTGAACTTGAGAGTGAGGAGAAAATCATGATCTTTAGATGATAAACTTGTGTCTACTAATGAATATGTTAATGTCCTCAAATATGATAAAAGTAATTTTCTAGACAAGATAAAATTATTAGAGATTGAGATTAATGAGAGGGTAGAGACAAATAAGGATTATTTGAACAAGATTGAAGACCTAGGGAGTTAATTAACAAATTCTTAAGAAAAACTGAAATCTTTCACTTAAGGGAAGGAGAAGTCTTTGACAAAATTTTATACATGAGACAAGATAGTAGTGATAAACAAGGACTAGGGTTTAAAATGTCAAATTGTACTAGTTTTAAGGGTGTCACTAAGTTTGTAAAAGCTTAAAAACCCATACACACTAAGAAGGTTGTTTCATAAGTTGACAATGTGTCAAAACCTAAAAATCCTTTTAAGAATCAAATTTCAAAGTCTAAACATAGGAAGGGACATCTAAAGGGTGATAATCATAAGTCGTTTTGTATTTCAAATTACAATTCACTGATTTTCAAATATAACATTAATCATTAGGAATTTTGTACCTGCATTTTAGAATGTAGCGTTCGTCATTCAAGATTTTGCACACGTATTTTAGAATGTGGTGTTAGTCAATTAAATTGTGATTTAACCACTGTCGTATCTAATTTCCACGATGATGAGGCTTTTGTACATTGTATGTGCATTTTCAATTATGACCTCCCCCCCCCCCCCCTTCATAATTGGAAATGCACGAAAGATGTGTGACGCTTCATCTCCTTTGTGGAGCTATCTGTCATGGGGTCGCCCGGGGGAACGACCACCGTGTGGCGCTCGCAAGGCCAAACAGCCCATCGAGTAAGCCTATCTTTGTCAAGGTCATGACCTTGTGCCATTCGACCAAGCATGCAGCCCGCAAAGCCAAGCAACAAACCCGTCCCAAGGCAGACGTGCGAACGTGTCGGGACTTGTTCCAAGCGAGCTAGCCAAAGAGGGACATCACGGATCCAATTTAGGCGACTCGGACATCCGAACAATCCATCTCAGACAAGTGCATGCAAGGGTCTTTGTATCCAACACAACCATAAGGCTAGACGGCCGCCCGACGAGTTGGAGAGACCCATCCCCCTAGGGGATGGACTCCTGACATGATAGCTAGTAAGGCAACAAGCCTTCATTGCCATCTTGGACGGTCTGTTGGAAGGCTAGGTTTCATACCAACAACTTTGTCCATGAAGCTCACCATGTCCCTCCCTATATAGCATAAGAGATTTCTTGCATTTATCTGGAGTGGCAGCCAAAGTGGCCGTATGGGCATAGTATCTCCGAATTTCACCAAACTGCCCGAGAACACTCCCAAGGACCCTCTAACACTATTTAGGGGGGAGGGGACATCTTAAGAATCCAAATATGTGCTAGTTGGCTATGTGTCCCAACATAGCCAACTATGTGTGCGCATCGTTGCGTGCTTTCTGCGCAACGTTGCGCACACATGTTGTGGGCCTTCCCCGCAATGCCTACATACATGATATGCAACACTAAGGGTAGTTCCCCCAATGCATGCACACCTCGTATACAACACATTCCCACGTGTGTGCACCCCAACACTTGTCACGGATAGTTCGCATCGCTACCCCGTGGCACATCTCTATCTCTAGGGAATCTCGCTCCTTCCCTACCAGTGCTAAGACGCTACTTCTCCGCCGGCACCATCTTCTTCCAAGGCATTCTTGGGCTCTCCACTAGGTACTTCCCTCTCCCCCATCTCATCTTTCCTTCTTCCTCTCCTTCGACGCAGCCATCTCCTTCCTCCCCTCCAGAGTGGCCATCACCCTCCCATCTACTTGCTGTCCACCAGGGTTGGCCGGCTGGCTTCCTGGTGACTGGAAGCTGTGCAGCTTGGCAGCCATGACACGGGTTTGAGTCCCCTGAACACATGTCTGAGTCAGGGCAGCCACCACACATTAATTTGGCACTTTATTAATTTTTTTTTTTACAATTTTGCAAACTCGAATTCGCCCGTCAGGAAAAACTCCTCGTTATTAGACAAAATTTGTCTACCCTCCGTTCACCATAAGCCCGACATTTTGAACTTCCCCCACATATTCGTCATTGCCACCCTCCTTGTACATCCCATTTCTTCGAAATCTGCTTCTCCAAGGTTTCCTTGAGAAGCCATTTGTGGACGGAGGCACGCCCCGGCGGCATAGTTTTTAACGTGTCCTGTGCTCCTGGCCATGATGAATTGGCTTATTACGAGTTGAATTCCTTTCTCTTCTAGTTTCTGGCATTTTCGGCTTTTTCTTGTTGGATATGACGATTTGGTTGTGACTGTGTTTGGTCTGGTATAAGCTGGTGTTTTTATGCGCTAGTGCTTGTAGTTGCTTGTATACTGGTGCTTATAGTTGCTAAAGTGAAAGCTTTACTGAAATAGACAATTACTTATTTGGGTGCATAAAGCGTGCTTGCATTGATAATGTACTGGATTTATAATGCGGATTGTATAAAATCTTGTGATTCACATGTAGACTCTGGTGAAGCTATTTTGGGAAAATTTATACTTTATTATCTACTTAAGCTTGCTTGCATCATTAGTCTGGCACTTTATTAATTGTTTTTCTACAATTTGGCACTATATTAGTTGTTCCTTTTATTATTTTTTATATCCATGAGTGTACATATATTATGGCCATGACGAATCACACTATCATTTGTTCCTTTTCTTGAGCTTTGTAGCTTTACAACTTTCATTTTGGTAAGTTGTTGATGGTCATTTTCTTATCTCTGCATATTGGTTATTATACTAGCTTATTTGAGAGTTAAGCAGCTTGGTACATCTTGCATGGTTGTATGAGGGGGTTGTTTGCCTACTATTAACATTATTTCCATATTGTACCAAAAAAAATATTATTTCTAGATGACCTGCTATTGATCTCTATGCTATTGCCCCCATTGTAGACGATATTTCTATGTCCTGACTGAATTCAAGCATACTTATATAGGAGTCCAATAGGGCAACATATGCATTAGCTATGTTACTGAAAAAAAAAACTATGTGAATTTCAAAACTTAAACTGAATATATTCTTAATAAAACATGTGAAATACTCATCTATGTGACCTGAATTTCACTTCATGAGGGGGTTGATGAGGTAATGTTGCTCTCTAATTTGGCAAAGTTTCACATGGTTCCCATTATGATTGGTATTGGAGATTAAAGTAGCATGTGTAACCCTCGTGATGCTAGAAAAAGAAACTTTATTGTAGTTTGTTTCAGGACATGTTGCTGGTTTATGTGATAATGGTTTTTATATGGAATCATTGATAATAAATATAATGAAGCAGCATGTCTAGTCGGGGCTAAGATTGGGTTGGATCTGATTTCTAACTAGACAGTTATTGTTCTAGTCACTGAAGTGTGTCAACAATATATATATAGTGATATTGGTCAACTTTCTCAATCTGTCATATGAAAGTTGTACATTCAAATGATAGTACTGTACAATTTTAATACCTTTAAAATAGTTTCATTTATATAGTTCTTGCCAACACTCCTCATTTTGTCCATTTTCTTGATATTCAACTTCCTTGGATATTTCATCCTAAATCTCACATCAAAAATTACTAAAAATGGCTTATGTCCATGTTGGATAGACAGGCAAGGTTTTCGTGAATCAATTTTTATTGGAAATGTGTTTATGTGAATGTATTGATTTGATGACTCTTGAATTTTGCAATAACAGTGAATATGGAAGAAATATTGGAGGACCCCGTGTATATCTCTATGATAACTATATTGTCTGCAAATGATGAATCAGATATGCTACATGCATATAGAGCTCTCCTACATCGTTCTATTTCAATAGAAGGTTATCAATACTTGACACGAAAATTGGGAGGGCGACCGAATAAATTTTGAGATATATATAGAATATATCTTGACTCATTTTTAAAGTTGTGTAGGATATTACACCAAAATGATTTATGTGATACTAGGTATGTCACAATAGAAGAAATGGTGGCGACTTTCTTACTAGTAGCAGGACATGATTAATAATATTCAATTGGTCAAGATCGTCAGTCTCGATGAAAGTGGATAGTCAGTAAGAATTTCAATAAGGTTTTGAATGTACTTTCCTCATATGCATCATCATTAATGGCAAGTCCTTCTATTAGCACACTCCAAGTATGACATTTGAGTTATGATGTATAGGATTGTATAGGTGCCATTGATGGAACCCACATAAAGGCAACTCCTTATGGGCCTAGCAAGACGAGTTACTGTAATAGGCATGGTTGGTTATCATAAAACATTTTGGCAGCTTGCAATTTTAATATAGAATTTATATATGTCCTTGCAAGATGGGAAGGTTCTGCAAATGCTGCAAGGATATTGAAGGATGCCATAAAGAGAGTTAATGGTCTTTCTACACCATTAAGTATTATAGTGATACATATCTCATATATAATATTTGTCTTTATAGTTTAATATTTATATACATATTAATGTTTGTAATTATTTATTGAATAGGGAAGTTCTATTTGGTTGATTGCGGCTATCCTAATTAGAAATTTTTTAGCACCATATCGTGGAACTCACTATCACCTCAAAGATTATAGTATGCAAGCAAGAAGTCATCCACACAATTCACATGAAGTTTTCAATCATCGACATGTATCCTTGAGGAATGTCATTGAGTAGATTTTTGGGTGTTTGAAGTCACACTTTAAAATTTTAAAGATCAACCACCCTCTTTTCCATATGATACTCAAGTGAAAATGGTTTTTGCATATTGTGCATTGCAAAATTTTCTTCATAGGGAAAATCGTGAAAATTTGTTTGTAGCTAATAATGATGATGAAGAGGAAGCACCACGTAATATTTGATATGATGGAGAGGAAGATTCTGATCCAGATAATAATTTAGAGAGTCAAGTTGAACAAAGGGCAGTCGCAAATGCTTGTGAGATGAAATAACTGGCCGTATGTGGAGTGATGCGATCCACATGACAATTGGTGTTTGAGTTTAATGTTAAAATTGCATTATGTTATAATTGGATTATAAATTATGGATTGGTGATTTTATTTTTAGTTGTTTAACTATGCGTTATAAATTATAGTTATCAATATACTATAGATTATTATTATTATTATTATTATTATTTTATTATAGATTAATCATTTATTTTTACTTATTTAACTAAAATTTGAGGGATTAATATGTTATATCTTGTGTTTAAATGAAAATTGAATGTTACAAATTTTATCGTGTATTTTGTCATGTATTCTAAAAACTCAGGATTATGGCATACATTCAAAGATCAAACATCTAAAATATAGGATTTTGGTTTGCATTTTGAAATCGAGCATCTGACATACACTAATCAAAAATACATAATGACTAACACCTTGTTAGAGAACTTTAGATCTCAAATTAATGGGACAAGGAAGTTTACCTTAGGTTGCCTTAGGATTGGATGGTTAGGCAAGGCTAAGGAGTCTCAAATATCTAAGTAAGAGATTATGTTTTGTGTCCATGGTTCAGTTCTTTCTATCATTTGGACATTCATGTGTTTTATTAGTTTTATTGCATTTTATTGTGTTTTTACATATCTTTAATTTATAGGTCTGGAATTGAGAAAAAAAAAGAATATGATAAAAAATGCAAAAAATTTAGTGTAGCTTTTGCTTGAGTTTGGAATTGGCTTTTACTTGGTTTTTGATAAGTTCAGCTCTTGAGATAATATTGAGATTGATTTTCCTTTAAGTTAAAAAGCAACATGATTAGTGGTCATCATACCTTAACAAAGAGAATGATGCACTAAGGAAAGTGAAGATCAATTTGATTTTCTCTTGTTTGATGTTGTAATTATATAATTTTAAAAAACTTGCACACACTATTTTGAGACTAAAGTTACTTTTTATGCATGAACATGAAGAGAGAATTCTTAAACATAAGTTGGTTTAGGTGTTTAGATTTTAGTAGAGTCAAGGTGATCAAATTGGATGATATTTGGCTAAATTTCTATTTAGAATTAAAAAAAAATGCATGTAATGTACTTTAATGTTTATGAGTCTTATATACTTTAATATCTTTTTAGATAATATAATTATCTTTGTAAAGATGATAGGGAAGGGCTACCTACTTAGGTTAGTCTAAGCTAGTGTGAAGCTCTCATCAACTTAACATCTAGAAAAATGATTTAAGGAAAGATATCATAACTCAGAAAAAGGCATGGACATATTCTTCATTGAGCTTTTAATTTTTTTATCTTTTTAGAAGATAATGTACATTGATTTTATCTCAAGTGAGTCAAAAAAAAAAACTATGCCTTTACTAGAGCTAAACAAATTTGTCTTTTTTGAATAAGAAGGACCTTGAGAGATTAATGAATAAAGGAAATAAGGGTTAAATATTAGTGGTTTCTTCAAAAATTAATAAACGATAACTAATATTAAAATAAAGATATAAAGATTGAAAATCACGAACCAATGGGGCAAACTAATCTAAGGTAAGGCATAATTAACCATAATTTGTGAATACAGTTAAATTAAGGGCTAAATTAATAAAATTTGGCAAGAGAGCTCAACATGTTTTTGATTTTATTAAGTCATTAAATTTCAATCAATTTCTAGGTTGTTTTCCTTGTTAATTTTTGCATTAGGTTGATAGATGAGCCTAAATTCTCATTGCCTTTTGGTTGCATGATTCTTTTGGTGTAACCTTGAGTTCTATACATTGAAAAGTTTTGATTTAATTAGGAACTAGTTCAACCAATAGAATTTTGAATAGTGATGTAAATTTTGACTGATTCTATATGAGGGTTATTTATGACATAGGACAAGAGAACTGAAGCCATTGTTAGCATGGAGAGATTGATGAGTCTATTCTACTGAGTTTTGGGAGTATAGTGCTTTCCATTGGCTACATGCTTTTAAGATCAATTCCATTAGCCAAAAGTGAGAGAAATTCACAACGCAACACACAAAAGAGCTTAAAGAGTTGCATCAAAGTTCTTCATCAAGGAGTAATTGAAGAAACTCAAAGGGAGATTAATAAACATAGAAGGAGACTTTGATTGAGTTATTAGGAGATGAAGATAGAACACAAAGAGGGAAAGCTTCAATGTTTTGACAAAAGGAGAAACTCGAAGACCAACAATGAAGAGGACTGAACAAAGAAAAGACATTTTCGTTTGCATCGAGTCAAAAAGGTTAGTTGGTTATTTAAGTCTTGTAAGTTCTTGCTTGCTAGTGCATTGATTTGGCCTTGTGAGGCTATTGTAGTTTTTTACCCTAGTTTGGGGTTTCCATGTTAAATCCTTGTACGATCTTGCAAGCTATATAATTTTATTTCTTAGTAGCTTGATCATGAATGCACATATTTATTAGATTTTATTGTTTCCACTATGGAAAAAATTTATGTGCATAGAGGCTAGAACTCTTAATTCTTACTTGTCAAAGTACTAGTTTTAGGAACAATATAGTGATCCTCAAGGTTAATTAGATGGACATTAAACTCACAAACAAGCCAATCAAAATTAGAGAAAATAAGCCAAATAAAGTCTAAATAACTAAAAACCCACATATTTAAGTCTCCTACCAAATAAAAAGATGCTAATGAATGTGTCTCAGCTTAAGAGTCCAAATCCAAAAATGAAATTCTAACTCATCTTGGAACCGTATTATAGATTGCTTGTAAGGGCCGATCGAGAGTTTGACTTATTAGGTGAATGGCTATTTAATCTGATTGATTACAAAAAGACCTTGATCGATCATTTGAGGAAGTGGAATGTTCTTAGAAGGCTTGCATGCTAACGATTGATCACACACAGACCCCGATTAATCATTGGATGTGTTGTTGCTAAATCCATATTATTAGTCCAAATTTTCTTTATATTTCAAAGCCAACTGACTTGCATCACTAACATCTGTCTATGTATTTACTATGGCTATTAATGTGGGACAAATGGAGTACATGGTAAATTTAACAAAGTATATAGTGAGAGTTTAATTTCTAACTAGATGGCAATAGTGGATCATTAGATTGCTCCAAACCCTTGTACTTTGGCAAGTAAGTAATTAAGAGTTCTAACCTTGATGTGCAGGAATTTGTTTTGAAGTGGAATAAATGAACCCTAATATCTAATCGCCATTCATGATCAATCAAACCGTTAACTTAATCATGCACACCACACAATCACACAGATATTTTTGTAAAAAATCCAAACTCGGGTAAAAAATCATGGAAGGCTCAACCAGGGCTAAATCAATGCATTAGTAAGAGATATAAGTTACAAGACACAAAACAACTAACCAACCTCTAGACTTGACTGTCACGACCTGGATTTTCAAAACGCTTTTTAAATAAAGGGCACATGATAAATCACAATAATTTTTCTAAAATACAAAACAAATCATTTGATTAACTATCCAGATCATGACAATCGGGGTTCAAAAATATGAATATCAAAACATATGATATTATTACACGTGTCAAAAGTCGATGAATAGGAAGTTAACCCTCTAAGTACAAGTTTGTAATTTGTCCGAAAATAAATAACCAAGTAAAGTTAGCTCTTACGCTAGTGATTACAACTACTTAGAAAATTGTAGAAGAAAGAAACTAGATCCTACCAACGCAATGTCGTCCTCAATCGCCCACAGACGTCCCAATCTCACTACATCCCCATCTAAAGAACTTGCAACCAGACAAAACCAAACAACTACCAAGCATATCCTCCAGTTGGAGGAGTGTTTTAAAAGAACAAAAATATTAATTAATAGTTTTTGGATCGGGCCAACATCACCAAATGTTAGTTGCCTACATACTCATCAGACAACATCTCCAATGTTTTCAACATGATCAGATCCAAACGTAATTCTGCCTAAAAACTATACTATCCCAAGAAGCATAGCATTACATATGCAATGCTTAAGTATTTTCAAGCAACCTACATTTTATGCAAGTCCTTCAATCGTTCCACTTGTTTCAATTAAACAAGCAATATCAAACAATGTTATGAATTATCTTTCGAACAATTGTTCGATAATTAATATCCCCGTCTAATCTCAAAGACATGCAGACTCATCAAATGTCAACCTAAGTGATAAATGATACAACCACCATAGACCTTCCTCCAAAGGGAACCATCCATAATGCAGCCCTAGAATCTACCAGGAAATACCATCACCAATCCTATAAAGGACCTGACCGGAATGGAAGGGCATGACCCACAACTGAACCTGACACAAAAGTGGCGGGAGAAGCCAACCAAGCTAGATGTTAGCTAAATGATCCTTAATTAATCGATGGTGAGCCCAGATCAAGTAGAGCTCCCCAACGGGGAGGTGCAACTACACTGTCAAATCAGGAGCTCCTCAATAAAGCTAAGACTTAGGAAACCATTTTGAACCCTATCTTGCTCATCTATGAACTAATCCTAGACCCCTCTGAGGTATTTAAGTCTTTATCTTGATTAGGTGTTCTTGGCCAATCCAAAGCTATCTAACCCCATTTATTAATCTTTTATTAATCTTAAGCTAATGATAAATTACTATCACAATATCAATAGCAAACATTAACACAATAAACAACATAAACAATACAAATACACATAGGTCCAAGCAAATCAAAATATCAAGAATCAAACTCAATAATGATATTAGAAATGTTAGAGCTCTCGTGCCTTAACTAACCCTTCTTGGTTAACTGATTAAACTTTTATAAAATTAGTTCGTAATGAATATAAGGGCATTAAAGTAATTATCTAAGAATGGATACGGTCCTCTCTGCTCTCGAGTATGTCATTAACTTCTCAAAAGGTTTGAATATCACATTGGCCTGTTAATTTCATTCATATGAATGCATGCCCATCCACTCATAGGGGTATTTCTATCAATTTATTAAGGGCTTCCCTAAACCCTAATGTGTCCAAAACTATTCCCAAGGGTACACCTTGATGTTATGAACCTAAGGTAATTTTCTTGCTATTTAAAAGGGTCATAAACCCCTTAAACCAACCCTAGTTCAATTAGCTGTCTTACCTTAACCCTAGGGGTAAAATAGTCAAATATCTATTTATTGATATTTTTCTGACCTTTTCGGTATGTATAAATTTAGGGTACACATGTACCTATCAATAGAATTTTTCTTAATTTTTAAAATCTCTCATAAGCCCCTAAACTAGAGCCCCTAAATTGGGTCAATAGAAATTATTCTACGATTCAACTTATAAGGGTAAATTGGTCATTTCATAGCCTCTTAGACTTTTCACTAGTCTAAAACTCAGTCGATGTACTCTACATGTCCTCATGGTCATTTGTTATGTTTTCCAAATTTGTTCGACTATTTTAACTTACTGAACCGGACCCGATTTAGAGTGTTAAGTTTTTATTTTAGCAGGACCGAATCAGGTCAGTTTACCTGACCCGGTCCAGGGCGTGATGAAAACCCACATGGGTCGTCTTCTCCAATGCTAAGCAGAGGCCTGTTGGCCTATGGCACCGCCACCTCTAGATGCCTTGGCGGGGCGGGTCTAGGCCTCACTGGATCATCGCCTGGTGGCGATCTTGATGGGCCTGGCCCAACCTTTGCTCAGTGGCCGGCCGAGGCCAAAGCCAATTGTTTTTTTTGTCTGGTTGGAGTCCAGGTTTGCTGGCCTCCGGCGGTGCTATCCCTGGTGGCCGCGACAAGGCAAGGGTCTAGCCATTCCAGATAAATTTCCTATGGCAATTCCGATGGGGCTAGTCCAACTGCTGTCCGATGGCTAGTTGCCCTCCACCGCTGGCCACTTAGCTGGCAAGATATTTTGCTTTTTTTCATCTTTCGGTCACTATTTCTTCCCTATGACCATTTTTGATGACCAAGGTTTTTGGCTGGAAGGAGAGATTTGCTCATCCGGTGAAAAGAATCGGTTTGTCGCTGGCCAGTCGGAGGCCGATTCGCAGCCAGCTAGCAGGATTAAAAAAATTATAGAAAAACTATACTATTTAAAGAAATGACAAAATAGTGATTTCTATAATCACTGTTCATGAAAATTACGAATTAAAGAAATCTATTTTCATTCAAAATTTTTCATAAAACCTTCATTAATCTTGACTTGAAGATAACGACAACAATCCTACCTTAATTGCTTATTTGTTTTTGATCCACCGCCGCTGAAGGCTTGCCAGAGGCTCATCGTCCACCACCTTCTCTCCTCCCATTGGGATAAAAAAACCTTTCGATTGTGCACTAAGTATCCCTTTTAGGATCCTAATCCCCTATAAGTTGGGCAAATCCTCCTCACTTAGGCAACCTAATTGGGCCTCTAAAAATTAATTTTGTAACTTTAATTAATCGGGCCTACAAAATAACTTAAACAACCTAATTACACTTTTAAATCGGGTAAACGGGACCTATACGATATGTTCAATTTTGAACAATCGTATCTCCCTCTAACAAACTCTGATTAATGCGTTCTTGGTGACATTCCGAAGCTTTTTTTGTCTACTTTATAACAACATAGGTTTTAGCCACAAATTCTATCTATCGAGTAAGTTATTCGGATGATAAATTGAAGGAGTCAAACAACCTAATTTCCATGTATTTAAATTTTGAAACCTAGGAAAATCTGAGATACATTGATACAAACTCCTTTGTTCAATATTTTTTTGTTTTTGGCTTTCAATTCTTCCTCCTTGAATTTATGAAGTTTTCCTCTTCTTGTTTTATTGTTTGCCTTCTTCTTCTAGTAACTCAAGCAAAAATACATTCTTTGTTTGTTAATTTACCTCTTAGGAATCTTCAACTCCCTCTGAAGAATTTTGCTAACTCTCCTCTTGTGTAAAATCTTCTCACTTTAGTTAGATTTCCCATGGACAATTTCTTCAAGCTTTTTGTAAATGCTCTATGAAAACAATGAGTAATGGACTCTCATTTCTTCTCCAATATTTTTTAAGTTTTCCTCTCTTCAAATTTATCATACCTAAGCCTATATATATGTCTCTAAGTAAAACAAGCTCTTTCACTTCAACTAGGAATGAATTCTCTTCTGGAAGAACTTATCTTAGGTAAGTAAAATTGCTAGTGATTGATTGTTCTAAATAGTAATTTATCGTTCACTTTTCTCCTAGGGAATGACTCCTTAATCAATAGATTTATCGACGAAGCAATATGTCAACAAACTGCCGGCTTTGTTTACAAAGGGCTGATTTTTATGCCGAAGAATCATTTTCCCTGTATACTATTTAGCAATCAATCAATGACACTATTGCATAATCGTTTTACCCTAAATCCATCTGTAACCTCAAAAATCACTTCTAAAACTCTTCTAAATGACTTCCATATGAGAATGTGTACTTAATAAAGTTCTTAAACTATCAACATTCTTTAGTCTTCATTCTTGATCCATAAGAATGTCCACTTCTATTTTTTAAGTCTATCAATTCAAAACCTCACTTGACCACAACTACATTTAATTAGATTTCCAAGACTAATTATATACTAAGGGTTTTTACATAGTTTAGACAAATAAAATGACCGAATTAACATTACATATGACACATATGTTCTTACAATCTCCACTTTGTCTATTTCGTGACAAAACACTATAAGATTGAAAATAAAAAATAAGAATTACAACTCAAGACGTAGTGCATTGACTTTCAATTTGTACATATGACTTGACAACACTAAGACTTAGCATAGACACATTGGAATTAATATTGAAAAGCCTTGTATAACTATGTACTTATCCTGCACACTTAAAATCAAAATAATTTGTCTAGTACTATCCAAGTAAGTATGAAAATAAGCTCTTTGATTTTCATTAATCATTTCTCCCGAAAATAAGCTCTTTGATTTGCATTAATCATTTCTTCCCCTTTTTAATACAAATAGGCAAAAAGTGAAATTAACAAGTAATAAAATGTCACTTAAGCATATTAGTCAAGTAAACAATCATCAAGACATGAAACTGAATAATCATAATATATTGCATGTTTATCATCTTTTGACAATGAGAACATACCTATATAATATCACTCATATCTAATGTGATAAAGTATATACAAATAAGAACATACCTATATAATATCATCCCAAGAAACAAGTAAGCACATGATTTAAATGTTTGACAATTCAAATAACTACATTAGACTTTCCATTACTTCTATTTTAACCTAAGTGCATCCACAGATTATGTGCATTCATGCCTTACCTTAGATTAGTCAATTCCATTGCTATTTGATTGTCTATTTCATTTCTTCTTTTTGAAACTTTAACTTTCTTTTATTATTTTTTTATGAAATCACCAATGTTTTTAAATCTTGTCTCTTTTAATCTTCAATCTCACAAGATCACTCTTATTGAAACAGATACAAAATTGTTTAGATCCTAATAAAGACAAAGTTCTTATTTTTCAACTCACTCTAGCTAGAATATATATAGACTGTCTTCTAAAAACTAGAAATATAAAAGCTCAATTAGTATATGCCCATGCCTTTTTTTGAGTTATTATATTTTTCCTCAAGTCATTTTTCTAGGACATGGTTTTTTTTAATCCTCTAAACTTGTATAATTTATATTTTTTCTTTTTTTTTCTTTCATTTTTCTTGATGTCAAGCGAATGGGAGCTTCATACTAGCCTAGGCCAACCTAAGTAGGTAGACCTTCTCCATCATCTTTATGTGGACAATTTCATTTGAATAAAAGATATTGAAGTACATAAGACTTACAATCATTGAAGTACATTACATGAAACATTCTTCATTTGAATTCTAAATAGAAATTGAGCATAAGATCCTCTAATTTGATCACTAAGACTTCACTACAATCCAAATGCCTAAGTCAACTTATGTTTAAGGATTATCTCTTGATTTGCATACTTAAAAATGACTTGAGTCTAAACATGATGTGTGCAAATTTTAAAACTACGGAATTGCAACATTTAGTAAAAAAAATCATATCAGTCTTCACTCTCCTTAGTGCATCCTTCTCTTTGTTAAGGCATGTTTAACTACTAATCATATTGCTTTTCATCTTAGAATAACTAATTTCATAATGTCTTAAGAGCTACACTAATCAAAAAAAAAATCAAAGCCAAATCCAAAAACAAGCAAAAGCTACACTAATGTTTTTGTATTTTTTTATCATATTTTATTTTTTATTTTTTTTTCAATTAAAAAACTATGAATTAAAAATATGAGAACAAAGAAAAAATACAAGAAAAAGCTAAAGCATGTTTTGTCCAAAAGATCGAAAGAATTCAATCAAAGATAAAAACTCAATCTCTTTACTTAGAGAAGACAAACTTCTAAGCTTTGTCTAGCCAACCTATCATAAGAGAACCATAGGTGCTCTTATTTGCTCTTACTAATTGATCCATCAATGCTTGAAGATCAATCTTCCTTATCCATACTCTCTTTATTTTCTTTTCAAACAATTGATGTAGTAGCTTAGGGGTCTCATGGGAAGTGTGCTTCTTGTCCTTCTTGTACCTAAGTTTAAAATGGTGATTCTTTGGGCACTCTCTTCTAAGTATAGGAATCTCTATGACATATGTCACACACTCCTACAATACTAAAGCCTATCCTTACTCCTTTCCCTTTAGAATTAGGTGGGTTTGACAATATCTTAGGGTGTTTATCATTCTCTTTAGTCTTCACAAAGATATTAGGTTTTGTTAAAGGGGTTGTCAAGCAATTCCCTAAACATAAAACCATTTTGTTAGTTTGACCAATGATCAACATGATCTCCAACTTCTTCTTCCTAGTCTTCCATCTATACAATTTTTCTTTAGAGGATATAAGTTCTCTATTGAGAGCATTAGACTTCTCCTTTTCGTTATCATGGTGTTTCTTAAGGTTACTCACTTCTCTATTAAGTTTGATATTCAATTCCACTAACCTATTTTCTGCTCGAGAAGACAAGAATAAATCATCATCTTTCTTTTTTAATTCTCTCTCATGGGTTTTGGTCTTCCGAGTCAAAACTAAGAATTGTTGGAGGACCTTCTGTACTCATCACAATAAAAGTTAGACTTTGAGTTCTCTTCAAGAGAAATGGACTCATGAGACTCTTTACTAGAATTATGTTCCTTCACACTTGGATGGAAGTCAGTATAGTTACACATCTCATCTTCATAAAAAAAATTTCATTGGAGTAAGTTGTTTGAAGTACCTTGTTATTTCTATTGTTATAAAACTCCTTTAATTTATTAAGCTTATCATAAGAAGAATTATCAAAATGATTGTTAGGACAATCAATAGAAAAATGACCGAACTTACCACATTCAAAATACTTCATATTCTTCTTATCTTGTTTGTTTTGCCTCTAATCTTTCCTATCCTCTTGTCTCTTCCCTAAACTTATATCCTTATTTCCAAACCTAAAGTTTTGAGATTTTATAAATTTCTTGAAGTTTTTGGCTAACAAGAGCATTAATTCTTAAATATCCTCATATTCTTTTGATTCTCCTAAGGTTTTCAAAGCTTTGTTCTTTTTAGAAGTTCTCTTAGATGTTTTAAGGGTAGTTTGTTTTCCTTTTGATTTTTCAAATAATTTTTTCTTATTTTCATAAGATTCTAATTTCATCTCAAAGGCTCTAAGGTTCCTAACAAACTTTTTAATGTCTAAGGTGTCTATCTTTTTATATTCCTTAATTGTTGCCACCTTAATTTTAAATTTAGAAGATAAGGACCTTAACAACTTTCTCACAACTAGGTAGTCAGGAATGGTCTTCCCTAGTTGATCACAAGTGTTAACTATATCCGATATCTTAGCATAGTATATTAGAAATAATTTCGTCTTCACTATCAACTTTCAAATTCAAAGGTAAGCATCAGTGACCTAGACACTTTGATAGTCTCAGTTCCCTCATATACTTCACAAGTTTTTCCAATGCAAACTTAACGGAGCTGCAATTTGGGATTAACCTATGTTGTGACTTTCCTACAACATTAATTAATGCACCAACGGTCTTACTATTTTGATTTGCAAGTTTTGTTTTAAGATTTAATTTTCATCTTTGTCTTTGGTCATTAGAGGATTTTAACCTTTAATCACCACTTTTAAGGCATTTCCATCATGCGCTTAAATAAAAGCTCTCATCCTATTTTTCTAAAAGTTTTGACCATCAAATAATGATGGATTTCCCGAATCTCCATGTTCATTCATTGAATTATTTGATGCAACCATTAAGATAAAAAAACTTAAATCACCCAAGCAATAAGTTTTAAGGACTTAAAGTAAGAATAAATATATAAGCAAGAAAAATCACAAATTAGGGCACACAACTTAGCAAGTTTAATAGGTAATTCTAGGAGAAAAATAAGTAATCTAAGCACAATTAAAAAATTAAACCCTAACACAAGATAAATAACTCTAAAAATCAAAATCTAGGAAGATTAAACAAACTTATGATGCACTAGTATGCAAAAATAGATTGATAGCATGAGAAAAACTCAATTTTTCAAGAAACATCCTCAGCTACCACTTGAGAGTTTAATATCTAACTGGATGGAGATAGTGGATCATTAGATTGCTCATAACCTTAGTACTTTCTCAAGTAAATGATTTAGAGGTCTAGCCTCTATTCCCAGGAATTTATTTTCAAGTGGAATAAACAAACCCTAATATCTAATCTCCATTCATGATCAATCAAACCATTAACTCAAGCATGCACACCACACAATTACAGACAAATTTTTACTAAGTAAAGCCAAACTCAGGTAAGAAACCACAACACCCTCAACCATGGCTAAATAAATGCACTAGTAAGATATAGTTATTACAAGATACAAAATAACCAACCAACCTTTAGACTTGACATAAACTTATTTGTTCAATCTTCTTTTGTTAATGACTTTCAGTTCTTGCTCCTTGAATCCTTGAAGCTTTTCCTCTTCGTATTTTGTTTTTCACCTTCTTCTTCTAGCAACTCAAGCAAAGACTTCTTTGTTTGTTGATTTTCCTCTTGAGATTCTTCAACTCCCTTTGGCAATTTCTACTGACTCACCTCGTGTATTTGCTATGAGAAATCTTCTCACTTTAGTTGTACATCACCATGAATTCACCATGAACAATTTCTTCATGTGTTTTGTAAATTCCCTTGGAAAATAATGAGTAAATGACTCTCATTTCTTCTCCAATATTTTCTAGGTTTTCCTCTCTTCAAATTCATAATATCTACGCCTTTATATAGGTCTCTAAGTCAAACAAGCTATTTGACTTCAACTAAGAATGAATTCTCTTCTGCAAAACCTTATCTTAGGTAAGTAAAATTGCTAGCAATCGATCGTTCCAAACAACGATCGATCGTTTACTGTTCTTTTAGGGCATGACTCCTTGATCGATCGATCTATCGACAAAGTGATCGATCAATAAACACTCGACTTCATTAACAATGGGTTGATTTTGGTGTCGATTGATCATTTCACTTTGTAGTGATTGATCAATGATACTATTTAATGATAATTTTATCCTTTTTACCCTAAATCCATCTGAAACCTTCAAAATTAGTTCTGAAACTCTTCCAAGTGACTTCTGTTTGAGTGTGTACATAATAAAACTCTAAAACAATCAAATTTTTTAGTCTTCATTTTTTATCTATAAAAACACATTCGCTCATATTTTTCAAGTCTATTAATTCCAAACCTAACTTGACTACAACTACATCTAATCAAATTCTAAGACTACTTATATACTTAAGGTTTTTGACATAGTTTTGGCAAACAAAATTAGCTAATTAGTATTACATATGACAGATGTGTTCTTACATATAGTAATTGTGTTGAACTCTAAGTTATAAATTTTATGTAGAACGTTGATCGTATAAAATATAACCCTATTGATGTATTGAAATAATGTTTAATTAAATGTTCTCATATTTCAAATTGCAATCCTATTTTATGTTAATTCATTGCTGATTTGGGCTATTTATGTTTTGAATAAGTTAGTTGGACCTTAATTGAGTTTACATGTCTAAACAGGCTTTAACAGGATCCAAGTAGAAGAGGAAGTAAAGCCCATCTACCCAAAGCTATTTGAAAGTCAAGAATGGGCTCCTAATGGTCTAGACATGCATAAAATGGTCGAACACAACCTTATGGACCCGTTTGATTTAAGATTTGTATGAAGAGGACTAAATTAGGAAAGAAGCTGATTCGGACAGATTGACAGAGCCTTAGTATTTCAATCATATCTTTTTGTATATAATTCGGATTGATATGATTTTAGTGGCATTGGAAAGAAGACTTCCGTGGATAAAAGTGTTATTTCAGGAAGAAATTCTAAATTTCGAAGATATGTAGGTCGAATCCGGCATGCAATCAGACAGCTAGTTAACTAACCCGAGGCCAGCACATGAAGAATATTTTCATTGATTATGATTGATACACATAAGGAAAGACAAGGAGGCTGATTGGTTAACTAAAGGAAGATTCAAAGATACTTATTTGCTAAATAAAGGATTTATTTAGTATTTTATCATTACCAAAGAAGCAACCAATCAGGCAATCAATCAGGATGCAATCTAGAGATATGATTTCACTTTCCTCTTTGAAGCAACCCTTTCTATTCCTATAAATAGAGGGGTGGACGTGATAAATGAAGAATCCCCTCCTTTTTGAAGCTCTCTTCTCCTATTTTCTTCTTTACTTTTGTATTTTTATTTTTAGTTTTATTGTAATGGCTTTCTAAGCTCTCAAGCTAAGGCTAGAGGTGATTTGTAACAATTTAATGGAGTTCAATTCATGTTTCATCAATGGTTTCAAGTAAGTATTATTTATTTGAAGTGATGTTTATTTAATATTATTCTTCTTCTTGTTTCTTTGTGATTTGGATACATAAAATGCTTAAAGGCTCTCCTTTTTGATCTTTTGTGATTTGGATACATAGAAATCTTTAAGAGACAATTATTTTTATCTTTCATCTATCCAAAGCATTTCTATTTTTATTTTTAATTTTAATGTTCATATCTTCCGGTTAGATAGAATTTTCATTCGATTCTAACTGAGATAACATGATACATGAAGAACATCATTAGATGTTACAATGATCGTTAATGCCTTAGTGTTTTCTCATCTTAATTCTTGACTCTATATTGCCTCAATACTCTTCTACTCTTTCTTTATTAGTTTTCTTTTCTTTATTTTTTTTCGTAATAGTTTTCTTTGTTGCACAAGGCTTTCCCTGTGGATCGACCTTGTCTACTACAATTGGCAAGTAAAACAAATCTGAATTTGACTTCTTCATAGTCTTGTTTCATACGTAACAATACCTATTCAAGTGTACAAGGTAATAGTACTAAGATAAGTATGAAAGGTTGTTGAACCTCGGGGACGGGATTGAATTATGAATTATTACCCAATGTGAAGGATATTTTGTTTTGAATTGAAAACTAAAGCTAGCATAAATGTAAATCAAATGACAAAGTAATATTATTGGAACTAACTTAGGAATATAAATCCATTGATTGAATCATAACAATGCCTTTGACCTCCAATTTGGATTATGTAAGTGTATGAAAGAAATGTTTTTGGGAGCAAGCTAGAACTAGTTAAAGAATATTAGTAATCAATTTTATGGCATGAAATATTTTTGACATAGAACGAATCATCTACACTAATCTAAGCTATAAGCATGACTCATCAAATCATAGCATAAGTGAACAAATTCCTTGACCACATAAGTGTGAATCCTATTAAATAACCATCTTATCTAAACCACATGCATTGGATTTGATGTTAAATGTTAATACCACATAGATCTATCCTCTGCAATGTGTATACAATCAATATAGCAATGAATTAACCATTAAAACTTATTTTATTGACAAAAAATCATGTTAAACAATTGTCATAGATCACTCAAAGATCTCAATTAGAAGTAAAATAAATTGCTACTCATCTGTGACTTCATCAAATTTCTAAGTTTAAGATCTTTTGTCTTGCATAGTTGATGGAGATCCTTGCATCTTCATCAAATCTCTTGGTTGCTTCTCTTGGTAGGATTCCCCAATTTGTGCCCAATGAGTGTTTATATCTGCCCTTATGTCAGTGAAGAAGTTTGGCTTCTAAATTGAATCAAAATCATGTCAAAATAGCGAACTACGCATTACTTGATTGATCGAACCATTAGGCCAATGGATCACACTTGTTTACCGTGATGCATTTTCATGCACCGATCAATCGCCCCATAGGTTTGATCGATCCAATGTTACTCTCTTCTGATATTTCAATACCCAATCAATTGCCCCATAGAGGCACCATGCCGGTCAAGGGCTGATCAATCGCCTTATATAAATTTTGCAAGAAAAATATAAAAATTAGCCATTTTCAACCTAAAATTTATACAAGCCTCTTACATCATTATTAATTCTAATTTCTAACTATCTTGACTCTATTATCTCCTAATTGGGACTAGAAAATAAAGGAAATAAAGATAAAATGGCACATATATGATACTCATCAAATACCTATACTTTGATAGTCCTCAAGCCGAACAAAATAAACTAAACTACTCAAAAACAAATGTCAATGTCGTAGCTAATCAAGATTACATTTAGCATATGCAATAGGCCTTTGAACCTCTAGGTTTTTTTTACAAAATGATTGGCTAACTAAAGAGTAACTGATGTACATTACAAGTCACCTAAGCCTAATTTCTCAAACACTCAAACACCAAATAAGGGAGCAATTTGACACTCACACCAAGATTAAGGAATGCCTTGCTGATGGAATGATCCCATATATCAAAAGAAATGGTTGGGGCTTTAGGTCATTAAACTTGGATGAGAGTCAAATTTTAGGAGAGAAGTAACTTGCTCAATGAGAAAGACCTTTTTGGACACATGAGTCCTAGATTTTCTCTTTTGAGTGCAAATGTCTTTGAAAAGAATTGCATAATGGCCACTAGGAGAGGGAGGGTAATTTTGATTTGTTTGAAGGTTTCAAAAATTCATCCATCGTAGCAGTGCTCTTAGAAAATGGTGAGGTCATGTCTGGACAATGTGGAAATGGTGCTAGAGGGATATGAGATCTCTCTCAAGTTGTCTTAGACTATGGTTTTGAAGGAGAAGAAGAAGGAGAAATAGAATCCTTCTCAGTTGGCTCACTTGAATTTACTCTAGGCTCATGGTGGACTGCCCTCTCTCACTAATCACTCTTATGGTTACCCAATGGATTACCCCTAACCTTGTATCAATGTGCTTCCCACTTTTTAGGGTCATGATAGATTTAACATGTTCATTAGGAGAAGGGACTCCATCTCTTACAAATTGACCCTTAGGGTTTTGCAAAGGTTGACTTGGCAAAGTTCTTATCTCTCTCTTATTAATGGCATTAGCTAGTTGGCCTATTTTTGTCTCAAAACCTTACAAGTTTTGCTTAGGCAATTGGTTGATCATTGTCCCTTCGTTGTATGTCTACCAAGAAAAAATTAAGGTGATTTGTCCACCCTGGGTTGTACGTGTTGGAGAATGGGTTATTGTCAGCCCAAGGGAAGGATTGGGTAGTATTGATGTGCTCTAGGACAAACTAAGGGAATTGGGGGTTGAGGGGCAATCAGTGATGGTATGGGCATGACTTAGACATATGACACATATTTCTTACATAAGGGGAGCTAGATGGTGGGTTAAAGTCATAAAGAGATCTAATTTCCTACTCAATGTGTCAACTTTGTGTAAAGGTTAACTAGATTTTTGACCTAGAGGGGGCATTGTTTGTAACACCCTGACCTGAATCGGGGCCCATCAATTCTCTAATAAAAATTTTCTTCTTCCTTAAGCAAGGAATCACCATATGTGTGCGAGAGGTACAATGTTCATCTACGCACTACAAAGCTTCAAAGCTTCCCCGTACTTAGACTCAGGTTGTAACGTTCACATACACATCGCATGTAGGTCAGAATAAAACTTATAATTATAATTAATTTGGATGAGGCCAATGTTGCCTTGCCATTAGTTGCCTACATACATATTAGATAACATTTATAATATTATTCCAATACGATCGGATGCGAACGTAGTTCTGCCTAACGGCTATTACATACATCATGAATCACAAAATCATATATGTTAAAGTACATATATACTAATATCCAATCGGAGTCATACTGAAACTTGTAATCTATTGGAGTCAAACAGAAATCTCATAAATCGTCGGAATCATATGGAAATCTCATAAATCATCTGAGTTAAACGAAAATCTTATAAATCGTTGGAGTTAAACGAAAGCTAACAAATTAACGGAACTACACATCTTCTTGAACACAACAAAGCAAATTGAATCAAATCCCATCAGAACATATTAGAGCATATTAGATCATTACAAAGTATATCATATCAAAGCATATCATAATACTTCAAATTATATCAGATAAAGCATAACAAAGAATTTCAAATAAGAATATATCAGATCATAGCAAATCATACATCTTAATTAGTATATTATTATCACTAATTAAGATGTCCAAGCATATAAGTCATTTAACATCCTAAGCTTACTGATCGTTTATAATTAAACCCTTTACAAGTGTACAAGGTAATTGTACTAGGATGAGTATTTAAGGGTTGTCGAACCTCAGGGACGGATGAATTATTACTAAATCTAGAGAAGAATTTGTTGGTTTAAAACTAAAAAAACTTAAACTTTAATTAAGTAAAGGAAAAGAAATCAACTAGTTTAAAGGTAAGAGATTAATATAATGGAATTTACTTAGGAAATCGAATCCACTATAGAACCATAACAATTCCTTAACTTTTAATCTAAATCTAGTGTGAATATGAACAAGTATTCTCAGCTACAAGCTAGAATTAATTCAAAAAGAATCATTAATTAATTTCCATGGCATGAACTATCTTCGACAATAGCACGAATCATCTACACTAAATAGCTATAGGCATGACCCGTCTAATCTTAGTATAACTCATCCAAGTCCTTAATTATCTAAACATTAAAACTATTGCATGGCCATCTCATCTAAATCACAGAAATTAGAATTGATGCAAATATCAAAACCACATCAATCTATCATCTACAAGACAATAAATCAACATAGATTTGAATAAACATGAAAAGCTCTTCCATTAAAAAGGAAATCCTTATCATACAATTGTCATAATTCACAACTGAGATCTAAATTAAAAAACAAAGAAACTGAAACTTATCTATAGCTTCATCAACTCCTAAGTAAAAGAAAAGTTTAGCCTTCCATTGTAGAAGAAAGCACTTGAATCTCCATTGAAAGCTTTGAGTTTTTCTCCATCTTCTTCTTCCTTCTTCTCTTCAAAAAATCTACTTGCTCCCCCCTAATTTCGTGCCAAATATGTCTTTATATAGGCATAAGATCCGTAAGAAAGAGTCCAATATGAAAAAGACTCAAAATTGACTGAAATAAAGAAACTGCGCGTTATGCCAATCGATCGCCCTGAATTCCCGTTCGAACGCTTGAACTGAATTTTCTTCAAATTTACATGTAACCGATCGATCGGTTAGGGAGGCCGTTCGAACTCCAATGAAGAATCTGCAAAATAAGTCAATTTAATTCAAATCATCATGGAAGCCTTTTCTAACCTAATTAAATTTAATATCTAATAATTTAACCTATATTAACACTTAAATGAGACTAGAAAATAGAATAATTAAGGGTAAAATAACGTGTAAATTATACTTATCAAATACCCCCAAACCTATATTTTGCTAGTCCTCAAGCAAAACAAAACAAAACAAAATAACTAATTTAAAAAAATAAATAAACAAATGCCACTTTCATAGGGAATCACGATTGCATTTAGCGTATGCAACAAGCCTTTAAACCCCTAGGTGTCCTTAGTTGGACGAGTTGTGTCTCGTGAGGGTTTGCAGCAATGATACCCACAAACATCTAAACCTAAGAAAATAAATAAAACAAAACAAGAAAACAAAAATTCCAAAAACATTCTTCTCTTAAAAACACACAACTATTTTTAAAAAGAACCAACCAAAAATACTTGAAACAAGTAAATAATATCGATCTGATCACTTTCAAGTAAGGAATCATCCATTCTATAACCTCATCTTAAAACTAATTGTGCAACTACATATATACATTTCAAAAACATAAAGAGTAGAAACTTTGTAGTCATACAATTTCAGTTTCTATTAACAAGCGTATCTTATGTGACCCATTAACCAGGCTCATTAAAGTTCACTAACTCAAAAATATAACAATGACAATCTTTCATCTTTAACATCTCATAATAAAACCTCATGTAATAGCCATCAAATTTAAATTAAATTCAGGGAATAAGATCATAATATACCTCAAAATATGACTTGTGCAATACTTAGTTCTATTAAGCTTTCTAAATAGTCCATGTAGCAAGCGTTAGGCCAGTGTCCCTAATCTAGTTGGCTCAAGGCACTAGGTGTTGAAACACCCCTCAGGCTTAATAACTCGAACTATAAAGGCTACAGAACCAAGTAAGTCATAAAAGAATTTATCTCAACTTTTCACCTTTTTACGCGATCCCTTATACTTGCCTAGGCACAAGGTCCGGTTACTCAGTGAAAAGAGAAACAAACCTTTACTTTTTTTTTTATTTTTCATCATTTTTCTTTCAATCTATTTTTTTTCAATTTTTTTTTCATTCTCTTTTCTTCTATAATCTTTTTTTTTTCATTACACACTTATTCCATTTTTTTTTCAAATAATGACCAATCATAAAGATCTATCATAAAACATTAAAAATTACTCAATTGCCAAGTTTTCAAAAATATGCATAGTTAAAGATATCCCACTAAGATTACAAGTAATAAATCATAAAGTTGTATTCCTACAAGTTTCAAGTGTGTGAAATGTGATTTAAAAATATTAGCACAATTATCCAAGATAAAGAATATAAAATAGAAATTACTCACTTAATCATTTTCATCACTTAATTAATTACTTGAACTTTCTTAATGAAATTGATCTCTTTAAAAACAGACATATGCTTTTAAAAGAAAATAAACAATAAAACCACATAAATGAAAATAAAAGCAAAAGAAAATCGGAAAAAATACTCTAAAACATCCTAAAAGAAAAATAAGGTAGAAAAATATCTTTCTGCACCCCCAAACCTAAACTGAACATTGTCCTCAATGTAAAAGAAAATATGTACTACAATGACAAGAAAAAGTAAGAGAGGGAAAGAAAGATATCACCTGAATGCAGAACTAATCCACTAATCTGAAAATGAAGTACATAGGATTGAGAGAAAAGAAATAAATTATAAGTGATGAGCATTCCCCCAAACCTAAAGTACTACATCCAACAAAAGAAACAGAAACTCTTATAAGGAAAAAAAAATAAAAGCTGAGAAAAATAAGTAAATAAAACCTAAATGAAGCAAAGAAAATAAAAGGAAGGAAAAAAAATATATCAAAAACATGGGTTGCCTCCCAAGAAGCGCTAAGTTTATTGTCTTCAGCCAGACAATGCCAACATTCTCAAATATATCAAGGTGGTTGGTAGATATTAGCATTGGCTCTTCTTTTAAGTCTCCAAAATGATGGTTCAAAAAAATTAGAAGGCACAACTTGATTATAGGTTGATGCTACAAAAGATGGACCTCTATCATAAGCATCAAATCTAAAATTGTCTACCATAAAATATTCAGCATTAGAGATTGAAGGTAAATTGTTAGACACATCAAAAACATTTAGGTGCACTTTCATGTTCCCAAAGGTCATCTCCATTACTCCCGTCCTACAATTTATGCATGCATTAGCTGTGGCAAGGAAAGGGCGACCTAGAATGATAGGAATCTGATGTGTGGAGTTGGCACCGGTTTCCATATCTAAAACAATAAAATCAACAGGGAAAAAGAACCGGTCAACTTTCACTAAGACATCCTCAATTACTCCCCTAGGCTTACGCACAGAATGGTCGGCTAGCTGCAAGATAACTGATGTAGGCTGCAATTCACCTAACCCTAATTTCTCATACACCGAGTAAGGGAGTAAATTGACACTCGCACCAAGGTCAAGGAGGGCTCTATGGATGGAGTGATCGCTTATGACACAAGAAATAGTGGGCACTCCAGGGTCCTTATACTTAGGTGGGGTGTCAAACTTCAAAAGAGAGCTAACTTGTTCGGTGAGAAAGACCTTCTTAGACACATGGGTCTTTGATTTACGCTTTTGAGTGCATAGGTCTTTGAGAAACTTAGCATAAGAAGGGACTTGCTTAATGGTTTCTAAGAGAGGGAGATTAATTTTGACTTGTTTGAAAGTCTCAAGAATCTCATCAGTTCTAGCTATGCTCTTTCTAAATGGTGGGGCCATGTCAAGACACTGAGGAAAAGGTGCCCTAGGGATGTAAGATCCCTCTGAAGTGGTCTTAGGCTGTGGCTCTGAGGAAGAGGAAGGAGATACAAACTCCTTCTCATGTGGTGCACTAACTTCTACTTGAGGCTCATTAGGGGCTGCCCTCTCTAACTCCTCACTCCTATCATCTGTCACTGTTGTCCCCCTAACATTCTTATCAACAATCTTCCCACTCCTAAGGGTCATTATGGAATTAACTTGTTCATTAGAGGAAGGAGCTCCCTCTACCTGAAATTGGCCTTTAAGGTTTTGTATAGGTTGACTTGGCAAACTCCCCATCTCTCTCTTATTAATAGCATTAGCTAGTTGTCCAATTTGGGCTTCTAACTTTTCTATAGATTGTGTGTGAGAATGGAGGAGTTGAGATTGAGATTGAATGCCTTGCAGGGCACTCAAGACCTTTTCTTCAAAACTTGGACTCCTATTGGGTTGGACATATGGATGTTGGACTTGAGGTTGGTGGATATGGGCTGGTGGAACTTGGTTGCCTAGGAACTTGGTTATCCATAACCCCTTGGTTTTGTGCCCGCCAGGAAAAGTTAGGATGATTCCTCCACCCAGGGTTATATGTGTTTGAAAATGGATTATTCTCAGCCCTAGGGAAGGATTAGGTAGCATTTACATGGTCTTGGACAAGCTCAGGAAATTGAGAGGCAGAGGGGCACTCCATGATAGTATGGGCTGGGCTAAGGCATATTGTGCATGCATCTTGAGTGAAGGGAGTAGGCTGATGTGTTGAAGTCATAAGGAGGTCAAGCTTCCTACTTAAAGTATCAACTTTAGAGGAGATGTCTAATGGGTTTTTGACTTCATACAAGCCATCCCTAGAGGGGGCATTGTTTAAGGTAGATAGTCCACTCTCATTTCTATTCAACGTAGCATGTTGAAGAGAATTTTCACTCAAGTCCTTAAAAAGTTTCCATGCCTCATTTTCATTTTTTTAGCAAAAAGGTACCCCCACAACTTGCATCAACAAGATGACGGTTTTGTTCAGTAAGACTCTCATAAAAACGTTGCACTAATTGCCACTTAGGGACAACATGATGAGGACACCTCCTAAGAAGGTCCTTAAGTCTATCCCAACTCTCATGGAACTGTTCAGTGGGAAGTTGGGCAAAAGTGGTTATGGCCTTTCTCATTTGGTTGGTCTTACCTATGGGGAAATATTTTTTTAGGAACTCTTGTTGCATTTGGGCCCAAGTTGTGATGGTGTCTGGCTCTAAAGAGTGAAGTCATTCCTTAGCCTTATCTTTCAATGTGAAAGGGAAAAGGCGAAGTTTAACAGCTTCATCTGTTAAATTTGAGAGCTTAAAAGTTGTGCATATTTCTAAGAAGTCATCTAGGTGCCTATATGGGTTTTCATTATTAAGTCCATAAAAAGATGGAAGCATTTGAATGACATTGGGCTTAATTTCATAATTTTGAGCAACTACCGCTGGCAACCTAATGCATGAAGGAGAGGTGCACTCATTAGGAGTGTAATACTCCATTAGAGCTTTGAGTGGTGCATCTACTAACTGATGTTCAGCCATGATGAAGGTAGAGGTAGTGTGTGTGGAGGAATTGGTGGGAGAGTTTGGGGGTGTAGGGATGTAGGTCGAGGGCAACTCAACTCTCCTAGATGTCCGCTCAGGCTCAGGGTCAAATGGCACTAATCGGGGGAGTAAGGAGCGACGACCACACATACACCACAAACACACCACACAATTTTAAGTATATAAAAAAAAAGGAAAATAACTAAAGGAAAAAGAATAAAAAAAAAGAAAAAGGATCTTGCAAACTGAAGAGAAGCACTATGCTTGCCAATGTCCACTTGTGGCCACAAGTGTAGAGAGCACCTTCAACTCAACCTACAAGATTAAATTAGAAGAAAGTAAGAAACTAAGAATTAACCTAAAAAAAAATAAGTAAACTGAAACTAAAATATCTAGAATTATCCTAAGGCTAATTTAGTAACAAATTAACACCGTCCCCGGCAACGGCGCCAAAAACTTGATCGTTTATAATTAAACCCTTAGCAAGTGTACAAGGTAATTGTACTAGGATGAGTATTTAAGGGTTGTCGAACCTCAGGGACGGATGAATTATTATTAAATCTAGAGAAGAATTTGTTGGTTTAAAACTAAAAAAACTTAAACTTTAATTAAGTAAAGGAAAAGAAATCAACTAGTTTAAAGGTAAGAGATTAATATAATGGAATTTACTTAGGAAATCGAATCCACTATAGAACCATAACAATTCCTTAACTTTTAATCTAAATCTAGTGTGAATATGAACAAGTATTCTCAGCTACAAGCTAGAATTACTTCAGAAAGAATCATTAATTAATTTCCATGGCATGAACTATCTTCGACAATAGCACGAATCATCTACACTAAATAGCTATAGGCATGACCCGTCTAATCTTAGTATAACTCATCCAAGTCCTTAATTATCTAAACATTAAAACTATTGCATGGCCATCTCATCTAAATCACAGAAATTAGAATTGATGCAAATATCAAAACCACATCAATCTATCATCTACAAGACAATAAATCAACATAGATTTGAATAAACATGAAAAGCTCTTCCATTAAAAAGGAAATCCTTATCATACAATTGTCATAATTCACAACTGAGATCTAAATTAAAAAATAAAGAAACTGAAACTTATCTATAGCTTCATCAACTCCTAAGTAAAAGAAAAGTTCAGCCTTCCATTGTAGAAGAAAGCACTTGAATCTCCATTGAAAGCTTTGAGTTTTTCTCCATCTTCTTCTTCCTTCTTCACTTCAAAAAATCTACTTGCTCCCCCCTAATTTCGTGCCAAATATGTCTTTATATAGGCATAAGATCCGTAAGAAAGAGTCCAATATGAAAAAGACTCAAAATTGACTGAAATAAGGAAACTGCGCGTTATGCCGATCGATCGCCCTGAATTCCCGTTCGAACGCTTGAACTGAATTTTCTTCAAATTTATGTGTAACCGATCGATCGGTTAGGGAGGCCGTTCGAACTCCAATGAAGAATCTGCAAAATAAGTCAATTTAATTCAAATCATCATGGAAGCCTTTTCTAACCTAATTAAATTTAATATCTAATAATTTAACCTATATTAACACTTAAATAAGACTAGAAAATAGAATAATTAAGGGTAAAATAACGTGTAAATTATACTTATCACTTACTACTTAGGATGTATACGTATTCTCATACAGAAGATCAGATATACTTACCTATAGGAGACATCGGAAGCGGCGGCGTTTAGAGCTGTTTGTTTCTTCAGAGCATCCTTCTTTAAGATCCAGATATGGCAGTAGAATCTCCTTTGAAGTAGGAAGACATAGCATCCCTTCACCTTGAGACGTTTCTTACTTTCCGCGCTCGGGGGTGACGGACATAACATCCTCTTTTCATAGATACTTTTCTCCTTCCCGCTTATGAACTATGGAGGACAAAGCCTACCCTACTCCGGAACGCTTCTCTCACTGTGGCTCAGCAACTACGGACAGAACCCCGCCTTGCACGTAGCCCCTTTTTCTTTCTCCGGTGCTCGAGGACGACAGACACGACCTTTCCTTGTCTCGGGGCATTTCCTCCTCATATAGTCTCCAACTCATAGAATGGACCCCACCATTGTGTAGAACACACTTGATTCACTCTAGAATGCCTCTTAAATTGGCTCAATAAGAGTCAGAACTATCAGAAATAGAGAAGTTCTCTGGTGCTCGAGGAGGACGGGCAAGGCCTCTTCTTGTCTCGGGGTGTTTCCTCCTCATATGGTGTCCAACTTGAAGAAATGACCCCTTCATTGCATAGAGCACGCTTGGTTTACTTAAGAACACCACTTGAACGGGTGTAATCGGACTCAGAACGCTCAGAAATGGAGAAAATGAAGTTCTGGTTGAAAAATAGAATGAAACGGGGTTATATATAACCTTGAGCCGCGCCAAAACAGCGGCGCCTGCCATTTCTTGTGCGTACGATGCTTTAATTTTTATTTCTTTATATATATATATATATATATATACATATTTTCAAACACACGTATCATTCTACCCCGGATTCAGATTCACGCAATCTTGGTACCGTTGGACTTGTATTAACGAGCCCTTCAATACTAGCCCACACACTTCCTGAAGTTGTAACTTCCGGTCCCGACCTCCGTTTCATGCGTTCTTTGATTTGTTATGCTCGTTTCTTCGAGCTCTACACAGACACAGAGGTTTCAACCTATGAAATCTTGTATAATTTATCTTAAAATTAACTAATTACTTCTAACCCCCTTGGTTAGACGTAATCAGAAAAACGGGGTATTACATTGTTCGCAGAAGCGACCCCATTCTCATTTCTATTCAAATCAGCATATTGGTAAAGAGTTTTCATTCAAGTCCTTAAACAATTTCTATACCTCATCATCATTCTTAAGTAAAAATGTACCCCCACAACTCACATCAACAAGGTAACATTTTTTCTTTGTAAGATCCTCATAGAATCGCTGAACTAATCATTTTGAGATACTATGATGGGGACACCTCCTAAGAAGGTCCTTAAGTTTATCCCAACTCTCATTGAATTGCTCAGTTGGAAACTAAGAAAAAGTAGTGATGACTTTTCGCCTTTGCTTAGTGTTTCTTATGGGGAAGTAATTCGGGCCCATATGGTAATCATGTCCAAATCTAGAGAATGAGGTCATTCCTTGGTATTATATTTCAATGTAAAAGTTGAAAGCCTAAATCTCATAGACTCATTAGTTAGGTTTGAGAGTTCGAATGTAGTACATGGCTGCAGAAAGTCATATAAGTGCCTATACGAGTTTTCATTAATAAGCCCATAAAATGATGGAAGCATTTGAATAATGTTGGGCTTAATTTCTGAGCCACAAATGCATACAACCTAATATAGGATGAGGAGGTGTAATCAATTGGTGTAATACTGCTTCAGTGCCTTTAGGCCCACAGAACAAAAGGTTGGTTGGCCTCAGCCATGGTGATGAAATAATTGGTGGGTGGAAAGTGCATTGATCTCCTACTACTAGACCTGCGCTTAGGCTCAGTGTCAAAAGTTTCTAACTCAAGGCAAAGGGATTGCCAACCAAGCATATACCAACAATCAAAACACAAAAATAAAAGAAAAAGAAAGAAAAAACTTAAAATAAAAGCTAACTAAAGAATCAAAATAAAAAAAAAAAGATGAAAGTTTTGCAAAATGAAGGGAAGAACGCTCCTTGTCAATATGCTTCATGGATGCAAGGGTAAAGAACAACAACTTCAACCTCAATATGCAAGAGAACCAAAGATAGTGAATCTACTAAACTTAAACTATAAAGAAAAGCTAAAACAAAAACTAAAGAGTAATTATAAATATCCTAACTAAGAATTTGGTAAAAATCCTTTGATGTCCCACATAATAGTGCCAAAAACTTGATCATCTAATATTAAACCATTTGCAAATGTACAAGGGAATTGCACTAGCATGAGTATGAAATGTTGTCAAACATCATGGATGAAATTAAATTATGACCAAAGTTGAAGGAAATTTTGTTTTGAATTGAAAACTAAAACTATCACTAATATAAATCAAACAAAAAAGCAATATTATAGGAAGTGACATAAGACAATGAATCTACCAAAAAATAATAACAATGTCTTTGACATCTAGGTATCCCTAGTTGGATGAGTTGTATATTGTGAGGGTTTGTAATAAAGATACCCACAAACATCTAAATGTAGCAAAAAAGAAAAGAAGAGAAAGACAAAAAATAAAATAAATAAAAACAAACTCCTAAAGTTCTCCCTTAAAAACATACAACTATGTTTAAGAAAATCAATCAATAATACTTGCAACAAGTAAACATATATACATACATATATATAACAAGTTCAATTTAAATTTATGTAGTCAATCATAAGTCAATGTAACCCATTAATCAAGCTCTTTAAGTTCATTAACTCAATAATATAATAATGACAACCTTTCACCCTTAAAATCAAGATATAGATTTATGCAGTAGCCCTTTTTTCACAATTATATTTAAGATGTAAGAGCGTAATGCACCACATTGTGACAAGTGCAATACCAAGTTCTTTTAAGCTTTTTAAAAATTCTATATTATAAGAGTTAGACTAGTGTCCCTAATCCAGTTAAATTAAGGTCCTAGGTGTTGGACAATTCTCCAGCTTATTAATTTAATCCACAAAGGCTACAAACCAAGTGAGTCATGTAAAGAATTCACCTCAACTCTCCACCTTTTGATGCAAACCCCTATGGGTACAAGGCCCAATTACTAAGTAAAAACTAAACAAACCCTTTTTTCCATCATTTTTTCTCTTCTTTGTTTTTTTTTCATAGGCACATTATACACTCACGCATCAAGCTCTTTCATGAGACATTAAGCATTACGACAGTGTACCATGTTTTCAAAAATATGCTCAGTCAAAACATCCCCTTAAGATGACAACTAACAAATCATAAGATTATATTTCTACATGTATCAAGTGTGTGCAAAGTAAGTGGGAAATAGAATCGTGGGAAATAGAATCACAAATGTACAAGATGATGAACATAGAATGTGAATCACTTAATTTTTTTTCTCCCTTGATTAATTCACTTGCACTTTCTATGTAAAATTGGCCTCCTTAATAATAGAAATATGCATTAAGAGAACACTACTATCACAAACTTATTAAAACAACATAAATAAGAAAAACACAAGCTAAAAAAAATAATATTATAGTAATGAGTATTCATGTATGTCATGTTGGTGACCCAGGTATGATCATTGGTAATAGCACAAAAAACTTGATCATTTAAATTAAATCCTTTGCATGTATATAAGATAATTGTACTAGGATGAATATGAAGGGTTGTTGAAGCTCAGGAACGAGATTGAATTAATCTTAACTTATAAGAAATTTCCTTTTGAATTAAAATTAAAACTAATGCATATGTAAATTGAACAACAAAGTAAAATTATATATAACTAACCTAGTAATATGAATCCACTAATAGGATCATAAAAACGCCTTTGACCTTCAATCTAGATCATGTATGTGCATGAAAGAAGTGTTCTTGGGGATAAACTAGAACTACATAGAGAAAATCAGTAATTAATTTTATGACATGAAGTATCTTTAACAAAGAACGAATAGAAGTATGCATTAAGAGAACACTACTATCACAAATATATAAAAACAACATAAATAAGAAAAAAAACAAGTTAAAAAATTTAATATTATAGTGATGGGTATTTTTGTCTGTCATGCCAGTGATCTAGGTACGATCCTTAATAACGATACAAAAAACTTGATTGTTTAAAAGAAAACCCTTTATAAGTATGCAAGGTAATTGTACTAAGATGAGTATTAAGGGTTGTCGAACCTCCTCAGAGATGAGATTGAATTAATACCTAACTTGAAGGAATTATGTTTTGAATTGAAAATAAAATGAATGCAGCTATAAATCAAACGGCAAAGTAATATTGTAGGAAATATCATAGGAATATGAATCTACCGATAAAATCATAACAACGGCTTTGACCTCCAATCTCTATCATGTATGTGTATGAAAGAAGTGATCATGACAACATGTTAGAACTACATAGAGTAAAATTAGTTATCAATTTTACGGCATGAACTATTTTTGACATAGAACAAATCATTTATACTAATCTAAGCTATATGCATGTGTCATCAAATCTTTTCATAACTTATCTAATTCCATAATCACATAAGTACAAATTCTATTGCATAACTATCTCATCTAAACCACAGGCCTTAAATTTGATGTTGAATATCAACACCACATCGATCTATCCTCTACGAAATGAATAAAATAAATATAGCATTGTAGAAACCATTAAAACATAGTTTATTGAGGAAACTTCATGTTATACAATTAAATCACATAAAGATCTAAACTAAAAGTAAAAGAAATTGTTACTCATCTATGACTTTATCAAATTCCTAAGCCTTGCGTATTGATAAAGATCATTTCATCTTCATGAAATCTCTCATTTTCTCCTCCTCCTTCGTTTTAGGCCTTCCGAAATAGGGTAGGGTACCCCCAATTCGTGCCCAAAGAGTGATTATATAGGCCCTTTGGTCGGTGGAGAAGTTTGGCTTTAAAATGAAATCGAAATCGTGTTGAAATAGTAAAACTATTTATTATCCAATTGATCGCCTCATGAGGCCAATCGATCACCTATGTTACTGTTGAAGCATTTTCACACACCAAGGGCTGATCGATCACCCTACCGGTAGAGGGACAATCAATAGCCCTAATACCCGAACGCTCGCCTTACATAAATTATGCAAGAAAAATACTCAGATTAGTCATTTTTTATGAAAAATTCATGCAAGCTTCTCAGTTATTATTAATTCTAATTTTTAATTATCTAAATTATATTAAATTCTAATTGGGATTAGAAAATAAATTAAAAAGAGTTGAAATAATACTTATAACTCAATCACGATAAATCACTCTCTCCCGGCCCCTCACGGGCGGCACGGTGACCCGACATTAATATGAAATATTGCGGTAAGCTAATATATTGTACGTAAAACGTAAGGGGTAAAGCATGAAGTCGCTGTCAGGGCTGACTCTACAAAGTTTAACATAAGCGTCCTTCCATCTCACTTCCATATTCTGCACCACATTCTGCATTTTGAAGTGGACCACAGATTTACACCGCATTCATGTGCCTCCGTTGCAGCTCGGAGGCAGGTCAATAATTGAATGGCCCAGCTAGTAATGGAGTTTATATTGTTATTACTACTGGCACATGGGCCAGCTGGATATTATCTTCGTGTCAGAGGCTGAATTTGCTGAACCCCTGCCCTAAATAAACAAAATAAAAAAAACGACCCCTCGTGTGCCCGTGGCTCACATCCGTAATTAAAGGCAAGGAAAATGTTTTGGCCATCGTCCATAATCAGAATAGGAGACATTACCACATAGGAATTCTACGGGGTGGCCATAATCAGGTTAGGCCTCCATGTACGATGTTATAATGGGTACAAGCCCAAACTTGATAAGCAACTCCATAAAACTAGCGTGCAGAACGGAAAATATGGGTGAAGCTAGGGTGAGGAAATTCTTCCACTTCAACAAATTGACTATGTGTAGAAGCCCCATAGAAAATATAATATTTGAGGTACATTCAAATTTTCTAAATGTGGATATGTAGAAATTAGGGAATTGACTTTCTGATCTTATTAGTTAAATAACTTTGAATATAGATATAATAGGGCTGAGAATATAATAAAAAATATCCAAAAAGAACTCTGCAATACTAACAAGAACATGCGAATCAGAGTTTGGATAAAGAAGATATGAATATTCGAAGTTGAAGAGGGTACATATGACCCATTTACCAAAATTAGCGTACAATTAAGTTGTTTACTTCCCTCTACGGGCTCTGTTAAATAAAGTGACATAAATTGAGTTTAAGGGCCCAATTAGTTGCCCAATATAGCTATTTTTATCTTAAATTATTAAGGGATTAAGAAACTTAATCCCCATGATTATAAATACATGTCTAGGCCTTATAATGAGGGAGCTTTTAGCTTGAGAGGTAAGAGCTGCTCGAGAAGGGATTTGGCAAGGTAGCGATGGAGATGGGGAAGTGCGAGCGTGAAGACTAATACTTTGGTGGGGTAGGATGCCTAATTTTAGTTTAATTGAACAAATGTATGTTTTTCTATTTGGAATAGGGCTTTGTCATGTGGAACGCTTCGGTCAATTCTTGACATAGAGCACTTCGAATATAGTAGGAGTGTCTAGTTCGAGGGTGGTAGCCAACAGGGTCTCCTTGTTACCACATTGTGTGCGCGTAGTGCAGGCCACCTACTTGGGGATAGGGCTAGTGGATTCGGCTATGCCAGGGCAAGGTGGATGTCCATATCACAGTTGTTGGAAGTTGGACATCCGGCGAGATACAGAGCCGATGGCTTTTTTACTCTTGTTTGTTAGCAGGAGAAAACCCAAGGGGTCCAAGGAGGGTCTCAAGTGAGGTTATTTCATCGGTTAGGGCCTCTTCCGATGACTTATTGTGAGACATGAAAATTATATAAATTTTCTTGCTTTTATTTTGTTGATGTTCGAAGTGATTACGGATTTAGATAGGATTATTTTAAATTTTTGGTGGAGATTTGGTGGGACCGGTTTTATCAGGGTTTTACCCAAGGTATGATGCACTCATTCTCCTAGTCATGAATTGGAAATACTCATAGATTACATTAGTACTTAGCATAAACTACATGTTTGCTATGAAATTTGGTATAAATTTTGTATATTTTATTATTTTGAGAAAGTGAGCCCCACTCTTTGACCTCGACCTTTCTCGTCGCACCAATTTCTTGGGTTGCTAACCTTTATTTGGATTGCAAAATGGGCTTAAGCTTGGTCAAATCCATTTCAGCAAATTATGGGGAAAAGGCTTCATTTGTTTCTCCATTGGGCCCATGAAATCTCACTAACCCACTTACCAGAGAAATAGCCAAGTTGGCATCATCTCTTATTTTGGGGTGGCTGATATTACATGTTTGCAAGTGCTCTAGCTTCTCTCTTGATGGGACTGCATATACTCTAGCTTTATCTAAGGTAAGTCAAGTGATTCTACTTCATGATTTCTTTAATTTGTTAGTTGATTCACATTTCATTTTTGCATGTTTTTCATTTCCATGTCTTCTTCTCTTAAAAGTCCTTTCTTTTACCTATGTTGTAGAGCCCTAAATCTTTATTTTTCGTTCAAAAACTTGTGATTCACTTTTAGAGTTAATTGAGCATAATGATATACATGTTTTGTCTTGTTAATAGTGGTTTTGAGTCTCTATTATGTGGAAATGTGTGCTTTTAGCTTAGGGTTAATTGAACCTAATTTTTTGATTAGGAATTCCATGATTTTGAGAGGAGATTGATGAGTTTCTCTACTAATTATAGATAGGGATTTTTATTTTAGATTTTTTTCTATATTGCCTGGCGGAAAAGGGGAATATTCCATATTCCCTAGTTTTTCCAAAAAATTGTCAATGAACCTAGACTTACACGATATAAGAAAAGTTTTTCACATAATATATCCTTGGGTCAGGGTTTAGGGTTTTATATCGTGTAAACCTGTTACACCGTGGTATTTACATAGAAACGACTACACAAACCAGCGATTTTGATAGTCCGATCAGTGAGAAGTGAATACGCAATGTGAGTTCTACTTTCCGACCCATCTCACAGGCAATTTCAAAAAAACTCCAGTCACTTTTAGTGCAATCAGTGAGACGTGAAGAAACTCTGCAATGTCCAATTTTTCTTGTTTCCCAAAGGTAATTTTGGAATTTTTTGCCCCGAAGCGAATTTTGGCCGTGAAGTGAGGTTTTGTCCGAGTGTATACTGATGCGATCCCAATAAAAAGTGAACTTCTGATAAAATGATTAGCCAATCAAGGGGTGGGTTATTTCGGCTCAGATCAATTTTATGGCAAGGCCTTTCTCTGGCTCTAAATCAAATGTTCGTATACATGAGTTTTCATATATCGTGATATGGAGCACACGGCGTATTTATGACTTTTATCTCCTCTGTAGTTTGTTGTGTTATCAAGTATATGATATGTAAATATCGTGTTATCGATAATACAATAATCGTTATAGATGTCCTTCTATCGTGTATGCATACCATACTTAATGTATTATTAGTAACACGATATTCAAAAGACAACATCCAATTGTTGTGCTATCGTGTCTGAGAAGGCATCATATCATATATTTGATAACATGATATATACATTTAGAGTGTATTTGTACATTATTTACATAATGTGAATCAATGCGACTCTTTGATTTTGGTCACGACACATTGTTGATATACATATGTATAACATATTTTGCAGACGAAGAGCTACAAGAATACTGTGAAATGGAAGAATCAGTGAAGGGATCAGAAGAGAGGAAGAAGAGAATCTATGGGAGGAGACTGGGTCTCGGAACGAATAGTTTCCCTACTGGACTTAGACAATCAAAAGACCTCGTTAAATCGAGGCCAAAATGCAAGGCAATCTTGGAGGAGATTGGGATCTATCCAGTATACGATTGCGAGCAAATAATTATCTCCGGGAGTTCTAATAGATGAGTGTTGGGATGATTCACAAGAAGTTTTCAACATTCGGGGCAAAATACTACCCTTGACAATCAAAGAAGTCACATTGATAATGAGTTTGAGTACAAAAGGGAACCCATTGAAGTTGGATAGTGGTGACGGGAAGGCTACCCAACGCAAGGTGCAATTCTTCAAAAAGTTCTTCCCAAAGAAGTGGCCAGAGAAGAATCTAATTTAAGAAATTTTGAAAGAAGTGGCAAAAAATAGACAGATTGTCTCCGATGAGGACTTAGCACGGTTGGCCATCGTGCACATGGTGGTCCACATTTTTTTCACATAGAGCAATAGATCTGTCTCCCATCTCTATGTGACTTCATAGATGACTTGATAGTTGTGGGGAGGTACAATTGGGCTGGGGCCATTCATGACATGTTGATTCGAGGCATATCATCATCCCACTGAAACACCAGGAGCAGAAAAGATGAGCGCTCTACCACCACCAAAATTCTCATTGGGGCTTCATTTGTGCTCCAGGTAAATTTCGTATTATTCAGAACACGATTGGTATGAGTAGCATAGTATGAGTAACATGATATTATATACACACTTTAGGTATATCAGAATATTAATCAAACGATTGTGTACATATCTTGTTTGAGAAAACACGATATATAACAAAAACGTGTACATATAGTGATTAGCTCAGTATTGAGCTAAAGTTATTGTTTGACCCCTTTCCATGTGTCTACCCCTTCGTCTACTCCTCTCAAGAAAGTTCCTATTGTAATTGAGGGATAAGAGCTAGTTGATACTTTGATTATTTTGCCTATGACTGATTTTGATGTGATTTTGGACATGGACATGAAGTCAGTTCTTCATGATCATGTTGATTGTTAGGGAAAGAGAGTTGTGTTTACCATGCCAGACATTGAGCCTTTTGTTTTCTAGGTATAACGCTTGAGATTTTTTGCAATATAACAGCTGTAAATCGGGGAAAATGGAGAAATAAAAAACTATGAAAGCAGTTTATAATTTAAAACATCACACATCATTTTTTTCCCATCCAAAATTTTGATCATTTGATCAAACACTGTACGACCAAACCAAACATTCTCAAGCACTACTCAAAAACAAACACATGAATAAATTACCATGATCATGGGTTTTAAATACAAATCTATTTGATGCATCCGTGAGTGCAAGTCCCATAAATAGTCCATAGTCTAATCCAAATTACAAGTCCAGAAAGCATAAATACCTTTATTCTCATCTCACCCAATACATCAGAACGTGGCACAAAATAATACTCATAATGAGTCAGAGGTATACCTGAGTCAAAGGGAACCAATCCACCATGGAAAGTAGCATCCATCTCCACAATCCCTCTGATGCAAACATGCAAAAGCCTCCTGGCTGTCAGTGCTAAAAAAATAGGGTAAAAAAGTACTTTCATACTTAGTCGGAAAATACACAGTAGGGGAGTTCTAAACAATGAACTCAGTAAGTCCATACATAGATGCATTCATACAAGTTAAACATAAAGCAGGCACACATATAATAATCATGCACATGTGCATACAATCATGCAAAATACAAACCATTAAACCAACCTTACACATACTCATATGACCTTACTCGTACAACCTTACTAGTACGGCCTTACTCGTATAGTCTTATTTGTACAACCTTACTCGTATAGTCTTACTTGTACGACCTTACTTGTACAATCTTACTCGTACGACCTTACTCGTATAGTCTTACTCATAAGACCTTACTCGTACAATCTTACAACAATTCTTACTCTTACATTCTTGCTCATAACCATACATACTTGTACAGTCGTACACATACTATAAACCACTAAAACTCATTACAATTAATAAGCTCCAACATCGAAATGGAAAGGAATGCCACAGGGGCATCACCTTGATCTCTAGGGAGTGACTAGATGTCATGGACTTTTTCGAAGGCTAGGCACACCAATGCTCATGGGGGCACAAGATCAAACAGGTAAGAGTAGTTCCATGATACTACTTACCTGAGCGTGCAAACATAAACACCCACACTTTAGGGGTCTTATAGTACCAGTGCTTCTCTTACGCAGAAATCATATACTGCCACTCAGGCAAAATCATATAGCACTCTCAATAGAGAATCAAACATCACGACTTAATATAGCACATAGACTAAATCGAAAACATACATCACTCTCAATAGAGCATCAAACATCTAGGGCTCGAATACAACACCGACAACATCCTACAGGATAAACACCATGGCAAGACATGAGAAGTGCTCAGCTGGCTCATTATCGACTATCTCAAACACAGGACTTCATCCGTCAAAAACCTCAGGTGTCAAACTCACAACGCTATCATTAACTTTTCTTATAATTCAAGTTTGAATTATGTAAGTTATGCAGGTACAATTATGGCAGAAATTCTCCCATGTCTTACAGTCTTTCACCGACCAATCTAAAGTTGAACCCATTCTGAAACCATAGTTCGTTAGGGTAGCAAACTTCACTTAACGCATCCATCTCATAATCATCACTCACCACTAAACATATCCTTACATATTCATGGAATCTTCTCCATCCACCTTTTGGCCATAGTGTCTTACTCAGATGTCAAAAACTAAGCTCTTTAGAGCCAACCCTAGTTCATCAACCTCTTACTTATACCTCACTCATAATACTTACTTTTCACTTCATAATATGTACGTTATGCTTGTACAATTATGCAACACTCTTACTGTTTGACAATCCCCAAACATATGCTCTAGTCCAAACCACATCAATCTACTCCAATCCTCGCCCATCAAACTTATATCCGCCGTCTTTTGTCATACACTTATACATCCACATCCAACACCATACCAAACCCTCTATCACCTCTTACAGTTCATTGCCCATACATATGGTCCACACACATACAAGCATATCCATTGCATAGGCATATAGCCATCATATATATGTATGTCCATCACACATACATATAACATACACAAACTTCCATACATAGCTTACCAACATACTTGCTAGCCATCATTAGCAGATACATATTCCACCTATGTAGCTTACCAACATACTCACTAACCATCACTAGCACACACACAATCCACATACGTAGCTTAATAACATACTTGCTAGACATCACTAGCATATACATATTCCACATACATCAAACATACTTATAGCTCAGATGCACGTCTTAAGCATTTCAACATGGCATAATTTATCCTCTTATGTCATGCAAAGGGATTATTATTTAGCATCCAAAGCATTGAATCATGCAATCCTAACATGCTGCTACTCATTCAAAGCATGCTATCATGAAATTATGAGTTCAAAGCTCCCCTACCTAGTAATCCATGATGTTTGATGGCGAGTGCACGACGGTGGCAGCATTAGTGGCGGAGTTGTTGGCCAAAAGCTTTGCCAAGCTAAGAGAGTTGTTGTCCCGAGTTCTAGGAAATGTTGGAAGCAATCACAACCAAATGGGGGTGACACAAATGAATGCAGCAAAATTCGTGATCCACGGCAGCACCCTAGGGTGGTAGGAGAAAGGTCTTGCTAAAAGAAGTGGCAGTGCAACCGAAAATTGGGGGTGTAGTAACTAAAGGTTGGCTGACGGCTAAGAAGTACTCGGCCGGTCGTAAGATGTCAAAATCGGCCATGGATAGCACCAAATGGCATCAATTTCACATCTACAAGGCCCACATAAAAGTGAAGGACATGGGGCAATGCTCTAGGATGAGGGAGAGGTGGAGGAGGACATTGGTGTCAAATCCATCCTGTGGCAGAGGCATTTGATGGTCAGGCAGCGCAAAAATGACGCCTAAACCCTAAAATGTACTTGTGGCCACATGCACACGTGGCCAAATGGCCACTTGAAGGGAAGAGGGGCTAGACGGTGGCAGCTCAAGGCCCAAAAAGGGCAACATGGCTCAAGCCCTAGTGGTGGCCAGCTGAGACAAAAACACTGCCAATCGCCAACTACAACCAAAACCAATGGTGTGGGCGGCTGTGCTTCGAGCACAGTCGAGGGTAGAAGGGTAGGAACATGGCAGACTAAAGCTGACAAGGCCAATAGTGATGGAATTGGGATAGATGCGGCTAGCCCTAGCCATGACGAGGTAGGCCGAATGGAAGCCAACCGGCCCCAACCGGCCACCAACGGCGGCATCAAACGACACACAAAGCCTTTGGCTCAAAACTGAGAAAAATGGGGCTGTTTGGGTCGTACCGAAGAAGCAAACAGCGAGGGAGGGCAGACGAGGTTCATCCGGGCCAGGACAGAGCTAGGAGGGGTGGCCCATCACTGTCGTTGGGCCATGACAGACCGAATGGAGGTGATCTGGAAGCTGGACGATGGGTGGAAGCACTCCGGTGGCTCCAAAAATTAATCAGACAATGAGAAGAAAAAAATAAGGAAAAGTACCAGCAGCTCATAGAGGACCAAGGAGAGCATGGCAGTGGCCTTGGCTGGTGCATGTGGAACCCTGGCGGCCAGATGAAGATAAGTACAGTGGAAGGCGGCAGCAAACGATGACAAAATAGCCCTCTGGCGGCCCAAAAACAAATTTAGACATCGCAAAAAAAAAGAGGTAAAGACCGGTACCATGTGGAGGAGCAAGGAGGACATGGCAGTGATCCTAGCCGGTTCCAACGGACATTGTCAGCAAGGCAAAGTGGATCCTAGCAAGAACCAGTAGAATCCAACAATAGAGGAGGCACGACAGTGACAGGAAATGTTCTCGGTTTCACAGTCGTTCTTTCTGGACATTCTAGATGTCTCAAAGCTTTTGGAATGTGTCAGCTGTCCATTCCATACATTTATAAATTTTTTGTTTTTATGTCCCCATCATGCGCTAGCCTCATGTTTATGCATCATATGTCCAAAATTCACAACGAAAGCGCATGTCGAGGCTTGCAGCCTATGACTAAGCTCCACACCTAACTCTGGGTATAATACCGAGGTCAAATACGCAAATACAAATACACCAAAGAGTCACATTTTATCCCAAAAATGATCAAAAAATAGAAAAAAATTCACAAAAAATCATAAAAAAGTAGATGAGCTAGTAGTAAGTTCTTTGTGTCTTCATCTAAGGCAAAGAAGTGGACAAATAGCAAGTGCCTGACTTTTCTTACAAATATTTGAGTGAAAGGTGTAGAATCATCTCCTATTGAACTCGTTCTTATTGTGGTTAAATTTGCTTTTTTTTTATGACTTGTGAGGACTATCTCTTGAGAGAGAGAGAGAGAGTTCAATATTGATCTTCTTCTAGGCACCATCCTATTTCTAAAGCTCCTTATCAAATGGCTCTAGCTGAACTTAAAGAACATAAAATCTAGCTCTAGGATTTGACAAACAAGGGTTTTATTAGGCCTAGTGCATTTCCTTGGGGCGCACTGGTTCTCTTCATCAAGAAGTAGGATGGTTCCTGTAGGTTTTGCATTGTTTACAAGTTATTGAATCAGGTTACCATAAAGATCAAGTGTCATTTGTCGTGTATTGATGACTTATTTGACCAGTTGTAGTAGTCTCAAGCGTTATCCAAGATTGATTGAGGTTGGGTTACCATCAGCTTTGCATTCGAATCCCAAGAATGTGTTAAAGACAACATTTAAGACATGCTATGGGCATTATGAATTCTTGGTTATTCCTTTTGGGCTTACCATTGTGCTAATATCTTTTGTGGATTTGATGAATAAAGTCTTCAGGCCTTACTTGGATCAGATTGTCATCATTTTATCTAGAAAGGATGATCTATTCATCCAGCAAGAATGATCATGAAAAGTAACTAAAATTTGCATTGCAAACTTTGAAAGATTAAACTCTATGCAAAGTTTGACAAGTGTGAATTTTGGATGGTGAAAGTGAATTTACTTGGCCATGTCATATCTAAGGATGGTGTAGCAGTGGATCCAACTAAGGTAGAAATAGTTTTGAAGTTGGAACAACCTAAGAATGACTTTGAGTCCAATATTTCTTAGGCCTTGGAGGTTAATATTGGTTGTTCATCAAGGGTTTTTCTTGCATTGCATGCCCCTTTTACTATGCTAGCAAGAAAGAATGCTAAGTTTGAATAGAGCCACGTATATGAGCAGTGTTTTCAAGAGTTAAGAAAAGACTAACTTCGGTATTGGTTTTGGCTTTACCATTGGTTAGTGATGGATTTGTTGTATATATCGATGCTTCGCATAAGGGATTGGGTTATGTGTTGATGCAGCATGGGAAGGCAGTAGCTTATGCTTCTCGCCAACTTAGGATGCATGAGCAAACTACCCAATATGACTTGGAGCTAGCAGCAGTTTTCTTTACACTAAAAATTTGTGGCATTACCTTTATGGTGGGAAATTTGAAAGTATATGCCGATCACAAGAGTTTGAAGTATCCCTTCACTCAAAGGGACTTGAACATAAGGCAAAGGAGATATCTAGAATTTCTTAATAATTATGATTTCATCATTGCTAATCATCTAGGGAAAACAAATGTTGTGGCAGATGCATTGAGCAGGAAGTCGGTAGCTTTAGTGGCTTGAGTGCATGTGCAAGAGTGGCTTTTGTATGAAGAGGTCATTAAGTTCAAACCAAAGATAGCATTGGAAGATACAAGTAACTAGTTTGTAAACCTTTCAATAAGTTCTGATTTGGTAGATATGGTGATTGAAGCTCACAAAGGAGATGAGGAAATTCAAGATATGATGGCTAAATTGCATGGACAATCAGCCAATGACTTTAAAGAGCTTATGGAACCTTATCCTTTTGTGGGCAATTGTGTGCACAAAATTCACAAGAGTAGAAGGAGAGAATTCTTTTAGAGACACATCACTCTAGATTCTTTGTCCATCCAAGGTGAATGAAGATGTACCATGATGTGAAGAAGATGTTTTGGTGGAATAGAATAAATAGAGATATCGCCTCATTTGTTTCCATGTGTTTGATTTTCTAACAAGTGAGTAAAGTATTGTAATCCTAGAGGTATGTTACAACCTCTACCTATTCTCGAGTGTGGGTTATCATTGATCGACTCACCAAGTTAGTGCACTTCATTATTATAAGGACAACAGCTTCCTTGGACATGTTGGCAGCATTTAATGTGAAGGATATTGTTCGGTTACATGGAGTTCATATATCCATAGTATCCGATAGATATCCTTTTTTTACATCAAGTTTTTGGCAAAGTTGTCAAAAGGCTTTGGGGACAACATCTCACCTAAATTTATCCTCTCATCCTTGGACAGATGAGCAATCTGAGTAGACTCTCTAGGCTTTGGATAATAAGCTTAGGGCATGTATTCTCTAGTGGAAGGGCAGTTTGGAATAATACTTACCTTTGGTGGAGTTTGCCTACAACAACAGTTACGAGCCCACTATCCAGATGACACCATATGAGGCATTGTATGGACATCCCTGCTAATCATTACTTTGTTTGAGTGAGGTTGGAAAGCAGCTTCTAATCGGACCAAAAATCATGTAGCAAGTAGTTGGGAAGATTTGACTCATTAAGCATAGACTACAGACAACTCAAAGTCGACAAAAGAGTTATGTGGATATTCGTCAAAGGCATCTAGAATTTCAAGTTAGTGATCATGTTTTCCTAAATATTTCATCATCAAAAGGTGTACTATGATTTAGTAGGAAAGGGAAACTATCTTCTAGGTTCATTGGGCCTTTTGAAATTCTTGAGCAGATTGGAGCAGTGACTTATTGGGTGGCATTACCTCCGAAAGTTGCCAACTACCATGATGTGTTCCATGTTTTTCTTTTGTTAAAGTAGGAGCCAAACCTATTCCATGTTATAGACTTCAAGCCGTTCAAGCTCAATAGTGATCTTACCTACATTGAGATGTTAGTACATATTTTGGACAAGAAGTAGTAGAAACTCACGAGTAGGATGATTCCATTGGTAAATTCCTTTAGCAAAATCACAACATTGAGCAAATCAATGTGGGAGCATGAAGATAAAGTCAAAGCTAAGTACCCCCATATATTCACCATCAAACAATAGCAAATTTGGGGAACAAAATTCTAATAAAGTGGGTAGGATATGAGACCTGAAATTTTATATTTTTCTTAATTTTATTTTTTTATGGTTTGGAGTGATAAGGAATTTCCTTGTAATTATTTTGAATTTTTGGTGGAAAATTGTAAGACTGATTTTATCAGTGAATTCCCGAGGTATGAAAAACATGTTCTCCTAGAATGAGGTCGAGATACTCATAAATTACTTTAGTGTCTAGCATAAATTACATGTTTTCCACAACATTTGGTATAATTTCCATATATTTTCATATTTTGAGGAAGTGTGCCTCACTTTAGGACTGATGACCCTTCTTGTCATTGCATTAATTTTTTTTCATTGTTGACCTTCATTTGGATTGCTAAAAGGGCTTGGGTTTGGTCATATCCATTTCAGCTATGTATGGGAAAATGTTTGATTTGTTCCTCTATTGGGCCCATAAATACCCCCTAACCCACTTACTAGTATAAGTAACTAAGTTGGCCTCTTCTCTTATTTTGGGGTGGCTGAGATTCTATATTTGCAAGTGTTCTAGCTTTTCTCTTCATGGGATTGCATGTGCACTAGCTTCATCCAAGGTGAGTCAAGCGATTCTACTTCATGATTTCTTGAGCTTTTGAGTTGATTCAAATGTCCTCTTTGCATGCACTTCATTTCCATTTCTTCTTCTCTTAAGAGTCCTTTCTTTTAACCATGTTGTAGTGCCCTAAATCTTTATTTTTGGTTCATAACCTTGTAATTCACATTTAGAGCTCATTGAGAAAAAGGAAATGCATGGTTTGTCTTGCTAGTAGCGGTTTTTAGTTTCTATTTAGTGGAAAGGAGTGGTTTTTACTTAGAGCTAATAGAACCTAATTTGTTGATTAGGGATTCCTTGATTTTTTGAGGAGATGAAGAGATGCTCTACTTATTAAAGGTAAGCTATTTTTATTTGATGATGTTTTTCTTACATTAACATCATAGAGTATCTTATTGATCATGTTCTTAAAGCATGATGGATGTGTGTGCTTTGATCCCTTCAATACTAGTTTTGATGCTATTTTGACATGCATGTACATGGATTATGTTGGATTTATCATATCTAATGTTTAGATAAAGTTTATGCAAAGATTTATGATGATTTGATGGTTGATCGATCTAAAATGTTACTATCTTCTATTTGTTTATTCCAACAACAGCCCGATTGATTGACCAAGCTTCGGTGAGTGCATTTTCAGGGCCGATCTATCACCTTGTTGCCCAATCGATAGTGCAAACATTCTATTTGCTTGTTTTAAGGTCTGATTGATCACCCAAGATGCCTAATCGATTAGCCAAGTAAATTTTGACTAATGTGTTTACTTTTAAACTAGATTTTGATGAATTTACTATGTCTCTTGCATGTAACTAGTAAAGCATTACCATGTTATAATATGAATACTTACATGAATGTCACATTATTAACATATGAATCATGCCACATAAATCACAAAATTATTCACAAACCATTTTTAGCTGTGAACCGTGTTTTACTAAGTTTAGTCATGATTATCCATGTTTTTCGTAGTTTTTGTATTTAGTCGATAGGGTTTTGAATGAATCGATTTTACGTTCTGAAAGAGCAGGTTTTTCTATTCAAAAGGACAAGGTTTTCCATTCCTAAAGAGCGGGTTCCTCCCCAGGTCGAGATGATTGAGGCACTTATGGATACATTTGGAGGCGAACTCCAAGTTGGTCATGTCTATGTGCATTGGCTTGACATAGTATTTGGCATTTCTGGTCCACAAGTTTGCTAGACTATCTTTGGTATTTTTTGTAAGAACATAAGTGTCCTTATGTCATAAGTTGGCTTATTGTCGTGATCAAAACAATGTCATTAAAGTATATTTTGTGTTAGTTTATAGTCTGAAGAATGATTTCTGAAGGTGGAACGAAAGGAAGATTCAAATATGTGTATTCAACAGGTAAAAACATGCATACACATCACATTCGTACATTGTAGTTAAAAAGGCCTTAGGTGAAAGAATGCTAAGGATCGGAGATTTAAATCTTGAAAATTCAAAAAATCTGGCCAGATCAATCGATTGCCATTTTGGAAAGATTGATCCCTAATGAACCATAGCAAAATCTCCAAGAACTGGTTGAGCGATCAATCGCTTCTTTGAAATGATCAATCGCCACCCGAAAACACCTGTGTAAAACAAAGTTGAAAGTTAGTGAAACATCGGCTAGGAGGAGTATCGATCGATTGAAGAGTCATGATGAAAAATATAAGGAGTGATCGATCTCCCTATAGAAATGATCGATTGCTTGATAGTGAAATTGCCTAATTTAAAATTTTTTGGGTTTGGTTTGGATTCCAAATTAGTGTCTTATTCCTTTTAGCAATTGGGAGTCTATAAAAAGGGACTGTAATGTGATGGAGGAAGAGAGAAAACCTAGAAAACCTAGAGAGCTTTTGTGGAGCTATTCTAATAGAGTTTTGAGATAGTTGTCTTCTACATTGAGAAAATCTCAATTATAAATCAAAAAGAGTGATTAGATGTGAGATTAGTGCACAAAAACACATGTCAGACATGATGTTTGCTAAAGATAGTTTTTGAGAAGATGAAATGAATAGAAGATTCATTCTGAGCAAGAGAGGAAAGATCTACTTTGATCAAAGAGCACAAAGGAGAAGAAGATCAATTTATGGCCAGTAAACAACCAAGAAGTGGTTGATTCAAATTTTAAGAGTGGTTTGGAGAACTAGCTGTTTGAAGAAAAAAGTGTCTTTTGTCTTTGTATTTGGTAATTCTATTATCTCATATTTACATAGTGCATAGTCTATCTAAATAGAGTGTCTTGTGGTTTTTCCCTTGTCAAGTTTCTACATAAAAATTCTTGTGTGTTTTGTTTTGCTGATTTGATTACAAAATTTTTGTTAGAACACATTGGAATTAGGAACATTAATTTGAACAAAATCGGTGTTTTTAAAAAAAAATGGAAAGATATATCTTGTAACTTAATTGTGAGTTAAAGGCACCTTTTTTTCTTCTTCGTTTGTCTATGCCACACATATAGTTTGCAAACCAACAAGTAGTAGATGAGAATATTTTGAAAAATTCTTTGATTTTTTTCTCGTGATTAAACTTTGATTATGATTTTGATTGTCATGAAATTAAAAAATAAGCCTAGCTTGCCTCTATTTGTTTCAAATTTTGTTGTGACTAGGAAGAATCATGTTTTTGATGAGTTGAAGATGCTGGGATCAAAATTTTGTGCTATGGAATATGAGAATTCTAAACTTGTGCATAAAAAATCCTTCTATGATATAAAAAATATTGACTTACCTGGGAAAATCGAATTGTAGGAAGAAGAATTGAAAACTTTAAATTCAAAGTTGAAAGAGTTTGTTAAAGGCAAAGAAAAACTTGATAAAATTCTCTCATGTGGACAATTTGGATGTGATAAAAGTGGTTTAGGATATGCAGGCTGGAAGAATACAAATTCCCTAAGAATCACTAAATTTGTTTAGGTTACAAATTTGAATGATAATTACGATAATACCTCAAATTCTAAACTCTTGATTTGTGAGAGATAATATTAGATTTGACTTGCTTAGACAAATCATATGGATGAGAAGAAGTTTAAGGGAACTTAATGTAATGGTTCAAAATCTTGGACATAGGGCTCACACACATGATTCACAAACTTTTTTTCATTAGTTTGCTCATAATTGTTATCATGGGAAAGAACGAAAGGTGAATACAAAAATTCTTAGGAAGACAAAACAAGATAAAAAATTTGAGTGAAATTTAAGAATTTGTAAAAACTACAACAATTTGGGTAAAGAAAAATGATGTGAAATGTCATGTAGTGCACATTGCTCTAGAAACTCAATACTCTAACATGTGGTACCTAGATAGTTGATGTTCAAAGCACATGACCAATGCCAAATCTAGGTTTACTAATTTTGTAGAGAAGTATGATGGTAAAATTACCTTTAGATATTGAAGTGCCTTAAAATAGATGAGATAAGCACTTTGAAAGTTTTTGGATTGCTTGATTTTGATAATGCTTTGTATGTGGGTTGTTTGAAAGCTAATCGTTTGAACATTAATTAAATTCGTAACTCTAGTTTTGTTGTCAAATTTACAAAGAAAGCTTGTTACATTATTGACAAATCTAGAGTGACTTGTGTGAAAGGCATAAGTGAACATGATAATTTTTATTTGCTTAATCTTATTTATTTTGTAAATTTGTCCTTCCTTGATAATACTTACTTGTGGCATCAAAGATTAGGACATGTGAATTTCATAGTTTTGATAAAAACAACGAAGGAAGGGATCATTAGAGGTGCCCCTACTTTGAAAACTCCTAAAAATTTTGTATGTGGTGCTTGTCAGGTAAACTATCAAAATGCCATCATAAAAAGTTGGAACATGTGAGAACTAAGAGACCATTATAATTGATGCACATGGATCTTATGGGACCAATGCAAATAGCTAGTTTGGTTGGTAAATAATACATCTTAGTCATGGTAGATGACCTATCAAGATTCACTTGGGTAGATTTTCTTAGAGAAAAGTTTGATGTTTTTGAAGCATTCAAAGAAATTGCCCTTACCATACAAAATACAAGTGGTCTGAAAATCCAAAACATTAGAAGTGACAGAGGTGGTTAATTCACTGACTCTAGGTTTAAAGAATTTTGTGATAAATATGATATTAATCATGAGTTCTCAGCCCTTAAAACTCCTTAACAAAATAGAATAGCTAAAAGAAAGAATAGAATTATTCAGAAAATGGCTTAGGTTATGCTAAATAAGAAGAATTTGGCTAAACAGTTTTGGGCAAAAGCTATAAGCACTGCAACAGACACTCTCAATAGTCTATTTAAGACATGACACAGTCCAAACCCTGTATAAGTTGTGGAGAGGTAAAAAACTCATTATCTAATATTTTAGATTCTTTAGAAGCCCTTGTCACATCTTATGAGATAGGGAAGCTTTAAGAAAATTTGATAGTAAGAGTGATAATAAAATTTTCCTTGGATATTGTTTGAAAAGTATCATACAAGGCTTTTAAAAAAAGAACTGAATCTATAATGGAGTCATTTAATGTAGTTGTAAATGACGCACAAATTTTTGAGAATCAAAATAGTCAACATGGGAAAAGAAAAGAAAACTTTGATGATTGCTATGATTTTGATGATTCCGTTAATGTGTTTAGTAATGCAGATGATAAAGAACAAGATCATGTGGATGTTCATGATGATCTCATACGTGAAAGTGAAGTTCATGAAGAAGAGTAAGAACCACAAGTTAAAATTGCTCAAGTACCTAACTGAGTTGAAAAAGACCATCCTAAAACTAATGTGATTGGTGACATCAATGGAGTAAGAACAAGACATCAATTAGAAAAACAAATAAAATTTTCATGCTATGTATCTCTAGCAAAACCAATGAAGATCGATGAAGCCCTTCAGGATGAGAATTGGATAAATGTAATGCAAGAGGAACTAGGACAATTTATTAGAAATGATGTATGGTTTATTGTTCCTAGACCTAACCAATGTAATGTAATAGGTACAAAGTGGATTTACAAGAATAAGACAGATGAACAAGGTAATGTGGTAAGAAACAAAATAAGAATGGTTGCTCAAGAATACACACAAGTAGAAGGCATTGATTTTAATGAAATTTTTGCTCCTGTTGCTAGACTTAAATTTATTAGATTTCTTCTTGTAATTGCTTATCATTTAAAATTCAAAGTATATTAGATGGATGTCAAGAGTATTTTTCTAAATAGAAGCTTGAAAGAGTAAGTCTATGTTGAATAGCTTAAGGGTTTTATTGACCCTCATCATCCTCATTACGTGTATAAATTAAAGAAACCTTTGTATTGATTGAAACAAGCTCCAAGAGCATGGTATGATAGACTAACACAATATCTTGCAAAACAGGGTTACACAAGAGGAGGTGTTGACAAGACATTGTTAATTAAAAAGTATTGAAAGAATATTTTGATGGCACAGATCTATGTGGATCACATCATCTTTGGCTCTTCAAATGATATGTTTGCCAAAGTTTTTGCAAAAGAGATGAGTAAGGAATTTAAAATGAGGATGGAAGGTTTACTAATTTATTTTCTTGGTTTACAAGTACAACAAACTGATTCTAGAATCTTCATCTCACATTCAAAGTTGGCTAAAGATATGGTGAAGAAATTTGGACTTCAAGATGCAAAATACACCAAGACACCTCTATCTCCTTCCACAAAGTTGAGTAAGGATGCTCCAGGTAAATTTGTTGAACAAACTTCGTATAGAAGCATGATTGGTAGACTTTTGTACTTAAGTCCTAGTCGCCTAGATATTTGCTTAAGTTTAGAAGATGTGCTAAATATCAAGCTAATCTTAAAGAATCTCACATGATTGTTGTTAAGAGAATAATAAAATATGTGAGTGGATCTACATGATATGATTTATGGTTTCCATTTGACACTATTTCTGAATTAGTTGGGTATTGAGATGTTGATTGAGCGCGCAGGGAATGTAGATAATAAAAATGTTAGCTCAAGAAAATATTTTTATGTAGGAAATTCCTCTGTTACTTGGCATAGTAAAAAATAAAATTGTGTTTCCCTATCAACTATAGAAGATGAATTTATTGCCGTTGGTAATAGTTGTACACAATTAATGCGATGAAAATGATGTTATTTGACTATGGAATATGTTAGGGCAAAATGTCTTTATACTGTGACAATCTAAGTTCAATTAAAATTTCTAAAAATCCTATTCAGAATTCTCATACAAAACATATTGATATTAGGCATCATTTTATTTTAGATTTTGTTGATGATAAAAATTTCAACTTATAACATATTTCAACAAAGTTTCAATTGACTGATATTTTTACAAAACCTTTGGATTTCAACAAGTTCATTAACCTTTGAATAGTCATTGGACTTGCATTCCTATATTAGTTTCATAAGATTTTTTTGTCCCTTGTTTTTAATAAAAATCTTTTTGAGACATCAACCAAGACAAAAACTATTTTCAATTTTAAAGTTTTTAATAGTTTGGTTTGGTTAATCTGATTAGTGTTTACTCATTTTGTTTTCAGAAAAAGTCCAAAAAAACAAAAAAATAAGTTTGTGGGTTTTCAATCATATAGGTGGTATATCATATGAAACACATTAAATTGTGGAAGTATTGCACAATAGTGGGTCACACATGCAATGCATGATGGATACAATCTTAAGTCAATAGGACTAGTTGTATATAAATTGCATAAACTTTTAAGATTCGTAATAATATTTGATGTATTGTTCATTTACTAAAAGACTTAGTACTCACTATGGGAATTCAAGAGCATCTATCGGGTTAAATGTATAATATGGTTGATTTACTTCTTCACTTGGATGCTATGAGGTTGTATAAAGTAGTTGTGTGGTTTGGATTCCTTTGCATCCTAGATGAGATTTTATATGATTATATTATCTTTTAAATATATAATGTAAACATTATCATAAATAGTTCTCATAAAAATGATGGAGAGGGCAACTTACATGAGATATCTTGTGTTAGTGTGAAAGATGTCATTCATTTGACACTGGAAAAGGCTTATATTGAAACAAATATGTATTAAGAGAGTTAAGAAAAAAACCATTAAAAGTTCAAATATTAAAATAATAAAAAAGCCAAAAATTAGACAAAGGGCATAGAGAATGACAACTAGAGAAATAGAAATTAGTATTATTACTTGTATGCCTTACTTATTCAATGTAAATCAACGATCAAACAGAATGTGAGCATGGGCCAAGTTTCTCGATGGACTCATTTGCCAAAATAGTGGAGGAGAAAAGTTGTTTTCAACTATATTATTTATTGATATCCTGATGATTGTTTTGAGTAATTATGGTATAGTCATTTACTTGAAGTAAAACACTTTTGCATCTTTTCTTTTTATGAGGCTTGGAACTTGAAACTTTGATTATTTGGTCAAGTGGCTACTGAGATTATTTTATGCTAATGTGGGATATACATGTTGTGGTATGCTGAACCTTGGAAAATGTGATGAGTGATAATGCTTTATGGTTACCAATACACTTTGTTTTCAATTAAGTTGTTTACTTTGATTCTCCTTAAAGTTGATTATAAATGTGGTTTCACATTGGTTTACAAGGTTTTTTTTATGTTATTTCTTCTTTGCCTCAATTTTCTTTTGTCTATTTGTGACGAAAAGGGGGAGAAATTTGGGTTAGAGAAAACTTTAAGTCTTGAGGCTAGAAAGCCAAAATATAGCCTAAAAAGAAGATCTAGGCTAAATTGATAACAAGAGAAAAAAATTTAATTTGGTTATTACTATATTAATCTTTTACTTACTTAAATATTTAAATTATGTATTTACTTATTTCTTGGAATAGTATTATGTAGGTATGTTATAATTTGTGACGTGTCAGTTGATTGCAAGTTGAAGACCATACTACAATAAGATTAGAGAGTTATAGATTAAGGGGGAGAGACATTATTAGATAATATGTCTAAATCTAATTATGCACTATATAGTTATATATTTTTATTTTTCAGATGATAAGTTGTAGTGTTTTGTCACAAAATAAACAAAGGGGGAGATTGTAAGAATATAAGTGTCCATATGTCATGTATTGGCCTAATTATCGTGATCAAAATAATGTCATTAATGTGTATTTTCAGTCAATTTACAGTTTGAAGAATAATTTATGAAGGTGGAACAAAAGAAAGACCAAAATTCATGTTTTCAACAGGTAAAAATACGCACACACATCACATTCAAACACTTTAAGGTAAAAGAGACCTTAGGTGAAAGAATAGTGAGGATTGGAGACTTAACTATTAAAAAATCAAAAAATATGGCTAGATCAATTGATTGACATGTTGGAACAATCAATCATTAATGAACTGTAGCAAAATCTCTGAAAACTAGCTTAGCGATCGATTACTTAAGTGAAACGATCAATTGGCACCTGAAAACACTTTGTAAAATGAAGCTAAGAGTTAGAGATTGATTGATTAGAAGGAGTGATTGATCGAAAGAAGAGTCGTCAAGAAAAATATAAGGAGCGGTTGATCGCCCTGTGGGATAGATCATTGGAGTGGCATGTTGTGTAATTTAAGATGTTCCGATTTGCTTTCGATTCCAAATTGGAGTCTTATTTCTTTTAGGGCTTGGGAGTTTATAAAAAGGGATTGGAATGAATGGAGGAAGAGAGAAGACCTAGAAAGCCTAGAGAGCTTGTGTAGAGTTGCTCTAATGGAGTTTTGAGAGTGTTATCTTCTAGATTGACAAAATATCAACCATAAATCAAAAGGAGTAATTAGATGCGATATTAGTGCACAATAACACATGTAATACAGGGTTTTTGTTGAAGATAGTTGCAGAGAAAATCAAGTGAATAGAAGATTCATTCTGATGAGGAGATGAAGCTATTTTGATCAAAGAGCACAAAGGAGAAGAAAATCAAGTTATGTTCAGTAAACAGCCAAGGAGTGGTTAATTCCGAATTTAAGAGTGGTGTGGAGAACTATCCATTTGAAGACAAATGAGTCTTTTATCTTTGTATTTGGTAATTCTACAATCCCAGGTTTATATAGTGCATAGTTTATCTAGACAGAGTGTCTCATGGTTTTTACCTGGTTAAGTTTCTACATAAAAATTCTTGTGTGTTTTTGTTTGCTTATTTGATTGAAAAATTCTCATTAAAACACATTGGAATTAGGCACATTACTTTGAACAAAATAAGTGCTTATTTTGTTTAAAAGGGGAAGGTAAATCTTGTAATTTAATTACTAGTTAGAGTCACTTTATTTTTCTCAGTTTGTCAATGCCACATACATAGTTCACAAACAAACATTTTTGGCTTGGAATATCGGGTAGACAAGTATTTGACATCCTCGTGTACAGAGATTTCTCTATCATATGATTTGATGCATTATTGAGATATTTACACCAGTTTTGGGTGTAGGGAATATATGCATGATTGAGATATTTACATTGGTTTTGTGCAAGGAACTTGTTGCATTATTGAGATATTTACATTGGATTTGTGTAGGGAATTTAACGCACTATGGAGATATTTACACAAGTTTTGTGTAGGGAATTTGATACACTACTGAGATATTGGCATAAGTTTTAAGTGTAAGGATTGATGTATGATTGAGAGGTTTACACCAATATTGTGTAAGGGATTTGATATATTCTTGAGATATTACCGGTATAGCATAAAGTTTATTGTATGCATCTTGAGCTTATGTTTTGTAATGTTAATGTAAACTCTGTGTTTTCAAAGGCTTAATGGGCTATGCTCATTGCTTCGTTTTGGTTTTAGGTATCCCTTGGGGATCATCTATGTGGTTGGGCCTCATAGGTGCTTAAGATTATTTGTTTTGCAAGCACAGTAAAGACTAAGGGATGCTAAGTGGGGTCAGGTCATCTACTATGGGATAGTTAGTAGTTGATGTACGATGTAATTTGGAGACCTTATAGTGGTGTGGAAAGCGCCTTCTTTTTAGATTTATGGTTTATCTATTATCTTTGAAGGCTTTGGACACTTTTATGACTTTAAATTTAGATGTGTGAGAAAGCATATGCTTATGCTAAATAACTTTTATTTAATTTTTCCTTATCTTTCCTAGTAATTGCTTTAAGACAAAGTTGTGGCTATCTACTTTGATCAAACCTGACATTGAGTTAGTAAATTGTCTCATTTTCATGCTAGTTTGGGTCAAGGGGCATGACACTTATGCCAGAGTTGATAGGCACGATCGTTTGAAGAAAAGAAGAGAGAGGAGCAGAGAGAACAAGGAGGATGGGGAGGGTGGCAATGCAATAGGCTTTTCTACCACCACCTAGTGCTACTGGAGCCACATATGACCTATGATAGTTCACTTTTGGACAAAGGTGGTCATGGTGGAAGCTTTGCCTCTGCCATCACTGCAATTTGGAGACCCGCTAGGGAAGATGACTTTGGAACATGGAAATTAATCTCCGATCCGGTCCAACCAGAAAAAAAACATAGAAGAAAGTTAATCAACCGGGTCTAGTTCATAGAGTTAAAGCATTCAAAAAAATTTAAAAACTACCCTTGGACCTTGGAATATCATGAGTGTCTTGATCAAGTTCAAGCCTACTGAACGAGAGGGTGTAAAATGATATTTTCACCGTTTAAATGAATCGTGGTTCAAGAGAAGTGTGCTCTGGTTCAGGGACCTACAAGTGGATTTAAGAATTAGAAAATTTTAGTGAGGGTGTAACCTAATTTTGGACCAATCCAAATGATGACCAAAAATCCCAATAATTATTTAAATGACCAATTTGCCACTATGTTTTAGTTTGTGAACCAATATATTAAACAAGGTCGGTTCATGGGGACAAAAAGAAAGACTCAAATTAGTATTTCGTGATGTAAAAACATGCACACACATCATATTAGTACACTTTAAGGTAAAAGAGACCGTAGGTGATATTGTGGGTGAGAAATGAAGACTTTTTAAATGAAAATTGAAATTTTTGTTTAGAGTGATCGATCATTGTCTTGACTCAACCAATCAACCTTGAATGTCTTTGCAAGGTTCTCTACAAATTCATAATTGAATGATCACCCATTTAGAAAGATTGATCAAAAGGTTGGTGAGAGTTTAATATCCACTAGATGGCAATAATGCATCACTAGATTGCTCCTAACACTTGTACTTTTACAAGTAAGCAATTAAGAGTACTAGCCTCTACGCACAAAAATTTATTTTAAAGCAGAAGAAACAATAAACAAACCCTAATTTCTAATCATCATTCAAGATCAATAAGTCACCAAAGAACACATGAAAACCACATAATCATACAAGGATTTTTACATGAAAAAACCCAACTAGGGTAAAAAACCACAGCAACCTCAATCCAAAGCTAAATCAATCACTAGAATGATATAAATCTTACAAGACTCAAAACAACCAAGCAACCTTAAGAATTGACACAAACTCTTTTTGTTAAATCTTGTCTTGTTGATGATGTTGGCCTTCAATTCTTCCTCCTCTGAATCATGTAAGCTTTCCATATTTGTGTTCTGATCTCTCTCTTCTTCTAGCAACACAACTAATGACTTCTTCCATGTTTGTTGATTTACCTCTTGAGAATCTTCAAATCTTTTGAAGAACTTTTTTGACTCCTCTATGAAATTTTTGTGTGAAATCTTCTCTTCTTAGTTGTGCATTAACATGAATTCACCATAGATAATCTTTCCAAGCACCTTTGTGAATTCTGAAGGAAAACAATATGAAAAGGAATCTCATTTTTTCTCCAATATTTTTAAGGTTTTACTCTCTTCAATCTCATCACTTCTTATCCTTTTTATAGGGTTCCAAGTCAAATTGGCACTTTGAATTCAACAAAGAAAGTAAACTATTCTAGAAAGGCTTGTTTAGGGGAAGTAAAATTGCTAGGGATCAATTGCTCACTATTTTCTTAAGCCACGACTTCTTGATCTATTGATCTATCAATGAAGAATTTTATCAATAAACACTCGGCTTAATTTCACGAAAGGTTGATTTATGTGTTGATCAATAGTTTCCATGGGGAGTCAATCGAATCTTCAGTTCCATGCTAAAGTTCATCAACGATCGATTGATTCAATCAATGTATTTATCTAGAGTTTGATCAATGACACTATTCGAAGATAATTTTGCTCTTTTTACTCTAAATCCTTCTGAAACCTCTAAAATCACTTCTGAAACTTCTCCAATTGACTTTGGTTTGAAAATATGTACTAAATAAACCTCTTAAATTGTCAACATTCTTTAGTCTTTAGTCTTAATCCACAAAAGCACACGTACTCTTATTTTTTAAGTCCATCAATTCCAAACCTAACTCGACTACAACTACATCCAATTAGATTTCTAAGACTAATTGCATACTCAAGGTTTTTGACCTAATTTTGACAAAGAAATTAGCCAATTAACCTTACATATGACACATATATTCTTATAGTTGGAAACTTATACAAAAGCATTAACAAATATGATTGCGATCAATAGCTTGGTGAGTCAATCGATCTTTGTGAAGAGTCAAGCAAAAGATACAGGGAATTGATTGATTGCCCTGTGGACCGATCAATTGTTGTCATGCATAATTTCCTAAATTAACACTCTTCGAGTTGATTTAGGTTCCTAGTTGAGGTAAACTTCTTTTTGCAACTTGGGGAATGTATAAAAGGGGTTAGGGATGTTATTAGAGGAATGAAGATGGCTTATAAAGCTTAGAGAACTTGTGTAAAATTTCTCTAATAGGTTTTAGAGAGAAGTAGTCTTCTAGTTATTGAGGTTTATCTACCCTTAATCAAAAGAATGATTATAGATAAGATGAGAGCCCAAAAACACGTGTGGCATAGTGTTTTGTTGAAGATTGTTGCTGAGAAGATCAAGGAGAAAAATGATTCATTCCAAAGGAGGAGATGAAATATCTAGATTGATAAAGAGCACATTGAACGGAGAAGATCATGCTGATGCCGGTAAACAATTAGTGAGTGGCTGATTCTGAATTATAGTGAGAAGGACCAAATGTGTAGAGAAAAAGGAGCCTTTTGTCTTTGTAAACGGTATTTCTGTAATTGTTGGTTTACATAGTGCATAGTTTATCTGGATAGAGTGTCCCAAGCTTTTTCAGTAGTTGGGTTTCTACACAAAAGTTTTTGTGTGTTTTGTTGATGATTTGTTTGCTTATTTTTAAATAGAACACATACGAATTGAGCATGTTAATTAAAGTTTATTTTGTACTAAAAGGGTAAGATAAATCTTGTAACTCAATTGTGGGTTAGAAGCACTATATATTTCTTGGTTTGTGTTTCCACACACTCATAATCACAAACAAACAAGTGGTAGCTAAGGTGATCTTTGTATTTTTGTAGATTGATTGCACTTTTGGTTACCATGAAAGTCAAAAACATGATTATCTTATCTTAATTCAAATTTTATTGTGGCTAGGAATCTCCATGTTTTTTATGAGTTAAAAGTGCTTAGATCAAAATTTTGTGTTATAAAATATGAGAATTCTAAGGGTTTGCAAGACAAATCTTTGTGCAATGATATAAACCATGAGTTGCTTTTGAAAATTAAAATATTAGAAAAGGAATTGAAACTTCTAATGCAAAGTTCAAAGAGTTTGTCATAAGCAAATATAAACTTGATAAAATACTCTCATTTGGACAATTTAGACGTGATAAGAGTGGACTACGATATATTAAACATAAAAATTATAATTCCCTATATGCACTAAGTTTATTAAGGCTAGTAAATTGGAATTTAATAGTGCTAGTTCTTATAATTTTAAACCCTTGGCTAGAAAATAATTCTATAAGAAAGAGTCAGTGACTAAACTTAAACCTAGAAAAATTAATTAGTGAAGAAGCCACTAATTGTTAGGGAGAGTGTTCAAATTGACTTGCTAAGATAAATCACTTAGATGGATAGAAACTTGAGAGAACTTAGTACAAATGTTCAAAACTCACACATATGATTCACTAAGAAACTCTCATAATGTGAATTCTCATAATGGTTATCACAGAAATGAACAAAGGTTGAAAGCAAAAATACTTGGGGAAGAAAAACATGATAAAAACTTGAAGAAAGAATATATGAAATGAAACATAGTGCACACCGCCATGAAAACTCAACACTCTAGCATGTAGAACCTAGATAGTGGATGTTCAAAACATATGATTAATAACAAATCTAGGTTTATAAACTTGGTAAAAAAATATGATATGAATGTTACTTTTATATAGGAGTACCACAAAGATAGATGGGACAGATACACTAAGAGTTTCTAGATTGCCTACTTTTGACAATGCCTTATGTGTAAGTCGTTTGAAAGCTAATATCTTAAACATTAGTCAAATTTCTGATTATGAATTAGTTGTGAAATTTACAAAAAAATATTTTTTATCATTGATAAATATAAAATGACTTGTGTTAAAGGTATGAGAGCTCATGTAATTTTTATTTGTTTTATCATATTTATTTGTTAACTTGTTATTACTTGACAATACTTATTTATGGCATCACATATTAGGACATGTAATTTTATATAATTGATAAAGATAACAATGAACAAGATCAATAGAGGTTCCCCAATTTTGAAAACATTGTATGTGGTACTTGTCAAATGGATAAAGAATCAAAATCCAATTATAAGGAGATGAAACATGTGAGGATTGAGAGACCTTTAGAGTTACTAGCTTAGGTGGAAATATGTATATCTTGGTGATGGTGGATGACATAGTACTTTGTGTAGATTTCCATATAGAGAAGTCAGACGCTTTTGAAGCATTCAAAACTAATGCCCTGACCATACAAATTTTGAGTGAACTAAACATCAAGACCATTAGAATTAATAGAGGAGACGAATTCACTAATTTTAGGTATAAAGAAACTTTTTATAAGTTTGGGATTCACCCAAAGTTTTCAACCCCTAAACCCTATAACAAAATGGAATTCCTGAGAAGGAAGAATAGGACTACCCAAGATATGGCTAGAGCGGTACTCAAATAAGTTGTGAACACTGCTACATGTACCCTTAATAGAGTTATTTTGGACCTGGCATAGTCCAAACTCCTCATGAGTTGTCAAGAAAAAATAAACCTAATGTCAAACACTTTAAAGTCTTTAGGAGCCCTTGTCATATCTTGAGAGATAGAGAGGCTTTTGGCAAATTTGATAGTAAGAGTGATGATGGATATAAGAACATATGTGTCATATGTTAGGTTTATTGTTTAATTTCTTTGTGAAAATTATATTAGAAACCATAGGTATGTACTTAGTCTTAAAATTTGATTTGAGATAGTTGTGATCGAGTCAGATTTGGAATTCATAAACTTTAAAAATAAGAGCATACATGTTCTTATGGCTCACAAATAGAAGACTAAAGAATGTTAAAGATTTTTTAAGCTTATTCAGATTATATTCACATGCCAAAATCACTTAGAGAAGTTTCAGAAGTGCTTTTAGACAAAGGATTGATCGCTAGACATAAAAGAGAAGAAAACGATCAATCGGCAATTGAATCAGCCCTGTTTAAAATAAAGTCGAGAGTTATTGATCAATCACTTTGTTCATCAATCGATTGATCAAACTATCGTGTATTTAGAAAATAGTGAATGATCGATCATTGTCTGAAATAATCAATCGTTAATCGTTTTCGTTGTCCTAAATAAGTCATTCTGAATTAAATTTCTTTCCTTGTGGAAACCAAAGTCCTAGATCGGTTTGGAGAGCTAACAAAAAGGATAAGAAGTGATGAATTTTTATAGAGGAAAACCTAGAGAAAATTGGAGAAGAAAGGTTTATAATTTTTCGTGTTATTTTCCTTGAAGAATTACATAAAGCTTGAGTTGAAGATCAATGGTGAATTCGTGAAGCTATTCCACAACTATGAAGAATTTTACACAAAAGTTTCAAACATGAGTTGCAGCAAATCTTTAATGGGAGATTGAAGATACCAAGTGGCCAAAGTAAGTACAACAAGATGAGCTTGTTGAAGGCTAGAAGCAAACAAAAAAAAGGCAAGGAGGAAGAAAAGTTTCAAGTGCTTGAGCGATAAGACTTAAAGGCTAGCAACAACAAGAATTTGTGGAGATCTAAACAAAGAAGTTTGTGTTAGAGTTTAATCAAAGGATGGTGGTTTGCTTGTATCAATGTAATTGTCTTGTTTGATAGTAGTGCATTGATTTAGTTTCTTGATGGAACTGTCGTATTTTCTTACCCAAGTTTCGGTTTTTCACGTTACAATTGTTGTGTATACTGAAGGATTTAAGTTTGATAGATTGATATATCATGAGCGCGCTTTAAGAGACTATTTGATTGTTTGTATTTTATATAAAAATTCTACGCAAAGAGGCCATATCTTGTAGTCTTTATCTTCGTTAAATAAACAGACTAAGGGCAATGTGGTGATCCGCTAGGTTGAGTAGATGGATATCAAACTCTCAATGGTATCTTACTTGGTTATTCTTTGACATGTAGGGCATATAGGGTATTTAACAAATGAACTCGAACTATCATGAAATATTCTAATATGATTGTGAATGATGTATAGATATTTGAGGATCAAAAAGCTCAAAATGATAAAGGAAACTAAAGGTGGATGATTGTTATGATTGTGCTAAATTACCTAATGTTTGCAGTTATGTTGCTTAGAAAGTGTGGAGTGCATGATGATAATCCATATCTCTGAAGATCATGATGATGCACAGGAACCACGTATTCAACATGGCCAAGAACCTTATAGGCTTCAAAAAGATCATCCTAAAGCAAATGTGATTGGAGACATATATGAAGAACTTAGAGTAAGACATTAAATGGATAAACAATTAAATTTTCTTGTTATGTGTCTCGCATAGAACCAAAGAAAATTGATGAAGCTCTTCAGAATAAGAATTGAATCATTGCAATGCAAAAAAATTAGGTCAATTCATAAGGAATGATGTGTGTATCTTGTTCCAAAACCTAAACAATGCAATATGATAAAAACAAAATGGATCTACAAGAACAAAATAGCTGAACAAGGAAATGTAATTAAAAATAAAGCCTGATTGGTTGCTCAAGGGTACACACAGAAGGCATAGATTTTGATGAACCATTTGCTCTAGTAACTAGACTTGAGTTTATTAGATTACTCATTGCTATGACTTGTCATTTAAAGTTCAAGGTATATCAAATAAAAGTTAAGAATGTCTTTCTAAATTATAACTTGAAAGAAGAAGTGTATGTAGAATAATGTAAAGGTTTTGTAGATTCTCATCACCTAGTTTATGTACATAAATTGAAAAAAGCTTTGTATGGATTGAAATAGGCTCGAAAAGCATGCATGGTATAACAGGTTAACAAAATACATAACAAAGCAAGGTTATGCAAGAGGTGATGTTGATAAAGCATTATTCATTAATAATTTTGGAATGCCTTTTGTGATGGCATAGATTTATGTTGATGATATTATTTTTAGATCTACCAACAATAAACTTGCAAAAGCTTTTGCAAAAGAGATAAGGAATTTGAATGAGTATGGAAGGTTTACTATCTTATTTTCTTGGTTTGTAGATACAACAAACAGATTTAAGAATCTTCATCTTGTAGTCAAAGTTTCTAAAAGATCTTGTGAAGAAATTTGGATTCTGTGATGCAAAAATGTCAAAACTCTGATGTCCCCTTATGTCAAGTTAAATAAGGATGCCTCAAGTAAATTTGTTGATCAAACCATGTATAGAAGTATGATAGGTAGTCTTTTCTATTTAACTGTTGGTTGCCCAAACATTTCACTTAGTGTAGGAGTATGAGTAAGATATCAAGATGATACTAAAGAATCACACGTAATTGTTGTAAAAAGAATAATAAAATATGTGAGTGGATCTTGGGAAGTGGCTTGTGGTGCCCATTTGACACTACTTCTAAAATATTATGGGGATTTAGATGCAGACTGAGCAAGAATGTAGATGTTAGGAAAAGTACTTCAACCGTTTTTTTTCTTAGCAATTACGTAGTCTATTGACCCAATAAGAAATAGAATTGTGTTTCATTATTAACTGTAGAAGCTAAATACATAGTTGCAGGTAGTGGCACAACTTATGTAGATGAAAAGAATGTTAATTGATTATGGAATCCTTCAAGGCATAATGACTTTATATTGTGATAATCTATGTTCAATCAAAATTTCACAAAAATTGTCTAATATTCTCACACAAAGCACATTTATGTTAGACATCACTTTATTCTAGATTTGCTTGATGATCAAATTGTAACCTTATAACATATTTCATTAGTTTCAATTGGCTGACCTATTCACAAAACCATTGGATTTAATACGTTCATTAACGTTAGGATAATTATTGGACTTGCTTGCAAAGAATAGTCACATAAGAAATTTTGCCCCTTTTTTACTTGAAAACCTTTTAGGACACAAAAAGAAAAGAAAAACTAGTCTAAATTGTTTTTGGTTGCTTGATTAGTTTCACATAGTTTGAATTGTTTGTGAAAAAGAAAAGAAAAGAAAAACATTTTTTTGTGTTTTCAAACAAATAGTATAAATATCATGAGAAACAACTTAAATAGTAAAGTATTGCACATAATATGTCACACATGGAATGCATAATGAGTATAATCTCAAGTTAAGATGACTATTTGTAAGTTATTTAAATAAAATTTTAAGATTCATGATAATACTTTATAAATTATTTATTTTCTAATAGACTTAGTATTTATTATGAGAATTCAAGATTATCTATCAGGTTAAATATATAATATGGTTGATTTACTTTTAAATTCTGGTGCTATCAGATAGTATAAGGTAGTTCAACAGTTTGGATTCCTTTACAATTTGAATGAGCTTTGATATATTTATTATTACTTTTAATATCTTATGTAAACATTATCAAAAATAATAATTCTCATAAAGATGACAGAGAGGGTTGCCTGCATAAAATATCTTTTATTAAGTTATCATCCCCTTGACACTGAAAAGGTATAAAATGAAAAATATGAAATAGTGCAAGGTCACAAGAACAAAAAAAAGCCAATGAAAATACAAAATATAAAAAAGATAGAAAAGCCCAAATGATTGAAAAAGGTAAAGGGCAAATAGAAAGAAAACAAAAGGAACAAGATTATTGTATTTATGCTTGTAAATCTTTCTTATTTGATGTAAATTAATTATCATACGAAATGCAAGCATGAGCCAAGTTTCACGACAAACTCATTTGTCGAAGTAGTGGAAGAGAAAAATTATTTTTGACTATATTATCCTTTGATCTTCTAATGTTGTTTTTATTGATCATGATATAGTCTTCGAATTGATGTAAAATACTATAACATATCTTACTATTATGAGGCTTGAAACTTAAAATTATGATTCTTTAATCAAGTGCATTATGAGATTATATTATGCTTATGTGGGAAACAAATAGTGTGATATTATGAATTGGATAGTGTGTTCACTAATGATGTTGCTATATGATTTTAAACACACTTTGATCTTTGATTTCAATATGATTTTTTTGTAATATGTTGATTCTCCTTGAAATTGATTTCTAGGTTCTCTTATTTCAAGTATTCTTTACCTCATTTTACCTTTCTCTATTCATTACAAACGGGGATAGATTTAGGTCATGAGTTCCTTACTGGAGGTTAGTTAATCAAGATTTTACAATACAGGATTTAAAATATAATTTTTTAGAATATAAGCCAAACTCTTGGATTTGAGATGTTAGATTTTTTAAATATTTGGATGCCCAAATCTTATATTGCTAGAATCACTGGATTTAAATTGTTGGATTTCAAAATAATTGACTCTTAAAAAAATTAATCAACATATTTCAAATGTGACTAATACATAATTTACTAGAGTTAAGTAACTTCAAACATGTTATTAACATATCAAATAAAAATATTAATATTATAAAATTAACTTTCTAAATAAAAAAGTTGCATACAATAATGGTTAAGACTACTAAATCATGGATACTCAATTTAGCGCAATTAGAGCATACGAGAGACTCCATGAGGAGAGGGCAAAGGAGGATTAATTACTGTAACAGATGATACATGTGGCCACTATTAAAAGGTTGGCTGCGAAAACTCTACAAAAAAACTAACATACACCATGTTAAGAAGCAACACAATACATCACACCTAAATACACACACAACATACAGACATGACATAATTAGATTAAGAATATCATAGTGTCACTGAATAATTCCATCAAATGAACAATACTCTAGATTAAAAAATCCAATGATTGCTACAATCCCCTCCCCGTTACGGTTTTTTTTTTTTTTTTTTGCGGAATAACTTTGAGAATTCCCACTCATGTTTAGCAGAGCTCTTTTACATCATGTTTTGATAGAAGCAAATACAAGAAAAGAAATTTGTAGACAAGTCCTAGGCTTCCAAAGTGCCTATCCATATTTCACTGATCCTTCCACCTCTACCAAGGGAAGAAATTTGCAAATACAAAGACAAACAGATATTCTTTAGAAAGGGAGAAACATTGCTAGCTAAATGAGACAATTAAAGATGTCTATTAAATGCCAATTTGGTTCCATAATTGACAACTGATGGCAGCATTACATGGCGTCATGGCTATGGGATTATAGTAGCATGCAGAATTAAAAAATCCTTTGTGATTGGACAATAACAGTTGATGCGGACAGTTAGTCTATGAGCAAGTAGGAAGAGAACCATTAATATAAAGAAAAACGAAGGAATAAAGTGATAGAAGAAGTAAAATGAACACAACTTAAAACTGCCGAAGACTTTATAAAAAAAAAACAAATCCCCATCCCTATGGGATACACCGGGGGAAAACCCTCAAGAAAAAAGACAATTGAGGATAAACAGGACAGAAATGACTAGTTAAGGTCTAAATATTACAAGTGAAAATTTTGTTGCATTTCGGGCCAAGTGTTTCGTTGCTTCAATTTTATTAGTATCATGACAAAAATTATCTTACCACCCATTTAGGCATCGGGACTTAATTACTACCACCCTTCCAAAAAACTTGTGAGGAGTTCTCCTGTTACCCTACATAGTAATTATCCATTTGAAATTGTTGTCTCTGATTATACTTTTTTAAATTCAAAAGAAAACATATGTAAGAAGCTCACCTTGATTAATACTTTCTCATTTCCTGCAAATGGGTACTGGACCCCCTTGTGGTGTCTTAAGTTGTCCCCATCAGGAGCCATTTCTCCATTTTCCTGCAAAAAAACAAACTCCTGTAGTAAAAAAAAATTTAATGAATGAAACCTAAACAAGTGAGTACAAAAAAAATTCAATAGATTCAAATATCTCTAGATATGCTTATTCACAATTGTTACCTTGTTAAGCCTCTTCAATGCTTCCATATGTTCACCCACTTCTTTTCTTTGCTTTCTAAGTGCAGCATTGTGGAAGAGCCTTCGGTCATCCTCCTGCTTCACAGCTGATCTAGCTCTTAGAGCTGTAGAAGAGATCTCCCTGTCAGTTGACCATAAGACAGGAGATTTGCAAAACTACACTTTGGAAGCACAAGAGATTTGTTGTAGAAAAGATCTCCATGTCAGTTGACCATAAGCTAGGGCCATGCAACAGACCAACTCATAGCACACCAATTTATCAATTTCTTGTCTAAATGGAACCACCACAAGAGAGCCATTTTAATTTTATTGTGTACAATGTCTGTTAGAAGAGTTAAAAAAATCACAAATAGGCTTATTGAACTCCATTAAACTTATCAATTATAAAGAGTAAAACCATCTTTCCATAAGCACATGCAAGTTCTTGACAGAACCACAAAAGGCACTTTTGCCTAAATTATGAGGTAATTTTTGAACTTGAAGCACCCTTGAAGAACATCTTCTTATGTCATATATAGCAGAAAATAGGAAACCCAAAAGCAACCCAAAGTACTTATTTACATTCACTTCGTACAAAGTATACGTGTGGCTAAATTGACATAGATTTGTCCTACCAAACCACAAAAATGTCAATCACTTCCAATCACAAGATAACCACAAAAATGCCAGTCATTGCTCAAGAACAAAAATTTTAGGAAATAAATTAGAAGCAAATTATGCACAAGTAAACAAATTATGCATGCCAATACAAATTTTAGAAGCAAATTATGCACAAGTAAACTCCAAGCCCTGAATTTAAACCAGCAAATCTCATTGGATAAATGAAAAAAATTGTAGCTTTAAAAGAATTAAAGATTTCCATATAACTTTAGAAAATGAAGACTACATAAAAAATTACATATAAAAAACTGACCAAAGAGAGGATTAGCAGGCAGACCATCACTATAGAAGGGTTTAGATGTTCAATTTCAAGGGTAGGAATAGGTAACATTGGGAAAAACCAAATCACTGCAATCGCCCTTTCCTCATTCCACTTGTACATTTTTCGTCGAAAACAGTGGGAAAAAAAAAAGATCAAAACAGTTGCAATTTCCCACTATTATCGATCTGGTTTTTCTATGCTTGCAACTAATTCCTGAATTGAGAATCGCCGAAAAGCATATAGATTGCAAGCATAGAAATTCCAAATTGAAAATAGTGGGAAAAACCAGATCGAAAAGCATGAAGAGAGGATGACCAAGGTCGGGTCGGAATGAGAGGCATCCATGAGCGGAGTAGGCAAGATGGTATGCGGAGGAAAAAAAATAAAAAAGAGAGAAAGGAAGAAAGAGAGGTGGTCGGAGTATGAGAGGAGATGAAGAAGATGTTACCTCCGACAGAGATAAGCTCTGTCGCCGAAACCTTCATCAAGCTCCAATCGCCGCAGCATCCTCCAAGAGCGTGGTGAGAATAGTGTCATCTAGACGTATGGCGGCCTTTCTCTGTATGCTTTCTGAGATTTTGCAACACCACCTCCGCCGGAGGTGGTGTTGTAAAATCTGACTTGCAGGTTATAAGTATCTAGCCAAATCCACTTAAGTCTAAATTCTATGATTTTTAACTAACTCGATGTTTTAAATACAAGAATCAATTGTTTAAATACTAATGCTATATTTAAAATATTGAATTTTAAATCTCAATATAATAACACTGGATTGTAAATATGACATAGAGAATTCTAAATGACTAACGGGATATTTTAAAATACTAACATTTTATTTTCAAATCCTAATTGACTAACCCCCAGTTAGGGAAAACCATAATAAACTTGAGGAATGATAGCTAACAAAGAGCCTGTAAAATAAGATATGAGTTAATTGTTAAAAGAGAAAAATTCTTGTTTTGGTTAACACTTGATTAACCTTATACTTACTTGAACATTTAAATTTTGTATTAACTTTTTTCTTAGAATGTTATTATGCAGGTATGTTCTTGTTTATGATGTGTAGGTTAATTACAATTTATAAAGCGTAGAGAACTTGTGTGGAGTTTCTCTAATGATTTTTAGAAAGAAGTAGTCTTCTACTTATTGAGGTTTGTCCACCCTTCATTAAAAGAGTGATTAGAAGTGAGATAAGAGCACAAAAACACATGTATGACATGATTTTTTTTTAAGATTGTTGTTGAGAAGATAAAGGAGAAATAATATTCATTTTAAAGGAAGAGATGGAAGATCTATATTGATAAATAGCACGATGAAGAAAGAAGATCAAACTGAAGCCAGTAAACAACTAACAAGTGGTTGATTTAGAATTAGAGTAGTGTGAAGGATCAACCATGTAGAGAAAATGAGTATTTTGTCTTTGCAAACGATATTTATGTAATTGTTGGTTTTTATAGTGCATAGTTAATCTAGATAGAGTGTCCCGTGTTTTTTCCTTGTTAGGTTTTCATGTAAAAATTCTTTTATGTTTGTTTGGTGATTTGTTTGCTAATTTTTAAATAACACGCATAAGAATTTAGCATGTTAATTAAAGCAAAATCATAGTTTATTTTGTTTTAAAAAGGAGGAGATAAATCTTAAAACTCGATCGGGGTTAGAGGCACTTTATTTTTCTCAATTAATGTTACCACATACTCATAATTACAAATCAGCACATGGTGGGTTTTATCACCTGTCATTTAAGTGACATATTATGCATATGTCTATCTTTGGGATTATATGGAGTTATTAGTTATTGAATAAGGATGTGTTAGATACTTAATAATATTACTTGTTATTGATTGTTTAATTATTATAAATAGAACAATTAAAGGACTTGCATAAAATGTATGTTAGTTTAAAACACTTATTTAGTAAATATATGACGTTATGCTTCTTGAGATGAGTTAGTTGCTAAGCATAACTATGTCTGGATCCAATATTGTTAGAAATAATATTGGATATGTTATTTAATGAGTAAGTAGGCAATCAACATCTAACAATATTGCCTAATCTGAATAATAATTAGAATTAATTATTTTATACTTTTGAAGGTTCTCCTCTTAAGGGGGATGTTTCACTGTTGTTTGATCTTCTTGGTTGTAGGCTCTTCATGTAAGGACTAAGAAGACCAGGACCGTCAGTGGTGGATTGAACCTTTCAAAAGATTATAACAATAGAGGGAGATACCTACAATGACATTGCACTAATGAAATCTGATTTTTCTTTTTTTGGAATTTTGTAAGTGATTGTATTTACTAGCATGAGAGTCATCTTTTTGGTTTTTTTTTAGTCTCATAACTAGCTTGTACTTAGAAGGTTAGCATGTTATTTATAACTTTTGAAATGTGTACTAATATCATATATTTTGGTATTTTTATTTGCGAACCCTAATTATCATGACGTAAATATTTAATTCGAAGATTTCTTTTACATTTAGGAAAAGAAAAAAAAATCAATGTAATTTATTGTGCAATATTTTGAAAATGGTTTTGAAAATCAGGATTGTGACATTAAATTTAATTTTAGATGAAAATTATAATATGGAAAACAATTGAAATGTCCATATTCTATCGTGTCATTGTTCTAAATATGTATTAAATTTCTTGAATTAATTTATAATGTAAAGACGTCTTAGTAGTTGTTCAAACTATATAATCACGTTAATGTTCTTAGCCCATTTTGAGAAGTTCCATGCATACGTAGTCTAAAATCATAGCTGTTTTTCCATTGATTTAAAATTCATATTTTAAGCATCGAAAAATATTCAAGTCTATACAATGGACAAATAGATGTGCATAAACAGCACAAGAGATAGAGTCATAATGAGTATACAACTTGTACTCTAGTATTAAAAACAAAACCGTATTTGCATGTGATATTAAAGTCTCCTTTTCCTTTCCCTTTGGTGACAAAGTCCTTAATGACATAGAATCAATAAAAGGGGCTAATATGGAGGAAGAAATGATTTATTTTACAAAGTGAAATTTATAACATAGACAGGTGGATATTCTTTTTAAGTTTAGGTTTGACTTTATTCTGTATTAGCGTTGTGCAAAAATAAATTATGTTGTGTATTAGCAATACGACAAAGATGTTGTAATATTGGTATGCATTGTTATAAAATGCTTAGCGAATACTCCCTTCATCCCACATTCATTATTTTACATATTTTATTTGATTTTTTAAAATAAATCCTGGCCTTGCCCCTCGTGGGTCAAAAATGCTACAGCGACGTGAAGGTTTAAACCTGGTGAAACTACTTCATCATGCAAGAACCATTGCACTTTTCATTGGTATTTTGCATGATGAAGTTGTTGGACCTTGGTATGGGCTCGGGCCCGGTTTGGTCCAACGATTTAGTGGTCCGGGTGAACCGGTACGGGGCATGGGGTCCAAGGGTGGTAGAGGCGGTCGCGTCGACCCCACATGTACCCTCGTTACACATAATTCAAATGGGACTTGCATATGTCACACATGTACACTAGACATACATCTAGGTGTGCATTTACACATTGTGGAGCCTAGACGCGCAAATTAGGTGTCGAGGGTGGGACCCGTGGTTAGCGAGGGGTCGACCCTGTCACGTGCTTGGCTGTGTGCAAGGGGTCCAAGCCTCCACGGGCTCTGAGAGTCATAAAGCCTGCTCCTGTTGTGTAAGACCCTCTAGTAAAACTGGATGGAAAAAGTGCAGCGGAGCCCATTAAGCAATAGCCCAATTTAGGCCCACTCAGAATAGGATTGCAGAAGGGTATTTTAGGGAGAGCTTAAGAGAGGTGAGAGACCTAATTGAGATAAGCTGCCCCCCCCCTCTCCCCTCTTTGCTCTCCTCTCTCCGAATCTATTCGCCCCCTTCTCTTCCTTTGGTGCGGCCTGCTCCTCCTTTGGGAGAAGGTGCTGGCCACCCCTCCTCTCCCCTCTCCAAGGCGCTCTAGGTGGGCTGAAAGGAAGGAGGACACTACTATCCATTGCTGGGTAGTTTTGGAGCTTGATTGGGCTGGTTCTTTCTAAGTTTTCTCCATCAATCCAAGCAAGGTTATGAGGGATCTGCACATTAGAAAGGTAAATTCTAATCCTTGCTTATTGTTCTTGCAATTGACATGAGAAGGCTATTTATTGGAGGGTGTGCTAGGGCAGAAAAATGCTCAGGTCAGTTTGTCTTCTTTTCTATATTCTATTCTCCTTTGGTTGATTTTAATGGATGCATATTTATATTGCTAATTGAAGTTAGTTTGATGCATGCTTTTAGTGTAGATTTAATTAAAGTTTGGATTTTGATCGGTGCGCCAACCCCCTACTGCCACGCTTCCGCTGGTCCGGGCACTCAACAGTGGTATTGAAGCCTTTTAGGGGGAGGTTGGTCGCTGGTTTGATCAAAATCCAATCCCAATTACCCGATCTAGGTCTAGATTGATAGAATTGGGGATTTTTGTTAAAATCGTTTATTCTACCCATTATAATCAAGGGGCTTTTGATATAGGATTGTAATTGACTGTAAATTGAATGTTTATGAATGTTTATCTTGCTGGTTTCACGTGATTTGGAGTTATAATTGAGTTTTTTGCACGATTTCATGCATAGGGGCATAGTGGTAATTTAACCCTAATTAATTTGTGCAAATTTTATTTCTCTGATCACAATTAGGCACACACACCCTTGCTGGACAGCAAGGGTCAATTGATTTATTTGTTGTGATAATAAATTAATTTAATTGTTTTTTAAGGGTGTAAATTGACCATTATAGCCCTAGGGGCATTTTGGACAATTTACATGTGCCTTGTGTATGCTGAAAGTTTTTCTGTTCAGAATTGTTATTCTCTATGATATAAACTTTGTAAAGTTGTTGTGATAAATTTTGGTGTGCCCTTAAGGGTGGAAAAGACGAAAACAGATTTGGTAAATTTGCACCAAAATTTTTCTGGACAGAATTTTAAAAACCCAGTAGCCTCTAATTGTGTTTGTTTGCTGATTTGTGTGCTGGATTGGGTGTTTGAGGGTTCCTAAATTCATAAAACACCTAGATAAACTAATTAGGGTAACTTCTTTTAAGGGGTTAAGTGGTAGTTAAGGTTATTTTTGAAAAGTAACTCAAACCTTAATTAAGTGAATCTAAATAAGGAAACTCAGCATAATATACTCAAGTTGTCCCTAGGCTTATAGTTAGATTAAGAGTTTTGTCTAAGCAATTAACTTTCTTAGATGCAATCTACCTTTCTTAAATAGTATTAATTTCCAACTCTTTGGCTGTTTCCTTGTCAATAACCAATGGCTTCCAAGATGGTCACTTCTGAGCTAGGCAAAACTAAGAAGCTGAATGCTGACAATTATATGGTGTGGAAGAGGAGGATTCACCACATTCTTACTCTTTCTAATTTTGCTCATGTACTTGAGCAGATCATTGAGCCACTGCCAGAGGGTGCATCAGCTGCTCAAAAGAAAGCACATGAAAAGCTTAGAGAGGAGGACAATAAGGCTAGGTCTACTATCTTGACTTTTATAGAGCCAAAGATGGAAAGGCTCTTTGAAAAGTACAAGACCGCTAGAGACATGCTAGAAGCAGTGTTTGTGAGGTATGGGGAGCAGACTGAAGCTTATAAGAGGATACTGCACTCAAAGTATCAAAACTTCAAGATGAGGGAAGGAGATGATGTGAATGAGCACCTGAGTGTCATGTCCATGATAGCTGATGACCTGGAGACACTAGTGGACCCCATCTTTGAGGGGGTCCAACGTGTCAACAGTGTTGAACAGCCTTCCCAAATCTTGGGAGAGTGTGGTGGTCTATTTGAATATGAGTGACCAGAAGATCACAATGGAGGCTCTGACTACCAAGCTAAGGTTTGAGCAAGAAAGGAGGAACCATGTGAAAGTTTCTGGGGATTCTACTACTGCCAATCTAGCACAAAACTCTGCTGGGAGCAAGAAAGGTGGACATGGGCCTGATCCCTCTAAAAGAGCTTTTAAGAAGAAAGGGGAAAAACCTCAGAACAAGGGCATTGGAAAGGGATGACAAACCCAAAGGTGTTGTTTCAAGTGTGGCCCGGTGGGCAACTTCAAGGCTAGCTGTCCTCAGAAGGATGACCATTCAAGCAATGACAAGGGCAAGAGCAAGGAGATCGTTTGTGTTGTTTCTGAAGTGATGATCGCTAACATCAAGGAGAAGACTTGGTGGCTAGACTCAGGAGCTACAATGCATGTTTCATACTCCAGGGGAGCCAGGGGTGAGATGATTAACCTGATGCTAGGCCAGAACAAAGTCTTCATGGGAAACAACATGTATGCAAGGTGGAGGCAATGGAGAACTAGAGGATTCCCCTGAAGGATGGGTCTACCCTAGTTTTGATAGATGTGCTCTTTGCTCCCTCCATCAGGAGGAACCAAATTTCAATCCCTGTTTTGACCAAGAAGGGGTTTCAGGTTAGGTTCAATGGGAGTAAAGATACTGTGGGCAAGGGTGGGATAGTTTTATTTACTGCTTTCTTAGTTGATGGGTTGTATTGCTTAGATGTAATGAACTCAATTGAATCTAATGAAATAAGCATTTCTGAGTATATTGTTTTGTCTGTGGATGATGTCTTGTTATGACATATACGTTTATGTCATGTAAATGTAGACAAGCTACATAGGATGTCAAACGCTGGGTTGTTACCCAAAATATCCAAAGACCTATGTGTGTTTGAGGATTGCGTATCGGGTAAGATAAGGAGGCAATCCTTACAAAAGGGACAAAGGGCAAATGAACCCTTAGGGGTGGTACATTATGACATTTGTGGGCCCCTGAATGTTTCAGACCCACAGAGGGATGACATATTTTATTACATTCATATATGATTATTCAAGATACAGGTACATGTATTTAATAAGGAGGAAGTCTAAAGCCTTAGATAAATTCAAGGAATTTAAAGCTGAGGTAGAAACTCAGTTAGGTAGGAAAGTAAAAATTCTGAGGACTGACAGGCATGGCGAGTACACCTCTGACCTGTTTAAAGACTATTGTACTGATCAGGGAATAGTTCATCAGTACACCCTACCGTACACTCCACAGCAAAATAGAGTGGCAGAAAGACATAATAGGATGCTTATGGACATGGTAAGGTCCATGTTAAATCACTTTGAGTTAAGAATCAACTTCTGCGGCGAGGCTCTAGACACCATCGTGTACATCCTAAATTGTGTACCAACAAAGGTAGTCCAATGGACACCTTATGAGTTATTGATGGGTCGACGTCCAAACTTAGGGCATCTTAGAGTGTGGGGTTCTAGGGCACACATAAAGGTGCCTGATCAGCATAGGTAAAAGCTAGACCACAAGACTATAAAGTGCAACTTTATTAGTTACTGTGACCACTCTAAGGGGTACCGATTCATGGTTCACCACACGGATGGGACAGTGGGGGTTATTGAGTCTAGAGACACTTATTTCTTGGAAGAAGAATTAAACCCTAGATTTTCTAAAAAGAAAATTAATTTATTTGAGGTGGTTAAAGAGGCTGGTCCTAGCACTTCCCCAGAGGAAGTAATTGGATCATATCAAAACCAAACCGAACCTGAACCCAGGGCATTGAGGGAAAGAAGACTTTCAATTCTGTTGAGGGACTTCTATACAATGCTAGGGAAGGACAATGTCACGTTAGATAAACCTATTTTAGATGACCTAATTACCTTTAAGCAAGCTTTAAGTCTTCTAGAGGCTTAAGAATGGCATGTTGCTATTCAGGAAGAGGTGGACTCTATCCTAAAGAGCAAGGTCTGGGAGATAGTGGATCGACCTGAAGGGCGAAAGCCCACTAGGTATAAATGGATCATAAAAAAGAAGTTTAAGGCTGATGGGGCTATAGATAAATACAAGGCAAGATTAGTGGCCAATGGGTTCACCCAAGTGTATGGGATGGACTTTAAAGAGACATACTCACCAGTGTCAAGATTTGACTCGATTAGATGTCTCTTGGCATGCATTGGTTACTTTAATTTAGAGCTGTACCAAATGGATGTAAAGACTGCCTTCCTAAATGGAGATTTAGAGGAGGAGATTTACATGGAACAACCTGAGGGTTTCATGATTCCTGGAGATGAACACAAAGTGTGCAAGCTCATAAAATTATTGTCTAGCCTAAAACAATCTCCCAGGCAATGATACTTCACTTTTCACAAGGTGATTAGTGAGTATGGGTTTATAGTGAACGAACACGATCATTGTGTCTATACCTTTCAAGATGGAGCTAGGTATATGATGTTGTCACTGTATGTAGACGACATACTCTTGATGGGGAATGATCTAAGTATGATAGTTAGTTTAAAGGAATGACTCAAAACCTAGTTTGAGATGAAAGACATGGGTGAGGCATCCTACATCCTCGGGATGAAAATTGACATAGATAGAAAGGCTAAGAAGCTTAGTATATCTCAAGAGTCATACATAGAGAGCTTTCTCAAACGCTTCAATGTCATTGGTTGGAAAACCATTAAGTCCCCTATTTACAAGGGTACTGTGTTGTCTAAGAGAATGGCTCCTCGGACAAAGGAAGACCGACTCCGGATAGAGTCAGTGTCATATGCACAGGCTATTGGTAGCTTGATGTATGTCATAACCTGTACTTAACCTGATTTGAGTTTTGTGGTAAGCTTGTTAAGCCGTTACCAAGCAGACCCTGGTCTTCAGCACTGGCAAGCGCTGAAGAGGGTATTTCGGTACCTATTAGGGTCTAAGAGTCTAAAACTCACCTATCAGACAGAAAGTCTGTCATTAGCTGGATATAGTGATTCAAACTATGTGAGGGATCCAGATGACATGAAATCCACTGCTGGATATGTCTTCATGTTTGGAAGCGGTGCTATATCATTAGCAAGAAAGAAATAGAAGAGTGTTTCTAAGTCTATGATGGAAGCTGAGTTTTATGCATGCAGTATTGCAGCTTCCCACGCAGTATGGACTAAGGAGTTTCTAGCAAGATTGACGCTAGAAGACTAGACTGATGCTCCTGTCTAGATGTATTGTGACAATTTGACTACGGTGTCGACACTAAAGAATGGGGAGATGAGAGCCAAAGGTAAGCACATTGAGGTGCATTACTATTATATCTTCGACATACTACAAATGGGAAAGGTGACTGTGAGTCATCTTCCTACTTCTGAGATGTTGACTGATCCTTTCACTAAGGCCTTAATAACGGATCTATTTTCTAAGCACGCTCATAGTATTGGTCTTCGATAGGACTAGCACAAGTCGCTGTTGGACCATATGAGCCCTTCACCCATAGTGGGGGATATTGGACTATGATATGGGCTCGGGCCCAGTTTGATCCAACGATTTAGTGGTCTGGGTGAACCAGTACTGGCCACAGGGTCCAAGGGTGGCGAGGGCGGTCACGCAGACCCCACATGTACCCTCGTTACAAATATTTCAAATGGGACCCGCATATGTCACATATATACACTAGACATACATCTTGGTGTGCATTTACACATTGTGGGGCCCAGACGCACAAATTAGGTGTCAAGGGTGGGACCCGTGGTTAGCGAAGGGTCAACCCTGTCGCGGGCTTAGCCGTGTGCAGGGGGTCCAGGCCTCTGCTGGCTCTGAGAGTCAGAGCCCGCTCCCATTGTGTAATACCCTCTAGTAAAACCGGATGGAAAAAAAGCAGCGAAGCCCATTAAGCAATAGCCCAATTTAGGCCGACTCAGAATAGAATTGGGGAAGGGTATTTAAGGTAGAGCTTAAGAGAGGAGAGAGCCCTAATTGAGATAGGCTGGCCGCCCCCCCCACTTTGCTCTCCTCTCCCCCAATCTGTCTGCCCCCTTCTCTTCCTTTGGTGCGGCCTGCTCCTCCTTAGGGAGAAGGTGCTGCCCGCCCCTCCTCTCCCCTCTCCAAGGCGCTCTAGGTGGCCTGAAAGGAAGGAGAACACTCATCTCCATTGTTGAGTGGTTTTGGAGCTTGATTGGGCTGGTTCTTTCTAAGTTTTCTCCATCAATCCATGCAAGGTTTTGAGGGATCTGCATATTAGTAAGGTAAATTCTAATCCCTGTTTATTGTTCTCGCAATTGACGTGAGAAGGCTGATTATTGGAGGGCGTGCTAGGGCTAAAAAAATGGCTGAGGTCAGTTCGTCTTCTTTCTTATATTCTATTCTCCTTTGGTTGATTTGAATGGATGCATGTTTATATTGCTATTTGAAGTTAATTTGATGCATGTTTTTGGTGTAGATTTAATTAAAGTTTGGATTTTGATCGGTGCACCAACCCCCTCCCGCTACACTTCCACTGGTTAGGCCACTCAACCGAAGTAACTTCATCACCTACAATGATTGACGCACTGAATCATTTTTCAACCAGGTATGGCGTGCTTATAAAAAATAAAGGTATTACAAGTTTCCGTTTCTTTTATAACATGAGTGTGCAATGTCCATGATAAAAATAGATAGCTCAGTTGTCATTTTGGGTTGATCATGCTGGACATAAATTCCGTCATCAATGTGGTTAACGCTCCCAAGGCGTAATGTAGTGGGCAATAAATATGAACCGACCAACTTGTATTATGTGTAGGTGAGGTTCAACGGAGAGGGAATAAGCCAGCTCCATGTATATAAGTGGAATGAAACAGAATTGAAGTACAAAAGAGGTGGAAAAGAAGGAAAGAAAGGGAGGAGAAGATATAGAAAGAGTGGGGGGATTATAGAAAGGTTTCTGCTTGTGAGAATTTTTTGTGGCAACTTCAGAGAGGATTTAGTTCTTATTGTGAGCAGGTGGTGGCTTGAAAAAGGCAAATGAAAGGAGAAGAAATGGTAGAACCGTGTGAGCCTGTAAGCCCCACCGGCCAATACTTCAACAGCTCCGTGCTCTCCGTCGGCATCCTCGGCATTTTCGAGTCCGAGATTCCCATCGATGACTCCCCCACCATGTCCATGCTCCAAGATGTGTTCCTTCCCGTCAATCCGCGCTTCTCTTCAGTCATGGTAAATGCCCGTATCTTTTTTTTATGAAAAGCATGACTTAGAGCACTAATAACTTGTCCACAAACTAGTTTCTGAGATCCAATTTATTGACACAACTTGTTTTAATCATAGCTATCCAAAGCCTTTTCTCCTAATGAGGAGGTTGATTCACCAACTTTGTTGGAGTGTAGTAAATAGACTTTCTGACAACAATGACTCCCTAATACACGTCATAACTGCATCTAAAATGGTCACTTTTTCAGGTGAAAGATGAACAAGGAAGAAAGCATTGGAAGAGAGTGAGTGTGAAACTGGAAGACCATGTGAAGGTGCCCGTCTTCCCCGCCGACTTGTCACCTGATACTTACGACGGCTACGTGCAAGATTACCTGTCTAAAATAGCCATGGAGCGGCTGCCTCAGACTCGGCCCTTATGGGACATCCACATAATCAAGTACCCAACGAGCAGTGCAGCCGGGATTGTGGTGTTGAAGCTCCACCACGCCATGGGAGATGGCTTCTCCCTCATGGGCGCCATATTTTCCTGCTTGAAGAGGGCAGATGATCCTTCTCTTCCTCTCACTTTCCCCACCCTACACAAGCAGAACAAGAGAGAAGTCAAGGAATGCGGAGCTGTACCGAAACTTCTCTCTCTCTTGTTCAATACGGCCTCCGACTTTGCCTGGAGCCTGCTGAAGAGTAAATTTCTGGAGGATGACAAAAGCCCTGTCCGCAGTGGGTTGGACGGTGTGGAATTTCGACCCATCACTATATCGACGGTGACATTTTCTTTGGAACACATTGGCCAAATCAAGAGCAAGGTTGGAGGGGTACGTATTTAAGATTAATTAGCTTTTAGAATATAATGATAGACAGGATTTAAATTCTAATTGATCATGACTCAGTGGGACTAAATTGCACATGGGTGGGTTAGAATTTTCTATATGGGATTTTAGGAAAGAATAAAGTTGCTAATAGTACTTGATGTGACCATATGTTCCATTTATTTTAAGTCCGTGACCTATGAAGTCATGCTTCTCAGAAGACTTTGTGTAAGGAGCCAGCATCCACCAGATCCTGGTGTAGATGGATGTAATTTCTAAACTCGGCGTGTTCGTATGATATAACACCTCACCGCCGGGCCCAGCTATCAAGTAGCTGTATCAGATATTTTTGGTCAAAATAGTGTAATATTTTTTTATGTATGCGGGCTGTATGATTTTAGCCCAGTGTTTATGGGCCTCTTAATACGATACATAGAAAATATTATAATAATTATGTAATCATAATCATAATTAAATAGCTTATTTTTTTAATAATTTGGGGTCAGGGATATAGATATTATACTTCTATTTTAGCCTATTGTGTGACACTATTTTATAAATGATAGCATAGTCATATCATTTCTATTAATTCTATTTAAATATTATATTAAATTTTACATAGTACATAAAAACTATATTGATCTCGATGGACCATATTAAAAGTCCCATGTAACATAGTCGCAACACTTTCGTTACATAGTAGTTAAGAAAACACTCCTGTTTTTTTTTTGTCACTATATACTATTAGTGATATTTGTCATATCATCTTAAAGGATATAGATTTAGGTGCTGCCATAAAGTTGTTGATAATTGAGTCATATTTCTCTCTACTAAATTATTGATGTAAATTAGTTAGCGAGCAATTAGTTTGTAAGATGAAAATGCACAATTTTTTGTTAAGTGATCGATCAATAACTAGAGGCAATCAATCGATGTTATAGATCGGCACATCACACGGCCCAGTGTAAAATCAAGTCAAGAGCTAAGCGATCAATCAGTCTTACTAGCGATCGTTCACTAGTTAGCGGGACAACTTCAAATTCAGTTTTGGATAAGAATATAATTTTGGATTAATTTCTTTTAAGTCTTTTATTTTCTTATGAGTCTATTTCATATAACCTTATTTATTTAAGGATTTACTAGTTTATTTTCCTTACTTTTGATTGGTTAGTCCTAAAGTAGTTAGAAATTGAATTCCTTTATTTATAATTATGTCATTAGGACTTATAAAAAAACTTGGCTCTTTTATAAAAGCCATGGTTTTTGAGTTAGTTTGAGATTTTGAAGAAGAAGAATAAGAGAATACTTCATTCTCCATTGTGTTCTCTCTAATTTATGTGAATTTGTCATTGGAATTTGCAAGAAAGGAAGCTTGTGTGCTCTTATAGCCAGATTTGTCAAACTTGGTTCATCCTAGCAGAAGCCGCAGGATAAGAGCGTTGGTTATCATCAGAAGCTGACTATGAAAGAGCCAACACTAGGAACTAATCTTGATTGGTGGAAGATCCAAGTTCATTTCTCAACACCCAAACTTGAGGGGTAGTGCATGAGTTCAAGTTGTGATCGAAGGAATGACAATGTGTACATGCCGGTGTCTTCCTCTCATAAACAACCTTCTATGGGAACATGGAGCCATCCTTCTAGAAAACATAGATATTGACATGAAGATTACTATCTAAATCAATCTTAACACATATTCTGGGAAAATAAAGCTTGTTTTGTTTAGTCAGCTGATCAATGTAGAAAGGAGGTTCAATTAAACTCGCAATATGACCAATATTTTCTAGACTTCAATACTACATTGGGAGATTGGGAAGCCTGATCCAAATGGAAATAGCTGATGAGAAAGGTTGTCCAGCTATAGACTAGATATAACCCAAAAGTTTCTTGCAATCCTTCTTCTAGGTGAACTCGAAGTGGAAGAATCCCTAATCGAGATATGATTTTTAAGTTGAGTTGAGTCTTCCAAATCCATTCAAAGTCAGCTTTGAGATCCATGTAGTAAGGCCTTTTCCCATGAGATATCTCATAAATGTATTGTTCCATTTCTGGCCGTTATCTTCGAGACATTGTCATCTATAATGATTGCCATACCCCAAGATTTTAAAATATTTATTTTTGTAAATCTAACAACATAAAAAAAATTAAGATCCTCCCACAAAGTTAAGCTCCTCAAGGCCTATGAATTTGAAGTTAATGCTTATGTCTCAATGAGTTTCCTTTTCTTCTCTAGAGTTTTTATTGTAATGTTTGATGTATATATCTCTTATGTCCATTTGAATCTATCATTTTGTTCTTTTAGCTTAATTAATACTCCCTCTGTCCTATATTAATAGCTCAATTTCTAGTTTTTGTCATTTTTATCAAGATGGTGGGACCTATATAAATAATAATGTCATAAAAGTTTATATAGCAAGATACATATGAGACGAGACAATTGATGTGCCCGGTGTAGGCACAATCATTACTTAGGAGATTCACGAAGGGAAAATGCAGAAGTAAGGAAGAAAGGGAAGATGAACTGAGTAATTCCAATTGCATAACCTCAAAACAGAGAAGGAAGTCGACCCATATAGGGGAACGACCAATCCCCTAGGGAGTCATGCCAGGAACGGCCCACTCTCCTAGGGAGAGGCACCAGTTGGTGGGCCAGGCTATTCCGGGGCAACTAGTTGGACCAATAACAATCTAATAGTCCATTACACAAGCAAATACTAAACTAATACATAAGGGAATAGTCTAATGCAAAGAAATAATGGAAATAAAGTAAAGTCTGGTGATCCTACATAACACTCCACCATGCTTCGGCTATTCGCCTTGTCCTCAAGGTGACCAAGTCGGGTAGCGATCCATAAACGCCTCCTCCGGCATCCACGTGGAATCCTCAAGTGACTAGCCCTGCAAAGAAATCAAAACCTCCATAATGATGCGACCTAAACGACGGACCCAACGCTTACCAAGCACCGAGGCTGGAACATGGTTAGAAGGCAGAACTGGGACCATCAATGGTAGTGGTGGAGCATCAGTGGCCAAAGACGTGTCACCAACGCAGTGGCGCAGCTGGGAGACATGAAAGACAGGGTGGACTAAGGAGTCAGGTGGCAGAGCAAAGCGGTAAGCTACTGGACCAATACACTCCTCCATAGCATAGAGACCATGGAAATAGGGGGAGAGCTTAGAGTGCTTGGGCTGAAAAAGGGGTAAAGGTTGGCTAGTGAGATGATGGGGGATAAGCTGACATCTAGCACTGAGGAAGAACTTAAACATAAACCAAGTCACCCACCGCGAACTCCCTGTCAGTGTGACGACCATCATAAATCTGCTTCATTTGGTTTTGAGCTGAGGACAAATTCTCCTTGAGTTGCCGAAGGACCTCGTTCCGTGTTTGTAGCATATAATCCACCTCGGCCACAGAGGAGTAATGAGGGACATAAGATAACACGGTCGGGGGTGGATGACCATACAACACCTCAAAAGGAGTGAAACCGGCATGAGTGTGATAGGCGGTGTTATAAGACCACTCTGCCCAGGGAAGAAGTTGAATCCATCTGCGGGGCTGCGACATAGTGAAGCAGCGAAGATACTGCTTTAAACATTGATTAACCACCTCGGTCTGGCCATCCATCTGAGGGTGATAAGCAATGCTAATATGGAGAGAAGTACCCTGTAAAGTGAAGAACTCCCGCCAAAACTGAGAGATGAATATCCGGTCATGATCAGATACAATAGTGCGAGGCATACCGTGTAGTTTGGCTACCTCCCAAACATAAAGCTCTGCCATTGTCCTGGTGGTGAAGAGATGTCCTAGAACACAAAAGTGAGCATACTTAGACAGCCGATCCACCACCACCATAATCACTAACTTGCCTTGCACCAAGGGCAAGGCCTCTATGAAGTCCATCGAAATATCCTCCCACACCTTGCCGGGAATAGGCAAGGGCTGCAACAACATTGCAGGAGAAGTCGTGGTCGCCTTAGCTCTTTGACAAACATCACAAGCGGCCACATACTCTTGTACTGCCCGGCGAATACCCTGCCACATAAAGCTCTAGCTGACCCACTTATTGGTGTGGAATGCCCCTTCATGACCGGCCACTGGAGAGACATGGAAGTGGGAGAGTATGCGGCGGCGAAGAGCAGCTATATCGAGTACCCAAAGGCGGTCCTTCCAAAAGAGAAGCTCATCCCACCACAAGAAGAAGGGGCGAGCAACTGGGTTGGTTTGAAGGGAGGTAATCAGAGTCTAGGTCAAAGGATCATCCCTGTATGCTCGTTTCAACTCATCAAGGAAGGGGCATGCCGAAACAGAAAGGGCTAAACACAAACCTGGGGCAGGGTGTGAGAAAGGGCGTCAGCCACAGTGTTTTCATACCCTTTTCTTGTACACGACCTCATAGTCATAACCAAGCAACTTGTTGACCCACCACTGCTCGGCTAGAGTGGGCACCCGCTGCTCTAGGAAGTACTTCAGGGGTTGATGGTCAGTACGGAACAAGAACCAGGGGCCGAGCAAATAAGGTCGCCACTTGTCGACGGCAAGAACAATAGCTAGCATCTCCTTTTTATATACGGATAGTGACAAAGAGCGGCCAGCCAAAGCCTTGCTAAAGTAGGCAATGGGGTGCTCATCTTGAAGCAAAACCGCCCCTAGACCCGTCTCTGAAGCATCGGTTTCAACCACGAAGGGTCGGCAAAAATCAGGTAAAATCAAAACAGGGGCTAATGCCATATCCCGCTTCAACTCATCAAACGCCGCTTGTGCAACCTCGGACCAGCAGAAGGACCCCTTTTTAAGCAGCTTTGTAAGGGGTCGAGTAAGCTCGCCATATTTTTCGATGAACCGCCTATAGTAGCCCGTCAGGCCCAAGAAACTCCTGAGCGCCCGAACACAAGTGGGTGGTGGCCAAGAGAGCATGGCAGCGACTTTTGACAGGTCAGTGGCAACCCCGTCCCGTGAGATAATATTGCCCAAATAATCCACCAATAAAGGCTGCCAAAGGAACACTTTGAACGCTTCAAAAACAAAGATTTAGCTCGCATAACAGATTAGACCGACCTGAGGTGCTCCAAGTGGTCCGCCCATGACAAGCTGTAGACAAGAATGTCGTCAAAGAAGACCAAGATATATTGGTGGAGGAAAGGCCTGAAGAGGTCATTCATGAGACTCTGGAAGGTCGAGGGGACATTGGTCAGCCCAAACGACATGACGAGAAACTCGAAATGGCCGTCATGAGTTCGGAAGGCGGTTGCGCACATCGGCTGGCTACACCTGAATCTTATGGTAACCCGAGCGGAGGTCAAGTTTACTGAAAACCATTGCACTAGCCAATTCATCAAGGAGCTCCTCGATCACGGGTATGGGGTATTTGTCCTTCATGGTGATAACATTTAAGGCGTGGTAGTCCACACAAAACTGCCACATACCATCCTTCTTACGGACCAGCAACACTGGGGAGGAGTATGAACTTGTGCTAGGGCGAATGATGCCAGACTGAAGCATGTCAGCCATAAGACGCTCTATCTTGGACTTCTGAATGTGGGGATAATAGTATGGGCAGACATTGGCCAGTGCTACTCCCGGGATGATAGGGATATGGTAGTCATGAGGCTGTACTAGAGGAAGACCTTGCGGTTCAGCAAACACGTCCTGATGCGCTGACAATAACTCTAGAAGATCCAGAGGTAACTCTTCCTGAGACACCTCGACAGTGGCTCACTGGTGCAAGAGGAACCCTTAGGGCTTAAACCAGAAGAAGGAGCTCGATGACTGGGCTGAGAGGTGGGTGCCCGGCCGGGATCCTTCAATCCGAACCCGCTGCCCCTGAAGCTTGAAGTCTAACACCATATCTTTGAAGTTCCAGACCACATCCCCAAGCTCTTGGAGCCACTACACCCCTAACACCACGTCCGCCCCCTTTGTAGGCATTAAGAAGAGGTCGACAACAAATGTGTGGCCTTGGACAGAGAGTGTAACATGAGCACATACCGCGAAGCTCCTGAGGTGCTTCCCATCGCCAATAAGCATGTCAAAATGCTTTGAATCTGACACACAACAGCCTAGCCATTGGGCTACCTTGTCGTTAATGAAATTGTGGGTAGACCCACTGTCAATCAAGATGGCCACTTGCTGCCGCTTGAGGTAGCCCTGGACTCGTATTGTGCGTGGAGTGAATGCCCCCTAGAAGGAATGGATAGAAATTTCTGGCAGCACATCATCATGGGGGAACGAGTCAGCCCCGTTTGCCCCATCCCCTTTCTCATTGATCTCCTCCACATGAAGGCTGCCCTTGATAGAGCAATGGCGCCCCGGAACGAACTTCTCATCACAACAAAAACATAGCCCCTTCGACTGAGGTTCCTCCATCTGCGCCAATGTGAGATGTCAAACAATCTGCCCAGTCTGAGTGGGTTGCTGGCCGGGGCGGCAAGGGGAGTAGCACTCACAGCAAATTGGGGAAAAGGCCCAAGCCAACCTCCTCGCCACTGTCTAGCCAGCTTCTCTTCCTCAATACGTGCATGGCGCACGACATCCCGCATGCTGAAGTAGGGGAAGTATCGCATCTCCTCATAAATTTTAGGTTTGAGACCTCTCTTGAAAGTGCCCACCAAGGCGGCCACTGGCCAGTCAAGGAGGCGGTTGGCCACCTTCATAAACTCCGTGTAGTAGGTCCGGATGGTGGTGGTCTAGTGTAGCGCGGAAAGCATCTCGTTGTAGTCTTGGAACTCATTTGGGCCAAACTAAATGCAGAGCTCGTTGGAGAAGGTAGCCCAGGTGGGGTAGCGAATCTCCTTCTCGATGCTCTGAAACTAGGCAGAAGCATCGCCGTCCAGGTGGAATGTGGCGATGTGCAGTCGTTTAGCCTCATATTGCGTGCCCTGATAAGCAAAGAACTTTTTAGCCTTATACAACCACTCCACTGGGTCGTCATCCCCATTGTAGCGTGGGAACTATAGGCAGGCCAAACGGCGTTCAGCTCCTCCCCGTGGACCACTGCGAGGGCCCGGGTACTCCTACCAGTAGTCCTCCATCTCCTGAAACAAGTCCCTTGGGGGTGGTACCTTTGGGGTATTTTCCTGAACAACTGGAGGGCCTCGCAATGCCCAGGTCTGGCGCCTCCCTTCTGCAGCCTGTTCAACCGTGTTGAAGTGCAGAGGGGCCTGGGTTTGACGTGCCTCCCTGTCCGCCGTTGCCTGGAAGCTAGGGCTGCTCCTGTCAAGGCTCTGCGAGGTTTCCCCAATTTCCATGAGGGCGGCCTGGGGTCTGGCGAGAAGGGGCCATGTGAGCGCTAACTGTACTACTTGGATCTGTGCCATAGTCAAGGTCAAGGATTCGATCTTGTCATCAGCCTCCTTTGTGGGCTTTACTTCAGGGGCGACAACAACCTGCTTGCCTCGCGCCATGGCCGGGGATCGTCGAAGCTCTGATACCAAGATGTGCTCGGTGTAGGCACAATCGGTACCTAGTAGATTCAAGCAGGGAAAGGGGAGAAGTGAGGAAGAAAGGGAAGATGAACTGAGTAATTCCAATTGCATAACCTCAAAACAGAGAAGGAGGTCGACCCATATAGGGGAACAACCAATCCCCTAGGGAGTCATGCCAGGAACGGCCCACTCTCCTAGGGAGACGCACTAGTTGGTGGGCCAGGCTATTCCGGGGCAACTAGTTGGACCAATAACAATCTAATAGTCCATTACACAAGCAAATACTAAACTAATACATAAGGGAATAGTCTAATGCAAAGAAATAAAGTAAAGTCTGGTAATCATGCACAACAACAATTTTGCCCTCGAGGCCCACCCAACCTCCACCCCCCATGGCTTCAACTTCCTCCCACTTCTCTAATGACTTTAAGCTGCTCAGATTGGTGAGTTCACTAGGAATCAGACCAGACAGATGGTTCATTTGAAAGAATAGAGTGTCAAGATGCCCGAGTCGGCTAGCGTGGGGGGTATGGGGCCGGAGAGATTGCAGCTCACCAAGTCCATCCAGGTCATCTCGGTTAACTCGCCAAATTCAGTGGGGATGCCACCCTCATAGAGGTTGACATAGCCAAGATAGAGAAAGCGGAGGTTCTTCAACTAGCTAAGGCTGGCCGAAATCCGCCCAGATAGGGCATTTCCATCGAGTCAACCTAGATAGTCAAGCGTTTGAATCTTTGAGTACTCATTAGGGTTTTTCATATCCTGACTTAATTTTCTCTATTTCTGGTCATTTTCATTCTGATTTAGTTCGTTTAAAAGTCATTCTTAACTAAATTGATAGGGTTCTATGCAATGGAAGGGTTATTTTTAAAATTTGATCACTCCAAAGTAAAGAAACCTTATGAGAGATCCCTTGATCTTGTATTCAAACTTCTTTTACCAAATTATGAGTCGTTTTAAGTCTAAATTGAGTTGTTTAAAAGGTGTTCTTACCTAAATCGAATGAATCGGACATTGATTATTTTTCTATTTAGAGAGCTTTAAATCTTAGAAAATGGAAGTCCAAGTTCATAGAGTCTGATTCCTTGTCTTCAAACTCGCGAAGAGAGTGAGGTAGGGATTTTTATCCTATCTAATGGCATAAATGTTTAATTTGGTTGTCTTTTGAACTTATTATATGTATGACTCTAGCATGCTAAGTGTTAGATTTAAATTCAAGTTATGTTTTATTTCTTGCATATGTGATTTAACAAATGTTATCCATTGGAATAGGATATAGATTATATACTATATGTTTTAATGTATGATTTAAATATTGTGATTTTATCGCTGCCTCGTACATTTTTTTTATTGAATGGTTTATCCTTTGAATTTTATTACGAATATTACACGTGGTAGCGTGTGAGATAGAGAAAATCTTACACCACTATTTTGATTAAGAATGATTAAAGTAGATTTGAAAAGCAGTTTTAGATAAGCATGGTGATCGAGTTGCTGAAATGGGATGAAGAAAGGGTAACTATCTCGTTAGATAAGTGACTAACCCTATATTTGTAGATGTTATTAGTAACACTCCCATGGCTTGTATAGGCAAAGCTAGGGATTTTGAAAAGATAAACTTTGGGATGGGATGTTTTCAAAGAAAAACTTCCTTTTTACGAGTCTGGGAACTTAGGATTGCTTTGTTTGTCTGGAGCTGTTGTTGGGTGCCCCAATAGAGCTCTGTAGAATAGATGAGGGCACAATCATAATCCAGTTTGGAATTAGAGGCACAGTACATACTGTAGTCTGGTTAGCCCCTAACGAAGGGCAGGAACCTCGGTTAGCCCCTAACGATGGTCGGGAGCCGCTGAGAAGGTTATACGCTAGGGTAGATAGTATCATGGGAAGATTCTCTACTCTCTTGATCCTGGTGCCCCATGAGCACGAGTGTCTCTTCTCTGTACAAGCGTGAGGTGTTTTCGCAATGATCTGTGGAGGAGTAAGAGGACGTTACTTTGTACTTATAGCAAAGTCCATAGGATAGATTAGGTGTTTGGGACACTTGTAGTAAGTCATGAGAGCTTGCAAACCGTAGGAGCATCTTCGATACGTAGGAAGAAACTCTAGGGGTTGTTTTGGGTGAGAGGCACACCCAATTTTTTAAAAATGTATTATTTATATTACATGTTTTTCAAAATGCTAGATGTTACTTTATGCCTGATAGAATAAGTTCTCCTACTTTATATTTTAAAATATTGACCATCCCCTAGACATTGCAGGACCTAATAAAGCTTAGTGTGTGGGTATAATGACCTATTTGGGAGTTTTCAATATGATTTCAAAGATTTTCAATCGCACTTAAATCATCGTAAGAAGTTTATTATTTTTGAGCTTGTGTATTTGTATGCATAAGTATATTCATGAGTAAATGTTATTTTATAACATACTTATAATTAGTAGCTCCAGTCGTGGGCCCAGGGAAACTCCAATGTTTTTAGGGATATTTTTATATGTGCTTTCAAAAATCCTAGGGCAATAAATTCCTGAGGCCAACGAGCTCGATGGGAAGGCTTCCAAAGAAGTTATTATTGTAGACATCGAGCAACTCGAGCTCTGAAAGGCTGGCCGCGACGGGGCCAGGGGACTCGCCAGTGATGACGTTGTTGGAAAGGTTTAGTTGGCGGAGGCGAGGCAGGCAGGCCAGCTCTTCTGGAAGGTGCCCAATGAGGTTGCAAGAGGAGAGAGTGAGGCTGATGAGACTATCGAGAAGACCCACCTCTAGCCGGATGCCGACAAAGAGCAGCACAAAAGACACGTTCAGTGCCCCCACGGCCATCCCCGGAGCACATGACGCCAGGGAAGCAACAATGGTGGCGGGCTGCCAATCCTCGAGGCTGATGCCACCCAAACCCAACATGGCCCGCTTGAGCTTCAGCAGTGTGTTATGGTCGATTGAGAGGCTAAGCAAAGTAAAAACCAAATTGTGTGAGAAGCATCATAGACCTATCTAACGGCTTAAATTGAGCTAAATAGAACAATTAATATAAAATAACATTTTTCTCTATTGGAGCTATTAATATATGATAGAGAGAGTAAATTTTACTTATAGAGGGAAAGGGGAGAATTAGAGAAAAGATGATTGAGAACCACAGCCCCACCTCACCCCCACCTCATGGAGAAATACCTCAATAGAGTGAGGCGGTTCGAATGGTGCTGTCATTAGGAGAGAGTGGTAGGGAAGGCCACCAACAACGAAGAAGAAGGCTGGCTGCGGAAGAACCCTGGTCGCCTTCTGACGAAAAGCTCCCCTTATTGCCCTAGGAAGCATACCTATAATATAGCTCTGAGTACTCTACTAAGTTGATACTATTATATCCACTATAATTTCAGCCCAAGAATAAGTACGTCAAACAAAATGAAACTAGTGAAGAACCACTAACACGTGCTAAATTTCTTTTATTATGTTTGAACGTGGCCATTTGGACTCATAAAAACCCTCAGTAGCCCAACAAAATAAAAATAAAAATAAAAATATTCTTTTAATAATTTTCCTACCCTAACATCCTTCATTATTTTTCTCAGTTATTACCCAATTAGAAGAACCTTAAGTCCTTGTCTTTTCCTTCTTTGGTGATGGCAGGGACTGCAGATCCTACCTCCCATCCCCATGGCCTCTGCCTCCCCTCTTCACCTCCACCTTCATCTCCTCTTCTTTTTCTTTCTCCTTTTTCTCCTCCTTGATCGCATCCTTCTCCTTCCCAATAGTTGCACAAACATAGAGCCGGACTGGTGGTTGGGAAGAAAGAGGCACGAACAAGTTGCAGCCAAGAGGCACGCCCCCTATGTGCTCTCCACTCTAGCTGCGACTGTTGGGAAGAAAGAGGAGGAGAATGAAATTCGGGCCTGGCCGGGGCGGAAGAAGAAGCGAGGAAGAGGTAGATTGGGTGAAAGGAGAGAAAATTGCATGCATTACGGGGTATACATAAGACATTTTATCGACTTTACCCAGGGAAATAAATATCAAATAGGATACTCAGAAATTTTCTACGGTCCATGTAGCCACCATTGTGTTTTTTCTAAGGAAATTGTCGTGCATGAAAATCATTCGGATCTCATATCCTAACCCATTTTTTCATGAGCCGCATTTACAGTTTTATGCCCATGACATGCGGTTGGTAGTTAAAGTAATGTATCTCTAACTTCATTGGCAATGCATGCAGACAATAAACGATGTGATTACAGGAGTAATCTTCTATGGCATCCAACTATACATCGAGAAGGCTGGCAACGAATCCCCGGCCGATGCCCGAGTAACAGCGCTAGTTCTGCTCAACACCAGGAATATCTCCGGCTACCAATCTGTGGAGGAGATGATGAAGCCCGGGGCAAAATCCCCGTGGGGCAACCAGTTTGGCTTCCTACATGTAGCAGTCCCCTTTTCCTCGGGCCAAGAAGAAAAGGTTGATCCACTGAAGTTCATCTTCAAGGCACAAGAGGTGATCAAACGCAAGAGGAGTTCACTAGCGGTCTCTCTCACCGGGAGGCTTCTAGAGCTGATGAGAAGAACAAGAGGTCCTGAGGTAACGTAAAGAATATAACAAGAAAAAGAAAAAGAAGTTACAGTTTAAGTCATAACTTACCTATTTATTTGGCCAGCCCACCCTTTTAACCAAATGGCGGATGTCAAGTATGTATTACTTCTTTCTATATTAATAGTTATATTTAAAAAATAATAATTTTTATTCTAAAATTTATTGGTGTATCCCCACATATAGACCCCATTAAATTTAAGTCATATTTTGCCTTAATTAAAATAAAATTTTAGAATTAACTTAATTTGTTAAGAAGGAATGTGTGTGAGGTCATTTAATGACGTTTCTTTTATGGAAAGGGTTACCACCACTTAAATATTAGGTATGGATAGGGTACCAATCTGGCTATATGCTTAGTCTCTTCACTCACTTATTAATTTTAAAGTTCCTCATCTATTCTTGATAAAAAGAGTGAACAAGGCTTTGTGTTAATCATATCTGGTACATTCTCTCATATATATATATATATATATATATATATATATATATATATATATATATATATATATATTATCAAGTGAGTAAGGTATATTTTTATTTCTAAATATTATATTATTTGTCTTATGCTTTATCCATAAGTGTTAATCTTATAAATTCATTTACATCTAACAAAACACACATCTAAAAGGAAGGGAAATAAGCTTATAACACTTTTTTTAAGTACCTAACCACTTAAATTGAATAAAATAGAGCTATTAATATGGAATAAATTTTTTTACTAAATGAGGTTATTAATTTAATACAGAGGTAATACAATTAAATGGTGAACGGTATGTGCACATGGGGGGGTAGGCTGGCTAAAAAATTTTGTGACGAACTACCTATCCTTACTTTTTGTTTTTCCAACAAGAGACATTACTTAGAGCTTATATAGTCAATGTTAAGATGAACTTATCTTTAATATTGCCAAAATTTTCCGGTCTTGTTGCTGCCGGTGGCCGTAGTCGACGGCATGCTACATCCACACCACGCTGCGCAACACAAGCATGACCATATCTAATTTGGTCGGGCCTATTGAGCAAATGGGCATTGCAGATCATCCTTGCAGAGGAATGTATTTTATGGTTGTAGGGGTCCCACAGGTATCGTTTACTTCTTAGAATTATTGTGTTTCTATAAGTTGAAAGACTAGTGTAATAGAATTTGTATGCTTCCGTCGTCCTATACGTTATTTGACTATATAACTAATTTTTTTGCTATTCATCAGGTAAATAGTTAATATGAGCCCAGGTTTATACGCAATTGCATGAGCTAGATCATTATGAGCCATTGGATCAAGATCCAATGGTCTACATTACTTAAGGACACCTTATTGGGTCTAGTGAGATGTATAGGTCTTATTGGGTCTAGTGAGATGTATAGGAATGGATAGAGACGTCTAAGAGTAAAATTCTCTGATTAGATTTGTTTCAAGAGACAATTCAATATAACGAGGAAACGATGAAAAAGTAGAGACTGAACGAGTTGAAATGAATATTTTGCAGAGCCTAACCGTGACATTGATCAGTTACAACGGAAAGTTGAGACTAGCAATGGGCGCAGAGAAAGGATTCATTAACTCCCAGCTGCTCGTTTCATGCATGGACACCGCCTTCAGCAGGATCTTTGATGCTGCTCTTCCTCGTGACAATTAGCGGTGGCCCTTCTGCTTATAAGACGGCCATTATTTGCCGGAAACATCTTCTTAGTTTACTACCAATAAACATCTTCTTAGTCAGTTCTTGTCATCTATTTGAATGATTCCATCGGAAAATTCTTATGAAATTGAGGTGACCGCAAATCAATTTTTCTTTCATATAATGTTGTCTTTCAGTAGATAAATTTTATGGGTTTGAGCACTTATTTGATAGACTATTGTGACCATTTTTATTTGATTGGCCTTAACCTCATCTAGTCTATCAAACTGATAATACGAGTTTGAAAGACTTTGCTGAGTCATAGGGAGCAATGTCTTCTTATATTGGAGGACTTTTTTCATAAACATTCATTGTAATCTTTTTTATTATATTTTGCTATGTCCTCACATGATAATTCCTTATCAAGCGGAAAGTTTATACGTTGTTTTAAAATTTGCCACAGCCAATAACTCTTTCTATATTGAACTCTCCAATTGATCCCCCAATAAACATCTTCTTAGTCTGTTCTTGTAGTGCCTTTTTATTAGCAATTTTAAAATGAAAATGGTATTTATTCCTCAATTTGGGTATTACAACCATCACATTTTTATGGTTTAATATGAGGAATTGGCTCGTCAGAGCTTTGGAATGATTTCGATCATGAAGTGGGACCTCTGATATAAGAATTAGAAGCTTTAGCACTTTCTAAATAATACTACCCCTTGCTCACATCAAGATTAGTACTTCCTCGATTGTACCATTTGGCAAAAAAGGTTTTACCTATATTAATAGCTTCATTTGGTCCAATGTGAGTGGTTGGGTTACTCTAAAAGGAGTCTTAAAAGCTTATTTACTATTCTGTTAAATGTGAGTTTCACCATTCAATAAAAGCTACTATTTGTCTAAATAGAACTATTAATATAGGATGGAGGAATTATTAAGTCTCAGTGAGTATTGTAGAGCTTTGAGGGTCAGAGATTAATGCATAAAATTTATGAGAATCAAAGATCCTAAACTCAAGATATAACAAAAACAAGGGAAGCACAGCACAAAATGCCATGTGACCCTTTCCTCTTATTTGTGATATAATAACTTATATTACATTGAAATGTGTGTTGAGACATATACAGAATGATAAAGCTCAAAGAGATGAGGGACACTATGTATGAAAATGCACAAATGGAAGTTTGGGCACCAAATATATGTCTCCCGAACCAGAATAAGTGTAAAAGGAGACACGTAGATGGCAATGGTTGTGATTTTAATACTCTTCAAAACTTAAGGGTCACCACAATGCCTCTAGCCTAAAATGATGAATGTAGAGAGCTTCAACATGTGGCCGCTTTGTGTAAGAATTAATTTACTACCAATGAGAAAAATTTTAACTGAGCAATCAACTACTCAAAGAATACATAGAGTTTTTTAACTTGGAAACTTTCTAAGGAAAAAAGTACGCATCTTATCCACCGACTGAAGAATAAATACACTAAAAAATAAGACCCTTACAAAGACTAAATTTTGTTACCAACCTCTCAACCTAGAAGTCCATCTTTAGTTGACTTGGCCATTAAAGTCTATCTTGATGATGGAGAACTTGAGTTCCTTATTGTATTCTCTTTTCTTTAGCACAACCTCCTAAACACAAAGCTTTAATGGAAGTTCATCTTTATTTGCTCCAACTTCAACCCTTGTGTATGATTTGTAGCAACTCACAACTCTTAATCTCAATTCATAAACTACTTATGAATCTAATTCTCTTAACTCTCTTTTGATAAATCTCTCAATGCACAATAGTAATAGAAGTACTAATCTATTAAAACTCATTAGAAAAGAATCACAAATCTCTCTCTAACTTTTGTATGTCTTCCACTTGTGTTTTACCATGTCCAAACCCCCCTTATTTAGGTATCTAAGTTAGTTTATGTATTGGAACCTCAATAGGAATCAAATTTCATCATAGAATGTCATAAATATAAACTCAAACTATCCGTTTTACCGAAGCTCTCCTCAAATGGCTCCTGCCTTGAAAGCCAACTTATATGGTCGATTCCAAGGCATCATATCAATCTAAAAATGTATCAAAACTACCACATATGCCAAAATATCATCAAAGTTCACTTTTTTAATGAACCGGTTAGCAATTACATATGAAGAAATCAAACACGGAAAAATATAACCCAACATCAACTCCATAGAATATGAGAACTAAACATTACATAGTGCTAAATGACAAGTCTTTCGTCAAACAATTAGATTAGAGATGATTTCCATTAGCAGCGATGAAGACTTTAGTGGAATATCCCATGTTTTAAGAGCCAAGAGCCAATATGGGTCATAACAGGGCAATCATCAAGTTAAAAAAGAATTGTACTTTTTTCTACTCAGCATATGCCAATATCCAAGCATATTTATTTGTACTAACTTGGCTTCAATTGAATCATTCACATGAGGCCCTCCAATATACATTAACTTAATTATACGACATAAATATTTATTAGAGATTTTTCTATAGTATTGGCTGAAGAATCCAATATTCCATGTTCTCTGGTTTTTAAACTAAGTGCCACTAAATCTGGACTAACACGATATTAAATAAATTTAGACAAAAATACCCCTATCCAAGAGTTTAGGGTTTTAGATCGTGTAAACCCGTACACCGTTGCATTTACACACAAATGACCCATCCGACCGGCAATTTCCACAATCCGTTCAGTGAGAAGCGAATATGCCGTGGAAGTTCTGATTTCCGACCTATCCAACTGGCAATTTCCAAAAACCAACAATCAATTTCCAAAGTCCGATCAGTGAAGTGAGAAAAAATTCCGCAACGTCTTGTTTTTGTTGTTTTTGATAGGCGATCTTCAAATTTTCCTCAACGAAGCAAGTTCCGGCCGTAAAGTGAGGTTCCATCCGAGTGTACATAGATATGCTCCCGGTAAAGCAGTGAACTTTGGCAAAGCTCACCGGCCGATCGTGGGGTTAATCCGGCTCAAATCAATTTCGTGGTCATGGCCTTCTCTAGCTCTAAATCATTGATTCGTGTACACACTCGTTCATATATCATGTTATGGAATACATGATCGATTGTACTTTCATTCACTTGTAGGTTTTCATGTTATCAATTATACAATATTTATTATATCATGTTATCGATAATACGATATATGATATGGAGATGTCGCGTATCGTGTATGTGTAGCATACATAATGTGTTACTAATAACACAATATTCGGCAGACGACATTCAATTATTGTGCTATCGTGTATGCAAGGGCATCATATCGTGTAACTGATAACATGCTATATGAACTTAGCATGTATTTGTATGTTAGTTACATAATGTGAATCAACATGACTCTTTGATTTTGGTCACGACCCATTGTTGATATATATATATATATATGTATAACATCTTCTATAGACGAAGACCTAGAAGAATATAGTCAAATGGTAGAAACAGTGAAGGCTTCAAAAGAGAAGAAGAAGAGAATTTATGGGAGGAGACTAGGTCTAGGAACTAATAGTTTCCCTGCTGGACATAGACTATCAAAAGGCCTCGTTGAATCAAGGCCAGGATGCAAGGCAATCTTGGGCGAAACTAGGTTCTACCCAGTATATGATTGCAAGTCAATCATTATCTCCAGGCCGCTCCTAGACATTCTTATAAGTGAATGCTAGGATGACTCACAAGAGGTATTCAACATTAGGAGCAAAATACTACCCCTTACAGTGGAAGAAGTAGCATTGATCATGGGTTTGATTGCAAAAGGGAACCTGTTGAAGTTGGACAGTGGTGAGGGGAAGGCTACCCAAGGCAATGGGCAATTATTTAAAAGGTTCTTTGCATGGAAGATGTCGGAGAAGAATCCTATTTGAAAATTTTTGAAGGAAGTGGTTGACAGTAGGAGGGTTGTCTCTGACAAGGACTTAGCATGAGTGGCCATCTTGCACATGGGGTCCTGGTTTTATTCACACAGAGCAACAGATCCGTCTCCCCCTCTCTATGTGACTTCATAGATGACCTGATAGTTGTGGGGAGGTACAACTGGGCTGAAGCAGTGCATGACATGTTGCTTTGAGGCATATCATTAGCCCACCAAAACATCAGGAGCAGAGAAGATGAGCGCTCTGCCACTACAAATTCTCGTTGGGGCTTTATTTGTGCTACAGATAAATTTCATATTATCAATAACACGATTGCTAATATGATCATAGTATTGATAACATGACAACATATTAACACTATATGTATATCATCTTATGAATCACACGGTAGTGTAAGTATCATGTTTATGATAACACACTATTTGATTTCCAAGTTATTCATTACACACTATATAGGATATCGTGTTATCGAGAAGATAATAAAGTACTATATCATGTATATTCATTTACACAATGTGAGAATTTCGTGTATTCAATGACACGATTATTTTAATAAACGTGTTATCCATTATCCGACATACATGACATAGGATCACCATTAACAGGATTATTTTGCCCGTGTAGGTGTGATTTTTTTAGCATACTTCTATATGGGCTCCAGCTTCTCCTCCATGTAGCCCGAAGTGCAAGAGGTGGCCTTGGTTTATGTAACTGATGACAGGCGTGGATAAGGCTGCTAAACTTGACCTGGCTTATTAAAAGTCAAGGAAGAAGTTGTTGGCTCATCCCAAGATGAGGAAGTGGTATGAGGAGATGCCCTTGCAGATCAAGATAGAATCCAAAATTTTTAAGAAAATAACTCCAATGGCCAAGGAGGCCAACTTGATCTATGGCCGAAGGCCAGCCCCAAAGGCAAAGAGGACGACTATTTGTACCACGATACAGAGGAAAATTGTTACTGTTCAAGCACATCATGGCCAGACATCAGGGCATTCTCATTCTGACAAAGACGTCATTGAGAGCTTCATTATGCCAGTTGATGTCATGACTGGTATCATTGACATCATATTGGAAGAGGCCATTTTGTACAAGGAACTGGGTTGGAGCACCGATAGTGTGCAAGTTGCTCTCCAGTGGGTTAAAAACACTCTCGAGGGGGCAACGAGCTTAATCGAAAAGATGCAACCCCCACGAAAACTGAATATCGAGCATCCACACGAACCAGCAAAGAAGGTGGCCAATGATGGTGCAGAGAAGTCAAAGGGATATAGTAGCTACATTGCCGAGAAGATTGCAAGATGACCCAGTTGGCAAAGGAGGAGCAAAAGGCAAAGCCAGGGGATGATGTTCCATTGGCATTCGTCCCTGCCCCATATAGTATCCCTACCCCAGAAGCATTTTCTGCAAAGTCTCCTACCCCGGAAAGGGTGGCCTCAAATGTTGCTTCCTACAGTGCCACTATATTAGATACTCCTAATCCAAAGGAACTACAAGAAAGTATTTGACATGTGATAGACATAGAAGAGCACGCTGAGAAGCAAAAGAACAAAGAGGAGGTCACTATGGTGCCGCACAACTACTTTAATCTACAGACCATGTTCCACATGGAGATTTTACAGGGTAGAGATCAAGAGACCATCCAAGACTTTTTGGTGCATTCACACAAGGAATGGCCTATGGTGACACTTGTCCACAATGATTATGTGTCTTTTCTTAGACAGGAATGCATAATGAATGAGGTAATAATTAGTGAATAGTTTGCTTACGTGTTAATGTTCGCACAATTCATTACATAGTGTGTTATGAATAACATGATATATGAAATAAGGCTTCGGCCACATCTGTCTTCGCGTTATTGATAACACGACCCAACCACATGACGTTGTATCAATAACACGATAATTTGAAAACTATCTTATTGTGTGTAATTAGCATATTTGTGTTTACTCGACATACACTACAACAAATAGTACTATTAGCGATGTTTTTAAGCATCAATAATAATAGCATAAGCATTGCTAAATGCGTCGATAAAACTCTAGTCACTATTGCTCATTAGCGATGCTTAATACAAAGTGTCGCTAATAGTGTGACATTAGCGACGTTTATTGGTACGTCACTAATTATTTTACTTTTGTGACGCATAATAAAGTGTCGCTAATTGTAAATTATTAGCGATGCATAATTATAAGCATCACTAATAATTGGTTATTAGCGATGTTGTAATATATTTCGCTAATATAAAAAATATTTAAAAAAATAAAATAGCTTATTAGCTACGCATAATTATAAACGTCGCAAATAATTGATTATTAGTGATATTTTTTTATGTGTCGCTAATATAAAAAATAGCATATTAGCGATGATTATATAAGTGTCACTAGTAAAAATATTTTGAAAAAATAATAAAAAAATAGTTTTTAGCAATGCCTATGGAAAGCGTCGCTAATGAGAAAACGTATTAAAAAAAATTTGTGTATTAGCGATGCTTCATAAAATTAAAAAAAGTGTCACTAATATGTCATAAAATTAAAAAGATTTAAAAAAAAAGCCTTTAGAAATGCTTTTATAAGCATTTCTAAAAACTTGACATTTTTGATAAAAGAATCTCGTGAAAGGCAGGATGATTTGAGGGGTGCCTAGGGGGGAAAAGAGGGGGTGTGGTGACCGGGAGAGGAGAGTGGGGGGGGGGAATCTTGTGGGAAGCTAGAATCCGGCCCCCCACACCACCCCTCCCTCCCGCTCCTCGGGTCCGCCCCTCTTCTCCCCCCCTATTAAGGGGAAGGGGGGAGTGGGAGGGAGGGAGAAGGGGTGGAGCGGGAGGGAAGGAGGAGGGGGTGGGGGGCAGGATTCTTGCCGAAATCTGGCCCCACACCTCCCTCCCACTCCCCCCTCTCTCACTAGGTCCGTCCCCTCCTATAAAAAACGAAAAGGGGAAGGAGGTAGGTGGACCTGGTGAGAGAGGGGGGAGAGGATGGGAGGCCGGGGAGATAGTGCCAGATTCCAGCGGGGAGCCAGAATCCGGCCCCCACCCCCTCCTCCTTCCCTCTCCCTCCGCTCTCCCCGGGTCTGCCCACCTCCTTCCCCTTTTCTATTTTTCAGAGGAGGGGATGGAGGGGCCAGACCCAGGGAGAGAGGGAGGCCTTGGGGAGAGAGGGGGGTGCGGGAGGGAGGCCGGGATGAAAGCATCGGATTTCGGATCCTCACTAGATTCTTGCCACCGAATAGGTTGGACTCAAGGAGAATTAGAGAGGATTGCGAAGAACGTCACTGGGATGGAGGAGGTGATCAAGGGAAGGGACGGTCAGACAGGGAGCTGAGGTGTTTCTAAGATCGATAGAATGGACCATTGGTGCTGGAGTTGGTTCGGTGATTAGGGGCGATGGTCGAGCGAAGGGGCGGTTTGACAAGGAGCGAAGTGCTGGTTGGTGTCGAAGATTGGGGGCGCTAGTCAGTACCAAGATAGGGAGAGAGAGGGTAGAGAGAAAGGGAAGAGAGAGGGTAGAGATAGAGAGAGAGGGAGAGAGAGTGAGGAGAGACGAGGAAAGAGAGAGAGGAGAGAGGGGAGAGAGAGTGTGTAACATCCTTGATTTTTTTGCAATTTTTCTATAATTGTTTGCTATTTTCTATAAATTTTCTACAATGTTTTGCTATTTTATGTTCGTATTTTTGATAGAGAAATTTAATGCTTTGGCGTATCTGTATTTTTAATTGATCCTGATATTTATAACCGTAAGAGTCAGCAGTGGTGTTTAGTCGTAGGTCATGGACCTCGACGCATCACAGAAATTTTTTGGCACAAAAATAGGACGCGGTGCGGGAGAACATAAACATGAAGAAAGAAAGAGAAATAAAAAACAATAGAAAACAAAGCGGATCAGGCCAAAGGCGGAGCAAACAGTGGAAAGGATTGTTCCCTTCCTTCTGTGAAGCCAAAGGCGGAGCCACCATCGGCCACCGGCATCCACCCCCTGGCCACGGCCTGGCGATGCCCCCGCCGTCACACCGGCCTAGCCCCACCGCCTACCGCCTGCTGCCATCCCTCTCCTCCCTCTTTTCCGTTTTGACCTGGTCACCCCTTTCAAACAATTTCACCCGATCTGCCGCCGCCACAGCTTGCTTAGCCTCCAGCCCACCTCCACGGCTTCGCCCTGGCCAGAGTGACCTCCGGCCACTGACGCCCCGGCCTCCCCGCCCCTCCTTCACCGGTGTGAGGTAAAAATCCATTTGCCTTTTCTATTTTCTCATTCCTGTGCGTTGTGAAACACAGCTGTGCCGCTGGTCTCACGCCATTGCCGACCCTGCCGTTGGCATTCTCCCGGTCTGGTGACGGCAAGGCTTCCGCCCTGGACTCAACCGCCGCCTCCCCTAGCCCTTCACGTCTCCTTCCGCCCCTTTCCGATCTGAACAAATCACTTTTTTCCTTCTCTTTGTTTTCTGTGGCTGACTAGTTGAAGGAGGTTTGGCTCACCGGCTCTGCCTCGAGCCAACGATGGACTCTCGTGCCCATTCTCCCCTCCTCCACCACATTGCTCCGCTCAGTCAAAACCGAAGAGACAGCCCTGTTTTAGTCTAGCAATGTCGATTTGCCACTGCTAGATTCTAGACGTACTCTGATCGGTGTCCATCCAGCTTGCTACGGTGTGGGATTACTGGGTCACCGCCGTATTCCAAGTTCGGCCCCTGGCCCAGTCAAACGTTCATGGCCTTGCGATGCATGTCTACCACCCCAAATGGGTACACTGTTGCCCCAGTTAAAACGAGTCTCTTTGTTTCTCTGACCAGCTATTCTGCCGCCCGACATCGGCTAACGGACAACTGTGGATGTTGGCTGGACCAATATCGACATGGGGCCTGTCACGCCCCGGCACTGCCCGACCCGAGCTGAACCCAGTCCAGGGGCCGGTCAAGTGCACTGGGGCGACAAGGGAAATTGAGATATGGTTTAGTGGAAGACTTATGCCCTATTCACGGGCGATCTAACAAAAATATGGAGTATGCACACCACTTTGAGCAAGAGTAAATAAGTAGAAAAGAAAGAGAGTTACATTAATTCAAGATAAGCAAAAGTCTCAAACCCACATGCTTAGTCAACCATAGCCCACTCTAGGCTCCAAAATAGGTCTTAAACAACACAAATGTATAAAGTAGCATAAATCAAAATGAGAACCATACACAAAGGTTCTAAACATAAAGCATGAACCAAGGAAAATAAGTCACATAAGAGGACTCCACGATCACTCCCAAGTCATCTCCGATCTTTCCTCAAAGAGGAGATCCTGTCCATCTGCGTGTCACGCCACACAGCCCCAAAGCAAAACACAATAAAGAGGGGTGAGTTTAACAAACTCAGCAATGGTTTTCTAATATACTATCATCATCGGAAACACGACGGCATAGCAACATAACTAATCAAAGCAAAGATTGACAAGTTGTATCATTTTCTGATCATACATACACATCACCTAAACCTGCATCATAGTGTATAATCCACATAGTGTCATTCACATCATATCAACCTTCATGAGATGTATTTCTAACATACATATCAAATCATGCCTCAACATCATATCAACCTGCATGAGATGTATCTCTAACATACATATCAAATCATGCCTCAACATCATATCAACCTGCATGAGATATATCTCCAACATACATATCAAATCATGCATCACATCATATAAAGAATGCATCCATCAAGGAGTAATCACAATTTAGTGTCACACAGACGGGAACATAGACAAGGCCACAAAGGCGAGTCATGGTCCAAATTCTACACAAGAATTTAAGAAGTTTAGGGTTGTCAATCCCTAAAGGCTGCTCGCCCTAGACGATCCTGGCCAAGGAAGTCACATTCTTACGAAGAGAACCTAGAGCAGGGGTGTTCGTTTTGGTACATCTCCTGCGATTGGGAAGAGCCCGAGTTCCCACGTAGGAAACCCTTGAACACATGGTAGCTGGTGCACAGAGCATACCATACTGGATTCTCAGGGTCCAGAAGAAAATAATAATCTCAAATTGCAAGACAAGTACGTAACTCGTCCCCCATATAATTCCACTTAACTAGACTCAACCCGGGGAGTGCACATGTTCCACGAATGAACTCAAATCAAAACATGTCCTTTCGGACCAATCAAGTTTCGATTAAGCCATGACCGATTAATCCGGCATGCAATTTCACCACATTGCATCCAATCGATCACATTCGATTAATCTCGATAAAGCCTCAATTAGAAATCCATTTTCATTATGCATGCAACATGGTACATACGTGGGCAAGACATACATGAATCTTAATTCATAATAAGCGCTCTCATTAGCCCCTCATACATTATTCATAATCATAATAGTAAACCTCATCATCATCATTAAACCCCACATGTGTGTGTGTGTACATAGTAGAAGCATTTCCCTCAATGCATATCAACGTGCTTGTAATTCACTCACCATCACCCTACACATGTGTATCAACATCTAATCATGAATTTCAGAAGAAATTATAGGTGAAGAATCATTAAAATCATAACTCAAATCAAAGCTTAACCACAAGCTAAACACATATAAGATCATTGACTTCATCTTTGAGCCATGACATTCACTAACATTCACACATCAATTAACCACATCCTAACATGACATATCAGTCTGTTAGTATGCTATAGCTCTACTGTAAATATACATAACCATTGAGAATCAACCATTCATAACTTCAAGATGGCAATTCCAACATCAAATATCAAACCACAAGCCATTCTACATAACACTAAATATATACCACAACTTCATAACCTCAATGGTATACCCTTCCAGTAGCATACTATAGCTCAAAACACTCTACATATACATGAAAATGATAAATCAAAGTAGAATTACTGAAATAAACATCATGCAAATATTACAAAATTTGCTGTGTAGCCGTTCGAACACCCAGCCGTTCGATTGGCTAAATGGGAAATCTGCTGAACTGACAGTGTTGCCGTTCGAACACCCAGGAGGGCTGTTCGAATGCTAACAAGGCAGAATCGACCTTCTTCTCCATTTCAAAATTTCAAAACCGAAACACCATTAATGAAACTTAAAATCTCCATCTAGCAAACTAAATACCATTAAAATTCCACCATAACTTCCAGAAAGCTAATCTACATCATAACAAAATAAAACCATATGAAATCGGGATTAAAGATTACCATTACTAATCATGCCATTAAAGCACTAAATAAAGTAAATCGACTCAAAATAAACCACAAAATCAAGAGTTTTACTATAGGAAGACTGGAATTTCGAAAGTCCATTACCTTATCCCTTGATTAGGCTTGGATTTGATGGTAACCCTTCTTGAAAACCTTACAAAGACATAGAGTTTAAATGAAACTCCATTAAAACCGATTTAACATAGAAAACCCTAATGAAAAACTTAGATCTAGGGCTTGTTGAACATAAAAATCTGATTTTTAGATCTAGGGTTTGAAGTAAAGATGCAAATCAATAGTTTTGATGTTTAAAAACAAATCAAAACAAAAGGGAAATGATAGATCTAGAAAGGATTAAGAGAAAATCTAGGTTTTAAGGCTTAATTACAAGAGACTTACCTTAAACTCCTTCTAAACCGGGCCTAATTGGGGAATTAGGCCCAACCTCCCTTTCTCGGCCTATTTTCAAAATAGAAATGGCTCAGGTCATTCTATTTACAGTAGGGTTTGGGGTGTGTATGGTCAAATTGTGGGGTATGAATAGAAAAATAAGCTAAAAATGGGTAATTTTAGTTATTTGAGCACTAATTAAACCTGAAAAAATTATGAAAATTTTTGGTAAAGGCTTGTGTTGATGTCTGGGTTAATTTGGTTCAAAAACCCAAATTTCGACGGTGGGGCCCACAAGGGGTCCCACCAAACCCTAATTTTTAGAAAATTAGTGAAAAATTAGAAAAATCCCAAAAATTCAGATTTGATTCAAAATCACTTAAAACCAATAATTGTAAAGTTGATTTTGATTAAAACCATAAGAAACACTATTTATTTACGAAACCACCGAATTATTAAGAAAAGAGGTAACTACGCAATAACTGACGATTAAAAAGAAATGAAAACCAGTTTAGAAATGAGAGTCCTTACAGGGCTGCCACTCCTGGCCCCCTTTGCACACACCAGACGCCCCTAAACTCTGGGGTATGACTCTGTCTGTTGCTTACGGGCCCTGCTCCAATCCAAGACAACAAGTATAGCTTGATATAGCGTGGACTTGGGTCGCATGCCCGACCAACATGGGCTCTGCCCTGGCCTAATGACAGCAAGGGCCAACACTTCTAGCCTAGTTATACCTCTACACACCCACTTTTTGTTATGCATGACCTAAAACCTACAGGAAGTCCCCGGTTCCCTGTCATTCCAAAAGGGAAAATATTGTCGGCCACTGGCCTCAGGCCAGCGAAGGCTTGACCACTGCCATACCTATATCATCCACCATAAGCCATTCTTGATGCACAATTGCTCATACAATATTTGGGTTGTAGGTAGTGATTAGAAATGTCACCGCCGTTGTCAACCACCTACACCGGGCCTTAGTGCCTCAACTTGTGTTTGGGGGAACCGCCACTGGCGAACCTCACCTTTTTTGTGATAGACCACCCTTTTAGGGTTTGTCCATGACAATACGTGCATACGTTGTTCAATAGTCGATCCCGCCTGTGAGTGGTCCAATCCTGCACCCATCTGCTTGAGTCACAGGGGGACAAACCGACAACCTGACCCCTTTGGCTATCCTTTTGCCACACACTCTAGTAGTCAGTCACTTGTGCAGCTTAGGTTAAAAGCACTGCCCTTGTGGCGTATGACGTTTGAACGACACTACCACTAGGCAATGTACCCGCTAAAGTCCTCCTTTGCCTCTCCTTTGTCCGTGAGTACGCAATCAAGCCCTTCGTCCTTTTGTGAGGCTTTGACAATGTGGAGTTATTGCCACTGGATGTAGTCTACGGTCTATTTTAATGTTTTGTGGCCAACAAGTGTTTTAAACCTTTGGCCGACCACTAATTAGTCGTCTCCTATTCTGTGGTCACTCTTGCCATCCCTAGTGGCATGACCTTGTGTCCGGCCGCACTAGTGTGCCCAGTCCTATACTTTAAGTGAAATTAGTCTAACCTTATCGAGATTAATTCTAGCATCTCTAAAAATCCTTGGGACAACAACTCTCTCAGTGCGATGCTTTTGGCCTCCTATTCCGTCATCGACGCCGCCACAGTCGTTTGCACGCCGTCAAACTCATGTGGATTACAAGGTAGGGGACCTTGAACTTGTAATTTCATTGTAGCATTCTTTGATTGTGTAGTAGCATGCTAGGAGTTTATAACTTAATGCTTTGCATGATAAATGCTGATTAAATGAGCATGTTTTATGTGTGTGAATTGTGCATATGTTAGTGAAGACTAATTGTATGGTAGTAAGTTGTTATGATTCATATGTATGTGATTAGAGCATGTGAGAGATCTTTGTTGTGGGCTGATGGTGTGTGGTCGATGGGCATGAGTATGGGCATTTGATTTTAAGTTTGCAGAAGAGGTATTTTAAGGATTATGATGTGTAAATTACAACTATATGTCAGGCGAGGGAAAACTTATGAATGACGGGCAAAGGTTGGACTTCATGAGATTGGAGGATCGGCTTGGATTGAGTCGGAAGGTACGTTGGAGCAATGAGCAGAAGACCTAAGTGATGTAAGGATTTGGAAGATTCAAGGTTCTTAACGTCTTTGGGGGGATTGTGAATTAGTGAGAGTGGACAACATAATTGTACACGCATAATGTACGTAATATAAATTGTAACACAAAACAATGAGTAAGGAATTAGTAAGGTTTGATGATGGGACTTAGGTCTAAATGGTTTCATTTGAGGAGTTTGAATAAGATGTTTCGGTTTTAAGGCAGATGGTGTAAGATGTAAAGTCGTAAGTATATGATGGTAAGAGTGTTAGTAAGGAATTCGAGTTTAAGTAGGGCTATGCTGAGATTCGTAGGACTGTAAGTGTAAGGGTGGGGGATGAGCTAAGTAAAGAATGTTACTTTTGTGGATTAGAGCTTCAGAATAGGCGCAGTTCTAGTTTTATTGGCTAAAGAATGTAAGACAAAAGTAGTTCCAAACATAATTATACATGCATAAGTTACCTAATATGAACTTGAATGGTAAATAACCCTAATTTGATAACGTTCTGAGTTGAGACTGAGGGTTTCGATGGATTAAGTTTCGTATTTGAGCCAGTCGATAAGTAATCGACTGAGCGTCCTTCCTAGTTTACCCATGGTGTTATCCTGTGGGATTTAGTTTTGGTGTTGTATTTCGGCCTAGGCGTTTGATGCTCTGTTGGGGCTGTATGTTTCTGCCCTTCGTGGGCACTGCATGTTCCACCTAAGAATGGCACTGTAAAATTCTTGCCCAATAGTAGCACCGTATGTTTTCCACCCTTAGTTGGCACTGTATGGCCCCAAAGAGTAGGCATTTGCGTGCTCAGGTAAGTAGTATGATGGATTTGCTTTTACCTGTTTGATCCTGTACCCCATGAGCATAGGTGTTCCTTCCCTTTGGAAAAGTCCATAGCGTTTAGTTGCCCGCCGAAGGTTAAGGTGACACCCTAGTGGCATTCCCATCCTTTCCGACGTTGGTGCTTATTAATTGTAATGAGCTTCAGTTGTCAGTAGTATGTGTACTATAGTAAGAGTAAGTTATATGTATTCGATTTTGAGTAAGTTGTATGTGTAAGATCCAAAGTAAGTGTAAGTATAAGCTTCCAAGGAAGATGGTAAAAGTAACTTTATGAGTAAGAGTAAGATTATTCAAGTAAGGTCATACAAGTAAGTTCGTACGAATAAGGTCGTACGAGTATGCTTATGTTGTAAGTGTAAGTGTATGATTGTACGAGTAAGTTAGTAAGACTCTGATTCAAAGTGTAAGAGTTTGTCGTAAGAGTAAGTGTAAGTTTAGTTAGTATAATGATTGTGTGTAAGACACTTTATTTATGTTGCAAGTTCTTCTTGTTTCATGTGTAGTTGCATGAATGCATCTATGTATGAACTTACGAAGTTCATTGATTTATTTCCCCTATTGGGTATTTTCCTATTGAGTATGAAAATACTCACTTACCCTATTTTTAGCCCCTTCGTTTAGAGGCTTTTGCACGTCAATCGATAGCCTTTTGGACTGGACAACTCCTCGTGGTGGATTGTTTTTACTCGACCTTGAGTATAATAGACTTGTGTGAAGCTATGTGGATTTTGGTGTTACGATCTCATGTGTTGATTAAGGTGAGAATTAAATGTATTATTTTCTGGACTTGTGCATATATGTATGAATTAGAACATAGACTATTGAAGAACTTGTACTCAGAAGGGCCTGGGATTTGTTTGTTTTTGAAGACAATGGTCATGCCAAGTTTTACTTTTATAATTTTAGTTTGGGTCCCGCCTGAGAATGTTGGTTTTGTCGTGTGATGAATTAATGTATGAAAATTGTTTTCACACGCTTTGAATTTTGTTTTTTAATTTGATTTACATCTGTGTTTTGAAATAAAATTTTAGTAACATTTTAAAGTAAATGCATGGAAAACCTCGAGCTTGACGGAGAGAGAGATTGAGGAGGGAGACAGGGAGGAGAGAGGGTATAGAGAGAGGGAGGATAGAGGGTAGAGATAGAGAGAGAGGGAGAGGGAGAGGGAGAGGGAGAGGCAGAGGGAGAGACTGAGGAGAGAGAGAGTGAGGAGAGAGCGTGGAGAGATAGAGAGGATAGAGGGGAGAGAGAGAGGGAGGAGAGAGAGGGGAGAGAGAGTAAGACAGTGGGTGAGGACAGGGAGAGGAGAGATGAGAGAGAGAGAGAGAGAAAGAGAGAGAGAAGAGAGGGAGGAGAGAGGGAGGGGGGAAGAAAAAAGTGGAAAAAAATGCCATTAGCAACGCTCAAAATTCAGCGTCTCTAAAAGAACAAAAAGTGGTGACGCTAATTCTTAAGCTTCACCACTAACAACTCCATTAGTGACGCTTAGATTGTTTACTTTTTGAAAAAATTTATACTATTAGCAACGCTTGGCAGGGAGCGTCATTAATAGCTTCCGTATTAGACTTTGAGTAATCAACGTCGCTAATATGGATGCCATTAGCAATGCTTGTTGTCGAGCATTGCTAATAGCATGAATTTGTAAAAAAATCAAAACTGTTGTCACTAATAGAGTTATAAGTGGACAGGCATAAGAATTAGCGTCACCACTTTTTGCTCTATTAGCGATGCTCAATTCCGAGCATCGCTAATAGCCTTTTTTAAAACTTTTTTCCCTCTCAACCTCTCTCCTCTATGACTCTCTTCCCTCTCTCTCTACCCTCTCCCTCAATATCCTCTCTCTACCCTCTCTCTCCCCTCTCCTCACTCTCTCCTCACCCTCCTCTCTCTCTCTCCTCACACTCTCTCTTTTAACTCTCTCTCCTCTCTCCCATGTGCATCAACGTGAGCCCTGGCTCAGAGGATGAAAGGGGAGAGAGTAGTGAAATTTATTTTTAATTTGTTTGGATTTTTTAATTATATATTATATTTTAAATATAATAATATATTAAATAAATTAAATTTAGGAGCGATGCTTAGAAGAAAGCATCGCTACTACCTTAGGTATTAGTGATGCTAACGCTTTAGCGTCGCTAATACCTAGGGTAGTAGCGCAGTCAGCTAAGCATCGTTACTTAATTTATTTTATTAATTTTTAGAACATAAGATATAGTTAAAATATATACTTATCCCTCTCTCTCTACCTTCTCTCTCCTCTTTCTCTCTTTTCTCTCTCCTCTCCTTCTCCCTCTCTCTATCTCTCTCCTCACTCTCACTCTCACTCTCTCACTCTTCTTTCTCTCCTCATTCTCTCTCCTCTCTCTACACTCTCTCTCCTCAATCTCACTCCTCTCTCTCTCCTCTCCTCTCCTCTCCCTCTATGCACTCTCTCTTTTCTCTCTTCCTCTCTTCTCTCTCTTTACTCTCTCTTTTATTATAAATTATATTTTAACATTAATAAGAAAATTTTAATAAAATATATTAAAGACACAATTTCACCAATGCTATTATTTTTTATTTTGAATTTTTATTTTAATTTTTAAAATATAATAATATAATAACAAATTCTAAAAAAATATAAATTAATTTCTTCCCACCTTTCTCTTTCTCCTCTCTCTCTTATCTCTCTCCTCTCTCTTCTCTCTTCTCTCTTCTCTCATACACTCCACTCTCCTCTTTCTTCTCTCTCTAGCTCCTCATCTCTCTCTATTCACTCTCTCTTTCTATCTCTCACGCACTTACATGCGTAAATGTGAGCCCCAGCTCCGAGGAGTGGGGATAAAGTAGGAGAATTTTATTTATGATTTTACTATTTATTTAATATATATGAAAATAATCAATCTTAAATAAAATATATTATATTTAAGAAGTTAATTTTAAAATTTTTTAAATATTTCTTTATTATATATACAAATAGTAAATATGAAATAAAATATAATATATTTAAGAAGTTAATTTTAAATTTTTTAATATTTATTTATTAAATAAAATTAATTAATAAAGTTATTAGTGATACTATATTAAAAGTGTCGTTAATAATATAAGTATTAGCGATGCTTGTAAAGGCTTGTGTGGCAACTGCTTTTGTGTAGAAAGAAAATGAATTTTTCTTTGAGAAAGAAAATTAAAAGTCAATGATATTTTGATAGCCGAGTGAAAAAATCCATTTTTGTACAATTTTGGCCGTTTGGATGAGCTAGTGAATTTTTTTTTTAAAATAAAATAACTATTGTAAACCTAGTGAAATAATCACATCCATTCATTTTGAGCCAATTGTAGCAATTCATTCGTAAACACTAACTTCCATTTTTAACCACTGATGACACATTCGATGGACAAATAAACCCTCGCCTTTACATTCTCTCGACGATGATGACGACCATTGTAACGACTCGCTTTTCGATTACGTCTAACCTCAAGGGTTAGACCTAATTAGATAATTTTGTAATGAATTTTAGAAGGTTTTATCGGGTGAAACCTCCGTATATGTGTAGAGTTCGATGAAACGAGTGTAACGATTTGAAGAACGAGTGAAACAGAGGTCGGAACCGGAAGTTATGACCTCGGGAAACATGTAATTTAGGTGAGACCCACTTCAAAGGGCTTGTCGATACGAGTCCAACGGTACCTAGAACGCGCGAAACCGAGTCTGGGGCTGAAAGTTATGCACGTTTGAATATTAGTGTTTAAATAAAAAAACAATTAAGAAAAGGAAAGATATTGGCGCGTGCGCACGACGGACGCGCGCGGTACACGCGACCGCATTGCGCGTAACACGCAGCGGCGACCGCCGTTTCTGGCGGCGCCACGGTTCGGTGCGGCGCGGCGCCGCAGTTTCGCGGTGCCGAGGTTTCGTTTCGGCGGCTCAGAGGCTTATAAATAGCCCATTCTGCTTCTTTTTTCACCAAGACTTCTTCTACCCCGTTTTTGACCGTTCTTAGGCCAATTAAGACCGTTCAAGACTTGTTTCCTACTAAATCAAACGTGCTCTACGCGATGGAATGGTCCTTTCTTCGATTCGGAGTCCGTATAAGGAGGAAATGCCTCGAGACAAGGAGAGGTTCTGCCCGTTGTCCTCGAGTGCTGACAAACTTCTTTCTCCCCGTTCTTAAGCATCCTAACTCCGATTTAGTCCATCCAAGAGGCGTTCTTGACTAAATCGAGTATGTTCTACGCGATGGAGAGGTCCATTCTTTGAGTCGGCAACCGTATAAGGAGGAAATGCCCCAAGACAAGGAGAGACTCCGCCCATTATCCTCAAGCACCGAACAAGAATTAGGGGCCCAAAGCAAGACAAGGTTCTGTACGAAGTTATTGAGCTACATCAAGAGAAGTAATCCAAAGTATGGGAGGTTCTGTCCGTCGCTCACGGGCGCAGAAAACGAGAAGAGTCTCCGGCAAGGAGAACATTTATACGTAGTCCTTCAGCACAAAACGATGAATGTATGGAGGCTAGAGGAAGCTCCGTCTATATCTTCGGATCTGAAGGGGAGGATGCTCATACGAGCAACCCCAAATACCGCTACTTTACGAGACATGAGGGCAGTAAGCTTTTTTGATCTCCCATTTTAATTATAGAATGACATGTGTGCTATGCTTTGATCCATATGCTTGATGTGTGCTTATATGCCATGATGTGTATTTTTATGTCATGATGTGTGTGGTCTCGCTCTATTGTAGAGCGAGACGAGTGATGTGTGTGTTTGGTCTCGGCTCAGTGATAGAGCGAGCCGGTTGATGTGCTCAATCTCGATTTAGTAATGGAGCGAGATATGTGTATGTGATTTTGATCCCGCTCTAGGGTAGAGCGAGATGTACGATTTCGTTAACTTCCGCTTGACTCTGATTTTATGACGAGTTTTTGTATACTTCTGATTAAATATTCGGAGATACGTATGTTATACGATTTTGTGATGATTGTTGTGTGTAGTAGCCATTAGGCAGAACTACGTTCGGATCCGATCGTATTGGAATATCTAATACGTACGTAGGCAACCAACGGCAAGGCAACGTTGGCCCGATCCAAATCATTATAAATAATATGTTTTATTCTGTTTTACACACAACGAACTATGAAGCTTCGTTGTGTGTATGTGATCGTTACAACCTAAGTCTACATACGGGGAAGCCTTGAAGCTCCGTAGTGCGTAGACAAACGTTGTACCTCTCACACACAGACGATGATTCCTGGCTTAAGGAAAAGAAAATTTTCCTATTAGTGATTTTGTGGGCCTAGCTCGGGTCGGGTCGTTACAACCATCTCCCGGTGGTTACGGCAACGGAGGCAAGGGCGATCATCTCCCGGTGGTGATTCTCGATAGCTTGAGACTCCATTTTCCATTGACCATCCCCTTTTCATCTCATCCCAACGGCGATTCCCTAGCCTGAGAAAGTGGGGCACTTTCCCCAGGAAAAGAAATCCAACTCAAAACCAAAAGGGCTCGACACCAGCGCCGACTACTGTGCTCTCCCCCTCTGGTTCGATGGTGATCTCCCCAGTTGTTCCAGAAGGGCTCGACACTATCTGAGTCACTAACCGCCGCTAGCTAGTGCCTCTCCCTCACTCTGGTCCTCCATCTCCCCAGCTATGAGCCTATTTCAAGTTTCAAGTTCGAGTGCCAGAATCAAATTCTAGGAGACTCCCCTCTCTGGCCCTCTCTCTTTGGTTCTCCCCGGCTACTTATTCATCGTCGATGCTCGACCTCCGGCTACCTCTCGCCTTCACACCATCCACCTTTTCTTGTAAGGTAAATAAACCCTAAATTGCCTTATGTCAATTCCTGAATTTTGATTTTTGATCACATACTCCCAATTTTGTTTGTATAGACCCTAATCTCTTCTAATTAATTTTTGATTTTCTTGTCTTTTATAGTTGATAAGTTGAGATCTTCTATTTTTACAGTTGAAGTTATGATCTGTGTTGTGACTTCTATTGTACATTGAATGGTCTAATTTTAATCAACTGTGTTTTAACAGTTAGTAAGTTGAAGTTAAGAATCGTCAATTCTGAGTTCTGAGCAATGAGTCATGTTGTGAGTTTTGATTTCTTCCCTGGGTTACCGGATTTCTTGATTTTTTCTTTGAGTTTCTTTTGTCTGCTTGTGCTGACTAAACTAGCATTTGTTCGTTGATGACTTAATAGTGGCCATTCAAATTGAAGAGAAGCACAAGGGTAAGATGAAAGTCTTGCAAGGTACTTCTTTCGTGGCCAATGATAGTGCTCAAGCAAATGTTGTGGAAGGGAAACCCAAATTTTTTGGTAACAAGAAGAAGAACAAGAAGTCTAAAAATCAGCCTCACAAACCTGGTTCAAATATCCAAAAGGACAAGAAGTTGAAGTTTGCTGGGTCTGTGGGAAACCGGGACATTTTGCAAACAAGTGCAAGGAGAAGAAAGGCCAGGACCAGAGTCATGGTGGGGCTGCATCTTCTGCTCAGGCTAATGTGGTTATTTCATATGATAGGTTAGTAATAACTAATTCTGAAATTAACTTGGCATGTGAACCTACTGATTGGTGGGTTGATACAGGGGCAACTGTTCATATCGGTGTTGATGTTTATTCTTTTTCTTTCTACCAGGAAGTAAAGGATAAGACAATGACGATGGGGAACTCCTCTGTGGCTAGAGTTCATAGAGTTGGAAGTGTGGACATCCGGTTTACATTGGGGAACACATTAACTCTCCATAATGTGTTGCACGTGCCAAGTCTGAGGAAGAACCTTGTTAGTGGAGTGCTTCTTAGTAGTGATGGATATAAATTAGTGTTTGAGTCAAATAAAGTTGTAATAACTAGACATGGTATTTTTGTTGGTAAAGGCTATGTGTGTGATGGTCTCTTTAAATTAAATTTGGTTTCTTGTAATAACTCTTTATTTCAAGTAGATGACTCTTTAATTTGTCAAGTTGATTCTTTTGATATGTGGCATATGAGGCTAGGACATGTGAATTTTCAAATCATTAAGAGAATGATGAATCTTGATTTGATTCCTAAGTTGCATGTTGAATCTCTTGATAAATGTGAAGTTTCTGTTCAAGCAAAACAACCTAGGAAACCATATAAATCTATTGATAGATCTACATGCTTGCTTGATTTAATTCACTCCGATATTTATGAGTTGAATGGATTATTGACTAGGGGTGGTATGAGATATTTCATTACTTTTATTGATAATTACTCAAAATTTTGTCATGTATACTTGCTTAAGTCTAAAGATGAGGCTTTTGAGAAGTTTAAGGTTTATAAGATAGAGGTTGAGAATCAAACTGAGAGGCGGATCAAGAGACTAAGGTCTAATCATGGTGGGGAGTATTGTTCTCTTGAATTTTGCAAATTTTGTGAAGATCAAGGAATTATACATGAAACCACAGCCCCTTACTCTCCTCAATCTAATGGTGTGGCTGAAAGAAAGAATAGAACTTTTATAGATATGATAAATTCTATGCTTTCCTCTTCGGGTTTACTTAAAAATCTATGGGGAGAAGCAATTATTTCAGCATGTATAATCTTAAACCATGTGCCTCATAAAGGACAAAATGTAACCCCTTATGAATTAATGAAAGGAAGAAAACCAAGTTTAAAGTTCATTAAGGTTTGGGGATGTCTTGCTAAAGTTAAAATCCCAAATGTGAAGATGGACAAGCTAGGTTCTAAAACTTATGATGCAGTGTTCATTGGTTATGCACAAAATAGCAGAGCTTATCGGTTTTTAGTAATTGGATTTGATCGGCAGGATTATGCTCCTAATACTATTAAGGAGTCCGATGATGCAACATTCTTTGAGAGTGTATTTCCTATGAAGGAAAAGGATAAGGTTGTAGTGCATAAAGAAGATGTTTCATCGTCTTCAACTCCTAGAATGGAAGATTCGGGAACTAATGTGGATGTTAGGAGATCTAAGAGAACTAGGATAGAGAAGAACTTTGGGGATGACTTCTATACTTTCATGGTGGGGAATGAGGATCCTTTGACTTTTAATGAAGCTATGTTGTCTAGTGAAGCTCCTTTGTGGAAGGAAGCGGTACAGAGTGAGATGAATTCAATACTTGCACATGGGACGTGGATTCTAATGAATCTACCTCCAGGGTTTAAACCAATTGGATGCAAGTGGATATTCAAAAGAAAATATTATCCTGATGGATCCATTGAAAAATACAAAGCTAGACTAGTGGCTAAATGATATAGTCAAAAGGAAGGTCAAGATTTCTTTGACACATATTCTCATGTGTCCATGATAACTACAATTCGAGTGCTTCTTGCATTGACAGCTCATTATAACCTTGAAATTCATCAAATGGATGTAAAAATAGCATTTTTAAATGGTGAATTAGAGGAGGAAATTTATATAGAGCAGCCTGAAGGTTTTGTAGTTCCTGGTCAAGAAAGGAAAGTATGTAAGTTAGTAAGATGTCTCTATGGTTTAAAACAGGCTCTTAAACAATGGCATCAAAAGTTTGATGATGTTCTTCTTTCTCATAACTTCGTTATTTGTACTTCTGATAAATGCTTGTATTGGAAGTCTTTCGATCACTATTATGTAATGTTATGCTTGTATGTGGATGATATATTACTGTTTGGTGATAATGTGGATCATATCAATAAGGTTAAGGGCTTCCTTAATGAGAATTTTGATATGAAAGATTTGGGTCTTGCAAAGGTTATACTGGGCTTGAAGATTGATAGGACTTCTCAAGGAATAGTTGTGAGTCAATCACACTATGTGGAGAAATTTCTAAAGAAGTATGGATACTTCGATAGAAAACCTGTCAATAAGCCATTTGATGCAAGTGTAAGACTTAAGAAAAATTGTGGGGAAAGTGTATCAAAACTTAGATATTCACAGCTAATAGGAAGTTTGAGTTATCTGGCTAACTACAGTAGACCAGATATATCCTATGCTGTGGGAAGACTAAGTAGATATACTAAGAGCTCTAATGAATCTCATTGGACTGCCATTGAGAGAGTTTTCATATATCTGAAGGGAAGTGTAAACCACGGTTTACATTATTCCGGGTTCCCTGCTGTATTAGAAGGATACAGTGATGCAAATTGGATATCAGATTCTGATGAAACCAAAGCTATTAGTGGTTATGTGTTTACACTATGTGGTGGGGCGGTTGCTTGGAAATCTTCTAAACAAACAGTGATAACAAGGTCTACCATGGATGCAGAGTTGGTAGCTCTTGATAAAACTGGTGGAATGGGGGAATGGCTTAGGGATCTTTTGATAGATATACCCTGGTTGAATAAACCAATTCCTGGAATATTGATTCACTATGATAGCCAATCAGCTCTTGATAAGGTTAAGAGTAAGAATCATAATAAGAGGTCCTCCAGGCACATTGAACTAAGGTATAAAATCTTGCGCAAGTTGACTACCTTAGGAGTCATTACCTTAAGTTTTATACGATCAGCGGAGAATTTGGCTGATTCGTTTACAAAAGGGTTGTCAGCAGGGCAAATCCTTAACTCATCTAGGGGAATGGTGTTGAAAGCCTATGATTAAGTCATTGTTAGTAGCAACCCAATCTCTCTGTGTGGAGATCCTACTACGAAGATTCAATGGGTAAAAACAAGCTGATGCATGACTTGGAGAGAGCACTATTAAAATTAGTATGCTCATTCCTGTGTTATGATGAGAGTGCTCTTAATGCATATGGAACAGGTTGACGAAAGTCTTAATGCAGTCAAGGCTTATATAGCAAGGTATTGTTATGCATATTACCCTTGGAGACTGTCACCTATATGAGTGCCACTAAGGTCGCAGTTAAAGAGAACGAGGGTTTGTTCTCTCACGTGCAACTCATGAAAAGATACAAGGCGCATGGCCGTAAAGCTCTACCCCAAATGATCTCGAAAAGGGAGTTATTCTAAGTGTTAGGTTTGTCAAAGCTCTTGCTTTAAGGTTCAAGTTCAAGACTTAGTTCACTTCGAACTTGTGAGAGTGGCGGCTTACCAAACTAGGTATAGGTTCAAACCCGCAAGGTACCTATCGTCGAAAACTTGGAGTACTATTACTCAGTATCTCTTTTTATGTGTTTTATAAAAACTTTGTGTTTGTGGATGTGTTTTATATCAAGTCATGGTGGGGTTGTTGGTTTCTGACGTGATATAAAAGCTCAGGCTGGTGTTGAGCCGATCAAACACCCTGTCACCCGATCGATCGCACCATTCGAACAGGTGTTGCCCCATTCGAACGGCTTAACGGATTTCTAAAAAAAAAATCAGTCACGATGATTAACGTGATGGTTATTAAAAACTTAGCTGTTTCGGATTCAAGGAGCGTGTTATGATAAAAAGACCGACGGGAGAATACACAGATATATCAATAGAAAGAAAACAGAGGCGCTCCTTTCTTTTTCATCGATCTGTTCTTTGATTTACTGAGAGGAAAAATCCTGAAAAATCACTCCCTCTATTCACTCTGGTTTTCTGAGTTCTTCACTGAGCAATAGAGTCTACCCCGATTGAAATCCTGCCTGTTTGAGTGGAAGTGCACCTTCAAATGGGCCTTGTGGTTCGTTGTATCTCAGGAACATAACGCCCTGGAATGCCTGTGCACAGAGGGTGGTGTATCTATTTCAAGGACAGCGTGTATCGCGCCTCGAACCTGGTTCATAAATTTCTCTTCTTTCTGGTATTTAATTTATTTACATATATATATATATTTGAGAATATATTTATGTGTGATGATTTGCATGTTAATTGTGATTTGTATTCAATCTGCACTATATTTTTGTAGTAACCCCAACAGTCCTGTTGTGAGTTTTGATTCCTTCCCTAGGTTACCAGATTTCTTGATTTTTTCTTTGAGTTGCTTTTGTCTGCTTGCGGCTGGCTAAACGAGCATTTGTTTGATTGATGCTCCATAAGTTTGAGTCTTCTTGCTATTTAGATTATAATAAATTTCTTGCCTTAAGTTTATGAATTAAGAGGTAGTTCACAAGGAATACAGGTAATGCAATATTGGTGAAACCCAGATCACACTTTTGGCTACTACCCAAGACTGAGAATTGGAAAGGGGTAAAAAAAACTGATCATACAATTTCCTCCCACTTTTGTGCCAAAATTGTTATAGACTACAGTAATATATTCTTTTGGTGCCCTGTGAGAATTGGAAAATTCACAAAAAAAACTCCATTGCCACTCTTTTATTTCCTTACTACCTGTGTTCCAGTATATCTTCCTTTCATACCTATTCCCATAGTTTGATGCTGCCAATTAGAGGTGCGTCTGGTGTAGGGCTTATGTTTTCTAGTTAAATAAGGAAAGGGATAAATGAAATTGATGTTTAATATCTATAAGATTGATATCATGTAATTGTCTCTATGGAAAGGTCAGTTGTTTTTGGGTTAACTTGGGTCAATTTAATTCTTTCGGCTCAGATAGACCTAAAAATTATATGCACTTTTACTCGAAACAAACAACCCCTGCAGTTGTTGATTTTACTTTGTGTACTGTGATTTTAAGGTCTTGAATTCAACAAAGAATGACTTCAACAAGTTACCAAAGGTCAAGCCATGGACCTTTATGTCCACATTGTTAGGGCCATATGATTTACCTCATATCTACCACAACAACGAACCCAGGCAGACCATTTTGGAAGTGCCCAAACAAATCATTTTTAAGTTTTAATGATTCATGGAGAATGTGTTTATATAGTCATAAATTAGTCAACTTAATAAAGTAATGTTTTTTCCAGGAAGGGACTGGTTGTGGGAAGATGTATTGGTATGATGAGTATCAAGGAAGTTTTGCTAATAATAATATGTGTGCCTAACCACATCATAGTCCATCCACTTTGTTGCAAAGCCATGGAAGTGTGAATAACAGACCGACATTGGTAGACCCAACACTCACACTAGATCATTTATTCAGGGCAATGACATTCACAGTAGGGCTTATGCTTGCAACCATATTTGGGTTGATATTAATATCCTACTTTTATGTATATTTGTTTACTTGCTTAAAGTAGTGAAAGTTTGGATGAGTTTTTTTGTATACCATGCCTAGGATAAAAAATGAGGAATGTTAAAGTTATGAGTTTCTTTACTTGTTGATTTCTATGTTATAGACAATTTATTGATACTACTTGTAAGAGAAACCAAATGATGAGATAAGAACTGTGAAAGTTCATTATTAATACATTTGTAAACGTGATTGTGTATGTCAAAAACTATTGGGGATTTGAACTGGTCCGACCTATGGCATTTGAACTGCATTCTCAACCGAAATCAACTGTGGGAATACTGGCTGATATTGCTCCAGAGGTTTTCTCGAGAAAGGAGTATGATGGAAAGGTATATTGCTGTATAATTTTTTTTTTTAGAATCACAATTCACTACAAGAGCCTTACAAAGAACAAGAAACAGGATATAAGTTTTATTATTTGTTGTCTTATCTATAGTTTTTTATTAATTTGCCCAGGTTCTTATGTTACCCACGAGACAAATCATTTTGTGTATTTTTACTTGGACCAGGAGGCAATCTTGTTATTTAAGTATGGTTGATTAAGGAATCTTCACGATCTATAAGTTCGGGACCAAGCATACGTTGGAGAGCAGATGGACAGAAGCTTCTTCTTCTCCTGTGTTATCTATCTAACCCTATAAAGGAGAAGTTGTTCCTCCCTCAACTCAAACTGCACATCTGCTAGAAGTTGGAGGCTAGCTTTTGCTCAACTCACAAGACTCGAGAGTGTCAGTATGACGAAGGTGAAACTTCTCTCCTTGCTAGTTCTTAAATATTCTTCCATATGATCACAGTGAGGATTCTGTATTATATATCTCGGATTAATATTATTTAGAGCATAGACATAGCTTCATGGGAAGTCATTTGGTTTGAATTTCATGTTATAATTGTGAGAGTTTTGGTGATTAACTTTAACGACATTAACATTTATGTTGTGCAGAAGAAGATAGTGATGAAGGTTCAAATGAATTGCGATAAATGCCTGAAAAAGGCATTGAAGGTTGCTGCCGGAGCAGAAGGTATGCATCTAATTAAGTTTTCCTCATGTAATGGTTACACATGCGATTCATGAGCCACTAAGAAGCACGACTAGCTACCATGTATAAAATAATCCTTGGCCTTATCGAATATGGCATGAGGGAAAAAAATATGTATAATCAGTAAACATGGCCAAAGAGTTAATTTTCCCACGCTGATAAGGAACTTAGTGGATCCTGCTGATGGATTGCTTTATTACGAATTCGTCATCATGATTTCATGCCATTGAATGGTTCATGTATCTAGTACATTTTGTTTTACTTGGTTGAGTATGATCAGCCTGTCGTTCATTCATTTGAAGGCGTGGATAGCGTGGCCAACGAAGGGAAAGAGAAGGAGCTGGTAAGAATGATTGGAATATCTGTGCATGCAGTGTCCCTGGTGGGTGAGATGAGGAAAAAGGTTGGGCACACAGAACTGGTCAGTGTTGAGGAGGTGAAGCCGAAAGAAGAGAAGAAAGAAGGGAAGAAAGACGAGAAGAAAGATGAAAAGGCCGTCTGCTATTGTGTGCCACCATACCCTCCATGCCCTCCATGTCCACAGCTTGTGGCCTACGGCACTGTCTTTGACCCAAATCCAAGTACTTGCCATATCATGTGACATAGAAAATTTTTTAGAATTAGACCTCATAATCAGCCGAAATGGTAAATCGATTTTGGACAATTAGACTTATGCACGTTCAACTTTCCCACATGCAAGCTTGAATTGCAGATAATAACCTTAGGCAATATAAAAAGAGATGAAGTCCTCATGGGAGAAGAAAAGACACGACGGCGGCTCCCTCTCCGGGAGCCACCATCCTCCTCTCCTCCTCCCCCGTCTCCTCCATCATCTTCTCCTAGATATCTTCTGCCCTTAGCTCCTCGTTTCCACATCCTCTCCGTCCATTCGAAGAAGGTCCCTCGTCCGCTTAGGTCATGCACCGGCACGATCAAACCCAGTTCGTCTGTCGTGGCAGGGTGACTGGAAAATGGCTACAAAGTGAAAACTCATGGCGGGTTTGAGGTGTGTATTTTTTGAAATATTGCATTGTTAGAGTCCGTATATAGGTTACGGAGATATTTCTTGATATTGAGTATATGTAATATGTAGTTCGTGATTGTGCAATGTTTAGTTAAAAGCAAGGCACTTTGTGTTTGGTTTGATTTTCACTAACATAGGGGTGCAAATCTGGGGTCTGGTGACTTGGCTGTGTAATGTTAGTTCGATGACAACTGATGATTTATGGCTATATAGTTTGTATTGAAAAATATGAGAGAAAATGAATTCAATATTTGTTTTCTTTGTGTCTCAATTTTTTGCTACAATTTCCCATCAAATGGCCAGTCAGATTGTATAATTGGGTTTGTAATGTATGGTTGTATTTTGATAGTTTATGATGAATTATGTTCTTCTAGGGTTATATAATAAACAAATTCAGGGTAAAAGTAATGGATTATGTATTTTGCTTGAATGTTTAGTTTAACTAATGATTTGATATGATATCTAGCGTGGAGGAGACAATTGGACATAGTTTACATGGGTAGAACACAGTTAACTGAAACATCCTAACTATTGACTGGTAGATGGTAGGAGCATATTATTTGGTGACGTATATTTGGTGGTCATTAGATTTGAGCAAGATAGGTTGAAAATGTAGGTTTTCATGATGTGATAAGATATCTAGCAAGGAGGGGACCATATGACCTATTTTTTATGAGTGAAACAAAGTTAACTGATACAGCCTAGCTATTGACTGGTAGATGGTAGGATGCTTAACTTTAGCCTAGCATATTTTGAGGTAATTAGATTTGAGGAAGATAGGTGTAGAAGGTAGGTTTAAATGGTGTGATATGATATATAGCAATAGGAGACCACATGACGTATAATATATGGTTAAAACAAAGTTAATTGATCAAACGAGCTGTTGACCGGTAGATGGTAGGAGGCTTTTTATTTTTTGAAGTACATTGTGCAGTCATTAGATTTGCGCAAGATGGGTTTACAAGGTAGGTTTGAATAATGCGATCTGATATCTAGCGAGGAATATACAATCTGACCTAGTAGATGGAACAAAACAAAGTTAACTGATACATCCTAACTATTGACTGGTAGATGGTAGGAGGCTTATATTTTTTGAAGTACATTGGTTGGTCATTACATTTGTTCAAGTTATGTTTACATATGGGTGGATAAATAAGAGTGTTAGTAAGTAAAAATGTCAACTTTATCTTGTGTGTTTGGTGCTTAGTTTGTATGCTTGTAATATATTTTAATAGATGGAAAGTAAGTAAATGAATATATATGTTTTGTTGTTAGGGTAAGTAAGAAGAATATATGTAATTAGTTTTACTCATAAATATGATGTGATCTGATATCTAGCGAGGAGGAGACCATATAACCTAGTTTATATGGTTAAAACAAAGTTAACTGATACATCCTAACGGTTGACTAGTAGATGGTAGGAAGCTTATATTTTTCAAAGTACATTGGGTGGTTATTAGATTTGCGCAATTCAGGTTTACAAGGTAGGTTTCAATGATGTGATTTGATATTTAGAGAGGACGATACCATATGGCCTAGTTTATATGGTTAGAAGAAAGTTAACTAATTTCGACTAAATGTTGACTAGCAGATAGTAGATGTCTTATATTTATCGAATTACATTTTGGCTCATTAATTTTATTATTGATTTTAAGGATGTCATATTGCATGCAACTTGTTGGAAATATTCAATGGCTTCTTCACTTCACCACAGTACACTTATATCTCCACCTCCCTGAGGCATGCGAGGGGCAGCGGAGGAGAACCCAGAGCAGAGAACAAGTAGGTGGAGGCCAACGTCAAGGTGCTGGACATCTTCACAGTGTATATAGTGATTATGCTAGATCTAAAGATGGGATGGATTTGGAGAGCAAACATTCTGAATATAACAAAATTTCTTCATTAGGCATTGGTGGTGGCACAAAACAATCATTAATATTGACTCAGACGATGAAGATGTTAAATTTGAGGTGGGTAGCATAGATATGTTATATTCTATGATGACTGATTGCTCTCCAAATCAATTACATTCTCTGATCCAAAATAATCACTTTGTATAATACACATACGAAAATGTTAGATCATATTGCCAAATGCCACACATGATAGAGTTAATGATATTTTGTATCTTCAGCATGTATGGGCATGGTGGATAATGTATATGGGATTTGTTGTAATGGTTAGGAAATGTCATAGCATAAAGTTTAGTTGATAATGTACATGAGATTGTTTGTCATGGTTAGAACGATATTTGTATACAGTTTCCTTGATAATGTACATGGGATGGGTTGAAATAGAAGTTATAGTTGTTAATGCATTCATATACAGTTTTGTGGTTGGTATAATCTTGAAAATATATATCACTTACAAAATAAAAAAATTACAATCAATAGCTAGGGCTTCCCATTGACATTGTTGAAAACACAGATATAGTTAAATAAAGTCAATATCGATGGTTATAATTCGCCATGGCAAATAGATATTTCGATGGAGTGAAGCCTTCGATGTAAAGGCTTCATTGACGGTCAATATACTGTTGGTGAAACTAACCTAAATCACAAGGGAGGAGTATCCATAACTGTTAACTCTTGCCAAGAAAAAATCCATGATATAAATGCTAAAGAGACCATTAGAATGTCGTAATGTAAATAGCATGCGCATCTTCAGGAGTCTCACATATGTTATTTTTAATGATTGGATATTCTCACTTTATATATATTTGGCTATGTATTTCCATTGTGTATCACGGGATGCAAGAGACGGCATGTTGGAGTTGTCCACATGCGCACGCGCGCTACATATAAACAGAAATAGACCATCCATCGTCATATCGTCGTAAAGGTGAAAATCTTTGTGTTTTCTTAACAACCGAAGGTTTCTTCCAAGATTATCTTCCGAACTATTCTCTTATGGCCTCCTCTTCTCATCCCTCATTTGCTCTCTCATCTCCTTGGTCATCATCTCCTCGTTCCTCATTTTCTCGACCTTCGTCTCCTAGGCCACCTCCATCACCTCTCGCCGGCGGATTATCCCGACAAAGTGGATCTGTGTGTTGATTGCAAGTAGAACGTTTTAAGAAGATACTGATCATGGGACTGTAGGTCGGCAGAGGGTGGATGTCTAAGAGGCTCCTCCCCATATGTCCCCTAACTCGTGAAGGCAAGACATGGGTCATCGTGTTTCTACCCAATGGTAGCTGTACCGGAACAATGGTGAGGTTGGACATGGAGGATGGGTCAAGTTTTTTACTTGTGTATGCACAATTTGAAACCTGTTATGATATGAAGATGAAACAAGAAAGGAAACACATTTTTGGGTGTGGTGACAGTCGCCGATAGCGTTAACTCATACGGCTCAACTGATAATTGGTAGTGCCTGAATGAGGTAACTCTCGAGTACATTTAATCTTTACTATTGGAAGCACTTATAGGGTGGGTGTGCCACATGTAGAGTTGTAAGACAAGAAGGAATGAGTGGGGTTAAGAATCAAATTGAAGAACATCAATAGAAATGGTGGAAAAATTGAGACCGAAAGCATTGACTGATATGTCTCAACTGATAACGGTAGTGCCTAAATGACATAACTATCGGGTATATTTAACGGTTTCTTATTGGATGGACTAACGGGCGTTTGAAGCATGTTCAGATGAGATGGATACTAATAAACAGCCCGTGATATGTGTGTGTGTGTGGGGGGGGGGAGAGTGGGATGCAAGTCGACAAAAGTATGATAGCTGCAATGCCAAGTCAGATCTCATATTTGTTAGAAACTCATTGTCAAAAGAATCATTGGTGACCACACTAAACGAAGTAAGAGGATGTTGTAGCAAGGAATACTCGTTGAAAATGAGTTTTACATATCCTTTGGCAATCCCCCTAGACCTACCTCCAACGGAAATACATGATACTAGGACTCTCCATTGTTTTTTGCGCTATGCTAAGAATAGGGATGATGGTCTCTTGTTGATAATAACCAAAGTGCGAAATGTACCTGTGTTCCATGAATGTGATCCGAATTTTGATGTATCCAATTGGATGATTAACCAGTCGATTATGTTGAATGCTGCCGAAGTCCCTAGTAGTCATGTGAATGAAGTTAAGTGGAAGGTGGAAGTGAAGGAAGTAGGAGTGAGGGATGCAAAAGAAAGCAATGAGCAATTGTCAAGTGGTTCGGCGGATGGGGACATTTTGTAAAAGAGCACAATGGATTTGAGTGATGACGCAGAAGTAGATGACTTACTGCTTGAGGCCAGGGAGTTGGAGGCAAAGAAAGCTCCTTCTGTTTGCTCATATTTGCAATCCGATTCGGATGAAGAACTAGTAGAGGTCCCCATTGCAAGGGTTCAAGTTGATAATGTGAACATATCGAAAATTGAAGAGATTGTTGTAACGACCCGCCCGAGCCTAGCCCACAAAATTACTAATAGGAAAATTTTCTTTTTCTTAAGCCAGGAATCATCATCGTGTGCGAGAGGTACAACGTTCGTCTACGCACGTCTACGCACTATGGAGCATTAACGCTTCCTCGTACGTAGACTTAGGTTGTAACGGCCATTTACACACAACGAAGCTTCATAGTTCGTCGTGTGTAAAACAGAATAAAACATATTATTATAATAATTTGGATCAGGCCAACGTTGCCTTGCCGTTGGTTGCCTACGTACGTATTGGATATTATTCCAATACGATGGGATCCGAACGTAGTTCTGCCTAATGGCTACTACATACAACAAGCATCACAAAATTATACATATAAAATACATATCTCCGAATATTTAATCAGAAGTATACAAAAACTCGTCATATACCGGAGTCAAGCGGAAGTTAATAAATTAACAAAATCGTACATCTCGCTCTACCACAAAGCGGGATCAAAATCACATACACATATCTCGCTCCATTACTGAATCGAGACTGAGCACATCAACCGGCTCACTCTATCACTGAGCCAAGACCGGACACACACACACACACGTCTTGCTCTACCCTAGAGCGAGACAACACACATCATGGCATATAAGTACACATTATGGCATATGAGCACACATCAAGCATATGGATCAAAGCATAGCACACATGTCGTTCTATAATTAAAACAGGAGATCAGAAAAGCTTACTACCCTCATGTCTTGTAAGGTAGCAGTATTCGGAGTTGCTCGTATGAGCATCCTCCCCTTCAGATCCAAAGATATAGACGGAGCTTCCTCTAGCCTTCACACGTTCATCATTTTGTGCTAAAGGACTACGTACAAATGTTCTCCTTGCCAGGGACTCTTCTCATTTTTTGCACCCATGAGCGGCAGACAGAACCTCCCTTCTGGATTACTTCTATTTATGTAGCCCAGCAACTTCGGACAGAACCCCGTCTTGCTCCGGGCCCCTATTTCTTGTTTGGTGTTCGAGGATAGCGGGCGGAACCTCTCCTTGTCTTGGGGCATTTCCTCCTTATACGGTCATCGACTCAAAGAACGAACCTCTCCATCGCGTAGAACATACTCGATTTAGTCAAGAACGCCTCTTGGATGGACTAAATCGGAGTTAGGATGCTTAAGAACGGGGAGAAAGAAGTTTGTCTGCGCTCGAGGACAATGGGCAGAACCTCTCCTTGTCTCGGGGCGTTTCCTCCTTATACGGACTCTGACTCGAAGAAAGGACCCCTCCATCGCGTAGAGCACGCTTGATTTAGTAGGAAACGGGTCTTGAACGGCCTTAATCGGCCTTAGAACGGTAAGAAACGGGGGAGGGAAAATCTGACTGAAAATCGGAACATAATGGGGTATTTATAGACCCCAAGCCTCACCGAAATGGCGGCGCCGCGCTTCCAAAACCTGCAGTGCCGCTGGTTTCGGGCGGCGGCACTCACTGAGCCACGCGGGTCGCACCCGCGGGCGCGCTCCCATCGAAACGTAGCGCCAGCGGTTTCGTGGGCACGCGTTGTGCTGCGCCACGGCGGCTGCGCGCTGCAGCAAGCGCCAGTTGTGCGCCACGCCGCGCGCCATTGTTTCTTTTATTTTTTTTATTTTTATTCTTAAGCCTTCAAGCGTGCGTAATTTCTTACCCTGGATTCGTATTCACGCGTTCTTGGTGCCGTTGGACTCGTATAGACGAGCCCTTCAATACAAACCCACTTAAAGTAGTATATCGTGCTATTTCTATGTGGGTCCTACCTATATTATACGTTTCACGAGGTCGTAACTTCTAGTCCCGACCTCCGTTTCGCACGTTCTTTGAATTATTACGCTCGTTTCTTCGAGCTCTACTCAAGTACAGAGGTTTCAACTTCTGAAACTCTCTAAAACTCCTAAAATGATTATCTAATTACCTCTAACCTCGTAGGCTAAATGAGATTAGAAAAGCGGGGTGTTACAATTGTTGCCAACTCAAATGAGGGTAATGAAGCCGGAGGAACTAATGTTGAAGAACATGTGCCCAACACACTGAATAACATTGATGAAGAAGATGTCGTCTACGATGGATGGCAAGAGCATCATGAAGAAGACATTACATGGGATAAATGTGAATTGCATGATTATGATGAGGGTGTCTACACTGTAGGAGGAGATGATGACATTTGGTATGGAAATGGTACAAATGTGACTATTGTAAGTACAGAAGGTGGAAGAGGACTGCCTCCGAACTTAACTAAAGTAATGATGAACTTAGTTTAGTTAAGGTACAATGTACCATTTGTATGACAATGAACTTAACTGCTATAAGTACTGATTGATAAACGTAGGGACGATGAACTTAGTTTATCAATCAGTAGTAACTTTGTAGTGGTGTTAAATGCAGGGACGATGAACTTCCAACAAGAGAAAATGCCACTATGTCACTCATAAATGACGGAGACGGTGGTGGGAGGAGGAAAGCACCATCATCAAGTAGCATTTTTGGGATAACTTTGGCACCAAAACATATTCCAAGGTAATATCATATCTTACGATGTCAGTTGACTGATTTCACCTAACTTATAATAGTTTGTCTCATTCTAATACCGATATAAATCCCTTGAGCAGATTAGATGTGGGGATGTGTGTGAATGAAGAGAACAACATGGCTGAGGAGGTTGATTTGTATGACTATGGCAAGGATCCGACGGTAGTTCTACTTGGCTAAGAGTTTAGGGATAAGGAATCTTTGAAGCTACATGTACACAAGTATGCTATACACAACAACTTTGAGTTCAAGGTAAAATATTCAAATAAATCTCGATTCACAGTTGTATACAATGTGTCGGAATGTCCATAGAGGTTACATGCTGCGATAACCAATGGGTGTAGTATATTTAAAGTGAAGGCTATGAACAATGTTCGTACATGTGGGAAACCAATCTTTGGAGGAGATCACAAACAAGCAAAAATGGGTATTATTGCTAACTTAGTCGTGAAACGACTTAGGAAACGTGTTGCTTATACTCCAAAGGATATTTAAGTTGATGTCGATTTAGAATATGGAGTGAAGATGAATTATTCGAAGGCATATAGGTCGAAGGTTGTGGCATTTAACAAGTTAAGAGGATCCTCTGAGTCATCATATGCTGAGTTGGATGCCTACATATATGAGTTGGAGAAGGCAAATTCGAGCACCTCAACTGCTCTCTAGTACGACTCAACAGATATGACATTCGAGAGATGATTTGTTTCCTTTGGAGTAGCCATGGAGAACTTTAAGAAGTACATGCAAAGGGTTATATGTATAGATGGCACATTCTTGAAAGGAAGGTACAAAGGGACTTTGTTCGTGATATCTACTTTGGATTGTGAGAACCATATATACCCAATTGTTTGTGCTATCAGAGAAGGAGAGAATAATGATGCATGGGGCTGGGTCCTTTCACATCACAAGTAGCTCAAATGTTTCCGTATGCTGCACATGGATATTGTGCTTTTCACATATCTCAAAACATGTTTTCATATTTCACAGACATGTGTTTGAATAGTAACTTCTTCAAGGCGGCAAAAGCTTTTAGGCCGAAGACATATATGGAAGAAATGGCTCTCATTGAGGAGAAAAACCTCGAGGCTTACAAATGGTTAACAGAAATTGATAAGGCATGGTGGGTTAGTGCTTACTTTCCATCGCCTAGGTATAACAGTATCACATCCAACCCATGTGAAGTCTTCAATGGAATGATTAGAGAGCAACGACATTTCCCCATTGTCATGATCATTGAGGCCATCTGTTTGAAGGCTCAAGAGATGTGATACAAGCGTGGATTGGAAGCTCAGAATTGGAAGGGCTACTTGACTAAATATGCCAAAAGCAAGATTCAGAAGTGTAATGAAGGAGCTAGAGGTATGATGTGTTATCCCATAAGTGGCCATGAGGTGTTAACTACGTCTAAAAGATGGGATGATCATGTTGACCTTATCGCAGAGACTTGTACATGTGAAAAGTTTCAGCAAATGGAGTTGCATTATGAACATGCGTTGGCAGCATGTGGCCACCAAAGACTAAATTATGTTGACTATTGCTCCTGGTTCTACGCAACGGAAACTAATAGGCAAATCTATAGCAATGGAGTATATTCAGTTCTCGAACATAAAAGATGGGAGACTTCTGAAGATGTGAAGAGCCTTAAGTTGAGGACTCCCAAGGAGAAGCCATGACCGGGACGGATAAAGAAGAAGTGGATTCTCTCTCAAGGTGAAGAAAAAGGAAGAGTACAATGTCATAAGTGCAAACAATATAGTCACTATCGCAATACTTGTATCGCAATAATTGGAGAGAACCCGTTCAGGGGCTCTACTCCTCATCCATCCACAGCTCCACCCCCTCCTTCTCCTGACCCGCCCCCATCACCAACTCATGCTAACCAACAGTTGTCAACATCTACACAGGTCCCACATCTAGTCGACAAGGTGGCCGTTAAAAAAATGAGGAAGAAGTGTAAGACATGTCCAATCCAGTCGAAGCTCAGCCCTCTAACTCCAAAGGGGAAGAGAAAGAAGAAAATGAGACATATGGTTGAGCTCAATGCATGTACAATTGAGGACAAAATGTGCAAGTGAACAATTTCAATGGACAAATTTTAGTTGGGAATTTCAGTGGATAAAGTCTTACCATTGTAATATGCTAGCCCTTTATTTTGGAAACCTTTACATTGTGTTAGAGGACAATCTTTTGGCAAATCAATTGAAAATTCCAAGTGCACATACTTCATTTCTCAACATCTTTTTGTTGTCTACATTGTTATTATTGGCCAACTTGAGCAGATTAGTGTTTTGTTCTTAACATGCAATTTAATGCACAGAGAGGAAGAGTATAATAGTGCAATGTTGTGTAATTATGCAATCAAGCAGAACACACTTCTGATATGAATAGACTTAACAACCATATGCAAATAGATGATTTAAGCACAGTTGACGAAATCAGTTAGCTTATGGAAGGATGTGGATTTCTAGGTGAAGCCAAGTATAAAATGATTTTTGAGCTATTGTAATGGACTTGATGTGGCGGTGTATGTGTCTTCGAAGTTGCTCAAATCTGTGGTGCTTTTCAGGGATATGTCTTGAAGCCGCCAATGATGAAGTTATATTGTCATGTATTCTTCTCTATAAAATGTTGCTATAGGAGGCTTTCAACTTTTTGACATTATCATTTATATTTGGATTTAAGTATTCCATGTTTTGCCTATAGATTTCAATGTTTCTATGTATCTTTTACATACATAGCCTATGTTCGCATCAAATAATTTAGTAATGGAGGCAATGGCAGAACAGAACCAGAATATGTAATTAGTTATGGGGTGCCTGGGAAGTTGGATTCCTATCAATTTTGTCAATTCCATTTGTATTTAGTCCCGGTTAGTTGGAAGTTGGTGTTTCATAGGTAGCTTTGATGAAGTGGTTGCATCTGCATTCTTTATCTATATTTACTACTTGACTTCAATATATGTGATTAAGCCTTTTGAGTGCAAATGATTAAAACAAGAGAATTGAATCCCTTTGACATCTGTTCCTGCGTGACGTGCAAATGATTAAAATAAATATAGGGCGGTGAAACAGGTACTTTTCCAGAATGCACTAGATCAACCCCAAAATGCGTAACATAATAGCCATGACAAATCTAAATTTCACCCAAATCTAACCAATGAGGAACAATAAGATAACTAATGTTGGATGAAGACACACAAATATTAATATACTTATTCACATGTTGATATCTCATCATTCAACATCATAAAAAAAAACTTACAGACTCCATTAAATTAATATACTCAAGCACTAACACACAAATATTCAACTTTCAGTCACCATTTTACAAACTGGTATGCCGCATTAAATTATTCCTATAAAACAACAGTTAAACACACACCAAATTACATAGTCAAAGACCAACACCATAAAGTTAAGCCACATTTACTGACAACATTTCACGTTCATATCAAATTTTGTAAAATTTGGTAAGCAACCCTATGCCTCATGATGTGCACGTCCTCCCCGGTAAAGCTAAATCGTTACCCATGCGACTGTTACCACTTATAAATGCATATGCATACACCGCAATCATTGTTATTGATTTGTTGTGGGTGTCCGGTTATCTCTCTCACCGGGAGACTCAATGTAGCAGCAGCTTCATATCCCAATTTCAACAGAACTATTGGCAAAACATGTCTGAGTATCAACAATTTCTTGTAGTACTGCTCTACCTCAATGCCAGAGTAATATGGGTTCATTATGTATATGACATCCTTCCTCAAGTCAAGAATAATGAGAGTCCAATAGTTACCTTTTACATGAAGAGGGAAGTGGTGGATGTCATATTCCCATAAGCCTTTTTCATTCACCTTCAACAACTTCACAATGTTTGTCGGAACCTCTGGCCATGCTTTTGCAATGGTGGCCTCGGAGACATTTGCTTCATTGATGAGTATAGGCTAAAGAGCGGAGATGCATCCATCCTCATAAGCTCCTATTGAATTAGAAACAGACGTCAGTCAAGTAGTTGGAAGTTGGTAGTTAAATAGAAATTTAAAAACAAACAATGTCTTACCATAAAATGGACTAGATGGAAGGCTTGCTTAGTAGTTGGTTTACCAAGTGCCTTCTTTCGGAATACCAGAACATATGCATCAATATGCTAGATCAGAGTAAGCAAACACTGAATGAGTATCGTATTTAATATTTATAAAAATTGAATAACTATAACTGTGTACACCACAACCAACTACTAATACAACTCAAATTCACACATACATTATACCAAAGCCACCTATGCTGCTGCATAATGGACCTTATAAACTCTAATGTCAGCTGGATTCCATCAATTGCCGGGCAGTTGATCAATTATGAAAGCCATGAATGTCAACACATATCGCAGATTTTATCAGTATGTGATGTACATTGTGCTGCGGAGGTTAAGTCTGGTGGTTCTGAAATGGACTGGTATGGAATCCTTCAAATAGAAAGTACAGCCGATGAAGTGACTGTTAGAAAGCAGTTTCGTAAACTTGCTCTTTTGCTACATCATGATAAAAACAAATTTTGTGGGGCTGAGGCTGCTTTTAAGCTCATTGGTGAGGCACAAAGAGTTCTTTTGGACAAACAAAAAAGGTGGGAGCATGACATGAAGAGAAATAAGACAGCCAAGGCTGTTGCAAGGCATCAGCCTCAGCCTTCCAATGCAGGACAACAAAACAGCCAGAACAATTCTGTGAACCGTTCTCAGAACTTTGGTGCAGCTTCACAGCAGCAAATAGAACAGAGTGCTGCAAGAAAGCCATCTAATGGAATTCCGTGCTGTTGAAACAGTCTAATATTTCCTGCGGACATAAAGATTATATAAGTACAAAATTAGTTGACAACATAAATGAAAACAAAAGACTACAATAGATGTACTTAATCTTACAAGAAGCATGTTATCTAGTTTTCGCAAGGCTGGTAGATTAATACACAAATCTGATCGTGGTCTGCAAGTCATAGCCTGTACATAAACCAAAACAAATGCAATACAGTCAATTAATGATTAATGTGAAATTAATCTCTTTATTGATCAAATAAATTTGTCCCGAAAGACAAAGTATGAAATTGTTGAGATAAATTTCCAAACCAACAAATATAAAAGCAAGGCTAGATAGTAAAAGGATACAATATGAAAAAGGGAATGGAAATACCTCAAGTTTGCTTCCATCAGGAAATGTTTGCCAAGAAGGAATTAGTTCTACAATGTGATCACTGAAAGGCTGATAAAGTAGTTGAGAAAAATCTAGCCATTAGAAGTAAAGAAAAAAAGGTATCGTCTATATATAAACATATTACAGGAAATAAACAAACAACTCAACAACAAAAAGTTTTCCAAAAAAAATAATAAAATAAACAACAAATAGCAATTCAACTTAGCATAAAAAACCTATAGAAATACTTCTACAAGCATTAAAGGCCAAGTGAAAGTCATCTAGCACAAAGAAACCTCATCTCTAAACACTAAACAAAAAATAATTTGGATAATGATAGCTATGCTAAGGAGTGTTGACTCCTATGTTTCCCCTCCTCCTTTCTTATCCGGGCTTGGGACCGGCAACAGCAGAGTTAAATTTTTTTTTTATTAATACACATAAACATAAAAGAAAATAATAAAGTGAACATACCTTATAGGCCGATTAAATGTAATAAGTAGACAGGTCGTAGTCAAACTATTAAAATGTGATAAGCCAAATTTTAAAACACAATCAATGATCATAAACACATAGACCCGTGCATGAGCAGTTATAAATGTAGGAGGATTATAAGTGTCCAAATACATCAATTTACCGGTAGTATATGGAAATTTTCTAAAATTGCATCCCGAAAACTATCACGAATAATTCTCATCCCTACATCATCCCTCACGATACAGGGGTCTTGATTTTCATCCACTTTTGGTTCTAGGAACAAGTTTTCGTTCTTCCAACAGCAGAACATCGCGTCGATGAGGTCCGGATCATTAATAGCACTTTGTTTCTCCTTTATAAAGTTGTGTATCGTCATTGTAACTATGACAATCTTAACTTGAGATTCAAAACAATGTGGAGGGAACTTGATCAATATCTTCCACCATTCCTTCTTTTCCCATTCATAATTTCTTTTGTTGTTTGTCATTTATCAATACAAGATTTCTCTCCGATTGACTTGGTAAATGTCAAACAATTTGCTTAAAGAGTAATGGTCCTACGAGAATAGCTTGGACTATAAATATATTGTTGCAAAGATAAACGACATTGCTCTAAATTTGACTCATCTAATTGGTGAAATTGTTGGTTCTTGTTGGAAGTCTTTGCAAGTCTAGCTAAATGTCCTTTTGGTATCAAATAATTTGTTCTTTTTTTTTACTTCATATAATGACATTTCATGAGAAATCGTCATTTTTGAACTATGCAATTTATTCTTAAATGGCATTTCATGAGCAATCGTCATTTTTGAACTATGCAATTTATTCTTAACCCATGTTGTTAGTCTAGTTATCTACCTATTACTAGCTCATTCACCGTATGCATGGGTAAAGATTAAGATATGTATAATGGTTTGAGAAATCGATAATGAGTAGGGTATGATTAACATGTTGTTAGTCTAGTTATCTACTTATTACTCGCTCGTTCACCGTATGCATGGGTAAAGATTAAGATATGTATAACGGCTTGAGATATCGATAATGAGTAGGGTATGATTAAAATTTTGGAAGCAGATATAGATGCAGGTAAAACCTTACCCAACCAATTGATAGTCCTACCCACTGGGTATACAAATATGCTCAACATCCTCATTGTGCAGTTACTTTGCAAGAGTAAGCCTACTTAGGACATTATGTGCATAGCAACTGGCTAGGACAACCATTTAATGTCACTTATCATGTAGGACTCTCTTTATGTTTTAAAGTTATGTGTAGATAAATGTAGGCATGTAAGTACCACTTTATTTTATATTTGTATATATTACAATATTCAAAAATGTAATTGAGCAAAACTTGTTTGGTTTTTTATATTATTTTATGACGATTTTATTGTATTATGATTTGATGGCATTATGTTAAAAAAAAAATGAGTATGTTATACCCCAATATATCTTTAATGATATTTTGATAAAAAAAATTCATTGTGGCAATTTACAACAATAAATTTTAAGAAATGTGGGGGTATGATAAAGCGGGTGGAGGAGGCAAAAGACATAGAAAGCAAATCAAGAGTGGAAGGGAAGGTGATGGAGCCAGTGGCAAAGGGAAGAGTGAATTGATGGAGTAAAAGGGGAAAAAAATAAGGGAAAAATATTTATACTATTACTATGAAAGTAGTGACCTTACGAATTTTTATAAATCTTTCATAAAATGACACTTCACTTCATGGTTATGGGGGAAAAACCATTTTCGTTCTAAATTACATAAAGAACACAAGGGGCCTTCATTAAGTGGTGAGGTCTTAGGCAGCCGCCTAAAATGCCTAAGGGTCCAGCCGGCCCTACGTAAAATCAGGAATGATGTGCATGCATGGGCAAATCAATGTGGCCATGAAGCACTACATTTTTTTTTCTTTTTAAAAAATGTACCCAGGCAACAAGCAGGGAGGTAGCAAACAAGGTGTGGGGGACCTAGTTTCAAAGCCATGAAAAGGGTAATGCTACGCTAACATTAGGTTTCATTCGTGATGAGGTTACATAGGGTAAAAAAGTGGGCCTACTAATCATAATGTTACGTGTGTGATGAACTTACTTAGGGTAAAAAAGTGGGCCCACTAATTAATAGTGTTCGGAGGATAAAGTAAATTCATTATGTACGTATCCTCATGTCACAAAGCATTTTTTGTATAAAAAAGACAAGGACTCTATGATTGGCTTTGTGAAGTGGGACTACCAATTATTTGTTTTTCTATCAATAATATTCCTGAAGGATGAATGCAGTTGATTAAACTTCTCCTTCCCGCCCCTAGGGCCTCACTGCCGAAATTCTAGAACATGGTATTGGGTTCCCTCATAAGGCGCAAGGTAACCAATCTTATTTGGGTAACCTGCATCAACGACATAATATTTCCCTTATGGTGGCCTAGGAAACAAGGAGAGTGGATCTGCTACAGTGTGAGAAAAGACCCTAAAATCATGAGATGAACCCTCCCAACCTACCACTGCAAATACAAATCTCATACTAAAGTCACAAACAACCATTATGTTTTGAGTAACCTTTCTTGATCTCCCCATATAAGTTTGTTGCTCTTTCAATGGGACAGCTACTTCTACATGAGTACCATCAATTGCTCCTATACAATTTCTAAATTATGGATAGTATTTCCACTTACTCCTAATGTAGTTGGGTGTGTGATGTGGACTAATAATTGGCTCGATCACCTCTGCAGCCCATGTATACAAAGCATCTAGTACTATATTACAGTGTCAGCACACAGTTTCTTGTGAGTGGGACATAAGATAACCTATAACACGATGACCTTCTCTATGACCACATATTTGTAGAAAATACCTCATTTGCTCCTCTACCGCAACATGTCTTGTATCCTTGAGCAACTGTTTCTACCTCATTTTGTAACACAACAACACACTACAACAAAATGTAGTATTAGCGACGCAAAAACAAGTGTCGCTAAAAACACCTATTTGTGACACATACATAAGCGTCGTAATAAAATCCACCATTAGTGACACATAAATATATACATCGCTAATAGTCATCTATTAGCGACACTTAATTCCTAGTGTCGCTATTAGTTGACCTATTTGCGACGCTTAATACAAACGTCGCTAAAATATCTATTTTTTAAATAAAAAAGGAAAAAAATGATAACTATTAGTGACACTTGTTGTAAGAGTCACTAATAGCTCTAGTATTAGCGACGCTTACAAATAAGCATCACTAATAGTTATTAATTATAATAAAAAAATAATTAATTTTTAATTTTTTTAATTAATTTTTTTATTTTAAAAAAATAAAATAAAAATAAATACTAATAGCGACGTATAATTTTATGCGTCACTATTAGTATATGTATTAGCGACGTATATAATTATACGTCGCTAATACATATAATATTAGCGACATATACTTCTATAAGTCACTAATATAATTTTTTTTATTTTTTCAAATTATTTTTAAGGAATAACAAATTTTAAAAAATTGAAATTAGAGGAGAGAAAGAGGAAAGGGAGAGAGAGAGAGAGAGAAGAGGGAGAGAGAGAGGAGAGGGAGAGTAAATTTTTTAATTTTTTTTTAATAATTTATATGTATTAGCGACGTATATAATTATACGTTGCTAATACATATAATATTAGCGACATATATTTATATGAGTCCCGTTTATATGAGCTCGGGCTCATATACGCCTACGTGAGCCCGGGCTCTATGGGCAGTTGGATTACATCTGGCTGCCCATAATACTCATGCGTTTAAAGGCCCATGAGTATTATGGGCCACTCGATGTAAATCAAACGGCCCATAGAGCTAGGGCTCACGTAGGCGTATATGAGCCTGGGCTCATATAAACTTTTTCCTATTTATATAAGTCGCTAATATTATTTCTTTTTAATTTTTAAGATTAATTTTAAGGAATAAAAAAATTTTAAAAATTGAAATTAGAGGAGAGTGAGAGAGAGAGAGGAGAGGGAAGGAGAGAGAGAGGAGAGGGAGAGAGAGATGAGAGGGAAGGAGAGAGAGAGGAGAGGAGAGGGAAAGGGAGAGGGAGAAGGAGAGAGAGGAGAGGAGAGGAGAGGGAGGAGAGATAGAGGGAGAGTAAATTTTTTAATTTTTTTTAAATTTATTTATTTTAAAATAAAAAATATAAATATAAATAAATGTTTATAGCGATGTATAACAATATACGTCGCTATTAGTATATATGTATTAGCGACGTATATAAATATATGTTGCTAATACATATTAGCGACGTATATTTATATATATGCATCGCTAATATATTTTCTTTTAATTATTTTTTATTTTTAAAATTAACTTTAGAAAATAAAAAATCTTAAAAAATTGAAATTAGAGGAGAGAGAAGAGAGATAGAGAGAGAGAGAGGAGAGAGGAGAGGGAGAGAGAGGAGAGGAGAGGGAGGAGAGAAAGAGAGGGAGGAGAGAGAGAGAGGGAGAGAGGGAGGAGAGAGAGAGAGGAGAGAGAGGGAGGGAGGAGAGAGAGGGTAGAGAGAGAAATGGAGGAGAGAGAGAGAAGAGAGGGAAGGGAGGAGAGAGGGGAGAGAGAGATGAGAGAGGGAGGGAGAGGGAGAGAGAGGAGAGGAGAGAGAGAGGCAGAGTAATTTTTTAAATTTTTTTTAATTTTTTTATTTTTAAAATAAAAAATACAAATACAAATAAATACTAATAGCGACGTATAATAATATATGTCACTATTAGTATATGTAGTAGCAACGTATATAATTATATGTCACTAATATGTGTAATATTAGTGACGTATATTTATATACTTCACTAATATAATTTCTTTTAATTCTTTTAATTTTTAAAATTAATTTTAAAGAATAAAAAGTTAAAATTAGAAGAGAGAGGAGAGGTAGAGAGAGAGAGGAGAGAGGAGAGAGGAGAGGGAGAGTAATTTTTTTAATTTTAATTCTTTTTAATAATTTTATGTTTTTACTATAATTTCTTTTAAATTTTTTTAAGATTAATTTTAGGGAATAAAAAATCTTAAAAAAATAAAAATAGAGGAGAGAGAGGGGGAGAGAGGGAGGAGAGAGAAATGGAGGAAGCAGAGATAGAGAGAGGAAGGAGAGAGAGAGAGGAGAGAGAGGGAGGAGAGAGAGGAAGGAGAGAGAGTAAGGAGAGTGAGGAAGAGAGAGAGGAGAGAGAGGAGAGAGAGAGAGGGAGGAGAGAGACTAAGGAGAGAGAGAGAGGGTAGAGAGAGAAATGGAGGAGAGAGAGAAGAGAGGGAAGGGAGGAGAGAGGGGAGAGAGAAAGGGGGAGAGAGAGGAGAGGGAGGAGAGAGGGGAGTGAGGAGAGAGTGGGTAAAGAGAGAAATGGAGGAGAGAGAGGATTGGGAGGAGAGAGAGTAGAGAGAGATGGGGATATTAAAAAATACTATTAGCGACACTCAAAACTGAGCGTCGCAATTAGAACAATTAGTAGCGATGCTTATTGGTAAGCGTCGCCAATAAGAAAACTATTAGTGACGTGTATGATGTAATGTCGCTAATAGTTTTTTTCAAAATAAAAATTTTGAAGCGGCTAATATTACAATTATTAGCGACGCTTGGGATTGAGGGTCGCTAATAATGATAATATTAGCGACAGTCATAATCAAACATCGCTACTATTATCATTATTAGTGACGCTCTTGATCGGGCGTCGTTAAAATTGTTATTATTAGTGACGCTACAACTAATTTATATATTTCTTGCGACGTTTCGTTTGAAGCATCGCTAAAAGTCTTATGCGGGGCTGAAATTCACCCGGGCGAGAAATTTCACGCCGGGCGAATTTTTGCCCCTGCGTTTATAAAAACCTGCTGCTACCTCCCCTCGCTGTCGTCGTCCCTCCTAGCCGTATTCCCCCTCACCCGTGCATTCAATTTCCAACCACCGTCTTCACCTCGCCTGTAACTCCCCAACCCTCACTCTCTCTTCTCCTCGCCGTCTCTCTGTCCGATTCGCCCACCCTCAAGCTGCCTCCCTCAAGTTGATCTCCTCCAAGCCGGACAGAGGAAGCAGAAGCTATTCTAGAGGCGGCTACCTGCTTGCCGGTGGGCAGAAGCTGTTCCAAAACATGTAAAACCCGCAGCGCCTCAGACACAACTCTGGCGGCGGGGCATGGCCCTTGTTGGAAACCCAGCCGTCTGACTCATCAGCCCGCGAGTGCGATTCGAAGAACCCACCGCGGTGTTGCGCTCGCTCCCCATCGGCACCAACTTCTTTCCGGTGCCCCAGTCGTAGACCTTGTCGGCCTGCGACAGAGCCAAATACCTCGTCGGCCCACGCAGCTCATCAGAACCCCTGGAGGATCCCCATCCCCCCCTCGTCGGCCCTGCTCCTGCTCTTGGCCTCGCGCCCTGCTCACGCTCACGTTCCCGGTGCCCGCGCCCCACTACCGCTTCCGGCACCCGCGTATCGCTCCCCCGCGCCCCTCTCCTGCTCCCCGCGCCCCACTCTAGTCCGCACCGACCCGCGCCCATCGAGGTGCAGCCGAGACCCGCGACACGGGTCAGTAGCGACCCACGCCCGTCGCAAGGCAGCAGAGACCCACGACGCGGGTCAGACCAATTCCAAACCTGGTCAATAGACCCGGTTTGGTCTATTTTTCTATTTTTTAAAATTTTTATTTTTTAGCGACGCACTTGAATTTTTTTTTATTTTTTCAATATAGATTAACGACGTTTAATACATGTCGCTAATATTATACTATTAGCGACACAAATTTATAAACGTCGCTAATAATTATTTCGTAAATAATTTTTTTAAAAATAAATTATATTTTAAAAAGATGTTTAATTTTTTAATATTTTATTATTAGCGACATATGCGCTATACATCGCTAATACTAGATTATTAGCAACGTATTTTGTTTATTAGAGATGTAGTAATAAACGTCGCTAATAATGACCATTAGCAATGTTTAATCGTAAACGTCGCTAATGAGCATAGTGACACGGTTTTTATCGATGCATGTAGCGAAGCTTTTATGACTATTAGCGACGCTTAAAGCGTCACTAATAGTTGTTTTTGTTGTAGTGACATGAATGTCTTTTATTCATGCAACACATATTATGACAAATTTCGTTAAACGCATTCAACATGTCATATACTATGTGTCGACCCCTATCTCAATCATTGTGTACAACATTCCTTGGGGGGAATCTCCTTCTTAAATAATACATGATTGTCGCATCTTCACTTGTGTCAAATACAAGCTCTTCCCAAGTAAATGACATGACACCTATAATAATTTCTAACCAAATTTAGATCACACACTACAAGGCACATATAACTAGGTTCTATTAAAAATCCTGCAAATATGTGGTAAGCCCTCATAAAACAAACAAACATACATTATAATGAACACACACACCTATGCATAACAAATAAACCAACATGTTTGCAATCAAAATTATGTTGTTAGCCATCATAAAACAAATATCCATAAATAGCATAAAAGATAAACTAACAGACATAACATTCAGTTTAGAGTAATACATAAACTCATTCATAGCATAAAAGATACCGCTACAGGTAATCCTAGTAGAAATGAAGGAACTATAGGGAAAGATAACTAATCTGAATCTGAAGCATGGGAAACGTCGTGCAACCGATTCATCCTCAACCCTCGAGCATTGTCCAGTGCCAACCAAATGTGCCTAAACTTAGTCTTCATAAACTTAGATAGTGCGATGGAGAAAATGCGATCGTCTTCTCCATATTTAGTCATTGCCGTCATCAAGTCAATTGTCATCTTATACTATTCAACTTCATATTGGTCCTTTTTTGCATTGGAGCTTTCTCGGGCAATTTCATTCCTATCAAACATGGAAATAGCAATGGACTCACCAATTGATGTAGTAGTACTTTGAGACTTCCACTTGCAAGGCAGCCTTTAATTTTCACTTAGTGGTGGTGGAGGCATGAATGTCCCAGTAGGCAAGGGAGCAGGGCTTCGGGTTGGTGTGTGAGCACTACCAGCTTGACTAGTACCACCATACTGTCTAGGTGTGTAGTCAGGCAGTTGGGCACCATTGTCATCACATCTCCCAAGCTATCAGCAAATGAACCAACATGTCTTGCCCTTTGTTCTTCCCGATCCATACCAGTGTCGTCAAGACTCTCATCAATCGTAGGTCAAACCACCCTATGACCAACCCCCCCATAAACCCTTTCTAAAATCATCACCATGCTCATCACCACTCTCATCAACTAGGGTATATGTTGAGGCGGATGTTGGGACATGTAATGCCCCTGATTTTTCCTACAATTTTTTTGTAATTTTTCTGCTATTTTTCTGACAATTTTCGGCAGGAAAATGTGACGCTTCGACGTATTTGGCTTCGGTATTCATAACTACAGTCAGGTGTGGGGCTCATTCGTAGACCACAGTCCTTGACACTGATCGTTTATAATTAAACCCTTTGCAAGTGTACAAAGTAATTGTACTAGGATGAGTATTTAAGGGTTGTCGAACCTTAGGGACGAATGAATTATTACTAAATCTAAAGTGGAATTTACTGATTGAAAACTAAAAAGAACATAAACTTAAATTAAACAAAAGAAAAGAATCAACTAGTTTAAAAGGTAGAGATTAATGTGATAGAATTTACTTAGGAAATCGAATCCACTATAGAACCATAACAATTTCTTAACTTTTAATCTAAATCTAGTGTGAATATAAACAAGTATTCTTAGCTACAAGCTAGAATTACTTCAGAAAGAATCATTAATTAATTTCCATGGCATGAACTATCTTCGACAATAGCACAAATCATCTACACTAAATAGCTATAGGCATGACCCGTCTAATCTTAGTATAACTCATCCAAGTCCTTAATTATCTGAACATTAAAACTATTGCATGACCATCTCATCTAAATCACAGAAATTAGAATTGATGCAAATATCAAAACTACATCCATCTATCATCTACAAGACAATAAATCAACATAGATTTGAATAAACATGAAAAGCTCTTCCATTAAAAAGGAAATCCTTATCATACACTTGTCATAATTCACAACTGAGATCTAAATTAAAAAGAAAAGAAATTGAAACTTATCTATAGCTTCATCAACTCCTAAGTAAAAGAAAAGCCTAGCCTTCCATGGTAGAAGAAAGCACTTGAATCTTCATTGAAAGCTTTGGGTTTTTCTCCATCTTCTTCTTCCTTCTTCACTTCAGAAAATTTACTTGTTAACCTCTAATTTCATGCCAAATATGTCTTTATATAGGTATAAGAACCATAGAAAAGAATTGTATATGAAAAGGACTCAAAATTGGGTGAAATAAGGAAACTGCGCGTTATGCCGTTCGAACGCCCTGCATGCCCGTTCTAACGTCTACACTGCATTTTTCATCAAATTCACGTTATCCCATTCTAACGCCCTGCCCATTCGAACGCTTACACTGTTTCTGCAATCTGGACAGTTTTTCTGGACAATCCGTTTTCTGTTCATTAAGCTCTTTCTTTCATGTCCATATTAATTTCGAACTTGTTTATAACTCCGAAAAGTTGTCCAAATCACTTTAAAATATGTCAAGACTATTTTCATTTATTCCAAGTATCGTCCAAGAGTTCGATAAGCGCATATTACCTACAAAGCATAAAATATCTCATTTTAGACATGTAGAATATTACTAAAATTCCAACTTGATTCAAATACATATCTAAACTACTAATAACTACAAAATTATTAATAACTAAACTAAAATACTAATATCTATATTAATCTAAATAAACCATAACTAACTTTAAATTAACTTAATCTATACTAGCAAATAAGGTAAAAAGGCATATAAAATAGATATATATTTCGTACTTATCAGACACGCGACGGCCAAGCCTCCTCCCCGACACCGCCCCAGCCCCGGTTCGACCCCCCCATGATCTCCTCCTCGCTTCGCCCCTCTCCCCTATCTTTGTACCTTGCTATTTCTGCCGCCTCCGTGGGCCGCCACTGGCCGGCTGTCTGCCCACATCTCCACCCCGGCCTGGCGACGGCGGAAGGCATAGTAAAAATTGCCCCTTATTCTATTTGCTTGTTTTTCGCTGCTTGCAACTAATCAGTCACCAGCTTGCCTTCATTGGCCCCGTCATTGACTAGTGATGGCATGGAACTGCTGCGGCTCTGCTGCAGCTTGGTGACAATGGGAGGCCAGTGTTTTGGGCCCCACTTTGCTCATCCGTCCTGTTTGCACGATCTTCCCCTATTTTTGGTTTGTCCATCTTTGACGTTGTGACTGCCACCGCCAGCAGGACATCAGACCTAGCCATGTGGACCTTTGTCCAACTCCGCCTCAGCCCAGTGATGCAGTGGGCCACCCCTCTGGGCCCTGTTTAGCCTCTATCCCCTCCGTTTTTTCAAAACCAGTAACGGACTAAGTATGTGTATTATGTATGTGGGTAAGTTACGTATGTGGACTATGTGTGTAGGTAGAAGTTTGGGCGATGAACGGTAAGAGGTGACAGAGGGTTTGGTACAAAGTTGGATGTGGATTTGGATGTGTAAGCATATGACGAAAGAGAAAGGAGGTAAGTTTGACGAGTGAGGATTAGAATGGATCGATTTGGATTGGAACGTATGATTGGGGGAATTGTCAGACAGTAAAAGTGTGCATAATTGTACAAGCATAATGTACAGATTATGAAGTGAAAAGTAAGTATAATAAGTGAGGTATTAAGTAAGAGGGTGATAACGGGGATCTGCTATGAGGAGCTGAGTTTGATGATGCCGAGTAAGATGTTTTGGTCGTAAGGTGGATTGCGGAGACTGTATGATGATGTAAGGATTTGTTGTACGGTGAGTTGATCATGATATGGAAGGGTTAAGTGAAGTTTGCTACCCTAACAAACTATGGTTTCAATCAGGCTCAACTTCGGTTTGATCAGTAATTGACTGTGAATTTGTTTGGCAAAATTATACCACATAACTTACTTAATTCAAACTTGAATTATAAGAAAGCTAATGATAGTGTTATGAGTTTGAGACATGAGGATTTGATGGATTAAGTTCCATGTTTGTGCTAGCTGATAATGAGTTGATTGAGCATTTTTTGTGTCTTACCATGGTGTTTATCCTGCTGGATGTTGTCTATGTGCTATATGGAGCACTAGACGTTTGATGCTATGTTGAGAGCGATGCATATTTTCGATTTGGTCTGTGTGCTGTATAAGCCCAAACATTTAATGCTCTATTGAGAGCGTTTTATGATCCTGCCCAAGAGTGGCATTGTATATTTCTGCCATAGAGTGGCATTGGCACTTAAGACCCATAATGGTGGGCAATTGTATGGCACTATACGACCCTAAAGTGTGGGCAATTGTATGATCCCTTATGTGTGGGTGTTTATGTTTGCACGCTCAAGTAAGTAGTATCATGGACCTGCTCTTACCTATTTGATCTTGTGCCCCATGAGCATTGGTGTGCCTTGCCTTCGGAAAAGTCATTGGCATCTAGTCACTCACCGGAGGTTAAGGTGATGCCCTAATGCACTAAAATAATGTTCAATCAAATATTTTTAAATTTTAAATTGCAATCCTATTTTGTGTTAATTCATTGCTTATTTGGGCTATTTATATTTTGAATAAGTTAGTTAGACCTTAATTGAGTTTATATGTCTAAACAGGCTTTAACAGGATCTAAGTAGAAGAGGAAGTAAAGCCCATCTACCCAAATATATTTGAAAGTCAAGAATGGGCTCCTAATGGTCTAAACATACATGGAATGGGCGAACACAACCTTGTAGACCCGTTTGATTTGAGATTTGTATGAAGAGGACTAAATTAGGAAAGAAGCTGATTCGAACAGATTGATAGAGACTTCATATTTCGATCATATCATTTTATGTATAATTCGGATGGATACGATTCCGATGGCCTTGGAAAGAAGACTTCCATAGCTACAAATGATATTTCAGGAAGAAATTCTAAATTCTGAAGATTCATGGGTTGAATTCGGTTTGCAAAGAGACAGCTAGTAAACTAACCCAAGGCCAGCACATTAAGAATATTTTCATTGATTATGAGTGATACAAATAAGGAAAGACAAGGAGGCTGATTGGTTAACTAAAGGAAGATTCAAAGATACTTATTTGCTAATTAAATCATTATCTAATCATTGCCAAAGAAGCAACCAATCAGGCAATCAATCAGGATGCAATCTAGAGATATGATTTCACTTTCCTCTTTGAAGCAACCCCTTCTATTCCTATAAATAGAGGGGTGGACGTGATAAATGACTCATCCCCTCCTCTTTGGAGCTCTCCTCTCCTATTTTCTTCTCTAATATTATATTTTTGTTTTAGTTTTATTGTAATGGCTTTCTAAGCTCTCAAGCTAAGGCTAGGAATGAAGCTTGTACTTGATGTTTAATAGATACTTTGATTCAAGTAAGTTCTTTATCATTTTAAATTGATGTTTCATATTTAATGAGTTTATAATCTATATAATTATTTGATTCAGCGTTGACGAAAGGCACGCTGAATGCTTATAATTCCCTGTGATTATATACTTAATGCTTTCACGTAGTAAACAATCAATTACTATTGTTCTATTTCAAAGTTTTTTTAAAAGATAAATTTTCCGATTGAGACGAATTTTCATTTGATCTTAATTGAGTTATCATTTGATTCAAATATACATTAGAGATTTATTACAAGTGGATTTTCGATACCTTAGCACTTTCTCTTTGATTGTCTCTTATTCTCTATTTTAACTTCCTTCTTTTTTTCTATTCTCTTCGTAATAGTTTTCTTTGTCACACAAGGCTTTCCTTGTGGATCGACCTTGTTTACTATAGTTGACAAGTAAAAAATAAAATCTAAACTAGATTAATTCATAGTCTTGGTTTGGACGTAACAACAAATTGGCGCCGTTGCCGGGGATTGCAACATGTGACAAGATTCTGTTACGAAAAAAAAAACTCACTCTAACTTTACTAATTCTCTAACTTTTATTTTTGCACACTAACTCTTTAAATTCAGTCATTTACTTTTAGTACTTAAATTCTGTAATTTTTCTTTTTTTTTGAGACCGGAGGCACTACCCACATTACTACCGAAAAATTTTTCGGGATCAAACATGGGCCTTGATAGTGCCTTTGGCCTTATTTTACAATTTTAATTTTTCTCTATTAACTTCTAACTCTCTAAATTTTTATATTTTGTCATTTAATTTATGCACTTTTACTTTTGTTGTTACAATATATATATATATATATATATATATATATATATATATATATATATATATATATATATATATATATATATATATATATATATATATATATTGTTGTTGCATGCTCACATGGGTGCGTGATAATTCTGGACGATTGAAAGGAGTGAACAAATCTTTTGAAAATTATCTTTATTTTGATAAAATGGAGGATCTAAGAACTAATGAGGAACTAAGAAGTGATAATGGAGATAATAATGCACAAAATATTCACGTTAAAACCTTGCGTGATTATTTGCAACCAACTAGATCAAGTTTTCCTTCTTGCATGATTTTTCCAACTAATATGGGTGGTTTTGAACTCAAGTCGGGTGTAATTCAATTACTACCCAAATTTCATGGCTTAGATTCGAAAAGCCCATATTTGCATTTAAAAGAGTTTGAAGAGGTTTATGCAACTTTGCCAAACCAAAATGTTTTAAATGATGTTATTAGATTAAAACTCTTTCCATTTTCTTTAAAGGAAAAAGCAAAAAATTGGTTGATTCTTTGAAGCCAAGATCCATTGGAACATGGCAAGAAATGCAAAGAGAATTTTTGAAAAAGTTTTTTCCCACCCATAGAACTAATACACTTAGAAAGAACATCATGAATTTTTCACAAAAAGAAAATGAGACTTTCTTTCAATGTTGGGAAAGATTTAAAGAACTTTTATTGTTGTGCCCACATCATGGATGTGAAACATGGCGTACAATTAGTTTTTTTTATAATGGCTTGACTTCTCAAATAAGGCAATTTGTTGAAATGATGTGTAATAAAGAATTTTTTAGTAAAGAACCTAAGGAAGTATTAGACTATTTTGATGTGTTAGCTGAAAATGCTTAATCATGGGAAGATTTCAATGAATTTGAAAGTAGTAATAAGACTAAATCTAATAGGACAACTAAGGGGGGCATGTACCTTCTTAAATAAGAGGATGATGTAAAAGCGAAAATTACAAGTTTAACTAAAAAAGTTGAGGCTATGGAAATTAATAGGAAAAACATGTCTAAAGCTTCTCCAAAAGCACAAGGTATTTGTAGTATATGTGAGAGTGATGGACATCAAACACAGGATTGTCCAACAATCCCTGCTTTTCAAGAGGTGTTGTATACTCAAGCAAATGCTATGAATACTTACAAAAGACCTTTCTCTTCTCCTTATTCTGAAACTTATACTCCTAATTAGAGAAATCATCCAAACTTTAATTGGAGAAATGAGTCTAATGTGCAGGTACCCCCTTCTTCCTCAAATTATGTTCCACCACATAAGAAGAATCTTGAAGACACATTGCAAACATTCATGCAAAGTCAAGCAACAATCAACAACCAAATAATGCAAGCCATCAATGACTTGAAGACTTCTATCACTCAATTGACCACAGCTTTGAGCACTCAATAAAAAGGGAAGTTTCCTTCTCAACCTCAACCAAATCCTAAAGGTCAATTTGTCATTGAAAATTTAAATTCTTCAAGTTTACTTTCCTGTTGATTTTATTGTTTTGGACACACAACTAGTTTTGAATGCTTGTACTCAAATTCCTGTTATATTAGGCCACCCATTTTTTGCTACTTCTAAATGTAGAAATAGTGTTATGAAGTTTTCTTTTAGAAATATGACTTTAGAATTGAACATTTTTAATATTTGCAAGCAACCAGAAGATGATGATAAGGATGTGCATGAAGTGAATCTTTTAGAAAGTCTTGTTGATGACATGGCTACTATTTCTTCATTTTCTAACCCGCTTGAAGCATGTCTTTCTTATTTTAACTTTGATGATGATGTTATAATTAATGATGTAAATTCCTTGTTGGAGTCAACTCCATTATTGGATACTGATAGGTGGAAGGCCCGCATTGAGGAGTTACCTCCTTCTAATAGCGCTCCTCTCCCCTCAAGTGTCCAACCACCCAAGTTAGACTTGAAACCCCTCCCTACTGAAGTTAAATATGCTTATCTTGGTGAGGGAGAGACATTTCCTGTGGTTGTCTCTTCAATGTTGGATAGGGAGCAAGAGCACAGGTTGCTCGAAGTCCTTAGAAATCACAAGAATGCCATTGGGTGGACCATTGCTGATATCAAGGGGATTAGTCCCCTGATTTGTGCACATAGGATCTTCATGGAAGAAAATTCAAAACCCGTGAGACAAATGCAAAGGAGGTTAAACCCCAATATGAAAGAGGTAGTGAGAGCAGAGGTCCTAAAATTATTGGATGTGGGTATCATTTACCCCATTTTTGACAGTCCATGGGTGAGTCCCACCTAGGTTGTCCCCAAAAAGTCTGGAGTGACAGTGGTAAAGAATGCAAATTATGAGTTAATTCCCACTAGAGTTACCACCGGTTGGCGGATGTGCATAGATTATAGGAAATTGAATTCCGTCACTAGGAAAGACCACTTCCCTTTACCATTCATAGACCAAATCCTAGAGAGGGTGGCCGGTCATCAATTTTATTGTTTTCTAGATGGTTATTCGAGATATAATCAAATTGAGATTGCCCTTGAAGATTAAGAAAAAACAACACATGTCCATTTGGTACCTTTGCATATCGAAGGATGCCGTTTGGATTATGTAATGCTCCTGCCACATTCCAAAGGTGCATGATGAGCATCTTTAGTGACATGGTGAAGCAGTTTTTGGAAGTTTTTATGGATGACTTTTCTGTTTTTGGTGATTCTTTTGATGATTGTCTTTATAACTTAGAAAATGTTTTGGTGAGATGTGAAGAGAAAATTCTAGTTTTAAATTGGAAAAAGGGTCATTTTATGGTTACTACTGGAATAGTACTTGGTCATATTGTTTCTGTGCAGGGAATTCAAGTGGACAAGGCAAAAATTGAATTGATTGCTAATTTGCCTAGTCTAAAGTCCATAAAAGATGTTAGATCCTTTCTAGAACATGCCGGGTTTTATAGAAGATTTATCAAGAATTTTAGTGTGATATCTAGACCATTATGTCATCTTCTATCTAAAAAACATTCTTTTAAGTGGTCGGATGCATGTGAAGAAGCTTTCACAAAGCTTAAAAACATGTTAGTGTCCGCAGCCATCATGCAACCCCCAGATTGGACCCTTCCTTTTGAAATTATGTGTGATGCAAGTGATTATGCTGTTGGGGCTGTTTTAGGGCAAAGAAAAGATAAGAAACCTTGCGTAATTCATTATGCAAGTAGAACTTTAAATAGTGCCTAAATGAACTACTCCAGCACTGAAAAAGAACTTCTTGTTGTAGTATTTGCACTTGACAAATTTAGATCCTACTTGATTGGCTCTCAAATTATCATTTTTACTGACCATGCAACTTTGAAGTACCTTTTGAGTAAACAAGATGCAAAGCCCAGATTGCTTCAATGGATACTCTTACTCCAAGAGTTTGTTCTCACAATCAAAGACAAGAAGGGAGTAGAGAATGTGGTGGCAGATCATCTTTCAAGATTGGAATTTTCTAATTCTTCATAAAACAATCCAATCCAAGACACATTCCCCAATGAACAACTTTTTGCCATCTCACATCCTCCATGGTATGCCGACATTGCCAACTACTTGGTGATAAGTAAAGTTCCCCACCATTGGTCTCCTCAAGATAACAAGAGATTCTTCACCGAGGTAAAACATTTCTTTTGGGACGACCCCTATCTCTTTAAGTACTGTCCGGATTAAATAATAAGGAGATGTGTGCCTGATTCTGAACAAGTAAGTATCATCTCTTTTTGTCATTCTGAACCATGTGGTGGTCACTTCTCCTCTAAAAAGACCACCGCTAAAATTTTACAAGGTGTTTTTTACTGGCCGACGCTTTTCAAAGATGTTCATGAATTTTTCAAAACTTATGAAAGGTGTCAAAAGTTAGGAGCCATATCTCGTCGAAATTTGATGCCCCTTAACCCCATATTGGTTATTGAGATTTTTGATTGTTGGGGCATTGATTTCATGGGACCTTTTCCTCCTTCTTTTGGCTATGTTTACATTTTAGTTGCCGTCGATTATGTTTCAAAGTGGATTGAGGCTATTCCCAGCAAAACCAATGACCACAAAGTCATTGTGTGCTTTTTAAAAGAAAATATATTTTCACGGTTTGGAACACCTCAAGCCATTATAAGTGACGGGGGGTCACATTTTTGTAATAAGCCTTTTGAGGCTTTGATGAGGAAGTATGGGATTACCCATAAAGTAGCTACCCCCTATCACCCACAAACAAGTGGACAAGTTGAGATTTCTAATAGGGCAATTAAATATATTTTACAAAAAACGTTAAATCCAAATGGTAAAGATTGGTCTTTACGGCTAACCGATGCTCTTTGGGCTTACCGTACCGCTTTTAAGACCCCAATTGGCATGTTTCCTTACCATTTGATTTTTGGAAAAACTTGTCACTTGCCTATGGAGTTGGAACATAAGGCATATTGGGCAATTAAAGCTTTAAATTTTAACTTTGATAAGGCTGGCTTAAATAGACAATTGCAAATCAATGAGTTAGAGGAAATTCGACGTGATGCTTATGAGAGTTCAAAACTTTACAAAGAGAGAATGAAGGTTTTTCATGATAAAAACATTTTACGAAAAACTTTTGAGCCATTTCAAAAAGTTTTGTTGTACAACTCTAGACTTCATCTCTTTCCAGGAAAATTAAGATCACATTGGATAGGTCCTTTCATTGTCAAAACTGTTTTTCCTTATGGAACTGTTGAAATTGAAAACCCAAAAAATGGTGATGTTTACAAAGTTAATGGCCAACGTTTAAAACCATTTTTAGACCATTTTGTCCCTGAAGTTGAGTCTACCTCTCTTGAAAATCCAAATTATGAGGGTTGATTTTCTTTTCATGATTTTTTTTTCCAGAATAAACAAAACAAATTTTTTACATTGAGGACAATGTTTAGTTTAGGTTGGGGGGTGAGTTTGGATAATTTTTGTTAATTGTATTAACTGTGATAACTTTCATCCTTTCTTGGTCTACTTTCTCTTTACTTTGATCTCTAGATAATGATGGCACTTGAATATTTTATTAAAACATTCATTTTGTGATGAGTCTTTACAATTAACTTTCATGAAGAGGATCTTTCAAACTAATTTTGGTTTTCAAAATTTCACTCGCATGACAAATTTTTAGAGTTGAAGTCGAATTATGTGGTGTTTCTCTAATACTCACCCGGAATGTTGAGAGACACAAAATCCAATGAACTTTGACTTCCTTGTTCACTTGGTTGGCTGGAAATGCAAAAATTTTTTTGGGGATTATTATCATTATGGAAAGCAATCAATGAATTAGACCAAGTACTTCGAAAAGGGTTGCCTATGAAAAAAAAAATGAATGAGAAAAGAAAACGAAGTCAAAAAAAAAAGTGATAAACATCATATTAAAAAAAAATGATGTTGCCAAATAATGTTTTATTTTGTAAGATAGGGCGAAGCCATCGTTGTAACAACGCAAGCATGCTGGAATATCACAGATAAAGCCCATGAGGTATTAAAGTGAACATCCAAACCGCTTGTTATCTCGGACAGGTTGCTTAGTTTTGAATTGGTTCTTTTGGCTATCTAAACATCTCTTGGTGAGTAGAAGAGCATACTACTTTAGGAGGCTGATCCTCTAATTATCTTGTCAAAATTTTACTTAGACTCATTTACACATTGTTTCAAAAGTTCCTCTACATAGAAATTTAAAGGTTGAGACTTTTATATTTCATTTATGAAAACTAGTGCTTGAGTAGTTTAGAGATAATTGTAAAGTTTGTTGTTTGCTTAGTGAGGATGAAGGGGTTCTTTGGTCTTTCTTTATAATTATTATCTTAGTCTTTACTTCCTCAACACAACTTGTTAGCATTGTAACTCTTTTTTTTTCTTTGTTTTGTCTGGCTGAAGACATAAAATTTAGCGCTACTTGGGAGGCAATCCATGAGTTTTTTTGAATTTTGTGGGTATATTCACTGCAAACCCTCACGAGACACAACTCGTCCACTAGTGTAAGCTAGGGATTTAAAGGCTTGTTGCATATGCTAAATGCAATCGAGATTTCCTGCGGAAGTGGAGTAGTTAGTTTTGTTTTCTATTATTTTAATTTTTGTTTTGCTCGAGGACTAGCAAAAAGTAGGTTTCGGGGTATTTGATGAACTAAAATAATGTTCAATTAAATATTTTCAAAATTTGAATTGCAATCCTATTTTGTGTTAATTCATTGCTTATTTGGGTTATTTATGTTTTGAATAAGTTAGTTAGACCTTAATTGAGTTTATATGTCTAAACAGGCTTTAACAGGATCTAAGTAGAAGAGGAAGTAAAGCCCATCTACCCAAATATATTTGAAAGTCAAGAATGGGCTCCTAATGGTCTAAACATGCATAGAATGGGCGAACACAACCTTGTAGACCCGTTTGATTTGAGATTTGTATGAAGAGGATTAAATTAGGAAAGAAGTTGATTCGAACAGATTGACAGAGCCTTCATATTTCGATCATATCATTTTATGTATAATTCGGATGGATACGATTCTAGTGGCCTTGCAAAGAAAACTTCCATAGCTACAAATGATATTTTAGGAAGAAATTCTAAATTCTGAAGATTCATGGGTCGAATTCGGTTTGTAAAGAGACAGCTAGTAAACTAACCCAAGGCCAGCACATTAAGAATATTTTCATTGATTATGAGTGATACATATAAGGAAAGACAAGGAGGCTGATTGGTTAACTAAAGGAAGATTCAAAGATACTTATTTGCTAATTAAATCATTATCTAATCATTGCCAAAGAAGCAACCAATCAGACAATCAATCAGGATGCAATCTAGAGATATGATTTCACTTTCCTCTTTGAAGCAACCCCTTCTATTCCTATAAATAGAGGGGTGGACGTGATAAATGACTCATCCCCTCCTCTTTGGAGCTCTCCTCTCCTATTTTCTTCTCTCATATTGTATTTTTGTTTTAGTTTTATTGTAATGGCTTTCTAAGCTCTCAAGCTAAGGCTAGGAATGAAGCTTGTACTTGATGTTTAATAGATACTTTGATTCAAGTAAGTTCTTTATCATTTTAAATTGATGTTTCATATTTAATGAGTTTATAATCTATATAATGATTTGATTCAGCGTTGACGAAAGGCACGTTGAATGCTTATAATTCCCTGTGATTATATACTTAATGCTTTCACGTAGTAAACAATCAATTACTATTGTTCTATTTCAAAGTTTTTTTAAAAGATAAATTTTCCGATTGAGACGAATTTTCATTTGATCTTAATTGAGTTATCATTTGATTCAAATATACATTAGAGATTTATTATAAGTGGATTTCCGATGCCTTAGCACTTTCTCTTTGATTGTCTCTTATTCTCTATTTTATCTTCCTTCTTTTTTTTTTCTATTCTCTTCATAATAGTTTTCTTTGTCACACAAGGCTTTCCCTATGGATCGACCTTGTTTACTATAGTTGACAAGTAAAAAAAGAAATCTAAACTAGACTAATTCATAGTCTTGTTTTGGGCGTAACATGCCCTAGTGGCATTCTTTTCCTTTTCGATCCTGGAGCTTATTAGTTGTAATGAGCTTTAATAGTCAATAATATGTGTACGACTGTATGACTAAGTATGTGCATTTCTGAGTAAGCATATGATTCTGAGTATGAGCACGACTGTAAGAGTATGACTATACGAGTAAGGTTGTACAAGTACATGTAAGTTGTATGAGTTAGCGTACAATTGGACGAGTAAGTTTGTAAGACCCTGATTAAGCGTGTTTGTATGAGTTTGGTTTCATGGTGTGATATGCGTTATTATATGCATATGTATATGATTATTATACGTTGTTGACTACATGTTTGAGTTGCATGAACGCATGTATTTATGAACTTACTGAGTTCACTATTTAGGATTCCCCTACTGGGTATTTTCCTACTGAGTATGAAAATACTCATTAGCCTATAATTTTAGCCCCGATGTTCGGGAGGCTTTTGCAGGTATGTATTGGAGAGCTCGTAGAGATGGATGCTCGTTTCTGGGAAGGATTGTTTCCCCTTTGATTCAGGTATAACCATGACTCAATGTGAATATCTTTTTGTGCCACAATCTAATGTATTGGGTGAGATGAGAAGTAAGGTGTTTATATTTTCTGGACTTTTAATTTGGATCAGACAGTGGACTGTTTATGGGACTTGTACATAGGGATGCCTGGGAGAGATTTGTATTTAAAATCCATGATCATGGTAATTTAGTCGTATGTTTGTTTTCGAGTAGCGCCTGAGGATATTTGCTTTGGTCATATGATGTTTGACCGAATGAAGAAAATTTTGGATGAAAAATTGATGTTTAGTGTTTTAAATTGTAAACTGCTTTCACAGGTTTTGATTTTGTCATTTTTCCTCCGATTTACAGTCGTTATATTGCAAAAAAATTTCTGTGAATTTTAAGAAAATGTGATAAAAAATCTCGGGCATTACAGGATAGGGGCAAGGCTGAGGCTAAAACTGGAGCTCTGGATGAGGGACGAGGTTAAGCTCCTGAGTGGAAGTAACTTGCATGGCTACCTGTGGCATGGGTCCGGCCATACACAGTGTATAAATTACCCTCTGACTCCTCATTGTCCCCCCACTTCATCAGACGACTAACATGCTTGTGCTTCTGCATCTCATATCATATCAGTACACAAATTATCATTTTATAATTGACCAAATATTTAAATATTACATACCATTAAGAAAGTGCCCCATGCATCTTCGGAAAGGATGAATGTGTTTGTATGATCATTCCACCCAACTCCAGTCATCTCCCTTAAAGCCACACAAGCTTTATAGAATCTTCTTCCAGCATCGTAGTGATTTTTTAGCATGCCCTTATTCAAATCAATGTGATGCTCACTCTTTAACATTTCAATTACTAAAGTCCTACTCTCATGATCAAGGCTACTACCTTTCCTATGGCCCTTATTAATTGCATGGGCCATATAAGATAAGAATGCATAGTGAAGTGGCTTGTCCCATTTAATGTTTTTAGCATACCTTTTGCTTCCCTCAATGGGAGGAGCTTGGGAACACATATTAGTTGGAACAGGGTAATATGCCATTGCGCTAAGAGAAGTTTTGGCAATGTGAAAACACAGTAAGCTTTTACACAATTAGAACATACAAACAAACAGATGAATCTAAAATGCATGCTCAAACAAATATACTTCCGAGAAATATGGATTATGTAATGCATTGGATAGACAAATGTAAGAGAAATGCTATAACAGTGAAGCTTACGAAAGAGCCAAAAAGAGGTGCTAGGACATAATCAACAAACAACCAAAAAATGTGCAAATTCATTCTTTTCAATGAATTTTTGAATTTAGCATTCTATTCAATTTTTTAAACGATAAAAATTCATATACAGCATAGACTACCAATTCATAACATGTCCCAAAGATATATAAGAGAAATGCTCTGATAGTTAAGCTTACGAAGAAATAACCCACAAAGAAAATGAAACAATGCATTAGCAATCACATAATAGAGTGCAATGACAAGTAGTACAATTCACGAACCCAACACAGACCTCGTTTGACATGCTTAGGAAATTAATCATGAAGAACCCAGAAAGAAAAGGAAACAACCCAATAATCTGCAAGCAGAATATGTGGCGGATAACATATACAGTACAAAGACAGTGCAAATTTCACGAACCCAACTAACAGAACTCGCCCGCATCTCTAAAAAATTTCATGCTTGGCAAAGAAAAAACTAATTATTAAAGGACAAAAAAGGAAACAACCTAATACAAATATATGCAAACCAAATTTGACATCAAGGATAACAAATGCAAGACAAGTCCAGATCGAAAATCAAACAAGTAGATCAAGGGAAGATCGTTACAGGGGGGTGCCAAATAACCTCCTTTTGACATTGCTGACGAATGAACAAGACGGAGGGCGATCTGTGGTGACTGGGGGACTAAAGGAGCTGTGGTCGGAGGGATGAAGGACGGAAGATCTGTGGTTGGAAGGATGAAAGATCTGTGGTCGGAAGGACGGATGACAGAGGATGGAGGATCTGCGATCAGAGGGATGGAGGATGGTGGATATGCAGTTGGAGGGACGAAGGATGGAGGATCTGCGGTCGGAGGGACGGAGGACGAAGGGAGGGAGGGCCGGGGGCCAACGAATGAACAAGACAGAGGGCGAGCTGCGGTGATGGGGGGATGGAAGGAGCTCTGCGGTTGAAGGATCTGCCGTCAGAGAGACGGCAGATAGAAGGAGGGAGGGTCAGGGGCCTGCAGTGGGATTAGGGCAAATACACGGGGGCAAGGAGAGAGATGGGGGAAAGAGGAGAGTGGGGGCAGTTTGGTCACAATAATTTCTGCCTCTCGTAGAAAGCGATTTCTATGGGAACTCTCCTCCCAGGAGAGTTCCTCTAGAAAAGAAAAACAACCTTTCTCGAGGGAGAAATGGCTTTTTAACGCGATTTTCATTTTTCCTTGAAATCACCCTTCCATACGGTTTTTGTGAGGGAAAGCGATTTTTGCCCTAAAAAAATCGCTTTCTGGGGGTAAAAATTGCCTTCCAAATGGGCCCTAAGAAAGCGTTGCTATTATTAATACTATTTGTGAAATTTATAACTATCAATGACACCTTTTCTTAAGCATCGCTAATAGCATAACTAGTAGTGACGCTTTTTATAAAACATCGCTATTGTTAAGACTTTTAGTGATGCATAGTATAAGCTTGGCTAATAGTTATAATTTTTTTCTTTTTTAGTAAATTATATACCTTTTAGTGACGCTTTTATAAAGCATCGCTAATAGCACAACTATTAGCGACAGTTTTTACAAAGCATCACTAATATTTGTAATATTAGCAGCACTTTTTATTAAGCATCTCTAATAGATGACTATTAGCGATGCTTTGTAAAAACGTTGCTAATAGTTAATTTTTTTGCAATGCTTTTTTAGCGACGCTTTTTTAGCAAAACTTTTTGTTGCGTCGCTAATAGTACATTTTGTGTAGTGATAGTATATGTTGTTGTATCAATAACACGATAATTTTAAAACGATATTATTACATGTAATTAGTGTATTTGTGTTTACACAATATAGTATATGTCATGTTAGCGGTTACACGCTAATTTAACATGTCGTGTTCATATTGACACATATCCTATGTCGTGTTACCACAAACACTAATATTTTGTTGATGATTTTAGGTCATAAACGTGTTCAGCCAACTTCTGGTGGAGCGAAATATTAGATATCCCGGCGTTTATCCCAACTACTTTTTCAGGAGATTTTTTATCTAGCACTACTATAATGTTGGGACACATCATGATAAGGAGGAGATACGTCCCGAAATTGTGGGCAACTTGATGAGGAAGCCAAATGTTAACACTAAGAGTGGTTTCATTCCGATCAACGTCACTACCCATTTTCTGCTGCTCATTACCCGATGCGGAGAGAAGAGGTTTAGGTGGTATAACCCACTAAAGGGTGACCACAATTGCCACTTTGTAGAGGTCGACCATATTCGGAAACATATTGTTGCAAAATTGGAGAGGGTCCTTCACATAAATAGTGCAACAAAGTGGCCAATGGAGAACATCAATAAATGCCCATATCAAGAGACAAATGAAGACTGTGGGGAGTTCCTCATTTATTATGTAGCGAAGCTTGACAGAGGAGTCATTTGACAGAGGAGTCATTCAACCAGATTTTACGCAAGTGGAGATCATAAATTTGGTTAGGCCTTAGATATGTGTGGCAATTCTTTGGGGGCGAATCGATCTGGAATTTGATGCAAAATGAGATGAATTGTAGTAGGTTTTTCTTGGGCCTATCTTACAATACACAATTTATAAAGTTCAGCCAACTGTTTTAATTTCATTCAATATTGCGCAGCTATGGTAGTAGATCATGTAATCAACTATGCAACTTTACGTCCGATGTATAATTGCTAACATGAGCTCATGTTTGATCATTAAATATAGGATACATATCGTGTAATCACCATGATGCATATTCATAAGTCATATCATTAATAACACGAAGACATGTTAAGTCGTCTAAGATTGGTTACAAATCATGTAAGCAACAACATGCCAAGGCATATGCCATGTCATCGATCATACGACCGTTTGTTAGATCATGTTAGCAAAAAGGCGATCATCCCAGTGGTCGTGTAACCTAGCACACGAAGTATAGTTAGGTCGTGAAATATTAGTGTGATGATCGTGTCACCAAGAACACAACAATACGTTGATTGTGTTAAAGATAGATCATGTTTAATATGTTACACGCTATGGTTTGAAACGATTTAATGCGTTGCAAAATAGGAGAGCAAAATGACAAATTTGTAGGCAAAAACACTTTTTTTCATTAATATTACTTGATGAGTCCATTACATAAACAAAATAACCTCAGTCACTGGCAATGATACATTCATTACAAAACATAAAAAAACTAAAATATTACATCAGTATACCACAATCATGTCACCAATTACAATTCTGAAAATAGAAGATCATACACCATTTGTCTCTATGACCACAACCTGGTGAACCATCTCGTAAAATGCGATTAGACATTTGAGACATTGAAATAATGCAAGATTATGACTCATCCTCCTTAGAGGCTGATGAGGACCGCACTAGTCTACTCATCCACCAGAAAGGGAGACAACTCATGATTAGGCATTATTTCAATGTCCTAATGGCTCTTGCATTTTGCCGAGATGACTCACCATGCTGCGCTCGTGGAGACGGATGGTGTTCGATCCATCCCAGAACTGAAGTTCCTTGGGGGAGCATTCTCCGGGCAGTCTCCCAACAATGGGGGCCGAATGGTTACTTGATCTAACAAGAGGTGAGCATTTATAATTGCTGATTTGTAACCGGATGAATCAGAAATTGGTGATGACTCCTCATGATTTTGTGATTTAGATTTGTGTTTGCTATACCGGAAATTGGATTGACTCTTTAGTAAATGGTGATGTCGAAAATTGGAGTGACACTTTGGAAATTGATAGTTTATTTAATGTTATTGTCGTGTTATCGATAACACAATGTTAACAATATCGTGTAATTGATGATACATAGTGCAGAAAAAATATAATATTCATTGAAAGTCATTTCTTATCTTGTCGTTGGTAACATGTAAACCCTTTGGGCATGTTTCTGATTACATGATATGTTTATAGTATAGAATGTTAATGTGTTATCGATCGATGATGAGATGTTTATTTATGCAAAGTAGCATCCTGAGGTTGCATTGCCTCTTGTCTATGTAAATGAAAACCCGGGATGTTATAGTTGGTATTAGAGACTTAAAGCCATCTGCAAGTACATGACCTATGAAATAATATGAGTAGAATATTTAATAACACTACTTACGTGGGGTTGGAGATGAGACAAGCACACCCATAGCTTTTTGGCAGATTGGCTGCCTCCATTTTGAACGGTTGGCCTTACAATCAGCCTTCAAAGCCGTTTGGACATTCGATCAGCCCTCAAGGCCATTCGATCGACACAACAGCAGATCCTGGTTTGCTTCCCCACTTTGAATTCAGAACCGAAACTTCACCTACACTTCATAAAACATCAAATCTCATCCCCAAACTTCACGATAATCAAATCCATCTAGGTCATGTTATCGATAACATGATGCATATATAAAATCGTATAGTGTAACACGACATTTTCCAAAAATCATGTTTCTAAGAACATGACTGTTCATTGGCATTTCATCTTATCAGCTAAAGAAAGGGGGTGGAAAAGGCAACATCTATCGATGTTCCCCTTTATTACGTCTTTTACCTACTCTTTTATTTGCCCTCCTTCAGCTTGTACTTAGACCATCAGCCACATTTGGAGGGTCCTCTTGTGCGCTAGTACAACATTTGCAATTGTGACCCAACTGCCCTCATGCTCCACATTTCCGTGGCGCTTTGACCTTTGGAGTTTACTTTATCTAGTTTTTTCGTTGACACCCCCGTTGCTTGAGTGGGATACGTGGGTTGAACGTAGGCCGAACTCCAATCGGTGCCCACTAGTGCCTATCTGTCATTGGGTATAAAGGCTCTCGATATGTCATTTTATATGTTTCTATGGAGTACCATTTTTCACAGTAGTCAGACACATAGGAGTGTATACGATCCATTGCTGCAATTGAATGTTTACATGATAGCCCCAAATGTTAAAACTTTCCGAATGTGCAACTATGTTTGACCAGATTCACTACATCCTGTTGAATGAATATCATAAAATTTAGAACACAATCAATGATAAAAGTTGTGTTATCGAAAACATGACCCATCAACACTACCCTTATGCTCACAACTATCATGCTATTTTAACAGATAAACTTACACGAGATTGACGATGCCATATGAACATGCACACGATATTAATTGCATTTAACCTGGTGATATAGCGAGTTAACCTAGAATTCATACATTGATACTGGCAATACATGCACATTCCTTGTTTCTTCCCTTCTGCTTTTGATGTGTTTACGAGCAATTGAGGTTAAGTCTTCAGTCATATTTTGTCCATCTATCCAATGTTTCTCAAAGAGTATGGTTGTGTGCTCCCTTGTTTACTCAATTAACTGAGTAATAGACATCGACCTAGCTTTTTTGAACATTGCATTAGCACTTTCAAACCTGTTGAGCTGAGTGTTCCATATCCTTTTCCTAGAAATACAACATTTTCCTTGTGCTCTACACCTATCTTATTTAGCCAAGAAAATGCTTTAGGATTATGTTCTTTAATGTTGTTCATTGTTTTGTCATACACGTTCTGTCTAAAAGTTTTAGTTGCCACATGGAGCTAGTTCTTTAGGTTCTATCTTTGAATCTTTTGAAGATATTTGCTGCCACGTGACAGATGCAATATCCATGAAGTGTAGAGGGAACTGCTTGACACCATTTGCCAAGCCCTTCATTCTATTAGAAACATTTGTATCCAACTCAGCTGGAGGATCATAAAATAATTTATTTCTAAGCAATTCAAGAAACAAGCTCCATGTTTTCTCACACTCGTTCACGACCACTGCAAATGTGACGCATAGCATATTATTATTCCCATCTAGTGCAATTGCTATCAATAGCAGACCAGGATACTTTCCCTCCAAGAAAATCACATCTAATGTTAGAAATGGCCTCAATGTTGTGTTGAAGGCTCTTGCAACCGGCCTGATAAGTATGAAATATATATATATATATCTATTTTATATGCCTTTTTACCTTATTTGCTAGTATATATTAGGTTAATTTAGAGTTAGTTATGATTTATTTAGATTAAGATAGATATTAGTATTTTATTTAATTATTAATTAATTTAGGAATAATTAGTAGTTTAGGCATGTATTTGAATAAAGTTGGAATTTTCATTATATTCTACATGTCTAAAATGTGATGTTTATATGTTTTGTAGGTAAAGTGCACTCATTGAAGTACTTGGACGATAATTGGAATAATTCAAAATAGTCTTGACATGCTTTAAAGTGATTTGGACAACTTTTCGGAGTTATAAACAAGTTAAAAACTAATATGGACATGAAAGAAAGAGCTTAATGAACAAGAATATGGACTGTCAAAAAAACTATCCAGATTGCATAAACAGTGTAGCCAATTGAACGGGGAGTTTTAAGTATCAAACGGGGTAAATGTGATTTTGAAGCAAAAGACAGTACAGGCGATCGAACGGGAATGTAGGGAGATCAATCGGGATAACACACAATTTTCTTGTTTAAGCCAATTTTGAGTCCTTTTCATATTAAACTTCTTCCTACTATTCTTATGCCTATATAAAGACATATTTGGCTCGAAATTGAAGGATTCCAGTAGATTCTCTAAAGAGAAAAAAGAAGAATAAGATAGAGGAGAACTCAAAGCTTTCAATAAAGATTTAAGTGTTTTCTTCTACAATTGAAGGCTAGACTTTTCTTTTACTTAGAAGTTAATGAAGCTATAGATAAGTTTCAGTTTCTTTTCTTTTTAATTTAGATCTTAGATGTGAATTATGACAATTGTATGATAAGGATTTCCTTTTTAATGGAAGAGCTCATGTTTATTCAAATCTATGTTGATTTATTGTCTTGTAGATGATAGATTGATGTGGTTTTGATATTTGCATCGATTCTAATTTCTGTGATTTAGATGAGATAGTCATGCAATAGTTTTAATGTTTAGATAATTAATGAATTAAATGAGTTATACTAAGATTAGACGAGTCATGCCTATAGCTAGTTTAGTGTAGATGATTCATGCTATTGTCAAAGATAGTTCATGCCATTAATTTTATTAATGATTCTTTCTTAAGTAATTCTAGCTTGTAGCTGAGAATACTTGTTCATATTCACACTAGATTTAGATTAAAAGTTAAGGAATTATTATGGTTCTATAGTGGATTCGATTTCCTAAGTAAATTACATCAGATTAATCTCTTGCTTTTAATTTAGTGATTATTTCTTTTGCTTAATTTTAGTTTTAAGTTGTTTTAGTTTTTAATCAACAAATTCCTCTTTAGATTTAGTAATAATTTATCCGTCCCTATGGTTCGACAACCCTTAAATACTTATCCTAGTACAATTACCTTGTACACTTGCAAAGGGTTAATTATAAACGATCAAGTTTTTGGCGTTGTTGTCGGGGATCGAACCTGGGTCACCCACGTGACAGGCGGGAATACTCACCACTATGTTTGGAAAATTGCTCCTTACTTGTATGTTTCTCATATTTTCTCCAATCCTATGTACTTCACTTTTAGATTAGTGGCTTAGTTATGCATTCAGGTTGTCATGCCCCGGCACTTCCCGACCCGAGCCGGTCAAGCGCATGGGGGTGATAAGGAGATTGAAAACAAGTAGCGGAAGACTTATGCCCTAATCACGGGCAATCTAAAATTAACAGAGTAAATGCACTACTTTGAGTAAGAGTAAATAGGTAGAACTAAAAGAGTTACTTTAACTCTAAATTAAACCACAAATCTCAAACCTACATACTAATTAATTCATAACCCACACTAGACTCAAAACAAAGTCTCAAACAATCTAAAGATATAATGTAGCACAAATCCGGAATGAGAACTACTCCACATGGGTTCTAACATCATAACAAAAGTCAAAGAAACATGCAACATCTAGAGATCTCCACGTCTACTCCCAAGTCCTTCCCGACCTTTCCTCAAACAGAGGATCATGTCTGTCTACGTGTCACGCTACGCAGCCCCAAAACAAAAGTACAAGAAAGATGGGTGAGTATAAAAACTCAATAATGGTTTTAATATAACTATAATCATCAGAGGCACGACGACATAGTAATATAACAATTCAGATCAATGATTGATAAGATATATCATTTTCTGGTCACACATACATATCACCTAACTTGCATAATAGTGTCTAAATCACACTTTCTGATTCATGCATTCAGATCACATAACCTTGCATATAGTGTCTCAATCACATTTTTTAGTCATGCATTCATAACACATAAACCTGCATATAGTGTCTCAATCACATTTTCTGATCATGCATTCATAACACATCTCATACACTTTGCACGACAAACGTGTCAAATCACATGTTACACAATCATGCATAGCATACATCATATACATGCATCAACATAAATGATGAATGCCTCCATCAAGGAGTAAACACAATCATTGCCGCAAGGCTGGACATGGTCCAAATTTCCTAATTGGAAACCTCGGGCATTGCCCGCTCAGGACATAGTCTAAATTCCATAAGAGAAACCAAGATGTAGGGGTAGTCAGCCCCTCTGCTCGCTAAGGATAATCCACACGGGAAATCCAAATTCCCCAAAGGGAACCTAGAGCAGGTCTGCTCGCTAAGGACAATTCTGGCCAAGAACGTCCAAATTCCACATAGGGAACCTAGAGCAGAGTGTTCACTAAGGACATCTCTGCAGTGGGAGAGTCCAAATTCCCACATAGGGAACCTAGAACATGTGGTAGCCGGTGAACAAAGGCATACCACTCTGGGTGCTCAGTGTCTAGATGTGACTATCTCAATAAGTAAATCTCAACCGTAAGACAAGAATACAACTCGTCCTCATATAACTCAATTTGACTCGACTCAACCTAGGGAGTATCCATGTTCTACATAGGAACTCAAATTGAAATCATGTCCTTTCGGGCCAATTAAGTTCTGATTAAGCCAACAACTGATTAATCTGGCACGCAATTTCACAACATTGCATCCAATCGATCAAACTCAGCTAATCTCGATAAAGTCTCAATAGGAAATCCGTTTCATGATGCATGCAACATGGTACATACATGGGCAAGGCATGCATGAATCCTAATTCACGATAAGTGTTCTCATTAACCCCTCATGCATCATTTATAACCATAATACTACGTGTCATCATAATCATTAACCCCACATGTGTGTGTGTATACATGGTAGAAACACCTCATTTGATGTATATCAACATGCCTTGTAATTAACTCGTCATCACACTACACATGCACATTAACATCTAATCATGGATTCCAATGGAAATCATGGGTGAAAACCATTCAAAACCATCAATCAAGTCAAAACGTAACCACATGCTAAACATATGTAAGCACATTCACCTCATACTTGAGTCTAAGCATAGCACTAACATTCACCCATCATTTAACCACATCCTATAAAGACATATCAGTCTATTAGCATGCTGTAATTCTACTGAAAACATGCTTAAACTATAGGGAATCAACCACTCATATCTTCAAGATAGCAATTCTAATATGTATATCCAACTACAAGCCATTTCACATAGACTTTAAATATACACCACAAATTCTAAATGTCAATAATATGCTCTTCCAGTAGCCTAATTTCAACATAAGATACTTCTCATAACCATTAGAAACATTAAATGGAGTAAAAACATTGAAATGATCATAAATTTCAAAAATAGCAAAATTGTAGTGTAGCCGTTCGAATGCCCTACAGGGCCGTTTAATCGGCTTAACTAAGATTCAGCCAAAAATATAGTGTTGTCATTCGAACACCTTGGTAGTCCGTTCTAACGCCAACAAAGCAGTTTTTACCTTCTTCTTCATTTCGAATTTCAAAACCGAGGCTCCATTAAAGCAACTTAAAACCTTCATTTATAGACCCAAACACCATTAAAACTCCATCAAACTTTCTAGAATGCTAATCTACACCATCTTAAGATAAAACCCTAAGAAATCGGAACAAGAAATTAACATATACTAATCCCACCATAAGAGGACTAAATCAAGCAAACAATTCCAAATAAACCATGAAAAATCAAAATTTTACCATAAGAGAACTGAGATGTTGAAAACCCTTTACCTTGTCACTAGTTTAGGTTCAGATTTGACCTTCACTCTTCTTGGAAACCTTCCAAAAACATAGTGTCTAAGTTAAACTCCATTAAAAATCGGTTTAACCTTGAAAACCTTAAAGAAATCTTAGATCTAAGGTTTGTTAAGCATAAAAAATTGATTTTTGAGAAGTAGGGTTTGAAGTAAGGGAGTAAATCAGTGACTCTGATGCTTAAAATTGAATCAAATCAAAGGGGAAATGATGGATTAAGAATGGATTAGAAGAAAACCTAGGGTTTATGCTTAATTAAAGAAGAACATACCTTAATCCTTTTCTAATTCGGGCCTAATTGAGGAACTAGGCCTTAATCACCTTCTCCTAGCCTATTCCCAAAAGGAAAATGGATCTGCCCTTTCTATTTATAGTAGGGATTGGGGTGTACATAATTAACTAGTGGGGTATAAATAGAAATTTGGGCTAAAAATGGGTATTTTGATCATTTGAACACTAATTAAACCTGGAAAAATTTTGGAATTTTTTACATAATCTTGTGTTGATTTCTGTGTTAAATGGGTCTAAAAACCTCAACTTCGCCGGTGGGGCCCATAGGGGTCCCACCAAACCCTAATTTTCAAAAAATTAGTGAAAAATCAAAAAAATCCCAAAAATTCAGGTTTGACCAAAAACCACTTAAAACTAATAATTGTCAAGTTGGTTTTGATTAAAATCATAAGAAACGCCATTTATTTTTGAAACTACCGAATAAATCAGAAAAAAAATTTAACCACACAATAACCGATAAATAATCATTAAAATAAACCGGTTTAAGATCAGGGATCTTACACAAGTGATATCTTTCTTTCCCTCTCTTACTTATTCTTGTCATTGTAGTATATATTTTTTCTAACATTGAGGACAATGTTCAGTTTAGGTTTGGGAGTATAGAAAGATATTTTTCTTTTAGGATGTTTTAGAGTATTTTTTTTCGTTCTTTTTCTTTTTCTTTTATGTGGTTTTTATTGCTTATTTACTTTTAAAACTATATGTCTTTTTTTAAAGAGATCAATTTCATGAAGAAAGTTCAAGTAATTAATTAAGTGATGAAAATGATTAAGTAAGTAATTTCTATTTTATTTTCTTTATCTTGGATAATTGTGCTTATATTTTTAAATCACATTTCACACACTTGAAACATGTAGGAATATAATTTTATGATTTATTACTTGTAATAGTAGTGGGATATCTTTAATTGAGCATATATTTTTGAAAACTTGGCAATTGAGTAATTTTAAATATTTTATGATAGATCTTTATGCTTAGCTTTTATTTGAAAAAAAAATGGGATAAGTGTGTAATGAAAAAAAAATTATGAAAAAAAAGAATGAGAAAAAGTTGGAAAAAAAGATAGATTGATTGAAAAAAAATTGATGAGAAAAAAAAAAAAGGTTTGTTTCTCTTTTCATTGAGTAACCAGGCCTTGTGCCAAGGTAAGTATAAAGGATCGCGTTAAAAGGTGAAAAGTTAAGATAAATTCTTATATGACTTACTTGGTTCTGTAGCCTTTATAATTCAAGTTATTAAGCCTGAGAGGTGTTTCAACACCTAGTGCCTTGAGCAAACTAGATTAGGGACAATGACCTAATGCTTGTTACATGGACTATACAAAGCGTAATAGAACTAAGTAATGCACAAGTCATATTTTGAGGTATATTATGCTCTTATTCCCTAAATTTAACTGAAATTGAAGGCCGTTACATTAAGTTTTATTATGAGATGTTAAGGATGACAGATTGTCATTGTTATATTTTTTAGTTAGTGAATTTTAATGAGCTTGGTTAATGAGTCACATAAGATATGTTTATTAATAGAGATTGAAATTGTATGACTACAAAGTTTCTACACTTTATGTTTTTGAAATGTATATATGTAGTTGCACAATTATTTCTAAGATGAGGTTATAGAATGGATGATTCCTTATTTGAATGTGATCAAATCAAAATTATTCACTTGTTTCAAGTATTTGTGGTTGATTCTTTTTAAAAATCGTTGTTTGTTTTTAAGAGAAGATTGTTTTTAATTTTTTTGTTTTTTTGTTTTGTTTTATTTCTTTTATTAGGTTTAGATGTTTGTGGGTATCATTGCTGCAAACTCTCACGAGACACAACTCATCTAACTAGGGATACCTAGGGGTTTAAAGGCTTATTGCATACGCTAAATGCAATCGTGATTCCCTACGAAAGTGGCATTTATTTATTTTTCTAGATTAGTTGTTTTGTTTTTATTTTGCTCAAGGACTAGCAAAATATAGGTTAGGGGGTATTTGATAAATATGAAATATATATTTATTTTATATGCCTTTTTACCTTATTTGCTAGTATAAATTAGGTTAATTTAGAGTTAGTTATGGTTTATTTAGATTAAGATAGATATTAGTATTTTAGTTTAATTATTAATTAATTTAGGAATAATTAGTAGTTTAGGCATGTATTTGAATCAAGTTAAGATCTTAATTATATTCTACGTGTCTAAAAGATGATGTTTATATGTTTTGTAGGTAAAGCGCACTTATTGAAGTACTTGGATGATAATTGGAATAATTTAAAATAGTATTGACATGCTTTAAAGTGATTTGGACAACTTTTCGAAGTTATAAGCAAGTTGAAAACTAATATGGACATGAAAGAAAGAGCTTAATGAATAGGAATATGGGCTGTCCAAAAAAACTGTCTAGATTGCAGAAACAGTGTAGGCGATCGAACGGGGCATTTTAAGTATCAAATGGGTAAACGTGATTTTGAAGCAAATGATAGTACATGCGATCGAAGGGGAATGCGGGGAGGTCGATCGGGATAACGCACAGTTTCCTTGTTTAAGCCAATTTTGAGTCCTTTTCATATTGAACTTCTTCCTACGGTTCTTCTACCTATATAAAGACATATTTGGCTCGAAATTGAAGGATTCTAGTAGATTTTCTAAAGAAAAAAAGAAGAATAAGATGGAGGAGAACTCAAAGCTTTTAATAGAGATTTAAGTGTTTTCTTCTACAATGGAAGGCTAGACTTTTCTTTTACTTAGGAGTTAATGAAGCTATAGATAAGTTTCAGTTTCTTTTCTTTTTAATTTAGATCTCAGTTGTGAATTATGACAATTGTATGATAAGGATTTCCTTTTTAATCGAAGAGCTCATGTTTATTCAAATCTATGTTGATTTATTGTCTTGTAGATGATAGCTTCATGTGGTTTTGATATTTGCATCGATTCTAATTTCTGTGATTTAGATGAGATGGTTATACAATAGTTTTAATGTTCAGATAATTAATAAATTAGATGAGTTATACTAAGATTAGACGAGTCGTGCCTATAGCTAGTTTAGTGTAGATGATTCATGCTATTGTCAAAGATAGTTCATGCCATGAATTTTATTAATGATTCTTTCTTAATTAATTCTAGCTTGTAGCTGAGAATACTTGTTCATATTCACATTAGATTTAGATTATAAGTTAAGGAATTGCTATGGTTCTATAGTGGATTCGATTTCCTAAGTAAATTACCTCAGATTAATCTCTTACTTTTAATTTAGTGATTATTTCTTTTGCTTAATTTTAGTTTTAAGTTGTTTTAGTTTTTAATCAACAAATTCCTCTTTAGATTTAGTAATAATTTATCCGTCTCTGAGGTTCGACAACTCTTAAATACTTGTCCTAGTACAATTACCTTATACACTTGCAATGGGTTTAATTATAAATGATCACGGCCCAAACATCCAAAAGTCTCTTTTAAAATTGTATCCCCCTATAGGTTCGGGAATATCACATGATTTGATTGGAACAACTACACTTCCTGGATTAATCCTTTCTATCTGAATGTCGTATGCAGGAAGTATGCGATAGGATTCGTCTAGGTCCCCATCCTTTACCTGCATGACTAAATATTAAGTTGTTAACATTCAATATTGATTATACAACAAGTTAATACATCGTGTTCCCGATAACACGACACAATTTATAGTCATGTTTTCGTAAACCTGAACTGTGTAATCATTGTGTTCATGTTAACATGATAGGTAAATAGGTTGTATTGTAAGAAAATGCGACTGTAAGTGCTTTATTTGCTCAATAACACGTCATATTCAAATGTCATGTTTATGAATACACGAATCAAGGAATATCATAAGTTTTTTTTACCTGCATGCCAACATTTCTTGTAGTTCACAATTATACCCCAGTGCTTTGAAATATAACTTGTTATGCCTTTTGGTTTAATGTCTATTGAATCTTTAAACAACCCATAACATTTTCTCGCAATCCAAAGGTGTGATGCTAGAAGATGGTCAGTTGACTTCCTTTGCATTCCATAGGAATGGTTGGGCACTAACCTCGTCACAGTTACATGACCTCCTATGTTTGAAGCTCTTATGTACCAATTACAAGACTGATCGGAGTACTTTGCGGTGTATGTATTCTTGTTCACATCCACAACATAATATGTAAAATTTTTCTTTATTGCTAGGTCGATCAAAACCCTATTGAAATGTAACAGGCTTAGGAAATGTTCCCTCATTTGGAGTAGATTTTGGTAGTCCTTTGCGTGCAAACTTCCATTCAGTTGCTCGCCCTCACCAATATTCGGTTCCAACAGGTTGAGATCATCAACTATCTCTCACTCTACCTCAGCCTCAACATCAAAATTATTGGGTACCTCGTTGTGTCTAATTCTTTACTGTCAGACATACTTTCCATGTCAATTATATCATTCTCGTTTCATTGAGCATCACCCCACACTTCTTCAAATTCTTGGCCATCGCAATTACTAGGGTTGTATGGGGGTTCATAGTTATCGAATGAAGTCCTTATCGCACCCATGGTTGGCAACATTTCTTCTAATCCAGTCTGATTGACTTCTATCATAGGTTCTGTAGGCATTGGATTGTAGTAAGAAGAATAACATGGATTTGTAGAGTTCAAATGTCCCAGTTCTCCTAATCTGTAATGGATATTAATGTGTTAATCAATATACGATGTAACTCGACATTGTGTATCCGGCTACAGATTTACAAATCATATCGTGTTATCGCTAACACGATATGTATACAGGTCGTGTTATTACATCTACACTAAAAATAATGAGTGCTATATTGCTTTTATATTTTGCATCATTTATAATGCAATATTATAAATATCGTGTTTTTTCTTAACACGATATTCTTTGTACTCAACACAATATGTTAGATATCGTGTGCTTGAGTATACGACAAAGTACACTATCGTGTAATATAAAATTCATTGTCACCTGATGGTTTCAAAAGTGAATTGTGTATCATTGACTCCCATCTGCAACCCAAAGTTAGAGCTAGGGTGAGCCGATACCACGAATGATTTAGCTCTATTGAATGTCGGGTTGCTTTCTACATATGATAATTTGTCACCATCGTCATGATAACACCAATTTATTTGCCTTCTTATAAATGGAAAAAACTGATTGCAAGTCTTTATCGACTTCTAGTTCATATATAATAGATGATTGCGAAGATGGAATTAAATACTTCTAAGTCACATTATTATTGACAGAAAGTCATTCTTTGACTTGAAGTAGCAACTTGCTGAACCTCACAAACAGATCAATGTTCATCAACCACACCTTTCCACCAATATACTCACCATCATTGCCTACCTCTCTATTGTAATATATACAAATACCAATCCTATTCATTATTGGGCTTAAAGGATGATTGGATCCGCCGAAATGAAGACATTTTCACCTTCAATAGCTTCTGGCATGTAAAACAATGGGTTTTATTGTCTCCAACAACATGTCGGTGACTTTTGACTACTGCCGATCAATCCTCCCTACCGGAATGGCGCCTCACTATTTTGATATTATTTATTACAATATGTATGGGTATTGGGTTTATTTAAAACCTAAGGGCAATTTCATCTAAATCAGATAATGTGGTATTTTAGTTTAAAAACCAGGGAATATGGAATATTGGCTTCTTCAACCATGTAATATAGAAAAATCTCTATTTATTAATGGCATTTGAAATTTTGATATAGTGGTTAAATTCCATGGCAACATGAGCATAGGGAGCTGCTACACTAAGAATAAAACACATTGTTTTGACTTCTTCATGGATTCCGACAGCCTTCGCTGAAATTACAGACAAAAGTGTTCTTATTATAGTGTGGTTTTCAACAAGATTGAACAATGAAATATAGTGCCTGCCTACCTTTTCCCAATTGTAGGAAGAAGGAAAATCTCAATATCTTTCACCACAACCACCAAGAAAACTTACTCAACTAAGCCATGTCGCACTACAACAAAAAAGTCTTTTTGCAATGAACTATTTGCAACAAACAAATATTATCACTAAAATAACTACTTTGGGACAAATAAAAAAAATGCAACAAAAAGCAATATGTTGCATAATATACGTGTCTTATGTGACGAATTATATTTATTGATTGATTAAGAATTTTGATTTTAAATTTCAAAAAATTAGAAATTTCTATTCTAAATGTGTTGTCATTAATTTGAAAATAATTATGATTTTAAATTTGAAATAATTTGAAATTTATATTTTGAATGTGTTGTCATAAATTTGAAATGAATTTTGATTTTAAATTTGAAATAATTTGAAATTTCTGTTCTGAATATGTTGTGATTGATTTGAAATGAATTCCGATTTTGAACTTTCGGTTATGCATGTGTGATATCGGATTTAACACAAACTTTGATTTTGAACTTTCTGTTCTCCATGTGTGACATTGGATTTAATACGGGCTTTGATTTTAAGAACTCCGATTCTCAAGCAGATTTTAATTTGAAATTTTTGTTTGCATGATTTGCAATGGTTTTGATACAAACATCAATTTTATGAATTTCGATCTTTAATCGAAAATGATTTGAAAATTTTGTTACAAATGAGTTGTATTAGATTTTGATTCGTAATTCCATTCTGCTAGTGTGACATCAAAATTGCTTCGAACTCTAATTTTTATTAATTTTGATTTGTTTAATTACATGTTTACAAAAAAAAATGACATATCTCAATTTTCAATTTGCATATCTTGACTGTGCGATCCATTGAGAGAAAAATGATAGCAATGAGGACAAAATACTTATCCATTTTATATTCTAAAGAAAAAAGACATATTCTTGCCATCTTCTAACCAAACAAAAAAGACATTTTTACCATCTTCAATATGTATAAAAGAATTTGCATGCATAAAGGATAAAATTGTGACACCCATAATTTTTATGAGGAATTTTTATGTTATCATTCATGATTTATCCTCATGGTTTGTTTGTGACTTTGTGTTCTTTGAATCAACAAACCCTTTTCATAAATATAAAAATTTTTGAGTGATAAACTCAGGGAAGTAGTAAAGATGCTAAGCATGAAATTTGTTTAATCCTAGCTTAGAGTAAAAAGTTATGTTGACAAGCACCAGTGAATCCATCGATGTAACAATATTTCACTGTTGGCAATGTTCGACACATTGGTCAACTCGCCGATAAAGTACTAAAGACATTGAATAACATTTGATGTGTCAATGGTCATAAAATAGTTATACTGATGGGTTATGAAATTGAACGAAAAGCGGTTCCAAGTGGTTACCTTCACTCTAATCCTTCAAATTCTCCGACTTTGGGGATAAAGTGGTTGACTAATGGGTGTACCAAAGTTCAGTGGAAGAGAGAGAAAAAACCAAATTTATGGAGACCTTATTTGATTGCAAAAAAGTGGTCGAATTGTTAACCTTGTAATGTGATTTAATATCATATTAATGATTTAACATCATATAAATACACGATGGATTTGAATTATAAAGCCATCATGATTGAATGTGTGAAAGCATTATGATCATGACTCTTGTGTTAAATGAGTGTTGACTTTATGAGATCATTTTATTGCCTTGATTAAGGAAACAAAAATATGAAATATTATGTTACATCATATTTTTAGATGTGTATAAACACAAAAGTCATAGTTCTATTACTCTTCCCGACTGTCGACAAGATTACCGATTCATCGGTAATGTTGCCGATGGAAATGATAAGATGAAGGTATGTGATTTTGGCATGCCTTGACACGTCGGTGTACTACCGACGGGTCATTGACAGTAAGGTCAACGCGTTGAAGAAGCATCCATGAGAATGATTGTTCTTGTCATTCCCCTATCAGCAGGGGTTTGAAGGGTCGATGAGTTACTAATGCTCATCGGTGACTTGGCCGACATGTCGATGAGTCTATCAATTGCAAGTTGGTTTAGGATAAAATCTATCAATGAATGCTACATGTGTTAGGCTATTATTGTAAGATAGAATAACATGTTATTAAATGCTTGAAATGCAATTATATGTGATATTTTGATTGATGATGTTTGGGTTATATACCCTTGTATGTGCAAAAATCCTTGTAATGGATTGCAACCCGAGAATTATCAGATAAAAGCGTTTAAGGATCTTTGTGTCGATATGGCTCCTCAAGTGAGTCTTCAGCTACATAACGAAAAAATTTCGTAAAAAATAGGACGAAGGTCTTCCAACTCTCTAAAGATGAGAATTATGTAGAACCGCTTCCCTAGTAGTGCCTTTGACCTAAATTGCATGTGCGATCACAAGCACACATGGCCAAAGGGGCAACAAGAGGGGGAGAGGGTTGTCGGTGGGTTTGGAGGCATCTCAGGCTAGTGGCAGCAAAATCCAGCCACTAGCAAGTTGGATCAACTGCCGAACAAGATACTTACATACTGTCTATGCCCAAACCCCAAAGTAAGATTGAATTTTTGGGTGACTGGGTGGCTGAAGAAGGGATGAGGAGGGTCAGATGGTGGCAACCCAAAGCCCAAAAGGGGCAGTAGAGCCATGGCCATAGGTGGTGTATGGCGGAGATGGCCCTTGCCATCGCCATCGCCATGTATATGCAGGCCGACTAGAGGCCAATCGGCATCTAACTGTGGAAGGTCGATAAAAGGGAAAAAAGGGTACAATGTATAGTGCAATTAGACACATAACAAGTAGAGGGGAGGGTCATGGTGGACCAAGGCTAGTGCGATTGTTGTTGAGCCTAGGCGAACCATCCAGAGGCCAGCCAAAACACAATGGTCGATTATGGCCAAAGAAAAACATTGAGTTGGGGGTTCGAAGGAGTGAACAAAAGGGTGGAGCAAAATTACCAAGCAATTGGATGCGTAAATCCAAGAAGGAGTATTGTGTGCACCAAAACCTGTCCGAACAGGGTAAAAGAGAGGTTTTTGGGCATGAGATGGCTGAAAAATGGGCGAAATGTGGTGTTATGGGTTGCAGGGGCTCCCCACCATCGTAAGGTCATGACAGTCTAGCAGTCGTTGGGATGAAGCCGCTTGGACATAAAATTGAAAACAAGGGAGGAAAAAGCTCAGTGCAAAACGAGGAAGCAAAATGGCACAATCGGTTGAAAGAGGTTGGGATCGGTGGCTTCTTGTCGTCACCAGGTCGGGGCAGACAGATCGGAGACTGCCAGTCCTTGAGGTGTCCATGACTGTAAAGGGAAAAAGAAAACAAAGAGGGGAGGGCAAACTACAGTGGATCCAATGGAGCACTAAACGAGGCTGGGTTAGCATGGCTGCCTTGGCATCTCCAGCCCGAGACTGTCCTACTAGAAGCTAGCAGCACCCCGCCCATCTGAACTGAGGAGTGGGGGGGTCTGCTTCTCTCGTGCGGGTCGGTGGGTTTATGCCCTCGACCCTCCTTCCTTTTTAATTTCTTTTCTTTCTCATTTTTCTTTTGTTTTTCTTTCTTCTCCACTCAATGACTTTTGTCGTGCATTGAGGCCCACTGCTTGTGACTAAATCACTCACCTAACTCTACGAATACGAATACTAGGGTAAATTTCAAAAAATTAATAGGCCAAATCATCAAATTTCTATGTAAAAAAAATGAAAAAAATTGCAAAAAAGTTGCCGAATATTGCAAAAAAATCAAGGACGTTATAATTTTGGTCCATAAGCCCTATAAGTTTGGTCCATAACCTAGATTTTTAAATGTATTTTTTAATAGCACGAACGGTAAGTAGCAAGAAATTTTTTTTTCTTCTTAAATACAAAATAAACCATTCAATTAAATATCTAGGTCATGATAATTGGGGTTCACAAATACGGATATCAAATCATATGATATTTACATGTCTCAAAATTTCAACAAGAACTCATCTGTCTAAGTACAAGTTTGTCACCCGTCTGAAAATAAATAACAAGCTGACTCTCATGCTAAAGGTACACAAACATATCGGAGTTGCAGACACGAAGAAACTTCATCCTATACGTGTCAATCTTGGTCTCACTCGTTGTTGCCTGGAAAACCCGCAACCAGCCAAACCAAACAACCACAACAACGGCAATAGAATCTCTCCGCCTTCAAGAGAAGAGCTTCCAAAGGACAAAAGGTTTAATTAATATTTTTTGGATCAAGCCAACATCACCCAATGTTAGTTGCCTATGTACTTATTAGACAACATCTCCAATGTTTCTAACAAGATCGGATCCAAACGTAGTTCTGCCTAGAAACTACTCTATCCTAAGAAGCATAGCACCACACATGCAATGCTTAAGTATATTTAACCTACATTTTAGTAAGTTATTTAATTGTTCCACTTGTCTAATTAACAAGCAATATCAAACAATGTTATTAATTATCTCACATCCCTTATTTAATAATTAATATTATCTAATCTGTAACTCAGAGATGACTTGCCCCTCGAGAAATCTCCAAACAAAGAACTCCAACCTTGGAGTAGACTGCTTAACAGCAGCTTGACCTAAATCCCCAAGGCTCTCAATAGCCTTCCACAAATCTAGAGAAGAGGATCCCAACTGTGCTCATGGACACAGATTGGCGAGAAGAACAAGCCTTCCATAATGCTCATACAACTCCGCTTTTCGTACATACTAAATAGTCTTGGGAAGACCTGTGAGAGACCCGCAGTAAAGACCCTCTGGTCAATACCCAAACCGTCTAGGCGATGAAGAAGCATATCGCAATCTCCACCATCCCAACTCTGGGAGAAAATATCTTATAAGACATTACTAATGTATCCATAGAAGCCTCAGGTCTTTATGACTATTAACTCCCCAAAACATCTGAACTTAGACTAGATTATTTCTATCCAGTCAAGTATCTGCTCAACCATTTGGGTCCTCTTCACCTTGTGAATCGGCCCAACAAATAGCTCATCCACTAAGCTATGACTCAGAGAACATCCCGTAACCACCATCAGTTCATTAACCAATGTAAGATTCTATGTCAGAGCTCCATTCACTCCATGAACAGGTCCCAAACCCTATAGAGGGTATTTTAGTCATTATTTTGATTAGGCGTTCTCCCCTCAATTAAACAACAACCAAAATCTCTTGATTAGTCTTTATTAACCTTAAGTTACTGATATAACTCAAAGCATCAATAATAAAAGTGTGCGCTAAAGTAAGCAACATAAATAACATTAAATCATACAAGTTCATAACAATAAACAGAGGCCCATTGCACTCATTTGCAAGGCTAGGGCTCAGCGAATTCAAGCCCGATAATGTAGACAACTCTAACGTATTGCACGAGTTACATATTAATACCCTAGTTGATTGATGTTCAGGGTTACAGACATGTATAATATGATGCCTTAAACCCTGAAAATTAGGGTTTTTCCCTTTGTTTCCCATGACACTGTGACCTGACAAGGTCTTCATGTCACATACTAGTCACACTCCTTCCTTTTAAAGCCATTTATAGGGTACCTTAACTATTGATTAACTAGGTTATCCATTTTGACAGAAACAAAATATATTACTCCTAAGGGCATTAGGGCTATTTTACCTCCTAGGGTATGATACCCTCCTTTGGTCATTAGGTCATCTCAGTCCCCTTTTATTTATTTTAAGTCATAATCCTCTTAGGAGGTTCCATTCTCAAGCTGACCCGCGCTTCCATTCACATGAATGTGAGCGGGTCCGCCCAAAGGGTATTTTGGTCATTTTTTTAAGGCCGTAATGACATACAATGGGTCCAAAATTCAACTCACGGGCACTACTGGGCTTCATGCACTCTGTGTAATTTTCCTGGCGTGTGACGGGGTCATGAACCCCTTGAACCAACCCAAGTTGACTTAACGGTTTACGATAAACCCTAAGGGCAAAAGTGTCGCAATTTTTCCTAACTATGCAGTTTAGTCTATACTCAGGGAACACACTAAGCTCTTATTGGAAATTTCTCCAATTTTTAAATCTACTCATACGCCCCTGAACCAGAGCCTCGAACTCGGGTAAGTTAATATTATATGATAATTTAATGAATAGGGGTAAAAAGGTTATTACATAATCTCTGGGATTTTTCCCCAAGCTGAAACTCGTTCAGAATAATCCCAAACCTCTCCAGGTCCAATAGTAAATTTCTAGGATTTTTTTGACACAATTAACCCCCCGAACCGGTTCCGGTTTAGAGAATGTGAATTGTTCTTTCTTTTTTTCAAATTGGACCGGACCGGATCTGGTCGGGTAACCAGACCCGGTCCAGGGAGCAAATGACCCCCGAGCGGGTCATCTTCCCTGCAACCGGCTAGAGGCTGAATGGCCTCTGGCGGCAGTGCCCTTCCCCCATGCGTCCCAGCGGGGGAGGTCGAGGCCTATCAAATCACCGTCGCCGGAGAATCCGACAGACTCGGCCTTGCCTCCGTCCGGTGGCTGGCAGGGAACAAAGCGGCCTCCCCTTTTCTTTTCTTTTTTTATAAATCCCCCGGAGGTGCAGCGATGGCAGGCCACCATGGTTGGCCGATGGGCCTGGCCTGACTGGATTGCCGCCTTCTGGCGATTCTGTCTAGCGAGGACCCGCCTCCGGCCGGGGCTATGACGACCTGGCGGCCAACACAACGGCAGCCGATCCACCGTCGGCAAGGCCGCCGGATCCAAGGCCTCCACGGCCAAGGCTGGTGCACCCCTCCCACAATGGGTCCAACCACCAGCGGTCGGCCAGTAGTCATAAAATAAACACAGTACAATCAAAGTGAACAATGATTGCATAAATTACTATTCACATCATTTACAAAATGAATTATATTTTAATAATGAAATATCTTTAATCTCGATTCAAAATCCTACCTTGAAGGCCGAGTTGTCGTCAATCCACCGTCGCCAACGTTTCGCCGGAGTCTCACCGGAAAATTCCATCCTTTCCTTCACTGTTAATAGCTCTCCCCCAAAAAGCCCTAATTATTTCTGTTTATAGGCATGGGATTAGGGCTCCTAATCCAATGAGAAATTGAGCCAAAACTCCCCTAATTAGGCCATTTAATTACGCCACTAAATTATAATTTTGGAACTATAATTAATCGGGCCCACAAAACGACTTAAACGGCCCAATTGCACATTTAAATCAGGTAAAAGGGCCCTATACGATATGTTCAACTTTAAACAGTCGTATCTCTCTCATACAGACTCCGATTCGCGTGTTCTTTGTGGCGTTTCGAAGCTATGTCTGTCTACTTTCCTCCATATAGGATTCAGATACAACTTCTAACTGATGATTAAGTTATTCCCACAAGAAGATCAAGGGTTCCTACACCCTAATTTCCCCGTGTACAACTTCCGGAATTTAGAAAATTCCCGGGTGTTACAATGTGTGACTTGGCTTGACCTTTATTGAATTATTTCATTGATTTCTTATTTTGGTTTTATAATCCCACTGAAAGTGTGGTGCTCTCAAAGATTTTGGGCAGGCCATAGTTCAAAGTTTTCTTCTTGCAGCTTCAGAGTATTTACCTCCCTTAGGTTTGTTTATCGGCACGTGAAGGTGTCATTTAGTGTATTATGTGACAGACAAGTGCATAATGGTAGATCTTGTAACTATTTTAATGTGATAAAGATATTTTTAGTAATGTATTTATAATATTTTTCATAAATCATGGTTTGTGAAAACAAGAATGTCATGTCCCCAATATTATTTAAAAATTCCTACATTTCTTAACAAAGGATCTGATTCCTACCAAGAGTTTTTGAGATTTTTTTAAATAAAAAAAAATCTAAAAAGTGCATATGTAAAATTGAAATCAAAATAACCTGCTTATATGGTAAGAAGAATTGATCAATTTGCATAAAAAAAATAATAGATCAATCACTCTGATATAAAGTACCAAACTGAGAAGGCCAAAAACGGCCAAATGAATCCTCTAATAGTCAATGATTACCTCTCCAAAGACAATATCAAAGACCAAACAGAAGCTAGAAATACTGAAACAGGTACTCTCAAAATCAATGATCAAATTGAAACCTTGCACGGATAAAAATCAAAGACCAATTTCAGCTGGATTCGGTCTACATAGGCAACGCTCCAATAAATGTTCTTCTTGGTGTAAAAAATATATATTCTTAATGATAAAGAAATATAAATAAGTGCCAAATATTCCATGGCATAGTTGAATCCAAAGAAACAATTTAAAATATTTAAGGAGGCCACAACAATTAGTGAGTTGCACAAGGATGATAATAGAAGGATGAGTGTGTTTTCTTCATTTTCCTAGCAAAGCAAATCAATCAGCAAATACCTCAAGTCATGTATCCCGCGAGAAGTTTATAACTTCGTTTTTTTGGTGCAACAGTTCCCACTTTTCATAAAACCCAAGGAAATTAAGAAGTAAGAATCCTAACAAACTTCATTTTTTTAGTTAGATCAAATTCAAATCCACTGGGCATAGTAACAAATTTTGTAAGATATTGGGGAAACGAGCTTGGGCGATATAATTTTCATAATTTTACAATTTTCACCAAAATTACATTTTAGGCAATTTAATTTTTACATTTTAGGCAAGTTAATTTTAAATTTTTATATTTTAAACAAGTTAATTTTTTATATTTTAGGTAATATATTTTTAAACTTTTTTATAATTTAAGTAAATTATTTTTTAAAGTCTTACTCTCTTTTTCATGTACTGTTTTCTTTTCTTTTTCTCTTTTTATATATTAAAATTTTTCTAAGATTTTTTTGGAGCAAAACAAACACAAAATAACCGTTTACCAAAATAAACCAAAAATAAAACAACAAAACGTTATTAGTATGATGCTAGGCTCCATCTGTACAAACACAGAGAAAAACTATCGTGTGCAACACTATCCTAATTCAGCTGTCTTCTCAACTAAGATCTATTCTATGGTTCTTCGCAGCATGGGGTTGTATTTTATAGATTTTACCACAATTTTGGCTTGAATTATCAGAATATTTTTGTGTGTAGAAGGTGACCGAAATTAGAAATTCTATTTAAAAGTTAATTTTAAGCTAAAATTGGTTAGAATCACTGAATCACTTCATGAGGTCATTTCATTGATTTCAGCTCTGAGGCCTATTTCAAATTACATTTTTCATTAATTTTCAACAATTACCTCTCATATCAATTTAAGCCTCAAAAAGAGTATTATATAAATAAGGCTTACTTTAAAATTTTAAAATTACTTACCTTTGTAAGATTTTATTTAATAAATCTTAAATTTAAGAGTGTAATAATAATAAAAATATGTATTTTTGAGTTTGAAAAAGAAAATTATATTAGTTTTAAATTTTAAAATTAAATTTAACACGATATCTAAATTTATTCTAATTTTTTCTATTAGTAACCATAATTATAATTGATGGTGAATTTTAAAAGTAATTTAAAAAATTCTATTTTTTTTAAAAATATTTAATATCCAAATAACCCCAATATCAATGACAAAATTCGAAGTCAAGACTTTATGATAGAGACGGAGATGAAAATGAAGGGCAGGGTCCACCCTGACTGGACACTGTGCAGGCGTGCCGGGAAAGAAATTCGAGTTGCCTCTAGAAAAGTTGAGAAAGGAAAATGAAACTCATTTCTTCCAGAAAATTCCCGAACACTCCGTCAGAAATTTCCAGAAGAAATGTCTCTTCCACAGTTCCACGCTTCGACTTTATTTTGTTCTATAAATACCTCGCCCCGCCCAAACTCTCTCCAGTAAAAACACAAACATCTGAGTCGCGCGCAACAACAATTGCTTCCAAGTTCCCCATTGAATCACTCACGCAATCTCTCTCTTTTAAGTTCAATACATCCAAGAGAATGTCACTGATTCAAGGCTTCTTCGGCCGCCGCCCCAGCGTCTTCGACCCCCTTTCCCTGGACGTCTGGGACCCATTCCAGTCCTCCCTCTCGACTGCAACCACTTCGTTTGCCAACATGAAAATCGACTGGAAGGAGACCCCAGACGCCCACGTCTTCAAGGCCGACCTGCCGGGGCTGAAGAAGGAGGAGGTGAAAGTGGAGATCGAGGAGGGGAAGATTCTCCAGATCAGCGGGGAGAGGAGCCAGGAGAAGGAGGAGATGAATGACAGATGGCACAGAGTGGAAAGGAGCGGCGGCAAGTTCCTGCGGCGGTTCAGCCTGCCGGACGGTACGAAGGTGGACGAAGTAAAGGCCGCCATGGAGAACGGGGTGCTCACTGTGACAGTACCCAAGGTGGAGGAGAAGAAGAAGCCCGACGTGAAAGCCATTGAAATCACCAATTAGAGCTATTGGGGCACTACTGTTTAAGCAAATAATAATTGTGTTCGTGGAAGACTAGACCCTTTTGTACTATTTGAGTTCTTTATACAAAGTGTCAAATTGGTTGTTCATTTCCTGTTGCATTTTCATCATTTTCAGGTTTAATGCAATCTTACTCTTTCTGTGTAACAACATGTCCATATGCAAGCAGAATCGAACAAAACAAACTTGGACGAAGACCCAATTCCAACCTAATTATAAGATGAAAAAAACTCGTCCCACCTCTTCAAAGAGAACTTTTCCTCGATGGTGCGTTTTAAATTATGTCATATAAAATCACAAACTTGTGGTGAGGCAAGGCAATATACAAAATTTTTAAGAGAACAGGGTATGATATGTAATTTGGAGTTTTTTTTTTTTTATATAAACCAAATTATATAATTTAGATTAAGATTTAAGGTAAAAATAATTCTTATCTTAAAATAAGTTCTCAAATATGTCCATTATATAAAATTTTTGCGTGTAAGAGTATGATATGTAATTTAGAAAGTAGAAAAGGTTAATATGTGCCGTATTAGAATTTAGATCTGATTGATGACAAATATTACTCAAGGGGTAGGTATTTCTTGAGTTATGTCCAAGATTCGACGACGGTGTGAGCCCAAGGTCATATTAACGGGCTTCTTAATCAAAACATGTTTCCCATCCTTTTTTAATAAAAAGGGCTATTTTTGTAAAAATCTTGCTCAAATTTGTGTTGTAGTTATTCTTTAAAAACTATTCATAAACTTGTCATATAAAAGTTGCCCATAGAATAATTTGAATCAAGGAATTGTTCTTGAAAAAATGAAAGAGGTAGTTATTCCTGCATGTATAAGAGATGGCTAATCTTACACTTTGTAGCTGCAATATCATCATGGTAAGCGATAATTATGACTACCTTAATTTTAGTTAAAGATTCATAAATTAAGCATGTACTCAGTCCAAAGTTTAATAGATAGGCAAAAGAACTACCCTAGATGCAATGAATAATAATCAAATTCATCTTCAAGACATAATTGTCTATAACACCAGGTGAGTCGAGATACAGTAAAAATTGTCAAATTTCTAGTATTTGTTTCATATCTTTTATGCAAAAATATTCAATTTTTGCCCTTGAATCCACAAAAACCGGTGGAGGACCAAGAAACCACCCAAATATTCAAGTCTCCAACAGACATGTTAAGAATATCCAATTACTGAATCTCCATCTAGCATCATGTGGTGAAGCCTTAGTTAGAAGGTCAAGTGCAAGAAAGAGACACCACACAAATTAAAAGTAATAGACAAATCATTACAATTACTTCAACAACACTCTTTCAAGAATCAAACAAGTATTTAGTAATTGTACAAACAAGCATAGCTCTTATAGCTTTCATTAGGCAACAATGGTCTATGTTGAAGAAGTATATTTTCCTAGTTTACTAATAAACACTTGTTTATAACAAAAATGACATATCCACCTTCAATCACTACTATAAGACTTTGCAAAAAAGACTTGTTTCACAAAACCTGCTTACAACCAAAAAAAATTGCATAACTACCCGAGTTCAATACATCATGATTAGTAATTTGCACAACATGTTTACAAAAAAATGACATTTCTCAATTCTCAATATGCACATCTTGACTGCACAATCCATTGAGAGAAAAATGATAGCAATGAAGGCAAAATACTTATTTCTATAAATAGCAAAGACATATCCTTACCACCTTCTAACCAAACAAAAAAGACATGCTTCCCATCTTCAACATGCATAAAAAAATTGCATGCATAAAGGAAAAAATTGTGACACCCATAATTTTTATTAGGCATTTTTATGTTATTATTCATGGTTTATCCTCATGATTTGTTTGTGACCTTGTGTTAGAGGTCCTTGTGTTCTTGGAGTCAACAAAACCCTTTTGATAAACATGAAATTTTTGAGTGATGAACATAGTGAAGTAGTAACAATGCTAAGCATGAAGTTTGTTTAATCCTAATTTAGAGTAAAAATTTATGTCGGCAAGCACCGACATGCCGGTGAATCTATCGATGTAACAATATTTCACTATTGGCAAAGTACAATACATCAGTCAACTCATCGATGATGTACTGAAGATATTGTCAGCAACCTTCAATGTGTCAATGGTTGTACAATAGTTATATTGATGGGTTATGAAATTGAATGAAAAGCGGTTCCACGTGGTTACTCTTACCCTAATCCTACGAATTCTCCAACTTTAGGGAGATAGTGGTGGACTAAGGGCATGTTAAAGTTCAGTGGAAGCTAGAGAAGAACTAGATTCGAGGAAACCTCGTTTGATTGTAAAAAAGAGGTTGGGTTGCTACCTTGTACTGTGATTTAACATCAATTATGTGATTGAACATCATATATATGCATGATGGATTTGAATTATAATGTCACCATGATTGAATGTGTGAAAGCATGATCCTATGATGATGATTATGATCATGATTCTTGTGTTAAATGAGTGTTTGACCTTATGAGATCATTTTAATGCCTTGAATAAAGAATAATAAATGTAAAATATTATGTTACATCATGTTTTTAGATGAATATAAAGCAAAATTGATAGTTCTATTACTCTTCCCGACTATCGGTAAGTTTACCAATATGTCGGTGATGCTACCTATGGAAATGATAAGATGAAGGTATGAGATTTTGGCATGCATCGACATGTCAGTATGCTACCAACGGGTCACTGGTAGTAAGGTCGATGCGTCGATGAAGTGTCTATGAGAATGGTCGTTCTTGTCATTCCACTGTCAGTAGGGGTTCGACGGGTCGATGAGTTACTGATGGTCATCGATGACTTAGCCGACACGTTGATGAGTCTACCGATGGTAAGTTGGTTCGGGATAAGTTCTAGCACTGAATGCTACATGTGTTAGGCTATTATTATAAAATATAATAACATGCTATTGAATGCTTGAAATGCAATTATATGTGATATTGTGATTAATGATGTTTGGGTTATGTACCCTTGTATATGTGAAAATCCTTGTAATAGATCGCAACCCGAGAATTATTGGACAAAGGCACTTAAGGATCCATGCGTCGATATGGCTCCTCAAGTGAGTCTTCAACCACATAACGGAAAGAGTTTGGTATAAAATAGGATGAAGGTCTTTCTACTCTCTAAAGATGAGAGTCATGTAGAGCCGCTTCCTTGGCAGTGCCTTTACCTTAAATTATCGTGCGGCCACAAACACACATGGCCAAAGGGGCAACAAGAGGGGGAGAAGGTTGTCGGTGGCTTTGGCTAGTGGCAGCAAAATTCGGCCACTAGTGAGGCAGATCAACTGTCGAAGAACATACTTACTGTCTATGCCCAAAATGCAAATGAAGATTGAATTTTTGGGTGACTGGGTGGACAAAGAAGGGATGAGGAGGGTCAATGGTGGCTACCCAAAGCCCAGGAGGGGCGATAGAGCCATGACCATAGGTGGTGACTAGTGGAGATGGCTCGTGGCATCGCCGTTGTTGTGCTTATGCAGGTCGACCAGAGGCCAATCGACATCTAACGGTGGTAGATTGGTGAAAGGGAAAAAAGGGTGCAATATATAGCGCAATTAGACACATAACAAGTAGAGGGGGAAGGTCATGGTGGATCATGGCTAGTGGGATTTGTTGTTGAACCTAGGCCAACCAACCAAAGGATAGCCAAAACACAGTGGCCAACGATGGCCGCAATACAGAGAAAAACATGGAGTTGGGGGTTTGAAGGAGTGAACAAAGGGGTGGAGTAGAATTACCAAGCAATTGGACGGGTGAATCCAAGAGGGTTTTTTTTGTGCACCTACACTAGTCCGAGCAGGGCAAAAGAGAGTTTTTAGGGCACTAGATGGCCGAAAAATGTGTGAAATGTGGTGCTATGGGCTAGGGGGTGGCTCCCCACCATCATCGGGCCAAGACAGTCTAGCGGTCATTGGGACGAAGCCACTTGGACAAAAAATTGAAAACATGGGAGAAAAAAGCTTTGTGCTGAGCAAGGAAGCAAAATGGCACAATTGACTGAAAGAGGCCAGGATTAATGGTCGCTTGTCATTGCTAGGTCAAGGCAGATCAATCAGAGACCACAAGTCCTTGAGGCGTTCATGGTGGTAGAGGAAAAAGGAAAACAAAGAGGGGAGGGAAAACTACAGTGGATCCAATGGAGCACTACGCAAGGCTGCGTTGGTGCGGCTACCTTGGCATCGCCAGGTCGAGGCTGACCTGCCAAAAGCTAGCGGCACCCCACCCATTCAAACCAAGAAAAAGGGGAGGGTTGCTTTGATAAGTATGAAATATATATATTTATTTTATATGCTTTTTTACCTTATTTGCTAGTATAGATTAAATTAATTTAGAGTTATTTATGGTTTATTTAGATTAAGATAAATATTGCTATTTTAGTTTAATTATTAATAATTTTGTAGTTATTAGTAGTTTAGATATGTATTTGAATCAAGTTGGAATTTTAGTTATCTTTTACATGTCTAAAATGTGATGTTTTAATGCTTTGTAGGTAAAGTGTTTATCGAAGTACTTGGATAATGTTTGAAATAATTTAAAATAGTCTTGGCATGCTTTAAAGTGATTTGGACAACTTTTCGAAGTTATAAACAAGTTGAAATTAATATGGACATGAAAGAAAGAGCTTAATCTACAGAAAATGGATTGTCCAGAAAAACTGTCAAAATTGCAGAAACAGTGTAGCCGTTAGAACGGGCATGCAGGGCGTTCGAACGGCATAACACGCAGTTTCCTTATTTTAGCCAATTTTGAGTCTTTTTCATATACAACTTCTTCCTACGGTTCTTATGCCTATATAAAGACATATTTGGTTAGAAATTGAGTGGTAGAAAGTAAATTTTCTGAAGAGAAGAAGGAAGAAGAAGATGGAGAAAAACTCAAAGCTTTAAATGGAGATTTAAGTGTTTTCTTCTACAATGGAAGGCTAGACTTTTCTTTTACTTAGGAGTTGATGAAGCTATAGATAAGTTTCAGTTTCTTTTCTTTTTAATTTAGATCTCAGTTGTGAATTATGACAATTGTACGATAAGGATTTCCTTTTTAATGGAAGAGTTTTTCATGTTTATTCAAATCTATGTTGATTTATTGTCTTGTAGATAATAGATTGATGTGGTTTTGATATTTGCATAAATTCTAATTTCTGTGATTTAGATGAGATGGTCGTGCAATAGTTTTAATGTTCAGATAATTAATGATTTGGATGAGTTATACTAAGATTAGACGGGTCATGCCTATAGCTAGTTTAGTGTAGATGATTCGTGCTATTGTCGAAGATAGTTCATGTCATGAAAGTTAATTAATGATTCTTTCTGAAGTAATTCTAGCTTGTAGCTAAGAATACTTGTTCATATTCACACTAAATTTAGATTAAAAGTGAAGAAATTGTTATGGTTCTATAGTGGATTTGATTTCCTATGTAAATTCTATCTTATTAATTTCTTACCTTTAAACTAGTTGATTTCTTTTCTTTTTCTTAATTAAAGTTTAAGTTGTTTTAGTTTTCAACAAGCAAATTCCTCTTTAGATTTAGTAATAATTCATTTGTCCTTAAGGTTCGACAACCCTTAAATATTCATTCTAGTACAATTACCTTGTACACTTGCAAATGGTTTAATTATAAACGATCATGCTTCTCATAGGTTGGGTGTGGTTTATGCCCCTAATCTGCCTTCTTTTTTTTCTTTCTTTTCCACACAAGAAACTTCTATAGCACATCGAGGCTCATGGCTTGCGAATAAGCCACTCACTTGACTCCACAAGTACAAATACCATCGTACAATTCGAAAAATTAAAAAGGCTAAAGCATCAAATTTCCTTATTGAAAAATAAATGAAAAAAATAGCAAAAAAGTCATCAAAAATTACAAAAAATAGGGATGTTACAACTTTGGTCCATGAGCCATTGTGGGCTTTTGCTTCATAATATAAGTGGAGTGTGCCATGACTTTAGGAAAAAGGCTAAACTTGAGTTTGTTATAGTCCAATTTCTAGTGAGGGTTATTGGACTTTTGGATGAGGCTACTGTGTCTAGGGAACCGTTCAATATTTCATTATTTTTTTCTTATTTGTATGATTTTAACTTTAGAAGGTATGTATGACTTAGCTTGACCTTTCTTGAATTATTTCATTGGTTTCTTATTTTTGTTTTGTAATCCTACTGAATATACTCACATCCTCAGCATCTTCTGTGGTGCAAATTTTTCAGACAAGCCGTAGTTCAAAGTTTTCTTCTTGCAGCTTCATAGCATTTACTTCCCTTAGGTTTGTTCATAGGCACGTAAAGGCGTCATTTATTGTTAATATCATCATAGTCACAGATAAGTTACTAACAATAATAGATCTTGTAATTATTTTAATGCAATATCAATATTTTTAGTAATATATTTATAATATTTTTCATAAATCATGGTTTGCAAAAACAAGAATGTCATGTCCTCAATATTATTTAAAAACAAATAATTTACATCCTACCAAGAGTTTTTTAGATTTTTTTAAATAAAAAATTAAAAAGTGCATATATAAAATTAGAATCAAAATAACCTGCTTATATTGTAAGAAGAATAGATCAATTTGCATCAAGAAAAATAGATCAATCACTCTGACACAAAGTACCACAATGAGAAGGCCAAAAACTGTGAAATATTGAATCCACTAATAGTCAATGAATACCTCTCCAAAGACAATATCAAAGACCAAATAGAAGCTAGAAATACTCAAATAGGTACTCTCAAAATCAATGATCAAATTGAAACCTTGCCCGGATAGAAATCAAAAGACCAATTTCAGCTGGATTCGGTCTATGTAGGCAACGCTCCAACAAATGTTATTCTTGGTTTAAAAAAAAAAAATTCTTAATGATAAAGAAATATAAATAAGTGCCAATATTCCATGACATAGTTGAATCCAAAGAAACAATTTAAAACATTTAAGGAAGCCACAACAATTAGTGAGTTGCACAAGGATGATAAGAGAAGGATGAGTGTGTTTTCTTCACTTTCTTAGCAAAGCAATTCGAGTTGCCTCCAGAAAAGTGCAGAAAGGAAAATGAAACTCCCGAACTCTCCACCAGAAATTTCCAGAAGAAATGTCGCTTCCACGCTTCGACTTTATTTGTTCTATAAATACCTCTTCCCAGGTGAGCTCTCTCCAGCAAGAACACAAACATCTGAGTCGCGCGCAACAACAACTGCTTCCAAGTTTCCCATTGAATCACTCACGCAATCTCTCTCTTTAGTCCAATATATCCAAGAGAATGTCACTGATCGAGAGCTTTCTCGGCTGCCGCCCCAGCGTCTTCGCCCCTCTTTCCCTGGACGTCTGGGACCCATTCCAGTCCTCCCTCTCGACTGCAACCACTTCGTTTGCCAACATGAAAATCGACTGGAAGGAGACCCCAGAGGCTCACGTCTTCAAGGCCGAACTGCCGGGGCTGAAAAAGGAGGAGGTGAAGGTGGAGATTGAGGAGGGGAGGATCCTCCAGATCAGCGGGGAGCGGAGCCAGGAGAAGGAGGAGAAGAACGACAGATGGCACAGAGTGGAAAGGAGCGGCGGCAAGTTCCTGAGGCGGTTCAGGCTACCGGACGGGACGAAGGTGGACGAAGTAAATGCTGCTATGGAGAACGGGGTGCTCACTGTGACAGTGCCCAAGGTGGAGGAGAAGAAGAAGCCCGATGCCAAAGCCATTGAAATCACCGGCTAAAGATATTAGGGCAGTTCTGTTCAAGAATAATTTGTCTGCGTATAAGACTGTCTAGACCGGTCCTTTTGTACAATTTGAGTTATCATCATAAGTATTCAACTAATTAAATGAAGCTATCCTCCCTTTAATTACCCGTGCCCGTTCTTCTTCTCCCACGGCAGAAACACATCCCTGGCGCCCCAGTTTTTCTTCCATCGTCGACCCTGCGCGCCTCTGCCTTTCACTCACCCTGCGCATCCTCCTCCTCATCAATTACAGAAAGACCGCCCTCCTCCGCCAGCAGGTCGATTGACTCCCTCAGTCACACTCCACCGGCTGGTCTATCCTCAGTCCCTCTCCACCTCAAATCACATGCGCTCTTTCCCCTATCACCTTCCCATATCCTCTCTTCTTTCTCATTTCCATTTCGTAGCCAGATTCTTCTCCTCGTGAAGAGGAAGATGGGGAGGGGTAGTGTGTTGGTACAGTTGGACGGAGGCTCATCTCTTCCAGTGGATTGTGTTTGGTCTTCCCTGGCGATCCTTCACCAGGGGGCCTTCAATTTCACTGTAATTATTCTTACCAAGAGGTCCTTCCTGTTGCGTTTTTTTTTGTGGGGTTTGATGGGATAATGGATTAGTAGTTTGTTCTCGTTATTATGTGCACGAAAGAATGCTGATATCTTTTTCTAATTGGTTTTTTGTTTGAAGTTATTTAATTAATACTCTGATTGCTCATTTATGTTTTAGATTTATTTGTAAGCACGAATAATAGTAATTTCGAATTTACACAAAAATCCAATAAAAAACGTGTTAGAACTGTCGTCAAGGAGCCATCTAATTATTTTTGCGGTGATGTTTGCAGTTCTCTTCCCAGATTTTGATATTTATCCCAATTTTGTTTTGGGCTGGGCATTTTGATTGTTTGTTCATGCTATAGCATGACCCTACTTGTGGGATAAAGCCATATAAGACTCGATCATCTAATTTAAACTTGAGGCCACTCCTGCAGGCCTTGATCACTGATCACCCAATGTCTAAGTTATGCATTTTGAAAACAGGGCCAGGCAAACTTCGGCTATGGTTCCGAACGTTAATCGCTTCGTTGAGAAACCTCCTTCGCAGTATGGGTTATCAGCATAGTGTGTGGATGCATGGGTTATCAGCTTCAATTTTTAATTTTTATCTTTGGCAATGGGATGCTACTGTGCTAGTAATCATTAATTTTATATGCTCTTAGTTACGTTCCTAGATTCTGATTTTCATTTTAATTTATGTGTACTTTTCAAAAGTTCTGTGCTATAGTTTTAAGGATATCCAGCCCTTATTTTATCTAGCACACCCCCTTAACAAAGTCGGTAGATATCTACCCTATATATATATATATATATATATCATGTCAGTGGATATGGGCCACAACCTTAGCATATTCATGTCAAATTCAAATTCTATTAATTCACAAACAATTTCACTAGATTATCTTTAGAATTAGCTGGAAAGAATGCTTAACTAATCTTATGTTGATAAATTTTGGGATTAATCATTTGTTATATTCATTGCATTGATTTGCATCTTCATATAAATTGATATCATTGTTTTCCAGTTGCTAATTTTTTCCCAATTTTGCTCCCAAATTTTGTTGAATTACATAATTGAATTAAATTGGCCCCCTACTGTATTTTCCCCATCATATGACTTTGCGACCAACATCAGCTTATTAACTATGCTATTTATAATAAGAAAATATTATATGGATAGAAGATGGATGTAAACTTAAGAATAGGGCTTCCAAAGAATATAATATAAGACTAAAAGAATTCATGGAATTTGCATAACGGCATGTAAATGGAAGTAGTAAAATCACGTGTTCGTGTTGGAAGTGCAACAATGTGTAATATAAAGATGTGAATGAGATGCATTATGATGTGTATGCTAATGGGATAGAAGGAACATATACACAATGGTATTTGCATGATTAAATTATTAAAGAACCGAATGAGGACGAGGATGACTATGAAATTGCATTCAATGATGATAGAGATGCTAATGCAATGCAAGAAATAGTGGAAGACTTATATACGAGAATATTTATGGATATAGTTGAATGAGAAAGAAATATCACAAATGAGAGATATGCGGCAATTGGGGAATCATCTATTGGCAAACATTCTAGCAGTTTTGATGGAGAGATAGAGAAGTTCACCCAACTATTGAGGGATCTTGAATGTGAACTAAATCCTAACTTCCATAAGTATTCAAAGTTTCCTTTCTTGATAAAGTGGGTACATGATAAGCCAATTAATGGTTGGAGGAATAAATCATTCAACATTGTACTTTAATTATTTAAAGAAACACTTCCCGATGGAGAGACGTTGCCAAAGTCATATTATAAAGCAAAGAAGGTTTTGCGAGACTAGGCCTCGGATATGTGTCCATATATGCATGAATAAATAATTGTATTTTCTTTCAGAAGGACTATTAAAAGGAGGAAATATGCTTGAAGTGTGAGCAGTTGAGATACAAATATGATAATCCCAAGGGTAAGAAGATTCCATGGAAAGTTCTATGATATTTTCCCCTAAAACTAAGATTGCAAAGATTGTTCATTTGTAGGAAGAAAAATTTAGATATGAGGTGGCATAAAGAGAAAAATATTGTTGATCCAAATGGTAATAATATATTAAGGCATTTGATAGATTTTAAAGCATGACATGAATTTGATGAGAAGTATGGTTGGTTTGCAGATGAACTTCGGAATGATTGGCTTGGACTAGCAAGTGACTGTTTCAATCCTCATAGGAATATGAATTACACATATAGTATGTGAGAGTTTAATATTTGTTTAATCAACCTAGCGGATCATAAAAGAGCTCCTAAAATTAGTATTTTGAACAAAGTAAGAATTAAGAGTTTGGGCCTCTATGCATAGAAATTTGTTAACACAACAAAAACAATAAAAACTTAATTTCTAAGTGCATTCATATCAATTAATCAAACCATAAGTATATAAAAGACACATAAGGATTTAATGTGGAAAACCCAAACTAGGATAAAAGCCACAGACAACTTAAAAAGGCCACAAATAAATACACTAGCAAGCAAGACCTCATCCAAGTCCAACACCAATCACCAACCTTTATTTAGACTCCAACACAAACTATTCTTGCTTATACATTCTCCTCTTTTGTTGTTGGGGACTTAAAATCAGTGGTTAATCTCCGATATTGCTAATCAAGAAAATAACGGTACCCACACGGTTAAACACAGTTAATCATGACTTAATAAATTATTTTCATGATGTATGTAACATGATACATATGTGTGCAATGTTTAATGGATACAAGCATAGGTAACCTTCTCTAATCAATCCTAATGTGCATTAAGCATAATCAATTTGTGACAAATAAGGTCATGTGAGCATGGAAGAGATATACATTCATGGACATGTTCTTAATTGAGCTCAAAAACATGGAACATGGTTCATTTGTAATTAAATTGACATGTGCAAGCATTCATGTCCTCTCATGCTCATAAGCTACTTAAGTCATAAAGTAAATATGAAGAAATAATTGAAATACATATTTAAATCAAGTAGAGCATCATACAAAGCTTAATCATGCACATTCATCTCTATAGTTAAGCTAAAACATATATAACATGCTCCATATGAAATTAATGTGACATGTAAGTATTCCTAGCTCATCATGGTTATAAAATACAAGAATCACGAGAAGGATGAAGAAATGATCAACATTTAGTAAAATACACATGAACCAAAATTACTGTGTAGCCGTTCGAACGCCCATTTTGGCTATTCGAACAACAAGACACAAATTATTTTGCCATTCGAATGGCCAAATAGCCCGTTCGAATGGTCGAAACAATTTAGTTTTTTGGTTTGTCTTCTTCCTCTAGAAAATCAAAAAAATCATTTCAAAATTCCATAAAAATTTCTAAAACATTATACAATCAATACCTTAGCCTAAAATATGATGGATCTAATATTTTTTGTACTTAAACATACAAAAACAACAATGAATCACATGTTCTTAAGAAATCACTATGGCACATCAAGATACTTCAAAAGCTTAAATAAACCCACAATCATGGTATTACAACCAAGAAAACCACTAAAGGTAAAAACCTCTTACCTCTATTCAACTTGTAAATCCCTTGAATGAACTCCAAACTGAAGAAATCTTACCCAAAAATTAGGGCTTTTGGTTAGTCCTAATCAAAACCTAGCTAATAGACTCAAGTCAACATAAAAATGATAGATTCAAGAACTCCTTAGGTTAAAAATGAAAATCGTATAGAATACGGTTCTAAATTAGAATTAAAATGATAATCTTGATGGAAAGAAGTTGAAAATCCAAAGAGAAGTGAAGGATGAGATGATTAAGACAAAATCGAATGTAGGTGTGATTAGGGAAAAGTCTCATCTTAAGATGGGTTTCTCTTTTAGGAAATGAAGGTAGAGCTTAGCCTCCTTCCTAATCTCAGCCCTTCCTTATTTGGGAAATGGGGTAGGGTTTTCTTTTATAGTAAGTGGCTTGTGGATAGGAGTTTAATTTAATTGAATTATGCCTCAACAACTATACCCTTATCAGCACAAACAAGAGCCTTTCCTATTGGTAAATTCAAAACAGAGGAAGAAGAAGGGGAAGGGGAGAAGAAAATGGGACTGAAAAAGTTGCAGGGGGAACACTAGTATTCATACGCAAAACATATTTCAAAATACTTACAACATAAAATAGGCATTAAAAATAGGCATTATCGTGGATAAAATGTTAAGAACTGGAACTCTAAACGGATTAGGAGATTTAATAGCTAATTTCCACAATGCCAAGCAGAAGCAAAAAATCACTTGTAATCGCTTTGTAGACATAAGTTACAAAAGAATCCCTACAATCCTTGACCAATGCCAAGAAATGAACAAGACAAGAGCAAACCAAAAAGAAACAAACTATAAATGAACAATTCAGTATGATAAAGAGAACAACATACATGCATTTTATAGTAACAAACTTTAACATATTAACCCATGAACGCATACGAATTCAAGATGACAAACAAAAGAGACATGCAGGCTAAATTTTATCCATAATCTAGTTCTCAATATTAGCAAAAAAAACTGATTCAACAGGGGAGAAAATATTTGCCAAACACTGAATACAAAGCAAAAAAGTGGAAAACACAATAAGGTCCAGTTTTTACCCTCACTTTGAGATCAGCCTTCACGGAAGCTTGTTCCTTGGCCAATTTCTCTGAAAACAAAAAAAATGAATCAGGAAAAATGACATTACTCTTTCAAAACATAAAATCTTCAGTAAAATTTGCAACCAAAACATAGTAAAAATCACCTGCAATGAGCTTTTAAGATGGTTTGGGGGGGTTCAAATCTATTGCCCTAAAGGCCGAGGAGTGGAGCAGTCATGGATTGGGGAGGAAGGTGGTTGGGAGTTGCAAAGGATGGAGGAGGGAGGCAACGTACCTGGTAGTCGGAGAGGAGGATGATTCCTGCAATCGAAGATCCGAAGAAGAAGATGCCCTGCTTGTTTAGCCCGATGATGTGTGCATTTTCAAACCTCACGAATCTGCATCATAATTAAGATTGAAACCAAATTGAATCCAGTGAAGTGCAGAGGATCTTGGAGGTGGGAAAGGAGAGGACAGAGGGGAGGGTTGCAAGGAGAGACCCCTGGCATGCATTTTCAAACCGCATGAGTTGGGGTTGGAATTGAAAATGCACGAGTGAAGGCTATTTCACGTTGTAAGCTGGGGTTTTGAATGTACGAGTTTGGAAATCACTTTTGCATTGACTAACGGGGTAATCTGAAATGCATGTACGAAATCTTGAACGACTAACACCTCATTTTGAAATGCACACTCCAAATCCCAAATGACTAACGCCATATTTTGAAATCGACGAATTGTAATATGAAATACAAAACAACTAACGCCCTGGAGAGAATATTAAACTCCAATGGACCAAACAGTGGCACTCAGTCGCTTCCCCTCCCACATTGCATGACTCTTAGCTCCCCTCCGAGAGACCCCACTTTAGGCCCCCCACCTCTCCCCGACCCCTTCTATTGGTGGCCTCTCATCCTTCTCCTCAAGTACAAGCTCCCCTCTCCCCTTCTCCTCTCTCATCTTCCTCACGCTCACAGTCCCTCTCCAGTCCCTCTCCTGCAGGCAATCCATATACTATTTATCGATCAAACTCTCTTGGCATCCTTCTCTAGCTTCTGCCTCATATTCGTCTTGCGCAAGTTGGCGAGATAAGATCCTAGCGCCGATTGTTTGAGATTTGAGAATAGGGTTATACATACATACATACATACATACATGCATACATACATACATACATATATATATATATATAGACACACACACGAAAGTTTGAGTTGCAAATTTGATAGATCATAAGAGAAAGAAGCATGCTTTTAAATTGATTGGTGTCTTTTGGGGGCTAAGTATGTATTGATTTTTATTATAATAATGCATGCTAAATATGAATTTTTATACATAATAATTGCGTAATTGGGTTTGGTATATTAAGTTCGAGTTTTCCCCCATATTGATTTGAATTATGGTCTGTGTGTCTTGCTTAAGGGTGAATTCCATACATAGGTTTGTTCTAGTGTCTCTCCATAAGTTGTTCACTGCAAATTGGCGACTACCATCTGCATGTGTCCAGTTGTCAACTATAGGTTGGAAAGTGGAAGGGCCCAATTGCATATATATAAGTTTTATGTTTTTTGTTTTGATTTGTCATGCAATTTAATAGAATGGAGGCGGCTTGATCTGGGACGGAATGAGCGGCAGCGTGGCTAGATCTGGCCGTGAATGACGAAGACAGAGGGGTGACAGAGGATGACATTTTGTGAATGATGATTTATTCGACTTTGAATTATTTATCTGATTCAGTGAATGATGATTTATTTGATTTTGAATAATTTATTGGATTCTGTTTACGAATGATTTATCTAATTTATTTGATTTTATGAATGATTGATTTATCTGATTCTGTAATTGATTTATTGGATTTCATTAAAGAATGATGTGTTTGATTCGGCGCTTTTATTTTTTACGCTGACTTTGATAGATGAATGCATGTTGAAATTACTTAAGCATATCATGGGTGATGCTATGTTTGCCTTAGTTATTAGGTAGAGCTTTATTTGGATCCAATCTTGTTAAATTAACAATGGAAATGTTATCAAACAAGTATGTAGGGAACTAACATCTGATGATGTTGGCCCAATCCAAATAATGGTAGTAATTAGTCTTGTATCTTTTTAAAATTGGTGTTTGATGATCGTTACAACTCTTCTACACGGATGAGGATCCTTGAGATCGAAAGAAGAAATTTTATTTCGTTAATTTCTGAACCCTGTGTTGGGTTTTGCGTTGAATTTTGGGCCCCTCGAACCCGAGGCTTTACATTTATATTAGGGCATCCTCTCTTAAGTTGGGCCTAGGCTTAATGCCCAACATAACTCTTCCGAGCATACTTTTATTGCGATGTCTCATTCATGAGTATATATATATATACACACACATACACAAAACTGATTGTGTGCGTGCGACTCGGTCCCATCAAACCATGGTGACACATGTACAAGGTCATGGGTCCATCCCCACGTACCTAGAACCCTAGAACCTTGGCCGGTTCTGTAGCGCCCTGACTTTTTAAATTACTTTAAAGGTCGGAGTACTGCCAATTCGAAATAATAAAGATGGGCCAAGATCAACCGTGCACAAAAGAGTAACTATTCATTAAATTACGTAATTACAAAAACTTTACAAATCAAGGCTTATCATGCCTTAACAAAATCAAAGTCGCACACATACAAAATGAATACACAACAAAAGAATGTGATAATGTAAAACAAAAACATAGATCTTTCGAAGTTCTACGAGCAATCTTCATTAACATCATCTTCTTCATTTAGACCTACAAAGTCTAGGGGTGGGTGAGTATAAATAGTAGATAGAGTTAAATTTTATTACCATGCTAAAACATAAAGCATAAATAAATATCTCTTAATATTTTATATTCAAAAGTTGATTCAAAATCATATTATCGACTATTAGAATCCAACGCACTTCTTATACCGATAAAAATAATAATTCACAAAATCTGGTAAAGTCAAATAACTCGTTCGTATCCAGAATTCGATAAATAATTCAAAATCGGATAAAACAACATTCACAGAATGTCGCCTATACCGGAGTAACATACACCCATGCTCGTGGGGCAAAGGGATCATAATGAAGATGATCCTCCCACGATATCCAACTTCATGGGCACGCCATATGCCATAATAGGTAGTACTTAGGAGTCATAACTCCGATAGATTTTGGGCTTTATACCAAATAGCTACCCTTCAAAACCGATTATATTTTTTTGGGCTTTATACCAAATAACTACCCTTCAAAATCCTGTCATAATCATTCGTAAATGTAATACAAATAATAATAATATCTTAAAGTTCGTATCAAGATGAAATCCATCTTAGAGGTGCACAATACGCTATTATCTTAGCGTTCGCCCAACCGCTGATAAATATCGTCCTTTTTCAAAAAAATATTTCATTTAAGAGACTAATAAATTACACAATAGAACGCATAGTCGTAGCATGGAATTAGATCTTAAAACCACATACCCTTCGTTCTTTGTTCTTGAAATTGATCAGAGTAATGGTTAGCGGTTGGAGCCTTATCTCATTCGCGGGCTTAGGAGCGGTGGGCAGAACCTCCTCTCGTGTCGGGACAGAATCTCCTTTTGGGCTCAGAAGCGGTGGATGGAGTCTACCCTTATATCGGGATGATTTCTCCTTCCAGCTCAAAAGCGGCGGACAGAACCTCCCCTTATGCTAGAACAAATTCTTCCTCTCGGCCCGAAAGCGGCGGACTGAGCATCCCCTTACTCTGGGTCTTCCCCCCCCCCCCCCCCCCCCCCCATTAGAGTAGCTAACTCAAAAAAAGGACCCCTCTAGATGTAGAGTATCCTCGAATTAGCTAGGAACGGTTTGAACGGAAGAAAATGGACTTGAAACGGCTTAGAAATGGGTGTTTAAAACTTAAAACTGGGTATAGCTCAAAGGAGAGGAATGGGGGCAAGTTGAAACCTCCCCTCCTCTCATCTATTTATAACCATAACGAGCCGTTGGATGCAAGACAGATGTCACAGATGTGCGTCAGCAGTTGCAGATGCAACTTAATAGAAAAATATTTTTTTTATTTTTTATTTTTAAAGTTTCGTTTTTAAAACAAAACAAAATTCAAAAACTTTAAACAAGCGTAATTTATTACCCCAAACTCAGAATTGTGCCTTCTTGGTACCATTGGACTTGTATCACCGAGCTCTACAAAATAAGACCACACAAGGGCATGTTTTCTCACTAAATTAAAGTGGATACTGCCCACAACATGCTTCTTGAAATCATAGCTTACTATCCCAATGTATGTTTCACATGTTCTTGGGTTCGATACATTCGTCTCTATGAGCCCTATCAAATATCTTAAGGCTCCTCTAAACGAATCAAGCTTAAAATAATTTAATTTTTAGAAAAATAGATATTGGGCCTTAAAACTCGCTAATGGGCCCAAACGTTTAAATTTCAAAGCGTTGAAATTCCGGAGTGTTACAAACTACCCCCCTTACAAAAATTTTGTCCTCAAAATTTGCACAAAATAGTTATTGCTAATGCATTCTAAATAAACACAACAATATCCATAAAGCTTAAGTGAACAAAAACAAAAAATGATTAAAACATAGGGTTATTGCCCCCCTCTAGCTGCAAAGGTATCTCGATAGGAAATCCATTGAGCAAAATAGGTAGATTTTTAAATTAATCTCAAAAGAGCTATTATAATATTATTATCTTATTTTGAAAATAAATTACCTTCGATGATCGCATTAGATGACTGAGCTCCCTTAGCGGCGATAGCAAAAACTTGACCCTCAGCCCTGGGTTTTCGCTCTAGCTTAGCCTCCACTTCATTTGTCTTTTTCAGGCACTCTTGAACCTTGTGCCCTTGTTCACCTTATGAAAAACAGCGTCATTCACAAAAGTAGCAAGGTCCAATAGGGTGAAATCGATTGCACCTAAGATATTTCTCTGATTTCTTTTCCTCTATAGCTAGAGGTTGTGCTCCCGTCACTTTCTGAAACTTTTGGTTACCATTACTATTGTTGAGCGGAGACTTTCGTTTACCCTCATTGAGCTTGGTGTCATTGCTCTGGCCTCGGTTCCCTCACTCCACTAAAAATTCCTTATGGTCTTGTTCAAAAATAGAAGCCAACTCCACCGCTTTAGCAAAGGTGGAGGGTTGGAAGCCTACAACTCTGCTTTGCAGACCATTATTCAACACTCTTACGAATTTTCACCCTTCTTCAGCTCGGTAGGATAAGTGTCAGGAGCAAAATGCTGAAGTTGGATGAGCTTGTTATCATATTGGACAACTGTCATCCCACCTTGCCGGAGATATAGTGTTGTGGACAGATGTCCACAACAGCGTGGCAGCCAGCATAGGGGAAGGGAGCGGCGCAGGAAAGCCGAGAAAGGGGAGAGGGGACGGCATGGCCTCTAGACAAGAGAGAGAGGCAGAGAAGAAAGGGGAGATGACAAGACAATTAATCATTCATTATTCCCAACTAGAGCATAGCCCTTACATTTAAATAGACTAACTAATGAGCTCACTAATAGGCACCTAAGGCCCATTAACATAATTAAAAAAAAAACCTAATTAACCTATGACCCCAATGCCCTTATTACATAATAATATAATTAAAACCCTAATTACCCTAGCACGTAGCCCCCAGTAGTAGCCCCTAGAACATTCACAACATAGAAATTCTTTTTCTTTCTTCTCATGAACATGAGGAGGAAAATACTTATCGTACAAAAGTTCCTGGAACTCTTCCCATTTGATGTTATCGCTGTTTGGGAAAAAGTTCCTCTCCACTGTAGGTCACCAAAATGTGGCCTCTCCCGTAATGGCAAATGTGGCTATTGACACCTTTTGATCTTCTGGTATCCTCATTACCTTGAAGATTTGTTCCACTTCAAACGTCCATTTTTCCGCGGCTTCGGGGCCATCTTCACTAATGAAGGATGGTGTGATCTTCTTAAATCACTCTTGCAGTTGTCCGTTTCACTTGATTTACTTTCTCTTGCCCTCTTGGATTGACTCGTTTGATAGCCTTGTGCTTGGAGATGATCATTCATCTTTTGCATCATTAGGTTGAGAAAACTCGAAGTAGAATCCTTGGCTGTTAACACACCATGAGGTGTGGTATCAACCGGAGTGGAGCCATCGGATGGTAGTACATCTTCTCCACTAGTAGGTGACATATGTACATGATTTTAAAATAAAATATTTATACTTTCAAACATAATCTAAATAATTAAAAACAAAAAGTTAGATTTTTGAAATAAAAACTCAACATTGTTTACATGATTAGATTTGATTCCATAAAGTTATTTTGATGATAATATACGATTCTACAATTTTCCCGTTCACTGACACCTTTGTCGATGTGTCGATGATGCTACCGATGTGGGAAGAAGATTGAGTATTACTAGTGAACCGATGGTACATTAGTGTCTTACCGATGGTTCATCAGTAGTGATGTCAACATGTCGATGAAGATGTCGATGAGGATGATTTTCCTATTCATTCACTGTCGGCAAGGGGGTTCAACACGTCGATGAGTTACTAATGGTCATTGATGACTTGGTCGACACATCAATGAGTCCACCAATAGTAAGTTAGTTTTGAGTCTTTTTAGCAGGAAATACTATGAATGTTAGGCTATTATTATGAAAAGTAATAGCATCTTATTCGATTCACGAATTGCAATTATATATGATGATGTGATGATTTGATTGGGTATATGTACCTTTATGTGTGAATATCCTTGTAATGTACCCCAAGACTGAAGTCTTTTGGCATATGAGATTGGAGGAACCCTCAGTGCCTTGGCTCCTTAGTAAGTCATTAGCCATGTAGATGAAAAAGGTTTGGTATGAAATAGGGTCAAGGTCTTCCGGCTCTCTAAGGATGGGAGTTATGTAAAACCGCTTCCTTGGCCTGGGATTTGTGTTTCAATGGACTGGAGCATTAAAAGTTGACTAGTCCCATGCAACATAATACATGAAGTTTTGATGATCATGGCACTTGGAACTTCAACCACATGGGTCTATGAGCTCCCGTGGGCCGTAGTTTCATGGCATGAATGGAGCATGTAGACTTCAGAGTACCTAAGGTCTGGATAGTCTAGTGAGGTGAGACTATACTCATAGACATGGCTACAGTGTCATAGAGACCCCATTGACTTACACTTATAAAGTTGGAAAGTTTTGAGTGAGAGTCACATGATATTTGGAAGAATGTTTAAGCATGTTTAATTGTTACTATATGCTTTTGATAATTTAAAGTATAATACTTTGAAATGGAATTCATGTTGGTTACTATATTCATTCTTTTGGAATATTGTGAAATAATTCTTGAAGGTATTATAGTTCTTCTTTAGTCATCCCATTGGGTATATTTGTATACTCAACATCCGTTTTGATGCAGCTTCTTTAGAAGAAAAACTAGGTGGGGGTCTCTTATGCTAAGAGAGGACATGAAGCTCTTAATTCTATGTAGGATTTTTTAATCATGATATTAAGCTTTAGTTGGTATGTGATTTTAAGACATAGGCATGAGAGTGCCAATTACTTATAGTTGTGTGCATTATGCAGATTGGTATGTACTCGGGCAGGACCCTTTGAGATTTGGTTGTGATTTTATCATGTCTTATATATATAAAGATACGATGGTTTGATTATTCATATGTTTGAAAATGAGTATGTCAACCCTGGATTAATATATTTGTTGAAAGATTTGACAAATGAGTTTCCTAGAAAATTTATTTTTGCTAGATTTTAATTCGAAATTTTAATTAAGAAAATCCGGGGTGTGACAAGGGGAGATGTAAACTCATAGTCCTTTTTCATACATTGACCTACCTCTACGTAGCTAACAAACCCACTTTTGGATCCGATTGTGAAACTAGATATCATGACCCTCTATGTCATTCATCAATGGATTAAGGTCACTACTGATAAGTATGAAATATATATCTATTTTATATGCCTTTTTACCTTATTTGCTAGCATAGATTAGGTTAATTTAGAGTTAGTTATGGTTTATTTAGATTAAGATAGATATTAGTATTTTAGTTTAATTATTAATAATTTTGTAGTTATTAGTAGTTTAGATATGTATTTGAATCAAGTTTTGATCTTAATTATATTCTATATGTCTAAAATGTGATGTTTTAATGCTTTGTAGGTAAAATGCGCTTATCAAAGTACTTGGATGATGTTTGGAATAATTAAAAATAGTCTTGACATGCATTAAAGTGATTTGGACAACTTTTCGGAGTTATAAACATGTTGGAAATTAATATGGACACGAAAGAAAGAGCTTAATCAACAGAAAATGGATTGTCTAGAAAAACTGTCCAGATTGCAGAAACAGTGTAGCCATTCGAACAGGGCGTTTTTAAGGATCAAACGGGATAACATGATTTTGATGAAAAACGCAGTATAGGCATTCAAACAGGCATGCAGGGCATTTGAACGGGCATGCAGGGCTTTCGAACGGGGTAACGCGTAGTTATCTTATTTCAGCCAATTTTCAGTCCTTTTTATATTGGACTTCTTCCTACGGTTTTTATGCATATATAAAGACAAATTTGGCTCGAAATTGAAGGTTAGCAAGTAGATTTTCTGAAGAGAAGAAGGAAGAAGAAGATGGAGAAAAACTCAAAGCTTTCAATAGAGATTCAAGTGCTTTCTTCTACAATGGAAGGCTAAACTTTTCTTTTACTTAGGAGTTGATGAAGCTATAGATAAGTTTCAGTTTCTTTTCTTTTTAATTTAGATCTTAGTTGTGAATTATGACAATTGTATGATAAGGATTTCCTTTTTAATGGAAGAGTTTTTCATGTTTATTCAAATCTATGTTGATTTATTGTCTTGTAGATGATAGATTGATGTGGTTTTGATATTTGCATCAATTCTAATTTCTGTGATTTAGATGAGATGGTCATACAATAGTTTTAATGTTCAGATAATTAATGACTTGGATGAGTTATACTAAGATTAGACAGGTCATGCCTATAGCTAGTTTAGTGTAGATGATTCGTGCTATTGTCGAAGATAGTTCATGCCATGGAATTTAATTAATGATTCTTTCTGAAGTAATTATAGCTTGTAGCTGAGAATACTTGTTCATATTCACTAGATTTAGATTAAGAGTTAAGGAATTGTTATGGTTCTATAGTGGAGTCAATTTCCTAAGTAATTTCCATCATATTAATCTCTTGTTTTTAAACTAGTTGATTCCTTTCCTTTATTTAATTAAAGTTTAAGTTGTTTTAGTTTTTAATCAGCAAATTTCTCTTTAGATTTAGTAATAATGCATCCATCCCCGAGGTTCGATAACCCTTAAATACTCATCCTACTACAATTACCTTGTACACTTGCAAAGGGTTTAATTATAAACGATTAAGTTTTTGGCGCTATTGCTGGGGATGATGTTGATTTGTTACTAAATTAGCTTTAGGATAATTCTAGATACTTTAGTTTCAGTTTACTTATTTTTTAGGTTAATTCTTAGTTTCTTACATTCTTTTAATTTGATTTTGTAGGTTGAGTTGAAGGTGTTCTCTACACTTGTGGCCACAAGTGGACATTGGCAAGCATAGTGTTTCTCTTCGGTTTGCAAGATCCTTTTCCCTTTTTATTCTTTTTCCTTAGTTATTTTTGCTTCCTCTTTCCCTTTTTACACTTAAAATTGTGTGGTGTGTTTGTGGAGTATGCGTGGTCGTCGCTCCTTACTCCCCCAATTAGTACCATTTGACCATGAGCCTGAGCGGATATATATGACAGCTAAGTTGACCTCCACCTACATCTCTACACCCCCAAAAACTAGATCGTTTATAATTAAACCCTTTACAAGTGTACAAGGTAATTGTGCTAGGATGAGTATTTAAGGGGTGTCGAACCTCAGGGACGGATAAATTATTACTAAATCTAAAGTGGAATTTGCTGATTAAAAACTAGAAACAACTTAAACTTAAATTAAGCAAAAGAAATAAATCAACTAGTTTAAAAACAAGAGATTAATATGATGGAAATTACTTAGGAAATCGAATCCACTATAGAACCATAACAATTCCTTAACTTTTAATCTAAATCTAGTGTGAATATGAACAAGTATTCTCAGCTACAAGTTAGAATTACTTCAGAAAGAATCATTAATTAAATTCACTTGAATCTCTATTGAAAGCTTTGAGTTTTTCTCCATCTTCTTCTTCCTTCTTCTCTTCAGAAAATCTACTTGCTAACCTTCAATTTCGAGTCAAATATGTCTTTATATATGCATAAAAACCGTAGGAAGAAGTCCAATATAAAAAGGACTCAAAATTGGCTGAAATAAGGAAACTGCTCGTTATCCCGTTCGAACGCCTTGCATGCCCGTTCGAACGCCGATACTGCCTTTTTCATCAAAATCGCATTATCCCGTTTGATCCTTAAAAATGCCCTGTTCGAACCGCTACAATGTTTCTGCAATCTGGACAGTTTTTCTGGACAATCCATTTTTTGTTGATTAAGCTCTTTCTTTCATGTCCATATTAATTTTCAACATGTTTATAACTCCGAAAAGTTGTCCAAATCACTTTAATACATGTCAAGACTATTTTTAATTATTTCAAACATCGTCCAAGTACTTCGATAAGCGCATTTTACCTACAAAGCATTAAAACATCACATTTTATACATGTAGAATATAATTAAGATCAAAACTTGATTCAAATACATATCTAAACTACTAATAACTACAAAATTATTAATAATTAAACTAAAATACTAATATCTATCTTAATCTAAATAAACCATAACTAACTCTAAATTAACCTAATCTATGCTAGCAAATAAGGTAAAAAGGCATATAAAATAGATATATATTTCATACTTATCAAATACCCTCAAACCTATATTTTGCTAGTCCTTGAGCAAAACAAAGTAAAACAAAACAACTAATCCAGAAAAATAAATAAAAGCCACTTTCATAGGGAATCACGATTGCATTTAGCGTATGCAACAAGCCTTTAAACCCCTAGGTGTCCCTAGTTGGACGAGTTGTATCTCGTGAGTGCTTGCAGCAATGATACCCACAAACATTTAAACCTAAGAAAATAAATAAAATAAAACAAGAAAACAAAAATTCTAAAATCAATCTTCTCTTAAAAACACAACTATTTTTAAAAAGAATCAATCACAAATACTTGACACAAGTAAATAATATCGATCTGATCACTTTCAAGTAAGGAATCATCCATTCTATAACATCATCTTAGAAATAATTGTACAACTACATATATACATTTCAAAAACAAAAAAGTGTAGAAACTTTGTAGTCATACAATTTCACTCTCTATTAACAAGTATATCTTATGTGACCCATTAACTAAGCTCATTAAAATTCACTAACTCAAAAATATAACAATGACAATCTTTCATCTTTAACATCTCATAATAAAACCTCATATAATATCCTTCAAATTTTAATTAAATTCAAGGAATAAGAGCATAATATACCTCAAAATATGACTTGTGCAATACTTAGTTCTATTAAGCTTTCTAAATAGTCCATGTAACAAGCGTTAGGCCAGTGTCCCTAATCCAGTTGGCTCAAGGCACTAGGTGTTGAAACACCCCTTAGGCTTAATAACTTGAACTATAAAGGCTACAGAACCAAGTAAATCATAAAAGAATTTATTTCAACTTTTCACCTTTTGACGCGATCCCTTATACTTGCCTAGGCACAAGGCCAGGTTATTGTGTGAAAAGAGAAAAAAACCTTCTCTTTTTTTTTTTTCAAACAATCAATTTTTTTTTTCAATCATTCTATCTTTTTTCTTTCTTTTTTTCTCATTCTTTTTTTCATTACACACTTATCCCATTTTTTTCAAATAATAGCCAAACATAAAGATCTATCATAAAACATTAAAAATTACTCAATTGTCATGTTTTCAAAAATATGCCCATTTAAAGATATCCCACTAAGATTACAAGTAATAAATCATAAAATTATATTCCTACAAGTTTCAAGTGTGTGAAATGTGATTTAAAAATATAAGCACAATTATCCAAGATAAAGAAAATAAAATAGAAATTACTCACTTAATCATTTTCATCACTTAATTAGTTACTTGAACTTTCTTCATGAAATTGATCTCTTTAAAAATAGACATATGCTTTTAATAGAAAATAAGTGATAAAAAGCACATAAAAGAAAAAAAAACAAAAGAAAAAAAAAACATACTCTAAAACATCCTAAAAGAAAAATAAGAAAGAAAAATATTTTTTTACACCCCCAAACCTAAACTGAATATTGTCTCCAATGTAAAAGAAAGTATATACTACAATGACAAAAAAAAGTAAGAGAGGGAAAGAAAGATATTACCTGAATATATAACTAATCCACTAATCTGAAAATGAAGTACATAGGATTGGAGAAAACATGAGAAACATACATATAAAGAGCAATTTACCAAACCTGAAATACCAAGCTCCCAGAAAAGAGATAACAACAAAAACTATAATGAGAAAAGAAAATAAAAACTAAGAAAAATAAGTAAATAAAACCTAAATAAACCAAAGAAGATTAACAAAAGGTAGGAAAAGAAATATATCAAAAACATGGGTTGCCTCCCAAGAAGCGCTAAGTTTATTGTCTTCAGCCAAACATTGCCAACATTCTCAAATATATCAAGGTGGGTGGTAGATATTGGCATTGGCTCTTGTCTTAAGTCTCTAAAATAATGGTTCAAAAATATTAGAAGGCACAACTTGATTATGGGCTAATGCTACAAAAGATGGACCTCTATCATAAACATCAAATCTAAAATTATCTACCATAAAACATTCAACATCACCAATTGCAGGTAAATTGTTAGACACATCAAAAACATTTAGTTGCACTTTCATGTTCCCAAAGGTCATCTCCATTACCCCCGTCCTACAATTTATGCATGCATTAGCTGTGGCAAGGAAAGGGCGACCTAGAATGATAGGAATCTGATGTGTGGAGTTGACACCGGTTTCCATATCTAAGACAATAAAATCAACAGGGAAAAGGAACCGGTCAACTTTCACTAAGACATCCTCAATTACTCCCCAAGGTTTACGCACAGAATGGTCGGCTAGCTGCAATGTAACTGATGTAGGCTGCAATTCACCTAACCCTAGTTTCTCATACACCGAGTAAGGGAGTAGGTTGACACTCGCACCGAGGTCAAGGAGGGCTCTATGAATGGAGTGATCGCCTATGACACAAGAAATAGTGGGCACTCCAGGGTCTTTATACTTAGGTGGGGTGTCAAACTTCAAAAGAGAGCTAACTTGCTAAGTGAGAAAGACCTTCTTAGACACATGGGTCTTGGATTTACGTTTTTGAGTGCATAGGTCTTTCAGGAACTTAGCATAAGCAGGGACTTGCTTAATGGCTTCTAAGAGGGGGAGATTAATTTTGACTTGTTTGAAAGTCTCAAGAATCTCATCAATCCTAGCTGTGCTCTTTCTAAATGGTGGGGTCATGTCAAGACACTAAGGAAAAGGTGCACTAGGGATATAAGATCCATCGGAAGTGGTCCTAGACTGTGGCTCTGAGGAAGGGGAAGGAGATACAAACTCATTCTCATGTGGTGCACTAACTTCTACTTGAGGCTCATTAAGAGTTGCCCTATCTAACTCCTCACTCCTATCATCTGTCACTGGTGTCCCCCCAACATTCTTATCAATAATCCTCCCACTCCTAAAGGTCATTATGGAATTAACCTGTTCATTAGAGGAAGGAGCTCCCTCTACCTGAAATTGACCTTTAGGGTTTTGTATAAGTTGACTTGGCAAAGTCCCCATCTCTCTCTTATTGATAGCATTGGCTAGTTGTCCAATTTGGGCTTCTAATTTTGTTATAGATTGTGTGTGAGAGTGGAGGAGTTAGGATTGAGATTGAATGCCTTGAGGGCACTCAAGACCTTTTCTTCAAAACTTGGACTCCTATTGGGTTGGACATATGGTTGTTGGATTTGAGGTTGGTGGATATGGGCTAGTGGGACTTGGAATGGTTGCCTAGGGGGTTAGTTGCCTACAACCCCTTGGTTTTGTGCCCGCCAAAAAAAGTTAGGATGATTCCTCCACCCAGGGTTATATGTGTTTGCAAATGGATTATTCTCAGCCCTAGGGAAGGATTGGGTAGCATTCACATGGTCTTGGACAAGCTCAAGAAATTGAGAGGCAGAGGGGCACTCCATGATAGTATGGGCTGGGCTAAGGCATATTGTGCATGCATCTTGAGTGAAGGGAGTGGGCTGATGTGTTGAAGTCATAAGGAGGTCTAGCTTCTTACTTAAAGTATCAACTTTAGAGTAGATGTCTAATGAGTTTTTGACTTCATACAAGCCACCCCTAGAGGGGGCATTGTTCAAGGTAGATAGTCCACTCTCATTTCTATTCAAAGCAGCATGTTGAAGATAATTTTCACTCATGTGCTCAAAAAGTTTTCATGCCTCATTTTCATTTTTTAGCAAAAAGGTACCCCCACAACTTACATCAACAAGATGACGGTTTTGTTCAGTAAGACCCTCATAAAAATGTTGCATTAATTGCCACTTAAGGACAGCATGATGAGGAAACTTCTTAAGAAGGTCCTTAAGTCTATCCCAACTCTCATGGAACTGTTCAGTGGGAAGTTGGGCAAAAGTGGTTATGGCCTTTCTCATTTGGTTGGTCTTACCTATGGGGAAGTACTTTTTGAAGAATTCTTGTTGCATTTGGGCCCAAGTTGTGATGGTGTCTAGCTCTAAAGAGTAAAGTCATTCCTTAGCCTTATCTTTCAATGTGAAAGGAAATAGGCGAAGTTTAACAGCCTCATCGGTTAAATTTGAGAGCTTAAAAGTTGTGCATAGTTCTAAGAAGTCATCTAGGTGCCTATACGGGTTTTCATTATTAAGTCCATAAAAAGATGGAATCATTTGAATGTCATTGGGCTTAATTTCATAATTTTGAGCAGCAACCACTGGCGACCTAATACATGAAGAGGTGTACTCATTGAGAGTGTAATACTCCCTTAGAGCTTTAAGTGGTGCATCTACTAACTGATGTTCAGCCATGATGAGGAGAGTTTGGGGCTGTAGGGATGTAGGTTGAGGTCAACTCAGCTCTCCTAGATGTCCGCTCAGGCTCAGGGTCAAATAGTACTAATCGGGGGAGTAAGAAGCGACGACGACGCATACACCACAGACACACCACACAATTTTAAGTGTAAAAAGGGAAAGAGGAAGCAAAAATAACCAAGGAAAAAGAATAAAAAGGGAAAATGATCTTGCAAACCGAAGAGAAGCACTATGTTTGCCAATGTCCACTTGTGGCCACAAGTGTAGAGAGCACCTTCAACTCAACCTACAAGATCAAATTAAAAGAAGGAAAGAAACTAAGAATTAACCTAAAAAATAAGTAAACTGAAACTAAAGTATCTAGAATTATCCTAAAGCTAATTTAGTAACAAATCAACACCGTCCCCGGCAACGGCGCTAAAAACTTGATCGTTTATAATTAAACCCTTTGCAAGTGTACAAGGTAATTGTACTAGGATAAGTATTTAAGGGTTGTCGAACCTCAGGGATAGATAAATTATTACTAAATCTAAAGAGGAATTTGCTGATTAAAAACTAGAAACAACTTAAACTTAAATTAAATTAAGCAAAAGAAAGAAATCAACTAGTTTAAAAACAAGAGATTAATATGATGGAAGTTACTTAGGAAATTGAATCCACTATAGAACCATAACAATTCCTTAACTTTTAATCTAAATTTAGTGTGAATATGAATAAGTATTCTCAGCTACAAGCTAGAATTACTTCAGAAAGAATCATTAATTAAATTCCATGGCATGAACTATCTTCATCAATAGCACGAAACATCTACACTAAACTAGCTATAGGCATAACCCATCAAATCTTAGTATAACTCATCCAAGTCATTAATTATCTGAACATTAAAACTATTATATGACCATCTCATCTAAATCACAGAAATTAGAATTGATGCAAATATCAAAACCACATCAATCTATCATCTACAAGACAATAAATCAACATAGATTTGAATAAACATGAAAAGCTCTTCCATTAAAAAGGAAATCCTTATCATACAATTGTCATAATTCACAACTGAGATCTAAATTAAAAAGAAAAGAAACTGAAACTTATCTATAGCTTCATCAACTCCTAAGTAAAAGAAAAGTTTAGCCTTCCATTGTAGAAGAAAGCACTTGAATCTCCATTGAAAGCTTTGAGTTTTGCTCCATCTTCTTTTTCCTTCTTCTCTTTAGAAAATCTACTTGCTAGCCTTCAATTTTGAGCTAAATATGTCTTTATATATGCATAAGAACCATAGGAAGAATTTGTATATGAAAAGGACTCAAAATTAGCTTAAACAAGGAAACTGCCCTACATTCCCGTTCGAACACCCTGCATGCCCGTTCGAATGCCTATACTGTTTCTGCAATCTGGACAGTTTTTCTGGACAATCCATATTCTGTTCATTAAGCTCTTTCTTTTTTGTCCATATTAATTTCCAACTTGTTTATAACTCCGAAAAGTTGTCCAAATCACTTTAAAGCATGTCAAGACTATTTTAAATTATTCTAAACATCGTCCAAGTCTTCGATAAGCGCACTACCTAAAAAACATTAAAACATCACATTTTAGACATGTAGAATATAACTAAAATTTCAACTTGATTTAAATACATTCTAAAACTACTAATAATTCTCAAGATTAATTAATAATCAAACTAAAATACTAATATCTATCTTAATCTAAATAAACCATAACTAACTCTAAATTAACCTAATCTATATTAGCAAATAAGGTAAAAAGACATATAAAATAGATATATATTTCATACTTATCAACTACCCTCTTAGTATGCCCAAACATAAGTTTGCGTTCTAAACCAACTCCCAAGTGTGTGGGGGAGAAGGCCCAAGAACAACAACCACTATGTGACTAAATGGACCCACATGTGGACCCCAAGTCTAGGGTTTACTTTGTACCCTTCCCACATGTATGTTATCATGTGTTCTAATTATTATTTACGTTCATTATGCAAGAAAAATGTTCTCATTGTCCTTCTCTTCACATGTATTTTATCATGTATTCCAGTATTTATTTACATTAATTATGCAAGAAACATTTCTTATTATCCTTCTCTTCATATGTATTTTATTATGTGTTCCAATGTTTACTTGCTTTCATTATATAAAAAATATTCCTCATTGTCCTTTTCTTCATGTCATGACCCAGATGTAACACTCTTAATTTTCGTTCTAGAATTTTCAGAGATTTTTTGGTAATGTTTCTGAATTTTTTTGCTTCTTTTGATTGGAAACAAGTAAGCAGGTATGCGGGCTCGCAAGACTCAGTCGGGCCAAGTGCGCAACAGCTTGTTGGCCCTTCTGTCAGCTTGCTTTGGTGCCAAGTTAAGGATAATACAAAATTGATTTGATTTGATCCACCCTAACTTGATTTGATCGCATTAGGTAAGTATGGAAGGGGAATCAACCTATCAAAACACTGGTCATGCAAAAGAAATCCCTTAAAAAGGAGGCCATTTGCCCCCTCCCCTCATTCTCTTCTCCATTGTGGTAGCCGAACCAACCCTCTCCCCTTCTCTCTTTCTCTACTTGCCTCCTCTTATCTCTCTTCACCTTCCTCTTCTTCTTGCTTTTCTTTATCATCTTGCAACCATTAAACCTCCATTCAAGCATCTTGAAGAACCTTTGAAAAAAATTGTTAAAGCATCAATTTGGGGAAATCCACCACGAGTTGGAACGCCATTAGAGAAAATTTCTAGTGTTTTGATTGATTCGAGGTAGGTTAAATTGACTCCTCATTGTTGTTGATGATTGCATGATTTAAAACATGGTTCTTAGGGTTTTGATCACTGAACTAGGTAAAGAAAGATGTTTTCTTCTTCTCTCATCCTTAAGAACCAAGTTTTGGAATTGGATTACAAGGGAAGTGACTTCTCAATTGTTGATATACTTTCTTACAAATATTTTCCATGTATGTTTTGAATGATTTAGCCTAAGGTTTGTTAAATCATGTTTCAATGGTGATTAGTACATGATTCAAATGACTTTTTTTACGTCTTAGTCATTGAAAGAATATTGTTTGATTTTACTAGCCTATTCCTAGTCTCAAGTCATGTCTATTCTTCTAAAATACAATGTTCTTGAATGCTCATATGGTTGTTTATTTTATATGCCTTGTGAATAACATGTTTCCTTATGATTTGATTATTTATGGACTTTAGAATGTCCCTAGAATGGCCAATTTTGTTCAAGGCCTTCCAAAACCTTTTTTATCTAAAATTTCTATGATAGTATTTTGACTCATTATTCTTGATCTAGTAAAAAATTTATAGGATTTAATTAGGTTTCACTTGGTCAAAGAGTCATCTTTCCATGTGATTGATTTTCGGCTAGTTGGCATTGATCTAGATTGGGGACTCGTTTCAGGGTTTTTCTTCAAGAAATAGACTTGCAAAAACTATTGGAAATTTGTATTCATGTATATATTTATCTAGCTATTTTTGGGGGGTTTTCTCGACCAATAGGAATTATTAAATTTTTTTATAATCCATTCTTTTCCAAATTAACATACCTGTAAATATATGTTTCAGGAATTTTCATGAATTCATTTAGAATTTGATTGCTCCAAAAGAATTTTGGGCATTATTCTCTGTGCTATCTATTTAGAATAAAAAGTTTGGATCGATTTGGTGTCTTTTTGAGTGCTTTGTGTCAATTGTACTTTTGACTACATAGAAATTCTAGGGCTGTGCAACCATATCCAAAATTCCAAATAAATTAATTTTATGTGTCAAACCATACCCCTAATTTATTTTTGAGTCTATGATTGGGTCAAGTTCCATGTTCCAAGTTTTGTTTGATTATGAAACTGTTAGATATTTTTCCAAAAATTTGGAGTCAGCTACTATTCCAAAATAAGCATTTTGACCTAACATGCATAGTCAGGCATTTTGGCTCACATAATGTTGTAAAATGGTTTACAAGAAGAAAAATGGTATTTCTACTCCATTTTTCTTACACTAAAAGCTACTCCAAATCTAACTGGATGAGAAAAAGTGAATGCCGATGTTGTCAAGTATGACTGACTTTTTCTATCCAATCAGTGGTTGGAGTAGACTTTTGGTGTAGGAGAAGTGGAGTAGGAATATCATCTTTGAACTTTTAAGAACATAAGTATGTTTTCCCACCGGTTGTTATACCACGGGGTGGGATTGGGTTTATTCTTGCATGGGTAATAAGATAATGAAACTTACAAGTTATGTGCTGAGTGCATACCTAAAAAGTTACTGAAATAGTCCAAGTGGGCTCTCAAGGACCATTGTTTGCACAATATGTAATGCTATTAGGACCAGTGCCGGACCACATACCTCAATTTCAAATTTAAACTCCTCAAGATTCAAAATTGTTTCAAATCCACCATCAAACTCCTGACTCCACTCACTGCCCTTCTTCCATGTATCTGATCCCAATGCACCACGTCTACCTTTAGTCAAAGCCTTTGGACCTGTTTCGATGGAAAAAAATATTCGTACTCCATTTTCTCTACACCATAGGCCTTACACCACCTTTGATTGTATAAAGAAGGTGGGTCCCATTTGACAACATGAGATTCACTTTTCCCTATCAAATCAAAAGTGGTGTAAGGCCTAAGGGTGTAGAGAAAGTGGTGTAGGAATATAACTATGTCGTTTCGATGTACATGCCTTCATATGGGATGGGGCACTAGAGCATAGCCAAGCACCTGACTAGATGAAGTTCATTAGTTGACTACAAACGGGTGGTTCATTACATGCTCTTTTATGAATGGTGTTAGACAAAGTGAAACATGATTTTTTCTATTTTTTGTAAATCATGGTATGTGATTTACTTAAATAATTATTAGAAGGAGAATAATTTATGTGTGTTCCTACATATTTAAATGTTTTACTTATATGTATGGTTGTCAAAGCATGAGAATGTGATTTAGTGTGTGTGAGTTTCTTGCTAGGTATAAGCTTGTGGGTAGTTTTGTTTTTCATGAACTTATTCACCGGACATTATACTTGTATGCATAGATGCAATCGAATTTGCAGATGCTTAGCGAGAAGATTGCAAGAGTTTGCATAATAATATTTGTTGTGTATGAAAAAGGTAGAAGACTAGTTATTGCTAGAAATGAAACTCATAGTTCGTTGTTTCCTTTGATTTTAAAGCATTGTATTAATTTTCCACAAGACAATTCTTGTGGTGGATTTATTTTCTTTAAGTTGGATTATCGAATTGATATTAATTAGTGCTAATTAATTATTGTACTCAAGTGGGCCACATTGTGTTGCTTATACTCCCCCTTTGCTGCGGCTTTGGGCTCTCAAGGTCAGGGTCGTGACACTAGCTCCCCGGACATTTCATAAAAAGTACAAAAAATGATTTTTACAAAAATTATTAAAATAAAACTATCCTTTTGAGGAACTACGATAGTGAGTTGAAGGCACGAGATCACTAAACAATATAGAATCTCTACATTCATCTTCTATCGAATCTCCAAGTACCTATGCGTACAAATTACGAACAGTGAAAACCATCCGTGAGCCAAAGCTCAAGGGGCTTACCCCTACTCTACACTAAATTATAATGCAAAAGAAACTACATGCAGCATACAAACATAAATGCATTTTAATTAAATACCTTAAAATAAATTAACATATCAATGTTGTGCCTTGTCATGCTTAAACTAATCATAACAATATGCAACATACTAACACGTGTGAATTTAAGCATACCAAGAATAAGTTGGTCATATATTAAAAATATTTAAGCATTCCATACCATGCACCATCAAGTAAACTATTAAACTTTCATAGTCCCAATCAAGAACATCCATACTTCAAAAACAAATGTACTAGGTGTGTTTAAATATTACCCAAGGTATTCCACATCTTCCAAGTGTCCATTCCTTGCAATATTCTAACTTCCATATAAGTTAAACTGAGCACATACCTGTCAATTTTACTTAAACAAATATTTCAACTAGTTAATCCCTTGAAACTTCACTGATGAAGCCAAAACCTTGGACCACACATGCATTCGGCACTGGCCCTGAAGATTATACGTACCATATCTCCAAAAACCCTTTGAGCACAAATTAAAATTTCAGGTAGCAATGGTGAACCGCTATGTTGATTTCCATGTTATTTCCTTACCCAAACCCCTAAGATCTTTTCACAACTCATTTAGAACCATCGTCTTGTTACAACCTGAACTATTCCTACTTATTCTCTTGTTTACATGTTAGGATATATCTCATACCTAACATATCCCTTCATATAACAAAGCTTAATAACTAAATTTATCTATATCGGATAAGCATAGTCAACACCACAACCTAATTGACTAAGTTGTATCGATCTAGCCAAATAATAAACCTGACCGATAGTTAGGGGAAAAATTAACCCTACAGCCCCCACCAATACCTATGTCCTCTACCATATGCCCTAACAATTCAGCCACCCACATTTGACGTCTTCAATGCATATGTCATATTAATACACATTCCATAACATTTATCAATGCATTACACTTCTAGCATGTGTATGACACAATCATAACATGAGCATACCGTACTGTCAAACCCTATGCACATCATCATTAAATGAAACCAATGTCCCATAAACACTCATCATATATACTCCTAACATGACAATTAGGCATATAACCTGCATATAAAATAAGAACTATGCACATGAGAGTGCTATCCATTTAACCAATGTCCCATAAACACTCATCATATATACACATAGCATGACAATTAGGCATATAACTTACCCATGACAATTAGGCATATAACTTACCCATATAACCTGCATAGAAAATTAGAACTATACACATGAGAGTACTATCCCTTTAACCAATTGTATTGTACTCTTACTATAATTAAAGAATTAGAAAACCACCATTTTCACGTGTCAAGGGACATCCGATCAAACTGAGTTAAATCGACTTGCCAAATTACCCATTGTAGGTCATTAGGTTAAAACCGTGATTTTGACTCCAATGAAGGTTCTAATTTTTGCAAAAAATAATAGAAATTTCAAATTACCACAAAATTTTGACCAAAAAAACGTCAAGGGTCTAGAGCACATAATTAATTCAGGGGTTTATTCTAACATATTAAAATAGTTATCCCAAAAATTTGAAAATTATTGAACAATGTAGCAATTCTAGTACAATATGGACTCCTATGGTCATATCTTTGTCTAGACTAATCCAATTTGACTTAGGTCTTTTTCATTGTATGAAGGACTCATGAAACATATTCGAAAGAAGTTTGAGGGCAATCTAAGTTGATTCAGTGCCAAAAGACACTTTTGAACACAAGTCTATAGAACTATAATTTCTAACCCACATGACTTATGAAAAATCTAGTAAATCAGGGATTACTAAGAAATATCCGGAACATTTAGGAATGAAACTATACACAATTATGAGGCTCCACTAATTTTTCTAGGGAAATTAGACAAAGAATAAACTTCATTACAAGCCCGAGACAATGCCAACTAGCCAAATCAAGGTTTTAGAAAGATACAAATAGTTGATTAAATTTTACCATATCTATACGAACATGTATTCAAGATATTGGAGAAAATTGGAGTAAAAAAGCTTACTCAAAGATCCTTAACAAATCCAGTTATTCTAGGGGTACAGTTAAAGCCGAGACAAAAATTTATAAAATAATACAACTTGAATCAAAGGCCAACAAATTTTTCCTTCATCACACACCATTGAAACAACAAGAACATGCTTTTGAACACCACAACACATCATGGTCAACTTCTCAAAATCATGGAAAACTAATATTTAAATATTATATGCCCATAATCCATGAAAACATACATCAAAACTATAACTTTAGCATGTTAAACAAAGCCCTAATAACATGCTTTCTAAAAAACCATTAACCACTCATCAAACAGCCCTTAAACTATCCATTCTTGTACAATCAGCCCTAACATCGTAGATTAATGTAGCATAAGAGTAGTCCTTACCTTAATTAGGGTCATCCCCACTTTTTGGTGCCAAAGGCAGTCAATTAGGTAGCAGGCAGACCTGGCTCCTACCTTGTACGCTTAAGGCCCGTTTACCTATTTAAGTAAACTAGCTCCAATCTCCTTTGTTTTAAACCCATTTTCATCTTATTTTATCATGACCAATTATAATTGCCTCTACAACAACAATAGAGTTTACTCAAATACCTTCCCGGGTAAGTCTAGTATGTTCACGGGTGCACACTCACTCTTGAGTTATTAGGGTTAAGTCATATAAATGGGTCCTCTTAATAACATAAAGTGAAATCTTCAGTTAGACAATGATTTGATTCCCCGTCCTAAACCCTCGTTCAGGGTTTTAGGGTTTTGATCAACAGAGTTTGACCAAGTTGACTACGTAATCCCACATTCCCAGCTAAAATAGGAAAGTTCCACCCCTGCCCCTAATGGTCAAAGGGTTAAATTTATGCTCTTGTCGTGGTCTTGTTGTACTTAATGGTGAAATTTTCACTCTCTAAATTAAATTACTGAAATAAAATTCATCCAAATTTTTAGGTTTTTCATTTTACATGTATTTTATCATGTGTTCCAATATTTACTTATGTTTATCATAAGACTAAAATCTCCTCATTACTGGCAAAATGTATATAAAAACATCACTAAAAACATAGACCAAAGTGTTATCAATCATCGCATCAATGTCAGTGTCAGCGTTGATGGCCATCAACATCATAAATGACATGTCAATAACTTTATACATTGAGTAGACTATTGCGAATTTGGTCTAGCAATGTCATCATTGATGTGTGAGTTCCACTGTCAATGCCAAGTATAACATTGGTGCATCTCCGTTTGTCGATGCCAACAACAAGTCGTCTTTTCGTATCCATTGGCACCATCATCGACATGTTGGTGATTGTGTCGATGACCAGGACAAAAGAGTAAACAAATTATTGAAATGGCACCTTGTCAAAATTCTGTTAAGCTATTCAACAAAACTTTTCAAAATATGTAATAGGGTCATTGTACTTATTATTAGGCATAGATTCATGCATAACTTCGTCCATTCTTGTCCATACAAGTAAGTATTAGTCCTTAGTAGCATAATATTACAAGTCAATTCATGATATTCATGTCCTCCATGTGAAATACTTAGCCACAATACCATATATTCCTGTCTATTAACTAACCCACAACCCTGTTGCCATGCATAACATAATTCTTCATCATTTAGATCATAATCAGTTTGAGGTTTAACAATCCAACCTTTTTCACAAAATCAAAAATCCTTTCTCATGTGTGTTGTTGCCATTTCCTATAGAATTTATTCCCTCCATTGATTTTTCTTATTTTGGTGCACCTTTGATCTTTTCCCTATTGATTTTGAAGAATTTTTGGAGAAATGATAGTCTAAGAGGCATTAAATGGTATTTATATGGGAGAAAAAAATATAATTCTAGTATATAAACATCAAATTGGGTATATTTTATCTCATCTACCTAATTGCCCTGACCGCCAAGAGTCTTTCTAACACATCGGTGAACAACTACTAGAAACATGTAGTTTTTACCGACATGACCATCGACGTATCAGTGTTGTGTTAGTGGGTCATCGATAGTACCCACGTTTCAACTTCAAATGACTATAACTTCCTCGTATTAACTCTTATTTTGTGCATTCTTAGTGGAATTTCAAATATATTTTTGTCTACTTATATAATTTAGGACAAAAAAATCCATCTATAAAAAAAGTAGTGCTATTGAGAGTGTTCAAAGGTCAAATTGGTGTGCATTGTAGGTCACCGATAGTAACTCACGTCAAACTTTGAATGACCAACTGAACTCCAATTTGCATGTTTTGATTATCCATCCATCTACTTAATTTCTATCCCTAAGGTTTTAGTCTTGATATCCATCTATACCATAAGTTATTTTACTTCAAAATGAGTCAACCTCACTATTTTTATGTACACTAAGAAAACTCTTAGATGTTACATATGGCATAACTTCCTCTTCTAAATTCTAATTCAAGTGTTCTTAGTGGCATTTTAAAGCTCTTTTTGTTTACTTTTTAAAACTAATGTTTCATAATTAAAATTAATCTACATAGAAAGTTATTATACTGAGAATACCTAAGGGTGAAACTTACTATATACCACAATGCCATGTTTAGGAAATTCCTGGGTGTTATATGTTATCCACTAGATTAACCTATAAGCTTTGATATTATGGATACACTTAAAATTTTAAACCCCATGGCTATGGATGAACGTTCTAGCAGGTCATCTTGCATATGGGCAATCCCAAGTGTAGCATCACTCATTTTTCCAGCCCCCTACAATTATCTATGTGCATCAGTTTCATTATCCACCATAAGTATGGAACGACATGTTGAATTTTCTGCTTGGCAGGAGTAATGTTGCACATGCTTGCAAGTGACCGGGCCCAATGCAGGAAGAGTTTTTTACTCCCTACTCACCATGAGCCCAGTATAAGGAATGCATGAGGGTCATTCATCCATGAGATCAACATCATACACACTAAAATGAACGGTACCTAAGCGTTCCTTAAGCTGGGCTCATGGTTAATAGAGAGCATAAAAAACTCTCCCCCCAATGCACATGCCCATGCCCTGTGGGCCCTATGCCTTCATAGTGGCTCATATGCATTGGGCCTTCCTGCGGCAAAGACACTTAGCATTTCACTCACAGAAAATGTTGTCGTCAAACTGATTGAAAAAGTATTATTCCTTCCATCCCATATTAAGTATCTCATTTGGTGTTTTAAATAAATTAAAATAAATTCATTTTCAAAAATCAAATAGAGCACTTACTATGGGACAGAGGGAGAACCGCTTTTCTCTAATGCAATAGAAGGGCAGTCATGGAATTTTCGGAACTTAATAACCACTTGTGACCACAAATGAAAGACATAATTCACGCAACGGCCATCTACTCTTAAAAGCAACTCCTTAAAGCAAACCCCAAAGTTATGGTTGCACAAGTTGTTCCTTTCTCTTGACGGCGAAGCTCCAATTCCTTTTTGTTTGTTCTCACATGCCTCCTCTCTCTCCCTTTAACCTCACAATATACTATATATGTCTATAAGGGATTCTTCAAAAACACCTCAGCCTTTCTCCTACTTCAAATACCAGCCACAGGTTTTATGTATTTCTATTAAGATGCATGTATATATGTTAAGATGCGTAGCTCCCCCGTTGCATTACATCTTACTATTTCAAAGTTTCTGTTTGGAATTAACCAAAGAGATAACCCATGAGCTAAATTTGTGTTAGAAAGATAATTTGTCCCTTGGTTTTTGTGATCTTCTTACATACTTCAATGGTAAAGTACAAAATTGTGCTTCAAAATGCAGCCAAGATTAAGGTGTGGAATCAATTAACTTTTATTTGTGGGTCAACCACCACAATAGGACTAGGATTTTTTTTTTAATTTTACCATTTTGGCTAATGATACTAAATACTCTTGTACTCCGTCTGTCCTGTAATAAGTGTCTAAATTAAAAAACCGAAATAAGTTATTTTTATTCATTTTTTCTAATCCAGACAGTTATTTAAGTTTGCTCTCCCAGTTATTGTGGATAATTCTCTCTCTCTCTCTCTATCTCTCGTTCACATATACATATTTACACACACGTTATCCCCTTGTCCCCATACCTTGAAACATTGGAATGAGATAAAAAAGAATGAGGGAAGTGAAGCATGGAACGTAATTTCAGAAATGGAAAATGTTCCATGCATGTTCCAATATAATGAAAAGCTTGGGCGTTTTTTTTTCTTTAAAGGGAAAAGCTTGGGCATTTGGATGTATGGAAAAAGGTTCTTACTGAAAAAAACTTAATTATGAAAAATAATTATTTAATATACAACATAACTATGAACTGATAAATACAACAAAATGGTGCAAAATATGGCTAAGATACACAAAATATATAATTTGTCTATTACTTTGAATTGGGAGTTTATATAAAGAATGCGGCTATCCCCCCCTTCAAAGATTATACTCAATCCCTATATATTTTACACTCCAAAAAAATTAAACAAATTACTAGATACACACCCCCCACTATTTTTTTTCACTCAATTTATGCTCTTTCATTGGCCCATTCTCAATCTTCCCCCTCTGGCATGAGCTCTTTATCGCCCATGTCGCTTGTGGCTCCTCTTCCTCGCTTCTCTTTCACAATCTTTTTCCCTCTCCCCCTCGCCTTGCTACTCCTTTGAAAATTTTCTAGATGGTTTCTGGCGGGGGATAGTCACTGCCAAAATATGTAAAATTTGACAAAAAATAAGGTCTCTGTCAAAATAAGTTTTATTTGGATGATGATATCCCCTACGAAGAAACATTCAAAACTTCTGGATGGTTTTTGGCAGAGAAATTTCACCGTCACAATATGCATACATTGATGGAGACCTTTGTTCCCCATATAATACAGTTTTATTTATTGGGGGTACCCTCACCATGAAACCTCCAAAAGTTTTTTAAACTTCTAAAAAACCTTTGACAAGGGGCGGTCACTGCCATAATATGCAGAATTTGATGGAGACCTAAGGTCTCCATCCAAATAAGTTTTATTTGGAGGAGGGTATTACCCGCCAAAAAACTTCAAAAGTTTTAGGGTGTTGGGATGGGCATGAGTAAAATTATAGAGGGGTGTAGGGGGTACTAAGCTGTTAAAATATGCTTGTTATTATTCTTTAGTGGGGGGCTATAACTATTTTTTTTTTTTTTGGGAGGGGGTGGGGGTGGGGGTAAGAATACAAATAAGGTAACTAATATTCCCTTCATCCTAAATTAGTAGTCCATATTTGGGAAAATATCATATTTATGGAAGCCTTACAATCGACTAACCCTTTTTATTCAATCAACTGAATGATTAGATGACATGGGACAGTTAATACTATATTACAAGTAATCTTTTCAAATGAGACTATTAATATTAGATTGAAGGAGTAGGCATAACATAGACAACATTTTATACTTAAATTTAAATGCTGCAAATCTGCAGCAGAAGTTGACTACTCCTCATATTTACTTCGGATTTTACCATGTTATTGTGTATGGTTGACAAGGGCAAAGGAAAGTTCCATAAAAATAAATCAAAAGTGACGAAAATTTTACAATTAGAGTAAACCACAGGAAGAACATGCACCAAACTAGCCTTTATGTTCCTTTCCGTATCTGGTCGTGTTTGTTTGAGCCTCTACGTCAAAACTTGTCGCAAGTCCCCCTCATTACTCCCTTCAAAGGTTTGATGTATAAACATTCTCAGCTCTACCTAACCTGACTACAACATCACTCTCTCTCCTTTGCAGACCTTCAACATGTATATAACCCCGTACCGATTTCTTCCTCTCTATCTTCCCAGGATACAAATCCCATTGGCAGAGAATTTTGACTGTCTATATGGCAGGACAAAGGTGTTTCTTGTTCTGTCTTGTTCTTCTTTTCCTTGGCTTGCTAGGTTTTGTGCCCTTCTCAGCTGAAGCTGCTTTGAAGAGTTATCAGTTTGATGTAAGTACATAGGCAACCATGAGATCCACCTGATTGTTTCTTTCCTGTTTTACTCCATTTTATCATGTCATGTGCTTCTTTGATTGTCAGATTCAAACGAAAAATGTGAGCCGATTGTGCCATGGAAAACCAATTGTTACAGTGAATGGCATGTTCCCTGGGCCTACCATCTACGTGAGGGAAGGCGATCGAGTTCTCGTCAATGTCACCAACTATGCACAGTACAACATGTCCATTCATTGGTACATTAATATACAAAAATCATGTATATGTATACATTCAAAAGGAAAATAAGGCATATTATTGGAATTATTAGTAGGTGCATACATGCACATGAGCTGCTCGATTTTGATGATCATGCAACCCATGATACTAAGGGGGCAGGCAGGTTATTATTACCAGCACATCCCCTCATTTGACACGAGTTATATCACAATCATACTTGATTTAGGCAAATCACATACTTTTTAATAGAAAAATAATATTCATACTCTATTTTTTACATTATAGGCTTTATATTAATTTTATTTGATAAAAAAATACATCCCACATAGTAACTTGAAATTCACTTTTTCATATCCAATCACAAGTATGGTAAAACCTATAGATATAAAAAAAATAGTATAAAAATATCATTATCTTTTTCAATATGCGACCCAGCACATTAACTTTTACCTTACTAACTTACGGAGATTGAATTTGGAATTTGTAGGCACGGGCTAAAGCAATACAGAAATGGCTGGGCGGATGGGCCAGCATATATAACACAGTGTCCTATCAAGACAGGCAGCAGCTACACATACGATTTTAATGTGACAGGGCAAAGGGGAACTTTGTGGTGGCATGCTCATATCTCGTGGCTAAGAGCCACGGTGTATGGTGCAATTGTGATCATGCCCAAACAAGGAGCTCCATTCCCATTCCCACAGCCGTTCATGGAAGCTAACATAATCTTGGGTGAGTACATAAGACATAACTTACAGACAATTTTTAAAATTTGATTCCGACCCGGATTTGTGGTTGGGTCCTGGTTATTTTTTTTAAAGCGGGCATAAATTCTCATCAGCCGAGAATAACCTTAAATTTGAGGCCAGATACCTTCCTTGTGCCTCATGACAAAGTAAACTCTCCCTCGTCTTTTCTCTCTGCCTACTAGATTTAGTGAAGTAAATCATTCTCTCAACAGGAGAGTGGTGGAACAACGATCTTGAGCAGGCAGTGAATCAGGCAAACAAGTTAGGCTTACCACCTCCGATGTCAGATGCACATACCATCAATGGCAAACCAGGGCCTCTCTTCCCTTGTTCCGAAAAACGTGAGTACAATGTGTTCAAATTTTTTTACTTTTTTGGACATTACAAGAGTATTACAATCTCTTCTTGCTTATAATTCAGACACGTTTGCTATGGAGGTTCAATTGGGAAAGACGTACCTTCTTCGAATCGTCAATGCTGCACTCAATGATGAGCTCTTCTTCGCAATAGCCGGGCACAACATGACAGTGGTGGAGATTGATGCAGTGTATACAAAACCCTTGACCACAAATGCAATCCTTATTGCTCCTGGTCAGACTACAAATGTTCTAGTTAGAGCTGATCAAGCACCAGGCAGGTACTTCATGTCTGCAAGAGCATTCATGGATGCTCCAATTCCGGTCGACAACAAGACGGCTACAGGAATTCTACAATACAAAGGCATTCCAAACAGTGTGCTTCCTTCGTTACCTCAGCTGCCTACTCCAAATGACACAGAATTTGCTTTGGACTACAACAAAAAGCTAAGAAGCCTCAACACACGGCAATTCCCGGCCAATGTCCCCTTGAAGGTTGACAGGCATCTTTTCTACACAATTGGTTTGGGCCGCAACCCATGTGCGACTTGTATGAATGGGACTCAGCTCACAGCATCCCTCAACAACATCACCTTTGTGATGCCTCAACTTGGGCTTCTTCAGGCCCACTATTCGAACATGAAGGGAGTGTTTAGGCTGGACTTCCCTGACAAGCCCCCCACCCCTTTCAACTACACAGGTGCACCTTTGACAGCCAACCTTGGCACCTCTTTGGGCACTAGGCTCAGCAAGATTGCTTTCAACTCCACGGTTGAATTGGTGCTCCAGGACACTAATCTTCTCAGTGTTGAATCCCATCCGTTCCATCTCCACGGCTATAACTTCTTCGTAGTCGGAACAGGTATTGGAAACTTTGATCCGGCCAACGATCCGGCCAAGTATAACCTTGTGGATCCTCCAGAGAGAAACACAGTAGGAGTTCCCACTGGAGGTTGGACTGCCATCAGGTTCAGAGCAGATAATCCAGGTGAGTTACATAAGATATATAATTATTGTCTACTCCCTTTATCCCATATTAATTGCACTATTCTAAAAGAATCTTATATTAATCACTCCATTTGGCTTAATTTAACTAATTGGCTACTTTAAAAAAATATTTAAAAACTTATTTTTCATTCTCTTTGCTATCAATGACATTATTAAATAAAAATTACTATTTTTTTATATAGAGCAATTAATGTGGGACAGAAAGAGGATTTTCTTAAACTAATTGTGTTTTTCATAAATTTTTATTTATATAGGCATGATGGGTGTAATATCTTTTGCCAATGAATTGCTCAGGTGTTTGGTTCATGCACTGTCATCTGGAGCTTCACACATCATGGGGATTGAAGATGGCATTTGTTGTTGAGAATGGGAAAGCGCCAGACCAGACCATCTTGCCACCTCCAAGAGATTTCCCACCATGCTAATCAAAGCCTTGAGCATGAAAAAAGGCAGCATCAACCAAAATTGGTTGACGGGCCGCTCGTTGACGGAGCCGGAGTTTGTTGTGTGTTGTTTTACAGCCTGCAAAAGTACGCAGGAGGCTCAATCGAATTAGCTTTCACTCGGATTATTTCAGGGAGCCCGTGGGACCATGTGTGAAATGTAAATGTCATCCAGCAATGAACTGTATCTCAGCATGTATTCTTCTTTTCGAACAAATAAACATCGTTTTTGAAGTTTGGTAAGGTTAATATGCACAGTAATGGGTGTTTTATAATAGTTTACATGAGTTACAGGTAAATAATAAATTTTGCAAAAAAAAACAAAACACATATCAGGTACTTTGTAGTGCTAATATCTAAAATCAAATGAGCTATATGAAAGTGGACAATATTTCAACTATTACCTAAAGGAGATCATTTTGACATCACGTAGTATATGAACATCACTGCTGTTGTGAAGTATATACATGCTAAAATCAATCTAGCTTGCAGTCTACAGAGAAGTTAGATCCTTATGAGGAATAGAAACGACTAAAAAAGATAATAAAGAGAAAATACATTAGGGTCTATGTGGTTTGATGATGGTGCCTACGTCTACAGGATCACACAGTTTCCACTGCTTGCAGAGAGAATAGTTACACAGTTTCCACTGCTTGCAGAGAGAATAGTTACAGGATGTTTACAAGTTTCTCAACCTCTTCAATGGCCAAGAACCTAGCCCAAGGAAAAAGAAGAGTGTTCTATACCCCATAGAGATATACAAGTTCATATTTATCTATTTAAAGAATGAAATCTCTAACTAGCCAATCATAAAGAGTCCAAATCGGAGCATTCCGAAATCTTGCACGTCAATTGATCGATCATTTAGAATTGGTGATCGATTACTCTTCACAGTAGCTACTTCTGGTCCTATAACCGATTGATCGCTTCTGAATGTTGATCAATCACTAACTTTTGGCTTTGTTTCTTGTATAACAAAATCAAGTGTTGATCAATCTCTCTGGACTATGATTGATCATTCCAGCGACTATGCTTCCATAACCATCGATCACCTAGTTCAATTTAAGCTTCCATAACTCACAATCTCTCACTTGGAAGACTGATCGGACTTCACCTTCCTCCAAATAATCTGCCACTTGAAGTGAATAGTCATTTCCTGAAAAACAATAACTATGTGATCATCATTGGTCCTCTAGTAAGAAGACTAATGGTGGTTGAGCAGAGGCTCAACTTCTCCATCGTTACTGCCATGGTAAACATATCCACCTGGTTGTCGTTTATATGAATCTTCTCAAAAGACAACTTCTTTTCCTCCATCAACTCTCTGATAAAGTGTTTTTTGATGTCAATATGCTTCATCTTAGCATAGAATGTACTATTTCAAGCCAATGCAATAGTACTATTATTATCACAATACAAAACACACTTCCCTTGTGCCTTGCCAAGTTTATTGAGGAAAACTTTTAACTACAATAGTTGTTTAATTGTTTGCTTCACTTACTACAACATATTATGCTTCAAATGGGATTCTAGATTCAGATTTATTACTTCTATTCTTATGATTTTCATTTTGGCAACAAGAGGGTGGTAGATCTATCATCTATTAGTGGTTTTGAGTAATTTTATAGTAGAAAGGTTGGATTTTTGTTTAGGGCTAATGGAACTTAATTTGTTGAGTAGGGTTTCATTGAGCTTTGGAGATGATTAAAGGGTCGACAATCTTTTTTAAGGTATTAGGTTTTTATTTGATGAGGTTTTACTTGCATTAACACCATGTTTGTAGGTATATTCATGTTCTTAAAGCTAATGGTTTTGATTCTTCAAGAACGGATGATTAATTGTTATTTTTACATAAATATGCATGAGAAATGTTAGAACTATAATGTCTTAGGTTTAAATAATGATTATATGAACTATCATGAAATTTTATGAATTTTTAGGAATTTTAGAATGAATTTGATTTTGTTATATACATGACAAAGGACTATTTTGTGCAAGTTTTGGACTGACCATTCGATCTCCCTGTTGGGCCGATTGAAAAGCTAGCCAATCGATTGGCCTGTCCATCCGCTAAACGGTTGAAATAAATCTCTTCATTCCTCATCAATCGGCTATACTAGTTATGGACCTATGCTTATTTTTAAGCTGGATTTTGATGCTTTCTTCATGTATATTTCATGTTACCGGTAGAATATGATCATGTTGAAGTATTAATATTTGTACACATGCTATATTAATTATGTATGAACTATGTTCTACATGTTTTAGCTTAATTATAAACATGACCATGAATATTTTTTTTTAGGTAAGCTTACATGATCTCATTTGCCACGTATGGACCATATCTCATGCATAATATATGACTGATTAGTTTGTGATTACTTATGTTTGTATACATTTAACACTACTCACATATATATCATGTTGCATACACCATGAAAATGATTTACTAAGCCATGATTAATTGTGTTTAAACATGATTAGTTAATTACATGTAGTAGTTCTTCGGATTAGTCGTATCTACTCCTCTAAGTCTTCAATTTTTTTCCCTCCTTGTTTCATCTTTGTTTCCTTCTAGTTCCTAACCAAAAACTTCTTTTTTATTGTTGATTTGCCTTGAGACTCTTCAATCACTCATTGGTAAAAATTCAATTGTTCCTCCTCAATTATGTGTGTTGTGCTCTTGTTGTATCTCTCTCATGTCTCTCACCATGAAGAATTTTCACTCAAAAATCAATAGTGGATCAAGGAAAATTAAGGTAAAGGTCTCACCTTTTTCTCAACTTGAATAATGATTTTCTCCTCTTCAATTTTGTTCATATCTAGGTCTTTTATAATGTTTTGTCGATTAGGGTAAAACAATCCAAAGTAGGAAATGACTTTATTCAAGAGTTCTTAAACTAGGTAAGTTCAACATCAAGTTGTCACTCCCCTGTCGTTCCCCCTTGACTTGAACCCGATCAGGAAAAATAATAAGGGTACGATGAGATAAGTTCTCACCCAACCCAGGCTAGATCGAAGTACACAACCATCACTTTTTGCAAAAGCAATTACCAAAAAATAAAGGAAATTAAATGAAACTATTAATCATGTTTACACCCACATATATGTTCATAAGCATGAGGGAGCATCAAGCATTCAAAAAGCAAAAACAAGTCCATGCTATCAAAATGAAAAGGCTCTCCCACAAATATAATCAAGTCTCATAGTTACATTATATATCAACTACCGACTATCCCAAAATAGAAGAACTATCCTCACTTAGCATCCATTCAGTCACCACCTTGCTCGCAAAACAAATCATAATGAGCACCTGTGTAGCACAACTACACAGGAGATCCCAGAAGGATAAACAAAACAATAAGGCAAGGGGTGAGCATAGCCCAGTAAGGATTTGAAAACATGGAGCTCACACTAACACCATAAAACAAAATTTTAATATGCATAACATAAACATTATGCAACATTGGTGTTAAGATTACAAGAGTATATCAAATCCTTCACATAAACTTTGCAAATATCCCAATCATGCATTATAGTCCATATATAACCTGTGTAAATGCCTCAATAGAGTATCACAATCTATAAACAAAACCTTTGTAAATGAGCATCATAATTCATATACAAAATTTGTGCAAATAAGCATAGTAATCCACAAAATCAACAATAGAGTAATCCTAGTACCCGATGATACTATATCTATGCTTACTTGGTATTCCTAAGCTTGAAATACCAAAAGCAGTTGGCACTCCTGTAAACTGGAAATGCCCCTAGTTAGCTGGTGCACACGGATAAACTAGCCTGAAGCTCAATCTAAAAGTCTCGTTTAGTGCTCTCATTGTAGTATTCTTCTCTTTTCGAACTGGGGAGGAAAGACCCAACCTTTCAGTACTGAAATCCCTACCCTATCAGACAAAAAACCCCAACCTTTTGGATAGAAAACGTATTCAATCAAATCCTCGATATAGCTTATATGAAAGACTACGAAATATCATGGTTAATCACAGTTAAACAAAGCATTTTCGTGATGTATGCAACATATGTGTATAATGCTCAATGCATGTAAGCATATGTATACACTATACATACCATAAACAGCCCTATCATGCATGACCCATGGTTCATGTGTGGATAATAAGGTCATGTAAGCAATATGCGTGTACACATACGTGGTCTTGTTCGTAAATGATCTAAAGTACATATAGTACAGTTCATACATATATAACATCACATGTGTGTAAGCATTCAAATCATAGCATGGTAAGTCTTTACTAGTTACATGTAATATACATAGGGAAACTTTCAAAATCTTGCTTAAAAATAGCACAAAAGTTGAAATTTACTTAGGTGATCGATTGGCCACATGTGCAATCAATAGGGCCCTAAGAAGTGACAAACAATCATTTTAGTGATTGATCAGGCCTTCTAGGCTATCAATTAGTCTTTGTAAAACTGAAGAAAGTAGCTTAATCGATGATCGGTTGTGCCCAGAAAGATGAAAAACTGAATTTCCTTTGGGAAAAACATGTTTGATATTCTATCAAAACCTCATAAAACTTCAAATAAAGATCATCTCAGATTTAGACATTATAGATCCAACATAAGTCATGCATATTCATGTCAAGACATCATAAAAAACATATTCAAGAAGATATAAACTCACACATCTAGCATGCTTCAAGAATATGATTCAACATACACAATCCATAGTGTTAATGTAAGAAAAACTTCACCAACAAAAACCCCTTACCTTAAATTAGTGGGTAGTTCCTTCGATCTCTTTCTCAATTTAAAGGATCTCTAACCAACAAATTATGTCACATTAGCCTTAAGCATAAACTACATATTTTTCACAAAATAGAGGCTAATAATCACTAATAGAAAGACAAATCAAGCATTATCTTGTGCCCAAACATGAAACATAAGAGGAGAAACAAGAAACAAAGATCTAGGGCTCTAAATCATTGGTAAAAGATAAAGCTTTGAAGAGTATAAGACATGGAATCAAATGCAAACAAGTAGAACATAGGATTCAAGGTAGAAGAATAAGATATCTTAAAGTGGAATTGCTTGTCTTACCTTGGTTGAAGCTAGATCACATGCATCCCCTTCTAGAGAGAGGGTAGAGTACAATAAGCCATTGAATCTCAGTCCCCCCTAAATGAAGGAATGGGCCAATTTGACTATTTATACTAGGTGGTGAGTAAGTGGGCTCGTATGGGCCTAACAAAGGAACAAATGAAGCCCACCTTGGGAAATAGGTTAAAATGAATGTAGCAAGGCTCAAACCCATCTATTATTTCAAGTGAAGGTTGACAGCTCAAGAAGTTGGTGCAACGATGAGGATGGTCGTGGGTTCTAGAGTGGGGTCCCCTTCCTTAAACAAGGAAATGTATAAAAATGGTAACAATTAGTGTGGTAACATGGTGGTTTATGTTAGACACTAATGTTTTCCATGAGCATTCCCACCTCATAACTAGGAGAGTGTGTCTATCATACCTCGGGTAACCCTCGATAGAACTAGTCCATTAATTGTCCAACAAAAAATCAAAGCAATATGAATAAAATTTATAATTAAACCAAACCATCACATAATCAAGGAAAATAATAATATAAAAATTCAAATATCACATCCTACTCACCTTATAAGAATTTTGTCCCCAAAATTTATTAATGCCCGACGGTGAATAGATGTTTGTACTAAGCTTTGACCTCATCCTCAAGCTCCTACGTTGCTTCCTCAACGTTGTGGTTTCGCCAAAGGACTTTTACCAATGGAATCACTCTTGTCCTGAGTGTCTACTCCTTGTTTAAGATTTCCACTGGCATCTCAATGTACGTGAGATCGCTCCTGAGCTCCAACGGCTCAAAGTCTAGAACATGAGACGGGTCTAGTTCATACTTTCTCATAAGATAAACATGAAACACATCGTGGATGTTAGTAAGTTATGGCAGAAGAGCCACTGCTCCAATCTTCTCAAGAACCTTGAAAGGTCTAATGAACCTAGGTGATAGTTTCTTTTTTTTTTTGTTGAATCATATGATGTCTTTTGATGGTGAGATCTTTAAGAAAACATGATCACCAATTTGAAATTCTAGATCTCTTCTAAGTGTTGTAGACGGATGTCCACAATGGCCTGGCAGCCGGATTAGGGGAAGGGAGCAGCGCAAGAAAATCGGGAAAGGGGAGAGGGGACAACATGGCCGCCGGACAAGAGGGAGAGGCAAAGAGGAAAGGGGAGAAGACGAGACAATTAATCATTCATTATCCCAATTAGGGTGTAGCCCTTACATTTAAATAGGCTAACTAATGGGCTCACTAACAGGCACCTAAGGCCGATTAACATAATTAAAAGAAAGCACTAGTACCCTAATTAACCTATTTACCTAAATGCCCTTATTAACAATAACATAATTAAAACCTATACTACTAGCACATGGACCCAATAATAGACCCTTAGGACGTTCACAACATTCCACCACGCTTCTGCATCACCTCGTCCTCGAGATGACCTTAAACTCCAAGCATTGGGCCCACCATAGCTCCGCTGTGAATAGCTGGACATGAACTGGTTAATGCAGCTGAGTGCTTCGATTACATGCGGCTGGATTTTGGGAAGATATCTTGGACACAATGAAGAATCTTGGCACAATGAGCAGGCAGCCACCTCTCACCCTTGTCTCCAAAACCCTCTTGCCATCTACTTCAACTACCTGCACTCAACCATTTCCACTAATAACATAAGTCACTTGGGAAGCAGAGTCACCAGAAAATCCTGGAAGACACATGGGGTTCCCCTCAATCTTAGCACGGTCGGCGCTCAGTCCAACTTCTTTGATCAAGGGCAGGTTCTGAGTATTAAAATAACAACTCGCCCTCCATTTGATATGCTAACATCCAAAGGAGTCTCCTCGTAGTCGAGGACCAGACCCTTTAGATCTCCATTGAGGACTTTGGGATGTTGAATCCTTCTTTCACCTTCACAATCCCACTTCCATATTGACTTTTGACAAGCTTGGCAACCAAGCTCGACCAACAAACTCTGAAAAGAAACCAGTGAATAGGCCATTAGCATGAGTGAGGTAGAAGTTAGTGAATTCTCCTACCTTGTGGCCCTTCTCAATCACCTTTTCATAACAAGTTAGTGCCCTATCAACAGCGTCGGCCAAACAGTGCCCTTGAATCAGGATGGTCCATGTTTTCAAATCAAGGGTACAACCCCACTTCTCCATGTCATCGAACACCTTACCAGCCTCGTCCAACCTCCCAAACTTGCATAACCCAAACATCAGCTGGCTATAAGTGTTATTCTTGGCTCGAAGCTTGTGCCTTCCATGATCTGCACAATATTCTCTGCCTCCTCAAATCTTCCTATATATGTTAATGCCCAGTGGATTCCGTCATAAATAGACTTTGTGAGGGCATAGCTAGATGCCTCATAGACCTTGGTAACACTATATACCACATCAACATCTGCCTCGTCACAATGCACAATCTGTCGTAGAAGCGCAACACAATCTTGAATCGATGGCTTGTATGGGTGGGCCAACATCATCTCATAAAGTTCCACTACTTCCTTCATCATCTTCCTCTTCATGAACTACTTGAACACCTTCACATAAGTATCAATATCTATATCAAAGCCTTCACTCTTCATCTCCTTCACCGAGCCCCAAAATTGATCAATCGAGTCCTTCCTCACAAGAACTCTCAGCATTGCATTGTAGGTGGTAGAACTGTGCTTGTAGTCTGATCATCTCCCAGCCCATTGAAAAAAATCCAACGCCTTAAAAGGATTCCTGCAAATGTCCCCCAACATCCCCAACACCTTAAAAAGATTCCTGTAGATGTCCCCCAACATCCCCAACACCATTTTATCCGACATTGTGATCCCTATCTCCCCCAAATTCTTCTCAACTTCATCTTACCAATCAGGTTGTGTGATGTTTTCCTCTAGAAAATGCATGACAAGAGGAGCAATATCATCACCTACTGTTTGAGCCAACAAACCTAAGCAAGGACCTACAGCCATTGCAAGGTTCCATGCCCCGTCGTCCTGATCCTGATCCTCAACATAAAGAGATACCTCCATTGTGAGAAGAGTCTGGTACTCAAGCTTCATATCCTTGTTGTCATGATCAATTTCAAGAGCTTTCTTAATATCTATCTCACCAGATCCAAGTTGGCCAAGTGGATGTAAGCTGGAGCTCTTCTGTAAAGAGCCTTAACATTCCAGCTCTCGATTTCCAAAACCTTTTTGCAATGTTTTTCAGCTTGTTTGTAGTCTTTGAGCTTTATCTTGTAGGCAGCATTATTGAGATTGCAAGTGACCTTGAGAACCTTGGACTGCTTCTTTTCCTCTTCACTAAAAAAGGAATCGTACTCAAAAAATTTTGCAGCCTTCTCGTATCTCTTGAAAGCCCTTTCACACTTTCCAGCTTTGAATAGAGCGTTCCCTTCTTCCCTTTTCTTTCCAGCAACTTCAATCTTCTCCGCATTTTTTATGTCCCACGATTCCCTCTCCTTCACAAAAGACACAACAATATAATTGACTCCCTCAGATATCCCAAAATCTATATCAGTCCAATCCTTAGTCAATAGGGTTGGAAGTTCAAAGTTCTTGCTAACATCTTCCCCATCCCTCCAAAAGGTCAACTTTGCTCGAGGGAAAAGCAAACCAGGGTTCGTGCACTAGCATCTCAAATCCTTCCCAACCTTTTCAACAACTTCAAATGTTGCCATTCCACCATCTACAGCAAGCTCATCACCCACAACAATGCCTTCAGCAAATCCTTCATAATTTGCTTGGATAGTAAATGGATGAAAACCTTCAAACTTTTCCATAGTAAATAGCCAAATTGACCCGTCAGCTAATTCTTGACCATTAGGATAAATTTGTCTGGTGAATGCCCAAAGCAATTTCCTAGAGAGACTTCGGGTCGTCAAAAGCTGCTGATGGAAAATTAGCGTAATCAGATCCAAATGGAAGGGAAAATCTCGTGTGATCCGGACTGCTAGAGCAATCCCAATGGAAAGGAGCACAATGCCTCCAGCCAAATAGATACACATTTGATTTCCAAAGCAATCCCGTGGGATCGGGCTAGCCTTTTCTCCAACAAGGAAAAAATTCTCTAGATTGGCTAAAGATTGCGGCAGTCCTGAGGGAGAAGATGCTGACTGATCATCCGATGCAACAATGGCAGAAATTTCAGAGATCTCATCTTCATTCAGAACGGCCATTTCCAGGAAGCGAATCCCGGAATGCTCGCAGTTGCCAAAACGGACTTTGCTGGCCGGATTCCGTGAGGTTGAGCAATGATAGGCGATGTCTAGCATGCTCCTCACGGCATGGCCGCAGATCCTCTCTATAGGAAGAAAGGTGACGGCTTGAGGCCAAGCTTCGGTTGTACAGTGAACTAGCCAAGGGGGACTCAAGCAGCGGCAAAGGACGATCTTGTCGCCAGGGTTGGTGTAGAGGCAGACGGTGGACTACATCCAGAGACAGAGGGGTTCCGGATGACGGTGACTAGTACAGAGAAGGAGGCACATCGTGGCGGTGACGGGAGCACAGTTTGCTTCGGCGGCAAGAGGGTTCGGAGGGTCTGGCTACTAAGACTGGGGTCACGGTTTGAACGTCGCTCATCAGTGAAAGATCCATAGTCAAAACCTGTGATGGAGAGAAACCAACACGACCGGATGCCGATGGGGCTGATTCCAACCAGTGGGATCTCCGGCGCCGAATCTGTCCTAGGTTGCTGACCATGCCTTGTTGAAGGTGACAAAGGTCGAGGCTTTGCCAAAGACACATCTCCGAAGGCTTTGGGCAGCCCCTACACCTTGGCTAGCTTGGATGAAGCCAGGGACATTACAAGCCCCATCAAATTCTCGAGTGTAGTTGCAACCTCCGCCTGTATCTCCTTGAGCGTAGCTACAACCTCCGCGAGTATCTCCACCTGTTGTCCCATGGAACTTTGGGCTCTGATACCAGTGTTGTGGATGGATGTCCACAACGGAGTGGCAGACGGCGTAGGGGAAGGAAGCGGCATAGGAAAGCTAGGAAATGGAAGAGGGGACGACATGACCGCCAAACAGGAGGGAGAGGCAGAGAGGAAAGGGGAGAAGACAAGACAAATAATCATTCATTATCCCAATTAGGGTGTAGCCCTAACATTTAAATAGGCTAACTAATGGGCTCACTAACATGCACCTAAGGCCCATTAACATAATTGAAAGAAAGTACTAATAACCTAATTAACCTATTTACCTAAATGCTCTTATTAACCATAACATAATTAAAACCTATACTACTAGCATGTGGACCCAGTAATAGACCCTTAGGACATTCACAACACTAAGCTTATGAGAATAATTATTTTACTAACTTTGAACTGTTTGCAGTCGATCCCGAATGAGTCGAATCTTCTCAATCGATTGCTGCACAATCTCAGGTCTATTTAGGGGATAATCTCCAACCTCCCCAACAAAGAGGTGATCGTCAAGGATGTTCGTACAATTCTTTAAGAGGTTCATCTTAATACTGGCCAGATAATTACTATTGTAGGTAAACTCTACAAAAAGTAAGTGTTCATCCCAACTACCCTTCTACTCAAGGATGCTTTGCTCGAATACTGGCCTATGAAGCATGTTTCCCACGGTCGTTACCTACAGTCCCGATATCCGTTTCAAACTATTCAAAAACCATTATAATCATCTTTTAGAGTTCTACAATAACTCTTTAGGTACCAAATCTAAAATAGTGCTCTATTAATTTATAAAAATTATACTATTAAAAATGTACTGAAAATCTGGGTTGTCATAGTCACAATGCAAGAGAAACCTTCAATGAACAGCCAATAGTATCATAAAAGACCTAAGAAACTCCAGAATTCAAAAGCAATCTTAGGTTGCAACTGTTTCAAAATTGTTTTTACCTTGGCTAGGTCCACCATTATACCATCTTTGGATATAACATGGCCTAAAAAAATTCACTTCCTCCAACCAGAATTCACACTTGTCAAATTTTTTATAGATCTTGTGATCTCTAAATGTCACAAACTGGATTTTTAAAACCCTTTCTAAAAGCGCATGAACGGTAGTCACGATTATTTTAAATACTAAACAAACCATTCGATTAAATATCCAAGTCATGATAAATAGGGTTCACAAATATGAATATCAAATCATATGACATTACTACACGTCTGAAAATTCACAAAGAACAGCTCATCCATCTAAGTACAAGTTTGTCATCCGTTTGAAAATAAATAACAAGTTGACTCTCACGCCAAAGAAACACTTACGTATCGGAGTTGCAGAAACGCAGAAACTTCTTCTTGTGCTTGCCTGCCTTGGTCTCACTTGTCGTTGCCTTGAGAATCTGCAACTAACCAAACCAAACAACCACAACAACAACAATGGAATCTCTCCGCCTTCAAGAGAAGAGGTTCCACAAGGACAAAAGATTTTATTAATGTTTTTTGGATCGGGCCAACATCACCCGATGTTAGTTGCCTACGTACTCATCAAATAACATCTCCAATGTTTCCAACAAGATCGAATCTAGACGTAGTTCTACCTAAAACTACACTATACTAAGAAGCATAGCATCATATATGCAATGCTTATGTATTTTAAAGCAACCTACAATTTATGCAAGTCCTTTAATTGTTCCACTTGTCTAATTAACAAGCAATATCAAATAATGTTATTAATTATTACACAACCCTTGTTCAATAATTAATGCTAACATCCTGCAAACAGTACCACATAAGGGTAATATACAGAGTACTGAATATAACAAAGCTCAGAAACATGGCTAATCTTTAACCAATGAAGACTATCACAATGGACACCGTTCAGGAAACAATGCATTAATTGTTACCTAAAAATACCGACTCCTGTTCAAAGGAGTAATTGTATGCTAACAGAAATCCTAGTACTCTAGAGATCCACTTGGATTAGCCATGGGCCTAGAGATGTAGGTACCAGCTCTGCTCATGGACACACTGGCCGGAGGTAGATGAGTCTTCCATGATGCTCAAAAACCTGGTTTGCGCATTTGCAGGGATCCATCGTCCCAAAGGAGCGGAGACCACAAGGGTTTGAAAGATTACCATCATGGCTATTATCAGAAATCCTAGTATCTCTAGAGATCCACTTGGATCAGCCACGAGCCTAGAGATGTAGGTACCAGCTATGCTCATGGACACACTGGCCGGAGGTAGATGAGTCTTTCACGATGCTCAAAAACCTAGTTTGCGCATTTGCAGGGATCCATCGTCCCAAAGAAGCGGAGACCACAAGCGTCTAAAAGATTACCGCCATGGCTATTATTGTGAACTAACACAATGCTGAATGGACGTATGACTTAATGCATCCAAAGATTTAATACTAATCACACTTTATCATGTATGCAATTGACTCTCATGATTTGCAAGATAATAGGCAGACTTAGGCTTAAGCATGCACACTAATCAACATGACAAGGACTCAGACTCATGCTAAGATGAACTGACCAATTCAACATTATAATGAAAAAGATTTGGGGTTGAGATAAACATCTCAAGTCAACCAACTAACATGACAAGTTCAGGCCGAAACAAGCATCAATAATCAACCTAAAGTATATCACAATCAAGGCTGAAATTCAAGGACAACATAGGCTGAAATAAGCATCAATAATCAACCTAAGGTATATCACAATCAAGGCTGAAATTCAAAGACAACATAGGCTAAAAGTCAGAGACTTCTTAAGCTGAAATTTAGAGACTTAATAAGCATGAACGAATCCTGAACTAAAGCTCTAACATTAATGATTCATTCAGCAAGATTATAATCTAAAACAAAGCTGAGAAACAAGTATTAGATATGCAATAATACAACTCAAACTAGGGCTGAGATTTAGGTATTCTCTTAGCATGATTATAACATAAATCAATGCTGAGAAATTAGTATTAATTTGGCCAAAGTAGAGCCTAAACAGAAGCTTCAAATTAGGGATTTACTTGACCAAAGTGGAGCCTAAACCAAGACTTCAAATTAGGGATTTACTTTACCAAAGTGGAGCCTAAACCAAGGCTTCAAATCAAGGATTTACTTTACCAAAGTGGAGCCTAAACTAAGGCTTCAAATCAGGGATTTGATTAGCCAAAGTATGGCCTAAACTAGGGCCACAAATCAGAGATTAAGTTGTCCAAAGTATGGCCTATAATAAAGCCACGAATCAGGGATTAAGTTGTCCAAAGTATGGCCTATAATAAGGCCACGAATCAGGGATTAACTTGGCCAAAGTATGGCCGAAAGTAAGGTTACAAACCAAAGAATAAATTAGCCAAAGTATGGCCTCAAGTAAGGCCACAAATCAGGGAATAAATTCGCCAAATTTTAGCCTAAAGTAAGGCAACAAACCAGGGAATAAATTAGCCAAAGTATGACCTAAAGTAAGGCCTAGACAAAGGAGAGAAACCAGGGATAAAATAAACAAAAGCAAGGCCTAAACTAAGGCCACGAATCAGGAATAAAATTCAACAAAGTTTATACCCAAATTATGGATGATAAACATGACTAGAATTAGAATCATTCATGCCTTACATGGGGCTAAAGTAGATGACAAAAATCAACAACATGTTTGCATGAATTAAGGCTAATCTACTTGACAAAAATCAGGATTATGCATGCATGATTTAGCCATATAAACAAGAGATAAAATCACACTCATTCAAAACAAGTAAAGGACAATTCATGACATCAAAAACCCCCTTAGAACTAGGCTGAACTATGACTGAATTATATCTATCAAAACCTCATGTTTAAGGGTTTGAAAAGAAGCACCTACTTATACCAACATGTCCCCAAAGCTCCTATCTCTTGCTGTTATGCTTCTAGGCCTTGATTTCAATCCAAAGGTGGCTGATTTGCACTTTCAAAATTGCTGGTTATAGAGGTCCTTGCTGAGAGAAGGAAGAGGAAGGAAGAGATGCAGAAGAAGGAGGCTCCCCAAAACCAATAGGGGCTGCCTCTCTTAAAGCTATTGGGTGCCCTCCCCCTCTAGGACTCTCCCATCCTTAGTTACAATCCCGAAATCCAAATCTTTGCCCCATTACCAATAAGAAACTAGCCCCCATATATGCTCAAAATAGTCCCAAAAGAGTCCTAACCCAACTAGATGTATAGTTGATCCCTCCTTCCCCTTTTTTTACCACTCCTAGCACTCCTCGGACTCCTACTTGGGCTAGAAGTCATTTGCTTACATGCTATCTCATCTCAACAAAGTTCTATATGCTTCCTCTTCTTACTTAGAGTCCTTGTTCCGCTAGGACTCTCCCTTTCTCACTCTCTCTCTCTTCCAATTCCTAAATCTTTTAGGACTTCTAATTCCTAGTTCATTTAAGACATCCATCGACCTTGGGTAAACGGGCCTTGTGCAATATGCTCAACTTCAAACGGTTGTATCTTCCTCATCCGAACTCTGCTTCGCACGTTCTTGGTGACGTTTCAAAGCTCTTTCTGTCTACTTTCTAACTACATAGGTTTCAGCTACTAATCCAAACTTATAGTAAAGTTATTCTCAGGAGAAGTTCAAGGGGTCTAATACCAAAGCTTTCACGTGGTCGACTTCAGGAATTTAGAAAAATCCCAAATGTTACACTAAAAGTTTGCAAGACAATCCTTAAGTGCTTCTCATGATCCTCCTTGCTTGCTGAATAAATCAATATATCATACACAAAAATGATGATAAACCAATCCAAATAAAGCCTGAAGACTATGTTCATCATGTCCATAAAAGATGACAGTGCATTGGTAAGACAAAAAGGCATAATTAATAACTCATAATGTCCATAACGTGTCCTAAAAGTAGTCTTTGATATATCTTCACGTCGAATACAAAGTTGATGGTGCCCCGGCCTCAAATCAATCTTTGCGAACACTTGGGCCTATTTGAACTAGTATAATAATCATCAATACACGGGAAAGGATACTTGTTCTTGATTGTGACCTGTTTCAACAACCTACATTCAATGGAAAGCCAAAAGGAACCATCTTTCTTCATTATGAAGAGGACAGGTGTACCCCAAGGAGATGAACTAGGCCTAATGTATCCTTGTCCATTAGGTCATGTAGCTGGATTTTAAGCTCTTTCAAATCAGTGGGAGCCTTGCGGTAAGGATCTTTAGAAATAGGGATGGTGCCAGGAAGAATGTCAATATTTAACTTGATTTCTCACTCATGAGGTAATCTTTACAAGTCATCTAGAAAAGTATACACAAATTCAGACACCACAGGAATAGAATCCACATGAGTTAATGTTGCACCTGTAAGAACATAAGCGTCCTTATGTCATATATTAGCTTATTTTTGTGATCAAAATTATGTCATTGATGTGTAATTTTGAGTCGGTTTAAGTCTAAAGATTGATTTCTGAAGATGAAACGAAAGAAAGACTCAAATACATGTTTTCATCAGGTAAAATAAAACACACACACACACACACTTTACATTCTCACACTTTAGAGTAAAAGTGAACTTAGGTGAAAGGATGGTGAAGATTTGAGGTTTGTTTATTAAAAAATCAAAAATCTGGTCAGAATGATCAATTGCCATATTGGAACCATTGATCATGATAAACTGTAGAAGAATCTCCAAAATTTGTAAGAGCGATTAATCTCTTCTATGAACAATTGATCGAGACCCGAAAACACTCTTTGTTAAACAAAATTGGGAGTTTATTGATCAATCACTAAGTCAATGGATCGATCGATAGAAGAGTCGTAAGGGAAAGGAACAAATCGATCGATTGCCCTATAGAACGATCGCTCAATTGAGCACAGAGATGCCTAAATTAAACTTTTTAGGTTTAATTTGGATTCCTAGTTGGAATTATATTCCTTTTGAGATTTAGGAGCCCATTAAAAGGGATTGGGACATGATGGAGAGAAGAGAGAAGACCTAGAAAATATTGAGAGCTTGTGTGGAGTTCCTCTAATGGAATTTTGAAAGAATATAGGTCTTCTAGAGTTAGAAAGTCTCTACTCACCTATGAATCAAAAATAGTGATTAAGGTGATATCAGAGCACAAAAACACATGTCAAACATGGTGTTTGCAGAAAATTATTGTTGAAAAGATCAAGAGAATAGAAGATTCATTCCAAAGGAGGAGATGAAAGATCTATATTGATCAAAAAGCACAAAGATGAGAAGATAAAGCTATGGTCGTTAAACAACCAAGGAGTAGTTGATTGAGAATTCAAGAGTGGTGCAGAGAACTAGATGTTAAAAAAAAATGAGTATTTTGTCTTTGTAATCGGTAATTTTATAATCTTAGGTTTACATAGTGCATAGTTAATTTAGACAGAGTGTCCTATAGTTTTTCCTAACTAGGTTTTTACATAAAAAATTCTTTTGTGTTACTTGGTGATTTTATTACAATTTTTTTGTTAGAACACATTAGAATTAGGCATGTTAATTTGAACAAAATTTGTAATTATTGTATTTGAAAATGGGAAGATAAATCCTGTAACTTAATTGCGACTTTACTTTTTTGGTTTGTCTATGCCACACACATAGTTCACAAACCAACAAGTGATATATGAGGTTATTTGAATATTTTTTAGATCTTTCTTTTATAGTTGAAACTTGATTGTGCTTTTGGTTGTTATGGAATTCAAAAATATGCTTAGTTTGCCTTTATTGAATTAAATTTTGTTGTAGCTAGGAATAGTCATGTTTTTTATGAATTGAAGATGCTTAGAGCAAATTTTTGTGTTATGGAACATGAAAATTCTCATCTTGTGCATGACAAATCCTTGTGTGATACCAAAAATCTTGAATAACTTGAGAAAATTGAAAAAATCATAGAAGAATTGAAACCGTCTAATTCCAAACTGAAAGAGTTTGTTAAAGACAAAGAAAAACTTGATAAAATTCTCTCTTGTGGACAATTTGGAAGTGATAAAAGTGGTTTAGAGTATGTGGGATATAAGTACACAAATTCCCTAGGAAACACTAAATTTGTTAACGCTAAAAATTTGTATGATAATAGATCTAAGTACTTCCAAGTGACTAAATTTGAGCCAAAAAAGAGAAAATTAGTGAAGAAACAAGAAATTGTGAGAGATAATGTTAAAATTGACTTGCTTAGACAAATTATATATATGAGAAGAAACTTAAGGGAACTTAATGCAAAAGTTTTTTGAGCTTAAGGCTCACACACGTGATTCACTATGAGACTCTCATAAGTTTGCTCATGATTTTTATCAAAAAAAGCAACAAAAAATGAATACAAAAGCTCTTGAGAATGCTAAACATGATAAAATTTTGAGTGATCTTCATGAATTTGTGAAAACCAAAACAATTAGGGTAAAGAAAGAGGATGTGAAATATCATGTAGTGCACACCACCTTGAAAACTCAACATTATAACATGTGATACCTTGATAGTGGATGTTCAAAACTAGGTTTACTAATTTTGTAGAGAAGTATGATTACAAAGTTACTTTTGGAGTTGGAAGTATCATAAAAATAGATAAGATAGGCACATTGAAAGTTTTTGGATTGCTTGATTTTGATAATGCCTTGTATATTAGTGGTATAAATCTAATCTTTTAATCATTAATCAAAATTGTGAGTTTGGTTTTATTATAAAATTTACAAAGAAGCCTTGTTATATCCTTAACAAGTTTGTAATAACTTGTGTGAAAGGTTCAAGAGCTCATGATAATTGTTATTTACTTGATCATATTTATTTTGCAAACTTGTCCTTACTTAGTAATACTTATTTGTGACAACAAAGATTAAGATATGTAATTTTCATAAATTTGACAAAAATAAAAAAGGAAAGGATCATTATAGTTGCCCCTATTTTGAAAACTCCTGAAAACTTTGTATGTGGTGCTTATCAAAAGGGTAAATAGCCAAAATCTTATCATAAAAAATTAAAACATGTGTGAACTAAGAGATCATTAGAATTAATACACATGGACCTTATACGACCAATGCAAACAGCTAGTTTGGTGGTAAAAAATTCATTTTGTTGATAGTGGATGACTTATCAAGATTTACTTAGGTGGATTTTCTTAAGGAAAAGTTAGATGCTTTTGAAGCATTCAAAACAATTACCCTTACCATACAAAACATAAGTGGCCTACACATTCAAAATATTAGAAGTGATAAAGGTGGTGAAATCACTAACTTTATATTCAAAGTGTTTTGTGAAAAACATGCAATTCATCATGAATGCTTAGCCCCTAAAATCCCTTAACAAATTGGAATAGCTAAAAGAAAGAATATGACTATCCAGGATATGACTAGGGTTAGGCTAAATGAAAAGAATTTAACTAAATATTTTTTGGTAGAAGTTGTGAGCACTACAACATATACCCTCAACATAGTCTATTTAAGACCTGGTATAGTCCAAACCCTTATGAGTTGTGGAGAGGTAAAATCTCCGCCGTCAAACACTTTGGTCTTTGAAAGCCAATGTTTAGAAAATTTGATAGCAAGAGTGATGATGAATTTTTTCTTTAATATTCTTTGACAATTAGTGCATAGAAGGTTTGTAACAAAAGAACTCAAATTGTCATAGAATCTTTTAATGTGGCTGTATATGATGCACAATTTTTTAAAAATCAAGATATTCAATAAGAGAAAGGTAAACAAAAAGTTGATGATTGCTATGATTGTGATGATTTAACTAATGTGTTTAGTGATGCAGATTTAAAAGAAGAAAAACATGTGGATGTTCATGGTGATCATATACATGATGCTAAAACTCATGAAGAAGAGCAAGAACAACAAATGTAAGTTGGTCAAGTACCTAATTGGGTTTAAAAAGACTATCTTGAAACCAATGTGATTGGTGACATCAATGAAGGATAAGAATAAGACTTCACTTAGAAAAACAAATAAATTCCTCTTGTTATGTATCTCTTACGGAACCAAAGATAATTGATGAAACTCTTCATGATGAAAATCTTATTAATACAATACAAGAGGAATTAGGTTAATTTACTAGGAATGATGTATGGTTTCTTGTACCTAGACCTAAGCAATGCTATGTCGTAGGTATAATGGATTTACAATAACAAGACAGATGAACAAGGGAATGTGGGAATAACAAAGCAAGATTAGTTGCTCAAGGCTATACACTAGAAGAGATTGATTTTGATGAAACATTTTCTTTTGTTGCTAAACTTGACAATAGATTACTTCTTGCTATAGATTGTCATTTAAAATTCAAAGTATATCAAATGGATGTCAAGAGTGTTTTTCTTAATTGGAACTTGAATGAGGAAGTCTATGTCGAATAGCCTAAGGGTTTTATTGACCCTTATCATCCCGATTATGTGTATAAGTTAAAGAAATTTTTGTATGGATTGAAACAAACTCCTAGAACATGGTATGATAGACTTACACAATATTTGACAAAACAGGGTTATACTAGAGGAGGTGCTGATAAGACATTGTTTACCAAGAGATATAGAAAACATGTTGTGATGACATAAATATATGTGGATGACATCATTTTTGGATCTATACATGATAAGCTTCCCAAAGCTTTTGCAAAAGAGATGAGTAAAGAATTTGAAGTGACTATGGAAGGTTTTCTGACGTATTTTCTTGGTTTGCAAGTACAACAAACTAATTTTGGAATCTTCATCTCTCAATTAAAGTTTGCTAAAGAATTGGTAGAGAAATTTGAACTTCAAGATGCAAAAAATGCCAAGCTATCAGGTAAATATGCTTCAGGTAAATCTATTGAACAAATATTGTATAGAAGCATGATTGGTAGTCTTTTGTATTTAATTGCTAGTTGCCCAAATATTTGCTTAAGTATAGGAGTATGTACTAAATATGAAGTTGATCCTAAAGAATCCCGCATGACTATTGTTAAGAGAATGATAAAATATGTTAGTGGATCGATAGGATATGGTTTCCATTTGATACTACTTCTAAACTAGTATGATATTCAAATGTTGATTAGGCAGGAATGTAGATGATAGAAAGACTACCTCAAGTGGATGCTTTTATGTAGAAAATTGTTTACTTTCTTACAAATAAAAAAAAATCGTGTTTCTTTATCAACTACAGAAGCTAATGGTAGTGGCTATACTCAATTAATGTGGATAAAAATAATATTATTTGATTATGGAATATGTCAAGGGAAAAATGACTTTATATTGTGATAATATAAGTTCAATTAAATTTTCACAAAATCATATTCTACATTCTCGTATAAAACATATTGATACTAGACATCATTCTATTCTAGATTTGGTTGAGGATCATATTTTCATATAAAATTATACATATCGATATGGTATTTTAAAAATAATTTTTAAAAAAATATTTTTTTATTTTAAAAAATAATTTTTTTTCTTAAAAACAAAATCACAATTCAAACCCAGCCTCTTTCATAGTTTAAAGATGACAATATTTTTGTTATATTAAAAATAATTTATTTAAAGTTATATGAGATCAATACAGGTAGGTCCATACAATTTACATAATTATTTTTTTTAAATATAGTGCTCCACAATTATGCATTTATTTAAACTTATAACTATGACTCATATTAAGCATATTATTTGGTTGTAAAATAAACTAATTTTAGAGCACTTAATATGGGAAAGAAGGAGCAATAATTTGTATGGGATGGAGGGTGTAATAGTGTATGGTTCCAAAATGAACTAATTTTACAATACCCATTTTGGTTGATATGGTATTCTACAGTCTTATTATGCTCTAAAAGAATTGTTATAATGATTTATTACTAGTTATAATATTTTTTATGTTTATAAAAGGGTTCACGCCCATTTTTGCACGTACGAAGCTTATCATCGGCGTGTACCCGTATCCACAGTCATCAATACTGTTATTAGTATCGATATGGCCTTCCATGCATAGCCCCTATATATTTATACACAATTAAGCATCCTAATCCTAATAGAACTTCTAATTAGAATGGGCCTCTAACAATAGCCTAAACCCAATAAGAATAAACTGCTAATTTTATTAAAATATCATCACTAATGATTAAATCCTAACTATACTAGACTATGAAGGCGGGATCCGACTTCTAGGGTGGGTTATAACATTCCACTTCGCTTCTGCTCCACCTCTTCTTCAAGGTAGTCATTGATTCTTATAACAACGGTGAAAATATGCACTTTGGCCTACCAATGCTCCACTATGTAAGAACTAATGACTGCGCTTGGGATAGAAAGAACCCTTGTGAAGCAATCTCCAATAGTTATAATAGGTCTTGGGTGATGAGAACCCAGAACAAATTCATGATTACATGGACACACAATAGCCTTGGCTTTGTGGCTGACACACAGGGAGGCACCTTCATGCAAAGATTCTATGCAGATGCAAACAGGGAGGGTGGAATGGGGTTTCCATGGTGGAGTTGCAATGGCCTGCTAAATATGTTCAAGGGAGATGACCAGAACTGATCGACTTCTTCCTATGGTTAACAATGGAAGGCCACTAGGGTCGGAACGGTGGTAGAGACGGTGGTCTACGAAGCCAATTTTTCTAGGGGTCTTGACCGTGCCTGATCTGACACTACGATGAGGGCTTCGGTAGACTATTGCCTCCGTTATTCCCTTATTGGTGAAATCAATGGCGGGGTTCAGCATGGTTTCCCTTGCACATCAGGGAAGTTCTGTTGTCAACGGAGGCTAGGATTTTCGGTAAGGGAGGATCAGGGCGGCGATAGAAAAAGTCTTTCTTTTGGTATTTTATGTCGATGGCAATGGAGGAAACACCACCGTTAGTGACAAAAAAATTTGTGGTTTGGACATTTGCTTGTGATCAAGCAGTATCGTATACTCCTCAATGGCATGGCGGGCTGGGTTTTTGAAGGCGGGTTTGCTTCTTCTTCCACGGATGGGTTGTCCATGAAAGTGGTTTTGTCGTAAGTGACTGAGGGTTCCAAGGGTGAAACGGTGGACTGATCCTAGGGATTGGTGGTCAGTGGCGATGAGGAAGCAGCAGGTGGTGGAGATGACACGACTGCTATGGAAAAGGGGCAGTCTAGTCAGTGATTGCAGTGTCGGAAGAGGTGTCGGAAGGTCTGACAAATGCAACTAGAGCGAATGAACGACGAGTGTGAGCAAGGAGATGGATTATATAACCTCGTCGAAGTTGTGGCCATTTTCTTCTCCTTGTTCATCGAAAAGATAGTTGTTTTCATCAAAATGGAGGGATCGGCTTGGTTGGCATCCATGATATGCTTCAGCTCTGTTAACACCATGTGTGTTGAATCCATATGTGTGTCCAATTGCGTCATGCATGAGTGAATATGAGCAAGAGAGGGCACGTGGGCGCGCGGGGGGGGGGGGGGCGCAAGACACCCTTAGCTACCAATGTTGTATACCGATGTCTACACAAGACAAATTAGAGACAAAGATAGAAGAAAAATAATTGAAAGATAAAATTAAATTAAATAGACTTTTTGAATCTAATTTCTGAATTAATCAAATAGGGCATAGCGCCTACATATTTATACATAATTAATAATCTTAATCCTAATCATAATAGAACTTCCAATTAGAATGAGCCTCTAACATAAGGCCTAAGCCCAATAAGAATAAGGCGAGACCTAACCCTTAGGCCGGGTCATAACAATATCCATGTGTGTTGTCGGATCTTGGTCCAACAACACATGATGAATTGTTGTATTCTCATTTTTAACCCAAACAACTGTCTAGATTAGATTCTGGGATCCCGTGAAATGACACACCCCAACTAACCTAACATTTAAGTTATTACAATTGTGTGATTTTTTTAAAACAAAATTTAAATTCTATCATGGATTATTTATAAAAAAATACAACCTTATTATGAAATGAGAATATTACAATATTTTAAATTTAATAATTTACCGGTTAGTATTAGCTAAGTAGCACCATTCAAACTATGGGCTGTCACATCATATGATGGATCACAAAATAGGATGCAGTAAGAGGCATTAGGGTCGATTAGGTAATCATACGAGAAAACCCAACCTATATGTAATTGGTCTAGTTTGCTGTTCTAATTTGAATTCCGAATAATAACTATCAAGGTTAATGGAAAGAGGATATGTATGTTTGCATAATCTTAGTCCAATGGCTCATGATGAATCCGTGCATTCCCATTTTTAACCGAAACAATCATCTAGGTTAGATTATAGTTTCATATGAATTGACATGCCCCCACCAACCTAACATTTTAATTATTACAATTGTGTGATTTTTTATAACAAAATGAAAAATAACTATTTTAATTTTTATATTTCAATATTAGCTTTGTAGAAAAAAATACAACCTTATTACGAAATGAGAATATTACAATATTTTAAATTTAATATTTTTACCATTTAGTATTAGCCAATGTGGATCATTCAAACCGTACATCACATCCTCTGACATCACATCATCTAACAATGCACAAAGCAGGATGTAGTAAGGAGGCTTTAGGGTCGGTTTGTGTAATCATATGGGAAAACCCGACCTGGATGTAATTGGTCGGGTTTGGGCTTCTAAATTGAATCCTAAATAGCTATCAAGGTTAATGGCAGTAGGATATGTATCTATGCATGTTGTCAATTTTGGTTCGAGGGCTCATGATGAATCGGTGCATTCCTATTTTAACCCAAACAACTATCTAGGTTAGATTCTGGTTTTATGTGAGTCAGATCGGGTTGGGATGGGGTCTATATGACCCGACCCGAAATAGGAACTAAGTTCCTTAGATCACTCCCAACCCAAAATAGGCACTAAGTTGTTAGACATAAGAACCAAATAAAGTTTTGTAGGTTAATTAAGTGCTTGAGTTAGGTTGGGTTTGAGTTTTCTAAATTTAACCTAAATAGTTATTCGAGTTTACTATTCGGGTTGGGTTCGGGCTACCATTTCTTAACGGTATTGAGTTTCGGTTTGGCAAAACCTAACCCGATGGCATCTCTATGCGGCCAATAAGTCAGTTACAAGTGCACCCCTCTTATGTGAGTTCTTTGCATCATGTGCCTAAATGTTTTTTAAGGCCTACTATCACATCTAGATTCAACGGAAAGCTAGGGTTCATGTTATTTTTTTAATGAAAATATCTAATGAGAGTTACCGTTTTAGTGAGTTGCAGCTCCTTGGCCCTCAGATCATAATTTATATCTTTTAAAAATTTTCATTTAATTTATATAATCTTTTTATCTTATATTAATAGTTATATTTTTAAAAAATAGTGAATTTCATCAAATGATAAAACCTGAGGGAAAATTAATCTTATAATACCCTTTTTTTTAAGTACCTAACTATTAAAATTAAACAAAATGGTGAGAGGGAGTATTTTACAAGTCGGGCATGTGGTTTACTGTAGTGTGGAATAAAAATGCGCGTGTTCGCGGACAGCCCGCCCGAATTGGCTTGCGTATACCGCGTTTGGGTAGTCTCCCGCCGTGCATATTTCGCGTTTGGGTTTCCGTCTCCAACCGGTGCATCCGTCCACCCGAGATACGCGGCATGGATACTATGATTTCTCAACTCCAAAAAAAGGATGATTTGCATGCCAGAATGGTTCGGCCTCTTCGCCTCCTTTCTTGTAGCGTGAAAGTCTTCTTCGCCCAATCGGACGTGACTGCTTCATTTCCCTCTGTGTGAAGCCCTCTTCTTTCAATTGGACCCTCGATTGGCTGCATCACTTTTCTCTCAGGTACGCAGAAATCTGTGGATTTACTGGACGATTGCATAAGTCTATCAACAGCATATTGCATCTGTTTACAGGACGATTTGGCAATTGGGTTTTTCATTTATTCTCTGTTTATTGTTGCCTCTGTTGTTTAATGGGTATGTGCATTACCATATGCGTCTCTGGTGAACAGATCCATGCTCATTGGACGTTTTGGGAATTGCCTGTATTTTTTTAATGCCTGATTATTGCCTGTTTTAAACATTTGATCAATTTTGTAATACAATTTGGAATTTTCAGCATGAAAATCGTTTTTTTCTTAGAGAAGCTAAAAAACAGATGCATGTTCTTTATTTTAATGAGGAAGTACTTCTCCTTTGGCTTATTATAAATTTGTTGAACTCTTTTGTTCTCCATATGTTACCATCAAAGGGCCATGTGGGTCGGAATGTTTTGCATCCGAAGTACTACATTTGGTATTTTAGAAGGCATTAGTAATTTAGTAGTATTATCAATTCATCTATGCCTTATTGAATCAGAATATGATTCTGTGGCATTGGAACTGACAGATTTGATGCCTGGTTCATATGTCAAGTGGGTCTTCTTAATCTGTTGATCTCTGCAAGTAGTATAAAAAAGTTAAAGGGACAAGTCTGTTGAGGAGAAATGCTATCCCATTCACTGAACTGTCTTCATTGTACGCATGTGGGGAAGCTCAGACCCAGACATCCCTCATTCACAGCCAATAAGCATTATTTGGACAAGAGAGGGAAAAAAAAGAACTAGATGCAAAGACAGTCCTAGGAGCATTGCTCATTTCTTTTTTGTTTACAGTCTACTTCCTTGAATTCTACATTCAAGCTCACCAAAAAAAATGGTTCCTTTGGTCTCAAACTGCAATCTTCTCACATATTTTCGGTTATTTCCAGCCCTATTAAATAATGTTCTACCATAAAACCGAAGTACAGATCCACTTCTTTGTTATCTAAAGCAGTGTGTAATCATTTGATAAATCATCAAGATGAATGTTCTCTGGTTTAAAGACTTTAAAGGAGTGTGTTAGACATTGCAAAGTAGGTCTTAGTTTGCTAAAGACACCTTTCAGTAAATAGAAACAAAAACATAAAAAAGAGTGCTTGTTTGCTGAAGTAATCAGATACTTTGAAAATTGGATCCTGTGAATGGTCTCCAAAGTTTCTTCAATCGAAGTATCCACTCCTAGGACTGGACATACTATATGTTTCAGACTTTTTCCCACATCCCTCTTAACAGAACCCTTCGAATTTTTAATTTCCCACATCCTGATACTCCGTTTCCAGAAAAAGTCTTCCGTTTCCAGAAATCACTATCTTTACAAAATCCACTATCCCTATTGGAAGCCCCTGAAGGAGGAATGTACTTCAATTCGTATCTGTGAGTATTATTTCAGTTTCCCTATTAGGAAATAAAGCCCGGTTTATTTCTCTCCATGGCAGTGCGTAATAAGATTAATGAACTAGCAAATGAGACAGAGAAAAGAAATGATAGTTGTCAATGTCTTGCTTCTCCATTCATAAGCCAGCTGTTGAAGAGTACCTCGCTATCTGCATTGAAACTCTGGGAAATGATCTCTAATGTGAATATACTCTTGAGTTTTATCTACTACACCTTATCTCTTAGCAAAGAAAGAAAAATATTCCACCTTGTCAGTGTTACTTTCTTGTTTTTACAATGAAATCAACAACAAATTAAAGTTAGACTCCTCCCACTTAATGCAGTAACTTCAGTATAATTTGTGTGATTGCATTGTATTTATATATCTACACATACATTGTATTATTATTTACTTAAAACATGTTGTAGAATTGTTTTTACGGCAAGGTGCTGCAATTACTTTGTAGCTTATTTGGTCTCCTAGCTTGATTGGCTCAATTGGGTCAAGTGGTTACCAAACAAGTGCATCTCTCTTATATTTTACTTGGTTTATTTTAGAAATTGATATGTCTTAAACTCTAATATGATTGATTACTACATAATTTTTTTCTAAAAGGTAATGCAATGTTTTTTCATGTCTGAATGGTTAGATGAATAATATGCACTAATTCATTAGTGAAGTGGTACCCTAACACATCAATTCTTTATTTAAGTCATTTACCCTACTTGGATTGCTTTTGCATTAATATAAAGTTGTATACTTATCTTCTTTTATTTACATCTTTTTTTGGACCATTCAATCATTTCAAGTAGACATATTGCCATCTGAGCATCTAGTGGAGTCCAAACTTGCAACTGCACTTGTTTCTAGTGCAAACATATCTCTTAAGAAAAAGCATGGCCGAGCTATCTGTATAAAGTTGTTGAAGCATTTGCAAAATAATCATAGTTAATTTCCAAAGATTATTTTCCAAGCAGGTATGTTGACACCTGTTGGACCATGGGCTTAAGAGTTGATCAATGGGTTTGGAAGGTTGTACCGTGCATATATAAAACTAATATATAAAAGATGATTTAAAGTCGTTGAACTAGATGAACCCTAGCTAAAGGCCCTCATTGTTGTAAGTATATGTTATAATTTTAATTCATCATTCATTTTAACGTGAAAATATAGGTCTTAATATTTCATTATTGAATCAATGTTATGTTAGTTTAAATTTGAGATTGATACGGAGAATAACTAAGTTAAGAAGACATTTAATAAATATTTAGCTACTTTATTTCATTATTATAAGAATAGTCTATGCAAAATATAAGAAGAAAGACACCTCAACACTACGATTAAATTTATGTAAATCAGTAGATAGAAATTTGTAAAATTTTTGAGGATGACAATAATAAGGTGTGATGTCATTTAGAATTTAAAATTGTTTCTTCTTTAAATAACTTAATATATGAGATATGATTTATAATTTATTTTATATAATTTTAAAGCAAAACTAAAAAAGACAATTGGGCAAAGTTATGTAAATCACATTGTGTGTTTAAAATTATTTGTTAGAGTTCTCGTACGGATGATACTTTTATATATTAAAATATGTTTATTAATTAAGTTTGTTACTTTAAAAAATGTTCCTAACTTTTTGTTGTTCTTCCATGACTTAAATAATAAGTAAGAAAATGAGCTAGATGAGGAACCTAACCTTATAAAATTTTATAAAGCTAGACATTTCAAATAAAAAATTAGGAGTTCGGTGACATAGTATTGTAAACCTCTACATGTATAAATATTATGTGTGTATAATATATATATATATACATATATATATATATATATATATATATATATATATATGTTATATTTATTGTTTAGTTATTTATATGCTAACATAATCTTGAAATTTACTTTATGCATGTTTCTTTGCAGACAAAAATAAAGGGTAAGGTGACTGAATTTAAGTGGGAGAGGCTCGTAACAAATTGTAAGAAAAATTATATTTTTCATAAACGTCTTCGTTTAAGTTTAAGATAGGTTCACGGGCTTGGGCATGATGTGATGCTTATCTCATCAAGTACTTATTCTCAAGATTAGATTGATGTTATTCAAAACACTAATATGAGGGTTGAGGTGGTCGAACAACATACAAAAGCTTTTGAAATGGATTTGTAAACTCTTTGATTAAAACAACTCGGAATAGAGTCGATAGTGGTAACACTAATGAACCAACAACCAGCACAATAAGGTTCATTGATTTAGGTACAAACCATCATAACACTAGGTTCTCATTTATAGTTTTAACGTTGCATTTATATAAGCCTAAAGTGATAGTATTGTGGTTTTCTTATTTCATCATGTTTACTTTATATTCTTATACTTTGACAAGTAAGAGAGTTTTGAAGCATCTCCAAAATTGATGATGAAATAAAATAATAGTTATTTTATGTTTTTTGTTATAAAGTTACAATAATAATATTTTAATTAGTGATAGTTATTTAGTGTTTTTTTTATACAAATGTATTGAATTTTTTGCTTTTGTTTGTTATCAGATTTTTTGGTTAAACTAAAATTCATCCACCGGCTTACAACCATAAATTCAATACATTTGTCTAACCAATAAAATGCTAAACAACTTTTATTAATCAAACCATTATCCATGTAACATGATCACAAAAAAACACAAATTAACTATCATTTTCTTACATTGTTAATTTTTAAGATGTTCTTCAACTCTTCTCCTCACCTATAAAAATATAGAAATATGAAGTAAATAAGATGTCATAAGAAAACCACGCTACTAGTTCTGCTCAATTAGTTTGAAACACATCTAACTCCTAGTTTTTTCTTAGAAGTGTGTAGCTTTATAAAATTTTACAAGGCATGACTCCGTTTCTTGCTTATTATTTCAATTAATCTAAGTACAACAAAAAATTATAAACATATTTAAGGTAACAAACGTAATTAATGAACATACTTTATTTTATGAAAAATGTGTAAAAGTAACATCATTGCAAGAACTCTAACAAATGACTTTGAACTAATAATGTGTGTGGCTTATTGATAAGTTTGCACGATTGTGCTTTTTTGTTTTGCTTCTAAATTATATAAAGAAAAAAATATTTAAGGTGCTTATAAATAATATTTAATATACAAGGTCATTTAAAGAAAAAAATATTTTTAAATTCTAAATGACATCACACCTTATAGTTATGCTAAAAATATTTTCAAATTTCTATCTACTTGGAGAAATTCCTTTGTAAGGTGTTGAGGTGTGTTTCTTATGATAATGTGCATGTGTTTTAGACTAAAATTGAGTAGCTAAATATTTATTGCCTTTTTAATTATCTATTCTCCATTTAAATCTCAAATTTAGACTAAAATAAAACACTAATTCAGTTATGAAATTTTAACACATATTTTTAGGTCAAAATAAATGATGAAATAAAATCATAACTTATACATACGACAATGAGGACCTTTATCTAGATTTATCAACTTCGAATACTTTATACTTTTTTTTATATATTATTCTTGCATACGTACGACACTACCTTCTGACTTTACTGATGAACTCTTGTGCCTATGGTCCTACAGGTGAACATACCTAATTGGAAAGTAATATTTAGAAATGGACTAAGCTTATTTTGCAAATGTTTTGATAAATATTTACATATTGTTGTGCTGCCACTCTTTTTCATATGAGTTGTGTTTATGGTATAAACAAGTAGAGCTGCAAGTGTGGACTCTTCCACTAGAGTCTCAGATGGCCTATGTCTGCTTGTAACGATTGAATGGTCTACTTACTATTAATTAGCTTACATGTAGCAGCTTTATTATGAAAGACAACTTCGAATACTTATGGAAGTCATGATATAGTTTACGTTAAGACCCCTCAACAATCGTGTGAACTTGTTTGTCACCCCATCAAAACCTCTAGAATGTTTTCTAGTAGATGATTCCTCAATTAGCGCATATGTCTCATTTGTGTTATTTGTTTCACATTCAATTATATCCATAAATGTTCCCACATACAAGTTTTTCATTACTTCTTGCATTGCATTTACATCCCTATCATCATTTCTTGCAATTTTAGCGTCATCGTCTTTGTCTTCGTTAATCGGTTCTTCAATAGTATCATCTAAATACCATTATGTATATGTTCCTTTTATCCCATTAACATACATGTCATAATGCACCCCATTAACATATTTATTGTACACATTGTTGCACGTCTGACATGGACACCTGATTTTACTACATCCATTTGCATGTTGAGGTGTAAATTCTATGAACTCTTCTAGTCCACTAATATATTCTTTGGAAGCCTTATTCTTAAGCTGCATTCATCTTCTATCCATATCAAATTACCTATTACAAATAGTGGGGTTAATGCATACATACTAGTTTATGGCGATTTCTATCACAAAAGTCGTATGGCGAGGAAATTTTGGTAGGGGGCTAATTTGGTTCCATTCTAAAAATTCAGCAAAATTTGGGGGCAAAGTACAAAAAAATTGGCAACTAGAAAACTATGACTTCAATTTCTATGAAGATGCAAATCAATGCAATTAATATAACAAATGATTATCAAGATAAGCATTAGTTATGCATTCTTGGTAGTTAATATTAAAGATAATATAGTGTAGTGTATTAATAGAATTTGAATTTGACATGAATACGCTAACGTCGTGGCCCATACAGGGCATAAAGTAAGAAACTAACATGCTAGAAGCTCAACAAAATTAAGCTTTCAACGAATTGTAAGTACTAGAATTATAGCACGAAGCTTTTGAAGAATCATATAAATTAATCTAAAAATCAGAATCTAGAAACATAAATAAGAGTAGTTAAAATTAATTATAACTAGCATAGTAGCATCCCAAAACCAAGGATAAAAACTAAAAATTGATGCTGCAAGCAATTGCATATAGTAATTTAATAAAATCTAATCAAAAGCTTTGCTGAAAAGGAGGCTTTTTGAATAAGTAATTAACATTCAAAACCACAACTGTAGTTTGTGTGACCCTATTATTAAATTACACAACTTAGACATTGTGATGATTGGTGATCAAGGTCGGAATGGCTTTGGGATTAAATTAGATGATCCAGTCATATATGGCTTTATCCCATATGTAGGGCCATGCAATAGCATGAACAAACAACCAAAATGCCTTGCCCACAACAAAAGTAGGAACAAATTCCAGAATATGATATTCCTAAGAAAAGAATTAAATAAAGGCTTTAACAATCACTACAAAAAAAAATTTAGTGGCAGTTATAAAACCACCTTAAATGACTAAAAACTGCCGCTAAAGTTTTTAATGCCAGTTTTTTATTCGCCGCTGATGGTTGTCTTGCTGAAGCATATATCGGGGAAATAAGTGGTGGTTTTTGTGAACGTCATGCATTGAGAATAAACTTTTAGCGGCTATTGGTACCACCGCAGTTGCAATACTCTATTAATGGTGGTTTACATAAACCACCACTAAATTATAGTTATAGTGGTTGTTTGTGACGGCTGCCGAAAGAAACTATTAGCGACAATCATAGTGAATGCCACTATTTTTTTTTTATGTTTTAATATTTTTTTTAAACAGTTTTATGATCATGGCTAATTGTATTAATGATGGTTATGTGATCGCTACAAATACATTTAGTAGTTGTTTTTTTATAACTGCTTATAATAATATTTTTTTGATTTTTTAAAGTATATCCTAAAATTTCTTGTTTTCTCGTACACATTTAGAATATTTAATACATTCAACATTGCATCTTTTCACATTCAACCATAGGTAATGAAAACAAATACATAATTAATAACAAGGTACAATATCTTTAAAGTACAAAAGTTATTCAAAACAAATTGTGACTAAGTCTAAGTACTTATAACAAGAGTTCTTAATATAAATAAAAAGGCAAAATTCTTCTCCATAACTTGATATGTTGTTGCAAGTCAACATTATAAAATCATTTACTAAAGGCCAACAAAAATTGGAAGAAAGTAAAGTTAGTATATGGAATATTTGATTTCTACTGGATGGTGGCTCTTGTGGCGGAATGGCCGTTGGGCATGGTTGGAGTGTCTGCTTCGCTCATCAATTTTTAGCAGTGCATGTGGCATCACTCCACCGGCTGCTTGGCTCTTTCTCCTACTTCAGCGGCCTAGTCCACCCCTTGTCGATGACCTTTTCTTCCCTCCTCCTCCCATCCTCCCTCCCATCTAGATCATAAAGTCAATCCCTTACTTCTCATTCATTGCCTCCCCTCTCCATGATCTCAACCATCCTACTCCTCCCCTCACCCACCTCTCATCCACCATGCTCCCCAATATCCTTTCCCACACCTCCACCTCCCCTCCCCTCCCGCCTGGTTCCCTCCATATGCTCCTCCATCTTTTCAGTTTCCCACCTTGTTTTTCATTTCTTTCTCTCTGATCTTGGTCGCCAGCATTTGGTCAGACTTAGTTATGTTTACTTATTCATATTTATGTTGTTTGGCTTTTGGTGTTGGGGTTTCACCCTATCCTGATGTTGATGGGGTAGATCCTTCATCGGTGATGACGAATTTTAGCCATCTATGTTTCCTATTGGGCGCACACCATTTACTCATGTGAATGGGTAGATGTTCAAGAGTTCGATGGCCAATGGCTTTTATGATGTTGGGCGTGCACTCCTTTGTTTGCTACGGTACATGTGGTCTCTCCAAGGTGCAGTGAGTTCTCTGCCCGTGGTGGCAGTGGCTCATTTGTCCTAGGTGACATTGGTTTTTCTCTCTCAAGGGTGTTGGAGGTTCAAGTATGTGTTGATGATTAGGCCATTCCTTGGAGTTTTTCCTCGGTGCTCGGGCCAGCACTGGGTGGTCTTGGAGTCCAGTTACCTAATCAACATTTGCAAAGTTGGAGTTTAAGGTCGTGTTTTGTTGATGGATTATTAGGTTTATGCCATCTAGGTGTTTGTGTTGCCTTGTATGTTTGTTGATTGGTTAATGTTTTAGTCCTCGCCTGCTGGACTTTTGTCATAAAAAAAAAAGAATAGTTGATTTATTACAATAAAAAAACATAATTGTAATATGTAGAGAGAAATTTGGGCACATACCTAACATTTGAGATTGAAAAAAATTCATAATCTAGTTCATCTTCCATACTAATTGTATATGTCAATCTCTAAGTTGATTTATTTTTTCCTTGTACTTTAAGTTCTCTTCCTTTAATTTTCAACTGTCCTCCTCAATATTGGACAATTTAACTTTCATAGACTTGCATTCTTATGCAAACCTTATATAAGCAACTAGTGGCAAGCAACATCAAAATTAATGCTCAAAGAAGTACAAAATCTCTAAATCTCGCATCCTAGTGACGTAATACTAATTGTTTATGTCAATCTCTAAGTTGATTTATTTTTTCCTTGTACTTTAAGTTCTCTCTTCTTTGAATTTTCAATTGTCCTCCTCAACATTGGACAATTTATCTTTCATAGACTTGTATTCTTATGCAAACCTTATATAAGCAACTAGTGGCAAGCAACATCAAAATTAATGCTCAAAGAAGTACAAAGTTTCCAACATCTAAATCTCGCATCCTAGTAGTGACAAAAGAAGACTCAGACCACTCCACTTTCTACTTATCAAAAGGCAAGTGCTCAAGTTAAAAGTATTAAAATAGTCAAAGATGCTTTATTATGACTTAAGATGTAAAAAAATACTCCATTTCAACTAAAGTAATACACACTACATCATGGGAACCAACACAAGCTTGTAAGGTAAATTAAACATGCAATTAGGTTGAGAACTTGTTGTCATAATGTTCAATTATATTACTTATCAATCACCAATGTAGATTAACAAATATACAACATAGAGAAACGTCATAAGAATTTCTAGGCACGTACATTTAAGAAATATAAGAACTCCTTTGTATAATCATGGCATATTCAGTTAGCAACCAAATGAATGTCTTAAATACAGATAGTTACCTTGAAAAATCTATGGGGGAACCCAGTCAACGTTGACTCAATAAAGAGTAGAAAAGTTTTATCCTCATTAAGATTTTGCATATATCTAAGACTATGTTCATCAATTTGACTTTACAAACACTCAACTTCTTATCTCTTGCTCACAGGAAGATTTAGCCCATTTCGCTCAAAATGCATATCCTGTATTGAGAAGGAGCAATGATTTAAGATCCTATCAATAATAGAAAAAGTGATTGAAAATGAAATGTACACATGAGCATAATTATCATCAGTGGTACTATTAAAAGTTGAAACCATCACTATATCAGCATGCACCTATTACTGTGCAAACAAGAGATAGATAGCTTATTTCTTTCTTATATTAAATTAATCATAGAGAGGCCAATTTTCCAATGAGATGTGCGAATATAAAAATAAGTAATGAAACAAAATCCAATAGATTATCAATGTGTATGCGAATATACCAAGAACTAGATATAGCATTTAGAGTTTGGGTTCACCCATTCCACAATTGTAGCAAAAGCCTTTACTACATGATACACATATTATTGATTGTTGATTATCTTGTATTTTAGGAGAGGACCTTAGTTATTTAGCAACTAGTTGACTTCCAATATGTATTCCTTAATTTCAAGTTACTAAAGTAGAAAATGAAGATAATCATGGATCAAGATAGCAGTAGGAAAAACATGAACAAAATAATCTCCAAGCACCGAGCATACTAGACATTAGAACTAGACATAAGGAGCTTTAACTAACATATATCTACCAACTGTTAGTGCCAATCCATTGGCTGAACAAAGCAAACAAAATCAAACACCTAATGGAGGATTTCACAGAATACCAAAAGATCAAAAGTTGTTGACGTTGATAATTGTTATCATTACAATTATATAGAGATTGAAAGTTAGCGGGTAGCACCTTTGAAAAATTTGGAAAAAAAACGTGGCATAAGTAAAGTAGTAACCGGACACCTGCACATAAGGAGATAAGCATCTAGTCTTCTCTCTGCTTTAGCACTAGCTTTTCGTGTGTGTGTGTATATATATATATATATAGATCTTGTCACAGGCGGCGGATGTGCAACGGAATGGAGCGGAAGCTATGCTGGGCTGAGAGAGGTTTTCAACCCGATGAAGCTTCTCCCCCGTGAGACTTGATACAAACGACCAACAAAACACCTTACAGCAAAGACTAAGTTCATAAATCAGAGAATGATCACAATACAACGGGACTGCACACACCCTTACAATATCAACTTATATACCCAGGGTGGTCGCCCATACAATACCTCCTTTACACAGATACAAGAGTGATGGACAATATCCTCTTACGCAAGCGGCTGTTTGAATCGAGTCCCAGACCTTTCCCCTTTGCTTGCTGCATGCTTTGCTAGTCGTCGCCCGCCTTGTATGTTGCTGGATATCACAGGATGCATCCTTCCCCCTTATTAGGATTGAAGTGCTTTGCTCCAGCAACCAGGGACTCCTTCACCTGCACAAGATGGGAGACAACACGCTGAAGCCCTTCCCCTTCATAGGTTGTGGCCGACCCCGGGTCTGATTAGCAGCGTGCCTCCTCTTCTCTGCGCCATGGTATTCCCATGCTGCCTTCACTCCGCCTTCAACAAGGTGTCCAGCCTTCCAAACCCTTCAGCCCTTCGAGCCAACCTTCCAGCCTTTCTGTTCTCCACCTTGTGAACCAACCTTCAGTTTGCCCAGCCAACCGAAAGTCTTTCTTCCAACCTTCGAAGCCAACCCAAGCCCCTGTTGCCTTGTGAGGCTTTTATAGCCGAGGGAGGAGCAGTTTGGGCAGAGTCACACTCCCCCTCTCTTCCTCTTCATGGTCAGCAATTAGCTGACCACTATGACACGCCCAGCTTGCCCCTGTGCGTCCACTTCCATTTTCCCATGTTCCCATTACCTGGCCATGCGTGATTCCACCTCTCCAAACCGTTGTTAACTGCTGAGGGTGTGACCACGTCTAGGAAACCGCCACCTTCCATCAATCCACTGCCGAATGTCAACGGCTTCCCTTCTGAATATGTGAGCAGCCCATGACCCTTACATGTTGTTGCGGGTCATGGTGCTTGTCCGGTCCAGCCATCATCCGTCCTTGGGTCCAAGTCATGAAAGCGCATATGATTATGTCATTAGGAACACTTAGTCACGTTCCCCCACCCTTAGCTTCGGGTGCAGCCCATACTACACACCTACGCTAATAGTCGGGACCGTGCTTCGGGCACATACCTTGTCAATGTGCGCATCAGCTCCCAAGGTTGCCTTCGCGCACCCATCATTCCTTTGTGCGTCCATCATCCGCATTGTTCTGCCTTGGAACCACGTACATGCTGCACCTAGCATGTCGTTGTGCCTATGTACGTGCTCAAGGCAGACGGACGCGCTTACGTTGAAGCACAAGCAACGGCACCATACACTTATGTTACCCGGATTACACAACAGAGCATTAGCCAAGTTGCGGATGCCTTGAGCACGTACATAGGCGCAATGACACACTAGGTGCAGCGTGTACACGGTTCCAAGGCGGAACGGTGTGGACGATGGACGCACAAAGGAATGATGGGTAAGCGAAGGCAACCTCGGGAGCTGATGCGCACATTGACAAGGTACACCCGAGCACAGTCCCGACTATTAGCTTAGGTGTGTAGTATGGGATGCACCCGAAGCTAAGGGTGGGGGAACGTGACTAAGTGTTCCTAATGACATGTTCATATGTGCTTTCATGGGTTGGACCCAAGGACGGATGATGGCTGGACCGGACAAGCACCATGACCAGCAGCAACATGTAAGGGTCATGGGCTGCTCACACATTCGGAAGGGGAGTAGTTGACATCCGGCGGTGGATTGATGGGAGGTGGCGGTTTCCTGGACGTGGTCACACCCTCAGCAATTAAGAGCGGTTAGGAGAGGTGGAATCACGCATGACCAGGTAATGGGAAAATGGAAATGGACGTAAAGGGGCATGTTGGGCGTGTCATAGTGGTCAGCTAACTGCTTACCACGAAGAGGAAGAGAGGGGGGGCGTGGGCTCTACCCAAACTGCTCCTCCCTCGTTTATAAAAGCCTCACAACACAGCAGGGGCTTGGGTTGGCTTCTAAGGTTGGAAGAAAGGCTTTCGGTTGACTGGGTTGGTTCGCAAGGTGGAGAACAACAAGGTTGGCTCGAAGGGCTGAACCGGAAGGCTGGACATCATGCTGAAGGCGGAGTGAAGGCAGCAAGGGAATACCAAGGCGCAGAGAAGAGGAGGCACACTGCTGATGCCACAACCTATGAAGGGGAAGGGCTTTAGCGTGTTGTCTCCCATCTTGAACGGGTGAAGGAGTCCCTGGTTGCTGGAGCAAAGCACTTCAGTCCCAGCAAGGAGGAAGGACACATCTTGTGATATCCAGCAGCATACAAGGCGGGAGATGGCCAGCCAAGAGTGCAGCAAGCGAAGGAAAAAGGACTGGGACTCGACTCCGCTTGCGTAAGAGGATATTGTCCATCACTCTTGTATCTGTGTAAAGGGGGTGTTGTTTGGGCGACCTCCCTGGGTATATGGGTTGATATTGTAAGGGTGTGTGCAGTCTCGTGGTATTGTGAGTGTTCTCTGGTTTATGAACTATGTCTTTGTTGTAAGGTGTGTTGTTGGACGTTTGCATCAAGTCATCTCACACGTTGACTGAATTTGGGAAGGAGTAGGCAGGTGGTGAGCAGGCCGGCCACGGGGAAGATGCTTTATCGGGCTGAAAATCTCTCAGCCTAGCATAGCTTCCACTCCATTCCGCTGGACGACCGCGATATATATATATATATATATATATATATATATATATATATATATATATATATATATATATATATATATAATGGAATAAGAGGAAGAAGAGAGCAGCCAGATAATATGAACCTCTGTAAATTGAGGTAATAATTTTACTTTAGAAGTAATAGAACTTTAGGCAATTATATATTTGAAAATATTGTAAAGAGACTACTCTTTACCGCACCATCCAACAAAGAGTAACTTGAAGAGAATAAGCTTTATAAGAGTGTGTCGTCATATTTTTCAGTCTGTCCACCAACAAGTTTATGTCCTAGAAAGAAAGATGCATATGAATAGAAATATCTAGAGTAGTGACTACATTGTGCATCATTGTGAAGCATAATATAATAAAGTTTTAGGAAAAAGAATAATGAATCAATACAATGAAACAAGGTCAGCCATAAAGTGAACAAGATCTTTTGTCAAAAAGCTAGTGAGTTATGAACTTCCTTTGATTTTGCAATGACTTGATCAGTCAACTAGAGAATTTTAAAAGTAGAGAAACCCATAATTATGTTTTTTAATTATTTTTTTATATTCATCTCATAATAATTTTAAATTTAATTTTTATTATTATAAAAATATTATCATTAAAATCTCATGCACAATTCTAGAATAAATAGTTCATCCTCACTTCAATGGATTAAAATTAAGTTATTAATTATATCCACACATGTAAATCACAACTAATACCCAATTATTAAACAAGACAAAACCACATAATAAATTAATGAGAGTTAACTTAAATCATGAGAGAAGTATGATTAAACTCATATTTAAATTAGTTTCATCAATTAAAAATATAAAAACAATTAACAATAAACTCACTATTTAAAAAATTAATCAAGTTATATAATCATGGAGTTCTATAATTCAATGAAGCTTCATCAAAACCCTCATTAAGAAAAGTAGCCTCTACTAGGCATTAAAAATCTAATCTCTATTAAAAATTAAATAAAGTTACAATAATTTAAGAAAAAAATAAAAAAAAGGCAACTTGAATAACTTTGCTCCACTTGGCTGAGACAATTACAATTTTTTGTTTCAGTAACTACAATACCCAAGTTGAGAGAGCTTCGAAGGAACGCTGATTGTGGATGGGTATTTATAAGGCTCTTCACCCAAAGTCTTCCATTGGAAAATTGAAAATCATCTCAAGCCCGCCTTCTTCCAGCACATACGCAATTTAGACTACATTGGCTAACATGTGGGACCCAAGTATTTTTGTCATGACGTATGGCTGCTGATTTGACTAGTTCTTCTTCCTCTAGACGCCAGACATTGGACTCTAGCAGCAACATGTTGTTTATTTTATTAGACTACTCCCAGCTTTGCATTGGTTCCGTCGTCAACAACCCAACAATTTTCCATTATGAACTGCTTCTGTTTCATTAAAAAGTTTTTCCCCCTTCTTCTATAGTAATTTGCAGTGATTTTCTTTGTTTTTGTTCTTGTTTTTTTTTTTTGGTGCAACATGTACTTAAACTCTTCTTCTTGACTGTCTAAACTGCATTTAACATTATTTGGTTTGATTTATTGCGGTTTTGAGCTTTCTCCATTAAAATTATGCTTTGAAGCTTCATTAATAGTAGATTTGTTTCTTCCTATCATTGTGCACCTTCAAATCCAACCTTCCAACACTAAAAGAAAATTTAGACAACCCTCCTATCCGGATTTGAGTTTGGAACATAACCCTCAAGCTTTATGTGATTGAATCTAATTTGTTTGTCAATTTCATAGATTTTCATATTTGCTTCACGTTTCTACAATATGTCCGATATTTTGTTCTGTTTCTGTTGAGAAAGATAAAGTCTATTTATTGTACATTTTATATTCCTGTCCAGTTTTATTCTTTGTCCATTATGCTCTTTCATTCGCATCTATACTATTTTTAACATGCCCATAGGCCATAACTATGAAAAGTTGTCTAAATCACTTACAAGTATGTCAAGAGTGCTTTAAAATATTTCGCACATCGTCCAAGTATCCCAAGAAGTGTGTCTTACCTACAAAACATAAATAATCACATTTAAAACATGTAATATATGAATAAAATCCTGACTTGATTTAAATACACGCTTATACTACTACTATCTTTCAAATTAATAAACAATTAAATTAAAATACTAAATTCTATCTTAATAGAAATGAACCCTAAATTAACCTAATTTTATATTAGCAAATAGATAAAAATTCCAAAGACTATAGGCATAATTATGTCACAAATGACCCATCAGACATGACCCACCATTTTGTTGAATTTCATCCTGCTAAAAATTGGCAAAAAAACTTCAAACTTCAATTTACAAGTCACCTAAAGGTACTTGGTCTCTTATCTTGAGTACATGCTTGTCACTTGGCATTGTTTTATTCAATGAATAAGCTAACTATAAATATATAACCAAATATGTTCTTGCAATTTCTACCTAGACGCACGTCAATGGTAAAACACATCGGTTAGCAATGTACTTGACCCTATTATATTTGGCTAAAGAACACTCACAAAGGCTTAGAGGAATGCTGTCAGGTTGAGAATTCAAGTATTTTTGTGAACCTTACTCAGCAAACCACCTTGGTCGGACTTTCTCACTCAATTTGGAGTTCATCAGTGTGTTAGGTTTTTTAATGCACTTAATGTGAAGTGATTAATGAGATGCATGAAAGAAAGGGATAAAATAATTGAGAAGACATCTTTGAAGTCCGAAAGGGAATAGTTAAGAAGCATCTAGGTGCATGTGCACCCTAGAGCTTCTCAGCCACCGGATGAGGATCCGGTGGCTTAGGGGGTAGATGTGTTTTCTGCCCCCCTACTACCTTGGCCGCACGATAGAGATGGTGCGACTGACGTGGATATGACGCATGTTAATGGGACTCTAACTAAAAAGGATAAAATGTATAATTATTTAAGGTGAACTTTTGCAAACTTCTTCTGTCCAAGCGCAAAGTATGATTAGTACCCCAAACATAAAACCTGTAGCTGCTAGAGAATGATGACGCTTTGAGATAAAATTAATTCATTTGCAGCTGTACCCCAAAATAATATTTATGTTTGCAGCTGAAAATTGTCTTCTATACCATCTTACAATAACATAAACATTATAGTATATCTAGAGTCTCTTGTTAAAATTTAACTGTTTCATCTTTTTTTTCCCGATTTGTTCTATATTTCTTTATTGCTGTAACTATTTGCACATGCTTCATGTCTATATTAGCAATGAATGATGCATTTGATTGATCAGAATTGGTCAAGTTGTTTGTGCAATGTTAAGAAGGATGGGGCTTCCCTATTAAGGAAATGAGTCGTCTGAAAAAATAAAAATAAATGGGCTTCCTCTAAGGAGATGGTTTCAGCCAAGGCTCTCCTTAGATGGGAGCAAAGCTGCTGAGCCAAGCATACTAAGAACTAGTTTGGCTTGGGGCATCATAGATCAGCAGGGCAACATCTGGACCAGCAACCTATCCATTGATCACTTCCATTGACTTAGGGAAATGAGGTGATGCTTGATAACAAAGCTGTCCTTTTCTTTATTTAATAACTTGGTAAATACTACCTGTAGCTTGAATGAAAAGTAAACACGAATTTCATAAATATTAAATTGCAGACTGAGCTACACCTAGCCAATTTTGTTTTGTTTTTTTCCAGGAAGGCACCACTCTTTAGGTCTTGAAACTAAGCAAGAGAAGTTACTATAGAGAGCTACGTGCCTTTATATCAGACATTGTCAAATAATCGAATTGGCTGATATTAGCCTTTTCCACTTCAAATTCGATGTTTTCATGGTAGCTGTGCTACAATTGGGCCTAATCAATAATCATGTCAGGAAAATGCTGCAACGAATTGTTCCTTCCCAGCAAAGACGAATCCCATGACTAAGTGATATTCCCATGGTACTACTCATTAAACGTAGTGGAACTTGACAGCAAAAATTTCCTTAAAATTCCTTGTCTACTGTAATCGTGTCAAATGGCTTATAATCCCTGTGCTCTGAAAATTCGACTGGACTGGCTGCCCACGAGGAATCAAGTCCTTAAAAACAAAACATGATCATAGTTCCAGTGATTCGAATTGGCTATGTACATAACTACTCTTATACATTAATTTAACTTTGTTCATAGGTGCAGCAGAAGCGGCCTAGAATGGCTGAAGCCCAAGTGATGGTAGAGCGCCTGTGATGATGCCAATTTGATCAATTCCTTACTCAAACATGCAATAAAAGTAATTTATAGAAAACAATATAATCAATTAATAAAATAGGCATATATATATATATTCAATAATCCAAAAAATAATATGCACTCACCATCAGGGTATCGACCCCGGGACTCAAATTGAATCTACAACAAATCATACATACTAAGGATAAATTAGAATTACCTCTTTAATAGAGTATTGATATACCCGATGGATACTTACTTTCTCTTTACACAAAAGAGAATGACCTTTCACTTGCCAATCGCTGGGAACAAAAGTGGTTGGTTCTCAGCTTGTGACTGAGAATGAAAATAAAACTCAGGTTTTGAGGGAAAAAAGACCCTCTACTATATTGCGGAACTTCTATGCAATACTTGCAGAAAATGAGGTTTCTATTAATGAACCTATATTTGCTGATCTATCAACATTTTAGAAGGCTATGAAGAGTTCATACTAAGGAATGATAGGTTTCTATTTAAGAGGAAATGGACTAAATCTTGAAGAACAATATTTGGGAAGTTGTTGATTTGCCCAAAGACAAAAAACCATTGGTTGCAAATGATTTTTTTAAGAAAAAACTTAAGGCAGATGGATCAATTAACAAGTATAAGGCTAAACTAGTGATAAAGGGATTCACTCAAGTAAGAGAAATTGATTTTAAAGAGACTTATTCACCTATATCTAGATTTACTTTTATTAGTAGGTATATGTTGGCCCTAGTTGCATATTATGACTTAGAGTTACCCCAAATGGATGCAAAGACTACATTCCTAAAAGGAGATTTAGAGAAGGGGATTTATATGGTTCAACCCAAAGGTTTGTTGTTTCCTAGAGAGGAACATAAGGTCACTAGACTCATAAAGCCATTATATGTTTTAAAATAGTCTCCTAGGCTACAGGGTGATTTGTGAGTACAAATTTACTACTAATGAGTGTGATCATTATGCCTACTCATTGAGAGAGAGAAGTAGATTTATGATACTCTCATTGTATGTAGATGATATCCTTTTAATGGAAAATTACTTGAGCTTGATTGTCAGTCTAAAGGAGTATCTCAAGACCCAGTTTGAGATGAAAGACATCGGTGAAACCTCCTACATATTTGGTATAAAGATTCACATAGATAAAAAAAACTAGACTGCTAAGTATATCTCAAGAATTATATATCAAAAGTGTCTTGAAATACTTTGGTATAATTGGTTAGAAAGCAATAGTCTCCTATCTATATAGGTATAGTTCTATTTAAAAGTCTGGCACCATCATTTGATGAGGAAAGACTCAAGATAGAGTCAGTGTCTTATGCACAAACCATTGGTAGCTTAATGTATATCATGACTTATACCCGACCTGATTTAAGCAATGTTGTAGGGCTCTTGAGTTGATACCAAACAAACCCAAGCATGCCTCATTGGCAAGTAGTTAAATGAGTTTTTAGTACCTCCTGGGAACCAATGGTATGAAACTTACCTATTAGGCCGAGGAGTTGTAATTGACTATGTATAGTGATTCAAACTATGCTGGGGACCCAGATGACTATAAATCTACTGCAAGTTTTGTCTTCATGTTTGGAAGTGGTGCTATAGGTTGGCTAGTCAAAAGCAAAAGAACGTAGCAAAGTTAACCATGGAAGTTGAATTTTATATATGCAATTTAGCAACTTTAGAAGCAGCGTGGATAAAAAAAATTCTAGTTAGGCTCAGGCTAGAGAGCTAGGATGATTCTTCTATCTAGATGTTTTGTGATAATCAACACCAAGGGTAAGCACATCGATGTACATTACTACTTTATATTTGACATGCTACAAAAAGAAAAGTTGGTAGTAAATCATTTTCCTACTTCTAAGCAGCATTTTCTGTTGGTTGAGTTTACTTATAATAATAGATACCAAGAGAGCATCAAGATGGCACCCTTGGAGGCACTCTATGTGCGTCCATGTCGATTGCCTTTGTATTGGAGTGAGGTTGGAGAGCATCTTCTCACTGGCCCAGATCTTATACAGCAGTCAGTGGAGAAGATATGCCTCATTCGGGAGGGATTATAGACAACTCAGAGCCGTTAGAAAAGCTACGCTGATAGGAGACGATGGGAGTTGGAGTTCAACGTTGGTGACCATGTGTTCCTTAAGATTTCTCCGACCAGCGGCTTGGTCCTATTTGGACAACGGGGGAAGCTGTCACTCCGATTTATTGGTCTATTTGAGATCTTAGAACGGGTAGGCGCCACGACATATCGAGTAGTTCTTCCACCTCGATTGGCTGATATCCATAATGTATTCCACGTCTCACTTCTTTGGAAGTATGAGTCGGATCCTACTCATGTGTTGGATTTTAAGCCATTGGAAGTCCAAAAGAATCTTTCCTATGAGGAGGAACCTATTCAGATCCTAGACCGAAAGGGGAAGGTACTTCGACAAAAGGCAATCACACTCATTAAGGTGTTGTGGAGGAATCACCTGGTCGAGAAAGCTACATGGGAAAGAGAGGATGAGATCAGAAAGAAGTACCCTCATCTAATCGTCGCCGACCTTAAGCGAATTTTGGGGGACCAAAATTCCTAAGAGTGGGAGGATGTAAGAACTCGTCTTGAAGAGGTTTACATTTAATTTTATTTATTATTTAATTGTCATTATGTGGTTTAAGCCGTTTCTGATCAATTTTGATGACATTCAGAAATAAAGGTAGTTTCCAAAGGTTTTAAACAAGAATAGCTTCACATTTATGAGTTTTAAGTGAATTTAGGTCAATCGTGAATTTTTAGGAATTTTTTTAATTTTTTTGAAAATTAAGGTTTAGCGGGACCCCCTGTGGGCCTCATGATCAAATTTGGCATTTTTGTTCTAAAATGTTTCAGACATTAAAATAAGTCATTAGAAAAATTTTCAGAATTTGTCTGAACTTAATTTGGGTTTAAATAGCCAAATTACATACTTTTAGTTAAGAATTCTAGTTACGCCCCAAGTTTTAATTAGGTCTACCCCTTTCTTTCCTATAAAAATAAAGGGTTGACCCCTTTCCAATTTGGGAAAAGGGCTAGGCCAGGAAATCAAGAGCCTAATCCCCATTAGGCCAAAAGAGGAAGGTGATTAGAGGTAAGATTTTCTTAATTCTTTCTTAATAATTAGGGTTTTTCATAAACTTCTTCTAATCTCATCTTTCTCCATTGATTCAATTCGTTTTCAAGCCATTAAATCATTAATTTACACCTCTAGTTCAAACCCTAGCTTTCAAATTTTCGTTTTTATGTCTCTAAAGCTCTAAATCTAAGATTTTTCCCATGATTTTTAAGTTCTAAATGGAATTTAGGTAGGTATTAACAAAAATCATATTTTTGGAAGGTTTCAAAGGTGATTAGGGAGCTAATCTGACTCAAAACAAAGTGAAATGTAATGGATTTAATCTCAGCCTTACTATGTTTGCAAAATCTCGATTTTCATGTATTTTTCTTGAATAAGTTTCATGTTCAGGGCTTTAATGGTAGATTAATAAAAAGTTAATCTTTTGCCTTAATTTCTTAAGGTTTTGATTTGAAATAGATTGATTTAGCCTTATGGAATGTTTGATTGAATTTCCATGATGTTTGAGGCTTTGATTGAAGGTTTTAAGTTCCATTAATGGTGTCTCGGTTTGGTTTTCAAGATGATGAAGACGAACCAGATCTGCCATTATGGCAATCGATAACCCTTGCAGGCCGATCGATCGGCTAAATGAAATTGTCAGCCAATTTTCAGGCCAGCCGATCGCATGCCTTTGCAGGCTGATCGATCGGCTACACATCAGATTTGGGCATTTTGGGCTTTTATGCTTATTTTGGTATTTTTACTTTCAACTGATATTTCCAATGTTTATGTGGAGTGTTTTGAGTTAGAATAAGCTACTAGAAGGGTATGTTATTTAGGTTGGGATTCATGAAGCAAGCTTAAGTATTACGGGGAATTTCATGTTGATGGTTAGACATGTTAGCATTGATTATCTTAAATCTATGGTTGGTGAAATTCTTATGTTCTAAGTATGTTTCCAGCAAGGTTATTGTATAACAATGATATGATACATCATCCTATAATAAGAATGAATTGTGGGTGTATGGTGATATCATGTTCTAGCTTCATGTGTAGAATAATTATGCTTGTAGGAGTTCAGCATTTGATTTCACATGAATAGAATGATGGTTTACGAAAGATTTCACCCATGATTTCAGTTAGTAACCATGATTAGATTTTATCAAAGCATGTGTGTTTGCCTTATGAGCTATTGCATGTGCTTAGGAATGTATGAACACACACATGTGGGGAATTTATTATGAAATCGTGGTTGTTTATGATTCGAATATGATGTATGTGGGGACTAATGGGAGCACGTTCCATGTGTTGGAATTCATGTAGAGATTACTCACGTATGTGTCATGTTGCATGCATCATTAAACGGATTTCATGTATGAGACTTTACCGATGTTTAGACGTGTTTAATCAATTGGATGCAATGATGTGAGATTGCATGCCAGATTAATCGATTGTTGGCTTAATCGCAACTTTATTGGTTCGAAAGGACATGATTTCGATTTGAGTTCCTATGTGGAACATGGTTACTCCCCAGGTTGAGTTGGTCTGAATTGTTAATACGGTTGAGATTTATTTATTGAAATAGTTAAAACTGGACCTTGAGAATCCAGAATGGTATGCCTTCGTGCACCGGGTACCAAGTGTTCTAGTTTCCCGGTGTGGGATTCAGACTTTCCTACCGCAGAGATGTCTAGGACGAACACACTGCTCTAGGTTTCTGTAAGGAATTTGAACGTTCTTGGCTAGGACTATTCAGGGCAAGCAGACCTGCTCTAGGTTTCCGAAAGGAAATCAGACTTCCCTTGTAAATTGTCCTGGGTGAGCAGTGGCGGGTGAGCAGTGGGGCTGACTACCCTCAAACACCCTAGGTTTCATTTTGGAAATCGGATTGATGTCCAGAGCGGGTTGACACCCCAAGTTTGCATGTAGGAAATCGAATACTATCCAGGGCGGGTGTATGTTTGTATTCACTTCTTGATGGAGGCATTCACCTTTGTTAATAATGTATGTGTATAAGATAATATTATGCCCAAATTATGCAGGTTGTGTAAGGTTATTTGAGATTATGTGACACATGTGATTATGATTTATTATGAATGATTTAGTATAGTGAGATCAAGACACTTATCGTGTAGGGTGAATGATTTATGGATGAATTATATGAATCTGCATTATGTGATTATGTGTGTTAGAGATACTTCTCATACAAGTTTATGTGACATGAATGCATGATCTAAATTGTGTGACTGAGACACTATTATGCAGGTGTATGTGATATGGTTGCTTGATCAAAAAGTGTGTGAGAGACACATATCATGCAGATTATGTATGGTATTATGCTTGATTGTTATTTGGATAAGGATCGCTAGCTACCTATGCAGGATAGATGCTATGTTGTATTATGATCATTTATGCCCTGACTTGATATATGTGTTATATGCATGCTAGATCTTTTACTTATGGATAAGTAAGGGTTTAGTAAGGGGTTGATCAGAAAAGGGTAAACCATGCCAATTATGGATATAATTTGCCATGATGTTGTGTTGTGATGACTTTCTGATTAATGTTACCGCTTTCAAACCATTATTGGGTTTTATACTCACCCCTCTTTTGTGATTTGTTTTGTGGCTGCATTGTGCGACATGCAGACGTGTAAGACACCCTATTTGAGGGAAGACATGGGTACTCATGGGATTAGCCTTCATGGCATTTTGATGATGTTTTATTTTCTGATTTTCTCTTGGATGACAATAGAGAACATTATATGGTGGATTATGTATTATGCTTGAGTTTATATGTTGTTCTTAGACTTCTTTAAACTTATCTGATTTCGAGCCATGTGTTGGCTCTAAAGATTATTATGTGGGTTGTGTGAGGATTTATGATAATTTATTATCCTCTTCTTTATCCTTATTTCTCTTGCTCAAGGACGTGAGGTGCGCTACTCTGTTAGTTAAATCGCCCGTTAGAGGGGCCAAGTCTTCCACAATTCTTCAATCCGTAAATTTCATTCACCCCCGCACGTTGACCGGCCCTTCGACCGGGTTCGGCTCGGGTTAGGCGGAGTCGGGGCGTGATACAAACACCCTAATTTCAACATGGTCAACTTCGGGAATTTAGAAAATTCCTGGATGTTACACCTTCACCCTATGTTGTGCAAGATGCACAGCCACCCTCACCATTAGTTTTTATTGTGGGTGGTGATTGGCGATGTCACCGCTTTGGTCGGTAGCCACCTCCTAGTCGCCTTTTGTGGGCCTTGGGCTACCTACATCCAGCCCTATTCCCCTCTCCTTTGACCTCGTGTGCATGTGGCCACGCATGTGTTTCAGGGTTTAGGCGCCATTTTCGGACCACCTGACCATTGGCTGGCTCTGCCACCAAATGGATTTGGCACCAAAGCCCTCCTCAACTTCTCCTTTGTCCTGGAGCATCACCCCATGCCCTCCACCCTTATGTGGGTCCTTGTAGATGCGAAATCAATGCCATTAGATGTTGTCTACGGCCGATTTTGACATTTTGTGACCGGCCGACCTTTAGTTAGTACACCCTTGACTTCCATTTGCACCGCCACTTCTTTTTGGCATGACCTTTTTCCCAGCCACCCTAGTGTACCCTCGTGGATTGCGGATTTGGCCGCGTTGATGTGTCACCCCTATTTGACTGTGATTGCTTCCGGTGCTTCAAAAACCTCGAGATATCAACTCTCTTAACTTGGCAATGCTTTTGGCCACCAACTCCACCTCCATTGTCGCGTGCTCGCCATCAAATGTTATGGATTACTAGGTAGGGGAGATTTGAACTCAAAATTTCATGATAGTATGCTTTGAATGTCTAGAAGCATGATAGGATGATTGACATTTGATGATTGGCTGTTAAATCATGATTCGTTTGCATGATGTAAGAGGATAAATTATGCCATGTTATAATGCATATGACATGCATGTGAGTTAAAAGTATCTTTGATGTATGTGGAATATGTGTGCTAGTGATTGTTAGCGATTAAGTTAGTAAGCTATGTATGTGGAATATGTATACACTAGTGATGGCTAGTGAGTATGTTGGTAAGCTACGTATATAGAATATGTGTGTGCTAGTGATGGCTTGCAAGTATGTTGGTAAGTTATGTATGGAATTATGTGTATGTTATATATATATATATATATATATATATATATATATATATATATATATATATATATATATATATATGTGTGTGTGTGTGTGTGTGTGTGTGTGTGTGTGTGTGTGTGTGTGTGTGTGTGTGTGTGTGTGTGTGTGTGTGTGTGTGTGTGTGTGTGTGTGTGTGTGTGTGTGTGTGTGTGTGTGTGTGTGTGTGTGATGGTCATACATATGTATGATGGCTATACGCATGTGCAATGGATATGTGTATGTGTGTGGGGGTAGAAGTATGGGCGATTGACCAAAAAAGGTGACAAAGGTTTTGGTATGGATTTGAATGTGGATGTGTAACTATATGACAGAAGATGGAAGATGTAAGTTTAATGGGCGAGGATTGGAGTGGATTGGTTTGAATCAGAGTGTATGTTGGAGGATTGTCAAACAGTAAGAGTGCTACATAATTTTACAAGCATAACGTATAGATTATGAAGTAAACAATAATCATAATAAGTGAGGTATAAGTAAGAGGGTGATAACTGGGGTTGGCTCTTAGGAGCTTAGTTGATGACATCTGAGTAAGATGATTTGGCAATAAGGTAGTTGGCAAAGACTATATGAATATGTAAGGATATGTATGGTGTATTATGATTATGAGATGGATGGGCTAAATGAAGTCTATTGTCCTAACAAACTAGGGTTTCAGAATAGGCTCAACTTCTGTTTGATAAGTGGAAGATTGTAAAATTGAAAATTGATATGACATAATTGTACTACATAACTTACTTAATTCAAACTTGAATTGCAAGAAAAAATAATATGTTAGTATTGTGAGTTTGAGACATGAGGGTTTTGACAGATTAAGTTCTGTGTTTGAGCTAGCTGATAATGAGTCAAATGAGTATTTATCATGTCTTGCCATGGAGTTTATCCTATGGGATATTATCTATGTATTGTATCTAAGCCCAAATATCTGATGCTCTGTTGAGAGTGATGTATATTTCAGATTTTTTCTGTGTGCTATATTAAGCCCAAACGTTTGCTCTATTAATAGCGTTGTATGATTCTGCCCAAAAGTGGCATTGTATGATTTTTGCCCAAGAGTGGCACTATAAGATTCTCGTCCAAGAATGGCACTATAAGATTCTAGCCCAAGAGTGGCATTGTATAATTTCACCATGAGTTGGTACTGTATGGCCCCTAAAGTGTGGGTGTTTATGTTTGCGCACTCAAGTAAGTACTATCATAGAACTATTCTTACTTGTTTGATCATGTGCCCCATGAGCATTGGCGTGCCTTGATCCTACCCTCTCTCCTCATCCTCTCTCTCTCCTCCCTCCTCTCTCTCTCTCCTCTCTCTCTCTCTCTCCTCACCCCTCTCTTCTCTCTCCTCACCCTCTCTGTCTCTCCTCTATCTTTCTCTACCCTCCCTCTCTCTCTCTATCTGTTTTAATTTTAATTTTTTTTAAAATAAACAATTGCTATTAGCAATGCATGCGTATATGTGTTGCTAATAGTATAGTGTATTAGCGACGTATATCTCTATACGTCTCTAATACACTATACTATTAGCGACACATACACTTATGCGTCACTAATACATGGAGTTATTAGTGACGCATACGTATATGAGTCGCTAATACTTTTTTGAAAAAAATTTAAAAATAATCTCCCCCCTCTCTCTCCTCTGTCTGCCCTCTTTGTTGTGCACGATCACCTGGACTACTTATTTTCATGTTATTTCTTTATATTATGCTACTTTTATATTTTCCTCGTATTTGCTTATGTATTAGGAGAAATAACTGTATTGGGCCAGCTAGTGGCCCGCGGATAGCCAAACCCACTAGCTGGCGCGATGTCCTAGGTGAGTGGGTTGGCTCCCTATATGGGTCACCCCTTCTCTTCTTTGTTGGTTATGCAATTGAATATTCATCTTCTTCTTCCCTTTCTTCTTTCTTCCTCCCCTTTCCTTGCATGAAACTCCAAGGTACCGATTGTGCCACCTCAGGCACATCATTGGTATCAGAACTTTTACGATCTCCGGCCATGGCACGAGGCAAACAAGTTGTCGCGGCCCCAAAAGTTCCACCTAAGAAGGAGGCTCTCGCCTCAGTGGACAGCCCGAAGACAGTTCCAGAGACCACCAGTGAACCCACCCTGGTGCAAATTATGGCAGAGATCGAAGCCTTGAGCAAGGGCGTGGCTTGTCTTTCCCAAACCACCAACATCTGTCATGGAGAAAGGAAGGTCGTCTCAAGCCCCCAAACTGCACGGCTCTGACCTTCCAGCATTGGCAGACAAGGATATGCGCCTTCCCCATGGTTTTGTGCTTTTTGGCACAGTCAACCAAGCCATGGATGGGAGGTGCCAGGCCTGGGATATACGAGGCATGCCAAGTGTTCGGGAAAATGCCCCAATGATGCCGCCTCCCAGAAACTTGTTTCAAGAGATGGAGGACGACTGGGAGAAGTACCCGATACCTCGTTGAGGACCACGAGGAGGGGTTGAACCTCGTTTGGCCCGCCTACAATTCCCACGCTACAATGGGGACGACGACCCAGTGGAATGGCTATACAAGGCTGAAAAGTTTTTCGCCTACCAGGGAACGCATTCGGAGGCTGAACGGCTGCGCATAGCAGCCTTCCACCTAGACGGGGACGCTTCTGTTTGGTTCGAGAGTTTTGAAAAGGAGGTGCGCTACCCCACTTGGGCCACCTTCTCTAACGAGTTGTGCATTCAGTTTGGCCCCAACGAGTTCCAGAACTTCAACGAGATGCTCTCCACACTGCGCCAAACCACCATCGTCCAGGCCTATTACACAGAGTTCATGAAGGTGGCCAATCGCCTCCCCGACTGGCCGGTGGCCACCTTGGTGGGCATGTTCAAGTGAGGTCACAAGCCCGAGATTTCTGAGGAGATGCATCACTTCCCATGCACCAACATGTGGGACGTTGTGCGTCATGCACCAACATGTGGGACAGATGGAGGAGCATCGATCCAAAGGACTATGCAATAGAGAGGGGGGCAGCTTGGGTCCTTCCCACATTCCAGTGTAAGTGCTACCCCCCCTTTCCTACCTGGCCAGCAGCCCAGTGCCAGGCCGACTTGGCCAACTGTCCCCTCCGTCCGGTTAGATTGTCCATCGTCTTACACAGGCACAGATGGAGGAGCATCGATCCAAAGGACTATGTTTCCATTGTGATGAGAAGTTCATTCCAGGACATCGTTGTTCCATCAAGGGCAGACTCCTCATTGAGGAGATCGAGGAGGAAGACGTGGAGACAGGGCAGACTCTTCCCACTATGATGATGTGCAACCCGAGATTTCTGTACATGCCTTCTCAGAGATATTCACTCCTCGCACGATGCGAGTTCAAGGCCATCTCAAGCGGCAGCAAGTGGCCAACTTGGTCAACAACGGGTCTACCCACAACTTTATTAATGACAAGGTGGCCTAGTGTCTTGGCTGCTTCATGTCCGATTCGAAGCCCTTCGATGTGTTGATCAGAAATGGGAAGCATCTCAGGAGCTCTGGTGTATGTGCTCAGGCCGCCCTCGCTATCCAGGGCCACACCTTCATCACCGATCTCTTCTTGCTGCCCACGAAGGGGGCGGACGTGGTGTTAGGGGTTTAGTGGCTACAGGAGCTCGGCGATGTGGTCTGGAACTTCAAAGATATGGTTATGGACTTTGAAGTCAAGGGGCAGTGGGTTCGAATTGAAGGAACCTGGCCGGGCACCATTCTCTTAGCCTAGTCGGTAAGTTCTTTCTTCTGGTTCGCACCCCAAGGCTTCCTCTTGCAGCAGCGGGCAACGGTGGAGGTGCCTCAAGATGAACCGCCTCCGGATCTTCTTGATTTATTGGGGGAGCATCGGTGTTGTGCACGTTCATCCGATTCTCCCTTTATTTTAGTACATTAGGCTATTTCAGTATATTAGGCTAGTTTCTCTTATAATTGCACATGTATATTTCTTATTGGATTGTATTAGGAGTATTAGTAGGCCACGGGCTAGCTGGGCCCACTAGGCTATATGTTTCCCAATGTAGGAAGGCAAGACTCACGACTCCCCATAAGAGGGTCGTCCCTTCCCTTGGTTCGAGTTATGCAAGTATTATTCAGTTACTCTTCTTCTTTCTTCCTTCTTCTTCCTCTCCCTTACCTGCGTAGATCTCTAAGGTACTGATCATGCCTATTCTGGGCACATCATTGGTATCGGAGCATTTACGATCCCCGGCCATGGCACGCGGCAAGCAAGCAGCCGCAGCCCCGGAAGTGCTTCCAGAGAAGGAGGTGCCCGTCTCAACAAACAATCCGAAGGTCGTTCCAGATTCCATCAAGGAACCGACTTTGGCCCAGATCATGGCGGAAGTGAAATCCTTGAGCGTGGGGGTAGCTAAGGTGGATGCGCTGAGTTTGGCGGTTGCGCAACTACTGGCAGAGCACTTAGTGCCCCTCCTGCCTAGGCCATCAGCGGTCTTCATGGAAAAGGGGGGTCCATCCCAGGCTCCAAGTTCGTACGGCCTTGACCTTGCAGCACCGGCAGACAAGGATATGAGGTTTCCCTAAGGTCCCATGCGGTCCCAGCCTTAGGCCAACCTGGCCAACCATCCCTTCCCACCAGCTAGATTATTCGTCGTCTAATGTCGGCGCAGATGGAGGAGCGGCAGTCCAAGGGACTCTGTTTTCGTTGTGATGAGAAGTTTCTCCCATGACATCATTGTGTAGTCAATGGCAGCCTACTGGTGGAGGAGGTTGAGGAGGGAGCCGAAGACAGGGCTGACGCGCCACACTATGACAATGTGCAGCCAAAGATTTCTTTCCATGCTTTCTCCGGGGCCTTTACTCCCCGCACGATGCGGGTTCAAGGCTATCTGAAGCGGCAGCAGGTGGTCATCTTGGTTGACAGTGGCTCTACCCACAATTTCATTAATGATAAGGTGGCACAGTGTCTTGGCTGCTTCGTCTCTGACTCGAAGCCCTTCGATTTGTTGATCGGTGACGGAAAGCACCTCAGGAGTTCGGGCATCTATGCTCAAGCCACCCTCTCTATTTAGGCTCACACCTTCATCACCGACCTCTTTCTCCTGCCGAAAAAAGGGGCAGATGTGGTGCTAGGGGTTCAGTGGTTGCAGGAGCTCGGTGACGTGATTTAGAACTTCAGGGACATGGTTATGGATTTTGACATTAACGGATAGCAGGTTCGAATCGAGGGCTCCTAGTTGGGCACCCTGCTCTTAGCCCAGTCCATGGGGTCCTTCTTTTGGTTCGCACCCCAAGGAATTCTCTTGCAACAACGCGTGACAGTCGAGGTGACGCAGGAGGAGCCACCCTCAGATCTTCTGGAGTTATTGGATGCCCATCAGGATGTATTTTTCGAACCGTCAGGACTTCCCCCTGTGCGGCCTCACGACCACCATATTCCGATCATTCATGGGGCAGCACCGGCCAATGTTCGTCCTTACAAATATCCTCATATTCAGAAGTCAAAGATAGAGCATCTTGTGGCTGACATGCTCCAGTCCGGGATCATCCGGCCTAGCACAAGCTCCTATTCTTCTCCGGTGTTGCTAGTTCGGAAGAAAGACGGTACGTGGAGGTTCTGTGTCGACTATCGTGCCCTAAATGCCATCACAGTCAAAGACAAATATCCCATACCGGTGATCGAGGAGTTGTTGGACTAGCTGTCTAGTGCCACGGTCTTCAATAAACTTGACCTTCATTCGGGTTATCATCATATTCGGGTGCAGCCTACTGATGTGCACAAGACAGCCTTCTAGGCTCATGACGGCCATTTCGAGTTTCTCATCATGCCGTTTGGGCTGACCAACGCCCCCTCCACATTCCAGTGCCTCATGAATGATCTCTTTTGGCCGTTCCTCCACCGTTATATATTGGTCTTCTTTGATGACATTCTTGTTTACAGTCAGTCGTGGGCAGAGCATCTGGAGCATCTCAGGTCTGTCTTTTCTGTCCTAAGGACTAACTCTTTATTCCTTAAGTGTTCGAAGTGTTCCTTTGGTAGCCCGCAGGTTGATTACTTGGGCCATATTATGTCATGGCACGGTGTCACTACTGACCCTTCCAAGGTGGCCGCCATGCTCTCTTGGTCGCAGCCAACTTCAGTTCGGGCACTGCGGGGTTTTCTTGGCCTCACGGACTATTATCGATGGTTTATCAACCGGTATAGAAAGATTGCCTGGCCCCTTACAGAGCTTCTAAAGAAGGGGGCTTTCAGTTGGGATGTGGTTGTTCAGGAAGCGTTTGATGAGCTGAAGCAGGCGATGGCTTCAGTTCCTATTCTTATATTGCCCAATTTCAGCCGGCCTTTTGTGGTGGAGACAGATGCTTCAGATACTGGACTCAGAGCTATTTTTCTACAGGACAAGTGTCCCATTGCCTACTTCAATAAGGCTTTCGCTGGCTGCTCTCTGTCTTTGTCAGTGTATGAAAAAGAGATGTTGGCTATTGTCCTTGCCGTCGATAAGTGGCGTCCGTATCTACTTGGCTGCCGGTTCTTGATCCGTACAGAACACCAGCCCTTGAAATATTTCCTTACACAGAGGGTGTCCACTCCGTCCCAGCAGTAGTGGGTCAGTAAGTTACTTGGCTATGACTATGAGGTTGTGTACAAGAAAGGGTCCGACAACACAATGGCTGACGCCCTCTCTCGCCATTCTACTCTGGAATTGTGCTTGGCCCTTTCTACCCCCTCTTTTCCCTTCGTTGATGAGTTGAGGCAGTCCTACATTGGTGATTCTCAGACGCATGACCTTATTACCACCATCCAGGCAAACCCAGCTGCCCGTCCATTCTTTGCGTGGAAGGATGCACTTCTCTTTCGGAAGGACCGCCTATGGGTCCCCGATGTTGTGGATCTTCGTCGGCGAATCCTTTCCCACTTTCATGACACTCCGGTGGCTGGCCATGTGGGAGCCTTCTGCACTTATAAGCAGGTCAGCCAAAGCTTTATGTGGCAGGGTATTCATAGCGCCATCCACGAGTATGTGGCCGCTTGTGATGTCTGTCAGAGAGCTAAGGCCGCCACGACATCTCCTGCGGGTCCAGGGCAAGTCGGTGATTATGGTGGTGGTGGACCGGCTGTCGAATTACACTCACTTTTGTGCTATGGGACATCGATTCACCGCCAAGTCAGTGGCGGAACTCTATGTTCAGGAGGTGGCCAAACTCCACGGCATGCCTCGTACCATTGTCTCTGATCGCGACTGGGTTTTCATATCTCAGTTTTGGCGGGAGTTCTTCACTTTACAGGGTACTTCTCTTCATATGAGCACCGCTTATCACCCTCAGACGGATGGGCAAACAGAGGTTGTCAATCGCTGCTTGGAGCAGTACCTTCGATGCTTCACTATGTCTCAGCCTTGTCGATGGCTTCAGCTACTTCCCTTAGTGGAGTGGTCGTATAAAACCGCCTATCACACTCGTGCTAGTTTCACTCCCTTTGAGGTGCTTTATGGCCGTCCTGCCCCAACGGTGTTATCATATGTCCCTCATCGCTCCTCTGTGGCCGAAGTGGATTATATGCTCCAGACACGAGACGAGGTCCTCCGCCAACTCAAGGAGAACTTGTCCTCAGCTCAGAATTGGATGAAGCAGATCTATGATGGTCGGCAAACCGACAAAGAGTTTACAGTGGGTGACTTGGTATATGTCACGCCTCGGCACTGCCCGACCCGAGCCGAACCCGGTCCAAGGGCCGGTCAAGCACATGGGGGCGACAAGGAGATTGAAAACGATTAGCGGAAGACTTATGCCCTAAACACGAGCGATCTAAAATTTACGGAGTAAACGCACCACCTTGAGCAAGAGTAAATAGGTAAAATCAAAAGAGTTACTTTAACTCTAAAATAAACCACAATCTTAAACCCACATACTAATTAATCCATAGCCCACACTAGGCTCCAAAACTATGTCTCAAATAATCTGAAGGTAAAACGTAGCACAAAACTAAAACGAGAACTACACCACATGAGTTCTAACATCATAGTAAAAATCAAAGAAACATGCCACATAAGAGATCTCCACGTCTACTCCCAAGTCCTCTCCGACCTTTCCTCATAGAGAGGATCGTGTTCATCTGCATGTCAAGCCACGCAGCCCCAAAGCAAAAGCACAAGAAAGAGGGGTGAGTATGATAAACTCAATAATGGTTTTTAATATAACTATAATCATCAAAAACACGATGGTATAGTAATATAATAATTCAGATCAATGATTGACAAGATGTACAATTTTTTGATCACACATATACATCACCAAAACTTGCATCATAGTGTCTAAATCGCATAGTGCAATTCAACATCATATAAACCTGCATGAGATGTATCTCTAACATACATTTTAGATCATGCATCAACATCATATAAACCTACATGAGATGTATCTCTAACATACATTTCAGCTCATGCATCAACATCATATAAACATGTATGAGATGTATCTCTAACATACATTTCAGATCATGCATCAACATTATATAAACATGCATGAGATGTATCTCTAACATACATTTCAAATCATGAAACCCTGCATATAGTGTCTCAATCACAATCTTCAAATTAGGCATTCATAACATATCTCATCCATTCTGCACGACAAACATGTCAAATTACATGTTACACAAACATGCATAGCATACATCATATACATGCATCAATATAAATAGAGAATGCATCCATCAAGGAGTAAACATAATTAGTGTCACACAGACGGGAACCCAGACAAGGCCACGAAGGCGTGTCATGGTCCAAATTCTACACAAGAATATAAGAAGGTCGGGGTTGTCAGCCCCTAAAGCTGCTTGCCCTGGACGATCCTGGCCAAGGATGTCCCATTCTCACATAGAGAACCTAGAGCAGGGGTGTTCGCCCAGGGACATCTCCTGCGGTAGGGGAGAGCCCGAGTTCCCACATAGGGAACCCTAGAACATGTGGTAGCTGGTGCACAAAGAGTACCACTCCGGATTCTCAGGGTCCAGAAGACAATCATAATAATCTCAATCCGCAAGACAAGTACATAACTCGTCCCCACATAATTCCATTTAACTAGACTCAACCCGGGGAGTGCACATGTTCCACAAAGGAACTCAAATCAAAACATGTCCCTTCGGACCAATCAAGTTTCAATTAAGCCAACGACCGATTAATCCGGCACGCAATTTCACCACATTGCATCCAATCGATCAAACTCGGTTAATCTCGATAAAGCCTCAATTGGAAATCCGTTTTCATGATGCATGCAACATAGTACATACATGGGCAAGGCATACATGAATCCTAATTTGTGATAAGTGCTCTCATCAGCCACTCATGCATCATTCGTAATCATAATACCAAGCCTCATCATAATCATTAACCCCACATGTGTGTACATTGTAGAAGCACCTCATTCAATGTATATCAACATGCTTTGTAATTAACTCGTCATCACACTACACATGCGCATTAACATCTAATCATGGATTCTAGCGGAAATCATAGGTAAAATCATAACTCAAGTCAAAACATAACCACATGCTAAACATATATAAGCTCATTCACCTCATACTTAAGTCTAGGCATAACACTAACATTCACCCATTATTTAACCACATCCTATAATGACATATCAGTCCATTAGCATGTTGTAACTCTACTGAAAACATGCTTAAACCATAGGGAATCAACCACTTGTATCTTCAAGATAGCAATTCCAACAAATATATCTAACTACAAGCCATTTCACATAACTTTAAATATACACCACAACTTCTAAACATCAATAGTATGTATGCTCTTCCAGTAGCTTACTCTGGCTCAAAACACTCTACATAAACATAAAAATGATATTTCATAGTAGAGACATCGAAATAAGCAACATACATACAATTGGTCACTTCTGCTGTGTAGCCGTTCGAAAGCCCTTCAGGGCCGTTCGATCGGCTAAATAGGAAATTTGTTGAAACTACAGTGTTGTTGTTTGAATGCCCTGGTAGGCCGTTCGAACGCCAACAAGGCAGATTCGATCTTCTTCTTCATTTCAAATTTCAAACCGAAACTCCATTAATGCAACTTAAAATCTTCATCTATTAACCCAAACACCATTAAAATTAAGACAAAACCCTAAGAAATCGGGACAAGAAATTAACATATACTAATCCCACCATTAGAGCACTAAATAAAGTGAACCCATTCCAAATAAACCATAAAAAATCGAGATTTTTACCATAGGAAAACTGAGATTTTGAAGACCTATTACCTTATCACTTAATTAGGTTTAGATTTGACCTTCACCCTTCTTGGAAACCTTCCAAAAACATAGTGTCTAAGTTAAACTCCATTAAAAATCGGTTTAACATTGAAAACCTTAAAGAAATCTTAGATCTAGGGTTTGTTAAGCATAAAAAATGAATTTTGAGTAGGGTTTGAAGTAAGGGAGTAAATCGGTGATTTTGATGCTTGAAATCAAATCAAATCAAAGGGGAAATGATGGATTAAGAATGGATTAGAAGAAAACTTATGATTTAGGCTTAATTAAAGAAAACATACCTTAATTTCCTTCTAATTCGGGCTTAATTAGGGAACTAGGCCTTAATCACCCTCTCCCAGCCCATTCCCAAAATGGAAATGGCTCAGCTCTTTCTGTTTATAGCAGGGCTTAGGGTTACATAATTAACTAGTGGGGTATGAATAAAAATTTGGACTAAAAATGAGTATTTTGACCATTTGAGCACTAATTAAACCTGGGAAAATTATAAAAAAATTTATAAAAGTTTGTGTTGATGCCTGGGTTAATATGGTCCAAAAACCTCAATTTCGCCGGTGGGGCCCACAGGGGGTCCCGCCAAACCCTAATTTTTGGAAAATTAGTGAAAAATCAGAAAAAATCCAAAAATTCAGATTTGACTCAAAAACACTTAAAACTAATAATTGTAAAGTTGGTTTTGATTAAAATCATAAGAAACACTATTTATTTTCGAAACCACTGAATTAATTAGAAAACATGTTAACCACACGATGACCAATAAGTAAAATGAAAAGAAAACCATTTTAAGAATGAGAATCCTTACAGTATATGTCTCTGTTCTTCCTCAACACCAGACCTCTTTGTTGCAGCTTGAGAACTCCAAGCTTGCCCCCCGTTTCCATGATGCCTATGCGGTGGAGGCACGTATTGGTTCGATGGCTTACCGCCTTGCTCTACCACCTACTTCCTTAGTCCACCATGTCTTTCATGTTTCTAGGCTGCGCCGCTGTGTGGGTGATAAGACTTTGGCCACTACTGCTCCACCGCCCCCCTGATGGGTCTGATTCAGCCTTTCGACCCTGTTCCCGCATCGGTGCTGGATAAGCGTCGGGTCCATCGTTCCGGTCGTATCATCACGGAGGTTCTGACTGCTTGGCAGGGTCAGCCACCTTAAGGATTCCACATGGCTACCCAAGGATGAATTTATGGCTCGCTACCCATCTTAGTTGCCTTGAGGACAAGACGACTAGCGGAAGCGTGGTGGAGTGTTGTGCATGTTCATCCGACTCTCCCTTTATTTCAGTACATTAGGCTATTTCAGTATATTAGGCTAGTTTCTCTTATAATTGCACATGTATTTGCTTATTGGATTGTATTAGGAGTATTAGTGGGCCACAGGGTAGCTGGGCCCACTAGGCTGCACGTTTCCCAATGTGGGAAGGCAAGACTCACGACTCCCCATAAGAGGGTCGTCCCTTCCCTTGGTTCGAGTTATGCAAGTATTATTCAGTTACTCTTCTTCTTTCTTCCTTCTTCTTCCTCTCCCTCACCTGCGTAGATATCTAAGGTACCGATCGTGCCTACTCTGGGAATATCAATCGGGATGTGTTTGCTGAACAGAAAGGTCTTCCACCAGTGCGGCCTCACATCCTCCACATCCCCATCATTCCTAGGTCATCTCTGGCCAATGTTCGCCCTTACCATTATCTGAACATTCAGAAGTAGGAGATCAAGCACCTCATGGCTGATATGCTTCAGTCTGGTATCATCCGCCCTAGCAGAAGTTCCTACTCCTCCCCAGTGTTGCTAGTTTGTAAGAAGGACAACACTTGGTGGTTTTGTGTGGACTACCGAGCCTTGAATGCCATCACCGTCAAGGACAAATATCCCATATCCGTGATCGAGGAGCTGTTGGATGAGTTTGCTGGTGCGACAGTCTTCAATAAACTCGACCTCCGCTCGGGTTACCACTAGATTTGGGTGCAGCAAGCCGATGTGCACAAGACTGCCTTCTGGTCTCATGACGGCCATTTCGAGTTTCTCTCTCTACCCTCCCTCTCTCCTCCCTCCTCCTCCTCTCTCTCTCTCCCCTCCCTCCCTCTCTCTCTCCTCTCTCTCTCTCCTCTCTCTTCTCTCTCTTCTCTCTCTCTCCCCTCTCTCTCCCCCTCTCTCCTCACTCTCTCTCTATTTGTTTTAATTTTAATTTTTTTAAAAATAAAAAAATCTATTAGCGACGCATACGCGTATGCGTCGCTATTAGTATATACGTCGCTAATACACTTCACTATTAGCGACGCATACACTTATGTGTCGCTAATACATAGAGTTACTAGCGACGCATACATATATGCATCATTAATACTTTTAAAAAAAATAATAATAATTTCCCCTTTCTCTCTCTCCCCCTCCTCTTTGTCTCTCATCTCTCTCCCCTCCTCCCCTCGCTCTCTCTCTCTCCCCTCTCCCTCCTCTCTCTCTATCTCCCCTCTTTCCCCCTCCTCTCTATCTCTCCCCTCTCTCTCCCCTCTCTCTCCCTTCCTCCCTCCTATCCCTCTCCTCTCTCTCTCCCCTTCGTCTCTCTCCCTATATCTCTCTCTCTCTTCCCCTTTCTCTCTCTCCTCTCACTCTCTCTTTTATTATAAATTATATCTTCAAATTAATAAAAAAATGTAAAAAATAAAATATATTATATTTCAATAGTGAAATTTTAATCTATTATTGACATTGCCATCTATTTAAATTTTTAAATTTAAATGTTTTTAATATTTATTAAATAAATATTTATTAGTTAAAATTAATTAATAAAGATATTAGCGACACTTGTCTACATGCGTCGTTATTATCAATACTATTAGCGATGCCTGTTTACAAGTGCCGCTATTATTAATACTATTAGCGACGCGTGTTTACAAGCGTCGCTATTAGTTCTAGATTTTTAATTTTTTATTTTAAATTTAGAACCATTAGCGACGCTTTTTCACCATTGTCGCTATTGTTAAAACTAGTAGCAACACTTAAGAAAAAGCATCACTAATAGTTTTGATTTTTTTTAAATATAATATATATATATCTTTTAGTGATGTTTGTTTAAAGCGTCGCTAATAACATAAGTATTAGCGATGAATAGTATAAAGCGTCGCTAATAGGATTGGTATTAGCGACGCTTTTTCACCATCGTTGCTATTTTTAAAACTAGTAGCAACACTTAAGAAAAAGCGTCGCTAATAGTTTTGATTTTTTTTAAATATTATATATATATATATATATATATATATATATATATATATATCTTTTAGTGATGTTTGTTCAAAGTGTCGCTAATAACATAAGTATTAGCGACAAATAGTATAAAGCGTCGCTAATATGATTGGTATTAGCGACGCTTAATGTTATGCGACGTTTTTTTATGTGTCACCATTATTAATTTTTAGCGACGCTTAGGTTTGTGTCGCTAATAGTACATTTTGTTATAGTGTTTATTATCTACAAATTAAAATAAACAATATTTCATCCGGACAAAGCAAATGGCAACTTATAGTTGAAGTTGCTCACTTCCAGTTTCCAATTTACAGTTAGTAGTTGCCCACTTACAGTTGTCAATTGCCCACTTGCGATTGGCATAAACCAATTTCCACATATGGTAAGACACTGGCACAAACATTTGCATCTCATTTACCCTTAAGCACAACAAACATACCATATCTCAAATCAATTTGGGAAAAATAATCCTACTTAGCAATCCAAAATAATTACATGAACTTTAATTTTACAAAAATAGTATAAGACTATAAAATATCATAATCCTACTTAGGAACATTGCAACTAAAAATACAAATCCTAAAACTTTCATAAAAAAACATAAAACACCCTCAAACCCTATTCCAAAATCTTTAAACGCCAACACACTAATCTTATCTTACCATTTCGCATAGGTTGAAGATGAGGTAGAAAGTGGAGAAATACAAGTTTGTGTCTAGAGAGGAGGAGGAGAGGGGAGAACAGAGAGGGGAGATCCCACGGAGGAAGATGAGGAAAGTGGAGTGTGGCCATTGGGTGAGGTCGTCAGAAGCCCGGGAGAGAGGTTAATCATTGGGGGTTAAAGGTAGAGGGTGGAAGGGGAAGTGATTGAGGGTTGTTTGTCGTTTATATTGAGTTTATTATGCCCTAATGGCATTTTTGGATTTTTACTATGCGCATGTGCCCCTCTCACATGTGCATAGTCTAATTTTGCAATTCCTAAATTTGCTGCCTCTTTTGTGTTTCAACCTATTGTGTGGTCTATTTTTGTAATATTTTTCAAATAGTTCAATAATTATGGTGAAGCTTAGAAATGAAAACATTTCTTAAAGTAAACATAAGAATACAAGGTAGGAGCTTAGGATTGGGGTACAATGAAGTCAATGCTGCTAATTTCATTGAAGCAAAATCAATTCCATTTCTAGGTGATTGGAAAATGTAGGATATCTTTCTGTATTTATCTGTCAAATATGTTATGTAATATAATACTCCCTCCATCCTACATTAATAGCTCCATTTGACAAAAAAACATTTATTCAATATTAATAGATCCATTTTTTTCTATATGCTGGTTTTACCGTTCAATGAAAACTATAATTTTTTTTAATGTAGCTATTAATATGGGATAGAAGGAGCATCAAAATTAAGAATACTAGTGAGTGAGTATTTTATTATTCTTGGTAACAACAATCGGAAGGTTGGCATAAGAAGGAAACATGACAAATCTGTTTGTTTTGCAGCTTTAGAACTTATGACCAAGTAACATCTAGTTGCAACATCCAGCAACCTTGCTGACCATTATACTCTCGAAAGTCAACTTTTGCTTTCTAATTTCGTTCCCGGAGCATGTACAAATAAATAGAAGCAGGGAAGGGACAATGGCATTTATTTTTTTTGGATTAGTATAATTTTAAGCACAAAAGTATGAAAAAAGCTTGTCAAACAAAAAAATTTGGACAGAAAATTTTCCAAACTTGAATTCTCGAGATGAAGGAACGAACTTCGGCTTCACAACGCTTGAAGAGTAAGGCCATATGAGAGGACTCCCCTCTAAAAGTGCAATGGTTGTGCTCCCTCCAAATAAACTAGATGCTGACTTTTAAGAAAATTTTAAGGACATGGGCAGTGGCATGATGATGCCTTGAAATGAATAGAATATCCACAACAAATCTACTAGCCCTCATAGATTGAATGTAAATGGCTTTAAGGAACATTTAGTGTAAGAGCAGTAGAATAACAAGTGGATAGTTGTTTTCGTCTACGCCGTGTAAAGCACACAACTATTGAAAATAGAAAAACCTCTCTTGAATTCTGTCTAAATTGAGTAAGCAGTACTCAACCGTGTAGCATAAGCACGAGATGAAAGAGTGGTAGTGGATGTAATGTTTAAACAATACAAGAGATGTTCAGGGAAGGGGTAGGATGATTTTGCCTCACTATTTTGTTAGTTGAAGCAGTTATGAAGAACAGAACCATAGAAATCAATAATCTGCATCGATTCATCTTTCCTAATAGTACCTTGAGAGTGAAAAACCTACTGCCTATTTTGGAGGCAGTCCACGACAAATCGTGATTAGCTGGTGAAGCTTCATCAGCATCTACGCTGGTGGAGCAACGATAGTCAACCACGTATTTAAAACACATGAGACCACATGACCACAAATCTCTCGTTTGCATACTCCGTTTTTAATCGGAGTTTACTTTCTATTTTCCCACGTTGCATCATATCTTGGCCTGATTTTTCTCTGCTTTCTCCATCTTCAAGAGCTCCTCCTTGGGACATTAGCTGTCTTTCATAGAGAGTACGGTGTGCTACTCGTACTTGGCAAGCAATCAGCAAGCAAGCGACGCCTAATAGTTGCATCTTTGGAAAGTGAATCGTGTTGTTGGAAAGGTAGTGGTCGATGTAGTGGACGACACAGTGCAGTGTCTCCGGTGCAAGCCTATGTATCTCTCCAACTTTGACAAGCCAGTTCACCAGGAGTTGCCTCGAGGTTTCGTCCATGCTCCTTTGAACCCCACCATGAAATCTATGGAAGGCCTCTTGTAGGTCTCCTCGTCAAGTAGGTGCTTGTAGATGTCCTTGGCTTATGATACACACAATCACGGGTCGTTGTGATTGTAAGATCTTTAACTTTATCCTAGTTTAATTTTAATTTGATTGCATGTTATTGTGTAGTTTTGCTCAAATTTGCTGATTTGGCTTGATTTTAGGGTTAAGGGTTGGGAATGATGTTTTTAAAAATGTATAATTTAATTTCTATAGGTTTTAATATCAAACTTAATTTATTCTATTTTTATGGATTTTATGAAAAAAAATTTATAAATTAAGGGTGTGGACCCCACCATGGGCCCCACATCCATGTTTGGACGGTGAGTATCCCACATGCCCTAAACTTATTTTATTTTAATAAATTTCAAAATTTTAAACTCATTTTTAGCTTTAAAACGAGTCTAATTAGCCACGTAGGGCATTATAATTTTATTTACAGACCAACATTTTATATTTATGCCCAACAACTTACTATATAAGAAAAGTCATAGCCCATTGTCCAATTAAGAAAGGATTGTCCTAGGAGGCAAGGCGGTGCCTTAATCCCCACTGCCCAAAAAGAAAATTCCGATTTAGGTATGTTTTTAGCCTTGATCTTCTTAATCTTCTAGATTTTCTCTTAATCTCTCCTAATCCAACTTTTTCCTAAATGGATTCTTGATTTATCCCATTAAAGATACTATTTTTTAATTAGAAGCATTTTTTATGCTCCACGCTCAGCGTGTGCCGAGCGTAAGTAACGCCTGGGAGGTGTTTATTTTCAAGATCGACGGCACACACGCTAGCGCATGTTAGTGCATATAATATTTATACTAACGTGCGCTATCGTGTGCGCCGTCGATCTTGTAAATGAACGCTTCACAGGCATTCCTTACGCTTGGCTCACTCTGAGGGCGGAGCGTAAAAAATTCTTCCTTTTTAATTTTGATTTCAAACCCTAAAAAGAAGGATTTTCGTTTTTACTCAATGGAAATCATAGATCTATTTGTTTTTAAGGTTATTTAAGCTTAATAATCAATTTTGATAATTAATCAAAACCCAGATTTTAGGTAGGGATTCTTGAAGAGTAGAGCTTCGATTTCGACCTAAGAACATTTTGAAGGTAAAGGATTTTCATCTCAATTGATTTTTATGCTTTAGATTTCATGTTTAAATGGTTCAAGTGAGTTCTTGCTTATTTATGTGGTTTAATGGTGGATTAATAAAAATATGTCATTTATGTTAAATTTTTTTTATGATTAAGCTTAAGAATGACTTGATCTACCATATCTTAGGTTTGTATTTTGATATCATGAAGTTTTGAAGTGATTTTAGAATATTCTTAGCATTTTTGTTATTTTCGGTTTGATGTTCATGAGGTTGAAGATGAACCAGATTTGGGCATAAAGTGAACTATTACGGCAGTTCGAATAGCCCAACATAGCATTTGACTAGCTAAATGGAAGTTTTGTTATTTTTTATATTTTGGTAATTTCTTGTTTTCTTTCCATAAATCTAATTTCTTATGATTAGATTAAGTTATTATTACCTATAAATGCTTCTGGGATTGCATGAAGATCATCTTGGAATTTATGATTTAGTTCAAGCATGATTCATGCTATGTTTGGTTATTTGTGATGTGATATTTTACTTGTCTTAAATTCATGGTTGAAGACTACTTCATGATTTATTCATGATTTCAGTAGGTTTAACTATGACGACGTGCATATATGCTTGCACATTTTATATTAATTATTGGTGAATCATGTTTTCATGTTCTAACTTAAGTATGGTAATATTTATCCTTGCCTAAGTGTAGCATGATGTTATACTTGTCTTGGAATCATATTTCGAGGTTTTCATCATGCTTGCTTCATGATTTTAGTAAGAACGAACTATGATAAAATTATGGATGCATCCATATAATAGTAATTATGGTTTGTTCATGTTTTACATGTCCTTGCTTAGATTTGAACACTACCATTTATGTACACACTTGTGTATGTATTTGTGATGATTATTTGACACCAATGAACCATGATTGATGCACATATGGAATGTTTTAAGCATGTTCTTGTATTTGGGCTCATGTAGCATTGCTCACGTATGTACCATATTGCATGCATCATAAAAATGATTTATGAATGAGATTAATCATGATTAGCCATGTTTGGTCGATTGGATGACATTTGTTGTTGGATTGATTGATCGAAGGCTTATCGAAATCGTTTTGAGTCCGAAAGGACATGATTTCGTTTTGAGTTGGTCTTGATGAGCAGTTTTGCTCGAGACTTGGTACATCCTCCGGTTGTAATGAGTTAATTATTGTATGAGTTTATTTGTTGAGTTATCTGGACCTTAAGAATCCAGTATGGTATGTCTGCTTGCAACGGCTACAATGTGCTCTAGGTTTCCTTTGTGGAAATCAAACTCTCCCTCACAAGAGATCGTCCTTGGCAAGTACACTTCTCTAGGTTTTCTTTGTGGAAATCAAACATTCCCAACCAGGTTTGTCCTTGGCAAGCCGACTGCTCTAGGTTTCCTTTGTGGGAATCAAACCTTTTTTTTATGATTGTCCTTAATAAGCAGAAGGGGTAACTTCCCCAATGCCCTAGGTTTTCTTTGTAGAAATCGAACCTTTTTAGCGAGGGGTTGTCATTTGCAAGCAGAATGATTATTTTTCTAAATTATGAGACATTCACCATCGATGGTTACATGTGTATGGATTATTATGCTCATTTACACAGGTTGTATAGGGATAATGGAGTTATGTTGCACATGTGGTTATAGCTTAATTTGTATGATATGTAGGACAGTGTGTTTGAGACACTTGATATGTAGGGTGAATGTTTTTATTGAGGAATAGATATGCATGATATATTTATGTTGAGAAGTTATTCATGCAAGATGGGATTATGATTGTGAATTTCACATGTTTATGCATGAGGTTTACATGTGATGCTAAGATATGTCATGTATAGTATGATATACAAGGTGCATGAATGTGTGATGGTGAGATAATATGGGTTATAGCATGATATGCAGGTGACTTGAATATGTGATGATATGATATGTCATATAGCATGATATGTGGGTGACATGAGAATATGTGCATGAGATATGCTAGAGATAACATAACATGCTTGTGTATGAGTAGATGCTTATGGATGGTAATTTATGACATGAATGCACATGTTTATGTGGAGAGCCCATAATGAATGGGTATGATGGTTGATTTTGTGATGAGTATTATGTGATATGTCTGTGTTGTCATATTGGGATTTACCTTCTGTATTTAAAAACCTTTGCTGAGCTCGTGGATCACCCCTCTTTGTTGTGTTTTATTTTAGGGCTGCATGTCGTGCCATGCAAGTGGTCCGGATAGACTTTTTGTGGACATATGGGTGATGATGTTGCTTAGGAGAGGTTACTTGGAGATCTTGAGTTGTATGATTGCTTATATAGCATGTTGTATTGAGATTTTTATCTACTTAGTTATACTTCACACTCTATTAGCTGATGTTGGCTTAGACTTTTATTAGCTAGTGTGGGCTTAGACTCTTATACTTGAGCCATGTGTGGGCTATTTTGGATTAAGAATGTTTAATTTAGTAGTCCTTTATTTTCTCAATTTTCTCTTGTACAAAGTTGATGTGCACAACTCCATAGTGATTCACCCAAGTAGGGGTTAAGTCTTCCACAAACCGACAATACTTCATCTCGCCACGCACCATCCTTTAGCTCGGAGTTGACATGTGTCGGGGCATGACAGTGATTGCCATCCAAATCCATGCAATCAAGGCTCTTCAAGAAGGCTGTACTTTGTTATCTCTTTCTGGAAGAGAAGAGAACTTCTAAGCCGAAGTTGTGGATCTCCTCCCCATGATCGAAGGTACAGACATTGATGCACAGATAGGCATGATTTCACACTGTTGAGGTTGTGTAGCTACTCCCACAGGTGTCGTTAGTATCACTTTAAGTGTGGACCCCGTAGATAAAAAAATTAGGCTCAGAGATGTTGTCTAACAAAGTGGGAAAACAAAAGGTAAATGCTAATTAATAATGGCATGTGTAAATGGGAGATTTGTGGTCACGTGGTCTCACGTGTTTTAAATACGTGGTTAATTGTCATTACTTCACCCCAACGGTTATGCTGGTGAAGGTTCACCAATCAATCACGATTTGTCCGCGACATTAATATGATTGGAATTCAGTTGGATAATGTCTACCAAATTTCCCGAAAAGAGTGAAGGATCCTTGCCCAAGGATCTTAATTGCCAAAACAGTATGATTAACCGCTAATGATATATTGAAAGAACATGTATATGCACCTGAATAATCTCCGCAATACCACATTTCTTATTTAGCCCTATTAAATTCTTTAAAATTCCTCTTATATACCTTACAATATATGAATTTTTTACCCTACTTCAATTTACTCTTCTTCTCCTGCTCCGACACCGGCTTCTCCTCCTGTTCCCCATTCTAAGCACCCTCTCCCCCTCCTTACCTTCTAGCCTGGCCAAGAGGCCAAGCCGTAGTGAGGAAGCCATGCCGCAGCGAGGTGGCTTGGCCTCCTGGCCAAGCAAGGCCAAGCGGCATGTGGCCTAGCCGTACCCTATGGTTCAGCCTTATTTGGATAGGTAGATCCGGAGCCTTGTTGGCCAAGCTGACCAATTTTAGCTACTGGCCAATCTGGCAAAGCCTGTTTGGTTGTGGAGGCTAAGCTAGATCTGGCAGGTGGTCGACTTGGCTAGCCAAATCAGCCAACAGCTAGAACTAGCCGCAGCCATAACCGACCTAGCCAACTAATTTTGGCAGCAGCCGAAGCCAAGGAGGTAGCGGGGAAGAAGAAGAAGAAGATGATGATGAATGATGAGGAGAAGAGCAAGGGGGAGGAAGAGAGAAGGCTGCCACCTGAGTTGTAGATATCAAGCCGGATCGGCGGAGTTGGAGAAGTTGTAGACTTACATTAGCTATGATAATAAGTGGGGGGAAATAGAGGGTCAATGGGGTTAAGAGAGTAACTAAAAAAACTACTGAATTTTTAATTAAAGTAGGGTAATAAAAAAGATTATTAAGGTACGGTGTGTTCATATTAAAATTGCCCCTTAAGGAGGGAACAATAATTCAATGTCTTTTTTCATCCATAGGAATTATAGGCATTGACTTGGCAAGTGACAAATATAGCAATTCTTTAGATAGAACAAATGAATATAACCAATGCGCCAAATTAACATGCATAAGCCAATAGTGTATCAGGAATGAAGATACATTAAACCTAGGCTTCATTCAGCTTTTAGGGGTACAGACAGAAGACCAGCTAAGAGCATGAAAACCCTAGACACATCATACCTAGACCATTAAAAAAATCCGCCATCAAAGATTCAAGTTGACAGGTGATGGAGCCTGGGAGAAGAAAATGCATGAACCAGTACACATGCATATTGGAAATAACTGATTTGATTAGTCCTATATGGCCAACATAAGACAATAATTTTTCTTTCTTCTAGAATGTGTCTATATACACCTCATAATCCCCTCAACACCTCATAAACTTATAAACTGCTCATAAATTTATGAGTAAAACAGGGTACGGAGATTATTAGGGCGCATTATAAGCGTGCTCAATCTTCTAAGGCACTTTGAAATTTGAGGATCAGAGTTGTACACATAGAAGGTCTGAGGTAGCGCACGGAGCCCAAGAAGACTGAAAATCTCCATGACAACTGGTTGAGAAATAAATATGGCTTTTAAGCTTCTTTGGAACAAGACTAGAGATATCCAAAAACAATATAAGCACCTCCTCAATGTTAGAAGCTAGCTGAATCATATCATCCTTTGAAAAACACAAGAACATCATCAACAAAAAGATGGGACACCAAAATGACTGCAATATTCTTCCAAAATGCCATAAAATGACTGCATTGCCAAAACAAAAGTAGGATATTAAACCTTGCAATTCAAAACTTCATCATGCAGCATCCTCTTTGACAATTAAATATCAAGTAGTTGCCGAACATTCCCATCACACCTGCAAAGGAAAAGTTACTGTTCAAAATGAACTGAAATAAGTGTCCTATTTTAGTTCATTTTGAAAGCAAATAGGATATTTATTTTGAGACAAGTGGGAGTAATATTTTTTTGTGTCCCTTGTATTGTTCATTCCTGAATATACCAACTAATGACTTTTTTCTTGACATGACAAAAGTTCTGCTTAGAGATTGCTCAACCAGAAATGGGACTTTGCCGTGTCATTTCTCCAAGTTGATAAGTTCAAATGCATGTGGAAGTTGCTTGTTGACTGATGTTCTTACATCAACATTGACCAAGTTCTCACGGAACATTTATGCATTAAGCAGACCTTGAGCACAAATTTCATTCGTTACACATTCCCTTGAAATTTCTTTATGTGGAGTGTAACATGATCTCCAAATCCTGCTTCTTGGTTTACTATTATCATGTAAGAGTCAAGCTGCCGTATAGTAAAGGTGGATAACATGTTTGATCGAATGGGAAGATTGGACAGTGGCAAATTACTAAACAGCGAGTGGAAGCCATGAATAAAGCTTAAATGAACAAAGCATTGATGGGAAAACCAAAAGAAAAAATCACTAAAGAGTGCTTTCCAGCTAGTAGTGACCTAACTGCCAATCAGCCATATATTTGTGGGGCTTGGTTTGAAATGGACATATATCTCAAGAAGCATGATGCCAAGTACAATTTCGCACAAGATTGTCTGCAAGTTATTTAGAGGTGAGACAAGGAGTGGCCAATGACGTGCGTTCTTGCAGCGGACTTGGCAAAGGTGGGGGAGCCACTGGATTAGGGACTGCGCTGCGTTGGGTGGCCATCACCATCAAATCCTGGTGGTCTTTGAACAGTGACAACTCCCAACAGACCACATCCTTGAGTTACCAAATGGTTATGCGTCATTTTCGGTACATTGCCTGCAGATGGGACCCCCTCACATGTGCAAAGCACAGATCAACCACACAGGCATCAGGTTCTTGATGAGTTCGATCAGACCAGGTTAAGTCTGAATTTGGGTGTCAGAAATTGATTAGGATCCCACTGATCTCTTCGTGAAAGAGAAACAGTGGGGATTTGTTGATCATGAACATTGCAACTTGGAAGATAAGGAAGAAAAGAAATAACAAAAATGTAACAAAAGAGAAATTGGGATTTGGACGTGCAACAGAATCGGAAGACAAGATCATGCATAAAAGCAAAAGCTGCGCCACAAAATTAACATAGCCTTCCTCTTGCCTCATCTCCTCCATTTCTCGTTTGACGCTGGTGCAACTTGGGCCGCCTGACGTCTCATTCAAGGCATTCATCAGCGTTTTCTGTAAGTCCCTTTCTTTCCGTTCTTCCTCATTCATGAAATAGTTGGTAAGGGATCTCTTGTGGCATAACTGGCTTTTATGTCTTTGTTGTGCCCTTTTCAATGCTCTGGAGATGTGTAAGAGAGAGAGAGAGAGAGGATAGAGAGAGAAGAGGCCTACATGTTGGATTTATAAGTGTATTCGGTTTTTGTGGTTGCTTGATGCAGGTTTTGGGTAAATACAATAAAGGAAACAGATACAGAAATTCCTCACCTTCCTTCCAGATTCTCTTCTTGCTCCAAACATTCCCAGGCTAAGTAAGACCTCATGCCTTGGAGAGAGAAGACTCCTACCTGTTGGTTTTATATCTGTATTCATTGTTTTTTGTTGCTTGATTCATGTTGTGGGTAAATTCAACAAAGGAAACAAATATACAGAAATTTATCACCTTCCTTGCAGAGTCTCTTCTTGCCACAAACATTCCCAGGCTAAGGAAGACCTCATGTTGTTATAAAAAAAAGAATCTCATGTCTCACTTGTTTTAATTTTCAGTCTGCCATCAATCCCACCTTATCTAATTCTCACTGTAAAATAACTACCTTTTCCGTTCTATATACATAAGAAACCTACTTATCAGTTCTCCTTTCCCTTTGTTGTTTGATGCAGCTATAAAGACCTTTCCTTTTCTATTTGAGAAGCAGCTGAAGCCAACCACCCTCTCAAAACATAGGAAAAGAAATTAAAGAAAAATGGGTAGGGGAAAGATTGAGATCAAACGGATTGAGAACACCACCAACCGCCAGGTTACCTTCTGCAAGCGTCGGAATGGCCTCCTCAAGAAAGCCTATGAATTGTCAGTGCTTTGTGATGCAGAAGTAGCCCTTATTGTCTTCTCCAGCCGTGGGCGTCTGTATGAATATGCAAACAACAGGTACATTTCAATGGCTATTGTGACCATTATTTTTTTTACATAACATCAGTGTTTCTGATTTGTGGGAAATTTAATATCAGGTTTCACTTCTTGTGCATTTGTTTGTTCTTCTTTTTCAACAATCTCTTCCTTTTCGTGGTAATATATATCACTTAGTTAATCCTCCCGGATCTATATGATAAATTTGTGAAGTTGGTTTGTTTCCTTTCCCCCTCTCTTTTCTGCTTTAGAAATAGATCTCACCTCCAGATTGGCTCTATCTACTTCTGCTTCTGCTGAAGGAGTTGTTCCACTTCTTTACATGTAATTGGCAAAGGCAGGATTTCATCTATCTATGATCTGGATACCTTCCTCTTTGGATACATTTCACTTTTCTTTTTTTCTTTTTTTAAAGGCAAGTACGTTACTTTATAAAAATTATTGCATCACCTTACCGTTTTGGAATCAGGTTCAGTAGATTTACCTAATTACTCAAAATGATTTGGATGATTCGTGCTTGAAGTGTTTAGTCTGACACTGAGTTGGGTCTTCACTTTCTCTCCCTTTAACGGAGAAAGGAGAGATTTGGCAACATTTCTCTTCTTTCACATATCTGTGTTGATTCGTTTCTTTCTTTTCTTAGCTTTCATCCAATAGATCTGATGTGCGTAGTGGAAGAAGGAGAAATCGCAATATATTGAATTAGAAAGCTTGCAGGCGAAGAATTATGCCGTCTCTTGTGGCTTCAATTACCATTGCCATTTCCTCTCTTTTCTCTAGTCATTCATTCCTCTTGTTTGTTCACTTTTCCTACCTCACTCTTTGCAAATTGCATCTCTCTCTCTCTCTGCTGTCTGCTAAAACGCTGTCACCTTCTCATAAGCTTGACCATTTCCTTTATCCCTATACTTGGGCCTCTCTCATCTTTCAGATAAAAAAGATAGCCTCTTTTGACACTTCTTTAATAACGCGTCAGTTAGACACAGAAAGACAAAGAAAGATCACGACATTCCCAGGTTCCTTGTTGCCACTTCCTCACTGCGTCGCCACAACCCCAACAAATGTAAATATTTTTGCTTCTTCACAAACCCATTCTAGGGTTATTGCCAAAAAAAAAAGCAATCTAGGGTTCTTTTCAACTTGTTTTTCTTCAAGATCAAGTAGGTCAAAGAGCTTCTTCTCATCACCTTTAACCTTTCCAAATCTGTTGCTAAAAGATATTGTCAAAGATATGCATGTGGATCTTTCATCATGTCACTTCAGAGATTTTCAGTTCACTTCTGACAAGAAGAGCTTCCCTCGCTCATCACCACTCCCACGATGAAATATCTCTTACACTGAAACCCAAATTTCTCCACTAAACCCTTCTAACTTGGCCAAACCTGAACCACGTATTGAAGCTACTCATTCGAGCCCTTATTACCCAACAAATCTGAAATATGTGTTGAAATTTTTAAAAGTTGAAACTTCAAGATAATGAAAAATCTTTGCTTCTTTTCAAGTGTCTTTGATAGTATAACCATTAAAGCTTGAAACATTAAAACAAGATAATGAACAATCTTTGCTTCTTTTCAAGTGTTTTTGATAGTATAACCATTAAAAGAGCTTGAAACATTAAAAGATCCCTTCGGTACGACTCAACAAGGGTACGGTCTTTGCGTCTGGAGGCACTGCAGAATACATAGAAGAAAACAAAGTAAATATTTTGGACAAGAAGAAAAAGAGAAAAGACAAATGGCTGCGGGCAGGCTCCTACAGTACGATAACTGGCAAGCTCTGGCATGTCATTCTGGTTATTATCTTCAATCCCGTGGCGGGGTAATAACTTCTGGGTTTCATCGATTACCACTGGCCTAGTCTTTTGACTGGCACGCGTCTGTATTCAGAACCTTGGCCAATCATGTCTAAGGTTTCTGAGCCAGCGTGGAACCTGCGACCAATTAGAAGGTCGGGAAAACTAAGGTTTAAGAGATGACATGTTGACAACGACGGAACAAGGGTACGGTCTTTGCGTTTTTTTACAAATTTACCACGCAACTGCTTCTGCTTGCATGATCTCAATTACCCCTGTGACAATAGAGTCTTCTCACTTTCAGATGTTAGGCCAGCCTGGTTGCTAGACAATGTGAAAGGGAACAAGGATTGTTGTTGTACGATGAGTATAGCCGTTTTCATTGAGGTTGATGTGATGGAACAATAAGAGTGACACTATGATCGATGGGTCTCGAATGAACCTCTTCACTAGGGAATGGAGTAATTGAGGAGGCGAAGATCAAGATGAAAGATGATAGATAATATAATTTCTCTTCACAGGTGATATTTTTAATTATTGGGTAGATGTATTTCTCCTCCCAGGTGTGTGCAAGGACGTGTAGGTCTAGTATTGAAGGGATGGAGGGCTACCAAACAGTTCAGTTCTTTTTTCTTTTACTATGCTAGCTTCCATTTTCTTATTCTCTAATCTGCACATTTAAGGAAACGTTCGGATGAATAGAAGGCTAGCCTATGTTCCGAGATGTTTTTGGTTATGATTCCTCAATAGAAATCTTTTGGAGGGTGGATATTGCTACCTAGTCAAGCTTTAAAAAGATGGAAGCTTTCAACCTTAATCTTCGGTACGCTGGGAAAGCTTGCATCTACATGACTACAAGAGAGCTTTCCCTGTTCGTGATGCGGTGATGCCTGATGGAACTACCATTGGCATGCGGAAAAATATTCATTTTGACTTGATAAATTTCTGTTTTCTGTTCGTGTAGAATTTCGCAAGATGGGTGGGGTGCAAGGGCAGCACCATAGCTAGATGTGTACGCGGAAAATTAGTTGTTTGTTGAGAGCCCTGCAGATCAAACGAAGTGCATGCAGATTGATATTCATAATTCATTCTTGGACTGTTCATTGAAGGCTCTTTCAGGTTGATTAGTCAAAGTTTTTTTTTTCCATCAGCCTGATCGGTCTTATTGTTTCTTAGTGAGTTATGCTGCTTGATGCATTGTAGTCTAAGCCGGTAAATTTTCACCTTCAGTATGACCAATATCATTATCTTTTGGTCTTCCTCGCATCCTTAACATGAAATCTTATAATGTACCATAAACAAAGAAGGGGGACCTAGCGCCTGGAGAGGGAGAGGGAGCGGGAGCGCGAGCGCGCGCGCGATGGAAAGAGAGAGATGCTAAGCTCTTAGTACAGTTTTTGCATGATAAGTGCCATTCCCTACTTGTCTGTTGCTCATCAGAAAACATAACACACCGTATGCAATTAAGAGACAGACCATTATTTCAAGTGGTGACACGTAGTGCTTCTTTCATCCCATATTAATAGCATATTAATAGCTCTATGCACAAAAATAGTGATTTTTATTGAATAATAGGACTCACTGCTGACGGAATAAAAAATAGCTTTTAAGCCCCCATTTTAAAATACTTAGCTAATTAAGAATGTGGAAATTTTTGCCCCAGTTCACTCTAAGTGTCCCCAAGCAAAGCAAGAAAATAGTATTTTTTGTTTTACTTCAATACCCCCCTTAACCCCATTATTTTACGTACTCTTCCTTCCCTCACAAATAAACCCCTCAAATCAGCTTCTTCGATAGTGGCGGTGGCAATAGTGATGATCTCCACTTCCTCTCCTCCACTTTTTCTTTTTCTTCAAGGTCATACCGCTCGCCTAGCTTTGGCTGCTGGTCATAGCCAAGCCAAGGCCAAAGCCTATGACTACAATCGACAACTGGCGTGGCTTGGACAAGGATAGGACATGGGCGCGAGTGCCTCGGCCAGGCTAGATCCAAGCCAGGTTTTGATCACCTCGGCCTAGCCAAAGCCGGGACTAGAGTTCTAGGTGCCTCGGCCTAGCTATTGGTCGCGATGTGGCCAAAGTTAAGACTGGTGGCTATTGGCTGCAGCCGCATGGCCTAGTGAGAGCTAGCCTTGGTAGTTGTTGTCCGTAACCACCATTGCCGAAACAAGGATAGGCTTGGCGGCTGTTGTCTGTAGCCGCTGAAGCTTGGACAAGGTCAAGCCAAGCCGCAACCGCTTGGTATAGGTACAACCAAAAAGGAGGAGTTGAGAGGGAGAGAGAAGGAAAGGGGCCGAGACTAAGTAGTCGATGGTCAGTGCTAACACCAGCACCTGAGAAGAAGGAGAGAGGAGATGGGGGTAAAAAGAAGTTAGAAATAATAGTATTATTTCTAGATATGAGGGTGGGTGAGAGGTTTTAGTAAGTAGGGGTAGGGTAAGTAAGAAATAAGGGACATAGGAGTTTAATGGGGAGTATATAGCCACGTTTGCCAATTAAGTAGAGCTATTAATATGGAACAATTTTGTCCATTAGAGCTATTAATATGGGATGGAGGGAATATTTAATTATTAGCATAGTTCATGTAAACTTCTTCATTCATTAGACCATGTGTAAGATTTGGATATTATCTGTCATATAAAAGATCTTATGTAAAATCTTACATGTTTAGTTAGGGTTTGTTTGGCTAAAGCTTTCAAGTAGAAAGAAATTTGATTTTTATTCTAATTTATTTTAGGAAATAAAAGCAAAATAACATTATATTTGGTTAGAGTTTTGATAATTTTTAAAGAAAAATTTATTTTTAGCTCAGTTTTTATTTTTGTGACAAAATCCTCCAACAAATAGAAGGAAATAAGTGAATGATGGGTAAAATATCTTTTCACATCATTTAAAAAAGAAATTGTTATCTTTGATAACCATCCTCAGGAGGAGTGTGCTTGAAGAAATAAGATTTTAGCTCAATTTTGTTTGAATTGACCCAAAAGGTAATTTTTAGCTAGAAAATTTATTTTAAGTTGAAGTGGACCATCCATATATATTTGAGGCCTTAAAACATTTCCCACACTTTAAAAGCGCTTTCCACGGCTAAAAAGCGCCTTCCAAAGTAGCCCTTAATCTGAAGTTTCACCAAGTGGTTCAATCTTAATGCGACTCTAGATAGATTTTTATTATCAGGCAAGTTGTGCCGAATTTTAATTGACTCTCTTTTCAAATAGATCAACTGTCTTAACTCAATACCTCTTTCCCAAATGAAGTCGAGTTTTTTAACTTCGTTGCTAACTAAATCAGCTCAAAATTGTGGAACAACTACGGTTTTTATTAGAAATTAGGTAGGGGGGAGACCCCCTTTCATTAAGCTCAAAAGGGAGATTATAGAGTTCGTGAAAAGACAACAACAAAAAAAAGATTCTTCATGTAAGAGCTTATGCGAGCACTAGCATAGACTTTGACTTTATATTCACATCTTTAAAAATTTTGGGTTTTATGAGTCTCTTTGTCTTGGAAAATACGAGAGATCCTTTCAGACCAAATATGCTAAACAAAAACATTTATGAAAATCTTCGTAATAGTATCAAAAGCATGATGCCTTTTGGAGAGAAAAATAGTCATCCAAGAATTGACTTGACCATTATTAGCAAGGGAGATCAATATGAAGAACATTCAGAATTGCAGATAGCATCCATTTTGAGCGAGAACACATGAAAAAAGAAGTTGGTTTTCACTTTCTCTTTCTCTTCTACAAAGACTGCATCTATTGACAGTTGATATGCCTCTTTTTTATCTTTCCAATGTAAGCAACCTACCATGGAGGATTAACTCCTTCAGAATGTAGTTTAAACCACACCAAGCATGACCAATAGACTGAATGAGGACGATAGACTAAGGCTCGATCATTAATCATATTTAGTAGAGACATGATCAGACGTTGTTTTTCCATATCATAGTTTGATCAGATTTATCAATTCATTAACTCTAATGTGATCATGGACTTGGAGTTTACAACACCCATCTTCAAAGTTTCGCCAACTCTAGTAGAAGTATTATTGCCCACTTGAATAAGAAATCTGTTTCCAAAGAGTGAGAAGAGTGGAAGAAGATGCCCATGGATCCAACTAGAAATATGTATTCCCCCCATCTCCAATCGAATACTCAGTATATTTACTAGCAATCTCTCTTATACAAAGAATCGACTTCCGGGCAAAAGTAGAATTTGTTGTTGGTGAATAATACCAAATAGAAGAGTTTTTAATCTAGTATGAGTGGATTCATCTTACCCATAAGGAGGCCTTATCCGTTAAAATGTGCAAAGAAGCTTGCACAAGCCAATTAACCTGGCACCTTTGGTTTATAGATTTAATACCTAAGCCGCCAGCTTGTTTAGGCATATTTTCACTTGGGGCTAGATCAAAGTAAGAGGCTGTTTGGATAGCGAATCAACATGGAAGCAATATGCTGATTCGGCTGAATTAATTCCTAGAACCAAAATTATATTTGGTAATGAAATTTTTTAAGATTCTAAATTCAAACTAAATATTGTTTGGATAGCGACTTACTAGGCTGATGAAATCATAACATTTTTTGGTACAAACTGACTGAATACCTACGCTTTATTCCATCCCATACCCAAGTTAAGCACGTATGAGTCATTGAACCTCAACCTAGCTATTGGCCCATGTGGACAACCTCAACCCACTTGACCCCAACATGTCACGTATGCCCGGTTGGTTGGAGAAGAGATCAAGGCCTATTTTTTTTTGTCATGTGTCAGTAGGGTTACAGGTGGAGGAAAGATTGTTTGTTTGTTTTTGTTCCAATTATTGAAAGGAAAGACTGGAGACTAAAGCTTTGTCATCATTCTAATTCAATGGAATGGGCCGAACCTCCTTAGGAGGATATTTAACGGAATGTGCTGAATTGGGGCAGAATGATTGATCCAACAAAATTGTTGATTCATTTGAATTTGTGCATCCAAACACAATTCTAGTGGAAACTTGCAGAATTACGCTGGTGCCCTGAAAATTAAGCAGTAAACAGCATCCTAAAGTGACCAATTTCAAGAATCAACTTGATCTAACTGATCTCGTCTGAATGCTTTCAGTAGGAATTTAGTATATGGTAACGATTGCAACAGCACTATCAATTGGTCATTTCCAACCTGCAACCATGTTTTTTTCTAACTTCATAAATTAATATATGGCTGTTTTTTTGAAGTAGCGTCAAGGCAAGCATTGAGAGGTACAAGAAGGCATCTGTTGACACAACAAAGTCTGGCACTATTGCAGAAACCAGCTCTCAGGTGAGTTGGCTACATGAGAAAATTTATTCATGGTTATTGTATAGGTGGTGCATAAATCAATTGATTTTATTATGACACTGTGGCACATACATTTCAAGCTAGGAAAAGAAAATAATTCTTGTTTTCATTGTCTGTTTGTGGTTCAACCTGTGAATTAGTCCAAACTAAGGACGTTGATGTAACATCAGTGGTATTTAGATTTTAAATTCGTGTAGATGCTTACCAATTTCTTCTTGTTATTAGCTTCTATACGGAGCTGGATTTATAGCCAACTGAAATGATCTTTGTTTTGACTTTATACTCTTAATGTTGAATGATCTTTGTGTTTGGAAACTTTGAAATTATGCGCTGACATATTACTTTTGTAGTATTACCAACAAGAATCAGCAAAGCTACGCAATCAAATCTCGCAGCTACAGAACGACATTGGGTACTGATCATTCAACATTAATTCTTTAATTTTTTTTGATACAGTGACCATCATGATAAAGGTAAGCTTTCAGGAAATTAACACCTGAGGGGATTGCCAAAATGACTGAAAAGGAAGTAAAAACTGCTGAAAAGGACTTAGTGAAATATATCACCAAAATCAGATCCAAAAAGGTCCATCTCGTGATATTAGTTTACATGCTTTTATCTATTCATGTCCCCGATGTCTTCTAACCAATAATTTAACTCTTTTGCACTTAAATCCTGTAGAATGAGCTACTGTCCGCTGAAATTGAGTACATGCAGAAACGGGTAAGCAACATATATGCTTAGACACCAAAAGTAGTTTTCATATACTCTCTCCATTTTATTTGTTTTTTCAAATGAACTAATCTTAATTTCTTTTTGAAAACTAAATAGAGTTATTAGTATGGGATAAATGAAGTATAGTTCTGTATTGGTTGTTTCTTCTACTTAGTGAGCTAGAGATGCCATCAGGTCAAGTTTTGCTCTCATTTTGCTGACTCCCACCTCTTACATTCCACATCCGGTAATTGGATCCTGACTCTTAATCGGGTTGAATTGGGGGTGTATAGAATGGGCTAAGGTAGTTAGCAATTAGCATCCTGCCTAAGATTGGAAGAAGTGATTATTTAGTAGTTGAAAGAGTGAAACTTTTATCAAATGAAAAAACAAGTAAAAAAAAGGTGAAGAAATTAACATGGATCGGGTCTTTTGTCTACCTCCCCACATCAACAGCTGAAGTTGATCCGTTGGAAGGTCCCCTGATATAGGGCCCCACACATGTCATGGTCAGTCTTGCCTTGTAAGGTGACCGGTTAGTGACCCGACCTAATTTTTTGTGCCTTTCTATAGTAACAGTTTTTTACACTCATATGAAGAGGAGCAATGGTGGGCCCAACTTAAGCTGTTTTGTGATGTATTCCTTCTTTCTAATTTATGGTACAAGAACCGATGACTACCTCGAGGATAAAGGGGAACAGAAGTAAGGTGAAATGTTATGAACAACCCTAAGGGTTGGGTCCTGCCTTATAATCTAATATAGTTAAGAGTTAATTATTAGTGATAAAATTTTAGAGTAATTATAAGTTATATTTATTGAGTTTAGGTTAATGTTAGAAACTCATTCTAATTAAAAGTTCTAATTAGGATTAAATTTCTTAATTATCTTATAAATATATAGGGTCTATGCCCTATTTTATTTATTGAGAAAATCAATAGAAATGGACTCCACACACTATCGCACCCACCATACACGCAGATTGAGAATTTACTTACAGAAGATGCGCTAGATAATTGATTTCCTGTGACGTGTATCTGGTGAAGCTCCACCAGCGACTAGGGATTTGAGTTCATATAAATTGGGGTTGTTTATATGCAGGTTAAGTACTCCCCTCCTACTCGAGGCAAGGGGTGCTCATGCTCCTAAGCAATAGGGTCTGGTCTACCTAAGTCACATAATAACCCAAATATTCTTTTACCTCCGTCCTACTTTAATAGTTCTATTTGGTTTTTAAAAATAAATTAAAATTAATTTATTTTGCGAAAACCAAATAGAACTATTAATGTGGGAGAGAGTACCAAACAACATCTATGAACTCTTTTGTAAATTGCGTGGAGCCTTAGCTTCATAGTTAAACATATAGAATTCTAGTTGTTTCATTTTTGCTTCATAGCAAAAAGTATTCGATATTTTACTGTATTCAAGGTAATCTCCTAACTCTATCCTTTCAATCAAACCTTGCAGGAGATTGACTTGCATAACGATAACATATATCTCCGAAGCAAGGTATAAATTTTTCACTTTCAATCCGTACTTCAGAAGTATGTATATGGCAAAAACCATGTCATTCAGCCGATGAATAGCATGATAATAGTTGCCCTTTTCTTTTGTTTTCTTTTTTTGATAGGCAAAAAATCTATAAGCGTAAAGAGATAATACAAAGTATAGCTTTCAAATCGTTTGTTTTCTTGATTAAGATTGCCCTATATTTCATTAACGAATGTATTTTAGTGTCGTTTTCTGCATTTAGTGTTTTCTTTGACAATAGTTATTAGTAAAGGAAGCTTTTATTGCTCATATCAGATAGCTGAAAATGAGAGAGCCCATCAGCAGATGCATGTGATGCCTGGCCAGCAGTATGAAGTCATGCCTCATCATCCTCATTTTGATTCTCGCAATTTTCTCCAAGCAAATCTTTTGGAGCCTAATCTTCATTACACCCACCAGGAGCAGACAGCCCTCCAACTTGGGTCTTTCTCTCTCTCTCTCTCTTCCTTCAGCTTAGAATACACGATACAATATTAGGCATGGAAGGACCCAACTGATATGCATCTTGTCATATGGGAGTTGGGACTTTCCTCAAATTCTGACATAATTTTTTTTTTAACGAAGAGAAACTGAACAGTATGGGAATGTATAGTTCAAATCAATAATATGCATATATTCATGTGAAATAGGTTACGTTGCCCCAAAATATCTGGTGTCATTTGGTTAATATAGCAAAATTTTGTTGAACCTTTCTGTGACAAATGGTCTAATTCGAGCCTATTCACTGTTTTGAATGGTGTCGAAACGAAAGCTTGATATCAATGACTAAGAATTTGAAGGACTACACACAACATTGCTAAATTATTAATTTTCTGGCACACTATAAAGCATAATCCTTTGAAAGAAGGCGATAGAATAATCTCTAACTTTCAAATAAAGTAGATGTGTTAGACGATTAAGATAGAAATATCTGTTGATAGCTCTGTTGAGAATTTAATCTGGCAAGTCATCTGTTAGATTTTCTAAACTACCCAATAAGTTCAAACTTTTTTATATTTCTTGACAAAATTAATCTTCATTTATTTTCTTCCTTCTTCTCCCCTTCTTCTCTCTCCTCCCTCCTTAGCCCCCACCATGGCTGTCATTGTTGGACTTGGTCGCAGCCAATAAGTGGCAACCTAGACAACATTGCCAAGTCTAGTTACCAAAACTCAATTAAAATATTATCATTTAAAATTTAGTTTTAACTGCTCCTTACTTTTTCAGTCAAACTTCATGTGACTCAAAATTACCATAATTGACTAAATTGACTCTTCAAGTGATCTCATCTCCCTAAGTCTTGCCTTAAAACTCATCAAACTTTCCTAGGGTATAATATGAATTTATTTTATCTCTATTTTGCATATCATTAACTTATATAACTATTTTTAATACCTAGGGTGTCCAATCCGTACAATGAAACTAAAAGGGGCAGGGCAACCAGCCTCTTTGAGTACCATATATAAAAGCATTTAATTATGATCTTAATCTTACATATATGTTTGTGTATGTAATAGTATTAAATTTCCTTTGTCTATTTTTATTGAGAAAGAGTGAGAGGGGGAGAGAGGGGGAGAGGGGAATAGAGAATGTGTCTCATTTGTACATACATGCTAGCTCAGGGACACGTTAACGTGTGCCAAGGCACCGTGGGCCATTAAATCTTGATCAGGAAATATATGCGAGGGTAGTCATAGTGGGAGGAGAAGGGGAAAGGGAGTTTTATTGGATAGAAAATATATGCGCATATAAAAAAGAAAAAAATGTAAAAGTGTTATACCAAGAGAGAAGACAAGGGTAAAAATATCAACTCATAATATTTTTACCTTTTTCTATATACTTTTAATCTAACATGGCCTCCTCGTAAGGAGAGTTAAGCATAAAGCTGTTTAAAAGTTAAAGCAAGTAAAAAACGAGATTAAAGACATTTTTTAGATAAAGCGAGGTTCTTAGTCTGAATTGCTTAACCAAACAAGATTTATATACAAAACACTAAAAAGCAGATAGAAAGCAGTTGTATAGTGTCATCCAAACAATGCCTTAGTTTAGATTCTTAATCATCTTGACTCAAACTGTTATGGGACAAACTCTAGCTGAGCCTTGAGTTTTAAAACATTAATACATTTATTTCTATCAAATTAAGTAGGCTCTTATTTTGCTTTGCAGTTCATTTATCGAAGAAATTGATGTAAACTCTTTAGAAACTACTACATTTGGGGAACTATTATGTGCTTTTGCTCTCAATGTTTTGGTAGTAATGCTAAATCTCCTGCAAAAGTCTACCTATAGAACTCATTGTGTACATCACCACTCTTGACTTATAGGATCCACCAGATCAGAACACAATTAATGATGATGCATGCATACAGTGAGATAAAATTAGATTTTGATAGGGGAGAAGAATTTTTCTTTAGTAAGTGCTATCTAGCAACGGTCGAAGACATTTTAGTCCTAGGAATTAGCCATAATGCTGTTTTCCACAATTGGGTATATTCAGTTTCTTCTATGATAGTATACTCATAGTTGGGATTATCAACCATAAACCTTTACAGTGGATTGTACAACTTTTGAAAGGAATAATGTGGGTTTACGAAGTGCCTACTTTTATCCCAAGGTTCCCTGTTTTGAATTATTTATATTTCTTCCATTCATTTGGTCAAATAAATATGAATCATATCCGTTGTCATCTACCAGGTAAAAGTCATCATTAATGAGGATTAAGGGCACACATGCTAGTACACATTGGCACACGTCCGCCCTTAATTCTCATATTCAATGGCTCCTATTCCCGGTGGCATAAATCCTCGGGAAACACCATAAAGTTTTCGCTTTTCTCTGTTATATGACTTATGTTTCATAATGTAAATTAAAATCGTGGTGACTTTGCTTTAACAGATGATGAATGCACTGTCCCAGGACATCCTCCGTTGTGCTCTCCTTAGATGCTACGTATTTTCAAAGTCAGATGAGTTTCATGTTTTAATCTGATGTAAGAACAGGTTGTTGGCTTGAGCCTCAGATAAAACGCCTTTAACGAGGTTGAAGGTAGAACTTGTTTTCTTTGACTATATTACATGTTAGTGTTTGCCTATCTTTGGATTCTACAACATCGCCTGTCTTTTACTGTGGCCTCTTTTCAATCGCTAGACACTGACTAATTTAGTCAGGTTACTTATCTGGGATTCCCTTGAAGACGACGATTTCCGTTTGTGTAGTTAAACGAGAAGAATCAATTTAGTTTCTGCCAGCTTATGTGATTGTTGTTTCATATTCTGAGTGCATTTTGTCTTTTTAAAGTGTGTATTTACTCAAAAGGAGTACAAGAGAGACATGACCCTACCCCAAACTCAGAGGTACAAGGATCCCATGAAGCAGAAACAAAAGGAAAATCCCAAAACACATAGCTAAAAAATAGAGGAATCAAAATCAAACAGCAAATAACCAAGGACATAAGATTTGTTTGTTCTGTTTACGACCACCCTTTTTATTGCCTTTTTCCCGATATATTCAAAGTCTCCTCAATGAATTTTCTAAGAAGGATGTTGAGATCATCATCATTGGTTGACTGAAAATCCTCCTCGGTCATCCATAAACTGTGAGCCCATAAACCCGAGCTTGAGAATTAGGCTTTGATGATCCTTGATCGTAGTTTCCAAATTGCCTTATAGATCGGAATTGCCACCCTGCCAAAGGAAAGGAAAAAAATAAGTTTCTAAATGTGATAGGTATCTTGTACTTAGACTTCCTTATCGTGTCTAATTTCAAAGAAACATAAAGAAAATTTTGAAAGATTCAAAAGAGATTGGTGTAAATTTACCTATTTTTCTTAGAAATTCATTGCATACCTAATTCTGGTAGTTACACAACCAACCAGGAAAAATAATTGTCCTCTTAATCAAAACTCGTATGGGATTTGTATTCTTACAACTACACCGCATAATAACAAATATTTACAAGAAGCAACAACACATAGTCTTTACTATACAACAACTAAGTTAGGACTCTATAAGCTCCTCCTCCCTTAAAGAGAATCCTTGTCCAGGATCTAAAGGATTAGTATTCTGCTAGTTGATAAGCACCTCCAGCTTTACATTTTTTTTTGCGATTCTCAAGAACTGCTTGTGGAGTCATATTTGATGCAGAAAGATTTGTAAGAGATGGGGGAGGATATGGTTGCACAACTTTTTGAGGATCAAGTATTTTCTTGAGTATAAGAAATATGAAACACAGGATAGATGTGGCAATCCAATGGAAGTTTCAACTCATACGTAATAGGACCTGTTAGATGTACATGAATTTATAAGATCATCACTTAGGCATAAAGCATAAGGCAAATGCCATAATTTAAGATAAAAAAATATACCTTGCTCACTTGACATGATATATATGTGTATGTATGCATGTGTATGTGTGTATGTGTGTGTATATATATATATATATATATATATAAAAGAGAATCCACAAAATATGAATAACACAAAGTCTTCTTCACTCTTCTTGTCAAAAAATGGATGGGGAACCTTAAGATTGATAAGTGAGTGAAGAGACTATGCATAAATATAGCCTCATGGTAACCCTTTCCATCAAAGGATACCAATAAATGGCATCACACACACCCTTTCATAACTGATTAAGTCAATTTCAAATTTCCATTTCAATTAATACAAAACATAACTTTTCATTTTCAAATGACTTTATATTTTCTTCATGACTTTTGGGTTTTTAATAAGGTCCACATGTGGGGACACACTAACATTCTCCCACTTGTTCACACATGTGAGGACATGCCATAATGTTTACTCCCACTTGGACCCAAAAAGGTTGAAGAAATAAAAAAATAATGCAAAATTTTAAAATATGGAAAGTCAGAGTTTGCAAATCACATGAGTTCATGATTTTCGAAATAACTTCTTAGTCGTAGAAGGGGTAATCTGAATAGGTCGATACAGCAGTGATTACCAATAAGGATCAAGGCAATCAAAGCACTCATTTATGCAGTGCTAGGATTGACATGGTCACTATATCAGTAACCCTACTAACATGACCTCTGAATCGATTTAGTGTAGCTTGAACATAAATGTTACAAGCAGTCCAAACTTTAGACTTTATTACTACTTAAAAAACTGAATGAAGAGCAACAAAATAACCACAATTAACTATAGGTTTATTTAATTGAATGAAACATAATGTGATTCTTAAGACATAATCATCATTACAAAATGTCTACATACATATATACACACTCCCATTGACTTAAACATAAAAAGAAGCTCTTACACCCATACTATATGAGTGTTCTTTAAACACTCTAAGGGGTAAGCCTTTTGTCAAAGGATCAGTTAACATCTTGTCAGTGCTAATGTGTTCAATAAAGATTTGATGATTCTGCACTATTTCTCTAACAACAGGATACTTAATGTCTATATGATTTGATCTGGTTGAACTCTTGTTGTTTTTAGAAAAGAGTACAATTGTGGAGTTGTCACAATGAATTTTCAATGGCTTCTGAATGGAGTTAACAACCCAAGCCCCGAAATAAATTAGTTTCGTAGCCAAATAGCCTCCTTACTGGCCCCAAAACAAGCCACAAATTCTGCTTCCATTGTGGAAGATGCTACAAGAGTTTGTTTAGAACTCTTCCATGAAATAGCCCCTCCTACCGTCATGAAATGACCTAAAGTGGATTTCTTGTTGTCAGGTCAACCAACAAAATCTGAGTCAGAATATCTCTCAACCGGTAGGGACTCTGATTTCCTGAATGTGAGCATGAAATCTTTAGTGCCTTGAAGATATTGTAGGACTTTCTTTGCAGCCTTCCAATGAACCATACTAGGATTACGCTGATAATGACCAAGCATGCATACTGCAAAAGCAATGTCTGGGCAAGTGCAAACTTGGGCATACATGAGACTCCCAACAACAGAAACATAGGGGACAGTTGCCATAAGAGATTTCTGAAGCTCGCTTTTTGGACATTGCATTAGGCTAAATTTGAATCCTTTTAAAATAGGAGCTTCACATGGAGAACAAGTTTCCATCTTAAATCTCTTGAGCACACGGTAAATATAAGCCCTTTGAGAGAAACCTTGAAGACCTTGTCATCTGTCATGATGTATCTCTATTTCAACCACAAAAGATGTCTCCTCAAGGTCTTTCATCTCAAAATTTTGTGATAGGAACTCCTTAGTATTTTGTAAAAAATGAATGTCAGTGGTGGCCAAAAGGATATCATTCACATACAAAACAAGGAATATAAAATTGTCCCCCTTAAACTTTGAATATACATATTCATCAACAAAATTCTCCTTAAATTCATAAGAAGAGATAATCTTGTAAAATTTCAAGGACCATTGTCTAGATGCTTGCTTCAATCCATAAATAGATTTTTGGAGCTTAAAAACCAAATTTGAATTCCTGCCTTTTTCAAAATATTTTGGTTGATCCATGTACAATTCCTCTTCTAAGTCTCCATTCAAGAAGCTTGTATTGACATCCATTTTATATAATTCAATATTGTAACAAGTAACAAAAGCCATGATCACTCTAAGTGAACTTTTCTTGGAAGGTGGAGAGAAAGTGTTACTATAGTCAATGTCCTTTCTTTGTGTATATCCTTTTGCAATAAATCTTGTTTTATATCATTCCCTTTGTCTTTTAGATCTCCTTAGAGATTCATCATCAGTCGGTTGCTTTATATCATCTTCTAGTTGTTTATGGTTCTCCCCTGACGACTAAGAATGTTCTAAAGTAGTAGGTGTGGATGAAGGTAACAAAAGAGGTTCTTCCAAGATGACCTCTCTATGAGAACTGCTCCCACTAATGGTATCATCCTCCAGAAATTTAGCATTTCCGGTCTCAATGATTTAGGTGGAATGACTTGGGCAATAGAACCGGTAACCCTTGTATTTTTCAGGGTATCCAATAAAGAAACAATTTATGGTTCTAGAGTCAAGCTTCTTTTCTTGAGGGTGATAAGGCCTAGCTTCACTTACACAACCCCAAACACGCAAGTGCTTCAAACTTGGTTTCCTACCATACCATAATTCAAAAGCGGTTTTTGTCACTGATTTAGAAGGCACACGGTTCAAAATATAGGTAGCTATCTTTAATGCTTCTCCCCATAAGGATACTTGTAAGGAACAATTTGCACTCATACTCCACACCATGTACATAAAAGTCCTATTATGCTGCTTAGCAACTCCATTTTGCTCAGGAGTTCCAGGTATACTATATTGAGCAACAATTCCCCAATCCTGTATGAAAAGAGAAAATGGCCCTCAATGTTACCCTATTCTATCAAACCTTCTATAATATTCTCTGCCTCTATCGAATCTGACAACTTTAATCTTTCAATCAAGTTGATATACAACTTCAGCCTTATAAATCTAAAAAGTATCAAATGCTTAAAATTTCACATGAAGAGGAAATATATAATTATATTGGGAGAAGTCACCAATGAAGGTGATAAAATATTTTTTTCTTCCAAAAGTAGCCACACTAAATGGACCACAAATATCTGTATGGATCAACTCTAGTAAATTTGAGATTCTGGCTGTAGTTTTCTTTGGAGTTTTGGTCATTTTCCTCTTAATACACTCAATACAAGTGCTGAAATCCAAAAATTCAAGATTGCACAAAATCTCATCCTTTATTAACCTCTCCATTCTATCCCTCAATATATTACCTAAATGTCTATGCCACAAGGTGGACAAGTTTTTTATTTTAGTGTCTACATTTAAGACCAACCACTTCACCAATATGCAGGGACCATGACTTAGAGGAGTCATATAAATTTAGTTGGTAAAGACCATGACTAAGGAAACCATTTCCAATCTTAGAAGAGCCAAGATATAAAGTAAAAACTTTATTCATTAAGCTAATAGAGTAGCCACAAATATCAAATCTATAAATAGACAACAAGTTACAGGCAACGGAGGGTACAAAAACTGTATCAAGTAGGTCCAATACATATATAGTATGTAGTTTTAATCTATAGACTCCAATGGCTTTCACTTTGGCATTAACTCCATTTCCCATCAAAATGGCTCTCTCATTCTCATTTGGCTTCCTTTGACTTTAAACACCCTACATATTATTATAGACATGAATAGTGGCTCTTGTATTAATTACTACAACAAAAAGGACTATTAGCTATGTTTTTAAGCATCGCTAATAGTCATACAAATGTTGCTAGTGTATTAGAAACGCTTAAAAAGCATCGATCAATGCGTCGATAAAAATGAGTCGCTATTGCTCATTAGTGACACTTATGACAAAGCGTCGCTAATAGTAATCAAATTGGCCACATTTTATTTTTTCATTACTACTACAAGATTATTAGTGATGCTTTTTCAAATGTCGCTATGATAAAAAAATTAACAAAATAAATTTATTTTTTTTATAAAAAATAATAAATTAAAAATAAAATAATTAGTGATGCTTTATATTAAGCATCACTAATAGTATAGTATTAGTGACATTTTTGAAGCATCGCTACTATAAAAAATTATTTAAAAAATATTTAAATATAATTAAAAATTTTAAAATAATTTAACACTATTAGAGATGCTCCTAAAGAGCATCGCAATAACATATAATTATTTTAAAATTTTATTTTAACACTATTAGCGACACTCTAAGAGAGCGTCACTAATAAAAAAAGAAAAAATTATGGGGCAGTTTAATGGGAGAGGGAAGGAGGTGGTGGGCCGGGAGGAGGGGTAGAGTCCCTCTTGCTCCAAGAACTCGAGGCGGGGGGAGCCAGTCCGGCAAGAGGTGACTCGGGAAGGGGCAGAAGCAGAGGGGGAGAAGGGGAATCTAGTGCACGTGGGGGAGGCAGCCGATCCATGGGAGGAAGGGGCTAGCAGATGGCGGGTGGCAGGTGGAACCGACAGGTGTGACGAGAGAGGGGCAGCCAGTCCAGGGGGAGGACGGGACCCAGGAAGGAGTAGGCGAACGCGGCTGGAAGACAGAGACGGAGGAAAGTGACTGGCATACGGTGAGGGGCGAAGTGTTCGCTAGGGGCAGGGATGAAAAAGTCAGGGGGGATAAAAAGGCTAGATGTCACTGAGGCGCCCGAGAGACGCCTACCGTGAAGCACTTGCAAGGCCAAATAGCCAAATGAGTAAGCCCTTTTTGCCAAGGTCATAGCCTTGTGCCATTTGACCAAGCGTCTAGCCCGCGAAGCCAAACAACAAACCCGTCCAAGGCGGACGTGTGAACGAGCCGGGACAATTCCCAAATGAGCTAGCTGGAGGGGGACACATCCTTGCGATGCACATATACAACTTAGGCAACTCGGACATCAAAAAACATTCCATCTCAGCCAATTGCAATCAAGGGTCATACTTTACAACAAGGCCATAAGGTCGGACAGCTGCCCTGTAGATTAGAGAGCCCCATCTCCCAATGGATGGGGCTCTTAGTATGATAGCTAGTAACACAATAAACCTTCATTGTCATCGAAGATAGCATGTAGCAAGGCTAGGCATCACAGCAACAGCTCACCATGTCCCCCCTATATAGCATAAAAGATTTTTTTCATTCTGCTCAAGTAGCAGCCAAAGTGGCTGTACAGGCATGGTTCCTCCAAAGTTTGCCAAACGGCCCCAAAACACTCCACAGGACTCTCCAAAGCTATTTGGGGGAGTGGACATCTTAAGACTCCAGATATGTGCTAGCCGACTATGTGTCAGAACATAGCCAACTATGTGTGCACATCGTTGCGTGCATTATGCACAACATTGCGCACACATGTTGCTCAATGTTGTCGGCCTTCCCTGCAACGCCTGCATACATGGTATGCAACACTATGGGCAGTTCCCACAATGTGAGCACACTTAGTATACAACACTTCCACATGTGTGTGCCCCATCACGTGTCACGGATAGTCCTCTTCTCTGCACCATGACATCGGGCAGAAATTTGCCCAAGCGCAAAATTTTGCGCCTAGCCAAAGTTTTGCACGTGGGCAAATTTCCTCTCGCTTGATAAATTTTAGTTAATTTGTGATGTTTCTTTTGAAGAATCGCAATTATAAAATCTTTTGTGATGCTTTAGACGAAGTGTAGCAATTATTGGATCTTTTGTGTCGCTTCCTATGAGTGTCGCAAAAAACAACCAATTTGCGACACTTCCTATGAAGCATCACAAAAAACAATCAATTTGCAACTCTTCCCATGAAGCATCACAAAAAACAATCAATTTGCGATGCTTCTAAAGAAGCACTGCAAATAATATTTTGATTACAAAAATACATTTATCCTCTCTCCTCTCTCCTCTTTCTCTTCTCTCTCTCCTCCCTCTCTCTTCTCTCCTCTCTCCTCTCTCTCTTCTCTCTCTTTCTTCCTCTCTCTCCTCTTTTTCTCTCTTCCCTCTACCCTCTCTCTCCTTTCTCTCTATCCACTATCTCCTCTCTATCTTCCCTCTCTCTCTCTTCACTCTCCCCTCTCTCCTCTTTATGATCTCTCTCTCCCCCACGCACGTCAACGTGAGCCCCGACTCTGAGTATGAAAGGGGAGAGAGTAGGGGAATTTAATTTAAAGTTTTGGGATTTTTAAATTATATCTTATATTTTAAAAATAGTAAATATAAACTAAAATAACATTATTAGCGACGCTTAGGATAAAGCGTCGCTAATATCATATGTATTAGTGATGCATAGGTGCATGCGTCATTAATTCCTATGTGTCACTAATACCTTTTACTTTATATATTTTTTATTATTTTAAAAATATAATATTTAATAAAAAAATAATCAAAATTAAATTCCTCCCTCTCTCTACTCTACTCTCTCTACACTCTCTATCTCCTCTCTCTCTCCTCTCTCTCTTTTCCTCTCTCTTATCTCTCTCTACTCTCTTTTCTCTCTGTCTCTCTGACCTCTCTCTCTCTCTTCTCCTTCTCTCTCTTTTATTTTATAATATATTTTAAAATTAATAAAAAAATAAAATGTATTAGCGACGCTAGAAAAATATGTCGCTAGACTAGGAAGTAGCGACGCATATTGTGCTAGCAACGCATTTTTTTATGCGTCGCTAATATATTTTATTTGATTTTTTTATTAATTTTAAAATATAATATATAAGTAAAAATTCATCTCTCTCCTCCCTCTCTTTCTCTCTCCTCTTATTATCACTCTCCCCCTCTCCATCTCTTCTCCTCCTATCTCTCTCCCCTCTCCCTCTCTTCTCCTTCCATCTCTCTCTCTCCTCTCTCTTTTATTATATACTATATTTTAAAATTAATAAAAAAATAAAATGTATTAGCAACGCTTAAAAAATGTGTCGCTACTAAACTAGGTAGTAGCGACGTATAAGAATATGCGTCGTACCCATTTTTTTATGCATCGCTAATATATTTTATTTGAATTTTTTAATTAATTTTAAAATATAATATATAATTAAACATTCATCTCTCTCTCCTCACTCTCTCTCCTCTCTCTTACTTTCTCTCTCCTCTCATCCTCTCTCCTCTCTTTCTCTCTCTCTCTCCTCTCTCTCTTTTATTATATACTATATTTTAAAATTAATAAAAAAATTTAAATAAAATATATTAGCAATGCTTAAAAAAATGCATCACTACTAAACTAGGTAGTAGCGACGCATAAGAATATGCGTCGCTAGTACCTAGTGTATTAGCGACACATTTTTTATGCATCGCTAATATATCTTATTTAAATTTTTTATTAATTTCAAAATATAATATATAATTAAAAATTTATCTTTCTCTCCTCACTCTCTCTCTTTCTCTCTCCTCTCTCATCTTATCTATCTCTTCTCTCTTTCCCTCTCCTCTCACTATTTCTCTCTCTCCCCTATCTGTCTTCTTCTCTCTATTTCTCTCTCTCCTTTCTCTCTTTTTTATGACATACTATATTTTGAAATTAATAAAAAAATTAAAATAACATGTATTAGAGATGTTTAAAAAAAATTTATCGCTAATAGACTAGGTATTAGCGACAAATAAGAATATGTGTCGGTATTACTTACGGTACTTGCGACGCATTTTCCTATGCGATGCTTATATAATTTATTTGAAATTTTTACTAATTTTAAAATATAATATATAATAAAAAATTCATCACTCTCTTGCTCCTCTTTCTTCCTCTCTGCTCTTTCTTCTTCTCTCTCTCTCTCTCTCCTCTTTCTCTCTCTCTTCTCTCTTCACTCCTCTCTCTCCCACTTATGTGCGTGAACATGAGCCTCAGCTCCGAGGAGTGGGGGTAAAATAGGGAAATTTTATTTATTTTAAACTTATTTATTTAGTATATATAAATATAAAATATATTATTTTTGCAAAAAATTTAAAATTTAAATATTTATTTATTATATATTTTATGTTTAAAAAATAAATATTAAATAAAATTATGAAACTATTAGCGACATTTTGAACGTGTTGCTAATGGTAGTCATATTAGAGACACTTTAATAAGCGTGTCTCTATTATTAATACAATTTGTGACGCTTTTAGAAAAGTGTCGCAACTAATTTTAAAGTTTTTTATGTTTTAAAAAATATATAACTATTAACGACACTTTCTCAAAAGTGTTACTAATAGTCCAACTATTGGGGACACTTTGATAAAAGCGTCGCTATTATTAATACTATTTGTGACGCTTTTATCAATGTGTCTCTAATAGTTCTAAATTTTTTATTTTTAGAAAAAAATTATAACTATTATTGATATTTTTTTTCAAAGCGTCGCTAATAGTCTAACTATTAGGGATGCTATGATAAAAGTGTCACTTTATTATACTATTTGCAATGCTTTTATCAAAGCCTCCCTAATAGTTCTAAATTTTTATTTTTTTAAAATTTATAAATATTAGCAACTCTTTGTCAAAAACGTAGCTATTATTAATACTATTTGCAACATTTTTATCAAAACGTCCCTAATAGTTCTAATAATGTTAATATTAGCGATGCTTTATAAAAGCATCACTAATAGTTGTACTACTAGCGACGTTTTTTCGCTAATATTTATAAAATTTGCGACGCTTTTATATGCGTTGCAAATAGTATTTTTTAGCAACATTTTTCATTACATCGCTAATAAAAGCGCCGCTAATAGTTTTTTTTTGTTGTATTGAATCCACTAAGTGTTTGAGGGAACATTTGCTAAGTTAGATTCAAAAATCACAAAAGATTGAGAAATACCTTTCTTCTCTAACCGAGCTTTAAACTTCCTACATTCTTTTTTGGCATGACCTTTTTTCTTTGAGAAAAAACAAGTTATGTTTTTCTTATTTTGAGGGTTTGAGGTCTGAGAGGTTTTAGTGGTGTTAGAATTATAATCCTTTGACTACTGATTCTGTTGCTTCTTGTTCTTGTTCCAATAAGGACGACTATTAAAGTTCTTATTAGTAATCACAACGTTTACACTCGCCAACTTTTCTTGATGCAACTTATCCAGATTAAGATGCTTTTGCTCATTAACTTTTATGGAGATTAGTTCATTCATAGCCCATTTCTCCTTTTGGGCATTATAAGTTATCTTGAATAGGCCAAATTCAGAAAGGAGAGAATTAAGAGCAAGATAGACAATAAAATTCTCATCAATATTCACTTCATATTCCTTGATTTTCCTAGCAATATGTTACATCTCTAAAATGTGTTCACGAATATCCCCAATACCAGTATATTTCATGTTCACCAACTTATTCATAAGAATACTGGTCTCAGCTTTTTCAGAATTGGAGAAATATTCTCCAACCTCTTTTAAAAAGTCCTTAGCTTTGTAACATTTTGGAATAGAACCTCTACGGGATTGGGAATGGACTTCATCATAAGTTGTATACTAATATGATTAGATTTCTGCCATAACTTATATTCATCCTTTTGGTCATTGGTACTTTCATTTGTAGGCACATGTGGCTCATTCTTACGTAAGGCGATGTACAAATTATGAATACCAAGTTGTAACTCTAACATCCTCTTTCCACTCTTGAAGTGAGTTCAAATGGAAAACATGGGATTAAACATAGAATGAATGGTTGTAGTCCTAGCAACAAAATAAATACACATGTTCACACAGACTGAATGTCTGGCTTAAAGGAGCATCAACCAAATTCCAAGGGTAATCTAAATACCTCCCTTAATGTCTCTATCAAAAGTATAAATGCATCATTGTAATCTCTCCTGTGGGATAAAATCATAACATGTTAGTAGTCCTCTCGTCCTTATGAGACTCAACCACATCTAGTGAGAAACTGAGTATATCGCTGCAATCCCTCCTGTGGGATGAGATTTCAGCATGCTAGTAGTTTCCTTGAATATAAAATTCCCCAATAGTTTAAAGCAACAAGTAATAGTCTCCTATGGGATAACTACACTCATCATGATCCAAACTCGCAATTCAAATTCTATCTCATAAATTATCATGGTCCGGCCACTATGGTGACAAACAAGATCAATCTAATGAATGAGATTAAATCAGTTTGCTCAATGTAAAACCACTGCTCCAAGTAGATAACTTAAACATGACAATATATTGATAATAAAGTTGCATGATAATAAATCAAATCATGATATCAACATCAAATGAGCAAGGTGTATATCATAATCATACAGTTCACGAATCAATCACAACATTAGTAAGCTAATCAACTCAAAAGATGGGAAATTAGACTAAATGTGAGTGAATCAATGTAAATCAACACTAAACCGGATTTGAAAGGATTGAACCGGGTATTTAATTGAGTGAACCAAATCAAATAAATGTAAATCGGAGGTTTAAAAAAAATTCTGAATCAAAATAAGAAATGAGTTCATAAAAACTTCGGTTTTCACGTAGACCTTTGAAGTTTATGATGGGTTTTAATGGATTCCACATCCAAAGACTAAAATATGGGACCCAAAACTTCAAAAGTTGAGTAAAAATCAAGATATTGTCACAAATCCAAAAAATGAAGAAAACTTGAAACCTTAAAACCTAAGTTTTTCCTGAGTGAAAAGGCTCTTATACCACATGTCACGCCCCAACGCACCCCCACTATGTCCCGAACCCGGTTCAAGGAGAAGGCGGAATGCGGCACAACAAAGTGAAGTTAAATTACGAAGACTTAATCCATCCCGGGTGAATTGTCATCGAAGTAAGTGCATGTGCCCTTTGTGCAAAAGTAATTAGAAGAAGATAAAAGAGACTAATTAACAATCATCGTCATCACAATACCCACATCATCTAGATAATAACATAGTCTCAAGACTTATGGCTACAACACATCAATAGCCAACATAGGCTATCTGTCATGCCCCGGCACCGCCCGACCCTAGCCGAACCCGGTCCAAGGGTCGATTAGAGCGCGGGGCGACGAAATTGAAAGCGATTAATGAATAGCGAAAGACTTAGCCCCTACTACGGGCGGTCTAACTAGCGGAGTTACACACCACATAACCTTTGAGCAAGGGTAATAAGGAAAAAATAGAGAGGATAAAATAAATGACATAATCATCCTCAACACACACAAGCCCATACAAGGCTTAAAGTCTAAAAAGGTCAGAGGCATCTAGCCACAACAAGTAAGCTCTAGTAACAAACATGATCCACCAAATAGAGTTCTCAAGGTCTAAAAAGATGAAAATAAGGAAACAAAACGCCATCAGGACATGACATAAACTAATCCCATGAGTGGTCATATCGTTCCTCGTATAATGTATCATGCGTGTCATGCTACGCAGCCCCAAAACAAAAAAAAGGAAAGTGGGGTGAGTATAAAACTTAGTAATGGTTTTAATAAAACGACAATAATCAGAATAATATAATGGCATGACAATATAGAAATTCAGATCCATAATTGACATAATATACCATTTTCTAATCATTCCCTTGCTAAACCCCTATTTATCCATAAACATAAGAGCTAGCATGCATATAACATACCTATCAAAGTCAAGTCATAAATATTCAAGTTATAGCCTAACATCCATCTTGCATAGGTAATAGTTCACATCTAATCAAATCAAGCATAATCACACCATAAACCCCAAGAGAAGTGTCTTTCACACACTTTCTGATCATGCAACCAAATCACATAAACCTACATAACAGTGTCTCATTCACACGATTTCAAATCGTGTATTCATATCATATCAACCTATGTACTAATGTCTCAATCACACGATTCAGATCATGCATTCATATCACATAAACCTGCATAATAGTGTCTCAATCACACATTTCAGATCATGCATTCTTATTACATCCTCATTCACCCTGCACAACAAACGTGTCAAACACATGATACCCAATCATGTATAATAACTCCTAATCACATGTGTCAAATTGTCCCTACACAATCAGTAGAATCCTAGGCATAACATTCATAATACACATGCATCAACACAAATGGAGAATGCCTCCATCAAGGAGTAAATACAAGCATTGCCACACAGGCAGGACACAGTCAAGGCAACAAAGGCAAGACGTGGTCTGATTTCCGCATAGGAAATGTAATAGGCCGGGGTGGTTAGTCCCTAATTCTGCTCGCCTGGACAGTACACACAGTAAAGTCCGAATCTCACACAAAGAACCTCGAGCAGGTGTGTTCGACCTGGGGCATCTGCTGTGGTGGGGGGAGCCCGAATTCCCACACAGGGAACCCTAGAACACGTGGTAGCCAGTGCACGAAGGCGTACCACTCTGGATTCTCAGGGTCTAGATGACAATCTCAATAATCTCATCCGCAATACAAGTACACAACTCAACCCCACATAACTCAATTTAACTAGACTCAACTCGGGGAGTACACATGTTCTACACAGGAACTCAAATCGAAAGCATGTCCTTCCAGACCAACCAAGTTCCGATTAAGTCACCGATTGATTAATCTGGCACGCAATCTCACATCATTGCATACAATCGATCAATTCCGGATAAACATCGGTAAAATCTCATTCATGAAGTTCGTTCCAGGATGCATGATATCATGATACATCCGTGAGCAAGATCTACGTGAATTCCAACACATGGAATGTGCTCCCATCAGTCCCCTCATGCATCATAATTGAATCATAATTAACTATAGTTTCATAGTAGATTCCCCACACGTGTGTGTTTATGCATATCCTAAGCACATGATTAATGCTCTGACATAAGCTCATAAGGCAATATACACATGCTTAAACACATTCAAAACATTATTTCCTACTGAAATCTAGGGTGAAATCTACCATAAACCACAAATTTGTTCATGTGAAATCAAATGTTGAACCCCTACAAGCATGATTATTCTACACATGAAGCCATAACATGATAACATCATTTACCCACAATCCATTCTCATTATAAGATGACGTATCTTAGCATTTAACATGTAATGCCCCTGCTCGAAACTTGCTCTAATCATGAGAATTCCATCATTCATAGATTCAAGGTAATGAAATGTTAACATGTATAACCATCAAAATATTATACTACATAACAATAAAAACACTGAAATGAGCATAAAAATAAAAAATGGCAGAACTGTTGTATAGTCGATTGATTGGCTTGGCAGGCCGTTCAAATGGCCCGATCGATTGGCCAATTGGCCCGATCGATCGCCAATGAACAGTTTGAGCCTTCTTCTTCCTTTCAAAATTCTAAAACCGAAACACCATTTAAGAACCTTAAAACCTTTTTCCATGTCTCATACACTATCAAAACTTAATCAAACATTTCAAAAACCTAATTTAACCCATTCCAAGGTAAAACCCTAAGAAATCAAGACAATAAATTAACATTTCATAAATCTACCATTAAAGCCCTAATCAAACAAACCCATTCAAGTAAAACCATAAAAATCGAGATTTTTACCACAACAAGGCTGAGATTCGAAAACCCATTACCTCTTCACTAGATTTGAGTCGGATTAGTCCTTCAATCACCTCCAAAACCTTCCAAAAGCATGATTTTTATGTTAATACACATCTAAACTCGATTTAACCTTGAAAATCATAAAGCAAACCCTAGATCTAGAGCTTAGGAGACATAAAAACTAAAATTTGAAGGTTAGGGTTTGAAATAGATAAGTAAAATAGTGATTAAATAATTTGAAATTGGATTGAATCACTGGAGGAAGATAGATTAAGAGAGGATTAGGAAAACCCTAATGATTAAGCATGGATTAGAGAAGAACATACCTCTAATCACTTCCTATTTGGGCCTAATTGGGGATTAGGCTCCAAACACCCTTCCACAGCCTATTCCCAATTTGGAAATGGCTCAACCCCTTTCCTGTTTATATGAAGGGTTGGGCTATACCTAATTGAAATTTGGGGTGAAAATAGAGTTTTTAACTAAAATTATGAAATTTGGCAATTTAACCCAAAATTAGGACCCAAAAAATTCTGAAAATTTTTATTATGACTTCCTTTAATGTCTAGGACTTTTTGGACCAAAAACACTAAATTCACCAGTGGGGCCCACAGGGGGTCCCGCCAAACCCTAATTTTTGAAAAAAATTAGAAAATTCCCAAAAATTCAGATTTGACCCAAAATTACTTAAACTCATAAATGTGAAGTTGATTTTAATTAAAACATTTAGAAATCCTATTTATTTTTTAAAACCACCGAATTTAATCAGAAAAGGCTTAAACCACACGATAATTGTTAATTAATAAATAAAATTAAATATAGACGGGTTTAAAATGAGAGTCCTTACACTATCCAAAGATAATAAAGATAAGTATGATATCAACATATCGCATAAACAAGTCTAACACAACCCAAATATCTACCCCCTTTCATGGCGCAAGTCCATCCTCAGAGTCGACATAAAGACTATCCAGAGCACTTGCATGACATAGCATACAACCCAAAAATAAAAACCACAAACAAAATAGGGGTGACCTTAGCTCAGTAAGGGTTTTGATACAGAATATAAATTCATGAAAACTCCACATGTATTCTCAAATTAATCATGCATCACATATTCATTCTCTATACTTGTGCATAATGAGATAAAACACATTCCATATACACATTCATGCCACTTGTGCATCATGAGATAAACTACATTCCATAAACACATTCATGCCACCTATGTGTCATAGGTACATTCATAATTCATAACACACATGCACACCATGTGCAATCATATAAATCTCATTATAGCATTCACATCCTGCATGAAGCATGTATTAATATTCACATTCACCCTACATAATCAAATATAACAAACCATATGCCATCCTGGATGGTCAAGTATAATCATGTCATATGCACCATGTCTAACATAATCATCATTGTCTCTACACAACCTATGTCAATGAGCATTATATTCTATACACATGCATAAACCATCTGGTGAATGTCTCACAATTGAGAAAACATCCCTACTCACCCTGGCCGAAGCCTAAGCTGTCACACCCCGGCACTACCCGACCCGAGCCGAACCTGGTCCAAGGGCCGGTCCAGCCCACGAGGGCGAAGGAATTGAAAACGATTGAAGAAATAGCGGAAGACTTATGCCCCACCTACGGGCAGTCTAATTAATGGAGTTACACACTACTTTGAACAAAAGTAAATAAGTAGAGCAAAAGAGGAGTTTAACTCTAAAATTAATCCACAAATCTCAAACCCACATACTAATAATCCAGAGCCAACACACTTAGCTCAAAACAGGGTCTCAAACAAATCTAAAGACATAATATATCATAAGTCTGAAACAATAACCACTCCACAAGGTGTTCTAACATCATATCAAAATAATCAGAAAAACATGCAAAGTCTAGAGGCCTCCACGCCTACTCCCAAGCTCTACCCGACCTTTCCTCATACAGAGGATCCTGTCTGATTACATGTCACGCCATGCAGCCCCAAAACAAAACAAGGAAAGTAGGATGAGTATAAAAACTCAATAATGGTTTAAAATACACTGTAATAATCAAAAAACAAGACGACATAGCAATGTAGTAATTTAGATCCATAATTAACATGCTATAACATTTTCTGATCTTTGCCAAGCTAAAACTCCTATTTAACCATAGACATAAGAGCTAGCATACATAAGACATAACTATCAAGTCAAGTCATAAATATTCAAGTTACAACCTAATCTGCATCTTACATATGGATTTGTTCATATCTACTCAAATCAAGCATGATAATCCTATAAATCACATAAGAAGTGTCTTTCACACCCTTTTCTAATCATGCAACCATATCACATAAACCTACATAATAGTGTCTCATTTACACACCTTCTAATCATGCATTCATATCACATAAACCTACATAATAGTGTCTCAATCACACAATTTTTGATCATGCATTCATATCACATAAACCTGCATAATAGTGTCTCATTCACACAATTTCTGATCATGCATTCATATCATATAAACCTGCATAATAGTGTCTCAATCACACCATTTCTGATTATGCATTCATATCACATCAACCTCATTCACCTTGCATGACAAACGTGTCAAACACATGATACACAATCATGCATAGCATTCATAATAAACATGCATCAATACAAATAGTAAATGCCTCCATCAAGGAGTAAACACAAGTATTGCCACAAAGGCAGGACACGGTCAAGACCACAAAGGCGAGATGTGGTCCAATTTCTACATAGGAAATAAAAGAGGGTCGGGGTTGTCAGCCCCTAAAGCTGCTTGCCCTGGACGATCCTGGTAAAGGATGTCCGATTCTCTCATAGAGAACCTAGAGCAGAGGTATTTTCCCAGGGACATCTCCTGCGGTGGGGGAGAGCTCGAATTCCCACGTAGGGAACCCTAAAACGTGTGGTAGTTGGTACACGAAGTGTACCACTCTGGATTCTCAGGGTCCAGATGACAATCTTAAATAATCTCATCCACAAGACAAGTACATAACTCGTCCCCACATAACTTAATTTAACTAAACTCAACCCAGGGAGTATACATGTTCCATACAGGAACTTAAATAGAAAACATGTCCTTTTGGATCAACCAAGTTCCGATTAATTCACTGAGCGATTAATCCGGCACGCAATCTCGATCATTGCATACAATCAATCAATTTTGATTAAACATCGGTAAAACTTCATTCATGACTACCGAATCATGTTGCATGATATCATGATACATTCGTGAGCAAGACCTACGTGGGTTCCAACACATGGAACGTGTTCCCAATCAGTCTTCTCATGCATCATAATCAAAGCATAATTAACTACAATTTCATAGTAGATTTCCCATATGTGTGTGTATTCATGCATATTCTAAGCACATGACCAACGCTTAACATAAACTCATAAGACAATATACGTATGCTTAAACACATTCAAAACAATGATTCCCAACTGAAATCAAAACAAAATCTACCATAAAGCTTAAATCCATCTATGTGAAATTGAATGCTCACTCTCACATGCATGACTTTTCCACACATTAAGCCACAACATGATCACATCAATTACCCATAAACCATCCTCATTATAAGAGAACACATCTCACCATTTTTCATATAATATCCTTACTGGAAACATACTCTAATCATAAGAATTCCAACATTCAAAGGTTCAAGGTACTTCAATATCAACAATCATAATCATCAACATATAATATAATACCACATGACAACACTTAAACATAATCCATACACCTCCATCATCAATTCCACACCTCCAATGGCCTAATTTCAACATAACACACCTCCCATAACCATTAAAATCATTAAATGAAGTAAAACATTGAAATGAACATAAATTTCAAAAATAGTAAAATTGTTGTGTATCCGATCGATCGGTCTGCAAGGACGTTCAATTGTCTGGCCTGCAAATATGCCAAAAATATAGTGTATCTGATCGATTGGGTAGGCCGTTCGATCGACAACAAAACAGTTTTGAGCCTTCTTCCCCATTTCGAAAATCAAACCGAGACTCCATGAAAGCACCTTCAAACATCCATCCATGGTCTCAAACACTATCAAAATCCCATCAAACATTCCAGAACACTAATTTAAACTATTCTAAGATAAAACCCTAAGAAATCGGAACAAAAGATTAACATTTATTAATCCTACCATTAGAGGTCAAATCAAGCAAAATCCATTCAAATAAAATCATAAAACCGAGATTTTTACCACCCAAAGATGAGATTTGAAAGATCAAATACCTTTCCTTGTTGATTTGGGTTGGAATGAATCTTTAATCTCCTCCAACACCTACCAAAAACACGATTTCAAGTTAACACACAACTAATCTCGATTTAGCTTTGAAAATCAAAGTAAATCTTAGATCTAAAGTTTTGGAAGCCTAAAAACCTAGAATAGTCAAGATTAAGCTAAACTCACCTCTAATCGTTTCCTTTCCAGGCCTAATTGGGGATTAGGCTCCTAATTTACTAGCTAAGCCTATTCCCAATTGTGAAATCGCACAACCCTTTCCTTTTATAGGAGGGGGTTGGGCTATACCTAATTGAAATGTGGGGTAGAAATAGAGTTTTTAATAAAATTAATAAAATTAATAAAATTGGCAATTTAACCCAAAATTAGTTCTAGAAAAATTCCAAAATTTATAGTGTCTTCCATTGATGTCTGGGGCATTTTAGTCCAAAAACCTTCATTTCGTAAGTGGGGCCCATAGGAGGTCCCGCCAAACCCTAAATTTTGGAAAATTAGTGAAAAATCTCAAAAATTTAGATTTGACCCAAAATCACTTAAAACTCATAAATATGATGTTGGCTTAGATTAAAACCTTTAGAAACTCCATTTATTTTTAGAAACTACCGAATTAAATCAAAAATGCTTAAACCACACGATAATCAATAAATAAAATGAAATGAAGACCAGTTCAAGATCAGGGATCTTACATAAGCAGACCTGCTCACCAAGGACAATCCATAACAGAGAAGGTCTAAATTCCTAAAAAGGAAAACTAGAGCAGTTTGGGTAAGGAATCATCTCAATATACTTCTCCGCTCGAAGAGAGGATGAAGGTGTAGACACACGCAAAGGAACATGCAACAACTTATAACAAGCATCCAACTCATGAGCAAAATGAGGGGAGACAAAAGAATGAGAGGAACCGGTATCAAATAGCACTCTAGCATAGTGGGAGGCAATGAGAATCATACCTTCCACCACGCCGGAAGAGTTAGCCGCCTCCTGCGCTAAAATAGCAAAGACTCTCCCATCATGTGCCGGCTTCTTCCCCTTGCCATCGGGTGCCCGGTAGGTGCTCTTGCCGGTGACACTTGGTTTTGCATAACCAGCCATTGCTTGGCTGCACCACCCTGAGCTCGTCGAGGGCATTGTTTCTTGGTGTGCCCCCTTTGCCCACAGAAATAACAAGCAAAGCCTGCACGGTCGTTGTCTGGGCCATGATTTGGTGAAACGAGCTGCTGCTCCGATGCATCTTCATGAATCCTCTTAAAACACTCCCTTTTATAATGCCCCTTCTTCCCACATCAGTAGCAAGCGATGTGAGCGCGACGACTGTGGTTAATTGGCTGCACGTGGCGAGCATGCATCCACTCACGATCACCGCCACGAGGCTTCTTATGCTGTGTCGGAGGGTCCTCCTACCTAGCACACTTAGGTTGTCCCTCGACTAAGCGACACTCTTCTGAACCCTTCTCCATCACTGCTGCAGTCTGAAGTACTCCTGTTCAAATCTGCATGACGTGTGTCAACCCTTCGACAGCGGTTAACACGTTGTCAACTCTCGGATCTCTCTCCGTGAGATCACCACAAGTGCCATTGTGATCTTGTCCAGCCATCTACACAACCACTGGACACTAAATCACAAGGCCTAATTGCACTAAGCAACACAAGCAACAAAGCACAGCAAACACACCATCAAGCAAGCAAACAACCGCTAAGACAAACAACTAACGGAATTCACATCGCTAATCATGTCTAGACCTTGATCATCTCACAACCCTTAACCCATAAGAATTGTCACTCACTCCTATTTACTCTTGGACAAATTTGTGCTCCGATACCAAAAACTTTGTCACGCCCCGGCACCGCCTGACCCGAGCCTAACCCGGTTCAGGGGCTGGTCAAGCGCACTGGAGCGACAAGGGAAATTGAGATACGGTTTAGCGGAAGACTTAAGCCCTAAACACGGGAGATCTAACAAAATTACGGAGTATGCACACCACTTTGAGCAAGAGTAAATAAGTAGAAAAGAAAGAGAGTTACATTAACTCAAGATAAATAAAAGTCTCAAACCCACATGCTTAGTCAACCATAGCCCACTCTAGGCTCCAAAATAGGTATTGAGCAACACAAATGTATAAAGTAGCATAAATTACAATGAGAACCATACGCAAAGGTTCTAAACATAAAGCATAAACCAAGGAAAATAAGTCACATAAGAGGACTTCACGATCACTCCCAAGTCGTCTCCGATCTTTCCTCAAAGAGGAGATCCTGTCCATCTGCATGTCACGCCACACAGCCCCAAAGCAAAACACAATAAAGAGGGGTGAGTTTAACAAACTCAGTAATGGTTTTCTAATATACTATCATCATCAGCAACACGATGACATAGCAACATAACTAATCAAAGCAAAGATTGACAAGATGTATCACTTTCTGATCACACTTACACATCACCTAAACCTACATCATAGTGTATAATCCACATAGTGTCATTCACATTATATCAACCTACATGAAATGTATCTCTAACATACATATCAAATCATGTTTCAACATCATATCAACCTGCATGAGATGTATCTCTAATATACATATCCATTCATATATCACATCATATCAACCTACATGAGATGAACATACATATCAAGTCATGCATCACATCATATTAACCTGCATGAGATGTATCTCTAACATACATATCAAGTCATGCATCACATCATATCAACCTGCATGAGATGTATCTCCAACATACATACCAAGTCATGCATCACATCATATAAGGAATGCCTCCATTAAGGAGTAATCATAAATAGTATCACGAAAACGGGAACACGGACAAGGCCACGAAGGTGTGTCATGGTCCAAATTCTACGTAAGAATTTAAGAAGTTCGGGGTTGTCAATCCCTAATTGCTGCTCGCCCCAGACGATCCTGACCAAGGATGTCACATTCTCACGAAGAGAACCTAGAGCAGGGGTGTTCGTTTTGGGACATCTCCTGCGATGGGGAAGAGCCCGAGTTACCACATAGGAAACCCATGAACACATGGTAGCTGGTGCAAAGAGCATACCATACTGGATTCTGAGGGTCTAGAAGACAATAATAATCTCAAATCGCAAGACAAGTACGTAACTCGTCCCCCATATAATTCCACTTAACTAGACTCAACCCGGGGAGTGCACATGTTCCACGAAGGAACTCAAATTAAAATATGTCCTTTCGGACCAATCAAGTTTCGATTAAGCCACAACCGATTAATCTGGCATGTCATTTCACCACATTGCATCCAATCAATCACATTCGATTAATCTTGATAAAGCCTCAATTGGAAATTCATTTTCATGATGCATGCAACATGGTACATACGTGGGCAAGGCATACATGAATCCTAATTCATGATAAGTGCTCTCATCAACCCCTCATGCATCATTCATAATCATAATATCAATGCTCATCATCATCATTAAACCCCACATGTGTGTGTGTACATAGTAGAAGCATTTCCCTCAATGCATATCAACATGTTTGTAATTTACTCACCATCACCCTACACATGTGTATTAACATCTAATCATGAATTCCAGCGGAAATCATAGGTGAAGAATCATTAAAATCATAACTCAAATTAAAGCTTAACCACAAGCTAAACACATATAAGATCATTCACTTCATCCTTGAGTCATGACATTCACTAACATTCACACATCAATTAATTACATCCTAACATGACCTATCAGTCTGTTAGTATGCTGTAGCTCTACTAAAAATATATATAACCATAGAGAATCAACTATTCATAACTTCAAGATGGCAATTCCAACATCATATAACTAACCACAAGTCATTCTACATAACACTAAGTATATACTACAACTTCATAACCTCAATGGTATACCTTTCCAGTAGCATACTATAGCTCAAAACACTCCACATACACATGAGAATGATATATCAAAGTAGAATTACCGAAATAAACATCATGCAAATATTACAAAATCTGTTGTGTAGCCGTTCGAACGCCTAGGAGGGCCGTTTGATCGGCTAAACGGTAAATCTATCGAACTGACAGTGTTGCCATTCGAACGCCCAGGAGGACCGTTCAAACGCCAACAAGGCAGATCGACCTTCTTCTCCATTTCAAATTTTAAACCAAAACTTCAATGATGAATCTTAAAATCTCCATCTAACAACCTAAATGCCAATAAAATCCCACCATAACTTTCAGAAAGCTAATCCACATCATAACAAGATAAAACCCTATGAAATCGGGATTAAAGATTACCATTAATCATGTCATTAAAGTACTAAATCAAGTAAATCCACGAAAGTTTATTACCTTATCCCTTGATTAGGCTTAGATTTGATGGTCACCCTTCTTGAAAACCTTACAAAGACATAGAGTTTAAATTAAACTCCATTAAAACCGATTTAACATAGAAAACCCTAATGAAAAACTTAGATTTAGGGCTTGTTGAACATAAAAATCGGATTTTTAGATCTAGGGTTTAAAGTAAAGATGCAAATCAATAGTTTTGATGTTTAAAAACGAATCAAAACAAAGGGGAAATGATAGATCTAGAAGGGATTAAGAGAATATCAAGGATTTAGGGCTTAATTACAAGAGACTTACCTTAAACTCCTTCTAATCCGGGCCTAATTGGGGAATTAGGCCTAACCTCCCTTTCCCAGACTATTCCCAAAATAGAAATGGCTCAGGTCATTCTATTTATATTAGGGTTTGGGGTGTGTTTGGGTAAGAAGTGGGGTATAAATAGAATAATAGGTTAAAAATGGGTAATTTAACTATTTGAGCACTAATTAATCCTGGGAAAATTATAAAATTTTTTGGTAAAGGCTTGTGTTGATGTCTGGGTTAGTTTGGTCCAAAAACCCAAATTTTGACAGTGGGGCCCACAGGGGGTCCCACCAAACCCTAATTTTTGAAAAATTAATGAAAAATAAGAAAAATCCCAAAAAATTAGATTTGACTCAAAATCACTTAAAACCAATAATTGTGAAGTTGATTTTGATTAAAACTATAAGAAACACCATTTATTTTTGAAACCACCGAATTAATAAGGAAATGAGTTAACCAAGCAATAACCGACGATTAAAATGAAACAAAAACCGGTTTAGAAATGAGAGTCCTTACAGTAAGGGCTACACCCTGATTTGATTATGAAATGAATGATTAATTATCTCCCCATTCTCTCTCCCCTATCGGGCGGCCATGCCGCTCCCCCTCCTCTTTCCTGGCCTTCCTGCGCTGCTCCCTTCCCGTTATCGGCTAGCTAGGCCGTTGTGGACAATGGTCCACAACAGAAGGATCAATTAAGCATATATTATTTAGTGGTTAGTAAACCCTAATTCATATGTATGAGACACTTGATTATGATGTATGGGTACCCAAAGACAATGCATATAGCACACAAGGGCACAGGAACCCTTGGTGCCTTGGCTCTAAAAATGAATCATTAGTAACGTAGGTGGGAAGAGTTTGGTATGAAATAAGACCAAGGTCTTGTGGCTCTATAAGGATGAGAATTATATAGAACTGCTTCCCTGACCCGAGAGTCGAGTTCGAATGGACTAGAGTATTAAAAGATGACTAGTACCATACAGTACAATGCAGGAGGTTTCGATGATAATGAAAGTCGAAATCTCAACACTAGGGTCCATGAGCCGTAGTCAGCCTTTACTTCATAGCGTGGATGAGGTGAGGCAGACTTCATAAGAATTGAGATCGTAATATGATGACCCAATATCTAGTAGAGCGGAGCTCCTAGATGAGGTCATAGTGTCTAGAGAACTTTCATGAATTATTTTGCTTATAAATAAAATAATTAATATGAAATGTATGCACATTCAATTGTAATGAATTATCTGGTTTCTTAACAAGAACACCTTAGTATGTGGATATAATTTTTATGTTTATTTAAGATTGTTATCTCACTAAGTATTCTTGTATACTCAGCATCTGTTGTGGTGCAGGCATTCCAGTCGAGATTAAAAGCTATTGGGAAGGTTGTAGTTGTAGTACAATTCTTCTTTGCTATTTTGGAGTTTCTTTATATAAGTTTGACTAGGTATATGAGTGTGTTATTTTACTTTCATTGGTTTAGACATTATTAACAAATAACAATACACTTATGGATCTTGTGAATATTTTAATATATTAATTATATATATTTTTATTGTCATAGTTTGTGAAAATTAATGATCCCTATACCCCTAACCTTCTATTTCAATGATTTATTTTATATATTTTACCCTGCATTTAAGAAGAAGGAAGAATAAATATTTTTATAATTTTTTTTAAAAAATATAAATATTTCATAAAATTGTGTATAGAAATTAAGGGTGTGACAAATTATAAATAATACATAAATATTTGAAAACTATTTAATAATTACAAATAACTTTATTAAAACTAATGAGTATCACCAAAGATTAATAGTAGCAAAAATATAATTCCAAGAAGAGTATTTACAAATAAAATAAATGCTCATGAAAATTAAGTCCCTATTGCTTATTTTTCAAAAGAATCAGTAATAAAGGTGCAGCTCCATTTAATTTTTGAAAATGAACTCGCCACTGCGACCCTACGAAGTTATGGCTCCCCGCATCTCGACCGGCGATCCTAAACGCGCAAGGACCGAAGCATTAGCGAGCCCAAACTTTTGCAGTCCCAGAGCTGTCTCCTCTGCAAGACATTCACTGCTGAGGCAACTTCAGAAAGTGTTCGAGAGTGCTGGCGCCAGTTAGGGTTCTTCATCTGGCTTCGAAATTTCTTCTAAGAAGTTTCGTGACAATGTGCCTTCGAAACTCTCTCTCTGTCTGCTTCGCTGAACTCGAACGATGAAATGGGCTACATTTCGGTGCCTCATTTTTGTTGTTTGGCGAAGAGAAGTTTCATGGCTCTCGTTTAGTTGATATGAATTTCTCGCTCATTGGCGATTTGCTTAACATATAGCCAATTAACATGCGCTTCGGTGATTCTGATTTGAGTGGAATCGTTTTAAGCTGCAGTATTTGTTGAATTCTTGCTTGTGGAGAGCAAGTCGTGCTGATGGATCCACATTCCTCTGTTTCAGGGATGATCCTGGATTGACTCTTCTGATTCGAGGGTTTCATCTCATTTTTGGTAGGTTTTATATTTCGACTGCATATCAGATTGTATGGTCGTACTCGTAGACGCAGTAAGTACATTGAAATGGTAGAATGGTGATGGTTTTTGCAGTCATTATCTTACACAGATAACAATTCTTTGAAGTGGCATTTGCTGACTCTTTTCAACATCATGCTTATAGGTTTACCGTTTTTAGTAAAATAAAAAAACTGGAAGCATGTCAAGACCATTGCGTTGCTATCGAATATTTGTAGGACTTCACATCGGGCATATCTGTTGACCGTTTTTAGTCAAATAAAAAAGTGGAAGTGTGTCAAGGCCATTGATTTAGTACCATATATCCTACCACTTCAATTGTGTTATTCTTTGTTAATTGCTTCCATAAAAAGTTCTTTGTTAATTGAGTGAGAGGGAGAGGGAGAGGGAGACAGAGACAGAGACAGAGAGAGAGGAAGAGAGAGAGAGAGAGAGGGAGTTGGTTGACTTTGTATTTGCTTGACATTTTTGCTGCTCTTTCCCCTGAAAATATAGTTAGTTTAGTATCTGAGAGCTCATGTCTGAAAATAGATAATGGATAAGATTATAGCCTCGAATCACATTCTCTGTTAAGAGAGAGTACGTTAGTTGACTCTGTATTTGCATGATATTTTTTCATCTCTTTTCCCTGAAAATAAATTAACTTGTATAGCCTGACCAGGTTTCCTTACCAAGGCTTGGTGACCAATAATGGGAGGCTGCCACATCAACAAAGGAGTGGTGTGAGAGGAACTTGGGAACCGGACCCAACAGGTTCCCAGTCCCCCCCTCCAGGTGTCCACTGGTCATACAGTGTGTCAGGAAAATATTTTTCAAAATAAATTCCATTTAGCATCTGAGAGCTCATGTCTTGAAATGGGTAATGGATATGATTATAACCTCAAATTACATTCTTTGTTAAAGTGCTATATGTTTTTAACTAATTTCCCCTTTTTACCTCTGTTTCCTAGTATACATATATAGAGTTTTTACAAGTTATGCAATTAGTAATATTGTACCGGGTAGTTTCATCTTTTCAGTCAAAAATGAGTTGTTGAGGAATAGTAGTGAGTGGGTTTCTCTAAGAGACACTCTATTGTGATTAGCCAAATCAACTTTGAGAAATCCTTGTTCATTGGAAAAAATGAGGTGCAATGCCTGCTGGCATGAGTTGAAAGGAAGGGCAGTAACTACCACTTGTGGCCATCTGCTATGTATCCTGTTTGGAAGATTTGTAGTTTTGCAACTTTTCATGAAAATGCGGTTACTTGGATGAGTTTGTAGCTTTCCTTAGTGGAATAAAAAGGCACAGAAGATGCTAGCAAGATCCTTGGTGATGATGCTCCGTGTCCTATATGTGATCAAGAGCTTTCCAAAAGGTACATACTCAGCAACTATAACACACTATTATGCATCCAGTTCTTCAGTATTCATCCAAATAATTGAATTCATCTGTACCTTTAATGGTATTAGGCCATCAGGTTTCTCTGTGTTTTGAAAATTTTCTTCAGTATATTGTGGCCTGTTGGACAAGATAGCTTATAATGTAAGTCAATCCAGCCTTTGTTGGGCTGGTTGGATCACTCCCAGTTGTGGAAGAGGTTCCGGGTTGATTCCATTGTGTATAGTGTGTGAGGGTTACTTATCAGGAAAGATAGCTCATAATGTAGGCTGTAATTATAAAATTTTTAGTGACTATGAATTTCTCGAATGTTCAACCATTCCTAGTTTTGTGCTTGAGCTTAACAATTACCTTTCTTTTTACTGCACAAAGCTATGGGTCTGGAACCAATACTTCAAGGAAGCTATTGGTTGTCAGTTGCATTAATCTTATTGTTTATATTCATTACAAGAAGTGACACTTCGGAATCTTCTCTGCATATAAAATTTCTCCCGCTCTTGTATTGCCCTCTTTTTTTTCCATTTAAAGTACGCTTTGAAAGTTTTAATGAGAAAATGCAATTATGTTCTGTCTCAAACATGAGGCAGAGAACTTGTGTCTTTTATCCAATGTGATATGGAGGAAATGGCAATATCAACTCAAGGTAATTACTCTGATTTCTTTTTTCATTATCAGCCACATGAAACCCATTGACGTAAATCCCAACGATGAGTGGATCAGTGTAAGGAAAATCAGTTCCTGGTATATCCTAAAGCTTCCTGTCTTCATCTTATCATTATGACTTCTCATTGCATCCATTGTGCTGTGGCAGATGGCCATGGCTGGAGTGACACCTCAGATATGTATCCTGTATTTTGTATTTTATCCTTATCTGGATATAATTTTTTCAGAAGATGTTATAATCTTCTTGAGTTTTTCAACTCTGAATATTTGAAATGTTGATTGAGGTCAAGCATCCTTTTCATCTTTATAGATTTTATTGAAATATTATATTAAGAAAACTTGATTCTCGCTTTTTTTCCTGTATTCTTTTTCTTTAACTAAACCAGTAATGAAGAGTGTATACCAGGGCATCATGTTTTATGTTGGGCAAATGGAACTGGAGATGCAATACAAAATGAGCAAAATTGTTGGTCAATGCCAACAAAAATGCAAGTCTCTAGAGGAAAGGTTCATGGAGAAGCTGGAGCAAGTGCAGTCGGTTTATGAGAAAATTGCCAAAAAATGTCATTTGCTGGAACGGGAGAATCAGACCTTGGCAAAGGAGAAGCAAGAATTGCAGGAGAAGTTCTCTGAAAAATCCAGGTGAATATTCATTCCTTATCAACCTTTGCATCATGTTTATATATTCACTAATGTAGTTGCTAGCATGTACACATGTTTGTAAATATCTTCACATCTAAACTTAACAGCCTCTAATATCAGGCAGAAAAGGAAACTGGATGAGATGTTTGATCAATTGAGAAGCGAGTATGAGTCAATGAAAAGGTCAGCCATACAACCTGTAAGCAGCTTTTTCCCAAGAGGTGAACATAATGTGTTCCCTAGCCCAGCTATTATGTCAAAAAGCAGAGATCATCCGAGACAAGGTATCCCTTCGTTTTAGCTGAACAAGTACAAACAGCTTTTTGAAGCTAGCTACTTGTCCCATATGTGCAGTAACTGGGGGCCATAATCAGCTATATATGAGGTTTTAACACCAATTGAAGTTCTAAATTCATAAAGTTAAAAAGATAAGAATGTGCTGTTTCCTTGTTTCACCCTCCAGTTAGATCAATTAAGTATTCTTGTTGCAGATCGGTCGCTTTATACTCCTCATACTCCAGGACAGAGAGAAGATGTGTGGCCACAACCAAGGCGAAGAAGTTCCTTGTCTGGATCTTTTGATGTCTCTGGTAGCACGATAATCAAATCAAACTCAGGCCCCAGCAACGTTAAAAATGGACGTCCAACATTTCAGACCCTAGCCAACAATCACCCAGCTATGCCTTTAGGAAATCTTATAATTTCGCCACTGCAAAGGCCTCAGACCACTTCCACCCATCCGTGTACTTACGCGTAATAATCGTTCTCTTTTATATTACCAACATCTTACCTATTAAAAGTTTCGTCACACATACTAATTGAAGGTCTCATTTGAACTTCATGGCTCAGATCGGAGGAAGGAGCTGGGAAGGCTGTGAAATTGCTTTGAGTCTTATTTTTTTTGGTGAAGATCTTCACCATCTTTTAGCTGTACAAGAGGAATTTAATAAAGTTGCTTCCCCATCCAGGATCAATGTTTTCTTCACCATGCTCGGCAGTGTAATCTTGAACCATGCTAGTAAAACTAAAAACTTATACGTGCTGATCCATTTTGAGGTCCTTCGCAATTCCACTACTTCCCGTGATTGACCAGAAGTGAGGAACAGACAATGAAGTGTCACAATACGTTTGAGAACTTGTCCTTTACAGCGTTGCATTGAGTGGTATTTGGCTGTAATTTTTTCCGATTCTTTTTTGTTTTTTGAATTAAAAACACTCATCTGTCATAGAAAGCCCCGAAGGGCATTTATAATTCAATTTTCTAATAAATATAGTGCATTCCTTGATTTCAGGTTTCAAAAAAATGTAATCCAAGGACAAGGGGCTGCAACTAGAACCACAGTTTGGTTACACTCTAATGGCCTTTTACCCATTAATTGAGATCAATAATTTGAGGACTTGTCTTGTCTTAAGTCTGACCTGAGGTTTCCTAAACTAATAATGGAAGGTTGCCTGAGGGAGTGGTGTGAAAAAACTTGGTTACCGGATCCAATAAGTTTCCGGTTAAAAGTTTCCCCCCTCCAGGTGTTCACTGGTTGTATAGTGTGGTGATGGTGGTTGGTTAGAAAAATATCTTGATTGAAAGAGCAACGCCACTTTGTTTCTTATGACACGAGCTTAACCAAAAAGAAGTGCCGAGAACATATACTAATGTCAGCTATACAAGACTCCCAGGCAACTTTGTGGTTTCCTGCAGTGAGGTAGTCATAAATGCGCCATCCAAACCTTAATTCAGCTATAAAGATGCTTCCATGATGGCTTTAGGGGCCTATTTAGCTAACACTTTTAAGTAGAAAGAAAATGAATATTTATTAAAATTATATTTTGTAAAAAAAAAAGAAACGGAAGATGTTTGGTTAGAGTTTATTTAGATGATTTTAAAGAAAATTTTGATTTTAGCTCACTTTTGCTTTCTATGTGCAAAATGACAAGAATATCCTCCAACATAACTATAACAAAAAAAGAAATAATGGGTGAAATGTATTTTTACATCATTTTAAAAAAGAAATAGCCTTCTTCAAGAACTTTCCTCAATAGAAGAGTCTTTGAAGAAAATCATATTTTGGGTCAAAAAAGTTATTTCAAATTAAAATAGGTCATCCAAACACATTTAACCTCTTAATGTACTTTTTCATGTCTTGAAAGCGCTTTCCAACATTGGAAAGCACCTCCCAAACGACCCCTAAGGTATGGAAGGTCTACTGCCTGATATGCCACACTATTGGTATGAAAATTGATATATTTTTAACATATATAAAATTATTTTTTAATTTTTTTATTAATTTTTTATCCAAACAAAAATTTTGTCCAAAAAATACTTGATCTCGATTTAAACCCAATCTCTTTGTATGTTTAAAGTAGATAATTTTCTTGTTATATTACTTTTCACTTTTTTGTAATAAAATTAATTTTTTTAAATTACACGAAATCAATACAAGTAGGTTCATACAATTTATATATTTTTTATAAATATAGTACTCCACACTTATGTATTTACTTATACATTTAACTTAGGGGTTTTTACATAATATTAATTTGACTTATATTAAGTGTCTTATTTGGTTTTATAATTATAAGTCTAATACATTACACAAAAGGTTGGCTCACATTTAAGTTTACTCGTAACTTTGACTTATTTTATTTAAGAATATTATAAGGGGGTCCTCATCTAAGAATTACATACATACATATATATATATATATATATATATATATATATATATATATATATATATATATATATATATATATATATATATATATCGATACTTTTATCAATACTCATACGCCCTTCCAAGCTCTACAGTCAATAAGAGTAAAAATGGTCTTTAGTCGGCCACATCTGCACTAACTGAGACCGATTGACCATGACCGAATTAACCGACTATTTTAGTCACATTTATGACCAACTGGTAGCCTGAAGATCCCGCTCCCGAGTCCCCTCATCCCTAAAGTTCTCCCAATCTAGGAGTTCCTTCTTCTTCCTAGTCCCCTCTGCCCTCTTCCATGTCGGCATCCCATAGCTCCAGCGAGCCCTAGCCCCCAACTCCTCCATTTGCCGATGACGATGGTGAAAACGGCTGCCGTAGCTTGAAGTTAATGGAGAGCAAAAAAATCTCAACACATCCTTAACAACTCAAGAATCTGAGGTGATTTTTTCTCGTAGTCCTTTTGTTTTGCCTCTTTCCTTGGTTCCAATTTTGTTCTTTGGATTTGATAGCAGAAATTCTGAGATGGGTTTTAATTGATCTCTCTATTTTGTAGGATTTGTTGTGTTCATTGCTTGCTTTTGTTCTTTCTATTGTTTCCTTGTGTACTTTGTTATGATTATTTCATTTCTTGTAAGACAATGGGGTTCTGTGTGGCTCAGAACCAGCGTTTTAAAACCCGGCTCAGCCGGGTCAATATGGTCCAACCGTTGGTTAACCCAGGTTGGACCGGTTAATGATGTCAGCAGTGATTCTTAAAATGTATATCAAATATATTAATTGATAATACATTTTAGCAAAAAAATTGTGAGCAAAGATGGTTAGCGTCTCCTTGTAAGTCGTTACCTCACGTTTGCTTCAAATCCGGCCTTTTGCATAAAAAATTTAGTCATATTCTTCATTAAGATTATATTAAATATACTAGTTGGTATTAAATATGTCAAAAAATCAAAGTGGGAAAGATGGTTAAGAGCCTGACATAAGTCGTTGGGTGTGATCCCTTTGAATCTCAACTACTACATAATTATTTTACCTCAAACAACACTAATCGGACCGAACCAGCCCGGTGGGAAGGATCAGCCCAGATTATAGATCGGGTCTGGTTGAACCAGGCCAAACCGGCCGGTCCGGTCTAGTTTTTAAAACATGGCTCATAACCCAGCTCTAGAGCAAAGTCTTCTGCTTTCTCATAACTTTAACTTATGTGTTTTAAGCTGAACATTTTTATTTGCAAGTCTTTTTTTTCACTCATGCATTGCTTATTTTATGATCTCAATCTTCATTTCTGACTTGATATGATGATCAAAATGACATCAAACCGTGGGAAAGAGTCATGTGGAGAGTGGTTTTTCTTCATCTTCCTGTTGTCTATTTTGAGAGACGTTGTTACCATATTTTGTTGTACAAAAAATTATTCTACCATACAAGCTCACTGCGTCTACTATTTCAACTTTTGATTTGATTTTAGCTCATTAATTTGTTCCAAGTTTTCTTTGCAATCAGTCTTCAAAGTTGAATTTTTGGGCTTCTTTAACTCCCACTATAAGCCATTTGCTCTTCATACACAATTTTCTTGGCTCTAATAGTTTGGTAAATCAAGTGGCTTCAGTTGCTATTATTTTGCATCATAGTAAGAAGAATATGAAACATCTTAAAAAGATTTGTAAGCATACTAGCATGATAATGTATGACCCGCCCTAGGGGTCAAGTTCTGCTTTCATTGTCTATTATAATTAGAATTTAAATATTGATTAGTAAGAGTAATTTAGTATAATTTAGGACTTCATTCTTATTAAATTTAAGATAATGTTAAAAGTTCATTACAATTAGGAGTTTTATTAGTATTAAGATTAAAATGCTTAATTGCTTATAAATATATAGGGGCTATGCCATATTTCAATAATTCAGAATTCACATATTAAAATCTAAGTTAGTTATTTTATTTTATATTTTAATTATTTTTTTATATTTTTATCTTTAATTTAATTTTTATAGACATCTATATGTATCATTGATATCGGAGCGTTCGATTTTAGATCTCCTTTTCACCCTCTCCACAATTTAAAACACGGATAGATTCACTACAACATTATTCACACAGTATTCAAAGAGTTAAAGCTTATTATAGCTTATTATGGCTTTCCTACTTTCCTACCAAGTTGAGGGGAGTTGAGGGGAATGACCGTTTCCACGAGGTTATGGATCCCTTATCCTTACTCACACTCGCCATCAACTCATTGCAGTTGAGTTTGTCCGAGCCTTCGAGTACCTCTTCCTCAGTTACAATTGCCGGCCAGACCACCCCTTTTCGGCTGCAAGTCGTATCTTCACCGCCGCCCGTGCTTTCTCCTCGTTGTTGTCTGCCACCCAGCACAGGAACCCTCTGGCACAGACTACATAAGCTCGTGGGAGAAGAAGCAAACCGGCCTTCTGTTGTTGTGCAGTTCACGCCAATGCTTGATCACAACTAGAGACCGATCCTACACCAACGAGGGCACCGCCAGGCAACTTCGGGCCAATCCACCATCAGCACCACCTCCGTCCTGGACTGACCAGCGTTGGAATAATCCACCACCACGCCCTCTGTTGATGGGGATGATCAGCCCCCCTCTTCCCGCGAAACAGCACCACTGACAAAAACTACTCTTTGAGCCATGAGATCAGCCATTGCATCCCTGTCGCTGTCCCATCCGGCTCGCCCAAGGCCGATCCTCTCCCCAGTTGGAGTTTCTTTTCTGTCCACAATGGAGCTTGTTGTGCCACGACACAACCACACAACCAGATCAGCTGCCAACGAAGCCTATCAGACGGTGATCGGTTTTTCATTGCTCGAGTTCTTCCCTTTCAACTACTTTGTGCATGCGCACGACTCAGTTTCAGTACCAACCAACCTTCCATCTCCAGATCTGCTAGATCTCTACTCTGATGTGAATAAGCCGCACTTTTGGTCTGGTGACAACCAACCTTTTGTTTGTGGATGATGGCCTTCTTCTCGCAGAACCATGCTTGGTTTCTGTTCTGAGGTCTCTGTTACGATGCTCTGATTTCGACCAGGATTCTGTTCGTATGACAGCCAGTTCCCTCTCCTCTTTTCTGGAGAGCTCCATTTGGTAGATGTGCGATTCTTTTATGCTGTCAAAGATTTTACTTTATCAGCACTTGGACCCTGCCAGTTTCCCTTTGTCTCGACCACCCCACGACAGAAATTCTGGTGTTGCGCATGCTTAGCATGCTTAAGCTCGGGATTTTTTACTGTGAGAATCTTAGTCGATTTGGCCTTTTGTGGGAAGTTTTCAACTTGCAAATGGATGTGCACAGGATCTCCCCGTATCATGGATTCACCAGCACCTTCTTGCTTCTCTGCCTGATCGCTTTGTGGCTGCAAAATTTTGGGATCTTTCTGTATCTCCTGCTGTTTCCCTTGGTCGATAGTAATTGAAGAGGACATGGTTATGCAGGCCTTTCACATGTACTACAGACCTAGACCTGGAACTGGGTCTTCCTCCCCAAAGTGGTCTACACATTATTATATTTTTAATTAATATGGTAGCCAAAAGAGCTAGGTGGAGCCCTTTAATTTTGATATCTTTAAGTGAATATCACCTTACCTTGAGGACGAGGTGAAGCGGAAGTGTGGTAGAATGTTATGACCCGCCCCAAAGGTCGGGTCCTGCTTTTTGATTAGGAATTTTATTATAAAAAATAATATTTTAACATCAAAAGCTCACACACGAGTTTAGATTGGTCTAGAGAAGTGAGCCCATGTGAACTTTATGTGGGGTCTATTTGTAAAGTCTAATCAAAACTCTCGAGTGACTTTTTGTGGGTGTTTTTGTTGTGAGAATATTACTATCATTTTATTAACATTAGTGTCACACCCCAGCACATGCCACCTTTAACCCAAACCTGGTCTAAGGAGAAGACAATATGCAAAGCGACAAAGTATAGTGAAAATGTGGAAGACTTACCCCAACTTTGGGTGAAATACATATCGAAGTTAGCGCACATGCCCTTTGTGTAAAAATAAATAGAGAAATATAAAGAAGACTAATTAACAATTTTGGTCCACATATACCCACATCATTTAAATAAGAACATAATAATAGATCTCAAGGGCAACGTAAGTCTAAAGCCAACACCGGCTATCTATAGTATGAAGTAAAGTCAAATATAAGTTCAGCATAACACATAACCAGTTCATCATAACCTAAATAATTAGCCCCTCTCATGAAGCAAGTTTATCCTCATGCTCAACATAGAAACCATCTGAAGCATCTAAATGACACAACATACAACCCCAAAACAAAAACCACAAAGAAAGATGGGTGAGATTAGCTTAGTTAGGGTTTTGAAATGGAATGTAAACTCATGAAAACACCGCATACATTCTCAATCTAATCATGCATCACATAATTATTCTCTACACCTGTGCATTATGAGATAATCACATTATATATACATATTTATGTCACTTTTGCATCATGATATAAATCACATTCTATAAACACATTCATGTCACATATGCATCATGATGTAAATCACATTCCATATACATATTTATGCAACCTGGGCATCATAGGTTCATTCATAATTCACGACACATATACACATCAATTGTAATCATATGAATTTCAATATAGCATTCACATCCTGCATGAATTAAGTCTCAATATTCACATACTGTATAATCATGTCTCAATATACACAATCACCTTGCATAATCAATTATATCAAATCGCATTTCATCCTACATATTCAAGTATAACCATGTCATACACACCATGTGTCACATAAGCATCATTGTTCTTACACAACATTTGTCAATGGGCATTATATTCAATACACATGCATCAACCACTAGGTGAATGTCTCACAATTGATAAAACACTTCTACTCAATCTGGCTGAAGCACAAACAGACTCACTCACCCAAGATATTCCCTTGTGGGGAAGGTCCGAATTCCTAAAAAGGAAACTATAGCAGTTTAGGTAAGTTCCCTAACAGGGAAAGTACCCTTGCTCACCTGGGACAATCCCTTGCAGGGAATGTTCAAATTTCTAAAAAGGAAAATTAGAGCAGTTTGGGTAGATCCCTATTTAGGAAATACCCCCTAGTAAGCCGGTGCACACGACATACTAGCTTAGATTCTCATGGTCTAAATAACACATCAGTTTTTCTCACATATCAATTTCTCTCTTCTCAACCCTAGGAGGAATCCCGTCCTCAAAGGGACATAAAACAACGTCCATTGGATGCAAAACCTCGTCCTTTCGAACATAAAATCGATTCAATAAACATCTGAGCAGCTAATCTGGCAAACAATGACATCCAATTAAATCCAATCTATTAATCATGGCTAAACGTGAGAAATCATCACTTATAAAGTATTTCTACGATGCATGCAATATGATACATACGTGAGCAAAGTTTAAGGAATGAAACCATGAATAAGCATACTCTAATTAGTCCATATGTGCATATAACATGGTCCATTTATGACAAATAAAATAATATAAGCATAATCAAGAATATACATGCATTGCAGTGTTCATACTTAAGCTAAAATATGTGGAACATGAATCACCTATAATCAATGTGACGTGTACAAGTATTTATGATTTATCATAGTCATAACCTACTGGAGTCATGGAGTAAATGACGAAGAAATTATCGAAATACATATTCAAAACAAGTAGAACATCATACTAAAACTAAACAAGTATAGTCGTTATCATGCTTAAGCTAAATCATAAACCAAAAAAAATTCACATACAATTTAAGTGACATTTATAAGTAATCATAACTCATCATAGTCATAGAGAATTAGAGTTTTGAGAAAAGAACAAAAAATGACCTAAAATTCACAAAAATGGCAAAATTCACCAAACTGTCATATGGCCATTCAATTAGCCTGACAGGCCATTTGAACGGACAGATAGCCCATTCGAATTCCTGATCATTCGAACGGTTTGTTAGCCTATTTAAATGCACATAGCAGTTCACTTTTCTGGTTTGTCTTCAACCTCTCGAAAATCAAATCGAAAATATTTTAAAATTTTATATAAATTCATAAATTATCATGAACATTATATAATCAAAATCTAAGTTTAGAACATAATGGATCTAATTATTTACATGTTTAATCATACCAAAATAACCATAAATCACATGTTTTTAACAAATCACCATTGTTCATCAAAATGAAGTAAGAACTCAAATAAACCTATAATCATGCATTCTAATGAATAAAAAATCACTCAAGGTAAAAATCTCTTACATCTAACAAGCCTTTAAATCATTTGAATGATCCTTAACCTCAAGAAATCCTACCCAAAAAATAAGGCTTTTAGTAAAACTAAATTAAAACTAACTAATAGATTCAAATCAACTTGGAAAATGATAGATCTAAGACATCGTTAGGTTAAAAACGAAAATAACCTAGTTAGGGTTCTAAATTAAAATTAAAAACATGATGGAAGAAAATTAAGAATCAAGATAGGAGAAATGAAGATAGGGGTGATTAAGACCAAAATTGAAAGATTATGGGTAATCAAGGGAAGAAAACTCACCTTAATCAAGGTTTCTCCTTTGAGAAATAGGGGCAGATGAATTCCTCCCTCCTTCACACAACCCTTCCCCATTTGGAAAATGGCTAAGGTTTTACCTTTTTGTATCACCCATACTTTTTAAATTACTTTAAAGGTCGGAGTGCCACTAATTCGTAATGATAAAATATAGGCCAAGATCAACCATGTACAAAAAAAAAGGCTTATCATGCCTTAGCAAAATCAAAATAGTGTAATATACATAATTAATATATAACAAAAGGATTTGACAAAATAAATTCATAGCGTAGATCTTTCAAAGTTCTACGGGAAATCTTCATTAACATTTTTTTTTTCGTTAAGACCTGTAACATCTAGGGGTGGGTGAGTATAATTATACTTAGTAGATAGAGTTAAATTCTATTAGAATGTTAAAATATAAAGCATAAATAAATATACATAAAATGTTCTCATAATTATTTATATTCAAAAGTCGACTCAAAATAGTATTATTGACTAAAAGAATCTAATGCACTTCTTATTAGAAAAGTCAGATAAAATAGTTCTTCACAGAATCCTGTAAACTCAGATAAATTGTTCATAACCAGAACCGGATAAATAATTTAAAATCGAATAAATAATCATTCACAAGATGCCGCCAATACCAGTGCAACATACACCTATGTTTGTGGGTAACAAGATTAGAATAAAAAAGATTTTCCCACGATATCCAACTTTATGGGTGCGCCATATGCCTCAAAGGCGGTATCTAGGAGTCATAACTCCAGTAACTTTTGGGCTTTACACCAAAAAGCTACCCTTCAAATATAATCAAATTTATTTGTAATATCATTAAAATAATAATCATATTTTAAAGAACATATCACAACGAAATCTCACTAAGAGGCGCAAACGACACTATTATTTTAGCATATTTTCACCCTTAATAATATCTTTTTTGAAATAATATTTTATTTAAGAGCTGAAGAAATTACAAAATAGAATATCTAGTTGTAGCACGAAATTAGAGTTTTATACCATCTACTCTTCGCTCTTGAAATTAACTGGAGTAACGGCTGGCTAGCAGAGTTTTGTCTCGTTTTCGAGCTTAGAAGCGGCGGACGGAGCCTCCCCTCGCATTGGGATAAGATCTCCTTCCAGCTTGAAAGTGACGGATGGAGCCTCCCCTTGCACTAGGAAAAATCCTTCTTCTGGGACGGAAGTGGCGGACTGAGTCTCCCCTTGAACTAGGATGTTTCCTTCTTTCGGCCTAAAAACAATGGATGGAGTCCCCCTTTACCCCACGTCATTTCCCCCTTTTAGAGTAGCTAACTCAAAAAATGAACCCCTCTACAATGTACAACACCCTCAAATTAGCTAGAAAGGATTTTTAAATGGAAGAAATCGGATAATAAACGGCTTAGAAATGAGGCTTAGAAGAAGAGAGGAAGATTTGGGGCGAGTTGGAAACCCCTCCCCCTTCTATTTATAACAAAAAGAAGCTGTCAAATGTGAACTATGTGGCACACATCCTATGGTTTAAAAAAATCGTCGTGTGTTAGCGTTAACACATGCCAGCGCATTCATCAATGCCGATGCACGCACAACCATTAGCCATGCGTCAATGCTGCTGACGCCATATTGCTTATGCAAATATTATTTTTTAAATCAAAATGAAATTAAAAACTTCAAACTGACGTAATTCCTTACCCCGAACTCGAAATCGTGCATTTTTTGTATCGTTATGCTCGTGTCAACGAGCCCTTCGAAATAAAACCACACAAGGATATGTTTTCTTGCTAAATTAAAGTAGGCCCTACTCATGATATGCTTCTTGAGGTCATAGCTTATGACCGTGGTGTCTGTTTGACATGTTCTTGGGCTTGATACGTTCGTCTTTCCGAGTCCTATCAAATACTTCAAGACTCCTTCAAATGAATATGGCTCAAAATGGTCCAATTTTAAGAAAAATAGGCTATTGGGCCCTAAACTCGTTTATGGGCCCAAATGTTCAAAATTTTCAAAACATAAAAATTATGGGGTGTTAGATATATAGTAAAGGTTTTGGGCTAAGAATAAGAATTATTAGACTAAAAGTGGCTAATTAAGAATATTTTTGATTCACAAATAAATTTAATCACACCAAACCCACTTAATAAAATTACTAAAAAGTTAGAAGGTCAAATAGGCCATACGTCCACCCTTACGGATATGGGTCCCACGGTGGGGTCCGCTCCCTTAACTAAGGAAAAGTTATGAGAAAATATCATTAAATGAGTAAAAAATTGGATAATTCATGCTTAACACTAAAACTCTTAAAAATAAAATTCTACCTTAATAAAGTCATAATTAACTAACCCATGACCCCATAAATCAAATTAAACCGATAAACAAATAAATTTACACAATTAAAAGAGAGAATTCAAGAGATGTTATAATTAGGATTAGGAGGCTTAATTGCTTATAAATATGTAGGGTCTATGTCATATTTCAATAATTTAGAATTCAAAAATCCGAATCAAGTTAGTTATTTTATTTTATATTTTAGTTATTTTTTCTATATTTTTATCTTTAATTTAGATTGTGTAGATCAGTCTACCCAAAAAATTCATAAATCTGGGTCATAGTATAACTCTATTCAATCATTTTTTGCTCTATGTTTCATCAATTCAGCAACTCTAAAATATTTGTTTTTTGCATTTATCTTAATTCTAAATTGTGCATAAAATTGATCAAGTCATCTCCTTTTTCTGCAAAATCTCTCATCTTTCTCATGCTTTTGATGCAATCTGGTCTTGGGTTGACATTTTTCAGTTGGTTGTGTATTGGGTTGTTGGCTATAATGCGTCAGATCCTGTAACCGAACCATATCCATGTGTAGGAAGTGAATGCTGAATATGAATGTAGATTTGATGCTGTTTGTTGAAGTTACCTCACATATTTTGAAAATTGTACGATTTTTATTTGAATGTGTTTGGTCTATATGCATGTTATTATGTGAAATTGCATGCCAACTTATCTTAAGGTTTTTTATATACAGCCGTAGAGTGCAGTTTCAGGTTTATGTGCAACTTTTATCAAAGTTGATTTTTTTCTTGTGGTATCAGTACATATGTTTTCACTAATTTATATGAATGTTGACGGTTTAATTGGAGATAATTGTTTTGCATCAAAATGGTAAGTTTGAGTACATCATGTTCACTAATTTTAGTTGTCTCTATCTATTTTTTCTTTCAATTCGAATGTTTAGTGTCTCGTGTTAATCAATATGGGGAAACCTCTATTGAATACTATATGTTTGTCATAGGTTTATGGGAATTGCTGCAAGTATCGGATAGAGGTGAATTCAGCCTCAGGACGTTTTGTTTTAAAATAGATGCAGTTGGCTGCATGATGCCTACGGTTTTTTTTTGTCTATGCTGGTGCGCTAAACCGTTAATATGGGGGACAGTTTTGTGGATATATTATCGATATTTAATGAAGCGTTTTGCATACATCAAAACGTAAAACTGATACTTTTGATGTGTTTATATCATATCATTTAGAGATGAAACGTTTGGCGGCAGGTACGGGTGGCAAAACGTCTTCACCAATTGATAAAGACTTGAACACGAAGCGAGAGGCTACAATTTCCATTTTCCCCCAGAAAATAACATGAATTTTGGAAATACAAAAGAATATAAGTGATGATGTGTGAGCTTTTGTGTTTTTTCTCCATATAATCAGTTTTATATATTGAATTTGTATACTTCTGTTTTGGGTTAGTATATGTGTATCTTTCCTTGTTAGCAAACGGTGTAGCTACATTATGTGCAAAGGTATTTTTTTTAAGCAAATCAAATTTAATCGTTCTTAAGCAAAAGAGCCTCGTAGGGCAATATAAAAAAGATAAAAAGAAAATTTTGCTGTGAAATATGTTGCCCTCCATCATCTATTATACAATGCACATGCTTATATCATTTTACTTAAAAAATTTAAATTATTTAAAAGCATATTTCTCTTAAAATTATAAAAAAAATTCAAGTATAATTTTATTTAGGTACAACTAGGCCTAAATTAGGGCCCACTCCTTATCGCCGCTAAAACGGCTTAGGAGTTAAAAGCTCATACACACCAAAACACTTTTGTTGTGGGACTGACCAAATCTCAGTTTTATTCCTATGTGGGCTCATATTTCTTTCTTGGCTATTAACACCCTTCCAATATCAGTGGTACTAGTTTTAATAATTCCTCAATTTAGATGTTTCATTTGGCCTAGCCAAAAATGCCATCACATGCACAAACAATTGGGCTCATCAATAAGCATAATTTTAGGGTAGGGGTGCCTAATCAGACAATGGTAAATAGTCGAACATGTTTGACTGTTTAATTTTTTATTTGACTGATTATTTGGTAAAAATATCAAATTAGAGAGAAATGGAGTTTGAGAGAAGAGGAATCAGGGTGCGGCCAAGGGCAAGTATCAAAACAAATATTCCACCTGCCTACTTGGAGATGGTTCATATTCTACTTTTCACTTTGGTAGCTTACTTAAATAGATTTAAGTAATAATTATTGTTGAAGATTGTGACCGGAACCATATCACTTCTATTTTTTAGTGCAAAAATTAGGTCAAACAAAGAAATAAGTCCGTGGAATTATACTACTCATAAATTGTAAATTTTATACACCAAAAAGGTTGCATTTGGCATAAACTAGGTAGAAAGTAAATAAAAAAAAAGGATAAATAAACAAATGGACATGACCATAAATGGTCATAATAATCGGTCATGGTCTGCGACCAATTGACCAATTTCCACCCCGTATTTTATCTAGGTCAAGGCAGTGACACTCTCTTTTGTTTTGGTCAATTAATGTGAAATCAAACGGTTAATGCGGGACTATATATTTTTGCAATGGAAAAAAATTTAATGAGTTGGAGAGAGTTTTTTTTATTCACCAAGTGGCGTACATTAAGGATGTGCATCAACTTACGTGATACATGTGCAACATATATAATAAAGTTTGGAGATGCTAAATAAGTGCAATCCTGGGGCATAAGGTTGACAACTCAAATACATCCCAATTCCACATACATCTTATATTGCGACAAAAAACTGAAATTTAGTAGTCATCTGGCCGGCCGATAGCCACCGTCTCTCAGGATGGTGGCGCTGGCCGGGGTTTGGGTGCTTAAGAGGTTCAGGTTTGGGGGTTCTAAGTACACGAATTTGGAGCCAATATCTCAGTTTGGATCAGCCTCTGGTGGCACAATGGTGGGGGTGGAGTGCGAGGCAACAGAATGCCTCACCCTGGGTTGTGGCGGTGATCTGCAGCCTCACGTTATCTTCTTGTGCAGTGTTCTATGTCTGCGCTGTGTCTGTTTTTTTTATGTTTTGCAGGAGATTGACGAGTTTCTGCTCCTTGAGAGACGGTTCTTTGCTAGCCTCCCTCAAGTTTGGCAATAAGCAGGGCTGCATTGTGCAGTCCTTCGGCAGTCTCGCCTGCTTTGGGGGTAGCAGGGTTACTTGCAGCTGGTCCATGTTTGTGGTCAACAATACGCAGGCTGTATTGCTTGGGTTCGAGACCGTCCAGATGTTTTATTGTTGAAAGACAGGTATTTTGAGTGTTGGTGTAATTGTATGGGCTGTGCCTCCTTCCTTCCATGGTTGGCTATCTTTTGGCTTGAAGCTCCGTTATTCCTAATTCCCTCTGTAGCACCTGGTCTTGTCATGTATAGAGGCTTTGTTGTAATTCCAGCTCCAAAAAAAAAAGGATACGAAATGTAAAAACCTAACAAGTATTTATATATTATACAAATTTGAGCTATCTTAACAAATGTGAAGATAAGAAAACTTTTAAAGTTGGGGCCTTTGACGATATCTCAATGGTGTCCCCATCGTGGATCAGATGGAAGGCATGAGAGCCATCAATATAGATGACCCCTTCTTTACAATACCATGTAGCATGCATTGTCTGATCAGGTTTGATGACCCCATGCATCAACTCGGAGCTTGCAGCTCCAGTCACGATTGGTTCTCTAACCATGTACTGGAGGTCTTCGCTCAATATGGGCATGGGAAATCCTCCTGCTGACTGCATAGCAGCTGTTGATCCAGCAGCTGTGGAAACTCTCAGACCACTAGATCGGCAGTTAACCAAAGATGAGCTATTCTCATTGTCTTCTTTGATTCTGTGTATAAATTTACAAATCACAGTGATCAATATATGCATTATCCAGATTTACATCTTACATATCCAAAGTTGAGACAAATTGGTGAGAGCACTTACAGAAATGAGAAGCGTGAAGCGGCTGCTGGACAGGGGTGAGCAATTAAAATATCATTGAGAGCATACGTTGACAAGACTTCACCATTTAAGCAAACGGATATTCTGGACAATTCTGAAGGAGATGAATGGCCATCTATAATATCATCTAATACCTGTAAAGTGGCTAAGTACTTAAAGAGATGCAAATTTCTATCGGGCCCGTTAAGGGTTTTGGAAAACCCAGAGAAAAAATAGTTTCCTAGAAAACTAAATTGCAACCCATTAAGATTGCTGGAAAAACTGGGGGAAGGAAAGATTCCCCCCCTCCCCCCCCAACTCCCTTCCTCTGAAAACCACATTTCCAATTTTGTATAACTCCCTCATCCTCCTCACCCTCACGCCCAAACTCACATCCTCTTGTTGGGTTCCCTCAGCCCCTTGTCAGTTCTCTGCCACCATCTTCCCGCCCTCTTTCACCAACAAGAGCCCCTCCCGGCATCCACTCCACAACCATACGCTTCTCCTTTCTCATCCGCATCAGCCGACACTCCTGCCTTGTTTTGAGCTTCCAAGCCAATCACTCTCTCTCTCTCTCTCTCTCACACACACACACATCAATACCATTTTAGAGAATATTTAACTAACTTTCACACATGCACTTTAGCTAAATTTCACTCCCTGTCCAACATTTCATACCACATATTTAGATCCCAACTTACAATCATTTCAGGCAGACGCATGAAGGGTATAGAAGTGTATTGTGTAATACATTCAGGGTTTTATGTTCAGTGCACCTGCAAGTTCATCTCTATACATGTGAAGTGGTCGGTAGCAGTACCAGTAGAATATCTCATATGTATCTTTTCATTCTATGGTGTGTCAAAGAGCCATTGATTTTGCTGTTAATACATGGATGACATAGGGATCATCCACTGCAGTAGTATATATGTAAAAGTTTCATTTTGTTTTGGTAACAAACACATGTTTGATATAGCAATGTAGAGAGTGGAAGTTTTATATCTCATGTGCATGCATGTGCCATCTGATAGGAAATTAAAAAGAGAAGTTTGGATGAAGAAAAATGATAATTTATTTCTATAAGTTATGTTCTATTATAATAATGAAGGGATCTCTTAGTCAGAGAAAGGTTGAAGGAGTCAACCAATAAAAAAATCATAATTAACTAGGTTGGCCAAACTAACCAATACAATGTAAAAACTAAGATTACAAAAAACTGAATAATACTCAAACACATCATATAGAGAGGCAAACTCCGTTTGTATGCCAGTTTGCATCTCACCCTTTAAGAACGTTTAGGTGTGCTATCTCATGTATTAGTTTTCCTGCCAACCAAATGGTACTTTATATGCAGCAAATGTGTTAGTCTATATAGGTATGAGGCATAGTTGTCGCAGTTATTTTTTGTAGGATGGAGTAAGTATTGTTTTAAGTTGGTCTCTTTAGTACTCAGCCTTAGTTGGTTAACAATGCCACAAGTTTGTTAGCCAATAAATAACAGTGGTTCACACTGCATTCTTGTAACTAAAGTCTTTATGTATTTCACAGATTTTGGTGCCATTAATTTGATTCTGGAAATGTAGGGAGCATTGCTGGGGCTACCGAATACAGCTGGAGTGCTTCACAAAAAACAGTTTGAATAAGCTGCTAAAGGTGCAATACAAGTTAGATGTATAACCTATAGAAGTATGCTGCTAAATGTATGCAATCTGAGAGATTCAATATCATGTTCGAAACTACACAGGTCTCAAATATAAATTTTATCAGAGTTTTTCCATGTGGCGTGGTTCTTTCAGTTTTTATGTCTTTTATAAAGAAAGGAGAGGATCTGTTCATAAAATGTTATAAATAAGACTTTGCATCTTCAGTACTAAACTTAGCATATAGCAATTGTTTTTTGATCAGCTTTTTTGTCAATAATTCAGTTTAATCCTAAAGGTAAATGGTAAACCTAACATTTATTGGAATTGACGACCAAAGGGTGAATAGTAAAACTAATGTTATGATAAGTGCGAAGAAAAGAAAACAAGGATTGATCAGGGTTCTTGTAGTTAGCTGCTAAAGGTATAGGTTCAACAATGTGTATGGTGATTGCGATATGAGTTATGACCAACCGAAAAGAAAATGTGAGGTTAAGAAGAACCTGAGTATTTGTATATTAACATGAGAAAATCCTACTAGTGATATGCCAAACCTGAGTTTCCTTCATATTGGAAGATCAAATAAGTGATGACTGTGTGTATAATAATGAAAAGTGTCTTGGGAACACCTTCGTTTTGTTAGTAGTGATCTGTTGAAGCTTGTTCCACAACAGCTTCGGGCTACTTATTGGGTATGGTCGTCATCATCATACGTGTGGGTTGCATTATTGATAATAATTGTTTGGGTTAAGTCATTTACGTTTATTTTTTTAATTTCTCATTTGAATCATAAAATCAAGGTTGGCCTATAATGGCATCTGCGTCGGCTTTGTTGACTGACTATCGGAGAAACAGTTATCGCAATTGGCTGGGAGAGCTTTTATACCTCCTGGTTCTACTTCCCACATTCCCCAAGAAGGCTTCATCAGCTCTGCTCATTATTATGGTAATTTTTTCTTATCATGTCGTTTATGAATAGAGATTGATATTAGGATTGCTTAGGAAAAAAGGTGTGGTTTTCTTCTTAATTTGTTTCTTTTGTGTGTACTGGTCACACTTTCAGTTATGCTCTTCTTTTCATCTGCTTTTTGGATGTAGATTGAAAGGCTCAAAAATCCAAATTGAGGGGGGAGAGAGAGGACACCTTTATTACTTAAATTATCCTCGAATATGAATTGAAATCTGCTTGTAGCTTCTAGTTGTCATGTCCAGAATCATTGTAATGACCTGCTCTAGGGGTCGGGTCCATCTTCAAGGTCTATTGCAATTAGGATTTAATTAGAAGTTAATTATTATTTATATTTCCACTGTCCCATATTAGTAGCTACAATTGAAAAAATAGTAATTTTTATTGAATGGTGAAACCTACATCTAAGAGAAGGGAAAATAAACTTATAGCACTCTTAAATTGAACAAAATGGAGCTATTAATATCACAATGTTTTTGGTCAAATGGAGCTATTAATTAAGGACAAAGGGAGTAATATTTTAGTATAATTAGGAGTTTGTTCCTATTGAGCTTAGGCTAATGTTAGAGGCCCGTTCTAATTAATAGTTCTAATAGGATAAGGGTTTTAATTGTTTAGAAATTTGTAGGGGCTATACCCTGATTGATTCATTCAAAAAATGAATGAAGAGGTAGAGATTAGTTATTTTAAATTAGTTTTCTTTATCCCTAATCCTTCTCTTCTCCCCTTTCTCCTAGAATGGAAATTGCTTGAAAACTGGTCTAAAACATTGGTAGCAGAGCTTTCGATTTTGGCGATCCTACGTGCCAATACAACCTCTTTTGCACCGTCACTACAATTATCCCGACTCGAGGTCAATGTTACATGGAGACGAACTTGGATATTTCTGTTTCCAATGGCATATCTATCCGGGTAATTTCTCTAATCCATGGATTGTAGCCATGGAAACTTTACATGATAATGGCTACAACAGCCTTGCAAAGGTCCTGCTAGTCAACCACGGGCAAGAGCTATCATGTAAACACTAGAGATTGCCTTATGCAACTGATGTTTGAGAGGAAGGAAGCCTTCATTGAAGTCAAGCAAGATGATTGGTCCATGTTCCTTTCCAGCCCCAACAACACGCAAGCATTGGAATGTGGGGTAGAACCACTACAGTCAATAGACGAAGAACTACCTCCGGTGTCCATTGGCGAAACACCGGCTTTGCCACAACCGCCACACGGAACAGTCTCTCCAGGCTCCTCCAACCAGCTTGTGGCCTTAGGGGTGCCCAGGTTGATTGTTGCGCCAATTTCACATAGTGCACTATCTGCTTTTAGGCAATTCCATCCGTCTACCTCCTGGCCATGTGCACAAATGCACCAGTCCATGGCATACCATCCATTGCCACTACCAATGGCCATGCCACAACAGTTGTTGCCATTGAGAACTGCACTTCTGCCAGAGCTAATCCCACCTGTTTGTTACTCTCGCCCAACCACAAATCCTGCCAGTTTCAAATTCACCGCTTCAATTTCCACCGACCCTACGGGTCCGTGACACTACCATCTCTACCTTACATGTCCACTGCAAGAGCAATTGTTGCCAAACGCCTCTGCTGCTTCCTCTCTGAAATCTGATGTCTGCGATTTTCTAATGGCAACAATCCTTCCCCTGTGCCGGATCTAGTTTTGTTTGCATCTTTCTCGGTTTCGCAAACATGCCCTATTACTGTTGTCTTTTCGATGCCTCAAGCACTGATCTTTCTGCCCTTGGAGTTTTCATGTGGAATGGCACAACTTAAGAAGAGTTTTTCATGCTCTACTCTAACAATGAGCCCAACGTAAAGAACGTATGGGAGCCCTTAATATTTGAGATTTAACGGCGCACATGTTAGCGCAATTGGCGCTAATGTACGCTAGTGTGTGCGCCGTCGATCTCATGGATGAAGGGCTCCCATGTGTTCCTTACACTAGGCTCCTTGTCAAAGGGGAACATTAAAAATGCTTCCCATTGTTTAGACCTCCGCTAGAATATGTGGTGCCCTTTTTGGCTCAATCTTTCCCGCACGATCCCCGTGGAACGGGCTAGTCGTCCAACACTCCTCATGGCCGACCAATGACATCTCTGCCACTTCAGTCCTCCACGTTCCAAGGGGGCAACGGCTTTGGTCCTTCTCCTTCCTCTTACGAGTCAATGCCCTGGACCAAACCGAGTCACCCTGCCGTTCATGTTCCACAGGATCTAGCCTGCATTGAATGAGATCCACCTCCTACAGGGCCTCCTCGATGCCATCGCAGCCAACCTCGTCTCTGCGACCTCTCCCTTTTCTATGACCGCTTCTTCCGCTCCACCGCCTACGCCCTCTCCATTAGCCTCACTCACGGCCTTGAATCCTCCCGTTTCAATCGATTGCCTTTCTGTTGTTTCGTTCAAGAGCACAACTTTTGTTGTGGTTTCAGGCTTCAACCAAGACTCAACTTATCTTACGCTAGCTGTTTTCCTTCATGTTTCCACCCAGACTAGAAACATAGGTTTTTTGCTGCCACAAGTTTTCTACCGTTCTGCCAACGAAGAGGACTCTTGTCCCGATTTCTACCGGGACTTCCCTGGTGTTGTTTTATGGTTTGGGTCCATAGCAGGTCTGATTCAGTCCGGATATGCCTTTGTTTCCCAGACCCATGGATCCTATTCCAGTCACCCATATCACAATACAATGGTTCCTAGCACTTCCAACACGTGTCCAAAAGGGCCAGGCAATTATGACTTTGATTTGGATTTTCTTAGAGATTGCTATTGTTCCAAGTACAACAATTGGTCCATACACAGTGGAGCATTGGTGGGCCCAAGTGCATATTTTTACCTACGTGCATGTATCAATGACCACCTCGCAAGGCAGAATGTTATAACCCGTCCTAGGGGTAGGGTCCACCTTCAAGGTCCATTGCAATTACGATTTAATTAGGAGTTAATTATTAGTTATAATATTTTAGTATAATTAGGAGTTTATTCCTATAGGGTTTATGCTAATGTTAGAAGCCCATTCTAATTAATAGTTCTATAAGGATTACAGTTTTAAATTGTCAATAAATATGTAGGGGTTATGCCCTGATTAATTCATTAAGAAAATTAAAGAGGTAGAGATTAGTTATTTTAAATTAGTTTCTTTATCCCTAATCTTTCTCTTCTCCCCTTTCTCCTACAATGGAAATCTCTTGTCAACAACCTGTCTAAAACAATCATATGTGATTTCTGGTTTATATGTTATTGTTTTTACTGTTATTATTTATTAAAATTTATATAATGTGACCTAATAAATCTTTGTGTGTTTTAGGAAGTCATACTACTACAAGAAAGTAAGTGAGAATTTTTATTTAAAAAAATGTGTAAACAACAATGTATTGTCTCTTTTGGCATAGATATTTGTTTCTGTACAGGTAATCCAGTCCAAGACAATGACTATATGGAGAAGGAGAAGAGAAGATTTTGATCTATGAGGAGTCCAAAATATATAATACTTGTAATCAGATGTGATTTCGTTGTCATATCTGCTATGTTCCCATTTTTTTTGTTATGCTACCTCCAAACAGTTGAAAGCCAATAAGACTAAATAATTTATGGCAATATGAGTAGTTCTAGAAGGTAGAAATCAACCCTGCTACTGACACATTATCGAGCATATTTTATGCTATGAAGAAAATTTGAAACAATGAGGCATTGTGCAGATTAGTAGACCATTTTTTATTTCTCATCCTGCGTCACTTATGCTGTAAAATGGAATACAAGATTTCTGTCACTAACAATGCACACATGCTGTAAGTATAATTGATTCTAATACATCAATGAATACTTCATTACTTTTGTTTAAAAAAGTTGAAGACTTGCAAGGAAACCTAGCAAAGTAACACTAGGATGACTTCTAACAGCAATTCAAAACCTAAGGCAAAAGATTACCAAACAGTAGAAGCAAAAGAAACGACGTAGTGGTCAATATTCGATTTGGGATTGGTAATTGGTGAATGTGACTCTTGAACTCAAGAGTTGCCAATATTCTTAACAACTTGAGGCTTACAAAATGAAGGGGAAAGTTGTTCCTTGTTACATTTTTAATTTCTAAGTTTTGTTTGAAATTGAAAAAACAGTGTAAATCTGGTGAAGCATTTTGTAACTGATTATTCCTAACAACTTTGCTGGAAGGGAAGTTAAAGTTTCAGGAATGTACGGCCCATTTAGCAAAACAATGTAAGGCCCACAAAGTGTACCAATTTTGGATTAAAAAAATGCCCAACCACAGGAAAAAAAGTTTTCCACATAAAACCCCTAACCATGGAAAATATTGATTTCCATGACATTTATTTTGGCTGGGAATATACTTTTCCTAGGAAGCACTTTTTCCTATGGAAAACCCTTTTTCTAAAATCCTTAACGGGCCCATAAGCGTATTAACAGAAAAAGAATTAAGAAGTATCTACACATAATAGGAAAAAAAGCGATTCACTTGCTCAAAGTTTCCTGCAGTAGCAGCACAGAGATAACCAGTGCTCCGTGTCGCGTCAAATTCATTGCTGAATTCTTTGACCTTAGAAAAAACACTATGGATCAATCCAGGATATGACTGGCTAAGACAAGTAACATATACTGTGATTATTTGATATACTGAACAAAATGTATATTTTAACAGGAACAAAGATACAAAAATTTGAGATTCAAGAGAGTAAACTTACCTCTTCAGCCCGAGTAGGGTCAGAATTTACACCTAAAATGGGAACAGAATCATCCATGAAGTGACTAGCTCGCAGAAGAGTTCCATCCCCGCCAACAGTAATTACAAGATCTACATTGCGAATTCGTTGATGTAGATTACTACGTAAAAGTGGCCTCCAATCAACAGATTTGCGCTGTAAAACATCCTGACAGAAATTTATGGTGTCCTTATGAACCCTGTGCCTGTCTTCCAAATAATGCCTAATCTGCAAGCAGCCCCCCAAAAAACAATAGACAAGTTTTAAAATGATCATAGATCACATTTAAGTGAATTGTAAAACCAGTTTAACCATTATAAGAAGATTGCTTCCATCAGAGTAATGTAAGGTTAATAATTTGGTACAAACTTAATAAAAATTTCGTTAAACCCTAAACCCTAGTGCAACATACTGACCATTCTTAGATATGATAGTTCTCAAGTTATATGCTACTCTCTCTACCCTACACCCAACATAACTTCTCTCAGCTAATTTATCACCTTCTGAGTGTCACACGACGAAGTAGCTAGATAGAACAACCATGGCATTTTGGAAAGCAGAGAATCTAGTGGCACATGATTAATTCTGCCAACAATTTCAATCATGGCATTGGGCAAAAGTTTCATCAAGTTGTGGCTTAAAATTGCTTGGCCGAACCACATTAAATTGTTGTGTGTGCATCGTTTTGGTTTGTAGCCTCTTCCTTCATTATACTTGTTCGGTTTTATTCTCGTTTTCATTTCATTACATATAACAATTTAAGTGAAAAAAAATATATCAACAACCATAACATCCATGATTAAGATTTTTACGGACATATTTCTAGTTCATCTCATGAAAGGCACTTCAAAATTCGGCCTAACTACTTATAGAAACAGGAGAACCGAGCCTCCATCTTGTCTTGAACTTACACGTACAAACGTTACACCAAGAAATGCCATGGGCTAAAAGAATTTTATACCATTGTAAATTACTTTGTCAGCTGTTATTTCTAGGAAAGTGCTTTGTCGAGTACATAAGAATATATTATCTCAATAAGATCTTCAGTTTGAAAATTTCTTAAAATTTCCGTCCTCAAAAAGTACAACTCAGTAAAAGAAAACTCTATCTTGCAAAAGTAGAATCAACATATCATATTCATCCATAAATAAAAAAATGAAACAGACGGAAAGAACTACCTGTGAAAAGCCAGACTTTATGGGATAACAATAAAACTAAAATTCATTACAAACCAAGAACCCATTACCAGTAGAGAGAGAGAGAGAGAGAGATGAAGAATAATATTAGGAAAGGGATAATACATGTGGGTTTTTTATGGTCTGGAGGGAAGTAGAAGTGGCGTCTGCTCTTGTACTGGAGAAGACGTCCACTGGCTTCAGAAGCAGCAGAACCCGCCGCATCGCCATCTCTCTGGAGTGAGCCTCGGTCCAGAGCCTCAGGGACCGGAGGGAGGTTTCTGGATCGTGTTAGATAAATGAGTCTAATTTACCTACCTGATTCGAGCGGATCTGAAGCAGACCGGATCCATCATTTTTTTATCCGAATTCTTTGAGGAAAGAACCGGGTTTCCGTTCAAGTGGGCTGAGTATTTACAACTAGGCTCTTTTGTCATGGGCTAATGAAAACATGGAAAAAGCGCCGGTAACCGAAGGCAAATTCCGTGACAAGTTGGTGGGCCGGACACGATACCAGGTGATGGAAGGTGAAACCGTGAAACAGTTTTAGTGGGAAAATGCAAGGCTACGTGTTTTCCTGCCCCACCTTTTTCCAAGACAAATTATAGTTGCACCTTATAAAACGGGAAGAGCTTTTAATGCTCCCCATTACCATGAACCCAAGGAGGCCCGTTTATATATATTAACGTATCTTAATGCTAATATCTACTAGCATATATATTATTAATTTTAAGAATAAATAATTTTAAAGTATTTTTTACACTAGTCCTATATAAGCAAGGAATATAAAATACTCTTCTTATGAAATGGTAGTCTAATGTCCCTACGTAGCCCCAATCCACCGAGCAAATAAGTTTTTCATTAAAAATGATTTATTTAATGAAAAATATAGGGGATTTCCTTATACATGTTAAGCTCATTGGTCTCCTTTTTGTAGGATCCCCTCTCCCCCTGAAGCATATAATTAAAAAGTTTCCCTATCTTTATGGCCATAATTAGGGCTTGAAAAATCAAACCCGACCCGTTTATCTAACCTGAACCCGACCCGCCTAACTCTGCATCCGACTCGACCCGACTACAGGTAGGGTCAGGGTTTAGGCTTTTAACCCATTTTGAATTTAGGGTCGGGTCGAACCTGACCCGCATAACCTGGCCAACCTGACTTTTATCTAACTACAAGCCCTATTACTCTTAGATTTTATTTTATTTGATACTCAATTAATAACTTTTATGAGATTATTATGGTGTTGGTCTATTGGACTTATTTATACTATTATTATAGTATTTATTTAGTACATATTATGTTAAACCAAAGATGTTTAAACACAAATTTGGGCATGAATAAGATGTTTGGAGCATAGGTGTAATCACATATATTTTGCTTTATAATAGACATACATTTTGGGATAACAGAGAATGATATCTTCAAGGTGTGGTTAATTTCTATATAATTTAATTTATTTTTTGTTATTCTTTTGGGTGTGGTGATTGGAATAAAAATATGTCATATTTTGTTGTATTCATTACCTATCCTTTCTCCTTCTATAGGACATGCCACATAGTAGACTTAGCTTTGTGTGAAAGGCATGATAGTCATAATAGGGAGTATGTTAGGAACATGCAACTAGAGAAGCGGATGAGAAAGCTCAACGAGGAACAATTTTTGGAAGAGGAAAATTGTAAACAAGTGTCACTGGCTGCTGAGGAGGGTAGGGCTAGGAATAGTCATAGAGAAGTAGTTAAAAGAATTTTGGAATTAAGACATGCTGAATCACATGATCTTGTCTAGCCATCAATGAAATAATGTTTAATCTATTTTGCGTTTGTATGCGAGTTATTAAAAGCGAAGTGGGTTGATCTTAAGTAAACAAACATTGAAGGTTTGTTTTGTTATCCTTCTTTCAGAATGTAAGAAAGGCAACACTAGACCTCTAAGGTCTTCGTTGATGGCTACTACAAAAACGTGTCATCCACAAATCAACCAAAGAACCAAACATTACAAATTAATATTGTAATGTATTTAAGTTTCTTTTATGCTTGGCCTTTGTAAAGAAAAGGTATAAAATACGAGTCTAACAAATAAAATTGAGGAAAAAAAGTAGGGTTACCCGCATACCTGACCTATCTCAAGTAGGGTTAGGGTTTGGATTTTTCACCGGATTTATAAATAGGGCTGGGTCATAACCCGACCAGATTTTAGTGCAGGTCAAGGCCAACCCAACCCGATTCCTAGCCCTAGCCAAAATAGGAAAATGATGGATTCAAATTAGCTGGGTGTACACTCCTACCAATTGTGATGGAGCAATGTTTTAAAACCCGGTCTGACCCTTAACCCAGATGAGTGGCCGGGCCGGGTCAATCAGGTTCAATCATGGGTTAGCCCAGGTTAACCCGATTGATGACATCAATAGTAGAACTTAAAAAGTTTATGAAATATATTAAATGGTAGTGTAAAATACAAAAAATTAGTGAGTGGAGACAGTTAGCACCTCACCCATGAGTCACAAAAAAAATTGTTATAATCTTAGCTGGAATTGAAATATATTACTTAGTAATACATATACCAAAAAATTAATGTGGTTGGCTTTGTTAGCGCTTGTATGTAAGTTGTTGGATCTTGTCCACTTTGAATCCCGCCTCTAACGTAAACTTTTGCCCCTCAAACAATGCTAACTCGATCGAACTGGCCCAACTTGTACACCAGGTCCGGTTAAACCTGATCCGATCAGCCGTTCTGGGTTTTAAAACACGGGGTGGGAGTGCCCAATCAATGCTAGGCATATGAGTATGTAATTCTTAGATGGAGACCCTCATATAAAACTCTTAAATACATGAGTATGTGATTCTTATATGGAGACCCCCACACAGGGGTGTAAACGGACGAACGCGGATAAGGGTGGTTCGCAACCGTCCATTTTCACGTGAAAGTCATGTTCGTTCGTCCGATGTCTGTGATGGACACAACATCTGTCTATCTGTATCTGTTCATCACGGACACAAACGGACGTGGATGGACATGGACAATTATAAAACCTGCCCCTCTTCTTTATGTGGCCGGGGGTGCAAGGCGGTGATCCGGCGGCCTTGAATGGTGGAGATGAGAAAAGAGGTGGGAGTGGTGGAGGTTGGTAGAGAAAAGGCGACGGCTGGGTGATGGTGTGCGACGACGAGGAAGAGCGGGAGAAGGGGAGGAGCCCATTGAAAGGAAGGAGATGGGCAGGGCGGAGCTGCGATAGAAGGGAGAAGAGAAGGGTGGATGGATGCTGGGCCACTAGTGGCGGGTGTCTGCTGGTGGTGCGAGGCGGGGGCCAACGAAAAAGGTGGAGGTCTGGCGACGGAAGCCGACGGAAGAAGATGGAGGGTGATGGTTGGGAGATCAGGAGAGAGGGGAGAGATGGAAATCCGGCAGTGAAAAGTGAGGGAGTTGAGGGGAGAGGAGATCCGGTGGTGGAAGCAAAGGCGAGGAAGAGGGGCGAAGGTGATGACGGGGGAGAAGGGTGAAGTGTGGTGGAACGGCGGCAGGAGGGAAGGGTGAAGGTAGCGGCTATGGGTGAGGCTTACAGTCAGTGGGGCAAGATGAGGTGAACAGAGAGGGAAAGATGGTGGCCACCAGTGGCACAAGGTGAAGTGAGGCGAGGTAGCGGCAGCAATGAGATGAGATGGAAATTTAGCCATTTAGGTTGAAATCGAGATGGGAAATGAAAAGGGGAAAGTGGGAAACGGGTTAAAAATAATTAATCATATATATACTCACAGACGTAGACAGCTGAGGACACAGATAGGCTGTGTCTACAGCCACGTCCATAAAAGGACCGGACGAAAACTACCGTCTGCAGCGGCATCCTTGTCTACACGGACAAGCCAATACCGTCCGTTTTCATTGCGGAAGGATGGCGGACAAATATTGTCCATTTACACCCCTACCCCCACATAAAACTCTTAAATAAGATGAGACAATGTTATCAATAAACTCAAATATGGGTTAACCTTTTGTGTAATACATTAGGTTCGTCATTATTATGTTTTAAAAATATGAGTCATACAAATTATTGCTCTCTCTATCTAATATTAAATATTTTAAAATTAGTTTATTTTGGAACCAAATAAGACACTTAATGCATCAAATAATATTATATAGAAGCCTAAATTAGATATGTAAATAAATATATAATTATGGAGCACTATATTTAGAAAAAAATATGGACCCACCCTACTGATCTCAATGAGATCATCTCATGTAATTTAAAGAAAAAAATATTTTTAATAAAATAAAAGTATTGTCAACTTTAAACCTATGAAGAGGTTGGGTTTGAACTCCAATTTTTTATACAAAAAATATTTTTATTTTCTAGTGGGGGAGTGTACTACCCTATATACAATATTGGTCATTACATATATATCGGTTGATATACACTTGTATTACAAAGTGCGTTGTTTTATTTACATGGTCACCATCCGTCTGGTTCGAGACACCACAAGAATTTTATATACACGTCAAGTAACGGATAATGTTTTCCTTATACAATCAGGTTGGATAGTTAAAAAGACATTGACATTATTGTCCACTAAGAAATGTCTTACACATTCATTCAGATACACAATATAACTTCATTCATAGAGATGAGAGGGCAGGCGAGGAGTGAGTAGGACATCAAGAGGGGTGGCCTTGGGTATGGTCAGGCCCAGCCCCTCAGTCATGTCAATTGGCACACCTTCTGGTGTCTCAATGCAAAAGCCATGAATAAGCCTGGCTAAAGTCAAGTTCATGACATGCATGGCGAGGGAGATGCCGGGACAGATTCTCCTCCCAGAGCCAAACGGAATCAGTTCGTAGTTCTGGCCCTTGACATCCACATGTCTGTGGGTGGTCAAGAACCTCTCAGGCATGAAGACAAAGGGATCCGGCCACACTCCTGGATCATGCTGTATCTTCCAAATGTTGAATATCACACGAGTGCCTGCTGGGACGTGGTACCCTCCAATTTTGCAGTCTTCCATTGCTTGGTGAGGCACTGCCAGTGGGGCCGGTGGATACAAACGTAGAGTCTCTTTGATGACTGCTTGCATGTAGGGCAGCCTCTTGATGTCTGAATCATTAACATTCCTACCCGGTCCAACGATGCTGTCCAATTCCTCTTGGACCTTGTTCAGTATGTGGGGATTCTTGAGAAGTAGGGCTAGTGCCCATGTTAGTGTCACTGAGGCAGTGTCTGTGCCAGCAAGAATGAGAGTCTGCCAGATAAATTAAGAGAACATGTTAACGCTTGTTTACCCAACGCAGTAAGTGGCTGAAAACTTCGATTTCTCTAAAGTTTTGTCTTAAAATGAGGGTACGTAATGAAGTACTTCACTAGCGTTTTAATGGTGGTTTTGGGTTAAACTTAGTGAAAATGGGGGTATGAATAGACATACCATGTCTCTAGTAGCTAGCATACAATTAGGAGATTGAGTTACCAGTGCAGTGGCTTTAATTGCAGTCTCAGGATCACAATCCGGCACAGGGGATTCCTCCATTTTTGACAACATAACATCTATGAAGTCCTTGGCTAGCCACCCATGGTGGGACTCTCTGCGGCGGCGATGCTCCGCCACCAAGTCAGCAACAACAGTGTCCAGCTCCGCCGCTGTCTTCTTCATCAACCTAATTGTACCACCTATGTCCAAAGGCTCAAGTATAGGAAAAGCATCAGAGGGAACAAACATGCCACTTACATAGAAGAGTTGCTCGATTGCTTCGCGGAACCGCCTTGCCTCACTCTCATCTCCGGCAACATTTGTACCAAAGTACCTCTTTCCGGCGATCATCATGACCACATTATTGAAGGTCAGGTCACCAAACCACTGCTTCATCTCTACCTTAGTTGGAAGCTTATTGTTATTCATCCAAAGGTTGTACAACTGCTTCATGGACAAATCAATCTCTGTGATCCTAACATGCTTGAATTCCTCAAGCTGCCGAGGTGACAAAAGCTCCTGAGTGGCCATCTTCCTAATAGCACGCCAGTAAGGCCCATACGGTGAGAACCCGAAATTGGCAAAGTTGTAACCAAGGTACTTGCCTGCAGCAATCTGTGCTCTATTTGAGAGATTCCTGTCATTGATAGTGAAACAATCCTTGGCCACCTCCCAACCACTCACAACAACTGTTCTATGGACACCAATCCATAATGTGCACACAGGCCCATACTCATCAGCTAGGTCAGCAAGTGTTCGGACCAGCAGCTGCTTTCTTGCTAGCACTGGTATATGACCAATTACTGGCCAGCGACCTGCAGGCTCTGGAGCCTCCTGAGATATTATGCATCTTGGAGTAACATGTCTTCTCATCCATAGGTTGCATGCCTGAGAGGCAAGCAGCATGCCCATGGCGGTCTTGTGAAAATTCTGCTGGGGGAGAAGTTCAAATATAGGTATATTGTTCAAATAGTTGACATGATGGTCGCTCTCAAATGACGTGAAATGAATACGTCATAGTCCAATTTAAAAATAAGATGTGATATTTTCTTGGCTTAATAACAAGCTAACCAAAGTGCTAGCTTAAGTTAGCATTTAGCACACGTGACATCACCTGCAATGTTAATTAGTGCACGTGCGCCATCAATCATGTATATTGACAGTGGTAAAATTTACCAGCCAATTTGGTTTTATATAGAGAAATTGTCCATAGACTCCTAGTTTAGGGATATATTATTTTTAAACTTAGTTTCTATTATTTAGGTAAATAGACTTCATATGCCTATTTTTAAATATTAACATGAAAGGACGAGGCTATCTTTTATATTTATAAACTTGATTATAAGATGCAAAACTAAAAAATTGAAATTACAAAATTAAAATACTATAATACTAAAACTACAAAATTGAAAACTTTGCCTCCTCTTCGACCTCCTTTTCCCTCCTCAAGTTCCTCGTCGTCCTTATTATTTGCTTCCTCATCTTCCTCCTCCTCCCTCTTACAAAAATTGAAAAACTTAAAAATATAAAAAACTAAAAAATTAGAACTAGAAAATGGAAAACTAAAAAATTGGAACTTTATGAACTATACTAACTATTTAAAGTTATTTTATGTAGATAATGACTTCTGATTGTGGGCCATAATTAAAAGCTTTATTTTTTTTATGACGATATGAATTTAAAATAATTAAGAGGAAAATGAGATACATACCATTGGGTCTAAAATCATCCAAAATAAGTACACAAGGGCTAGTGTTTAGGCTTTAATGGCATGCACTATGCATAATGCCAACAAGCAAGCAATAATTGTCTTGCTCTTTCAATATGTATGGACAAGGCATCCGTCAGCTATATGCGCATGAGAGCCCCTTAGCTATGCAGTCATAGGGTTTCATGTTTGAGATTAAGTCAATTATTCATTATACTATGATGCCAATTAGAAAATTTTAAACCCTACTATGGGTTATCCACTTGGAATCCAAATAACCCAAGGGCAGACCCAAAAATACTAGTGGCAGACAAGCCTGCAAGCCACATGTATTGAGATTGGGATGAGTAATTGTCACTCTATATTGTAGCCACGCCACCCTTACTATACACTGACGGTGAATATCGACCAACGGGATATGCCGACACTAGATATCCACCTACCATGTTTGGTTCAAGTTGGTGTGTGTATTGTTAAACAAGAAAAAACAAGTCGTTGGAGTGTATCGCAGAAAGTGACATAAGACGATTAGTTAAACTTCAACCACTGTCGCAGGTACCATGATGATCACTTGCATGATCGATGATAAGTTGGACATCTTACTCTACTGGCGTAAATAAAACTTAAATAATTTTCCATGTCATGTTTGGGTGTTAATATAAGCGTAATAGAGCAAATAACATTTGTTCTACTAGATAACAATTTTATGTTTGTGTGAGGTAGGCAACAGGGAAGTAGTGGTCCCAGTCGTGTGATCATCTCGATTCAAAGCTTCTGATGAGCATAAGATAATGATATTGTAAAAAAGAAAGTATATGATGATGATGCTGGAACGAGACAGCATGAAAGAAGATACAATGGTTATAGTTAACGTCTAGAAAAAAACCAATGATTGCACCAACATTTTAGCACCTAGCTCATTCATTTTATTTTATTTTGTCATATTGGTAAGTGACACATTAATTTTAAGGGCAAACTACTGGCAGGGCAGACGACCCAAAAGATGTAACAGATCAGAGTGGTGACTTTTGTGTATTACCTGTCGAGCAAACTTTTATATAGTCACCTGTAGGGTAAAGCTGATAAAAATATGGGTGAATTTCTTTTTTTTTTGTACTTTTTTTAAGACCCAAAAGAAAGGATACAAGAACCAAAAACAATTATAAACATCCTTCTCAACCCTATATATCATCGAAGGAAACTCCCAAGGAATAGGTAAACATATCCAAAGATCCAAATGCAGAAACAATCAATCTTCTAAAAAATCATTAACGAAGGAGTTGTTAGTGACCCGCTAGTAGCACAACGATGTGTTAATGCTCATCAATGCCAGAACTGACATTTTTTTGTTTTATTACCAGTGTTACCAATGTGTCAGTGGACTTACTGATTGTAAAAGAAATAACAAGAAAATATCACAACTTATCCAAAATTCTCCTAAAAGCATGTTAAAATTCATCATTTATATTATCTTTTAACAATGCTATAAAGTAATTTCATGGAGTTATTTACTCAATTAACATAAAACTCGTGAATTTTCATCATCATCGCAATAGGAACATTATAGAGATTCATACTTTCATATATACTGAGTTCATAATTCAAATCATATAATACATATTCCATGTTAAATCAAACAATAAGGTTAGCAATCCAACCTCTTATCTGCCGCTAAAATCAAGGTCTCCACGAACCCGATCATTCTTCCTTCTTCCATTGAACTTTGACACGCCTTAATCCACTACTTTTACCCAAAGTCAGAGAATTCATAGGATTTGGGTCAAGGTTTGTCGAAGGTATTTATATTGGAATCAAATAACTAAATACTGGTGTATAACCACCACATGGAACCACTTTAAACCACTTTCAAATGTAGTTATGAACCCATCAGTAAGACGATTCTAAATTCATTTATGCATTGAAGGTCACATCATCATTTTCTACATTTTCATCAGTGAGTTTACCGATGCCTTAAATCTTATTGATAGTGAAACCATAGTTTTATCAGTAGGTCCATGATGTGTTGGTGCCTACAAACAAAATATTTTAATATAAATAAAATTAAAATAAACTTCAAGCTTATCATCTTTGCTACTTTCTTGAGTTTATTACTCAATAATACTATGTTTATTAAAGGGGTTTATCAATTCGAAGAACATAAAGCCCTCCAACACAAGAATCACGAGAAAACTATGAGTATAACTTATGAATAAATGCATATAAATTCTTCGCAGAAATTATAGATTTCACATCCTTCCCTCTTTGAAAGAAATTTTATTCTCAAAATTTGCGTACTTACTAGCAAATAAATGAGGATAAGTCTTTTTGAACTCTATTTTTGACTCCCAAGTCATCTCCTCTGTCTAGCTTCTCCAAAGATCCTTAACCATAAGTATTTCTTAATTCCTCGAGGTTCTTATTTTCCCATCCAGAATCATCACTAACTCTTCCTCATAACTAAGGTCAAACTACAACTCTACACTTGAAATATCTATCACATGTGTGAGATCAAAAATGTATTTCCTCAACATTGATACATGGAAGACATTATGAACCTCTACTAATAGGGAGGCCACCGGGTCAGATTTGGGTCAGGTTTTGCCAAACCCGAACCCAATACTATTTAAGAAATGGTAAACCCGAATCCGACCTGAATAGATATTCAGGTTGAATTTGGAAACCCAAACCCGACGCATTAGGGTCGGGTTGGGTTTTATCAAAACACAAAGAAAAATATAAAAAATTTATAATTATAACCTTATTTGGGTCAAGTTTTGTCAAACCTGAACCCGATATTATTTAAGAAATTGTAAACCCGAATCCGACCCGAATAGCATTCGGGTTGAATTCGAAAACCCAAACCTGACCCATTAGGGTTGGGTTTTACCATATACCTGACCCGAGTGGCATCCCTATCTGCTAAACTTGGAGGTAGAGCGAGTTTATAGTTTACTGGTCTAATTCTTTGTAAGATCTAAAATGGACCCACATACCTAGGACTCTCTTTCCCATTTTTACCAAACCTCATCGCTCATTTGAAAGGTGATACTTTAAGAAATACATGATCTCCCACTTCAAACTCCAATTCTCTTCTCCTCAAACCAACACATTTCTTTTGTCTACTTTGGGTTGTAAGAAGTTTCTTTTTTATGTCATGTATGTTTTCGACTAGCTCTTCCTTAAATAGTTGTCTTTCCCCAACTTCGTTCCAACTTGTAGTTGACTGACATTGATGACCATTTATGCTTCGTATGGTGTCATTCTGATACTAGAATGATAAATGTTATTATATGAGAACTCTATAAGTGGTAAAAATCATCCCAATTTCCCTTCCTCTCTAGTACATAAGCACGAAGAATGTCTTCTAAGATTTGGATTGTCCTCTTAGATTGTCCATCTATTTGGGGGTGAAAGGTTGTACTAAATTATAGTTTAGTTCCCAAAGCACTTTGAATGCTATTCTGATACTTACAGATAAATATGAGATCTCTATCTTGCACTATTGATAGTAGAGTTCTATGCAATCTCATTATTTTTTTATTATACACCTTTGCGAAACTCTCAAGCAACTGTGTCTAGAAAATGAGCAGATTTGGTCAATCTATCCACCACTACCCAAATAACATCATTTTACTTCTGAGTTTTAGGAAAACCCACCACAAAGTCCATTGTGACATCCTCTCATTTCCATTGTGGTATGTCCCTTTGGTTGAGTGCTCCAACGGTCTTTGATGTTTAGCTTTTACTTGTTGACAAACTAAATATTAAGATACAAAATTTCCAATCGCTTTTCGTCTCATTCCACCAAAATCCCTCCTTTAAGTCTCTGTACATTTTGGTTCCTCTAAGGTGGATTGTATACTGAGAAAGATGAGTCGTTTCTAACAACCCCCTCTTTAAGTCTTTAACATTAGGAACTACCAACATGCTCCTAAATCTTATGCCTCCATATGAACCTCTCAATAAATCTTTCTTTTCGTCTAATTCTTCTGTCTCCTTGTCCAACAATTGTGCCTCTAAAATCTTTTGCACTACTTAAGACTTAATCTTGAAATTAGCTATTATTTGCTTTCTTTCACTTGGTAATTCCTTAATGTGTAAAGTAACAAATTCTTCAATTAAGTCCCATTTTCTCAACATAAGATTTGCCATAACTACTTCTGTCTTTCTGCTTAATGCATCTACCACCACATTGGCCTTACTAGGATGGTAGGAGGTAGAAAAATCGTAATCTTTCAAATATTCTAACCATCTCCTTTGTCTCAAACTTAAATCTTTATGAGAAAAGACATATTTCAAGCTTTGATGATCAGTGAAAACTTGAAAAGTCACACCTTAAAGGTAATGTCTTCCTATTTTTTAAGGAAAACACAACAACAACTAGTTCAAGATAATGGGTAGGATAATTGTTTAGAGGCGCAAGCCACCACTTTCCCATGTTGCATCAAAAGGCATCCCAATCCTTTTGTAGAAGCATCATTATAGACCACAAAACCTTCTTCACCTTCCTGTAATGCCAAGACCGGAGTTGTAGCAAACATTTCCTTTAATTTTAAGAAGTTTTATTTGCAATTTTCATTTCCATTCAAATTTGACATTCTTCCTTGTTAATTTGGTCATTGGGAGAACAATAGATGAAAATACCTCAATAAAACCTTCTATAATATCTAGCTGAACCGAGTAAACTTGTAACTTCCATTGGATTTCTCTCAATTCAAGACCACTTCAATCTTTAAAGGATCAACTAACACACATTCCTTAGAAATAATGTGCCCCCAAAAGTTAATGCTTTCAAGCCAAAAGTCTCACTTACTAAACTTCATTTAAAGTTTATGCCTTCGAAGAATATAAAGAGTTTATCTTAAATGTTCCTCATGTTCTTTGTGCACTCTACTTGGCACCAGGTTTGATCTGTCCAAAATACCACATCGTCTAAAGTAGGTTTTGCATTGGGGGACATGATGTCATGCCCCAACACCCGCCAACCCTGAGTTGGACCCGGTCCAAGGGGAGGATGGTGCGCCCGACCAAGTAGTATTCGATGAGGAAGACTTAACCCCTAAATCGGGTAATTCATAATAGAGTAGCACGCATTAAGCTTTATACAAGAGAGAATGAGAAAAGATGAGGAAGACTTAACCCCTAAATCGGGTAATTCATAATAGAGTAGCACACATTAAGCTTTATACAAGAGAGAATGAGAAAATAAAGAACCACAAATTAAGTATTAGTCCACGCAAAACCCACACACTCAGTCCAACATAGCCCTCTCATTGTTTAAGTAATAGAGTCTAAGCCCACATAGGCTAACAAAAGTCTAAGCCGATCTCGACAAGTAGAGTATGAAGCATAATCAAATAAACATAAGTCTCAACACAACATAGCTATGTAAGAAATCATGGAGAACAAGATCTCTCACTGTCCCCTCCTAAGCAAGACCATCCCCCACATGCTCCTCATAGAGTCCATCCTGACTACCTACATGGCACGTCATGCAACCCCAAAACAAAACACGAGAAAGAGGGGTGAACAACAAGCTCAACAAGGGTTTTTAAATTACGGAAAGTAATTCCAAAAGATATCACAGTTAAATTACATAATGTTCATCACATCATCAACCATTATACTTATTCATCATGGGATATCCACACAACCTGTGCATTCATATCATGATTCACCATCCATAAACATCTATTCATGATTATATTCTCATATTACTTGCATACTATACAATATGACATTTCATAATATCACATAATTCAAGTCACCTTCATATCATGCCATAATTCATAATATCTCATCATAATTTAATATGTCTCCTGCACATCATGGGTTCAACATAACATCACATCAATCATACACCTCATGTGTAACATAATCATATCCTGCATGAGTGACTATTCAACAAACATATTATGTATATCGATTATCAATTAAAATATTTCCCTGCATGAAAAGTTTCTCAAACACACTATCCTGCATATCATACAAATTAAGTCCTAACCACATTTGTCACACAAGTTCAATTATCTCTACACAACCTGTGTAACTGGGCATAATAATCCATACACATGAAACCATTGGTAGCGAATGTCTCATAAGTGAGAAAAATAATCATTCTACCCACTAAGGACACTGTCCAATTTCCATAAAGGAAACCTAGGGTGTTGGGGAGTTACCCCTCTGCTCGCCAAGGACAATCTAAAAAGGAATGTCTAATTCACACAAAGGAAACCTAGAGCAGTTTGCTCGCTAAGGACAGACTTGGCCAGGAACGTCCGATTTCAACAAAGGAAACCTAGAGCAGTGTGCTCGCTAAGGACAATCTCTTGTGGAGGAGAGTCCAATTTCCATAAAGGAAACCTAGAGCACATGGTAGCCAGTGCACGTGGATATACCATACTGGATTCTCAAGGTCTAGATAACTCAACAAATAAACTCAACCACAATTAACTCATCTCAACTTGGGGAGGTACCATGTTCCCAATCATGTCCTTTCATACCCAAACTGATTTTGATAAGCCTTTGATCGATTAATCAAACAACCAATGTCATCCAATCAATCAAACACGGCTAATCACTTTTAATCTCATTCATAAACCGTTTTCATGATGTATGCAACATGGTATATACGTGAGCAATGCTACATGAGTCCTAATATATGAGATATGCTCAATTAAGTTCATATGTGCATCATTCTTAGTCCATTTGTGTCAGATAATTACCATGATACCTCACAAGTGTGTACATAGTGGTAGTGTTAAATTCTAAGCAAAGACATACAACATGAACAAACCATCATCTATACTATACACATGCCTTCATGATTTTATCATGGTTCCTCCTTACTGAAATCATGAATAAAATATGGTGAAAACCTCGAAACACAAGTCTAAGCCATTTATAATGTCATGTGAAACTTAGGCAAGCATAATCATTACTATACTTAAGTTAGACATGAAAACATGGTTCACCAATAATTAGCACAACATGTGGAAGCATACAGCCTGTCCTCATAATTAAACTTACTGGAATCATAAATAAAACATGAAAAGTTATCAAACATGAATTTAGGATAAGGAGAATATCATGCTAAAATCCAATAGTATAGAAGTTAATTCATGCTTGAACTACATTATAGCATTCAAGATAGTATTCATGCACTCACAATAGCATTTACAAGTAAAAATAACTCCTTATAACCATAGGAAATGAGATTTTTGGAAGAGGAACAAGAAATATACAAAGTACACAAGAAGGCAAAATTTGTTGTTTGGCCGTTCGATCAGCCAGACAATCGTTCCAACACTAGACCGTTCGATCGCGTGTAAGGCTGTTCGAATGCCCTTAACAGGAAAAAGCTAGTTCGTCTTCAACCTTGCGAACCCAAAACCAAAAATACCTAAAATCGGTAAGAAAATCCTAAAAATATTTCCAAACTTGATAAAATGAAAATACAAGCTTAAGGCATGATAAATATAGTCATTTCCAAGCTAAATCAAAAGATAATCACCAAAAAGAGCATGCTATATTTAACTGACCATCAAAACAAAAACACAAGCAAAACTCATTTAAACCATTCCAAACCTTAAATCCGAAACATAAATCCATTTACGAAGAAAACCCCTTACCTTCAACAAGCTTTTGAGTCCAAATCGAAGCTCTAATCGTCACAAATCACTACCCAAAATTAGGGTTTAGTTAATACCTCATTAAATTCAAATATTAAGCTTAAACCACTTTAAAAATATGTAGATTTAGGGTTCTCTTTACTTAAAAACGAAAAAATCTAAATTAGGGTTTGAAATAGAGATTAAAAATAGCAGTTTTAATAGGGTAAAATAAGAATCAACTTTGGGGGAAGATGAGATTAAGGAAAATCCAAAAGATTTGTAGAAATTAGGCTTAAGACATATCTAAATCGGTTTCCTCCTTTTGTAATGGGGATTAGGGTACTTCTCAGCCTCCAATCTCAGCCCTTTACCAATTAGGAATATGGCTGAAACTTTCCTTTTATAGTAAGTCATTGGGGTGTAAATACTAAAAGTTAGGGTATAAATAGAATTTAGTACCCTAAATGGCTAATTTTGCTCATTATAATGCTAAAATGAATTTACAATTTCTGGAACTCTTTAATAATGAAATAAGTGAAGTTTAAGGTCTTGCGTGACCCTCACCACCAAACGTGAATGTGGGGCCCACAGTGGGGTCCACACCCTAAATTGAAGATAAATCCCAAAAATTTCCTAAAAATAGGATAAATTGAGTTTAGTATAGAAACTTATAAAAATGAGAGAAAACCTTATTAAAACATCATTATCAACCTAAGTTAAATAGACAATTTAGAACAAAACCACACAATAACCACATAAATTAAATCAAATTTAAACCGGGGTTATTCCTCGAAAAGTTTATGAAGAAGGGCTACCTACATGGAACAATCTATGCTAGTGTGAAAGCATCCATCCATTTAGCATCCAAAAGAATATGACACTAAAAAAAATTGATGTAAGTTGAGAGGATACAAAAAAAGCTAAGTTGAATGGAAAATGATTTGAAAAGAAAAGGTCTTCAAATTGAAAAATGTGTGGGCATAAATTAAAACATTTTAATTCTTTAAGATCAATTGATGTAAATGGAGTCTAGCGAGTCAAAAAACAAAACTTACTCTGCTAGGGTCTAGGTAAGTTTGTCTCAATTGGATTACATGAGTAAGGGAGTTTTATAATTGAAAAAGACAAGTGTTACTTGATAGATCTTTTAATATTAAATAAAAAGAATTAATATATGAATGTGAGGAAAAAAAACTTAAATTCACAAACTAAGGAGCTGACTAATAAAGGAAAATGAACACAAGAACATTTATCTTTCAATATGTGGAGTTTGATGTATGACATTGAAAAGATTGAACTACAAGCTCAAGATTTGTTTTTTAGTTTATTTTTATTTTGAGTTCTAGTGTTCAAAATGAGGTGATTTCAATCAAATTCATTTTTCTTTTAAGTTTGTGATTTATTGAAATTTTAAAATTTTTAATAAAAAATTACTCAAAAGTGATTGATCGTTGGCCCTACTACTCAAAGCGGAATAGTCACGTTTCACTATCTTAAAATGCCTTATCCATCACTTGAGCCCATTTGAGTCAAAACTCACTATGAGATTCCTCCCTAATGTGACAAAGATGATTCAGTCACTAATTTGAGAGGATCAACTCGATTTTCATGCAAATTTGACTCACGCCCAAATCAATCAATAAGTTTCCCAACCCCCATTTTTTATTTTTAGAGTGTGGCAATGAATTTCAATGATTGTTGATCTGATAGATTTGTTAAACAGTCCTTCAAAGTTTCATGCATTTTTGTTATTAAAATTCAAGTTTTCATATATTTGATATTTGAAACTTCAAAAAACTCGCCCTTTTCCCAAAAACGATGAAATTGATATAGTTATTGTCTAAATTGCAAGTTCATATAGTTGAATATATTGTTTAAAATTGTATTCACTACAACATAATGGATTTCTAAACAAATTTGCTAGAATTTTTATCTAGGGGTGTTTCAGTAATTTCAAAATTTGCACAAAAATTTCTTTTTGGAAAATTCTATGCTACTTATTTTGATTATTTTGCATGCATAGATACTATTTGAGCCTAGATTTATTTTTTGATTCAATTTTAGATGGCTAGAGATCAATCCAGAACTTTTCAAGCTAGCATTTCACATGCATTTATGTTTCCATCAGATCCTGCTTCTAGGACTACACCGATTTGATTTGAGGGCTATGTAGTATTTGAGTCATATATAAAGCGCATATGATATATATTTTGGAAACCACAATGGGGTGGACTATTTCTCTAGTATAGCTTCTTCCCACCCCCTATCTACCCCCGCCTGACTTGGTAGTTCTAGTTGGCTTTGGATAGCCTAGATAACTTCACTATAGTTAGTCAAGTTAACGGTACTATCATGACCATCACTACATACGTTGTCACAACCTTGACCCCGATAGCCTAGAGCTGCGATAAGGGGGTAGTGTGAGCACAAAGTATGGCCCACTCGGGAACAATAGTCATTTACTACAATTTATAACCAACTAGATTAATTCAACTACAGAAGGAATAATTCAATTACAAAATCCACCTCATGTAAAGTTATTACAATACCGTGAAAATAAAAGAACAATACAACTTAATGTTCCAAAACCCGAGCAGCAACCACTCTTCTACCCTTGTTCTGGAAGACAATTATTGATTCACAAACTCTCGACAACTCCTCACTAAGAGGTTGCAAAGTCTAACACATTTGTGTGTACAAGTTCATGAAAAACAAAACCCAACCATGAGCTTACACCAGTAAGTAACTCACGCACACTAAACCATAACATCGTGATTTAAAAATACTTACAAGTAAAGTATTTTAACTTATAGCAAGCGTGAAGCATTCCGCTTCTATCTGATATTTAAGTAAATTGTATACCATGATTTACAAAAATATAATCATTCGTTACCAATTTTCCCATCAACACCCCTTGGTCAAGGGGCTCAAAATGGACCTCTGCTTGCAGCCTGCACCGAACATGATATCAATACATACTGCACCACCACAAAGTCCTTGAGAGCCCACTTGGACTATTTTAGTAATTTTTAAGTGTGTTCTCGGCACAAAACATTTCCATATTTAATGTCTTATCACCCATGCAAGAATATAACCAATTCCCACCCCATAGCATAAGAACCGGTGGAAAAACATATTGAAGTCTCATATAAATCATTTTATAACACTCGCGAGCCAAAATGCCTGACTACAAGCTTTAAGTTGAAACCCTGAGTTTTGGACAATAGCCGACTACAATTTTTTGGAAAAATACCTCATAGTATTGGAATCAAACAAAACTAGGAACATTGGAACTTAACCAAATTAGGAACTCAAAAATAAATTAGGAGTATGATATGAAGTATAAAACTAATTTATTTGGAATTTTGGAAATAGTTGCACAATTTTGGAATTTCTATATATTTGGAATACAGTGGATATAAAATGCTCAAAGAGACTCCAAATCAAGCCAAACATTTTATTTTGAATATATATTACATAGAATATTGCTCACAGGATGTTTGGGGGAAATGAGATCCCAAATGAATTCAAGAAAATTACTGAAACATGAAAAAACAAATCTGTTAATTCAAATTAGCATGATTAGAAAAACTCTAATACTTTTGATTTAATTGGGAACAATCTCCAAAAATAGAAGATAAAAGGACACAAATATAAATCTCCAATAATTTTTATGTGTCCATTCCATCAAGAGAAGAACTAAAAATAAAGCCCGAAATTTGAGTCAATGCCAATTGGCATAAATTGAGTCATTAGAAAAGAGAACTCTCTAACCAAGCAAAATGCTATGGAATGTCCCAAAATGTTTACCAGACTGAGAATGATGAATCAAGAGTCTCTTAAAGAAATTTTAGATAAAAAAGAGTTTGAGAAGGCCTTAAAAAATCGACCAAACTGGTGACATAGTGAATTCTGGGAACAACATAATATAGAAGAATCAAGGTATTTTCAAGGCATCTGAATCAACCAACAATTAGATAAATGAAAAACATCATATCTAAGTAAAATAGACATGAAAGAGGACTAAGAATCAGCTACAAGCATCCATTATCATGTTTTCAAAATAAATCATGTCAATAACCACACAAATCATGTAATAGCATACTTGAAACTCTCTTCTAATGGTGCACCAATTCATAGAGGATTTCCCCCCAAACAGACGCTTTCACAAGTGAACTTAAGGTTCTACTAATAAAGGATCAATGGTGGCAAAAGATTGAGCAAAGCAAGAGGTAGAAGATGGTGTGTTGGAAGAGAAAAGAGGCAAACAAGGTGCGAAAGAGAAAGGGAGAGGGCTAGTTCGGCCACCATAAGAAAGTGATGCTAGGCTGGATTGATGGGATGAACGTTGATTGACAAATATGGCTATAGGCATACACACCTTCCTATCTCATGAATTTCAATGGCAAATTCACATAAAATAGAGGGAAAATAAATGAGAAAGAAATAATCTCTTCTTCAATATATATATATATATATATATATATATATATATATATATATATATATATATATATATATATATATATATATATATATATATATATATATATATATATATATATATATATATATATATATATATATATATATATATATATATATATATATATCAGAAAAACATAGAATATGGCCTCCATGAAAGATTCAAGCTCTTATGGAGGTCCTAATGACATAGTTATAAATAAAAGAATCCAATCTCTAACTACCTAATGACTAACAAATCAAAATTATGGAAAATAACTCATAAAATCCCCAAATAATCAAAGGAATATAGAATAAAGATTCCTAGGAAAGCAAAAGACTTAAAAGATATCAATTTGGATTCAAATCCTTATCCAAAAAGAATTTCGGAATCATATCGCCTTTGGGGTGATTGATCGCCAGCAAGACCATTCGATCATTGATGCTCTCATCTTTGTTTTTACTAAGCCCTGCAAAGAGCCGATCAATTGCTTATATGATCGATCGATTGTTGCCCAATCGATCACCCAATAAAGCCAATTGATTGCCAGAGGAAAAGATGTGATTTTTCTTTTTGTGATTCCAATACTCCATATACTTTAATGCAAACTGATCTACATCCTCCTCCTCTGGCTTGAAAGAATTCTTCCTCAAATTCACATAATCATCATCCAAAGAATCGCTAAGATAAGGAATGAGATGTTTAACATTGAAAACATTAGAATTACAAATGTGCCTAGGAAGCTTGAGACGATAAACATAAGAATTAATCTTCCTTGCTAGATTACCTTGGTTATTGTAATTTATATAGAGTATTAGAATGAATATCCTCCAAGTAATATGAAGTCTTCAGCCCAGCCATTTGACATCTTCTCATCTGGAATAGGAGCAAGATTTAATGGAGAGCGAGGATTAAAGCCACCCAAAATAGTGAAAGGGCTAAAATCTATGCTTCGATTCACACTCCTATTGTAATCAAATTCAACCTTATATAAGTGTTGATCCCAGGATTTGAGATTAGCACTAACCAAACTTCTCAATAAGTTTCCTAGGGATTGATTGACTACCGCCGTATGTCCATCTGTTTGAGGATGATAAGAACTACTAAAATGAAGAAAAGTATCTACCAATTTCTATAGAGAATGCCAAAAATGACTTAGAAAATGAGTATCTTTGTCAGAAATAATAGACAATGGCTAACCATGTAAACGATATACCTCTCAAGAGAATAGTAACGCAACATGAGATGCATCATTGGTCTTCTTATAAGCAATGAAATGGACGATCTTCGATAATCTATCAACAACCACATAGATGATATCCATTCCTCCCTGAGTACGGGGTAATCTAAGAATAAAATAAATACTAATGTTGGACCATGGCTGAGTGGCGTAGGCAAAGGCATGTATAAATAGACATTAGTGGATATCCCTTTAGCAACATGGCATATACGACACCTCCCAACAAATCTATATGCCTCCCTGCGCATAGATGGCTAGAAATAAGAAGAAGAAACAAATTTAAAAGTCTTACATCTTCCCATATGACCCTCTTCAAGCAACTCCTTAATGATCTTCAAGCACAAGCTACAAGTAGGAACACATAACCATTTGCCCATGAAAAGAAAACCATCATGCAACAAATAATTTGCCTTCTATCTTGCCTAAACTTTAGATAAAACCTTAGCAATTGTTGATTGTTTTTAGTGTCTTGTAAGTTCTTGCTTACTAGTTCATTGATTTAGCATTGTGAGGTTGCCATAATTTTTCACTAAAGTTGAGTTTTCCACGTTAAATCGATGTGTGTTATTATGTGGTTTACATTCTTGGTTTGATTAAATAATTGATAGGTTGATACTTTATACATAGATAATCTGTTTTTGTTGTTAATCAAAAATTTTTGTGCATAGAGGCTAGAACTCTTGATTCTTACTTATTCAAAGTACAAGTTTGAAGAGCAATCTAGTGATCTACTACTGCCATCTAGTTAGATATTAAACTCTCAAGTGGTAGCTGAGGATTTTTGTTTAAAAATTGCTTTTGTTTTATGCTATCAATTTGATTTTGCATGCTATTGTGTGTCAAGTTTGCTTAAACTTTCTAGTTTATTATTCCTAGAGTTATATATCTTGCGTTAGGGTTTGAGCTCTTAATTGTTCTTAATTTACTTATTTTTCTTCTAGAATTACTCGATCAACTTGTTGATTTGTGTGCCTTACTTATTTTTCTTGCTCTTAGATTTCTCCTTCCTTAGAGTGCTTAAAAGTTGTTGCTTTGGTGTCTTAGTTTGCTTGATCTTAATGGTCATGTCAAATAATTCAATAGGTGTAAATGGAGACTTGGGTAATCCCATGAATCATCCACCATTGTTCAATGGTAAAAAATTCTTTTTTTTTTGAAGAATAGGATGAGAGTGTTTGTTTAAGCTCTTAATGGCAATGCCTAAAAAATTATGACTAAAGGAAGAAATCCTCCCATGACAGAAGACAAAGTGAAAATTAAATCTTAAATTACGAAAGTGAATGGGATGAAAATAAGACAAAACTTACAAATCAAAATAGTAAAGCCCTCAGTGCATTATTTAATGTCATAAGAAAATCACATCATAGGTTAATCTCAAATTGCACTTATGATAAAGTTGCATAGGAAAAGCTTGTGAAATATAAGGAGGGAACAAAGGCTGCCAAAGTGTCTAGGTTACAAATGCTTACCTAAGAATTTGAGAACATAATAATGGGTCAAAGATGTAATGATTTCTGAGTATTGTGCTAAGATATCATATATTCTTGACACATGTGACCAATTAGGGAAACTATTCTTGACTACCTTGTTGTGAGAAAACTTTTAAGGTCCTTGTGCTCCAAAATCAAAATTAAGGTGGCAACTATTAATGAATCTAAGAAAATAGACACCTTAAACAATGAGAAACTTATAGGGAACCTTAGAACCTTTGAGATGCAAAAAGAATTATAAAAATAAGAAAGAATTGTTTAAGAAAACCAAAGGAAAATAAACTGACCGTAAGACATCTAAGAAATCTTTCGAGAAAAATAAAACTTTGAACACCTTAAGAGCATATGAAGAATATGAGGATGATGAATAATTAATGCTCTTGTTAGCGAAAAACTTCAAGAAATTTATGAAATATTAGATTTTAGGTTTGGGAATAAGAGACAAAATTCAAGAAAGAAACAAGGGGATATGAGATATGAGAGGCAAAGTAAACAAGATAAGAAGAACACGAAATGGTTTGAATGTAGTAATTTAGGTCATTTTGTTGTTAACTGTCCTAATAATAATTCTGATAGTTCTTTTGAGAATAAGCCTAAGAAATCAAAGGGGTTCGATAACAAGAAAAATAGAAAAGGTGCTTCAAGCAACTTACTCTAATGAGAGCTCTGAGATTTCAAGAATTTCAAGAAATTTTTAACTAATAAGAGCATTAATTCCTTATCAACTTTAGACTCTTTATATTCTTCTATGGTGTTCAAAACTTTATTCATATTTATAGTTCTCATATATGTTTTTAGGGTAATTTATTTTTCGTTGGATTTTTTAGATAACTCTTTCTTATTTTCATAAGATTCTTCTTGCATCTTAAAAGTTCTAAGGTTCCTAACCAACTCCTCAATGTTTAAGGTATCTATCTTTTCTGATTTATTAATTTCTATCACCTTAATTTTAAATTTGAAGGATAAGACCTTAACAATTTCCTCACAACTAGGTAATTAGGTATGAGCTCCCCTAATTGATCACATGTGTTTACTATGTTTGATATCTTAGCATTGTATTCAGAAATAGTTCCATTTTCTCTCATTATCATGCTTTTATAAGCATCTAAAACCTACTCCTTTTATCTAATAGAGATAAAGACTACAAGTTCTAGCCTCGAATCGTAGGAATTTATTTCTAAAGTGGAATAAACAACCAACTTATTAAGCACGATTAATGATCAATCAATCATCATACCACAGAATCACACAATGATTTAACGTAAAAAACCAAAACTCGAGTAAAAAACCATGACAACCTCAATCTAAGGCTAAATCATGTACAAGAATAATATAAAACTTACAAGACTCAAAAGAACCAACCAACCTTAAGACTTGACTCAAACTCCTTTCTTCTTTTGTTGATAATGTTGGCCTTTAACTCTTCCTCCTCTAAATAATTGAAGTTTTCCCTCTTCATTTTGATCTTTGTCTTCTTTTTCTAGCAACTCACACTACAACAAATAGAACTATTAGCGATACTTTTAAACATCGTTAATAGTACTATAAGCGTCACTAATGATTGTTAGCAATGCTTAAAAAGCGTCAATGAAACTCGAGTCGCTATTCACTATTAGCGATGCTTAACACAAAGCGTTGCTAATAGTATCACATTAGAGACATTTATTTATTCGTCGCTAATTATTTTCCTTTAATGACGCATAGAAAAAAGTCGCTAATAGTAAATTATTAGCTACGCATAATTATAAGTGTCGCTAATGATCAGTGATTAACGACATTATCCTATGCATCGCTAATATAAAAAGTATTTTTAAAAAAATAAAAAAACTTATAGTGACTTATAATTATAAGCGTCGTTAATAAGTCGTTATTATTGACACTTTTTTAAGCGTAGTTAATATAAAAAAATTGCTTATTAGCGACGATTATTTAAGAGTCGCTAAATGTTTTGGAAAATTTAATAAAAAATAATTTTTAGCGTATTCAAAGCACTGCTAATAATAAAATACATTAAAAAATTTGTGCATTAGCGACGCTTTTCAATGCGTCGCTAATACGTTAAAAAAACAAAAAAAATGCTTTTGCGATGCTTTTATAAGCGTCACTAAAGACAATTTCTTTTAAAAAAACCGCCACTAGAGTCCCCGACCAAAAAAGGAGAGGGGGCCGGATTCCTGCAGGGACTAGGAATCTGGCATCCCAGCCCCCCACCCCCTCTCTGTCCGCAGGGGGGGGGGGGACCTAGGGAGGAGTAGGATTTTGGTGGGGCACCGGGATCCAGCTGCCCTCTCTCCCCGGGTCCCCCCCCTCCTATGTTGGGGTGTGGAGAACCGGGGGGTGGGGAGACCGGGGCCGGATTCACGGGGCACCAGAATCTAGCCCTCTCTCCCCCCTCCTTCCCCTCTAATTTTCAGAGGATGGGAAGGAGGGGGGCGGACCCGGGGAGAGAGGGGGGAGCGGGAGCGAGGAGGGGGAGGGGGCCAGATTCCGGTTCCACGCCATAATCCGGCCCTCTCTCCCGCTCCCCTTCTCTCCCCAGGTCCTCCCCCTCCTTCCCCTCCTCTGAAAATAGGAGGGAAAGGAGGGGGCGGAGCCAGGGAGAGATGGGGAGGAGGGGGTGGAATCTGGCCCCCTTCCTCCCTCCCGCTCCCCCATCTTTCCCCTCTGAAAAACAAATGGGAAGGAGGAGGGGGGGAACCACGGAGGGAGGGGGGAGAGGAAGGAGTGGTGAGTGCACTAGGTGAGGGGCGGATGAAATAGTAGGGGGGGGGAACAAAATCCGGGGGAGAGAAGGGCAGATGTGGACAGCACAAGGAGGCGAGAGGCAGCGGGGGCTTGCTGGGGGTGCACAGGCGGCATCAGACGGGCAGTAGGCGGAAAGCGGGTCGGACGGGCGGCGGGCACAACTGGGCGAGGGGGGGGGGTGGGGGCGCATGGGCGGCGGGGGTGGGGTAGGGCACGGGAGGGGAGGAGTGGAGGGTGGAAAGCCGGCGGGGGCGTAGCGGGGAGGACAGCGGTGGAGGGCACACATCGGGGGGGGGGGGGGGGGCAGGTGGCGAGGAGGGGGAGGAAATAATTGGGCGAAAACACCCCCGCGAGCCTTTACTTTTTAACGATGCTTAGAAAGTGTCGCAAATGAATGTCATTCGCTACGCCTAAACTAAGTGTCTTAAAAATAAATCTTGTGGTGACACTTTTATAAAAGTGTCGCAAATATTTATATATTTGCGATGTTTTATTAAACGTCGCCAATTGTTTTCATTTGTGACACTTATCAATAAGCGTCGCAAAAATTGTTACTTTCTCCCCCGTTCTCTACTCTCTCACCTCCCTCCTCACTCTCTCTCCCTCTGCTCTCTCTTCACTCTCTCTCTCTCCTCCTATCTCTCTCTCCCTCCCCCTCTCTCCTCTCTCTCTATATCCTATCTCCTTTTTTTCTCTCTATATATTTTCTAATTAATATAATCAAGTATAAGTTAATAGTGATGCATAGGAATATGCGTTGCTAATACCAAGGTTATTAGTAATGCATAGAAATATACGCCGTTAATAACAAGGGTAGTAGCGACGCATATTATTATCCGTTGCTAATAACAAGCGTATTAGTGACGCATACTCCTATGCATCACTAATACATTTTCATTTATTTATTTATTTGATTAATTTTTCAATAAAAATTATTAAAAAATTAGAATTAATTTTTTTCCCTCTCTCTACACTCTCTCTTGTCTCTCTATCTCCCTCTCTTCTCTCTCCTCACCCTCTCTCTCTCTACCCTCTCTCTTGTCTCTCTCCTCACCCCCTCTCTTGTCTCTCTCCTCCCTCTGTCTCTTCTCTCTCTCCTCCCTCTCTCTATCTCTCCCCCTCTCTCCTCTTTCTCTCTCTCCTCACCCTCTCTCTCTGCCCTCTCTCCCTCTCCCTCTCCTCCTCTCTCTCCCTCCCCCTCTCTCCCCTCTCTCTCTATATATCCTCTCTCCATTTTGTCTCTCTACATATTTTAAAATTAATATATAAAGTATAAGGTAATAGTGGCACGCAGGAATATGCGTCGCTAATACCGAGGTTATTAACGACGCATAGGAATATACGTCGCTAATAACAAGGGTAGCAGCGACGCATAATAATGTGTCGTTAATAACTAGAGTATTACTGATGCATACTTACTAATACATTTTTATTTATTTATTTTTTGATTAATTTTTAAATAAAAAATATGAAAAAATTAGAATTAAATTTTTTTCGCTCTCTCTACACTCTCTTGTCTCTCTATCTCCCTCTTTCTCTCTCTCCCCCTTTCTCTCACTTCTCTCTCTCCCCCCTCTCTTCTCTCTCTCCTCTCTCTCCCCCCCTCTCCTCTCTCTCTCTATATCCTCTATCCTTTTTCTCTCTCTCTACATCTTTTAAAATTAATATAATAAATTATAAGGTAATAGCAACGCATAGGAATATGCGTCGCTAATACCAAGGTTATTAGTGACGGATAGGAATATGATTCGCTAATAGAAAGGGTATTAGCGACGCATTTTCTTATGTGTCGCTACTAACAAGAGTATTAGTGGTGCATATTCATATGTACCACTAATACATTATTTATTTATTTTTATTAAATTTTAAATAAAAAATATAAAAAAATAGAATTAAAATTTCCCTCTCTCTCTACTCTCTCTCTTGTCTCTCTATCTCCCTCTCTCTCTACCCTCACTCTCCTCTTTGTCTCTCTCCTCGCCTCTCTCTTCTCTCTCTCCTCACCCCCTCTCTTCTCTCTCTCCTCCCTCTCTCTTCTCTCTCCCCTCTTTCTCTTTCTTCTTTCTCTCCTCACCCCCTCTCTTCTCTCTCACTCCTCACCCTCTCTCTCTACCTTCTCTCCCCTCTTTCTCTCTCTTCTCTCTCTCTCCTCACCTCCTCTCTTCTCTCTCTCCTTATTCTCTCCCTTCTCTGTATGTCTATCTCTCCTCTCCTTCTCTCTCTCCTTATCTCTCTCCTCTCTCTTGCTCTCTTCACTCTCTCTCTTTTATTATAAAATATATTTCAAAGTTAATAAAAAATTTTAAGAAATAAAATATATTATATATAAATAGTGAGAGTTTAATCTATTATTGACACTACCTTTTATTGAAAATTTAATATTTATTTATCATATATACAAATAGTAAATATTGAATAAAATATATTATATTTAAGAAGTTTATTTTAAATTTTTTAATATTTATTTATTATATAATGTAACACCCCGAATTCTACGTTAATTTTTTTCTTTCCTTGCTTGTGTGTGTGTGTTTGATTAGTTGCTTGATTTGCTTTCAAACCCTACATTTGTTTGTGTGCTAACAGGTTAGGTTTTTGGTCCAACCCTTGTGTGGAAGGGGGTAGGCCACTTAGGATTCAGGGGTTCAGGGGTCCCGAACCACTATAAGGGGGTCCGGCCCACTAGAATTGGGTTTTTTATGAATTAAGGGAGAGTCTAAGACAAGTAGGACACTCAAAAGGAGGATAAGGGGGTAACCCCTAGATTGTAGGGGGCGACCCCTACATGTTAGGGGAGGTCTTTTGGGGCTCTAAGAAGAGCTCCTATTTTATAGGAGGGGGGATTTAAGATGACTTAGGATGAGACCACCCACTGTAGTTTAGCCCTTTCATTAGCCCAAAATCCTAGAAACATAGGGGGGAAGTTTTATATAAGAAGAGAAGGGGGGGGGGGGACCATGCTTTTTTGTTTGGTTTGGCCTCCTACTTCTCCCATCTCTTCTCCCTCCTCTTCCTTCTCCCAACAAGGACCTCCATAAATAGCAGTTTTAGAAGGCCCAAAGCAGCCATCTTTGAATCGAATAAAATGCCTAGAAGTGTTGGAGCAAGAGCTAGGAGCATTGGGGACGATTTGGTAGAGGTAGGTGCCTCTTTTTACACGCTTAAGCATGAGATTTTGGTAGATATAATTCAGTCATAGTTCAGCCTTGCTCTAGGGGGGTTTTTGATATCATGAATCAACCTTTATTAGTCTTGAATGATTGTGATTTTATCTCTTATATATATGGCTGAATTGTGCATACATGATTCTGATTTTTGCAAAGTATATTAGCCCTGATTCGTGCAAGCATGTTGCTGATTTTTGTCATCTATCTTAGCCCTATGTTAGGCATGAATGATTCTAATTCTAGTAATGTATTTTATCCTTAATTTGGGTTTAAACTCTACTCAGTTTAATCCCTGGTTCGTGGCCCTAGTTTAGGCCATACTTTTACCTATTTAATCTATGATTTGAAGCCTTAGTTTAGTCCATACTTTGGTCATGTAATTCCCTGATTTGAAGCCTTGGTTTAGGCTCTACTTTGGTCAATTAAATCCCTAATTTGAAGCCTTGGTTTAGGCTCTACTTTAGTCAATTAAATCCCTAATTTGCAGCCTTGGTTTAAGCTCTACTTTTGCTTATCTAGATCCTTGATTTTCAGCCTAGTTTAAGGCTATACTTTTGCCTATTTAATCCCTGAATTGCAACCTTGTTTTAGGCTCTACTTTGGCCAAATTAATACCAAATTTTGAGCCTTGATTTATGTTATAATCATGCTGAGAGATTACCTAAATTTTAGTGCTAATTTAGGTTGTATTATTGCCTATCTAATACTGGATTCTCAGCTTTGATGTAGGATGTAATCTTGCTGATTGAATCCCTAATTTTTTAGCCTTAGTTCATGATGTATTCATACTTATTGAGTTTCTAAATTTCAGCCTAAGAAGCCTATGAATTTCAGCTTAAGATGTCTATGAAATTTAGCTTATATTGTCCTTGAATTTTAGCATTAATTGTGATATACCTTAGGTTGAATGTTGATGGTTGCATCAGCCTGAATTTGTCATGTTAGGTGGCTGACTTGAGTTGTTCATCTCAAACCCAGTCTGTTTCATTATAATGTTAAATTAGTGAGTTCATTTTAGCAGAAGTCTGAGTCCTTGTCATGTTGATTAGTTCACATGCTTAAGCCCTAAATTTGCCTATTATCTTGCCAATCATGAGAGTCAATTGCATGCATGATAGGTTGTGTTTAGTATTAAATATTTGGATGCATTAAGTCATATGTTTATTCAGCATTGTGTTAGTTCATAGCAATAGCCATGGCGGTAATCTTTCAGACCTTTGTGGTCTCCGCTCCTTTGGGATGATGGATCCCTGCAAATGCGCAAACTAGGTGTTTGAGCATCATGGAAGGCTCACCTACCTCCGGCCAGTGTGTCAATGGGCACAGCTGGTACCTGCATCTCTAGACCCATGGCTGATCCAAGTGGATCCTTAGGGATGTTAGGATTTCCCTCCTAATGTGTAGTACTCCTTGTGAACAGGAGTCGATTTTTCAGATGACAGTAAATGCGCTATTTTCTGAACAGTGTAGATATCAGTTGAGTTGTTTAAGTTGCATTAGTTGCCAATTTGGGAGTGTGGTTTATTTGATAATCATTACCCTATATATTACCTTTATGTGGTACTATTTTGCAGGAGGTTTTGCATTGTGTTCACAGTTGATTTCTACTGTTTTTGTACATTATTATAATCTTCTGTTTTAGGGTGGTTTTTCATGCCACCTACTGAGTATTTGTAGAAATACTCATTCATATTTTGATGTAGGATCAGCACCAGTTTCAGAGTAGCAATTTTCTTAGCAGGAGTTACCTAGAGTTAGCAGGGTAGATTCTCCACAGCAAGTAGGACTTTAGTTTCTTTATTTAATGCTAAATTGTAATAAGGAGCTGTGTTGCCATCAGATTTCTAATCATGTTATTTTATTATGTTATGGTAGTTGCACTTAGCTGAGCCAAGATTCTGGTTAATGAATATTTTGCTTTAGTAGGTAATTTATTTATGTATTGTGATGTTGGCTTGGCAAGTTAACACCCTGAGTTTGCATTGCCACATGCTTATGTGAATGAAAACCCGGGGTATTTACATATAATTATTTATTAAATAAAATAAATTAGTAAAGCTAATAGCGTTGCTATTAACAATGCTATTTGTGACGCGTGTTTAAATGTGTCGCTAATAGTTCTAATTTTTTTATATTTTAAATTCAATACTATTAGTGACGCTTTTATTAAGCGTCACTAATAGCATAACTACTAGCAATGCTTTATAACAAGTGTCGCTATTGTTAAACATATCAATGACGCTTACGAAAAAGTGTCGCTAATAGTTTTTTTTTTTTTCTTTTAAAACAAATATATTTTAGCAACGCTTGTTTAAAGCGTCGCTAATAGCCTAACTAATTAGCGACGTTTATTAGAAAGCGTTGCTAATAAGGTATGCTTTAAATTAAGCATCTCTAATAGATGACTATTAGCAACACATATTATTATGCATCACTAATAGTTCATTTTGTTGCGACGATTTTGTATGTGTCGCAATTAGTGGTTTTTAGCAACGTTTTTTTTTTGTGTCGCTAATAAATGCGTCACTAATAGTACATTTTGTTGTAGTGTCGAATTAGAACTCCTTCCTTTCTTATTGATTTACGTCTTGAGATTCTTTAATTCCTTTGAAGAACTTTGCTGACTCCTCTCTCTGAAATTTATGTGTTAAATTTTCTCTTCTTAGTTGTGCATCACCATGATGTCACCATTGATAATCTCTTCAGAGGATAAAGACTCTTATTTGTTCTCCAATATTTTTTAGGTTTTCCTCTCTTTATATTTGTCACTTCTAATCCTTTATATAGGTCTCTAAAACTAATTACCACTTTGACTTCAACAAGGAAATAAATCTAATTTGGAAAGACTTTTTAAGGCAACTAAAACTGTTAACAATCGATCATTTTAAAAAGTGATCAACCCTTCATTGTTTTCTTAACACACGACTCCTTGAGCGATTGATCTATTATTTAACTGATTAATCAATAAACTCTCGGCTTAGTTTTACAAAGGACTAATTCCGGTTCCGATCAATCATTTCCAAGGGTGATCAATCGATTCTTCAATTTCTTTTAATTGTTCATTAGCGACCGATCAATCCAATCAATACACTTTTCCAATGATCAATCGAGAATACTATTCAAAGATAGTTTTATCCTTTTTACCCTAAAACCTTATGAAACCTCTACAATCACTTTTGAAACTTCTCCAAGTGATGTTGCTATGAGAATGTGAATTGAATAACATTCTTAATTTATCAACAACCTTTGGTATTAAGTCTTGATCTATAAGAACACGGGTGCTCCTATTTTTCAACTCCATCAATTCTAAACATGACTCGGCCACAACTACAACTAATCATATTTTAAGACTAATTATATACTCTAGGTTTCTTACATAATTTTAATAGAGAAATTAGCCAATTAACCTAACATATGACACACATGTTCTAACAATCTCCCCCTTTGGCTATTTCTTGTCTAAATACTACATAATTGAAAATTAAAATAAAATTACAACTCTTGAGATAGTTCATTGACTTTTAATTGTACAAATGACTTGACAAAAAAAAGACTTAACATAAACTCATTAGAATTGATCTTGAAAAGCCTTGTATAAGCCTATAATTATCCTGCACACTTAAAATCAAAATGATTTACATAGTTTTGTCCAATTAAGTATAAAGATAAGAACTTTGATTTTCATTAATCATTTCTCCCCTCTTTGACATAAATAGACAAAATTTAAGCAATAATTAAAAAAATATTCCATTGATCACAATCAAGTCACACATATCACCATAAGACATAAAAATAAATAATCCGTAAAAAAAAACATGTATATAATCACATATAGATCACATAATCAGTTTTAAAATACATCCCATTGTAAAATCAAATATAAACTGAACTGAACAAGTTTAAGAACCTCTCACATCTGTCGAATACTCAAATTTATCAAAATGTGAATAGGTGAGTGGTCGCCACTCACATCCAATCACCTCGGCAATAACCTGAGGTGAAACTCATACTTGTATGTCGCCTGCCACTCCAACAAATGCATCATCATTATCCAATTGGAGTGATGAGTACCACTGTCCAACTACATGTGCATAAACTGACTGACCAGAGGTAGAAATGGTCCTAAAATAATATATAAAGTTGGACATGCCTCTATCTAGTCCATAGCATACTCAAGTGGAATATGAACCAAACTACATTCAAACCTAATAGGTCTAACTCTCTCTGCCCCACTAGACGAAGCCCCTAGATCCTCTGATCTAGACTCACTAGTGACCTTCTGCTTCTTTATTCTCCCCATTTATATTCATTGCAAAGAAACAATCCTAGGGCAAAACATTACTAGGAACAAAGAAATAAGACAACATTAAAGTCATAAAATTTAAAATATCATTGAAATACGAGTTAAAAATTGAAAATTTTGAAATTAAATAAAACCCTAAAAATATTTTGTGTCTGATTGACTTTAAATTTTGATACAATGTAGATATCAATTAAGTCATAATTAGATCTACTACTAATTTTGAATAGAAATATCTAACTTTGAAAAGGCCCCAATTTGTAGTGCAAACGTGGAATTGAATTGCGTTTTTCATGAAATCTCACAAGTTGAAAATTCAAATTGTATGAAACTTTGGAAAAACATTGGTCAAGATATTCCTTACAATCTTATTGGTTAAAAAATCATTAAAATTTGTTAAAGAATTATGAAAAATCAAAATTCCGTTTTTGTACATACCTTGGTCATTAAGAAATTTGAGATTTTGATGATAAAATCTAGTCTTTTCCGTGCAAATCCAAGTTAGATAGCTTTTAATCACACTTTGGCGCCATTTGGAAGAATTTGGAGGGAAATGTGGGCAAAATAAGCTTCGGTCAAATTTAAACTAGTGCTTTGATGCGAAAACCCGACCATTGATTGATCGCTCTCAGGATCGATCTTGAGAAAATTCAATTTTTTTATTTTCTAAAAAATTATAATATTCAAAAAAATCTAAAAAAATCCAATAAATTCCTAAAATTATCTAAAGATACTTTCCATAAAATAAAAGTTTTTGACCAATAGAACTCAAATTAAAAATCAAACATTGAAAATAAGCATAATTGAGCTCCTTTTGACGATTTTTTAATTAATTTCCTTTTAATTGAAGTGCATCCACATATTATGTTCATTAATACCTTGCCTTAGATTAAATCTATTAGTATGTCATTATCAATTTTATTTTCTTCTTTTGATACATTATGCTCTTTTATTAATTTTTGAAGAAACTACTATGCTGACAAAAGATGGTGAGACTTGGAGTTTAATTTGGGTGATCATGTATTTCTCAAAATATCTCCGTCCCATGGTGTAGTTCGATTTGGCCAATGGGGTAAATTGTCACCTAGATTCATCAGTCCATTCGAGATCTTGGAGCGCATTGGCGCCATGGCTTGTCGGGTGGCTCTACCTCCTCGGATTGAGAAGATCCATAATGTGTTCCATGTGTCATTTCTTTGGAATTAGGAGCCCGATCCGTCCCACATATTGGATTTTGAGCCATTGGAGTTGTAGGAAGACCTTTCATATGTGGAAGCATTGGTTCGTATCGTGGATAGAAAGGAGAAGACTCTCTAACATAAGGTAATTCCATTGGTAAAGGTTCTATGGTGCAATCATGAAGTGGAAGAAGCCACTTGGGAGTGGGAGGATGAAGTAAGAGAGAAGTATCCACACCTTATTACCGCTGATTATTAGCGAATTTTGGGGACCAAAATTTCCAAAGGTGGGAAGGATGTAAGATCCCTAAACCCTAAACTAGTTTATTTAATTTATTTTGTTAATATTATGTGGTTTAGTATTAGATTTCGACGGTTTTGACTTATTTTGGGATTTAAGGTGGTTAACTATGGTTTTTATGTTAAGTCAATTCAAATTTTTCTGAAATTTTTAGAATTTTGACTACTCTTTCGAAAAGTTAGGGGGCGGGTCTTGGCGTGGGCCCCATGTTCATAAATTAGGATGATGGGTCCCATAAGACCCTAAGAGCATCTTATTTCAGTAATTAAGTATTTCAAAATTTTTAACCTTCGCTTTGGACTCAAAATAAACAAATTACCCATTTTTAGTGTTAAATTCTATTCGTACCCCAAAATCCTATTAGGTAAACCCCCCTTGACTTACTATAAATAGAAAGGCACGGCCTCATTCCCATTTGTGAAGGGCTGGAATAAGGAGGTTATGAGGCCCTAATCCCCATTCCATAAGAGGAAAGCTCGATTAAGGTAAGATTAGCTTGATTTCTTCATTAATCACCTAGGGTTTTGTCTAATCTTTCTTAATCCCATCTCTTCCAAAGTTAAATCTTTATTTTTACCACCAAAGTTCCTGATTTTGACCTCTATTTCAAACCTCTAATCAGGGATTTTCATTTTGGAACAAAACAAGCCCTAGATCTAGGAGTTTTTAAGTGATTTAAGTTTCATTAATCGGATTTATACATAAATTAACAAAACCCTAATGTGGGTAGGAATTTGAAGAGGTTGGAATGCTGATTTTGGATCAAGGAACTCACTAGAGGTAAGGGTTTCCTCCCAAAATAGGTTTGTGTTTTCATATTTGAAGTTTGTGATGGTTTATGTGGGTTGTGCATGAAGTTGAGCTTTAATGGTAGTTTATGAAAAACTTAATCTTTCTTGCGATTTCTTCGTATTTTAGTTGATAAATGATTAGATTTACCATTGCCTAAGCTTAGATTACATTATGGTGATGTTTGGGAGTGAGATTTGAAGGTTTAAGAATTATATGTATATTTTTGGTTTTGAGTTCGAATGGAAGAAGATGAACCAAAACTGTAGTTCTCGCATTCGAACGGCCTTGTAGGGTGTTCAAACGCCAACACTGCAGTTTGGTCATTTTGGTTAGTTTTCCCATTTTCATGTTTTTCTTCTTATGTATCATTTATTATGATTATGATAAGTGTTACTACCATGTACACACACGTGGGGGTAATTATGGTGATTTGCTTGACACTTATGATTATAAATGATGCATATATGTTTGATGGGAGCACGTTTTGTGACTTAGGAGTCGTATAGTCATTGCTCACGTATATACTATATTGCATGCATCATGAGATGGATTTACGAATGAGATTTTATCGAGATTAGCCGTGGTTGATCGAATTGGATGCAATTGTGTGATATTGCTTTCTGGGTTAATCGATATGAGGCTTATTGATTCAGTTTTACATCCGAAAGGATGGGGTTTTACGTCCCTCGAGGACAGGTTTTCCTCCCCGGGTTGAGAAGAGTGGCTATGCTATAATGAGACCAAAACTATTGAGACCATCTGGACCTTGAGAATCCAGGCTGGTGTAGCCGAGTGCACCGGCTTACTAGGGGGTATCTTCTCTGTTAGGGAATTTACCCAAATTGCGTAATTCCTTCAGACTTTCAAATCGGGGATTGTCTGGAGTGAGTAGGGACAACTTAAGCTTCAGCCGATTAAGTGGGGTTGTTTTATCGATATGCATGGTTATGATAGTGTAATCGAGACACTTTTACATGCAGGTTGATTGTTTATGGATATGCATGATATGTTCATGTGTTTGAGACACTTTTACATGCAGGTTAATTGTTTATGGATATGCATGATATGTTAGTGTGTTTGAGACACTTTTACATGCAGGTTGATTATTTATGGATATGCATGATATGTTAGTGTGTTTGAGACACTTCTCATGCGGGTTGATTGTGTATGAATAAGCATGATATATTGGTGTGATTTGAGACACTTGTCATGCAAGATGAATATTTATGAAGGAGAATGAACATGCATGAATATATATAGTGTGCTAGAGACACTCTTCATGCAAGATGAATGTTTATGAAGGAGAATGAACATGCATGAATATGTATGGTGTGCTAGAGACACTCTTCATGTAGGATTGATATGTTTATGGTTTAGTATGATTATTCATGCCATGGATACTATGTTGAGATATTTTCATGCAGGATAATTACTTATGGTTGAGTATGGTTAAGTAATGGGAATGTGATCAGAAATGAGATGATATATGATATGTTTGATGTGATAGACTGTGTAGAATGCCATGATGTTTTCATATTTATCGTTTTGACATGCAAAACCTTGCTGAGTTTTATACTCACCCCATTTCTCTATGTTTTTCTGTTTTGGGGCTGCATGGTGCGACATGCAGTCGACCAGGTCCCTCTTTATGAGGCACATGTGGATGGTGATCGGGTGTAGGCGTGGGAGCCTAGAGATCTTACTATCTTTTCTGATTTATTTTGCTTTTTTACTAGAACTTCATGTTTGGTTTACTTTGTCACATACTCTATTAGCCGTTGTGGCTTTAGACTTGTTTATGACATTATGACTTAAGCCATGTTTGTCGGCTTAGTATTGTAAGTTTGTGGGCTGAGACTTGAGGACTAATTTAGTTTTTAATGTCCTTTATATTTTTAGTTATTTCTCTTAAACAAAGATAAAAGCGGTGTGCTACTCCGTGTGTGATTATACCCGTTAGAGGGGTCAAGTCTTCGACAATTCTTTACCTCGTCGCCCTCGTGAGCTTCTACCGTCCCTTGGACCGGGTTCGGCTTGGGTCAGGTAGGTGCCAGGGTGTGACATTCAGACTCTTCAGATTCTTCTAAGGTGTTCAAAGCTTTATTTTTCTTAGAAGCTCTCTTAGATGGTTTTAGAGCAGTTTATTTTTCCTTGGATTTTTCAAATAAGTCTTTCTTATTTCCACAAAATTCTTCTTGCATATCAAAAGCTTTAAGGGTCCTAACTAACACCTCAATGTCTAAGGTGTCTATCTTTTTAGTTTCATTAATTGCTGCCACCTTAACTTTAAATATGGAGGACAAGGACCGTAACAGTTTCCTTACAAATAGATAATCAGGTATGCGCTTCCCTAATTGATCATATGTGTTTACTATGTCTAATATCTTAGCATAGTATTTAGAAATAGTTTTATCTTCACTCATTATCATGTTTTCAAATTTAAGGGTAGGTATCTTAACATTAACACTTTGACAACCTCAGTTCCCTCATTATACTTCACAAGTTTTTCCCATGCAACATTGACAAATGTGCAATTTGAAATTAATCTATGGTGTGATTTTCCCACGACATTGAACAATGCACTAAGGGCTTCACTCTTTAGATTTGCAAGTTTTGTTTTATTTTCATCCCATTCACTCTCGTCTTTTATGATTAAATTTCCATCTTCATCTTTGGTCATCGGAAGATTACAACCTTTAATCACCACTTTCTAGGCATTTCCATCAAGTGCTTGAGTAAATGCTCTCATCCTATTCTTCTAATACAAAAAGTTTTGACCATCAAACAATCGTGGATTATTCATAGGATTACCGAAACCCCCATGTTCATTCATTGAGTTATTTGGCGCAGATATTGAATTCAATCAAACAAAAATCACCAAAGAAACAACACTTAAGTACTCAAAGCAAGGAGAATTATAAGAGAAATAAGCTAATAAAGTAGGGCACACAAACCAGCAAGTTGAGCAACTAATTCTAAGAAAATAAATAGTAAACTAAGTACATTTATAGCGCCCTGACTTTTTAAATTACTTCAAAGGTCGGAGTGCCGCCAATTTGTAATAATAAAAATATAGGCCAAGATCAACTATGTACAAAAGAGTAAACTATTCATTAATTTATGTAATTACAAAAACTTTACAAAACTAGGCTTATCATGCCTTAGCAAAATCAAAGCAGCGCATGTCCAAACTCAATACATAACAAAAGAACGTGATATAGTAAATAAAAAACGTAGATCTTTCAAAGTTCTACAGGTAATCTTCATTGACATCAACTTCTTTGTTTGAACTTGTAGCATCTAGGAGTGGGTGAGTATAATTATACTCAGTGGATAGAGTTAAATTCTATTAGCATGCAAAACATTAAGCATAAAAAAATATGCATAAAATATTCTTATAATAATTTTTATTCAAAATTCAACTCAAAATAATATTTTCAAGTAACAGAATCCAATGCACTTCTTATACGAAGTTAGATAAAAAAATTCTTCACAGAATCTGGTAAACTCGGATAAATTGTTTGTAAGCAGAATCTGATAAATAACTTAAAATCGGATAAATCATCATTCAAAAAATGTCGCTAGTACTAGAGTGACATACCCATACTCGTGGGACAACTAGATCAAAATGAAGAGGATCTTCCCACGATATCCAACTTCATGGGCACACTATATGCCTTAACAAGCGGTACCTAGGAGTCATAATTCCAATAGCTTTTGGGCTTTATAACAAATAACTACCTTTCAAAACCGATGATAGTTTTTTGGCTTTATACCTGTAAGATCTCTAACTTTAACCCGATTTAATTTCTTTTTAATTATGTGTATTTGTGTGGTTTTGCTTGATTTGCTGGTTTGACTTGGTTTTTGGGGTTAAGTGTTAGTAATTATGGGTTATATAGGGTTTAATTCCACTTGTTATAAGTTTTAGTGTCAAACTTGATTTAACTAATTTTGTATGAATTTTATGGGTTTTATTGTAATTTTTCCTTAATTAAGGGTGTGGACCCTGTTATGGGCCCCACGTCCACATTGGATGGTGTGTGACCCACTTGACCTGCTAAATTCCTATTATTTCATTTCAGTAGGATTTGGAATGATTAAACTCGTTTTTAGCCTTAAAATAACCCTAATTAGCCACTTTGGGCTTTTTACCATAATTTACACCTTAATAGTTTGTAAACCTAGCCCAAAACCTTACTATTTAAGAAAAAACCTAGCCACTTATCCATTTAGGGAAGGGCTGTTCAAGGGAGTAGGAGGTGCACCACCCCCATTTTCCAAAGAGGAAAAATAGATTAAGGTGTGTTTTCTTGCCCTAATCGCCCCTAATATTTTGATTTTGGTCTTAATCCTTCTTATCTTCATTTCCCCCAATTTGAATCTTGATTTCTTCCATTAAAAATCTTATTTTCAATCTTGATTTAAAACCCTAAATGGGTGATTTTCATTTTTAACTAAAGGATATTCTAGATCTACCTATTTTCAAGTTGATTTGAGCCTATTAGTTGATTTTAATTAAGTTTTAATAAAAACTTTAATTTTTGGGTAGGATTTCTTGAGAATTGAAGCTTCTTCGTAGATCCAAGGGCTTCATACAGGTAAGAGAATTTCATCTCGTGTGGTTTTATCCATTGGGTTGCATGCTTGTAGGTTTATGTGGGTTCTTGCTTCATTTTGAGCTTTAATGGTGATTTATTAAAAATACGATATTTATGGCTATTTTCTTGTTATTAAGCATGAGAAGATTAGATGCATCATGTTCTAGGATTATATTTTAATATTATGATAATCTATGATGATAATCTATGATGATTTTGGAATTTATCTTGAATTTTGGAATGTTTTCAGTTTGAATTTCGAAAGGTTGAAGATGAACTAGGAAATAGGCAAAAAATGAACTGTTAAAGGTGCTCGAATGGCCCAACAGGCGTTCGAATGGCCAGCCTATCTAGCTGATCGAACGGCCAAGTGTTTGAACGACCTTCATGGACAATCAAACGCTAACACAACAGATTTATGTCTTGGCTTGTTTTTATATATTTTCAGTCATTTCTTGTTCTCTTCTCATAAATCTATTTCTTTATGACTAAAATGAGTTAGTATTACCTAAATTGCTATTGTAATTGCATGAGAACCATCTTTAAATTATGATTTAACTCAAGGATGATTAGGACTATACTTGTTTAGTTTTAGTATGATATTCTACTTATTTTAAATCCATGTTTGATGACTTCTTTATAATTTACTTTATGTTTCCAGTAGATTTTTAATCTATGATTATGTATATATGCTTGCACATGTTATATTGATTTAGGGTGAATTATATTTCATATGTTTTATCCTAAGTATGGATATGTTGTACTTGTCTAGTTCTAGCATAATATTATATTTGTCTTAAACTCATGTTTTGATGTTTTCTACACATTTACTCCATGATTTTAGTTAGATAGGACTATGATAAATTAGGAATGCTTGCATATATACCATTGATTATAGCTTGTCCATGCTTCACATATTTTAGCTTAGGTTTGAAGACTATCACTTATGTGCACTCTTGCTTAGAGATTTTATAATTTTATTTGACACAAATGGACCATGTTTCATGCATATATGGATTGATTTGAGCATGATTACTTATATTTGGACTCATTTATCATTTGCTCACGCATGTGTTGTACTGCATGCATCATTAAAATGATTTATAAACAAGATTAATTGTGATTAACCTTGCAAGGTTAGTCCTACACGAGTAGGTTGCTCTAGTTTTCCTTCTTGGAATTCGAACGTTTCTTTTCTAAGGATTGTCCTGGGTGAGCAAGGGGTACCTTCCCAATTAGGATACCTACCCAACCGTTCTAGTTTTCCTTTTACAAGAATTCGGACCTTCCTTGTTAGGGATTGTCCTGGGTAAGCGGGTTGATTGTTTTTCTCAATTGTGAGACATTCACCATTGATTTGTAGCATGTGTATGGGAGATAATGCTCATTGACACAGGTTGTGTAAGAACAATGAAGCTTATCTTACACATGTGGTTATGGTATGATTTGAATGGATATATAGAATGGTGTGTAGTTGATACACGATGTTGCAGGATGAATTTGACAAATGATCATGCATGAGTTTATATTGAGAATGATTCATGCAGGGTGTGATTATGATAATGAGTTTCATACGTTTACACATGAGGTGTATATGTGTTATGAGCTATATTTGAACCCATGATGCACAGGTGGTACTATATGTGCTTATGGAATATGGGTCATAGCATGATATGCAGGTAGCATGAGTATGTGTTAATGAGATATGTTATAGATAGTATAACATGCAGGTGGCGTGGGTAGATGCTTATGGAATGTAAATTATGACATGATGCACGGGTGACATATGTTTATGTGATTATTCCATGATGAATGAGCATAGTGATTGAATATGTGATGAATGTTATGTTGATTATGCTTATGTTGTCATTATGAATTTACTTTTCGTATTAAAACCCTTGTTGAGCTTTGGCTCACCCCTCTTTGTTTTGTGTTTTGTTTTGGGGTTGCATGTCGTGCCATGTAGGTTGTTCGGATGGGCTCTATGTTCAGCATGAGGATAGCGCCAATCGTTGAGGGCGATTCATAGAGATGTTGGGTCTTTATGTTAGCTTGTTTATGTCATGTTTATATATATATATATATATATATACTTGACTCTACTTCACACTTTCTATTTAGCCATTGTTGGCTTAGACTCTTTCTAGCCATTGTTGTCTTGGACTTATTTTAGCCATATGTGCACTTGTTTATGACTAGTATGTGGGTATGAGTGGACTAATGCTTTAATTAGTAGTTATTTATTTGCTCTATTTGCTTTTGTACAGAGTATATATGCACAACTCCGTGGTGTGTTCTACCTAAGTATGAGTTAAGTCTTCCGCAATCCAACTCCACCTTGTCGCACCGCGTGCCGCTTCCTCCTTGGACGGGGTTCAGCTCGGGGATGGTGTGTGCCGGGGCATGACAATACCAAATAACTACCCTTCAAATTCAATCAAAATCAATCGTAATATTATTTAAATAATATTAATATTTTAAGTCTGTATAACATTGAAATCTATCTTAGAGGTATACGATATGATATTATTTTAACATTCGCCCGACCCCTAATAAATTTTTTTTAAATAATATTTTATAAAATAAATACAAAATTGTACAGCATAAAGATAGCACAAAATAGTTTAAAACCACCTACCCTTCATTCAGAAATTGACTGGAGTAACAGCCGGTGGTTGGAACTTTGTCTTGTTCCCGGGCGGAGGAACCTTCCCTCACGTCGGGACAAGATATCCTTCAAGGCTCAGAAGTGGTGGACAGAGCCTCCCTTTGTGTCGGGAGGAATTATTCTTCCGGATAGGAAGTGGCAGACAAAGTCTCCCTTTAACTAGGACCTTTTCTTCCTCCTGGCCCAAAAGTGGCAGACAGAGCATCCCTTTACCTCGGTTTGTTTCCCCCCTTTAACATAGCTAACTTGAAAAATAGACCCCTCTACGACATAGAGCACCCTCGAATTAGCTAGGAATGGTTTTTGAATAGAGAGAATCAGACGAGAAACAACTTTGAAACATGCATTTAAAGCTTTAAAACGGGCATAGGTCAAAAGGAAAGAGAGGATAAAGGGGTGGGGCGAATTAGAAGCCCCCTCCTTCTCTTTAAATGGACAAACTTAGCCATTGGATGCATGACAAGTATTACGCATCCAATGGCTGCAAAAACCCATGCTCCTGTAGTCAAAACCGCAAGCTACGCCTACATTTGGTAGGCTAGCCACATGCTAGCATGCACAAGTGCCCATTGCGGCAAGTGAACCTGCCACTTTGTGTTAGTAGCAGTTGTTGCCTGCGAGCGTCAGATAGCTGACACAAAAAATAATAATAAAAAATTTTCTTTTAATTTCGTTTTTAATATAAAATGAAATTTAAAACTTCAAATATGCGTAATTCCTTACCCAAACTCGGAATCACACGTTCTTAGTACTGTTGGACTCGTATCGATGAGCCATTCGAAACAATATCACAGAAGGGTATGTTTTCTCACTAATTTAAAGTGGGCCCTGCCCATGACATGCTCCTTGAGACCGTAACCTATGATCCCGATATCTGTTTGACACATTCTTGGGCTTGATACATTCGTATCTCTGAGCCCTATCAAATACCCGCTCCTTCAAACAAATCAAGCTCAAAATGGTCCAATTTAAAAAAAAAAGTCATTCGGCCCTATAACTCGCTAATGGGCCCAACCGTTTAAATTTCAACACATTGAAATTCAAGGACGTTACAAACTACCCCCCTTACAAAAATTTTGTGCTCGAAATTTGCACAAATTAATTATTCTTAATGCATTCATAAAAACACATAAATATCCATAAAGCTTAAGTAATAAAAACACAATTAAACATAGGGTTATTCCCCCCATTAGTTGCATAGATATCTTTTAGAGAAAACCATTAAATTATACATTAATTCTTAATTGAAATAGAAAACGAAAGACCTAAATTTTATACTATCATCTTATTATGAAACGAAAGTACCTTCAATGATCGCATTAGATGGCTGAGCCCCCTTAGCCGTGATTGCAAAAACTCGGCCCTCGTCTCTGAATTTCTGCTCAGGTTTAGGCTCTTCTTGATTTTTCTTTTTTGGGCAATCCCAAGCCTCCTGCCCTTGCTCTCCACATGAAAAACAACATCCTTCTCAATAATAGCAAGGCCCGCTAGGGTGAAATTGATTATACCTAAGACATTTTTCTGATTTCTTTTCCACTATAGCTAGAGGTTGTGCATCCGTTATGTAATGTCCCTGATTTTTCAACGATTTTATGGGATTTCCCTGCTATTTTTCTGGTCATTTTCGGCGGAAAAATGTAACACTTTGGCGTATTTGTATTAATGTATTTTCCCCATATTTATACTCGTAGAGACGGGTGTGGGGCTTAGTCGTAGGCCGTGGGCCTTGTTGCGCGCTTACGACACGAATTTTGGAGGTACAATGCATAACTGGGAAGTGAACGCGTGTTAGGGACATGGATAGAAAAATTAAAAAGATTATATAAGTTTTGGATCCATCGATCGGGATTCCAGAATAGAGATGTCCAGTAACTTTTTTTTGGAAGTCCAGTGAGTTTTTAGAAAACCCGAGCTTGATTCCGGTCGCTCCGTTCTCCCTCCTCCGTCATTGGATTCAGCTGGTTCTTGTCAGGATCCTCTTTGCCTCACCGCCACGAGTCCGTAGGTACTGGCTATGACCGCCACCATGGCCTCTTCACTCCTCTACGAGGTACCGAACTTTTCTTTGGGTTTTTCTTCCTTCAAATCCCGTTTTTGAGCCATGGGGGTGTGATTTTGATGTCATTTGCGGCTGCCCTCAACTAGAGTTATGTTTGTTTGGCCGCTAGGAACCCATAGGCGCTGGCTAGAGCCGCCACCGTGCTTTCTTCGCTCCGCTGTGAGCTACCGATCTTTTGGTCGGGTTTTTATTACTATTTGCACCTCACTGTCCGTGGGATTTTTTTTACGCCGGTGTGTTTCCAGTCATTGTCTGGCCACCAGACGGACTCCGTCCAGCCTACCTCGACCCTGTGTTGGTAGGAGGTTGCCGTTTCCAACCCTGCCCCGCCCCTATTGTCTTGCTCCGCCTGATTAGATGCTTTGGATGCGTCTCGGGTGGTTGTCATTGGCGAGCCGTGGGCCATTTGGCCATCGTGGGCTCTACCCCGGCTCAGCGACAGTGAGGGCCAGCCCCACTTGGCCAATTACACCTCCGCTCTGAATGGGCCACTTGCTTCCCCTATACTGCGCGAGATGCACAGCTGCCCGCACTACGTGTGTTAGCTATGGGAGGCGATAGGCAATGTCACCACTTCGATCGGCCACCATGTTTTGGCCTTAGCTCGACCGCCCTTATGTGGGCCTCAGGTCGCCACCGTTCGACCCATCTCTCCCTATAGTGGCACTCTTTGGCCGCGTGTGCATGTGGCCACGCGTGCATTTTTGGGTTTAGGCGCCGTATTTGTGCCGCATGACCATCGGATGGCTTTGCCACCGAGTGGAGTTGACACATAGCCCTCCACCTCTCCTCTATCCTTGAGCGTCGCCCCATGCCCTCTGCCCTTACGTGGGCCCTTGATAACGCAAAATCGCTGCCGTTGGGTACTGTCCACGACCAATTTCACCGTCTTGCTGTAATGTCCCTGATTTTTCTACGATTTTCTGTGATTTTCCTGCTATTTTTCTGGTCATTTTCGGCAGGAAAATACGGTGCTTTAGCGTATTCATATTTGTGTATTTTCCCCCGTATTTATACCCGTATTCGGGTGTGGGGCTTAGTCGCGGGCCGTGGGCCTCGCTACACGCTTACGGCGCGAATTTTGGAGGTTTGACGCGTAACCGGGAGGTTAACGCGTGTTAGGGACGTAAAGGTAAAAATTAAAAAGATTATATATAAACCTTTCGTCAGATTCCAGAACCGACATTCTAAAAATTTCGAAGTCAGTAACATTTTGCGTCCAGTGGTTTTTTTTGAGAGAACCCGAGCTCGATTCCGGTCGCTCCGTTCTCCCTCCTCCGTCGTCGGATTCCGGCGGTTCTTATCCTGATCTGCTTTGCCTCACCGCCACGAGTCCATAGACACCGGCTATGACCGCCGCCACGGCCTCTTCGCTCCTACACGAGGTACCGAACCATTTTCAGGATTTTTCTCTCCTTTAATCCCGTTTTTGAACTATGGGTGTACGATTTTGACGTCGTTTGCGGCCGCTCTCAACTAGACTTATGTTTAGTTGGCCGCTAGGAACCCATAGGCGCTGGCTAGAGCCACCGCCATGCTTTCTGCACTCCGCTGTGAGCTGCCGAACATTTGGTCGGGTTTTGGTCATATTTCCCATCTCACTGTCCGTGAGTTTTTTTTGGACGCCGGGATTTCCGGTCGTCGTCCGGCCACCGGACGGACTCCGGATGGACCCGTCCAGCCTACCTTGACCCTGTGTCGGCAGGGGTTTTCCGTTTTCGACCCCGCCCCGCCTCTATTATTTTGCTCCGCCCGATTAGACGCTTTGGGTGCGTCTCGGGTTGTTGCCTTTGGCGAGCCGTGGGCCATTTGGCCATCATGGGCTCCGCCCCGGCTCGGCGACAGTGAGGGCCAGCCCCACTTGGCCAATTACACCTCCGCTCGGAGTGGGCCGCTTGCCTTTGCCCTATACCGTGCGAAATGCACAGCTGCCCGCACCAAATGTGTTGGTTGTGGGTGGCAATCGGCGATGTCGCCGTTTCGATCGGCCACCACTTCCTGGCCCTAGCCCTGTTGGCCTTATGTGGGCCTTGGGTCGCCACCGTCCGACCCATCTTCCCCTATAGTGGCACTATTTGGCCGCGTGTGCATGTGGCCACGCGTGCATTTTTGGGTCTAGGCGCCGTATTTGCACCGCCTGACCATCGGATGGCTGTGCCATCGAGTGGAGTTGACACATAGCCCTCCACCACCTCTCATCTGTCCTTGAGCATCGCCCCATGCCCTCCGCCCTTATGTGGGCCTTTGTTGACCGAAATCGTCGCCGTTGGGTGCTGTCCACGGCCGATTTCGACGTCGTGTGGCCGGTTGAGCATGTCTTAGCCACCGGCCGATCTTCAGTGAGTACACCCTCGACATTTGGTCGCACCGCCACATATGTTGGCACGATATTTCTCCCGGCCGCCCTAGTGTGCCGCCGTGGATCGCGGGTTTTTACCGCATTGATTCTGACACTCCGTTTGGCCGTGACTAGTTCCGGCGCTTCCTAAAATCCTCGGGACAACAGCTCTCTCAACTAGGCAACGGTTTTGACCGTCAGCTCTGTCGTCGATGCCGCCACCGTCGTGTGCTCGCCATCGAACGTCATGATTACGATGTAGGGGAGCTTTGAACTCGTAAATTCATGATAGCATGCTTTGAATGAGTAGTAGCATGCTAGGATTGTGTGATTACATGCTTTGGATGTTATGTAACGATCTGATTGCATGATGTACGTGTAAGCACGATTGTATGGTATGTTGAAATGCATATGACATGCATGTTGGTTGTAAGTACGTTGGATGTATGTATGTGCTAGTGATGGCTAGCGTGTTTGTTGGTAAGTTTCGTATGTTGATTGGGTATGTGCTAGTGATGGCTAGCGTGCATGCTCGTAAGTTACGCATGTATGACCGTATGTGTATGTTATACGTATGTGGGAGACATACGTATGTATGATGGCTTTTTGCCTATGGTATGGGTATGTGTAAGTGTATGTGGGCAGAGGTATGGGCGATGGACAGTAAGAGCTTGCAGAGGCTTTGTATGAATTTGGATACGGTTGTGTAAGAGTATGTCAGATGACAGAGGATAAGAGTATGACGGGCAAGGATTAGAATGGATCGGTTTGGGTTGGATTGTATGTTGGGCGATTGTCAGATTGTAAGAGTGTTCATAATTGTACAAGCATAACGTACATTTTATGAAGCGAAAAGTAAGCATAATTAGTGAGGTATTAAGTAAGAGGGTGACAACTGGGTTTGGCTCTAAGGAGCTTAGTGTGATGACATTTGTGTACGATGTTTTGGCCATAAGGTAGATGGCAGAGATGTAAGACTGTAAGATTTTGGTGTATGGTAAGTTTTGATCCTGATATGGACGAGGTAAGGAAGTCTGCTGCCCTGACGAACTAGGGTTTCGATCAGGCTCAGCATCGGTTTGATCAGTCGAGGACTGTGAGTTTGTGTGGCATAATTATACCGCATAATATACTTAATTCAAACTTGAATTATAAGCACAACTAATGATAGCGTTGTGAGTTTGAGACCTGAGGGTTCGACGGATTAAGTTCCGTGTTTGAGCTAGCTGATAATGAGTCAGCTAAGCATTTATCATGTCTTGCCATGGTGGTTATCCTGCGGGATGTTGTCTGTGTGCTGTGTAGAGCACCGGACGTCTTTTGCTCTGTTGAGAGCGACGTATGTTTCCGATTTGGTCTGTGTGCTGTATAAGCCCAGACGTTTGATGCTCTGTTGAGAGCGTTGTATGATTCCGCCCAAGAGTGGCACTGTATGTTTCTGCCCAAGTGGCACTGTATGTTTTTCTGCCCAAGAGTGGCAATGGCACTATAAGACCCATTATGGTGGGCAATTGTATGGCACTATAAGACCCCTTATGTGTGGGCAATTGTATGACCCCTTATGTGTGGGTGTATGTTTGCGCGCTCAGGTAAGTAGTATCATGGACCTACTCTTACCTGTTTGATCCTGTGCCCCATGAGCACTGGTGTGCCTTACCTTCGGAAAAGTCCATGGCGTCTAGTCACTCCCCGGAGGTTAAGGTGTTGCCCTAGTGGCATTCTTTTCCATCTCGACGCTAGAGCTGATTAGTTGTAATGAGCTTCAGCGGTCGATAGTATGTGTATGTGTACGATTATGTGTGTGAGCACGACTGTAAGCGTTTGTGTATGAGAACGACTGTAAGTATATGAGTATGAGTACGACTGTAAGTGTATGAGTATGAGTACGACTGTAAGCGTTTGTGTATGAGAACGACTGTAAGTATATGAGTATGAGTACGACTGTAAGTGTATGAGTATGAGTACGACTGTAAGCGTATGAGTATGAGTACAACTGTAAGAGTATGACTATGAGCACGACTGTAAGAGTATGACTATGAGCACGACTGTAAGATTATGATTATGAGCAAGACTGTAAGCGTAAGTTTCTGAGTAAGACTGTAAGTGTAAGATGTGCGAGGAAGGTCGCACGAGTAAGTGTAAGCTGTACGAGTAAGGTCGTACAGGTTTGTGTAAGCTATATGAGTGAGCATATGATTGTACGAGTAAGGTCGTACAAGTATGCGTATGTTGTATGAGTATGTGTGCGATGGTACGAGTAAGTTTGTAAGACCCTGGATAAGGGTGTTTGTGTAAGTTTCGTTTGATGGTATGTTTTTGGCACGATGGTGCTTTTAGTATGTTGTTGGCACGATGGTGCATTTAGTATGTCTTTGGCACGATGGTGCATTCAGTATGTTTGTATGTGCATGAGCATGATATTGATATGTCTATCTGCTTCATGTTTGAGTTGCATGAACGCATGTACTTATGAACTTTTGAGTTCACCGTTTGGGATTTCCCCTACTGGGTATTTTCCTACTGAGTATGAAAATACTCACCCTACCATTTTTAGCCCCATGGTACGGGAGGCTTTTGCAGGTTGTGTTGGAGAGCTCCTGGTGATGGACGCTCATTTCAGCGGTGGATTGATTCCCGTTGACTCAGGTATATGTTTGACTCACTGTGAGTTTATTTGTGCCATGATCCGATGTATTGGGTGAGACGAGACATTAAGATGTTTATATTCTGGACTTTCATTTGGATTAGTCTGTGGACTGTTATGGGACTTGCACTCAGGGATGCCTGGGAGTGATTTGTATTTAAAAGTCTATGATCATAGCGAATTTAGTCGTACGTGTGTTTTCGAGTAGCGCCTGATGATATTTGCTTTGGCCGTACGATGTTTGACCGTGTGATGAAAATATTTAGATGGAAAATGGATGTTTAGAGTTTTAAATTATAAACTGTTTTATCAGGTTTTGATTTCGTCATTTTTCCTCCGATTTACAGACATTATATTGCAAAAATTTTCCGTGAATTTTGAGGAAAATGTGTGAAAAATCTCAGGCGTTACACTTGCGGCCGGCCAAGTACTTCTCAACCACCGGCCGACCTTCAATGAGTAATTATTGACTTCTGGTCGCACCGCCACTTATGTTGGCACGACATTTCTCCCGGCCGCCCCTAGTGTGCTGCCGTGGATCGCGGATTTTGCCGCATCGAATTCTGACACCCCATTTGGCTGTGATTGTTTCCGGCACTTCCTAAAATCCTCGGGACGACAACTCTCTCAGCTAGGCAATGCCTTTGGCCGCTAACTCCACCACCGACGCCGCCACCGTCATGTGCTCGCCATCAAACGTCATGATTACGAGGTAGGGGAGCTTTGAACTTGTAATTTCATGATAGAATGCTTTGAATGAATAGCAGCATGCTAGGACTATATGATTGAATGCTATGGATGTTAAATCAGATCCATTTGCATGATGTAAAAGGATAAATTATGCCATGCTAAAATGCTATGACGCATATATGGGTCGTAAGCATATTTGAAGTATGTATGGAATGTGTGTATGTGCTAGTGATGTCTAGTATGTATGTTTGAAGTATGTATGTATGTGCTAGTGATGACTAGCGTATATGTTTGAAGTATGTATGTGTGTGCTAGTGATGGCTAACATGCATGTTTGAAGTATGTATGTATGTGCTAGTGCTTGCTAGCATGTTTGTTTGAAGTATGTAGGTATGTGCTAGTGATGGCTAGCGTGTATGTTTGTAAGCTACGCATGTGGAATCTGTATGTGCTAATGATGGCTAGTGTGTTTGTTGGTAAGCTTCGTATGTGTATGTATGTGCTAGTGACGGCTAGCGAGTATGGATGTTTATGTTTGTGCTAGTGACGGCTAGCGAGTATGGATGTGTATGTTTGCGCTAGTGATGGCTAGTGAGCATGTTTGTAAGCTACGTATGTATGAAAGTATGTGTATGTTATACATATGTGTGATAGACATACGTATGTATGATGGCTATATGCCTATCTGATGAATATGTGTATGCGTGTGGGAGCAGAAGTTTGGGTGATGAACGGTAAGAAGTGATAGTGTTTGGTATGGATTTGGATATGGATGTATAAGGGTATGACAGATGATAAAGGATATGAGTATGACGAGCGAGGGTTGAAGTGGTTGGTTTGGTTCGGATCAGAGCGTATGTTTGGGGGAATGGTCAGACAGTAAGAGTGTGCATAATGGTACAAACATAACGTACAAATTATGAAGTGAAAAGTAAGCTCAATATGTGAGGTATAAGTAAAAGGGTGACAACTGGGTTTGGCTCTGAGGAGCTTAATTTGATTATGTTAGTGTAAGATGATTTGGCCATAAGGGGATGGCGGAGTACGTAAGACTATAATATTTTGTTGTACGGTGAGTTTTGTTGTGATATGGACGGGTTAAGCAAAGTCTGCTGCCCTGACGAACTGGGGTTTCAAATTGGGCTCAGCTTCGGTTTGATCAGTAGAGCACGGTACGTTTGAGTGCTTGTGTGGCATAATTGTACCACATAATTTACTTAATTCAAACTTGAATTATAAGAAAGCTAATGATAGCGTTGTGAGTTTGAGACCTGAGGGTTCGACGGATTAAGTTCCGTGTTTGAGCTAGCCGATAATGAGTCGGTTGAGCATTTATCATGTATTGCCATGGTGTTTATCCTGCAGGATGTTGTCTATGTGCTGTATAGAGCACCAGACGTCTGTTGCTCTGTTGAGAGCGATGTTTGCTTTCGATTTGGTCTGTGTGTTGTATAAGCCCAAACATTTGATGCTCTGTTGAGAGTGATGTTTGCTTTCGATTTGGTCTGTGTGTTGTATTAAGCCCAGACGTTTGATGCTCTATTGAGAGCGTTGTATGTAACGACCCGACCTGAGCCGGGCCCACAAAATCACTAATAGAAAAATTTTCTCTTTCCTTAAGCCAGGAATCATCGTCTGTGTGCAAGAGGTACAACGTTCGTCCACGCACTACGGAACATTAAGTCTTCCTTGTATGTAGACTTAGGTTGTAACGACCATTTACACACAACAAAGCTTCATAGTTCGTCGTGTGTAAAACAGAATAAAACGTATTATTATAATAATTTAGATCGGGCCAACGTTGCCTTGCTGTTGGTTGCCTACGTACGTATTGGATATTATTCCAATACGATTGGATCCGAACGTAGTTCTGCCTAATGGCTACTACATACAACAAGCATAACAAAATCATACATATAGTATACGTATCTCCGAATATTTAATCGGAAGTATAGAAAAACTTGTCATATATCGGAGTCAAGCGGAAGTTAATAAATTAATGAAATCGTACATCTTGCTCTACCACAGAGCGGGATCGAAATCACATACACTTCTCTCGCCCCTATTACTGAGTCGAGACTGAGCACATCACCCGGCTCGCTCTATCACTGAGCCGAGACCGAACATACACACACACGTCTCGCTCTCTACCCTAGAGCGAGACAACACACATCATGGCATTATGGCATATAAGCACACATCAAGCATATGGATCATAGCATAGCACACACGTCGTTCTATAATTAAAACGGGAAATAAGAAAAGCTTACTCCCCTCATGTCTTGTAAGGTAGCAGTATTCGGAGTTGCTCGTATGAGCATCCTCCCCTTCAGATCTGAAGATATAGACGGAGATTCCTCTAGCCTCCATACGTTCATCGTTTTGTACTGAAGGACTACGTATAAATGTTCTCCTTGCCGGAGACTCTTCTTGTTTTCTATGCCCGTGAGCGGTGGACAAAACCTCCCATACTCTGGATTGCTTCTCTTGTTGTAGATTGGCAACTTCGGACAGAACCTCGTCTTGCTTCGGGCCCCTTTTTCTTGTTCGGACCTCGAGGATAATGGGCGGAGCCTCTCCTTGTCTCGGGGCATTTCTTCCTTATACGGTTGCTGACTCAAAGAGCGGACCTCTCCATCACGTAGAACATACTCGATTTAATCAAGAAGGCCTCTTGGATGGACTAAATTGGAGTTAGGATGCTTAAGAACGGGGAGAAAGAAGTTTGTCGGCGCTCGAGGACAACAGGCAGAACCTCTCCTTGTCTTGGGGCATTACCTCCTTATACATTCGCCAACTCAGAGAACAGACCTCTCCATCACATAGAGCATGTTCGATTTAGTAGGAAACGGGTCTTGAATGGCCTTAATCGGCCTCAGAACGGTCAGAAAGGGGGTAGAAGAAGATCTGGTTCGAAATCAAAATGGGAATGGGGTATATATAGCCCCCGAGCCACCAAAACTGTCGGCGCCCACTGAAACCGCGCACGGCATGGTTCACGCCCACAAAAACAAACCGTGGTGCCGGCATTTCCGTGCCCTGCATCGGTTTGCGCCGCTGCGCGCCAGTTGCGCGACGGCCCGCCAGTAGCACGCCGTTACCTTTTATTATGATTAAAAAATCCAAATCTTCAAATGCGCGTATCTCCCTACCCCGGATTCGGATTCCCGCGTTCTTGGTACCATTGGACTTGTATTAACGAGCCCATTGATACAAACCCACTTAAAGTAGCAAATCACACTATTTTCAAGTGGGTCCTGCCTATTTTCTATGCTCATTGAGGTCGTAACTTTCGATCCCGACCTCCGTTTTGCACGTTCTTTGAATCGTTACGCTCGTTTCTTCGAGCTCTACTCATATACGAAGGTTTTAACCTACGAAACCTTCCAAAACTTATTAAAGGTTATCTAATTATCTTTAACCCCGTAGGCTAAATGTAATTAGAAAAGCGGGGTGTTACATTCTTCCCCCCTTAAATGAATTGCGTCCTCGCAATTCGCCGATACAAACTCTTCGAAACAAATCTAAGTCAAAACAAATATCTAGTAAAATCTGATAATTAATCGGATAAGTAATCGTAAACTTAGTGTAATAGATCATAATCAAATAAATCATATATAAAAGAAATCTAATCTTAAAATTGGATAACACTTTCACAAACATAATCTGATAATTTATGATCAGATGAAATATTTTCACAAGAAATTCGACTATTGGATAAATCATATTGTACAAAATTCGATAATTTAGAATCGAATAAATCATCGTATTGAAATTAGATATGTCATTCAAAATTAGACATATCATTCTTTTAAAATTCAACGAATCGATCGTTCATCAAGATTTGATAAATCGTTCATAAAAGAAATCCGATATTTAATTCAAAATCGGGTAAATCTTTGTTCATAAATTTTTGATATGTCGCTCAAAATCGGACATATCGTTCTTTCAAAATTTGATAAATCAATCAGTTAATCAAAATGCTGTGATACTGAACGGCTTACATCCGCACCTATGGGGCCACAGAAAACGGAAGGATAGGAGCATTCCCATGACACTCTACACCTGTGCATGCCTGAACCAAATTTTTGTGGTATCCTGAATTGATAGCTTTTGGGTTGTACACCAAATAACTATCTAGAGAGTCCGAAGACCCAAATCATCAAACTCTTCATCGTCAAATCAAATTCAGAACAAACATTTCTGAAATAACCAGATTTAAAATCGAAATTCATTTCAATACACTCGCAGAATCAACCTTGAAGCTATCCACTAACACCTCATGTCCCATACCACGGGTGTTTGATGGTTTCTTCTTAGCAATTCCACAAGCAATTGAGATAAATTTAATAAATTTCACATCTTGGGATTTGAAATTAAATTTTATATCAAATCCATCAGTAGATTCAACCTTAGAGCAATCCACTAACGCATCATGTCCCATACCATGAGCGGTTGGTGGTCACCCCTTGGTAATTCTACCGCCTTTGAAAACAAATCAATTTCAAAAAATAACACAAGTCTGAAAACATACGGTCACATAAATGTCGTGATACCCTGACTTACACCTGCGCTCATGGGGCAACGGGAGACAGAAGGAAAAGGATTTTCCCATGATATCCCAGTCCTGTATGTGCACCAGAGACAAATGTTTGTGGTACCTATAATTTTCCATCAAAATAATTTTTTTTTTGTTTTGAAAAATCACATCGGAAGAATTTACTGCAGAGTTGTCCACTCACACGTCACCTTCTATACCATGAGTGTTTGATGGTTACTCAGAGGTAGTTCCACTGTATTTGAAAACAATTTTATTTTTAAATAAAAAATGTCACAGAAATGTCGTGATACCCCGACTTACACCCGCGCTCATGGGGCAACGGGAGACAAAAGGAAAAAGATTTTCCCATGATATCCTAGTCCTGTATGCGCGCCAAAGACAAGTATTTGTGGTACCCTGAATTTTCTTATCAAAATAATCATTTGTTCAAGAAACCAAAAACTATCGAAAGGGTTTAGTTACCCATAACTCAGAGAAGTTTCTGAAAAGAGGAGATGCTTTTAAAAACAGAGTTTCTTAGAATAAAACTTTTAACAGAACCTTGGCAAGTCAAACTCTCGGCATACGATTAGAATTTAAAACCACCGACTCCTTGGAATTTCTATCATAGTTGAAAACATATTTGAAAGCAAATTTTATTTCAATCATTGAGTAGAATTAATAGTAGAGTTTCCACTAACGCTACATATTCCATACCATGAGCGGTTGGTGGTTACACTATGGTAATTCTACCGTCTTTGAAAATATATTTGAAATCACATTTTATTTAAATACCCAAGTAGAATAAACCATAGGGTTTTCCACTAGCGCTTCATGTCCCATACCATGAGCGGTTAGCGGTTACCTCGTGGTAATTTTACCGTCTTTGAAAACATATTTCAAATCATATTTTGTTTAAATACCCGAGTAGAATTAACTATAGGGTTTTCCACTAGCGCTACATGTCCCATACCATGAGTGGTTAGCAGTTACTTCGTGGTAATTCTACCGTGGTTTAAAACACATTGAAATCGAAGTCGTTGAAAATATTTAAAATAATCATGTAACGAATTCAAAACAAAATTTTTGATCGAGTCAAATTCAAATCACAATTCATAAAAATCAAGGTTTCTGATTAAATCCAAAGCCATACGAGAAAACAAAATTTTAATTAATTCTCGATAGAAAATTGAAATTTGGAAGAATTCAAATCCGTCTTAAATCCGATGCAACACATGCAAAATGAAATTCTAAATTAAATCTAAATTAACTTATTCAAAAAGAATTTTCATATAACTTATGATTGAAAACTAGAATTCATAAAAATTAGAATTCATATAAATCTCGATGTCATGTATACAGAATGAAAGGTTCAAAAGCAAAGTTCATATTAAATCCAATAAAATAAACATGACGCAACACATTTAAACTTAAAGCTATAAATAATTTTCAATTGAAAAATATTTAAAATAAACAAATTGATGCTTACATCAAATCTCATGCAACACATGGTGATAAAAATCTCAATTAATTCTTTGATTAAATTTCATACTAAATTAGATGCACCATATTCAAAGCAAAAATTCCAAATCAATTCTAATTTAAAATTGACATCTATAAAGTATAAGCTTGTCATCAATCAGATACACATACATAGCATAAAACTTTAAAATTACTTCTAATTAAACAAATTAGAATTTATCATAATTAAAGTTTGAACTAATTTTCATATCACGCTTGCAGAACAAATTTAGAATCAAAATCTAATACGACTTGTTCATAACAACGTATTTAAAACATGTTCGATTTAAAACATGTACAAAAATTAAAATAGGCTTAGAAATTGAAGTTCTCAAAATAATAGTCCATATTAAATAAAAAATTATTGATGTAAAACAAAAATTCAAAATTAGAGTTTGTGTTAAATTTGTTAACACGCAGACATAACCAAAAGATGAAAATGAGAATTTATTTAAAATCCATGACAACACGTCCAAAAGAGAAATTTAAAAAATCACAATTCATTTCAAAAATAATCAGAACACATTCAAAATAGAAATTCTATTTATTTCAAAATTTAAATCAAAATACTTATTAAATTAATAAAATATTATAATCTCGCAGACAGATCAATGCTCCAATACCATTTGTAACGACCCGACCCTAGCCGGGCCCACAAAATCACTAATACAAAATTTTTCTCTTTCCTTAAGCCAGGAATCATCGTCTGTGTGCGAGAGGTACAACGTTCGTCCACACACTACGGAGCATTAAGGCTTCCTCGTACGTAGACTTAGGTTGTAACGACCATTGACACACAACAAAGCTTCATAGTTCGTCGTGTGTAAAACAGAATAAAATATATTATTATAATAATTTGGATCGGGCCAACGTTGCCTTGCCATTGGTTACCTATGTACGTATTGGATATTATTCCAATACGATCGGATCCGAATGTAGTTCTGCCTAATGGCTACTACATACAACAAGCATAACAAAATCATACATATAGTATACATATCTCCAAATATTTAATCGGAAGTATAGAAAAACTCGTCATATATCGGAGTATAGCGGAAGTTAATAAATTAAGGAAATCGTACATCTCGCTCTACCACAGAGCGGGATTGAAATCACATACACTTCTTTCGCCCCTATTACTGAGTTGAGACTGAGCACATCACCCAGCTCGCTCTATCACTAAACCGAGACCGAACACACACACACACGTCTTGCTCTACCCTAGAGCAAGACAACACACATCATGGCATTATGGCATATAAGCACACATCAAGCATATGGATCATAGCATAGCACACACGTTGTTCTATAATTAAAACGGGGAATTAGAAAAGCTTACTCCCCTCATGTCTCGTAAGGTAGCGGTATTCAGAGTTGCTCGTATGAGCATCCTCCTCTTCAGATTTGAAGATATAGACGGAGATTCCTCTAGCCTCCATACGTTCATCATTTTGTACTGAAGGACTACGTATAAATGTTCTCCTTGCCGGAGACTCTTCTTGTTTTCTACGCCTGTGAGCGGTGGACAAAACCTCCCATACTCTGGATTGCTTCTCTTGTTGTAGACTGGCAACTTCGGACATAACCTCGTCTTGCTTCGGTCCCCTTTTTCTTGTTCGGAGCTCGAGGATAACGGGCGGAGCCACTCCTTGTCTCGGGGCATTTCTTCCTTATACGGTTGCCGACTCAAAGAGCGGACCTCTCCATCACATAGAACATACTCGATTTAATCAAGAACACCTCTTGGATGGACTAAATCGGAGTTAGGATGCTTAAGAACGGGGAGAAAGAAGTTTGTCGACGCTCGAGGACAACAGGCCAAACCTCTCCTTGTCTCGGGGCATTACCTCCTTATACATTCGCCGACTCAGAGAACGGACCTCTCCATCACATAGAGCATGTTCGATTTAGTAGGAAACGGGTCTTGAACAGCCTTAATCGGCCTCAGAATGGTTAGAAAGGGGGTAGAAGAAGATCTGGTTCGAAATCAAAATGGGAATGGGGTATATATAGCCCCCGAACAGCCGAAACTGCGGCGCCGCGCCGCCAAAACCGGCGGCGCCCACTGAAACCGCGCGCGGGTGCGGTTCGTACCCGCGCGTGATGCGGGTCACGCCCGCATAAATGAACTGCGGCGCTAGTGTTTCCGTGCCCTGCATCGGCTTGCACCGCGGCGCGCCAGTTGCACATCGGCCCGCGCTGCGGAGCGCCAATAGCGCGCTGTTACCTTTTATTTTTATTAAAAAATCCAAATCTTTAAACGCGCGTATCTCCCTACCCCGGATTCAGATTCGCGCTTTCTGGGTACCATTGGACTCGTATTAACAAGCCCTTTGATACGAACCCACTTAAAGTAGCAAATCACACTATTTCCAAGTGGGTCCCGCCTATTTTCTACGCTCATCGAGGTCGTAACTTTCGGTCCCGACCTCCGTTTCGCACGTTCTTCGAATCGTTACGCTCGTTTCTTCGAGCTCTACTCATATACAAAGGTTTTAACCTATGAAACCTTCCAAAACTTATTAAAGGTTATCTAATTACCTTTAACCCCATAGGCTAAACGTAATTAGAAAAGCAGGGTGTTGCATTGTATGATTCTGCCCAAGAATGGCACTGTCACTATAAGACCCATTATGGTGGGCAATTGTATGACCCTTTATGTGTGGGTGTTTATGTTTGCGCGCTCAGGTAAGTAGTATCATGGACCTACTCTTACCTGTTTGTTCCTATGCCCCATGAGCACTAGTGTGCCTTACCTTCAGAAAAGTCCACGGCGTCTAGTCACTCCCCGGAGGTAAAGGCAATGCCCTAGTGACATTTTTTTCTGTTTCGACACTGGAGCTTATTAGTTTTAATGAGCTTTAGTGGTCGATAGTATGAGTACGACTGTATGAGTATGAGCACGACTGTATGAGTATGAGTATGAGTATGAGTAAGATTGTAAGTGTATGATTCTAAGTAAGACTGTAAGTGTAAGACTGTACGAGTAAGGTCGTATGAGTTTGTGTAAGTTGTAAGAGTAAGTTTATGATTGTACGAGTAAGGTCGTACAAGTATGTGTAAGTTGTATGAGTAAGCGTACGATGGTACGAGTAAGTTTGTAAGACCCTAGATAAGGGTGTTTGTGTAAGTTTAATTTGATAGTATGATTTTGGCATGATGGTGCATTTGGTATGTTTTTGGCATGATGGTGCATTTGGTATGTCTTTGACACGATGGTGCATTTGGTATGACTGTATGCGTATGTGCATGATTATGATATGCCTGTTTGCTTCATGATGAGTTGCATGAACGCATCTATGTATGGATTTACTGAGTTCACTGTTTAGAACTCCCCTACTGGGTATTTTCCTACTAAGTATGAAAATACTCATTACCCTATTTTTAGCCCCGTTGTTCGAGAGGCATTTGCAGGTTTGTGACGGAGAGCTCCTGGAGATGGATGCTCATTTCAGTGGTGGATTGATTCTTGTTGAGTCAGGTATATGTTTGACTCACTATGAGTTTATTTGTGCCATGATCTAATGTATTGGGTGAGATGAGAATTAAGTTGTTGTGTATTCTGGACTTTAGTTTGGATTAGACTATGGACTGTTATGGGACTTGCACTCAGGGATGCCTGGGAGGGATTTGTATTTAAAGTCTATGATCATAGCAATTTATTCATATAGTTATTTTCGAGTAGCGCTTGAGGATATTTGCTTTGGCCGTACGATGGTTAATCGAATGAGTAAAACTTTGGATGAGAAAAATTGATGTGTTATGTTTTAAATTATAAAACTGTTTTATCAGGTTTCGTGTTCGTCATTTTCTCTGATTTATAGTAGTTATATTGCAAAAATTTTCTGTGAATTTTGAGGAAAATGTATGAAAAATCTCGGGCGTTACACGTTAGTTTCTAGAACTTTTGGTTACCATCACTGTTGTTGAATGGAGACTTCCATTTACCCTAGTCGAGCTTGGTGTCACTGCTCTGGCCTCGATTCCCTCGCTCTGCTAAACATTCCTTATGGTCTTGTTCCAAAATAGATGCCTAACTCCACTGCTTTAGCAAAAGTGGAAGGTTGGAAGCCTACTACTTTGCTTCGTAGACCATTGTTTAATCCTCTTACTATTTTTTGGGCCTTCTTCAGCTCATTAGGACAAGTGTCACGAGCAAATGCTGAAGTTGGATGAATTTGTTCTCATATTGGCTAACTGTCATCCCACCTTGTTGGAGATCTAGAAATTCTTTTTCTTTCTTCTCTTGGTCATGAGGAGGAAAATACTTGTCGTACAGAACTTCCCAAAACTCTTCCCATTTGATGTTATCACTGTCTGGGAAGAAGTTCCTCTCCACGGTAGGCCACTAGAGCGTGGCCTCTCCTGACATGGTGAGTGTGGCTATTGACACCTTTTAATCTTCTTGTATCCTCATCACCTTGAAAATTCGTTCTACTTCAAATGTCCATATTTCTATAGCTTTGGGGCCATCTTCGCCTACAAAGGCATGTGCGATCTTCTTAAATGGCTCTGGAAAGTTGTCATTTTAATATATTGTTTTCTACCACTTTCTTGGGCTGACCATCTTGATAACCTTGTGCTTAAAGCTGCTTAGTCATCTTTTGCATCATCAAATCGAGAAAAAATGAAGTAGTATCATTGGTAGTTAAACACCTCTCCACTAGTAGGTGACATCTAAACACGGTTTTTAAAAGACAATATTTATACTTGCGAACTTAATCTAAATAATTAAAATAAGAAGTTTGATTTTTAACTCAAAACATCATTGATCACATATGCATATCTATTTAAATAAATGATAATTACCAAAATTAACAAAGTAAAAATAAAATGAAATAAACAACTCAAGTAATCGTAAGGAAATAAAAAAAATACGTATGATAATTTATTTAGGCTAAAAGATTTAGTTACTCATTTGTAGATAGTGAAACCTCGGCTTTGATACCAATCATAGCGCCTCGACTTTTTAAATTACTTTAAAGGTCGGAGTGCCACCAATTCGTAATAATAAAAATATAAGCCAAGATTTACCGTGTACAGAAGAGTAACTATTCATTAATTTACGTAATTACAAAAACTTTACTAAACAAGGCTTATCATGCCTTAGCAAAATCAAAGCAGCGCACATCTAAAATTTAAACATAACAAAAGAACGTAATAAAGTAAATAAAAAACATAGATATTTCGAAATTATATAGTCAATCTTCATTGACATCAACTTCTTCGTTCAGCCCTGCAGTGTCTAGTGGTGTGTGAGTATAATTATACTAAGTAGATAAAGTTAAATTCTATTAACATGCTAAAACATTAAGCATAAACAAAGATGCATAAAATAATTTTATTATAATTTATATTCAAAAGTCGACTCAAAATAATATTATCAAGTAACATAATCCAATGCACTTCTTATACGAAAAGTTAGATAAAATAATTCTTCACATAATCTGGTAAACTCAGATAAATCGTTTGTAAGCAAAATGTGATAAACAATTTAAAATCGGATAAATCATCATTCAAAGAATGTCGCCGATACCCGAATGATATACACCCATGCTCGTGGGGCAATGGGATTAGAATGAAGAGGATCTTCCCACGATATCCAACTTAATGGGCGCGCTATATGCCTTAATAGGCGGTACCTATGCGTCATAACTCCAATAGCTTTTGGGCTTTATACCAAATAGCTACTGTTCAAAACTGATGATAGTTTTTGGGCCTCATACCAAATATCTACACTTCGAATTTGATCAAAATCAATTGTAATATTATTTAAATAAAACTAATATTTTAAAATTTGTATAACAATGAAATATATCTTAGAGGTATATGATACACTATTATTTTAGCGCTCTTCCGACCCCTAATAAATATCATTTTTATTGAAATAATATTTTATGAAATTGACCAGAGTAACGGCGGGTGGTTGCAGCCTTGTCTCGTTCCTGGGTTTAGGAGCAGCAGGCAGACCCTTCCCTCGCACCAGGACAAGATCTCCTTCCAGGCTCAGAAATGGCGGACGGAGCCTGCCCTTGCGTCAGGAAAATTCTTCTTTTGGACCGGAAGTGGCAGACAGAGTCTCACCTTTAACTAGGACGTTTTCTTCCTCCCGGCCTGAAAGCGGCTTACGAAGCCTCCTTTTACCCCAGGTTATTTTCCCTCTTTAGAGTAGCTAACTAAAAAATGGACCCCTCTACGACGTTGAGCGCCATCGAATTAGCAAAGAACGGTTTTTGAACCGAGAGAATAGAACGGGAAACGGCTTTAAAATGGGTGTTTAAAGCTTTAAAACGGGTAGAGGTTAAAAGGTAAGAGATGATAAAGGGGTGGGGCAAATTGGATACCCCTCCCTCTCTTTAAATAGACAAAGTTAGTTGTTGGATGCACGACACGTATCGCGCATCCAACGGCTGCAGGTGCCCATGCTCATGTCGTCAAAATTGTAGGCGTTTGGTAGGCTAGCCTACACAACTACCCATTGCGGTAGGTGAACCGGTCACAATACGGCAAGTGAACCTGCCGCTTTGTGTCAACAACATTTGAAGCCTGCTGGGGTTAGATGGCTGATGCAAAAATAAAATTTTAAAATTTTAAAATTTTGTTTTTAATATAAAGCAAAATTTAAAACTTCAAATGAGTGTAACTTCTTACCCCGAACTCGAAATCGTGCATTCTTGGTACTGTTGGACTTGTATTGATGAGACATTTAAAAAAAGATCACACAAGGGTATGTTTTCTCTATAATTTAAAGTGGGCCTCACCCATAACATGCTCCTCGAGACTGTAACCTGCAATCCCAATGTCTGTTTGACATGTTCTTGGGCTTGATATGTTTGTATCTCTAAGCCCTATCAAATACCTTAAGGATCCTTCGAACGAATCATGCTTAAAATGGTCCAATTTTAAGAAAATCCGTTATTGGGCCCTAAAACTCGCTAATGGGCCCAACTGTTCAAATTTCAAAACATTGAAATTTTGGGGCGTTACAACATTTAACAAATCAAACCCTAGTACAAGATATCTAATACTAGAAATCAAAATCTAGGAAGATTAAAAAAGTTAATGATGCACGAGCATGCAAAAATAAATTGATATCATGAATCAAATACAATTTTTAATAAAAAATCATCAACTATCACTTGAGAGTTTAATATCTGTCTAGAAGAGAATAACGGATTACCAGATTGCCCTAATCCAATTATCTAATAAAGATAAAAACTACGAGTTCTAGCGTCGATGCACAGGAATTTACTTCTAAAGCAAAATAAACAACCAAATTATTAAGCACCATTCATGATCAATCAATTATCAAAGCAAACATGTAAACCACACAAGGATTTAATGTAGAAAATCCAAAATCGGGTAAAAAACCATGACAACCTCAATCCAAGGTTAAATCAATGCACTAGAACGATATAGAACTTACAAAACTTAAAACAACAAACTAACTTTAAGACTTGACACAATCTCCTTTTGCTCAATCTTCTCTTATCGATAATACTAACCTTCAACTCTTCCTCCTCTAAATAATTAAAGTTTTCCCTATTTGTGTTTTGATATTTGTCTTCTTTTTTTAGCAACTCAAATAAGAACTCCTTCCTTGCTTGTTGATTTACGTCTTAAGATTCTTCAAATTTTTTGAAGAACTTTACTTCTCTCTCTAAAATTATGTGTTAAATCTTCTCTTCTTAATTATACATCATTATGAATTCACCAGTAGTAATATCTTTAAACTCCTTTGTGAATTCTCAAGGAAAACAATGTGAGAATGACTTTTCTTTCTTCTCCAATGTTTTATAGGTTTTATTCTTTTCAATTTTGTTATTTCGTATCATTTATATAAGTCTCCAAAATAAATTATCAATTTGACTTTAATAAGAAAAGAAATTTAATCCGAAAAAGCTTTTTTAGGGCAACTAAAACTGCTAGAGATCAATCGCTTACTATTTTCCGTGGGATAAAGTGGGAAGCTAGCAAGCTTCTTTTTTTGTAATTGTGGTTTGAAGGGTGCCAGACCAAACTGGTTTTTTCCCAATGACCTCCATGGCCTACTTTGGGATTAATTTACATTGCTTGGTCAATTTTGGCAATATTTCCCCCTTCTCTTACTAAAAAGAACTTTGCCCTTTCAATATAGCATAATGGATAGGGGAGATGAATAGAGCTTCAACTATGAGAGCCTTTTCAGCACACACCCACCAAAGTTCCCAAGAGAAGCAATGAGCAATCCTTTTCTCTTGAAACATGGCACCCCTATGTCCCTAATTTTTGTACAAACATATGGTAGAGTGCAAAAGAGGAAAAGACGACAAGTAATTAGACCATGTGGCCATTCTCATTACAAACCCTACCAAAGACCCCAACATAAGCAATGCACAACCCTTCTTACCTACAACTATAAGAAGGGCTAGCCCTCACTATAGCTCTGATAAATGGGCCTTTAGACCATGATCTAATTAGTTTTTTCTAACAAATTACCTTTCTTCTTAAAGAAATTAAAAGATATTCAACTGTGCACCCTACACAGTGGGCTTGCTCCCCCTGGTGTTGCGAATTAGGATTGGCAATTCGCTTTATAGATGATGCAGGAGAAGACAAGCCTTTTAAAAAAAAAATCATTGGAAAGAAAAGGTGGTGAAGGGGCTGGTTCTTAATTAAAAGGGATGTTTGTCCAAAAATTGATTCTTACGATTATTTTGGAATATTAAATGATTCATCACTAGAAATATATTTTTGCTATGAAATCCGTTGTTAGAGGTTTACCAAAATGAATTAATTAGTTTTTTTACGTGGCTCATTATTTCTTTGAAGAAATATATAACTTGTGTAAAATTGATTTTTTTTGGAGTTCTAGTGCTGGTTATATGTCAACATACATGTTTAAAACGTTAAATTGGAAATAGTTAAAATGGGTCCGGGGATTTTAAAAATCCAGACTTAGCTACCCCAATAAAAGCACAGGTCACATGTTCACATTGTGCAGCTCATATGCAATAGTCTCACGTGTGCTAGATGCATATTAACGGGCCCCTTTAAACTATTTGTGATAAGATGTCAAGATACAAAATACAAGTAGGGTCAACCTGGTGGACCCATTGGTTGACATTGTTCGATCGGGCCCCAACACCAAACCGCGTAGGGCCCCAACACCAATTAAGCCATAGATGAGTAACTATTGACAATGAGTCCAATTAAGCCATAGATGAGTAACTATTGACAATGAGTCCAATTAAGCTATAGATGAGTAACTATTGATAGATATTAAGATCACGGTATATAAATTATATATTAATATCAATATTACTAATGCTAACATGCGCGTGGATAAACAGTTTCTATGCACCGGCAGATTGAGCCGTAGGGAGTTGCCTAAGGCCCTACTCTAAAAAAAGTCTTATAGTCATTTAACATTTTATATGTGAGTTTAAAAGGCCCCAAAATGGGTGTGACCACATAGTCTTTCTTTCCTAGCCTTAAAATTTTAAGTTATATAACTTCAAAAAAATTTGCTTCCAACTTTTCATTTTATTTCATCTAATCATATAAATTAGTATAAAATTATAAAAATTACACAATTGGTACGATTCTTTTATAGAAAACAATTGGAATAAAAAACCATATATAAGAAAAATTATGAAACAATGAAGACTATCCAAATATTTTTTCTTCATTTTCTTCTTTTATGTTGCCCAAAGGAAAATGGGAAGTGCACTATACACCCTATGTGCACCCTAAGACTAGCCTTAGGCCTCTAATTTTATAGAGCCGGCCTTGTTTCTATGCATGACTTATGTCATGTTCATTGTATTGTCTAAAAATTCGGACCTGCACAGAAAATGGGCCGGTTCATTCAAATTTTTAGGCTAATTTATTCGAGTTGGATCACACTAACCCGGATGGTTGAACCGGTAAATTGGCTTATTAGGCCGGTCCACTTCGAAAGAGATAATACATTTTTTTTTTATGTTTTGTACATAGTAAGATTCAACATGAAGACTCCAGAAAAGTTATTTGGCATCTACTAAACACATGACGTGCCTTAACCAACTGCCCTATCATTATTTTGTATAGTTTGTATCTTATCTTGTTAATATTAAATTATAAAATTTATTAAAAAAAATTTATTTTATTTAATAATATCACAGACAGGTCAACCCATGAACCATGATTAGAGTGGGTTGAGTGGCTCGACAACTAGTCTTAAGTTATTGGTCTGACCCGGTTTTAAAAGGAAATACGAAGAATTCCTCCGCTTTAAAGATCTTTGAGGGGCGGCCTGACCGGAATAGTTACACCACTAAACAGACACGGCTCCACTTTCGCGCACGAGGCACGTACGAACCAAAGCACACGTGAATCACATTCTACCTTCCTATTCCGCCAGAATTCATTTCGTCTTTGCAGGAAGATATCTTCTATACAACCGTACGATCAACGGATCGGACGGTTAACATTGGAGGAAACCCCTCACGAGCCGAATAATTATGAGTCGTGCGACAAAGATCTGCGTTCCAATGGAAAGGAGCACGCCCTTCTGCCCAACTCATAATTTCACGCATCTCTGACAGCGACAGATCATATTCTCATCCTCCCCGCGGGGCCCACCGCTGCTAAAATCCCAGTTGCCTCCGACCATCCCTCCGTATGCGAACGTATGTCCATACGGTCCCATCTCCGTACACCACATCTTGTTCTGAAGGTCTTCCCTTCTCCTCCTACAAGACCCAGAAAAATCTCGTCACGGAGGAGCCTGACCGGCAAATTGTCGCCGGAGTTGATGCAGGGAAAGGCAGCCAGAACCAAATTTGTATGGACAGGTTGGTATTTCTTTGGTGGCATAAGATTGTAAGTCGTTTATTTCGGTTGGTTGGCTGGTTGAGGTTTCTTGTTTCTTTGTTTTTTGGGTTTGAATTGTCCCTGGGTTTTCTGGCTTTTTATTCTTTCCTGTTGTCTTTCATGACTGGAAAAAATAACAGAATTCTTCAGGTGGCATATGATTATGTTTTGCTTTGTTTTTTAGAGCTGAAATCAGTTGTTGTGATGGTGTGTGCCTCGATTTTCACTCATCTTGATTGAGTTTATATCATGTAAAGCGTATGCAATTGTTTGTAGGTCTTGATGGGTGTTCTAGTGAAGTCGGATTTTAGCATTTGAGGCCTTTTTAATGACTTTGCATTGTGTAGATCCTAAAGATGAAGATATTAGGCAGTGGTTGTTGTATACAATGAGATTGAAGCTGGGGACAAGGAGGTCTGAATTGAGTCTTTGTGTTTTCACCTAAATTCAAACGCTGTCTGACGGAGTTGGTGCACGATTTTGATATATTACTATGGAAGGGGAGGGCGGCACCTCATGGGTCAGAAGGGCAAAATTTTCGCATACTGTCTGCCACAGGCTAGATGCTTCTAAGCTTTCATCCCTTCCAATTTCTCTCAAGCCTGAGCTTGATTTGGGGCTGATGCCCAAAAGTTCAAGCTCTACATCTGCTGCTCGTCCTTCTGAGAGAATTTTGGTCGATACTGTTCCTCGTAGTGCTGCAATTTGTTCTGATATTGAAAAGATTTCTGGTTCTAGGCAGAGGTCCAGATCACCCCTTCCGGAGACTGTTCTCTCTGAGGCATTTAAGGAAGCAAGATCTGAGAGAAAAAGGTTCTCCAGCCCACGCCCAAGAAGGAAAGAGCATGACAAGGGGCTTATAGGTAGATTGTTTCACCGTGATTCCTATGATTCGCATCAATTTACCGATTCATCATCTTCATTCAGGTCAACTCCTCCACGGAGTTTTGCATCCATGAAGGACCCTGAGGGGCCAAAAATGAGACGGGAGTATTCTTGGGCAAAGTACTTTGAAAATGGTGGGGGGAGGGTCTCTGCAGTTGAGACTGCAGAGGAATGGACTGTTGACCTCTCTAAGCTGTTCTTTGGGCTTAAGTTTGCTTCAGGGGCTTACAGTAAGCTTTACCATGGAATTTACAAGGATCAGCCAGTTGCTGTTAAAATGATCAGAGTGCCTGATGATGACGAAAATGGCACCATGGGGGCTCGGTTGGAGAAGCAGTTTACGAGGGAAGTAACTCTTTTGTCCCACCTCCATCATCAACATGTGATAAAGGTACTGCTGTATATTCCCTTTCTGCTCTAATGGGGCTGCAATTATCTTTTAAAATTCTGTTGTTTGCTGTCTGTGGCCTTATCATCTTCAATATTAAGATAAACCTCTTCACTTGCAATGAAATGTACAAGGCACCACTGTCATTGGTCTAGCAAGCATGGGACCATTTTAATATACACTCATCACAACTCGTTAAATTTGAACCCTTTTCAACAATTGAATCATTTTGCATACAAATAGAATGGCCTGCATGTTGGAGTGGGCCCAATTTGTATGGCATCATCTTCATTTGCTGTTGGTCCTACACCTATTTAATCCATGAAGGCTTCACTTGTTCTGCGTGGGTATGGGTAACTAGTCTGTACTTAGGTATATAATAGTTTTTTGTATATATACAGAGTCTCGGAGAGGGAGGTTGGCTAGTATGTATCTGGGTACAAGGTGACTTAGTTGTATGCACTCAGAAAATCGGCTCCCTAATACCTAGTTGGAGTGGGACCATTTTATATGTGGAGCCCCACTCATTTCACTTGTGAACTTTAAACCCCTTTAATGTTTGAAATTTGATGGGTACAAATCTGAGGGCCGACACATCTAACTGAGACAAAGTGGGTATGCTACCATGTTAAAGGACCTTGTTCAATCACCCCGTGGTTCCACACACATTGGACTGTGGGGTCCACTTTCAGTGTGTGTGTGTACAGGTAACTAGTTTCTACTAATAAAGTATCGAGCGCCATCAATAATCAAGTCTCGTACCTTGTATTGTAGTTATTATCCCTTTGGTAATATAGGACTTCGGTTTTCCTTTTCTGTTAGTTATCTCATGCCTGTGCTCAATTCCATGCAGTTGGTTGCAGCATGCAGGAAACTGCCTGTCTTTTGTATTGTCACTGAATATCTTTCAGGGGGTTCTTTGAGAGCATTTTTACACAAGCTTGAGCCAAAAACACTTCCCTTGAAGAAACTAATTTTGATTTCTCTTGAGATTGCTCGGGGAATGGAATATGTTCACTCCCAAGGGATTATTCATCGAGACCTTAAACCGGAGAACATCTTATTTGATGGAGATTTCTGTGTCAAAATTGCGGATTTTGGAATAGCCTGCCAAGATGCTTATTGTGATTCTCTGGCTGAGGACCCTGGAACCTTCCGCTGGATGGCTCCTGAGATGATTAAACACAAGCCCTATGGCCGTGGGGTTGATGTTTACAGCTTTGGCCTTGTATTGTGGGAGATGGTTGCAGGTGCAATCCCATATGAGGAAATGACACCCATACAAGCTGCTTTTGCTGTAGTGAGCAAGGTAATTTTCTATTTTTCTCTTTCTTATGTTATCTTATACTGTACCTTTAAGAACTTGGTTTTTACTGCTGAGCATGTGGTTTCTATTTTGGAAGCTTTTAGATGGATATATCAATTTTTTTTTTTTTGTGTCATCTTATACTAACAATTATGTTGTAATAAAATATTTCCTAAAGGATTGTTTTTCAGGGAGTAAGATATGTGAAGGTACATTTCCCAATAAGTCATATCAGTGATTAAAACATTGGGAAGTTTAATCAAGAAATGAGTGCTAGCATGGAAAAATAATATCCAAATATATCACTGATCAATCCCCATCCAGGTATGTAGGGGGTCTCCCCGAAGCTAACCAGCAGAAAACAAGTAAATAAATAAATAACTATAGTTATATGACACCATAAAAAGGTTAGCGCTCAAAACCGGTTGGAATATGTGAACAGATTCATACGGCTTTCTGTTTCCACTATCGCTAGTACCTCGTGATGAAGGTTATTATACTTCATTTTACTAGCAATTTCCTACCTTTGGTTGTTCAACATTATTTAATAGTAAACTCCAGACCTAGTTCAAACACAAACAGTTCAGTGTCTTTATCATGTGTGGTGGACATGTTTTTAAGAGAAAACAAAGTAACAAAACTAAACAATAATGAAAAGGGTCGGTTCAATTTTAATGCAAGAGAAACCAAGTGATACAATTTATGTTCAGCTATTGAGGATGCATTCTACAATTTGACAGTAGCTCTATTTTCTCATGATTAGTGATCATCTTGGTTCTGTCAGGAGATATATGTGTTTTCATAATAATCATCTTTCTGGAGAATTAAAGCATGATTTCTCAATTTATTGACCATATTTTCACCCTTTTTCAAAATTTTCTAGGTTGTTTTGCATGCTTCTGCCATTTTTTGTTCTCGCTTCTTAGCTTCATGCTACATAACATTTGTTTTGTTTCCTTTTCTTTCAGAACACAAGGCCAGCAGTCCCTCCTGACTGCCCACCTGCACTGCAAGCTCTTATTGAGCAGTGTTGGTCTCTACATCCAGAAAAGAGACCTGAATTTTGGCAGATAGTCAAGGTATTGGAGCAGTTTGAAACTTCACTTACTCATGGTAACTCCCTGGAGCTGGTTTCCGGCTCCAATTCTGTTGATCATAAGAAAGGACTTATTCACCGGATTCAAAAGCTTAGTCATGGCCATGCGTATCCTGGCAACTCACCAACTCATAATTCATCTTAATCCCATCTCTGCACCTTTTGTTGTCTTGTATTATTGTACATATAATGTAATTAGTACATGATTTCTGGTTTCACCAAACCTGTGCATTATAATTCAAATAATTGGTCCACCACCTTCTGCACTTCGGTACTCCCAAATTACAAGCGAAATGATAATGACTAAGAGGGACCAGGTTGGTGCTTCTTGTCAGTTTGCTGCTTCATATTCTTGTCAATTTTTCCTCACCTTACAATTTGAATGAATTCAAACTGATGAAGATTTGGTTATTGAGGGAGTGTACACCTATACCATGAATTTGGTGTCTACTGGCCACTAGAGATTCAGATAAAATGCTGAATAAGGATGACTGGGTTATTGATGTGTAGTCCAGATACAGTAAGGGTTTTTTTTGTTATTCAGGGTTAATTTTATGGCAAATTATATCAATTGTATGAAGGGGCCAAAAAGAGTCTAATATATCGTGTTTCGTCAGAATTACACTTGAGAAGCATTCTATTCGAATGGGATACTTGCTTGCTTCATCTTTGGTTACGATTCCTGCTGTAGAAGACTTGATTGAGTTGACTGGGCCCAATCGGAGCCTTTGAATATTATACTTGTTTATGAAATTAGGGTTGCATATAGCCTCAAATAAAGGCCGGTGCATTGCCTCTTGCCTTCTAGTACAACAGTCAAAGTTTGCAATATAGGTGACTGTTGATGGCTTTTTGGTTTGGTGTGAAATTATCTTAGACGCAGTGCCTACTAGGTAATCTTTCTATTCTCCTAGTGTTAATTGTAAAGAGAAAATTTCACATACATTCACAATTAAAAATGTTTTTACAACTACCTTCCGTTGTGATTTTTTATTTCATATAACATTTATAACAAAATTCAAAATTATACCTAACGTTTTGAATCTATTGTTAGCTTTAATTTGTTTTGTAAAAATATCTAAGATAATCCCGTGTTCATCTCTTTTCCCGGGTAGTTTACTCCTCCCATTAGAATGATTGTATCATCTTCATTTCTTTGGCTTTACTGATGATGGCATTCTTCCCCCACCATGTATTGAAAATTTTTACTTTGTTTTGATGGATCAATCTCTTGTGCTTGGTATGCTCAATTTTTATTATGTTTGATTGATGACATATTATGTGTGTTTGGAGCTTATGCTTGTATGATACGTGTATTGAAATTTTTATTGTCATTTGATAATATGTTTTATATTTATTTTACTTGAATGATCACATGTTCATGGCATTAGCTATCTTTTTTAGATTATGAATTTGAAATGCAAGGGATAGTATTGATTTGGAATTATGAAATGGTGTTAAGATACATATAGCTTCTTTGTTTGCATAATTGGCTTACTGAATCAATCATTATGTATCAAAACGGGTCAAAGAAGATATCGGTCAATTCAATTTTCTTCATAAATTACATTCTATTGGGTTTCAGGTCTTATGTGCTCGTTGTGTAATTTTTACATTTTTTGTCTCTACTTTCAATTGCTTATCTAGATGTATTACAGGACCTATCTTGTAATTGGCATTCTCAGTTTTTTGTCTTTCTTTGGATTATGTCATTTGTTATCTTTATTTTTATGGAGTTGTTGTTTAGCTTTTTGTGTAGATATTTTTGGAGTTTTTATGGATTACTAATAAAATATTATTCCTATGCATTTATTTTTTTATTTAATTTATTTTTTTGTTATATAATTGTTGTCGTATTGTTTCTAAGTCAATGTATTCCTTTCTTCTTTTATGTTTCAATTGTGACAACCCTAATGTTTCCATTTGGCTCCAAAATACTACCTCCTATATGAAACTTATTCAATTTATTTGTGAGAGATGGACACACTTGAATGTTGATTCTCTTATTTTGTTAGTTCTTTTTTTTTTTTTATCATTTTGATTATATGCTTGAGAATGATGGTTACTTATAAAATTATTTTTTCCTTGCTTATAGATTCATCAACAATTAATATTTCCCATGGTGAAATGAGTATGCAAGATTCTAGTTTATTAATTATTACTATGCAAAGCAGTAAGTAAATTTATAATTGATGAGGACACTAATTTGCTTTCTATTAGTTCTTTAAGTAAAGGAAAATTAGTTTTGACTGAGAAATGATGAGATCAAATTAAGCATAAAACATCAACATTGAAATCAAGAGTTGTGATTACTGTTTTCAATCGTATGGATAACAGAACATTTATTGCGATTATAATGGTAAAGTATGTAGAGGAAAATTTATGTATTGACAAATTTCATGATAAAATTACTAATTGATCTATCTTGTGTCTTAGATCTATTATGGTTGACTTAAGGGGTTAATATAAGTTTGAAGAACTTTTGAAATTTGAAGATGTTGAAGATTCAAGAACTTTAGAAATTTGAAGATGTTGAAGCTTACATGTAAATATATGTGAAAATCATTCAAATGCTCATGTTATTCATGACATACTTGGGTTTAAAGGGTATTTTTTATTTTTTTACATCTTACTTGACCTATCCATGAAGTTAGAAAGAGTCAAAATTAACTTTGGATTACAACTTAATTCAATCTACCTAATCCTCTTGTGTGTCTCAAACACTTTGATTTAGGTGATTGTTTTTTACTTATTTCTCTTTCTTGAGTCAATCAAACTTTTGGAATCACGTCATTCAATGAGAGATTCAATCAAACTTTTGCTCAACGCCTTAAATTTTCTTGAAAGAGTCCAATAATTGAAAGTAATTGTCATTGTAATTCTCTGCTAGAGATCTAGATATGACTATATGTTTAGAATATTAAAGACCATTATTGTAGAAAAGTTGGCACAAAAGATGCAGCCAAGGGGTTTTTGGCTTGGCTAGAAGTCAAGTGCATCTTGAGTAAATTAGGGAATTGTACTAAGGAGACTTGTATTGATTTTTTTTATATAGTGGATTTAATAGGTTGGACAAGGACCCGTGGCTTTTCTTGGATGAGTTTTCCATATAAAAATCTTATGCATGTTGTATTTGATTTTTTAATTAGGGTAACTTAATCGGTTGCGTGATATAACAAAAATTGATTTATAAGTTAATTAAATTAATTATTAAAATTTGTTAATCTAGTTATTTTGGAAGGTAACTATTGCATGTTTGATGTGATGCATAGTGTGCCACAAAATATATATTGGTAGTTGAGGTGTATGAGTTCTCTTATTTTATTTTTTATTACATTAAAGCTACTTTCTATTTTTGTTAGCTTTCTATTCCTTGCTGATTTAATTCTTGTAGAAGGGAATTAAGATAACTATCTTAAGTTTTTGTACTAAGCATGGACAAGTAAATTGATGGTAATTCTATATCATGATTGAAAGCCAGGATGAGAGCCCCCCTCTTGTCAATAGATGATAAAGTTTTGTATGTTACTTTTAATTAATGGTCGCCACTAGTCAAAACAAATCATTAGAGAGTAACATTACTGAAACATAGGAAATAGTGAACTATAGAAAAGAATGAGATGGCTAAGGTCAACAATAAATGGATTAATGATATTTTCAATGTTGTTACTTTGTATTAATTTTGCCATATATCCAATTGTGACGTTGCAAAAAAGGTAGGGGATATGTTAGAATCCCTTTGAAGGAAAATGTCATAAAATTGGAGCAATAACTTATACAAAATTAATCGAAATAAGTTTTTCTCAAGGGAAAGATAAGCTCTAGAAATGCTTGTCATGGGAAAACTAGCTATTGTTTAAAGAGGATTTAGATATTCACAACAATAGACACACTTAAAGAAATTCAATAGTCCCTAGACAAAATTCCTTGATTAGAAGGTGAGTAACAAAAAAAGGTATGTTCTAAAGAAGAATATTCACATGGATGGAAATTCAATGTTTTAGTCTAAGTCACCAAAAAATATGAATGCATTTTCTTTAGCACATAACTTGACCAAAGGACTTTGTAAAGAAAGTTTGGACGAGGAAAATTGATGTGGAGAATCTAAGAAAACAACATAGAATTTTAGAAAGTTCACCTTTGGATTGCTTACAAATTGGAATTTAGGCAAGGCCAAAGACAAGTCAATTCTTACTTAGAGGTAATGAGATTGGATCCCTTGTTTTAATTCCTTCAATTTGTTGTGAGATTTCAAATAAGTTTTGTTTTTGTTTCTTTCCTTAACTTGTTTTTGCTAGGATATTAGCATTCATTTTTATCTTTGAAAAAAAAAATACTAGAAATATTTTCCTATTTCATACAATATGTGCAAAATGCTAGACTAAGTGATGAATGCAAGTAGAAGTGTGATAACGGTGCTATTCTCATCTTTCTAGATATGTGTATTATATTATCAAAACTAATGCATACACTTGGAATCTCAAGTCAAATTCAAGGTTAGTTCTTTAATAACAAAATGTTAAAACTTGAATCTTGAAGATTTGATTAATAGCAGAGTTTTATGAATCTAAATTAGAGGATCTTGCAACAAATGTAACAAATCTTGTATTGATTGTTGTATCAATACTTGCTGCAAAACAAGAAAAACATATAATCCACATAAAGATGATGGATACGGCAACCTACTTAGGCTAACCCATGATAGTGTGAAAACTATCTTTTGTTATAGTCTAGCGATCACGCCCCAAAAAGAGGAGTCTTGGGGAAGAATAAGGGAGTTTAGAGCATAGATTATTCATTACTATGCTATTAAGGCATTGCCCTTACACTTAAATAAGAACAGTAATGGGCTTTCTAACATTCTCCTAAGCCTATTAACTTTATTAAAAATAAATATTAAATGACTAACTACCCAAGCTACCCTTAGCCTTAATAACATTAATTAACCCAACCCATAAGCTAAGGTGGACACTGATCCTAATCTATTAGCATACGAACCCCCACAGGTAGGTTGAACCTTTAAGATAAGTAACAACATTCCACCACATTTTCGCATCCAAACATTAGGCCTACCATTGATAGGTTGAGAACCATAGGTCTGGAATCATAAATGAGTTGTGCGACAGAATAAGTGCTAGTAGATAAGAGCCATGGACTACCCAAAGTCGGCACCTTTAGTTTGGCGGGAAGCCCCAAGAACATTGGTGACAAACAAAGATTGATAACACTTAGCAGCGACCCAAAAAGAACATCTGGTATAGGCATTTAAGCATGCACGGAGGAGGCTCTCGGCCAAGAACAAGCACGGAAATGGGCATCCCTAAAATTTGCGGGTCCTAATGGACCCCATTATATAAGAAGGCTTCATATATGACCCATGTTGGACCTATGTGAGAACTGCCTTTCACTTGTGTCAGCAAATGGGCTATGCGTGGATAGAGGGGCTAGTTCTGAGTATGGAAGTAAGGCCAGTAGAACATTTTTTTCCTATATGGTTGATGTGGAGATGGGAAAAATCCTAGATTTTTCTACGATTTGGATGAGTGTACAACAGGAGAAGGTATAACCGTTCTACCACGTGGCCTTGTATATGTCCATTGATGTTTTAACATGTAAACTGAAACTTCATGCCTCAATTTACTCACTTTCAAACATGTACAAAATTATTAAACAAGTCAAATATTGAAAGGACATGTCTACTACGTGGCCCGTAGAATGGTTCCATTCAATAATTTTTCATACAACAACGGTCGGATATGTGAGTGCCATGGTTTGTGGCACAATAGAGCTGGTGGTTCTAGGATTTTTGGAGATGTTCTCATCCATGTGTATTTGAAAATTGTGCTAATTTTCTTGTCCACACAAGAGAGGAGTTAGCCCAAATGGAGATGAAGGCAGGAATGGCTGCCTTGCATGGCTAGGTGGCACTGGCATCCAGCCGGAGAATGGAGAGGTATTGGGAGGAGAGGAAAACCCATGTGCGGGGGTTTGGGTGGAGCAAGGACGCCTAACAACAGAGGCAAGGTAGACCCAAGTGTTGTCAGACCCCTCTCTTGAAATACTTTGCGGGATCGACTACTACCTCCGCTCCCTTCTCTCAGCTCTTTAGCAGATGGTATTTGGTGCCGCTAGTGCAGAGGGAACTAGGAGAAGGATGCGCGTCTAGTGGAGGAATTGGGTTGAGGGATTTGGTACCTGTTCTGCTTTGTAGCTAGGGTCGGTTTGATACATGTACAACCTAATCGGAGAAATTTAAATTAAGTATTTTTTATATTTTATATAAAAATAATTGTATAATTGATTAATTATTAGTATATAGTTAACACTTTTATTCAAATAAAATTTTCTTACTTTTGAGGTGCAAAATCACTTATTAAGTTTCTATATTTAAATTTTACTAATAAGATAAATGAAGGGAAGAAAATAAATAGTTGCCACGTAAAAATAAAAGATGTAAAGCTAAGAACTTAGAAGGTAGAGAGATTTTAAAATAATTATTTTTCTTTATTTAACCATTGTCAATGCTCTTTACATAGATGTTTATCTTCAAGAGGCTACCTTGAATTGCCACATAAATTAGAGGCTACCCTTCAAAATTGTGCAACACTATTTTAAAGAATGGGATGAAAGTAAATCAAAAGAAACAAAAAAGAGATAAGAAAGAGCCTGCATTGATTGAAGAATAGTCAAGGTGATTCCTTTAATAGTATAGAATATATATATAAATATATTAAACAATGAAAAATGGAAGGCCTACCACTTCATAAATTTTTTATTTATTGATAAACCTTTTTTGTGGTGGGGCCTTAGGCAATAGCCTTTGTTGCCAAGGTATTAAGCTGGCCCTATTTGTAGAAATAGTAGAGTGTGAGGACTAGTGGGAGGGTTGTGGACATGAAAGTGGCGGAGCCGAGGGTGGTGTCTAGGTGCTTGCCGGGCCCAACGAATATCTATCCGGAGTAGCACAGGGGGTGGTGGAGTGGCATGTGGTGAGGGCAGACTGGGGACATTTGCGGAGGTCGAGGAGATCTAGGATGAGGCTTGGTAGAGTCCAACAAGTATGCATCAAGTGGTGCTAGTTCTACTCAATTGTTTATTGAGGTGCTTCATCAAGATTGTCGAGAAGGGGCATTGGTGACTTGATGTCACGCTCCAAATTTTACACAAGTACTTTAGATTTTCTTTTCAAAAAATATACCCAGAACTTGATGTACAATACAACAAAATAATTTTTAAACAAGGAATATTTGAAATGGATCATGAAAACACTAGGAGCATGGCATATCATTTTCATTAACAGATGGTACTAAATAATACCATATTTGCATTGCTATGTATATCTAAGTCAAACAAAAATAATTACAGGATTTACTATTGGACACTTGTCATTCATATGAATACTTTGATCAATAATAAGAATAAATGACACACTCATGTACCTAAATAACAAACTTAAAGAAATATAGAAGAACTGAATCAACAAGAGGAATCCACACTACGGCCTACCCAAACTCCCAAGGTAAAACACTTCTACCTGCACCACAAAGGATGCTAAATATATGAATATATTCAGTGGGATTATAAAACTAAAACCAAAATAACCAATATATATGTGTCACACCCTGGCAGATGCCACCTCTGACTTGAACCTAGTCCAAGGAGGAAGTGGTACATGACGTGACAAAGTTAAGTGAAATGTGGAATACTTAACCCATCCTTGGGTGAAACACACATCTAAGTAAGCACACATGCCCTTTGTACAAAAAAAAATAGAGAATTATAAAGGACTACTTAACAATCTTAGTCCACACATGCCCACATCATCTAGTTAACACATAATAACAAGCCTCAAAGGCTAAACAAGTCTAAGCCATCAACGATTGAACATAGAGTGAAATAGAGTCAAATGTATAAGTTCAACATTACATAGATCCAAAGTAACATAACCTCAAGCAACTATAGCCCCTCTCAATGAACGTGGCCATCCTCATGCTCAACGTAGAGCCCATTCGAAGCACCTCTAATAAGCTTTTGAATCCATGAAAGAGCTTCAATCCTCAAGAAATTCTTAATCCAAGTTTCTCCATTGGGAATTGGGGGTAGAACACTTCCTCCCTTGTAACACAGCCCTTCCCCATTTGGCTATTAGGTTAGGTTTTCCTTACATAGTAAGGGTTTTGGGCTTAGTAAATAAACTGTTGGGCTAAAAAAATAAGTCAAATTGCCCTAAGTGGCTAATTAAGGTTGTTTTAGGCTTAAAAGTGAATTAATCACACCCAAACCTACTAAAATAAAATAATAGAGATTAGAGGGTTAAATGAGTTGCGCCATCCAACATGGACGTGGGGCCCACGACAGGGTCTACGCCCTTAATTAAGAAAAAATTAGGATAGAATTCCATAAAATCAGTAAAATTTAAATAAATCAAGTTTGACACTATAACTTATGAAAATGAAATTAAACTTTATCAAAGTCATAATTAACTAACCCATAACCCCAAAATTGAATCAAACTGGCAAACAAGTAAAACCACACAAATTCACACAATTAAAAAGAATTACAATAAAATAAAATTAGAGATCTTACATCCTACCCACCCTATAGAAATTTTGTCCTAAAAATTTGCTAATGGCGAGCAGTGAAAAGGTGATACTTCTCCTTGACTTCATCCTCATGCTCGCACATTGCCTCTTCCACATTGTGGTTCCGCCAAAAGACTTTCACCAATAGAATCATTTTGTTTATGAGGATCTTCTTCCTCTTGTTTAGGATTTGCACTAGCACCTCAACATAGGATAGATCATCCCTTAGCTCCAATGGCTCGAAATCAAGAACATGGGATGGATCTGGTTCATACTTGTGAAGAAGATAAACATGGAACATATCGTGAATGTTAGTGAGCTGTGGAGGTAGAGCCACTCAATATGTCATTGCTCCTATCTGCTCGAGGACATCGAAAGGTCCAATGAACCTAGGAGATAGCTTCCCTCTCTTGCCAAAACGCACAACGCCTCAAGAAGGTGATATCTTTAAGAAAACATGATTATCAACTTGGAATTCTAGATCTCTCCGCCTCTTATTTGCATAACTCTTTTGCCGACTTTAAGTTGTCTACAACTGCTCCCGAATAAGTCAAATCTACACCACCAATTGTTGCATAATCTTGGGCCTGGTGAGGAGATGCTCTCCGACTTCACTCCAACAAAGAGGAGATCAATAAGGACGTCCATACAACACCTCGAAAGGAGCCATCTTGATGCTAGCTTGTAATTGTTGTTGCACGTAAACTCCACCAATGGCAAGTGTAGATCCCAACTACCCTTCCACTCAGGATGCAAGCTCGAAGCATATCCTCTAAGGTCTGGATAGTCCTCTCGGATTGCCCATTGGTCTAACGATAATAGGCTGAACTAAGATGAGCTGATGTCCCCAAAGCCTTCTAAAAACTTTGCCAAAACCTAGATGTGAATCAAGGATCTTGGTCGGGCTTACTAATGATTTGTTTTGACTAGGGCTTACTTACCACAATATAATACATGCATATTATCATGCATCCATACATCCATAATGCAAAAAAATCATTCTATTACATAACTTATAAATATCACATATTTCATAAAAAAACATACTTCAATTCCATGAACTAATGTTCCATCAATAACCTCACCAACATGTCATCTAGGATGTTGGTGACCATCATCATCGTGTTGGCACATCGACCCTTACGGACTGTGGATAGGCTATGGAAGCCCATATGCCGTTGACACTATGAAGCAATGGTCACACTACTAGTGATCAAATAAACACTAACATGTCACAGCATGTTGGTGCTGATACTGTTCATCTTCCTCACATCACCAATGCAATCACCAACGTATCTGTGGTTGTGTTGATAATCGGGCAGAAAACTAATAGAGTCTGTACTGGTTCCCTAAGTATTGTTTTTGAAGTACAAACTAAATTTCTAACTATTTAAACATGAAAAGAATTCATATGATCAACATGCGATGAATTTTCCATTGTTACACTGAGCATAAGAAGAATTCTTCAGTAAATAACCATGCATATGTTATAAACTAGCCAAAAGCTCAAGAAAAGAACAAAGATCATGAAATTCAAACATTAAACAATAGAAAAGTTTGCGATCCAACCTCAAACCCGCTATGATCCTTCCCCTAGGGCAATTCCTTCTGCACTCCCATTCTGAAGCACTACACTTGCATGGACTTCACCGAGACTCCCTAAAAATTGCAAAATTTAAATACCCTCCCTTTAAATAGGGTGTAAACGTCTCTTAGAATTTTGAACCACATAACTCCCCACAATTTCCATGACAAATGCATCTTACTATTTCACCGATGCGACCATCGACCTATAGGTGCCTACCAATAGTTAAAACTAATTTTCACCAATGTGTACACAAACACATCAATAAATTAACAATAGAAAATAACAAATTTGAAAATAAAAGATTACCGTTTTTTTAAATACTGGGTGTCACACCAGAGGTTCTTATGTACATTGAACACCGCTCAGGAATAGACAAAGCAAAACATAGGTGTGAAGCAGTTGGTGCTAGTGGTGGCATTGGGGTGGTGACCACTGTAAAAGGGCTTCTTTGATGATAGGGTTGGGTTGTGGGCACCCTCAGGCCACAATGGCTGCTTAGCTTCTGGTTGTATGACCATTGCTAATACTAGAGTGGGCCATGCTAGTGTTTAAGTAGTCAAGGCCAATGAGGATGCTTGCATTGCATGTGCAAATGTGACAATTGATGAGAATGATATATATGTTATTTTATCCATATATACTTCATTTCTAGTCTTGATTAGGAGTTAATATAGTATAGACAGTTAGAAATTAGAATAATAATGATGTGAGAGACTTGTATGAAATTTTTTGATTGAATTAGCTAATTTTTGATTGATATATATGTTATTTTATCCCTTACTAAGGCTATCAATAAGGAGTCTAGATGGATCGATTGGCTGTCCACGAGAAGGGTGATCGATTGGCTCGAGGAGATGATCAATTGGCTATTCAAAATTCATATTCCAGTAACTTTGTGAATTGATCGGCCTTATAAGGTGATCGATCGGGCAATACAAAGTTTCCCAATTTAGGCCGTTCTTGACACCTTTTTGAAGCCAAGCTCTTAAACCGAATCACGAGTACGTATAAACAACTTTTGGGCATGAATTTTGGGGATCCTAACTTATTTTCTAAAGGCCTAAAGTGAAGAAGAAGGAGTAATAAAGAGATTTCATGAAGATACAAGGATCTCCATCAACTATGCAAGGCTAAAGATCACAAACTTAGGAATTTGATGAAGACATAAATGATCAGTAATTTCTTTTATCTCTGATTTAGATCTATGTGTGATTTATGACAATTGTTTAACTTGAGGTTTCTTCAATGAAATAAGTTTTAATGGTTTATTCAATGCTATATTGATTTTATTCATAATGTAGAGAATAGATCTATGTGGTATTGATAATCAACATCAAATCTAATGCATGTGGTTTAGATAAAATGTTTATACAATAGAATTCATACTTATGTGCTCAAGGAATTGGATAATTTATACTAAGATTAGAGGAGTTATGCCTATTTATTAGATTAGTGTAGATGATTCATTTCATATCGAAGATAGTTCATGCCATGAAAGTGATTATTGATTTTCTCAAAGCAATTCTTGCTTTTAGTAAAGAACACCTCTTTCATACACACACATGCTCTAGATTGGAGGTTAAAGGCATTGTTATGATTCTACTGATGGATTCATATGCTTAAGATATATTCATAATATTAATTTATTGTTTGATTTATATTTGCATTAATTTTAGTTTTTAATTAAAAACAAAATTTCCTTCAAGTTTGGTAATAATTTAATTTGTCCTCGAGGTTTGAAAACCTTTAATACTCATCCTAGTACAATTACCTTGTATGCTTGCAAAGTGATTAATTATAAATTCTTAGTTAGGATAATTCTAATTATTTTTTAGTTTTTTATTTAACTTTATTTTCTAGTTTAATTTTTTTGTTGATTCGCTCTCTTTTGGTTCTCTTGTAGATTGAGGTTGAAGCCACCATTCATTACTCTTGTGGCCGCGAGGCAACATTGGCAAGGAATGTTCTTCCCTTCGGTTTGCAAAATCTTTCTTCCTTTTTTCACCCTTTTAGTTAGCTTTTGTAAGTTTCTGGTTGCCTTTTCTTTTATTTTTGTGGTGCCTTAGTTGTTGATCCCTTCTCCCTGCGTTAGAACCTTTTGACCTTGAGCCTGAGCGCAAGTCTAGGAGTCGTAGGAGACTGTGTCACATTCTACACACTAATTATTCCACCATTGTGGCTAGAGCTAATCAACTGATTGATGTGCCCATAAAAGTGCTGAGGGAGTATTACATTCAAAATGAGTACACCTCCCCACCTTGTATTAGGTTGTCTATGGTTGTGGCTCAAAACTATGAAATTAAGCCCAATATAATTTAGATGCATCCATCATTTTTTGCGTTTCATAATGAAAACCAGTATAGGTACTTAGATGACTTTTTGGAGATGTACACTACTTTTAAGCTCTCAAACCTGTCTAATGATGCTATCAACTTATGATTTTCCCATTCACATTGAAAGATAAAGTAAAAGATTGGCTCTAATCCCTATAACTAGACACAATTACCACATGATCTAAAATACAACAAGAGTTTCTCAAAAAGTACTTCCCCATAGGAAGACCAACCAAATACGCAAAGTCATAACCACTTTAGCTCATCTTAAAACTGCATGAGAGTTGAGATAGACTTAAGGACCTTCTTGGGAGGTGCCCCCATAATGCTATCCCTAAATGGCAGTTGGTTCAACAAATTCTATGTGGGTCTCACTAAGCAAAATCGTCATCTTGTTCATGTGAGTTTTGGGGTTACATTTTTGTTAAAGAATGAGAATGAGGCATGAAAACTTTTGGAGGATGAGAGTTTAATATTTATCTCCAACTAAGCGGATTACTATATTATTCCTAACCCTAGTGCTTAATAAGAGCAAGAATTAAGAGTTCCAGCCTCTTTAAGCAGAAGTTTCTTTTATAGTGGAAACTATCAATCAATCTTAAGTTTATGTCATAACTATTCTATCAATTAAACATCAAACCACAATCATGCAAATTCACACAAAAATGTTAACATGGAAAACACCAACTAGGAAAACAACCATGACAACCACTCTTGGTCTAAAATAATGCACTAGGAAGCAAGACTTTTTTCATGACACAAGCAAACTACCAACCTCTCATAAAAACTCTAAAATAACTCCCTCTTGTTTAGATCTCCTTCTCTAATTGTTGCTAGCCTTCAAGTCTTCTCCCTAAGTCTTGAAGCTTTCTCCCTTATTTCTTTGTCTTCTTCTAGTCTCCTCAATTAAGCTCCTGTTGAATGTTGATTTAGCTTTGAGTCTCTTCAATCTCTCATTGAAGAGTTGGCTAACGCGTTCCTCAAGTTTGTGTTTTGAAAAATACTCTTTGTTGTGTCCCTCTTATGAATCAATCACCATCAAAACTATTCACTCATGCACAATGATGATTTTGATGGAAAACTAAAATAAAAGGACTCTCCCTTTTTCTTCTCTCAAAATCCACAATTTCGTCTCTTCAATTTTGCATTTACCTAGACTTTGTAAGAACATAAGTGTCTTTATGTCATGTATTAGCTTATTTTTATGATAAAAAATGTCATTAATGTGTATTTTGAGTCAATTAAGTCTTAAGATTGATTTATGAAGGTGGAATGAACAGAAAACTCAAATTTGTCTTTTCGGCAGTAAAAATACGCGCACACATCACATTCACATACTTTCAGGTAAAAAAGACCTTAAGTAAAAGAATGGCTAAGATTGGGGGTTTGAACATTGAAAAATAAAAAATCTTGTTAGAACGATTGATTGCTAGATTGTAACGATCAATCATTGATGGACTATAGCAGAAACTCCAAAAATTATAAAAGTGATTGATCACTTCTGAGAACGATCGATTGACACCTGAAAACACTCTTTGTTAATTGAAGTCAAGAGTTTAGTGACCGATCATAGGGTCAAATATTCGATTGATGAAATAGTTGTGAGGGAAAAGAATAGGGATCGATCGATCACCTTGTAGAACGATTATTCAATTGAGTGCAAAGTTGCCTAAATTAAACTTTTCTGATTTGATTTGGATTCCTAGTTGGAGTCATATTCTTTTTGAGACTTGAGAGTCTATATAAAGGGAATGGGACGTGATGAAGTGAGGAGAGAAGACCTAGAAACTTAGAGAAATTGTGTAGCATTACTCTAATGGAGTTTTGAGATAGTTGTTTTCTAGAATGAGAAAATCTCTACCATAAACAAAAAAATTGATTAAAGGTGAGATAAAAACACAAAAATACATGTGAGACACGTTGTTTGCTGAAGATTGTTGTTGAAACGATCAAGAGAATAGAAAATTTATTTTAAAGGAGGAGATGAAAGATCTACTTTGATGAAAGAGCACAAAGGAAGAGAAGATTAAACTATGGCCAGTAAACTACCAAAGAGTGGTTGATTTAGAATTTAAGAGTGGTGTGGAAAACCAACCATGTGAAGGAAAAGAATGAGTCTTTTGTCTTTATAATCGGTAATTTTATAATTTTCAGTTTACATAGTGCATAGTTGATTTGGATAAAGTGTCCCGTGGTTTTTCCTAGGTTGGGTTTCTACATAAAAATTCTTATTTGTTTGTTGCTTTGGTTGCAAAATTTTTGTTAGAACACATTGGAATTAGACATGCTAATTTGAGCAAAATCAATGATTATTTTGTTTAAAAAGGGGAAGATACATCTTGTAATTTAATTGCGAGTTAGAAACACTTTATTTTTCTCAGTTTGTATATGTCACACACATAGTTAACAAACAAACAAGTAGTAGCTGAGGTTATTTTAGTATTTCTAAGATTTTTCTTTTGTAATTGAGGTTTGATTATGCTTTTTGTTATCGTAGAATTCAAAAACATGCTTAGCTTTTATTTATTTATTTCAATTTTTGTTGTAGCTAGGAAGAATCATGTTTTTGATGAATTGAAGGTGCTTAGAGCTAAATTTTGTGCTATGGAACATGAGAATTCTCAATTTGTGCATGACAAATCCTTATGTGATATAAGAAATCTTGAATTGCTTGAGAAAATTATGCAATTGGAAGAAGAATTGAGAACTTCAAATTCAAAATTGAAATAGTTTGTCAGAGACAAAGAAAAACTTGATAAGATTCACTCTTGTGGATAATTTGGATGTGATGAAAGTAGTTTAGGGTATGTGGGACATACGAACAAAAATTCCCTAGAATGCACTAAATTTGTTAAGGCTAAAAATTTGTATGATAATGGGCCTAAGACTTTAAATTTTTAGCTTTTGGTTGGAAAACCATTGCTTAAGAAGAAACTAGTGACTAAATTTGAGCCAAACAAGAATAAATTAATAAAGAAACCACAAATTGTGGGAAATAACATTAAAATTGACTTTTTTAAATAATCATATAGATGGGTAGAAACTTAAGGGAACTTAGTACAAAAGTTAAAAATTTTGGACATAGGGCTCACACACATGATTCACTAAGAGATTATCATAAGTTTTTTCATAATGGTTATTATAAGAAAGAACAAAAAGTGAATGCAAAAACCTTTTATAATGCCAAACATGATAAAAACTTGAGTGATCTTCAATAATTTGTGAAAACTAAGATAATTTGGGTAAAAAAGAGGATGCAAAATGCCATGTAGTGCACACTGCTATAAAAACTCAATATTGTAACATGTGGTACCTAGATAGAGGATGTTCAAAGTACATGACAATGACAAATTTAGGTTTACTAATTTGAGAGAGAAGTATGATAACAAAATTACCTTTGGAGATGAAAGTACCATAAAAATTAATGGGATAAGCACTTTAAAAGTTTTTGGATTGCCTGATTTTGATAATGCTTTGTATGTGAGTGGTTTGAAAGCTAATCTTTTATTCATTAATTAAATTTGGATTTGGTTTTATTGTGAAATAAAAGAAGGCTTGATATATTATTTACAAATCTAGAATGTCTTGTGTGAGAGGTATAAGAGCTCATGATAATTGCTACTTGCTTAATTCTGTTTATTTTGCAAACTTGTCCTTGCTTGATAATACTTCTTTGTGGCATCAAAGGTTAGGACATGTGAATTTTAGATATTTAAGTAAAATAACAAAGGAATAGATCATTTTCGGTGCCCCTATTATGAAAACTCTTGAAAACTTTGTATGTGGTGATTGTAAAAAAGGTAAATAGTCAAAATCCCATCATAAGATGTTGAAAAATGTAAGAATTGAGAGACCATTAGAGTTGATACACATGGACCTTATGAGACCAATGCAAACAACTAGTTTGGGAGGTAAAAAGTACATCTTGGTAATGGTGGATGATTTGTCAAGATTCACTTGTGTAGATCTTCTTAGAGAAATGTTTGATGTTTCTAAGGCTTTCAAAATAATTCCCTTGTCATATAAAACACAAGTGGTCTACTCATTTAAAACATTAAAAGTGGCAGAGGTGGTGAATTCATTGACTATATAGGTTCAAAGAATTTTGTGATGAAATTTTTCATGACTTCTTAGCCCCTAAAACTCCTAAAAAAAGAAATAACTAAAAGAAAGAATAGGACTATTCATGAAATGACTAGGATTATACCAAAGGAAAAGAATGTGGCTAAACATTTTTGGGTAGAAGCTGAGAATATTGCAACATACATCCTTAATAGAGTGTATTTAAGACTTGGTATAGTCTAAACCCCTTATGACTTGTAGAGAGGTAAAAAATTCATTATTAAACACTTTAGAGTCTTTGGAAGCCCTTGTCACATCTTAAAAGAAAAGGAAGCCCTAGGAAAATTTGATAGAAAGAATGATGATGAAATTTCCTTTGATATTCTTTGACAAGTAAGACATATGAGGTTTTTAACAAAAAACTCAAACTATCATGTAATCTTTTAATGTTGTTTAGAATAAGGTACAAAATTTTGAAAATTACAATATTCAACATGAGAAAACAAAACAAAAAGTTGATAATTGTTATAATTGTGATTATTCAAATAATGTGTTTATTGATACAGATCATAAAGCAATGGAACATGTGGAGGTTCATAATGATCACATATATGAAACAAAAGTTCAAGAAGAAGAGCAAAACCCACAAGTTCAATCTAGTCAAGTACCTAATTGGGTTAAAAATGATTATCATGAAACCAATGTGATTGGTGACATCAATGAAGGAGTGAGAACAAGACATCAGTTGGAAGAACAAATAAAATTTTTTTATTATGTGTCTCTTATTGATCTAAAGAAAATTAATGAAGCATTTCATGATGAAAATTGGATAAATAAAATGAAAGAGGAATTGGGTCAATTTATTAGGACTAGTGTATGGTTTCTTGTCCCTAGTCCTAAATAATGCAATGTCATAGGTACAAAGTGTATTTACAAGAACAAGACAGATGAACAAGGCAATGTGGTAAGAAACAAAGTAAGATTGGTTGTTCAAGGCCACGCTCAGGTAGAAGGCATTGATTTTGATAAAATATTTGCTACTATTGCTAGACTTGAATCTATTTAATTGCTTCTTGCTATGACTTGTTATTTAAAATTTAAGGTTTATCAAATGGATGTCAAAACTTAAAAAAGGAAGTTTATGTCAAATAACCTAAGAGTTTTCTTAACCCTCACTTGATTATGTGTATAATTTGAAGAAAGCTTTGTATAGATTAAAATAAGTTACAAGAGCATGGTATGACAGATTGACACAACATCTTACAAAGCAGGGTTATACAAGAGGAGGTGTTGACAATATATTGTTTGTCAAGTTATATAGGAAGCATGTTATAATGACACAATTCTATGTGAATGGCATCATTTTTGGATCTACAAATGATAAGCTTGCCAAAGCTTTTTCAAAAGAGATAAAGAATTTTTAATGAGTATGAAAGATTTACTAACTTATTTTCTTGGTTTATAGGTACAACAAACTTATTCTAGAATCTTTATCTGAAAATCAAAGTTTTCTAAAGAATTGGTGAAAAATTTTAGACTTCAAGATGCAAAATATGCCAAGACACCTATGTCTACTTTTGTCAAGTTAAGTATGGATGCTTTAGGTAAATCTATTGAACAAATTTAGTATACAAGCATGATGGATATCTTTTATACTTAATTGCTAGTTTGCCAGATATTTGCTTACGTGTAGGAATATGTGCAAGATATCAAACTAATCCTAAAGAATCTCACTTGACTGCTGTTGAGAGAATAATAAAATATGTGAGTGAATCTACATGATATGACTTATAGTTTCCAATTGACACTACTTATGAACTAGTAGGATATTCAGATTTTGATTGGGTGGGGAATGTGGATGATAGGAAGAGCACCTCATGTGGAAGTTTTTATGTAGGAAACTGTTTAGTCTCTTGGCATAATAAAAAGCAAAATTGTGTTTCTTTATCAATTGTAGAAGCTGAATATATAGTTGTTGGTAGTCATTGTACTCAATTAATGTGGATGAAAAGAATGCTATATGATTATAGAATATGGCAAGGAAAAATGACTTTATTTTGTGATAATCTAAGTTTAATTAAAATTTTACAAAATCTTGTTCAACATTCTCGTACAAAATGTATTGATATTAGACATAATTTTATTTGAGATTTGGTTGAGATCATGTTGCTAACTTACAACATATTTTAATAAAGTTTCAATTAGCTAATATTTTCACAAAACCTTTGGATTTCAATAGGTTCATTAACCTTAGAAAACCCATTAGACTTGCTTGCCTGGAATAGTTCCATAAGATATCTATGTCTCTTGTTTTGAATGAAAATCTTTTAGGACATCAAATACAACAAAAAATGATTTTTCTTAAAGTATTTTTTCAGTTTAGGTTGCTCTAGTTTGGTTAGTGTTTATTGAAATTATTTTAAGAAAAAGTTCAGAAAAACAAAAAATAAGTTTTGTATGTTTTCAAACATATAGATAGAATATCATATGGAACACACTTGAATTGTAAAGTTCTGCACATAGCGGGTCACACATGTAAGGCATGAGGAATACAATATTAAGTCAAGAGGACTAGTTGAATATCAATTTAGTAAAGTTTTAAGATTTATAATAAGACTTGATGCATTGTTAATTTATTGAAAGACTTAGTAGTCACTATGGAAATTCGAGATCATCTATGGGATTAAATGTATACTATAATTGATTTACTTCTTGACTTTGATGCCATGAGGTTAAAATGGTAGTTGAGCGGTTTGGATTCCTTTGCATGATGGATGAGATTTGATATGTTTTATGTTTTACCATGACCACTTGATGTAAACATTGTCATTAATAGTTCTCATAAAGATGATGGAAAGGGCTTCCTGTAAGATCTCTAACTTTAATCCGATTTAATTTCTATTTTGTGATATTGTGTAGTTTTGTTTAAAATTGCCGGTTTGACTTGATTTTGAGGTTAAGGGTTAGTAATAATGGTTTTTGAATGGTTTAATTGCTTTTTGTAAGTCTTAATATCAAACTTGATTTATCCTATTTTTAGGGATTAAGAGATTTAATGGTAATTTTTTCTTAATTAAGAGTGTGGACCCCTCCGTGGGCCCCACGTCCACGATTGGACAACGCATGTCACACATGACCCTAAACTTCAATTATTTCATATTAGGGAGTTTTGGAATGATTAAACTCATTTTAGCCCTAAACTGACCCTAATTAGCCGCTTAGGGCATTTTAATTCATTTTTACAGCCCAACAATTTGTATACATAACCCAACAACTTACTATTTAAAGAAAACCCTAACCCATTTCCCATTTGGAAAAGGGTTGTGCTAGGAGGCAAGGTGGTACCCTAACCCCATTTCCCAAAGAGGAAAATATGATATAGGTGAGTTTTTAGCCCTAATCATTCCTAATCTTCCTGTTTAACTCTTAATCTCTCTTATCTCCAGTTTCCTCCAAATGGATTCTTGATTTATTCAATTAAAAATACTATTTTTAATTTCAATTTCAAACCCTAGATGAGTGATTTTCGTTTTTAACAAAAGAAAATCATAGATCTACCTATTTTCAAGTTGATTTGAGCTTATTAGTGATTTTTAATTAAGTTGTAACAAAACTCTAACTTTTGGGCTGGATTTCTTAAGGATTGAAGCTTCTTCATAGATCCAAAGACTTCATAGAGGTAAGGGGTTTCATTTCTAAGAGGTTTTTTTTCCTTGAAATGCCATTATTGTGGGTTTCTTTGAACTTTTGATTCATATTGATGGGTAATGGTGATTTATTAAAAAGACGTAATTTATGGTTATTTTTGTATGCTTAAGTATGAAAAATGTTAGATCTATCATATTTTAGACTCAGGTAATGATTATATGAAGTTTTAGCAATTTTTATTGATTTTTAGAAGAAGACGCCTTTTTTTTATAGTTCTGTCATGACCTTTTTATTGCCAGTGGGTAATTTAACGGCTAGCTAGTTCTGTCCTGACCGTTAGATTGCAAGTGGGTAGATCTAACGGCCAACTGTTCAAATTGCCCAAATAGCTCTCTATTTTGGATTCACGACTATGTTTTGGATACTTCCATTTTGAGTTTTTCTCTCAAATAGTTTTTGAGAATATATTAACATGTCTAAATTATATTCCTACTTATTCATATTTTTTCATAATAATATGTATTTATTATATTTTTTATAATACATGATGTACAGTAAAACAACTCTCTATTTTTGTGTTTAGAAACATGTTTAGGGATGAAAACATATCATTTTCGGTTCATTCTTTTTATGATGGATTGATGTATGTGTTATGAGTATGCTGTAAAAATTTCAAGTTTTTTAGAGCATGATAAGTCAATGGCATAGTTGTAAATTTGAAGGTTGACGATTCTGGCAGAACATCGTAGTCTCATTAATTAAATCACAAAAATATTTTTGTACTTATTTTCATATGATATTTATTTATTTATTAATTAAGCCTACAATGTAGGTCTCTATAAATTTTCACATTGATTGGAGTTTATTTGTTATTTTTCATAAAATGTACAAATTACATGTGGTGATTATGCTAAAACATCTATTTAACTTAGTATTGGATAAATGAGTATATGCGCAGATTTAAGTGAGATTTGTGGATGATTTCTTCATATTTACTCCATGATTCCAATAGGTTTAACCATGATGATGTGAATATATGCTTGCACATGTTATATTAATTTTAGGTGAATCATGTATTCCACATTTTACCTTAAGTATGACTATGTTTGTACTTGTCTAGGTCTAGCATGATGCTATACTTGTATTGAACTCATATTTCGATGTTTTCATCACATTTATTCCATGATTCAAGTAGGGAAGAACTATGATAAAATTATGAATACACCCATCTATGACATTGATTATAGTTTGTTCATGTTTCACATGTCTTGGCTTAGGTTTGCACACTATCACTTATGTACACTCTTTCATAGATATTTATGATGTTATTAGACACACATGGACCATGTTTCATGTACATGTGGACTGATTGCAACATGTTTACTTATACTTGGACTCGTTTAGCATTTGCTCATGCATATATCATGTGACATGCATCATGAAAATGATTTATAAATAAGGATTAATCGTGATTATCAACGATTGATCGATTGGATGAAATTGGATGACTTTAGATGTTAGATTAATCATGATAAAAAAGGATTAATCCCTAGTTTTCCTTTGTGAAATTCAGACATTCCCCACAAAGTTTATCCTTGGAGGACAGACTTCACTGGTTTTCCTTCTAAGGATTGTCCTTGGTGAGCAAAGGGCTACCTTCCCAGTTAGGGAACCTACTCAATGCTCTAGTTTTCCTTTGTGGAATTTGGACCTTCCTTGCAAGGGATTGTCCTTCGCGAGCGGGTTAAATATTTTTCTCAATTGTGAGATATTCACTATTGGTTGTTGCATGTGTATGGAAGATAATGCTTATTTATACAAGTTGTGTAAGAAGAATGAAGCTTATTTTACACATGTGATTATGATATGAATTAACATGATATGCAGGATAGTGTGTTTGAGATGCTTGATTTGCACGGTGAATGTTTTCATTGAGAAATAGATATGCATGATATGTTTATGTTGAGAAATATTTCATGCAGGATGTGATTATGATAATGAATTTTACATGTTTACACATGAGGTGTATGTGTGTTATGAACTATATTTGAACCCATGATGCGTAGGAGGCATGAGTATGTGATGATGAGATAATATGAGTTATAGCATGATATGCAAGTGGCATGAATATGTGTTGATGAGATATATTACACATAGAATGATATGTAGGTGACATGAGGATGTATTGATGAGATATGTTATAAATAGAATGACATGTATGTGGCATAAGTAGATGCTTATGGATTGTAAATTATGACATGAATGCACACATTTATGTGGCTATCCTATGATGAATGGGCATTGTAGTTGATTATGTAATGAGTATTATGTGATTATACCTGTGTTGTCATTTTGGATTTACTTTCCATATTAAAACTCTTGCTGAGCTTGTGGCTCACCCCTCTTTGTTTGTGTGTTTTGTTTTAGGGCTACATGTCGTGCCATGTATCTTGTTTTGATGGGCTCTATATGGAGCATGCGGTTGGTGACGATCTTTGAGAGGGGATGCATGGAGATGTTATGTTTTACGATAACTTTAATAACATGTTATGTTGAGATCTTTACATACTTAACTATACTTCACATTTCTATAAAGCCAATGTTGGCTTAGAGTCTTATTAGCCATTGTGGGCTTAGACTCATACTTTAGCCATGTGTGGGCTATTTATGACTAAGTATGTGGGTATGTGTGTGGACTAATGTTTAACTAGTAGTCCTTTATTACTCATTTTGCTTTTGCACAAAGTATACGTGCACAACTCCGTAATGTTTTACCCCAAAATGGGTTAAGCCTTCCGCAATCAAACAATACTTCGTTACGTTGCATGCCGTTTCCTCCTTGGATGGGTTTGGCTTGGGGGATAGCGTGTGCCGGGGCGTGACACTGCCTACATAAGATATCTTGTGTTGGTGTGAAAGCTACAATCCCCTTGACATTGGAAAAAAACTTAGATTGAAAAAAAAAAAATAGTGTAAGGTTAAGAAAACTATAAAAAAGCCATTGAAAGCTAAAATTATGAAAAGAATGAAAAAACCAAAATTTAAAAAAGGTAAAGGGCATAGAGATTGACAACAATAGAGATAGAGTTATATTTTACTACTTGTATCTCTTGCTTATTCAATGTAAATCAATGATCAAATAGAATATGAGCATGGGTAAAGTTTCTCGATGGACTCATTTACCGAAGTAGTTGAAGATGAAAGTTGTTTTTAGCTATATTATCCATTGATATCCTAATAATTATTTTGAATGATTATGGTATAATCTTTGACTTGAAGTAAGACACTTTTGCATTTTCTCTTATTATGAGCCTTAGAACTTGAAATTTTGATTCTATGGTTGAGTGACTAATGAGATTATGCTATGCTAGGGATACATAGTATGTTACTATGAAACTTGGATAATATGTTCACAATTGATATGCTATATAGTCAACAACACACTTTGTTTTCAATAAAGTTTTTTTATTCTCCTCAAAGTTGATTCTAGATGAGGTTTCAATTGGTTTACAATTATTTTTAAATTTTATTTCTTCTTTATCTCGTTGTCTTTTTATCTATTTGTGACAAAAAGGGGGAAATATTGAGGATAGAAAGCTGACAGAGAGCTTGAAAAAGAAGATCAATGATGAATTGATAAAAATGGAAAATTCTTGATGTGGTTATAACTTGATTAATCTTTTACTTACTTGAATATTTAAATTCTGTATTTACTTGTTTCATTAAATAATATTATGCAAGTATATTATAGTTAATGTTGTGCAGGTTTAAGACCATACCACAATAGGATTATATTGTTATAGATTAAGGGGGAGAGTCATTGTTGGATAATCTGTCTAAACCTAATTATGTATTATAGAGTTGTAATTTTTATTTTTTAGATGACGGGGTGTAGTGTTTGGTCACAAAATAGCCAAAGGGGAAGATTGTAAGAACATAAGTATCCTTATGTCATGTATTGACTTATTTTTGTGATCAAAATAATATCATTAATGTGTATTTTGAGTCAGTTTAAGTCTTAAGATTGATTTATGAAGGTGGAGTGAAAGAAAGAATTAAATCTGTGTTTTTGATAGGTAAAAACACATACACATATCACATTCACACACTTTAGGGTAAAAAATACCTTAGACAAAAGAATGGTGAGGATTGAAGGTTTAAATATTAAAAAATAAAAACTCTGGTCAGTATGATCAATGACTAGCTTGCAACAATTGATTGCTAATGAACTGTAGCAAAATCTCCGAAAATTACAAGAGTGATCAATCACACCTTAAAACACTCTTTGTTAAAAGATCTATCATCACCCAAAAACACTCTTTATTAAATGAATCTGAGAGTTTAGTGATTGATCATGGGGTCAAATGATTGATCGATGATTGAATAGTGAGGGTAAGGAACAAGGAATGATTGATTGAGCGCAAAGTTACTTAAATTAAAATTTTCCTATTTGATTTGGATTCTTAGTTACGATCATATTTCTTTTGGGACTTGGGAGTCTATATAAAGGAATTGTAACATGAAGGAAAGAGGAGAGAAGACCTAGAAACTTAGAGAGCTAGTATGGAGTTGCTCTAATGAAGTTTTGAGAGAGTTATCTTGTAGAATTAGAAAATATTTACCATAAATAAAAGAGTAATTAGAGGTGAGGTGAGAGCACAAAAACATATGTGAGACATGATATTTATTGAAGATTGTTACTAAGAAGATCAAAAGAATAGATGATTTATTCTAAAAGAGGAGATGAAAGATCTTCTTTGATCAAAGAGCACAAAGGAGGAGAAGATCAAGTTATGACCAATAAATAACTAAGGAGTGATTGATTTAGAATTCAAGAGTGGTGTGGAGAACCAACCATGTGAAGGAAAATGAGTCTTTTATCTTTATAAGTAGTAATTCTTTAATATGAAGTTTACATAATGCATAGTTGATCTAGACAGAGTGTCCCATCAGTTTTCTAGAGTTGATTCTCACAAAAAAATTCTTGTGTGTTTGTTTATGATTTTCTTGCAAAATTTTTGTTAGAACATATTGAAATTAGGCACTTTAATGCAAACAAAATCAGTAATTATTTTTTTAAAAAAAGGGAAGATAAATCTTTTACCTTGATTATGAGTTAGATACACTTTATTTTTCTCAATTTGTCTATACCACACTCAAAGTTCACAAAACAACAGATTTTATATAGGGCATTACTTCGTTTAGCTCATAGAGTCCAATTAATAATGGTCTATATTCCATAATGCTTAAACTAGGTACCTTTCATAGACAACGATTGATCGGTCACAATTTTTTTTCATATGAAATTAATCAAGAGATCGATCTCTCTTATGTATTGATCAAATGGAAACCTCTTGTTCAAAAATTACAAAGACAGTTTCAAGATTCGATTGATCCTCGTAGTATGTTGATAAGTGATTGATTGATGAAGAACAAATTTCCCAAATTTCTCCAAAACATCCAAAATCACTTTAATTAATTTTTCCTAATCAAAACTAAGTGATTTATGTACGTGAGTGAGTGAAATTATACCTTTTACCTTAGCACTTTATATAGTCTTCAACCTTGAACATTTAGAACATGTCTGCTCCTATATTTCCAGTTCTTCAATTCCAAATTAGCTTGACCACAATAACATCTAGTCAGACTCCTAAGACTAAAACATACATGAAGGTTTGACATTATTTTCATCATTAAAGTTAGCCAATTACATCGCATATGCCTTATATGTTTTAACAATCTCCCATTTTGGCTATTTCGTTACAAAACATTACAAATACAAAAGTCAACAAAAATTTACAACTCTTGACTTAGTGCTTTGAGTTTCACTTGTACATATGAATTAACTCAAGTTAGACTAACCTCGGACCATTTAGAATTGATCTTGAAAAGCTTTGTAAAACCTATACTTGTCCTATACATTTACAAAAAATTGTTTGCATATCACTCCTCAAATAAGTATGAAATAAACACTTGATTTTCAATAACATTTCTCCCCTTTTTAACACAATTAGACAAAAAGTGAATAAATAATAAATGAAAATTAAAATTAAACACATCCAAGTCAAGTAAACATCAAATGACATGAAAATATAATAATCCATAAAAGACCACATGTCCATCACATATTGAATCACGTACATAAATAGTTTCATAATACATCCCACAATAAAAAACATATCATGAACTATCACAAGTATCAAGCTGTCAAATACATGAAAAAATCATAAAAAAACAAGAAACATAATCATGCTACACCACCACCAAAATCATCATCTGGATCCTCCTCACTGTTAAAAGATGGTAATTGATCTCAAATAAGTCTCTGAAGGTCCACAAAACCTTGATGAACCTCGATAATAATCCTAGCAAAAAGCCATCAAATCATCATATGTAAGATGTCAGGAAGGAGACGGTCTAGCAACACTAGAATCCTCCTCATTAGGTACATCTTGCTCCTCCTGTGGCTCTGGCATTTATCCATGTGCGTGTGACATCATCATACAAACAACTACAACATGTATTAGTATCATACCGGTCAATGTAGGCTCTATCCTCATAAACCAAAGTTGCACATAGGTGAAAATACGACACAAGATATAAGGATAAGGTAACATCTCCTGTGTATGTCGGTGAACAAAAGTCATCGTGCAACCAAATATGATAGAAGGAAGATCTAGCTATAGATGAGTCTCGAACAAAAGAAATGGTATATGTTCCATCGTGCGATCAACTCTCTCCTGCCTAGCACTCCAAATATCATATTGAGCTATTACATGAAGAAGCCTGAAGTATGTTGTCATCACTTGTGATAAGATGGAAGTATCGCACAACAATTTGGGAGATCTTCCATGAGGAAGCCCTATTATATGTTCAACAATCTAACTATCTAATGGAAATGGATAACCACCAAAGACTAGATATCATAGATCTCTACACACAAAACCAATAACCTTGACAGTGACATCTGGGGTCACTTTTGTAACACCTGAGATTTTCCTCACAGTTTCTTACAAGTTCACGAAAATCTTTTTTCAATATAAAAACTGTAAATCGGGAAAAATGACGAAATACAAAACCTGTGAAAACAGTTTATAATTTAAAACATCAAACATCGGTTGCCATACAAATTTTGACTTATTCGATCAAACATCGTACGACAAAACCAAATATCCTCAGGCGCTACTTGAAATCAAATATACAAATAAATTGCTATGATCATAGACTTTAAATACAAATATCTCCTAGGCATCCCTGAGTACAAGTCGCATAACAGTCCATAGTCTAATCTAAATTACAAGTCCAGAAAGCATAAACATCTTAATTCTCGTCTCACCCAATACATTAGATCGTGGCACAAATAATACTCGCAGTGAGTTAAGCATATACTTGAATCAAAGGGAATCAATCCACCACGGAAATGAGCATCCATCTCCAGGAGCTCTCCATCACAAACCTGCAAAAGCCTCCCGACCAATGGGGCTAAAAAATAAGGTAATGAGTATTTTCCATACTCAGTAGGAAAATACCTAGTAGGGGAGTTCTAAACAGTGAACTCATTAAGTCCATACATACATGCGTTCATGCAACTCAAACATGAAGCAAACAAGCATATCATAATCATGCTCATATGCATACAATCACGCATACCATCATGCCAAAATAATACCATCAAACTAATCTTACACATACTTGTACGACCTTACTCGTACAATCTTATTCATAAACATACTCTAACAGTCGTGCTCATACTCATACTCTTATAGTCGTGTTCATAATCATACTCTTATAGTCATGCTCATACTCATACTCATACTCTTACATCCGTACACATACTATCGACCATTGAAGCTCATTATAACTAATAAGCTCCAGCGTCGAAATTGAAAAGATTGCCACTGGGGCATCACCTTAACCTCCGGGGAGTGACTAGACACCATAGACTTTTCCGAAGGCAAGGCACACCAATGCTCATGGGGCACATAATCAAACAGGTAAGAGTAGATCCATGGTACTACTTACCTAAGCGCGCAAATATAAACACCCACACATAGGGGGTCATACAATTGCCCACCATTATGGGTCTTATAGTGCCATACAATTGCCCACCATTATAGGTCTTATAGTGCCAGTGACACTCTTCAACAGAATCATACAATGCCACTCTTGGGCAGAAATCATACAGTGCAACTATTGGGTAGAAATCATATAGTGTCACTCTTGAGTAGAATCATACAATGCTCTCAATAGAGTATCAAACATCTGGGCTTAATTCAGCACACAGACCAAATAAAAAACATATAGTGCTCTCAATAGAGCATCAGACGTTTGGTGCTCTATACAGTACACAGACAACATCCGTAGGATAAACACCATGACAAGACATGAGAAATGTTCAGCCGACTCAATATTGGCTAGCTCAAACACGAAACATAATCCGTCGAACCCTTAGGTCTCAAACTCACAACTCTATCATTAGCTTTCTTATAATTCAAGTTTGAATTAAGTAAATTATGCGATACAATTATGCCACAAAAACTATCGAACATATTGTGCTCCACTGATCAAACTGAAGCTGAGCCCGATTCAAAACCCTAGTTCGCCAGGGCATCAAACTTCACTAACCCATCGATCTCATGATCAAAACTCATTGTGCCACAAATCCTTACGGTCTTACATACTCTGCCATCCACCTTATGGCCAAAACATCTTACTCGGAGTTCATCAAACTGCGCTCCTCAGAGCCAAACCCAGTTATCATCCTATTACTTCCACCTCACTTATTATGCTTACTTTTTAGTTCATAATTTGTACGTTATGCTTGTACAATTATGCACACTCTTAGTGTCTGACAATCCCCAAACATACGCTCTGATCCAAACCAAACAAACCACTCCAATCCTCACCCATCAAATTTACATCCTCTGTCTTCCGTTATATGCTTACACATCCACAACAAATCCAAATGAAATCCTCTATCACCTCTTACTATTCATCGCCCATACTTTTGCCTCCACACGCATACACATATCCATCAGATAGGTGTATAGCCATCATACATACGTATGTCCATCACACATATGTATAACAACATATATTATTTCATACATAGCTTACCAATATACACGCTAGTCATCACTAGCACATACATATGCATCCATACACGGAGCTTACCAACATACTTGCTAGCCATCACCAACATATACATATGCATTCATACACATAGCTTACTAACATGCTCACTAGCACACACATACACATTCATACACGTAGCTTACCAACATGCTTGCTAGCCATCACTAGCACGTATATACTTAAAATATGCTTACAGCCCATATGCATGTCATAGCATTTCAACGTGGCATAATTTATCCTTTTACATCATGCAAACAAATCATAATTTAACATCCAAAGCATTGAATCATATAATCCTAGCATGTTGCTACTCATTCAAAGCATGTTATTATGAAATTACGAGTCCAAAGCTCCCCTACCTCGTAATCATGACGTTTGATGGCGAGCACACGACAGTGGCATCATCGGCGGTGGATTTGGCGGCCAAAAGCATTACCAAGTTGAGAGAGCTGTTGTCCTGAGGGTTTTAGAAAGTGCCGAAAGTACTCACAGCCAAATAGGGTGTCAGAAGTAAATGCGGAAAAATCTGCGATCCACGACGGCACACTAGGGGCGGATAGGAGAAATGTCGTTTCAATATAAGTGGCGGTGCAACTAAAAGTCGAGGGTGTACTCATTGAAGGTCGGCTGGAAGCTGAGAAGAACTCGGCCGGCCACAAGACGTTGAAATAGGCCATGGACAGCACCCAACAACAACAATTTCACATCATCAAGGGCCCACATAAGGGTGGAGGGCATGGGGCGATGCTCGCAAATAGAGGAGTGGTGGTGGATGGCTCTGGTGTCAACTCCATTCATTGGCATAGCCAGCCGGCACAAATACGGTGATAGCCAATGGCAGTGGTGACATGGCGATTAGACAATAGGGAGAGGAAGAGCAATCGGGTCGGTTTGTTCGGATGGAACAATACAACCGGGCGAGGGCAGATATGGTTCTGACTGAGCGGAGGAGGCCAAAAAATGGTTAGGACGGTGGCACTAGGCTGAGGTGACGGCCCTGTCATCGCGAGCCCAAGGCTGGCCGACCGGAGGCTAGCTCTCGTTGGCGCATCCTAAATTTCCATCATACACAGAAATAGGGAAGGCAACGAACTGGACAGAGGAGATAGGAAGGGTGGAGGTGAAATTGGGCCCGAAGGGGTAATCCATTGCCATCGCCAGACCAAGGAGGTTTAGACTAAGTCTGGATGGGCCATTCAATGGTAGCTGAAGGCAACCGGCAAGCTCAACCGAAGGGGGTGGAAAAACAGCGGATGAGGGGGAAAAGAGGATGGGGCAGCAGAGGAGAGTCCCAAGAGGCCGGGAGGGAAGGCCTCCCATTGTCACCAGGCCGGGGCAGAGCTCACGCGGCCAGCCAGCCCACGGCGGTGGCTGAAACTCAAAACACAAATCGAGAGGGAGCTAATCAGGGGAAATATGGCAGAGGGCAGAGTAGCTGTGGGGGCCAGGGTGGTGGCTCCCTGCTGTCGCACCACCGAGACAAAGCCAGCAGTGGCGGCCCTGTGGCCCACTAGAGGCCGATGGTTGCCGGAAGAGCGTACAATGGGGGGGTGGCTTCTCTGTTTCTTCCGGATCGGGCTGACCGAGCCCGGTATATTTCTCTTTTTTTTTTCTTTTTTTTTCTCCCACTTATCATATCTCATGTTGTTTCCTTTTCCTTCTCTCTTTTTCGTACCACAAGCGCATTTCTTGTGCGTGGCCTAAGACTGAACCCCACACCCGACTCTACGGGTACAAATACCGAGGCCAAATACACCGAAGCATCACATTTTTCAACTGAAAATGATCAGAAAAATTATAGAAAATCGTAGAAAAAGTAGGGACATTACAACTTTGAACATTGTGCCTTCTACTACTACTAATGTCTCTCCACCCTCCAAATGGATGAAAGAGTACCATTGTCGAATGAGTTTTAGGGTATACAAACCTATTTGTGGTAGAATCGTGGGAAAATACTCTTCCAATAATCCCTAGCCTCTATCCACTACATAGTTGGCTGAATATCAACATGAACTACACTCCTCTTGAGAGTTTAATATCCATCTAATCAACCAAACGGATCACTAGATTGTTCTTAAAACTAGTACTTTTAACAAGTAAGAATTAAAAGTTCTTGCATCTTTGTGCAGAAGTTTTTATTAAGCAAAAATGATTAAAACCTAATTATTCACTCAATATTAGTCTCAAATTATCAATAAATCAACCATCAATCGATCCACACTTAGACACAATAATTTACGTGGAAAACCCCAACTAAGGTAAAAACCATGATAGCTTCAAAGGAACCAAATCAAACTCTAAGACTTCTAACATATGACTTATATGTTCTTATAATCTCCCCATTCGACTATTTTTTGTCAAAACACTATGCATTTGAAAATCTATTTAAGATTACAACTCTTATCATAGTGCATTGACTTTCAAATTATACAAAATAACTTGACACTACAAAGGCTCACTCATAGACTCAATTAACTTAAACTCATGAATTTGAAATTGAGCTTGAATAGTCTTGTATAGACTTGTACTTATCTTGCTCATCAAATTTATTTACATAGCACTGCCCAATTAATTAGAAAGATAAGAACTTTGATTTTTATTAACCACTTCTCACCATTTTTGACATAAATAGAAAAATATTTAAAGAATAACAAGTAATGAAAATGTCATTTAAAAATATCAGTCAAGTACACAATCTTCAAGATATGAAAATACCAATTAAGCATAAGATATCACATGTCCATCACTTTAATACTAACTCTCCCCCTTAATCTATGACATTCATAACTAATGTGATGTAGTATATAGAAACAAAACCATACCCATATAATACTGTTCCAAGAAACCAGTAAACACAAAATTTAAATGTTTAACAATTCAAGCAATCACATCAGAATTTTTTATTAGGAAGAATCATGCCAAATTGACTTTTAGACAAAACAATATAAGAAATCAAAACTATGTTTAAAAATATAATTAATTATGAGTTTAACTTTCAAATACTCCTTTTTTACAAGTGTGGTTGAAAAACTTTGAGCAATCAATTTTTTGTTTTAAAAAACTAATCATGATAAATTCTAACAAAAACATTGAATCCCATTGAAAACATGTCAATTTGAGATCAAGAACTCAAAATAAAAGTCAAACATTCAAAATCAACAAACTTGATTCTTTTAGATGATTTTTTTAATCAATTCTCTTTTAATCTAAGAGCATCCGAATATTATGTTCATTAATACCTAGCCTTAGATTATTTAGCGCCATTGATATGTGATTGTCAATTGTATTATCTTCTTTTTGATACATTATTCCTCTTTTATTAATTTTTAAAGAAAACCACCAATGTAGTCAACTCTTGTCTCCTTTAATATTGAATCTTGCAAGATCACTCTTAACCAAATTTTAACAAATTTGTTTAGACCCTAGTAAAGACTAAGCTTCACATTTTCCCACTCTCTTTAACTAGAATTTATGTACATGATGGTCAACTTAAAAAGATAGAAAATAATTAAAATCTCATAATCAACTTGCCCTTGCCTTTTTCTGAGTTATGATATTTTTCCTCAAATCATTTTTCTAGAGCTTCGCTTTTTTTAAATTATCTCTACTTGCATCATACCTTTTTCAATCTATCTCATTCTTTTTTATCCATTTTTTGCTCAATTTTTTTTCGATGTCAAGTAGATGGGTGTTTTACATTAGCTTTTCCGTCATCTTTATGATGATAATTTCAATCTCTAAAAAAAGATTAAAGTACATTAGTCTTGTAAACATTGAAGTACATTACATAAAATTTTCTTTTCTTTGAATTCTAAATAGAAATCTAGCCAAAGATCCTCTAATTTGATCACCTAAACTCCACTAAAATTGAAATGCCTAAGTCAACTTATGTTTAAGAATTATCCTTTGATATTCATTCTTAAAAGTGACTTGACTCTTAATATGATGTGTGCAAGTTTTAGAAATAGAGAATTACAACATTAAGCAAAGGAAAATCCAATTGATCTTCTCTCTCCTTTGGTGTATCATTCTCTTAGTTAAGGTATTTTTGACTACTAATCATATTGTTTTTCAGCTTAAAAGAAAATTAAGCTCTAAAAATTGATTGAAAAGCTCTAAAAATTGAAATTTTGGGTTTGGGTCTTACCATGACCATGAGTAATTTGAAGAAATTGATGCTTGAATCTTGTGTGTGATCACGCAAAACTAGCCGAGATCACCTCGGAGCCCCTCTATAATCCACCTCAAAGTGATTTGAGTCAAAATGAGGGGTTTAAATGGTTTTGGCCATTCTAAAAACCAAACATTCCTACATGAAACAGAGACCAATTATTGATTGAATAGACCTAGGATTGATCAATTTTGAACTTTTTTTTTTTTGAAAAAATTCAAAACTAAGCAATTTCAGTCAAAGTAAGCATTACTTTGACTACTAGAACTCAAAATAAAAATAAAACATTTAAATAAGAAATGTTGAGCTCTATTGACAAATTTCATTAATTTTGTTTTAAACTAAGTGCATCTACACATTATGTTCAGTTATTCCTTGCCTTAGATTAGTTAACTTCATTAGTTTGTGATTCTCAATTTTTGTTTATTATTTTTAACATTTCAATCCTCTTTTATTTATTTTTGAGGAAACCACCAATGTTTTAACTCTTGTCTCTTTCACTCATGAATCTCTCAAGATCACTCTTATTCATTTGAGAAAAATTTGTTCAGACCCTAGTATAGAAATAATTCTTATTTTTTGACTCATTTTAGCTAGAATCTATGTATATTATTTTCTAAAAAAATAAAAAATATAAGCTTAAATACAATATGCACATGCCTTTTTCCGAGTTATGATATTTTTCTTTAAATCATGTTTTTAGGGCTTGACTTTTTCAAAATTCTCTCTACTTGCATCATTTAATTTTTTTATGTCAAGTCGATGGGATCTTTACACTATCCAAGGTTGACTGAGTAGGTATCCTTTCCCCATTATTTTTACGAGGAAAATTCCTTTGAAGGCATATTACAAAGAATTTTGTTGCAGTAAATTTTCAATAGAAGTTTAGCTTACGTTCCTCTAATTTGATCACTGTGACACCACTAGAATTCAAACTCCTAAGTCAACTCATGTATAAGAATTTTCGCTTAATTTTTAATCATAAAATTGACTTGAGTATAAATATGATGTGTGGAAGTTTTAAATAACAAAGAATTGTAGCATGAAGCAAAAGAAAATCAAATCGAGACTAGCCTACGTTGACCTAAGTAGGTAGCCTTCCATATCATCTTTATTAGGACAATTTTATTTACTAAAATATATTGAAGTAAATAAAACTTACAATCATTGAATGACATTACATGGAATATTTCTTTTTATTTGGATTCTAAATAGAAATCTAGCTTTAGATCTTGTAATTTGATCACTAATATTCCACTATAATCCAAACGCTTAGGCCAACTCATGACTAAGAATTTTTTCTTTATTTCATTTATAAAATTGACTTGAGTCTCAACATGATGTGTGCATATTTTAAAAATTAGATAATTGCAAGATCGAGCAAAAAAAAATTAAATTGATCTTCACTCTCCTATGTCTATCATTCTCTTAGTTAAGGTACATTGGCCACACATCAAGGTGCTTTTCAGCTTAAAAGTTAATTAATGATCTTTAATCTTAAGACCTAAACATATAAAAAAAAGATAAAGTAAAATAATGTTATTTTTGAGAATTTTCTATTTTTTATTTGAAACTTATGAAGAAAATCAACATGAAAACAAGGTAAAACTGAAAGAAAAAATAAAACATGTGTGTCTGATAAGATAGAAAGTATTCAATTATGGACAAAAAAAATCAATCTCTTTACTAAGAGATGTTAAGTTCCTTAGCCTTGCCTAGCGAACCAATTCTTAGACATCTAAGGTGGACTTACCTATCTTACCTAATTGATCCTTCAAGGCTAAACCATTTGTTAATCCTCAATTACACTTTCTTCATATTCTTCAAGGGTTTTTATTACTTTGGACTTCTTGGACAACTTCTTTGTTGTTTTTAGGGCAATTGTTTTTCTAAACAACTCCTTTTTGTTTTCATTGGACTCTTCTTTCATTTCAAAAGTTTTTAGGTTCCCTATGAGTTCCTCAATATCTAAGTATCAATTTTATTTGATTCACCCACTTTAATTTTAAATTTTGAGGATATGGACCTTAGAATCTTTCTAACTACAAGGAAATCAAGTATTGGCTCTCCTATTTGATCACAAGTGGAATTATCTATATTTGAAATCTTAGCATAGTTTTTAGAACTTGTTTCTTCTTCACTCATCATGATATTTTCAAATTCTAGTGTTATCATTTATAACCTTGACACCTTTATAGCTTTGGTTCCTTCATTGTACGTAACAAGTTTTTCCCATGATACTTTAGCAAATGAACAAATAGAAATTAATTTATGCTGGGATTTTCCTATGGCATTGAACAATGTGCTTAGGGTTTTACTATTGTAGTTAACAAGTTTAGTCTTATTATCGTCCCATTCACTCTCAACTTTTAGAGTAGAATTACCATCTTTGTCTTAGGTTATGGGTGGATTCCAACATTTAATCTCAACTTTCGAAGCATTCCCATCAAGTGCTTCATTGAAGGCTCTCATTTGGTTATTCTAATAGGATAAATTTTGACCATCAAACTAAGGTGGTCAATTTATGGGATTTCCTAAGTCCCCATGCTCCACCATGGTGTTGTTTGAAGAAGCTATTTCAATTAAAGTCAAGAAAAACACACAAATAACTAACTTTAATCAAGCCAAAATAAATAGAACTCTCTAAGAGCAAGAAAAGCACAACCTAAGGCAAAATCAGCATGATTCACTAGGAATTCTAGTAAGAAAAACAAGCAGATCAAGCAAAGATTATAAAATAAAACCTAACACAAGAAAAATATCTCTAGGAAGCAAAATAAAGTAAGATCAAGTAACCTAGACACAACTAACTAGAAATAAGCATGCAAAACTTGATGGATAGCAATACACAAATCAAAATACCCTCAGCTACCAAATGAGAGTTTAATATCCATCTCCAACTTGGTGTTGTACTAACCCAAGTACTTAACAATAGCAAGAATTAAGAGTTCTAGCCTCTTTATGCATAAATTTCTTATAAGCAGAAACTATTAATTCACCTTAAGTATATGTCATAACTATTCTATCAACTAAACATCAAACTACAATCATGCAAATTTACATAACAATTTTTACATGGAAAATCCCAACTAGGGTAAAAAGCTACAACAACCACTCTTGGCCTAAAATTAATTTACTAGCAAGAAAGACTTTTTACATGACCCAAGGAAACCACCTCTCATGAAGACCCTAACACAACTTCTTGTTTAGATCTCCTTCTCTATTTGTTGTTGGCTTTCAAGTCTTCTCCCCAAGTCTTGAAGTTGTCTCTCTCATTTCTCTTCCTTTGTTTTCTTCTAGTCTCTTCAATCAAGCTTCTCTTGTCAGTTGAATTAGCTTTGAGTCTTTTTAATTCCACCTTGGAAACACTCTAAAGTTTTTTGTGCGAAAAATACTCTTTGTTGTATCTCTTATGAATCAATCACCATTAAAACTAGTAAATCTAGCACAATGATGTTTTTGATGGAAAACTAAAGTAAAAGGATTCTCCCTTTTTCTTCTCTCAAAATCTAGAATTTTCTCTCTTCAATTTCATGTTTTCCTAGACCTAATGTAGGTCATTAAGTCGATTTAGGTTATAGAGTCTAATTAGGAATATTCTCTATTCCAAATGCTTAAACGAGGAAACTTTCACACACAACGATCAATGGGTCACTATTTCTGTTTGAATGAAATTCATCAAGCAATTGATCTCTCTTACGTATTGATTAGAAACCTCACAGTCAAAAATTTAAAAGACAATTTCAAGTGCCGATTGATCCACGAAATATGATCATCAATGATCGATTGATGAAGAACATATTTTCTAATTTTTTCCTATTTCCCCAAAAGTTCCAAAATCACTTAAATTACTTATAACAAAAACTAAGTAATTTGTGCACGTGATTGTGAGAAATTATACCCTTTAACTTTAGCGCTAAACATAGTCTTCAACCTTGAACTTTTAAAACTCATATGCTCTTACTTTTCAAGTCCTTCAATTACAAATCTGACTTGATTACAACAACATCTAGTTAGACTCGTAAGGAAAAAATAAACATGAAGTTTTAACATTTTTTTATCATCAAAATTAGCCAACGTCACATATGCCTTATATGTTCTTATAGAGGACTTTAGAGAAAATTCTTTACAAGATTTTGCGTTGAATAAAAATGAGAGTGGGATAATTTCCTTGAACAATGGCCCCTCTAAGGGTGACATATATAAAGTCAAAATCGAGTTGATCTTTCTACCAAAGTTGACACATTGAGTAGGAAATTGGACCTTCTTATGAAATCAATGCACAAACCTACCCCCATCACTCAAGAAGCCTATGTTATATGTCTACATCTTGCCCATACCACCACTAAGTGCCCTTTAGCCCCTAGTTCTCAGAGCTTGTTCATGATCACATCTTTGTTACGCAATTCTTCCCTAGGGTTGACAATAACCCATTCTTTGACATGTACAAACCTTGGGTGGAGGAATCACCCTAATTATTCTGGGTGAACATCTAACCAAGGTCCAATGGTTAACAACTCTCCTATGAAAAACATCCAAAGTCCACCTGCCCCTTTTAACAAACTTCATGTGCAACCCCAATATGTCCAACACATTTGGAGTTCGTGTAAGAACATTTGTGAAATATGTAATGTTAATTGGCTTATTTATTTATCAAAATCATGTCAAAAACCTTGAGTATGTAATTAGTCTTATAAATATGATTAGATCCAATTGTGATTGAGTTAAGTTTGGAATTGATGAACTTTAAAAAAAGAGCAGATGTATTCTTATGGATCAAGACTAAAGTCTAAAAAATGTCAGTGGTTTAAGAGGTTTATTCATTACATATTCTCATACAAAAGTCACTTGGAGCAGTTTTAGAAGTGATTTTAGAGGTTTCAGATGTATTATGTAGTTAAACAGTACAATTGATCAATCGCTGGATGATACATCGTGAGAAATGACCAATTAGCATTTGAATTAGCCCTTTGTTAAACAAAGATGCAGTTTATTGATCGATTGCTTTGTAGATTGATCAATCGCTCAAGGAGTAATGCCTTAAGAAAATAGTGAACAATTGATTGCTATTTGAAATAATCGATCATTGGTAGCTTTAGTTGCCCTAAATAAGCCTTTCTGGAATAGTTTTCTTTCCTTGTTGAAGTCAAAGTGACAATTCGACTTGGAGACCTATAAAAAGGATAAGAAGTGACTAGATTGAAGAGAGGAAAACCAATAAAATATTATAGAAGAAATGAGAGTTCTTTTTACAATATTTTCCTTGAGAAATCACCAGATTGAAGAGATTATTCATGGTGAATTCATGTTGATGAACAACTAAAAAAAAAAGATTTCACACATAAATTTTGGAGGAGAGTCAGCAAGGTTCTTCAAAGAAGTTAAAGAATCTCAAAAGGTAAATCAACAAACAAGTAAGGAGTCCTTAGTTGAGTTGCAAGATGAAGAAGACAAAGATAAAAACACGAAGAGGAAAAACTTCAAGGATTTATGGAGGAAGAATTGAAGGCCAATATTATCAACAAGAGAACATTAAACAAAATAAGTTTGTGTCAAGTCATAAGGTTGGTTGGTTGTTTTGAGTCTTGTAAGATCTATATCATTCTAGTGCATTGATTTAGTCTTGGATTGAGGTTATCATAGTTTCTTACTCTAGTTGGGGTTTTCCATGTAAAAATCATTGTGTGATTATTTAGTGTGCATGCTTTGTTTGTTGGTTGATTGATCATGAATGGTGATTAGATAATAGAGATTGTTTATTCTGTTTGTAAACAAATTTTGCGCATATAGGCTAGAACTCTTAATTTCTTACTTGCAAAAGTACTAGGGTTAGGAGCAATCTAGTAATCCATTATCACCATCTAGTGGATACTAAACTCTTAATCTGAGCTTTTAAGATAAGATTTTGACTGTCTTATACGGGCTATAATCTCAATCCCAAATCCTTCACTCACACACAACAAATTGCTAAGCTTGAGGCCAAATATTCAAACTATCAAATGCTAATAACTAAAGAGAGACATACACTTAACCAAGTCAGCCTTTACAAAACCCTAATGGTCATTTTGTAGTAGAGGGGCCCCCTTCCTCTAATGAATAGGTTAAATCCATCATGATGCTAAGGAGTGGGAAGCACATTGGCAATCTAGTTGGGGGTGATCCATTGGGTAACCATAAGAGCAATGAGCTAGGGAGGTAGTTGCTGTTACGTCTGAACTAAGACTATGAAGAAGTCAAATTCAGATTTATTTTATTTACCAATTGTAGTAGATAAGGTCGATCCACAGGGAAAGCCTTGTGCAACAAAGAAAACTATTATGAAAAAAAATAGAGAAAAGAAAAACTAAGAAAGAAAGAGTAGAAGAGTATTGAGGGAATAAAGAATCAAAAAATCAAGATGATAAAATACTAAGGCATTAAGGATCATTGTAACATCTAATGATGTTCTTCATGTATCATGTTATCTCAATTACAATTGAATGAAGATATGAACATTAAAATTGAAAATAAAGATAGAAAATGCTTTGGATAGATGAAAGATAAAAATAATTGTCTCTTAAAGATTTCTATGTATCCAAATCACAAAGGATCAGAAGAAGAGCCTTCAAGCATCTTATGTATCCAAATCACAAAGAAACAAGAAGAAAAACAATATTAAATGAACATCACTTCAAATAACCAATACTTACTTGAAACCATTGATGAAACATGAATAGAACTCCATTAGATTGTTACAAATCACCTCTAGCCTTAGCTTGAGAGCTTAGAAAGCTATTACAATAAAACTAACAACAAAAATATAAAATGAGAGAAGATAATAGGGGAAAAGAGCTCCAAAAAGGAGGGGATCATCCATGATTCACGTCCACCCCTCTATTTATAGGAATAGAAGGGGTTGCTTCAAAGAGGAAAGTGAAATCATATCTCTAGATTACATCCTGATTGATTCCCTGATTAGTTGCTTCTTTGACAATGATTAGATTCTAAAGCAATCACATAAATCAATGATTTATTTAGTAAATAAGTATATTTAAATATTCCTTTAGATATCCAATCAGCCTTATTATTTTTCCTTATGTGTATCAATCACAATCAATGAAAAGATTCTCCATGTGCTAGCCTCGGGTTAGTTAACTAGTTGTCTGATGGCATGCCGAATTCGACCCATACATCTTTGGAATTTGAAATTTCTTTCTAATATAACACTTGTAGCCATGGAAGTCTTCTTTCCAATGCCACCAGAATCATGTCAATCCAAATTACACATATAAAGATATGGTCGAAATACTAATTTGAATCAGCTTCTTTTCTAATTTAGTTCTCTTGATGTAAGTCTCAAATCCAACGGGTCTAAAAGGTTGTGTTCGACCATTCCATGCATGTTTAGACCATTAGGAGCCCATTCTTGACTTTCAAATAGCTTTGGGTAGATGGGCTTTACTTCTTCTTCTACTTGGATCCTGTTAAAGCCTGTTTAGACATGTAAACTCAATTAAGGTCCAACTAACTTATTAAAAACATAAATAACCCAAATCAGCAATGAATTAACACAAAATAGGATTGCAATTCGAAATTTGAAATATTTAATTGAACATTATTTTAGTACATCAAATACCCCAAATCTACTTTTTGCTAGTCCTCGAGCAAAACAAAAATTAAAATAATAGAAAACAAAACTAACTACTCCACTTCTGTAGGAAATCTCGATTGCATTTAGTATATGCAACAAGCCTTTAAACCCCTATCTTACACTAGTGGACGAGTTGTGTCTCATGAGGGTTTGCAGTGAATCTACTCATAAAATTCAAAATTTAAATGATAGAAGAAAATTAATATTAAAACCACATCAAATTTACAAATCAACTCCTCCTAAACATGTGACTTCATTTAGTAAAATCAATCATGCATAATACAACTTGTCTTCTGAAACACTAATTCATTCTAACAACTTTATATTGGTGGCAAGTACTCATATATACATAATAGTTTTAGAAAAATAGACATTGCTAAGTAATTATACATTTCCAATCTCATGAATCGAACATCTCAATGTGTCTCATGTCTACTCGGCAATTTCAATTTTATCCCTTAAAAATAGACATTGGCATCCATTTATCTTCAAGAGATCATAATAGAGAATCATGCAAAACCTTCATTTAAAAGTAAAACACCTAGATCACCTGACAACTCATTCAAGATATAATTGCATAATGTCCTACTAGAAGTTTATGCTCATCTTATATGACATGTGTAAGTCTTAGCCTTTTTAAGCTTTCTATAAGATCCATGTAACAAGTGTTAGGCCAGTGACTCTCAATCTAGTTGGCTCAGGGCACTAGGTATTAAAACACCCCTCAGGTTTAATAACTTGAACCAAATAGGCTTCATGGCTATGCATGTCATAAATTAGTTAACTCTACCTTTTGACTCGAGCACCCTATGCTTAGTGAGGCACGCCGAGTCCCGTTCTACTCAATAGAGTGACTTTAATTATTTACAAATTTTCATTCTTTTTTTTTATTTTTTTTTCTTGAGCACATTATACAATCAACTTGAATTGTGTTTACAAAAAGTCCTCGACTGTTCTACAAACCAAGAATAGTGAAGCTCAAAACTCTATCATGATAACATGAATACTACTAGATCATGCCAAAGTTTTACTCTAATAAGAAAATAATTACTTAGATTCAATGATATCCACCAAGATGTAAGACCATAATCAAAGGCTCGAATTCTCACTTAGGCAAATGTCTTTCTTTGTTTTTTTTAAAATAGGAGCACAAGAAACCAATATGAAGTAATTAGAACTCAACATCATTAAATCTGTCAAGTCATATACTAAACAAACAAGACAAGAAAAATATGAAGTTTTTTAAATGTGGTAAATTAGGTCATTTTGCTACTGATTATCCTAACAACAAATCTGATAATTCTTCCGTTTATAAGCCTAAGAAATCAAAGTGGTTTGATAGCAAGATATAGGGCAAGCTGCTTTAAGCAACTTACTTTGATGAGAGTTCTTCTAATATAGATGAGATATGTAACTATATTGTCTTCCATTCAAGTGTGAAAGAAGATGATTATGGAGAAGAGTGTCATGAATCTACTTCTCTTGAAGAGAACTCAAAGTCTAATTTTCTTTTTGATGAGTACAAAGCGTTCCTCCAACAATTTTTTGTTTTGACTAGGAAAACCAAAAGCCACTATCTCTGTGTAGGCTAAAGAGAGTGACACACACCTTAAGATAGTGTCCAACCCACCTAGGTAAAAAGGGAGAGGAGTGAGGATAGGTTCTAGTATTGTGGGTGTGTGTGACATATGCCATAATGATTCCCATACTAGAAGAGAGTGCCCAAAGAATCATCCTTTTGAACTTAGGTCAAAGAAGAAGGAGAAGAAGCACACTACCCATGTAACCTCAAAGATACCCCACCAAGTTTAACAAAATAAGATGAAGTGAGTGTGGGTAAGGAAGCTTGATCTTCAAACATTGAAGGATGAATTAGGAAAAATAAGAGCACCTTAGCTTGCCTTAGGATAAGTTGGCTAGGCACAGCTTAGGAGCTTGCAATCTCTAAGTAAAGAGATTAAGATATTTGTCCATGATTTAATATTTTGAGCTTGGCAAAGCTAAGGAGCTTGTCAAATTATTTTTATTTTTATAGCATTTTGCTTTGTTTTTGCAATTAACTTTGATTTTGTTTTTTATTAGTTTAGCTCTTAAAACAGAATGGAAATTAATTTTCTTTTAAGTTGAAAAGCAACATGATTTGTGGTCAAACATGCCTTAACAAAGAAAATGATACACCAAGGAAAGTGAAGATCAATTTGATTTTCCTTTATTTAATGTTGCAATTCTCAATTTTCTAAAAATTTCCACACATCATGTTGAGACTTAAGTCATTTTTATGTATGAAAATCAGAGAGAACTCTTAAACATAAGTTTACGTTTTGATTCTCATAAAGTCTTAGTGATCAAATTAGAGGATTGTATACTATATTTCTATTTAGAATTCAAAATAAAGAAGAAAATTTCATATAATGTACTTCAATGTTTGTGAGTCTTATGTATTTTAACATAAAAGAAGGGCTACCTACTTAAGTCGGCCTACGACAGTGTGAAGCTCCCATACACTTGGCATCAAGAAAAATGAAAGAAAAAGAAATAATAAATGATGAAAATAGAGATGATTTAGAAAAAGCCAAGCCCTAGAAATATTATTTGAGGAAAAATATCATAATTCAGAAAAAATACATGGGCATACACTTATTTACCTTTTATTTGTTTTATTTGGTAGAAGATAATGTACATGATTCTGGATAAAGTGAGTTAAGAAATGAGAATTTTGTCTTTACTATGATCTTAACAAATTTGTCTCAGTTTGAATAAGAATTATTTGGCAAAATTCAAGATTAAAAGAGACAAGACTTAAAAATTTTAGTGGTTTCTTCAAAATTGAATAAAAGAGAGTTAAAATATCAAAAAGAATAAAATAAAATTGACTATCACATACAAATGGAGTTCACTAATCTAAGGAAAGATAATATGAACATAATTTGTCGATACACTTGGATTAAAGGGAAATTAATTAAAAATCATCAAAAATAGCTCAACTATGCTTATTTTTAATTTTTGATTTCTAATTTGAGTTCTATCTATCAAAAAAATTTATTTCGATGGAAAATGTCTTGAGATATGTTTATGAATTTATTGGAATATTTCAATAATTATTTAAATTTTTTAATTTTTAGAAAATTATAAAATTCAAAATTTCTCAACATCAATTACCAGAGCAATTGATTGCTGGTTGGATTTTTGCGCCAAAGCATTGTTTTAAAATTTGACTAAAGCTTATAAGCCCTCATTTCACTCCAAACTCTTCCAAATAGTACAAAAGTGAGAGTAGAGACAATTGACTCTTTTTTGCACAAGAAAACACCACATTTTGCAGTTAAAATCAAAATTTCCTTCATGACCACGACATGTTTTGAAACTAAATTTTGAATTTTAGTGATTTTTTATAAAATTTAATGTAATTTGAACCCTTGGATTTTGAGATTTCACAGAAAACCCAATTCAGTTTCAAGTTTTCACTTGAATTTGAGGGATTTTAAAAATTAGATGTTTCTCCTAAAAATTATGTTTAGGTCCTATTATGACTTTTGTTCTAATAATTGATATCTATCTGTTATCAAAATTTGAAGTTAATTGGACATAGAAAATGTTTATTTAATTTCAAAATTTTCTTTGTTAATGCGCATTTCAATGACTTTTTAAATTCTAGGACTTTATTAGCTCCTAGTAATATTTAGCACTAGTTTGCAATGAATTTAGATGGGGAGAGCAAAGAAGTAGAAGGTAACGAGTGATTTAGGCTCAGGTGACCTCGGTGCATCATCTAGTGGGGGAGATAGAGTTATGCCTATAGGCTTTGAGCATAGTGTTGTCCATGTGCCCTTAGAGACAACCATGGATTTGATAGAGGCTCATCTGCATTGGTTGAATTATTTTAGGATAATCTCTACATAAGATCAGCTAGTTTACCCACGTCTAGTCAGACAATGGTATTCATCCCAAAGACTGGATGATGATGAGGCTTTAATTGGAGTTGCAAAAGGTGCACAAGTTCGTGTCACCCCTTAGGTCATAGCAAAGGTCATTCAATGTGAGAGGAAATCAATCACGTATTCATATTTTGTTGGATATGTTTCTCCATTAAATAGTGAGTTAACTAAGATGTTGACACGACTTCCCAGAGGCAGAGATCTAGATGTTTCAATTCTTGCTCACTCTATGACTGCCGATTTTCATCTGATGCAAGTCATTGCTTAGTATCACATTTGGAGTGCGAGGAAGGAGAGTTGATCACAAGATGACCATGATTTTATACCTTACAGCCAAAGCTAGAGTTAGATCCACTGATGATCAGTTTTGGTCGTATCATGACTTTTTTCAAGGACATATGCATGAGATGACGCCCTACCCACACATTTTGTGTAGGATTTTCACATCAGTTCATGTTAGGATCCCACAAGGTGAACCGACGATGGATGGGATGGGTCCTATTGATGTTGCAGTGGTTTGTAGTATGAAGTTTCATCATAGGGGACAAGAGGGAGATCTACAGGAGCTTTAGGTGCTAGCAGGTGCATCAGCTTAGCAGGATCAGCTAGACCGACATGTTACATATGCAGAGTTTTATGCATTTTAGGATGCCATACTTCAGGGTCTTGCACACATTCGATAGCTGCTTCATGATATATTTCCACAAGCATAGAGTGAGGGAGAGTAGTCTAATGTTGATGACAATATTGGAGATGCTTGATGTTGCTTTTTTGCATATTATCATGTTTCTTGGTCTTAAACTTGTTTCAGTTCAATTTATATTTCATTTGACTATGTGATGTATTTTGAAACTAATTATATGTTTATGGATATATGATGGATATGTTTTACTTTGAGGATTATTAATTTTCATGTCTTATGGTGATATTTATGACTTGATTGTGCTTAATTGAGTATTTTTGTTAATTATTACTTACGTTTTTGTCTATTTGTATCAACAAGGGGGGAAATATTAGCGAAAATCAAAGTGCTTAGTTTCATATTTGATTGGATAGTACTATGTAAATCATTTTGATTTTAAGTGTGCAGGACAAGTACAAGATTATACATGGCTTTTCAAGATCATTCCAATGTCTCTATGTTAAATCTTAGTGTTGTCAAATCATTTGTACAAATTGGAAGTCAATGTACTCTGTCATAAGTTGTAATTTTTATTTTGATTTTCAATTATGTAGTGTTAGGGAAAGGGGGAGATTTTAAGAACATGTGTCATATTAAATGTAAATTAGCTAATTTTATTTGTCAAAACTATGTCAGAAACCTTGAGTATGTAATTAGTCTTAGAAATCTGATTGATATAGTTGTGGTCAAGTTAGTTTTGGAATTGATGGACTTTAAAAATAGGAGTAGATGTGTTCTTATGGATTAAGATTGAAGACTAAATAATGTTGGTGGATTAAGAGGTTTATTAAGTACAAATTCTCTTACAAAGGACACTTGGAGAAGTTTCAGAAGTGATTTTGAAGGTTTTAGATGAATTTTGGGTAAAAAGGGTAAAATTATAATTATATAGTATCATCGATCTATCACTAGACAATATAAGAGAGAAACAATCAATTGACACTTGAATCATCCCTTTGTTAAACAAAGCATAGAATTTTTCGATCGTTTGCCTTGATGAACAATAGATCACTCAAGGAGTTGTGCCTTAAGAAAATAGTGAATGGTCAATTGTTGTTCGAAACAATTGATTGCTAGTTGTTTTAGTTTGACTAAACAAGCCTTTTCGGAATAGTTTTTTTTCTAGTTGAAGTCAAATAGTCATTTAAACTTGGAGACCTAAATAAAAGCAAGTTGTGACAAAATTAAAGAGAGAAAAACCTATACAATAATTGGAGAAGAAAGGAGAGCCTTTTACGCATTGTTTTCTTGGAGAATTCATAGAGGAGCTTGAAAAAATTGTTCATAGTGAATTCATATTGAATGCACAACTAAAGTGAGAATATTTCACATAGAAATTTCATAGGAGTGTCAATAAAGTTCTTCAAAGGAGTTGAAGAATCTAAAGAGGTAAATCAATAAACAAGGAAGGAGTCTTTGTTTGAGTTGTTAGAAGAAGAAGAGAAAGATAAAAATACAAAGTGGAAAGCTTCAAGCGTTCAAGGAGGACAAATTTATGGCCTCGAGAAGTGTTCCACATGGGTGGGACCCATTTGAAAAGTGCGAAATTACCTACCCATGTGGGATCAGTTTTGTAGGGCTCGTTGACACGAGTATATCGGTACCAAGAAAAAGCGATTTTGTCTTTGGGGTAGGAAGTTATCGCATTTTGAAGTTTAAAAATGAAAATAAAAAGGTGACGTGTCGGATAGGACTGGTGACGTATCGGATAGGACTTGTGTTGTGTCAGATAGGACTAGCATGTGACAGTCCTATATGCCATGTATCAAACTCATGTCTATCCATTTTCCCTATAAATAGCATACAATTTTCTGGTCTTGGGGAGACACACGTTCAGAAACTTCATTTTTCAATTAATAAGCAGTTGTAAGTCGGCATTGGGTGGTTCAAGAGGCATTTCCACCTAAATCGGGCATGCTCTATGGGATGGGGGGCTAGTTTTAAGGATTTCACAATTTAGAACAGTAAAATTCCTCATCCAAGTAAGAAGTGCCTTGTTTCTCACCTTCGAAATCGCGAAGAAGTGTAGGTAGGGGTTCTTATTATCTTTCAAGACATAAATACTTAGGCAATCTTTTGAAGTTTATATAGATAAATCTAGTTAAATACTTGCGTAATTTCCATGTATGTTTTTAAGATTGCCTTGTATATTTGTTTTATCAAGTGTTTATCTCTTGAAGTAAATTATGAATTATGTTATTTGATATATGTGATATAGAGAAAATATAGCTTCACCATTATTTAATTATACATGAGTATAGTAGGATTGAAAGACAGTTTTTTCAAATTATTTCTCTGTCAAAATTATTTGAGAAATATGTACAATCATATTGATCGAGTTATTGTGATAAGATAGAGAAGGGGTAACTGTCTCATTGAAACAAGCGACCAACCCAACCTTTATAATCATTATCAGTAACACAGTCATGACTTGTAGAGGCGAGGCTAGGATTTTTGAAAGGTTGAACCTCGAGGAAGGATGTTCTGAAAAAGAAAACTCTCGTTTGAGTTGGAGAATTTAAGAGTTATTTAATTGTCTAGACTTAGCTTGGTAGATGTACCGATAGAGCTCAATGAATAGAGAATGTACAAATAGAATCTGGTTTGGAATTGGATAGACGATGCACATTAGCATGGTGAGCCCCTAAAAAAAGGCAAGACCCCTGATTAGCCCCTAATAAAGGGCACCTATCAAGGCTACGCACTTTAGGGTAGAGAGTATGATGGGAAAAGTCTCAACTCTCTTGATCCCAGTGCCCCATGAGCACGGGCGGCTCTTCCTCTACAAGCTCAAAGTGTTTTTACATATAATATATAGAGGAGTAGGAGGCTGCTATTTTGTACCCACTGCAAACTCCTTAGGATGGATTAGGTGTTTGGGACACAAGTAGTAAGACATGAGAGCTTACAATCCCTAGTAGCATATTTGATACGTAGGAAGAAGCCCTAGGGGAGTTTTTGGGTGAGGGGCACACCCTCGTTTTCTAAAAGTATTATCTGTTTACTTGATTATGTGATTTGAAAACTGTCATATGTTATAATTATGTCTGATATAATAAATACTCCTACTGAGTATTTTAAAATACTCACTACCCCCCAGACCTTGCAGAGCCTAGTGATGAATAGATGCGGGTAGAAGACACAAGTGAAAAGGCACTTTTTGGGAGCTTCAAGAGTGATTAAGGATCTATGACCGCACAAGTAGGTCCTAAGTATTTTCCTTATTTTGTTGGGATTGAGAAGACTTGTTTATATTTTTACTTGTGTGTTTGTACACAAATCGTGTATTTCCTAGGAAATGAACTATATCGTGCTATGTATATGGTAAAATGTTTATAGGTCGTGACCCGAGCAAGCTCTAATTATAGTAACTTTCTATGTGTTTTAAAAAACTCGGTCATGACACTAGTGATCCACTATCGCCATCTACTAGGATATTAAACTCACAGTGATTGGATGTGAGCATAGAGACTTACATTATCCTAACTTTGGCGGATACATATTTCCATCCAATAGTGGGTTCATTGGTCGTCTCACTGGGCACCCTCCTTGCTCATTCGATGACTGCTGATTTTCGCCTAATTCATGTGATTTCTCAGTATGTTATCTGGCATGCGAAGAAGGAGAGAGTCGAATGCAAGGTGTCCCAGATTTTTTACCTTTTGTCCAAGACACACTTGGAGTTAGATCTTCCCTTCATTGTCTTTGGTCAAATCATGACATTCTCACATAGTCACACTTAGGATATGCATCTGTATCCCAACATATTATGTTGCATTTTTACTTCATTTTGACTGAGGATCCCATGCACAAAGTCTACATTTGTCATTATGATAGAGGTAGATATTGCAGTGGTCACGAGGATGATGTCTCAAACACAAGGACATGAGCTAGAGGCATAGAAGGAGCAGAAGGTTCAGCATGAGGATCTAATTGATGTTGCCATGCCATTACATGCTGACAAACCCCTAATATATGGAGATATTGTTGAGTTTTTTTGGTAGTTACTTGATGAGGTTAGACAAGGTTTTTCAAATCTCAAGAGGATGATTCGTGACAGATTACCACTTTTAGATAGTGAGGGGGAGATAGGTGATGATGCACCTGCTGCTGTCGTCTGAGTTTATTTCATGGTTTTTTATCACTTTTTCATGTATTTGTTGGTTTTGAACTTTCGATAGTTCATATTATGTCTTATTTGACTTTGGGACGTATTATGAAGCTATTTTGATTATTAGATACATGATGGACATGTTTTTCTTATGGTTTATTATATTTTTGTGTCTTATGGTGATTATTATGACTTTGATGTGCGTTAATTAAATTTTGTTCAATTATTGCTACATTTTTTGTCTATTTGTATAAAAAAGGAGGAGAAATGGTTAAGGAATATCAAAGTATTTGTTTTCATGCTTCATTGAGTAGTTCTATGCAAACAATTTCTTTTCTAAGTGTGTAGGATAAGTATAGGTTTTACAAGGTTTTTCAAAATTAATTCCAAATGGTCTTTATTGAATCTAAGTTGTGTCGAGTCCTATGTACAAGTCAAAGTCAATGCACTATGTCAAAGAATTGTAATTTTTTGTTGATTTTCATACATATAGTGTTTTCTCACAAAATAGCGAAAGGGGGAGATTGTCAAACCATATGCAGCATAAGTATTGTAAATTGGCTAAATTTGGTGATCAAAGCTATGTCTAAACTTCATGTATATTTTAGTCTTAGGAGTTTGACTAGATGTTGTTGTAGTTGAGTCAAATTTTGGAGTTGGCTGACTTGAAAAACAGGAGCATGCATGTTTTTAAAGATCAAGGCTGTAGACTGAGCTGTGTTTTAAAGGAAAAGTGTTTATTTTCACACACTCTCATAAACAAATCATGCAGTATTACTTAGGAATAATTAATTTACATGATTTTGGAAGTTTGAGGTAAAATTAGGGTGAAATGTTAAAAATTAATGTTCATTGATTCATCGCTGCAAATTGCACTGATTCCTTCAATTAATCAGCCCTTGAGTTAGATACTATAAATTTTGGCCAAGATAATATTGATTGATTGCCACCCATGAGAGATTGATCAACAGAAGAGTTTTACCTTAATGAGAACAGTAATTAATGAATCGTTGTTTGAACCGATCAATCATTACGTTTGTAACTTACCTAGTTTAAGTATTCCGAGAAAAAAGTTTATTCCTAATTGAAGTCTAACACCTAAACCAACTTCATGGACAATACAAAGGCTATGTAAACGAGAAGAGAATAAAATCTAAATTTTGAGAGAGAAAAGAGGAGAAGTCCTTTTGCTATTTTTTCTAAAGAACTTATCATTGTGTTTAAGAGTTTAGTTTTAATGGTGATTGTACAAGTGACACAAAACAAAAAGAGAATTTTTGACACATAAAAACTAAAGAAGAGAGTCAGCCAAGTTCAATGGTAGATCGAAGACTCAAGGCCAAAGTCATAACCAAGAGGAGCTTGATTGTAGAAGCTATAATAAGATGATGACAAAGCAATGAGGAAAAAAACTTCAAGACTTGAGGAGAGAAGACTTGAAGGTTAGTAACAAAAGAAGAGGGAGATCTAAACAAAAGAGGAGTTTGCTTGTGTCATGTAAGGTCTTGCTTGCTAGTGCATTGATTTTAGGCCAGGAGTGGTTGTCAGAGTTTTTTACCCAAGTTAGGGTTTTTCATGTAAAAATCTTGTGTGTTCTTGCAAGATTTGTGGTTTCATTGATGATTAAAATAATCATGATTGCGCTTCAAAATAAATTCATGCACAAATGAGGTTAGAACTCTTAATTTCTTACTTGTCGAAGTACTAGGGTTAAGAGGAATCTAGTAATCCTCTAGGTCAATTAGATGAATATTAAAATCTCAAACCTACATCATGTATAAGATATTTCAGTCTCAAAGAGTCAGAGTTGTTTGTACCGAGCCAACCATGATTGGCATGGTTCTGCTAAAGAGGTGGTGGTTCATCATATGCTTTCACACACCAGAGCAAGAGCCAATGATCCACAGGTTGATCTTGAGATGTTTGATGTTACCGAGGAGGAGCGCCCAACACAGATGATTCATGACCAACTACTTAAGCAGAGCTAATGGGGGTTTATCATGTAGTTATGGACATTGTGCATGAACATTTTGACTGGCTGGAGGAGCTCATTCATCATTTATTTTTCTATTCCGATGCAAGATAGATGTTGAGGGGGAGGACGAAGATGATGATCCAGATGATGCCAAGTTTTTTTATTTATTTTGATAAAATTTTCTTGTTAAAACCTATGATCAATTCATGATATGTACTTTTCATTTACTTTGATGATGTATTGTGAAACTGATTAGAACTTAAAAAGATTAAATTTGAGACATATGTTGATTTATGGTTATTTATTTCATGTCTTTATGCATTGTTGCTTGGCGTATGTGGTTGAATACATATTTTTATTAAATTTTTTTATTCACCTTTTTACCTATTTCAGACAAAAAAGGGGAGAAAAGATTATGGAAACTCAAGTACTTTACTTCATACTTAATTGAACAGTATGACGCCCAATGAATTTGTTTAAGCATGCAGGTTATGTACAGGTTCAAGGCTTTTAAAGATCAATTCCATATGGTCTTATTTGAGTCAAGTATAAATTTGTGTACAAGTGAAAGTCAATGCACTTTGAATGCCAGTGTTATGTCCCGCCACTAGGTTCTCCTCCCTATATTATAGACCACTTCATAGTCATAGTCAAGGAGCTTGCTAACCCACCACCATTGTGTCGGAGTTGAAACTCGTAGATTGAGGAAGTATTTTAGGAGGTTGTGGTCAGTGCAGATTAAGAATCACTAGTCCAATAGATGAGGCTGCTAGCGAGTGATGGCATGGACAATAGCAAGCATCCCCTTCTCGTAGGCCGAGAGAGAAAGCGAACAGTGTTGTTACGTTTGAACCAAGACTATGAAGAAATCAAATTCAAATTTATTTTACTTGCCAATTGTAGTAGACAAGGTCGATCAATAAGGAAAGCCTTGTACAACAAAGAAAATGGTTATGAAGAAATAAATAAAGAAAAAATTAAGAAAGAAAGAGTAGAAGAGTATTGAGGCAATATAGAGTCAAAAAATTAAGATGAGAAAACACTAAGGCATTAAGGATCATTATAACATCTAATGATGTTCTTTATGTATCATGTTATCTCAGTTAGAATCGAATAAAGATTCTATCTAATCAGAAGATATGAACATTAAAATTAAAAATAAAGATAGAAAATGCTTTGGATAGATGAAGGATAAAAATAATTGTCTCTTCAAGATTTCTATGTATCCAAATCACAAAAGATCAAGAAGGAGAGCCTTTAAGCATCTTATGTATCCAAATCACAAAGAAACAAGAAGAAGAAGAATATTAAATAAACATCACTTCAAATAAACAAAACTTACTTCAAACCATTGATGAAACATGAATAGAACTTCATTAAATTGTTACAAATCACATCTAGCCTTAGCTTGAGAACTTAGAAAGCCATTACAATAAAACTAAAAATAAAAATACAAAAGAAGAGAAGAAAATTAGGAGAAGAGAGATCCAAAGAGAAGGGGATGATGCCTTTATCACGTCCACCCCTCATTTATAGGAATAGAAGGGGTTGCTTCAAAGGGGAAAGTAAAATCATATATCTAGATTGCATCCTAATTGATTGCCTGATTGGTTGCTTCTTTGGCAATAATTAGATTCTAAATTAATCAAATAAATCAATGATTTATTTAGCAAATAAGTATCTTTAAATCTTCCTTTAGATATCCAATCAGCCTCACTATCTTTCCTTATGTGTATCAATCACAACCAATGAAAATATTCTTCATATGCTGGCCTCGGGTTAGTTAACTAGCTGTCTGATTTCATGCCAGATTCGATGTATAAATATTTGGAATTTGGAATTTCTTCCTGAAATAACAAATGTAGCCACAGAAGTCGTATTTCCAATGCCACCAGAATCGTAGCAATCCAAATTATAAATATAAAGATATGGTCAAAATACTATGGATGTGTCAATCTGTCTGAAACAGCTTCATTCCTAATTTAGTTCTCTTGATGCAAATCTCAAATCCAACGGGTCCACAAGGTTGTGTTCGACCATTCAATGCATGTTTAGACCATTAAGAACCTATTCTTGACTTTTAAATAGCTTTGGATAGTTGGGCTTCACGTCCTCTTCCGGTTGGATCCTATTTAGACATATAAACTCAATTAAGGTCCAACTAACCTATTCAAAACATAAATAGCCTAAATAAGCAATGACTTAACACAAAATAGGATTGCGATTTGAAATTTGAAAATATTTTATTGAACATTATTTCAGTGCATCAAATACCACCAAACCTACTTTTTGCTAGTCCTACAGCAAAACAAAAATTAAAACAATAGAAAACAAAACTAACTACTCCACTTCCGCAGGAAATCTCGATTGCATTTAGCATATGCAACAAGCCTTTAAACCCCTAGCTTACACTAGTGGACGAGTTGTGTCTCGTCATGGTTTGTAGTGAATACACCCACAAAATTTAAAATTTAAATGATAGAAGAAAATTAAAATTAAAACCACGTCAAATTTACAAATCAACTCCTCCTAAACATGTGATTTCATTTAGTAAAATCAATCATGCATAATACAACTTGTCTTTTGAAACAATAATTCATTCTAACAACTTCATATTGGTAGCAAGTACTCATACATACGTAATAGTTTTAGAAAAACAGGCATTACTAAGTAATTATACAATCCCAATCTCATGAATCAAACAACTCAATGTGTCTAATGTCCACTCAGCAATTTCAATTTTATCCCTTAAAAATAGACATTGGCATCCATTTATCTTCAAGAGATCATAATAGAGAATCATGCAAAACCTTCATTTAAAAGTAAAACACCTAGATCACCTGACAACTCATTCAAGATATAATTGCATAATGTCCTACTAGAAGTTTATGCTCATCTCATATGACATGTGTAAGTCTTAGCCTTTTTAAGCTTTCTATAAGATCCATGTAACAAGTGTTAGGCCAGTGACTCTCAATCTAGTTGGCTCAGGGCACTAGGTATTAAAACACCCCTCAGGCTTAATAACTTGAACCAAATAGGCTTCAAGGTTATGCATGTCATAAATTAGTTAACTCTACCTTTTGACTCGAACACCCTATGCTTAGTGAGGCACGCCGAGTCCCGACATACTCAATAGAGTGACTTTAATTCATTGAAATTTTTTCATTCTTTGTTTCACATTTTTTTTCTTGAGCACATTATACAATCAACTTGAATTGTGTTGACAAAAAGTCCTCGATTGTTCTACAAACCAAGAATAGTGAAGCTCAAAACTCTATCATGATAACATGAATACTACTAGATAATGACAAAGTTTTACTCTTATAAGAAAATAATTACTTAGATTCAATGATATCCACCAAGATATAAGACCATAATCAAGGGCTCACATTTTCACTTAGACAAATGTCTTTCTTTGTTTTTTCAAAATAGGAGCACAAGAAACCAATATGAAGTAATCAGAACTCAAAATCATTAAATCTATTAAGTCATGTTCTAAGTAGTCTGATGTCATTAAATAAAGTCACATGTCTAGAATTAGAATCAATGTAAATAAGCAAAAACATAAAATAAAATAAATCTAATTAATTTTTTAAGTAAAACTAAATAAACATGAAAGAAAAATCTCTTTCTACACCCCAAAACCTAAACTAAACATGTTCCTTAATGTATCAAAAAACGCAAATGCAATGCTTAATATAAGGAAAGAGGAATGAAGAAATAATATATCGGTTCATGTGCTCATGTACATAGCTATCAAAAGAAAAATAGTCAATAAAGCATAGTCACATTAAGGTAAATCAATAATGAATCATATAAGCACACCCTAGAAATGATTAGTGCAATCGACAAAGATAATAAACTAAAAACTAACTAAAGAAAATAAACAAACAAAAAAACTAACTACCAAACAAAAATAACTATCAAAACCAAAAGTGGGTTGTCTCCCAGAAGCGCTAAGTTTTACTATCTTCAACCAGACACACCTCCATCTAAACTCATCTAGGGTCCTTTAAAGCAATTATCTTCTCTTTATCAAGTCTAATAAAATCAGAGTGAGTTAGACAAATATTTAGTAGATCATCAAAATAAATAAAAGGAAAAATATCCTCCACTAGACTCTCAACCATGTCAACCTCAAAAGTATCATTGAAGTCTAATGGTTGTCAACTGGTATCAAATATATTTAACTCACATGTCAAGTTCCCAAAAGAAAACCTCATCGCTCCATTCTGACAATTTATTAGAGCATTATATGTAGCAAGGAATGGACAACCCAAAATCACAGGGAGCTGAGAATCTGCATTTGAAACCGGTTGTGTGTCTAAAACAACGAAGTCCACTGGAAAATAGAATTTGTCCACTTGAACAAGGACATCTTCCACTATTCCTCTTGGCTTTTTTATTGAGCGGTTAGCAAATTGAAGTGTTATGTTGGTGGGTTTCAAATCCGCTAGACCTAATTGCTCATAAACAGAATATGGTAAAAGATTTACACTTGCCCTAAGATCAAGCAAAGATTTTTCAATTCTATAATTCCCAATTATACAAGATATGGTTGGACAACCAGGATCTTTATATTTGGGTGGGGTGTTTTATTGTAAAATTGCACTTACATGTTCTGTCAAAAATGCATTCTTTTGTACATTTAGCTTACGCTTGATTGTACAAAGGTCTTTCAAAAATTTTGCATAAGATGGAATTTGTTTAATGACATCTAATAGAGGAATGTTAATCTTCACTTGTTTAAAAATTTCAAAAATGTCACTGTTTTGCACCAATTTAGAAGAAGATTATAATCTTTGAGGAAAAAGAGGAGGAATAGGAGAAACACAATTAAAGTTGTCAAGTTCATCACCATGTTTAGAATTTGAAGACTCCTTAGGTTCAACAACATTCATTGAAATGTCTTTGTTAATGACTTTTCCACTTCTCAAAGTGGTGATGGACTTGACATGCTCTTCTTGTGAACTTGAAGAATTTAAATTTTTAATTACAAATTGACCTTTAGGATTTAGTTGAAGTTGAGAAGGAAACTTCCGTTTTTCTCGAGTGCTCAAAGCTATGGTCAATTAAGTGAATGAAGTCTTCAAGTCATTGATGGCTTGCATTGTTTAGTTGTTGATTGTTGCTTGACGTTACATGAATTCTTGCAATGTGTCTTCAAGAGTCTTCTTATGTGGTAGAACAAATTTTGAGGAATAAGGTACCTGCACATTTGACTCATTTCTCCAACTAAATTATTCAAAATTTGAGGAAGAAGGAGAGCCTTCAAACATCTTATGTATCCAAATCACAAAGAAACAAGAAGAAGAACAATATTAAACTTTAAATAAACAATACTTACTTGAAACCATTGATGAAACATGAATAGAGCTCCATTAGATTATTACAAATCACCTCTAGCCTTAGCTTGAGTGCTTAGAAAGCTATTACAATACAACTAAAAATAAAAATACAAAAGAAGAGAAGAAAAATAGGAGAAGAGAGCTCCAAAGAGGAGGGGATGATGCCTCTACACGTCTGCCCCTCTATTTATAGGAATAGAAGGGGTTGCTTCAAAGAGGATAATAAAATCATATATCTGGATTGAATCCTGATTGATTGCCTGATTGGTTGCTTCTTTGGCAATGATTAGATTCTAAATCAATCAAATAAATCAATGATTTATTTAGCAAATAAGTATCTTTGAATCTTCTTTTAGATATCCAATCAGCCTCATTGTCTTTCCTTATGTATATCAATCACAACCAATGAAAATATTCTTCATGTGCTAGCCTCAGGTTAGTTAACTAGCTGTCCAATTTCATGCCAGATTCAACCTATAAATCTTCAAAATTTGGAATTTCCTCTAGAAAGAAAAAATGTAGCCACAAAAGTCTTCTTTCTAATGTCACTAGAATTGTAGCAATCCAAATTATATGTATAAAGATATGGTCGAAATACTATGTTTGTATCAATCTGTCCGAATCAGCTTCTTTCCTAATTTAGTTCTCTTGATGCAAATATCAAATCCAACGGGTCCAGAAGGTTGTGTTTGACCATTCCATGCATGTTTAGACCATTAAGAGCCCATTCTTTACTTTTAAATAGCTTTGGGTAGTTCGGCTTCCTTCCTCTTCCAGTTGGATCATGTTGAAGCCTGTTTGGACATGTAAACTCAATTAAGGTTCAACTAACCTATTCAAAACATAAATAGCCTAAATAAGCAATGACTTAACACAAAATAAGATTGCAATTTGAAATTTGAAAATATTTTATTAAACATTATTTTAGTGCATCAAACGGCCAAAGAGAGCCTTGCGAAATAAGCAATGAGGTGCTCTTGTTGAAGGAGAATGGTGACCAAGCCCCCATCTAATGTATCGGTCTCAATCACAAAGGGTTGAGCAAAATCGGGAAGGACAAGTACTAGAGTAGCTACTGCGGACAGCTTCTACCTAGTGAATGCCTTGTTCGCCTTGTTTGGCCAATGGAATGCCCCCTTCTTCAAGAGATCCGTCAAGGGAGTTGCAATGATCCCATTGTTGGCGATGAAACAACAATAATAGCCCATAAGCCCAAGGAAATTCCTCAGCGCCTTGGAGGAGGTAGGCTACTTCCATGAGAGCATTGCCTCCACCTTCACTTGGTTAGTGGACACTCAGTCACTAGAAGTGATGGGTCTCAAGTACTCCACCAATTTTCTCGCAAAACAACATTTCGAACGCTTTAGAAATAAGGAGTGAGTAAGAAGGATAGTGAAGACAGTCCTGAGGTGTGTACCATATGTTTTGACCATGTGGAGCTGTATACTAGAAAATCATAGAAGAAAACCAACACCGAGCAACGGAGGAGGTGTAGGAAGAGATCATTCATCAAGCTCTAGAAAGTACAATACCGGGTTCGTAAAAGATGTCCTCATGCTCCTCAAGAAGAGATAGCAAATCAGACAGTATGGGCAGCTATAAGGGATCGATGGTTGCTCACTGTTGTAACAATTGATAGTTTAATATCCATCTAAATGGCTGAGTAGATCACCACATTGCCGCTAGCCCGATTATTTTAGAAAGATAAAGACTATAAGATATGGGCTCATTGCACATGATTTTCTTATATAGCATAAACAAAAATACTAAGCTAAAACCTAAGATGATCACAACCTATGATAAACCTATCAAGCAATCAAACCAAGCATTTAAGATCACACAATGATTTTTTACGTGGAAAACCACAACTAGAGAAAAAAACCATGACATCCTCACAAGGCCTAAAATCAATGCACTAGATAGTATGTCACTTTATAGACATGAGCAAATCACCAACCTTCGTTGCTCGACTCTAACTCAAAAACATCATTTTTTTAGATCTTCAACAAATTCCTTTCGTTGATGGCCTTCAAGTCTTCTACTCAAATACTAGAAACTTTTCCTCTACTTATTTTGTCTTTGTCTCCTTTTAGCTAACACAAGAAGCTCATCTTGTTCTTTGACTTTAGCCTTGATTCTCTTGAACTCCTTTGAAGATTTTGCTATAACTCCTCTTTGATTTTACTATGTGAGACTCTTCTCTTTTAGTTGTGTGTCTTTATGAAATCACCATTAACATAATCATGAAGTTCTAGATAGTTCCTCTAGGAAAACAATGGAAAAGGAGCTCTTCTTTCTTCTCTATAATTCTCTAGGCTTTTTTCTCTTCAATTTTGTTATTCCCTGGCCTTGAAATAGTACACTAAGTTGATTTAAGTGTTTGACACTAATTAGCAATATAATCTCTCACAGAAATGTTTAAATTAAGCAACCAACATAGACAATGATCAATCGTTCAATATTTCATTAGGGTATGACACTACTAGCATTTGATCGTTCTAGCCAAAAATCGACCAATAAACTCTCGACTTCATTTTCCAAAGGCTTGATTCATTTGGCAAGCGATCAATTAGTCCTTTTATTTTCAGCAATCAATTCTTGAAACAATATTTTGAAAGTTTTGCCCTTTTTTCCCTAATTTATTCTGAAACTATGAAAATTACTTAATTCACTCATCTTAAGTGATTTGTGTATGTGAGTGTGTGCAAATTAACTTCTAGTCTTCAACACTTTTCATAGTTTTCTGAGAGTTTAATATCCACTAGTTCGTGATAATGGATCACTAGATTGTTCCTAACCCTTGTACTTTTGCAAGTAAGCAATTACGAGTTTTAGCCTCTATGTACAAGAATTTATTTTGAAGCAGAATAAACAATGAACGAACCCTAATTATTAATCATCATTCATGATCAATCAACTATCAAACAAAGTATGCACAACATACATTAACACAAGGATTTTTATGTGGAAAACCCCAACTAGGTTAAAAAACCACAACATCCTCAATCCAATGTTAAATCAATGCACTAGAACAATATAGATCATACAAGATTAAAAACAACCAACCAACCTTAAGACTTGACACAAACTCATTTTGTTCAATCTTCTCTTGTTGATAATATTGGCCTTCATTTCTTCCTCATTGAATCTATAAAGCTTTCCCTCTTCATGTTTTGATTTTTGTCTTCTTCTTCTAGCAACTAAACCAAGGACTCATTCCTTGTTTGTTTCTTTACCTCTTGAGATTCTTCAACTCCTTTGAAGAACTTTGCTAACTCTACACTCTAAAATTTTAGGGAGAAAAATTCTCTTTTCAGTTTGCATTAGCATGAATTCACCATGGATAATCTCTTCAAACTCCTTTGTAAATTATTAAGCAAAACAATGTGAAAAAGACTCTCCTTTCTTCTCCAATATTTTTTTAGGTTTTCCTCTCTTCAATTTTATCACATCTTATCCTTTATATAGGTCTCCAAGTTGATGTGGCACTTTGACTTCAACAAGGAAAGAAATTTGTTCCAAAAAGACTTGTTTAGGGCAACTAAAACTGCTAGTGATTGATCGTATCAAAGAGTGACTTATCATTCATTGTTATCTTAAGACGACTCCTTGAGCGAATGATTTATCTATGAAGTGAACGATTGATAAACTATCAGCTTTATTTTACAAAGTGCTGATTCATGTGCCGATCGATCAATTCTTCTATTATGTGCTACTGTTCATCAAATATCGATCAATTCAATTGGTATACTTATCCAGCGATCAAACATTGACATTGTTTAAAGATATTTTTGCCCTTTTTACCCGTCTATCTAAAACTTCCAAAATCACTTCTAAAACTTCTCCAAGTGACTTTTGCCTGAGAATATATATTAAATAAACATATTAAATCATCAACATTTTAGCCTTCAGTATTGATAATTAAGAACATGTCTTATCCTATTTTTTAAGTCCATCAATTCTAAACATAACTCATCCACAACTACATCTAATTAGATTTATAAGACTACTTACATACTCAAGGTTTATGTCATATTTTTGACAAAGAAATTAGCCAACTAACATTACATATGACACATATGTTCTTACATTTTCAACCTTGATCAATAAGAACATGTTTGCTCCTAGTTTCAATTTGATCAATTCCAAATTTGACATGACCACAACTAAATCTAGTTAGATTCCTAAGATAAAATATACATGAAGTTTCATCATTATTTTGATCAACAAAATTAGCCAATTACAATATATATGCCACATATGTTCTTTCAAGAATAACCCCTAGGGCATATACAAGAAGAGGGAACTAATGATCTGGGCAATCTCGAGCATTCCCAATAGTTCCCCATGTAGCCAAATGTGTTGCCCCCACACCTCGAAGTCCATTGTCATCACTTTAAAGTTCCACACCACGTCTCCTAACTCCTATAGCCACTGAACCTCAATTACTACATTTGCCCCCTTCATGGGCAGCAAAAATAAATCTATGACAAAGGTATGTCCCTAGATGGTGAGATATGCATGTGTGCACATGTCAGCTCTCCAAAGATGTTTACCATCCCCTATTAGCACATCGAAGGGCTTGGAGTCTGATACCAGGCATCTTAAGCGTTGCACCACCTTATCATTTATGAAGTAATGAGCATAGCCACTATCAATGCGGATAGTAACATATTGCCCCTTGATATGAACCTAAATTCTCATGGTCTAGGGGGGAGTAAAAGCAGTTGAACAGGAGTGTGCAAATATCTTTGGAAGAACATCATCATACAAAGGTGGCTCATCTGTAGCCAACTGACTATCTTCGTCTTCCTACTCCTCGACAAACAAGCTACCATGGACCGTTCCGAGATGGCTAAGCTCATATTTCTTGTCGAACTTAAAGCATAGTCTTTTAGATTGTCGTAACTCCATTTGGGTTGGTGTAAGGTGGCGGACCGGAGGGGGGCGGTGGAAGATTGGCTAGATTGGCTGATGGAGAGCTTGATGCAGAGGATGGCCCTAGCACTATGGTAGGTGTAGGGTTCTGGATTGGGGCATGTCATCCCTCTTTTCTTTGTCAGGCGAGCTTCTCCTCCTCATTTGGGCATGATGCACCATTGCCCTCATTGAAATACAATGGAAGTGGCACATCTCATCAAATATTTTTGGCTTCATTCCCCATTTCAATGTTCCGACCAATGCTACAATTGGGAAACCTATTGGCAATCTTCATGAACTCCGAGTAGTATGCACGACTGGTAATGGTATGGCAGTAGGTGGAAAGCATCTCATTAAAATCCTGGAATTTACTAGGGCCGAACTGAACAAAAGTTCATCGAAAAAAGAAACACACATTGAAAAGCAAAGCACTTTCTTGTAGCTTTGGAACCAAACCAAGGTATTATTGTCCAAGTGAAAAGTGGCTATGCGAAGCAGTTCCTCAATCTAGTAAGTTCCTTGGTAGGCAAAGAATTTATCTACCTTATAGAACCATTCAACTGGATCCTCCTCCCCATTATAGCAAGGGAACTGTTGCCTAGCTAAATGAGGTTTAGCACCACCTATTTGCCCTCCTAGAGAATAGTAGAAATCCTCCTAGTCATCCTCAAACTCTCCGGCTAGGTTATAGAAGTTTGGGTTCATTGCGGTATTTTCCCAAAAACTTGGAGGGCCTCATTCTCCAAGGGCTAGATAACCACCTTCTTTGATTTGGTCGATGGATCCATAGTACACAAAGGTAGGGGGAGGGTGAGGAAGCCCTCTCAAATGTTGTCTGGTGGTCGAAAGCAGGAGCCATGTATTTGGGACACCCTGCCACCTCAGCACTAACCTGCTTGGGCCTAGGCAATATGGGTGCCACAGAGGCTATTTGAAGCTAGGCAAAGGCCACCATCAATGTCTATAGGTTCACATTCATCTTCTCGATCATGGATAGCATGGTGGTTATGTCCACACTTGAGGTTGGGGTGGCCGCTCTTCCATGGCTTCATTCTGGTTCTTGCCCTTATTCTTTGGGGCAGCCGTCAGATGTTTTCCTCGAGCCATGGCTGAGCGTTGTGGCTTTGATACCAAAGATGTTTGACGAACACAATGGTACCTTGGCCGAAGGAAGGAGAAAAAGGAAGAAGGGAGGAGAATAAGAGGGAAATAGTTTTGATTTCAATGATAAAGGAGATGTCCTTCACATTTTGCTCTGGTCCATCTTCTCTTTCATGTGTCCTACCTTCGCTGACATACTGTTGATCCTTCTACCCTTCTAATTGCATCCCACCATCACCTCCATTTGCTGGAACGCCTGCCTTGGTTCCCACAACCATTGTCAATAAACTGTGAGTTCGGTGATTTGGCCAAATTATTATAGAGATACTTGTGACATGGCACGATTTCCCTTTGGAGGAGGCTACTTGGGAGGCCAAGGATGATTTTTTGCTTTGCTTTGCTTTCCTTCTTGGTTGCCTTAAGGGATAGGTGAAAGAGGAGTGCGGTTGAATGTTATGTTCTGCTACTACCCTTGATTCGTCTAAGTCAGTAGGCTTTGAAGGTGCCCAGATATTTGATAGCTACAGTTGTAAGGTTTTATTTATGTTTGGTAGTGATTATGGGTGTAATTGGGAGTTATTTTGTAAAGGATGAGATCATGGGCCTGCTGATGGACGGCCAACCCACCTAGGGATACCTGCCATGCTAGTGAGAGGTGTTATTTGTACTTGACATGAAAGTCATGTCACGACCCGGATTTTTAAAAGCATTTTTAAATAGCACGAACGGTAAGTAGTGAGATTTTTTTTTCTTGAATACAAAACAAACCATTCGATTAAATATCCAGGCCATGATAACTAGGGTTCATAAATACATATATCAAATCATATAATATTTACACATCTCAAAATTTCAACAATAGCTCATCCATCTAAGTACAAGTCTGTCATCTGTCTGAGAATAAATAACAAGTTGACTCTCATGCTAAAGATATACTTACGTATCGGAGTTGCAGAAATGAAGAAACTTCATCTTATACGCGTAAATCTTGGCTTCCCGTGTTGTCTCTTGGAAAACCTGCAACCAAGCAAACCAAACAACAATGGAGCATCACCGACTTCAGGAGAAGAGCTTCCAAAGGACAAAAGGTTTAATTAATATTTTTTGGATCGGGTCAGCATCACTCGATGTTAGTTGCCTACGTACTCATCAGACAACATCTCTAATGTTTCCAACAAGATCGGATCCAGATGTAGTTCTGCCTAGAAACTACTCTATCCTAAGAAGCATAACACCACACATGAAATGATTAAGTATTTTCAACCTACTTTTTAGTAAGTCCTTTAATCGTTCCACTTGTCTAATTAACAAGCAATATCAAACAATGTTATTAAATATCTCACATCCCTTGTTCGATAATTAATTCTATCCAATCTGTAACTCAGAGATGACTCGCCCCTCGAGAAATCTCCAAAGAAAGGACTCCAACCTTGGAGTAGATTGCTTAACAACAGCTTGACCCAAATCCCAGGGCTCTCAACAGCCTACCACAAATCTGGAGAAGAGGATCTCAACTGTGCTCATGGATACAGATTGGTAAGAAGCACAAGCCTTCCATGATGCTCATACAACTCCGATTTTCGTATGTACTAAATAGTCCTGGGATGACCTACGAGAGACCCGTGGTAAAGACCCTCTGCTCAATACCCAAACTGTCTTGGTGATGAAGAAGTATATCGCAATCTCCACCATTACCCAACTATGGGAAAGATGTCTAAGTAAGACATTACTAATGAATCCATAGAAGCCTCAGGTCTTTATGACCATTGACTCTACCAAACATCTGAACTTAGACTAGATTATTTTCATCTAGTCAAGTATCCGCTCAACCATTTGGGTCCTTTTCACCCTATGAATCGACCCAATAAATAGCTCATCTAGTGAGCAATAACTCAAAGAACATCCCAAACCACCCTCGGTTCATTAACCAAGGTAAAATTCTATGTCAGGGCCTCGTTCATTCCATGAACCGGTCCCGAACCCTATTGAGGATATTTTAGTCTTTATTTTGATTAGATGTTCTTCCCCCAATCCAACGGTAACCCATGTCTCTTGATTAAGCTTCATTAATTTTAAGTTGCCAATATAAATCAAGCCATCAATAATAAAAGGACGTGCCAAAGTAAGCAACATAAATAACATTAAGTCATACAAGTTCATAACAATAAACAAAGGCCCATTGCACTCATATGCAGGGCCAAGGCTCAACAAATTCAAGCTCGAGAGTGTAAACAACTCTAACACCTCCTACAAGTTATATATATAACACTCTAGTCGATCAATGTACTCAATTGTAGACACGTGTAATACGCTGCCTTAAACCTTAAGAATTAGGGTTCTTCCCCTTGTTTCCCATGACACTGTGACCTGTCAAGGTCTTCGTGTCTCTTACTGGTCACACCCTTTCCTTTTGAAGCCATTTAACGTCATTCTAGGGCATTAGGGCAATTCTACCACTTAGGTTATGCTACCCTCCCTTGGTTCATTTGGTCATCTCAGTACCCTACTGTTTATTTTAAGTCATTAACCTTTCAGAACGCTCCACTTTCCAACTGACTCACGCTTCCATTCATACGAATGTGAGCTATTCGCTCAAAGGGTATTTCTATCATTTGGTTTAAAGCCTTATTGACATCTGACGGGTCCAAAATTGAACTCAAGCGTACTACTTGACTTCATGAACTCTGTGTAATTTTCCTAGCGGGTCGTGAACCCCTTGAACCGACCCAGGTTTTGATTAACGGTTTAGTATAAACCCTAAGGGAAAAAGGGTCAATTAACCACTCACTAGGATTTTTATTCACTAAGAGATTTGGCCTAAAATTAGGTAACCAATTTGGCTCTCAGTGAGAATTTTCCCAATTTTTAAATCAACTCCTAGGCCCCTGAACCGGGCCCCGAAATCGGGTAAATGGTTTTCACATGATGATTAATGACCAGGGGTAAAAAGGTCATTTTAGAGATTGTGGGGATTTTCCCCAGTCTAAAACTTTGATAGGGTACTCTTCATACACCCATCGTAATTTGTAATTTTTTTTTCAATTTGTCTGACAACCCTAGCTTACTGAACCGGACCCGGTTCGTAGAGTATATATTTATTCTTTTTAAATTGGACCGGACCGAATCAGGTTGGGTAACCCGACCTGGTCCAACAGCCTCGTGGTCCATCTTCTTCTCTGCAGGCCAGAGGCTATTCGGCTTCTGGTGGCTCCACCAGCACTGCATCGAAGGAGGGGTGGCCGCTGGGGCCCCATGGCTAGCCGGTGGCAAAAAGGTCGCCCTTTCTTTCTCTGTTCCTCTTTTTTTTTATCCAGCAGTGGCATCGCGATGGCAGGCCACCAAGGCCGGCCAATGGGCTGGGCTTGACCAGATCACCATTGTCAGGTAATTCTGGTAGTCGTGGTCCATCCTTCGACAGGCGGCTGCACTGCGCCGACGCAGATTCTCATTTTATTTTATTTTTTACAGTGACGACCCGACGACAGACAATCTATCACCGCCAAGGGCGTCGGATCTAAGGCCAGGACCATCACACCCCTCTATCCATGGGTCCAGCCACCAGCGGTCAGCCGGTGGCCGGCCGGCAATCAAAAAATAAACACAGTACAATGAAAGTGAATAGTAATTGTAGAAATCACTATTCACTTCATTTACAAAACATTTTACATTTTAATAATTAAATATCTCTAATCTCGATTCAAAATCCTACCTTGAAGGCCGAGTTGTCTTCGATCCACCGTTGCCAATGCTTTGCCGGAAAATTCCCTCCTTTCCTTCACCATCAAAAGCTCTCCCCTAAAATGCCTTAATTAATTCTTTTTATAGGCATGGGATTAGGGCTTCTAATCCCATGAGAAAATGGGCAAAACTCCCCTAATTAGGCCACTTAATTGGGCCATTAAATTATAATTTCAGAACTGTAGTTAATCAGGCCCACCAAACGACTTAAATGGTCTGATTGCACGTTTAAATTGGGTAAACGGGCCCTATACGACATGTTCAACTTTAAACAATCGTATCTCCCTCATCCGGACTCCGATTTACGCTTTCTTGGTGGTGTTTCAAAGCTCTTTTCATTTATTTTCCATCCATATAGGATTCAGCCACCACTTCCAATTGATGATCAAGTTATTCTTACAAGAAAATCAAGGGGTCCTACACCCTAATTTCCCCGTGTACGACTTTGTACGACTTCGGGAATTTAGAAAATTCCTAGACGTTACAAGTCATCTCCTTCATCATTAAAATCAAAACTATTTCCCTCTTCTTCTACTTCCTTCTTCTATTTTCTCCTTCCTTTGTCCATGATATTGTTGTCTTCCTTGTTGATGCACATCAGTCACAATTGTAACTCTTGATTTTCGTAACTTGTAGTGTTTTGTCATGAAATAGCCAAAAGGGGAGACTAAAAGAACATATGAGACATATGTATTACAAATTGGCTGATTTCAATGAAAAAACAATGTCAAAACATGTTGAATGTTTTAGTCTTAGAATATGATTTTATTAAATGTTGTTATCGAGTCAAGATTTAGAATTGAAGGATTTGAAATAAGAGTAGACATGTTCTAATGGTTCAAGGTTAAAGACTACTTAGAGTGTCAGCATTCAAAGGTGTATCTTCACATAATCATCTACACAAATTACTTAGTTTTGATTGAAATAATCCTTAGGAGTGATTTTAAGTGTTTTGGGAAAAAAGTGGAAAAATCTCAAAAATTGTTCTTCGGAGATTGATTGTTAAGGATCAGTCACTTAACGGCTCAATTTTTAGATTTTCAACCCACAGGACTAAACAATCAATCACTTGGTTAAAAGATATAGCTCTAGTGTTTTGTTGAAATGAACAGGTGAACGCTCTATTGCTTGTGGAAACGGTTGATCACTTCATGAAATAGTTACCTAGTTTTGGATTCCAGAATACAGTCCTTTCCAACATGGGTTCCTTTAGCCCTAACCGATTTGAGACTCTATAAAAGGCCTAAGCATGGATGAAATAGAAGAGAAGAATCCCATTTTTTTTAAAAAAAAAGGATAAATTTTGCTTAGAGTTTTCCTAGAATCATCATATATTTTGAGAGAAAAATTCTTATGGGTGAGAGTAATTTAATAGAATTTTTCACAACACATCAACTCGAGGAGGTGCAACAAACTTCTTCATCAAGGAGGATTAAAGTGACTCAAAGGTGAATCATCAATCAAAGAAGATATTTTTGTTTGTGCTAGTAGAAGATGACGAAGATGGAACACAAAGAGGGAAAGCTTCAAGTGTTCAACGGAGGGTGAACTTGAAGGCTAACAATCAAGAGGATTGAACAAAGAAAAGACATTTACGTTTGTCTCAAGTTAAAGGTTGGTTGGTTGTTTTTGGGTCTTGTAAGTTCTTGTTGTCTAGTGCATTGATTGATTCAGCTAATTGAGGTTGCCATGGTTTTAACCATAGTCAGGATTTTCCACGTAAAAAATCGTTGTGTGAATGCTTGCATGATTTGTGGTTGATTGAATAATAAATTAATCACACATTACACACAGATTTGTTTAAATTTTTGCTATAAAAATTCCTACAATATATAAAGGTCATAACTCTTAATTCTTACTTTGTTTAAAGTACTAATTTTAGGAGTAATATGGTGATCCATTATATTTGTCATGGATACTATACTCTTAGCTAGCACTTTGCATGCTACCACATCCTCTTCCTTGAGGGAGAAGATGTATCAGCCAATTAGGTTCAAAAGGTCAATTAACTATATGATACATCTAGCTAGTATTAGATGCTTATTTGATTGTCCTTAGTGGAGAGATTACCTATCGTCAATTTGCACCACCCCAACCCTAGTGTAGCCTCAGTTAGTGTGATAGCTTTATAGCTCACCTTGACTGTGCAAGTCAATACAACTATGGTGAAGGTGACCCTGGATATTATTGCTACTCCTATTGGAGTAGATAGATCACCTATCTAGTACCCACTTTACACAGGTTTTTAGATGTTGGCGGATAGAATGATCACAACTAGCTTCAGGGGATGGTTCCAATAGTCAAATCTCTAGACACATCCATCATGGCACAATCTATGATTTCTACATTTCTTATTTTTTAAGTTATTACATAGTATGATATATAGAGTGCACGTAAGGAGGGCGACAAGACGATGGCTCAGGTCTTATATATGCTTTTTGAGTTAGTTGTTAAGTTAGATTTAGCATCGATCATGTTTGGGAGGATTACCCACATATCTTGTATCACATTTTTTCATCACAGGGTGTTAGGATACTTAGAGGTAAGATCAATCAAATTGGCATGAGTCCTATAAATCCTAGTGTCATTTAGCATATGAGGTCACAAAGTAGAGACCATTTACATGAACCTGTTTAGCCAAAGGAGGATGAGCAGATGCAAAATGTAATGGAGAGACCAACACAACGCAGGTGCTCAGATGCTATTGCAGAGGATATTGTTGCTAATGGCACTCCATGTCTTGCTACATATGGTGAGCTTATGGAGATTCATTGTGAGATAATTGAGTATCTTGTATGCATTGAGGATTTGTGTTGACATTATTTTGTTAGTTCTTCTCCATCTAATGATGATGATGTTGATAATAATGAAGATTTATTTCTTTTGTCTTTCCCTTTTGATCATACTTTTTTCAATTCATGATATGTACTCTTATGATTATTCTCATGTATGATTGGATGATATATTTTGAGATATTAGATGTTTATTTTATATAACTTTTTAATGTATTTAGGGTTTATTTACTTAACACATGAGCTTTAATGTTAGTTTAAAATTTATTGGTTCACAGTTATACAATTTTAGACAAAAAGGGTGAGAAGAAATTATGAAAAATCAATTTGTTTGTACATACTTCATATTAATTAAGATGTACTATGCAAATTATTTTTGTTCAAGTGTACAACTTAAGTATAGGTTCAAAGCTTTTCAAGATCAATTCCAAATGATCTTAGTAAGTCTTAAGTGTCAAGTATGTGTTTTTGTACAAGTGAAAGCCAATGCACTATATTGTCGTTGAGTTATAGTTTTTTATTTTCATAACTTCTAGAATTTTGTCACGAAATAGAAAAAGGGGCAGATTGTTAAAACATATGTGTAACCTATTGATTTTCAAGGTGAATTGATAGGTTGGAAAAAGAAGAACCGATGAAATCTGATTTTGAAGGTGGAAGACTAAATAGAGTGACAAACCTTGAAGGTAAATTATTCATACATTCACATGTACAAACACTTATATTTATCTTATAAAACCTTTAGTAAGTATTTGTTAGAGTTTTGGACTAAAAGGACAAAATTTACAATTATAGTTCAGAAGTGATCGATTGTCCTTGAGCATCAATTAGTTAATCTTAAATATTTTTTTAAGATTTCTATTAGTAGACCTATCGATATTAGATTATTGAACAAATTGATCTGATGTATAATTAATCACTTCTAGTAACCTAAATGACCGATCACAAGCTTAAAGGATTGATCGGTTTGTTGAATAGATAGATTCCAATAACTTAATCAATAGATCAGATTAATGAAGGATCAATTGATTTTGTGTCCAGGTTCGAACAGAACATAGAACTATTGATTGCCCTATGGAAGAATCAATCACTTTGTGTTTGGTTGCATGATTTAAGTTAAATTGTGAACAATTTCTTTTCTATTAGAATACTGAACCCTATCCAACTTGGAGAGTATTTAAAGACTTATGTGCAACAAATTGAACATAAGGGAAGAAGAATTTCAAGGAGAAAAAAAGAGAGGTTTTTACCTAAAGTTTTTACCTAAACCACCTTGCATATTTGAGAGAAAATCAATGAAATGTGAGTGTTTTATTTCATAGGCTATCATGCCCTGTCACACCCCCTTGACTAAAACCCAGTCCAATGAGAGATGACAATGGTCTGTCGAAGTGGAAAGCTAACCCTAAACCAAGCTAGATCAAAATACAAAACACTTCCCCTTGTGCAAGAGCAATTAATGGAAAATAAAGAAATTAATTAAAGTCTCTAATTCAATCACATACACATGCAAGTCTCAAATAAACATACTGGTCTCAAGCCTTAAATGGCAACAAGTATAAGCCATTAAACTAGGCTATCCCATTAAAGCATCAAGCTACAAGCTACAACAAAGTAAATATAATGTCTATCCCATCACATGAGAACTATTACACACTCTACTTTCATCTATTCATCTCCCTGCTCGTAATATAAGTCATCCTAAGTACCTGTATGACACAACTATGCAGCCCCAAAACAAATCAATACAAAAATATTGAGCTTGCTCAATAAGGGATTTGAAAATGTATAGCTCACATTAACACCAAAACATAATATTCGAGAATCGTAGCATAAACCTTAAACAAACAGGAGTTATCAACACAAGAGCACATCAAATCTCTAACACATACAACTAATGGGAAATATCTAATTCATACATTACATAGATATAAGCAACGTTTGTGCATCCTGTCTCAAATAGAATTTACAACTAAAAGTGGATAATTTTGCTATTATAACCCAATTTAAAATCTAAAAAATTATGAAATAATTTCCCAATGTCTTAGTTTGATGTTAGAAACATTTTGGGTTAAAAATTCAAATTTTGGTCGTGGGGCCCACGGTGGGTCCCGCCAAAACCTAATTTTTGGGAAAAATATTAAAATTCCAAAAGTTCTAAAAAAATACTAAATGACTTAAATTAACTTAAAAACTTGAAATGTGAATAATATTTTGGTTAAAACCTTTGTTAACCACTTAAATTTTGAAAATAGCCCAAAACTGATCCAAGTTAACATTAAACCATATAAATGTAATTAAATAGAATAAAGTAAACCGGTTCAAGCTTAGGGATCTTACAACCATGACTATGATATCTTCATCTGTGCATGGGTTGCTGTGGGATAGCACAAATTTTAGAAGATGCTACACCTGCGCCAAAGCCAACGACCAGATGGAAATCGGGGCATGTAGATTTGTCGTTGGAGAAGCAGGTTGAAGAGATCCATGTTCTAATAGTAGTTGTTGTTCTTGATAGCTTGGCTGCGAGCCTCCCGTAGCCAATCATGATTGACACTAAGGGCCATATCCTCTATATCCTCGTCTTGTAGAACCGTCCTTCTCCATCTCCTGCATACGCCACATAAGCTCATCGCATTGGATAGAGTATCTAGCTAAAGAAATCTAACAAGACTTATCAGGCCCGAGTCAAGGAGCCTGAGCATGATTTATTTCAGCATAGCTCGGTAGTAGCCTGTTCATATTCATTTACACAGGCTCGGGCCATGCTAGTCAAGCGGGCTCAAGTCCCATTAAACAACCCTATTCTTTGCACAAATTTTTTTATTAAGCAAACATGATTAAAACCTAATGTTTTCTCCAATCTCACTCTTGAAATATCAATCAATCAATCATCAAGCAATCCACACATGAACAGAACAATTTACGTAGAAAACCCCAACTAGGGTAAAAATCACGGCAATTCAAAAGGAACCAAATCAATGCACTAGTGTAGCACCCTGTGTTCCGATTATACTTAACCCCAAAAGGGTTAGGGGTAATTATGTAATTTTAGTTAAAATTTAAGGGGCTTTAGGGGATAAAACTCTCATGTCTGGTTAGAGCTCGAAGTAACGAGCATAATGAATCGAAGAACACGTGAATCAGAGGTTGGGAACAAAAATTACGACCTTGGGAAGCGTGCCATATGGGCGGGACCCACTTTTAAAGTACCAGAAAACCTACCCCATGTGGGGTCTAGTTTTGAAGGGCTCGTTGATATGAGTCCATTGGTACTAAGATCGTACAATTCCGACTTCAGGATACAAAGTTCTCATGTTTTGAAGTTGGAATTGTGTTTAAAAGAAATAATAATAAAATATTGAGAAAAAGACGGAATAGCTGACGTCATCCAGCCAAGTCGAGCGAGCCGGAGCCAAGCCGCGTCAGAGTCGAGCCACGGAGCCGTGCGATCGCGGCCATCCGAGCAGTGCGGGTCCCGTGCGATCGCGCGGTCAGCCGCGCAACGAGCGCGGGACGCGCGGCGAACTCGCGCGTCACGTGTCAGACACATGGCGCGGCAGCACTCGCCGCGCTCGCCATCACGGCGCGCGCGTCACACGCGCCGACTTCCTTTTTGGTCCATTCCGTGTTTGACACGTGGCGCGCGTCTGTGCGCGCATATTCCCCTTTTCTTCGTCTGCTCGCACGTCTTCTCTTATAAATAGTTCATTTCAGTTCATTTTTTAGGAGAACTTTCTGGAGTCATTCTGTATCCGTTTTCTTCCGTTCAAAAAGTGTTCTTAGCTAAATCGAGGGTGTTCTACGGAATGGAAGTATCAATTCTTTGAGTTAGCAACCCTATAAAGGGGAAACGTCCCGGGGCAAGGGGAAGTTCTGTCTGCCGCCTACGGGCGCGGAAAGGGAAAAGTGTCTCCGGGTAAGTGGAGGTTTTGTCCGCCGCCTAAAGGCACAGAAAGGGAAAAGTTTCTCCGGGTAAGTGGAGGTTCTGTCCGCCGCCTACGGGTGGGGAAAGGGAAAAGTGTCTCCGGGTAAGGGGAGGTTTTGTCCGCCGCCTATGGGCACGGAAAGGAAAAAGTGTCTCTGGGTAAGGGGAGGTTCTGTCCGTTGCCTACGGGCACGGAAAGGGAAAAGTGTCTCCGGGTAAGTGGAGGTTCTGTCCGCCGCCTACGGGCGCAGAAAGGAAAAAGTGTCTCCGGGTAAGTGGAGGTTCTATCCACCGCCTATGGGCGCGGAAAGGAAAAAGTATCTCCGGGTAAGGGGAGGTTCTATCCGCCACCTACGGGCGCGGAAAGGAAAAAGTGTCTCCGGGTAAGGGGAGGTTCTGTCCGCCGCCTATGGGCGCTAGAAGGGTAAAATGTTCCAAAGCTAGAGGAGGTTTTGTCCGCCGTCTCCGAATCAGAAAGGGAGGACACCTCAAAGAAACAAGCAACTTCGAACGTCGCTACTTCCGAAACTGCAGGGGAGTACGCTTTTCTGACTTTATAAGTTAATATAATTTATGTGCATGAATATCTTAATTAGTAATACACTAAGTAAGATATATAATTTGCTACGATCTGATATATGTTTTTATGTTCCTATTCAATCTACTTTGATATATTTTGTTGTGATCTGAATTACTCGGAAGTGCTTCATTGTGATTTGACATACTCCAATTTGATATGATCTGATAGGATCTAATATGATCCAACATACTCTGTAGTGTGCTCTGCTCCACTCTATGATAGGGTGGGATGTGTGATTGTGTCTGCTCGCATATGTGAGATGTGTATTTTATTGATTTATTGGCTTCCGTTTGACTTCGACAATTTATAAGATTTCCGTCTAATTCCGAATAATTATTCGGATATAAACGTATTTTAACGTATATGATTTTGAGATGCCTGATGCATGTATTAGCCATTAGACAGAACTACGTTCGGATCCAATCGTATTGGAATACCGTCAGAGATGGTATCCAATATGTACGTAGGCAACCAACGATAAATAACGTTGGCCCGATCCAAATTAGTTATAAAATTAGGTTTGTTCTGATCTACGCACAACGGAACATTTTAGTTTCGTAGCATGTAGAGATATGTTTTGACTCTCGCACACAGAGTCTGCAGCTCTTGGTCCGTCGGTTTTAATTTTTTTGCTGATTTATGAACTCTGATTCTGTTTTCCGAGCTAACACCCGGTCCGGGTCAGGATTTGCGGGCAGGGGTGCAACAACTAGAAACCAAGACTTTACATTGACACAAGCAAACCACCAACCTTGTTTAGACTCTAACACAAGTTCCTCTTGTTTAGATCGTTGTTGTTGGCCATTAAGTCTTCTCCTCAAGAACTTGAAAATTTCTCCTCCTTACCTTGTCTCTATCTCCTTATAGTCTTCAACATGCACCTCTTGTTGTCTTCAGTTTGTCCTTGTGGAAATATTTAATATTCCATTGAAGACATGCTACAACTTCTCTTTAACTACTTTGTTTATAAGCTCCTTTAGTTGTAGATTATCTTCTTCAATTCACTGTAATCTTCAACTTAAAGCTCAAGTGAATTCTTCTTTGGAAAATAATAAGCGAAGGTGTAAACCCTCTTTCTCTTTTCTCCTCTAGGTTTTCCTCTATGAAACTTTGTGATTTCATAACCCTTATATAGCTCATTAAGTCAGTTTCGGACTTTTACTTGAATGAGGCATGAAATTGAAATCAGATGGTCTTAATTCAGGTAACTCATCCTTGAAATGATCGATCATTCTAAACAGTGATCGATCTATCATTATTTTTAATGTGAAAAATACTTCAAGTAATCAATCAATTACGAAAACGATTGACTAATAACTCTTGGCTTCGTTTTGCATAGGGTTGAATTAACGGGCAACAATCGTTATCTCCATTGATTGTAGCGATTGATCATTCTGCCTATTTTTTACCTTTTTGCCCTTTTTACTCTAAAACCTCTGAAATAATTTCCGAAACATTTCCAAGTGATTTTTGGATGTCAATGTGATCTGAATAAGCTTCAAAACTCTTTAGATTTTCCAGTCATCCACCTTGATCAATAAGAACATGTCTATTCTTATTTTTCAAGTCTGTCAATTCTGAATATGACTCGACCACAACATCCTCAAATCAAATTCTAAGACTCATTACATATACATTATTTCTTGACATAATTTTGACAAAGAAATCAACTAATAAACTAGGCATATGACTCATATGTTCTTACAAACATAAGCATCATTATCCTTATATATAACCTGTGTAAATGAGCATTATAATCTATACACAACATGTGTAAATAGTATGATGAATGTCTCATGATAGAGAAATAAACCTACTCACCCTGGCTGAAGTCTAAGCAGACCTACTCACCCTGGAAATCCTAAAAAGGAAGACCTAAGCAGTGTCGGCAAATCGTAATTTGAAGTGCCCCCTAGTAAGTTGATGCACACGGACAAACTAGCCTAGATTCTCCATAAGTGTCTTAATAGTTTATCTTATTATAGCATTCCCCTCTTCTCACCTAGGGAGGGAACCCGTCCTCAAGGGATATAAAACCTCGTCTAAGGGACAAAAAACCCTGCCTTTTCAAACATAAAACTGATTCGTTAAATCTTTGTTATGGCAAAGCCAAAAAACTACTACACGTAATTAACTAATCACGTTTGAACATGATTGATCATTGCTTAACAAATAATTTCTTTGATGTATGCAACATGATACATATATGAGCAGTGCTAAATGTATGCAAACATAAGTAATCACAAACTAATCAGTCATATTATACACGAGACATGGTCCATACATGGCAAATGAGATCATGTAAGCTTACATAAAAAAAACATTTATGATCATGTTTATATTTAAGCTAAAACATGTAGAACATGGTTTATACATAATTAATTTAGCATGTGCATAAATATGCATACTTCAACATGATCATATTCTACTTGTAACATGAAATATACATGAATAAACCATCAAAATCTAGCTTAAAAATAAGCATAAGTCCATAATAAATATAGCTAATCGATTAGGAATGAAGAGATTCAATTCCACCATTTAGCCGATGGACAGGCCACTCAATCGGCTAGTTGTTCGATTTGCCTGACAAGGCGATCAAATGGTCATCCCAAAACTTGCACAAAACAATCATTTTTCATGTAAATAACATAATCAAATTCATTCCAAAAATTCCTAAAAATGCATAAAACTTCATGGAACTTCATATAATCATTCTCTAAGCCTAAGACATGGTAGTTATAACATTTCTCACGCATATACATGTAAAAACAACATTAAATCATCTGTTCTTGAAGAATCAAATTCACCCATCCATAAGCTTCAAGAATGTGAATGTACTCACAAACATGGTGTTAATGCAAGTAAAACCTCATCAAAGAAAAACCTCTTTATAAGATCCCTAAACTTGAACCAGTTGATTTTATTCTATTTAATTGTTATTGTGTGGTTTAATGCTAATTCTGATTGGTTTTGACTATTTTTTAAATTAAAGTAGTTAACAAAGGTTTTAAAAAAAATTCTTCACATTTATGTTTTTTAAGTTAATTTAAGTCATTTCAAAATTTTTTGGAATTTTTAGAATTTTTACTATTTTTTCCCTCAAAATTAAGGGATGGGGCCCACCGTGGACCCCACGTGCAAAATTGGAATTATTGGTCCCAAATGACCCTAACATCAACCTAAGACAAAAAATAATTATTTCAAAATTTTCATACTTCAATTTGTGTTTAAATAAGAAAAATGTTCCATTTTTAGTAGTAAATCCTGCTTATACCCCACAAACCTATTAGGTTTACCCCACCCTTTACTATAAAATGAATGACGCAGACACTTTCCCAATTGGGAAAGGGCTGAGACTACGAGTTTAGGAGCCTAACCCCTATTTTCCTAAAAGAGAAAGGAGATTAAGGTATGGATATGGTTAATATTTCATTAATCTTTAGGGTTTTCCTTAAATCTTCCAAATCTCTTCTCTTATCATGGTTTAATCTCGATTTCTACTAAAAAAGCTGCTGATTTGAACTTCTATTTCAAACCCTAATAATGGGAATTTCGTTTTTGAACTTCTTGAACCCTAGATCTAAGGTTTTTCAATAGATTTAGGTGTTTCAAATCGGATTTATGAACGTATTAATAAAAAAATCATATGTTGGGTAGGATTCGAAGGTGTTGGAGGAGCTATTTCAAGTGAGAAGGCTTGTTGAAGGTAAGTGTATTCCTCTTAAACATGACTATGATTTCATATTCGAGTTTTGATGAAGTTTGAAGTAGGTTCCATGGTTATGAGCTTTAATGGTGATTTGAGAAAGGTTTAAACTTCAATGAGATTTCTTAGGGTTTTTGTTTAGTATTGGGTAGATTTGATGTTCTCTAAGCATGGATTGGATTATCATGATGTTTAGGAGTGTGATTTGGTAGTTAAAGATTTGTATGTGAAGTTTCGATTTTGATTTTGAAGTGGGGAAGACGAACTAGAGCCATTGTGTTGGGGTTCCAATGGCCATGCAGGCCAATTGAATGGCAATACTGCAGTTTTGGCCATTTTATTTATTTTGCATATTTTTATGCTTTTACTCTTAAATATTATTTCTTATATTCATGCTGAGTAATTTATGCTAGAATGAGCTACTAGAAGGGCATGATATTGATGTTGGAAATTACGAAGAATATTTAAGTATTATGTGAAATTGCATGTTGTTGGTTAAACATGTTAGGATTACTTATCTTGAATCCATGATTGAATGATTCCTTATGTTTTAAGTATGATTCCAGTAAGATTATGGCTTGAGAATAGATTTGTATGTCTTCTTATAATGTGATTAAATTGATGGGTGAATGATAGTGTCTGGTCTAACTTCAATTGTCGTGTACATATGCTTATATAGGTCTAGCATGAGGTTGCACTTGATTTGATTGAGGTTTTCCAATGGTTTTCACTCATAATTTCAGTTAGGAACCATGATTAGATGTTAAAGAGCATATGTGTAGTGTCTTGTGAGTTTTCTATAATGCTTGGTTATATGCTTAGAAATGAATGTTTCTATCTAGAACACACACATGTGGGGGTAATCATGGTACTTGTTGATATTTATGATTAAATATGATGCATGTGGGGCTGATGGGAGCACATTCCATGAACTAGAATTCATGTAGAGATTGCTCATGTATGTATCATGTTGCATGCATCATGAGATAGATTTACGAATGAGATTTTATTGAGATTAGCCATGTTGGTCGATTGGATGCAATTGTGTGATATTGCTTGCCAGATTAATCGATCGGAGGCTTGTCGATTTAGTCTTATGTCCAAATGGACTGGGTTTTATGCATGGAAGGCCGTATCGATACGCATGAGAGTATCGATGACTATGGATACCGGTACGCGCCGATGATACGCTTGGTATGTGTCGATACCGGCATAAACCCTTTTATAAACATAAAAAAATATTATAATTAATAATATATCATTATAATACTTCTTTTATAGCATAATAAGACCATATAATGTTATATGAATTAATGCAGGTATTATAAAATTAGTTCATTTAGAACTATATACTATTATGCTCTCCATCCTATATAAATTATTTGTCATTCTTTCCCATATTAAGTGCTTTAAAATTAGTTTATTTTAAAAATAAATAATATGCTTAATATGAGTCTAAGTTATATGTTTAAATAAATATATATTTGTGGAGTACTATATGTAAAAAAAAATTATGTAAATTATATGGACCTACCCATATTGATCTCATATAACTTTAAAATTATTATTTTTAATATAACTAAAACTTAAACTTTCAAAGAAGTTGAGTTTGAATTGTGTTTTTATTTTTAAGAAAAAAAATAAAAAAAAAAATTTTCAAAATTTTTTTTATTTTAAAATAATTTTTTAAATAAAATAATTTTTTTAAATTAAAATTTTTTTTTTTATATACTGTATCGATACGTATCGGTTGTATCGATACGGTATGGCTGGTACATATCGACAATTTGTGTGGGGGGCGTATCGCCCCTCGTACCGTATCGGTATTGACCAATACGGGTACATATCGATCGATACGGACCCGTATCAGTCGATATGGCCTTCCATGGTTTTATGTCCCTTGAGGATGAGTTTCCTCCCTAAGTTGAGAAGAGCATCAATGTTATAAGGAGATAAACTGTTCAGACCATCTGGACCCTGAGAATCTAGGCTAGTGTAGGCGAGTGCTCCAGCTTACTAGGGAGTATTCTTCCTCGTTAGGGAATTTACCCAAACTGCAGAATTCCTTCAGACTTTCCTATTGGGGATTGTTTGGAGTGAGCAAGGATTGCTTATGCTTCAGTCGATTAAGCAAAGGTGTTTTTATCGACTTGTATGGTTATGAATGTGTGCTAAAGACACTTTGTATGCAGATTGATATATGTGATGTTTATACATGATCTGAATGTGTGGTAGAGACACTTCTTATGCAGGTTATATGTGATGTTTATGCATTATCTGAATGTGTGGTAAAGACACTTCTCATGCAAGTTATATGTGATGTTATGCATGATCTAAAATGTGTGTTAGAGACACTTCTTATGTAGGTTTATGTCATGTTATGCATGATTTGAATGTGTGGTTGTTGTGCCCAAAGTGGCACAACGGCCAGGCTAGCCGATAACGGGAAGGGAGCGGCGCAAGGAGGCTAGAAAAGGGGAAAGGGAGCGGCATGTCCGCCAAACAGGGTGGAGAAACAAGGGAGAAGAGAAGATACAATTAATCATTCAATTCATAATCCAATTAGGGCGTAGCCCTTACATTTAAATAAGCAAACTAATGGGCTCACTAACATGTGCCTAAGGCCCGTTAACATAATTAAAAAGAAAACCATAATTAACCTAATTACCTAAATACCCTTATTACATAATTACCTAATTACCTTAGCACGTGGCCCCAGTGGCAGCCCCTAGGACATTCACAATATTCCACCCCGCTTTGGCATCACCTCATCCTTGAGGTGACCCTAAACTCCAAACATTGGGCCCACCATAGCTCCACTGTGAACAGCCGGTCCAGAACCGTGGATGAGACACGCAGAATGATGGAGATAGTGGATCACTACTCAAAAGCAGACGTGCAGAAGCCAACACGAACATGAGGGGAGTGCACTTAACTGAACCCAAGGGCAGAACAAAGAAGTGGCCTCGACTTTTTGGATGCAAGACAAAGCAGACTGTCCGCACATGTCTCCAACAAGCGGGGTCATCCCAAGACTGCCCACAGAGGGCATCAGCAGACAGCATCATGGTCGGTCCACAGAGGGCATTAGTCGGCCTACAGAAGGCATCGGTCTGCCCATAGAAGGCATATTGCTTGCACCACTCATCCATCAACTCGTGGACAGCTGGTAGTGATCTCATCTCCGCCTCACTAGACCTCACATACTCGACGAAGCCGAACGACCACCATGGAAAGAGACCAAGCACCTCGGCCAGCCCCCCTACAAGAGTCCGGAACTCGTGGGAGTGAGCATCAGCCATAAGGAGTGTGGCAATCCAGCTTCCTATGGAGCATAGCTCAATCATAGAGCGGGCCCACTTGAGCACTAAGAAGACCTCCTTAACCATTTGGGAATGAAAGGAGAAGGAGAATCTTCAACTGTAGCCAGTGGAAATCAGACCCAAATGAGCTCGTGGTGCATCAGCGCAACATTCACAAGGCAAGGCAATTGCCAAGCAATTGCCTGAAGAGCCGATCTGTCAAAAACTGCAGATGGAGCATTAGTGAAGTCAGATCCAAATGGGAAGGGAAATCCCATGAAATCAGGACTTCCCAAGCAATCTCGATGGAAGGAAGCTCAATGCCTCCAGCCGGACAGATCTGCAGGGGACTGCCAAAGCGATCCCATGAAAGCAGGCCAATATGTTCTCCAGCCAAAAAATTCCATGTGATTAGATCTCCAGCAAGGACACAATTATCCAGATTGGCCGAAGATTTCCCAAAGAAAATCTTACCCACTGGCTGGTGAAGGAAAAAATTCTCCCAAACTGAAGATAGTGGCGGTTCTGTGGAAGGAGATTGCAGCGGTTCTGTGGAATGGGATGGAGGAGAGGATGGAGACGGTGGTGACGGCAGGCTGAGGAGGACGAGGGGCAATACTGTGATGCAGAAGTTCTCGATAGGAAGTACGAGGGATCTGGCCATAAGTGCGTTGTGCGTCTTCCAGACAAAGTCGATGGCAAGGGAGACCCAGTTGGAGCGGATGACGAGGAAGTTCTCACTGTCGATGACCTTGTCGCCTGCAAGGCGGTTCATGCGTTTGGAGTTGAACTTGAGGAAGAGGCAGCCAATGGACTCAAAGGCCACCTTCGAGACAGCGTTGGAGGGGTCGAGCATGTTGAGGGCAATGTGGCGCCACCAATGAGAGACGCGGTCGAGAAGGTTGACATTGGACTCACAGAGAAGGACAAGGTCATCGTGGGCTAGGACGCAGCCGAGGGTCTTGGTGATTGAGAAGCGGAGGTTGTCTCTGAGGGAGTCAAAGCAGGCGGAGATCTCCTTGTTGCAATCGGAGATGATGTTGGGCTCAAAGTAGGACCCGTCGGGCTGGATAGTCTGGCAATCCACCATCCCCTAGCTACACACGTAGTCGGTATTGGACTACAGGGCTTGCATGCTCACCCCGGGCTTGGCCACGCACCACTTGCTCCCAGAACCCAGCATTAGTTTCATTTGCGCCGATGACCCACTGCCTCCTCTAATCTGACCCCCGCAGAGTCGAGCAAACCCGGGCACTGGCAGATCAGCGAAGGGCTGAACATCGGGCAACAACAGTGGATGATCTAGCGGCTCTAGCATGTATAGTTCTTCTATTTAAATGTAAGGGCTATGCCCTAATTGGTTTACTGAATGAATTATTAAGTCTTGTTTTCTCCCCTTTCTTCTTTGCCTCTCCCCTTTCTGTCCAATGGCCACGCCATCCACTCTTCCCTTTCCCGGCCTCCCTGTGCTGCTCCCATTCCCTATGCCAGCTGTCACGCCGTTGTGGACAACCATCCACAACATTGGTATTGGAGCAAGTTCCTTGGGACAAGTAGAGAAAATTGAGGTGGTTGTAGTTGTGCTCACGGAGATACGTGAGGAGGTTGCAGCTAGGCTCGCGAATCTGACGAGGCTTGTACTGCCCCTGGTGGCATCCAAGTCAGCCAAGGTGCCTCCCCAAGCCACACCACCTCCTCCACCGTTAGAAGATCCTCCACTGTCAGTGGTTGCCCGAAGTTCAGCCAAACACTTATCAGCCACCACTTGACGGCAGTGACAGTGGAGAACAGGGAGGAATCGTAGCCTCTACCCCGATGCAGCTAACACCGTAGCGCAACTACCCCACAGTGATTTCCACTGGTCCATTCCCCCGCATCCATAGCCGTTCTAGCAATTGCATCGCCACCAGAGCAAAGGCCTTGACTTTATGGGAGGGCTAGACATGTAGCCTTCGACTGGTGACATCCCCATCAGATTCGTGCCCATTCTGTTTGCACAGAACCCTTAGGCCAAGCCTTGACTCCGGCGATTCCATGGCAAGTTTTGGCAACAACAAGGTTCCATCGCCCAGCTGGATGTTGTGTAGTCCCTTGGAAAGTTGACAAATCATGAAGGTCCAGAAGGAGCACCCTGCCAACCAAAAAATAGCTGCCTTTTTTGAGATCCAACTTCCACCAGAATGCCAGCCGCCAGAGCCCCGGCCGCTGCCCCCCTAGTTGTCGTCATCGGAACTGCCCGATTAGCACCCTGTTTCACCGACGAAAATAGGGGACCAATGGCCAAGGCTCCAAAGTTGGGGCCTTTACAGCAGTCGCTCCCTCGCCTGACCACCGGCCTCCTCCTCTGCTTGCCACCGCCGTCTCCATCCTCTTTGCCGTCCCATTCCACCATCTTGTCTGCCTTCCACTGTGCTATGCCTCTAGTTGATCAGTTGGCATTTCCACCCGCATAATCGCTGCAATCTTCAGCCAATGTGGAGAAGTTTTTCCTTGCTAGAGATTATGCCTCCCTAATCACACAGGATTGTCGTGGAAATTTGATGCAGATTTTGCTTGCTGGGAAATTCTGGATCACTTCTGGCTTCTCTTCCAATCGCTGCTCAACATCACGAAATCCAACCACTACCTCTAGCTTTGTTAACAGTGAGCAATCCAGGATTCACTTCCTAGCCTTGATCTTGGGGGATTTTCTTTGCAACCGGGTTTTGATTTTCCTGGCTGGAACACCCTTGCCATCTGATGTAATCTTTTCTTGTAAGATTTCCACCCGAGATTTTTTGGTTGGCCATTCGTTCGTCCTCGCACTGACTCTTCCCAAGCACACTGGCAGATCGACGTTATGGGTAGGATATTTCGGGTGACAAATGCATGCGGGTCTGGCTCTTAGTTGGAGGACCTTGGTACCTTGGCAACCTTCTCCGAAAACTGGCCATTCTGTAATTTTCGCGAGCCAAGATCTACATCCTGAACCGTGCGAACCACATTTTGGGCTAGGCTGTGCAGCATGCCAAATTTCTCAATGGTGGTTGTTGATCACGGGAGGGTCCCTATGTTTTCTCCACTGTCAACTCCTCTTTTCTACCGTGAACAGATTTGGAGTTGGGTCCTGCATCACCATTAAAACCATCGTTGTACTTGTTATGGGATTTTCTTTCCATCTAAAGCGCAACATGGATTTTTTCGTGGGTATGCCTTGGACTTGGCCTGACCTGGCTAGAACTGGTGCAGATAATGAGACCCACACACCCAGATCATTAGTAGGTAGTGAGTTCAGCAGGGATCGTCAGCCTTGCTTTTGGGGTTGGCCACGCTACCAAGAGATGCCTAGTGGACCCAACAACCCTGCACCTTTCCGGATCCCCTTTAGAGCATTTGAGCTTTCCAGACTGGTTGTTTATAGCGTAGCTTTGGTGGCCCAATATTTGGAGTTTTAGGTCACCTCGAGGATCAGGTGATGCGGAAGTGGGGTAGAATGTTGTGAACGTCCTAGGGGCTGCCACTGGGGCCACGTGCTAGGGTAATTAGGTAATTAGGTAATTAGTGCTTTCTTTTAATTATGCTAATGGGCCTTAGGTGCTTGTTAGTGAGCCCACTTAGCTAGTCTATTTAAGTGTAAGGGTTATGCCCTGATTTTATTATGAAATGAATGATTAATTATCTCCCCTTTCTCCCCTATCTCTCTCCCCTGTCCGGCAGCCATGCCGCTCCCTCTCCCCTTTCCCGGCCTTCCTGCGCCACTCCCTTCCCATTACCAACTAGCCAGGCCATTGTGGGCAACCGTCTACAACATTGGTATCAGAGCAAGTTCCGTGGGACAAGCAATGTTGTGAACATTGCAGAAGGGTCCTCCCTATGATGTGAGGACGGAAGGAGTCGCCCTCCTTGGTGAATTGCGGTCTGACCCCGTGGTGGTGAGACAGCGGACCAGGAGGTTGCCATGCGGACACAAGAATGGCCAGGACCATAGGCAGATCCATGCTCTGCTACAAACATTCCTTGCTCGTTGTGGCAGTTCATGTATTTGGAATTGAAGAGCCAGGAGGCATTGCTTCCCATTGGGTGGGTTCTGTCCACCCCACTGCAAAAGGTTGTTGCCCGGTTGCACCTTGGCTACTGGTAAAATCAAGGCCTTAGATAGAATAGTGTTGGAATTTGGAGGCTCCAACGAAGTCGTGTGGAGTTTTTCTGGCTAAAGCACATTAGGCAGCTTTGGCTGTGGTAGCATGGGTAGCGCAATTAGATCCATTGACAATGGCAGTTCTAGATGGCCAATCATCGATGAAACTGCTGGTACAAGCCTCGTTAGATTCGTGAGGCTAGCTGCAACCTCCTCGCGTATCTCCGTGAGTGCAGCTGCAACCACCTTGATTTTCTCTGCTTGTCCCAAGGAACTTGCTCCGATACCAATGTTGTGCCCGAAGTGGCACAATAGTCGGGCTAGTCGGTAACAGGAAGGGAACGGCGCAGGGAGGCCGGGAAAGGGGAGAGGGAGCGGCATGACCGCCGGACAGGGTGGAGAAATAGGGGAGAAGAGAAGAGATAATTAATCATTCAATTCATAATCCAATTAGGGCATAGCCCTTACATTTAAATAAGCAAACTAATGGGCTCACTAACAGGTGCCTAAGGCCCGTTAACATAATTAAAAGGAAAACCCTAATTACCTAACTACCCTTATTACCTAATTACCCTAGCACATGGCCCCAGTGGCAACCCCTAGGACATTCACAACAGTGGTAGAGACACTTCTCATGCAAGTTATATGTGATGTTTATGCACAATCTTAATCTATGGTAGAGACACATCTCATGCAGGTTATATGTGATGTTTAAGCATGATCTGAATGTGTGGTATAGACACTTCTCATGCAGGTTATATGTGGTGATTATGCATGATGTGATTGTATGAGAATCACTTATTATGCAGGATGGATATGATGCCATAATATGATTATTCATGCCATGATTAGTATGTGAGAGGTACTTGTGTGCAATAATTACTTATGGTTAATTAGGGGTATGGCAAGGGAATTCATCAGAAATGAGGATATTATCTGAAATGTGGATCTGAATTACCATGTTGTTGTGTCGTGGTTATTTTTTGATTAAGGTTGTTGTATTTCAAACCTTACTGAGTTTTACTCACCCCTCTTTCTGTGTTTTGTTTTGTGGCTGCATGATAAGTATAATTTATGCGTTATTTTACCCTTAATTATTCTATTTTCTAGTCTCATTTAAGTGTTAATATAGGTTAAATTATTAGATATTAAATTTAATTAGCTTAGAAAAAGCTTCCATGGTGTTTTGAATTAAATTGGCTTATTTTGTAGATTCTTCATTGGCGTTCGAACGGCCTCACTAACCGATCGATTGGTATAACGTATTTTTGAAGAAAAATCAGTTCAAGCGTTCGAACGGGCATGCAGGGCTTTTGAACGGGATAACGCGCAGTTTCCTTATTTCAATCAATTTCGAATTTTTTTCATATTAGACTCTTTCTTACAGATCTTATGCCTATATAAAGACATATTTGGCACGAAATTAGAGGTGAGCAAGTAGATTTTCTGAAGAGAAGAAGGAAGAAGAAGATGGAGAAAAACTCAAAGCTTTCAATGGAGATTCAAGTGCTTTCTTCTACCATGGAAGGCTAGACTTTTCTTTTACTTAGGAGTTGATGAAGCTATAGATAAGTTTCAGTTTCTTTTCTTTTAAATTTAGATCTCAGTTGTGAATTATGACAATTGTATGATAAGGATTTCCTTTTTAATGGAAGAGCTTTTCATGTTTATTCAAATCTATGTTGATTTATTGTCTTGTAGATGATAGATTGATGTGGTTTTGATATTTACATCAATTCTCATTTTTGTGATTTAGATGAGATAGTCATACAATAGTTTTAATGTTCAGATAATTAATGACTTGGATGAGTTATACTAAGATTAGACGGGTCATGCCTATAGCTATTTAGTGTAGATGATTCGTGCTATTGTCGAAGATAGTTCATGCCATGAAAATTAATTAATGATTCTTTCTGAAGTAATTCTAGCTTGTAGCTGAGAATACTTGTTCATATTTACACTAGATTTTGATTAAAAGTTAATGAATTGTTATGGTTCTATAGTGGATTCGATTTTCTAAGTAAATTCCATCACATTAATCTCTACTTTTTAAACTAGTTGATTCTTTTCCTTTACTTAATTTAAGTTTAAGTTGTTTTAGTTTTCAATCAGCAAATTCCTATCTAGATTTCGTAATTATTCATCCGTCCCTGAGGTTCGACAACCCTTAAATACTCATCCTAGTACAATTACCTTGTACACTTGCAAAGGGTTTAATTATAAACGATCAAGTTTTTGGCGCCGTTGTCGGGGACGGTGTTAATTTGTTACTAAATTAGCTTTGGGATAATTCTAGATATTTTAGTTTCAGTTTACTTATTTTTTAGGTTAATTCTTAGTTTCTTACCTTCTTTTAATTTGATCTTGTAGGTTGAGTTGAAGGTGCTCTCTACACTTGTGGTCACAAGTGGACATTGACAAGCTTCTCTTCGGTTTGCAAGATCCTTTTCCCTTTTTGTTCTTTTTCCTTAGTTATTTTTGCTTCATCTTTCTCTTTTTACACTTTAAATTGTGTGGTTTGTTTGTGGTGTATGCGTGGTCATCGCTCCTTACTCCCCCAATTAGTACCATTTAACCCTGAGCCTGAGCGGACATCTAGGAGATCTGAGTTGCCCTCGACCTACATCCCTACACCCCCAAACTCTCCCACCAATTCCTCCACCCACAATACCTCTACCCTCATCATGGCTGAACATCAGTTAGTAGATGTACCACTCAAAGCTCTAAGGGAGTATTACACTCCCAATGAGTACACTTCCCCTTCATGCATTAGGTTGTCAGCGGTTGCTGCTCAAAATTATGAAATTAAGCCCAATGTTATTCAAATGCTTCCATCTTTTTATGGACTTAATAATGAAAACCCGTATAGGCACCTAGATGACTTCTTGGAAATATGCACAACTTTTAAGCTCTTAAATTTAACCGATGAAACTGTTAAACTTCGCCTTTTCCCTTTCACATTGAAAGATAAGGCTAAGGAATGGCTTCACTCTTTAGAGCCAGACACCATCACAACTTGGGCCCAAATGCAACAAGAATTCCTTAAAAAGTACTTCTCTATAGGTAAGACCAACCAAATGAGAAAAACCATAACCACTTTTGCCCAACTTCCCACTGAACAGTTCTATGAGAGTTGAGATAGACTTAAGGACCTTCTTAGGAGGTGTCCTCATCATGCTGTCCCTGAGTGGCAATTAGTGCAACGTTTTTATGAGGGTCTTACTGAACAAAACCGTCATCTTCTTGATGCAAGTTGTGGGGGTACCTTTTTGCTAAAAAATGAAAATGAGGCATGGAAACTCTTTGAGTACTTGAGTGAAAATTCTCTTCAACATGCTGCGTTGAATAGAAATGAGAGTGGACTATCTACCTTGAACAATGCCCCCTCTAGGGGTGGCTTGTATGAAGTTAAAAACCCATTAGACATCTCCTCTAAAGTTGATACTTTAAGTAGGAAACTTGACCTCCTTATGACTTCAACACATCAGCCCACTCCCTTCACTAAAGAGGCATGCACAATATGCCTTAGCCCAGCCCATACTATTATGGAGTGCCCCTCTGCCTCTCAATTTCCTGAGCTTATCCAAGACCATGTGAATGCTACCCAATCCTTCCCTAGGGCTGAGAATAATCCATTTTCACACACATATAACCCTGGGTGGAGGAATCATCCTAACTTTTCCTGGCGGGCACAAAACCAAGGGGTTATGGGTAACCAAGTTCCTAGGCAACCATTCCAAGTCCCACCAACCCATATCCACCAACCTCAAGTCCAACATCCATATGTCCAACCCAATAGGAGTCTAAGTTTTGAAGAAAAGGTCTTGAGTGCCCTGCAAGGCATTCAATCTCAATTCCAACTCCTTTACTCTCACACACAATCTATAGCAAAGTTAGAAGCCCAAATTAGACAACTAGCCAATGCTATTACCAAGAGAGAGATGGGGAGTTTGCCAAGTCAACCTATACAAAACCCTAAAGGTCAATTTCTAGTAGAGGGAGCTCCTTCCTCTAATGAACAAGTTAATTCCATAATGACCCTTAGGAGTGGGAAGATTATTGATAAGAGTGTTGGGGGGGCACCAATGACAGATGATAGGAGTGAGGAGTTAGAGAGGGCAGCCCTTAATGAGCCTCAAATAGAGAGTGAACCAAATTCAAAGGAGTTTGTATCTCCTTCCCCTTCCTCAGAGCTACAACCTAAGACCACTTCAAAGGGATCTTACATCCCTAGAGCACATTTTCCTCAGTGTCTTGACATGGCCCCACCATTTAGGAAGAACACATCTAAGATGGATGATATTCTTGAGACTTTTAAACAAGTCAAAATTAATCTCCCCCTCTTAGATGCCATTAAGCAAGTCTCTGCTTATGCTAAGTTCCTCAAAGACCTATGTACTTAAAAGCGTAAATCTAAGACCCATGTGTCTAAAAAGGTTTTCCTCACCAAGCAAGTTAGCTCTCTTTTGAAGTTTGACACCCCACCTAAGTATAAGGACCCTGGAGTGCCCATTATTTCTTGTGTCATAGGCGATCACTCCATTCATAGAGCCCTCCTTGACCTTGGTGGGAGTGTTAATCTACTCCCTTACTCGGTGTATGAACAGTTAGGGTTAGGTGAATTGCAGCCTACATCAATTACCTTGCAGCTAGCCGACCATTCTGTGCGTAAACCTCGGGGAGTAATTGAGGATGTCTTAGTAAAAGTTGACCGGTTCTTTTTCCCTGTTGATTTAATTGTCTTAGATATGGAAACCGGTGCCAACTCCACACATCAGATTCCTATCATTCTAGGTCACCCTTTCCTTGCCACAGCTAATGCATGCATAAATTGTAGGATGGGGGAATGGAGATGTCCTTTGGGAACATGAAAGTGCACCTAAATGTTTTTGATGTGTCTAACAATTTACCTGCAATCTCTAATGCTAAATATTTTATGGTAGATAATTTTACATTTGATGCTTATGATAGAGGTCCTTCTTTTGTAGCATCAGTCCATAATCAAGTTGTGCCTTCTAATTTTTTTGAACCATCATTTTAGAGACTTAAGAGAAGAGCCAATGCCAATATCTACTACCCACCTTGATATATTTGAGAATGTTGGCATTGTCTGGCTGAAGACAATAAACTTAGCGCTTCTTGGGAGGCAACCCATGTTTTTGATATATTTTTTTTCCTACTTTTTGTTTATCTTCTTTGGTTTATTTAGGTTTTATTTACTTATTTTTCTCAGCTTTTTTTTTTTTCATTATAATTTTTGTTGTTATCTCTTTTCTGGGAGCTTGGTATTTTAGGTTTGGGAAATTGCTCTTTATATGTATGTTCCTAATATTTTCTCAATCCTATGTACTTCATTTTTTTAGATTAGTGGATTAGTTATGCGTTCAGGTGATATCTTTCTTTCCCTCTCTTACTTATTCTTGTCATTGTAGTATATACTTTCTTTTACATTGAGGACAATGTTCAGTTTAGGTTTGGGGGTGTAGAAAGATATTATTTTTTCTTATTTTTCTTTTAGGATGTTTTAGAGTATTTTTTTCGATTTCACTTTTGTTATTTCTTTAGTTTTCTTTTATGTGGTTTTTATTGTTTATTTTCTTTTAAAAGTATATGTCTATTTTTAAAGAGATCAATTTCATGAAGAAAGTTCAAGTAATTAATGAAGTGATGAAAATGATTAAGTGAGTAATTTTTGTTTTATTTTCTTTATCTTGGATAATTGTGCTAATATTTTTAAATCACATTTCACACACTTGAAACTTGTAGGAATACAATTTTATGATTTATTACTTGTAATCTTAGTGGGATATCTTTAACTAAGCATATTTTTGAAAACTTGACAATTGAGTAATTTTTAATGTTTTATGATAGATCTTTATGTTTGGCTATTATTTGAAAAAAAATGGGATAAGTGTGTGATGAAAAAAAAGAATAAAAAAAAGGAGAAAAGATAGATTGATTGAAAAAAATGATGAAAAAAAAAGTAAAGGTTTGTTTCTCTATTCACTGAGTAACCGGGCTTTGTGCCTGGGCAAGTATAAGGGATCGCATCAAAAGGTGAAAAGTTGAGGTAAATTCTTTTATGACTTACTTGGTGCTGTAGCCTTTATAGTTTGAGTTATTAAGCCTTAGAGGTGTTTCAACACCTAGTGCCTTGAGCCATCTGGATTAGGGACACTGGCCTAACGCTTGTTACATGGACTATTTAGAAAGCTTAATAGAACTAAGTATTGCACAAGTCATATTTTGAGGTATATTATGATCTTATTCCCTGAATTTAATTGAAATTTGAAGGCTATTACATGAGGTTTTATTATGAGATGTTAAAGATGAAAGATTGTCATTGTTATATTTTTGAGTTAGTGAACTTTAATGAGCCTGGTTAATGAGTCACATTAGATATGCTTGTTAATAGAGAATGAAATTGTATGACTACAAAGTTTCTACACTTTATGTTTTTGAAATGTATATATATTGCACAATTAGTTCTATGATGAGGTTATAGAATGGATGATTCCTTACTTGAAAGTGATCAGATCGAAATTATTTACTTGTGTCAAGTATTTGTGGTTGGTTCTTTTTAAAAATAGTTGTGTTTTTAAGAGAATATTGTTTTTAGAATTTTTTATTTTCTTGTTTTGTTTATTTTCTTAGGTTTAGATGTTTGTGGGTATCATTGCTGCAAACCCTCACGAGACACAACTCGTCCAACTAGGGATACCTAGGGGTTTAAAGGCTTGTTGCATACGCTAAATGCAATCGTGATTCCCTACGAAAGTGGCATTTATTTATTTTTCTAGATTAGTAGTTTTGTATTATTTTGTTTTGCTCGAGGACTAGCAAAATATAGGTTTGGGGGTATTTGATAAGTATAATTTATGCATTATTTTACCCTTAATTATTTTATTTTCTAGTCTCATTTAAGTGTTAATATAGGTTAAATTATTAAATATTAAATTTAATTAGGTTAGAAAAAGCTTCCATGGTGTTTTGAATTAAATTGGCTTATTTTGCAAATTCTTCATTGGCGTTCGAACGGCCTCACTAACCGATCGATCGGTATAACGTATTTTTGAAGAAAAATCAGTTAAAGCGTTCGAACAGGCATGCAGGGTGTTCGAACGGGATAACGCGCAGTTTCCTTATTTCAATCAATTTCGAGTTTTTTTCATATTAGACTCTTTCTTATGGATCTTATGCCTATATAAAGACATATTTGGCACGAAATTAGAAGTAAGCAAGTAGATTTTCTGAAGAGAAGAAGGAAGAAGAAGATGGAGAAAAACTCAAAGCTTTCAATGGAGATTCAAGTGCTTTCTTCTACCATGGAAGGCTAGACTTTTCTTTTACTTAGGAGTTGATGAAGCTATAGATAAGTTTCAGTTTCTTTTCTTTTAAATTTAGATCTCAGTTGTGAATTATGACAATTGTATGATAAGGATTTCCTTTTTAATGGAAGAGCTTTTCATGTTTATTCAAATCTATGTTGATTTATTGTCTTGTAGATGATAGATTGATGTGGTTTTGATATTTGTATCAATTCTAATTTCTGTGATTTAGATGAGATGGTCATACAATAGTTTTAATGTTCAGATAATTAATGACTTAGATGAGTTATACTAAGATTAGACGGGTCATGCCTATAGCTATTTAGTGTAGATGATTTGTGCTATTGTCGAAGATAGTTCATGCCCTAGAAATTAATTAATGATTCTTCTTGAAGTAATTCTAGCTTGTAGCTGAGAATACTTGTTCATATTCACACTAGATTTAGATTAAAAGTTAAGGAATTGTTATGGTTCTATAGTGGATTCGATTTCCTAAGTAAATTCCATCACATTAATCTCTACTTTTTAAACTAGTTGATTCTTTTCCTTTACTTAATTTAAGTTTAAGTTGTTTTAGTTTTCAATCAGCAAATTCCTATCTAGATTTAGTAATTATTCATTTGTCCCCGAGGTTCGACAACCCTTAAATACTCATCCTAGTACAATTACCTTGTACATTTGCAAATGGTTTAATTATAAACGATCACTGCATGGTACGACATGTAGTTTAACAGGATCCCCTGTATGGGGGACGTTCGGGATATGCATGGGTGTAGGCGTTGATGCCTTTGGACATTGTTTTGTCTTCTTATTTATGCTATTATGATTATAGGACATCTTGTGTAGTGGTTTATGTTTCAAACTCGTATATATTTGATAATTTTTGACCTGTCTAAGATTTTTTGATTTCGAGCCCTTTGTTTAGGCTCAGGATTTTAAGTATGTAGGTTAAGTTAAAGATTTATTTCAGAGACGTTATCCTCTTTACTTTTACCTTATTTATATAGCACAAAGGATTAAAGGTGCACGACTTTGTGTTTGTTAATCACCCGTTAGAGGTGTTAAGACTTCCGCAACATGTTAAACCAACAATCTCGACACCCCCATGTGCTTCGACCGGCCCTTGGAATGGGTTTGGCTCGGGTCGGGTAGGTGCCAGGGCGTTATCCTCTTACCTCAAAAAATATTGTAGACCCTCGAATTACCTCCAAAGCTCAAGGAAACCCTACCCAACAAATTAAGTTCCATTAGCCTTAAGCAAAAATCCAACCTTTTCACCAAAAAAAGACTCAAAATCACTAATAGATGATAGATCTAGCACCCTCTTATGGCCAAAACGAAAATCATAAGAGTAGAATCTAGGATTTAAAATCATGGGTAAAAGAATGAACTTGAGAAGAAGAAAACCTAGAATCTCATTTGAGAGAAGAACATGGGTTTTAGGGTGAGGCCCACTTCCTTAATAAAAAGAATTATATGTAAATTGACACAACTAGTGTAGCAACTTAGTGGAATAAGCTAGGTGCTAATATTTTTGAACTAAAAATAAAAAGAAACTCAAGAAAATTCATAATTAAACCAACCCATCACACTAAAATCAAAATATACTGAAAAGTAGAACTTTACACTAATCATAAAACAATAAAACTTATAGATCTCACATAGATACTTTATGTATTAAAGAAGAGTGATTATAAACACACAACATAGAGCAACATAGTTGCTAATGCGACTTATTCATAAAGGAATTTTAAAGAGCTTAAACAATACAATTGAAGAAAGCTTTGATTAGATGAGTGTTATTAAAAAAAGAGGAAGATCAAACTCAAAGGAAAAAGTATCAATGAGGTATCTTGTTGGTCAACAAACTACTAGAGAAAGAACTTCTAGTTAATTGAGGGGTTGGTTGTTTGAATCTTTGAAGGTCTTACTTCATAGTATAGTGATACAGCTGAAGGGATAGGTTGGCCATGATTTTTTCTTGATTTAAGTTTCCACGTAAGAATCGCAAGTGTGATCGTATTTACATGCTTTGTTTATTTTGTGCTAGTTTGTGTTATGTATTTCTATGCATTGAGGCCAAATCTTGTGTCTTTTTTACCTTTGCAAGTAATTTAGGCTAAAGGCACTGTAATGATCCTCTAAACTCGTAAACTTATGGTGTATTTGACCAATAATACTATGAGCTTAGATGATTCGGTATACCATATTTTTGACAATAGTTACAGGCAGGGTTCAAAGGAAATAAATATTTTATACCCTTTTTCTCGTTTCAATGTATGAAAAAAAATGAATTTATAAAATTCTTTGTTGTGGTAATGCACTCTACTTAAAACTCTTATATAAAACCTAATTTAGTTTATAATGGCCAATCAAAACACATAATTAAGCTCTCTAATTTTCATTTTTTTATCCCTGAAAGGTCCCCAAGTGTTGCACTACTAATTAGTTGGCATCAATTAGCCTAAAAACCACCAACTCGATCTCTGTATTTCATTGGTTTACCAAACCAAGTGCTAATCTCCTTGTTCTAAATTTTGCTGAACCTGGGGGCCCCTCTTGCTTAGGGAAAAGATCTTCTCTTAATATGCACTTAGACACAACCCCAAATCAAAATTGCATTTAGTGGTGCTTTTGACTGAAGATAAATGACGTTCATAGAGGGAGACAAACTAAGGAAGAAGGCCGAAAGTTGGTGTTAGACCTACGTGCCAAGCACTCAACGAAAGCATATTGCGCAGTGAGCCCTCCAATGGGGGCCTGGTGAGTCTTCATGGTGGGCAAGCATTTTCAATATAGACAAAATCAAGTTGCTAATCCAAATCAAAAGTTGATTAAACTTCAATCAAATCAGAGAAAATGATAGGGATTTTTATGGAAGCAAGTATCACAACGGAAATGGAAAAAAAAATGCGTCGTAACTTTTAATTGAGTGAAGTATGTCGTTATTGACAGGGTGGATCATTTGATGGAAATTAAATTTGTTTTTGTGGGCCTTGTTGTAGATTAGTTTAACAGAATGAGCAGTCTTTATGCTAATTAGAAGTGCTATCAGCACTGATCATATCATTGATGTTGGCTATTCACCTGATATAAAATGTATAACTTGCCAATCCAGCCTTTGGTGGGCTGGTGGGATCTCTTTCGCTCGTGGGTGAGGTTTTAGGGTCTTATTCCATTGGTGCATATAGTGAGAGGGTGTCCATGTCTTACCAATAAAAAATGTATTTATAAAATTAAAGGCATAAGAAGTTAATACCATCCATTGATCACCCACTCTGATGTTCCTGGTTCGAACGAACTTTAACCTTTGTTATTTGAATTAAAAAAGTTCAAGGTCGCACGGAAATGACAATGCTAATCATGACGAACTTTCCAATTATTGATATACTTGAGAAAAAAACATAAAGTGAACAAGTGAGTTTTACTAGAGTATATCCATGCTTTTCTTGTTACCAACATCAACGTACCTTGCATTTGATCTTGTGGGGCTGAGCCATTCTTCAATAGCCCAACAGGCCAAGGTGGGGCCAATAATGGCATATTAGGAAATAATTTTTTTTTAGGGCTTTACTAATTTGGATTGAGAGTAATGAGCAACAACTTTACTTACCAAAAAAAGAGTTTTTTCATATTACCTGGCTTAAGAAGCCAATATTCCATATTCCCTAGTTTTTAAACAAAAGTTCCACATTACCTATTTTAGGACAAAATTACCTTTAGGTTTTAAATAAACATAATCCTCATACATATCCTTACATATGAACACCCAAAATAGTACGATGTCATTCTAGTGGGGAGGATTACAATGGAGAGGTAGGCAATAATGGCGTGTATATAGGTAGAAAGGCGTATTTGATGAACATTGATCCATCGGTGATGTATGGCAAGTTGCTTCTTCAAGTCAAAGAAAATTTGTTATCAATGGTAATGTGACTTTGAAGTATTTAATTTCATCTTTACAATCATTTGTTATATATGAATTATAAGACGATGAAAAGCTATAATCAGTGTTTTTCATTCATAAGAAAGCAAATAAATAGGTATTATCATTATATGTGGAGATGAAAGAGCCCGATAACGGTGACAAATCATCATTCGTAGAAAGGACCAAACATTCAATAAAGCTAAATCACTGGTGGTATCGGCTCACCTCAGCTCGAACTTCGGATTACAGATGGGAGTCAATGATATACAATTCACTTTTGAAATTGTCATCTAACAATGAATTTTAGACGGGAACAAATTGTGTACTTTATCATATACTCGAGCAAGTGGGTCTCTTTGGCAATTGGAGTTATTTACATAACCGCTTATGAATCTACCTTGAGCCACACGACTATCTCCCTGTAACACTTCCTCATCTTGTATTGAGCGAACAACTTCTTCCTCAACTTTTCATTGGCCGAGTTAAGTTTAGTAGACTTCTCTACGTTTCTCAGCAATTGGGTAAACCCGGGCCACCTCTTGCACCTCGGGCCACATGGAAGAGAACTTGGAGCTCATATAGAAGTACGCTAAAAATTATACTTACATGTCAAAACAATCCCGTTAATAGTGGTCCTATATCATGTATGTTATATCATGGATAACATGTTTATTAAACTAATTGTGTCATTGATTACACAAATTACTCACACCGTGTAATTGAAGATACGCGATATAGTATTTTATCGTCTTATCAATAACACGATATCCTAACTAGCGCGTAATCAATAACATGGAAATCAAAATAGTGTGTTATCTAAAACATGTTACTTACACTATCCTGTTATTAATAAGACGATATACCCAAAATGTACTAATATACTGTCGTGTTACCAATTTTAAGCTCATATAAGTAATAGTGTAATTGATAATACGAAATTTACCTGTAGCACAAATGAAGCCCCTATGAGAATTTCGGCTATGGCAAAACACTCATCTTCTCTCCTCCTCATGTTTCAGTGGGCTGATGATATGCCTCGATGCAACATGCCATGCACGGCTTCAGCCCAGTTGTACTTCCCCACAACAAGTAGGTCATCTATAAAGTCACATAGAGATGGGGCGACAGATCTGTTGCTTTGTATGAACTAAACAAGGACTCCCATGTGCATGATAGCCAATCGTGCTAAGTCGTCATCAGAGATAGCACACCTATTGTGTGCCAGTTTTTTCAAATTTTCTTCAATTAGATTCTTCTCTAGTTGCTTCCATGCGATGAACCTTTTGAAGAATTGCCCCTTGCCTTGGGCATCCATCCCGTCACCGTTGTCCAACTTTAACAAGTTTCCTTTCGCCTTAAAACCTATAATGTGAGTTGTCCCAGCACTCATCTATTAGAACATCCTAGAGCAGCTCGTAGATAATGCTTTGCTCGCTATCATATACTATGTAGAACTCAGCCTCCTCCAAAATTGCCTTTTATCCCAGCCTCAATTCAACGAGGTCTTTTGATAGTCGAAGTCCAGTATGGAAACTATTAGTTCCTAGACCCAGTCTCCTCCCATAAATTCTCTTCTTCTTCTCTTCTGTGGCCTTTACTGATTCCACCATTTTATTGTATTCTTGTAGCCTTAAAGATGTTTTATATATATATATATATATATATATATATATATATATATATATATATATATATATATATATATATATATATATATATATATATATATATATATATATATATATATATATATATATATATATCAACAATGGGTAGTGACCAAAATCCAAGAGTCATGTTGATTCACATTATGTAACTAACGTACAAATACATGCTCAGTTCATATATCGTGTTATCGGTTACACAATGTGATGCCTTCTCATGCACGATAGCGTAACAATTGAATGTTGTCTATTGCAGATATATATTATGTTATTAATAACACGTTATGTATGCTACATATACATGATAAGATGACTTCTCAATATCGTATATCGTATTATCGATAACACAATATAGTCAATATTATATAATTGATAACACGACAACGTACTGAGTGAATGAAAATACTAACTATCATGTGTTTCATAACATGATATATGAACAATCATGTATACAAACATATAATTTCAAATTAGAATAGGCCATTACCATGAAAGGTGTAATTGGTTGATGTCGATGATCTGAACTGGATTAACCCCTCAATGGGCTTCTTTACCGAGAGTGGATGAGTATACACTCGGACTGAACTTCACTTCATAGATGGAACTCGCTTTGTGGTGGAAACTGTGAAAATCGTCTATTGCAAATAAAAAAAATCAGACCTCCCACTATGTTTTCAGCTCTCACTTGTCAAGTTTTTTAAATCGCCGGTCGGATGGGTAAGAAATAAGACCTCCCACTGCGTATTCACTTCTCACTGATGGGACTTTGGAAATTGCCAGTCAGATGGATCATTTGTAAGCAAATACAAAAGTTTGATTGGTTTATAAGATATGCAACCCTAAGAAAAGTGTATTTCTATCCAATGTTTTTATAATATCGTGTAAGTTCGAGTTTAGTGGCATTTTTATTTGAAAATAAGAGAATATTAAATATTAGCTTCTTCGCCCAAGTAACATGAAAAAATCTATAAAAAAAAGTGCCAATCTTTCTTAAAATTAATTATTTTTTTATACTAGAATCTATTGAATAAAATATTATGCTTTGTTTTGATTGGACATAGATAAGTAGACCCCCTATTACAACATGGCTTTAATTTTTCTCTGCAACTTTGTGTAAAATTTTGTTCGACAAATTCGAATGTATGATTATAGCAACCTTCCCCTAAGGCAGGGGCCAGCTTTTACTGAGCCTTTTGCTTATCCACTTAACAACGGGGGATTCTATTCCTCAGGGGACACAGAGGGGGGAGAGATGGAGAATATGAAGGACAGCATAAGAAACTCAAGCCAGCCAGTTGCTATTCAAGTAGACATCTGGGACAAAGTCACATGCATAGACAAAGGAAGAGATGCTGTTATTGTCTTCTCACTCTCTGCCACCTATCTCTGTCTCAGCCTCCCTCACTTATCTTCTCGCTCACTAAACCAGAGCAATTGTCAGAAGCAGAGTACCCAAACTGTAGCCGTTTCAAAACCCTACACCTCTCACCAAGTGTAACGTTCTTAAATGCACCCTCACAACGCTTTCATGAAACCTGCCAAATATGACCACCTTCCCTTGGCTACTTCCCCCCCAGTCCATCGCCTGGCAGTGAGAATTTTGGTTTTCTTTCTCTTTCAAGAAAATGCGCAATCCTACTCAACATAAATAGAGAACCGGAACTTTCAATTTTATACAATATTATTTCTTTCTTTATTTATTTTTTTCATTTTTTTTATCAACATACTTAGCAAAAAGTGTAAAGAGCCAACTTCTCTTCTTACGTTGTTTAAGGATGAGAAGAGGGAGCAAAAAGCTGTACCAATTTATGACCCATCACCCTTAAGTTTGTCTTACTAAAGCTTTGTATCCTTGTCATTCTATTTGGTAAGGTAGCTGTCTCTTAACAAGGATTAAAAAAGAAGTAAACAATTGCAGGCTTTCTAAAACTGAACTCTCCTAGGCATCATTATCCAAATTCTTACACTACAACCGCATGCAACTCGATTCCCTTGGTGAAACTTTGCGGATATTTTTATCTGTGAATTTTTATCCACTAATCACCATTGATGGCACTAAATTGATGATGCACATAAAAGCGTACAAGATTTGAAAAAAATTACTCTAGACACAAATCTTGTGCGTTTCTATTTATACAGTAAATTTGAGGACATTAACCATTGATTAAGAAAATTATTTTTTTTTCTTAAGTGTTTATTATGACCAGATTAAATAATAAATTGATATGTGGGAAAAAACATAGGAAACGTTCGATTTGTTATCAAATTTCTTAATCACTACTCCTATAGGGAAGTATTTTTTATGCTCCATTCTGATAGTGAGTCAAACGTAGGGACTATAGGAAGAGTGTCTATTTTCAAGATAGACGGTGCACACACTAGCACACATTAACACAAGTGATACTTACACTAACATATGCGAGTATGTGCACTATCTATCTTGAAAATGAACAATCCCTATGCGTTCCTTACACTTGTTCACGATAACTAAGGAACACAAAAAACGCTTTCCCTCCAATAGAAGGGATATGTCAGCCTCCAATGTTAGTTATAAAATCTATTCAGGCTACAAATCCCATCAAACTTGGCTAGCAACTACGCTGCATAGATACAATTGAGCAAAACCCATCAACCCCAATTCATAATTACAATTTTACCATGTGAGAAGCGTCTCACATTAGTCAGCCTAGCCCAAGCTGCTACTGCTCTCATCAATGAATAAATATAATATAAAAAAGTCAGTAGGATTCACTGCCATCCTAGCCCATGTAGCCTCTGCTTGGATTGGTTTCCCCTTACCACCGTCCATCTCCATTCACGTCTGTTAAGCCGCACTGCAGGCTCTTCGCCCCCTCGTTTAAATCGTCCCACTTTCATCCTGCTTAGCACTAAACTAATATTACAACACCCTCTTCTGCTCCCTTCTGCTTCAGCTCAAAAGGCCACAACTTTCTCCTCTAACCTCCCCGTCCATGGAGACTACTTCACCTACTGCTACTAGTCTTCAACTGCCCACATCCAAGGAAGCAAAGGGTGGAGCCCCCAGTACTGGAAGCAACCGATTGATCTTCTTCTGTGGGAAGGACAGTACAAACAAGGGCTACTGGGCCCTCCTCCTCATCAACTACTTCTCCATGTTCATTGGATCAGTCTCCTCTTCCTTGCTTACCAGGTTTTACTTCGACCATGGCGGCTCCAGCAGGTGGGTCACCACCTTCGTCCAGTCAGCCGGCTTCCCCTTGCTCGTACCCCTCCTACTCTTCTGCCGCAGCCCGTTTGGCCGCTTCACCAGGAGGCGCTCTGCCAGCTGCTTGGCCGTTGGGTTGCTCATGGGGGTTAACAACTTCCTCATTTCATGGGGCATGTCCTACCTGCCCGTTTCCACCTCCTCCCTCCTCCTCTCCTGCCAGCTCGCTTTCAATCTGGCCCTCTCCGTCCTCCTCGTCCGCCAGCGCCTCCGCTTCTCCAACCTCAACTGCGTCGTCCTCATCACCCTTGCATCCGTCCTTCTCGCTCTAGGCTCCAGCCATGATGTACCTCGCGGCGTCTCATCCGCCCAGTTCTTCCTAGGCTTTGCCGCCATTCTAGGCGCCGCCTTCCTATTTGCCCTTTATCTCCCACTCATGGAGCTCGTCCTCCGAGATGTGGCCGACATGGGAACCGTCGTCCAGATGCAGGTGGCTATGCAGGTGGCCGCTACGGCCTTCTCCACCGCCGGGATGGCCTTTGATGGGGGCTTCGCAGAGATGAGGAAAGAGAGTCAAAGGTTTGCGCTGGGGGAGGCCAAGTACTGGGCCACGGTGGGGGCCAACGTTGTCACATGGCAGATGTGCTTCATGGGAACGGCTGGGGTGGTGTACCTGACGACATCGTTGACGACGGGGATATGCATGACGGCGCTGCTGCCCATGAACGTGGTGGGCGGCGTCTTGGCCTTTGGCGACGCCTTTGGAGGGCTCAAGGCCGTCTCCACCGCCCTGTGCTTGTGGGGCTTCGGCTCTTATTTGTATGGAGAGTATGTGAGGATCAAGAGAATCGTTGAGAATAAGGCCGGGATGGAGTTGGCCAATGTTGGTTCCGATCATGCTGTTTAATCCATCCTAGTTTTCTCTTATTTCTATGCTGTTTTGTGTGGAGATCTTGGACTTCAAGTAAAAGGGAAAAAGAAAGTACTTGACATGGGGCATCTGTAATAGAAAGAATGATCCAAATGTATGTAATTAGGGTTTCTGTTGAGGAAGCTGTTTTTAAGTTAGACTGCAAAAGCCTTCTTCCTGTTAGTGTAATTAATCATCATTATAAGAAGAAAGTTCACGAAGCCGATGGTGAATTATATATATATATATATACACATATAGTGAGAGAGAGATATTTACGATGTATGGAGTCGTGATCAGCGGGTGAAGCTTCACCAAGATAACTACCGGTAAAAGTAAATTGATGGCGCAAACATTAGTGGACCGACTTCCCCTAAAAGTATAAATCGTGAGCAAACTATGTGCACTTATGTATACATAGTTCATTTTTTTATAATAAACGACACTTGTTAAGTATTGAGGTTGCCTTGCTTGCATTGCAGCTTCAGTACTGGGCACAGAGTTTATAGTCAAGACCATGATCTAACGGCTAAGGGGTTAGCCAGCGTTGAAGCTATAGCGTTAGCTAGATTTTTTTAAGTATTTACTACATTAATTATGCTAATATATATACATTTAAGAATACACTACTTTGAGAAGAAGGGGCCTGTGAGTTTTATATATTATAAAATATTAAGTGCTTTAAAAAAAGTACGAAATACACAATGCATCATATAGAAGGGGGGGGGAAGTTAGAAAATTATGCAGAGGAGCTGAAATTATCTTCTTTTTATTTTTAAACTAGTTAAAATTATCTATTACTCCCTTCTTCCCATATTTTCTAATTAATTTTAATTTATTTTTAAAAATATAATATATCTATTAATATAGAACTGACAATAATATTTCAAACAAGCAACATTTTATTTTCTTAGTTCAAATTTTTATTTGCGCCGATTTGAAACATGCTAAGACGTCCACAAGGCAGGCCCCAACATTAAGGACATTGGAAGGGTGAAACATGCCCACATTTGAAGTAGGCCACTAGGCAGGCCCCAACATTTACGAGGCTAATTGACACAATCTTCAAAGCCAATCCTCATTGATAGGACTTAAGAACGGTCGTTATGTCTTTTCTGCTTGTATTAAACAATCAACAATAATTACTCAAATAAAGTATTTTGATTCTGTTCAACATTGTACAGGTGCATTAGGAGCTAGCGTCCTCAAAATTCTCCGGAGAGATCGAAGTTACGCAATTATGAGAAGCACCTCTTGAATAAACAAAGGATGAGTAGTTCAACGCTTATGTTTTAGTCAGCCCACACTCTTTAACACAGCCAGTAGATATAACTATTCGTACCAAAGAGTTTTTCATACTCCCTATTTAATCATGAATAGGGAATAAGAATATTAGGTAACCGTTCAATTTTAAGGTTAATAGTGTACACGTTAGCGTACATCATATGTTAGTGTGTGCACCTTTGATCTCATGGATAAATAGCTTTTAAGTATTTCTTACTCTAGGCTGATGGTGGGTGTATGACATTTAAAACTCATCCCTATTCATATATATCTAAATGGTAGATAATTACTATGGGCTGGCTAAAAGAGGATAAGGCGAACTACTCATCCATAAGTACAATTTTAAGGAGATCAGGATCATTGACGCCAATTGAATGGACAAGATCTTTAATTGAGATACATAGTGATTCATTTCTAACTCAGTAAGGGGAAAAAGAGGACATAGTAACCAGAGGCATCTCTTAGGCTTTTGACCTTAAGGGCCTCTCAGATCATGGACGACGACTTCGGTTTCTGTTGACAAAAGGTGAGCTAAATGTGCGAAGTAAATCAGGAGGGGGCGGAAGTGGCTTTATTTAGGGGTGCAGGACTTAAATGAGTATGACGCCACCATTTTCTGTTATCCTTTTCCATGCACGCGTGATGGTAAATATGATGCTAATGGCGAGAGTGGCGAACGTCTAATCCAAGTTCATCAAAGTGTTTTTGGATCATGTCCAATCTGTCCGTCTATTTTATATGTCCATGTTTGGACATTACTGATTGAGATTATGCATAATAATAGTAGAAGCTTGACTTAATGATGTTCCGTACCACGCTTGCAGGACACGCACACTGATGGTGCTACTAATTGCGGCCAGCTATCAGCAATGGTGTGCTGGTAGTGCTAGTGCCTAGTGGCCTTAACGATGCATTACGAAGAGAATTTCACACATACAAAGGCTAGACGATCACTCATTGGATCCCCTTGACCCAATTCTCCAACCAAATCCTTCGCTTGTAAATTTATTTTCTGGCGTTACTCCACCATTTTATGTGGCTTTCTCATCCAACACGAGCGGTCTCTTCTTGAAGGCTCCAACTTTACATTTCCACCAACACTACTTCACAACTTGCTTTGTACTTTAGTATGAAGTTGTAATACTGGCACTTTTTAGAATACAATTTATGAATATAAGGTTGTATAGCTTCTAAGAATTTTTAGGTAATCTTTTTTATTTTATTTAGTAAGTTCTCTAATTTTGAAAAGAAAACTGTGAACTATCCGCATGCATCAATGGCTTGTTGACAGGGGGTTGAACAAGCTTCAAGCTGGCTTCAACATGTCGAAGATTGGGCCTTAACCCGTTGAAGTGTGGAGCAAACTTTTCCATATTGAGTTTTTCAAGTGTTTTGTATTGCGCAAGCTCCTAACTGACATATATGGACTTCATATCCGGTAAGGGATTTGTTTGGGCGTGTCTAACTTACATAAGAATTTCGGATTGAAATATTTTCACTTTTTCATGTAAAAAACTACCATTTTCTTTATAAATACAAACTTTGAGTCCAACCCTAGAGGATAACTCTTTGAATGAACCAAAACAATCAAAAGAGACTTTAGAGAGGGATTTGCATGTGGAAAAGGAGGATAAGGTCGCCAAAGGAGGATAGTGACCACAAAGTTTTGGGTGTTTTTTAGATAGGATTTTCGGAATATAAATATCTACATTCTATCATGTAAAACCATGTTAGTTCAGTGCATATTTAATGCTTAATTTTTGTGATTGCATCAACGCTTGATTGGTGCACGTATGTTCCATGTTAGACGGCTCCTGATGAAGCAAAGGTGACATTTAGTGGCCAATTTGGGTTGCAATCTCTCTAAACAATCAAGTTATGTGTTGGTGTGCATCACATGATCGGTGCAAAACTATGTTCCAATTAGATAAAAAGCCTATCTCAAAAAAATTTAATTTAACAACAGATCAATTTTCTGATTAACATGGTACTAGTTTGAGTGCAAAAGATAAATAATTAGTAAGAGAAAAAATATATGAAGTTTTTTACATGGAAAATCCTTCCATTAAAAGCCAGAAAACCATGTTCGACTAAATTCTACTATTGATGAATCAAATAACAAGTTACCTCAAATACAATCAATTCCTTGAATTACTCTAAAATAAACTTCACTTCACTCTCAAGTCACCAAATCTATTAATATCCTTATGTTGTCTACACTGTCATAGATGTGCTCGTGGGATAGCCGACCATGTGGCGCTTGCTGGCTAGTGCCCAACAAGTAAGGCTTTAAGTGGGACAAAGAGGCTGCCTTGCACAGATGCATTGTGCAAATCATTTGTGGATTGTCGTCCAAAGCAAAATATAGGGGAACAAGAGTGACACATTGTAAGAAAACGAATTAACACAAATAAGAAAAGAAGTTGCATTCACTATCAATGTGCTTACAATGGGTAAACAACACTCCAACTAACAACACTAACACATAATTTCTCCTTGTATAGCATAGGAGATTTATTGCATGTGGTTTAAGTGGTATCCAAAGTGGTTGTAAATGCATGATACAACTTCAAACATAAAAAGGAAAAATATTTTGAAATAAAGTGAAATACAAGTAGAGCAAAATGAGAATTGGTTGGGTGCTTGTAACACAATCTATGATATGCTCCACCCCTCAATTCTTTGACATCTGCTCCATGACGTAGGCTTTGACTTGATTAGCATGTTTGGGGATAAACTCTTTTCGACCTCTAGCTAAGTAAAAGGTCATTCCATTTGATGAGGAATTCATAATCCTTCTCCTTATCGCATTCAACTTTGTGATTGGCCACAATCTCCACCAAGAATTAGATGTCGATTGTGCCTTTGAGATTTTCATGAGTGATGTGGTTTCTTGAGAGGTCTTATGCATTGGCAAGATATGATTTTAGACATCTAACATGGAAGATGGGGTGGACCTGCATCCAGGGTGGTAGTTGAACTTTGTAAGATACCTTCCCAACCCATTGGAGGATGGGGAGGGGGCCTTTGTACTTCGAAACCATGCCTCTATTAAGTTGGCAGAAGAGTTCGAATCAGGCAGGTTTGATGAGCACAAGGTCATCCAATATAAAGGCACGAGGTTGTTAGCCCTTGTCATCCCACTTCTTTACTCGAGTAGTAATCTTCTTGAGATATGTAAGGGTAATGTCTGAGTTGAGGTGTCAATCTTTAGCAAGGTGGAAGGCAAGGAGGTTGTTAGCATTATAGCCTAGTGCCATAGTGTGGGGTGTTGCAAGTTTGCAGCTAGTTGCTAATTCAAAAGGGCTTTGGTTAGTAGCAGAGCTCTTCTAAAAATTGTAGGAGAATTTGGAAATGTCAAGGAGATTGACCCAATTCTTCTAGTTTCAAGAAGAGCCTTGACACTGTCACGCCCTGGCACACCTCACCCCTAAATAGAACCTGATCCAAGGAGTATGTGGCATACAGTGCGAGTAAGTGGAGTTGAAATGCGGAAGACTTAACTCATTCTTAGGTGAACACACACTACAACAAAAAGGACTACTAGCGACGCATTTATGCATCACTAATAGTCCCATAAGCGTCGCTAATGACTATTAGCGATGCATAAAAAGCGTAGCCATAGGCATAAAAAAAAGTCTAGTCACTATTGCCTATTAGTGACACTTACCACAAAGCATCGCTACTAGTGTCACATTAGCGACGTTTATTTATGCGTCTCTAATAATTTTCCTTTAGCGACGTATAAAATAATGTCACTAATATTAAATTATTAATGACACATAATTCTTAGTGTCGCTAATGATCAGCTATTTGCGACATTGTCCTATAAGTCGCTAATATAAAAATTATTTTAAAAAAACATTAAAAATAACGTATTACCGACGAATAATTAGATGCATCGTTAATAAGTCCTTATTAGCGATGCTTTTTTATGCATCACTAATGTAATAAAGTTTTTCATTAAAAAAAACTTATTCAAAGCTCCGCTAATAATAAAATATATTAAAAATTTTCTTGTATTAAAGCGTCGCTACTACATTGAAAAAATAAAAAAAATGCTTTAGCGATGCTTTTATATGCATTGCCAAAGATGATTTTTTTTTTACAAAAAAGCCCTGGTGGTGGGCCTACCAGGGAAGGGAGAGGGGCCTGATTCTGGCCCCCCTCTCTCCCCGGCTCTGCCCCGAGGAGGGCAAAGCAAGGGGAGAGGGGGGAGTGGGAGGGAGGAGGGTGGCGGGGGACTAGAGGACTGCGGGGTACCAAAATCTTAACCCCCTCCTCCCTCCTGCTCCCCCTTGATCCGCCCCTCTCCTTCCCCATCCTCTGATTTTTAGAGGAGGGGGGCGGATCAGGGGGGACCAAGAGGGAGGAGGTTGTGGGGGATCGGAGGACGGTGAGGGGGTGGAGGTGAGAGTTGCGTGTGTGTGTGTGTGTGTGTGGGGGGGGGGGAGAGAGAGAGAGAGAGAGGCGGCGGAGGCTGGATGGGGGTGGCGGATGTTCGCTGCAAGGAAGAGTCCGGGGGGGGATGGGGGAGGAGGTTAAATAATCACGCAGGTGAATTTTTGCCTGCACGGTTAAAATTTTGCCCGCGCTAGTGAAAACTAAATTTGTATTAGCGATGCATAATATATGCATCGCTAATACACTAGTTAGTAGCGACACATAAAATATGCGTCACTACTACACTAGTTTATTAGCGATGCCTAAGTTATGCTAGTGACACACACAGTATGCGTCCCTACCACACTAGGAATTAAAGAAATTCCTCTCTCTCTCTCTCTCTCTCTCTCCCCTCTCTCTCCTCTCTTCTCTCTCTCTCCCCTCTCTCTCCTCTCCTCTCTCTCTCCCTCTCTCTCTCTCCTCTCCTCTCTCTCTCTCTCTCCCTCTCTATCTCCTATCTCTTTCCCTCTCTCTTACTCTCTCTCCCCTCTCTTTCATTTAAATTTATTTTTAAAAAAATTGTAGTCGTGATGCATAATAGTATGTGTCGCTATTACATAAGGTAGTAACTACGCATAATTGAGGCTCATTAGGGGCTGCCCTCTCTATCTCCTTACTCCTATCATCTGTCACTGGTATCCCCCCAACCTTATTGTCAACAATCCTCCCACTCCTAAGGGTCATTATAGAATGAACTTGTTCATTAGAGGGAGGAGCTCCCTCTACCTGAAATTGACCTTTAGGGTTTTGTAGAGGTTGACTTGGCAACATCCTCATCTCTCTCTTGTTAATAGCATTAGCTAGTTGTCCAATTTGGGCTTCTACCTTTGCTATAGATTGTCTGTGGGAGTAAAGGATTTGAGTATGAGATTGTAGCTCTTGCAATGCGGTTAAGACCTTCTCTTCAAAACTCGGACTCCTACTAGGTTGGACATATGGGGGTTGCACTTGAGGTTGGTGGATAGAGACTTGTGGAACTTGGAATGGTTGCCAAAGGGGTTGGTTACCCACAACCCTTTGGTTTTGTATCCACCAAGAAAAGTTAGGATGATTCCTCCACCCAGGGTTATATGTGTTTGAAAATGAATTATTCTCAGCCCTAAGGAAGGATTGGGTGGTATTCACATGGTCTTGGACAAGCTCAGGAAATTGAGATGCAGAGGAACACTCCATGATCGTTTGGGCTGAGCTAAGGCATATTGTGCATGCATCTTGAGTGAAGGGAGTGGGCTGATGGGTTGAAGTTATAAGAAGGTCCAGCTTCCTACTCAAAGTATCAACTTTGGAAGAAAGGTCTAATGGGTTTTTAACTTCATACAAACCACCCCTAGAGGGGGCATTGTTCAAGGTAGATAGTCCGCTCTCATTTCTATTCAACGTAGCATGTTGAAGAGAAAGTCCTCAAAAAGTTTTCATGCCTCATTTTCATTTTTTAGCAAAAAGGTGCTCTCACAACTTGCATCAACAAGATGACAGTTTTGTTCAGTAAGACCCTCATAAAAATGTTGCACTAATTGCCACTTAGGGACAGCATGATGAGGACACCTCCTAAGAAGGTCCTTAAGTCTATCCCAACTCTCATGAAACTGCTCAGCAAGAAGTTGGGCAAAAGTGGTTATGGCTTTTCTCATTTGGTTGGTCTTACCTATAGGGAAGTACTTTTTGAGGAACTCTTGTTACATTTGGGCCCATGTTGTGATGGTGTCCAACTCTAAAGAGTTAAGTCATTCTTTAGCCTTATCTTTCAATGTGAAAGGAAAAAAGTGAAGTTTAACAGCCTCATCGGTTAAATTTGAGAGCTTAAAAGTTGTGCATAGTTCCAAGAAGTCATCTAGGTGCTTTTACGGGTTTTCATTATTAAGCCCATAAAAAAGTGGAAGCATTTGAATGACATTGGGCTTAATTTCAAAATTTTGAGCAATAACCGCTTGCAACCTAATGAATGAAGGAGAGGTGTACTCATTGGAAGTGTATTACTCCCTTAGAGATTTGAGTGGCGCATCTACTAACTAATGTTCAACCATGATGAGGGTAGAAGTAGTGTGGGTGTAGGAATTGGTGGGAGAGTTTGGGGGTGTAGGGATGTAGCTCGATGGAAACTCAACTCTCCTAGATGTTTGCTCAGGCTTAGGGTCAAATGGTACTAATAGGGGGAGCAAGGAGCAATGACCCGCATATACTACAAACACACCACACAATGTAAAGTGTAACAAGGGAAAGAGGAAGCAAAAATAACTAAAGAAAAGTAATAAAGAGAGAAAATGATCTTGCAAACCGAAGAGAAGCATTATGCTTGTTGATGTCCACTTGTGGCCACAAGTGTAGAGAGCACGGTCTTCAACTCAACCTACAAGATCAAATTAAAAGAAAGTAAGAACTAAGAATTAACCTAAAAACTAAAGTAAACTGAAACTAAAGTAGCTAAAATTATCCTAATACTAATTTAGTAACAAATCAACACTGTCCCTGGCAACGGCGGCAAAAACTTGATTGTTTATAATTAAATCCTTTGCAAGTGTATAAGGTAATTGTACTAGGATAAGTATTTAAGGGTTGTCGAACCTTAGGATGGATGAATTATCACTAAAGTGAAAGAAGGAATAAACTATATCAAAAGCAAGAGATCAATATGATAAAATTTACTTAGAAAATCGAATCCATTATAGAACCATAACAATTTCATAACTTTTAATATAAATTTAGTGTGAATATGAACAAGTATTCTCAGCTACAATCTAGAATTACTTCAAAAAGAATCATTTATTAAATTCATGGCATGAACTATCTTCGACAATAGCACGAATCATCTACGTGAAACTAACTATAGGCATGACTCGTCTCACCTTAGTATAACTCATCCAATTCATTAATAATATGGACATTAAAACTATTGCATGACCATCTCATTTAAATCATAGAAATTAGAATCAATGTAAATATCAAAATTACATCAATCTATCATCTACAAGACAATAAATCAACATAGATTTAAATAAACATGAAAAGCTCTTCCATTAAAAAGGAAATCCTTATCATATAATTGTCATTATTCACAAAAGAGATCTAAATTAAAAATAAAAGAAACTGAAACTTATCTATAGCTTCATTAACTCCTAAGTAAAAGAAAAATCTAGCCTTCCATGGTAGAAGAAAGCTTTTGATTCTCCATTGAAAGCTTTGAGTTCTCTTTCATCTTCTTTTTCCTTTTTCTCTTCAGAAAATCTATTGTAATCCTTCAATTTTGAGCCAAATATGTCTTTATATAGGCATAAGAACCGTAAGAAGAAGTCTAATATGAAAAGGACTCAAAATTGGCTTAAACTAGAAAACTGCGCGTTATTCCGATCTATCGCCCTGCATGCCCGAGCAATCGCCTGTACTGTCTTTTTCTTACAAATCACGTTTAGCCGATCGAACGCCATAAGACCCCGATCGAACACCAGTGAAGAATCTACATAAAATTAATATAAGTAAGCTAATTTACTTCAAAACATCATACAAGTTGTTTCTAACCTAATTAAATTTAATTTCTAATTATTTAAACTATATTAACTCTTAAATAAGACTAGACAATAGAATAATTATGGGTAAAATAACATATAAATTATACTTATCGGCTACTTCGTTATGAATTACCTGTATGAGGGGTTAAGTGTCACTCCCCGGCACTGCCCGACCCGAGCCAAACCCGGTCCAGGGGCCAGTCAAGCGCACGGGGGCGACAAGGGAAATTGAGATACGGTTTAACGAAAGACTTATGCCCTAACCACGGGCGACCTAACACAATTACGGAGTACACGCACCACTTTGAGCAAGAGTAAATAAGTACAAAAGAAAGAGAATTGCTCTAACTCAAGATAAACATAAGTCTCAAACCCACATGCTTAGTTTAACCTTAGCCCACTCTAGGCTCCAAAATAGGTCTTAAACAACACAAGTATATAACATAGCATAAATCAGAATGAGAACCATGCACAAAGGTTCTAAACATATAGCATAAACCAAAGATAACAAATCTCATCAGAGGACTCCACGATCACATCCATGTCGTCTCCGATCTTTCCTCGAAGAGGAGATCTTATCTGTCTGCGTGTCGCACCACATAGCCCCAAAGCAAAACACAATAAAGAGGGGTGAGTTTAAACAAACTCAACAATGGTTTTCTAACATACTATCATCATCGGAAATACAACGGCATAGCAACATAATCATTCAAATCAAAGGTTTATAAGATGTATCATATCCTGATCATGCATTCATAACACATAAACCTGCATATAGTGTCTTAATCACACTTTCTGATCATGCATTCATAACACATAAACCTGCATATAGTGTCTTAATCACACTTTCTGATCATGCATTCATAACACATAAACCTGCGTACAGTGTCTCATTCACACTTTCTGATCATGCATTCATAACACATAAACCTGCGTACAGTGTCTCATTCACACTTTCTGATCATGCATCCATAACACATAAACCTACATATAGTGTCTCATTCACACTTTCTAATCATGCATTCATAACACATAAACTTGCATATAGTGTCTCATTCACACTTTTTGATCATGAATTCATAACACATACACCTGCATAAAGTGTCTCAATCACACATCTTCAAATCATGTATGCATAATATATCTCATCCATTCTTGCATGACAAACGTGTCAAATTACATGTTACACAAACATGCATGACATACATCATATACTTGCATTAGCATAAAATCAAGAATGCCTCCATCAAGGAGTAATCACAAATGGTGTCACGAAGACGGGGACATAGACAAGGTCACGAAGACGTGTCATAGTCCAAATTCTACACAAGAATTTAAGAAGTCCGGGGTTGTCGGCCCCTAAAGCTGCTCGTCTGGACAGGACACACAGTAGAGTCCTAATCTCACACAGAGAACCTCGAGCAGGGATGTTCGCACTGGGACATCTCCTGTGGTGGGGGAGAGCCCGAATTCCCACACAGGGAACCCTGGAACACGTGGTAGCTGGTGCACAGAGCGTACCACTCTGGATTCTCAGGGTCCAGAAGACAATCATAATAATCTCAATCCACAAGACAAGTACACAACTCGTCCCCATATATCTCAAATTTAACTAGACTCAACCCGGGGAGTGCACATGTTCCACACAGGAACTCAAATCAAAACGTGTCCTTTCGGACCAATCAGGTTTCGATTAAGCCACGACCGATCAATCAGGCAAGCAATTTCACCACATTGCATCCAATCGGTCAAACTCGATTAATCTCGATAAAGCATCAATTGAAATCCATTTTTATGATGCATGCAACATGGTACATACGTGGGCAAGGCATACATGAATCCTAATTCATGCTAAGTGCTCTCATCAGTCCCTCATACATCATTCATAATCATAATATCAATGCTCATTATCATCATTAAATCCCACATGTGTGTGTGTACATAATAGAAGCATTTCCCTCAATGCATATCAACATGATTATAATCCACTCACCATCACACTACACATGTGTATCACCTAATCATAAAATTCCAGCGGAAATCATAGGCGAAGAATCATTAGAATCATAACTCAAATCAAAGCTTAACCACAAGCTAAACACATATAAGATCATTCACTCCATTCTTGAGTCATGACATTCACTAATATTCACACATCAATTAGCCACATCACAACATGACATATTAGCCCACTAGTATACTGTAGTACTACTGAAAATATACATAACCATTTAAAATCAGCCATTTGTAACTTCAAGATAGTAATTCCAACATCATATAACAAATCTCAAGCCATTCTACATAACACTTAAACATATACCACAACTCCATAATCTCAATGGGACACCCTTCCAGTAGCATACTATAGCTCAAAATACTCCAAATATACATGGAAATGATATATTAAAGTAGGATTACCGAAATAGACATCATGCAATTTACATAAAATTTGCTGTGTAGCCGTTTGAACGCCCAGGAGGGCCGTTTGATCGGCTAAACGTAAGAATTCTGAAAATAAGTGTTGCTGTTCGAACGCCTAGTCAGGCCGTTCGATCGGCTAAACGAGAAATCAGTCGAAATTATAGTGTTGTCATTTGAATGCCCAAGAGGGCCGTTCGAACACCAACAAGGCAGTTCGACCTTCTTCTCCAATTCAAATCTTCAAACCGAAACTCTATGGATAAAACTTAAAATCATCATCTAACAACCTAAATGCCAATAAAATCTCACCAAAATCTCCAGAAGTTAATCTATATCATAACAAGATAAAACCCTATGAAATCAGGATTAAAAGTTACCATTTACTAATCATGCCATTAGAGTACTAAATCAAGTAAATCCACTCAAAAGAAATCATGAAATCAAGAGGTTTACCATAGGAAAACTGAAATTTCGAAAGTCCATTACCTTATCCTTTGATTAGGCTTGGATTTGATGGTCACCCTTCTTGAAAACCTTGCAAATAGATAGAGTTTACATTAAACTCCATTAAAACCGATTTAACATAAAAACCCTAATGAAAAACTTAGATCTAGGGCTTGTTGAACATAAAAATCGGATTTTGAAATCTAGGGTTTGTAGTAAAGATGCAAATTAGTAGTTTTGATGTTTCAAAACGAATCAAAACAAAGGGGAAATGGTAGATCTAGAAGGGATTAAGAGAAAATCTAGAACTTAAGGCTTAATTAGAAGCTTACCTTAAACACCTTCTAATCCGGGCCTAATTGGGGAATTAGGCCTAACCTCCCTTTCCCAGCCTATTCCCAAAATGAAAATGGCTCAGGTCATCCTATTTATAGTAAGGTGTGGGGTGTGTGTATGTAAGTTGTGGGGTATAAATAGAATAATAGGCTAAAAATGGGTAATTTGGCTATTTGAGCACTAAATAAACCTGAGAAAATTATAAAATTTTTTGTAAAGCCTTAAACTGATGTATGGGTTAATTTGGTCCAAAAACCCAAATTTGAACGGTGGGGCCCACAGGGGGTCCCGCCAAACCCTAATTTTCGAAAAATTAGTGAAAATTCAAAAAAATCCCAAAAATTCAGATTTGACTCAAAATCACTTAAAACCAATAATTGTAAAGTTAAATTTGATTAAAACTATAAGAAACACTATTTATTTTTGAAACCACAGAATTAATTAGAAAACGTGTTAGCCACACAATGACCAATAATTAAAATGAAATGAATAACGGTTTAGAAATAAGAGTCCTCACATTAAGTCTTCTGCATCAAACACTAATTCGTCGTGCCGCGTGCACCGACCTTCCCTTGGACCGAATCCGGTTCCGAGTGGCGAGTGACGGGGCTTGATAGCAGGCACCCGTATAGCGTGCGTGATGCACATCGCCTAGTCCCGTGTAGAATGTGCCTCACGGTGTGTAGGGGTCAAACCCTGGGTAGTGCGCCAAGCGGCCCGAGACACGGGTCAAGAACTGCACGTGATGCGTGGCATCCTGAACCGCCTGCCACGGCTATTAAAACAGTTGTGGGCTTTACTTTTTCCATTTTTTCTCTCTCCCACTCTTGAAACCTCATTTCTCTCATTCTAAGTCCAATTTGAGCCGTTTAAGAAGCGTTCTTACCTAAATCAAGCGTGTTGAATGTCGTGGCAAGGTTATTTATCTGGTTTGAGACCTCTAAGTCCTGGAAATGTGACGTTCAAGTTCATGGAGTCTGGTGCATCGTATTCATTCTTGCACAGGAAGGGAAGTAGGGAGTTTCATTAATGATGTGATAAAGCGCTGAAAGACGAATGTAACGGGTCTTGAACCGCTCAAATTGGACACTAGAGCCAAACGTTACGGCCTTGTGAAGCATGCCACATGGGCGGACCCACTTGAAAAGTGTGGATAACCCACCCATGAGTAGTATAGTTTTGTAAGGATCATCGATACGAGCCCATCAGTACCAAGAACTTGTGAATTGGAGTCCAAGGGAGAAAGTTACGCACATTTAAAGTTTTTGAAAAAAATAATAAATATAAAATTATATATTGTGTTGATTCACGGCAAAGACTCACATGGTGTGTGCGATGCATGTTGCCCAGTCCTGCACAAGATGCACGAAATGCGTGCCCCAGATCACGCTCGAGTCAGGCCGTGGGTGATGGCCAGGTGGTCCAGGACATGGGTCAAGAACTGCGTGTGTTGCATGGCATCCCGAACAGCCTCCCATGGCTATTTAAACACATGTGGGCTTCATTTTTTCAAGTTTTTTTCTCTCCCACTCCTGAAACTTCATTTCTCTAGTTCTAAGTCCAATTGAAGCTGTTTAAGAGTCGTTCTTACCTAAATCGAGCGTGTCAAATATCGTGGAAAGGTTATTTATCCAGTTCGAGACCTCTAAGGCCTAGAACTGTAACATTCAAGTTCTTAAAGTCCAGTGCGTCGTCTTCATTCTCATGCAGAAAGAGAGGTAAGGGGTTTTAAACTCTAAATCCATGCTCTGCTCATAGAATTTAACTCTTCTAAGCTATTTTGCTTGGTCATACTTATTCATTGTGCTTTAAATCCATGCTCTACTCATAGAATTTAACTCTTCTAAGCTATTTTTCTTGGTCATGCTTATTTGTTGTGTTTTCTGGAAGAAATATAAAACTTGTTAGAATTGATTGCATGTACTACATTATATTTTGATTGCATGCTCTTCCATGGTAGTTCCTTAGCTAAAGAACCAGGAATATACCATTTACTTGCATACTTGCAAAGAGATATGATGCATGTGAGAAATGATTGCATGCATTGCATTATATTTTGCTTGCATGCTATACCATGGTAGTTCTTTAGCTAAAGAACCAAGAATGTACCATTTTACCTAGATACCAACCGACAAAAAATAATCGGCACTAGCACATTTGCTAAAAGGTATGGAGCAGCATGGGAAAGATCCAATCCTCCTGAGCCTTATGATTGCCCCATGAGCTTCAGGGGGAATGTTGTTTGGTATCACGGCTCCAGATTTTTTTTTGTCATTAGACGAACCAACATGTAGTGGATCTAGTTCTGAATCAAATTTCTTCTGAATAACCAGTTTTCTGATAAAAGATATTTTGAAAAGAGTATATCTATTTTTTAATTCTGTTAGCATTATTTTTTATTTTAACTCAACCTATTGAGTATGATATACTCACCCACCCCCAGATCCTGTAGGTGTGCAGCAAGGACATATGTGGAAGTGAAAGAGATTCTGAATATTTAACCTAGTTGTTGTAATTGACATTTTTGTAATTATTTATGTGACACATATTTAAAGGCACGATGCGCCTAGAGATTTACAAACTCTGTATAACTATCGAATCTACACACAATGGTCCTTGGCCTATGTAATTATATTATATTCCGCTAAATGTGTAATTTTATTATGTAGTTTTGATATATGTTTTTAGTTGTGCAAGGACTCCGTTTTATGCTATATTTATCATGTTTGCAAGTATTTTGTGTTTATTCGGCACCCGACGGCCGTCATGTTCGGTCACATGCGTGATAATTATGCATGGCAGATGGATCAATTATGATTATTATTGTAATGTCCCCGATTTTTCTACGATTTTTTGTAATTTTTCTGCTATGTTTTTTATCATTTTTGGTGGGAAAATGTGACGCTTTGGCGTATTTGTATTTTTATATTTGACCTCAATATTATACCCGTAGAGTCGGGTGTGGGGCTTAGTCACATGCTGCAGACCTCATCGCATGCTTTTAGCATGAATTTTGGAGATACGATGCATAAACAGGAAGTTAACGTGTGTTAGGGACATAAAAGGAAAAAAAAGAATATATAAATATAAAATCCTTCGACCGGATTCTAGAAGCTCTAGGACATTTTGACGTCAGTAAGAATGAAAGCCCGAGAGAGTTTTCGGTTGCTCCGCCGTGCCTCCTCCATTGTCAGATTCCACCAGTTCTTGCCGGGATCCACTTTGCCTTACCGCCACAAGTCCGTTGGCACTGGCTAGGACTGCCGCCATGGCCTCCTTGCTCCTCCACAAGGTACCGGTCCTTTCCTCGATTTTTCTAACCTTACACATTCGTTTTTGGGCCATTGGAGGGCGATTTTGCCTCCGTTTGATGCCGCCCTCCAATGGACTTATCTTCGTTCGACCACCAGCAACCCATAGGCACCAGCCAGGGCTGCCGCTATGCTTTCCTTGCTCCTCCACGAGCTTCCGAGCATTTCCTCATTTTTCTCTTCTCACTGTCCGAATTGTTTTTGAGATGCCGGTGTGTTTCTGGTCGCCGTCTAGCCTCCAGATCAGCTCCACTCTGTCCAATTTGGGCCAGCGGAAGTAGTGGGCCACCTATCCCAGCCCGGACCGACCTCCTATGCCCCCTCTGCTCCTCTCCTCCACCTGGTTCCATCTCCACCTCATTTTTCCTTTACTTTTTTGCCAATCAAACGCTTTGGGTACGTCTCGGATCGCTACCGCTGGCTAGTTGTAGGCCATTTGGCCATGTGCTATCTCGGCTCAGTGACAGTGACGGCCAGCCCCACTTGGCCCAATTATGCCTCCACCCAGAGTGGGCCGCTTGCCCTTGCCCTATGGGTGCGAGATGCACAACTGCCTGCACCAAATGTGTTGGTTGTGGGTGGCGATTGCGATGTTGTCATTTCGATCAGCCACCACCTCCTAGCCCTAGCTCAGTTGCCCTTTTGTGGGCCTTGGGCTGCCACCGTACGACCCATCTCCCCCTAGAGAGGCCCTTTTTGGTCGCGTGTGCATGTGGCCACGCGTGTGTTTCAGGGCTTATGCGCCGCTTTTGCACTACCTGACCATCAGACGGCTCTTCCACATAATGGATTTGACATTAGAGCCCTCCTCCACCTCTCCTCCATCCTCGAGTGCCACCCCATGCCCTCTACCTTATTGTGGGCCCTTGTATATGAGAAATCGACACCGTTGGGTGCTGTTCGAGGCTGATTTTGACAACTTGCAGCCAACTAAGAACATTCTCAGTCGTCGTCCTACCTTCAGTAAGTACACATCAACTTCTGGTCGCACTTGCCATTTCTGTTGGCATGACCTTTCTCCCAACTGCCCTTAGTGCACCGCCATGGATCGCGGATTTTGCCGCATTGATTTGTGTCACCCCGTTTGGCCATGAGTACTTTTTGCGCTTCCTAAACCCTCAAGATATCAACTCTCTCAACTTGGTAATGCATTTGGCTGCCAACTCCGCCACCGATGCCGCCACCATTATGCCCTTGCCATCAAATGTCATGGATTGCGAGGTAGGTGAACTTTGAACTTGTAATTTCATGATAGCATGCTTTGATTGTGTATCAGCATGCTAGGATTGTATGATTCAATGCTTAAATCATGATCTGTTTGCATGATGTAAGAGAATAAATTATTCCATGTTGAAATGCATATGACATGCATGTGAGCTCTAAGTATGGTTGATGTATGTGTATGCTAGTGATGGCTAGCGAATATGTCGATAAGTTACGTGAATGGATGTGCTAGTGATGGCTAGCGAATATGTTGGTAAGCTAATGTATGTGGATTATGTGTGTGATAGTGATGGCTAATGAGTATGTTGGTAAGCTATGTATGAAAGTATGTGTATGTTATAAGTATGTGTGATGGACATACGTATGTATGATAGCTATTAGCTTGTGCGATGGGTTTGTATGTGTGTGTGGGGTAGATGTATTGGTGATGGACGATAAGAGGTGACAGAGGGTTGGTATGGAGTTGGATGTGGATGTGTAATAGTATGAAAGGAGATGGTGGATGTAAGTTTGACGGGCTTGGATTGGATCAGTTTGGATTGGAGCGTATGCTGGGGAATTGTTAGACAGTAAGAGTATTGCATAATTGTATAAGCATAACATACAAATTATGAAGTAAAAAGTAAGTAAAATAAGTGAGGTTTAAATAAGAGGGTGATAACTGGGATTGGCTATGAAGAACTCAGTTTGATAACTTCCGAGTAAGATGTATTAGCCATAAGGTGGATGGTGAAGATTGTATGAATATGTAAGATTTTGGTGTACAGTGAGTTATGATCATGAGATGGACGGGTTAAGTGAAGTCTACTGCCCTGATGAATTAGGGTTTTGGATCGAGCTCAGCTTCGGTTTGATTAAGGGAGCACTATATGTTTGAGAGTTTTTCTGGTTTAATTAGGGTTTGAGAGTTTGAGACCTGAGGATTTCGACAGATTAAGTTCAGTGTTCAAGCTAGCCAATAATGAGTCGGTTGAGCATTTCTCATGTCTTGCCATGGTGTTTATCCTGCGGGATGTTGTTTATGTGTTGTATTGAGCCTCAAACATCTGATGCTCTCTTGAGAGCGATGTATATTTTCAATTTGGTCTGTGTGTTTATTAAGCCCATACATTTTATTCTCTATTGAAATAGCTATATGATTTCTGCCCAAGAGTGGCATTGTATGATTTTGCCCAAGAGTGGCACTGTATAATTTATGCCCAAGAGTCATACTAGCACTATAAGACCCCTACAGTGTGGGCAATTGTATGACCCCTAATGTGTGGGTGTTTATGTTTGCGCGCTCAGGTAAGTAGTATCACAGAACTACTCTTTTGTTTGATTATGTACCCCATGAGCATTGGTGTGTCTTGCCTTCGGAAAAGTACATGACATTTAGTTACTCCCCAGAGGTTAAGGTGATACCCTAGTGACATTCTTTTCCATTTCGACACTGGAGCTTATTAGTTGTAATGAGCTTCAGTGGTCGATAGTATATGTATGATTGTATGAGTGAGTTTGTATGTTTCTGAGTAAGTGTAAGTTTCTGAAAAAGACTATAAGCGTATGATTCTGAGTAAGACTGTAAGTGTATGTCTTCGAGTAAGATTAGACGAGTAAGGTTGTACGAGTAAGACTCTACGAGTAAGGTCGTACGAGTAAGATTGTAATAGTAAGGTTATACATGTATGTGTAAGTTGTATGAGTAAGCATACGATTGTACGAGTAAGTTTTTAAGACTCTGATTAAGAGTGTATGTGTAAGATTGGTTTGATGGTATGTATTTAGCATGATTGTAAGCTTATGTTCATGATTACATGATTATTATATGATTGTCTGCTTCATGTTTGAGTTACATGAATTCATCTATGTATGGACTTACTGAGTTCACTGTTTAGAACTCCCCTATTGTGTATTTTCCTAATACTCATTTACCCTATTTTTATCCCGATGTTCAGTAAGCTTTTGCAGGTTTGTGACGGAGAGCTCCTGTAGATGGATGCTCGTTTCCATGATGGATTGATTTCCTTTGACTCAGGTATATCCTTAACTCACAACGAGTATTATTTTGTGCCACAATCTGATGTATTGAGTGAGATGAGAATTAAAGTGTTTATGCTTTCTAGACTTGTAATCTGGATTAGATTGTGGACTGTTATGGGACTTGCACTCAGGGATGCCTGGGAGAGATTTATATTTAAATTCTATGATCATAGCAACTTACTTCCTACATTTTTTTTCGAGTAGCGCCTAAGTATGTTTGGTTTGGCCGTACCATTTTTGAATGAGTAAAAAAATTGTATGGGAAAAATTGATGCGTAATGTTTTAAATTATAAAAACTGCTTTCACAGGTTTCGTATCTGTTATTTTCCCTGATTTACAGCTGTTATATTGCAAAAAATTTCTTTGAATTTTAAAAAAAATGTGATGAAAAATCTCGGGCGTTACAATTATGTCATATTAAAATAGCAGCTGTCACAACTACACTCCTTGAGCTTCTCCCCTAAAGGTGTAACCCCTAAGTTCTCACGTATATTTACATTTCTAATCTTATCTTTTATGGTTGTTCCATACATCTACCTTAACATCCTCATTTCAGCTACATTTAGTTTATCATATGACTTTTCTTTGGTGCTCAATATTCTGCTCCATAAAGTATTGCGGGCCTAATAGCAGCCCTTTAGAACTTACCCTTAAGCCTATTTGGGACTCGCCTATCACATGAAACTCCTAACACCACCCTCTATTTTACCCACCTCACATTAATCCTATGTACCACATCACTAGTAACATCTCCCTCTTTATGGATAATGGAGCCTAAATATCAGAACTGCTCACATCTTGGTACTTCTTGCCCATCTATTTCGACTAAAGTTCTACTTATAGTTCTACTATCCTTAAAGTTAAATTCCATATACTCCATCTTCGTCTTGCTCATTTGAAGACTTTTTGATTCTAGAGCTTCCCTCCATAGTTATAGTTTAGCATTTAACCCTGCTATAGTCTCGTCAACTAATACTACATTATCAGCAAAAAACTGGCACGAAGGTATCCTATCTTGTATATATGTAGTTTGTTCATCCATAACTAGAACAAAAAAATAAGGGCTTATGGCTAACCCTTGATGTAGACCTACTGTGACATGGAACTCCTTAGTTTCTCCCCCAATTGTTCATTCACTGGTCACTACTCCATTGTACATATCCTTAATAATATCGATGTAACCTCTTATAACTGCCTTCTTCTTCAAGACACTCCGAATGAACTCTCGAGGCACTCTATCATAAGCTTTTTCCAAATCAATAAAGGTCATATAGAGGTTTTGTCTCCTATCCTTATACTTCTTGACTAATTGTCATAACGAGAAGATAGCCTCTATTGTTGACCTCTCTGGCATGAAGCCAAGCTGATTCTCAGTTACTTTCCACAAGCATCCTTCAACCACTCTCTCCCATAACTTCATAGTATGAATAATAAGTTTTATACCCCTATAGTTTGTACAACTTTGAATATCCCCTTTATTTTTATAAAGCGGTATAAGGGTGCTTCCTCCACTCCTCTGGCATCCTCTTTGACTTCTAAATATTTTTAAATAACTTAGTCAACCAAGTTAAGCCAACACCCCTAAGGCACACTTCTAAACTTCAATAGGAATTCAATCAGATCCTACTGCTTTACCTTTCTTCATCTTCTTTAAGGAAACTCCTACCTCCTCTATTATAAATCTCCTAAAATAAGTTATATCATTAACAGTACTAGACTCAATATCAAGACCACCATCATAATCTTCATTCAAAAGCTGCTTGAAATACCCTCGCCATCTCTCCTTAATTTCCTCATCTTTTACAAAATCCCTTTGATCGTCACTCTTAATGCATCTAACTTGATCTAAATCCCTACTTCTCTTCTCTCTTAACTTAGCTATCTTATATATATCCCTCCGTCCTCCATCGATTCTATTCTATTATACAAATCATCAAACGCTTTAAATCTAGCTTCACTCTCTAGTTTTTTTGTCTCTTTTCTAACCTTAATATAAATCTCCCAACTCTCTCTACTTTTACATTTTTACCACTCCTTGAAAGAACATTTCTTATCCTTGAGAACTCTTTGCACTTCCTCACACTACCACCATGTTTCCTTCTTTACATCCTTTCTCCTCCTCGCTTCCCCAAGTACTTCTTTTCCCAACTTTTTAATACAATTAATCATGTTACCCCACATTGTTGTTGGTTCTTCATCCAACTACTAGTTTCCTTCTACTCTCAATCTCTCTGAAATGGTATCGAGTAATTCACCCTTCAAATTCTACTACTTTTTCCTAGGCTCTACTCTATCCTTCATGCAGACATCTAAAATAACTAATCTATGTTGCAGTACTAAAGGTTCACCGCGAATAACTTGACAATCCTTGCACTTTTTTTTATCCTCACTTATAACTAAGAAAAAGTCTATTTGGCTCTTATTAAGACCACTCTTGAAGGTTACTAAATGCTCCTCCATTTTTTAAAGTAAGTATTTGCAATGCCAAGTCCATTTGCTATCGAAACTCAAGGATAGCTTCTCCCATCTCATTTCTCTCCCCAAAACCATACCCTTCATGCACCCCCTCATATCCTATGCTCTTCTCACCTACATGCCCATTTAAATCTCCCCCTATAATTTTTTTTTCCCATTTGGTATCCCTTGCATTACTAGGCACATTTCCTCTCAAAATTGCTTCTTAAGGTTCGCTCCTAATCTTACTTGCAGTGCATAAGCACTAAAAACATTAACTACATATTTCCCTACCACTAGTTTCATCAATATATTCCTATCACTAAATCTTTTGACACCTACCAAGTTTTTCGTCAAATCCTTATCTACCATTATACCTACCCCATTCCTATTTGACTTTTTACCTACAAAAAATTAATTTAAAGCCCTCACCTAGCTCCTTAGCCTTCCTCTTACAAACTTTGTTTCTTGCAAGCAAGCTATATTAACCCTCTAATGCTTATGTATCTCCACTAACTCCAAGCCCTTACCCTTCAAAGTCCCAATATTCCAAGTTGTTACTCGAAGCTTACACTCCTAAACTAGCTTCTTTACCGGCATCCATCTAGTACAACACGAGAACCCTTGTCCACTTCTCATTCCAACCAGGCGTTACAACACATCACTTCCGGGGGATGCCCTAGCTAACCTTTGCTCACTTATCATTGCACCTGGGTTTCTCAACACAACGCGTTGTTTCCAAAGACCGCCCTAGCAATCTTGTATTTTTTCCGTGAAAAAAAATAACCCGGATAGTTATGATGGTAGCGTACACAGATAACATACAATAATTGCTGGTGATACTAATGAAACATTGAACAACAAGATCAAGGCTATTCTATTGTCGGTGGCAATGAAGGAGGTGAACCAAGAAGACTGTTCTTTTTCATTGCCTTTATCTGTGAATTCTCATGAAATTTTCCTTATACAAGTTTTCTTACGATTATTGTCTTTTTAAACAGATAGCAAGTGGATTTTTTAGGCTGACTGAGAATTCTTCCAAGTTCCAACTGCAGTTTGACTTTCAGATTATTGAAATCCATGGATTACCCATCTAATTTTATGCACTCATTCTATTAGAAGTACAAAAACATAAATGCTCAAAGAAGGTGCAGGCGATAGGATGAACATCTAGAAGCTGCGAATATATTACACAATTAAATAGTCACGAGCACCAGTAAGGAAAAAAACCCTTGCAGAGTTCTAGGTTCCTCACACTATGATCCAACAGTGCTATTTACCACTTTCGGCCCAATTTCCCTGTTCCTCTGCATTGATTACACATATAATTTACAAGTGCTTACTGGTTTACAATCCCCAATTCTCATAATGCCAGGTGCAACTTATTATACAAAAGCATACATGATCCATCATAATTTCATTTAGAATTCCATGGTAGGCCTCTCCCATAGCCTAGACGAAAAACAAATACAAGTTTTCCTCATGATCTAAGCAAATTCACTCTATTTAGCCAAATTGAGTGAAGAATCATATGAAAGATGTCATATTTAAGGGGAGCATTGTGCCACAAAAAATGTCGCTGCAACTTCTTTACCCTCTGTTGCATAATCAGATATTTCTCCTCTGTGACGGACAGAAGTATATTTTTCAGATTAGGAATATCCTTCTCAGCCACAAACACTGCAAATGCTTCCCAGTTCAGGACCTCGAAAAAAGGAGGAACAAAATTGTCAGATATGATTACAGGAACACATTCATAGAAGATGGCCTCAACCACTCGTGGGCTGTTAACTTCATAACCCCTTGGGCAGATGCAGTATTTGCTGCTTTTCATGTAGCGAATGTAATTCATTTTACTCTTGACACCTTGAGGCATTGGACCGAAGATTTTCATGTCAGGGTCTTTGTCTTCCCAATGACGGAGAAGTATAGGTCGAACCCATCCATGCATGTTTCCGGCAAAGAAAGCTAGAAAAGGCCTCTTAGAAGCAGGGTTGCCTCCAATATCTCTAAGAGGGTTTCGTGCTGAGCGAACATATGTTTCTGGCAGAGAGACATCTTTACCTATCTTAAAACCTTCTGAGATATCAGCATTGCATAGTGCTCTGATGGCTGTCAGCAGATGGGGTTTTGTCTCATATGGTGCCTGAGAAAGCATGACCAAGAAGCTCAAAATGACAAATATGACGAACCTAGGAAATTTAAAATATCCACATAATTTGAAAAACTATTTGCAATATAAAAGGATACCCAATCATGACAAGCAGCCAGAAAATGATCTGTGCCACCTGTTCTGTTCCAGAAAGGATACTTCTTAGAAATTGTGTCCACAAACTTCTGCAAATATGCTGCCATGTCCTGTTTTGTTAGTCCTCGTTTATGAAAAGCAAATTCCAGTAACCGTGTACTGAAAGGCAAGTAAAATAGATGAGCTTTTCTGGGATCCCTCACAACATAATGTTTGTTCCTCTCCATCAGTTTTAGAAACCATCCTTCAGAGGCATACAGCCCCTTAAGTAAAGGAGTGTGAAACATTGGCCTTTCTCCTTCCTTATAAACATAAATCTTCAGAATACGTTCCATTAATTCATAGCTTCTACACAGTGAAAGTCAGAGTTTGAACCCACGTTATCCACAGTTATAAATTTGACAATGTCAAAAAAATTTTGTTGGTCAAATGCATTCCCGTTAAAGTTGTAGAAACTTCATATAATAAAGTCATCCAATATAACAGAGTGCATTCTGAAATTCATCTTTCTAATAAAGCATAAGTCAGGGTTGATTAGATAAAGCCTACCTTCCATTGTTATCTGTCGCAGGCTAAATTTCACTAACTGCACATTGGCAACACAATAACAAAGATAAAATGCAGACATTGGGTGAAACTAGGTTGTTTGATATAGCATTCAAAGTATTCTCCTTACAGACTCATCTTCTACTTGCCATCATCTGCAAAGCTGCTGCACTTTCTCATGAACAGCTTTTTCGTCCTGAATGTCACTTTCAGTTTTCTCCAGTGATATTGCTTTCTAATGGCAACAAACTTCGGCTACTTGAGGATGTATGACAGGCATATGTGAAATAGAAGGATGCTAATCAGATTTTTAAAAGAAAGAACTTCTCGATTATCCTTGAACCATATCAGGTTGTTACATTTATCTGAGATTTGTGCTTTTAAGTTTAGAAATTTCCAGGAAAATATCTTCAGAAGATAACTTTTAGATCTCAGCAGGCCCACCCAACAGTGCAGGCTAAACAATCATGTAATTGTGAAATAAGAAGTTGATGAAGCATTACCAAAAATTAGATATACAAGTTTCTTGCCCATTTTCTTCAGACTTGCATGGAGTTTTGTATGATTTCATTCCTTATATTTTGGATTTGGTTAACTATTAAAGGGAAAATATAAAAGATAACTCTCATTCAAACATATTTCCCTTAGCATATCTGGCAGCAATTTCCATTCATGAATGCCACAAAAACAACAAATAATCACTAATGCACCTCAAAGTGTGTAACGTATGTCATCACCTTTAAAGGATGAAAAACAAGTGGATATAAGACTGAGTTATAAGGTCATCACCAAATTGAAAAAAAATAAAAAGGTCATCACCTACACTGGACAAAAAATAAGAGAAGCTTTTTTATCTAGTAAATTCTTTTAAAAATTAGTTCATTTCCATTAAATAGAAGTCATTGTTACAATTAAAAACCAAAATGGGCCCCATTTCCCTTTCCATCCCACTTATTGTTAAAAGAAATTCATGCAAAATGGCCATTGCCTGCCCTTACAGTAGTGTATACATTCTGTATTAAAGAAATCCATTATCTAGCAAAGAATATATACATGAGTTTAAGTCAAGACTGCAAATATCAGGATAAAATTTTAGAAAATTTTAATAAACTCACTTTTTAAATCTTGAAACATTTCGAAAAAGTGGAGGATGAAGATCACGATCATCATTCACAGCTTGAGCATTTTCAATCTGAGCTCTTGCAGATACAAGCTCCCGGTCACGGGCTGAAGGCCGTCGCGAATTCTAATCCACATATAAAAAGTAAAATGAAAAAAATCAGAGCCCTTGAAAGCAACATGTCTGTTATAGTATAGAACAGGAAAATCTTCTAAATTCATACCATGCGGAAGTTAATACGGCTTCTTTGCAATATATGATTCATTTCTGATATGGTTCTTGGTCGTGAACTCGGCCTTTTCTTCTTTTTGGGTAAAATGGCATCCATAGTCATGTTCCCTTTTGGAACAGTAGAAACAACTTGAAATATTCCTGTATTTTCTGCTTTTGATGACATTTCCTTTTTCTGATTCAGAGTTGAGAGGATTGGCGGAGGGGAGATTGATACAATCACAGCATCTAATTTTGCTTTCAGATTTTCTTGCACTGCAACATTCATATCAACTGTGGTGGGTGATTCAAGATGTGGTGACCCCAATTCTTTTTCTGAACTGTTCCTAGTTGATTCAGGTGACAGATCTTCTCGTCCTTTTCTAACATTTTTTACGGATTTGTGTCTTTCTGACCTTGAATTCCCTTTTAGCATTGCCTCATTTGTTGGCTCTTCAATGCTCTCTAATGTGAAACTGTCACTCAACTCATAAATATGCCCGTCTAAAATATCATTGTCTATGTTTACATCCTCATCTAGGTCAAAATCATCATCTGGATCTCCATCCCTATCGAATGCAAGGTCGTTCATCTTCTTGTCTTTTATTTCATTGTCATATTCAGCTTTGAATTCCTTCCTATGCGCACTCATTTCCACTGCTGCAACAGATACTGATAGCTTGCTTGAATTAAGGGATACTCCAGAAGTTGAAACCTCTATAATTCCCGCAATATTAGGGGATAAAAATCCTTGGCTGTAGCTTCTTGGTTGAGTTATCGAAACCCTACCAGTACTAATCTTTGGTGATGGAGTAGACCTGTTTGAGAGTGTGAAAGATTGGAACAGCAAGATACAACTGGCAATTATCCCCATCGTTAGAAGTAGCCTCCTGGTTTCCATTTGGCATACCGTCTGCAACGGGATAAAATATTCCATTTCAGAGAACACGGAATAAGCAATAACAGAGTAATCAACCGAACAGACACTATATGTTATTTATATGCCTCCCACCACTGCAGAAGTGAAAGCTAGAGATAAGTAAGAAATGAAGGAAACTCCAATCACTAGAACAAATAAAGATTTCTGAATCAGGATGCATGGCTACAGTATGTACACTAAGTTCAATTTTATTGACGCAAAGCACAGTCAGTCACAAGGAGAAATAGATGATGAGTAGCTTAATGCCCATAATTGACAAATCACAAACATACGCCCTAAAGGAAGAATGCATAGTGCTTTTTTATTTTGCTTTCTTTCACAAAGTGTTTAACCTAAGTACAGAGTCCACGTTTTTCACCTTTTGACAAGAGTCATCGCAAATTGTACCAGAGAATTTCCAAGTCGGAAATTTGAAAGTCAGGCAAGAAGTAAAACTTCCTGGATGAAGGTGTATAATTAAATGACAATGCTGATGGAAGCAAAAGCCAGCAGTGAAGAAACAAATGAAGCCTGACCACATAAAAACATGAGAACTAATCAACCAGATGGGATGTCATACCAACCTGCCGTTGCTAGTGATTTTGCTAAAGGAACTATAACAGAGGTAAAATTTTAGTAAATGGTTGACGAAAACACCAAGTATCCTGTTGGACCATATGAGCCCTTCACCCATAGTGATCCGACATCAGCGAAACCCTCACGTCCAACAGATATTAACAGGAAAAATGAACTTTGCAAGTTGAGAATAGCTGAAAAGAAGGAAAATTCAAGGAAGAAAAAACACTCCTAGGAGGCGAAAGGGAAATCTGAAACCCAATCAAAATAACAGCAAACAATTCAAGAGAAAATACACTTGCTTCCAAAAGATAGTCACTGAAGAGACAAAGTTCGGTAATGGACATTGACGTTTCTAACTGAACAAGTACCTTGGTGCTTACAGAGCCGCCATGGAAGAAGGAAGAGGAACTTCTCTGTTTATTCATTCTCCAGCTCCTACTAGTACTCTGAAGCAGCAAGACGAGCCGACAAGTTCTTCAGTGTGACTGGCACCATCTATACAAATGGCCCCTAATTTAATTAATCGTTTTAACCGTTCTTCCGCTTAAATCTTACCGTTAAAAACATTCTGCAGCACTGGTAAATGGGCCATCAAATCATGGTCTGACCGGCCCATTTACAGTGCAGCTCTAACAAGACATCTTCTAGATTTGCCCACTATTAAAACATTAAATAGTTAAAATTATGTATTAAATTAATTAATGGGCAATTTTACCCAAATCTTTCATGATTAGAACGGTGATGGAAGTCATTTGTTTAATTGCTAGTTCCGTAAGATTGTAAATATTTAAAATTTTATGTCCTCTTTCATTGACTTGTATAGATATTTTCTAATTAATCCAAATAGAATAATTAGTTACATGTTAGTAATTTTTCATTTTGACAGAGAGGAATACAAATTTTTTTATTTTATTTTGGTGTAGAAAAGAACTAGGTTTTTGTTTAAGAGATGGGAAGATATTTTGGCTCATTGCAGGTGGGCACGTCCTCATCAAAACCGACAGGTGTTGATCATCCTTAGAAGGTAGCCGGATGCAGTGGGATTTGACCGGCATGCATCCACCTATAATAAGGGTCTCATTTTGGGCTCATTCCAAGTGAGCGCATTTCAAACTATTCCCAATATATATCACTTTTTTTTCCACAAGTTGGATTAGTTTTAAATTTATCAACAAGTGGGAATTATTTTTTTTTTTTTCACAAGTGGGGTTTCTTATTTTGATAGGTCTATAGTAATTCCACATTTCAGCAATATTCATCATTAACTTTTTCTTTGTTAAAATTTTTTTGGTCATATTTGTAAGAGTAGTTCATTTTGTAAGTTTGGGACTGGTTTGAAAAAATATTTGTCTGATGAAATTGATGTGAAACGAATTAGCAATTTACTTTACCCTCACATGTTTCTAGGAAAAAAAATTATATCAAATTGGTGGAGAGGAGCTCGCTAATTGCCTTATCATTGCATTTGGTTCTTCAGTTTTTACAATTCACAAACATCTATATAATTTTTGTTTAGTTTGGGCAATTTTTTGTTTAGAATGAAAGATCTTCTGAGAGTTTAATATCTATCTACTTGACCTAGCCAATCACTTAGATTCATTCTAACCCTAATATTTCAATAAGTAAAAAATTAAGAGTTCTAGCCACTTTTGCATTATTTCAATCATCAAAACAATGTCTAAACTTTAAATAAATTTTAGTCTTAAGAATCTAACTAGATTTAGTTGTGGTCAACTTTGATTTAGAATTGATTGACTTAAAAAATAGGAGTAGATGTGTTCTTACCAATCAAGGTTGAAGACTAAGTTGATTGTCAAAGGTAAAAGGTTTATTTAAATACACTCACATACACAATTCACTTAATTTAACTTAGGAATAGTCATTTAAGTAATTCTAGAAGTTTAAGGTAAAATTAGGGTAAGTGTGAAAAATTGAATGTGCATCGATCGATCGCTTCAAATTGAACTAAGTGCATTAATCGATCAGCCCTTGAATCAGACTATATAAAATTTGAACAAGTCTATCGATCATCAAAACAACGTTTAAACTAATAGTTGAGTTGCTAGAAGAGTTTTACCTTAATTAGAATAGTGATTGATCAATCATTGTTAGCTCCGATCAATTGTTATATGTGTAACTTACCTAGTTTAAGTATTCCAAGAAAGAGTTCCTTCATAATTCTACTTTCTTGAGTTTAATACTCAATAATAGTATATTTTTCAAAGGAGTTCGGTAACACTCTTAGTTAAAATATCCTCGAAATTCAACCTGAGAACTTCTAAGAAAATCATACATATGTATAGATACTTATGTTTTAAAAATCATTAAGAACTTGAAGAAAATAAAAAATTTATGGTTCTTTTCTTTATTTAAAACACGGGTTAGTAACCAACTAAATACTTTGAAATATCACATGGGGATCACGGGTGACACAGTTGAAAGGAGAGATTTAGTTCATAAATTTCTTATGAATTAAGGAGAGAGTCTTATGACACACATCACAACATATAAAGGATTTGTTGGAGGCTTATTCATGAAGGGACCTTAAAGAGCTTCATCAACACAATTAAATAGGGCTTTAATTTGTAGATGTGCTATTAAAGAAGATTCACAACATACTCAAAGGGAAAAGCACTAAAGAAGGGTTTTTGGTGGTCAACAAACAACTAGAATATGAACTTCTAGTGTATTTAGAAGTCGGTAGTTTGTCTCTTCTAAGTTCTAAGCTTCATAGTACATTGATCTAGGCGAATGGACAAGTTGACCATTATTTTTTTCCAATTTTAGTTTCCACATAATATTGCTTGTGGTACTTGTGTGTTTTGCATGACTAATTGAATTGGGCTAGTTTACTCCACTTTAATTTCTTGCACAACGAGGCTGCATCTTGTAATTCTTTGCCTTGACTAGGTATTTAGACTAGAGGTACTATGGTAACCCTCTACATAAAGAAGGGTATTAAACTTCCACACCTTTTCTATTGACTTTCTCTCTAATTCACTCAAAGGTATTTGAAGGAATTAAGCATAAATCTCTCAATTTTTTCCTTCCTTCTCAATTTCAACCTCTTTATGTCCCTCAATAGTAGTCTAAGTCAGTTTAGGTTATTGTATTTTAATAGGAAACAAACTACTTGCAGAATGACATTATAATGTCCCTGATTTTTCTATGATTTTACCCAGTATTTATACCCATAGAGTCGAGTGTGGGGCTTAGTCGCAGGCCACGAGCCTCGTCGCGCGCTTCGGAGCGAATTTTGGAAGTATAAGGCATAAACAGTAAGTTAACGTGTGTTGGAGACATAAATGGAAAAAAATAAAAAAGTATAAGTTTCGGGGCCCGTCGATCGGTTTTCAGAAGCATGAGACATCCAGAACATTTTTGCGTCCAATAAGTTTTGAGAAAACCCGAGTAAGTTTCTGGTCGCTCCATTGTCCCTCCTCCATCGTCGGATTCCCCTGGTTCTTGTCGGGATCCACTTCACCTTACTACCACGAGTCGTAGGTACTTGCTATGACCACCGCCATGTCCTCTTTGCTCCTCCATGAGGTACCGGTATTTTCTTCGATTTTTCTCACCTCTTAAATTTGTTTTTGGGCCATAGGAGGGTGATTTTGATGCTGTTTGCAGCTGCCTTCAACTAGACTTATCTTCGTTTGGCTGCGAGGAACCCATAGGTGCTAGCTAGAGCCACCGCCATGGTCTCTTTGCTCCTTCATGAGCTACCAGTACTTTGCTTGGTTTTCATCTCTTCTTCTCACTGTCTGGTGCATTTTTTTATGCCAGTGTGTTTTCAGTTGTCGTTTGGCCACCGGACGGACTCTGGTTGGACTTCGTCCAGCATACCTCAACCCAGTGTCAGTTGGGGGTTGCCATTTTAGACCCCACTTCGCCCTATTATCATGCTCCACCCTTATGCCTCAATTTGGGTCTTACTAGTACGACCCTTTGTGGTCGTTTTGCCATTATGATGCCTTCGGTCACTAATTGGCCTCTGGCTAGCATTGGGGTTGTTCTTGTTTCACCGTGGCCTTTGCCCCACCACTGCTCGACCTTAAGTCACCCTTTGCCCTATTATACCGTTTGCACAACCGCTCGCACCATTGGTTTTGGGTGTGGGTGGCGATCGGTGATGTCGTTGCCATTTCGGTCGGTCTCCACCTCTTGACCCTAGCTCAATTGCCCTTTTGTGGGCCTTGGGGCTGCCACCGTTCAACCTATATCCCCCTAGAGTGACCCTTTTTGGCAGCGTGTGCATGTGGCCACGCATGCGTTTCAGTGCTTAGGTGCCACTTTTGCACTGCCTGACCATCAAATGGCTCTGCCACCGAATGGAGTTGACACCAGAGCCCTCCTCCACCTCTCATATGTCCTTGAGCATTGCCTCATGCCCTCCACCCTTATGTGGGCCCTTGTTATGCGAAATCAATGTCGTTGGGTGTTGTCCACAGCCAATTTTGACGTCTTGCGGCCGGCCGACCTTCAGCAAGTACAACCTCGACTCCTTGTCATACTTGCCACTCGTTGGCATGACCTTTCTCCCAGCTGCCCTTAGTGTGCCGCCATGGATCGCGGATTTTGGCAGCATTGACTTGTGTCACCCCGTTTGGCCATGAGTACTTTTGGCGCTTCCTAAACCCTTGGGACAACAACTCTCTCAACTTGGCAATGCTTTTGGCCGCCAACTCCGCCACTGACGCCGCCACTGTCGGGTGCTCACCATCAAACATCATGATTAGGAGGTATGGGAGCTTTGAACTCGTAATTTCATGATAGCATACTTTGAATGTGGAGTAGCATGCTAGGATTGTATAATTCAATGCTTTGGATGTTAAATCATGATCCATTTGCATGATGTAAGAGAATGAATTATGCCGCGTTGAAATGCATATGATATGTATGTGAGTTGTAAGTATGTTTTATGTATGTGGAATATGTATGTGTTAGTGATGGCTAGCGAGTATGTTAGTATGCTACGTATGTGTAGTATGTATGTGCTAGTGATGGCTAGCGAGTATGTGAGTAAGTTATGTATGTGGACTATGTATGTGGGCAGAAATTTGGGTGATGAATGGTAAGAGGTGACATAGGGTTTGATATGGAGTGAAATGTGGATGTTAAGTGTAGGATAGAAGATAGAGGAGGTAAGTTTCACGAGCGAGGATTGGAATGGATCGGTCTGGATTGGAGCGTATGTTTGGGGGAATTGTCAAATAGTAAGTGTTGCATAATTGTACAAGCATAACGTACAAATAATGAAGTGAAAAGTAAGCATAATAAGTGAGGTATAAGTAAGAGGGTGATAACTGGGATCAGCTCTGAGGAGCTCAGTTTGATGAATTCCGAGTAAGATGTGTTGGCCATAAGGTAGATGGCGGAGATTGTATGAAAATGTAAGATTTTGGTGTACGGTGAGTTATGATTATGAGATGGACGGGTTAAGCGAAGTCTACTGCCCTAATGAACTAGGGTTTCAAATTGGGCTCATCTTCGGTTTGATCAATGGATCATTGTATGTTTGAGAGTTTTTGTGGCATAATTGTACAACATAACTTACTTAATTCAAACTTGAATTATAAGCAAAGCTAATGATAGAGTTGTGAGTTTGAGTCCTGAGGGTTCGACGGATTAAGTTTTGTGTTTGAGCTAGCTGATAATGAGTCGGCTTAGCATTTCTTATGTCTTGCCATGGTGTTCATCTTGTGGGATGTTGTCTGTGTGCTGTATTGAGGCCCAGACGTCTAATGCTCTGTTGAAAGTGATGTATGTTTTCATTTTTGTTTGTGTATTGTATTAAGCCCAGACGTTTGATGCTCTATTGAGAGCATTGTATGGTTCTGCCCAAGAGTGGAGTTGTATGATTTCTGCCCAAGAGTGGCACTAGCACTATAAGACCCCTAGAGTGTAGGCAATTGTACGACCCCTTATGTGTAGGTGTTTATGTTTACGTGCTCAAGTAAGTAGTGTCATGGAACTACTCTTACCTGTTTGATCTTGTGCCCCATGAGCATTGGTGTGCCTTGCCTTCGGAAAAGTCCATGGCGTCTAGTCACTCCCCGGAGGTTAAGGTGATGCCCCAATGGCATTCTTTTCCATTTCGACGTTGGAGTTTATTAATAGTAATGAACTTCAGTGGTCGATAGTATGTGTACTACTGTGTTAGTGAGTACGTATGTTTTTGAGTAAGTGTAAGTTTTTGAGCTCGACTGTAAGAGAATGATTTTGAGCACGACTGTAAGAGTATGATTCTGAGCAAGACTGTAAGTATATGTTTATGAGTAAGACTGTACGAGTAAGGTCGTAGAAGTAAGTGTAAGATTGTACAAGTAAGGTCGTACAAGTATGTGTAAGTTATATGAGTAAGCAGACAATTGTATGAGTAAGTTTGTAAGACTCCGATTAAGAGTGTTTTTGTATGATTGGTTTGATGGTGTGTGTTTGGCATGATTATATGCATATGTGCATGGTTAATATATGCCTTCCTGCTTCATGTTTGAGTTGCATGAACGCATCTATTTATGGACTTACTGAGTTCACTATTTAGAACTCCCCTACTAGGTATTTTCCTACTGAGTATAAAAATACCCATTACCCTATTTTTTTAGCCCTGTTGTTCAGGAGGCTTTTGCAGGTTTGTGACAGAGAGCTCCTGGAGATGGATGCTCATTTCCATAGTGGATTGATTTCCTTTGACTCAGGTATATCTTTGACTCACTGCGAGTATTATTTTGTGCCACGATATGATATTTTGGGTGAGATGAGAATTAAGGTGTTTATGCTTTCTAGACTTGTAATTTGGATTAGACTGCGGACTGTTATAGGACTTGCACTTAGGGATGTCTGAGAGAGATTTGTATTTAAAGTCTATTATCATAGCACTTTATTTGTACGTTTGTTTTTAAGTAGCACCTGAGGATGTTTGGTTTGGCCGTATGATGTTTGAATGAGTAAACATTTGGATGGGAAAATTGATGTGTAGTGTTTTAAAATATATATTTGTTTTCACAAGTTTTGTATTTCATCATTTCCCCCCAATTTACTGCCGTTATATTGCAAAAATAATTCGTGAAATTTTAAGAACATGTGATGAAAAAATTGGGCATTACAGACATATTTCAAATAATCACAATGCATTCCAATCAATCATTACATGGATTATCAATCATTCCCTTTCTTGTTGAGAAACCCTAGCAAACCGATTGATTATTCAACAGTGTGATCAATCGTTCACTGTTCTGGACTTGATAAAAGTCACTTCAATTGATTGTAAATTTTATATATGTGTAATCGACCTAGAGGATCACTAAATTGCTCCTAAAACTAGTACTTCGACAAGTAAGAATAAGAGTTCTAGCCTTTATGTGCAGAATTTTTTTCTATAGTGGAAATAATAAAAACCTAATGACTAAGCTTGTTCATGATCAATTTATCAAACATCATTCAATCCACACATGAACACAACGATTTAAGTGGAAACCCCCAACTAGGGTAAAAAAAACTATGCCAGTTCCAATGGAACCAAATCAATGCACTAGACTTTACATGGACACAAACAAACCACCAACCTTGTTTAGACTCTAACACAAGCTTCTCTTGTTTAGATCAATGTTGTTGGACTTGAAGTCTTCTCTCTTAAATACTTGAAACTTTCTTCTTCATGCCTTGTCTCTGTCTCCTTCTAGTCTTCAATAAGCATCTCTTATTATATTGACTTTGGCCTTGTGAAAATCTTCAATCTCTCGTTGAAGATATGCTACAACACCTCTCTGTGTATAAGTTCCTTTAGTTGTAGATTATCTTCTCCAATTCACCGTAATTATTCAACTCAAATCTTTTTGTGAATTCTCCTTCAAAAAATAATAAGTAAATGTAAATCTTTTTTCTCTAATCTCTTTTAGCTCAAATTTCATGATTTCATAACCCCAGCATAGCTCCTTATGTCAATTTAGGAGTTATACTTGTATAAGGAATGAAATTGAAATTGGAATGTCTTAATTATGGAAACCAGTCCTTGAAACGATCGATCATTTTTAACACTGATTGATCGGTCACTATTTGTTATGTGTGTGAGACCGTGATCGATTGATTTACGAGAGAGATCGATTGATAACTCTCGGCTTTGTTTTGCATAGGGTTGAATTAACAAGTAATCAATTGTTTTCTTCTTCATCATTTGCAATGATCATCGTTCTGCCTATAAATTTACCTTTTTTCCCTTTTTATCTTAAAATCTTTTGAAACTTCGCTAAGTGATTTTTACATGCAAATGTGATCTAAATAAGCTTCAAAACCAAATAAGAATACGCCTGCTCATATGTTTAAAGTATGCCAAAACCAAATTGACTCGACTACAACAAACTCAAATTAGATTCTAAGACTCAATACATACTAATGGTTTCTTGACATAATTTTGGCAAAGAAATCAGCTAATAAACTAGACATATGCGTCATATATTCTTACAAGCTCCCCATTTGGCTATTTCTTGTCAAAACACTACACATTTGAAAATAAAAAAAATTACAAATCTTAACATAGTGCATTGATTTTTAAATTGTACAAAATAACTTGACACTACAAAGACTTAACATAGACTCAATTAACTTAAACTCATTAATATAGAATTGAGCTTGAAAAGCCTTATATAACCTTGTATTTATCTTGAACACTCAAAATCAAATTAATTTGCATAGCATTGTCTAATCAATTATAAAGATAAGCACTTTGATTGTCATTAATCACTTCTCCCCCTTTTTGACATAAATAGACAAAAACTTAAAGTTAACAAGTAATGAAAATGTCAAGTAAGCATATTAGTCAAATACACAATCATTAAGACATAAAATTGAAATAATCATAACACATCACATGTCCATCACCTTTTGACAAAAACTCTCCCCCTTAATCTATGACACTCATATCTAATGTGGTGTGATATACACAAATAAGAATATACCCATATAATAGTGTTCCAAGAAACAAGTAAACACAAAATTGAAATGTTTAACAATTCAAGTATTCACATCAAAATTTCAAATTAAGAAGAATCATGTCAAATTGATTTTTAGATAGAAAAATATAATCAATCAAGACTATGTCTACAAATCCAATTAATTATTGCTTTAACTTTAAAATACTCCTTTCCACAAATATGCTTGAAAATTTTTGAGCAATCAAATTTTTGTTTTCAAAACATTCAAAAGTAAATCATGATAACTTTTAATACTCAAAAACATTGAATTCCTTCGAAAGCATTTCAATTTGAGATCAAGAATACAAAATAAAATTCAAACAATAAAAATCAGCAAAGTTGGGCTATTTTTTATGTTTTTTTAATCAATTTTCTTTTAATCTAAGTGAATCCACATATTATGTTTATTAATACCTTGCTTTAGATGAGTTAACCCCATTGGTATGTGATTCTCAATTGTATTCTTTTTTTTGGAGACATTAATCCTCTTTTATTAGTTTAGAAGAAAAACCACCAATGTAGTCAACTCTTGTCTCTTTTAATCTTAAATCTAGCAAGATCACTCTTAATCGAACTGCACAAATTTGTTCAAACCCTACTAAAGACTAAGTTCACATTTTTTAATTTTTTTAACTATAAGTACATGATTTTCCTAAAAATATAAAAATAATAAAAAAACTCATAATAAAAATGCCCATGCCTTTTCCTAAGTTATGATATTTTTCTTCAAATTTTATTTCTAGAGTTTAGCATTTTCTAAATCCTCTCTACTTACATCATAATATTTTTCATTCCTTTCTTCCCTTTTTTTCATTCATTTTTCTTGATATTAAGTGGATGGGAGCTTCACAATAGCCTAAGCCGACCTAAGTAGGTAGACCTTCTCTATCATCTTTACTAGGACAATTTCATATTTGAAATATATAAGACTCATAAGCATTAAAATACATTACATATATTTTTTTAATTCTAAATAGAAATCTAGCCAAAGATCCTTTAATTTGATCATCTAGACTCAACTAAAATCCTAATGCCTAAGTCAACTTATGTTTAAGAATCCTCTCTTGATGTAAAAGTAATTTGAGTCACAACATGATGTGTGCAAGTTTTTAAGATTAGAGAATTGCAACATCAAGCAAAAGAAAATTTAATTAATCTTCACTCTCTTTGGTGTATCCTTCTCTTAGTTAAGGAATGTTTAACCATTAATTATGTTACTCATCAGCTTAAAAGAAAATTAATCTCAAAATATCTTAAGAGCTAAACTTTATTACAAACAAAAGCAAAGCCAATTGCGAAACCAAGCAAAAGTTACACTATTTTTTGTGTTTTTTATCATATTCTATTTTTTTTCAATTCAAAACCTGTGTATTAAAATCATGTAAAAACAAAGCAAAAATGAGACAAAATAAAAAAACCATAAATGTCCCAATGATAGAAAATATTAAATCAAAATCTCTTACTTAGACATGTAAGACTCCTTAGCCTTGCCCAGTCATCCAATCCTAAGGCAACCTAAGGTAGTATTCCTTATTTCATCACTTTGAGATATAAAGTTCTCTAAGACATCTTTTTTAACCCAAATTTGCAAAAAATTTTTCTTATTATCTTGTATTGCCTTCTTTGGTAGGGAGTTGTGTAGAGAGTGCTTCTTGACTCAATTTTTTTTATTATTTTTGTTCACTATCTTGATAATTGACTTCTTAGGTAATCTATTTAAGTTAGAAAATACCCAATTTTCCCTAATATTGGATTTGTTCATGACTTATTTATTAAGGTGTTTTAGGTTGTACTTCATAGCTTTAATATGTCAAATGAAGGAAGATTTATGATTTTCTCTCTTCTAATGTATCTTCCTATAGTTAGACTTTGGACTTTGATTCCTAGGGTTTCTTTTGGTTTTGTCATGTGATCATCTTTCCCAGGGTGCATGGGTTCTTTAACTTTTATAAACTTAGTGACACCATTAGACTTTGTGAAATTAGTCTCATTAAATCCTAGTCCTCTTTTATCACTACCATTCTTTCCATGTACATAATTTTGTCCAATTTTTCTTGCCCTAAGGTGAAGGTTTTCAATTTTTCTTGAGAAACCTTTAAATGACTACCTAGATCTTCAATCTTTTGCAAACATGACTTATTTATATCTACTCTCTCTAAAACTTCATTCTCTAAGATTTGTATCTTGTCTAGAAGATTATTTTTCTTAGATTTGAAGGCATTAACTTCTTCACTAGTAGACACAAGTTTATCTTTTAAAAATCTAGATATCTCTACTCTTTCTCAAGTTCACTCTTCAAAGTTTGAGCCTATATCTCTAGTTCTTCTTTTACGTCAACCAATTGAAATTTGTCAATAGAAATAGATTCAATTGTCTCTATATTAGCTTTGCCAATTTTCTCTAACTTCTTACACTTTTTACTCGATTCAATGGCTTGTCTAAAAAGACTTTCAAAATCTAAATCCTCATTATCACTAGAAGAATAATAACTAGATATGATGGACCAAATAAGCACCAGTAAACAAATTCAACAAAACACAAATTCAAGAAAAGCAAGCAAGATTAAGCAAGATAATTATGCACTAGCATGGCAAATTAGAATGATATTATGTAGCAAAATTAAAATTTCAATAATTAAACCTTAGCTAGCAATTGTGGGTTTAATATTCATCTAATCGACCTATCTGATTACTAGATTGCTCCTAAAACTAGTACCTTAACAAGTAAGAATTAAGAGTTTTAGACTCTATTCACATAATTTTTTCTATAGAAGAAACAATAAAAATCTAATAACTAACAACATTCATGATCATTCTATCAAGCATCATTCAATCCACACATGAACACAACAATTTACATTGAAAACCCAAACTTAGGTAAAAAACTATAGCAGTTCCAAAGGAACCAAATCAATGTACTAAAAACCAAGACTTTACATGGACACAAACAAACCACGAACATTGTTTAGACTCTAACACAAGCTCATCTTATTTACATCATTGTTGTTGGCCTTTAAGTCTTCTCCCTTAAGCACTGAAAACTTTCTCATCCTTGCCTTATCTCTGTCTCTTTCTAGTCTTCAACAAGCACCTCTTGTTGTATTGACTTTGGCCTTGTGTAAATCTTTAATCTCTCATTGAAAATATATTGCAACACCTTTTAAAAATCTTTGTGTATAAGCTCCTTTAGTTGTAGATTGTCTTCTCAAATTCACCATGGATCTTCAACTCAAAGCTTCATATGAATTCTCCTTTGGAAAACAATAAGCAAAGGTGTAAACCCTTTTTCTCTAATCTTCTATAGATTTTCCTCTCAAATTTTGTGATTTCATAACCCCTACATAGCTTCCTAAGACGGTTTAGGACTTGTACTTGAATAAGGAATGAAATTGAAATTAGAATGTCTCAATTATGGTAATCAGTCCTTGAAACGATCGATCAATCTAAGCATCGATTGATTGGTCATTGTTTGTTATGTGCACGATACTTCAAGCAATCGATCAATTCATGAGAGGGATTAATCGATAACTCGCGACTTTGTTTTGCATAGGGCTGAATTAACAGGCGATCAATCATTCTCTTCTGCATTATTTGCAGCAATCGATCGTTCTACCTATAAATTTACCTTTTTTCCCTTTTTACCCTAAAACCTTTTGAAACTACTGAAATCACTTTTGAAACCTCTCCAAGTGATTTTTGTTTGGAAATGTGATCTGAATAAGATTCAAAGCCTTCAACATTCTTCATTCTTCTCCCTTCATCAATAAGAACACGTCTACTCCTATTTTTCAAGTCTATGAATTCCAAATCTGACTAGACCACAACAACCTCAAATCATATTCTAATACTCAATACATACTCATGGTTTCTTGACGTAATTTTGACAAAGAAATCAACCAATAAACTAGATGTATGACTCATATGTTCTTATATTGATCTATTCACCTAAACGATCAAACATTACTCATTCAAGCTTGGTCAATCGCTAGTCAAGCACGATCTATCACTTTTGAACTTATTTGTTATTTTTGTTCTTTTTCACTCATTCTTTTCCTAACACTCACATAAGGTGCTTTCTATAAAAGACTTGTGTTTGTGACTTGTGTGTGCATGATATTTAACTTTTACTTTTCAAATTGCAAATACTTTGTTTAAGTCTTATCTTTAGAACACATCTACTCCAATTTTTCATGTCATTCAATTCCAAATTCGACTCGACAAGTCAATAATCTAGTCAAACTTCTCAACTTAAATATATACATAAATAGACATAATTTTATTCATCGAAATATAGCTAATTACAACACACATGTGTCTTACAATCTCCCCATTTCCCTATTTCGTAACAAAACTCTACAAACTATGAAAATCAGAAAATTACAACTCTTTAACATTAAGTGCATTGATTTTCACTTGTACAAAAATATGACTTAACTCAACTTGACTCTCTAAGACTTTAAAAAACATTTAGAATTGAACTTGAAAACTGTTGTTACCCGTAATTAATTTGCACACTTCCACAAAAATAGTTTTAATAGTATTACTCAAGAAAAGTGCTAAATAATCACATTAAAATAATTGTTCATAATTTATTCCCCCTACTTGTCAAAAATAGTCAAAAGTGAATAATGAATTATAAAAATGAAACAAGTAAACCATGTAAAATCAAATAAAGTATCACATAGACAAAAAAATATTCACAATCATCAAACACATGTCATTTCAATATAAACATCAGTTTCTATATACATAAAGTCAAGAAATCAAGATACATGTCATGAATTGACAAAATAAGAATGAAAAAACATTAGAAGTCATCATCCTCATTAGATATAGTATCATATCTAGGATTGTATCACATCATGTCCATAACCTGATCGAATAGTTCATAGATCTCACTTCTAAATGAATGAAACTCCCAATATGAAACATAATTGGGCTCCTAGATCTCCTCTAGATCATCAACAACAAATCTCCTTCATCATCTAGGTCTCTCCTCCTATGGATACTCCCCCACAAACTGGTCTCCTCTATGTGATAGCATTATGCGAAGAACAGCCACATCAATGGGACACATCTCGACCTTTGAAACCTCTCCTCTTGCAATGCGGATGCCCTGAGCCTAGAAAATCTTAGACATGATTTGGGGGAAGGCCAACATCTCATGTAAATGTCTACGCATAATTGTACAGACACAACAAAAAATGATCGAAGGAAGATCAAGCACACAGTCTAGCTCTAATAGAAGATCAAGCACACAATCTAGATCAATCCACTGCTCCTTCCGTGCATTCCATATGTCATATTGTGAATGATGCAAACAACTCTGAAAGTGGGAGTTATATTGTGCACGCTGATAGATGTATACAAGCCTCTCCTATGCTCTAAACCCTAAAGGCGGCCTATGGTTGTGGGGTGAAGAAAATTCTCCTTATAGGATTTGCATTAAAAAAAAAAGTGTTGAATCCCCTTGTTCTCTCCTTGAGGCTTTTGTGAAAGAGTTGGCTAAAGAAGTTTTTGGAAAACACAATGAGATATTGTTATTACAAAATGTACACACACACTGTATATTTATGAAAAACCATGTACAAAGACATCCCTTAGGAAGAAACACTAAAACCCTTCCCAAAGAGCTATTTTTAAGCATCATAAATTGAAGGGGTGTGTAAACCAATTGATCATAATAACCTAACATCAATTGGGTTAAAAAACCATCAAAACTGAAACTCCAATAATCAACTACACAACAAATGCAATTATTCGTATGGTTTACCACAAAAAACTAAAAATACAAATAGATCGACCGATCAGTTAGTCCTCAAGTCCGATCGTTTGGTCTATTTAATGTTGAAACCTAAAAAAACCACTTTTTGTCATAAAAACAAAACAAAAAACTAGCAAACAATTCCACTTATATTTCACTACATTAAAAGGTTTCTTTTGAATTGAACCTCCAATTAGTACTAGAATTACAAAGCTAAGTAAAAGCTTGTCGTGTACCTCTGGTGTTGAACAACCTACTCTAGATACAAAGCCGATAACTCCGTACACTATAAAACATCAAGCCTCTATGAGAACGAAATCACATGCTCAGCACTGATATGGCCATGTGTTGTCACAATTTTCAGAATACACTCTAGGAAGTAAGCCCATTCCTTCCATAAGAAGTGGCACCACTTGTATGTCCCCATAGGTGAAGTACTCATCTGTCTGTTAGATGATTTATAACATGAACCTCACTAAGAGCTCAAAACTCAACATTCGCAAGTAACAATCACAACGAATTCCTTTAGGGTCTGTTTGGATTGGTGAAAAGTGGGGAAAGGAAATGAATCTTTTGAAAATCCCCCAGTTTCCACTGTTTGGTGCAATGAGGAAAGAGAAAATAGAGTGAAAACGGAGAGAAAAGTGATGGAAAATTGACTCAAAAACTTTCCACCCATCAACCCATGGATTTTGGTAAAAAAATCAGCGTACTAAAGACTTATGTCTTGCCGCCGCCACCACTGCCACCACCACTGTCGCCACTACTGCCACCACCACTACCATTGCTGCTACTGCCGCTGCCACCACCTCTGTCGCCGCCACCACCACCAACACTGCCACCTTTACCATCACCCCTGCTACTGCCATCACCACCATCGTTGCCACCACCACAGCCGCTGCTACCGCCACCCCCACCTTCGCCACTGGCACTGTAACGACCCGACCTGAGCCGGGCCCACAAAATCACTAATAGGAATTTGAAATTTTCCTTAAGCCAGGAATCATCGTCTGAGTGCGAGAGGTACAACGTTTGCCTACGCACTACGGAGCTTAAGGCTTCCTCGTACGTAGACTTAGGTTGTAACGACCATTTACACACAACGAAGCTTCATAGTTCGTCGCGTGTAAAACAGAATAAAACATATTATTTATAATGATTTGGATCGGGCCAACGTTGCATTGCCGTTGGTTGCCTACGTACGTATTGGATATTATTCCAATACGATCGGATCCGAACGTAGTTCTGCCTAGTGGCTACTACACACAACAAGCATCGCAAAATCGTATAACGTACGTATCTCCGAATATTTAATCGGAAGTATACAAAAACTCGTTATAAATCGGAGTCAAGCGGAAGTTAACGAAATCATACATCTCGCTCTACCACAGAGCGGGATCAAAATCACATACACATATCTGTCTCCATTACTGAATCGAGAATGAGCACATCAACCAGCTCGCTCTATCACTGAGCCGAGACCGGACACACACACACACACACACGTCTTGCTCTACCCTAGAGCAAGACATCACACTTCATAACATATAAGCGTACATCATAGCATATAAGCTCACATCATGGCATAGCACACATCATGGCATATAAACACGCATCATGGCATAGCACACATCATGGCATATAAACATGTAACATGGCATAGCACGCATCATGGCATGACACACATCATGGCATATAAACACGTAACATGGCATAGCACGCATCATGGCATGACACACATCATGGCATAATTAAGATGGGAGATCAGAAATGCTTACTGCCCTCATGACTCGTAAGGTAGCGGTATTCGGAGTTGCTCGTATGAGCATCCTCCCCTTCAGATCCGAAGATATAAAAGAAGCTTCCTCTAGTCTCCATACGTTCTTCGTCTTGTGTCGAAAGATTACGTATAACGTCTTCCTTGCCGGAGACTCTTCTCGTTTTCTGTGCTGTGAGCGGCGGACAAAACCTCCCATACTCTGGATTACTTCTCTTGATGTAGCCCGACAACTTTGGACAGAACCCTGTCTTGCTCTGGGCCCTTACTTCTTGTTCGGTGCTCGAAGATAACGGGCGGAGCCTTTCCTTGTCTCAGGATATTTCCTCCTTATATGGTTATCGGCTCAAAGAACGGACCTCTCCATCGTGTAGAACATACTCGATTTAGTCAAGAATGCCTCTTGGATGGACTAAATCGGAGTCAGGATGTTTAAGAACGGGGAGAAAGAAGTTTGTCGGTGCTCGGGCAGAACCTCTCCTTGTCTTGAGGCATTTCTTCCTTATACAGTTGCCGAATCAAAGAACGGACCTCTCCATCGTGTAGAACATACTTGATTTAGTCAAGAACGCCTCTTGGATGGACTAAATCGGAGTCAGGATGCTTAAGAACGGGGAGAAAGAAGTTTGTCGGTGCTCGGGTAGAACCTCTCCTTGTCTCGAGGCATTTCTTCCTTATATGGACTCCGACTCGAAGAAAGAACCCCTCCATCGCGTAGAGCACGCTCGATTTAGTAGGAAACGGGTCTTGAACGGCCTTAATCGGCTTCAGAACGGTCAGAAAGGGGGTGAGAGAAAATCTGGGTAAAAAATGAATGGAAAATGGGGTTTAAATAGGCCCCGAGCCGCCGAAACCACGGCGCCACGCCGCCAAAACCGGTGGCTCCGCGGATTTCGGGCGGCGGCGCCCACAGTAACGCGCGGCTCGTGCCCGCACCACGGAAACGCCGTGCCCGCATTACCGCGGGCGCGCGCCAGTAGCGCGCCGCGCGCCATTTTCTATTATTATTTTTTTATTATAAAACTTCAAACGTGCGCAACTTCCTACCCCGGATTCGGATTCGCGCGTTCTTGGTACCGATGGACTCGTATCGACGAGCCCTTCAATATAAACCCACTTAAAGTAGAAAATCACACTATTTCTAAGTGGGTCCCGCCTATTTTCTACGCTCGTCGAGATCGTAACTTCCGGTCCCGACCTCCGTTTCGCACGTTCTTCGAATCATTACGCTTGTTATGCCAAGCTCTACCTGGCTATGGGTATTTCATCTAATGAAACCCCTTAACATTAATCTCAAATTACTGAATTACCCTTAACCCCCTCGGGTTAAGCGTAACCGAAAAAAGGGTCGTTACAGGCACCCCCGCCATCACTGCCCCCACTGTCACCGCCATCGCCACCACCACTGCCACTGCCCCTACTACCACCACTGCCACTACCCCCACTGCCGCCGCCGCCACCAGACTTGCCACCACCACCGCTGCCACAGTCACCGCTACCACCACCGCCACTACTCCCACTGCCACTGCCGCTGCCGCTGCCACCACCAGCTCCACTACCGCCACCGTTGCTACCACCACTACCGCCGCCACCACCATCACCACCACCCTTGCCATAGCCACCATCACAACTGCTTCCACCACCGTCATCACCACTACCACTACCACCTCCACCACTAGTACCACAACTGGTGGATTCAATTGAAACTTGAATCCACCAGTTGCACAAATGATGTTAGAGAAAATTGAAACTTGAATCCACCAGTTGTGGTAGTGGTGGTGGAGTTAGCCATGGTGGTGGAGGTGGTAGTGGCAGTGCTGATGATGGTGCTAGCAGCGGTGGTGATGGTGGCAGGGTGGTGATGATAGTGGCGGCGACAGTTTCGGTAGTAGTGGTGGCGACAATGGTGGTTGTGGCGCGGGCAGTGGTGGCAGGTCTGGTGGTGGCAGCAGTAATGGGGGTAGTGGCAATGGTGGTGGCGGTGGTGGTGGTGGTGGTAGCGGCGGTGACAGTGGGGGCAGTGATGGTGGTGGTGAAGGTGGGGGTGGCAGCTGTGGTGGTAGCAGTGGTGGTGGTGGTGGCGATAGTGGTGGTGGTGGCAGTGGTGATGATGGCGGTAGTGGGGGTGATGGTGATGGTGGTAGCGTTGGTGGTGGTGGTGGCGACAATGGTGGTGGTGGCGGTGGCAGCAGCAGCAATGGTAGTGGTGGTAGCAGTGGCGACAGTGGTGTAGGTAGTGGCAGTGTTGGTGGTGGCGGCGGCGGCAAGACATAAGTCTTTAGTACGTTGATTTTCTACCAAAATGCATGGGTTGATGGGTGTAAAGTTTTTGAGCCAATTTTCCATCCCTTTTCTCTCCATTTTCACTCTAGTTTCTCTTTCCTCATTGCACCAAACAGTGAAAACTAGGGAATTTTTAAAAGACTCCTTTCCTTCCCCCACTTCTCACCAATCCAAACTGGGGAATTGTTACTTGTGAAGGTTGAGTTTTAAGCTCTTAGTGAGGTTCATGTTATAAATCATCTAACAAATAGAAGAGAACTTCACCTATGGGGACATACAAGTGGTGCCACTTCTTATGGAAGGAATGAGTTTACTTCCTAGAGTGTATTCTGAAAATTGTGACAACACATGGCCATATCAGCACTGAGCATGTGATTTCGTTCTCGTAGAGAGAGATGAAAGAGAGTGAAGAGAGAGTGAGGGTAGAGAGAGAAGAGAGGGAGAAGGAAGAGAGAGGAGCGAGAGGGTTGAGAGGGAGGGTAGAGAGAGAGTGTGCGTGTGTAGAGAGAAAGTGTAGATAGAGAGAGGAGAGGGAGGGAGAGAGAGAGAGAGAGGAAAGAGAAAATTTTTTAAAAATATGCCTATTTGCGACTCTCGGTAAAGAGCGTCACAATTAGGCTAAGTAGTTACGACGCTTATGCTTAAGCATCACAACTACTTCTCTAAGCGTTGAAAATACTGAATTTTATTAAAAAAAAATTAGCCTATTTGCGACACTCAATGAAGAGCGTCGCTTCGCAACTACTTAGCCTATTTACAACGCACCTCACTGAGAGTCGCAAATACTAAATTTTATTAAAATAGTTTTATACTAATTTTGTAAATATTTGAAGTAGTTACAATGCTTATGATTAAGCGTCGCTACTAAGCTAAACAAATTTTGAAATTTTTTCTCTTTCCTCTCTCCACTTCTCTCTACCCACTATCTCCTCTCTCTACACACTATCTCTACCCTCTCTATCCATTCTCTCTCTTCTCTCCCTTCACACTCTCTCTACCCTCCGCTCTCCCTCTCTCCTCCTATCTTCTCTCTCTCTACCCTCTCTCTCTCTATGCACTCCCTCTCCTCACTCTTGTTCTCTTCTCTCTCTATACTCTCTCTGTGCAATCTCTCTCTCTTTAATTATAAATTATATTTTAAAATTCATAAGAAAATTTAAATAAAATATATTAGCGAAATTTAAGAAAATGTGTCGCTACTATGGGTGGTAGCGACGCATATACGTCAGTGGGTAGTAGCGACGCAATTTTATAAGCATCACTAAAATATTTTATTTTAATTTATTATTATTATTTTTAAAATATAATATTAAAAATCCCAAAATTATAAATTAATTTCTTCCCCCTCTCTCTTTCTTCTCTCTTCTCTCTCCCTCCCCTCTTTCTCTTTCTATCTTCTTTCTCTATCTCTCTTCTCTCTCTCTTCTCTCTCTACCCTCTCTCTCTTCTCTCTCTCATCTCTCTCTCCCCCTCTCTCCTCTCTCTAGCTCCTCTCCCTCTCTCTTCACTCTCTTTCTCCTCTTTGTTCCTCTCTTCTCTCTCCTTTCTCTCCTCTTCACTCTCTCCCTACTCTCTCTCTCTCTCTTTTAAATTGTATTTTAAAATTAATAAGAAAATTTAAATAAAATATATTAGCGACACTCATGAAATTGCGTCTCTAGTACCCTAGGTAGTAGTGACGATTATATGTAAGCATCACTCCTACATAGGGTATTAGCGACGCAATTTCATAAATGTCGCTAATATATTTTATTTTATTTTTAAAAAATATAATAATATATTAAAATCCCAAAAATATAAATTAATTTCTCACCCCTTCTCTCTCTTCTTTCTTTCTTTCTCTCTCTTCTCTCTCTCTCCTCTCTTTCTCTTTCTCTCTCTCTCTTCTCTCTCTCTCCTCTCTCTTCTCACTCTCTCTCTACCCTCTCTCTTTTCCCTCAAGCTCCTCTCCTCTCTCTCTGCACTCTCTCTCTTCCTCTCTTCTCTCTCTCTCCTCTTCATTCTCTCTCTACCCTCTCTCCTCTCTCTTCTCTCTCTCCTCTCCTCTCTCTCTCTATGCACTCTAATGAACAAGTTAATTCCATAATGACCCTTAAGAGTGGGATGATTGTTGACAAGAATGTTGGGGGGACACCAGTGACAGATGATAGGAGTGAGGAGTTAGAGAGGGCAGCCCCTAATGAGCCTCAAGTAGAAGTTAGTGCACCACATGAGAAGGAGTTTGTATCTCCTTCCCCTTCCTCAGAGCCACAGTCTAAGACCACTTCCGATGGATCTTATATCCCTAGGGCACCTTTTCCTCAGTGTCTTGACATGGCCCCACCATTTAGAAAGAGCACAGCTATGACTGATGAGATTCTTAAGACTTTCAAACAAGTCAAAATTAATCTCCCTCTCTTAGAAGCCATTAAGCAAGTCCCTGCTTATGCTAAGTTTCTCAAAGACCTATGCACTCAAAAGCGTAAATTCAAGACCCATGTGTCTAAGAAGGTCTTCCTCACCGAGCAAGTTAGCTCTCTTTTGAAGTTTGACACCCCACCTAAGTATAAGGACCCTGGAGTGCCCACTATTTCTTGTGTCATAGGCGATCACTCCATTCATAGAGCCCTTCTTGATCTTGGTGTGAGTGTCAATCTACTCCCTTACTCGGTGTATGAGAAATTAGGGTTAGGTGAATTGCAGCCTACACCAGTTACCTTGCAGCTAGCCGACCATTTTGTGCGTAAGCCTCGAGGAGTAATTGAGGATGTCTTAGTGAAAGTTGACCAGTTCTTTTTCCCTGTTGATTTTATTGTCTTAGATATAGAAACCGGTGCCAACTCCACACATCAGATTCCTATCATTCCAGGTCGCCCTTTCCTTGCCACAGCTAATGCATGCATAAATTGTAGGACGGGGGTAATGGAGATGACCTTTAGGAACATGAAAGTGCACCTAAATATTTTTGATGTATCTAACAATTTACCTGCAATCTCTAATGCTAAATGTTTTATGGTAGATAATTTTACATTCGATGCTTATGATAGAGGTCCATCTTTTGTAGCATCAGCTCATAATCAAGTTGTGCCTTCTAATTTTTTTTGAACCATCATTTTGGAGGCTTAAGAGAAGAGCCAATGTTAATATCTACCACCCACCTTGATATATTTGAGAATGTTGGCATTGTCTAGCTGAAGACAATAAACTTAGCACTTCTTGGGAGGCAACCCATGTTTTTGATATATTTCTTTTCCTTCCTTTTATTTATTTTCTTTGCTTCATTTAGGTTTTATTTACTTATTTTTCTCAGCTTTTATTTTCTTTTCTCATTATAGTTTTTGTTATTATCTCTTTTCTAGGAGCTTGGTATTTTAGGTTTGGGAAATTGCTCTTGATATGTATGTTTCTCATGTTTTCTCTCAATCCTATGTACTTCATTTTCAGATTAGTGGATTAGTTCTGCACTCAGGTGATATCTTTCTTTCCCTCTCTTACTTATTCCTGTCATTGTAGTATATACTTTCTTTAACATTGAGGACAATGTTCAGTTTAGCTTTGGGGGTGTAGAAAGATATTTTTCTACCTTATTTTTCTTTTAGGATGTTTTAGAATATTTTTTTTGTTATTTTTTTAGTTTTGTTTTATGTGTTTTTTATCGCTTATTTTCTTTTAAAAGCTTATGTATATTTTTAAAGAGATCAATTTCATGAAAAAAGTTCAAGTAATTAAGTAAGTGATGAAAATGATTAAGTGAGTAATTTCTGTTTTATTTTCTTTATCTTGGATAATTGTGCATATATTTTTAAATCACATTTCACACACTTGAAACTTGTAGGAATATAATTTTATGATTTATTACTTGTAATCTTAGTGGGATATCTTTAATTGAGCATATTTTTGAGAACATGGCAATTGAGTAATTTTTAAAGTTTTATGATTGATCTTTATGCTTGGCTATTATTTGAAAAAAAAATGGGATAAGTGTGTGATGAAAAAAAAAAGAATGAAAAAAAAGGAGTTGAAAAAAAAAAGATAGATTGATTGAAAAAAAATGATGAAAAAAAAGAGTAAAGGTTTATTTCTCTTTTCACTGAGTAACCGGGCCTTGTGCCTAGGCAAGTATAAGGGATCGCGTCAAAAGGTGAAAAGTTGAGATAAATTCTTTTATGACTTACTTGGTTCTGTAGCCTTTATAGTTCAAGTTATTAAGCCTGAGGGGTGTTTCAACACCTAGTGCCTTGAGCCAACTGGATTAGGGATACTGGCCTAATGTTGTTACATGGACTATTTAGAAAGCTTAATAGAACTAAGTATTGCACAAGTCATATTTTGAGGTATATATTATGCTCTTATTCCCTAAATTTAATTTAAATTTGATGGCTATTACATGAGGGTTTATTATGAGATGTTAAAGATGAAAGATTGTCATTGTTATATTTTTGAGTTAGTGAACTTTAATGAGCTTGGTTAATGGGTCACATAAGATATGCTTGTTAATAGAGAGTGAAATTGTATGACTACAAAGTTTCTACACTTTATGTTTTTGAAATGTATATATGTAATTGCACAATTAGTTCTATGATGAGGTTATAGAATGCATGATTCCTTACTTGAAAGTGATAAGATCGATATTATTTACTTGTGTCAAGTATTTGTGGTTGGTTCTTTTTAAATATAGTTGTGTTTTTAAGAGAAGATTATTTTTAGAATTTTTGTTTTCTTGTTTTGTTTTATTTCTTTTATTAGGTTTAGATGTTTGTGGGTATCATTGCTTCAAACCCTCACGAGACACAACTCGTCCAACTAGGGACACCTAGGGGTTTAAAGGCTTGTTGCATACGCTAAATGCAATCGTGATTCCCTACGAAAGTAGCTTTTATTTATTTTTCTAGATTAGTTGTTTTGTTTTATTTTTGTTTTGCTCGAGGACTAGCAAAATATAGGTTTGGGGGTATTTGATAAGTATAATTTATACGTTATTTTACCCTTAATTATTATATTTTCTAGTCTCATTTAAGAGTTAATATAGGTTAAATAATTAGAAATTAAATTTAATTAGGTTAGAAAAAGCTTCCATGATGTTTTGAATTAAATTGGCTTATTTTGCAGATTCTTCATTGGCGTTTGAACGGCCTCACTTACCGTTCAATCGGGATAACGTGATTTTGAAGAAAATTCAGTTTGGGCGTTCGAACGGGCATGTAGGGCATTCGAACGGGATAACACGCAGTTTCCTTATTTCAGCCAATTTTGAGTCTTTTTCATATATAACTTCTTCCTACGGTTCTTATGCCTATATAAAGACATATTTGGCTCGAAATTGAGGGTTAGCAAGTAAATTTTCTGAAGAAGAAGATGGAGAAAAACTCAAAGCTTTCAATGGAGATTCAAGTGCTTTCTTCTACAATGGAAGGCTAGACTTTTCTTTTACTTAGGAGTTGATGAAGCTATAGATAAGTTTCAGTTTCTTTTCTTTTTAATTTAGATCTTAGTTCTGAATTATGACAATTGTATGATAAGGATTTCTTTTTTAATGGAAGAGTTTTTTATGTTTATTCAAATCTATGTTGATTTATTGTCTTGTAGATGATAGATTGATGTGGTTTTGATATTTGCATCAATTCTAATTTCTGTGATTTAGATGAGATGGTCATACAATAGTTTTAATGTTCAGATAATTAATGACTTAGATGAGTTATACTAAGATTAGACGGGTCATGCCTATAGCTAGTTTAGTGTAGATGATTCGTGCTATTGTCGAAGATAGTTCATGCCATGGAAGTTAATTAATGATTCTTTCTGAAGTAATTCTAGCTTGTAGCTGAAAATACTTGTTCATATTCACACTAGATTTAGATTAAAAGTTAAGGAACTGTTATGGTTCTATAGTGGATTCGATTTCCTAAGTAAATTCTATCATATTAATCTCTTGTTTTTAAACTAGTTGATTCCTTTCTTTTGCTTAATTTAAGTTTAAGTTCTTTCTAGTTTTTAATCAGCAAATTCCTCTTTATATTTAGTAATAATTCATCCGTCCCTGAGGTCCAACAACCCTTAAATACTCATCCTAGTACAATTACCTTGTACACTTGCAAAGGGTTTAATTATAAACGATCACATATCATGCCATAAATAAACCATTTCACAAACATAATTTCTTTATAGAAAACAGAGTCATAAAGCTTATAATAGCATGATATTTCAAGATACTTAAATTCCCCTAGCACAACATAGGTTTAAAAGTTAAAACTTCCTACATTAACCTTTAATGATGATTTTCTTGGTTCTAGAGCTCTCTAATTATGAAAAAGGTGGAACCACAATGTCCAACATATTTGATTTATTTAAAATTATCTTTTCAACAACCCAAATAAGACTTAGAACGGCTTAGAAGCAGATATATGAAGTTTGAGGAGTGTGTGGGAGTGGAAAATTGAATAAAAATAGCCCTAGGTGCTATTTATCCCATGCAGCTTGTGCTTTGCACGCATATTTGATTTATTTAAAATTATCTTTTCTACAACCCAAATAAGACTTAGAAACAGAGAAATGAAGTTTGAGAAGTGTGTGGGAGTGGAAAATTGAATTAAAATAGCCCTAGATGCTATTTATCCCATGCAGCTTGTGCTTCGCACGCATATTCCCAAAAAAATTATATATATATATATATATATATATATATATATATATATATATATATATATATATATATATATATATATATATATATATAATGCCTAAAATTTCAAAATCCTATACCATTTTACCCTAAAGTCTTATTCGCACGCTCTTGATACTATTGAGCAAGTATCGACAAGACATATGAAACTAGACCCCACATAAATAGGTTATTCTGTACTTTCTAAGTGGGTCTTGCCCATGTGGCATGTGTCTCATAGTCATAACTTACAACCCCAATGTCCGTTTTGCGCAATTAAAGACTTGTTGCACTCGTTTTTCAGAGCTCTACCATAACCCCATGAAACCTCACTAAGTAAAAACTTTTGAATAAATAAAATTTAATAAATTGAGAAAATATTGCCAAAAATTCAAAGTCACTACAACATCCCATAGAAGATCCTTAGTAAGAGCATCAGCCAAGTTTTTACTCAACCTCACCTAGGCAAGTGTAATGATACCATCTTATATCAATTGCCTCACATACTCATATCTAAGACAGACTTGCTATTATACACACAAATATAGGCTCATGCTATGGTAGCCTCACTATCACATTTGATAGAGATAGGCAGCATTGGACTAAGCCACAACTTAATGTACAACAATATGTTCCTAATCTATTAAGCTTCCTTACCCTTCATAGCTAAGGCAATGAACTCAGATTCCATAGTTGAAAAAGAGATAATAGTTATGTTTCTTAGAAGTCCAAGACACAACAACTCCTGCAAGGGTAAAAACCCATCCCAATGTGGATTTGTTATCCCCAATTGTGGTCATCTAACTTGCATCCATGTTTCCTCAAGGATAACTGGATAATCCCCATAAAAAATCGTACTTAATATGTTGAGATAACCAAAGACTTTTCAATAGACTTTCAATGCTCACCACTGGGATTACTAGTGTACCTACTCAACTTGCAAACAACATATGCGATATCTAGACTAGTGCAATGTATTGTATTCATCACACTACCAATTGCACTAACAAATTCTAGTTAGGCAAAAGTAACACTATTATCACAAGGGGTCATAAAATCATTAAATCCAAGATGACTAAACTTTGTAAGAATTTTTTGAATATAATGTGATAGATCCAAAGCATATCCCTTACTATGCCTTCTCACATTGAGAACTAGAATTGTATCAACTTCACTTGGATCCAACATCTTAAAATTAGAAGTTAAAACCTTTTTGGTTTTAGTTACCTACACCATGTTGGTACTCATAATCAACAAGTCATCTACATACAAGTAACCACCACAAAATAGCACCAATAGACTTAGTATAAATACACTTGCCAATGTAATTATGTTTAAATCTACTTGATAGAATGACTGAATTAAACTTTTTATACCATTCTTTAGGTTATTGTTTAAGTCCATACAAGGACTTCACAAGTTTGCATACTTTCTTCTCTTGTCCAAGAAGCACAACAACTTTTGGTTAGTTCATTTAGATCTCCTCAACGATATTTCAATCCAAAAATTCAGTTTTAACATCCATTTGGCATATGCAATGTTTGAAGATAGATGTTCATTCAAATAATACTCTAATAGAAGTGATGACTGCTACAGGAGCAAAAGTATCGAAATAAGTATTCCTCTCTTCTTGCATGAAACCTTTAGCTACTAATCTAGCTTTGAAGGTACATGCAATACTACTGAGATTGTATTTCCTCTTAAATACCCATTTACTCCCAATTAACTTGGAACCATGAGGTAAATATTGGAAATGATGCAGTTAATCTCATCATCTATTGCTTCCTTTCAAAAGGAGGAATCTCAAGAAATCATTGCCTCTTTATAGGTCCTAAATCATCCTCAACATTGAGAACAATCGATATTTTATTCAAAACATGCTCCCTATCTATTTCTACATACTAAAAACACTATGATCCAAAGATACAAAATCCGGATAAAGTGTCTTTTCCAATATAGGCCTCACACTCCCAATCCAAATGAAGATTCATGAACCAGTTCAATTTCAGCAAAATTATCTACTTCATCCCTTTGCATATTCTGAATTTTTGGGTCTTGACATTTGGAATTCCCAATAAAAGTTGTTTCTAGAGAGAACATATCTAGATTTAATAATTACATTTGAATCCAAGTCAAGTAATATGTAAAACTTGTTGTTGTTAGTGTATCCCACAAATACACTCTTAATGGCTCTACGACCCAACTTAGTCCTTCTAGGATCAAGGACCTACTGTAAGCCACATACCCCCACACTTTCAAGTATGCCAAATTTAGTTTCCCACCCTTCTACAATTCATATATCGTTTGAGGTGATTTCTTGTAATGACCGTAATTTCTAACATGATCTCTTTAGTGTTTATTTTTTTTTTATGATTTCATAAGATTGGTTAGAACACTTTGAGATGAGCGTAACAAGTCATAAACCGCATAAATCGGAGGTCGAGAACAAAAGTTATGACCTCGGGAAGCATGCTCTAAAAACCGGCGGGACCCACTTATAAAATATGGGTAAACCGGTTCATAAGTGGTCTAGTCTAGTAGGGCTCATCAATACGAGCTCAACGGTACCAAGAACACGTGAATCCGAGTTCGGGATAGGAAGTTACGATTATTTAAAATTTAATAGAAATAAATAATAAAATATTTATTTAGGTCGGCTCGGCGCAGCGCAGTGCAGCTTGGCGCAACGTGGTGTGCTGCTCAGCCGTGCGGCGCACGCCAAACATGCGCGTCACGCACGCATCACACACGTGATGGGCACACGTTCGTGATGCACGCCCGTTGTTTCAACGGCGGCGCCCACCCTTTTCACCGAAAACCACCATTTTTACCCCTATAAATACCCCACTCTGGCCAGAATTCGTTTTTACACTCCATTTCTTACCCTCTCACTGTTTTTACTATTCCCGACCCATTCTAAGTCCGAATTACACGATCCAAAACACATTTCCTACTAAATCGAGGGTGCTCTACGCACCGGTAGGGTTATTTTCTCGAGGTGACCTCTCTAAAAACTAGAAAACCCTATCACGTCCCTAATCCTCCTCTTTCTTCTTTTTACTATATCTAGACCATTTCAAACCCGTTTCAGCCCGTTCAAGAGCCGTACCCCACTAAATCGAAGGTGTTCTATGCGTTGGGACAATTATTCTGCCAAAATTCCCACTCGAAGGAAGGATCTTCTTTATATTCTACGAAGGGATTTCTTATACTCCACACGCGTTATAGGTAGGTGGTTTTAAATTCTAATCATATGCCAAGAGTTTGACTTGCCAAAGTTCTGTTAAAAGTTTTATTCTAAGAAACTCTATTTTTAAAAGCATCTCCTCTTTTCAGAAACTTCTCTAAGTTATGGGTAACTACACCCTTTCGATAGTTTTTGGTTTCTCGAACAAATGATTATTTTGATAAGAAAATTCTGGGTACCACAAATACTTGTCTCTGGCGCGCATATAGGACTGGGATATCACGGGAAAATCCCTTTTCCTTCTGTCTCCCGTTGCCCCATGAGCGCGGGTGTAAGTCGGGGTATCACGACACTTATGTGGCCGCATGTTTTCAGACTTATTTTTTGAATGATCTTCAAAGAAGGATGGCATGATTTTTACATCCATGAAGATTATTTTTAGAACCTAAACTCAACCTACTAAGTATGAATTTACTCACCCACCCTCAGATTCTGTAGGTGTGTCACTCGAATCTAAAGGAGCCGATAGAGAGTTTTCATAAATTCAGTTTTCTATACTTTTTGTAATATTTGTACTAACTGATGTATAAAGGCATGTTATGCCAAATTTTGGATATCTTTGTATAATACAAAGTGTTTTGTAATTACACTTTTGGTACACGGTGGTCCTTGGCATTAGGAATTAAATTTCGTTATGTTTCCGAAAATTATTTTCTTTTACTCCGAAAATTGAGGGTCGTTACAGTTGGTATCGGAGCCAAGGTTCTACTGTCTACCAAGAAGTAATTAAATCAGTCAATACAAATATTAATGTTTTACCGTACGTTTTCCTTTTCAAGGATTTCTTATATGACGATTATTATTTCTTTGTGAAGTTAAAGTAGATGTCGCTGCTCAAGACGTATCTGTCAAGCAATTTATATCATTCTGCTGCTCGTAAATTGCCACTTCCAATGAAAGGAAGTTGTAGCAAGAGTGCATGCTTTGAGGATGAAACGACTATAGAAATTTCGGACTCAGAGGATTCTAAAATTTCTTATGTCCCTGATTCACTTGCGAATAGTGACATAGACAAAATAATAATTATCCCAGACTCGCCTACTCCAGGAGTAGAGTCTAAAGAAGACCCCTCCATGGAAGAGGAAGAAGGTGAAAATTCAGACGAGGATGACCTCGAGTATAATAGGGACTTTGACCTGAATGAACTGCCCCCACATGAGATCGAATGGGTGGAAGTGCAAGACGTCCAGCTTCACCTCAAAGGGGAGGAAACTGGAAGGCATGGTATGCACGAGCGGTGCACCCTTTGTGGACTTATGACCCACTTTTTCTTTGAGTGCCCTAAAGCAAAGACCTTTCCTTTCTAAAGTATTGATTACTTAGAAAAGAAGGTTTGTAAATATCTCAAGTAAATAGTTCCGAAGGAACAATTTTGATGTGTACTAAGAGTAGTTTTATTATGTAAATAGTTAACTTTTGAGTGATGTAAATAAGCTACAAGCTTGCTTTAAAGTAAGCTTGTTTTTATTTAAAAGATCTTGATGTTATTAATCCGTGTTTAGATGACGCACGTTAGTGGTGACGATCAGAAAGTAGTTCAACTCCTCCAGCCGTTACTGCGCCAATCACTTTGACAACGGGGGATCCTATGACACATTTCCTAGACCTATTAATGCAAAGAATGATTCAACACCTTCAGGATGAAGGATTCCAATCGAATCATTCTAATCATTCGACCAATTCAGGAGAAAAATATCCACGGCCATAAGGATAATCTACTGGAACATTTTAAGAAGCTTGCACCAATGTTTACGGGGGAGGACGGCCCAGAGGCCGCTGAAAAGTAGACCTTCGAGGTCGAATGTATTTTTAAAGCAATGAAGATTCCCGATGATCGTAAGGTGCCACTCGCCACTTTCTCTATGACGGGCGAAGCTGCTTTTTGGTGGCTTACAGCAGAAAGAAATTTCTTCCCAAATGGTGATCATATTAAGTGGGAAAATTTTAAAGAGGTGTTATGTGATAAATATTTTCCTCCTCACATCCAAGAAAGGAAGGAAAAGGAGTTTTTAGACTTACAGCAAGGAAGTTTAATGGTGGTTCAATACGAAAATAGATTCATACAATTACAGCGATTTGCCCTAGACTTTTGTACGACAAAATTAAAGAAGGCACGGAAGTTCGTGAGGGGCCTAAATAGTGGATTGCGAAGCAAAATTATTGGCCATCAACCTACGACTTTTTCCAAAGTGATAGAACTAGTCTCTATCCTGGAACAAGACTACCAAGAGTTTGTGGTCGGTCGAAAAGATCGAGGGCAAAACAGTGGTTTCCGACCCGATGAAAGGAAAAGGAGGCTTACGTTTAACAATCAGAATAATCGTAAGTTTCAAAAGCCCTCAGAACCACCTTTGCAATTAAGGGAAGAGAAGAAGCCAGAAAGATGTCCTCAGTGTAACAAATTTCATCCATCAGGATCATGCTACTTTACTGACGGAAAATGCTTCTTCTGTGGTGAAAGTAACCATCAGATTAGAGACTGTCCAAAAAAGAAAATGCGGAAGAATCAAAACCACAGCAGAAACCAAAAGCTCAAGGACGAGTCTTTGTTATTACTGCTGAAGAGGCTCAAGCATCAACTGCCGTCATTCAAGGTACACTTCTGGTCTTGGATAAAATAGCAAAAATCTTGATAGACCCTGGGTCAACGTATTCTTTCATATCTTTCGATTTTGCTTTGAGCATAGGCTATCCTATTTTAAATTTAGGATACGTCTTAGAAGTGTCCACCCCAATGGGAAAAATGTTTTTAGCTCGTGATTTTCTTCGAGGAGTACCTTTCTTCTTTGAGAAACGTCAGTGGGAGGCCGACCTTATTCTCCTAAATATGACCGACTTTGATGTCATATTAGGTATGGATTGGTTAGCCGATAACGGAGCGTTAGTAGATTGTAAATAGAAGAAGGTGATCTTTGAACAAGAAGATAGGAGTTTTAGTTTTTATGGACTTGAGGATCATTCCAAACCGTGTATCATCTCGGCGGTTAAGGCTCATCGGCTTTTAACCAAAGGATGTCAGGCTTATCTTGCCAGTGTGGAAAGTAGTGAGACTACTTCAACTATGTTGGAAAGTATTGAAGCAGTACAAGACTTCTCTAACGTTTTCCCTGATGATCTCTCTGGGTTACCACCAATAAGAGAGATAGATTTTTCTATTGAGTTGATACTGGGAACAAATCCTATCTCCAAGGCACCCTACTGTATGGCTCCTGTGGAGTTAAAGGAGTTAAAAAGTCAATTGCAAGAATTGCTAGAGAAAGGATTTATCCGACCCAGTGTCTCTCCTTGGAGAGCACCGGTCCTGTTTGTGAAAAAGAAGGACGGGTCGTTGAGGTTATGCATTGACTACCGACTTCTCAATGCCATCACCATAAAGAACAAGTATCCCTTGCCTCATATAGATGACCTATTCGATCAATTACAAACGGCCAAAGTTTTCTCCAAAATAGATTTGCGGTCAAGTTATCATCAGTTAAGGATTCATGATAGTGATATCTCTAAATCAGCTTTCCGCACCCGGTATGGCCACTATGAGTTTTTAGTGATGCCATTTGGCTTAACAAATGCCCCGGCTGCTTTCATGGACCTCATGAATAGAGTTTTTCGGCCCTTTTTGGATAAGTTTGTTATCATATTTGTCGATGACATCCTAATTTACTCTAGTAGCTTAGAAGAACACTGAGTACATTTGCAAGTAGTTCTGCAAATGCTGAGGGATCATAAGCTATACGCCAAGTTCAGCAAGTGCGAATTTTGGATGGAACAAGTGGTCTTCTTAGGACACGTCATTTCAAAGAACTGAGTATCGGTGGACCCAACCAAGATTGAAGTGGTCATCAAATGGGAAAGACCGAAGACAGTAACAGAAATTCGGAGCTTCTTAGGCCTTGCGGGTTATTATCGAAGATTCGTCCATGGATTTTCAAGCATTGTCTTGCCCCTGACAAAATTGACAAGGAAAGGAGTAAAATTTGTTTGGGATGAGGCTTGCGAAAAGAGTTTTCTGGAGTTGAAAGAAAAATTGACAACTGCACCTATTTTGGCATTGCCGACTGGCAGTGGAGGTTATGTCGTGTACAGCGATGCTTCTAAAAGAGGCTTAGGATGTGTATTAATGCAAGATGGAAAAGTCATAGCATACGCTTCATGACAATTAAAGAAACATGAAGGTAACTACCCTATGCACGATTTGGAATTAGTAGCGGTAGTTTTTGCACTAAAAATTTGCAGACACTATCTATATGGGGAAATGTTTGAAGTTTTCACCGATCATCAAAGTTTAAAGTATATATTTTCCCAAAGTGATCTTAACATGAGGCAAAGACGGTGGATTGAATATCTTAAGGATTACAACTTTTCTATCAAGTATCACCCTGGAAAAGCCAACGTAGTAGCTGATGCTTTAAGTCGTAAATCCGGAGGATTAGCCTTCATGCTTGTTAAGCAGTGGAAACTATTGGAAGAAACAATAAGTTTCCAACCCGAGCTACAATTTGGAAACAAGAAATCTTTCATTGCCAACCTAGAAGTGAAATCGGTACTAGTGGAACGTATTCTTGAAGGTCAAAAAGGTAATGAAGAAGTGCAAACTTTGCTCGAAAGATCTGACTTCATGAAGGGCTCAGATGGAGGTGTTCGATTCCAAGGACGATTAGTAATACCGGAAATACCTGAGCTAAGGGAAGACCTATTACATGAAGCACATCGGTCTCGATTTACCATCCACCCAAGAGGAACGAAAATGTATCAAGATTTAAAGAGGAGTTTTTGGTGGAATGGAATGAAGAGAGATATAGGAGAATATCTTTCAAGATGTTTAACTTGTCAGAAAGTTAAAGCCGAACACCAAAGACCTTCAGGTTACCTTCAAACGATTGAGATTCCAGAGTGGAAGTGGGAACACATTACTATGGATTTTGTTTCGGCACTACCCAGGACCACACAAGGACATGAATCCATTTGGGTAATCGTAGATCAACTCACGAAGTGTGCACATTTTCTTCCGTTAAGAAAGAAGCAATCCTTAAGTTCTTTGGCAAATTTATATGTGAAGGAAATTGTGAGTCGGCATGGAATACCGCTATCGATCATTTCAGATTGAGACAGTCGTTTTACCTCCAAGTTCTGGCAAGGACTTCAAGAAGAGTTAGGCACAAATCTTAAGTTCAGCACTACCTTTCACCCTCAAACAGACGGACAATCAGAAAGAACTATTCAAACTTTGGAAGATATGTTACGGGCTTGTGCAATGGATTGGAAAGGTAACTAGGATGAACAATTACCTCTGGTCGAGTTCGCCTACAACAACAGCTATCATAGCAGTATAGGTATGGCACCCTATGAGGCATTGTACGGACAACCTTGCTGATCACCAATGTGTTGGAATGAGGTAGGAGAACGAAGATTGATTAAGTCTAAACTTCTGCAACTATGTGCTGATAAAGTGAAACTTGTCAAGCATCGTCTAATGGCATCCCATAGTCGTCAAAAGAGTTATGTTGATCAGAGACGGAAGGATATCGACTTTAGTGTGGGAGATCAAGTATTACTAAAGATTTCACCAACCCGGGGAGTCATGAGATTTGGAATTAAGGGCAAACTAAGTCCTCGCTTCGTTGGACCGTTTGAAATCTTGGACAAAGTAGGAGTAGTGGCCTACATATTAGCCTTGCCTCCACAACTTGACAATGTTCACGATGTATTTCACGTGTCCATGCTGAGGAAATATGTCTGAGACTCCTCACACATTCTTGATCAGAGTTTAATCACTCTTAAGCCAGACCTTACATTCGATGAAAAGCCAGTCAAAATCTTGGATCACAAGGAGCAAATCTTGAGGACAAAAAGGATTCCCTTAGTCAAAGTGCTATGGTAGTATCATGCTTCAGAAGAAGCCACTTAGGAGCTGGAGAGCGAAATGAAGAAGAAGTACCCTGAGTTATTCAACGAGTGAATAATCCAAATTTCGAGGATGAAATTCCTCTAAGGGGGGTAGATTGTAATGACCATAATTTCTAACATGATCTCTTTAGTGTTTTTTTTTTTTTTATAATTTCATAAGATTGGTTAGAACACTTTGAGATGAGCGTAACAAGTCGTAAACCGCATAAATCGGAGGTCAAGAACAAAAGTTATGACCTCGGGAAGCGTGCTCTAAAAAACCGGCGGGACCCACTTATAAAATATGGGTAAACTGGTTCATAAGTGGTCTAGTCTCGTAGGGCTCATCAATACAAGCCCAACGGTACCAAGAACGCGCGAATCCGAGTTCGGGATAAGAAGTTACGATTATTTAAAATTTTATAGAAATAAATAATAAAATATTATATTTTGGTCGGCTCGGTACGGCGCAGCACAGCTCGGCGCAACGTGGCGCGCGGCTAAGCCGCGCGGCATGCACCAAATGCATGCGTCACACGCATGATGGGCGCGCCTTCGTGACGAACGCGCTTTTGTCCCCGCGCACGTGACGAACGCGCGCTTGTCACGCGCACACGTTGTTTCAGCGTGCCGCCATTTTCGTCGGAGGCGTCCTCCGTTTCTGGCAGCGGCACCCATCGGTTTCGACGGCAGCACCCACCCTTTTCGCCGGAAACCACCATTTTTACCCCTATAAATACCTCACTCTGGCCAGAATTCGTTTTTACACTCCATTTCAGACCCTCTCACTGTTTTTACTATTCTTGACCCGTTCTAAGTCCGAATTACACGATCCAAGACCCGTTTCCTACTAAATCAAGGGTGCTCTACGCACCGGAAGGGTTATTTTCTTGAGGTAACCTCTCTAAAATCCAGAAACCCTACCACGTCCCTAATCCTCCTCTTTCTTCTTTTTACTATATTCGGACCGTTTCAAACCCGTTTCAGCCCGTTCAAGAGCCGTACCCCACTAAATCGAAGGTGTTCTACGCGTTGGGACCGTTATTCTACCAAAATTCCCACTCAAAGGAAGGATCTTCTTTATATTCTATGAAGAGATTTCTTATACTCCACACGCGTTATAGGTAGGTGGTTTTAAATTATAATCGTATGCCGAGAGTTTTGACTTGCCAAAGTTCTGTTAAAAGTTTTATTCTAAGAAACTTTGTTTTTAAAAGCATCTCCTCTTTTCAGAAACTTCTTTAAGTTATGGGTAATTAAACCCTTTCGATAGTTTTTGGTTTCTCGAACAAATGATTATTTTGATAAGAAAATTCTGGGTACCACAAATACTTGTCTCTGGCGCGCATATAGGACTGAGATATCATGGGAAAATCCCTTTTCTTTCTGTCTTCTGTTGCCCCATGAGTGCGGGTGTAAGTCGGGGTATCGCGACACTTATGTGACCGCATGTTTTAAGACTTATTTTCTGAATGATTTTCAAAGAAGGATGGCATGATTTTTACATCCATGAAGCTTATTTTTAGAACCTAAACTCAACTTAGTGAGTATGAATTTACTCACCCACCCTCAGATTCTGCAGGTGTGTCACTCGAATCTGAAGGAGCCGACAGAGAGTTTTCATAAATTCAATTTTCTATACTTTCTTTTGCACTTTTTGTAATATTTGTACTGACTGATGTATAAAGGCATGTTATGCCAAATTTTGGATATCTTTGTATAATACAAAGTGTTTTGTAATTACTCTTTTGGTACACGGTGGTCCTTGGCATTAGGAATTAAATTTTGTCACGTTTCCAAAAATTATTTTCTTTTACTCCGAAAATCGAGGGTCATTATATTTCCTAAACGAAATTTGGTTCAATACATTACATGTAGTCAACAAAGCTTCACCTTGCAAATTTAAAAATATATGTGCATGCAAAATCATAAAATTAACCATCTCAACCAACTATTGTTTTTTTCTCTGGTGGACCATTTTATTGATGTGCATAAGGTGCAATCACCTCATGAATAATTCCATTTTCTTCACAATATCTTAAAAATTCTTTTGAAAGATATTCTCCACCTCTATCAAAGCGAATAACTTTAATTTTCTTTTCAACTTGGTTTTCAAATTTAGATTTGAAAACTTTGAACACATTGAAAGCTTCAACTTTCATTTTAAAAAAGGTAAACATAAGTAAGCCTTGAAAAATCATCGATTAAAGTAATGAAATACTTTTTACCACCTCTATTCAAAATACTATTAAATCCATGTATATTTGAGTGGAATTAATCTAAAATCTCATAACTCGGGAAAGCTATTGGAAAAGGTTTTTTAGCCATTTTAGATTTTATAAAAACTCCATACTTGTACTTTTAAAAACTTTAAAATGAAATCAAACCCAAATTTTGCATATTTTGCACATATTAAAAATTTATATAACCTAATTTATCATTCCACAAATCACATGAATCAACAACATAAGAAAAGGTAAATTCATTGATTTCATCATTGATGCAAAATTTAAACATCCCATTACATAATTATCTCTTACCCACAAAAACCCCATTTCGAAACATCACAAATTTGACCGATTCAAGTACAACTTTGAAGCCATTCTTTCATAAAATATCCAGAGAGATCAAGTTTTTCCTCATGTTGGGAACATGAAGAACATCGGTCAAAGTGAGCTTCAACACAATCCTTGCAAAGGGATTTATATTTAGACAGATGGAATGTAGCAGGCAAGTCAAGCCACCAACCTTCATTGGAATCTATCATATTTACATCCATAATCATAGCCACAAAATTCTCACTTTCTTCAACATTATTTGTGGTGTTCGTGTTGTAATTAGTCTTCCTCTCTTTGCTAGCATAATGCTCATTTTCACCACAAACAAAACAAGTTGTCTTATTTCTCTTATTGTTGTTCTTGTTGGATTTATTAGCATTGTTGGGATTTCCATGGGTCTTCACATAATTGGCTATTGGATTATAAAAAAGCTTGCCTTTTTTGTCTTTCAATTTGGACTCTTCTTCAATACACAAATTCTTTTGGATTTACTCTAAAGTAAATTACTCCAATTTATGTAGGAGATTTTTTTGAAAGTCTTTCCATGAAGGTGAAAGTTTTGCAATAATTGCACCTACTTGGAAACTCTATAGGGGAGCTTTATCTCTAAAGCACTCAATTGACTGACAATTTCCTCCATAAATCCATAATGGGTTTGTTAACCATTTGATATTCAAAGTACTTGCAAATCAAGTATTTATTCATACCTTACTCCTCTAGTTTGTATTTGAATTCCAACATAGTCCAAATTTCTTTTCTTGTCTTTTTCTTGGAGTATGTATTGAAAAGGCGGTTTGATAGCATGTTGAGGATATGTCCCCTGCAGAGAAGTTCATCTTTCTCCTGCTTCTCTACTCTACAATCAATGTTTCCAAGTCTTCACATGTAGGGTCTGAAATAGACTTCAGGAAAGGATCTAGGGTGTAGAATATCTTTAGCACCATAAGAAGGAATTTCATCTTGTCTACAAACGAGTGTAGGTTGAACCATCAAAATGATCCAACTTCACCAAATCATTGCTCATGATCTTTAGAGAAGCAAAATCAGTGTCCAATGAAGATGCCATGATTGTTTCCTTAAGATTGATAGACGTTTTTTTATGTAGATCGATATCTACACAAGACAAATTAGAGAGATAGAAGAAAATAATTGAAGATAAAATTAAACTAGTCTAATTCCTGAATCTAAATTTCTAAATTACTAATGCTCTTTGAAGTACAAAATATATAGAGAAAATCTAAAGTAATCTTAATAGAACTAGGAGACAATATTTAATCTAATTATAACTAAATAAGGAGTATAGCTATTAGGAATTAGAATAGGAATTGAATCTAACATAAAATAGGAATCTAATCTTATATATTCTAATTTAGGGGCCCAATAGTTTCACCTCTAAATATGCAAGTAAGACATAGAAATTACAGCTCTAAATTGCATAGAGTACAACTTTCGTTAAGGATTTATTTTCTCCCTTTGATAAATCAAAGTATTGTGAGGTTCTCAAGTAAATTCTCCTCCCAGGATAGTCAAAGTCTTAGAGGATATGCACTCACCAAAACTGAAGAATCCCCTTGTTCTCTTCGTGAGGCTTTTGTGAAAGAGTTAGCTAGAACTGAGAAGGTTATAGAAAACACAATAAAATATTGTTATTACAAAATACACACACACACTGTACATTTATATAAATTTACATACAGAGACACCCCTTAGGAAAAGATACCAAAACCTTAAAGAGCTATTTTTAACGGTCAAAAATTAAAGGTGTGTGTATACCGGTGAATCGCCATAACCCAACAATTGATCGGATTAAAAAAGATTAAAATAGAAACTCCAATGATTGATTGCACAACACACATAATTAATTTTGCCATTTACTCTAAAAGCCAGAAAACACAATAGACCAACCGACAAATTGATCGATTTGTTTTATGTTAAAAACTCAAAATAATGTAGTCAAATACAATGGCTCTTCTTGAGAACTTTTGCTAGTTGTTTTTGAAATGTGACTCCTCTTATCTGAATTTTGATAAGCCTATTTCCACCAAAATCCAATCATGGTAAAATATGTAAGCAAACTTTGCTACTGAAACTAATCATGTTTCTAATGGCACTATTTTTTTCTTGAGAAATGTTTTGTACCAAGATGTAATAGGGATGGGGTTGGCCCACCCTATCAAACGTGTTGTTAGTAAAAATGATATTTCTATTCCCTATTTCTTTACACTATAGGCCTTACACCACCTTTGATTGGATAATGAAGGTAAGTCCTACCAAACAGCATGATGATCACTTTTTTCTATCAAATCATAAGTGGTATAAAGCCTATGATTTAAGAATATCACTATCCTACATTTCATTATTGTTGCATACATATGTTTGTATATATCTGTTGTGACATATACGTTGGGAAAAGGTTTGAGGCGCCCCCCCCCCCCCCCCCCCCCCCCAAGAAAAAACACTACTTTAAACCCTTGCTAGGAGGTACATTTAAAATTGGTTAGGACCTGACCCTACTCTATATAGGAATCGAGATACTTACAACCGACTTAGACCCAAGATTGTACTTGAGATCCTAGGAACCAAACTGATTTGTGGTAAAACCCAATTTCCATAGCCAAAACGCAAGTTAAAAATGGAGATCCTATCTCGGGCTGGATGAGTCCTACAACTCGAATTGAATTGAACTGAACTGAACTGTACTAAATTGGGTGGGTTACATTGGTCTCATACTACACTAGACTTATTTTAAATTACACTTATTATTAGAGAGAAATCAAATATCTATTCGCATAAATTGAAGAGCCCACCACTTTAACTAATGCTATTTTTTTAATAATTTCAAGTTTTTTATATTAAAGTTAAAATTTATTATATAATATATCGAGTCAAGTTGGATCGGATCTTGGATACTTTATAAACAAAAGAGGATTTCATTAAATATTTATTTGAACATTTTTTGCACCCTTACTAATTAAAAAAATTTAACCTAAACCTAATTAATCTCAAATAGCTTCCATCTATATCGTGTCAGGTCCAGTATCTTGTACAACCAACTTCATGAGTTGCACCTTTCAAAAGAGGTGACAATGTTGTTGTAGTTTTCTTCATCATACATAATGGCATAACATAATAAAAAATAATAATATTTATATTCAATTTTTTATTAGATAAAGAAATAAATTCTTCTTTTTGATTTATTTTTTTATCTAATTATAAATGATATAAAACTTATAAGTATAAAAAAGTGATGTTAGTAGTACACATATTTATGATTGATGATTGATCGATCAACTATACATTTAAGGAAAATGATATTCCTACACCTTATTTATTAACACTATAGGCCTTACATCACCTTTAATTAGATAAAGAAGGTGGGTCCCACTTAACAACATGATAATCTCTTTTTCTTATCCAATCATAGTGATGTAAAGCCAATGATGTAGGAATATCACTATCCTACATTTAATTATCGTTTCATACCTCTGTTTGTATATGCATGTTGCGACATATACATTGGGAAGAGGTAACAAGCCTAGCCCAGAGCCCCCTCCCCCCCTATAAAAAAATGATGTTAGTAGTACACACATTTATGATTGATCAAACAACTATACATTTAAGGAAAATGACATTCTTACACCTTATTTCTTTATACTATAGGCATTACACCACCTTTAATTGGATAAAGAAGATGGGTCCCACCTAACAACATGATAATCTCTTTTTCCTATCTAATCATAAGTGATGTAAAGCCAATGATGTAAGAATATCACTATCCTACATTTAATTATCGTTCCATACCTTTGTTTGTATATGTTTGTTGTGACATATACGTTGTGAAGAGGTAACAAGCCCATTGCCCCCATTGGCCCCGCCAAAATTGCTTTAAATCCTTGGTAGGAGGTACATTTAAAATTGGTTAGGACCTGACCCTACCCTATTGGAATCGAGATTCTTATAACCGACTTAGACCCAAGATTGTACTTGAGATCCTAGGAACCAAACCGATTTGTGGTAAAACCCAATTTCCATAGCCAAAATGCAAGTTAAAAATGGAGATCCTATCTCGGGCTGGATGAGTTCTACAACTCGAATTGAACTAAACTGAACTAAATTAAGTGGGTTACATTGGTCTCATACTGCACTAGGCTTATTTAAAATAACTACACTTATTATTAGAGAGAAATTAAATATCTATTCTCATAAATTGAAGAGCCCACCACTTTAACTAATGGTGTTTTTTTAATAGTTCTAAGTTTTTTATATTAAAGTTAAAATTGATTATATAATATATCGAGTCAAGTTGGATTGGATCTTGGATATTTTATAAACAAAAGAGGATTTCATTAAATATTTATTTGAATATTTTCTGCACCCTGACTAATTAAAAAATTTAACCTAAACCTAATTAATCTCAAATAGCTTCCATCTAAATCGTGTCAGGTTCAATATCTCGTACAACGAAATTCATGGGTTGCTCCTTTCAAAAGGGTGTCCTTCTTGATAAAGTAAGATTTATTTTTTTATTTAATTATAAATGATATAAAACTTACAAATATAAAAAAAATGGTGTATAAATATAACTGTTCCTAAAAAAAATATACCGGAGTCACCCCACGGCCAGGAGGAGTTTCCCTCGCCGGAATTAACAACGTGTCCAACGCATCTTACATGCGGATGGGACAACCATTTTCGACCACGTCCTTATGCCTCTCCGCTAGTGAGACTTTTAAACATGACACGTTACTCCGAAACCATGAGTCAGAACAAACGTGTTTAGAAGATCAGAAATCTGCAAATAAAAAGGGTATTATGAGGGCCGATCGATCCAGGGTAATCGTTGTGACTGCTACAGAAAAGCAGCAGCTTGAGCAGGGGAGGAAATGTCCGGAGCACAAGGAGCCGAGCCCAAGGGGTCGCTGACGGCGACCACCTACGAATCGGTGGAAGGCGGCCATAACCGGACTCGGACCGACCTCCGCTCCCGCGAGGACCAGGGCGGCATCCACATCGACAAGCTCCAAGACAAGGTCAAGGACCCCGTGGGCGAGGGAGGGCCCGTCTTCGGCTCCGGCAAGGAGGAGGGCAAGCAGGACCTGGGCGTCACCGGCACCAGTTAACTAGACCGGCTGCCTGGTTGTAGATTGCGTGTTTCAGTGTCCTTTCAGCGTATAGCGCTGCATAGATGTAAACGACAATAATATGCCTAATAAAAAGATATATAATTGTAGTGAAGATGTTGGATTTTAGTACTTTTTAATCGCCTTTGAAGAATGTTTTTTGGCACATTTGTGTTTAATTTTCCCTTGAAAACCTCATGTATTTTAGGACATGAACATTATCAAATTTGTCAACTGGGGTCCATTTGCGGTTTCTTTCATATTAATAGTACCAGGGTTTTATTATTCAATAAAAAATATTATTTATTATAAGGTTTATTTTATATTAATAGTACCAAGGTTTTATTATTCAATAAAAATTATTATTTTTTAAATATAATTATTAATAGCTCCATTTGGATTTGGTTGAATACTAAGGTTTTATTATTTAATAAAAATTATTATTTTTTAAATATAATTATTAATATATTTAATGTAACTATTAATATAGAACAATGTAATAAACTTTATTTGAGAATTAATACGTAGAGAGGATTTACGACATGATATGAATTCCTTCCAATGAAATCTGTGAGGTATGTATTTTATTATTTAATAAAAATTATTATTTATTATAGGGTTTAGTCTATATTAATAGTACCAAGGTTTTATTGTTTAATAAAAATTATTATTTTTTAAATATAATTATTAATAGCTCCATTTGGTTGAGTACTAACTTAGTTGAATACTAACTCGTGGGTTTTATTATTTAATAAAAATTATTATTACTTAAATATAATTATTAATATATTTAATGTAACTATTAATATAGAATAATGTAATAAACTTTATTTGAGAATTAATACGTTGAGAGGATTTACGACATGATATGAATTCCTTCCAATGAAATCTGTGAGGTAGTGCATCTGTATTGATGTTCAGCTTATTTGAAGGCTTGTTAAAACTACTAGTCTCCAGTTTACCATTACGCAAATCTCCATTCCCCCATTTTAAGATTTTTACCATCATCCTCTTTTGACTAAGGAGGATTTTAAGAGGAATATGGTACAAATGGTTTGAGTCAGACCGTATATTTCCACTTTATTTTACCATTGTGCACATCTCCATCCCCTATTTCAATTTTTTAGTACCTAGCAAGGGGTGGCAGCCCACTCTCACAGATAGTGAAGCATCTCCATCCCCTATTTCAATTTTTTAGTACCTAGCAAGGGGTGGCAACCCACTCTCACAGTAGTAAAGCGGACTTTTTGTGACACGGGTGCACACACTTTATATTAAGTGTGCATACATTGCAGAAATTGTCTATAGTGTTACACATGTGTATGCAAGCATTGCGGGGAAGGCTCATAACGTTATGCAACATGTGTATGCAATATTGTGTAAAATACGCGGAACAATACGAACATATAGGCTATATTGGGACACATGGTCAGTTAGTGCATATTTAGATTTTTAAGATGTCTCATCCCCCCTTATATAGTGTTGGAGAGTCTTGCGGAGTGTTTTGGGGCCGTTTGGCAAACTTTGGAGGAATCATGCTTGTACAACCACTTTGGCGTTACTCCAGAAGAATGAAAAAAATCTTTTATGCTATATAAGGGGGACATGGTGAGCTGAAATGTTAAGTTGTTGGTATGATGTTTAGCTTTGTAATTGGCTATCTCAGATGGCAATAAAGGCTTATTGTGTTGCTAGCTATCATACCAGGAGCCCAGTCTACTGAGATATGGGGCTCTCCGACCTTCAGGGTAGTCGTCCGGCCTTATGGCCATGTTGGAAAGTATTGACCCTTGCATGCAGTTAGTTTAGATGGATTGTTCGGATGTTCAAGTTGCCTAAGTTGGATTTATGCATCACAAGGAGGTGTCCCCTTCTGGATAACTCGATTGGGAAATGTCTCGGCATGTTCGCATGTCCGACTTAGGATGGGTTCGTTGCTTGGCTTCACGGGATAGACATTTGGTCGAATGGTACAAGGTCATGACCTTAATGAGAAAGGCTTACTTGTTTGGCTATTTGGCCTTGCGAGTGCCGCATGGTAAGCGTTTCCCAAGCACCTCTATGACAAATGGTATCGGAGCCAAGGTTCCATCTTGCTGGGCGACCAAGACGAACATTTGGATGAAGAGATGGAAAAAGCTGAATGTAAGGTCCTTTGACCTCTGCAATGTGAGGTGGATGGATTAACATGGAAAACATATGATGTTGGAAATGTGGGTTCAAACATATATGCATAGATGATGTCTGATTGGGTTCCTTCTTAGTTTTGGATTGTGCAAGCGGTACTTGCCATCACGGGTGCAGTGTTTACAAGGATCTCATACAGTAGTGTTCTTGTTCCCTGGTCATTGATGCAACAATGTTACCATGTTGAGTTGTGTCGGGACTCGAAAATGATGTGAATGGTGGCAAGCTCTTGCTAACGGTGTGGTATGTGACATATCAGCGGCAAGAAGCCTTGTGAATCTTTGTACCCCCTCTACCTGACGATGTTGTGGGTGGAAGAATATATTGAACTAAGTTGATGGGTATGTAGCCAGTTATCCCTATGTGGGGCAGTTGTGTTGTGAATGGACACACGGCCTATTTGTGGAAAAAGAGGTCATCCGGGTTCTTCTTGCTAACGAGGTATGGGACTCATTGGTGGGCAATTTCAAGCTCAACTTGGCTCAAAGAGAAAAGGCATGTCGAAAGCCATGGATATCTCGGGAACGGAACTTCTTGGGCAGTGAATTATGGGACTCGAGTATAGTGGATACTATCCGGTCCAAGTGATGGAACAAAAAATAGAAAAAAAAGGAAAATGAAAGGAAAAAAGTTTGGCACATGAGGGCAAGGATTGTCATGCCTTTGGTTGGGAGCAGTTGCTGCAAGAAGTGGCACAATTGTGGCACCTTGTGTTCCGATTGCACTTAACCCAAAAGGGTTAGGGGTAATTGTGTAATTTTAGTTTAGTCTTAATGATTTTTTAGGAATAAAATTTTCGTATTTGGTTAGAGCTCGAAGTAATGATCATAACAAACCAAAGAACATATGAAACGGAGGTCGGGAACAAAAGTTACGACCTTGGGAAGTGTGCCATATAGGCGGGACCCACTTTTAAAGTATCAAATAACTTATCCATATGGGGTCTAGTTTCGAAAGGCTCGTCAATACAAGTCCATCGGTACTAAGATCGTGCAATTCTGACTTCGGGACAAGAAGTTATTGCATTTTGAAGTTGGAATTGTATTTGAATAAAATAATAATAAAATATTCAGGAAAAGACGAAATAGCTGACGTCATCCAGCCGAGCCGGAGCCGCGAGACGTGCGGAGACGCTCGATCGCAGCCGTTCGCACGACTATGGGTCCCGTGCGATCGCGCTGCTGACCATGTGGCAAGGCTCATGTGATGCGTGCGTCATGCGCACCAACCGCACTGGCGGTCCAATAAAAATGCGCCACATGGTGCAAGCGTGTGAGCGCGTATTCCACCTTCTCCCGCATGCTCGCACGTCGATTTCTTATAAATAGTCATTTCCGTTCATTCTTCTGGAGGAGTTTCTAGAATCATTCTGAGTTCGTTTTCTTCCGTTCAAAAAACGTTCTGAGCTAATTCGAGGGTGTTCTATGCAATGGAAGCATCTATTCTTCGAGTTAGCAACCCAATATAGGGAAAATGTCCTAGGGCATGGGTTGGTTCTATCCGCTGCCTACGAGCATGGAAAGGGTAAAGTGTCTTCGGGTAAGAGGAGGTTATGTCTGCCGCATACGTGCGCGGAAAGGGTAAAGTGTCTCCGGGTAAGGGGAGGTTCTATCCACCGCCTACGAGCGCAGAAAGAGTAAAGTGTCTCCAGGTGAGAAGAGGTTCTGTCCGCCGCATACAAGCGTGAAAAGGGCAAAGTGTCTCCGGGTAAAGGGAGGTTTTGTCCACTGCCTACGAGCGCAGAAAAGGTACAATGTTTCTAGGTGAGGGGAGGTTCTATCCATCGCCTACGGGCTCGAAAAGGGTAAAATGTCTCCAGGTAAAGGGAGGTTATATCTGCCACCTACAGGCACATGAAGGGTAAAGTGTCTCCTGGTAAGGGGAGGTTCTGTCCACCGCCTACAAGCGCGTGAAGGGTGAAGTGATCCCAAGTCAGGTGGAGGTTCCGTCCGTAGCCTACGGGCACGGAAAGAGAAAAGTATTCCGGAGTTAGAAGAGGTTCTGCCCGCCATCTCCGGATCAGAAAGAGAGGACGCTTTGAGGAAACAAGCAGCTCCGAGCATCACCACTTCCGGAACCGCAGGGGAGTACGCTTTTCTGACCTTCTAGTTTAATATAATTTATATGAATGCATATCTTAATTAGTAATATACTAATTAAGATATATAATTTGCTGCTCTAATATATGCTGATATGTTCCCATTTAATCTACTTAGATTTATTCTGTTGTGATCTGAATTACTCTAAAATGCTCTATTGTGATTTGACATAATCCGATATGATTTGACTGGTATTGTCGGATGAAATCTGATATGATCTGATAGGGTTTGATATGATCCAACATGCTCTGTAGTGTGTTCGGCTTTGCTCTATGATAGAGTGGGATATGTGTTTTGTTCACCTATGTGAGATGTGTATTTTACTAATTTATTGGCTTCCATTTCACTTCGATGATTTATAAGATTTCTGTCTGATTCCGAATGATTATTCGAATATAAAGATATACGTATTTTAACGTATATGATTTTGTGATGCCCGATGCATGTATTAGCCGTTGGACAGAACTACGTTCTAATCCGATTGTATTGGAATAACGTCAGAGATGGTATCTAATACGTACGTAGGCAACCAACGATAAAATAACGTTGGCCCGATCCAAATTAGTCATAAAATTAGGTTTGTTCTGATCTATGCACAACGGAACATTAAAACTTCGTAGTGTGTGGAAGAACGTTATGACTCTCGCACTCAGAGTCTGTAGCTCCTGGTCAGTCAGTTTTAATTTTTCCGCTTTATTTTATTTATTCCGATTCTGTCTTCCGAACTAACCCCCGGTCTAAGTCAGGTTTTGAGGGTCTTTGGGTGAATAGGAGTAAAGCACTCCCACCCATGATCTCATTGGGTCAACATGCAAGTGGTGCATCCGAAGCATGTTTGATTGGGGTAATTGAATAAACGTATTCTCACCCCTGGGTTGCTGGTAGCCCTATATGCCATTGGTTGGCAGGGTAACATACACAAGTGGATTGTTGCATCCTGAGCGGTGTAGGAGTTTGGTGACCAAGTTGGTTACGCAAAGCTTGAGCAAAGTCGCTGCTCCTAGGGTGGAGTATCATAAGAGGAAGCCTTATGGCATTGTTGCATCCTGAGCGGTGTAGGAGTTTGGTGACCAAGTCAGTTATGTGAAGCTTGAGCAAAGTCATTGCTCCTAGGGTGGAGTCAACATCTAGAGGGTATCGCAAGAGGAAACTTGATGGTATGCTGCATTAAGAGTGGTGTAGTAGCTTGGTGACCATATCAGTCACGTGAAGCTTGAGCAAAGTTGCTGCTCTTAGGGGTCGGCCTCTGAAACATATCACGAAGGGAAACTTAACCAGATCGGGTGGCCAAGAACATTATAAGCAGTGAAGATCCAGAAGTCTCAGGATACGATGAGGACGTCACGAGCTTTATTATAAGTGGGGGTGGCATTCAATTCTCGGGAGACATCAATGGGAGCAGACAAGAGTGTTAAAACCCAACATTATGGTGTCAACTTGTTGGTGGGAGCTGCAAGGTGTGGTTAAAGTGTAGGTATAAATTGTTAGAAGTATAGGCAACTTGTTAGTGTCTCAAGTGCAGAGCCGGCTTCAAGAGAGGAAGTTGGGCATCATTTGGTGTATCCTTTCCCAATTGATGTGTAGCACCAACTCAAGTAGAGCAGTTGGGCGCACCTTCTTATCGAAGCAATCACAACCGTAGAGCACTTCACCTTTACTAATAGGCAAGACGCATTGAGCAAAAAGTTCATCATGCAATGGTTTAACCGAGTCGAGGGCCTATGGGTAGAAGGTTTTTCCAAATCATGCAATCTATGGGATTATCCAAGCCGTGGTGTGAACAAATTTCAAGCGTCGCAAGAACAAAATTAACCCTTTGACGCAATTCCGTGCCATGGTTGGAAGCTAGAACAAGACCCCCTGGAGTTGTACCATTGGCGAGGGTGTTGATGAGTCAAGTGAGGGAGAGTGTCACGGGGTAGCGAAGTGGACTATGTGTTGAGGCACACACGTGTGGAAGTGTTGTAAGTGTGCATGCATTGCGGGAACTGCCCATAGTGTTGCACACCATGTATGTAGACATTGCGGGGAAGACCCATAACATGTGTGCACAATGTTGCGCAGAATGCATGCAACGATGCACATATATAGTTGGCTATGTTGGGGCACATGGTTGGCTAGCACATATTTGGATTCTTAAGATGTCTCATCCCCCTTATATAGTGTTGGAGAGTCTTGTAGAGTGTTTTGGGTCCATTTGACAAACTTTGGAGGAACCATGCCAGTACAACCACTTTGGCTGCCACTCGAGCAAAATGAAAGAAATCTCTTATGCTATATAAGAGGGGACATAGTGAACTGAAATGTTAAGCTGTTGGTATGATGTCTAGCCTTGCATCCGGCTATCTCAGATGGCAACGAAGGCTTGCTGTGTTGCTAGCTATCATGCCATGAGCCCTGTCCGCTGGGAGATGGGGCTCTCCGACCTACGGGCAGTCGTTCGGCCTTATGACTGTGTTGGAAAGTATGACCATTGCATGCACTTGGCTGAGATAGATTGTTTGGATGTCCAAGTTATTTATTGGCTTCTGTTCAACTCCGATGATTTCTGAGATTTCCGTATGTTTTCGAATTATTTATTCGGATATAAGGATATACATATTATAACGTATATGATTTTGTGATGTTGAATGCATGAATTAGATGTTAGGCAAAACTACATTTGGATCTGATCATATTGTAATAATATTGTAATGTTATCTAATTTATACGTAGGCAACCAACAACAAAGCAACGTTGGTCGGTTCCAAATTAGTTATAAAATTAGGTTTGTTCTGACCTATGCGCAATGAAGTGTAAAAGCTCTGAAGTGTGTAGAGGAACGTTATGACTCTTACACATGGAGTTTGCCGCTCCTGGTTGGTATGTTTTTAATTTTTATGAAGATTTACCCTTTTGCTCAACAAGATACCACCATTGAAATTTATAATTGTGGCTAACATATAACCACAAAAATATAAATTTGAACTGCTATTTCAAAAATGAAAGATTAGGCATTTAATCTAGGACTTAAAACTGAACCATCTCACCAAGTAATAGTAATTTTGAAATATAAGTTAAAGTGTTGTTCATTAGAGAATGTAAATATAAAAAATTAAATAACCACATGCTTTTGAAATATTTAAATCTAAAATAGAACTTAAAAAGACATGATTGGTTAGGTCGTCTTGCGTTGAAGAAGACATGAAGCAATCAAATCTCGAACCCTTCGATTTCATATATAAAAAAATCAACAATCACTTTTTTATTTACCTTCATTAGTTGAACCATTTTAATTAGGTAACTTCATTATCATAAACTAAATCAACAACAAATATCAGAATGATCACTTGCAACAATGCTAAATGTCCATAGATAGGGCCTACTACATTATACAAAGACATCTCCAATAATTGAAGTATCTCACGGATAAATTTCAAAAAGTAGATAAGAAGATGTAAGCTTGGAGCAAGGACTACCTTGTGGGTCAAGAAGATTATCACAAAAAGACGTGGTCCGGCGGCAGGTTTTGGAGCTTTTAGGGAGCCCTATCACTATTTAACCAAATCAAATGGGGAATCTGGTGGTGGGACGGCAAGGGCAAGGTGTCATCGGTGGCGGGATGCTAGGGCAGATCTTCTCTAGCGGCGGGCTGACGATTTTTGGCGGTAGGGTGCTAGGGCAGTAGCTTTAAGGCAATGAGTCTCTATTTAGCCGAGAGCCAATGGGGAAGAAAGATATCTACGCACCATTAAAATAAAAGGATGAAATACATAAAAGTGCCTTCACCCCTGCTCAATTTCGCTTTAAGTGATTTGAATTTGTTATTTGGACTTGAAATACGGTTTCCTCATTTATAATGACGAAATACATATGAGGAACCCTCTTCATCCCTCTCCGCTCCTCTTCATCCCTCATTTAAATGCTTTAAATTCGCCATTTAGATTGACCAAATATGTTTTATCACTTGAAAAAAAAAGGCCCAGCAAGCACCAATTCCTAGGTTCAAGTTTGCATGTAGAGTTAGAAATCGGGTTGGGTCAGGTTAGCCTTCACCTGTATGGCTATACCCTTGACATGTACTTAAATTAGATTGGGTTATGACCCAACTTTATATATATAAATAGGTTGATATTAAATAAAAATCACAACCATATTTAGGTCGAGTTAAGTATGTAGGGAACCTTATTTTTTAATTAATTATTTTGTTAATAATATTGTATAATTATTTTTGTATGGGAAAAATACATAAAGAATTTAGATGCATTGCAATATTATAAATATATTTCAAACACTTTTTATATTATATGGTAAAGTAAGAGTTAAAGAGAGAATATTGCGGCATTATAAGATACATGACCAAAATTATAAGAATCCCACATAAGTTACCAAATGACTATTAAATAAAATAAAAAATTAAGTAAAAATAGAATTCTAAGAAATTATTTTTTTAATCTTTTCTATTTTAGGTCATGTTATCATTAAAAAATAGGGTCAAGGTCAAATTATATAGGTTATATTGGTAAATTTTTATCAGCCCTATTTATAAAATAGGTAAAATTTTAAAATCTTAACCCTAACCCTATTCTTATTCCGGTCAGGTGCGGGTTAAACGGGTTGTGCATTCGGGTCAGGTATGAGGGTCGCATTAAATTTTCATAGCCCTATTTGCATGACATGTCAAACACAAGATCAATTAATAAGTTTCTCTCACATCTATTTTTATAATTATTTATTTAATTAATACTTTATTTAATAAAATTTCCTTTTTTCTTTTTGTATGAGCACGGGAGATTACCTTAAGAAATTATAAGGTTCACCATTCAGAAAAATTGTAATCACTCATCCGACGTGCACATACGTGATGAGCCCGATATGCGCATTGCGTACCTAATAATTACTCAATTGCGGTGACTCTCAAATTCATCTTTGCATCATGTTTGACCAACCAATTAATTGGATTCGGATTTTGAAATGTTGTTTCAGACCAGTTGCGTACTATGGTCGACAAGTTCATATAACACTAACTGCTTCGGTTGGACAGAGAGGCGTGATTCAAGTTTTCACGGCGGTTTGGATCTCCGATAGCGCCGAGGCCAAATCAAGTTTGGCTTTGTAACATGAGTTTTTTCCATATTGCATGGCCAAAGAACGGAAAATTCCATATTCCCTGATTTTAAATGAAAATGTCATATGACTTGTTTATGGACAAAATTGCCCTTAAGTTTCCACTATATCATATGTTATAAAGTAGAAGTAAAAAATGAACACCGGAACACTGTTGCGCCGTTCTGGTGTGCTAGGAGTGATCGGCGAAAAATAGAAGTCGTCGGTGGGAGGTAACCGGTGGTGACTCCCCGGCGAGCGTCGATGAACAAGAAAAAAAATGTGTTTTGACACCGCAGATGTTGTGTGAGTGCTCCAAAGGTTGCATTTCGCATAATCAATCCTTCTTTTACACCGATCATGGATAGGATCGGTATTTGCATCCATTATAACGGAGAGGTAGGCAATGATGTCATGTATATTGGTGGAATGACACGATTGATGAACATTCGTCCATCGGTGAGCTTCGGTGAACTGCTAGGGCAAGTCAAAACATGACTTTCCGTCAATGGTAATGTCATTTTGAAGTATTTAATTCCATCCTCCCAATCATCCATGATATATGAATTACAAGATGATGAGGACCTCCAATCAGTGTTTTCCATTTAAAAGAAGGCAAATAAGGAGGTGTTATCATTGTATGCCGAGATGAAAGAGCCCGACAACGGTGATAAATCACCATAACCATCCGTAGAAAGGAACTAGACAGTAAATAGAGCTAAATAACCGGTCGTAATGGCTCAGCCCAGCTCTAATATCGGATTTCATACCGGATTCAATGAAACATAGTTCACATTTGAAACTATCAGATAACAATGAATCTTTAGATTATACGCAATTGGACCTTTTCGTGTACTTGAGACCATGATATCGACCATATTGTGTTAAGTTCAAATCACATCGTGTGAAGAAATAAACACGACATATAATATATCATATAAGTAATTATACGACATACACATGCGATATATCAATTATGAGTTGCGGCTTAGATATAATAACATGACATGCATTCATGTCGTGGTTTCGATAACACGTTTTGAATTGTAAGGGTGTTAACTGAATACACGATGTCAACTGATGTCACATTTTTTTAACATGATAATGTGCAATGCAGATTGGGAGAACTGGGAAACTTGCCCTCAACAAATCCATGTCAATCTTCTTTCACTAATCCAACGAGTACAAAACCTGAAATAGAAGTCAATCAAAATTAATCAGAGGAATTGTCGCCAACGATGGATGGGAAAAGGACTTCATTTGATCACTACGAACCTCCATACAACCCTTGTAATTACGACGGTGAAGAAGGCGAAGAAGTTGAAAATATGTGGGGTGAGGATCAGTGGTATGATAATGATATTGACATGGAAAGTATGTCTGACCACGAAGAATTTAGAAACATCGAGGTTCCCAATAATGCCAAGGATGAGGCGGAGGCAGATTAGGATACAGTCGATGATTTAAACATGTTGGAACCGAATATTGGTGAAGGCCAGCTAATGATAGGCAGTTTGCAAGCTAAGGGTTACTAGAAGCTCCTCGAATTAGGTGCATGTTTTCTAAGCATGTTGCATTTCAAGAGGGTCTTGATTGACTTAGCAATAAAGGCAAATTTCACATACCGTGTTGTGGATGAAAACCGGAATACGTATGCTGCAAAGTATTCCAATCATTCTTGTAACTGGTACATAAAAGCTTCAAATATAGGAGATCATGTGACTGTCACGAGGTTAGTACCAAATCATTCATGTGGGAACCAAAGGAAGTCAACTAACCATCCCCTATCATCGCACCTTTGGATTGCGAGAAAATGTTATGGCTTGTTTAAAGACTCAGTGGACATTACACCTAAGAGCATATCAAGTTATATTTCAAAACACTGGGGCATAACTTCGAACTACAAGAAATGCTAGCGCACAGGTAATGCATGAGAATAATTGAACTGTTGATTTAGTGTCACGATATGTTAGTCTAGCATGTTATCGTTTACATGCTTATACTACAGTTGCATTTTGTGCTCACACGACATACATAAATATTGTGTCAACACGAACACGATCAGTCATTGTGCATGAATTATGATCACACGACTACAAACAATGTCGTGTGCACAGGAACACGATGTAAACTACTGTCATATAACCTTTACTAAATTGTATTTGGTCGTGTAGGTAAAGCACTCACTAATTTAATAGGTGGGGACCCAGATGAATCCTACCGCATACTTCCTGCTTATGGAAGGCAGATAGAATATATAAATTTGGGAAGTGTGGTCGTTCCAATGAGATCATGTGATATTCCCGGACCTATAGGTGGGTACCATTTCAAAAGAGTATTTTGGATGTTTGGCCCCGTTGCGAGAACTTTCAGAACAACACCGAGGTAGTTGCTAACAATAGATGCAACTTTCTTGAAAGGAAAGTATCTTGGATGGCTATTGATAGAAACTGCATTGGACGGGAACAATAATATGTTGTGCATTGCATTTGAAGTGGTTGAGAACGAGTGTGAGAAAACACGGTGCTAGTTTCTTGAGTTGCTTAGAAATCGTCTATTCTCTGATCCTCTAGCCTAGTTGGATACAATTGTTTCTGATAGAGAGAAGGGATTGGCAAATGTTGTTAAGCATTTTTTTCCATCTACACACCACGGATATTGCATCCATCACATGGCAGCAAATATGATGGACAGATTCAAGGACAACTACCTAAAGAACCAAGTCCATGTTGTAGCCAAAACTTTCAGATAGAATGTGTATAATGAAACAATGAACAACATTAAATAACATAATCCAGAAGCATATGCTTGGCTAAATAAGATAGGTTTGGAGCACTGGGTCAAAATCTCATTTCCAGGGAAAAGATATGGGACCCTCAGCTCAAATAGGTTTGAAAGTGCCAATGTAATATTCAAAAAAGCCAAATTGATGCCTATAACTCAGTTAATTGAGCACACGAGGGAGCACACGACGACATTATTTGAAAAATGTGTGATGGACGGACATAATATGATGGAATAGTTGACCCCATTTGCCTGCAAACACATCGAAAACAAGCTAGAAGAAGCAAGGAATGTGATTGTATTGCTTGTGTCAATGTATGAATTCTAGGTTAACTCGCTATATCACCAAGTACATTTCATTCATACGGCGATGTACATAGCATGTGTTTGTTTATGCGTGAGGACTTCATATCGTGTTAGTGTATACACGTTATTTTCATTTATTGTGTAAGTCGATACAATTTACGTAACATACGTCATGTAATCGATGACACGATAGATTCATTTATCGTGAGCTCATACTCACGGTATTTTCTTCACAAGATGTGGTAAACCTGGTTGATCGTACCTGCACATGTGGAACATTTCAACATCTAGGGTTACCATGTAAGCATGCAATCGCAACAATCGATAATAGACACTTCTATGTGTTTGAGTATTGCCAAATATGGTACTCTACTGAATTGTATAGAATGACCTATCGAGAGCCATTACACCCAACGAAGGATAGGCACCAGTTGGCACCGGCTGGAGTTATGCCTACATTCAATCCACCTATCCCACAAAAGCAACGGAGGCGTCCACGAAAAAATAGGATAGAGTCACAACCGCCTATCAAAGCCCCACGAAAATGTGGACCATGCGGTCAGTTGGGTCACAACCACAAACAATGTACTAGTGCACAAGGGGGGCCTCCCAATGTTGCAGATGTCGCAACGACAAGCCGAAGGAGGTCGATTAATAGAGTATGCAAATGACGTAAGGATGGAGAGCATCGATCAGGGTTACCTTTTCCACCCCTATTCTTCAGCTGAAATTTTTGTATATGCATCATGTTATCAACAACACGTAATATATAATTAACGTGTTTTCAAAAACACGAAATGTTGTATATAGGGTATACTATATATTTGTATCATGTAATTGGAAACACGTACAAAAGGGGTTACGCGTTACTAATTACACGATAAGAACAAATGATAATAAATTCTTTTGACAATCGTTTCCATTCATTACACAATATTGGTCATGTCATGTGTTCAAACACTGACAATTGCATGATAATAACAACCCAATTCCCGATGCATCATTCTCGAAGCAGCACCGTAATGTCCGTTGTATGAATAACTTCCCTAACCCGGCTGTTTGTAACCCTCTCACCCTGCCTACATATATTAGGTTTAGGGTTTATAAAACACATGCCCACTGATGTTCTGCACCGAGACTGATTATTCCATAGATTGCTTTTGTGCCTGATGTTGATTCTTCCCCCATCTGATACAATCCTCAACTGCATCTGGTGGGGGAAGAACACGTTTAAGCGTTATTGCAATGTCGCAAATGTTTCATCCCATTGCATCTGATCGGTCCTCAATAGATATATTTTTGTTACCTTATCCCATTCATAGTTGTATTGTAGTATATATGAGGAGATGGATCATTCGCGAGATTACTTTAGCAACAGCTGGTGAATCCCCCCTCCATCGGATACGGTCAACACCTATATCCGATAGAGGAGATGACTCACTAGACAGTGATATATCAATGTCTCAAATGATCCGTTGCATTCGTGCCCTATATGTCATCAACATCCACCGAAGTGGTCGTCCAAAATGTTATTTTATTTGGTTTTCTATTTGAAAATGTTTTGTGAATAATAATATTTTTGATGTCATGAACTAAGGTTATGTAAATAAAAATAGAAGTAACAGTTATTGATTTTTTATCCAATCAAACAAATGGAGTAATTATATGTAGGTCATCCATTTTGTTACATGACTAACGTGCCAATCGTCTTCGTAATAACATGCATTGAAGTGCATCATTTGGTAGGACAAATGATAGGATATACTATTTGTTGTTTATATGATAGCATGACATAAGCGACTATCGTCATATCGATAAGATGATATGCTGAAGTATTCTTCTAATCGTATTTACTGGGACACGACATTGGTACATATTGTTTGATCGAATACACGACAACATCAACGACCAGGTTTCTCCAAGTATATATGCTACAATCGTAAGCTTACTAACACATAAGCATATGAATCGTACTTTATGACACATGACTAAATGCGCCATCATGTATAAACACGATTTCCATAGAAGACACCATTTGCACAATAATACAACCTAAGCATGTAAGATCCCTGAACTTGAACCGGTTTTAATTCATTATGTTTAAATTGCTTTTATGTGGTTTAAGCCGTTTTTGATCAATTTTGATGATTTTTAGAAATAAAGGTAATTTCCAAAGGTTTTAAATAAAAATAAATTCATATTTGTGTGTTTTAAGTGAATCCAAACCCTTTGTGAATTTTTGGAATTTTTACATATTTTTTTAAAATTAGGGTTTGGCAGGACCCCTGTGGGCCCTAGGGTCAAATTTGGGGTTTTGGGTCCAAAATGTCCCAGACATCAAAGGAAGTCATTACAAAAAATTTTAAATTTTTTTTAGCCCTAATTAGTGTTTAAATGGCCAAAATACCTACTTTTAGTTAAAGATTCTATTCTCACCTTAAGTTTTAATTAGGTATAGCCTATCCCTTCCTATAAAAGGAAAGGGGCTGACCCTTTCCCAATTGGGAAAGGGCGGAGCGAGGAGATTTGGAGCCTAATCCCCTATTAGGCCCAAATATGAAATGATTATATGTATGTTCTTCCCTAATTCATGCTTAATCATTAGGGTTTTTCTTAAATCTATCTTCCTCCATTGATTTAATCCATTTTCGAAACATTAAATCACTAACCTTCAAAAAAATTGTTTTTATGTCTCCTAAGCTCGAGATCTAGGGTTTTTTGCTTTATGATTTTCAAGGTTAAATCAAGTTTTGATGTGTATTTAACTTAAAAATTATGTTTTTGGAAGGTTTCGAAGGTGATTGAAGAGTTAATCCGACTCAAATCAAGTGGAGAGTTAATGGGTTTTCAAATCTCAGCCTTGTTGTGGTGAAAATCTCGATTTTTATGGGTTTTGCTTGAATGGGTTTTCATGATTAGGGCTTTAATGGTATATTTATGAAATGTTAATATCTTACCTTCATTTCTTAGGGTTTTACCTTGGAATGGGTTCAATTAGCTTTCTAGGATGTTTGATTGAATTTTGATGGTATATGAGGCTTGGGATGAAGGTTTTATGGTTCAACAATGGTGTTTCAGTTTTGAATTTCGAAAGGAAGAAGAAGGTTTGAACTGCTTGTTGGCGATCAATTGGGCCAACTAGCCAATCGATCGAGCCGTTCGAACGGCCTGCTAGGCCAATCGATTGGCTACATAGCAGTTCTACCATTTTTGGATTTTTGATGCTCACTTCGGTGTTTTTACTCCAATTGATAATTCTAACATTTATGGGGAGTGTTTATATTGGAATTAAGCTACTGGAAGGGTGTAGAATTTGTGATGGAGATTTGTGAAGTATGCTTAAGTACTTGTTATGTGGAATTATATGTTGATAGTTATACATGTTGAATTATCTTGAATCTATGGATGATGGAATTCTTATGATTGGAGTGTGTTTCCAGCAGGGAGATTACATGGTAAATGATAAGATATGTCATCATATAATGAGAATGGATTGTGGCTGAATGATGTTATTAAGTTATAGCTTCATGTGTAGAATAATCAAGCTTGTAGGAGTTAAGCATTTAATTTCACATGAACAAATTTATGGTTTATGGTATATTTCACCCTAGATTTCAGCTAGTAATCATGATTTGAATGTGTTTAAGCATGCGTGTATTGCCTTATGAGCTTATGTCAAAGCATTGGTCATGTGTTTAGGAAATGCATGAACACACACGTGTCGGGAATTTACTATAAAATCAAGGTTATTTATGATTCGATTATGATGCATAAGGGGACTGATGGGAGCACTATCCATGTATTGGACTTCACGTAGAGATTGCTCACGGATGTATCATGTTTGCATGCATCAGGAAAAGGATTTCATGAATGAGAATTTACCGATGTTTAGCCGTGGTTGATTAATTGTGTGCAATGATGTGAGATTGCATGCCAGATTAATTGATTGTTGGCTTATTCGGAATTTGGTTGGTCCGAAAGGACATGATTTCGATTTGAGTTCCTATGTGGAACATGGATACTCCCTGGGTTGAGCCGACTTGAGATATATGGAGATAAGGGATGGACTCGTCTTGCAGTTGAGATTTTTTGAGATAGTCAAACCTAGACACTGAGCACCGAGGGTGGTATGCCTCCGTGCACCGGCTACCACGTGTTCTAGTTAATTCAGACTCTTCCACTGCAGAGATGTCTAGAGTGAACACACTACTCTAGTTAATTCGGACGTTCCTGGCCCGGACTGTCGAGAGCGAGCAAAACTACTCTAGTTAATTCAGACTTCTTGTGTAGATAGTCTAGAGTGAGCAGAGGGGCTGACTACCCATACAACCTAGTTTTCCTTATGGAATTCGGACCGTGTCCAGAGCAGGCAATGCTATAGGTTTTCGATTAAGAAATCGGACTACGTCCAGAGCGGGTGGTATGATTGCATTCTTGATATGATTGTATTCCTCTCCATTATGGAGACATTCACCATTTGATGATAATGCATGTGCATGAGATAATATTATGCCCAAATTACACAGGTTGTGTAGGGATATTTGAGATTATGTGACACATATAGATGCAATTTATTATGCATGATCTTGATATAGTGTGGTATAGACACTTGTCATGCAGGTGAATGAGCTATGGAATATATGAGATTTATATGAATGCATGATTTGAATTATGTGAATGAGACACTATTATGCAGGTTTACGTGATATGGTCGCATGATCAGAAAAGTGTGTGAAAGACACTTCTCATGCGGTTTACGATGATATTATGTTTGATTTGATTAGATGAGGATCATTACTTATGCAGGATGGATGTTAAGTTATGATATGATTATTTATTCCCTGACTTTGATAGGTATGTCTGATGCATGCCAGCTTTTATGTTTATGGATAAATAGGGGTTAGCAAGGGAATGATTAGAAAAGGGTGTACAATGTTAATTATGAATCTAAATTGCTATGTTGTCATGCTGTGATAGTTTTCTGATTATTGTCGTCGTATTCAAACCTTACTGAGTTTTACTCACCCTAGTTTTTGTGTTTCTATTTTGGGGCTACATGGTGGGACTATCGTGAATTTGATAATACGATAGGATGAAATTTCCTTACCACTTTCTCTGGGCCACGACTTTGATACATTTTAGGTTTCCAATTAAATTCTCGAGGAATCAATTCCCGAAGAGTAAGCACAATTTTCGGTTTTCCACTTAAACTCCTGAAGAGTAATTCCCGAAGAATCAGCTCAATTTTTGGAGTTTCAATAACTTCCATAACCCAACGGTTTGTAACCCTCCCACCTTGCCTATAAATATAACGGTGACCCCTAGGCATACCGAATTTGAGAGGAGGACGAGATAGAGACAATATGGATCGACTGTGCCTCAACGGAACCTTCGGGACATTGGCATTGTACCATTTATTGATCCCATCACCCATTATAAGCAGTTCTCCCAGCCTATGGCGGCAACTTCTAGTGGGAACGGGTTCGGCCACTAGTGTTATTTCAATGTTGCGAATATTCCATCACATCTGTATAGCTTGGTTCGGTAGTCTACAAGGAGATCTGACAGGGAGATCGCTCACACAATGATGTTCTTCCACATCATTATCTTCATTTTTTTCTAAAAAAGGATGTTCTGTGAATATTAGTATTTGTTGGTGTAATGGACCAATGTTATATAATTAACAATATTAGTTATAAATTTATTTGTCCGCCTCATAATATTACTTATCTTATTTCTTTTTTTCCCCAAATGGTTTGTGAATATTGGTATTTTTGATAACACAACCTAAGCTACTATCGTGCGATCGATAATATGAATGTTATAAGATATCGTTTTATTGATTACACAACAGCATCATTGGCCATACGTGTAACTCGTGTTCTTATTAGAACTACGTTAGATATACTGGGCGTATGTTCGGTCACACAAAAGATATACTGGTCGTATGTTTGAACAAACGAAAGGAGGGCAAGCTCACCGAACCTCATGGTTTGCCCCGAACCTGCTAGTGTGCCCCGAACCTTCTTGTTTAGGCCACCAAGCCTATCGGTTTGGGGATGATAGAACATTCTCGTGCGGCCAAACCATCGAGTTTGGGCCACCTTGCTTGTAGGTTCGGTATCGTATGAACCTTCTCAAACCTACTCGTGAATCTCCCCTTCAACGGATACGGGCTTCACCTATATCCAATGAAGGACATGATTCACTAGATGACAATATATCAATGTCTTGAATGATCCGTCATATTCGCGGCATATCAGTAATCAACAAGTTATTTGGTTTTCTATTTGAAACTATTCTGTGACCAGCCTCTATCATGAGATGTATAATACGATGGCCACCAAGTGTTTCAGAAAAAAGTAGGTTGTCGGTTCGGATAAATGACATCGGTAGATATCGTTTGTTTGATTACACGACATCATCATCGGCCATGTGTCTCCAAGTATTAATGCTACGATCGTATTCTTACTAACAATCAACTGTAGTAGATGGCATGTATGCGATAACACAACCTAAGTGGCTATCATGAGAACTATTATATGATCGATTGAAGTTTTCTTCCTTTTCGCACTTTCTGTGACACAACATTGGCACATATTGACTTCATATAAAAACAAGCATGATAACAACATGTATTTCTGTTCCAGTGGATAATTACAAAAAAGGGAGTAAAAAAAAACAAATTTGTCAGTTAATTGTGTCATGAAAAAAGTCTATTTTCTAATTACAATTCATCTGCCTCTGGATCAAATTCCTCTTATTTGGGCCCAAAGAATAGCAACGCAAATATGCAGCCTGACTAAGCCTATTATCTCAAGTTGTCTAAAATTAGGCTAAAGGACGCCCCCTGCCAACTTCGCTACATAGTACATGAGGTACAAACCACAATCTTCATTTGTTTCCTGGTACGGGCATTTGGTGATCTTAGTCATTGGTTATCTTAAGGGCCTTCTCCATTCCATTTGCAACATGTTTCTTGACACCGTCCGCCACTACAAAGTGGTGACCGTGGTCACCCTTTAGAGGATTGTACCATCTAAATCGCTTCTCCCTGCAATGGACAATAAGCAAGTGAAAGTGGTTCGTGACGTAGATAGGAATGAAACAGCTATTCGTGTTAACATTCAGGCCTCTCAACAATATGCCAGCGAGTTTGCCCTCCTTCTCTGGCGAGTTTGCCCTCCTTCTCCACCGGCCCTTCGACCGAGCCAGTGTTATAATAGTGTTGAATGGTGAACTTGCCGAAAAAATAGTTGAGGTACTTGCCTGGAGATCTCAAATTGCATTCATCAAGAAGTTGGAAGAGTCTATGACCTACAGCAAACCAAATGTGTTAGTCATGATACGATAGTCAATAGATCGTGACATCTTTCATACGATAAGTGATTATATCATATGAACGATAACACAAGGAATTTACAAGTCATGTATTAACCAAGACACTATTTCTACTTCAACAATAAAGACGAAAATTAGCGTATTATGAAAACAACGATATGAGAACATGTCATGTTATCAATAAACCGATAAATAAATGTTCAATTTCGTCAGTTATGCAATTGTGTGAGTAATAACACAATAGCGTTTAAAACGTATGAGCAATGAAACGATATTACCTCATTTGTTATGCACTCCTGCTTTAACAGAGATAGGTAGTCAGTGTAGAGGAGAGTTTCTATTGGCCACGGCTTGTATGGGTTCAATAGAAATTCCATGATAATGTCCTTATCTGCCTCCTTCTGAAGCTCTATGTGGAACACCAACTTTGTGTCAAGATAGTCCTTTGGCTACAGACTGAGCTCCTCCTTATTCGCAGTATCCTCCTTATTCATCTTCTTCGCAGTATCCTCTTCAACTGTTGTGCACGTTCATCCGGGCTCTCTTTCCACTACGTTGGTCTTCTATTTGCTTGCATTAGGCTATTTAATTTTGTATTTGCTTATGTAATAAGTAGTTTATATGGATATTGTGATTAGTGAGTTGTAACGGGCTAGCTAGTGTCCCCACAAATTAGTTAGGTCAACTAGCTGGCGCGACCCCCAAGGAGAGAGGCACGGCTCCTTATATGGGTCGTCTTCCTCCTTGCATGTTTCTTTCATGCAATAGACTATTCAGTTCCTTTCCCTTTCTTCTTCCTTCCTTCTTCTTTGAGTGATTCGTGTGAAGTTCCACTTGTGCCCTCACCGGGTACAACATTGGTATCGGAGTCATCACGATCTCCGGCCACGGTGAGAGGCAAGCAGCCAGACGCGGCCCCTAAAGTTCAGCTCGAGAAGGAGACCGAAGTCTCAGCAGACAGCCAAAAAACCACCCTTGAGACCCTCAACCCTTTTGCACTCAAGCAAATCCTGGCCAAAATCGAGATCTTGACTCTGGTCGTGGCTCATCTTCATACAGCGCACTCAGTGCCATTGCTGCCCAGACACAAGCCAGCCAGCGTGGAGAAGGGGGAGTCATTCCAGGTCCCCAAACTGCGCTGCCTCGGCCCTCAGGTGACAGCAGACAAGGAAGCGCACCTTCCCCAGGCCCTCGTGCACTTTGGTACAGTCGACTAGGTTGTTGAAGAGAGACGCTAGGCCTGGGATATGCGAGGCTTGCCATGTGTTCGGGAAAATGCCCAATGATGCAGCCACCCAAATACCTGTTTCAGGAGATGGAGGATGACTGGGAGGAGTACTCGGGTTCTCGTGGAGGGCCACGGGGAGGAACTGAGCCCCGTTTGGCCTGCTTGCAATTTCCACGCTACAATGGGGACGAAGATCTGGTGGAGTGGTTGTACAAGGCCAATAAGTTCTTCGCTATCAAGGGACACACTCCAAGGCTAAACGGTTGCACATAGCCACATTCCACTTGGACGGTGACGCTTCCATTTGGTTTTAGAGGTTTGAGAAGGAGGTTCATTACCCCACATGGGCCGCCTTCTCTGATGAATTGTGCATCCAGTTCGGCCCCAACGAGTTCCAGGACTTCGACGAGATGCTCTCCACCCTGCGCCAAACTGCCACCGTCAGGGCCTATTATAAGGAGTTCAGGAAAATAGCGAATCATCTTCCCGAGTGGACGGTGGCAGCCTTGGTGGGGACATTCAAAAGAGGACTCAAACCGGAGATATCAGACAAGATGCGCCACTTTCCATGCTCAACTATGCGGGACATCGTGTGGCATGCACTAATTGAGGAGGAGAAATTGGCTAAACAGCGGAGGGGGGCTAGCTTGGACCCTCCCCATGGCTTCCTCTTGGTGCTAGCCCCCTGTCCACCCCGGAAAGCAGTACAATCTCAGGTCAACCGGGCCAACAGCCCCCTCCACTAGGTCAGCTTGTTCAACATCTCACACCGGCACAGATGGAGGAACATCGGTCCAAGGGGCTATGTTTCAAATGTGTTGAAAATTTCATTTCAGGGCATTGTTGTTCCGTCAAAGGCAGCCTCCTCATGGAGGAGGTCGAAGAAGAGGAGAATGTGGATGATAGGGTTGAATCCTCCCACTACGACGACGTGCTGCCCAAGATCTCAGTCCATACCTTCTTTGGGGCGGTCACTGCTCGCACAATGCTGGTCCAAGGCCACCTCAAGCGACAGCAAGTGGCCATCCTTATTGATAGTGGCTCCGCCCACAACTTCATCAACGATAAGGTGGCCCAGCAACTAGGCTATTTTGTGTCCAATTCAAATTCATTCGATGTCTTGATTGGTGACGGAAAGTACCTCAGGAGCTGCGGAGTATGTGTACAAGCTGCCCTCTCTATCCAGGGCCAACCCCTTCATCACCGATCTTTTCTTTCTGCCCACAAAAGGGGTGGACGTGGTGTTAGGGGTTCAATGGCTACAGGAACTTGGGGATGTGGTATGGAACTTCTGCGAGATGATTATGGATTTTGAGGTTCAGGGACAGCGGGTACGGATTCAAGGGTCTCAACCGGGCACCCTTCTCTCCGCCCAATCAACGAGTTCCTTCTTCCGGTTCGCACCCCAGGGGTTCCTCCTGCAACAACGGGCAACGGTCATGGTACACCAAGATGAGCTGCCTAAGGACCTTCTTGCTTTACTAACAGACCACACTGACGTGTTTGCCGAGCCCAGAGGCCTCCCACCCATGCAGCCTCATGACCACCACATTCCCATCATCCCAGGGGCATCTCCTACCAATGTCTAGCATTACTGCTAGCCCCACATCCAGAAGGTGGAGATAGAGCACCTCGTCACTGATATGCTTTAGTCCGGCATCATATGCCCTAGCACAAGCTCTTTCTCCTCTCCTGTATTGTCGGTTTGTAAGAAGGATGGCACTTGGCGGTTTTGTGTTGACTACTGGGCCCTGAACGCCATCACAGTCAAGAACAAGTACCCTATTCTAGTGATTGAGGAGCTCCTGGACGAGTTGGCCAGCACGATAGTCTTCAGTAAACTCGACTTTGATTAGGTTACCATCAGATTCGGGTGCAGCCAGCCGATGTGCATAAGACCGCCTTCTACACTCACGATGGCCACTTCGAGTTTCTCGTCATGTTGTTTGGGCTTACCAACACCCCCTCCACTTTTCAGAGCCTTATGAACGATCTCTTTAGGCCCTTCCTTTGCCGCTACATCCTGGTTTTCTTTGATGACATTCTTGTCTACAATAAATCATGGGCGAAATACATGGAGCACCTTAGGTCTATATTCTCCATTTTGAGAGATAATTCCTTATTTCTTAAGCATTTGAAGTATTCTTTTGGCAACCCACAAGTCAACTATCTTGGACACATCATCTCCCGGCCACTGACCCATCTAAGGTGTCTTCTAAGCTTTCTTGGTCGACGCCAACCTATGTTTGCACACTACGAGGCTTCTTGGGCCTCATTGGCTACTACCAGAGGTTTATCAGCCGATATGGAGAGACCGCCCACCCCCATAGAGCTCTTGAAGAATGGCGGATTCAGTTGGACAGAGGCTGCCCAAGCAGCTTTTGACATGCTAAAGCAGCCCGTGGCCTCTGCCCCCGTCCTCATTCTACCGGATTTGAGCCACCCTTTTGTGGTTGAAACAGATGCTTCCAAGGCCTGCTTGGGTTTGGTTCTTTTGCAAGACGAGTGACCTATTGCATTCTTCAGCAAGGCTTTGGCCAGTCGTTCCTTGTCTCTGCCTATCTATGAGAAGGAGATGCTGACCATCGTCCTTGCCGTCGACAAATGGAGACCCTACTTGCTCGGCCACCACTTCATTATCTGCACTGATCTCAGCCCTTGAAGTACTTCCTTGACCAGCGAGTTTCCACTCCCACACAACAAAGGTGGGTTAATAAATTGTTAGGATATGACTATGAAGTGGTGTACAAGAAAGGGGCGGACAACACTATGGCCGATGCCCTTTCTCGCATCTCTACCTCCAGATCGTGCCTAGCCATCTCTACTCCTTCTTGCCCCTTTATTGATGAGTTACGAAGAGCATACCGAGAGGATTCTTCCACACAATTGCTGATTGCATCTCTCTAGGCCGACCCTGCTAGCCGTCCTTTCTTTGTGTGGCAAGATAACCTTCTTTTTTGGAAGGACCGCCTTTGGGTGCCCGAGGTCGAGGACCTTCACCGACGCATTCTCTCCCACTTCCATGACACACCACTGGCCGGCCATGAAGGGTCATTCCACACTTACAAGAGAGTCAGCCAGAGTTTCTTGTGGTAGGGTATTTGACGGGCTATTCAGGACTATGTCACCGCCTGTGATGTATGTGAGAGAGCCAAAGATGCCACTACATCCCCTGCAGGATTACTTCAGCCCTTACCCATTCCCGACAAGGATTGGGAGGATGTTTCGATGGATTTCGTGGAGGCCTTGCCTTTAGTGCCAAGCAAATCGGTGGTTCTTATGGTGGTGGATAGGCTGTCCAAGTACGCGCACTTCTGTGCCCTTAGGCACCCCTTCACTGCCAAGACGGTGGCTGAGATATATGTTCGGGAGGTTGCTAAGCTCCATGACATGCCTCACACTATTGTTTTCGATCGTGACAGAATATTTATCTCTCATTTTTGGTGGGAGTTCTTTGTTGCCAAGGTCGATTATATGCTCCAAACACGGGATGAGGTTCTCGTTTAGCTTAAGATGAAACTCGCCTCTGCTTAGAACCGGATGAAACAAGTCTATGACAAAAAGCATGTTGATCGGGAGTTTAATGTGGGCGACTTGGTCTATATCTCAGTCCTTCCTCAGCGTCAGACCACATTGTTCCAACCGGAGCATACCAAGCTCCCCTCCCCCCCACCCATTACCATGGGTCGTATGCTGTTGTTAAACGCATTGGTCTGATGGCCTACTGTCTGGCTCATTGGTCCACCCCGTCTTCCATATCTCCCTCCTGTAGAACCTGTTCCCGCCTCAGTTCTTGATAAGCATCAGGTCCGCCATTCCAGCCACATTATTACAGAGGTGCTCGTTTCCCGGTAGGGCCAACCACTTGAGGACGCCACTTGGATGTCCGAGGACGAGTTGATGGCTCGCTACCCCGCATGGATGCTTTGAGGTCAAGGCGGATAGCGGAAGCGTGGTGGAGTGTTGTGTATGTTCATTCAGGCTCTCTTTCCGCCGCATTGGTCTTCTTTAGCTTGCATTAGGCTATTTAATTTCGTATTTGCTTATGTAATAAGTAGTTTAGATGGATATTATGATTAGTGAGTTGTAACGAGCCAGCTAGTGTCCCCGCGGATTAGTCGGGCCCACTAGCTGGTGCGACCCCCAAGGAGAGAAGCACGACTCCCTATAGGAGAAATTCTTCCTCCTTGTGTGTTTCTTTCATGTAATAGAATATTCAGTTCATTTCCCTTTCTTCTTCCTTCCTTCCTTCTTCTTTGCGTGATTCGTGCAAGGTACCACTTGTGCCCTCACTGAGCACAACATCGACCTCTATCACATTGCGGATACTCTCCAGTACTTCCTCATCAACTGGAGGAGTATCTGATAAAGTGCTACCACTGGAGCCAGCAATTGAGTCCGCTAATTCCAGGGTGGGAGACTTTGGATGTGCTGGATGACTAATGTACGGGCTAGGTATCGATGCGAGAGGAACTTTATCACCAGGCTTTACATTCTGGGCAATGTGTCCAAACTTGGCTAACTTCTCATCAATGTAGCTGCTAAAACGCTTCGGCTTCTTCGAGCCCTAAGCAAAGACTTTCTTGACTGCCTCCTCACCTTGAGTAGGTGGTTCAACAGCGGTGGACCTTGACTTCTGGGGCACAGGAGGTAAGGAGGGAGAGCCAAGACAAGCTTTCCACTTGAATCTTAGTTTATTGCTTGTTTCGGAACTGCTTCTTTATTTATGCGTTCCCTCCTGTATTTGCTTCCTGGGGTGCTTCCGATACTTCCAGTTGTTCTGTCGGTCCTTCCATGGGTTGTTCCTGTCCATCCTGGGGTTGTTCCAGTTCCTCTACCTCCCAGGGAAGGTCTGGTTCCACGACCTCCCGGGGTTGTTCTTCGACCTCCTGGGGTTGTTCCACGACCTCCCGAGGTTGTTCTAGGAATTTTGCATTTAGTTTAGTTAAAAATCTTGTTATCACAGTCCTTTACAACTTCGGACCAGTCTTCTTCTTCACTTTGGAGGCAGCTTACAGTTGCCTTTTCTCTGCATTTAAGAAGTAAGATGTCGCATTAGTAAATAAACGATATGCATGCCAATCATGTTTTACCTTACACGATGAAACTCCATATTGTATTGATGGAAAAATGAAAAAAGGACTAATCATGTTAGCGATCACATGGCCACAACCATATTGTTTTGTTAACAAACGTCTGGTTCATTGATCATGTGATCGATCACACGACCGCAACAAAATCGTCTTTCATAAAGCATGACTATTGAGATTATCGTGTACTCGATTATATGAATATCCCCATTCGAACACGATACAATATAATGTAGTACTTACTCAAAATGAATTCATTGTCCATTGGTTGCAGGATAGGTACTCGTTGATCTTCGGGGGCAGATGGTTGGCGAGCTTCTTTGGATTTTGAAGCTCTTGACTTTAAACGAACCGATGGCGATCTTTCAATTCTTGGAAGTGGGGTTGATGCATGTGCGATTTCCGATTGAGGGGGTTCATGCGGCTGTTTTGTCTCTAGTTCCTCAAGGGGTTTGCATCTGTTATATGAGGCTAGTTGCCACCTCGAGATCGTTCTTAACACGCTGAAATTTGGCTTCAACTCGCTCCGTGTTCCATCTCTGCTCACCGTAAAGAACAACCTTCTCCAAAACAACATCACAAATTCCGGTCATGACATCAACTAGAAGGACGAATGATTCAATGACGTCCTAGCCTAAATGTACATGCCCCGATGTCTTGCCATGGAGAGCATGGTCAGGTCTCATTGGCTGAAAATTCTGCATACCTGCCTTCTTATTATTCGGGGTCACCCTTTGGCCATCCATCAAGTGTGCCTATTTGGCAATTGGTGTGATTCGCATAACAATTTTCGAGTATGGCTTCAGCCGCATGAAGACCTCCTTGTACCGCTTCCTCATCCAGTGATGAGCTAGAATCTTCTTCCTCACCTTTCCATCGGCCGGGTCAAGTTTATTAGCCTTCTCCACGTCGCTCAAAAGTTGGGTAAATCCAGACCGCCTCTTATACCTTAGGCTGCATGGAGGACCACTGGGAGCCCATATAGACGTATGCTCATAAAACCATATATGGCGGACAATTCAAAAGAAAATGGTCAGTGGTGTAAATGGTGACAATTTAGTCGTGTTACTTATAACACACGTTGAGGCCACATCGTGTTTCCGATAACACGATAGTTAACCATCGTGTAATGTCCTATGCACGATATTATACTTAGTCGTGTGACCACGCACACGATAGGTCTATGTGCGTGTTATATGTCGTATTCCCGATAACACGATTGACTTGATATCGTGTGAGCAATATGGCAATATATATGTGTGTGTAAACATATCGTGTCAATAGACAGACAATAATGAACTTTCTCGTGGTATAAAACATATGTGAGTTACTTGGAGCACTAATGAAGCCCTAATGAGAATTCCGGCCATGACGGAACGCTCATCCTATCTGCTCATGATGTTCCGGTGGGCTCCTGATATGCCTCTCATCAACATATCATGTACGACGCCAACTCATTTGTAGCTCCTCACGATCGACAAGTCATCTATGTAATCACATAGAGCTTGGGATACAACTCTGTTGCTCTGTGTGAATAACACAAGAACACCCATGTGCACGATAGCCAACCGTGCTAAGTCTTCGTCTAAAACAATCCGTGTTTCAATAGCCACTTCTTTCAACATTTCTTCAAGTCCTGTCTTCTCCGACTGATTCCCTTGGAAGAACTTCTTATAAAATTGCTTCTTGCCTTGGGTAGCCTTCTCCTCGCTACTGTCCAATTTACAAGGGTTCCCTTTTCTACTCAAACTCATGATCATTGTCACTTCATCCACAGTAAGGGGTAGTCTTTTGCCCCTTATGTTGAAGACCTCATGTGAGTTGTCCCAACACTCACCAATGAGAATATTCAAGAGCGGTTTGGAGATGATGATGGGCTCGCAATCATATACCGGGTAAAACTCAGTCTCCACCAAGATAATCTTGCATCCCAGACGTGAATCTATAAGGTCTTTTGATAGACGTAGTCTAGCGAGGAAACTACTCTGTCCCAAACCCAGTCTTCTCCAATAGATTCTCTTTTTCTTCTATTATGCTACCTTCACTAAATCCGCCATTTGATGTAATACTCTAACTTTACATCTACAAAATTGGATAAATATATGTATATCAACAATAAGTCATATGACCATAATCAATAGTTGCGTCACATTATCTAACTAACTTCTATTTATACGATAAGTATGTATCATGTTATCGAACATACGTGAAGATGAACTCTCATACACGATATATGACATCATTTTTTTAACCAAACTAGAGTCTGCTTTGACTGCCTATATCATATCCTCTCATACATGCAACTTAAAAATCGTGCATACAAATATCTAATATAGATTTTGGTAAAGGCCTTACCATAAAATCAGCGCTGATGTTCTTCGAGCCAGATTAACCCCTCGTTTGGCCACTGCTTTTCTACAAAGTTTACTTCTTTACCGGGATCATCGCAAACAGAACCTCACTACAAAGAAGAACCAGCTTTGGGGCATATAATTTCAAACTCAACTTGTAAAAAATACTCATTCCAAAACTAATGCCAGAGTATTTTTTATAAATTTGTTAAAGAAAAAAAAATCTTAATTTTTAACCCTAATCTTTAATGTCTGGTCGGATAGGTGTCAAAGTCTTCGGCTGCTCAATCATAGGACTTTTCAACCAAAATCTTCGGCTGCTCAATCATAGGACTTTTCAATAGAAACATAGTTTCAAACCGAAAAAGACTTTTCAATTGAAACATAGTTTTAAACCGAAAAAGACTTTTAAATAGGAGGAATCGATCGTTTTGACGTCGTATGGCATTCCCAGTGAATGTGACTTCGTGAGGGTTTTACCCTGTATAAATTCCTCTGTATGTCCGATCAGGGGTATTTTCATCCAAATTTTACCCTATATCGTGTTAGTGTGTTACTAAATTCTTCTTCTGCCAGGCAATATGCAATTGTAACATTGGGAGCCTCCTGCCCCGGGATGGAGCGGTGAGAGGATGGCCGGTCAGCGAGCGAGGAGGGCGGGGCAGTCGCTACTGCCCATTTGGCGCAGCAGGCGGCGGTTCTCCCACACTGTCTCCTGCTGGTCTTGATCTCTTTTTCCCTCTTCCTATCATTATCACCAGTTCTGGATTCTTTGATTTCGTTGTGTGTAAACTTTTCTGGTAGTTTTTCAGGTACTGCGATTTCAAGGTCACTGCTTTGAACGAAACTCTGTTTGCTTGGGGCCGGAAACACGCCAGGTATTTGAGATTCGTTAGGGGCTTCTTCGAGTTCAACGATTTTTTCTCTTTTATTGGGTATTGTTTGTGTTAGCAAAATTTTGTTTCCTATTTCACTTTTTAATGTGTATTTGATCATTTGCCTTCCGTCCCGCATTGATAGCCCCATTTTGTTTTTCATGATATACTAAAATTAATTCATTTTGAAAAAAAAAACAAATGGGACTATTAATGTGGGACAGAGGGAGTACTAATTAGCAAGTCGAAACCCACTTGCCCATAACATTTTCCTCAGTCGAAGCTTTTCATGCCACTGATTTCTCTTTTGAAAATTTTAAGGTCTAGTTTGCATGCTGCATATCTTGTCTGATGTCTTTTCTTTTAGGTTATATACTCCCTTCGTTCGATTTTAACTGTCTTATTTGTGAATAGTGCAAATTTTATGGAATGTGAGAAGCACCTTATATCACAAAAAAAAGAAAATGTAACTAATGCAAGTTTTTTCCGGGAATAAAAGACAAAATTTATCCATAGGTCTTTACTTGGATTCCCGTGCTGCTCCTAATATGGGAAGAAGCATCTTAGACGTATTCTAGTTGGCAGGAGAATGGGGAATAGGACAATTAATGTGGGGCAAGTGTTTTGTTTTAAATAAGACAATTAATATGGGAGAGAGGGAGTATATATCACTTTAGATATATCACTTTAGGTTTTAAAGCATCTTTTAGATGTTAGCGATTATGGTGTTTGCATTTACTTACTTTGCATTTATAACTTTTTCTGACAGATTCTTGCGGGTTTGGTTTTCAATTGGAGTTGGATTCAGCTTCATGGCATTATTTGCAGTAATCTGTGTAAGAATAATATGCTATTCTTTGTTCATTATTTTTAAAGGTTTTTGTTTAGTAAAGTCGTGGGTTTATGTGGCTGAGATTTTTTTTATCTTGCATTTCTTTGTCCACCCATGACTTCTGGTTTGATTTTTCATGTTTAGACTAGGACATGGAATCACCATAGTCTCAAAGGTGAGTTGGTTTCTAGTGGAGCAACGTAATAGCAAAACTGTGGGATTTCAAATTTCAGTTGGAACTCAATCAATCATGAATTAGTGAAACATCCCCTACTTAAATATTGGCATAGTTACTGCTATATTTCCACTTGTGCTTTCTCACCCCAGGCATGTCATGCTGCCATTCTCATTTTAAGTCAACAACTAATATAGTAAGGAACAACTGGAAGATCGACCCTCAACTAAACAAGCACAGGATGAGTGAGAGAGTGAGAAGCACATTTATGTCTAACAATCCTTATTTGGCTTTGCTAGTTTCTTTTTATATTGACCAGTTTTTTGCGTGCCAGATATTGATTGGGGAATTAGTTTGCGCCCTCCATATATGCCATGCATCGTCTATATTTTGGAATCTTTCAAGTGGAGTTGTATTTGGTCTCTCTCCATCGGTCAGTCTCTACTGATTATGTTTGTTCTGATATTTTAATTATATTAGTCTAATATTATTACGTGTTTAAGATCTTTTTCTTGTTTTTGTTGTCTAGGTTCCTGGTTTGAGTTTTTCAATAGTGGATACTGGGTACTTGATCTTTTCAACCTTGGCTTCTGTATTTATCCATGAATGTGGGCATGCAGTTGCTGCTGCTAGGTTAGTCAATTTGATTGATCTTTATGGTGGATATTAGGAAATAGGTTCTTTTAGAAGTTTGTATATGTTGAAATTTTTAGGATTTTCTTCAACTATTGCTCGAATATGGGCTTCAAACGCCATAAACACAAGTGGTGGAAACCAAACAAATAAATTTTTTTTTAAAAAAAAACATGATTCAATTTTCATGAGAGCCGGGCTTTTGTAAGGCTAGATGCTCATGGTTATCTTGTAGGTCCTCTTGGTGAAAAACAGTGAAGGCGTACAGATCGAATATATAGCAATGTTCTTAGCAGTTCTAATTCCAGGAGCTTTAGTTGCGCTCAGCCATGAATTACTGCATAATATTCCTCACTATGCTCAACTTCGCATCTATTGTGCTGGAATATGGCATAATGCAGTGGTGAGTTGTACTTATCTTTATACTCAATGTAATTTAAAGGATACATAATGCAATGAACTTTTTTAATGGATGGATTGTTTCTTTAGTATGGCATGTCCATTTTTCAGTTCTTTCATATTTCATCTTCTTATGTGTTTTTGCCCTAAAATACTGAATTTCTACTGCTTTTCAGTGTTGTATAGTTTGTGGATTAGCACTGCTGTTCCTGTCGGTGATATTGTCTCCACTATATATTTATGCTGAAAACCCAGTGGTACAGCTTTTCACAGTATATTTTTCACAACAATTTTTACTTATTAATGCAAGTAGAAAAAAAATACTTATTTGTCTCGTGGTTACTTAAATGAAACTGTTTATCACATGATTGATTTTTGTCACTACTTAATGACAGGTTTTAAGTGTAGAGCCAGCATCTCCATTATCTGGCTATCTGTCTACTGGTGATGTGATATTGACAGTGGACGGTTTTGTTATTCATAGCCCACAAGAATGGATGGAGAGGATGGTTCAGCTAGACAGCCAGACACTTGATATATCTGATTCCCGGAAGATTTCTCACAACACTTCTCATGAAGTTCGTGAAAAAGGGTATTGTGTCCCAAATTCATGGATAGATGGAGGCGTGGTTCACCCATCAGATGGGAGATTTACCTGCTTAGATGGGCTTGCAGCATTTAGGAACACAACTTGCTTTAACTCAAGCATGTTAGACAGCATAAACAACAATGTCAGAACAGAGTGCATCGAGTGTTTGCCTCCTCAAGATGTTGCTACGCTTGAAAAATGTGGAGGATCATTTGCGAGTAGAAGCAACAAAACCAGCTCACTGTGTTTGCAGGTTATTCTTGATTTAATTAAGGCTGAAGATGTAGAAAATGAAAGGTTTTTTGTGTCTTGGTTGAATTGTTATAATTATGCAGAATATACAGGACTTTGGATAATATGTGGGATTTGATAGTTTAATTGCTGAAAATATACTTTCCAACCCCCCTTCCCCCATTTAAAATAAGGAAAACCCCAAATTGACTAGGACTTTCTGTTGAGCTATATGAAATTCAGTTTCTATAGGTGAATACACTTCATATTCTATGCAAATGATTCTACTTTTTCTCTGAACAATGCCTTGCACTAAATATCTTTAATGTTGGATTTCTTTTGAGCTAATTACTTTCATATTCTAAGCAGCAGAATTTCTGTCTTGATTGGGTTACATGGACTCTGTATATGTAATAAATACAAAATTTGTTGCATCCCAATTGTCGTTAGGAGACTCAAGACACCATGTAGCTGCTGTGCTGCATTTAAATAGGGAAAATGGCAATTTACTCACTATAAAGTGCGTTGTTGGTACTCTCTTGTAATAAGAAATTAGTGAATTTCCAACTTACAGATAAATGCATTGATTAGCCCCCAAAAGATATTCCATTCGCTTCATTGTCTACTTGAAGGGTGGGGCACCCATAGAAAAAGGGGATGTGACTTTTACGCTGTTTGATGTGTTTTATATGCTCCAAAGCTGTAAGATGTAACCATTCAGTGAGTAGTGTATTAGCTATTGGTAGACTGGATTTTGCAAGTCAGCTGATGTTGAAAATCCTGTTCTAATGTGAGTATATTCAGATATGACATCGATTATTTATCTTCACGTTGTTTTCATCAAAGTCAAGGTCTTTAATTCATGTGGGTTATAAATTCTGTTGAATTTGACAGGATGAGTCATGCTTAGTGCCTATTCAACTGCCAGGATTCGCATGGGTCGAGATTACATACACATCAGCTGACTGCTTACGCAATGAACAAAATTCTTCAGCAGAGATTACAGCAATTGCTATTGGCTCAAATATTTGCAAAGGCACATTTGTTTTCATTGGAGATGTGCTTCCTGAGTCTCAGTCTGTTCATTTAACATCTTATTGGCCTCGCTGGGGACCTAAGTTAGCTGTCTTTTACCCCAATATGGTGGAGAAGATATTGGCTTACACATTCCGTGTCTCTATGACTCTGGTCCTTCTCAACAGTCTGCCGGTATGTTTTCTTCTGCCCTTTCTTTGTATTTTGGAAGCCTGACTACCAATTAGCATCTATAATCAAGAAAAGCATGATTGTAATTCTTATCATGCTCCAACAAACTTAATAATTTTTTCCTTTTGCTTTTGAGGCTGAGTTTTGAAACAAACATCTGTTTTATGGGAGAGGCATATGCATTTTAGTCTAGATTACATGAACTTTGATGTGTTTTCTATTGTCAATAAGAGGAAAATGTCACATACCAGACACAGCTTTTGATATTTTATTTAAAAGATTGGGCTTTTGATATTAATTTTTTCCTTTTATGAATACATGTTTTTTACCTGGTGAGATCCCTAATTCTAAATTGATTCTGCTTTTACTTCGTGTATTTACTAGTGCAATGGGGAGAATTACTTTGATTTTTTAAGTTGTAACTTCATGTAATGTTTGCTTTTTATTTTTTTAGGTCTACTTTTTGGATGGTGAATCAATTTTGGAGGTGGCTCTTTTCTACATCACACGGTTGAGCCCTAGGAGGAGAAGCCGAGTTTTAAGAACTTGTCTGTTTTTGGGGTCTGGTTTATCATTTCTCGTTTTAGCTAGAATCATTCTTCTTTTTGTAAATTTTTACTAATTTGGATTTCCGCTTTGAAATTATGTGTCTATATTCATTTCTTACTTTCAGCTTTATAAATCCGTACTAAAATTTCCACGGATGTTATATATCCATCAGGATGAAGTTGTTAAGTTAGATCAGTAAACTTATGGATTTCTTTTTCGTATTTGCCAAACTTTAAATATTATATATTCTGGAAACTATTCGAAGGGGGCGTAGATGGAAAATGGAGGAATCATGCTGTAATTTATAGGGTTGACGGTTGGCCAACCCTTTCTTTAGACTGCCCACCCCAAAATCTAAACGTCATGAAAGCTTCCCTGTTGCTCTAGTGCTGGCACCGGCCAGCCGCTTCTTCTCTAGCTTTGGTGTTATCACCTACCCCCAGCCTTCTCAGGCAGCCTCTTCCAAGACACAGCCTACTTTGCCGTGTTTTGCCCAACTCCTTGAGGCCCTTGCCCTTCTAGTGCCTAGCCTTGCCCCTGCTCTATCCAAGACCTGTTGTATCGCTGTCTTCTGTGCCTAGCTCATTGTTTCCCCTCCATTCCTCCCATGCCCCCCTTAATTTTCATAAGAGTTTTTTCTATATTGCCTTGTTGAAGAACACAATATTTTATAGTTTTTGAATATTTTTTAAAAATGTCAACAAACTTGGACTTATATAATATAAGGAAATTTTTGGATATAAATACCCCTAGTCAGGGTTTAGGGTTTTATATAGTATAAACTGCTTACATAATTGTATTTATATAGACTTCTCATACCAGCGATTTCTTGTTGAGGAGCAAATATGTAGTCTTGGTTTTGATTTTTGACCCATCCCACCGGCGAATTCGAAAAACTCGAGTCAGTTTTCAACACAGTCGGGTTTTTCTTGCTTTCAAAAGGAGATTTCGTAAAAACTTGAGCGTGAGTTCCGATTTTCTTGTTTTTAAAGGCGATTTTGAAATTTTATGCCCCAAAGTGAGTTTTTGCTGTGAAGTGAAGTTCCGTCGAGCTGTATACTTATATGATCCTAGTAAAGTAGTGAACTTTGGAGAAAATCACGGGTCGATTGAGGGGTTAATTGAGCTTGATCAATTTTGTGGTAAAGCCTTTCTCTAACTCTAGATTATATGTTTGTATGCACGATTCTGGATATTTCGTATTATAGAACACACGAAGTAGTCATTACATTTATCTTCGCAGTAGCATATCATGTGATTAAGTATACGATAAGTAATATATCGTATGTTCGAGAATACGATAATCGATATAGATATCCTCCTATCGTGTATGTGTAGCATACATAACATCTCATTAATAACACGACAAGTGAAAGACCACATTCAAGTGTTGTGCTATTGTGTCTGAGAATGTATCATACCGTGTATCCGATAACACGATATATGAACCTAGTATATTTATGCACATTAGTTACATAATGTGAATCAATGCGACTCTTGATTTTCGTCATGACCCATCGTTTATATATATATATATATATATATATATATATAATCTTTTGCATACGAAAAGCTAGAAGAATAGAGGCAAATGACAGAATCAGTGAAGGCATCTGAAGAGAAGAAGAAGAGAATCTATGGAAGGAGACCAGGTCTGGGAATGAATAGTTTCCCCGCTGGACTCCGACTTTCAAAAGACCTTGTTGAATCGAGGCCGGGATGCTAGGCAATCTTGGAGAAGACTAGGCTCTACCCAGTATATGATTGCGAGTCAATCATTATCTTTAGGCTACTCCTAGACATTCTAATAGGTGAGTGCTGGAATGACTCACATGAAGTTTTTAACATTCGAGGGAAAATACTACGCTTAACAATAGAAGAAGTCGCCTTGATTATAGGTTTTAGTGCGAAAGGGAACCCGTTGAAGTTGGAAAGTGGCGAGGGGAAGGCTGCCAAAGGCAAGGGGCAATTCTCAGGGAAGCGACCGGAGAAGAATCTAATTGAAGATATTTTGAAAGAAGTGGTTGACAACAAACGAACTGTCTCCAATGAGAACTTAGCACAGTTGGCCATCGTGCACATGGGGGTCCTCGTTTTATTCACACAGAGCAACAGATCTATATCTTCATCTCAGTGTAATTTCATAGATGACCTGATAGTTGTGGGGAGGTACAATTGGGCTGGGGCCATTCATGATATGTTGATTCGAGACATATCATCAGCCTACTAAAACATCAGGAGCAGCCAGGATGAGCGCTCCCCCACCGCTGGAATTCTCATTGGGGCTTCGTTTGTGCTCCAGGTAAATCTTGTCTTATCAATAACACGATGTGATCGATTAGCGTAGTACAAATAACACGATATGATAATCACACTTTATGTATATCATCATATGAATCACACGATAGCATGTATATCGTGTGTACGAAAACACGATGTGTAACACACAAGTATACTTCTTGTGTTATCGGTAAGATGATTAAGTACTCTATCGTGTATACGAAATTACACGATAGTAGACTAGCATGTAATCAACAACATGATGAGGTAAATGTGTTAGCCATGACACGACATACATGACATTTGTACACTACTAACCAGATTATTTTGCCTTGTCCACTAGGTGTGGTTTTTTTAGCATACTTCTATATGGGCTCAAAGTTGTCCTCCATGTAGCCCGAGGTGCAAGTGGTAGCTTGGGTTTACACAACTGTTTACTGACATGGAGAAGGCTGTAAAACTTGACCCAACCGATGAAAAGGCGAGGAAGAAGCTATTGGCTCATCACTGGATGAGGAAGTATTCATGCGTTTCAAGCCAGATTCACAAGTTATTATCAAAATAACTCCAATTGCCGAAGAGACACACTTGACCGATGGCCAAAGGGTGGCCCTGAAGACGAAGAAGGTGGGTACGTAGACCATGATACATAAGACAACGATACTGTTGTGAACGTTCTAGGGGCCGCCAGGGGGTGCTATTGGGGCCACGTATTAGGGTATTTAGGGTTTTCATATAATAAGGGCATTTAAGTAATTTGGTTAATTATGTAATTACTGATTTATTTTAATTATGCTAATGGGCCTTAGGTGCTTGTTAGTTAGCCCACTTAGCTAGTCTATTTAAATGTAAGGGTTGTGCCCTAATGAGGATTATGAAATAAATTATTGAGTTCTGTCTTCTCCCTTTTCTTCTGTGCCTCCCTGTGCCACTCTCGTCATATATGCCTGCTACCACGCTGTTATGGACAACTATCTACAACATTGGTATTGGAGTCACCAATCATTGGCCATCATATGTGTCAAAGCCGCCGGATCCACAAGCAGAGATGACTGCTTTGCTCACAAAGGTTGAAGAGAGGCTCTAGGATGTGATGAGAATGTTAATGTCTATGATGGCATCCCAAACAGCCGAGGTGCCGCCCCAGGTCGCCCCACCTACACCAAGAGCAGCTACTCCACCGTCATTTGCATGCAACAAGCGGATGAAACAGTTCGTGGAGAAGGCCTTTCGTTGCAAGCATAACCCGTTCTGGCCGAGTCTACCGACTGTCTCTGGCCATGCCAGTCGCTCATGCAGGGGCAAACAGGCTCCCAAGAGGCAGTTAACCGCTAGGAAATCTGGACGGATTTCTGGCGGCAGGAAGAAGATCCTCTGCCCGCCCCAGGCCGCTCCATCGACGACGGTGGAGATCGAGACCAGCAGCGGCCGGCCGGAGGAGGAGAAGAAGGTCCCCCTGAACCCGAATCCCAGCCACAAGATAGTAAAGACGAAGGTCCCGGAGGTGGAGATTCGACTGTATCGCCGGGGGAAGGGCCTGGTCAAACACGGGCTCAAGACTCTCTATGCCTACAATCACGAGTCCAACAGGGAGGTGCCGATCCGGTTTCATTTGAGGAATGGGCGGTCTCTGCTCACCTCATCCTCCAGTGATGGATCAATGCCCTGTTTCTCTATCAAAAACAGGGGAAAAGCGACCAAGTTTCCAAAGTTTGGACCTTTTCCATCCGCCAAAACCCCGGCCGCCTTCTTCTCCTCCGCCCGTCATCTCTCTCGCCTCCCGCCGCTCCACTGGCCCAGGCGCTGGTCATTCTCACCGGCCCCCTGTTTCCGCCCGTCGCCACAGCCGTCTCCATCCTCACCGCCGTCCCATTCCACTGTCTCATTCGCCGTCCATTGTGCTCTGCCTCCAGCGGAGCAGTCGACAGAACTGCCGCGATCTTCGGCTAGGGAGAAAATTTTCCTTCACCAGCTGTCGGGAAAGATTTTGTTTGGGCGATCTTCAGCCAATCTGGGGATTTTTTTTCAAGCTAGGAAGGATGTTTCCCTAGTCCCACGGGATTCCCTGGCTGAAGATAATGCTCGCTGTTTTGAGGAAAAGGCTGACCAGCTTCCTCTGGATAAGTTTTCCCTTGCTGGAGAAGATGTTGGTCTGATCACGTGGATTTTCTGTAGGAAATTGTTCCCTGCTGGCTTCTCTTCCGATTGCTGCTCAGCATCACAGAATTCGGTCACTCCCTCCAGCTTAATTAACGGCGAACAATCCGGGATCCACTTCCTGGCCTTGATCTTAGGGAATTTTCTTTGCAACCAGGTTTTGATTTTCCTGACCGGAACACCCCTACCATCTGATGTAATTTTTTCTTGTAAGATTTCCAGTGAATATGCAGTTGAGGCGGCAAGGCTGGATTTGGAGAGGTAAGCTCCTGTGATTCCGCAGAGCGATGTGAACAGGGGGATGTCGTTGGAAGAGATGGGGCTGCTGATTGATGCCATGCATTACAGGGAGGCGATCACCTTCTTCCCCACCCATTACCGAACATTGAAGCATATGGGCGGTGCATCATTCGGCATTGGAGAGTACGGTTCAGTGAGGACGGCATTGGAGGAGTCGGAGCTCTTAAAGCCTGACTATACCAACGTGCATTGCGATCGCGGGCCGGTGGCCCATGCGATAGGGGAGCAGGGGCAAGCACTTCTGCAGTTTCAAAGAGTGGTCGACTCGAAGTTGATTCATCTGGATGCCCTGTGCGATCTGGGTGAGTTACTCATAGTTGCAGGGCGGTTTTACAAGGCTACGGAGCTGGAGCTGTATGGCCGAGTGTTGGCGATCCAGCCCGATCTTTGGAAGGCGCAGCTCAATAGTGCAATTTTTGCTGGGACGGAAGTAGCAGGGCATCAGGGGATGCTCTAAAGGTGAAGGTTTATGAGGCCATTGTCCCTAGGAAGCCGTTGCAGAGGAAGGCCGAGGGGAAGCTCCATTCCCTGATTAGACTGGACTTCAGATTTGAATTGGACAAGTTTGTCATTAGGAGGGTGGAGGACGCATCAATGTTTAGCCAGAATGGTCCTGTGAGGGATGCTCAGGTTTTGGTGTTATGTCGTGTTATATTGTATATACAATCACAGCAAGAATTGGATGAGATGATTACAACTGGCCGTCGGTCTGAGCCTTACAAAGGTAGGTATTGGGGAGTGTTTTCGCCGGACCGTTCAAGATGACGGGTTTACTTCGCTTTGGAGAGGAAACACTGCCCATGCAATCCGTTACTTCCCCACTCTGGCTTTGAACCTTGCATTCAAAAATTACTTTAGGAGGATGTTTAACTGTAAGAACAGAGATGGGTATTGGACATGGTTTGCTGCATGCACAACCCTCGCTGTTGTTGTAGCGGACTGGTTTCAAATTAACAGGGACAAGCTACCAATCAAGCCTCAACTTGATAGCCTCATTAGTCAGGGCAATGCGTTACCAGATGCTGGCAGAGTAGATGATGCACTTTCAAAGGCACAACTTATTATATCTGCAATGTGTGAGAGTCTACATCTTGTTGCTTCCACAGCGGCCGCGTTTTTTGTACCCTTTGCAGCTGCTGTGAATGCACAAGCCTACAGCCATTAGGAGATTATCCACAACATGGCAACTTCCCTAAATAACGTCAGGAGAATTGGCTTTATTGGTTTGACAGCATTGGGATTTGGCATCGTGACACACCTGCTAAATATGCACTTTGCTGTTCTTGGCTATGATGTTTGTCTTCCTTCTTTCACTCGGGTTGTTGAAGTTGGTACTGATCAACCTGTAATTCCGCACATTCTTGATATTTTCCCGGCTGCAGAAGCAGTGAATGGGGTGCACTCAGCCGGCTGTTCACAGTGGAGGTTTGGTGGGCCTGATACCTGGAGTTTGTAGGTCACCTCGAGGACGAGGTGATGCACAAGTGAAGCGTGGTGGAATGTTGTGAACGTTCTAAGGGCCGTCAGGGGGTGCCACTGGGGCCATGTATTAGGGTATTTAGGGTTTTCATATAATAAGGGCATTTAGGTAATTTGGTTAATTAGGTAATTACTGATTTATTTTAATTATGCTAATGGGCCTTAGATGCTTGTTAGTTAGCCCACTTAGCTAGTCTATTTAAATGTAAGGGCTGCGCCCTAATGAGGACTATGAAATGAATTATTGAGTTTTGTCTACTCCCCTTTCTTCTGTGCCTCTCCCCTTTCTGTCCGATGGCCATGCCGTCTTCTCTCCCCTTTTCCGGCCTCCCTGCGCTACTCCCGTCATATATGCCTGCTACCACGCCGTTGTGGACAACTATCCACAACAGATACCCATTCATGCCCACTATGGCCAAACGTCAAGGCAATTCAAGTCCGGTCAAGACGTCATTGATTCCTTCATCATGCTAGTAGATGTCATGACCGGGATTTGTGACGTGGTTTTGGAGAATGCAGTTCTATATAGGGAGCTGGGTTGGAGCATTGACAGTGTGCAAGCTGCACTCTAGCGGGTTAAAAATGACATGGAGGTGGCAACAAGCCTAATAGAACAGATGCAACCCCCACCTGAACCGGAGACAGAGTAGCCACAGGAACCCCCTCAACTAGAAGTCCCGCATGCAGCAACACCTCCGCCAATCCCCGTAGGAGAGACGCCAATTCGGGTCAAGTCTAGAGCTTCCAAATTAAGAGAAGCTATTCACCAATCTACTCTTGAAGAGCAAATATTACATGTCCCTCAGTTTTTTGATGAGGATTTTATTTTTTGTAAGTACAATTTGAATTACACCACAATTTCCGTTATCATGTTAGTATGGGGATAATCGTGTAATTGGTCACACGCATACACACATAGTCATTAGATTAGAAAATGATATAGTAGTGGTCATGTGATCGATAACACGATCGTATATATCAATGTATTTCTTTCAATATGACAGGTTGGCACATCGTGTCATCCAAAACATGCTTGCTTCGCATATCATGTATTTACTAATACGATTTTTAACTTCTTATATGTAGAGAATAGGGAGCTGAAAGCTGCCTCCCTAATAAAGAAGAAGGGTCTGAAGGTTAAAAGGACTGTAATAACAAGATTCCTTAGGAAAATAAATAAATAAGTTGTTCAATCTCGGGAGGTCAAGGAATAATCCCAGGAGGTCAAAGAACAATCCCGAGAGATCAAGGAACAATCCCAAGATGAAAAAGAAGAGGAAAGCATAAATAAGACTCAAAATAAAGAAGCAATGCCTCAAAAGCAAATAAAGCTCACAATGAAGAAGTAGAAAGCTTCATATGTTGGCCCAAGAGGACGAGGTACACGGTCGCTAATCCACCGGCTCATATCTCTAAGTGCGACAAGCTAGCCAAGTAGGTGGCCGCTGAGGGATCGAAGAAGCCAAAGAATTACTGCAGCTACATTGAAGAGAAGATGATAAGTATAATTTATGCGTTATTTTACCCTTAATTATTTTACTATCTAGTCTCATTTAAGTGTTAATATAGGTTAAATTATTAGATATTAAATTTAATTAGGTTAGAAAAAGCTTCCATGGTGTTTTGAATTAAATTGGCTTATTTTGCAGATTCTTCATTGGCGATCGAATGGTGTCACTTACCGATCGATCGGTTACACGTGATTTTGAAGAAAATTCAGTTCAAGCGTTCGAACGGGCTTGCAGGCGATCGATCGGCATAACGCGCAGATTCCTTATTTCACCCAATTTTGAGTCCTTCTCATATACAACTCTTTTCTTACGGATCTAATGCCTATATAAAGACTTATTTGGCACGAAATTAAGGGAGAACAAGTAAATTTTCTGAAGAGAAGAAGGAAGAAGAAGATGGAGAAGAAGCCAAAGCTTTTAATGGAGATTGAAGTGTTTTCTTCTACCATGGAAGGCTAAACCTTTCTTTTACTTAGGAGTTGATGAACCTATAGATAAGTTTCAATTTCTTTTTTTTTTAATTTAGATCTTAGTTGTGAATTATGACAATTGTATGATGAGGATTTCCTTTTTAATGGAAGAGCTTTTTAATGTTTATTTAAATCTATGTTGATTTATTGTCTTGTAGATGATAGATTGATATGGTTTTGATATTTACATCAATTCTAATTTCTGTGATTTAGATGAGATGGTCATACAATAGTTTTAATGTTCAGATAATTAAGGACTTGGATGAGTTATACTAAGATTAGACAGGTCATGCCTATAGCTATTTAGTGTAGATGATTCGTGCTATTGTCGAAGATAGTTCATGCCATGGAAATTAATTAATGATTCTTTCTAAAGTAATTCTAGCTTGTAGCTGAGAATACTTATTCATATTCACACTAGATTTAGATTAAAAGTTAAGGAATTGTTATGGTTCTATAGTGGATTCGATTTCCTAAGTAAATTCCATCACATTAATCTCTTGTTTTTAAACTAGTTGTTTTCTTTTCCTTTACTTAATTTAAGTTTAAGTTGTTTTAGTTTTAAACCAGCAAATTCTTCTTTATATTTAGTAATTATTTATCCGTCCCTGAGGTTCGACAACCCTTAAATACTCATCCTAGTACAATTACCTTGTACACTTGCAAAGGGTTTAATTATAAACGATCAAGTTTTTGGCGCCGTTGCCGGGGACGGTGTTGATTTGTTACTAAATTAGCTTTAGGATAATTCTAGATACTTTAGGTAAAATGCGATTAGACATTCGGAACATTGAAATAATGTCAGACTATGACTTGTCCTCCTCAGAGGCTGGTGATGACCGCACCAGTCTACTCATCCGCCTTGGAGGGTGACGAATCATGATCTGACGCTATTTCAATGTCCTAATGGCTCACCATGTTGTGCTCCTGGATACAAATGGTATTCGATCCGTCTCAGCACTGAAGTTCCTTGGGCGAGCATTCTCCTAACAAACTCTTGACTGTGGGCACTGAATGGTTACTTGATCTAATAGGAGGTGAGGATTTATAATTGCCGATTCCGAATTGGAAGCATCGGAAATTGGAGATGACTCCTCTCGAATTGGTGGTTCAGATTTATGTTTGCTACACCAAAAATTGTATTGAATCTTCGAGAAATGATGACGCCGTAAATTGGAGTGACTCTTTAAAAATTGATCATTTATTTAATGTCCTTGTCGTGTTATCGATAACACAATATTACCAATATCGTGGAATTGGTGACACGTAGTGCAGAAAAAATATAATATTCATTGAATGTCTTTTCTTATCTTGCAATTGGTAACATGTAAACCCTTTGAGCGTGTTTCTGATTACACGATATATATACATTAGAGAATGTTAGCAAATAAAAAATCAAACAATCATCTTATCGACATCATGGTACACAATGCATATACAAAATCATATAGCGTAACACAATACTTCCAGAAATCGTGTTTCTAAGAACACGATTGTACATTGTCATTTCCGTTCATCAGCTAAAGAAAGGGCGTGGAAAAGGCAACCCTGATTGATGTTCCCCTTCCTTATGTCATTTTCCTACTCTTTTATTCACCCTCCTTCGGCTGTAGTTAGACCATCTGCCACATTCGGAGGTTCCTCTTATGGGCTGGTACATTGTTTGCGGTTGTGACCCAACTACCCGCATACTCCATATTTTTGTGGGGTTTTGACCTTCGGTTGGGACTCCATCTGATTTTTTCATGGATGCCCCCACTACTTGAGTGGGATAGGTGGGTTGAATGTAGTCAAAACTCTAGTCGGTGGACACTGGTGCCTATTTGTTGTTGGGTATACTGGCTCTCGATATGTCAATTTATATGTTTCTATAGAGTACCATTTTTCATAGTAGTCAGACATATAGAAGTGTCTGTGATCAATTGTTGCGATTGCATGTTTACACGGTAGCCCCAAATGCTGAAACTTTCCACATGTGCAGCTACGTTCGACCAGATTCACAACATCTTGCATGTAAATGAGAACACAATAAATAACCAATGTCATGTTACCGGTTACATGGTTCGTAACGCTAACCATACGATTGTGTAAGTATAACAGATACACTCACACGATATAGACAATAATGTATACATGCACACACGATATGGGCAATAACATTTAAATGTATTGTACCTGGTGATATAGTGATCTAACCTAGAATTCATACATTAACACAAGCAATACATGCACATTCCATGCTTTTTCTCGTCTATTTTTTATGTGTTTGTGGGCAAATGGGGTTAAATCTTTAGTCATATTATGTCTGTCTGTTCGATGTTTATCAAATAATGTGGTTGTGTACTCCCTTGTAAGCTCAATTAACCGAGTTATAGACACCTACCTTTTTTTTAACATTGCATTGGCACTTTTAGACCTGTTTGAGTTGAGGGTTCGATATCCTTTTCCTAGAAATGCGACATTGGCCCAATGCTATAAACCTATCTTATTTAGCCAAGAAAATGCTTCAGGAATATGTTCTTTAATGTTGCTTAATGTTTCATCATACACGTTCTGTCTAAAAGTTTCGGCTGCAACATGGAGCTGGTTCTTTAGGTAGTTATCCTTGAATCTATCTAGTATATTTGCTGCCATGTGACAGATGCAATATCTGTGGTGTGTAGTTAGAAAAAATTGCTTAACAACATTTACTAAGCCCTTCATTCTATAATAAACAATTGCATCCAACTCGGTAGGAGAAGAAAAAAATAGATGATTTCTAAGTAATTCAAGAAACCAGCACCATGTTTTCTCACACTCGTTCTTGACCACTGCAAATTTGATGCATAGCATATTATTGTTCCCATCCAGTGCAGTTGCTATCAATAGCTATCTAGGATACTTTCCCTTCAAGAAAGTTGCATCTACCGTTAACAATGCCCTCAATGTTGTTATGAACGATCTTGCAACAGGCCCAAACATCCAAAATACTCTTTTGAAATCGTACGCCCTATAGTTCCGGGAATATCACATGATCTTATTGGAACAACTCACTTCTTGGATTTATATATTATATCTGAATTATGTAAGCAGGAAGTATGCGATAGGATTCGTTTGGGTCCCCATCATTTAAATTAGTTAGTGCTTTATCTGCATGACCGGATATTAAGTTGTTAACATTCTAATAAAAGTCATACGACAAGTTCATTAATCGTGTTCCCGATCACATGACAACATTTGTAGTCATGATATTGTAAATAATAATTGATTAAGCATCGTGTTCACGTTAACACGATATATAATTAAGTCATGTGATAAGAAATTTGACTTTATTCTTATCGTGTGCTCGATAACATGTCATAATTAAAATTCGTGTTACTGAACACATGCTTCAAGGAGTCTCCTACCAGCATTTCTTGTAGTTCGTAGTTATGCCCCAGTGCTTCGAAATATAACTTGCTATGCTTTTAGGTGTAATGTCTACTGAATCTTTAAACAACCCATAATATTTTCTTGCAATCCAAAGGTCCAATACTAGAGGATGACCAGTTGACTTCATTTGAGTTCCACACAAATGGTTTGGCACTAACCTCGTGACAACCACATGCTCTCCTATATTTGAAGCACTTATGTACTAGTTACAAGAATGATTGGAGCACTTTGCAATGTATGTATTCCTATTTTCATCCACAACACGGTAAGTAAAATTCACCTTTATTGTTAAGTTGATCATAACCCTCTTGAAATGCAACAAGCTTAAAAAATGTGTGCCCATTTCGAGTAGATTCTGGTAATCCTTTGCTTGCAAACTGTTAGTCATTAGCTCACCTTCACCAATATTAGGTTCCAACAAGTTGAGATCATCAACTGTCTCCCACTCTGCCTCGGTCTCAATGTTAAAGTTACTAGGGACCTCGTTGTTTTCTAATTATTCATGGTCAGACATACTTTCCATGTCAACTATATCATTCTCATTCCACTGATCATCACCCCAAACTATTTCAAATTCTTCACCATCATAATTACAAGGGCTATATGGGGGTTCATAGTTATCAAATGAAGTCCTTGTCACACCCATCCTTGGCGACAATTCTTCTAATCCAATCTGATTAACTTCTATAACAGGTTCTGTAGTCATTGGATTGATGTAAGAAGAATGACATGGATTTGTTGAGGGCAAATTTCCCAGTTCTCCCAATATGCGTTGGATATTAACATGTTAATCAATATGCAATATAACTCGACATCATGTTTTCGGTTACACGCTTCCAATTTATGTCGTGTTAAAGATAACACAATAGGAATACATGTCATTGATCATTTATAATTAAACCCTTTGCAAGTGTACAAGGTAATTGTACTAGGATGAGTATTTAAGGGTTGTCGAACCTCAGGGACGGATGAATTATTACTAAATCTAAAGTGGAATTTACTGATTGAAAACTAAAAATAACTTAAACTTTAATTAAGCAAAAGAAAGAATAAACTATATCAAAAGTAAGAGACTAATATGATAGATTTTACTTAGGAAATCGAATCCACTATAGAATCATAACAATTTCTTAACTTTTAATCTAAATCATTATTATTATATCACATATGCATGTCGCATCGTTACTTATGCGATAGAATAAAAAACATGTTATTCCTTAAAATGATATGCTTTGAACGGAATATGATATGTTCTATATCTGTGCTCGAGTACTCGATAAAGTACATTCTCGTATAAACTTAATATTGATTGTTACCTGATAGTTTCAAAAGTAGACTGTGTATCATTGTAACGCCCAAAATTTTTCATACATTTTCCTTAAAATTCATGAAAATTTTTTGCAATATAATTGCTATAAATCGGGAAAATTGACGAATACAAAACATGTAAAAATAGTTTTTATAATTTAAAACATCACATCAAGTTTTCCCATACAAATGTTTACACATTCGATCAAACATCGTATGGCCAAAGCAAATATCCTCAGGCGCTACTCGAAAACAACTGTACGAATAAATTGCTATGATCATAGACTTTAAATACAAATCTCTTCTAGACATCCCTGAGTGCAAGTCCCATAACAGTCCACAGTCTAATCCAAACTAAAGTCCAGAATACATAAACATTTTAATTTTCATCTCACCCAATACATTAGATCGTGGCACAAATAAACTCGCAGTGAGTCAAGCATATACCTAAGTCAACGGGAATCAATCCACCGTTGAAACGAGCATCCATCACCAGGAGCTCTCCATCACAAACCTGCAAATGCCTCCCAAACAATGGGGCTAAAAACAATAGGGTAATGAGTATTTTCATACTCAGTAGGAAAATACCCAGTAGGGGAGTTCTAAACAGTGAACTCAATAAATCCATACATAGATGCGTTCATGCAACTCAAACATGAAGCACTCAAGCAAGCATATCATAATCATGCTCATATGCATAAAATCATACCAAATGCACCATCATGCCAAAATCATACCAAATGCACCATTGTGCCAAAAATCATACCAAATGCACCATCGTGCCAAAATCATACCATCAAATTAAACTTACACAAACACCCTTATCCAGGGTCTTACAAACTTACTTGTACCATCGTACGCATACTCATACAACTTACACATACTTGTACGACCTTACTCATACAATCATATACTTACTCGTACAACCTTACTCGTACAGTCTTACACTTATAGTCTTACTCAGAATCATATGCTTACAATCTTACTCATACTCATACTCTTACAGTCGTGCTCATACTCATACTCTTACAGTCGTAAACATACTCATACTCTTATAGTCATGCTCATACTCATACAATCGTACTCATATTCTTATAATCGTACACATACTCGTACTCTTACAGTCATACTCATACTATCGACCACTGAAGCTCATTACAACTAATAAGCTCCAGCGTTGAAACAGAAAAGAATGCCACTGGGGCATCACCTTAACCTCTGGGGAGTGACTAAACACCATGGACTTTTCCAAAGATAAGGCACACCAATGCTCATGGGGCATAGAATCAAACAGGTAAGAGCATGTCCATGATATTACTTACTTGAGCACGCAAACATAAACACCCACACATACGGGGTCATACAATTGCCCACCATAATGGGTCTTATAGTGCCATAGAATTGCCCACCATAATGGATCTTATAGTGCCAATGCCACTCTTGGGCAGAAATCGTACAGTGCCACTCTTTGGCAGAATCATACAGTACCACTCGGGCAGAAAACATACAGTGCCACTCTTGGGCAGAATCATACAACTCCACTTGGGCAGAAATATACAATGCCACTCTTAGGCAGAATCATACAAAACCACTTGGGCAGAAACATACAGTGCCACTCTTGGGCGGAAATCATACAACACTCTCAAAAGAGCATCAAATGGCTGGGCTTAATACAGCACACAGACCAAATCGAAAGCATATGTCGCTCTCAATAGAGCATCAGATGTATGGGCTTAATACAACACACAGACCAAATCGAAAACATATATCGCCCTCAACAGAGCATCAGACGTCTGGTGCTCTATACAGCACACAGACAACATCCCGCAGGATAAACACCATGGCAAGACATGAGAAATGCTTAGCCGACTCATTATCGGCTAGCTCAAACACAAAACTTAATCCGTTGAACCCTCAGGTCTCAAACTCACAACGCTATCATTAGTTGTGCTTACAATTCAAGTTTGAATTAAGTAAATTATGTAGTACAATTATTCCACACAAGCACTCAAACATACCGTGCTCCACTGATCATATCGAAGCTGAGCCCAATCCGAAACCATAGTTCGTCAGGGCAGCATTCCTTAACCCATCCATATCTCAACAAAACTCATCGTACACCAAAATCTTACAATCTTACATACTCCACCATCTACCTTATGGTCAAATGATCTTACACTGACATCATCAAATTGAGCTCCTCAGAGTCAGCCCCAGTTATCACCGTCTTACTTAAAACTCACTTATTATGCTTACTTTTCACTTCATAATCTGTACGTTATGCTTGTACAATTATGCACACTCTTATTGTCTGACAATTCCCCAACATACACTCTAATCCAAACAAACCGCTCCAATCCTCGCCCATCAAACTCATATCCTCTATCATCCGTCATACACTTACACATCCATATCTAAATCCATACCAAACACTGTCACTTCTTACCGTCCATCACCCAAACTTCTGCCCCCACACGCATACACATATCCATTAGATAGGCATATAGCCATCATACATACGTATGTCTATCACACATACGTATAACATACACATACTTTCATACATACGTAGCTTACAAACATGCTCGCTAGCCATCACTAGTACATACATACACATACGAAACTTACCAACAAACACGCTAGCCATCACTAGCACATACTCAATCAACATACGAAGCTTACCAACAAACACGCTAGCCATCACTAGCACATACTCAATCAACATACGAAGCTTACCAACAAACACACTAGCCATCACTAGCACATACTCAATCCACATACGAAGCTTACCAACATACTTCAAACATACATACAACCCACATGCATGTCATATGTTGTAACACCCCGACCCGCAAAACCCGACCCGGGCCGGGAGTTGGTTCAAAAGACAGAATCGGAGTAAATAAAATAAGCAGAAAAATTAAAACTCGACTGACCAGCAGCTGCAGACTCTGAGTGTGAGAGTCATAACATACTTCTACATGCTACGAAGCTATAATGTTCTGTTGCGCATAGATCAGAACAAACCTAATTTTATAACTAATTTGGATTGGACCAACGTATTTTATCATTGGTTGCCTACGTACATATTGGATACCATCTCTGACATTATTCCAATACGATCGGATCCGAACGTAGTTCTGCCTAACGACTAATACATGCATCAGACATCACAAAATCATATACGTTAAAATATGTATATCTTTATATCCGAATAATCATTTGGAATTAGACGAAAATCTTATAAATCATCGGAGTCAAACGGAAACCAATAAATCAATAAAATACACATCTCACCTAGGTGAGCAGAATACTAACAAAACACACGTCCCACTCTATCATAGAGTGGAGTAGAACACACTACAGAGCATGTTGGATCATATTAGATTGTATTAGATCATATCAGATTTCATCGGACTATACCGATCATATAAGATCGGAGTATGTCAAATCACAATAGAGCATTTTGGATCACAACAGAATATATCAAAGTAGATTAAATAGGAACATATCAGCATATATCATATCAACAATTTATATATCTTAATTAGTATATTATTAATTAAGATGTGCATTCATATAAATCATATTAAATTAGAAGGTCGGAAAAGCGTACTCCCTTGCAGTTCCGGAAGTGGCGACGTTCGGAGTTGCTCGTCTCATCAGGGCGTTCTCCCTTTCTAATCCGGAGATGGCGGGCAGAACCTCCTCTAACTTCAGAATACATTTATCTTTCTATGCCCTTAATCTAGGGGCACAACCTCCCCCTAACTCGGGATCACTTCACCCTTCACGCGCTCATAGGCGGCGAAAAGAACCTCCCTTTACCCGGAGATACATTACCCTTTCCGCGCCCATAGGTGGCAGACAAAACCTCCCCTTACCCAGAGACACTTTACCCTTTCCGCTCCCATAGGCGGCGGATGGAACCTCCCCTTACCCGAAGACACTTTACCCTTTCCGCGCCCATAGGCAGTGGACAGAACCTCCCCTTGCCTTAAGACACATTACCCTTTCCGCTCCCGTAGGTGGTGGACAGAACCTCCCACTGCCCGGAGACACTTTACCCTTTCCACTCCCGTAGGCAGTGGACAAAACCTCCCTTTACCCGGGACATTTCCCATATGTAGGGTTGTTAACTCGAAGAATGGACACTTCCATTGCGTAGAACACCCTCGAATTAGCTAAGAACGCTTTTTGAATGGAAGAAAACGGATACAGAATGACTCCAAAAAGTCCTCCGGAAAAATGAACGGAATAAGTATTTATAAGAAACTGGCGTGTGAGCGTACGACGGAAGCTAAGATTCACCCGCACATGCTTGTGCCACATGGTGCCTTTTAAATGGATGGCAGAGGTGGTCGGCTTTCGTAACACGCGTGAGGTGCACGCGGCCAGGCCACGCGAATGCGCGGGGCCCGCTTATCGCAGCTCGACTCGGTTTGGCACTAACTCAGCTTGGTTAGCTGACGTCAGCTATTTCGTTGTTTCTTGACTATTTTTTTATTATTTTAATTAAATATAATTTCAACTTCAAAACGCGATAACTTCTTATCTCGAAGTCAGAATTGCATAATCTTGGTACCGATAGACTCGTATCAATGAGCCCTTCGAAACTAGACCCCATATGGGTAGGTTCTCTTGCACTTTCAAAGTGGGTCCCGCCCATTATGGCACATTTCCCGATGTCGTAACTTTCGTTCCCGATATCCGATTCGCGTGTTCTTTGATTCTTGCGCTCGTTACTTCGAGCTCTAACCAAACACGAGACTTTTATCCCTTAAATTTTAACTAGAATTATATAATTACCCCTAACCCTCTTGGGTTAAGCGTAATCGGAACACGGGGTGCTACATATGCATTTCAACATGGCGTAATATATCCTCTTACATCATGCAAATGGATCATGATTTAGCATCCAAAGCATTGAATCATACAATCCTAGCATGCTGCTACTCATTCAAAGCATGCTATCATGAAATTACGAGTTCAAAGCTCCCGTACCTTGTAATCATAACATTTGATGCGAGCATATGATGGTGGCGGCGTTGGTGGCGGAGTTAGCGGCCAAAGGCATTGCCTAGCTGAGAGAGTTGTTGTCCCGAGGATTTTAGGAAGTGCCGAAAACAATCACGGCCAAACAGGGTGTCAGAAGTCGATGCGGCAAAATCCGCAATCCACGGCGGCACATTAGGGGCAACTAGGAGAAAGGTCGTGCCAACATAAGTGGCAGTGCAACCAAAAAACAAGGGTGTACTCACTAAAGGTTGGCCAGCTGCGAGACATGAAATCGGTCGTGGACAACACCCAACGACGGCGATTTCATGTCAACAAAGGCCCACATAAGGGCGGAGGGCATGGGGCGACGCTCAAGGACAGAGGAGAGGTGGAGGAGGCTCTAGTGGTCAACTTAAATGGTGACAGAGCCATCCGCCGGTCAGGCGGCACAAATATGGTGCCTAAACCTAGAAACACACGCGTGGCCACATGTACACGCGGCCAAAAAGTGCCACTCTAGGGGGAGATGGGTCGGACAATGGAAGCCCAAGGCCCACAAAGGGGCAACAGAGCTAGGGCTAGGAAGTGGTGGCCAATCGAAATGGCAACATCGCTGATCGCCACCCACAACCAACACCATGGTGCGGGCGTCTGTGCATCTCGCACTGTATAGGGCAATGGCAAACGGTCCATTCTGGGTGGAGTGTATAATCGGGGCTGGCCCTCACTGCCGCCAAGCCGGGGCAAAGCCACGATTGCCAGATGGCCCACAGCTTGCCGATGCCAATGACCCGAGATGCACTCAAAGCATCTAATCGGGCGGAGCAAGGCAATATAGTCAATACGGGGTTGGAAACGGAAAACCCCTACCGACACCAGGTTGAGGTAGGCTGGACGGAGTCCATCCAGTGGCCGGATGACAACTGGAAACACCAGCGTCTCAAAAATGCTTCGGACAATGAAATGAAAATCTAACCAAAACCTAACCAAAGTACTGGTAGCTCACAGCGGAGTGAAGAAAGCATGGCGGCGGCTCTAGCGAGTGCCTATGGGTTCCTAGCGGCCAAACAAACATAAGTCTAGTTGAGGGCGGCTGAAAATGACGTCAAAATCACACCCCCATGGTTAAAAATTGGGATTCGAAGGAGGAAAAACCCGAAGAAAAGTTTGGTACCTCATGGAGGAGCGAAGAGGTCATGGCGGCGGTCATAGCTAGTACCACGTACTTGTAATGGTGCTGCAAGGAGGATCCTTACAAGAACTGGCTGAATCCAACAACGGAGGAGGGAGAATGGTGCGACCGGAAATGGGCTCGGGTATCTCTCCCAACTCACTGGACGTGAAAACTTACTGGAAACGAAAGTTTGTGGAATCCGTTCTTTGGGTTCTAGATTTATATAATCTTTTTAATTTTTACATTTATGTCCCCAACACGCGTTCACTTATTGTTCATGCGTTGTACCTCCAAAATTCACGTCATAAGCGCACAGCGAGGCCTACTGCATGTGACTAAGCCCCACACCCGGCTCTACGGATATAAATATGGGGTAAATACACCAATACAAATACACCGAACATCACATTTTCGTGCCGAAAATGACCAGAAAAATAGCAGGAAAATAAAAAAAATCATAAAAAAATTAGGGACATTATAATCATTGACTACCGTTTGCATTCCAAAATTAGAGTTGGGCTAAGCCATTACGACCGGTGATTTAGCTCTATTGAATGCCTGGTTCCTTTCTACTGATGGTGATTTGTCACCATTTTCAGGTTCATTCATCTCAACATACAATGATAACACCTCCTTATTTGCCTTCTTATGAACGGAGAACACTCATTGTAGGTCCTCATCATCTTGTAATTTATATATCATGGATGATTGAGAAGATGGAATTAAATACTTCAAAGTCACATTACCATCGACGACAAGTCGTTCTTTAACGGATCAATGTTCATCAATTGTGCCTTTCCACTGATATATATGCCGTCATTGCCTACTTCTTAGTTGTAATGTATGCAAATACCAATCTTATCCATAATAGGTGTAAAAGGGTGATCGAATCCGCAAAATGAACCCTTTGGACAAGGGAGGTAGGGATGCACACATAAATTGTCCGTGTCTGTCCATTATATGCATGTCTTTTGTTTGTGTCCACCTCGGTCCATAATATGTTTTGTCTAAGCCCGTTTGATACGGATAGACACAAACATACACTAAAAAACCCAATTCTTAGTGTCCAATAGTATGTAATACATTAGGCCAAGTCCTAACTTGCTACATGTGTCACGCCCCAGCACTGCCCAACCTGGTCCAGGGGCCAGTTAAGCGCACGGGGGCGACAAGGAGATTGAAAACGATTAGCGGAAGACTTATGCCCTAATCACGGGCGATCTAAAAATTACGGAGTAAACGCACCACTTTGAGCAAGAGTAAATAGGTAGAATCAAAAGAATTACTTTAACTCTAAAATAAACCACAATCTCAAACCCACATACTAATTAATCCATAGCCCACACTAGGCTCCAAAGCTATGTCTCAAACAATCTAAAGGTATAATGTAGCACAAATCCAAAACGAGAACTACACCACATGGGTTCTAACATTATAGCAAAAATCAAAGAAACTTGTCACATAAGAGATCTCCACGTCTACTCCCAAGTCCTCTCCGACCTTTCCTCATAGAGAAGATCCTGTCCATTTGCGTGTCACGCCAGGCAGCCCCAAAGTAAAAGCACAAGAAAGAGGGGTGAGTATAACAAACTCAATAATGGTTTTTACTATAACTATAATCATCAGAAACACGACGGTATAGTAATATAACAATTCAAATCATAATTGACAAGATATATCATTTTTTGATCACACATACACATCACCTAAACCTGCATATTAGTGTATAAACCACACTTTCAGATATATATGCCTCCATCAAGGAGTAAACACAATTAGTGCCACACAGGTGGGAACACAGACAAGGCCACAAAGGCGTGTCATGGTCCGAATTCTACACAAAAATATAAGAAGGTCGGGGTTGTCAGCCTCTAAAGCTGTTTGCCCTAGACGATCCTGGCCAAGGATGTCCCATTCTCACATAGAGAACCTAGAGCAGGGGTGTTCGCCCAGGGACATCTCCTGTGGTGGGGGAGAGCCCGAGTTCCCACATAGGGAACCCTGGAACATGTGATAGCTGGTGCACAAAGCATACTACTTTAGATTCTCAGGGTCTAGAAGACAATCATAATAGTCTCAATCTGCAAGATAAGTACATAACTCGTCCCCACCTAATTCTATTTAACTAGACTCAACCCGAGGAGTGCACATGTTCCACACAGGAATCAAATCGAAAACAAGTCCCTTCGGACCAATCAAGTTTCGATTAAGCCAACGACCGATTAATCCGGCACGCAATTTCACCACAATACATCCAATCGATCAAACTCGGTTAATCTCGATAAAGCATCAATCGGAAATCCGTTTTCATGATGCATGCAACATAGTACATACGTGGGCAAGGCATACATGAATCCTAATTCATGGTAAGTGTGCTCATCAGCCCCTCATTCATCATTCATAATCATAATACCAAGCATCATCATAATCATTAACCCCATGTGTGTGTGTGTGTACATGGTAGAAACACCTCATTTGATACATATCAACATGCTTTGTAATTAACTCGTCATCACACTACACATGCACATTAACATCTAATCATGGATACCAGCGAAACTCATAGGTGAAGAACCATTAAAACCATAAATCAAGTCAAAACATAACCACATGCTAAACATATGTAAGCACATTCACCTTATACTTAAGTCTAGGCATAACACTAACATTCACCCATCATTTAACCACATCCTATAACGACATATCAGTCCATTAGCATGCTATAATTCTCCTAAAAACATGCTTAAACCATGAAGAATCAACCACTCATATCTACAAGATAGCAATTCTAACATATATATCCAACTACAAGCCATTTCACATAAACTTTAAATATACACCACAACTTCTAAACATTAATAGTATGTTCTTCCAGTAGCTTACTTTGGCTCAAAACACTCCACATAAACATAAAAATGATATTTTAGAGTAGAGACATCGAAATAAGCAACATACATACAATGGTTAATTTTGCAGTGTAGCCGTTTGAACGCCCTGCAAGGCCGTTCGATCGGCTAAATAGGAAAAATGCCACAAATGAAGTGTTGCCATTCGAACGCCCTAGTAGGCCGTTCGAACGCCAACAAAGTAGTTTGACCTTCTTCTTCATTTCGAATTTCAAAATCGAGACTCCATTAAAACAACTTAAAAACTTCATCTATCAACCCAAAAACCATTAAAACTCCATCAAACTTTCCAGAATGCTAATCTATACCATCTTAAGATAAAACTCTAAGAAATTGGGACAAGAAATTAACATATACTAATCCCACCATTAGAGCACTAAATCAAGTAAACCCATTCCAAATAAATCATAAAAATTGAGATTTTATCGTAGGAAAATTGAGATTTCAAAGACCCATTACCTTGTCACTTGATTAGGTTTGGATTTGACCTTCACCCTTCTTGGAAACCTTCTAAAAACATAGTGTCTAAGTTAAACTCCATTAAAAATTGGTTTAACATTGAAAACCTTAAAGAAATCTTAGATCTAGGGTTTGTTAAGCATAAAAAACGAATTTTGAGAAGTAGGGTTTGAAGTAAGGGAGTAAATTAGTGATTTTGATGTTTGAAATCAAATCAAATCAAAGGGGAAATGATGGATTACGAATGGATTAGAAGAAAACCTAGGGTTTAGGCTTAATTAAAGGAGAACATACCTTAATCTCCTTCTCCCAGCCTATTCCCAAAATAGAAATGGCTCTGCCCTTTCTATTTATAGTAGGACTTGGGGCGTACATAACTAACTAGTGGGGTATGAATAGAGATTTGAGCTAAAAATGGGTATTTTGATCATTTGAGCACTAATTAAACCTAAAAAAATTATGAAATTTTTTATAAAAGCTTGTGTTGATGCCTGGGTTAAACCTCAATTTCGCCGGTGGGGCCCATAGGGGGTCCCTCCAAACCCTAATTTTGGAAGATTAGTGAAAAATCAAAAAAATTCCAAAAATTCAGATTTGACCCAAAAACACTTAAAACCAATAATTGTAAAGTTGAATTTGATTAAAACCATAAGAAACACCATTTATTTTTGAAACCACCGAATTAATTAGAAAACGTGTTAGCCACACAATGACTGATAAGTAAAATGAAAAGAAGACCGGTTCAAGAATGAGAATCCTTACAACATGGATACTATATCCCAATTTTTTTTTACTTTTTACCATTGTCCAGAAACTATGTGTACATAACCATTGGTCCCTCTTTTTTTACTATAGTCTCTATTACTATTAAAAATGGGCAGACACACACACGAACAATTGTTTGTCCATGTTTGTAGCCACCTGTTAGGGCAGACAAAATTAGTTGGCCAATGTCCATGTCCATGTCCGCAACAGACATAAAAATGTCCACCCTATATAAATATGGATGCGGACATAAACGAACAACCGGACAATGGACATCCGTGAACATTCCTAAAGGGAGGGGTTGTGTGGCCAGGTAACATTGGCGTCAAAGAGGGAGAGGTGGGCCAATTCGAGAGAAGTGGGCCATGGGGAGAAGGTGGGTAGACAACAAGTTCAAATGATAAAAAATATAAGGGCAATGGGGTGGATATACTGTAACTTCCGAGATTTTTCATTACATTTTCTTTAAAATTCACAAAATTTTTTTGCAATATAATGATTGTAAATCGGGAAAAATGATGAATACGAAACATGTATAAGCAATTTTATAATTTAAAACATCACACATCATTTTTTTCCATACAAATTCTTACTCATTCGATCAAACATCGTGCAGCCAAACCAAACATCCTCAGGCGCTACTTGAAAACAAACGTATGAGTAAATTGCTACGATCATAGACTCTAAATACAAATCTCTCTCAGGCATCCTTGAGTACAAGTCCCATGATGGTCCATAGCTAATCCAAATTACAAGTCTAGAAAGCATAAACACTTTAATTCTCATCTCACCCAATATAAGAGATTGTGGCACATATAATACTCACAGTGAGTTAAGGGTATACCTGAGTTAAAGGAAACAATCCACCATGAAAACGAGCATCCATCTCTATGAGCTCTATAACAGAAACCTACAAAAGCCTACTGAATAACGGGGCTAAAAAAAGGGTAATGAGTATTTTCATACTCAGTAGGAAAATACCTAGTAGAGGAGTTCTAAATAGTGAACTCAGTAAGTCCATACATAGAAGCATTCATGCAACTCAAACATGAAGTAGGCAGACATATAATAATCATGCACATACACTTATAATCATGCCATATACATATAATCTTACACATACACTCTTATAGTCTTGCTCAGACACTTACACTGACAGTCTTACTCAGAATCATACTCTTATAGTCTTGCTCAAAATCATACTCTTATAGCCTTGCTCAGAATTATACTCTTACAGTCTTACTTAGAGTCATACTCTTATAGTCGTGCTCAGAATCATACTCTTACAGATTTGCTTAAAATCATACTCTTACAATCTTACTCAAAATACTATTCTTACAGTCTTACTCAAAAACTTACACTTACTCAGAAACATACATACTCACTCATACAATTAACCACTAAAGCTCATTACAACTAATAAGCTCCAGTGTCGAAATGGAAAGGAATGTCACTGGAGCATCACCTTAACCTTTGGGGAGTGACTTGACGCCATGGACTTTTCCCAAGGCAAGGCATACCGATGCTCATGGGGCACACGATCAAACAGGTAAGAGCAGTTTTATGATACTACTTACCTAAGTGTGAAAACATAAACACCCAAACATAAGGGGTCATACAATTGCCCACACTTTAGGGGTTTTATAGTGTCAGTGCCACTTTTGGGCAGAAATCATACAGTGCCACTCTTGGGCAGAATCATACAACGCTCTCAATAGAGCATCAAATGCCTAAGCTTAATATAGCACACAAACTAAATCGAAAACATACATCGCTCTCAATAGAGTATCAGATGTCTGGGGCTTAATATAACACACATACAACATCTTGCAGGATAAACGCCATGGCAATATTTGAGAGATGCTCAACCGACTCATTATTTGCTAGCTCAAACACAGAACTTAATTTGTCGAAACCCTCAGGTCTCAAACTCACAATGCTATCATTAGCTTTGCTTATAACAAGTTTGAATTAAGTAAGTTAGGTATGTCACACCCCGGCACTGCCCGACCCTAGCCGAACCTAGTCCAAGGGCCGGTCAAGTGCAAGGGGGCGACAAGGAGATTGAAAATAATTAGCAGAAGACTTATGCCTTAATCACGGGCGATCTAAAAATTACGGAGTAAACACACCACTTTGAGCAAGAGTAAATAGATAGAATCAAAAGAGTTACTTTAACTCTAAAATAAACCATAATCTCAAACCCACATACTAATTAATCCATAGCCCACACTAGGCTCCAAAGCTATGTCTCAAACAATCTAAAGGTATAATGTAGTACAAATCCAAAACAAGAACTACACCGCATGGGTTCTAACATCATAGCAAAAATCAAAGAAACATGCCACATAAGATATCTCCATGTCTACTCCCAAGTCCTCTCCGACCTTGCCTCATAGAGAGGATCCTATTCGTCTGCGTTTCATGCCAGGTAGCCCCAAAGTAAAAGCACAAGAAAGAGGGGTGAGTATAACAACTCAATAATGGTTTTACTATAACTATAATCATCAGAAACACGATGGTATAGTAATATAACAATTCAGATCAATAATTGACAAGATATATCATTTTCTGATCACACATACACATCACCTAAACTTCCATATTAGTGTATAAACCACACTTTCAAATCACGTAACCCTGCATATAGTGTCTCAATCACCATTTTCTAATCATGCATTCATAACACATCTCATCCATTCTGTAAGACAAACATGTCAAATTACATGTTATGCAAACATGCATAGCATACATCATATGCTTGCATCAACATAAATAGTGAATGCCTCCATCAAGGAGTAAACACAATTAATGCCACATAGGCGGGAACATAGACAAGGCCACAAAGGCGTGTCATCGTCCAAATTCTACACAAGAATATAAGAAGGTTGGGGTTGTCAGCCCCTAAAGCTGCTCGCCCTGGATTATCCTAGCCAAGGATGTCCCATTCTCACATAGAGAACCTAGAGGAGGGGTGTTCACCTAGAGACATCTCTTGCGGTGGGGGAGAGCCCGAGTTCCCACACAGGGAACCCTGGAACACGTGGTAGCCGGTGCACAAGCGTACCACTCTGGTTTCTCAGGGTCTAGAAGACAATCATAATAATCTCAATCCGCAAGACAAGTACACAACTCGTCCCCACATAATTTCATTTAACTAGACTCAACCCGAGGAGTGTACATGTTCCACACAGGAACTCAAATCGAAAACATGTCTCTTTGGACCAATTAAGTTTCGATTAAGCCAACGACCGATTAGTCCAGCACGCAATTTCACCACATTGCATCCAATCGATCAAACTCGGCAAATCTCGTTAAAGCCTCAATTGGAAATCCATTTTCATGATACATGCAACATGGTACATACGTGGGCAAGACATACATGAATCCTAATTCATAATAAGTGCTCTCATCAGCCCCTCATGCATCATTCATAATCATACTACCAAGCATCCTCATAATCATTAACCCCACATGTGTGTGTACATGGTAGAAACACCTCATTTGATGTATATCAACATACTTTGAAATTAACTCACCATCACACTACACATGCACACTAACATCTAATCATGGATTCTAGTGGAACTCATAGGTGAAGAACCATTAAAACCATAAATCAAGTCAAAACATAACCACATGTTACACATAAGTAATCACATTTACCTCATACTTGAGTCTAGGCATGACACTAACATTCACCCATCATTTAACCACATCTTATAATGACATATCAGTCCATTAGCATGTTGTAATTCTACTGAAGATATACTTAATCCATAGGGAATCAACCACTCATATCTTCAAGATAGCAATTCCAACATATATATCCAACTACAAGCCATTTCACATTAACTTTAAATATATACCACAAATTCTAAACATCAATAATATGCTCTTCCAGTAGCTTACTCTGGCTCAAAACACTCCACGTAAAAATAAAAATGATATTTCAAGGTAGAAACATCGAAATAAGCAACATACATACAATGGTCAATTCTGTTGTGTAGCCGTTCGAACACCCTGCAGGGCCGTTAGATCAGCTAAACAAGGAAAATGCCAAAACTTCAGTGTTGCCATTTGAACGCCCTGGTAGGCCGTTCGAATGCCAACAAAGCAATTTTTACTTTATTCTACATTTCAAATTTCAAAACCAAGCCTCCATTAAAGCAACTTAAAATCTTCATCTATCAACCCAAAAACCATTAAAACTCCATCAAACTTTCCAGAATGCTAATCTACACCATCTTAAGACAAAACTCTAAGAAATTGGGACAAGAAATTAACATATACTAATTCCACCATTAGAGCACTAAATCAAGTAAACTCATTCTAAATAAACCATAAAAAATCGAGATTTTACCATAAGAAAACTGAGATTTCGAAGACCCATTACCTTATCACTTGATTAGATTCGGATTTGACCTTCACCCTTCTTTGAAACCTTCCAAAAACATAGAGTCTAAGTTAAACTCCATTAAAAATTGGTTTAACATTGAAAACCTTAAAGAAATCTTAGATCTAGGGTTGTTAAGCATAAAAAATAAATTTTGAGAAGTAGGGTTTGAAGTAAGGGCGTAAATTAGTAATTTTGATGCTTGAAATCAAATCAAATCACAGGGGAAATGATGGATTAAGAATGAATTAGAAGAAAACCTAGGGTTTAGGCTTAATTAAAGAAAACATACCTTAATCTCCTTCTAATTCGGGCCTAATTGGGGAACTAGGCCTTAATCACCTCCTCCCAGCCTATTCCCAAATGGGAAATGACTCTTCCCTTTCTATTTATAGTAGGGTTTGGGGTGTACATAATTAACTAGTGGGGTATGAATAGAAATTTGGGCTAAAAATAGGTATTTTGGTCATTTGAGCACTAATTAAACATGGAAAAATTATGAAATTTTTCATAAAAGCTTGTGTTGATGTCTGGGTTAATTTGGTCCAAAAACTAAAATTTTTCCGGTGGGGCCCACAGGGGGTCCCGCCAAACCCTAATTTTCAAAAAATTAGTGAAAATAAAAAAATTTCCAAAAATTCAGATTTGACCCAAAAACACTTAAAACCAATAATTGTAAAGTTGAATTTGATTAAAACCATAAGAAACACCATTTATTTTTGAAACCACCATGTTAATTAGAAAACGTGTTAACCAAACGATCACTGATAAGTAAAATAGAAAGAAAACTGGTTCAAGAATGAGTGTCCTTACAAGGTAGGTACAATTATGCCACACAAACTCTCAAACATACAGTGCTCCACTCATCAAATCAAAATTGAGCCCAATCTGAAACCCTAGTTCCTCAGGGCAGCAAACATAACTTAACCCATCCATCTCATGATCATAACTCATTATACATCAAATCCTTACATATTTATACAATCTCCACCATCTACCTTATGGCCAAAATGTCTTACTTAGATGTCATCAAACTAAGCTCCTCAGAGCCAATCCCAGTTATCACCCTCTTACTTATACCTCACTTAGTATGCTTACTTTTCACTTCATAATCTATACGTTATGCTTGTACAATTATGCAACACTCTTACTACCTAACAATCCCCCAACATACACTCCAATCCAAACCGATCCATTCCAATCCTCGTATGTCAAACTTGCATCCTCTATCTTTCGACATACGGTAGCACATCCACAACAAATCCATACCAAACCCTCTATCACCTCTCACCGTCCATTGCACATACATCTACCCACACACACATACACATATCCATTGCATAGGAGTACAACCATCATACATACATATGTCCATCACACATACTTTCATAAACACAATTCCATACATAGCTTACCAACATACTCGCTAGCCATCAACAGCACACACACAATATCCACATTTGTAGAAACATACTCTCTAGCCATCACTAACACATACATACTTCAAACATACGTACAACCCACATGCATGTCATATGCATTTCAACATAGCATAATTTATCCTCTTACATCATGCAAACATATCATGATTTAACATCCAAAACATTGAATCATACAATCCTAGCATGCTACTACTCATTCAAAGCACACTATCACGAAATTACTAGTTCAAGGCTCCCCTACCTTGTAATCCATGACATTTGATGGTGAGTACATGATAGTAGCGGCATTAGCGGCGGAGTTGGTGGCCAAAAGCATTGCCTAGTTGAGAGAGCTGCTATCCTGAGGGTTTAGGAAGTGTCGGAAGTACTCACGACCAAATGGGGTGACACAAATCAATGCGGCAAAATCCGCGATCCACAGCGGAGCACTAAGGGTGGTTGGGAGAAAGGCTATGCCAACGAGTGGCAAGTGCAACCGGAAGTCGAGATGTACTCATTGAAGGTAGGTCGGCGGCTAAGTACTCGGTTGGCCGCAAGACGTTGAAATCGGCCGTAGACAACACCCAACAACATCGATTTCACTTTCACAATGTCCCACATATGGGCGGAGGGCATGGGGCAATGCTCAAGGATGGTGGAGGGCTCTGATAGTCAACTCAAATGGTGACAGAACCATTCAATGGTCAAGTGGCACAAATGCGGTGCCTAAACCATGAAACACATGCATGGCCACATGTGCACGTGGCCAAAAAAAGACCACTCTAGGGGGAGATGGGTCATATGGTGGTGGCTCAAGGCCCACAATAGGGCAACTGATCTAGGGCTAGGAGGTGATGGCCAACCGAAATGGCAACATCACCAATCACAACCCATAACTATCACATTTGGTGCGAGCAGATGTGCATCTCGCACGGTATAGGGGAAGCAACCCATTCCGGGTAGAGGTGTAATTGGGGCAAGTGGGGCTGGCCCTCACTATCGCCGAGTTGGGGTAGAGCCCACAATGGCCAAATGGCTTACGGCTAGCCAATGGAAATGACTCGAGACACACCCAAAACATCTAATCGGGCAAAGGAGATGGAGCGTAGAGGCGGGCAGCATGGGTATAGAGGTAGCTGGGCTAGGCTAGGGTGGTGGTCATACCTTCTCCAACCCAAGGACGACTAGAAGGAGGTGATCAGGAGGCTGGATGACGACCGGAAACATACCGGTGTCTCAAAAAGAAGAACAAAAACCCAAAAAATATACCGGAAGCTCACGGAGGAGCATGTCAGCGGCCCTGACTAGTGCCTATGGGTTCCTGGAGGCCGGACGAAGATAAGTCTAGTTGAGGGCAACTACAAAAGGCAGGAAAATCGGCCTCCTATGGTTCAAAAACGAATTTAGAAGGTGAGAAAAACCATGGAAAAGATTGGTACCTCGTGGAGGAGCGAGGAGGACATGGCGGCAGTCATAGCTAGTACCAATGGACTTGTGGCAGCAAGGCAAAGTGCATCCCAACAAGAACTAATGGAATCTGACGATGAAGGAGGCACGACGAAGCAACCGGAATCTCACTCGGGTTTCACTCCATCTTTCTGGACGTTCCTGGAAAATTCTGGTCGTTCCATGTAAAACTCACTAAGCACGGCTCTTTTGAGCCATGATCCATATTCTGTCTTTTTTTTTTTACTTTTATATCCCTAACACTCGTTAACCTCTTATTTACGTGTTGTACCTCTAAACTTCGCTCCAAAAGCGCGTGTCGAGGTCCACGGCCTGTGACTAAGCCCCACACCCGACTCTACAGGTATAATACTGAGGTTAAATATGTAAATACAAATATGCCGAAGCGTCACATTTTCCCGCCAAAAATGATTAGAAAAATAGTAGAAAAATCATAAAAAATTATAGAAAAATCAGGGACATTACATATACTCCCTCTATCATATACTTAATAGGTAAATTTGGCAAAAAAAATTGTTCCGTATTAATAGGTCCATTTTATTCAATTTAAGTAGTTGGGTAAGTATCATAAGCTTATTTCCCTCTTAGATGTAGATTTCACCATTCAACAAAAACCACTATTTTTCCACATGTAGCTATTAATATGGGAAGGAGAGAGTATTAAAGAGGGGGTGAAGGTATACAGAAAGGGGTAGCAAACCTTCCATCCTTTATAAAAGGGGCTCAAGCTAATGTGCATGTGTCACCCCCTTTTAGGTCGCATGATTTTCAATGCATGCCTTCATATTCAAACTTGATGTTGGGCCATTAGTGTTGTTAAATTTTAATTGTTACTAGCAAGTGGATAAATCTATAGTAGACAAGCGACTAAATCGAGTATCAATCCCACATGGAGTTGAAATTTCAAAAAAATAAACTTTATCTAACTTAAGTTAACCTTAAGTCCATTTAGCAAATTGAGTACCAGAAAAGACGAGAACTAGAGAGTGGTGGTCTACATGATCCACTATTGTTCATCCTATTCTGACTTCAACTCCAAAGAGGAAATTTGACTGTCCCTGGTGGGGCATGTCTCAGCTGTCAGCATGGATCGTTGGTGCTCTGCTGATCATTTATAATTAAACCCTTTGCAAGTGTACAAGGTAATTGTACTAGGATGAGTATTTAAGGGTTGTCGAACCTCAGGGACGGATGAATAATTACTAAATCTAGAGAAGAATTTGCTGGTTGAAAACTAAAAACAACTTAAACTTTAATTAAGTAAAGGAAAAGAAATCAACTAGTTTAAAGGTAAGAGATTAATATGATGAAATTTACTTAGGAAATCGAATCCACTATAAAACCATAACAATTCCTTAACTTTTAATCTAAATCTAATGTGAATATGAGCAAGTATTCTCAGCTACAAGTTAGAATTACTTTAGAAAGAATCATTAATTAATTTCCATGGCATGAACTATCTTCGACAATAGCACAAATCATCTACACTAAATAGCTATAGGCATGACCCGTCTAATCTTAGTATAACTCATCAAAGTCCTTAATTATCTGAACATTAAAACTATTGTATGACCATCTCATCTAAATCACAGAAATTAGAATTGATGCAAATATCAAAACCACATAAATCTATCATCTACAAGACAATAAATCAACATAGATTTGAATAAACATGAAAAGCTCTTCCATTAAAAAGGAAATCCTTATCATATAATTGTCATAATTGACAACTAAAAAGAAAAGAAACTGAAACTTATCTATAGCTTCATCAACTCCTAAGTAAAAGAAAAGCCTAGCCTTCCATTTAGAAGAAAGCACTTGAATCTCCATTGAAAGCTTTGAGTTTTTCTCCATCTTCTTCTTCCTTGTTCTCTTCATAAAATCTACTTACTAACCTCTAATTTCGTGCCAAATATATCTTTATATAGGCATAAGATCCGTAAGAAGGAGTCTAATATGAAAAAGACATAAAATGATTGAAATAAGGCAACTGCGCGTTATCCCGTTCGAACGCCCTGCATGCTCGTTCGAACGCTTGAACTGAATTTTCTTCAAAATTACGTTATCCCGATCGAACGGTAAGTGAGGCCATTCGAACGCCAATGAAGACTCTGCGAAATAAGCCAATTTAATTCAAAACATCATGGAAGCTTTTTCTAACCTAAAACAATTTAATTTCTAATTATTTAACCTATATTAACTCTTAAATGAGACTAGAAAACAGAATAATTAAGGGTAAAATAACGTATAAATTATACTTATCAAATACCCCCAAACCTATATTTTGCTAGTCCTCAAACAAAACAAAAACAAAACAACTAATCTAAAAATAAATAAATAAATGCCACTTTCGTAGGGAATCACGATTGCATTTAGCGTATGCAACAAGCCTTTAAACCCCTAGGTGTCCCTAGTTGGACGAGTTGTATCTCGTGAGAGTTTGCAGCAATGATACCCACAAACATCTAAATCTAAGAAAAAAAGAAAACAAAAATTCTAAAAACAATATTCTCTTAAAAATACACAACTATTTTTAACAAAAACCAACCACAAATACTTGAAACAAGTAAATAAATCTGATCTGATCACTTTCAAGTAAGGAATCATCCATTTTATAACCTCATCTTAGAAATAATTGTGCAACTACATATATACATTTCAAAAACATAAAGTGTAGAAACTTTGTAGTCATACAATTTCACTCTCTATTAACAAGCATATCTTATGTGACCCATTAACCAAGCTCATTAAAGTTCACTAACTCAAAAATATGACAATGACAATCTTTAATCTTTAACATCTCATAATAAAACCTCATGTAATAGCCTTCAAATTCAATTAAATTTAGGGAATAAGAGTATAATATACCTCAAAATATGACTTGTGCAATACTTAGTTCTATTAAGCTTTCTAAATAGTCCATGTAACAAGCGTTAGGCCAGTATCCCTAATCCAGTTGGCTCAAGGCACTAAGTGTTGAAACACCCCTCAGGCATAATAACTCGAACTATAAAGGCTATATAACCAAGTAAGTCATAAAAGAATTTATCTCAACTTTTCGCCTTTTGACGCAATCCCTTATACTTGCCCAGGCACAAGGTCCGGTTACTCAGTGAAAAGAGATACAAACATTTCCTCTTTTTTTCATCATTTTTTTCAATCAATCTATCTTTTTTTTTCAACTCCTTTTTTTCTCATTCTTTTTTTTTTCATTTTTTTTCATCACACACTTATCCCATTTTTTTTTTTAAATAATAGCCAAGCATAAAGATCTATCATAAAACATTAAAAATTACTCAATTGTCAAGTTTTTAAAAATATACCTAGTTAAAGATATCCCACTAAGATTACAAGTAATAAATCATAAAATTATATTCCTACAAGTTTCAAGTGTGTGAATTGTGATTTAAAAATATAAGCACAATTATCCAAGATAAAGAAAATAAAACAGAAATTACTCACTTAATCATTTTCATCACTTAATTAATTACTTGAATGTTCTCTATGAAATTGATCTCTTTAAAAACAGACATATGCTTTTAAAAGAAAATTAAAAACCACATAACAAAAGAAAAACAAAAAAAAATACTCTAAAACATAATACTCTAAAACATCCTAAAAGAAATAAGAAAGAAAAATAGTTTCCTACACCCCCAAACCGAAACTGAACATTGTCCTCAATGTAAAAGAAAATATGTACTACAATGACAAGAATAAGTAAGAGAGGGAAAGAAAGATATCACCTGAGAGTATAACTAATCCACTAATCTAAAAATGAAGTACATAGGATTGAGAGAAAACATGAGACACATACATACAAAGAGCAATTTCCCAAACCTAAAATACCAAGCTCCCAGAAAAGAGATAACAACAAAAATTATAATGAGAAAAGAAAATAAAAGCTGAGAAAAATAAGTAAATAAAACCTAAATGAAGCAAAGAAAATAAATAAATAGAAAGAAAAGAAATATATAAAAAACATGGGTTGCCTCCCAAGAAGCGCTAAGTTTATTGTCTTCAGCCAGACAATGCCAACATTCTCAAATATATCAAGGTGGTTGGTAGATATTGGCATTGGTTATTCTCTTAAGTCTCCAAAATGATGGTTCAAAAAAATTAGAAGGCACAACTTGATTATGGGTTGATGCTACAAAAGATGGACCTGTATCATAAGCATCAAATCTAAAATTGTCTACCATAAAACATCCAGCATTAGAGATTGTAGGTAAATGGTTAGACACATCAAAAACATTTAGGTGCACTTTCATGTTCCCAAAAGTCATCTCCATTACCCCCGTCCTACAATTTATGCATGAATTAGCTGTGGCAAGGAAAGCGCGACCTAGAATAATAGGAATCTGATTTGTGGAGTTGGCACTAGTTTCCATATCTAAGACAATAAAATCAACAGGGAAAAAGAACTAGTCAACTTTTACTAAGACATCCTCAATTACTCCCGGAGGTTTACGCACAGAATGGTCGGCTAGCTGCAAGATAACTGATGTAGGGGCTGCAATTCACCTAACCCTAGTTTCTCATACATCGAGTAAGGGAGTAGATTGACACTTGCACCAAGGTCAAGGAGGGCTCTATGAATGGAGTGATCGCCTATGACACAAGAAATAGTAGGCACTCCAGGGTCCTTATACATAGGTGGGTGTCAAACTTCAAAAGAGAGCTAACTTGCTCGGTGAGAAAGACCTTCTTAGACACATGGGTCTTAGATTTACGCTTTTGAGTGCATAAGTCTTTAAGAAAATTAGCATAAGCAGGGACTTGCTTAATAGCTTCTAAGAGAGGGAGATTAATTTTGACAAGTTTGAAAGTCTCAAGAATCTCATCAGTCATAGTTGTGCTCTTTCTAAATAGTGGGGCCATGTCAAGACACTGAGGAAAAGGTGCCCTAGGGGTATAAGATCCATCGAAGTGGTCTTAGATTGTGGCTCTAAGGAAAGGGAAGGAGATACAAACTCCTTCTCATGTGGTGCACTAACTTCTACTTGAGGCTCATTAGGGGCTGAATTGTCTAACCTTTCATCTGTGGTACCCAAGGACTCCTCTCTAACCTGATTATCAATGTGTCGACCACTCCTAAGGGTAGTTATGGACTGAACTTGTTCATTAGAGGAAGGGACTATCTCTACTCCACATTGACCTTTAGGGTTTTATTAGGGCTGACTCGGTAATGTTCCTGTCTCTTTCTTATTGATAGCATTGGCTAGTTGTCCAATTTGGGCTTCTAACTTTGCTATAGATTGTGTGTGAGAGTGAAGGAGTTATGATTGAGATTGAATGCCTTGCAGGGCACTCAAGACTTTTTCTTCAAAGCTTGGACTTCTATTGGGTTGGACATATAGATGTTGGACTTGAGGTTGGTGGATATGGGCTTGTGGGACTTGGAATGGTTGCCTAGGGGGTTGGTTACCCATAACCCCTTTGTTTTGTGTCTGCCAAGAAAAGTTAGGATAATTCCTCCACTTAGGGTTATATGTGTTTGAAAATGGATTATTCTCAACCCTAGGGAAGGATTGGGTAGCATTCACATGGTCTTGGACAAGCTCAGGAAATTGAGAGGCAGAGGGGCACTCCATAATAGTATGGGCAGGGCTAAGGCATATTGTGCATGCATTTTGAGTGAAGGGAGTAGGCTGATGTGTTGAAGTCATAAGGAGGTCAAGCTTCCTACTTAAAGTATCAACTTTAGAGGAGATGTCTAACGGGTTTTTGACTTCATACAAGCCACCCCTAGAGGGGGCATTGTTCAAGGTAGATAGTCCACTCTCATTTCTATTCAACGCGGCATGTTAAAGAGAATTTTCACTCAAGTCCTCAAAAAGTTTCCATGCCTCATTTTCATTTTTTAGCAAAAAGGTACCCCCACAACTTGCATCAACAAGATGACGGTTTTGTTCAGTAAGACCCTCATAAAAACATTGCACTAATTGCCACTTAGGGACAACATGATGAGGACACCTCCTAAGAAGGTCTTTAAGTCTATCCCAACTCTCATGGAACTATTCAGTGGGAAGTTGGGCAAAAGTGGTTATGACCTTTCTCATTTGGTTGGTCTTACCTATGGGGAAGTACTTTTTTAGGAACTCTTGTTGCATTTGGGCCCAAGTTGTGATGGTGTCTGGCTCTAAAGAGTGAAGTCATTCCTTAGCCTTATCTTTCAATGTGAAAAGAAAAAGGCGAAGTTTAACAGCTTCATCGGTTAAATTTGAGAGCTTAAAAGTTGTGCATATTTCCAAGAAGTCATCTAAGTTCCTATACGGGTTTTCATTATTAAGTCCATAAAAAGATGGAAGCATTTGAATGACATTGGGCTTAATTTCATAATTTTGAGCAGCAACCGCTGGCAACCTAATGCATGAAGGGGAGGTGTACTCATTGGGAGTGTAATACTCCTTAGAGCTTTGAGTGGTGCATCTACTAACTGATGTTCAGCCATGATGAGGGTAGAGGTAGTGTGGGTGGAGGAATTGGTGGGAGAGTTTGGGGGTGTAGGGATGTAGGTCGAGGGCAACTCAGATCTCCTAGATATCCGCTCAGGCTCAGGGTCAAATGGTACTAATTGGGGGAGTAAGGAGCGACAACCACGCATACACCACAAACACACCACACAATTTTAAGTATAAAAAGGGAAAATAACTAAAGGAAAAAGAATAAAATAAAATAAAAAGAAAAAGAATCTTGCAAACCAAAGAGAAGCACTATGCTTGCCAATGTCCACTTGTGGCCACAAGTGTAGAGAGTACCTTCAACTCAACCTACAAGATCAAATTAAAAGAAGGTAAGAAACTGAAAATTAACCTAAAAAAATAAGTAAACTGAAACTAAAGTATCTAGAATTATCCTAAAGTTAATTTAGTAAAAAATCAACACCGTCCCCGGCAACGGCACCAAAAACTTGATCGTTTATAATTAAACCCTTTGCAAGTGTACAAGGTAATTGTACTAGGATGAGTATTTAAAGGTTGTCGAACCTCAGGGACGGATGAATAATTACTAAATCTAGAGAAGAATTTGCTGGTTGAAAACTAAAAACAACTTAAACTTTAATTAAGTAAAGGAAAAGAAATCAACTAGTTTAAAGGTAAGAGATTAATATGATGAAATTTACTTAGGAAATCGAATCCACTATAAAACCATAACAATTCCTTAACTTTTAATCTAAATCTAATGTGAATATGAGCAAGTATTCTCAGCTACAAGCTAGAATTACTTTATAAAGAATCATTAATTAATTTCCATGGCATGAACTATCTTCGACAATAGCACGAATCATCTACACTAAATAGCTATAGGCATGACCCGTCTAATCTTAGTATAACTCATCAAAGTCCTTAATTATCTGAACATTAAAACTATTGTATGACCATCTCATCTAAATCACAGAAATTAGAATTGATGCAAATATCAAAACCACATAAATCTATCATCTACAAGACAATAAATCAACATAGATTTGAATAAACATGAAAAGCTCTTCCATTAAAAAGGAAATCCTTATCATATAATTGTCATAATTGACAACTAAAAAGAAAAGAAACTGAAACTTATCTATAGCTTCATCAACTCCTAAGTAAAAGAAAAGCCTAGCCTTCCATTTAGAAGAAAGCACTTGAATCTCCATTGAAAGCTTTGAGTTTTTCTCCATCTTCTTCTTCCTTGTTCTCTTCATAAAATCTACTTACTAACCTCTAATTTCGTGCCAAATATATCTTTATATAGGCATAAGATCCGTAAGAAGAAGTCCAATATGAAAAAGACTCGAAACTGATTGAAATAAGGCAACTGTGCATTATCCCGTTCGAACGCCCTGCATGCCCGTTCGAACGCTTGAACTGAATTTTCTTCAAAATTACGTTATCCCTATCGAACGGTAAGTGAGGCCGTTCGAATGCCAATGAAGACTCTGCGAAATAAGCCAATTTAATTCAAAACATCATTGAAGCTTTTTTTAACCTAAAACAATTTAATTTCTAATTATTTAACCTATATTAACTCTTAAATGAGACTAGAAAATAGAATAATTAAGGGTAAAATAACATATAAATTATACTTATCATCTGCCTAGTTCACAATATCTCCGAGGGTTGGCTACTAGAGGCCTGGATTGTTATAGCAGCATTGGCCATCTCCACCTTGCACAAAATCCTTTCACATCCTGCCACACCCCCTTGACCTGAACTTGGTCCAAAGAGATTATTAGACGAGGAGCGATGAAGAAGAAAAAACTAACCCAATGGTCTAGCTCAAAGTACAAGCACTACCCTTTATACAAAAGTAATTAATGGAAGATAAAGAAATTAATTAAATCTTTTTTAGTCCAATACATTACCCACATAATCTAATAAATATCATAGTCACAAGCCTAAAATGCAACATGTCTAAGCTATAACAAGGGTATCCATAAACATGTAAAGTACGATAATGCTGACATAATTCATAACATGAGTCTATCTCATCACAAAATAGCTAGCCCTCAATCCATGCTTAAATTTACTTGCTTCTATGCTAATAAAACTGTAAGAACTCTTATCTTGAATCAGTTAACATTCAATTTTATTTATTATTTAATCATCATCGTGTGGTTTAAGCCATTTCTGATTGATTTCAAAGATTTTCAAAATAAAAGTAGTTTCCAAAGGTTTTAATCAAAACTAACTTCACATTTATGAGTTTTAAGTGAATTTAAGTCAATTGTGAATTTTTGGGAATTTTTCGTATTTTCTCAATTTTTCCTAAAATTAGGGTTTAACATGAGCCCCTTGTAGACCCCACAATCGAATTTGGGGTTTTTGGTCTAAAACATCTTTAACATTAAAAAAAGTCATTAGAAAATTTTTCAAAATTTTTCATGTCTTAATTAGGGTTTAAATAGCCAAATTACCCACTTTTAGTTAAGAATTCTATTTATACCCCCATTTTTATTAGGTCTAACCCCTTCCTTACTATAAAAGGAAAGGGTTGGCCTCTTCCCCATTTGGGAAAGGGCTAAGCGTGGGATCAAGAGGCCTAATCCCCATTAGCCCAAAGTGGAAGGTGATTTGTGGTGAGATTTTCCTAATTTTTCCTTAATCATTAGAGCTTTTCATAAACTTCTCCTAATTTCATCTTTCTCCATCGATTAATCTTGTTTTAAAGCCATTAAGTCACTGATTTGCATCTCTACTTCAAACCCTAGCTTTCAAATTTTCATTTTTGAGTCCCTAAAGCTCTAGATCTGAGATTTTCCCAATAATTTTCAAGTTCTAAATCGGATTTAGGTGGGTATTGACAAAAATTACATTTTGGGTATGTTTCGGAAGAGATTAAGGAGCTAATCCGACCCAAAAAAGAGGTTAAAGGTAATGGGTTTAATCCTCAAGCTTGTTGTGTTTCAAATCTTGGCTTTTAATGTGTTTTCTTGAATGAATTCCATGTTTAGTACTCAAATGGTAGATTAGTAAAAACTTAATCTTTTGTGTTAATTTCCTAGGGCTTTAATTGGAAATGGGTAGATTTAGTATTCTGGAAGGTTTAATTAAATTTTATGATGTTTGAGGCTTTGAATGGAGGTTTTAAGTTTGTTTGATGGTGTCTCGGTTTGGTTTTCAAAATGGAGAAGATGACTCAGATCTGCCGTTATGGCGATCGATCGCCCTTATAGGCCAAACGGCATTGTAGGCCAATTTTAAGGCCAGCCGATTGAACGCCTCACAGGCCGATTGATCAGCTACACAGCAGATTTTGGGCATTTTATTTCCTATGCTTATTTCGATATGTTTACTCCCAAATGTTGTTTCTAATGTTCATGTGAAGTGTTTTGAGTTAGGATAAGCTAGTGGAAAGGGATGCTATTTATGTTGGGAATTATGGAGCATGTTTAAGTATTATATGGAAATATATGTTGATGGTTAAACGTGTTAGTATGATTTATCTTGAATCTTTGGTAGATGATTTTCTTATGTTTATGCATGTTCCTAGCAAGGTTATTGTATGACAATGATCTAATGTGCCTTCTATCATATGAATAAATTGTGGGTGAATGGTGATACTATGTTCTAGTTTCATGCGTGAATTAAATATGCTTATAGGAGTTGATAATTAGACTTCACCTGATTGAAATGATGGTTTTGAATAGATTTCCCATGATTTCAGTTCAGAACTATATTTAGATTTTATCAAATCATGTGTGTATTGCCTTGTGAGCTATGGTCATGTGCTTAGGAATGTATGAACACACATGTGGGGAATTTATTATGAAATTGTGGTTATTTATGGCTTGAATATGATGCATGTGGGGACTAATGGGAACACATTTTATGTGTTGGAATTCACGTAGAGATTTCTCACGTATGTATCATGTTGCATGCATCATGAAACAGACTTCATGAATGAGAATTTATCGACGATTATCCATGGTTGATCAATTGTATGCAATGATGTGAGATTGCATACCGGATTAATCGATCGTTGGCTTAATCGAAACTTGGCTTGTCCGAAAGGACATGATTTCGATTTGAGTTCTTGTGTGGAACATGTATACTCCCCGATTAGAGTCAACTTGAGTGATTTGGAGATGAGTTGTGTACTTGTCTTGCGGTTGAGATTCTTGAGATAGACAAACCTGAACACTGAGCACCTAGGGTGGTATGCCTTCGTGCACCGGCTGCCACGTGTTCTAGGGTTCCCTATGTGGGAATTCGGGCTTTCCCCCACTGCAAGAGATGTCCCAAGGCATACACACCTGCTCTAGTTTCTTTGTGTGAGATTCGGACATTCCTTGGCTAGGATTATCTAGGGCGAGCAGATTTAGGGGCTAACTACCCCGACTTTTATATTTTCTGTGTGAAAAATTGGACTATGTCCCGCCTGTGTAGCCTTGACTATGTCCTGCCTGTGTGGCAAAGATTGTATTCACTCCTTGATGGAGGCATTCACCATTTGGTTATGATGCATGTGTATGAGATTATATTATGCCTAGGATTGCACAGATTGTGTAGGGATAATGTGACACATGTGGATATGATTTACTATGCATGATGTGTTTGACTTGTTTGTTGTGCAGGGTGAATAAGCTATGGAATGGATGTATGTGATATGAATGCATGATCTGAATTGTGTGATTGAGACACTACCATGCAGGTTTATGTAATATGAATGCATGATCTGAATTGTGTGATTGAGACACTATCATGCAAGTTTATGTGATGTGGTCGTATGATCAGAAAAGTGCGAGAGAGACACTTCTCATGAGGATTATGTGTGATATTATGCTTGATTGTGATTGGATAAGGATCACTACCTATGTAGGATGGATGCTAAGTCATAACATGATCATTTATGCCCTGACTTGATATATGTGTTATATGCATGCTAGATCTTATACTTGTGGATAAGTTGGGGTTTAGTAAGGGGATGATCAGAAAAGGGTATACCATGTCATTTATGGATCTGAATTGCCATGATGTTATGCCATGATGATTTTTTTGATTAATGTCACCACTTTCAAACCATTACTGAGTTTTGTACTCACCCCTCTTTTGTGATTTGTTTTGGGGCTGCACAGCACTACGTGCAGATGCATAGGACACCTTATATGAGGGACGATATGGGTAGTCATGGGATTAGCTTTAGTAGCATTTTGATGGTGTTTTATTTTCTAATTTTCTCGTGGTTGACATTAGAGAACATTATATTGTGGATTATATATAATGCTCGAGTTTATCTATTGTTCTTAGACTTGTCTAAACTTTTTATATTTTGAGCCATGTATAGGCTCTGGAGTTGACTATTATGTGGGTTTGTGTGAGGATTATGATAGTTTATTATCCTCTTCTTTATCCTTATTTCTCTTACTCAAAGGACGTGAGGTGCGCTACTCCATTAGTTGAATCGCCCGTTAGAGGGGCTAAGTCTTCTGCAATACAATAATCCGTTAAATTATATCACCCCCGCGCATTGACCAGCCCTTGGACCGGGTTCGGCTCGGCTCGGGTGGAGCCAAGTCATGACAAAAACATCTCATCCTGAGCATCTGCATGGCACAAACATACATCCCCAAAACAAAAACAACACAATATGGGGCGAGCTTAGTTAAGTAAAGGTTTGGAATAAAACATAAAGCTCACATTAACACCACAATATAATCATAAAGAATCATGACATAGACCCCATACAAACCGGTGTTAATAACATAAGAGCACAACAACCCTAAACACACATTCAATTTGTGAAAATGATCTCATTCATGCATCACACATCCTTAAACAACACCTGTGCATTATGGTCTCAATCATATTTTATAATCACATCTGTGCAACCTATGCATTCACTTAATCTCATAATTCATTCACATCCTGCATGATCAAGTATAACAATCCACATTCATCCTGCATGTTTAAGTATCACCATTTTATATACAATGTCCAACATAAGGGCAAAGGGCATGGGGCGATGCTCAAGGACGGAGGAGAGGTGTAGTAGGGCTCTGATAGCCAGCTAAAATGGTGATGGAGCCATCCGATGGTTAAGCGGCACAAGTTATCTCTCATAATCATATATTTATGTCACACACACACACACACACACACACACACACACACACACACACACACACACACACACACACACACACACATATATATATATATATATATATATATATATATATATATATATATATATATATATATATATATCATACTATACATGCCATATCTCATCATCACCTTATGCGTAAACATGTGAAATTCACAATCATAATTACATCCTGCATGAATAACTTCTCAATATAAACATATCATGCATAGCTATTTCTCAATGAAAACATTCATCCTGTAAATCAAGTGTCACAAGCACACTATCCTACCTATCATGTAAATTAAGTCATAACCATGTGTAACATAAGCTTCATTATCCCAACACAACCTATGTAAACGGGCATAATATTCCATACACATGAAACCATCGAGTGAATGTCTCATAATGGAGAAAAATAATCATTCTGCCCGTTAAGGACAATTCCTTGCAGGGAAGGTAAACATAGTCTAAATCATGCTTGAACTAAGTCATAAATTCCAATATGATCTTCATGTAATCCCAGCAGCATTTATAGGTAATAATAACTCATTTTAATCATAAGAAATTAGATTTATAGAAAGAGAACAAGAAATGACAAAAATATAAGAGAAAGACAAAAACTGTCATTTGGCTATTGGGCCATTCGAATGCCAAGCCATTCGAATGGTAGGCCGTTCAAATGCCCTTAACAGTCACTTTATGCACAATTTCTGGCTCATCTTAAACCTTATGAAAATCAAACAAAAAATACCCAAAAATGCTAAGAAAATTCTAAAATCACACCCAAACTTCATGATATCAAAATGTAAACCTAAAACATGGTAGATCTAACCATTCTTAAGCTTAATAGCAAGAAAATCAATATAAAAGACATACTTTTAATAATACACCATTAAAGCACATAAATAAATAAGAGCCCACTTGAACCATTCAAGCATGAAATCCAAAGCATAAAACACATAAGATGAAAAACCCCTTACCTTCAAGAAGTTCTTGGGTCGAAATCAAAGCTCTACTCTTCAAGAATCCCTACCCAAAATTAGGGTTTTGATTAATATTTAATCAAAATCGACTATTAAGCTTAAATAAACTTGAAAACAAGTAGATCTAAGACTTCCATTGATTAAAAACGAAAATCCATCTTTTAGGGTTTGAAATCAAAATTTAAAACAATATTTTTAATGAAATAAATTAAGAATCCATTTGGGCGAAAGTGAGAATAAGAGAGATTAAGAGAAAATTTGGAAGATTAGGGCTAAAAATATACCTAAATAGGTGGGGTTTCCTCTTTGGGGAATGAGGATTAGAGCACCACCTTGCCTCCTAGCACACCCCTTTCCCAATTGGGAAGTGGGCTAGGGTTTTCCTTATATAGTAAGTTGTTAGGGTATAAATATAAACTATTGGGCTGTAAATACAATTATAATGCCCTAAGTGGCTAATTAGGCTAATTTTAAAGCTAAAAATGAGTTTAAAATTTTTGAAACTCATTAAAATGAAATATTTGAGGTTTAGGATCATGTGGGACACTCATCATCCAAACGTGGACATGGGGCCATGGTGGGGTCCACACCCTTAATTTATGAAAAAATCCCATAAAATCCCTAAAAATATGATAAATTAAGTTTGATATTAAAACCCCTAGAAATGAAATTAAACCTTGTTAAAACCATAATTACCAACCCTTAAACTTAAAATTAAGTTAAAATGGCAAATTTAAGCAAAACCACAACATTACACAATTAAATCAAAATTAAACCGGATTAAAGTTAGAGATCTTACACGTTGGACATATCCGGTCAGCAATCAGGTGAAGGTTTAGGCTTACTTAACATGTAATTAAAATACATATTTAAAGCACCTAATCATCATCCTACGGTGTTTAACACCAAAAAAATGTCATTAAGCGATCCGACCTTAATTGCCAGTTTGCCATTAATCCACTACCGCTAGAGATTCGCCATCCACCACCTTCTTTCTCCCAAAGCCCTCTAGGCTTTCCCCAAAGCACCAATTAGGGATAGGGTTAGGCTTAAAACTCTTTAAATAGTGAGGGGGTTAGGGCTCAATTGGAAAAAAGGACAAAATTAAGTAGGAGAATGACTCTTCTTGGTGGCATATACTCCCAAGAATTGACTCACGAGATCCTCTTGGTGAACGATTCTCCTTCACACTTGCATGGAAGATAGTATAGTTGCACATTTCATCTTCATAGATGAGCTATCATTTGAAAAAGTTGTTTGAAGAATCTCAATCATTTTTTTGTCTTGACCATTAAACTTCCTAGGCTTGTCATCAAAAGAACTGTCACTATTTTGATTAGGGCATTAAGTAGCAAAATGTCCTAATTTTCCACAAAAGAAATACATCATGTTCTTCTTTTTAGTTTTGGTAGTTTTTTCTTCTCTCTTCTCAATTGGTTCTCCTTTCCCTATTATTTGTCCTTTTCTCTCACCGTTAAAATTTTGAGTTCTTAAGAATTTTATGAATTATTTAGTTGACATGATTATTTGTTCATTATCACTGTCTTTTCATCAATATCTCTTCTTCAAGGGTTTTTAGGGCTTTTGTTTTCTTGGACATTTTCTTTGGGTCTTTTAAGGCAGTTTATTTCCCTTTGCTATTCTCAAACACCTCTCACTTATTATCATAGGACTCCTCTTGCATTTTAAAGTTTCTTAAGTTCCCAATCAATCCCTCCATATCTAAGGTATCAATTTTCTTATATTCATTAATTACAACTACCTTAACTTTGAATTTTGATGATAAGGATCTAAGAATTTTTCTAAGAACTAAATGGTTAGAAATGGGTTCCCCTAGTTGATCTCAAATATTTAGAAAAAAGCTCATCCTCTCCCATCATGATATTTTCAAACTTAAGTGTAAGCATTTGTAGCCTAGAGATTTTCACGGCCTCGGTTTTCTTGTTCTACTTAATTAGTTTATCCCTTGTAACTTTAGCCAATGTACAATTAGAGATTAACCTATGTTGATTTTTTCCTACCGCATTGAGAAGTGTACTCAAGGCCTTGTTATTGTAATTAAATAATTTTAGTTTAAAATTTTCCCTATCATGCTCGAGTTTCAAATTTTCTAGGACATCTTTGTCTTTGGTCATGAGAGGATTCCAACCTTTAATTACAACTATCCAAACATTCCCACACTACATATTAGAACTTCCACAACACAAAGCAATGAACCTCTAACCCACTCTAGACTTCCCTTTTTTAGTGGAAGTTATTGGCCATCAAGTCTCCTCCTTACCCTTGATGCTTTTTCCTTTGTGTTTGTTCTTTGTCTTTTCTAAAACACTTCAATCAAAACCCCTTTTGATTGTTGATATAGAACTCCTTTAAGCTACCTTATGAAGAACTTCTTCAGCACCTTTGTTGTGTTGTGATGGATGTGAATCACTCAAACTCTATTTCATAAAGTGAGTATGAAACAAAATTTTTAACTCACTTAATTTTCTCTCAAGTCAAAGGTGAATTAGGGAAGAAATACCAGCATGAAACACTATTTTTTTCACAAATTTTGCTTCCCCTTGTGTTATTTCGTTCAAAGCTAGCCTTTTATATAATGTCCCAAGGCTACTAGGGTTTTAGTCTCCTACTTAGTAACTCATTCCAGATTTCTTAAGGTCAACAACTAATTCACATATCCAACATCCATTCCCTATTTCATTTGAATAAAGATACTCAATTTATCTATCATTTCCATCAAACGATCTATTGATCAAGGTATTGTAATCCTCATGTTTCATACTAATCGATGCATTAAACTTGCAATCAATTGCTCAGGTTACTGTGATGGAAGAATAAATATTTGATTGAACTATTAATCAATCATTTGACCAATTACACAACTATGAAAAAATCTTAAGCATATTCATACCTGATTGATCATCGATCAATTGCTTATTAACACTTATTACAAATTTTCTCATTTTGTCCAAGACAATCAAAAATACTTTCTAAGGTTTTTTAATTAAAATCTAAGTGTTTAGTGTATATGAGTGTATATAAAATTTACCTTGTTTAGTCTTCTACCTTAAAATTTATAACTCGTTAGCTCGTCTTTTTTAAGAATCAATTCTAATTTGGATCACATCACTAATCTAATCAAAACTTAAATATACATATTTAGACATAGTTTTAATCATCAAAATATAACTATTTATAAGACATATCCTAATATCTTCTAATAGCCTAAAATCTGGCCACGATCACCCAAGCCAGATTTGGCTTGGGCAATGCGGCCTACACATTGTAGACAAGGAGGGGGTAAGTGCGTGGGGTGGAGAGGAGGGGGGCTTAGACCAAACCGCTGGTGGCCATGGCAGCTTTGACAGGTGAAGATAAAGTTTTTTTTTTTTTTAGGTATGGGGAAGCATAGGAAAGTAAGTATGGGGAGAAAATTTGGAGTACTTAGAGTGAAAAAATACAACCTTTTTTACTTTTTATGGGGGAGAGAAATTTAATGGGTGTGCAAATCCAGAACGACTAACCGCCCGGTTACAGCACCGAATAATTTCTCCACCACGAAAACTTTCTACGGCATTGGCAGGGTCCAGCCCCACGGCATTCTCGGGCCTCGGCAGCCACGCATTCCCGTATCACCAACACAATCCAGACCTTTTCCATGTTCCGTTTAGCAGAAACACAGGCAATGAAGGCCTCTCTCACTCTATCGTCTCTGGTCTTTCGTTAGAGTTTAGAGCTTGCAAAATTTCCCTTCATTTGCAAAAAAAGCGGCGAACTCATGTGAAGTCTGTTGCAGTCCTTTACTCCTTAATAAGCGAAAGAGAGTAAAAGCGATGCTGCTACAAGCCTTGTTTACTACTCCTCTCCCTATTCATGCCTGTCTCAATTCATCCTTACCGAATCTTCTGCCTCAGTCTTGGTTCTCCTCTTCCTATCCCATCAGGCCTCCGATCTCCATGAGCCGGAGGCGGGTGCGGCCTTCTACACCAGCCAGATTTTCCGCTTACGACGATGATCCCCCGGCTCCCTCCCTGGAAGATAAGGTGATAACTGTTACTTCTTCCCTTTCTTGAAAATTTTGTTCGACTTGGAATTGTTGTTTGGTTGGACAAGATGCTTACTGACCTGGAAGAACCTGAAAAATACCCAGTTGGGCGTAATGTATTTGAAGTTTCTGTTTATTACCCTTCATGTGCTTAAACCATAGTTTCTGATTTGTCTTCTAATTGAAATTCCTGCGACAAATGTAATGTTTATACTTTTTTTTTACCTTGAAAGTATGTTTTTTCCTTTTATTTGGGTCCTTCCGTTAGTAACTAGGTAGCGTTCATAAGTTAGGGTTCTTGAACAACAATTTTATCATATGATGTTCTGTAGTCACCTAACGCCAGTGTAATTTTCACACCATATCGTGATTCTACAAGCTACGATCATTTCAAGGCTGAACATGCCCTCGGATATGGAGGAATCCGATATTTGTATCCATGATTGTTATTACCTCCCTATGAAAATAAAATTATCTTCCGGTAATTAAAATTTCTCCTTGCTGACAGCTCCTTCATGCGCTTTGACCCAATTCCACTCTATTGGTAGACTCATACTTGAATCCTTACTCTTCCTCAAGTAGCTCATACATGCTTCTTCCAAGTTCAAACTCTTTACATGCTTATTTTCCACTATACAAATCCCATGGATACTACAATATTTCCTTTTCTCAGGATGGGTTGAGAGTGGGACCTGATCTTCAAACTCTTTTGAGGAGATTCTGGAAAGTCGCAGCCCCGTATTGGTCATCAGAAGATAAGGTGCAAGCTAGATTAAGGCTTGCTTCTGTCTTCGCTCTCACTTTGGCAACAACTGGAATCAGTGTTGGATTTAATTTTCTTGGTCGAGATTTTTATAATGCACTTGCCAGTAAGAAGATTTTATGTTGGCACTTTATCTTTATAATCCTTGCAGATTGATTTTGGCCCATTCCATCTAAATGTTGCTGTCTAATGGAGGCTGTTTGTAAACGTTTACATCAATTTCTTCAGATAAAGATCAAGAACAATTCACAAAGCAGCTTCTGTATTACCTGGGAGGATTTGCAGGAGGTATTCCGGTGAGCATATTGCTGCACTCTTTGTAGGTATTGCTCTATAAGCCATATGATAGAGCCAGTAGGACTTGTTTTAATTTTCTTCAGCCTGGTATCTTTCTTGCCCTGATTAAGTTTTTATTTGTACTTAAATCATAATTATTTTCACTTTCATCTTTATTTATGTTTAATAATGAAGGGCATATACAGGGGGACTATTTAACATCAATAATGGGCATTATTAAATATACAAATAGGCCTGCACAATATATTACTTGTATTGAATACAGACTTGCCGCAATATTTCGTTGCATGGATTTTGGACTGTCATTTTGATTTTGATAAGAGTCAAATATGGTCTAGAATCCATGCTGCCAACCCCATAGAGCTGGAATAAGGTATATGATGATAATGATGATGATTGAATTCGGACTTGGATATGTACTTCCGGTTATGAGTTCTAATGGTCTTGACTGAGCTTCAAGACTTGCCAAGATCCGATGATTTAGAAAGGCTGAATTAATTTGGAGTAATTATTAACTTAATGGGGAAGAAATCATGAAGAATTTTCAGAGAGCTGTTCAAATAGAACAGGATATTAAGCTGCCTAATTCTATGACTTGTGAGTCATCTACGATTTGTTATCATCAGACTGAAAGAAAGAGATTGGGTCACAAATGGGTTGTCTTGTAAAGTTTATTTACATTTTTCTCCCATATAATTATTATATTTGATTACCAAAACCTTGTTCTTTCCTTTCCAGTTCTTTGTTCTAAGAGACTATGCCCGAGAAACGCTTTCATTAAGGTGGAGGTCATGGATGACGAGCTATTACATGCAGCGATATTTCAAGAATCAAACATTCTATCAGATTCAATCGCAGTCAATAATAGATAATCCTGATCAGCGAATTGTTGATGACTTAAGTTCTTTTACTGCAACAGCTCTTTCTTTTTCTTTGACTCTCTTCAATGCTGCTGTGGACTTGATATCTTTTAGTAACATACTTTTTGGGATATATCCACCTCTCTTCGTTGTCCTTCTTCTGTACTCGATTGGTGGTACTGCTATTAGTGTATATCTTGGAAAGGTATATTTCCAATTCTTTATAGCTATAGTGAATTGGTTTGCTTTTCACTTATAATAATTATCTCGTCTTCAATCAGGACCTGGTTGCTTTGAACTTTATGCAAGAGAAAAAAGAAGCAGACTTCCGGTACGGGCTTGTTCGTGTTCGAGAAAATGCTGAGTCGATTGCTTTCTATAGTGGTGAAGGGAGCGAAATGCAACTACTGCTACAACGCTTTAAATCGGCATTTGAAAATCTTAGTGTATGAAAGCACCATCTTTTATATTATTCTCTTTTGAATAAACTTTGACTGGCAATATTATTCTATGTTTTTTAGTTAATAAACTTTGACTGGCAATATTATTCTATGTTTTTTAGTTAATATGGCCAATTTTTTCACCACTACATTTCAATGCATTTACTGAAATTCCTTTGTAATTTTGTCTCATAATACACCTTCATGAACGTCATGGAACAATAAACTTTTCAACTGAACCGAAAACAAAAAAATAGTATCAGTTTAGCCTTTTTCCCACTGTAGTGGTTGTATAGGCGTGCTACCCCCTTGGAGAGTTGTGTTAGGAAGGGTTTTTAGTGAAAAATTTGCCATTATGTTTTTCAGTGGGGAATTGGGTGATTGACTCCATCCAACATGTATCCTGACTAACTACAATGACAGGTTAAATTCCAATATCCTGAATTCAGAGTGCAACATGCACCATGGGCCCATATATATATATATATATGTCTTATTCTAATACACAATTAATTAGTGTTTCGATAAAAGACGAATTATTGATTCTTCTGTTGTGAATGAGGTAGGTGTTTTTTATTAGCTTGTCTTAATACAACTCAATTATCCATTGAATAAGACTTAAAAAAGTATATATAATTTTTTGTCTAGAACTAAATAATAACATTTTGTAATATATAAGACATATACCTATAATATGTTTCTCAACTCTCATATTGGTTCAAATTTTTTGAGTCAAGGGCAAAACTATATAGCTGATGGCTTTCCATGGGGTAAAACTATGACTTTCTCAGTCTGAATGGTTTAAAAAAGTATAGATCCTTTTTGAGATTTAGACATTGATATTTCTTAATACCTTTGAATGTTTTTGAAATAATTGATGATTTGACCTTAGTCAAATGTAAGATCGGCATGAGGTGCCTGACAAAAAAGTTTATTGACTAAGCCTATGGTAGTGTTCTTTGGATGAATTTTGTGCTGAGTCAAGTCATTAGTATTCTGGCTGGAAGTCAGACTTTTTGCTTAGGTGAGTTTGATGAAAGCCATTTTTTATTCTGCGTTTGCTTTCTCCTTTGTGATGCTCTGCACAATGCTTCTTGTTCTTGTTACATACTTGTTTATGACTACTCTCTACTCTTTCTGCAGAAACTATTAATTTCATCCCGAAATCTGGATTTCTTTACCAGTGGCTATCGCTACCTTATACAAATTCTCCCAGCTGCTGTTGTTGCTCCCATGTATTTCTCTGGGAAAATTGAGTTTGGGGTTATAAATCAATCTGTTTCTGCCTTCAATCACATTCTTAGTGATTTTTCTCTTATTGTATACCAGTTTCAGTCAATCAGTGCTTTCTCAGCAGTCATTGATCGATTAGGTACAAAATTTTAACTCTCCTGAAGTAATATTTTTTCATTTCTGGGATCTTTTTTGTAGAGTATGTTCTGAAATAGAAATATAATGAAGTGAATTGGGTAATTGTGCAATGGGGCTTGTTTTACTAGCCTTAAAACTGTTCATAAATATTGCAGATAAGGAGTCTTTTTTATTATTACAAAAATGGATCATTTTCTCAGCGGCATTAAAATTCTCCGGTCAGCCTACTTTGTGGTGATATTGTTTGTGAGCAATTTCCTCGTGTCAATGGGCACTACCAAGGAACTTTAATACTTGTTTACTCCCATTAGCAGCAATTAAGATGGTAAAAGACTAGAGTCGCTGCCAAATTATGTAACAGTGCAAACAAGAGAATTTCAGCTTTTTGAGAATGCTAAATAGCTCCCCTGTTTGAGAATAAGTGGTTGCTGACAACCCAATTATCCTATAAATCAACAACTTGTAGTAATGCAGGCAGAAGATGAAGAAAAGAGAAGATTTAGAGAAGTTGGAGAGAAAAAAAGATTTTATTGATGGAACTAAATTGACACTGAACAGTTATGATTGTCTAATTTTATATATATTCTGCCTACTCAGAACTCCTAGTCACTCACTACTCATAGGAACTATCCCTTATTTTAGAAAATAATCACTACACTCAATTTGGAAACTAATAACTGGATTATACAATTTTTTATCTAATTGATCTTAACCCAATGTCACTTCTATTTTCAGGAAATTGGATAAGTTAAACTCCCATTTATCTTCGTGTCATCATGAAATTTCTTTTCTTTGTCACAACCCATTTGAAGCGAATTTTGTACCATTCTACCAAAAGTGTAATGAAAATACTGATTGTTTCAACATTGTCAATCTACCCTTGACAGTGAAAGTGTTTATTTAGCATGTTACCATGGAGCACAATCTCATGAGTCTCGGTCTCAGTGAAAGTGTTTATTCAGCATATTATAAGAGACAGTGGAAGTGGGATTTCTGGCCTTTCTGCATAAAGTCTATGCATTCGTTTGCACTGACTGCAGCATAATTTATTCAATGGTTTGCTTTTGTATTGCTTCTATTTGTTTTCTTTTGCCTCTCTTTGGGAGAGAGAGACCTTAGTTATTTAGTGGCAGAGAGAGATTCCAGAACCTACCCTCGTCTCGTACTTGCTGAGAATGTAAACCTTGCCGACGAATACTAGGTTTGCTTGTACTGCCTGCTTTGGTTGATCCCCATTTTATTACTTCTGTCTTTGTCTTTCTTTTTCTATTTTCTACAAGAGAAATCGTTTTTCCTTGTTTTTTTGTGAAAAAATGGGAGGGCTAAAGAAATTCTCTTAGCCATTGAACATTGGTGCGATTGAACTTCAGCATTTATGGTGCGCTACTTGACAATGTGATGTGGCCAATTGGACGATCCCTCATGCTTTGATTAAGTATATTTTGAGTGAGACTGCCTAAACATATGTTTGATCCCTGGTCCATCCCAGTGACAACAATACATGCTTTTGAACCAATTGGAAGCTTTATAGTTGTGGAGATCTATTGAATGGAACATGGTGCATATTTGTCCATACTTCTGGAGTTCTGTTGAATAATTGAAGGAAAATATGGACTTTTTAATTTTCTTTTTTTTTTAAATGGGGAAGGAGAGAAGCAAGGTTCAGTTTTATTGCCTATCGAGGTTTTACTAGTTGAAAAATCACTTGGTCATTGTGTAAAACTTTTTATTCATTAATGTGATTCCTAAAGCTGATCAATGCCCTATGGTGCAAGAGATGTATAGTTGCTATATTTTTTCTTCATTTGTTTTATTCTTTCATTACTATTCTCTACCTTAAGTAAATTCTTGTTTTGTTGTGCTTTCACAGGGGAGTTTGATGATATTTTGGACAACAACATCTCTACATCTGTCTCTTCTGAAGATCAAGAGATTTGCATTACATATTCCAATACAAAGCATTCACCTTCTTCAGAATTAAATGGATCTCTTTTAGTGACTAACAAGTTGCTGGAGATTGAGAATTTGATATTACAAACACCGAAAAGCAAAAGAACTCTAATTGAAGACTTATCACTGGTCATTGATGATAAGGACCATGTACTTGTGAGTTCTTCAACATGTACCACCATCTTAAATATAGTGTGACCTGTTTAGAAGTGGATATATGATTTGAATCCTTATTTTGCCAACAGATAACAGGCCCTAGTGGATGTGGTAAGACATCATTATTGAGGGCCATGGCTGGTCTTTGGAGATCTGGCAAGGGAAGAATAGCATTTTACACAAGTGAGGTTCAAGATACATCTGATGGGGAGCTTGAAGGCTGTGATGACAAAAGGGCATCAGGCATATTTTTTCTTCCTCAAAGGCCATATATGGTTTTGGGGAGTCTTCGACAGCAGTTGCTTTATCCCACGTGGGTTGATGACATGACACACATAGAAAATTCTGAGTCATCTGGTATATTTTTCATACCTTTTCTATTGAGAAATGACCTTGAGCAGAAGTATTATATGAGTTAAAATGGTTTAAATTTATTTATTTTTTAGGTACTTTTCCTTTCCTTTCTCAAGCACAGTCACAAGATGTGGCTAGAAAGTTTAAGAAGCCCACAGTGGGTAATCTTGAGCAGATTTTGAAGGATGTCCGGCTTGGTGACATTGTATCTCGTTTTAATGGACTGGATTCAGTTTATGAATGGTCGAGTGTCCTTTCACTTGGTGAGCAACAGCGCCTTGCTTTTGCTCGCTTACTACTATCTAAACCAAAATTGGTTCTATTGGATGAATCTACAAGCGCCCTAGATGAAGCCAATGAAGTAAGTGCCGAGATATCCCTATGCTTTAGCTGTAACTGATATGGTGACATAACCTGTTTGTTTAATTTTTGAACTGATACATGTACATTTACTAGTGCTATCGGGGTAAAGGTTACCTGATTTCTACTGTTTCATACAATTGTGGCAAAACCTGGCACTATTGTAAATTAGACTAGGATTATGAGCTGTCTCCTATATGAATAGGCCAGGTGTGGGTTGAGGAGGTGGACCCTATGGTTCCCATGACTTCCTGCCTGTTGTGATTTGCTTTATTTCATATAGTTGATTTGCTTTGTGTTTATTAGTCTAGCCCATAAGGCCCTATTAGGCAAAATCAAGGTCTAGGTCCATATGGGGAGCAAACTATGTAAGGGCGTATGCCTTTCTCTTTTCCTTCAGAAAGAAATAATTAAACCCTAATTCCCTTCTTTTCTCTGTTGTCCACTTCCCTACCCTTTCACCCCCCCTCCCCCCACCTTCTTTCATGCTGTGCTTGTAGGCAGGTCTTTTGTATCCCCTTCATCCAACAATTCCAACACTTTTGTTGTGTTCCAACTCTGTACACAACACTGGTATCAAAGCCCTCTTGATTTTACCTACTCTTTGCCACCTTTATGGTGCAGACTAAGAGTATGGCTGCCAAGGAAAGACAAAACTAGGGAGATACCTTTGTTCAAGAATCTGACAAAGCTCTTCCTCGGCCTGCCGTTGCTGTGATGACCAATTCTTCCTTGCTGAAGGTTCTCTAAGAACTTCTCTAGGATTTCCTTCTTATGCGCGCCGAACAAAAAGAGATACACAGTTAGCAGAGGGAGGAATTACATTTGTTGCGACGCGACCAAAAGACTCTTATGCACATATCTGACTCCTGTATGAGTGCCACCAACAAGCGGAACTTCATGGGAGAGGGTGGCAGTGTTGATTGCAGCCTCCTCCAACAACCGCCATGGTCAATGCCTCCTGCTGGCCTCTTGCCTCTCTGCAGTTAGGGTGCCCCAACCTTTAGCTCCACTCCCTTCCCCTTGAGACCTTTTTTGCTGCAGGCTCCACCTCGGGGCCAGCCGAGTCTATTGCTCAGCCCAAACAGTGCCAATGGGGGGATTGCCAATTGCAACTGCTCAACATATTTTAGGGCCTACTCAAGACCTCGCCCTTGGACACTAATGATGAGGAAATCAGTTAACATACTGTATTTGTAGATTCCAAATGACATGTGTGCTGTAGTTCTTCAAATACAAAGGGGATGAGAATCCCATTGATTGGGTCTATTGGGTGAGCAAGTGCTTAGCTTATCAATAGGGCTGCATCTTGGGTGGGGTTAGGTCGTGTTCCTTGGACCTAACCTAAACCAAGATAAGAACTGAAAAACCCGGGAACCCAAAATAGGAACCGAGATTCTATATTCGGTCAGTTTGGTTCCAATAATTAAAACCAAACCAACACTATTTTGAGTCGGTTCTTTTTATACAAAATTACAAAAATTCATGTAACCCGCGTTAAATATGGTTTTGTAAGTTAATTAGGGTCAGGTACCAACCAACCTGGGTTTTCTACATGCTTGATCCGACCCAATCTGACCCGAGATTTACTAGGGTATTTTTTTCTTGGACGTGACCAGACCCGAGATAGGATCCCAACCCTGACCTGTGCCAATCTTGGGTCGGTTCCATCCGGATTGGATCCGGGTTTTTAACGCAGCCCTACTTGTCAAGACACTACAATTCATGTCAAGAAGGCTACTAGTTGTCATTTTCCACCTTGAGGGTGATGCCCTTGTGTGGTTCCAATATTTCAAGCCGGAAGTGCCTTATCTGACATAGTAGAAATTTACTGAGGAACTTTTCCTTCACTTTGGATCAAACGACTTCGTAGATTTTAATAAACTTCCTTCACTGCACCAAAAGACTATGCTATGTGCCTATGAAGCAGAGTTCATGCATGTGCCAATCAGCTTCCTCATTGGACTGAAGTCAGAGGTAGTGGATGGGATTTGTCACTTTGAGTGCTCAACGATAAGGAAGATTATTCGTCATGCTAGCATTTAGGAGGAAAAGATGAACTGGCAATGGCAAAGATTCCAACCCACCCCACTGTCCCGCCCATGGGGTGGTCCAACGAGGGCTCCTGTATGTGCCAATCAGCTGACCAGCATGATTCCAGGGACATTGGTGCCTTTTTGCCATCTTTCTCAAGCCCATATGGAAGAACTGTGGTTGAAGGGTTATACTTCACTTGTGACAAATGCTATACGCCTAATCACTGCTGCAAGACTCTCCATTTGGCCTTGATCTTGGAGGAGACCAGGGATGATTTGGCTTATTGGGAGCAGGCCAGCCATGTGCAAGTTCTCCAGAACATGATTCCGGAGATTTCTACATGCCTTCTCTAGCACATACACTTTGCAGACTATTCGGGTGCAGTTCTAAGTGCCAATAGGTTGCCATACTCATTGACAGTGAGAGCACACATAATTTCATCAATCACCGGATTGCTCAGCACCTTGGTTGTCACATCTCCAACTTAGCTACCTTTGATGCGCCCATAGGGGACAACAAACATCTCCGTAGTAAGGGTGTGTGTCATAGTGCCAAGGTCCACATTCAAGGCCATGCTTTTCTCATGGACCTTTACTTGCTTTCCACCAAAGGCGTCAACATTGGTTTGGGTGTTTAATGACTGCAAGAATTGAGTGATGGCATGTGTAACTTCGTACGTATGGTTATGGATTTTGAGGTGGCAGGGGAGTGCGGACTGGCCACTGGCACCCCTCACTTTGCCCAGGATATTGGGTCTCTCTTTCGATGCGCCCATCACTCCATCAGGGCATTTTACCGCAACTACTCACCCAGGATCCTTTGGACTAGAAGACCTTACCAGAGGACTTGGAGGCCCTATTATAGAAACATTCAGGTCTCTTTGTCGAGCCCACTGTCCTGTCTCCAGTCTGGTCTCATGATCATCAAATTCCGATAGTGCTAACAGCTTTGCCGACCAATGTCCAGCCCTACTAGTACCCTCTCATCCAGAAAGATGAAATTGAAAAGCTAGCATTTGAAATGCTTGATTGGGTATTATACGGTTGAGCACTAGTTTGTACTCTTCTCCGGTCCTTTTGGTACGAAAAATAGATGGGTCGCGACATTTTTGTGTGGACTAATAGACACTCAACGCCATAATTCTTAAATATATGTAGACATACATAAGACGGCATTTCACACACAAGATGGCCATTTCAAATTTTTTGTTATGCCCTTTGGCTTGACCAATGTGGCTTCCACATTTTAGAGCTTGATAAATGAAGTTTTCCGACCTTATCTCTGCCACTTCCACTTTGTGCTTGTTTTCTTTGATGGCATCCTTGTGTAGCACCATTCTTGGTCTACGCATTTGGAGCATCTTAGGTTTGTCTTCACTCTTTTAGAGCTACACTCAATATCTAAAATGCTTTAAATATGTGTTTGGCAGTGAGTAGATAAAATATTTGGTCCACATCATTGCAACCAACATGGTTTCTACTGACCCGAAGAAGGTGGCAACTATCATGGGCGGAGCCCGGGTGGGGCAACCCCCCATCATAATTTTAGAAAACTTAGTGTAAACTATGTCTCCTCAAGCCCCTTAGTTATGAAAAAACCTCTTCTCACACTACCAATGACTCACTCTGCACAAGTTTGATTCTCCACCAAATGGACACCGTCATTGTGTATGTGACAGCTTACAAACTTGTGTAGGCTAGCTAAGTGTTTCTCCATGTTCCTAATATCCAATATACCTGCCAATTCCATGCATGCTTACAATTATACCAACCATTGCTCTATATTTCGGTGTTTGGTATCACTTCAAGTAGTAGGCAAAGCTCAAACTGTAGCAGCAAATATCATTGTAGAGATATGCATTTCCCATTTGCTACAAGAGAAATTTTCATAATCTTCCAGTACTAGATTGTAAACAACCTTTAATTCAAGTCACACTATTGCCATGTTATAAGCACTGGGACAAATACTGCTCAATCTATCTCATGCAAGGGAGCAAGTGATATCTCGTCCTCTAGCAACATAGTGAGCAAATTACGTAAGACTTTCGCATAGAATGATACACAGGCAAGAACAAAGTCACTTAACAATTTACCACATGTAGGTAGGGGGAGTGTGTACTCTTACTGATTGTCCTTCATTGTCATCTATTTCCAAGAGCATCTTTAAGCTTAAATTTTCTGCATATGCTCATTTTTCTATTTTTTTTGGTAGAAATGGCTAGTTCATTCTTGCCTGACTTCACCAAAAACCTTAGCTCCGCCCCAGGAAACTATGCTCAATTGGCCCCAACCGACAACTCCGAAAGCCTTGCATGACTTTCTTGGGTTGACATGGTATTATATTATAAGCCTTTCTTGCTCACTATGGCTCTATTGCGGCCCTTTGACTACCCTTCTGAAAAGAGGGGCCTTTCACTGGATTTGAGGCTCAAACAACATTTGATGCTCTCAGGCAAGCCATCTCTACAACAACAATTCTTGCATTGCTGGATTTTAGCCATCCTTTCATTGTGGACACCAATGCCTCCAACATAGGGAGGGGGCGTTGCTATGGCAGTTCAACATGCCCATTATTTTTTTAGTAAGGTTTTGTCGGGACATTCCTTATCACTATTAGCCTATGAGCAAGAAATGCTCACCATCATCCATGCTATGATGAAGTGGCAGCCCTATTTGCTAGGTATTGATTAGCAACCTCTCAAGTACTTGTTGGAGCAACGGATTTTAACACTTGCTAAATAGCATTGGATCACCAAGCTGTGAGGGTATTATTACGAATTGGTGTTTAAGAAGGATGCAAGAACATGGTGGTAGATGCCCTCTTTAGACAGTTTGATGGGAGTCGGACATTGCTGTTGTTCACTCCTACTTTTCCCTTCCTTCATGATATGCAGTAGGCATAGGATATGTTGGCTAGCTTGCGGGCTGATCCCCTATGCTTGCCATTTTTTGTCTTGCATGGTGATTTGATATACTGGAAGGACCGGCTATGGGTACCAAATAACTCTCAGCTCTGTTGCACCATCATTTCTCATTTTCATACTCTCCTTTGGTGCATCATAAGTGTTCATTTTAGACCTTTAGGCAATGTTGGTTTGAAGATGGCCAAACAAAGGTAGATATAGTGCCTCTAGTTCACAATTAATTTACAAGATATATCTCCTCCCTTGTCAAAAATAAAAAATAAATTTTTATACTAATGTGCCAAATTCCTATTTGTCAACATAAACATGCAAACCAAAGCAAAAAAAGTTTCACACTTTTTTTCTAAGTTTTTCAAGCCTTCCCCCTCTCTCTTATCACGTTCCCAACCCCTTTTTATAGACCTCTAGGTTGGTTAAAGAGTTCTACTTTGATTAGGAAACAAAATCAACACGGATTGTCTTATTTTAGGAAATTGCACACTCGTCCGATTGATCATACCTAGCTATTTATCATTCAATGTTCTAGAGAATCATACAAAATTCATTCTAGTTTGATCGATCAAGCATTCATTAGCTATTGATTGTTTATGAACAAAAACACATTTTTTGCCTAGTTGTCTTCTACACTCTCACACTATAAAATAAAGTTCCCGTTGCTTTCAAGTTTGTGTTATGTGTGTATTTTTCCCTATCAAAACACTTCTTAAGTCTATTATTTTGCTTCATTTTTACTATGTGATCTTCAACAATACTCTTAATTCAAAATTATACATTATTGACATTGTTTTGATCACTGAAACAAGCCAATTCACTACATGTGACCATATATATTCTTACAAGCAGGTGGGTTTAGCATAGTGTTTGGCAGGTTGTGCAGGACTATGTTGCAGGCTATGAAGTGTGTTAGCGGGCAAAAGCTTCCACCACCTCTCGAGCAAGCCTTCTCCAACCCTTGCTTATTCCATATAGGGTGTGGGATGATGTATCCATAGATTTCATTGAGGCACTTCCCATCGTCGAGGTCAAGTTGGCCATTTTGTTGGTCGTTGATCGGCTCTCCACATATGTTCATTGTAGCTCATTAGTGCACCCCTATTTGGCAAAGGAGGTAGCGGAGGTGTATGTGCGAGGCGTGCTATGCTTCATGGCATGCCTCATACAATCTTCCCAACATGGATCGAGTTTTAATATCCCATATTTCTAGCAGTTCATTTCTGTGCAGGGTACTACTCAGCACATGAGTATTGCATACCATCCTTAGATTGATGAGCAAACGGAGGTTGTCAACATGTGATTGAGCAGTCTTTATGCTGGTTTGTGGGCGACAATCCCTGCAAATGGCTGTAATTTTTACTGTGGAAGAACATTCTTATAACACAACCTTCTATACTCCACTGTTTTTACTCCATTCCAAGTGGTCTATGGGTAGCCTCTGCCCGCTATCCTTGCTTTGTTCTACTCTGCTCAGCTGTGGGTGAGGTGGATCACATCATTCAGAATCGCAATAATCTTCTCCGACAACTTTAGAAGAATTTTTTGAATTCTCAAAACCATAGGAAAGAAGTGTACGGCTATCGACACAGTTCGCGAGTTCCAAGTTGGGGATCTTGTTTATGTGAGCTTTCATCCTCATCATGAGAATCATCCTTCTAGCACCAAATTAGTGCATTAGTTTCATGGTCTTTATCCTATTCTCCAACGTGTTGGCCAGGTTGCTTATTGCATGTACCTTCCATAGGGTTCCCGGGTCCACCCTATGTTTCATGTCTCTCGGCTTTGCTGTTTTGTGGATGATCCTAGTCAGGTGACTCACAGCCCTCCCCCCACTCCCCTACTACCAGCCACACCCCCATTGTTTCCTGCTTCTATCATTAACTTGCTGTTTGTTTGTCATTCAGACTGGCTTGTGACAGAAATGCTAGTTGCGTGTGATGGTTGTGCACTAGAGGATGCTACTTGGGTTTTGGAAGACACTATTTGGTCAGATCCCTGATTTTGCGCCTTTGAGGACAAGGCGGTAGCGGAGTGTGGTAGATTGTTGTGATTTGCCATGTGGTAGTACTAATTAGGCTTTATTTGCTCTATTTCATATTTGTTGATTTGCTTTTTTTGATTAGGCTGGCCCATAAGGCCCTATAAGACATTTAATTTATATTAAGCAATAACGAAGGCGCAGGCCCATATGTTCATAGGCGTATGACTTTTGCTTTTGATAGGAAGAAATAATTAAATCTTAGTTCTTTTCTCTCTCCTCTATCATCCTCTTCCCTACCCTTTAGTTCCCCTTCTTTGCTTGCATGCTGTGCTTGCAGTCGGGTCTTTTGTATCCCCCTCGTCCAATGTTCCTTTCACTTTTACTATGTGCCACCTCGGTATATGTAATAGTGTCAGAATGTAAATATTTATAATTAACATCAGTATTAACTATAAATGATAAATTTGCAGCTAATATCATGAGTATATTTAGTTTTCTTTTACATTTACATCTTTGTCTTTATTTGCTCGTTTTTTTGTCTTATTGCTGGAAAGTTAACCGTAGAGGACCCCTATTGAGAATTGATTGGATTGTCTGGTCCCACCCATGTAATCTGCATCTGACTAGCCTATTGATGCTGGACGTGCTTTCTTTACCCCGGCTAGCGAGTCTGATTTAAGTTGGCATGACTGTAAATAATAGATGCAAAATTGTTTGAAAACAGAAGATGTATTTTCCATAATTCTATTCCATAATCCTATAAATCTTAACGAATATTGCAGGCTCACCTCTACAAGCTAATTGAGGATGCAGGGATTACATATATCAGTATCGGCCACCGAAGAACTCTTTATAATTATCACAGCAAAATCTTACGAATATCTGAAATGGATTCCAATGACAAAAGTCAGAACTGGAAAATTGAGCCTACAAACCAGACTTCTGTACAAGAAATTGGGAAGTCAAAGTGGTGAGCAATATAAAGAAATGGTGGTGTGGGATATGGTGTAAGCTCTTATGTACATAATGCAAAGACTTCACTCGAAACTCAAAAATAGCAGTGCCATTTTATGTGATTCTACCGACATGTTGCTTCAGATCAGGTGGTTGCTGCAGACTTGTCCTTTCCGTGGAAGTCATGGATGAGATAGACCGCCCAATAGGTGCACCCTTAAGCAGATGGTGAGGGTATAGACTTATAACTGCTTCTTTGACACTGTATGCTGTAAAGTTTCACGAATTCAGTGGTCACCATTTCTAGACAACATGATCAGGATGTCATACTGCGATTTTGAGAATTCAAATCTTTTTGTCAGCAACAATTCAGCAGGTCATGATCCCTTTTACAATTGAATTTGGGTGAAACCCTTATGATAGCTAGGCATTTATCACTGATTTGTTACATAGCAGTGGAGGGTATTTGGTCGTTTTATCTGGAAGACTGACATAGCATTGTAAGATGACATCTCGACATATTCTAATGTACTTGCATGAATCTAGCACCTTGGGAAGTAAATTATTGATGTTTATTAATAATCTTTAACAAAGAAAGAAATGCAATTACTACCTACGTCCCAGATTAATATCTCCATTTGGTTTTTATAAATGAACAAAAATTAGTTAATCTTGAAAAACCAAATTGAGTTATTGTTGTGGGACAGCGGGAGTATAATATTATGGACGATAAATGATTCTTTGATTTCCATGTACTCTTGATAATCTTTATCTTATATTTTAAATTATACTCCCTCTGTCCCAAATTTATAGTTTTATTTAACAAAAAAATTTATTCTTTAGTATAGTTTCATTTTTTTCAATCTAAGTGATTGGGTACTTTAAAAAGATTATTATAAACTTATTCGCCCTTCTCATAGATATAAGTTTTATTATTTAATAATTTTTTTTTAAATATAATTATTAATATAGGACAGAGGGAACATTACCAAATTTTTTTCCGGTAAGATAATCTTTTTCAATAAAAAGGAACAATCAATCCACTTTTTATGTTCACAACCACTATATCAAAACGTGGAGTATTTTTGTTCTCAAAATCATGCCTTGAGAGAATGTAGTCCAATTATGCATAAGACTATATTGCCAAATCTACTGGTCAAGCATTGGAATGAATCGTAAACCTTATTTTGGGTGACCTAGGCCGAATTGAATTCTCTGCTGCATGACGGCTTGCACTGGGCTTTTCCAGCCATCCTCCGCCTCCCTCTTGTTTGCAGACGGTCCTTCGACTGGCCTGAGGGCAACCTTCATTCACCTAAGCCCCTCTTTGGCACTCTATTTTCCTCTTCAGCAAGGGTTTGCTTCCTCCTTGTGAATCCTTGGCCCCATCTTCCCCTCATCCTTCTTCCGTGGATTGCCATGGAAGGAACACTTCTCAAACAGCATCAAACAGGGTAGATGAAGATTCTCCACTTCCCTCAAAACAAAAATAAGAAGTTAGAGACAATCTCTAGCGATTTGTTTGAGGAGGGTAAGCACTGAGAGAATAGTTGGTTCATTTTCTAGTTTCCTACAAAAAATACCTTATTATATCGGTCTCAAGATAGCTATTGATCGATGTGTAAACCCAAACACCCTGTTGGCATATGATGGATTTTTCTTATTAAATTTTCCAAATGATGAAAACTGTCATAGAGCCCTAGGTGTTTGGTTGATTGCATGGCGTGTCTATATACATATCTAGTAAAATAGATATCTATCTCCATTTATAGGTTATATGTAGATATATAGAAATAGAATCAATTACAAAAAAAAAAATCTATATACAAAGATGTTCTTTTTTTTTACACCTCTTACTATTTTTGAAAAAATTTACAATAAATTAGGAAGGCAGCTAGTCTAGTTCCTTATCCATGATTCTATCATTGGACTAGAATAATTGTACTAAAATATATAGGGGGAATCAAATTGCTTTTAACTCAACTAAAACTGAAGAGACTATTCGATGGTCGTTACTAACCACTTTTGGTCTTAAATTTTTGGGATGGGTCCAATCCGCAATCAATTCCATTTTTGATAGGAATAGTTGGTAATTACATCCAATTTTTCCGTTGACTGTTATACATTGCTAACATCTAGAAATGGAACAATTGCAAATCTCAAGTAACTGCCCAGTTCACTAAGGTAGCTAAAGTAGTGAAGAATTCTGTTAGTAAAATGGGTCCTATAGAAAGCCCATCGATTCCGAATCTCCAGCAAATTTGAGCATTTTTTTATCGTAACCCTTCTCGGGCAGGATGGAGATTGGCCATTGAGTGCAAGAGTAAAAGGGAGTTTGACTACAAGACCCACCCATCGAGTAGGGACGAAAGTCGCTTCTTTAAGAGGAGCTCCAGGTTGCGGGTATAGAACCAAGGCCAAAAAAAATTGAAAAAATCAGTCTGCCCTTTGTTTCACTCTCAAATCCCAGTCCTATTTTTTTGACTAGGAACAGGACCAGAACTTCTTGTTCCAATGGTCAGTCCATCATTTTTTTATGATTTAGAGGACCTTATGTCACCAAAAACCGAGACTAACTGGAGATTCCTGATTGTTCCATTTTCTGATGAGGTAAATGCTTGAGCTTGATAAGCTTCCCTGAGCTTGCAAAAGGAAGATATAAGGGGGTAATAATAAACTAAAATCACCATTAAGATTAGACTTCTAGATCTGCTCATGAGAAACGACCAACAAGGGGTTCTATAATGAATTCTTCATGTTTGGAAAAGTAGTAAACCTCACCGTCTCCATATATTCAAATAAATATCCGACGAGGCAAATGTCATCTCAGTAGAGATGGGTTTTGCCTCATTGTATATTTAGAGGCTCTTTGGCTGTAAAAATTTGGTCAGATTTTACCGATTCTACACCAATTCTAACAGGAATTATGAGACTCCTGGTTGGGTGCACAAGGTAGACAAAATTAAAAGATTTGTCCGAAAGTTACTTTTAGATTGTTTCCATTTGGAATCACTGAATTACCTCATCAAGTGATTTTAGCTTCGGCCTTTCTTTTCGAAATTAAAAATTTTATTATTTTTTAATTATTACCTCTTATTAATTTAGGCATTGAGAAATGTGCTACATAGGTAAGGCCCATATTAAATGCTTAAAATTACCTACCCATGTAGAATCTTGTTGAATAGGGTTCAAATTTAGGGGCACAACAGTACCAAGAATATGCATATCTAAATTGGGGAGAGAGATGTATGTTAATTTAAAGTTAAATATAGGTTTGATGTGACATCAAAATTTTTCTAAAAAATTTTATTACGAACTGTCATTCTCATTTGGCGGTGAATTATTTGAATTAATTCTGAAAAATTCAACTTTCATTTCTAAAAAATTCTACACCCAATCAACCCCTTATTCAAATATTTGGTGCATGGATGAAAGTTTTTGTTGGTTTCAAAGCTGGTGGACTACATAGTTATGGTGCATTCACGTTAACTTCTAATGGAAGAAATGCTAATTCATATAAAGCCATTGAGTTAGCCCAAGCAGAAACTAGAGTTGTATGCATTATATAAAAATATTCCATTTTTGTTTCAGCAAGTCCAATGTGTTTTCCTGATCCTATCAATTAAGGGATGGAATCTTATCATCCATAAATAACGAATTAGTATGTTTTTTATTCAGAATAGATTAATATTTTCCATGTAAGTCATTCAGATAGCATAGAACAAAAGAATCTTTGATATTTTAGTGTCCTAGGCATAGAGGAACCATGTTCCCTCTTTTAGCTTCTAGGGTATATTTTTTAGTTCAAGATCCTTCTTACTAACTCAATGGTATCTAATAACATTTCCACCTTCTTTTCTTTTCCAGTTAGTAAGAGGGATCTTGAACTAAGCCCCATGCTACTCTGGTCAAGGCATGAGCAAGGGACGGGACAGTGTGTTTGAGGAGAAAATTCTACTCAAATTCCCCCCTACAAATAGAGGGTAGGCTGGTTCACTTGAGGAGAATCTTTTCTTTTGAATATTTTTTGATTTGGTTGAAAAGAAAAAAAGGAGGTTTGTAAGATAATTCCTATTTGTTTATTTTTTGTTGTATCTTATACGTTCTTAATTGAATCTTAAAGCAGTCTTAATAGATGTACACAATTATGTACCGATCCCGCTTCCGTATATGAGAAAAAAAAAGTAGCTCCCGAGAATTGTGGCCTCTTAGGAGTTTTAATGACTTCACAATGGAATCACAGTTTGAGAGCCAAGATTCTATTTTAGGATCAACCCAACCACCGTTCATGTTTTTTTTCTTCTGCTTCCAAGACAAATATTCCCCTAGGAGATATTTAAAGAATTTAAAATTAATAAAACAACACTTGTAAGGACTTCTATTGAAATTAAAAAATATACACGGTCCCCTTTTATATCTTATAGTGAATCATCATGCTTGAATTTTGCATCCATCATTCTTCCCCTCCCCTAGTTTATAACAAAATGCTTTATTAGTTTGGCCTAACTGGTATTATTTTAGCTTCGAAGATGAATATGTTCCCATGCAATAGTTAAGAACATTTTTTTCTCACTTTGGGAAGATACAATCTAATGATACAGAAATGAAACATTTCCTCTATCATTAAATTAGATATAATCCCATTGGGTAAATGTAGCACTCGTAGTTTTAGAGAGGAATTTACGAGCCTTTATAATTATAATATCATAGAATAGATTATTTAAGAAAATAGTAATGATTATAAGTTAAGAAGTAAATAAATTATGATGTATTTTGAATGTCAGAGTTCCATAGGTGAGCCACCAACACATTTGTGAACTTGCCGGTGAAATTGTTTTCATTTTTGGTAACATTTGTCGTATCGATGGACTTATCGATGGAACAATATTATCTCTATTAGTGATATTCGACATGTCGATGGACTCGTCGATGAAACCATAATGTCACTGTCAATAAGGTTTGACGTGTTGGTAGCGCGAGGATTGATTTTTTGACAGTTGCAAAATTGTCAATAAAGAGGTTTTCGGTAGTTTTTTGAGTAAGTTACACATCAAAATTCGGTTTCTAGACTTCCTTGTAAATACCTTTGACGAATCTTTAACTCAAAAGGGTACAAACTCTCCGACTTTCCAGGAGAGTGACAATATAGGGTGTGTCAATGAAATGGAAACGAATTTGTGGAGATCTCTTTGTTGTTTTGATTCAGAGGTCGGATTGCTAACTTTAAACTATGATATTAAGAAAAGAAAAGCATGTTTGGTGATATAACATCCCTAATTTTTCTACAATTTTTTGCTTGTATTTTCTTTTGGAAATTTTGGTGCTTCGGTGTATCTGTTTTCGTAATTAACCTCAATATTCATAACCATAGGTCTAGAGTAGTGTCACGCCCCGGGTTTTTCAAACCATTTTCCAGTAAATTTCATGAAATTTTTTTGCAATATAACAATTGTAATTTGTGAAAATTGACGAAAATCGAAACCTGTGAAAATATTTATATTTCTCACATCATCAATTTAAAATCACACAACCTGAATTTTTCTTTTAAATCATCAAAACACATCGACTAAACACCCCGGGTGTGAGATCACACAAACGCATGTAAAATCACAAGTGCCATGGCCATGGGCTTAAATACACATCTCCCAGGCATAGTCAAGTACAAGTCCGATAACAGTCCCAATATAAACAGTCCATATACAAGTCCAAAATAATACATGCATAAGCTCTCAACTCTCCCAATACATGTATACTCAAAAATTACATTAGATCGTAGCATAACTAAACAAAAGAAAAAAAATTGACCTAAAGTCTGTAAGTCTGTCCTCTCCTCCAAAACTAAGTCCCGCCTACGAAGCTCTTGTGTTGGGACCTGCAGAAGTCACTAGAGGATCTGAAATTCAGTAGAGGGAAAATGAGTATTTTCATACTCAGTAGAAAATACCCAGTAGGGGAGTTCTAAACAATGAATTTGTAAATCCATACGTAGCTACCTTCATGAAACATAACATGAAGCAGTAAAACATGAACAATCAAAGTCTCTCAAAATATGATGCTCATAACCATACACATATCACAAACTCATGTTCGTCCCATCTTACCACACAATCCTACGCATATACATACACTTACTGTCTTACTCAAACTCTTACACTTACAGTCCTGCTCTTACAATCTTACTCAACACATACACTTACGATCAACAACTAGAGCTCATTATCAAGCTAATCAGCACCAACGTCGACGAAAATGAATGCCACTGGGGCGTCACCTTAACCTCCAGAGAGTACTAGACGCCATGGACTTTTCCGAAGGCAAGGTACACCTATGCTCATGGGGCACAGGATCAAATAGGTAAGAGTAGTTCCATGATACTACTTACCTGAGCGCACAAACATAAACGGCCACACATTAAGGCCATACAATTGCCCACACTTTAGGGGTCTTATAGTGCCAATGCCACTCTTGGGCAGAATTTATACAATACCACTCTTGGGCAAAATCATATAGTGCTCTCAATAGAGCATCAAACGTCTGGGCTTAATTATAGCGCATAGACAAACTCCCGCAGGATACACACCATGGCTAGACAGGAGAAATACTTAGCCGATTAATCACCGGCTAGCTCAACCACGGAACTTAATCCGTCGAACTACTAAAGTCTCAAACTCATAAGGTTAACATTTTAGTTTTTCTTAACATTCCAGTTTGAATTAAATACTTTATGCTCATGTAATTTTCCTCTGAAATCATACTATCACAAAGTATCTCAGTAAACTCAAAACTACGTCTGTTTGCCCTGAGAACCCTGAAGCTTTTCATTCATTGCATCAAAGCCTGATCCAATCCAAACTAATTTCAGCCCATCAAGCATACACATATCAATGCCATCGATATAAACATCCACCATTCCGTATGTATTTTTTCATCCACACACATCTAACCAAACACTACTTACGATTATAGCACATCCATCATATGCATAAACCATTGTATATGCATGCAGATAAATTATCCTACTAGCATGCAAATAATTATACCGCAAACCTATACATCCATCATTTGTCAAGCCAATAACATGTCATTTAATTAGCATTAGCATAAGCTAATATCACACCATTACACGTGATATCCATAGCATTACGTGTTATGAAGCATGTAATTAAATTGGCCCTAGCATGCATTCTAACATACCAAGCACACTACGATGGAATTACAAATTCAAAGCCCCCTACCTCGCTTTCCGAGCGTATGGTGTTGTCGGGGAGCACAACTGTAGTGGTGTCAATGGTAAATTCAGTGAACCCAAGCGTCGCTTTCTATAAAATGAGCTGCCCCTAGATCCGAAAGTCCCGCAAGCTTGCCAGGGGTTTACACAATGAATGGTTTGGTCCCAATTCAACGCCCGTCGATCTCCGTGCCTCCCGTTGACGCGTACAAGAGGTGGTCAGGGGTGGACACTGCACCCAAAAGGGTTGATATGCAAACCCAAATTCTGTGCAGTGTCTAGCTCCATCGTTGGTCACCGGGCGTTGTGGCGAATCACCGGAAGCCAAAACCATCCCTGGTAGAGGTCGACAATCGTGGTTCTGGAGGCCAAAACCCATGTATAAGAGCTAGAGGGGAGTGGGTTAAGGTAGAGAGGTGAGGAGGAGGAGAAACAAGGTGACGGTGGCCAGCCACAGCCCCGGCAAGGCCACACGACCACCGGACAGCAAGGTTTTTGCTTCCCGGTTGTGAATTTTTGGGTGCAAAAATAGGGGACGGTGGATGGGAGGAAGGTCGGAGAGAAGAAAGGAGGGCATGGGGAGGAAGTCTCTGACTGGAGGAGGGGTGGAGAGGTGGTGGCCAGCCAGAATGGCGCACAATGGTCACCAAATGAAGCCCCGAAGCTCCAATGGCCAAAAGGGTGAAAACCGAGCCAAAATTAGGTAGTGCGAGGAGGAGCAAGGAGGAGACGGGGAAGCTCTAGTCAGTACCACTGGACTGGTAGCGGCCGGGTGAAGTGAGATCCAGCAAGAAACAGCGGATTCCGACCAAGGAGGAGGCGCAACGGAGGGTCAGGAAAAGCCCTCGTTTTTCTTCCCGGACTGGAATTTCTCTCTGGAGTTTCTGGAATGAATAGTGTCGTGGTTGAAAAGCCACGATCCACTATTCATTTATATGCTTTTCAATTTATTTACACATCAGCATCTCTTTTTACATGCTGCCACTCTCGTACACATGCCACGCCGCCTCTAACGCGCCCAAATGCTAGTAAATACTTCGGGCCCGCCTATTTCGCACCAAAGCCTCCCTTCGCGCGGCGAAGCTTTATTTTATGCACCAAAGCCTCAACTTACTTGCCAAAAACGTATTTTAGGTGCAAAACCCCTTTTTGCGAGTCGAAACCTTCTCTTCACGCCAAAGGTTTAATTTACACACAAACCTCTCCACTTATTCATAAGCTCCAAATGTAACACATGTACACATACATATATGGAACAAATACAAATTAAATATAAGGGACAAGTTGATTTTTATTTTCCACAAAAATAAGTAGAAACCGTAGAAAAATCCGGGTCATTACAAGTAGTGTTTAGTTGTAATGATCACAAATTTTTTGCACAATTTTATGCCTCTAATAAATCTAATTTTTGAGTTTTTAATGATTTAAAAATATTTTGAAGTATTTAATTAGTGAGATTTGTTAAGATTGGGATAGAACTCTGAAAAACAAGCGTAATGAGCCTTGAACCACTCAAATCAGACATCAGCGTCAAAAGTTATGACCTCGAGAAGCGTACTTTATAGGGGGACCCACTTAAAAAGAGTGGGATAAACTATTTTAAGTGGTTTAGTTTTGTAGGGCTCATCGATACAAGTTCAATGGTACCAAAAATGTGCAACTCTGGGTCCTAGGTAGAAAGTTACGAATATTCAAAGATAGAAAGGATTTTTTTAAAAAGGGAAAAAACAGTGCGACTGGTGCACGTGATGTGCGGCAAAACCATGCTTCGTGGGATGGACCTGTGTGCCAAAGCATGTGTGTCTGCCACGGCGTGATACGTGCTCACAAAACCAAGGCGTGACACCAAATTCAGTAGTGCTGCCAAAAACGACGGCACAACGCAACTGTTTTGGCGCCCCGTGACCTACAAATACATGTTTTTAGGTTCCTTTCTGATTTAGACTTTATTTCCTCTATTTCTGGTCATTCTGTGTCTGATTTCGTCCTTTTAAAATGTGTTCTTGACTAAATCAAAGGTGTTCTATGCAATGGAGGGGTTATTTTTAAGATTTGAACACTCCAAAGTGAAGAAACCTTACTAATGATCTTGTATTCAAACTTCTTTTACCCAATTTGGAGTCGTTTTATGTCCAAATTAGTCATCTAAGAGGTGTTCTTACCTAAATCAAGCATGTCAAATACCATGGTAGGATTTTTTTTCCCCCAATTAGAGAACTCTAGAGCCCAAAAAATTGAGCGACCAAGTTTATGGAGTTTGAGTCGTCATCTTTGAACTCATGCAGAGAGCGAGGTAAGGGTTTTTATCCTATCTTATGGCATAAATGTTTACTTTGGTTGCCTTTTGAACTTAATATACGTATAACTCTAGCGTGCTAAGTGTTAGATTTAATTTCAAGTTATGTTTTATGATTTTTGCACGTATGTGATTTATCGAATGGTTATCCGAGGAGTAGGATATAACTTATATATACTACATGTTTTATCATATGATTTATATACTGTGATTTTATCGCTGCCTCATATATTCATTTTATCAAATGGTTTATCCTTTGAATTTGATTATGAATTATACACATGGTAGTGTGTGAGATAGAGAAAATCTAGTTTTGCCACTGTTTTGATTAAGAATGACTAAAGTAGGTTTGAGAAGCAGTTTTAGAGAATGATTCCTTGCAGAATGATGACTTTCAATATTATTTTCAAAAATACGCATAAGCATGGTGATCGAGTTGCAAAAACAGGATGAAAAAAGGGTAACTGTCTCGTTGGAAGAGCGACTAACCCTATATTTGTAGCCATTATTAGTGGCATTCTCATGGCTTGTAGAGACAAAGCTGTTGACAAAAAAAAATCAAATCAAAATTCGGATGTCTCCGAATGCTCAAAAGCTGGATGACCCTACAGTAATAGATAGTGATGCATCTTCGGAAGAGACAATATCTGATGATCAAAGTGGCAGGCAATGAAGAAAAACACTTTTTTCTTTGGTTTATTGAAATACTACTCTCAGCTTACTTTCAGAGAGCTGTGTCCGTAACATACAATCACTCACGTGTATATATGGATTATGAAGGTAAGGAATATCCTTTTGGTCAAATGTACATCACTAAGATAAATATCCGTTATGCTTATGAGTTGCCAGAGATGTATCATCTCCTTTTTACAGTGGTAGTCTCATATTCATGAGAGTTCCGCTGCATGTGATCCTTGGCTATCCTCCTTGCATTTTGACTCCTTTATGAGATGCTTTTTCACTGTTCAGCAAGGATTACAACAGCATATTTGCCGGCTGACCTTAGGGATGGATTGTCTGAGACTATGATGATCAAAGTGGTGGGCTGTAAAGAGCGGTTAATTCTCGTTAACTTAAGTAATTGTTTGAGTTTTGTGCCAAAAAGCTGTACATACACTTATAAGCCATGTTTTCGGCTTGAGAAATTATATGATATATTTTTTTTGGGTGGAACACGCATGCCCACTAAAAAAAAAAAAACTCTAACCGTTGATTGCCATTGATAAATCATGGCCGTTCACATAAAACCCTTAATACTCTTCCTCTCCTTCTCCCATTCCATTTCCACCTCCAGTCGCCCCCGACTGCCTCCAGCCGCCTTTGATCATTCTCACCTCTGACTTCTGTCGTAACTCCACCGGTGCCGCCCCTCTCCGTTAATCTCCACCTCCGTCTCGCGCCACCATCAGACTCCACCTCTCTCGCCGGATCACTTGCCGTCTCACTCCGCTCCACTCATCCTCTCCGTTCACCCACTTTCCGCCACCTTCTCTCACCAAATCGCCACGGCCTCTGATATCCCCCCTCACTATCGTGCACCGTCGAAAGCGCCTCGCTTCACACCAGCTTCCTCTTCCCCGGCTCCTTCGAATCCCTCTTCGTCTCTGCCCCTTCTCTGTCGGCCGCTCCTCCGATAGCTTTGTCCGTCACCGGAATTAAAATCAAATTGCAAAAGAAAAAAAAATCCAAACTTTTGGACTGTTACGCCGTCACAGACCACCGAGCTACCGACCGCCTTCGGCCGCGGCTGCTGCCATCCGCCGGTCTCCGCTCATTTTACCTCCCTCACCGTCATCACTTCTGGCCCTCCTCCTCGCCTTCCCTCGCTACCTACAGCCACTGCCTTCTTCCTCTCCCCCCGTCCCATTCTCATCCAACCGCCCCTTCTCCTCTTCCCAGTCCGGTTCCCATTCCGCCGCTCTCCCTCTTCTCCCCTGGGTTCCGCCGTTCTCCCGACCGCCACCAGCCGATGGTCTTCTCTCGCACTACCGTGACTCCACCCAGCCGCCTCCGCCCCTCTCGCCGGACCTCACCCAGCCGTCTCCGCCCCTCTCGCCGGATCGCCATCTCTCCTTCCTCCGCCGCGCCTCACACTGACCAGTCACCACCCCAAATCTCCTCTCCCGCCAGCGACGCCTTGAAACTTGCCGCCAACAGCCGCCCTCCATCCTGATCTCCCGCTTTCCCGATCGCCGCCCTTTTCTTCCTCTTCCATCAACCCAAACCACCGCCCACAGAAGACCCGTCGGCCACCGTTGGACAATCCTCTCTTCATCTATGCAGTAAAACAAAAAAAAAAGAAGGAAAAGAAAAGAAAAAAAAGTAACCTTGAGCCATCTCCACCAGCGCGTCCTCACGAATTAATGCAGAAGGCTCAGCAAATCAATGAAGAACAGCAGCAATTTCCACCAGCACGTCCTCACAAATCAACAGAGATAGAGCAGTAATTCACAAATCAACAGAGATAGAGCAGTAATTCAAAGGAAGAAGATGACCTTCGGCGATGAAGAAAGAGGAGTCTTCACCAAGGAATTCTCTGCAGCTCACAAGAGTCTTCACCAAGGAATTCTCTGCAGCTCACAGATCAATGAATAATGTTCTCACAGACAAGGAAAAGACGCTCCGAAAGAATCATTTTTTTTTTTCATCCTGCTCTGCCGGGCTTAGTGAAGAAAAGTTAGAAGATTTGAATTCTTTAATAGTATCCCATTCCTAATCAAATTAATCAAATTGGGATTGGAATTTGGAGTTTTCATAAGAAAACTGGGATTGAGATTTGGAGTTATCGTGTAAAACGAAAGAATTCATAGTTATCATATGAATTAAGAAGTAGAGTCCACGTGAAGTAGGACAGAGTCCTTATAAAAAAGGATACGATAAATTGTTGGGATAGAAATTTTCTTTAGCTTGGCTCAACAATAAATATTTATTTTGAATGTGAAATACCGGTGACTCAGTTAAGATTTTATCTTATCCTGTTTAACAAGTTTTGACAGAGAGGTACCGGTGACAAACACAAGTGAGCTTAGGATTATATATATATATAAAATAAACGTTGGACAAAGACGATGACAGCTCCAATTAATTATTTTTAATCCAATAGTAAAGAAAATGACAGAGCATTGGATATCTTTACAAGTTAATAAAAAAAAAAATTAAAATCAATGTAGAGGTAATAAGTTACTTCTTTCTAACTTTTTGAAATAGGATTTGATAAGATTCATATGAATTTTTGTTAGATCGTTGAAACTAAGTTATTATATAACTTCGGCTGTTTGTGGATTTTTGCAACGTTAACTAACCAAAGTAATTAAATAAGTTCATAATAGGATTGTTGCAATATTTGTAAATTGCAGCCCATTTGATTAGTTAGAGTACCTACATGTTTGGCAAGGCTTAACTTAAATTTGTAATTTGAACATGTTGGTGAGTTGTGCATCTGATCCACTCTTATATAAAAAAAAAAATTGATGATCAAAGGATCGGAAGAGGCTAGGGCATGTGTGAATTTTGCAATAACAAAAAAAAGAGGAAAATAGAGTGGGAGCTAAAATCTCCTAAAAAAAGCTCTCATATGAGAAGATTATATTTTAAAAAAAAAAAAAAATAATAACGACGAGAAGGAAATCTATCAGTGCAGAATTCCTTCTCTAATCAACTCTTCCTTAACATCTTCCAGAAAAACGATACGTCTATTGTCTAAATCTTCAGTGCGGAAGAGATATCCTTGTGCAAGGATAAAGCTTGGAAGGGGTCCATCCATTCGACGAGCTTCAGTGACATCTCTACGTGCACTCGTTATTATCTCCACAGCTCTATCCATTACAACTTCAAAATTCCCATCAAAATTTAAATGAGTTCCATACGAAGCAATTTGAATTGCATGCAACCCAAAAAAAGTAGTTAATGGAAAACCAGGCATAGTTCTCACAAATTTTTTCCGTCGGGTGATAGCTCCATTTATAATGTCATTTCACTATCACCCCTCGGAGGGGCCGTCTGTTGACCAAAAAAAAAATCAAATCAAAATTCAATTTCAAAGATCTTGGAGCTTGACTAGCTCCGGATAAGTCTAAATTTTCAAATTAAACAAAGTCTCAAAATTCAACAAAGTCCAAAAAAAAAAGAAACATATTCTAATGTTACGCACGTAGTAATGTGTAAAAAAAATTAAATTAAAATTTAAAAGTAAGAGTTCGGAGCTTAACTAGCTCTGAATGATACTTAATTTTCAAAATGGACAAAGTCTCAAAATCAGATAAAGTCCAAAAAAATAAATTCATCATCAAAATCTAATGGCCAAGATTTCGGAGCTTGACTAGCTCTGAGTAAGACCAAATTTTTAAATGGACAAAGTTTTTGAAGTGGACAAAGTCTAAAGAAAAAATTAAGAGGCAAAATCTAATCCTACATACGTAGGAATGGACTAAGGCTTCTAACAAAAAGTGAGGAGGCAAAATCTAATCCTATACACTTAGCTTCTAATAATAAAAAATATTATGAGAGGACTTCATAAGGCCTCTTCACACCCAAAATCAAACGGCTAAGAAAGGTTTTATAAGCTTTACATGGCCACATCAAAAAAAAAATCCAAATTGCAAAGGGCTATGTGGGACCCCATAAGTCTTACACCGAAATAGCCATAAAACTAAAAGGTTAAGTGACATTCGTGGACCCCACGATAAGTTTTGTTAAAAAAAAAATAATAAGTTTGTTAAAAAAAATGATGAAGTGAATAATGATGTGTAAAGAGAGTGCTTAAGTTAAGGGGACCAAGTCAAAGGCATAATACCCGATCTTCTCTCACACTTCCCATTAACCCACACTTCCCACTCCCTCCACTAATCAAGCCGGTTCCTACCAACCCTCTGACTAACCCATTTTCCATCTCCCACTAATTCACTCTCCACTTCCCACGAACTACCTTTCCAACTCACACTACTACTTTGTTTAACCGTACAACCCTCATCCTACAAATACCCCTTCGATTCCATAAGAAGGGGCTTTTGGCTCTCAAGTCTACGAAACCTCCAAAGAGAAATCCAGAAGTCCATCACACACCAAAAGACACACAAAATTCCCAAAAAACCTTAACCTTTTGAAGTTTGAAGAAGTTCAAGAAGTTGAAAGACAAGCAAAAGCATTCAAGAAGGAAGAGGAATTCATACAAGGGAGCTCTCATTCTTCCAGATGAAGTTTCTTTGTTTCTTCTTTTTTTTTTCTAAATTTGCAGATTGTAGCCACTTCTCCTCATAACTCTTTTTTTTTATTTTAATAAAATTTCAGTTGCTTCTTCTATTTTGCCAATTAATCGAAGGGTTTCGAGAATTGGTTAATCACTACTACTCACTTCAAAGTGTAAAGAGTAGTCTTAATTAACCAAGAGAAGGTCGTCCCACATTAAAAAAAAAAGGTTCTTCTCCACCACTTGCAAGAGAGGATCATTCGATCTTTTCTCTTGTCTTGTGCTTAGAGAACTACCGAAATCCCCCAACAAAAGCTAGGGCTTTTGAAAAGACAAACATTGGGATGAGATGTTTTGAAAGAAAAACAACCATTTTATGAGTCTAGGAACTGAGGATTGCTTTGTTTGTCCAGAGTTGTTGATGGGTACAGTCATAATCCGGTTTAGATTTGGATGCATGGTATACCCTATAACCTGGTTAGCCCCTAACAAAGGGTGAAAACTTGGTTAGCCTCTAACGAAGGGCAGGAACCATTGAGAAGGCTATGCCCACTAGGGTAGACAATGTCATGGGAAGACTTTCTACTCTCTTGATCTTTGTGCCCCAAGAGCACGGGTGGCTCTTCTCTCCACAAGCACGGGGTGTTTTCACGATGATCTGTGGAGGAGTAAGAGTCCGCTGCTTTGTACCTGCAGCAAAGACTATAGGATAGAATATGTGTCTGCGATAGTTGTAGCAAGTCATGAGAACTTGCAAACCCTAAGAGCATCTTCAATAGGTAGGAAGAAACTTTAGGGGTGGTTTTGGGTGAGATGCACACCCTGTTTTTACGAATAATATTATTTATATTATATGTTTTTCAAACTGCCATATATTACTTTATGTCTGATAGTATAAATTCTCCTACTTAGTATTTTAAAATACTCACCACCCCTCAGACATTGCAGGATCTAACGAAGCCTAGTGTGCAGGTAGAAGGGTCTACTTGGGAGTTTTCAAGATAATTTCAAAGATTTTCAACCACACTTAAATCACAGTAAGAAGTTTCATTATTTTTCAACTTGTGTATTTGTACACATATAGTATAATCAATATATTCTAGGGTAAATTTTATTTTATATCATGCGTATGGTGAGTAGCTCCAGTCGCAGGCTCGAGGAAACTCCAATATTTTTAATGATATTTTTATATGTGCTTCCATAAAATCTGGGGTGAGACATTAGCCGCAGGTCATGGGCTCGACATGCCACAAAAACTGTCAGTGTGAAAACAAGAGAGAAAAGAAAGATATACAAAGGAGAAAAGAAACAAAACAAAGGAGAGAAAATAAAAAAATAGGATCGGGGTGCTCCTGACCCACGGGCAGAGAAGGGGTGAAACCACCCCTTTCTTTAGTGAGATCGGAGGTGGCTATCACTCCCTGGCACTACCCGACCCAAGCTGAACCCGGTTCAGGGGCCGGTCAAGCGCACGGGGGCGACAAGGGAAATTAAGATACAGTTTAGCAGAAGACTTAACCCTAATTACGGGTGATCTAACAAAATTATAGTATGCACACCACTTTTAGCAAGAGTAAATAAGTAGAAAAGAAAGAGAATTACATTAACTCAAGATAAACAAAAGTTTCAAACCCACATACTTAGTTTAACCATAGCCCACTATAGGCTCCAAAATAAGTCTTAAACAACACAAGTATATAACGTAGCATAAATCAAAATGAGAACCATACACAAAGGTTCTAAACATAAAAACATAAATCAGGGAACATAAGTCACATAAGAGGACTCCACGATCACTCCCATGTCATCTCCGATCTTTCCTCGAAGAGGAGATCCTATCCATCTGCGTGTCGCACCACGCAGCCCTAAAGCAAAACACAATAAAGAGAGGTGAGTTTAAACAAACTCAGCAATGGTTTTCTAATATACTATCATCATCGGCAACACGACGGCATAGCAACATAACTAGTCAAAGCAAAGATTAACAAGATAGACATTTCCTGATCACACATTTATAATACATAAACCTGCATATAGTGTCTAAATTACACTTTCTGATCATGTATTCATAACACATAAACTTACATATAATGTCTCAACCACACTTTCTGATCATGTATTTATAACACATAAACCTGCATATAGTGTCTCAATTACACTTTCTGATCATGCATTCATAACACATAAACCTGCATATAATGTCTCAATCACATAGTGTCATTTACATCATATCAACCTGCATAAAATGTATCTCTAACATACATATCAAATCATGCATCAACATCGTATAAACTGGCATGAGATGTATCTCTAACATACATTTCATATCATGCATCAATATTCTCATTCATCAGGCATGTATAAGTGTCTCACACACACTAGTCTAACATACAAGTTCATACACATAGAGAATAAACCTCCTCTTTAAGGCCGAAACTCTCGAGTAAACACTTATCAAATAGATATGCTCCTCAAGGCCAACGCCTTCGAGCAACTCCTGCTCCTTAAGGCCAACGCCTTCGAGCAACTCCTGCCCATCAAGCCTAAATTCTCGGGCAACTCCTGCTTGTCAAGACTAAAGTCTCAAGCATCAATACTTGGTAAGCTTGTGCTCCCGGACAAACCAGCTAGATTCTCAAGGTCCAGATAATCTCAATAAGTAAATCTCAATTCGCAAAACAAGTACATCACTCGTCACCACATAATTCTATTTAACTAAACTCAACTCAACCTAGGGAGTGCACATGTTCCACAAAAGAACTCATATTAAAACATGTCCTTCCAGACCAACCAAGTTTCGATTAAACCAATAACCGATTAATTTGGCATACAATTTTACCACATTGCATCCAATCGATCAAACTCGGTTAATCTCGATTAAGCCTCAATCAGAAATTCATTTTTATAATGCATGCAGCATGGTACATACGTGGGTAAGGCATACATAAATCGTAATTCATGATAAGTGCTCTCATCAGCCCCTCTTATATCATTCATAATTATAATATCAAGCTCATCATAATCATTAAACCCACATGTGTGTGTACATGGTAGAAACATCTCACTCGATGTATATCAACATGCTTTGTAATTAATTCACCATCACACTATGCATGCGCATTAACATCTAATCATGAATTCCAGCGGAAGTCATAGGAGAAGAATCATTAAAATCCTATCTCAAGTCAAAGCCTATCTACAAGTTAAACATATATATAAGATCATTCACTTCATACTTGAGTCAAGACATAACTCTAACATTCACATACTAATTAACTACATCCTATCATGACATATCAGTCTATTAGCATGCTGTAATTATACTGAAAACATGTTTAAACCATAAGAAATCATCCACTGATACCTTCAAGATTGTAAACTCTAACATGTACATCCAACTACAAGTCATTTCCAATGAACTTTAAATATACACCACAAATTCTAAACATCAATAGAATGCTCTTCAAGTAGTTTATTTTAGATCAAAACACTCCACATAAACATAAAAATGATATTTTGGAGTAGATATGTCGAAATAAGCAACATACATAAAATGGTCAAATTCTATAGTGTAGCCGTTCGAACGCCCTGCACCGTTCTAATGGCTAAACAGGAAAAATGTCAAAATTGTAGTGTTGTCATTCGAACGCCCTACAGGGCCGTTTAATCGGCTACACAGGAAAAATGTCAAAACTATAGTATTTCCATTCGAACGCCCTGCAGGGCCGTTCTAACGCCAACAAAACAGTTTTGGTCATCTTCTCCATTTCAATTTTTCAAACCGAAACTCCATTGATAAATCTTAAAATCTCCATCTAACAACTCAAATGGCATTAAAACTTCATAATAACTTTCAAAAAGCTAAGCCACATCATAACAAGATAAAACCCTATGAAATCGGGATTAAAGATTGTCATTTACTAATCATGCCATTAAAGCACTAAATCAAGTAAATCCACTCAAAATAAACCATGAAATCAAGAGCTTTACCATAGGAAAACTGAAATTTCAAAAGTCTATTACCTTATCCATTGATTAGGCTTAGATTTGATGGTCACCCTTCTTGAAAACCTTGCAAATATATAGAGTTTAAATTAAACTCCAGTAAAACCGATTTAACATATAAAACCCTAATAAAAAACTTAGATTTAGGGCTTGTTGAACATAAAAATCGGATTTTTAGATCTAGGGTTTGAAGTAGAGATGCAAATCAGTAATTTTGATGTTTAAAAATGAATCAAAACAAAGGAGAAATGATAGATCTAGAAGGGATTAAGAGAAAATCTAGGGTTTAAGGTTTAATTATAAAAGGCTTACCTTAAATACCTTCTAATCCAGGCCTAATTGAGGAAGTAGGCTTAATCTCCCTCTCCCAGCCCATTCCCAAAATGGAAATGACTCAGGTCATTCTATTTATAGTTGGGTTTTGGGTATGTGTAGATAAATTGTGGGGTATGAATAGAATAATAGGCTAAAATGGGTAATTTAGCTATTTGAGCACTAATTAAACCTGGGAAAATTATGAAAATTTTTGTACAAGCTTGTGTTGATGTCTGAGTTAATTTGATCTAAAAACTCAAATTCCGATTGTGGGGCCCACAGGGGGTCCTGCCAAACCCTAATTTTTAGAAAATTAGTGAAAATTCTGAAAATTCCCAAAAATTTAGATTTGACTCAAAATCACTTAAAACTAGTAATTGTAAAGTTATTTTTGATTAAAACCATAAGAAACACCATTTATTTTTGAAACCATCGAATAAATTAGAAAACATTTTAACCCCACGACAACCGATAATTAAAATGAAAAGAAACCCAGTTTAAGATCAGGGATCTTACAATGGCACCACCGTCGGTCACCGATTTCTGCCCAGGTGGCCTTGGTTTGGTGCCTCCACTACCACTACCTCGACCTGGCCCCACTAGACAACCCTCCCCCTTCATCTCTCTTTCCCCTTTAAGGCCAGGTGCCACCGACATGATGACCTCCAACAAACCACCATGGCTCTACCTTGGAAAGGATGATGTTCGAGCATCAACATCCAGCCTCCTCACCCCTCCTCTGTCGACGTGAGGTAAAATCGGCTTCGTCCCTTTTTCTTGTTTTCTGTGTGTTCGACCTATGGCAATGTCGTTGGCCACTGCCGGCTAGCCTTTGACCTTGTGTTTAGTGGGATGGGCATCAACTGTTGCTTTTATAAAAAGAATAATCACTTGTGTACATACTTAAGCAACTATTTTCTTCTCCTGCCAACCTCATGAGCCTAATATAGGCGCTTATTACACGTTGTAAATAGCAAAACCCGGACCGATCTATTAATTTGGACCCATACTTGATAAACCCAAATTAATATTTATAAAAAAATACCAAATATTAATAATTAATAAAAAAATTACCAAATTTAGCCGCGCTTCCCTTTCCCGCCAATCGTCTACTCGGCCCGCTGGTATCCAGATGGGCCCCTCGTCTGCGCGCCTTCGCTCCTAAACTATTCTTCAGCAAGAGTGAAGTCCCGTTTGCCCTCCTCTGTGCGCCTTCCTCTGCTCCTCTGTGCGCCTTCCTAACTGTTCTTCAGCCGGAGTGAAGTCCCATTTGCCTTCATTTGTGCGCCTTACTGCCTTTGCTCTTATCCTCTGCTGCAAGCAACCCGTTTGCCCTCATCCGCCTTCGTGCCTCTGCTCCTATCCTCCGCTGCAAGCAACCCGTTTGCCATCATCCGAACCATCACATTTGATTCTAATAGCACAATCACTATTTCTTCTGTCAACTTCCAGTAAGTATTATTTTTTTCCCTATTCTTCTTAGAATCAAAACGTTGTTATCTTTGTCATGTGATGTTACTGACGCTTCTATCATTTCCGGTGGCCTATCAAAGTATGATGGATGCTGTTTGTGTATCCAAATTCTTTAAGATATCTATTTTTCATTTCAAAATATCTATTTACTATGTGCTACAGTAAGTAATGAAAGTCTAAAATGGATTACGACATTGGTTTGTCAGTGTTCTTGGTAATATGTCATTAATTGGATTGCCCTTGCTTTTGCTGGGTCGTGTTTTGTAATGGATATGCTAATTTTAAAAGTTTCAATCCTCAATGAATTTCCACTCAAAGTTTGTTGCAAAATGGTTTTCCTGCCGGGGTTCTCATTTCTTATAAAACTAACCTGATTTGATCAATAGTTCATGCTTTATTTATTGTGATGTGGTTAAGAGAGAGTATATAGAAAGAAATCAGTTTCTAGGAAATAAAACGTCATTTTACCTTGGCAAAGTACTTAACAGGATTCTCAGCACATCTTAAGATTGTCAGACGTGCAAACTCAAAAAGTCCAGATGTTTCGCTCTTAACTGTCTGTAAAGTATCAAAATTCATTTTCATATTTTCTACAGAGAAAAAGAACTAAGAATAAAAAATGTCCATTACAAGGTAATGAGAGGGCAAGATTAGATAAATGCTCATGATTAGGATAAATATGGCTTCCTCAATGTCTCCATGTAAATTGATGGTTAAACTCTTCCTCTCTCCAAGTTTCTTTACTATCTTGCGCCCACCATTAACAAGACAAAAGACAGAATGATAATAAACCAAACGGATGGAATTGTCAAATAGTACCTTTTTCAGTGAGTTACCATATGTATGGTGGTAGGAGACAGAGACAGCAGCCATACGTGCTCTGCTTCTTGTACTAAAGATTCTGATAAATGTATTTTCATCTGTACCCAATATTTTCTCTCCAGCATTAAACAGATCTTTTGCATCCTTTTCTACCATCATTTGGTCAACCTCTGGGCCTTCATAACGAGGGGTGCTTACATAAGAAAGAAGCAACTGCAGAAAAGAGAATCAATATATCTGTTAGTGTGACCGTAAACAAGTAGGAGGATCACAGTAAACATATTACACACTGAAGAGTTATTCGGAGTAAAAAACATCTAATAAAAGATTAACAATAAATGCCTTTTCCAAACACGTGAGGGTTATAAAGTCCTGATCATTTATCTTGGTAATTTGTTATTGGATTGCCCTTGCTTTTACTAGATCGTGTTTTGTAATGGATATGCTAATTTAAAAAGTTTCTAGATTACAGAATTGTCGTTTCTTTTTATAATTGTGTGTAAGTGTTGTTTGTGGAAGTAGTTATAGCGCTTGACTTTTTCTTTTTAAACCAACAGCAATGTATTAGAAGAGAATACTCGAGAGTGAATTGCTTTTTAAACGGTAACTGAAGACTCTGATCAGATAACAAATTATAGTCATCAAAACCACAATGGTCAATAACAATAGTCAATAGTGAATTAGTATTCCTGAAGGGAGATTATAGTAGTTCACTTCAATCAATTGGATTAAATTACAATAGTGAATTATTGCTCTTGAAGGGAGTTTATAGTAGCTCACTTTAATCGATTGGATTGAATTGCTTTTTCTTGCATGTTTGATGCAGATTGCTGCTGGTCTTATAAACAGTTGTCATTCTAAAGTTGTCTTGAGTATTTCGAAGAACAAAGTAGCCAAAATATTGCCTCGTCTATTTTTTACTAAGATATTTTAATATATAGAAGCTATGTGTGATCATTTCCACTCTAGCATGCTTAGAAATTATTCTTTGTTTAATACATAGTAATTGGTTGTTCAATTCTTTTTTTTCATTGTGACAGTGCTTATATATGTACATTAAAATCTTTTCTTGTGGACGGCCAGATATGCAATGCAGTGCTTGCACGAATTATGAATGCAACATTTGTACTGCCCGAGTTAGATACAAACTCCTTTTGGCATGATGAGAGGTAATTATGTGTAATTTTGATGTACCTTTATCATATTTTATTATTATTTAGTTTTACTCTTTAAATTGTGAGATACAGGAAGTGTCAGGATGTAGTATTTAGGCATTTGGAGTGACGTGACTTCTGCTCTTTGTCTTGTTCTTGCTGTTGTTGAGAATCATTTCCAGATTTCAGAAGATTTTTGTGTTTGATTTACACTTTAAGGCTTTGAATGAGTTCGTTTAAAAGTCTTTTTTGACATGGTAAATGAATATATAAGACATTCTTGTCCAGTTTGAACGCCAATCAGGTGGGTAAGATGACTTCTTTTTCATGAGTGAAAAAGCATTTTCCAGTAAAGTGGTTGGGCTTCATATAATGTTCAGGCTTCATACTTAACGTGTGAACTTTTTCTTCATTTACTTTTTCTAGAGTTTCTTCAGTCTTAAAGCCAAGGAATTTTTTTTATCCTGTTCGAGATTTTCTTTTGCATGAAGTCTTTTAAGTTTATATACACCGTTTCTACTATGTTGTATGCTAAGTTATGAGAAAGTGGTCATTCATATTGTAAAACTTGGTTAGGTTCTCCCTTTCTCGTCATCTTGAATGAGCATAAAATGATTTAGGCATTCTTCTACACTGTTTGCATTTGCTGGTTGACTTGCTTCTGTTATCGCATCCTTCCTTGTGTATGCTATCAAAATTTGTCTCTGTCATCGTGTTTTATAGGCATATGTTTAACAGCTCGAGAGTAGCCGGTAGAAGCTTGCACAATTGGAAGAAGAGATTCAATGAGCTCCTTAGTAGATATAATTCAAAACTTTAGCTAATGTAAAACAAAGATATTTGTACAGTACGACTATAGGAAAAAACCCTTTTTCTTATTGAGGAGCAGATTGAAGGAACTATAACATGTCTGGCAAGACTTACCTCATGTATATAGCAATTTACTGGGATGACTTGTGCCGAGGACTAAGATTCAACTCCCTTTGTGTGCTTAGTGTAGTTCTCTTGGCTTCATAGCAGGAAACGGCTACAGTTGGCTGGGTTCTTGATGGTTCTTGGTGTATGTTTCAAATTATAACTACAACATCTTCTGATGTTACATTGTGTATCATGTCCATCCTTTATGATCTTTTTGTGATAATGCTTAATCATCAAGAAATATTTTAGGATTAGATATAGTTGCTGCAAGTGAAAAATTTTATGTTCTCACCTTCTGACATAAATCTGGTAGGAAAATAATCAGTGAGGGTAAAAATATATGGAACAAGATATGAGTATGGTTTACAAAATTATAGCACTCAGTACTTTCCCTTTCTTAATATGCTTCTATGACAATGTGCTTATTGATATATTTTACCTTCTCCTTTCCTATTTCATAAGTATTTGTTAGGATATCTTATCATCATATTATATGCTATTTTTATGCAGTTTGCAGGATTTTGTTATGTTGCCAAGGTATAAAGAAGTTCGAGCAGGTGAAGTAGGTGGGAACCTCTCTTAGAGGACAAGTTGGTTGAAAAATTTATGAACCTGAGATGTATTATGCTCTTGTTATACCAAGAGAGTTGCCCGTGTGTAGGTGAGACCGGATGATTTTGAGTTTATGCAGTTCATCCAATGGGTGTATATGGGCGAGATGTCTTATTACTAAAGGTTGTGATATATTCTTATTAATGTGAATTTGTAGTGTATTATTATTAAATGACATGTTCTTGACAGTTTTATCATGTTTGCTCACTGATTGAATTATCTTTTTGTAATTTTATGCTTGGTCACCTGATTTGTAAATTTTACATATTTGCTATTTATTCTACACAGGATCTTGGGGTGAAGGTGAAAGATTTATGGAATGATAGGCCTCTACCGCTAAGGATCTTGCATCCAAAAATATTGTTTCAAGATTAATGACCATGGAAATTCATGAAGGTTAAGGAGTAAGTAAGCCCTGAACTATCTTGGGATCTACTTTTGACAACATACTCAGCAGAATATGAAGCAAAGATAGAATGACCCATGACACACCTAGCTATCTTAGGATCTATTTTTGCCACTAAACGTGTTTGTCCCAAATAGTCATGTATATATTTTTAAGACAAAATTATTTATTGCAATTACATGATACAATTTATTAGAAGCATATATTGCAACAAAAGTCGTTTGTGGCTAATATAATTTGTCCTTTTAGGATGATTAATTTTTTGTCGCAAATACCACATGTATAATTTATAAAGGTTTTTTGCAACAAATTTATTTTGTCATATATGCAAAATTATATATTTCAAAATTTTTAATTTTTTTAACAATATTTTTTGTTGCAAAACAAATTTATATTATCTTTTAATAATCATTTTTGCAACAAAATAATTTGATATAGCAATGAATTGTTTTGTTGCAAATGTATATTATTTGAGACGAACAAATATTGTGGCAAAAGTAAATTATTTAAATATTTCTTTAAAGAATAAATTTCATTTGTGACAAAATTTTATTGTTATAAAATTAAAATAATTATTAAACAAAATTTTAAAAAAATATTTTTATTTGCAACAAACAAATATTGTTGTAAAAAAATATCAATTTTTTTTCTGTGGGTATATTATATTTTTTGCAACATATTAGTAGTTTTTGCAACATATTAGCTAGTTTGTTGCGACAAATAATATTGTTGCAAAAGGGATCTATTTGCAACAAATTGATATTTGCGGCAAATTACTTTTTGACACACTTTTTGCAACAAGTTTGTAACAAATTTATGTTGGATACAAAAACACTTTTGCAACAAATAAGTATCTTTTTGCAACAAATTTATGTTGCAAAAAATTATTTTTATTGTAGTGTTTCAACTATAAGTAAGAATCGTATAATCTTGGTACTGATGGACTCGTATTGACTAGCCCTTCAAAATAAGATTACTCATGGGTAGCTTTTACGATAGTTTTATTGTGGGGCTTGCCTTTGAGGCACACTTCTTGAGGCTATTATTTATGACCCCGATGTCTGATTCAAGTAATTCAAAGACCGTTATGCTTGTATTTTAAAGCTTTACCACAAACCTTTAAAAACTTTATCTAAAATAATATTCTACTAATAAAAATATACTAAAATTATATTATTAGTTTTAAAAACTTACCAAAAATCAGGGTTGTCACATTCTCTCGCCCCCACCACCCTAGTCCCTCCCCCCGGCCAGCGCCCCTCGAGTCATCCTGCCTCCAACTAATTTTTTTTTTAAATTAAAGTTATTAGCCACTCTTTAAAAAGCATCGCTAATGATGATTTTTTTTATTTTTTACATATTAAAGCATCCCTAATACACAATAATTCTTTTTTAAAATATTTTTTTATTTGCAGTGCTTTTTAGATGCATCACTAAAGATTATTCTTTATTGTTTTTTCAAAAATTTTCTTATTAACGACGTTTTTAAAAGCGTCGATAATAATTTCTTTATTTTTTTGTTATTATCAACGTATTGACAAGCATTGCTAATAAGATGTTTTTTTTTATTTTTGTTAATTTTTTTTATTTATGATATTGATGATGTACAGGTACATTAAGGCTATGCTAATGTATGCACCGTAAAACTTAAATATCAATGATGCATGTCGGAGAAAAACTGAAAACATGAAAAACTCTTCCCTTGGGCATGACATATCATTCACATATGTATACACCCTTTGACGATACATCATTATGGCCAAAAATACTTGAATAGAGAAAGAAGAAAATATCTTATTTACAATAAATAATTTTTTTATTTTTAATGAGATAAACAAGGAAAATGATATGTTTATGTTAGATGTGGATCTCAATGTAATTAATATGTGATACAACACAAATGGTGCCTTGAAAAGGGGGGCCCATATTTTAAGAAGTGGGTTTAAAAAAATTAACTATATTTGTAACGATGAAGTAACTTTTACACGTAAAAAATTGACGTTTTTGTAGCCGGGGCTCTGTCCTATATTATTAAGCTCTATTTGACTTGTTTAAAATAAATTAAAAATAATTTATTTAAAAAACTAAATAAAATAGCGTATCAAGTGGGATTACGTGCTTTCCTAATTCATCTTTTTGGGTGGGACACTGACCCCTTGGGTGGGCTAACAAACTGTTGGCAAAGTCAAATTTGAAATAGGAAGGGTTACAAACGGGCCTAACGAGGCAACGAGCGTTTATTTTTTTTGTTTTTAATGAACGAAGCAGAGTTAGATAATGAGGTTTTACCGGTTCAGAGTTACTTCGGAATATATAATGTAGTACTCTATAAACTTGTCAGTGCCCTTCATCACCACTCTGCCTGCTAACTCCGAGGTCAAAATGCTCTCTCTATTCACTTTGAGTAAAAGGATGGCTTTCCAGTCGTCTTGCACACGCAGGCTACTCCGCACATCGACGTTAGGCTTCTCTTATATGCGTGAATAGCAACGAGAAACCAACGCCTACTGGAGGTTACCCTTGCAACCCCGCCCCCCTGATCTTTGAGTGCTTTTGCACCTTCCAGACCCACTTTTCATGTGCGTTCGGAGGAGTTCATGGCGATAGACTTCCCCTTCTCTACGTAATTGACCGTTCACGCCTTTCATCTTGTCCGTTACACAAGCTACACAGCTCTTAAGGAGAATTCCAATCCAGTGGATTCATTTTTCAACTCCCAAGAATTTTTGGCATTTTATATGAACGACGTGGTCTTCTATCTTTTATTCTACGCAGGTTTTTGACCTTCTGTTTTGGGTTTTTTCCCCCTGTAATAGCTGAGGACATTAATTTGCCTGATTACTTTAGTGATGAAAGGGCTGCTCAAGAGCTTCGTACAAATATCACAGAAGGACGGTTATATTATGTTCACGTCTGCACAATCCGTGTGTTCGTAATTGACAATTTCATTTATGTATGCGATTCGTCTTAAGGAACCCGTAACTGTTCTATTCCAGTTGACTATCCCCGCCCGCTGTATGCTTTCTTTAGGAGAAGAAAAGGGAGAAGCCATCACTATAAACATTCTCCTTCGTTACTATCATGATCTCCATATTTCATTACCCTTGGAATCTCTTATAGTTTAGTTGTTCAATTCGTCACACTTTGGATAAGTAAATTTGCTTGAAAGAGATATCAGGAAACATCATGAAGTCTGCTAATTTTTTGCCGCAAGCGGTCGAACGGAAATGGGCGTTTTCACTTACAGGAGGTTCTCTGATATGTATACTCCTCGTCGTTGCCTCATACAACGCAGGCCTGGTCTCCTCCTCCCTCTCCATAAAGTCTATCTTCTCCTTTTTTCCGTCGACGAACGGGCCGCCGCCTCCGCAGCCGGACGATCCCTCCCTTGCCCGATTTGCATACCTGATCGCCGGCATGAAAGGTGAGTCGGAGCGGCTGTGGAGAGCTCTGCGCGTGGTTTACCACCCTCTCAACCATTACGTGATCCACATCGAGTCGTCGGAGAGCGAAATACTGGCGTTTGCCGGCCGGCTGGCAAAGGATCCGGTTTATTCAAAAGTTGGGAATGTGATAATGATGAAGAAAGCTGACAGAATCACATACAACGGGCCTACCATGATTGCTAATACCCTCCATGCAGCTGCCATTCTTTTGAGGGAAAGTAGAAAATGGGATTGGTTTGTGAACTTCAGCCCCGCTGATTACCCTCTGGTAACCCAAGACGGTAAGATGATACTTTCAAGTGTGTCCTCTTGTCAAATTGTTGTTTTCATCATCAATTCATAGATTGATTTTACTCTCTAAGTCGGCTTTCTTTTGCAGATCTCATATACGCATTTTCATCCTTGCAGAGAAATCTGACTTTCATAGATAGCACCAAACAGCTGGGGTGGAAGGAGTGAGTTCCTGGGCTTCGACTTTAAGGCCGTGAGTAATTTCTTAAGTTCTGCTTCAATTGGTTCCCGGTCTGATGCTAATCTTGCCGTGTGCAGATGGGGAAGAGGGAAAACCGTGATCATTGATCCAGGACTTTATATGAAAAACAAGTCGAATGTTATCACGGCGCAGGAGAAGCGTGAAGTTCCGGATGCGTTTAAGCTATTTACCGGTAAGCCCTCTGACCTGACTTCATGTAATTTTTCGCTTCAGATCTTCTGTAAAGCACTGCTACCCGGGGGCTGTAGGAATCTAGCCTAGAAAACCGGCAAAGCACTGCTACAATAAAACAGGAGCCGTTTACTTACGCATATATTAGCTATTATTAGATACGCTATATTTTTTAGTGTACGTGTAATATACCCTGGTGGCCGTGTATTTTATCGTTTACAAAATAACTTGTTAGCATAGTTGTGGGACATAAGGCAACAAATGATTATAAATACTAATAAATCATGCCTTGAATGGTGACGTATACGAGGAGCGAGGTGTGCGACGCACACTCAAGAATTTCTCGTGCTTTAGTATATATATTATTAATTTCAAATATCAACAACTCTCGTACAACTCTTCCGTTGTAAAATATTTTTAAATGTCTATATTATGAAAAATTGATTGCATATATATTAGCAAGTATTTTATCTAAAAACATTGCTTGTGGGTAAAGTGATTGCACTAATGCATACACTTTTAATTTTTTATAATAAATAACTTTTGCTGGCGAACCTTCACCAGTTGCTTACATCTATTAGGACAGGTTGTCAACTACTTATCCCTTGTACACGGGTACATCCACTTAAAAAGCCCCCAAATCTTTTTCATTAAACCCTGCTATAGAGAATCCAATCAACTCTCAATTAGCTCAAACAAAATAATAATAATAAAATTGACGGTGGATGTCCATTGTCCATCTATGTCCATTGTCTAACGATAAACTCCCATCTTGTATTTTCATTCTTACTATAAATTAGACTGATGTAGATGTCAAATCTTCAACTATTCTTGTTCAAGACGTTAACTATTATTATTAACTTTTTTTTATTTGTTTAGTTTGACTAATTTTTATGACCAAGATTAGGTGACCAATAATGAAAAGCTATCATATCACCCAAATATAGTGAGAGAGAAACTTAAAAATTAAATATATTTCTCTTTCAAATATTTTCCCTTTTTTTCTTAACGATGAATGCCTACCATCCATCTTCTGAGAAACATAAGGGGTAGACGTAGAAGTTTCTAAAATTTTTATTAAAAATAAATGGAAAGTAGGGTACATAAAATTTATTGGGTACAAATAGTAACGTTCGTTGTTTCTTCTTAAGCGATGTATACAAGCGTAGACCATCCTTATCCTCATAAGATATTTAGATGATAATATTTTTTTTTTATTTTTTTAGAAGAAAGATTGGTTAATGTACGACTGTGACTGGTTCTTTGTGGCACGTATTAGTAATAAATCCTAGGTGATGCTGCGGATGAATTTAATTTGTTTTTTATAGAAGCATGAGATGGTCAACTATATGTAGCTAGGACTATTTTATTAAAAAAAATCCAGCTAAGAAGAGACAGAGAGAGGGTCAATGGCGCTCGAATAATTTGACGTTTTACGTCAGATCAGTTGGCATTATACCACCATCGGCCCACTTGTAGCAAGCTACGTGCATCACTTGTTAAGTTGGGGAGCCAAACCCATTTTTTTCTTTATATATATATATATATATAAAAGTTGAGAAGTGCCCAAGTGCATGGGATCTAAAGATCCTATGGCTAAGGGGCATACATTTTTTCTCTCCTACTACCCTCTGGCCATTAGATGGAGATCCTGTGGCCGATATGTGTTAGGCTTATATACACTTAATGCGCACTTATATATATATATATATATATATATATATATATATATAAAATACTTGAAATAATTAATTTAAGAAGATTAAATACCTCTGACCGAAAAAAAAATTTAAATACATCTAGTTCTTTTAAAACCCGTGTAAACGTGGTTTGACCTGACTCAGTCGAGCTAAATAAACCAGATTATTTTAAACAATTGGTTTAAGAGAACCGAGTACCTCACTGTTTTTATAAACCTATCAGACAATCCTGGTTCAATGATTTTTTGAGCCGGGTCATTTAGGAATAAAATTTCAGTAGAACTAATACACGATTACACCGGGAAAATGGTGACCTGACCAATTTTCCCGATCGGAAGCCGAGCCAGACTCTGGTACCTGGTGTGGCCACTTTCGGATTCTTAAGTGTTTTGAGCCATTCACTTCTTCTCTTTGTTGATGAACATCTGAAAGCTATTTATTTCATAAAAGCTATTTCTATGTTTAAAGTTGCATATAATTGAATCACATACACTTCTATTTAGATGATATTGTATACAGTTTCATTGGAAGGATTTTCTATATACTAGGTATATATCAACCCCTCCCAATTAACATTTCTTCTTTTCTTTTTAATACCTGCCAATTTATCTCATTTCGTTAATTTACTAAGAGTTATTAATATGAGATAAAAAGAGTATTTAAGTATGTTCCCAAAATGTGAATTGCTTTTAAGACCTTCACAATAATTAACATTAAACGACTAGTCTCTTGATCCGTGTGCAAGGGTTGTTTGCTAGGCAAAGTTTTTTTGTAAGAGTTGAGCAATGGGGTCCATGCTTCCTTAATTTCGTTACTTTATCATTACTATAAGGCTTTGTCATACAGAAATTATTCGGTGTGCCAGATTTACTTAAGTTTACAGAAGTCATGGATCTTAGAAATCAACGGTGCACATGATAGGGGCATGCACTCTAAATGTTAGCCACTAACATATGGTGAGCGCGGTTGATTTCGAAGATCGATAATTCCTTGAGTGGGTATGACACATGGAATTTACACCAGGCGACGACTGAATATTTCTCTTTCCTACATCTAGCTTAAGCAAGTGAGAAAATAGTTTTATACAATTTAAATTTAAATTTTAGTGTAATTTTTTAGTAAAAAATATGACTTCAAAGTGAGATTTTTTAATTTTATACTCCCTTTAATATTCCGTTAATAGTTCCATTCAATTTTTTATTCCACTAATACTTCTATTTAATTTTTTAAATTAAACTATTAATGTAGAATAGAGGGAATACTATTAGGCCGATGATCGAGTTATTCAAACAGGGATATGGCCTTGCCATTACATCAAAATTACGCGGCAAATTTATGCATGCACAAACCAAAGCCCGACTTCTATTTAATTTAGCTTAAGCAAGTTGAGCATTGTTTAGATCAATGCTCAACTTGGTCACTGGCCGGAATGATTTAAAGTGGACGCGTCTAGCCCGACTAATTTCTATGACCAAAGCCCCCAACCAGTCCACAATAGGGCTCTAAACATGGTACATTATAAGGAGATATTGATTTAGAGGAATCAGTGCCCCCTTATGAAACATATTCGAAGCTACATATGGGCTGGTCACATATATAAAACTGTTCATGAAAAATATTTTTCATTTAAACACTTTAGTCTAGCGAAGATATGTTGTTAACGAGAATTGCATAGGCATTTGCAGGTTCAGCGTGGATGGTTTTATCACGTCCATTCGTGGAGTTTTGCATTTGGGGATGGGACAACCTCCCAAGAACGCTTCTCATGTACCACGCCAACTTCGTGACGGCCACAGAATTTTACTTCCAGACTGTCATCTGCAACGCTGCGGACTTTGTGCCCACCGTCGTTAACCACGACATGCACTATATTGTCTGGGATCATCCTCCCAAGCAGCACCCTGTGACCCTCACTCTTCGTTATCTGGACAGAATGATCGCAAGCAACGCACCCTTTGCTCGCAAGTTTAGGGCAAATGACCCAGTCTTGGACAGACTTGATCTACAATACCTCAGGCGAGACAACAGCAATGGCTTCACCTATGGCGGGTGGTGCTCCGGTGTCCCGCCGTGCTCGGAGGTTGGCAATAGGACCTTCCTTGTGCCAGGGAGTGGAGCCAAGAGGCTCCGAAATCTCATGAATCGAATTCTCACTTCATATGAGAATAAGTGTAACAACACTCGTGAATTTATATGAAGGAAAGAGTAATCCTACAACGTTAACAGAATGGCAAGTAGTTAAATTTCTATGTTAAAATTTAAATAGAATAATTTTACGCGTACCCTTTTCTTGCATCGATTTCTCCTCTACATGTGGCCACCAATAACACTATGTCACCATCAAATTATTAGATAAGCTCTCCAACTAATTTATTTTATATATATTAACTACAATGGATATACATAAGATATATAAATATATATTAGATAAGATAAAATAAAATTAATTTAAATAAAATATATATTAAAGAAACATATCCATTGTATGTTATTGTTACTATACAATTTTTAAAAATTATAATGATTATAAATTATGAGCACACACTCTGTATTAACATAAATACACTCATAGTGAACAACTGTGAGTCTAAATCTCAAACGCTAATTATTAAAACGCTCTAATCCCCCCACCCCACCCCACCCCCAACATATTGAGAAAAGTACTTCCTATCCCTTATACACTAGGTATATCCAATTAAAAAGCCCCCAGATCTTTTTCATTAAATCCTCCTATATATAATCCAATAAACTCTTAGGTAGTCCAAATGAAACAATAATAATAAAATTGACGAAGGATGTCTAATGTCCATCTATGTTGTATATAAGGTAAATGATATTCATACTCTATTTTCTATATACCATAGGCCTTACACCACATTTGATTAGATAGGGAGGGTGGGTTCCACCTGATAACATGAGATTCACCGTTTTCTATCTAATTATAAGTTGTATAAAACCTACGGTGTAGAGAAAATGGAGTAGGAATATCAACTTCTATATTTTCAATTATTACTATAAATTAGACTGTGAGATAGATGGTAGATGTCAACTATTCAACTATTTTAGTTTAAGATTATTGGGTTTGTTTTTTATTTGTTTGACCAATTTTCATGAGCAAGACTAGGTGACCAATTATGAGTAGCTGCTAACACGGAAATAATGAGAGAGAAACTTGGGAATTGGGTGCAATAGTTCTCATGTTCCCTCTACATGTTCACTGGTCATGCAATTTGGTCAAGAAAATATATTTCTTTTTTTTACGGTAACGATGGATGTCTACTATCCATCTATGTTAATTCGACAAGTGAATACCTGTTGGGTTGTGGGCGTCGTACCACTTAAAATGGAAAAGAGAGTCCGGTTTGGGAAAGAGACGTGAGGGAGTAGGTGGTTAGGTGAACCCCCACCTAGATGATGTGGAAGGGGTAGGACTTGACTAAGTCCTACCCCATCACGGTGAACATTTCAGTTATAATGATAGTGGGAGATAGATTCCCTCATAAATCAATATATATCTCTCCCTCACATGAAACAAAAAGGCTAACACACGACGCAAAATAGAATAGTTGTTGGGCTTCATTTTCTCTCCTGGGACAGAAAAACAGAAAGCAAGGTTTCGCTTCGTTCTTCTCTCCCAAAACGAAATACAGAGACAAAGTATTGTCTTTTTCTCTCCAACGAGTACAAGAGAAGACATAAGTTTCTTTTCTCCTTTGGTGCATGGTGATCAAACCATATCCCAAGCTAATAATTTCTAGCGAATTAGCAAGAGGAATGAGGGCTCTATCTTTTGACTTTCAAGAGAATGATTCATCACAAGAGGTAATTCTAATCCCCATTATTATACTTGATATTACAAAGAGGTCGTGCAGGGTGATTAGCCACGTCTTTGGGGCTGAGCCCCTAAAGGTCAGTAGTATTTAATCCCTACTTTAATTTATATTAATTCAAAGTAATCTGAATTTACTACTGCTTATTTGTATTTATGTGCATATGCATGTAATTTAATTGAGAGGGACACAAAGGTAATATTTTTGCACATCCACAAGGCCGGCTCACCACGAAGCTTCCTCTATGCCACCCAACAGTGGTATCAGAGCTCTGGTTTATGGATTAAGTGCTAAAATTACCTTTTTACCCCTTGTTATCCCTAATAAGGCTAAGGATAGGGCTTGCTATATCTCTCTCATAAAGATAGTAATTGAAATTTCATTTAAATAAGATTTTTATTTACTGTCTAAAGTAGGCCTCTACCAAATTTGAGCTTAATTAGATTTCGGGAAGTATGCCAAACACTTCCATCAAGAGCAGAGGTATTTTGGTTAATTTGGACCAAATTCGCCCAATTTCGAATTGAATTTTTTCAGTATTTTTACTGGATTATTTATGATCCTATTTGACTGAAATTATCATTGATTTGGTGAATTTATATTATAGATTTATTCTATAAATAGATTTTGCCCTAAAAGAGATGTTTTGTAAAACTTGATTTCAAGGGCATCATAGAAAATTCACCTTGCTGAATTCAATTGTTGAGGCTTATTTCATATGCTGTTTAGAGGTGTTTATATGCATAATCTCTTGTGTGAAGTAATTGATGCATGATATAAAGTGCACAATTGTTGTATGTGATTGTTTGTACTTAACTAGCCCAAGGGTAGTTTAGTAACTTTACATAGATCACACTTTTATTTTCTAGACAAAAGTATACATTATCTTTATTTATAAAGTTCACTCCTTTTTATTGCTTGTTTAGCATAGTAAGTACACATACATTGCTCACTTGATTAATTGAGTAGATTATTGTTATAAATAACCTTGTATAAGGGTAAAATAGTAATTCACTCTATTTTTACCCACACACACCAAGATTATTCTTGGGAGTGAACTTTCTTGCTGCTGAGATTAGATAGAGTCCTACTCTTTTTATATCCATCTAAATAAGTTAACAGTATTAGTTAATTGCCTATTTATTCCCTTATTTACTTTTGTAGACAATTTTTGTTTATTCCATGGCATCCCGTATGGTTGCTAGTGAGCTTAGCAAAACTAAAAAGCTCAACTCCACCAACTACCTCACCTGGAAGAGGAGGATCAACCATATTTTTTCCTAGATAACCTGGCCCATGTTTTGGACCAATGTGCAGACCCGCTTACAGATTCATCTACTCAGGCTTAGAAGAGAGCTTATGAAAAGTTTAAGGAGGAAGATATCAAAGCAAGAACTACCCTCCTTACATTCATGGAGCCAAACATTGAAATGCTTTTTGAAAAGCATAAGACTTCCAAGGAAATGATGGAGGCAGTAGCTAGGCGGTATGGAGAGCACACAGAGACTTATATTAGGATGTTGCAGACCCGTTATCAGAACAGTCGCATGAGGGAAGAAGATAATGTGCTTAAGCACATTAACTCCATGCCCATCATTGCAAGTGATCTAGAGATCCTTAAGAACCCCATAAATGAGGGGATCTAAGTTTCAACTGTTCTCAATAGCCTCCCTAGGTCTTGGGAAAGTGTGGTTGTTGCATTAAACATCTCTGATAAGAAACTCACACTGGATGATTTCACTGTTAAGCTTTGCTTAGAGTATGAGAGGAGGAACCATGTGAGTACTCTAAGTGCATTTACCAACCTTGCCCAGCATGGTAGTTCTAAGAAAGGTGGAGGAGGTGGTGGTTAAGGTTAGAGGAAGAAGAATTTCAAGAGAAAGGGCAAGAAACCCCAAGGTAGTGGAAATGGCAACAATGACAACAAACCTAAAGGGGCTTGTTTTAAATGTGGCCAGATGGGTCATTTTAAAAACAACTGCCCTAATGGAGATCAGGGAGCTGGAAGCAAGACAAATCAGAAAGGGAAAGATATCATTTGCATGATTTCAGAGGTTTTAATTGCTGACTCCAATGAGAAGAGCTGGTGGCTGGATTCTGCAGCCACTAAGCATGTGGATATGATTAGGGGTGACAGGATGATTGATCTGTCTCCAAGGCAGCATAAGATCTACATGGAGAATAACATATTTTGTGATGTGACTGCTATAGGCACCTACAGGATCCCCCTTCCTCAGGGGATGAACTTGGTGCTGACAGATGTCCTCTTTGCCCCTACCATCAGAAGGAATCTTATCTCAATTTCCCTCCTCACTAAGAAGGGGTTTGAGACTAGATTTAAGGGGTCAAAGGCAATAATTGGCAAGAACAATAAAATTTTATTTATTACTTCTTTTGTTGATGGTTTATTTAAGTTAGATGTAGCAGATGACTCTTTGATTAATGCAGTAACTAAATTTGATTATGTGGTGTGTTTGTCTGATATTGATTCTTTGATGTGGCACTTAAGGATTTGTCATGTGCATGTTAACATATTACACAAAATATCTAACATTGGACTCATCCCTAAGTTATCTAGGGATATGCATGTGTGTAAAGACTGCTCTGCAGGCAAATTGAGTAGGTAGCCCTTCCCAAAGGGTAAGCGTGCCACATACCTTTTAGAGGTCGTTTATTTAGATATATGTGGGCATATGAATGTTCAAACTCATAGAGGGATAATGTATTTTATTACATTCATAGATGATTACTCTAGATTTGATTATATATACCTCCTAAAGCGAAAGTTTGGAGTCTTTGAGAAATTCAAAGAATTCAAGGCTGAAGTAGAGACTCAATTAGGTCGGTTAATTAAAGTCCTAAGAATGGACAGAGGTGGAGAATACACCTCTGATGAGTTTAAGGACTATTTCATCAACCTAGGAATTATACACCAATATACCTTACCCTATACTCCTCAGCAAAATGAAGTTGCTGAAAAGAGAAACATAACCCTCTTAGATGTGGTTAGATCCATGTTAAACCACTCAGAACTAGGAGTAAATTTTTGGGGTAAGGCATTAGACACCGCTGTGTATGTGCTTAATCGTGTACCCACTAAGGCTGTCAAGAGAACACCTTATGAGTTATGGACAAACAAATGTTCAGACTTAGCTCATCTTAGAGTGTGGGGGTCTAAGGCACATGTAAAAGTGTCTGACCAACATAGAAGCAAACTAGACCCTAAAACAATAAAGTGTAACTTTATAAGGTACAATGAACACTCTAAGGGGTACAGGTTTGTAGTGCACCATACTGATGGGACAGTGTGGGTCATTGAATCTAGGGATGCTTATTTCCTAGAAAAAGACAGACCCTAAAATTCCTAGTAAAAGAGTAGAACTGTTTGAAGTAGAGAAAGAGTAAAACACTACTACTTCTATAGAGGTGGTTATAGGATCTGAACCTAGGGGAGTGTCTGAAGTAAAGGAGGTGAGAGATAGAAGACCCTCGACCTTGTTGCGGGACTTTTATGCTATGTTAGGAGATGATGAAATAACAATAGATGAACTTTTATCTGATGATCCCTTGACTTACGAACATGCAATGGATAGTCTAGATTCCAAGGAATGACAATTAGTTATTCAAGAGGAAATGGATTTCATTATGAAGAACCAAGTATGGGAAGTTGTTGACTTGCCCAGTGAAAGAAAGCCTATTGGTTATAAGTGGATCTTCACAAAAAAGTTCAAGGCAGATGGGTCTATAGATAAATATAAAGCAAGACTGGTAGCTAAAGGTTTCAACGAAGTTAGGGGAATTGACTTTGAGGAAACTTATTCACCTGTAACTAGATTTACATTTATTAGGTGTTTGTTGGCTATAGTGGCACAGTTAGACTTAGAGTTATACCAAATGGATGTAAAGATTGCCTTTCTAAATAGTGATTTAGAGGAGGAGATTTACATGGAACAACCTGAGGGTTTTGTTGTTCCTGGAGATGAATATAAGGTGTGCAAACTCATAAAGTCTTTATATGGCCTTAAACAGTCTCCTAGGCTATGATACTTTACTTTTCACAAGGTGATTAGTGAGTATGAGTTCATAGCAAATGAATGTGATCATTGTGTCTACTCTTTTAAGGATGAAAGTAGATTTATGTTACTCTCTCTCTCTATGTAGATGATATCCTTTTGATGGAAAATGACTTGAGCTTAATAATCAGTCTAAAGGAGTACCTCAAGACCCAGTTTGAAATGAAAGACATGGGTGAGGCCTCCTACATACTCGGTATGAAGATTGACAGAGATAGAAAATCAAGGCTGCTTAGTATATCTCAAGAATCATACATAGAAAGCGTCTTGAAACGCTTCGGTGTGATTTGTTGGAAAGCAATAGAGTCTCCTATCTATAAGAGTACAACTTTATCTAAAAGTCAGGCACTATCTTCTAACGAGGATAGACTCAAAATGGAGTCAGTGCCTTATGCACAGGCTATTGGCAGCTTAATGTATGTCATGATCCGTACTCAACCTGATTTAAACTAAGTTGTAAGGCTCTTGAGTAGATACTAAGCAAACCCAGGTATGGTTCACTGGCAAGTAGTGAAGCGAGTTTTTAGGTACCTCCTGGGAACCAAAAGTATGAAACTCAACTATCAAGCTGAGGAACTGTCATTGGCTAGGTATAGTGATTCAGACTATGTTGGGGACCCAGATGACAGGAAATCCACTGCTGGTTATGTCTTCATGTTTAGAGGTGGTGCTATAGCTTGGGCTAGTAAGAAGCAAAAGAGCGTTGCAAAGTCAACCATGGAAACTGAATTTTATGCATGCAGTTTAACAACTTCAGAAGCAGTGTGGATTAAAGACTTTCTAGCTAGGCATAGGCTAGAGAGTTGGGTTGATTCTCCTGTCCAGATATTTTATGATAATCTAGCTACTATGTCGACACTTAAAAATAGAGAAATCAGTACCAGAGGTAAACACATTGAAGTAAATTACTACTTTGTGTTTGACATGTTATAGAAAGGAAAGTTGGTAGTAAATCATCTTCCTACTTCCGAGATGTTAGCAATCCGTTAACTAAGGCGTTAACAACGAATCACTTTGTACATCATGTTCATAGTATAGGACTTCGACAGGGCTAGGGTGCCAGCTCCTGTGGAGTTCAGTATGGACATTTTTGCCTACAAGTTGGACTAAGACAGAACTAGGTGCACAAGTTGTTGTCTGGTTCGTGGGCACTTCACCCAAGTGGGGGATGTTGGGTTGTGGGCGTCGTACCCACTTAAAATGGAAAAGAGAGTCCGATTTGGGAAAGAGACGTGAGGGAGTAGGTGGTTAGGTGGACCCCACCTAGATGATGTGGAAGGGGTAGGACTTGCTGAACATTTCAATTATAATGATAGTAGGACATAGATTCCCTCATATATCAATATATATCTCTCCCTCACGTGAAACAAAAAGAACAACACACGACACAAAACAGAATAGTTGTTGGGCTTCGTTTTCTCTCGTGGGACAGAAAAACAGAAAGCAAGGCTTCATTCTTCTCTCCCAAAACGAAATACAGAGACAAAGTATTATCTTTTCCTCTCCAACGAGTACAAGAGAAGACATAAGTTTCTTTTCTCCTTTGGTGCGTGGTGATCAAACCCTATCCCAAGCTAATAATTCCCAGCAAATTAGCAAGAGGAAGGAGGGCTTTCTCTCTTGACTTTCAAGAGAATGATTCATCACAATAGGTAATTCTAATCCCCATTATTATACTTGATATTACAAAGAGGTCATGCAGGGTGATTGGCCACGTCCTTAGGGCTCAACCCCTAAAGGTCAGTAGTATTTAATCCTTACTTTAATTTATATTAATTCAAAGTAATCTAAATTTACTACTGCTTATTTGTGTTTATGTGTATATGCATGTAATTTAATTGAAAGGGACACAAATGTAATATTTTTGTATATCCACAAGGTCGGGCTCACCACAAAGCTTTCGCTGTGCCACTGCCACCCAACAATACCGACCATCTATCTTCCATCGTCCATCTTCTAAGAAACATAATGGGTAGATGTGAGAGTTTTTAATATTGTATCAAATGTATATGGAAAGTGGGGTAAATAAAATTTATTGGGCACATATAGTAACGTTCGTTGTTTCTTCTTAAGCGATGTATACAAGCTTATACCATCCTCATTAGATATTTAGATGAAAGCATTTTATTTTTATCTTATATTATGTTTTCTAGAAGAAAGATTGCTTAATGTGTTCCCGTGACAAGGACTCCCATTGATTTGTGAGTTACGACTGGTGACTGTTTCTGTGTGCGACACTTGCTAGAAATAAATCCTAAGTGATGCTATGGATGTATTTATTAAGTTGGAGAGCCAAAGCCTCGTTTTTTTTTTTGGACTTCTAGCTGTAGCTGTAGCTGTAGCTGTAGCTGCAGCTGAGCTGTAGCTGCCTGAACATCTGACTCGGTCAATCTAAACTATTTGAAACTATTGGTTTAAGAAAACCAGTCTCCTAACTGTTTTTGAGCCGGATCATTTAGTTATTATAAAATTTCAGTAGAAGCCCGATTCCACTGGGAAAGTGGTAACCTGGCCAATATTTCTTCTATTTGTTGATGAACATCTGAAAATGATTTATTTCATAAAAGCTTTTTGTATGAAAAGTTAAAGCTTAAAAGTTACATATACTAAGGTGACAGCCCCTCCCAATTCACATTTTTTTCTTTTCTTTTTAGTGCTCGTCAATCCATCTTATTTGGTTAATCTACTACTCTCTCTGCCCGTGTTAGTAGCTCTCTTAAAAATTAAATAGAGTTATTAAAATAAGACCAGGGAGTATTACCTTTCCAAAATGTCGATTACTTTTAAGACACTGACAATAATTAACATTGGAGGACGAGTCTCTTGATCCGAGTAAAGGGTAGTTCGATTACTCTAGGCAAAGTTTTTTGTGAGAGTTGAGAAATGGGGTCAGTGCTTCCTTAATTTGGTTACTTTATCATTGGTATTATCATTTGTCACACATATTATTCAGTGTGCCCATTGTGTCATATAGGATTTTCTTCGATTTACATGGATCTTAGAAATAAACAATGCACACCAAAGGGACATGCACTTGAAATGTTAGCTGCTAAGAGTGCATGTCCCTTCTGTGTTTGCTTTCGATTTCTAAGATCGACAATTTCTTGAAGTTAGATTTATACTCCCTCTGTCTTATATTAATAACTAGATCTTTATTAAAGGTGAAACCCACTTCTAAAAGAATGGGAATATAAGCTCATGATACTATTTTTTAAGTATCTAATTACTTAAATCAAATAAAATAGAGCTATTAATATAAAATAAATTATTTTGCCAAATTGTACTATTAATGTAGGGCAGAGGGAGTATATTTTTAAATTGTTTACGAGTATTTTTTTGTAAAAAAAAAATGACTTGAAAGTGAGATTTCTCAATTTTATACTCCCTGTCTGCCACATTAATAACTTGGTTTAATTTTTAAAATAAACTATTAGTGTGGGATGAAAAAAATACTATAAGGTTGACGATTGGGTTATTTTAACAGGGATCCGGCCTTGCTGTCAGGCCAAATTGATGGGGCAAATTTCTGCATGTCCAACCGAACTAGTGGCCGAGACCAGCCGAACCATAAACCACATTGACCTGGTCTGGAGCTCAACTCCGGTCACTGGCCCGACTAAGTTAAAACATTAAATTCAGTGAAGATACCTTGTAAACGAGAATAACGTATGCATTTTTCATGTTCAACTTGGATGGTTGTGTCGCAGCTGTTTGCAGAGTTCTGCATTTGGGAAAGGGACAACCTCCCAAGAATGCTTCTCACGTACCACACAAACTTTGTGACGGCCACAAAATTCTACTTTCAGACTATTATCTGCAAGGCCACGGACTTCGTGCCCACTGTTGTCAATCACGACATGCACTACATTGTCTGGGATCGTCCTCCCAAGCAGCACCGGAGCACCCTATGACCCTCACTCTCCGTTATCAGTACAGAATGATCTCAAGCAATACACCCCTTGCTCGCAAGTTCAAGACCAATTAATGATCTAGTCTTGGACAAAATTGATTTGCAAAACCTCGACCGAAACAACAGCGATGGCTTCACCTATGGAGGGTGGTGCTCCAGCATCCTACAATGCTCGGAGGTTGGCAATTAGACCTTTCTTGTGCCGTAGAGTGGAGCCAAGAGGCTCCATAATCTCATGCCACTACAACAAAATGCAGCATTAGCGACGCTTTTATTAGCAACATAAATATAAGTGTTGCTAAAAATATATATTTGCGACGCATATGGCTATGCGTCACTACAACCTAATAGTAGTAGCGATGCATATGGCTATGCGTCACTACTACCTATTTTTTTAATAAAAAATTCAATGAAAGAGAGAGAGGGGGAGGGAGGAGAGAGAGAAGAGAGAGAGGAGATAGGAAGAGGAGAGAGATAAAGAGAGGGGAGAGAGGAGAGCGAAAGAGGGGAGAGAGAGGAGAGGGTGAGAGAGGAGAGGGAGGGAGAGTAGAGGGAGAGAGATAGAGGGCAGAGAGGAGAGGGAAAGAGGAGAGAGAGAGAGAGAGGAGAGGGAAAGAGGGGAGAGAGTGAGTGAGGAGAGAAAAATAATAAAAAACTATTTTAGCGACACTTTTATATAAGCATCACTAAATGTAGCATTAAGTAGCGACGTATATGTTATACGTCGCTAAAAGATTTACTAATAGTGATGCTCATTAGGAGCGTCAATAATAATTATTTTTCTTTTAAAAAAAATGATTTATGCGGGCAAAATTTTGCCCGCTACTTATAATTAGACCCCAATCTTCATCTTTCACCCCGCCGCTTAATTGGCCTGCCGTCCAGCGGCCCCCCACCCCCTCTAGTGCCCCCTCCTCCCTCCCGGTCCTCCTTCTCCCCTCTGCTCTGCCCCCCGTCCATGGGACCTGAGGCCGGGGGGGGCGGCTCCGGCCTCCGCCGTCTCCCACCCCTGCCGCCCTTCGCCCACGACCCGCCATCCTCTGGCCCCCTGCTCCGGCCTCCACCGTCTCCCACCCCTGCCGCCCTTCACCCACGACCCGCCGTCCTCCGGCCCCCCACCCCGCCGGTGCCCCTTCCACCCTCCCGGTCCCCATTCTCCCCTCTACTCCGCCCCCTTCCATGGGACCCTGAAGTCGGCGGGCGGCACCGTCCTCCCACCCCTCGGTCCCCCTTCTCCACCCTGCCCCAGTCCCCCCTCTCCCTCTGCTCCGGTCCCCCCCCCCCCCCCCCCCTCTCTCTAATTTGTAGAGGAGGGGTGGGGGAGGAAGGAGGGGGAGGCGGTGAGAGGGGGATCAGAGGACGGCGGCACCTCCGCCATCCTCCTGCTCCCCCTACTCTAGTCCCTACTCTGCCCCCCTCCTCTCCTTTGATTTTCAGAGGAGGGGGGAGGAGCTGGGGGTCCTAATTCCAGTGCCCCGCCATCCTCCGGCACCCTCTCCCTTCCCCGGTGGGCCTAGTGGCACACCGGGGTCTTAAAAAAAATCATCTTTAGTGACGCATATCAAAGCGTCGCTAAATCTTTTAATATGTATTAGCGACGCCTTGAAAGCATCACTATTGCATTTTAATTTTCTAATATTATAATGCTAGTGACGCTTTGAAATTTTTTAAAAACTTAATTCTATTAGCGACGTATACATAAGCGTCGCTAATAAGGACTTATTAGCAACGCTTATATTTATACGTCGCTGATATGTAATTTTTAAATTTTTTTTAAAAAAATTGTTTTTATATTAGCGACATATATGTACGCTTACATTTATACGTCGCTAATAAGTTATTTTAATATTTTTTAATGGTTTTTATATTAGCGACGTAATAAAACGTCGCTAATAACATATCATTAGCGACACAAAATCATAAACATCACTATTAGATAATTATTAGCGACATATATGTGTACGTCGCTAAAAGGTTTCTATTAGCGACGCTTTTTGTTATGAGTCACGAATATTCAATTACGACGACACTTTTTTGACGCTTATAGCGGTTTAGGGGACTTCTAGCGGTGCATAAATGCGTCGCTAATAGTCCTTTTTATTGTAGTGCACCTCGTACTTACAACAAGTGTAATAGCACCCGTAAATTTATATGAAGGGGAAAGTAATCCTACAACTCATGAATGTCAAAGTAGATAAATCTCTGTGTTAAAATTTTAAATTGAATAATTTTGTGCTCCTTCTTTTCTTGCACCAATTTCCCCTCTACATGTACTTGTGGCTACCAATAACACTATGTCACCATCAACTCATTACATAATTTCTCCAATTAATTTTTTTTTAGGAAAATGATATTCATACTCGATTTTCTCTATACCAAGGTCTTACACCACCTTTGATTGAATAGGGAAGGTGGGTCACACTTGACAATATGAGATTTACATTTATCTATCCAATCATAAGTGGTTTAAGGCCTATGAAGTAACTTTGTTTTATATATACTAACTGTAATGTTCACTCATAAGATATATAAATATATATTACTTAAAATAAAATAAAATATACATTAAAGAAAAGTCTCCCTTGTATGTTATTGTTACAATACATATTTTTAAAATTATAATGATTAAAAATTATAAGAATATACTCTCTATTGACATAAATCCACTCAAAGTGAACAACTATGAGTCTAAATCTCATACTCTAAATATTAGAACACTGCTAATTTCCCAAGTGCTGGTGTCAGAAGACCGGTTTGCCCCCCCCCCCCCCCTCCCCCCTTCTTCTACTAGGCCAACTAGCACGATAGTTGGCCATGAGCATGGCCTGCATGCTCGGAGTAATGGCCCTTGGCGATGATGTAGTTGAACAACTTGTCATAGCATTGAGCTTCATGACGAGGCGGATGAATTGGTGGTCCTTCTAAGCGCCCTTGAACTCCATATTGTTGGGCTGGCCAGTCAAGTGCTGCATGATTTGAATCTTCCTCTGGATTTGTCCTTGTTGCTTTTGCAAACGAGCTTCCACTTGAGATGAACTTGCAAGCATTGGGACGACCAGTGGAGTTCTCAGTCAGAAGTAAGTGATCCCAAACTGGCTCCTTCCCAACTCCTTTTTCAATGTGTACGAGGACTTGACATCCTCAAACGGCTTACCAAGGTTGGTCTATGGAGTGAGTGTAACACCCAGGCACACGCCACCCATGACCCAAACCTGTTCCAAGGAGTACGTGGTACACGCGGCACGACGAAGTAGAGTTGGATTTGTGGAAGACTTAACCCATCGTTGGGTAACACACGACGGAGTAAGCGCATGAGCCATTTGTACAAAAGCAAATAGACTAAATAAAGGACTACTAATTAATGTCATAGTCTACTCATACCCATATTAACTAGTCATCACATAAAAATAACAAGCCTCAAGGGCTAAACAAGTCTAAGCTAATAATGGCTAAACATAGTATGAAGTAAAGTCAAATATATAAGTTCAACATGTCATAAATAAATCTAACATAGCCCTATGCAGCCATAGCCCTTCTTAGTGAACGTGACCATCCTTGTGCTCAATGTAGAGCCCATTCGAAGCACCTGCATGGCACAACATGCAGCCCCAAAATACAACAACAAAACAAAGAGGGGTGGGCTTTTGCTTAACAAGGGTTTTAATATGGAAAGTAACGCATAATGATATCACAAGCATTTTCAATATAGAATTCATCACATATTCATTCACCACTCCCATTCATCATGGGACATATCACATATATCCATGCCACTTGTGTATAATCCACATTCCATAAACATATATGCTACCTGTAACACATTCCATACACACATATTCATGCCACCTGCATATCATGACATAACCCACATTCCATAAGCACATAATCATGTCACCTGCGCATCATGGGTTTATCCATAGCTCATAAAACATAGACACATCATGTGTATTCATATGAATCTCTTTATAACAATCACATCCTGTATGAATCAATTCTCAACATTTATATCATGCATAATCATATCTTAATATAAACATTCACCCTGCAAAATCAAGTGTATCAATTACACACCATCCTACATATTTATGCAAATCCATTCCATAATCATGTGTAATATCAGCATCATTATTCCTACATAACCGGTGTCAATGAACATTAGCTCTCATACACATGTAATAATTATTGGTGAATGTCTCACAATTGAGAAAACAATTAAACTCGCTCACCCAGGACAATCTCTTGTGATGAAGGTCTGCATTTCTAGAAAGGAAAACTAGAGCGGTTTGGATATGTTGCCTAACCAGGAAGGTACCCTCTGTTTGTCACGCCCTGGCACACGCCACCCCCGAGCCAAACCTGGTCCAAGGTGGAAGCGACACGCAACACGACGAAGTATAGTTGGATTGTGGAAGACTTAACCCATCTTTGGGTAAAACACTATAAAGTTGCACACATATACTTCGTACAAAAGCAAAATGAGCCATAAAGAACTGCTAGTTAAACATTAGTCTACACACATACCCACATACTTAATCATAAATAGCCCACACATGGCTAAAGTATGTGTCTAAGCCAACATTTGGCTATATAGAAGTGTGAAGTATAGTCAAGTATGTAAAGATCTCATCATAACATGCTATCAAAACTATAATAAAACATAACATCTCCAAGCATCTCCTCTCAAAGATCATTGCCAACCACACAAGTAAAACACAAACAAAGAGGGGTGAGCCACATGCTCAACAAGGGTTTTAATACTGAATGTAAATCCAAAAAGACAAAACAGGTATAACCACATAATACTCATCACCTAATCGACTACAATGCCCATTCATGATGGGATAACAACATAAACCAATGCATTCATGTCATAATTTACAATCCATAAGCATCTACTTATGCCACTTGCATGTCATGCTATCTATAACATATCTCATCAATACATCCTTATGCCACCAGCATATCATGCGTAATATATCTCATCAACACATATTCATGCCACCTGCATATCATGCTATATATATCATATCTCATCATCACATAGCCATGCTACCTGCATACCATGCTATATATATACTATATCTCATCATCACATAGCCATAATACCTAAATATCATGCTATAACCTATATTATCTCATCATCACATACTCATGCCTCCTGTGCATCATGGGGTCAAATATAGCTCATAACACACATACACCTCATAAAATTTATTATCATAATCACATCCTGCATGAAACATTTTTCAACATAAACATATCATGCATATCTATTTCTCAAAGAAAACATTCACCCTGCAAATCAAGTGTCTCAAACACACCATCTTGCATATCATGTTAATTCATACCATAATCACATATGTAAAATAAGCTTCATTCTTCTTATATAACCTGTGTAAATGAGCATTATCTTCCATACACATGCAAACCAATGGTGAATGTAATACAATTGAGAAAAAAATAATTAAACATGCTCGCCGAGGATAATCTCTTGTGGGGAAGGTCCAAATTCCACGAAGGAAAACTAGAGCGTTGGGTGGGTTCCCTAACTAGGAAGGCACCCCTCTACTCACCAAGGACAATCCTAATAAAGGAAAGTTTGAATTTCACAAAGGAAAACTAGAGCAGTCTGCCGCCAAGGAAAAACCTTGCAGGGAATGTCCAAATTTCACAAAGGAAAACTAGGGCAGTGTGCTCGTTAAGGACAATCTATTGTGGGGAGCGTCCAAATTCCACAAAGGAAAACTAGAGCACATAGTAAGTCGGTGCACATAGACATACCATTCTGGATTCTTAGGGTCCAAATAACTCACACCGCAATTAGCTCATCTCAAACCGGGGAGGCACCATGTTCTCAAAGGAACTCAAAATGAAATCATGTCCTTTTGGACCCAAAACCAATTCAATAAGCCTTCGAATGATTTAATCCGACATCCAATGTCATCCAATTTCATCAAATTGATCAATCACAGATAATCATGATTAATCCCTGTCTATAAATCGTTTTCATGATACATGCCACATGATACATACATGAGCAAATATTAAACGAGTCTAAGTATAAGTAAAGATGCTCCAATCAGTCCACAAGTGCATGAAGCATGGTCCATTTGTGTCTAATAACATCATAAACATCTACGCAAGAGTGTACATAAATGATAGTGTGCAAACCTAAGCCAAGACGTATGAAACATAAACAAACTATAATTAACGTCATAGATGGGTGCATCCATAATTTTATCATAGTTCTTCCCTACTGGAATCATGGAGCAAATGTGATAAAACATTGAACTACGAGTTCAAGACAAGTATAACATCATGTTAGACCTAGACAAGTATAAACATAACCATACTTGAGCTAAAATATGGAATACATGATTCACCTAAAATTAATATAAAATGTGCAAGTATATATTTATATCATCATGGTCAAACTTACTGGAATCATGGAGTAAGTATGAATAAATCATCAAAATCTCACTTAAGATTGTGCATATACTCATTTATCCCCTACTAGCTTAAGTAGATGTTTTAGCATAATCACAACATGTAATTTGTACATTTAAAAAAAAAAGCAAATAAACTCCAATCAATGTGAAAATTTATAGAGATCCACATCGTAGGATTAATTAACATATAAATAAATATCATATGAAAATAAGTATAAAAAGTAATTTTTGTGATTTAATTAATGAGATTACGCAGTTCTGCCAAAATCATTGACCTTCAAATTTATAACTATACCATTAACTTATCATGCTCTAAACAACTTGAAATTTTCACAGCATACTTATAACACATATATTAATCCATCATAAAAATAAGGAACCAAAAAGCATATGTTTTCATCCCTAAACATACTTCTAAACACGAAAATAGAGAGTTGTTTTACTGTACAACATGTATTCAAAAGAATATAATAAATACATATTATTCTATAAAAATATGAATAATTAGGAATATAATATAGACATGTTAATATATGACCAGAAAAAAAGTTGAGAGAAAAAATCAAGGCTATAAAAAAAAAAGAGCTATTTGGGTAGTTTTGAATAGCTTGCATTTATATTGGCAAACTGGCAATCTAACAGTCAGGACAAAATTGTCGAAGAAATGGGCAATTTGAATAGCTCACCATTAAATCGGCCCACTAGCGATCTAATGGTAATGACATAACTGTAAAAAAAGTCATCTTCTTCCTCACGAAACAGAACCAAAATTCTTCTAAAAATCAATAAAAATTGCTAAAACTGCATGAAACTTCATGCTTAAACATACAAAAAAGACCTAAAATATGATAGATTAAACATATTTTAATGAAGCCTAAAATATGATAGATCAAACATTTTTCATGCTTAAACATACAAAAAAGACCACAAATCATATGTTTTTAATAAATCACTATCCCATAAAGATGAATCAAAAACTCAAAGAAACACACAATAATGGACTTTCAAGGAAGAAAACCTCTTAGAAAGGAAACCCCCTCACCTCTAAGAAGTCATTGGATCGAAAATGAAGCTTTACTCCTCAAGAAACCCTACCCAAAATTAGGGTTTTAGTTAATACTTAATTAAAATTGACTGTTAAGCTTAGATAACCTACAAATAAGTAGATCTATGATTTCTTTTGATTAAAAATGAGAATAACCCATTTAGGGTTTGAAATTGAGATTAAAAATAGTATTTTTAATGGAAGAAATAAGGAATCCATTTAGGGGAAAGTGAAAATAAGAGAGATTAAGAGTAAACCCGGAAGATTAGGGATAATTAGGGCTAAAAACTCACATAAATTGCATTTTCCTCTTTGGGCAGTGGGGTTAGGGCACCACCATGCCTCCTACTACTGCATTTTTCCAAATGAGAAATGGGCTAGGGTTTTTCTTTATATAGTAAGCTGTAAGTTTATGTATATAAACTATTAAGCTGTGAAAATGAGTTAAAATGCCCTAAGTGGTTAATTAGGGTCATTTTAGGGCTAAAAACGAGTTTATTCATTATAAAATTCATTGAAATGAAATAAATAAAGTTTAGGGTCATGTGGGACACTCGCCGTCCAATCGCGGATGTGGGGTCCACGGTGGTGTACACACGCTTAATTATTGAAAAATTTCCAATAAATCCCATAAAATTTCTAAAAGGATAAATCAAGTTTGACATTCAAACTTATAAAAATGAAATTAAACCTTTTTTAAAACCATAATTACTAACCCTTAACACCAAAATCAAGTCAAACCGTCAATTTTTAAACAAAACCACACAATAACACACAATTAAATAGAAACTAAACCGGGTTAAAGTTAGAGATCTTACACTTCTCACCCAGGGCAATTTCTGCAGGAAAAGTCCGAATTCCTTAGAAAGGAAAACTATAGGAGTTTTTGCTCTCTGAGGACTAACCTTGCGGGGAAAGTCCGAATTCCATAGAAAGGAAAACTAGAGTAGTTCTTGCTCTCCCAGGACTAACATTGTAGGGAAAGTCCGAATTTATTAGAAAAGAAAACTAGAGCAGCCTGGGAAGCAGGTTGACACGGACATACCATCATGGATTCTCAAAGACCAGATAACTTGTTAAATTAACTCACATAGCAATCAGCTCATCTCAACCCGGGGAGGCAACACGTCCTCAAAGGAACGCAAAATGAAAACCATGTCATTTCATACATAAAACTGATTTGATAAGCCTCCAAACAATTAATCAAAAAACCAATAGCATCCAATCGATCAATCACGGCTAATCACAATTAATCATTACTTATAAAGCATTTTTATGATGCATGCGTCATGATACATACATAAGCAAAGTCTTAATAAATGTAAGCAATATTAAACATACTCAAATCGGTCCCTATGAGCATGTAACATGGTCCATTTGTGACAAATAAAATCATGTATTCATAAGCAAGAATATACATATTCATGGTAGTGTTCAAACTTATGCTAAAACATATGAAACATGAACCACCTAAAATTGATGTGATGTGCTAGCATACATAAATTATCATGGTTAAGACCTACTAAAATCATAGAGTAATTATGAAGAAATCATCGAACATGGATTTAAAACTAGTAGAATATCATACTAAAACTAAACAAGTCGGGCCAAACAGTCCGTTTGAATAGCTTTTAGCCCGTTTGATCGGTCGTAACTGTTCACTTTTCTGGTTCATCTTTCACCTTTCGAAAGTCAAACCAAAAACATTCCAAAATTAAAGATAAATTAAAAAAACCACTATAAAACATCATATAATCAAAATCTTACCCTAGAACATGATAGATCTAATTATTGTCATGCTTAATCACAAGAAAATTACCATAAATGGCATCCTTTTAATAAATCACCATTAAACCTCAAAATGAAGCAAGAGCTCAAATAAATCTACAATCATGCATTCTAATGCATAAAACCACGCAAGGTAAAACTCTCTTACCTCTATGAAGCCTTTGAATCCACGAAAGAGCTTATCCTCAAGAAATCCTACCCAAAATTAGGGTTTTTGTTAATATTTAAATAAAATTAACTAATAGGCTCAAATCAACTTGAAAATAGATAGATCTAGGATAGACTTTGGTTAAAAACAAAAATTACCTTTTTAATATTTTTAATGGTAGAAATCAAGAATCAAGATAAAAAAAATGAAGATAAGAATGATTAAGACCAAAATGGAAAAATTAGGGGTGATTAGGGCAAGAAATCACACCTTAATCCAAGTTTCTTCTTAGGGAAATGGGGGTAGAGCACTTCCTCCCTTCTAATACAGCCTTCCCCATTTGGCTAATAGGCTTAACCAGAAAGAATTCAGTTCAGATGTAGGATACCTATCTAGAAGTTTTCACAACTAGAACACGTAATCGGGGTTATAAATTTTGATATAAACTAGGAGCGGCAATGTCTGTGCAAAAGTCGTAACGTTCCTTTACGCACTACGGATTTTAAGCACTCCGTTGCACATAGGTCAGAACAAACTTAATTTTATTCTTATTTTGGATTGGGCCAATGTTATTGTGTCATTGGTTACCTACGTATGTATTGGATAACATCTACGATGTTACGATCAGATCTGAATGTAGTTCTACCTAATTGCTAATACATGCATCATGCAGTACAAAATCATATATGTCAAAATACGTATATCCAAATATTTAATCAGAGTCATATGAAAATTCATAAATCATCGAGTAAAAAAGAAGCTAACAAATCACCTGAATCACATATCTCGCTCTGCCACAGAGTGGAGCAAAACACATCAGAGTAGATTGGATCAAATCAGATCACATCATATCATGTCAGATCTCATTCGACCATATGAGATCGTATTAGATCAGATCAGAGCATATCAAATAAAAACATAGCATATTAGATCATTTTAGATCAAAGCATACCAGAAAACATCATATCAGAGCATAGCATATATCTTAATTAATGCATACATTTATATAATCATATATTAAATCAGAAGATCAGATACTCCCCTGTCATTTCGGAAGTAGTAGCATTCGGAGTTGCTCCTTCCTTTAGGGTGTTTTCCCATGGTAGGTGGAGCCTCCTCTTGCTCCGGAACGTGTCTCTCATTGTGCCCTAATGTGATGGACAAACACTCCCTTTTTTCAGGGCTTTTGTCCCTCATTATGCTTGAAAGCGACAAACAAAACCTCTTTTTTCCTGAACACGTATTACTCTTTGCACACTCATAGGCGTGGCCCATTGGTGAAGGATGGAGCCTCCCCTTACTCCAGCCACTTATGTCTCTCTTTTGGCCTATAGGCATCAGACAGAGCATTCTCATGCCCCGGGTTGTTTCCCCTCTTTAAAGTTGCCAACTCAAGGAGTGTACACTTCTATTATGTAGAACACCCTGGAATTAGCTAAGAATGTCTCTTAATTTGGCAAAATTGAACTCAAAATAGGCCCCCAAAACTTCTCCAAAAATCACACGGGTTTCCTACTTATAGAGGAAAAACCCATGAGCCAACGTAGTGACGCGCACATGTGCATGTGACATGCATTGCGCACACATGCATAGCAATGCAGTAGGCATGTGTGTGACACTTGTGCCTGTGAGCTGAGCGTAGCACGTGGTGCTGTCGCATGGACCCCGCATGCTGTGTGGGTGCATGCGGATCCCACTGCGTGTTGCATGGGTGTGTGCAGATCCGCCGCGCGTCGCGTGGATGGCACTCATTCACGCAAACCCTGCAATGCTTGGCACGGATCACACGCTAGCTCATGGGCAATGGCTCGCTAGCCGCTAGCGTCATCAATGACAACAACAAATTCATCATTTTCCCCATTTTTAATTATTATTTTATTCAAATGTTATCCCAATTTCAAAATGCTATATCTTCTTACCCCAAAGTCGGAATTGTGCATTCTTGGTACTAATGGACTCGTATCGTCAAGCCCTTCAAAACTGACTACACATAGGCAGGTTATCCTATACTTTTCAAGTGGGTCCTGCCCATATAGCACACTTCTTGAGGTCATAACTTTTGCTCCCGACCTCAAATTCTCGCATTCTTCAATTTGTTATGCTCATTACTTCGAGCTCTACCTATGGATGGGGATTTTGTCCCTTAAAACAACCTAAAATTATCTAAAATTCTATAATTACCCCTAGCTTGTTGGGTTTGACATAATAAAAAAAATGGGGCATTACAACGGGACCAATAATCTTTTTATGCTCTAGTCCATTCCAATCTAACTCCTAGGCGAGGGGAATGACTCTACATAACTCCTTCTATTAGGAAATTAGAAGACCACGATCCTTTTCATAGCATACTCTTCCATCTACATGGCTAAACAATTCACTTTAGGAGCCAAGACGACACTAGGATCCTTTGTCCTTAAGTGTCAAATGCCAATAGTCCGAGTTATGATCAAATAGAAGGACTCATACTCACAAATGGACACTTTTACCCATACATCAACGTTTTCATCATTACATATGCATGCATTCATAAGCACTGAAAATTATACCATTATGTGTCAATCAAATTGCCGATTCCCATCAGCAACCCATCGACATGTCGAACCTCACTGGCAATGAGTTGGTTGGAACAACCCACCTCATCGATGCCACACCGATGTGTCAACCTCACTGTCGATGATTGACCAGTTGTACACCAATGCATGCCACTGCCAATATAGTCATGTCTCTCCTTTCACCAACGTCATCACCGATGTGTTGATGGTTGTATCAACGATCAGGAAAAGATAGTAGAGACTAGTTTTGGTTCCCAAAATCACTCCAAATCATACCATTACGTAATCTTTTCCACACACAACCCTCCCACAATGACTAATGATAATCGTTCTATCAAATAATCATCAAAAAGTGGGGAAAACATCATCTCAAGCACAATCATGAAAGGAATCTCAAAAATCATTCTATACATGCTATCATGCAAAGAAATAATCATCACTCATCTCATACATTCACTTCAAAACCAAATCATAGTAACAGGGTTAATAATCCCATCTTTTTCATTCACCAAATACAAAGGTCTCCATAAACTCGGTCATCTTCCCTCTTCCTCAGGACTTTGACGTGCCTCAATCCTTCATCGTCAAGCCAAGATCAGAGATTTTGAAAGATTTGGGTCAAGAAATATCAAAGGTATTTACATGAGGGGAAATAACCAAATTCTAGTGCATAACTGCCATAAAAACTGCATGAAACTACTTCTGTGTATAGCTTCAAACCCATCAGTAAGACACAATCATAACATGGATGCATCAACGATTTACCAACAACGGATTTGGCACTTTCGATAAAGAATTTCTATTTACAGAAAGTTGAAATATTCAAATTTATCATTGTTGCTGCTTTCCCGAGTTTATTACTCACTAATGCTATCATTACCAAAGGAGTTTATCAACATGTCGAAAATGACGTCAATAAACCTCAACACAAGAACACAAGGAAAACTAATAATAGATCAATAATCAATTAAATTGTCACGCCCCGACACACCCTACCCTTGACCCGAACCTAGTTCAAGGAGGAGGCGATATGTGGTGCGATGAAGTGAAGTAAAAATAGAGAAGACTTAACCTATCCTTTGGTAAAACACACATCGAAGTGAACGCATGTGCCCTTTGTGCAAAAGCAAATAGATTAATAAAAGGAGACTAATTATCAATCTTAGTCTACACATATCACATCATTTTGATAACACATAATAACAAGCCTCATGGGATAAACAAGTCTAAGCCAACAATAACTAATCATAGTGTGAAGTAAAGTCAACTATAAGTTCAATATAACATAGATCCAATCTAACATAGCCCAAACAACTATAGCCCATCTCATGATGCATTTCCATCCTCATGCTCAACATAGAGCCCATCCGAAGCACTTGCATGGCACAAAATGCAGCCCCAAAACAAAACTATAAATAAAAGGGGCGAGGTTAGTTCAACAAGGGTTTTTAATATGAAATATAAATTCATTAAAAACACTGCATGCATTCTCAATCTAAACATGCATTATATATCAATTCTCTAAACATGTGCATCATGAGATAAATCATATTCCATATATATATTCATTTCACATGTGCATCATGATATAAATCACATTCTATAAACACATATTCATACCACGTGTGCATCATGATGTAAATCACATTCCATAAACACATATTCATGCTACATGTGCATCGTAGGTTCATCTATAATGCACCACATATACCCATAATGTGTATTCATATGAATCTAATTATAGTATTTTCATCCTGCATGAATCAAGTATCAATATTCACATCCTGTATAATCATATCTAAATATACACATTCACCCTGCATAATCAATTATATCATATCACATTCCATCCTGCATGTTCAAGTAAATTCATGCCATACGTACCATGTGTGACATAAGCATCATTCTTCCTACATAAACTGAGTCAATGAGCATTATCATCCATACGCATGCAAACACTATTAGGTGAATATCTCACAATTGAGAAAATAATTCTGCTTAATTCTAAACAAAGCACAAGCAGACCTGCTCGCCCAAGACAATCCCTTGTGGGGAAGGTCCAAATTCCTAACAAGAAAACTAAAGAGGTTTGGGTAAGTTCCCAAACTCAGAAAGTACCCCCTACTCACCCAAGACAATCCCTTGTGGGGAAGGTCCGAATTCCTAAAAAGAAAAACTAGAGCAGTTTGGGTAAGTCCATAACTAGGAAATGCCCCCTAGTAAGCTAGTGCACATGGACACACCAGCCTTGATTCTTAGGGTCCAGATAGCACATCAATTTCTCATATAGCAAATCCGCTCTTCTCAATCCGGGAGGCAACCCATCCTCAAGGGACGTAAAATGAAAAGCCATTCTTTCAGACATAAAACTGATTTGATAAACCTCCAAGTGGCAAATCTAGCAACCAATTACATCCAAATGATTAATCATAGCCAATCACGATTAATCATTGCTTATAAGGCATTTTTATGATACATGTGACATGATACATACATGAGCAAATGTTAAATGAGTACATGTATAGGTGAACATATTCTAATCAGTCCATATGTACATGAAACATGGTCCATTTATGACAAATAAAATCATATAAGCATATGCAAGAGTGTACATACGTAGTAGTGTTCATACTTAGGCTAAAACATGTGGAACATGAAACACATATAATCAATGTTACATGTGCAAACATCTATAATTTATCATGGTCATATCCTATTAGAATCATGAAATAAATGCAAAGAAATCTTCGAAATATGGATTCAAGACAAGTATAACATCATGCTAAACCTAAACAAGTATAGTCATCATCATGCTTAAGCTAAACCTTAATTCAAAGAAAGTTCACACAACATAACTCATCATAGTCATAAAGATTTAAAATCATGAGAAAAGAACAAAAAATGGCCAAAAATTCACAAAAATGACTAAATCCACCATTTTGATAGTTCACTTATTTTGTTCATCTTCAACCTTGCGAAGTTCAAGCCGAATACATTCTAAAATTCCATATAAATTAAAAAATCATTATAGAATATCATATAATCAAAGTCTAAACCTACAACATGATGGATTCATTTTCATGCTTAATCATAAGAAAATAACCATAAATCACATGTTTTTAACAAATCACCATTAAACCTCAAAATGAAGCAAGAACTCAAATGAACCTATAATCATACATTTCAATGAATAAAAACCACTCATGGTAAAAAAAATCGCTTACCTGTAACAAGCCTTTGGTTCATTTGAATGATCCTCAGTGTCAAGAAATCCTACCCAAAATTATGGTTTTAGTTAAAACCAAATTAAAATTAGCTAATAGACTCAAATCAACTTAAAAAATAGATAAATTTAGGTCATCCTTAGGTTAAAAATGAAAATAAGATAATTAGGGTTCTAAATAAAAAATAAAAAATAAGATTTTTAATGGAAGATAATCAAGAATCAAGATAGAAGTGATTAAGACCAAAATTAAAAGAGTATAGGTGATTAAGAGTATAAAGCACACCTTAATCAAAGTTTCTTCTTTGGGAAATGGGGTAGATCACCTCCTCCCTTCTAACACAACCCTTCCCTATTCAGCTAATAGGCTAGGGTTTCCCTTATGTAGTAAGGATTTTGGTCTAGGTATACAAATTATTAGGCTGAAAAATAGGTCAAAATGCCCTAAGTAGCTAATTAAGGTTATTTTTGGCTTAAAAACAAATTTAATCACACCTAAACCCACTTAAATAAAACACTAGAAGGTTAGAGGGTCAAATGGGTCGCCCGCCATCCAACATGGATGTGGCGCCCATAGCGGGGTCTGTGTAACATCCCTAATCCCAAAATGTATGTAAATTTTTTTTATCTTGTATGTGTTGTTTTATTTACTTGGTTCATTGGAATCGTATGATTATTATGATTTTGATAACCATATAGGGTATAAGGGGTCTGATCTTGGTGTGAAGGGGGCTACTTGGTAAATTAGGAGTCTGGCCTTGGTGAGGGAGGGCCAATTTGGCAAACAAGTGGTTCGGCCCTGCTAGGAGTATGCTTGAGAGAAGAGTCCTAGTTGAGTTGGGGTATAGAAGTCCTAAGGGAACTAAGATTTGGATGTGGGAGTTGTGTTTGGTATGTCCCCTACAAAATAGGGGAGTGGTTAGTTGTGTTTGGGACATCCCCTACAAAATAGGAGTGATTAGCAAGGGGTCTAAAGGGCGGACATACTAGTAAATTTTGTTAGGTATGTCCCCTAGAAATTAGGGGAGGGGTGATCTAGAAGTCTAGGGGGTGGATTCAAGAGTCCTATAGCCAACCACCACTATTAGGCACGTCCCCTATAATTTAGGAGAGGGGTTATCAAGGATTCTAGAGAGTGGGGACGTACTAGCCCTGGTTTAGGCCTTTCATATTAGCATGCCTCCTATAAAATAGGGAATCGGTTTATAAAGAGACTGGGGGGCGGAGGCCCAAAATTTTGGTCCAGCCTCTTCTTTCCTCTCTTTCTCCCATAAAACAACACCATGGCCAACAACTTGAGGAGAGGGGATTTCAGCACCTTCTAACTCATCACAGAAGCAAAGGCATAAGAGCGAGGGAGCAAGGTTTTGGAGGCGGGCTGGTAAAGGTAGGATGTAGTTTTTCACACTCATAATTCTGCTGGTTGATCGTTTATAATTAAACCCTTTGCAAGTGTACAAGGTAATTGTACTAGGATGAGTATTTAAGGGTTGTCGAACCTCAAAGACGGATGAATTATTACTAAATCTAAATAGGAATTTACTGATTAAAAACTAAAAAGAACATAAACTTTAATTAAGCAAAAGAAAAACTAAACTAATTTAAAAGGTAGAGATTAATATGATAGATTTTACTTAGGAAATCGAATCTACTATAGAACCATAACAATTCCTTAACTTTTAATCTAAATCTAGTGTGAATATGAACAAGTATTCTCAGCCACAAGCTAGAATTACTTCAGAAAGAATCATTAATTAATTTCCATGGCATGAACTATCTTTGACAATAGCACGAATCATCTACACTAAATAGCTATAGGCATGACCCGTCTAATCTTAGTATAACTCATCCAAGTCCTTAATTATCTGAACATTAAAACTATTGTATGACCATATCATCTAAATCACAGAAATTAGTATTGATGCAAATATCAAAACCACATCAATCTATCATCTACAAGACAATAAATCAACATAGAATTGAATAAACATAAAAAGCTCTTCCATTAAAAAGGAAATCCTTGTCATACAATTGTCATAATTCACAACTGAGATCTAAATTAAAAAGAAAAGAAACTGAAACTTATCTATAGCTTCATCAACTCCTAAGTAAAATAAAAGTTTAGCCTTCCATGGTAGAAGGAAGCATTTGAATCTCCATTGAAAGCTTTGGGTTTTTCTCTATCTTCTTCTTCCTTCTTCTCTTCAGAAAATCTACTTGTTAACTTAATTTCATGCCAAATAAGTCTTTATATAGGCATTAGATCCGTAAGAAAGAGTTGTATATGAAAAGGACTCAAAATTGGGTGAAATAAGGAATTTGCGCGTTATGCCGATCGATCGCCTTGCATTCCCGTTCGAATGCTTGAACTGAATTTTCTTCAAAATCACATGTACCCGATCGATCGGTTAGTGAGGCCGTTCGATCGCCAATGAAGAATCTGCAAAATAAGCCAATTTAATTCAAAACACCATGGAAGCTTTTTCTAACCTAATTAAATTTAATATCTAATAATTTAACCTATATTAACACTTAAATGAGACTAGACAGTAAAATAATTAAGGGTAAAATAACATATAAATTATACTTATCACTGGTTCTGATCTTATGTTTCCCCCCCAATTCGTCATGTTGTCTTGCTGGTTGTGAATATTTATTTCAGCCCTAATTTGATCTCTTATCATGCTGGTTTTGATTATAGGTTTCAGCCCTAATTTGTGCTATTATCATGCTGATTTTAGCAATAGGTTTCAACCCTAATTCCTACTATTATCATGCTGATTTGGTCAATAGGTTTCATCCTTAATTCGTGCTATTATCATGCTGATTTTGTTAGTTTATTTTAGCCTTAGTTCGATCTACTATCATGATGATTTTGTTAATTTATTTCAGCCTCAATTCAATCGACTATCATGCAGATTTTGTTAGTTTATTTCAGCCTCAATTCGATCTAGAGTCATGCTGATTCGGTTAATTCATTTTAGCCCCAATTTGATTCATTGTCATGCTCAGTTTATTAATTTATTTCAGCCCTGATTCATCATGTCATCTTGCTGATTAGGTTTATTTATTTCAGCCCTACTTTGTCATCTTATCATGCTGATTAGGTTCATATGTTTTAGTCCTAATTCGTCATGTTATCATGCTAATTATGTTAGTATGTCTCAACCCTGATTCATCATGTCGTCATGCTAATTTTGTTGCAACACCCCGACCCGGAAAACCTGACCCGGACTGGGGGTTAGTTCGGAAAACAAAATCGAAGTGAATCAAATAAAGCAGAAAAATTAAAACCGACTGACCAGGAGATGCAGACTCTGAGTGCGAGAGTCATAACATTCTTCCACACACTACGGAGCTTTAACGTTCCTTTGTACGTAGATCAAAACAAACCTAATTTTATAACTAATTTGGATCCGACCAATGTTATTTTATCGTTAGTTGCTTATGTACGTATTGAATATCATCTCCAACGTTATTTCAATACGATCGGATCCGAACGTAGTTTTGCCTAACGGCTAATGCATACATCAGGCATCACAAAATCATAAATGTTAAAATACGTATATCATTATATCCAAATAATCATTCAGAATCAGACTGAAATCTTATAAATTATCGGAGTCAAATGGAAGACAATAAATCAGTAAAATACACATCTCACATAGGTGAGCAGAACAGTAACAAAAACACATGTCCCACTTTATCATAGTGCGGAGTAGAACACACTACAGAGCATGTTGGATCATATCAGATCATATTAGATTTCATCCGACCATACCGATTATATCAGATCGGAGTATGTCAAATCACAATAGAGCATTTTAGAGTAATTCGGATCACAACAGAATATATCAAAGTAGATTAAATGGGAACATATCGGCATATATCAGATCAACAAATTATATATCTTAATTACTAATTAAGATGTGCATTTATATAAACTATATTAAATTAGAAGGTTAGAAAAGCGTACTCCCCTACAGTTCCAGAAGTGGCAAAGTTCGGAGTTGCTCGTTTCCTTAGGGCGTCCTCCTTTTCAGATCTGGAGACAGTGGGAAGAACCTCCTCTAACTCCGGAATACTTTTCTCTTTATGTGCCCATAGGCTACAAAAAGAACCTCCCCCTAACTCAAGATCACTTCACCCTTCACGCGCTCGTAGGTGGCAGACATAACCTCCCCTTGCTCGGAGACACTTTACCCATCCCGCGCCCATAGGCGGTCAGAACCTCCCCTTGCCCGGAGACACTTTACCCTTCTCGCTTCTGTAGGCAGTAGACAGAACCTCCCCTTACCTGGAGACACTTTACCCTTCCAGCGCATGTAGGCGGCAGACAGAACCTCCCCTTGCGCTAGGACATTTTCCTTATATAGGGTTGCTAACTCGAGGAATAGATACTTCCATTGCAAACACCCTCAAATTAGCTAAGAATGTTTTTTGAACAGAAGAAAACAGACTCAAAATGACTCCAAAAACTCTTCCAGAAGAATGAACGGAAATGAGAATTTATGGTAAAAGGCGTGAGAGTGTACAGTGGAAACAAAGTACGCGCGCACAGATGCAAGCCACATGTCAAGATTTGAATGGACAACAAATCAAGGTCGGCGCCGCTGACATGTGCGTCAGCACGCTATGTGTGGTGAGCGCAGCACTGTCATGAGACAGCAGTTCTGCGCCGTGGCTTAGCTGTGTTTTGGCTTCAGCCCTGCTGACGTCAGCTATTTCGTTTTTTATTATTTTATTAATATTTCAACCAAATACAATTCCTAATTTTAAAACTCAATAACTTCTCATCCCAAAGTCGGAATCGTGCGTTCTTAATACCGATAGACTCATATCGACAAGCCCTTCAAACTAGACCCCACATGGGTAGGTTATCTCACTATTTCAAAGTGGGTCCCGCCCATATGGTACATTTCCCGAGGCAATAACATTAGCTCCCGACTTCCGTTTTGCTCGTTGTTTGGTTTGTTACGCTCATTACTTTGAGCTCTAACAAAATACAAGAATTTCATCCCTTACTACCCTTTAAAATTTAACTAAAATTACATAATTATCCCTAACCCTCTTGGGTTAAGCATAATCGAAACACGGGGTGCCACATTCTTCCCCCCTTAAATGAATTGCGTCCTCGCAATTTACCTAAAAATACTTTTCAAAACACAACAAAATGAGAAGAGAATTCGACCGATATTCGGATGACAAACATGAATCCGATTGATTTATAATCGGATACAACATTCAGAAGCACATTTAACTAAGTTATAATCGGATAATATTATCCGATAACTTATCAGATAAAACTCATAAGTTTATAGTCTAAACTTATAAAACGAAATCCGACAATTTATAATCAGATTAATTACTCATAAATAGAATTTGATAATTTATGATCAAATAAAATACTTTAAACAAAATTTGACGATTTTAAATTTGGATAAATCATAGCATATAGAATCCAATTTTGAGATCGGATAAAATCAGAGTAAAATCAAAATAGAGTAGACAGATTAATTCAGAAATTTTTGGAATTAAATTATCCGATAAGTCATAATTCAAGATCAGATAACAAAATATGAATATTAATAAATTTTCCGAATCAAAACAGAACAGACAGATCAGAGTCGTGATATCAAACGGCATTCCCCCCGACACTCATAGGGTAGCGAGAGGCTTAGAAAGCAATGAGCTTTCCCATGTTGCTCGGCACCCATATGTGCACGTCAGTACCGATTATTTTTCTTGGTGGGTATCTAGATAGAGAGTGCTTTGATAATCCTAAGTTTTACCAGAGAATTATCAAGAAAGTGCACATATGCAAAATATAATGCAGTGTATGTAAATCTTTTCGAAGATATGATATTTTTCATAAAAACATGGATAATAAGCATAAATTTTGAATTTAAAACCCCCTACACTGTAGGTTGAGTTAAAATCTAAAATAATGCTAACCAAACATATATGAAATCGATTATGATATTTTTCAGGAATTCATTTGTTGGAAAAAGAATCATGTCAAAAATAATTTGCTGCAGAAACATATGCACAAATCATTGGTTCGTTCGAGTGACAAGAAAACCAGAACTGTGATACCTAACGTTGTTCCTCCTGACACTCATGGGGCATCGAAAGGCTCAGTAAGTGGGAGTTTTCCCATGATGCTCCACACCCATGCATGTGCCGGTACTGATTATTTTTTAGGCGGGTATCAAGGAGTCATTCTCCGATAGTTTTTGGACTTTATACCAAATAACTATTTGATAGTCCTGGACTTTGTACTAGATAACTATCTTTCAGAAATTCAAATGAAACATCTTTATTAGAAATCAACCTTAATAATCATTTTACGGCATCATTCAGAAATTAAAACATATGATAGAAAATAGACTTTTTACGGAGATTAAATCATTCGAGAGAAAACACACAATCATGCTCTTTTCATAGAGGCAAAAGAAAACTTAAAATAAACATGTTACACATTTAGGTCAAAGCGTACATTCCATAGTCTCATCATACTCAAAACAAATATTTCAAATCAAACCAGACTTGAAATCAAAATTCATCTCAATGTACAAGCGGAATCAACATTGGAGCTATCCACTAACCCCCATGTCCCATACCACAGGCGTTTGATGATTTCTCCACAGTAATTCTACTAACCATCGAGATAACTTCGCAATCAGTTTTCCAAAACACAAAACATTTGAATTTAATTTCTATGTTAAATCCATTAGTAAACTCAACCTTAGAGTGGACCACTAATACCACGCATCCCATACCACGAGTATTTGGCAGTTTCTCTAAGGGAATTTCACTGTCTTTGAAAATAGTTGGATTAAATTTAAACACACCAGCACTAGCCCAAGAGTGATCCACTAAAAACTCATGTCCCATACCACGAGCATTTAGTGGTTCCTTCAAGGTAGGTCCACTGTTTTTCAAATACATATACTTCAAAAGTAAACCTTGTGTCAAGATATCGGCAGAATTTGCAGTAGAGCTATCCATAAACACCTCATGTCCCATACTGTGGTGTGTAGTAGTTGCTCCTTGGAAATTTTATAGTTGCTTAAATAATTTTGACAGACTATTTGAAATCGAGGTTGCTAAATAATCATACAACACATTCAAATAAATATTTTTGACTAATTCAAAAAAGAAATTCATAAAAATCAAAATTTAGATCAAGTCTGACACTATACTGACAAAATAAAATTTCAAATCATTATTGAATTATAAATCAGATTTCATAAAATCGGAGTCCATCGGGAATCAGATGTAACATAAAACAAAATTTTAAATCAAATTCGATATAACTGATTTAGAACAAAATTGCCAAATCACTTTTGATTAAAAATAAAATCCGTAAAATCGTAGTTCGTATTAAATCAAACATCATGTATACCAAACAGAAAGTTAAAACCTGGAATTTGTATTAAATCCTATATCATAGTTAAAACAAAATATCAAATTAATTCAAAAATTGAAATTCGTATTAAATCGAGATTCAAAATAGTAAATATAAATAATAACAATTCTAATGCAAGATTCATAAAATCGGAGATTATATAAATCCGATACAACACAAGTACAATAGAAATTCAAAATATAATATCATAGTTGAAAGAGAATAGTAAATTAATTCCTATAAAAAATCGGAATTCGTATCAAATTGAGATTCAGAATAGTAATTTTAAATAATAACCATTACAATGCGAATTTCATAATATCAATCCAATACCACATGAATAGAAGAAAAACTCTAAATTACTTATAATTAAATAAATTTGAATTTATAAATTCTAGAGTTAAAAGCAATTCCAATGTTACACTCATAAAACAAAATTACTAATCAAAACCCGATACAGTTTATTCGTAGCAAAATATTCAAATCATTTTAGATTCAGGATTAAAAATTTATAAAATGGATTGTCGTATCAAATCCTTATGTAACAAATTCATACATGAATTTAAATAATGTTTGACTTGAAATCAAAATTCATAAAATCGACATTTGCATCAAGTACTCGTAAAGCATGCAAGATAGAAATTTAAAATAATTTCAGATTCAAAATCAAAAGTCGTAAAATTGAAGTTCATATTAAATCAAATGCAACACTCGGAGAACAGAAAACTTATAATCAGAATTCACCTTGAATCCGATACAACACATGCGAAAGTTCAAAAATCGGAATCCTCAAATCCAATATCACACGTAAAGAATGAAAGATTCACAATAGGAATTTTCCTTTAATTCGATATAAGACATGTGGAACATAAAATTCAAAAATCAGAGTCGACATTAAATCCGATATCATTATAGAGATTGAAAGTTTCACAATCAAAATTTTCCTTAATTCTGATATTACATATGCAGAACAAACATTCACAATTAGAATTTTTATTAAAGACGTTGACACATATGTGATACGATAAAAACATAATCGGACTTTATATTAATTCCATTATCGTAAATATAGAATGACACGTTCAAAATCGAAGTTCGTCTTAAAGCCGATGACACATGTGCAAAATGACAAAAATCACAATCGAACTTTATATTAAATCCGATAAGACACTCGTAACAAAGAACTTCCAATTTAAAAATTATATTTTGAAACAAATCAAAATATATTTTAAAATATTTTGCTCTCACAGACAGAGCAAAGCTCCGATACCATTTGTAACACCCCGACCCGGACCGGGGGTTAGTTCAGAAAACAGAATTGGAGTGAATCAAATAAAGCGGAAAAATTAAAACTAACTGACCAGGAGCTGCAGACTCTGAGTGCGAGAGTCATAACATTCTTCCACAGACTACGGAGCTTTAACATTCCATTGTGCGTTGATCAGAACAAACCTAATTTTATAACTAATTTGGATCGGGCCAACGTTATTTTATCGTTAGTTGCTTACATACATATTGAATACCATCTATGATGTTATTTCAATACGATTGGATCCGAACGTAGTTCTGCCTAACATCTAATACATACATCAGGCATCACAAAATCATATATGTTAAAATACGTATATCTTTATATCCGAATAATCATTCGAAATCAAACGGAAATCTTATAAATTATCGGAGCCAAACGGAAGCCAATAAATCAGTAAAATACACATCTCACATATGTGAGCAGAACACTAACAAAAACACACGTCCCACTTTATTATAGAGCGGAGTAGAACATACTACAGAGCATGTTGGAATATATCATATCATATTAGTTTTCATCTGACCATACCGATTATATCAGATTGGAGTATGTCAAATCACAATAGAGCATTTCAGAGTAATTCGGATCACAACAGAATATATCAAAGTAGATTAAATAAGAACATATCAGCATATATTAGATCAACAAATTATATATCTTAATTACTAATTAAGATGTGCATTTATATAAACTATATTAAATTAGAAGGTTAGAAAAGCATACTCCCCTGTAGTTCCGAAAGTGGCGAAGTTCGGACTTGCTCGTTTCCTTAGGGCGTCCTCCTTTTCAGATCTGGAGACGGTGGGAAGAACCTCCTCTAACTCCGGAATACTTTTCTCTTTATGTGCCCATAGGCTACAGAAAGAACCTCCCCCTAACTCAGGATCACTTCACCCTTCACGCGCTCGTAGGCGGCGGACAGAACCTCCCCTTACTCGGAGACACTTTACCCTTCCCGCGCTCATAGGCGGCGGACAGAACCTCCTCTTGCCCGGAGACACTTTACCCTTCCCGCATGCGTAGGTGGCAGACAGAACCTCCCATTGCCCGAAGACACTTTACCCTTCCCGCGACAGTAAGTGGCGGACAAAACCTCCAATTACCTAGAGACACTTTACCCTTCTCGCGCCCGTAGGCAGCGGACAGAACCTCCCCTTGCTCGGAGACACTTTATCCTTCCCGTGCTAGTAGGCGGTGGACAGAACATCCCCTTGCCCTGGGAAATTTTCCTTATATAAGGTTGCTAACTCGATGAATAGATGTTTCCATTACGTAAAACACCCTCGAATTAGCTAAGAACGTTTTTTGAACGAAAGAAAACGGATTCAGAATGATTCCAGAAACTCTTTCGGAAGAATGAACAGAAATGAGAATTTATAGTAAAAGGCGTGCGAGTGTACGGTGGAAACGGAATACGCGTGCACATATGCACGCCACATGTCAAGATTTGAATGGACTGATATGCATGATATTTATACATTTTATACGCCTATTTACCTTATTTTCTAGTTTATGATTAGGTTGATTAATGGTTAATTAGGGTTTATTTATGTTAAGATAGATATTAGTGGTGTGATTTAATTATTAATTAATTTGGGCAATGTTAATTGTTTAGGATTGTATTTGAATAAAATCAGTGTTCTGCATATGCCTTACATGTTTGAATTATGAATGTTTATGTGATTTAGGTGATGTACGCTTCCCAAGGCATGTGGACAATGTTTAGAAAATTTTACAATACTCTAAAATTGTTTAAAAGTGATTTGGACAACTTTCTAGAGTTCTAGACTTGTTGGAAATATATATGGACATAAACAGAAGAGCTTAATGAGCAGATAAAAAATCTGGACAAGTTCTTGGACAAAAATTGGACAGAAACGTCCATATTGCCCTTACTGGATTTTGGGTGAAATTGAATACGAATTTGAGCAAATAAATTGGGGATTTCAATACCAAATTCAATTTAGTTAATAAAGAACATGTTAAAAGTGTAGAATTGAAGAATGAGAGCTGATTTTTGTAGTTGCCATTGTTGAACACGAACAAGAAAGAATAAAGAAAAGAAACCAGAAATAAAGTAGGAAAGAATTAAGCAACAAGAAAGCTTATTACATGAATGTTTAAACATTACAAGGAGCTCTTATTTTGGGGCAGAATTGAGGCTTAAACAAGGAAAATAGTTGATGTCCAGAAATCTATTTAAAGGCAAAGAATTGCATAGAAGGAGAGAGGAGAATAGAACGAACCATAGCCAAATTCCTTGAATCCCATCTTTCGAAATTGATGGGAGAACACTTTGAAAGTGAGAGAATTAAAGTCCTAAGCCGGAGGAGCATAGAAGAATTAGAAAAAAAATTTACAGTTCATGGGTTATTGTAGCAGAACTGTTTATGGCCGGAGGCTAAAGACGATGAATAGTAACCCGTGGTTACTGTTCACGGGCACTGTAGCAGTTCGGCAATTTTGTTTTTTCCTCCATTTTCTTTTAAATTGTAAGTCTTTTTTTAATTTATGTAATGGAAATTTTATTTCTTAGGTTAATAAGTAGCTAAATTTCTTTTCTAAGGCTTGGATGAAACTTCATTAAGTTATAGAATTTCATGATTATGAGACTTTATAAATTTTTCTTAACGATGGATTGAATGTTAATTGTTTCTACCTCTTTAATTGATGAGATTGATTTGGATATGAGTTTATTTATGCTTTTCTCATGATTTAAATTAGTTTTTATTAATTTCTTACTTTGTTTTGTCTTGTTTAATATTGAAATTGGGTATTAGTTGTGATTTACAAATTGTGAATATAATTAATGACTTGATTTTAATCTTTTTAAGTGAGGAAAAATAAAGTATTTGTTTATTATAGATGAGAGCTTAATGATGATATTTTCTATAATAACAAAGATTTAATTTTAGATTATTATGAGATGATGTGGAAATGTGATCAATGATCATGCTTATGAGTTTCTATGATTTAATGAATGTGGATTCCTGTGCCGTAGTATTTTGTTTAATCTTTAGTGTTTTGTTTATTTGATAGTATTTTATTTATTTTGCATTACTTTCTTATTCTTAGATTAAAGCTTAAGAATTTTAATTTGGATAGTTTAATTGCCTTTAAGCTCTTATTAGCTTTTGTTAGTTACTTTAGTCCAATTATTATCTTTATATTTGTTAACTAGATTAGAGTTTACTTGAGTTAGATTAAATTTGGTTTTCCGATTTCAAGTCTATGTGGGATCGACACTCGATTTAGCCTCTTAACTGCTATATATTTGTGCGTTTGCGAGTAAACAATTAAAATTTAACAACATGGACAGCAAATCAAGGTCGGCGCCGCTGATGTGCGTGCGTCTACCGCGCGTTGCACAATTGCGGTTTCGAGCCATGGCTCGGCTGTGTTTCGGTTTCAACTCGGCTCAGCTTCAGCATTGCTGACGTCAGCTATTTCGTTTTTTCTTTATTATTTTATTAATATTTCAACCAAATACAATTCATAATTTCAAAACGCTATAACTTTTCATCCCAAAGTCAGAATCACGCGTTTTTGGTACCGATAGACTCGTATCGACAAGCCTTTAAAAACTAAGACCCTACATGGGTAGGTTATCTCACTGTTTCAAAGTGGGTCCCACCCATTATGGCACATTTTCCGAGGCCATAACTTTCACTCCCAACTTCCGTATTGCTCATTTTTTGGTTCGTTACGCTTATTACTTTAAGCTCTAACAAAATACAAGAATTTCATCCCTTACTACCCTTTAAAATTTAACTAAAATTACATAATTATCCCTAACCCTCTTGGGTTAAGCATAATCGGAACACAGGGTGCCACATTTGTCAATCGGTTTCACGTGTTTTATGCTGAGATCAACCCCTACTCTCATTGGTCTTACTCTTTGGGTTTTACCCATTGTCATGCTGCAACCATATGTTGTTATATGCTATGATTAATCTTTAATCTATTTGCATCATTCTATACCTTGTTGTGACTAGTTTATAATGCTACAACCATAAGGTTTATTAGGTCTATACTTGTTGATCCATACGAGTCCATGTAAGAATAGTATTATATGGTTGAATTGCATCATATAGCTGAATTGTGTCATATGTTTGAGTTAGAGTCAAGTAAGCTCACCGCACATAACCATGGTGGCACTTTAGGCTTGTGTGGCCTCGACACTTTTGGGACTTTGGTTCCTAGCTCTTTGAGCACTTGGTGAACATCTAGGTTTTTGAGCATCATGGAAGGCTCATCTACCTCTGGCCAGCGTATCTATGAACATAGTTGGTACCTACTTCTCTAGGCTTATGGCTGATCTAAGTGGATATTTATGGATGCTAGGATTTACTATTAACATATAATTTACTTCTTTGAGTGGGAGTCGGCATTCGGGTAGCAATAAGTTAAATTGTTTCCTGAGCATAGTCTATTTTCAGTTGGGATTTATTGTTAGCATACAATTTACTCCTTTGAGCAGGAGTCGGCATTCAAGCAATGATAAGTAAAATTATTTCCTAAGCAGAGTCTACTTTCAACTAGGATTAAGTGTTAGCATATAGTTTACTCCTTTGAGCGGGAGTCTGCATTCGGGCAGCAATAAGTTAAATTGTTTCCTGAACAGAGTCTACTTTCAATTGGGTTGCTCTTGTCCTTTATTAATTAGAGGTCATACCCTATGAGTAATGTTTCAAATCGACATTTTGTATATTATGCAGTGATGTACTGGTGTTATTGTTTAACAAGTGTCTTGAAGCTCATTATTTAAATGATCCCTTTTGTTTCTATATCCATCTCCATAACATGACTATGAGTAGTTTTTCTTGCATCTTACTGAGTATTAGTGGAAATACTTATGCATCTCTGCAATGCAGATTCAGCTCCAGATTCAAAGTAGCAGGTTTCCATTAGCGGGCGATACCCAATGCTAGTAGGGTAGACTTCTAAAGTTATTAGGACTATATATTTTATTTTCATGGTAATTTGTAATAAGGCACTGTGTTGGCCAAAATATTAGTTCATGTTATTTTAGCTGCGTATAATAACACCCTAAATTTCACATTACCTTTATGTTTATGAGGATGAAAACCCAGGGTGTCATAGTTAGCGCCCTTAATTAAGAAAAATTTAGGAAAAAATGCCATTAAATCGATAAAAATTAGGTAAATCAAGTTTGACACTAAAACTCTTAAAAATGAAATTAATTATTTTAGTAATTTTATTTTTTTGCTAAAAATAAAATTAAATCGATAACATGTAATTGCATGTGACATGTTTTTATGGTGCATATAGTTGCATGTGAATTGTAAATTAGTGTAGACTTAAGGTAAACCTACTAAGCTTTGGCTCATGGATGGTTTTCCACTACACATATTTTTGTACATACAAGTACTCGATGATTTTGATGGAAAATGGGTGCAAAAGACTCTACACTACTCAATGATCATGTGCCTTTAACTCCCTGCTACATTTCATCAGTAGAGAGTTTTATTTGTATTAATTTAACATAAATTATTTATTATACTTTCTGAATTATATTGGGAGCTAGGTTGTGACAGGAGGTCTGGCACTATAGGTGGAGGAGGAGGCATTGTGTGTGGGTGAGGAAAGGGTGTCGTGATTAGAGTGCAGGGAGGGTAGGTGTGCACGTTGTAGGTAGAGGAGGAGTCACTCCATGGGCAGAGGAGTGAGGGAAGGGAGGTTTGCTGTAGGAAACAGTGGATCGACTTTCTTTGGCAGTATATCACCTGCTAGATGCAAAGGAGTAAGCAGAGGAAATTGTAATATGAGAAGAAAATCCTTGTTATGTGTTATGGACTTCTGGTAAAATTGTCTAAGAAGGGAAATATATTTTGGTCAAAAATCTATATAAAAGTAGGCAATATGTAATATGTGAAGAAAATCCTTGTTATGTGAGAATATGTTATCTGTAATGTGTGTACATTACCCATTAATTTAAAAGGCAAGATTTCATAGCATGAAAACTTACCAAAACAATGAAAATTGGGAGGCCCGGCAAAATCCAATCTAATGGCCCAACCCAATGTTGCCAAAGGCAACCTTAAATATTGCCCATGTTCAGTTTCCATGTATAACAAGTTTTGCATTTATATAAAGCCATTTCAACAAGCGATCAAACACGTGCATTGCCTTCCCTGAGACCCTGCCAGCTAAAAGTCTGAACACCTTCTTAACCGCAGTTAACCAGCCCTCAACCACGGTTAAGCCAATCCCACCCTTTTGCAGTTCGAACTTCGAATTCAAAACCGACCGCAGGGACGAGGCGGGGTGGAGCCTATAAACGACAAGATAGACGGCTGCGATCTTCTCCTTCCCCACCTATTCAAATCGGCGCTCCTCTTCTTGATCCCTTCCCCCCTCCACGCCTCCTCTTCCGTGCACTCTGTCCGAAAAAAGCAGAGGCTTCGCATTCGAATTCCTCCCAAAGTTCAAATCTTGGCCCCATTCACTGATCTTCGGTCCGTTCTCCGCTCCTTCTTGGTTGATACAGCTTGGGCGAATCCGGCCTTGGTTTCAATTTGGTGGTGTTGGATCAGTGAAGGAGGTGACTTGGGCTCCGCTTTTAGCCTGTTTTCTTCAAGATTTCTGGTCATTGGGGGCTTAATAGGGACAAATTCTCAAGTGGGTCGGTGAGAAATGTCGGGCCAAGGTCGCCGGTTGTCTGTCTCGTCGACTGCTTCTTACTCTTCTTCAATAAAGAGACCGGCGACGGCCGAAATTGCGACCACGGCCGTGGTGCCAAATGCCAGCGCCGCCTTACAGAAGCGGAAGAAGCGCCCAGCTCTTGCCAACCTAACGAACCAGGCAAATGTGGGTCGGAATGTGATTCGAACAGCGGGGGATAAGGTTGGCTCCCTGTTTGGTTTTTGTTTCTTATGTTCTTGATGCTTCTCTTTTCGCTGACATTCAATGCAAACTTCTTTCCATTCCAATCATATGCAACGTGGCCAATTTCTTATCACGGGCTTTTTGGTGATCAAGAAGAATTTAACTGCTTTTTACTACTTGAATGTGATATTTTTTCACTCGATTGTTCTGTTTTACAATAAAGATACGGTTTTGTTACTGCCTTTCTGGAATGGATGTTAATAAGAGTGTTTTCATTTTCTCAAAAAGTTTCCAAAGAACTTGGAGGACTAATTTCAACATATTGAAGTTGTGGTGTTCTATTAAGTGTCAATCTTTCGAACTAATAAACTAGCGCCTCATATGCTTAGAATTGTGATCAGTTTAAGTATTTGTTTGTGATTAATTGACGCCGGTTTGCTAATTATGGACTAGTGGCCTATGTACAGCCCGTTAATAAGAAAAAGCGTTTATAGCTTTTGTACTGAAGAAACCATTTTTATGGAAAATTATTGATCATTGAAGTGTTTTAAGCTTGAGGAATTGGCTGAGTATTTATTAATGGATTTTGGAAGTTTAAGCATAATGTTCTTATTTGTTCATGGACTTATCTGCAATGCTTATAGTCTGCATTTGCATTTTATGCATTCATCACGTAATTCATTTTCAGCTGCCATTTAGATATAAAGTTGAAGTGATAGTGTTGGTTTTCTCCTCTTTCTTCTTTTCAAGGTTCAATCCGCATCTTCTGCCTCTAAGACAAAGAAGGGCATTTCTGCACATGTTGCCACTACCGGATTACAAAGGAATTCTTTGTGTGTCCCACCCATTGTGAAGCTGACCACTACAGCCACAGTTCATAATAACACTTCTGTTAAGAGAAATGAACAAGTTATTTCTTCTGCTCTTCCCAATCTTCGGCCTTGCAACTCAACATTTCTGCCTACCAAAGCGATTGGAACTGCAGTATCTGCACATGAAACTTTGTCCACCTGTGAATCATTGCTTCCACCTTCTCTTGTGAAGCAAGCTTCTACAAGCTCTCAGAACAGTACCTCTCTTAAAAAAAATGATGGAGTATCTGTTCCCCCCGTTCTTCCAACTTTTAACCCATCTTTATCTCCCAGTGTATCTGATGCAGCATCAATCTCTATGGATGAATCTATGTCTACGTGTGAATCTTTGAACAGCCCTGATATCGAATATATAGACAATGGCGACTCCTCAGCAGTTGCTAGTTTGGAGAGGAGAACATGTAATAATCTCTATATTTCCGAGGGTGCGGATACAAAAAAAGGTGCTACATTGTTCCTTTCAATTATGTAAATTCCAAATAATGTCTTGCCGCAGTGTCCTTTTAAGTCTAAACCGAAGGTGGTTGTATATTTAGGTGATGTATTGAGGAAAGACTTCTTTCTTGGGTCAGGAGAGAATGATGTTGTTATGGATTTGGATGATAATTATAATGATCCACAGCTATGTGCATCATTTGCGAGCGATATTTACGAGCATCTGCATGAAGCTGAGGTAATATTTCTTTCAATTTACAAATTTATCATAGTTGAAATGGACATTCATCTTTAAACATTGTGTGAATGGCGGCCAATCTATTTTAAATTTATTTATTTTACTTTTATTTCCTGCTTCTGAGCATCATTTAGATTCTTTTTAAATATTTCTACGGATATTTTTCTTTGATAATTTTAAAAATTTTCGTGGAGGAATTTACTTTCCATGTTCCTATTTTAAAATATTACAATGAACTTTAGGAAATGCTACGTAAACACCTTTTTTTTTTTTTGCTTCCATGACTGCTTCCCAACTGTTGGATCAAATTTCTACCTGTTCGAGACTTTATTTAACCTTCTGCATGAAAGTTAGAAGACAGGCACATGATGGATGCCACTGGGGTAAATAATTTGTTTTTTTGGCAAAAAAATGAATGTTGTGGATGCTCTGCTATCCTTTGTTGAGTTTAACCATTATGACAAACATAATGCCTATGCATATAGGATACATATCTAGGCAAGATATGCAAATGTTTTGGTCTTCTTTTAACTATATATAGTTTGTTGGAAGCATCATAGACCCTTTTTCGTTCTGTTAAAATAATTTTTCCTAATCCCAATCATCTGTGGCTTCTTGACAGACCAAGAAGAGGCCTTCTACAGATTTTATGGAACGAATTCAAAAGGACATAAATGCGAGTATGAGGTCAATATTAATAGATTGGCTTGTTGAGGTAAATTGCTTTTTCATAGATGGTTCATTTATGCACATTAAATCATTACTTGCTTAATTCGAAAGTATTGTTTTCTAGGTTGCAGAAGAGTACAGGCTTGTTCCTGATACATTGTATTTGGCTGTGAATTACATCGATCGGTACCTTTCCAGTAATGTGATGAACAGGCAAAGACTACAGTTGCTCGGTGTTTCCTGCATGTTGATTGCTGCGTAAGATGTATTTTCTTATAAATATATGAATTTTGGACAATTACTTATGTTTTGCAGCCTACTTTTAATGTAGATGGCTTTGGTCTTTAGGTTCATATCATATATTTTAAAAATCTGGAGCATATATGGTAACCATGTGATAATTCTTCCCTGCAGTAAATATGAAGAGATCAGTGCACCATCAGTGGAAGAATTCTGTTATATAACTGACAATACTTATTTCAAAGAAGAGGTTTGCTTCAATGTTTCGGTTCTTATATTGTTGCATGATTTTTTCTTGGTTTTTACCTAATATCGTTGTTGCCATTATGCGGTAGGTCTTGGAAATGGAGAGTGCAGTTTTAAGGCATTTGAAGTACGAAATGACTGCTCCTACAACTAAGTGTTTTTTGAGGTAGAAGTTAGGTTTTCCAAATGACAATGTGTCTATTTTGTTATGCAGATGATACTGCTTTTTCACATATCATATCTTTGTTTATTTTTAACCAATTTTCCTTACTCTACCCTTCTATTATTATTGGTAGGCGATTTGTCCGAGCTGCCCAAGGAAGTAGTGAGGTCTCTGCACTTCAGATTGAATTCCTGGCGAGCTATGTGTCCGAATTGTCACTTCTTGATTATGGTATGCTGCGGTATGCCCCGTCACTAATAGCTGCAAGTGCTATTTTTTTGGCGAAAGCGATGCTGCTACCGAAGAAGATGCCATGGGTATGAACCAGGAGATGAAGTATTTTCAACTTTGTGCACAGTTAAGACATTTAGATACTAATTCACTGCTATTTAAAATGGTACAGAATCCGACCATGGCCCATTACACGTCGTATAAACCTTCTGCTTTGTGCGAATGTGTTAGAGCTTTGCATCGCCTTGTTTGTAATGGTGAGAGCAACACCTTACCAGCCATTAGAGAAAAGTACAGTCAGCACAAGGTAAAGCCAAAACCACTTTCTTTTTCTGTACAATAGATATATCCGACTAATTGAACTTTATGTTCCAAAACCTCGATGTGCAGTACAAGTCGGTTGCAAGCATTAGCTGCCCTTCTACAATACCTTGTCAGTTTTTTCAGGATTTGTGAAAGAGGTTCCTAACCGGTTTGGTTAAGTGCTAATGCTTGGCTACTCTCTCGGTCACTTCTTCGGTGCAAGCTTAAGAGAGATGGTAAGCGTTCCTTTACCTAGATTGATTATAAGGAAGGTGGCAATTGCAATCATCAATCTCACTTCGGTCAATTGACATGTGTATCCGTCTAAATCACTTCTACTCGTACTTTTGTAAGACAACTCTTTTTTACTAAGCATATGGCGAAAAGTGCTTTTGCAAAAACAAAACCATGGGTGAAAAGTGAGCAGACTAGATACGACTTCTTTATGAATGAAAATTTTGGGTAACCTCTGGAGCACTTTCAGGGTCAACTGGTGCCTTTTATAAAATCTGGAAGGCTTTAGGATACCGTAAATTTATTGAAGCAATCGTGTTAGGTCCCGCTCAAGACAGAATCGAGCCCAATGATTATAACAACATATTTCTATGGGAGCGTTCGGCTGAAACTAAGTTGACGATATAAGGCTATTTACACATTACCGCTAGGTATTTATATATAGGGGTGTTAATAAGTTGAGTTGAGTAATGGCCTTGATTGGCTTTAACTTAAAAAATTGTTAAGCGAAGCTTGTGTTTGAACTTCTTGAAGCATAAGCATAAGACTAGTCATAAGCTAAGCTTGAACTGGGATTAAACCAATTTATATATTTCAAACATATGAAGTATCCCATGCCGTAAGATTTTTTTAGTATTAAATAAAAATAAAGTTGGGTTTATATAAGTTTGGGCTCATATATGATTGTGTGAGCATGGTGATTGTGTTGTCCGATTTTAATCAAATAGTGTACATAAATCAGGGGGTAAACTAATTTATGTCCCATTGTGTTGTTTGAACTTTATTTGATGGCTTGTGATGCTTGGACTCACACAGACACTTGTGGCCCAAGTTCACACAAACTTTTTCTATAGAAATAGAGTTGGGTGTATATAAGCATGGACTCGTGTGATTGTGAGCCAAATGTCATTGTGCGAAATTGTATTTTGATTCAATGATGCATATAACTTAAGGGTCAGATTTGTTTCTACTCTACTGTGTTGTTAGATCTTGATTTGATGGCTTATGATGCATGGGTCATGTAGACACGTGTGAGCTTGAGGTCATATAGACATGTGTGACCTCATTCTTATGTAACTCATGTAGATGCATATGAGCTTAGGCTCATACAAACTTTTTCCATAATAATAGAATTAGGTTGCTTTGGCATGTGTGACTATGTGATCTTGGTCATTGTGTGCCATTGAACTTTGATCCAATGGCACACAAAAACTTATCAGGTAGACTGGTTTGTGCCTTATTGTGCTTTTGGATCTCGATCTAATGGCTCATGTAGACACGTGTGGGCTTGGGTTCATACAAATTTTTTTCATAGAAATAGAATCAGGCTTATATGAGACTCGGCTTCTGAGTGACTACATGAGCCCAATCATTGTGCATTGTTAGATTTTGATCTAATGACACACATAACTCAAGGCGAATTCGCCCCCATTGCACCATCAGATAATATGTTCTAATTTGTAGAATTATAAAATTGTTTCTTGAAAAATTGACTATAGTCACTAGAAAAGAAGAAAAATATGATAAATGAGCTTTAGTTATAGAACATATAAATAGATGGCATTACCCTCTTCTTTTCATTACATGCATATAATATTTTAAAATGATGCAGAAGATAGAAACTCATCTTGGCAGAATTATCATCTACTTCCATGTATCTTTCTCACTTTACATATATAAATCATTCAAAAAGATACAGACAATAAAAATCGACATAAAAGAATTGTCTCACCCTTGGTTTGCCTCCAAATAAAATCAAAGTACACCCACAAAGAAAAACAATTCAAAAACTAATTACATCCCTATTTTTCAGATCTTATTTTTAGTAAGGTGTTAAGACATGAGGACATCTCCTCGGTTATTATTTCAAACTCTGTGAGAGTTCTTGAGTATCTTAGAGTGGTATTACATTGAAATTAACATATTTAGATATATTTATATATTTTACTGATATCTATTTCTATAATATGTGTGAATTTTAATACACGTCACATGTGTAGTTATGCATGTGTGATATGTATCTCCAATTTATTGTACTTTGAAAAATATATTACATATGATACATGTCAATAAATGCATGAGTATAGATGTTTTGTACATATGTTATAAATACATATTTAAATTAATAATTATATATTTACATATATGTATCATATATTATACATATATACATTAATTTCATAATTACATTCAAGTTTCAGCTAAGCTCGAGCCCATAATGAGTCGAGTTTGCATTTACATCAAACCAAGCTGAGTCGAACAGGCTTATGCTTGAACGTGATTTGAGCTAATTGATCTCGAGCCAAGCTTGCTTTGCTCAACGAGCAATCTCAACTAGTTAATAGCCCTATTATATATTATTTAAATAATTTAAAAAATTATATATCACTTGCTTTTGGACCAAAATACCCCCTTCTCTCATCTTCAACCATAACCTTGGTTACGATATTGTTGAATCTTGTTGAACAATTATCAAGAGTGAAAAAAAACAATTTATAAACTATTTGTGTGCCTATTTTACAAACCTTGTTTTTAGGTTAGGAGTTAGGACATTAGGACATCTTCTCAATTATTATTCTAAACTTTAGAAGAGTTTTTGGGTGTCTTAGTGTGGTATTACATTGAAATTAATATATTTATATATTTTACTTATATCTATTTCTATAATATATGTTAATTTTAATACAAATCACATGTGTAATTATGTATGTGTGTGTGTGTGTCTATATATATATATAGTATGTCAAATTTTGTTACTTTTTAAGAAGATTTTATACGTGATATATGTCAATAAATGCATGACTATACATGGTTTGTACATATCTTATAAATACATATTTAAATTATTAATTATATTTATACATATATGTATTATTTATTATATATATACATTAGTTTCATAATTACATTTAAGTTTGAACCAAGCTCAAGGCCAGTACGAGTCAAGTTTGCATTTACTTAGAGCCAAGTCGAGTCGAGCATATTTATGTTTGAATTCGATTTGAGCTAATTCGAGCTTGAGCCAAGCCTGATTCGAATTGAGCTAGCCTAGTTCGAGCCGTGCTTGCTTTGCTCAACAAACAATCTCGACTCATTAATAGCCATATTACACATTATTTGAATAGTTTAAAAAATTATATATCACTTGCTTTCGGACCAAAGTATCCAATTCTCTCATCTTCAACCATAACTATGGTTCTAATATTATTGAATCTTCTTGAACAATTATCTTCAACCATACCCCCTTCTCCTCTAGTCGTTCCTATTCTTCATCTATATACCTTCTTTGGGCTTATCTCCTATGATGCTTTTACATTTCTCTATTTGAGAAGATTTAGAATGCCGCCAACATAAGAAAGGAAGTTTTGAAACTTTTTTCTTCCATCACTTAATAAATTTCTCCATTGTGAACAAGGTTACCTCTATCTTTTAGTATTTTCTAAGCTCTTTGTATAACCATCGAGCTAGATATTCCTCCTTTGGGTCTAAAATCAACATAGAAATAACTTGGACCAATATTTTTAACATGTTAAATAACATAAAATCTAATGAATAATGGACATATAGTGATTTTATAAAAAGGTTGGATCAATTTAACAATACTATTGTATTGAGTTAACAATATGTGCATATCGTATAATAGGTTCAACTTTATTATTGAATTGATTTAACAATATTGATATATCAAATCAACAATATGTACATATTGTAGAATAGGATTAAATTTTTTATTAAATTGACTCAACAATAATGTTGTCTAGTTCTAATGATATGTACACACTATAAAATCAATGTATCATAGTATGACCCTTTATGTTGAAGCCCCATCAAACTGTAAACCAAGTATTACTACCAAGAGGGGCCTCAAATGTACTATCCTACAACACCCATTGACTTAAAAAATGGTGATTATTGTTGGTATATCGTGAAAGTTTAATATTTGTCTAGAGGACAGTAATGGATCACTAGATTACTCTTAATACTCTATGCGAAATAATTTCTATTAAACAACGGAAATGACAAAACATATCTCTACGCATTCATGATCATTTTATTAAGAAATTAAACCATAAAACATGTAAAGCACATGAGTAACACACAATTTTTTTGTGGAAAACCCTAACTAGGGTAAAACACCATGACAACCACTCCTGGCCTAAACTCAATGTACAAAAAAATTAGACACTACGGGCTATTTGGGTACTGAATCGTGAGAAGATTCAGTCGATTCAATGTCAATTCAACACTAAATTATTAGAATCCTGTTTGTGTACTGAAGCTGCGCTGAATTAAAAATTCAGCACTGTAGTTAGATTCAGGCCGTTTCAGCCTGAATCAAGCCTGAATCACTGAATCACCTCATCACCTCATGAGGTGATTCAGTCGATTCAGTCTCCTGATCACCGTTTTGAAAATTACAGATTCTATTATTTTTTAATGGTTATCGTTCATATCAATTTGAGCTTCGAAAAATGTGTCATATAGGTAGGGCCCACTTTAAAAGTTTAAAATTACCTACCCTTGTGGGATCTTGTTTGATAGAGCTTGAATTTAGAAGTGTAATAGTACCAAGAACGTGCATATCCGAGTTCGAGAGAGAGAGTTAGAGGTGTTTAAAGTTTTAAGATTGGGTTTGACGTGACATCTGAATTTATTTTAACAAATTCTATAGCCAAACGTAATTCATAATCAGCGGTGAATTTATTGAATTGAATCGCTACTGAATTAATTCAGTACCCAAACGACCCCTACATAGACACAATCTGTCATGCCCCTGACACCTGCCCAACTTGAGCCAAACCCGGTCCAAGGGAAGGTCGGCGCGCACGGGGGCGACGAAAGGTTGAACTAGCGAAAACCTCTTAATTGGGTGACACAACACATAGTAGCACACCTAATTACTTTGTACAAGAGAAATAAAGAAATAAAGGACAACATAATCATATTAAGTCCTCAACAAATACCCATAACCAAAAGTTACTAAGCCCTTGCATGCGGCTTAGTCAATATCAAAATGAGTCTAAGGCCAACACAACGAACAAAGTATATGATAAATTGTAACGCCCGAGATTTTTCCTCACACTTTTTTTAAAATTCACGAAATGTTTTTGAAATATAACGGTATAAATCGGGAAAACTGACTAATACAAAACCTGTGAAAGTATATTTATATTTTAAAACATCACACATCAATCATTAACCCATCCAAATTTGTACTCATTCAATCAAATATCGTACTGCCAAACCAAACATCCTTAGGCGCTATTCAAAAACCAACGTACAAATAAATTACTATGATCATAGACTTTAAATATAAATCCTTCCCAGGCATCCCTGAGTGCAAGTCTTATAACTGTCAGCAATCTAATTCAAATTTCACGTCCATAAAACATAAACACTTTAATTCACATCTCACCCAATACAAGAGATCGTGGCACAAATAATACTCACAATGAGTCAAAGATATACCTTAGTTAAAGAGAATCAATCCACCGCAGAAACGAGCATCCATCTCGAGGAGCTCTCCATCATAAACCTGCAAAAGCCTCCCAAACAACAGGGCTAAAAAATAGGGTAATGAGTATTTTTATACTCGGTAAGAAAATACCGACTAGGGGAGTTCTAAACAGTGAACTCTGTAAGTCTATAAATAGATGCGTTCATGCAACTCAAACATGAAGCAGGAAAATATATCAAAATTATGCACATATGCATATAATCATGCCAAACACACCATCAAACTAAACTTACACAAACACCCTTATCTAGGGTCTTACACACTTACTCGTACAATTGTACACTTACTCATATAACTTACACATACTTGTATGACCTTACTCGTACAATCTTACTCATCCTCGTACGACCTTACTCGTACAGTCTTACTCATAAACATACATTTATAGTCTTTCTCAAAATCATATTCTTATAGTCTTACTCAGAAGCATATGCTTACAGTCTTACTCACACTCATACTCTTATAGTCGTGCTCATATTCATACTCTTACAGTCGTGCTCATACTCATACTCTTACAATCGTACACATATTATCGACCATTGAAGCTCATTACAACTAATAAGCTCCAACATTGAAATGGAAAAGAATGTCACTGGGGCATCACCTTAACCTCCAGGGAGTGACTAAACGCCATAGACTTTTTCGAAGGCAAGACACACCAATGCTCATGAGGCATAGGATCAAACATGTAAGAACATATCCATGATACTACTTACCTGAGCGCAAACATAAACATAAATGCTCACACTTTAGGGGTCATACAATTGCCCACCATCATGGGTCTTATAGTGCTGTACAATTGCTCACCATTATGGGTAATATAGTGTTAGTGCCACTTTTGGGCTGAAATCATATAGTGCCACTCTTGGGCAGAATCATACAATGCCACTCTTAGGCAGAAATCATACAGTGCCACTCTTGAGCAGAATCATATAACGCTACTCTTGGGCAAAAATCATACAGTGCTACTCTTGGGCAGAATCATAGAACACTCTCAAGAGAGCATCAAACGTCTGGGCTTATACAAGACACAGACCAAATAAAAAACATACATTACTCTTATCAAAGCATCAGACGTTTGGTACTCTATACAGTACACAGACAACATCCTGCAGGATAAACACCATGGCAAGACATGAGAAATGCTCAGCCGACTCATTATTGGCTAGCTCAAACACGGAACTTAATCTGTCAAACCCTTAGGTCTGAAACTCACAATGCTATCATTAGCTTACTTTTCACTTCATAATTTGTACGTTATGCTTGTACAATTATGCCACTCTTACTGTCTGACAACCCCCCAACATACGCTCTGATCCATACCAAACAAACCGTTCCAATCCTCACTCATCAAACTTACATCCTTTGTTTTCTGTCATACGCTTACACATCCACAACAAATCTAGACGAAACTCTCTGTCAACTCTTACTGTCCATCGCCCATACTTTTCCCCCCACACGCATACACATATAATCAGATAGGCATATTGCCATCATACATATGTATAACATACACATACTTTTATACATTGCTTACCAACATACTCACTAGCAATCACTAGCACATACATAATCCACATACATAGAAACATACTTGCTAGCCATCACTAGCACATACACAATCCACATACATAGCTTACAAACATACTTGCTAGCCATCACTAGTACATACACAATCCGCATGCGTAGCTTACAAACTTACACGCTAGCCATCACTAGCACACACATACTTCAAACATACTTACAGCCCACATGCATGTCATATGCATTTCAACATAGAAAAATTTAACCTCTTACATCATGCAAATAGATCATGATTTAACATCTAAAGCATTGAATCATACAATCTTAGCATGCTACTACTCATTCAAAGCATGCTATCATGAAATTATGAGTTTAAAACTCCCCTACCTTGTAATCATGATGTTTGATGGTGAGCACATGATGGCAGCGGCAATGGAGTTGGCGGCCAGAAGCATTGCCAAGTTGAGAGAGTTGTTGTCCTGAGGGTTTAGGAAGTGCTGGAAGTACTCACGGCCAAACGGGGTGACACAAATCAATGAGACAAAATCCGCAATTCACGGCGGCACACTAGGGAGGCCGGGAAAAAGGTCATGCCAACATAAGTGGCGGTGCGGCCAAAAGTCGATGGTGTACTCACTAAAGGTCGTCCGGTGGCTGAGAAGTACTCGACCGACTGCAAGACGTTGAAATTGGTCGTGGACAACACCCAATGTCTGCGATTTCACATCAACAAGGGCCCACATAAGGGCTGAGGGCATGGTGCGTGCTCTAGGATGAGGAGACGTGGAGGAGGACTCTGATGTTGACTCCATTAGGTGGCAGAGCCACCGATGGTCAGGTGACACAAATACAACACCTAAACCCTAAACCGCATGCGCGGCTACATGCATACACTGCCAAAGGTCACTTAAGGGGAAAGTTCAAGGTCGAGCAAATGCTGCGAGGACATCACTGGCCAAGGCCTATGTAGGTGAATTTGTCCACCTTAGGTCAAGGTAGGCCATACAAAATCTTGACAGAGGTCGTCTGGTACCGATGGCATAAAATGGGCAAAAGGGGTCAACGGGCAAATATGTTGCTGAGGCGGAACTAGTTGGGGTGTGGGCCACAAGGACGAGCACGGGTCAGAGGTGATCAAATCGAGTTAGGTGGGGCCGAGCTAGGGTGGCCCTTGCCATCATTAGCAAGCCAGGGTAGAGCTGGACAAAGGTTGACCAGCCCCAGCCAACTACCTATGACAACGGTGGCGGCCAAAAATTGAGCCTCTCTCACTCAAATCGATCGACAAAGGCATCATGTTCAAGACATGGTTTCAAAGAAGAGGCTAAATCGGGCCCAGGTGGGGTGGCCCACCACCGTCATTGGATTAAAGCAGGCCGGATGGAGTCTTGCCGGTCATCTGCGCTAAAAACAAAAATCAGAAGGGGGTTCTGGCGAAAAAATAGGGTGGAGGGAAAAGAAGCAAGGGAGGAGGTGGAGGTGGAGCCGGCCGGTTAGGGGTCGTCCCTAGCCGTCGCCAAGCCGGGGCGGAAGCCACGTGGCTGGCTGGCCACTGGCGGCCATTACAGGCGGCTACAAGGCCCAAAACTGAGGGGTGCAGTTTGTGCAGCAAAAAATAGAGCAGACAAGGAAACAAGAATGGGGTGGCGGAGGAGAGGCCCATTGGGGCCAGGAGGGGCGGAGCTCATGGTAGCCATCCCACGGCGGCAGCGACCGAAACTCAAAACAAAGAGAGGATGAGGTGCTAACTAGGGTGAAAGATGGGGCGGAGCGGCCATGGTGGCTGGGGCGGTGGCTCCATGCCGTCGCACTACCAAGGCAGAGCCGCTTGTGGCCCACCAGTGGCCACCAGTGACTAGGGAAAGAGAAGACAAAGGGGGTGCACAGTGCACTGTCCAGAAGTTTTTGGATGGGGCTCAACTGAGTCTGAGCCTGATCCATTTATTTTTTTTTCACTTATCTCTTCTCTTATTGTTTCCCTTTTCTTTATCCCTTTTTCGAGCCACAAGCGAGCATCTAGGCACGTGGCCTATGACTAAACCCCACACCCGACTCTACGAGTACGAATATCGAGGCCAAATACATCAAAGCGTCACATTTTCCTACCGAAAATGATTATAAAAATAGCAGGAAATCACATATAATCATAGAAAAATCAGGGACATTACGTAAAGTCATCAAGTCATAAAACTGTAAACACCAAGTAGAATAAACAAGCAAAGAGCGTAGGGCCTCTAGACACCCTCACCTACTCCAAATGACCTGCCAATCGCCCCTGAGAGAGGGTCCTGGTCGTTTGCATGTTGCACCATGCAGCCCCAAAATAGAAAACACACGAGAAAGTGGGGTGAGTAAAACACTCAGCAAGGTTTTATACTTGAGGCAATAAATATGAAATCATCATAGGCATTTCACACACAATCCATCACATAAAACATAACATATTATCATCTGATTTCTGATCACCCTTCCCACTGCTTTCATTCATCTTGCATAAGAAGTGTCTCTAATATGCTAACCATAATCATGCATAACCATCCTCATTCCTAAGCATTCATCCTACTTGTAAAGTGTCTCAAACATACTAACTATATATCATGCATAATGATTCTCATTCATAAAATTCATCCTGCATGAATAGTGTCTCAAACACACTAACCATATCATGCATAACCATACTCAATCATAAACATTCATCCTGCATGTAAAGTGTCTCAAACACACTAACATAATCATGCATAAAGAAAAACAACCCTGCTTGTTTAGCCGAAGCATAAGAAGTCTCTGCTCACTCCGGACAATCCCCGATTGGAAAGTCCAAAGGAATTATGCACTTTGGGTAAAATCCCTAATGGGGAAGATACCCCTTGGTAAGCCGGTGCACTCGGCTACACCAGCCTAGATTCTCAGGGTTAAGATGGTCTCAATAGTTTGGTCTCCTTATAGCATTGCTGCTCTTCTCAACCAGGGGAGGAAAACTTATCCTTGAGGGACGTAAAACCCTATCCTTTTGTACTTAAAACCCCGTCCTTCTGGACGTAAAACTGAATCCAAAAGCCATCGATTGATTAATCCAACAAGCAATATCACCCAATTGCATCCAATTAATCAATCACGACTAATCTCGATTAATCTCATTCATAAATTATTTTCATGATGTATACAATATGGTACATGTGTGAGCAACACTACGTGAATTCATGAGATGTGTTCCCATCAGCCATATATGCATCATTCCTATTCTATATGTATCACATGATTACCATGATCCCACAAGTGTGTGCACATGGTAATGGTGTCCAAATCTAAACATAGACACATGCATTATGAACAAACCATCGTCAACTACACACATATTCTCATAATTTAATCGCGAATCCTCTTTAATGAAATCATGGGTAAAAAACCGGTGAAAACTTCGAAGAACACAAGTCCTAGTCAATTAAAACTTCATGCTAGACTTAGGTAAGCATAAACATAATAATACTTAAGCTAAAACATGGGAAACATAATTCACCTAACATTAATATAAAATGTGAAAGCATATATTTGCATCATCATGGTCAAAACTATTGGAATCATAGATTAATTATGCAAAAAAATCATAAAAAATCTCACTTCAAATTGCACATATACTCATTTATCCCATACTAGCTTAAGTAGATGTTTTAGCATAATCACAACATGTAAATTGTATATTTTGGAAAATAGCAAATGAACACTAATCAATGTGAAAATTTATAGATACCTATATAGTAGGCTTAATTAACATATAAAAAAACTCATATGAAAATAAATACAAAAAATAATTTTTGTGATTTAATTACTAAGACTACGTAGTTTTGCCACAAATCGTCATCCTTAAAATTTACAATATTTCCATTGACTTATCATGCTTTAAACAACTTGACATTTTTATAGCATACTCATAACATGTATATCAATCCATCATAAAAAGAAGGAACCAAAAATAATATGTTTTCATCCCTAAACATGCTTCCAAACATGAAAATAGTGAGTTATTTTTACTGAACAATATGCATTCCAGAAAATATAATAAATACATATTATTCAAAAAAATTATGAATAATTAGGAATATAATCTAGACATGTAATATACTCTCAGAAAAAAAATTGAGAGAAAAACTCAAAGTAAAAGTAACTAAAATGTAGTCATGAATCCAAAATAGAGGACTATTTGGGCTATTTGAATGATCTGATGAAGATCTGGCCTATTGATCTAACGGTTAGGATAAAATTATCCTAAAAGTCATCTTCAACCTCATGAAATTGAACTGAAATTCTTCTACAAAATCATTAAAAATTGTTAAAACTTCATGAAACTTTATATAATTATTACCCAAGTCTAAAATATGATAGATCTATTCATTTATCAACTAAAACACAAAAAAAAAAACTAAAATGAACATGCTTTACTTAATCCACCATTAAAGATCAACATTAGGCAAAACTCAGATAAACCATTCCAAACTTCAAATTAGAAACATAAACCCATTTTGGAAGAAAAACCCTTACCTTCAGTGAAGTCTTGGTTCGAAATCAACACTTGAATCTCTTTAAATCCCTGCCCACATTTAGGGTTTAGTTAATATCTTAATAAATCCGATTATTGAAGCTTAAATCACTTGAAAACTTGTAGATCTCGGGCTTCTTTTGTTCCAAAACAAAAATACCTCATTAGAGGTTTGAAGTAGAGATTAAAATTAGAAACTTTAGTAGAGTAAAACAAGATTTAACCTTGGAAAAAACTCTTTCTTGTTTTCATATAACTCTTCTTACATCTCAAAAGTTCTATGGTTCCCAATCAACTTCTCAATGTCAAAGGTGTCTATCTTTTAAGATTCATTAATGACTACAAACTTAATTTTGAATTTAGAGGAGAATGACCTTGATAACTTCTTCACAATAAGGTATAGGCTCTCCTAATTGGTCGCATGTATTTACTATGTCTGAAATCTTAGCATAATATTTAGAAGTAGTCTCTTCTTCACTCATTATCATGTTTTTAAACTCTAGGGTAAGCATTATAACCTAAACACTTTCACGGCCTAAGTTACCTCAATATATTTCACTAGTTTTTCTCATACAACCTTGGCAAATATGCATTTAGAAATCAACCTATGCTGTGATTTCCCTAAGGCATTGAACAATGCACTATGGGTTTTACTGTTTTGATTTGCAAGCTTTATCTGATTCTCATTGCATTCACTTTCATCTTTTAGGATTGAATTTACACTCTCGTATTTGGTCATTGGAGGATTCCAACCTTTAATCATCGCTTTACATGCATTCCATCAAGAATTTGAGCTCTCGTCCTATTTTTCCAATATGAGAAATTTTGACCATCAAACAAGGGTGGCCGATTCATTGGACATCCCCACATTCATTCATTGAGTTATTTGAACTAGCCATTGATTTTAATTCAACAAAAATGTCGAATAGCACACTTTAAGCAATTAAAGTGAGGAAACTCATAAGAGAAACAACTAACAATCCAGGCCACACAAATCAATAAGTTTAAACATGTAATTCTAAGAGAAAAATAAGTAAACTCAGCAAAATTGAGAAATCAAACCCTAGCACAAGTTATCTAGCACTAGAAATCAAACTATAGGAAGATTAAGCAAGATAATAATGCACTATGTCAAATCAGATTGATATCATGGAGTAAAATCATATTTTAAATAAATAAACCTTACCTACCACTTGCAAATTTAATATTCATCGAATAACCTAGTGGATCACTGATTGCTCTTAAAATTAGTTCTTCGGCAAGTAAGAATTAAGAGTTCTAAGCCTCTTTGAGTAAAATTTTCTTATATAGCATAAACAAGTAAATCTACTATCTATGCACACTCACGATGAATCAATCTATTAAACATAAAGTATTCAATCCAGACATGGACACCTAGAAATTTAATGCCATAAACCCAAACTTGGGTAAAAAGCCACAACAGTTCCAATAAGGAACCAAATCAATGCATTACTAGTAAGCAAGACCATTACATGACACAAACAAACCACCAACCTTTGTTTTGACTTTAAGACAAACTCCTTTTGTTTTAATCTCAGCAAATTCTTGTTGTTGTTGGCCTTTTAAGTCTTTTCCGTCAAGCACTTGAAACTTTTCTTCCTTCTTCCTTCTTACTTTGTCTTTGTCTTCTTCTTGCCTTCAACAAGCTCCTCTTGTTGAATTGACCTTGGCCTTTTAGATTCTTCAATGTCCCATTTATGAAATTTTGCAACTCCTCTTTGAAACTTCTGTGTGAAATCTCTTCTTTAGTTTTGGAATAGCTTCATGAATTCACCATTGATCTTCTCTTCAAGCTCTATGTGAATTCTCAAGGAAAACAATATGCAATGATCTTTCCATTCTCCAATTTTTCTAGATTTTTCTATTTTCAAATTTGTTACTTCTTATCCTTTATATAGGTCTTCAAATTGATTTTGGTGTTTGACTTCAACAAGGAAAAAAATTAAATTTGGAATGGCTTATTTATGGCAAATAGAATTGTTAGCAATCAATTGGTCTACTAAGCAATTAATCGATAACTCTTGCCTTTATTTAACATAGGGCTTATTCAGGTGCCAATCGATCATTCTCTTCTTCTATTGTCCAGCGATCGATCAATGTAATTGTTAAATTACAATTACACCCTTTTTGCCCTAAAACCTCCTAAAACCCCTAAAATCACTTCTGAAACTTTTCCAAGTGATTTTTTTATACAAATGTGATCTGAATAGGATTCAAAACCATCAACATCTTTTAGTATTTTGTCTTGAGCCATAAGAATACATCTTCTCATATTTTTCAAGTCCATCAAATCCAAATCTGACTCGACCACAACTACATTTAATCAGATTTAAGACTAAATACATACTCAAGGTTTCTAGTATAATTTTGACAAGGAAATGAGCTAATTAACCTAATATATGACACATATATATATTCTTACATGCTCCTCTTCCTCCTCCCCTCCTCTTATTTTCCTCCATAGTTGCCTCTTGTTCCTCCTTCTCGGAATATAACAAGATCGATCACAAACTAGCCATTGGAGCTATTAAGAATTTGTTTTTTCTCTACAAGATCGAATATTAAAAAATAAACCCACAAACTTATTAAACTACTCAAAACTAAGAGTGGGAATTATTTTTACTTGATTCTAAGTTTTTTCAAATGCAAACCCAAACCTCGTATTGACAATTAACAATAGACAGTTGGCAATCAAATTTATTGCAATAAAGGGAATGTAAGACAACATTCTGAATGACAATATCTCCCTAAGTACTTATAATGAATTATCATAACAAAATAAATAGATAAAATAAAAAATAAATCAAATTTTAAACATGCGATTGTCGACTATCAGCTATTGGTCGACTATCCCAATTATCAATTTTCATAACAACTGGAGCCAGATATCACCTTCTTCTCTTGCATCGATGGTGAGAATTTTCTTCTATGTCATCAGTAACCTTTTTTCAATGTTTGACAATTGACACTCGAGACAATCAATAGTCAATAGTTGCATGTTTGAAATTTTCTTTATTCTTCATTTTAAATATTTATTTTGTTAAGATAGTTTATTGTAAATACTTAGATAATGTCATTCATAATTTGTCTTGCAACCCCTTTATTGCAGTAAATCTAATTGTCAATTGTTGACTATTAGTACGAGGTTTGAGTTAGTTTCAGAAAAAGATTAGAATCACGTAAAAATAAAATCCACTCTTGGTTTTGAGCATTTTAACATGTTTATTGGTCCACTTTTAAAGATTTGAGCTTGTAGTAAAAAAATAAATTCTTACAAGCTCGCTGGCTAGTTTGTGATTGGTTTTATTAGATTCCGGGAAGGAGGAAGAGGAGGCAACAGTGGAGGAAACTAGAGGATGATAGAGAAGAGGAGAGGAGGAAGAGGAGGATGAAAGAGAGGAGGAGAGGAGAGAGAGAGAGGATGAGGAAGAGGAGGAGGGGGGAAGGGAGGGGAGGAGGAGGAAAATGAAGAAGAGGAGCTGGCAAAAGGGTGGAGGAGGAGCTGAAGATGAAGGCAGATGAAGCGGAGCCAGTGGTGGAGACAATGAAGTTTGTGGTGGAGGTGGTGGAGTCAATAGCGAGGTTGGTCTGGTGGAAGAGGTGGAGGAGTCGAAGTCGGAGATGCTGACAATGGGAAGTAGTGGGTTACTAAATTTAAAAGGAATAAATAGGAAAAAATATTTTAGAGCATAAGGACACTTTTTTGTGTAGAGGTTCACATGTGCATAAGGCCACTTTTTTGTATCATGGGAAATGTGAGACATTTTGTGTATTGCAGTGTATTTTAAATTTCTAGTCAGGTGAGGCACATGCCTGACATCTTTCAGCAACAATATTGTCCGATTTTCTTGCACAACTTTGGCATCACCCTTACCAATTATAACATATGCATCATCATCCCCTAAATATACTTTACCATGATTACAATTCACATAGTTATCAAATAACCCCCTCTTTGAAGTAACATGGAATAAAGTACTAGAATCAACAACCCAAGATTCACTATGGGATTCAAGAGATAAATACATATATTCAGAATCAAAGTCATTGATAAGGTTGACTATATTTTTACCTCCTTGTTCATCTTTGTTTTGGGCACTGCAATCCCTCTTTATATGGTCCTTTTGGACACAATTCTAGCATGCACTATCTCCCTTCCCTTGTCAAGATTTGAATTTTCCCCATTTAGATTCACCACAACCATCACCTAATTTTCCCATTCCTAACTGACTTCTATCATCGGTGCTCAATGTAGAACCATAGGATATAGACTCATTACTCTCCCTTGGAATTTCCTCTATCAAGACTCAACTTTTTCTTATGTGATGAACTATATGCAATCACCTATGACTCCAAACTCTTTTGTAAGAAATTCAATAAAGTAATAGCTTGTACATATATAACAAACGAGACATCAACTACCTCCAATTGGTTCATGAGATTATCGAAGTTGTTTATGTGAGATGGAATATACTCATCCTCACCCATCTTCAATTCAAACAACTTCCTAACCAAATAAACTTTATTTGTAGAACCTGGAATTTCATATAACTATTTTAAAGCATCAAACCAAGCATTGGTAGAAGTTACCTTTGACACATTCGAAGCAACTTGTGCCATGAGGGCCAGGCACATGGTTCCAAGGGTCATTCTATTTAGAATTTTCCATTCATCTTCTGATATCTTTTTTGGTTTCAACCCTCCAATAGATACCACAAATCCTTCTGTTAGAGATAGTCTTCAATTTGCATGCACCAAAACGCAAAGTTTGTACCATTAAACATCTCAATATTCACCTTCCCTTTGTTTGCAATTGTTGAACACTTCCTCAACTATCAGTTGTTGGGAAAACAATGTAGGATCTTCAATGATAAACAAACATAACAAGGAAACAACACTAGAGTTAAGGTAATCTAGCAATGTGCTAATCTCTTCCCATCACAAAAATCCACTATTAATAAGAAAGATATTAGAGAGAAGAAGATTATAACCTTCAAGATCTCAAGCTCTTTCAACTCCCAAAAGCCTAAACTTTTACAATTTTTTCCCCTTATTCCCTAGGGAAATACCCAAAGGGATGTACAAACCCATATATGCATATTTGGAGAAGGAAATTCTAAAGTAGCCAATAATAAAGAGTCCAAATCAGAGAAAATTTTGAATACGGTCATCAACTGATAGATTGCCCACTGCTGGGTGATCGATCGCATATGTTTTTTGTGCACTTCTAGTAACCCAAATGATCGATCATCTAATGATGATTGGTTCCTCATATGCAACTTCGAGTAACTCTATCAATTGATCACTCATGCCTAGTGATCAATCACTGTGTCCGACTCAACTTCCAATAACTTCATCGATCTATCACCCACTAGTAGCAATTGATTGCACGTGTGAACATTCTTCCTTTTCTTTCACAATCTATATGTTTTTTTGTTTTAGATACGTTAAAAATAGTCATGTACATAGCTTTGGAGGAGATAGTGGGATGCTTGTGCTGGAAACATATTTTTGTTGGGCTTGATCTTGAGGAATTGTTGGAAGCAAGTCTTCATGAACATGTTTCTCTGATTTGGATGGCTCTTGAAGTGATCTTTTAAAAGGTGAATGTACTATATGAGGACTTTTCCTATAAGTCCCCTTCAAATGACTTTTTAGTAGATCCCTTCTAAATCAGCCAGATCCAATTTGTGGTAGTTGAAGTTGGGCAATTAATGGTCAACAGTCGGACAATTGAAAGTCGACAGTCTTATACTCATCCAACAACCACTCCCCCATCCCCCAATCACTACACCCATGTAAGTTTTATCATACTTCAATGGTCAAATAAAAAAAAATCATCTATAACTTCAAAGTCCTAATAACACACAATGATCCACATTCAAAATATGCCTAACTATGAGTCAAAACCTTACCTTTCCTATTGTTATCTTTGCACTTAGAGAGGTAGAGAACCGTTGATGAAAACATGACTATTTTATTCCAATGTTTCCATTCAATAATCGAAATGGGACAAAGATTTGGGATAAGGTGTAAGAGGAACTTAAATATGGAAGCGTTTAGACTTCAAAGTAGTTGAAGCTAGAGGAGCCAGAAGCAGACACCGAATAACCATCGAAAGAGTGGCTCAATATCTTTCATTGAAGGGGTTTTTGCTTCGGTGATGGTCTATTGGACATTAGGGGCAAGGGGCTAGCCGCCGATGACAAGGGAATGTCGGCGATGATGGAAGGACAACGTAGGAGTTGGGTGCAGACCGGTCAGAATAGAGATGATAATTGTATGGGAGTAATCCGATCAAGGGAAGATGAGAAGCCATAGTGTTTTTTTGGGTTTTGAGCTTGGTCGGTGTAATTATGTATTTCGTGGCACATGCACGGGAGTAATTACATGTATATGGTCATTTTTTGTATTATGGCAAAATATGAGATATTTTTTTAATTTAATAGTATTTTGAGGCTATTTTAGTAAATCTCTCTTTTGTAATTGATATAATTGACTCAAACAACAACTCGTATGTGCCCAAGTGCCTCATTGTTAGGGGTGTCAATGGGTGGGGCATGAGTTGGGTAAGGCTTTGCCCACATCCATACCCACTTCCAAAAAATTTACCCATCCCCTACTCATCACCTATTTTCCCATTCATCACCCATACCCTACCCATTACCCATTACCCATTACCTATTGGGTAAATGGGCAGGTAACAGGAAATGATCAACCGCTCAATAAATAAAAATAATAAAAAACAAAATTATTATCAATAATTTATGTTTTTTAAAAGACTATCCAATGTATCACAAGTTCAATCTAATAAAGACATAAGCAATATTGCATACAGAAACCTTATAGTACATAAAAAATAACATAGTAAGAATATGAGAGCTTATATAAACTTATATTAAAAAAAAGTAAGACTTGAAAGTAATTTCATTACTCCAAAGTCCCTCGCTCATCGTACTAAAATGCTACAAAATACATGACTAATCTTGTTACATATACAAAACTTACTCTTCCGATCAACTATAACAAAGTAAAAATTGGGCAATTATCAAAACCAAAAAACATGACATCAAAAACTAAGAAATGAAATTCTCATTGGTCACTCAAATTAAAATCCCCTTGCTCATCATTCACTCTCCTAATGTGATCCATCGAGGATAAAATTTATATTTACTCATTAAGATATACACTTTATGTAACAAGCATAACATGAAAAGACATAGAAGATTGACTACATTCTTTTCCGTTTTCTATATGATAAATATTTAAAACTAAATGTTCCATATGCAATACATTTTTCTTCGGTTGTATATACAACTATATCTTTATATATAATTCGGATAATATATAACAAATATGGATAAAATGTTACTCATATCTTACATGCATAATAAATAAGAGGGTAAAATTACCCATTTAATTTATCTATTACTTATATATTAATTACTCGTGCATAAATTTTAGATCAGACAAGCTGGTGGCGAAGCAGGTAAATGGTGGGTGGGCACTCTCACCACAACCGGTGGGAGTGCCCAATGAGAGCCAGCTGTCAGTAAAACATGGTCTGGTACTGTGTCAAATGCGTTTTACTGACGCGTTTAGCTCTCATTAGGCACTCCTACCGTGGTAGGTGAAAGTGCCCACTCAGCTGATCTCAATTGGGTAAACGATTAACAATTGATAGCCCTACTTGTTATTCACTCAGTTGTAAGTGCCCTCACAGGCTCAAGGCAGATATGAAGCCCTACCTCTCGTAGATCATGGCTCGCTGGGCTTCTGTGAGAGCACTCACATGTGAGTGCTCCACAGCGGATCTGAAGGCCTCGTAGACTGCTTCCCTTCTTACGGTTAAAGCTATTGATGTTCTGGTAGCGGAAGCCATTGAGACTACTTGGTCTTCTTCATCGCACTGCGTCTGATGGGAATGGAAGACATCGGCCACCATCCCCAAAGAGTTCAGACCCTTCTCGAAGCCGGCCTCTCCACCCTCCCCTCTCAGTACATCCAGCCTCCGAACGCCCGCCCAGTGTCCCGCAGCAACCCGCCCGTGGCCTCCAGCGTTCCTGTCATCGACCTGAGCCGCCCCTCCAGCGACCTGCTTTTGGCGATTGAGAGGGCATGCCGGGAGTGGCAGGCGTTCCAGGTCGTTAAACATGGTGTCCCGGAAGAGCTTCTGGAGGGCATGCGGAGCGCGGGGTTCTCCTTTTTCAGCGCTCCGATGAAGGAGAAATTGAAGTATTCCTGCGACCCAAATTCGCCAGCGTCGGAGGGATACGGGAGCCGTATGCTGGCCAAGGAGGATGGGGTGTTGGATTGGCGGGACTACTTCGACCACCACACGTTGCCGGAGTCGAGGCGTAATCCGGCCAATTGGCCGCAATATCTTCCCAATTATAGGTCGGTTTTGTATTTTCTGATTTTATGCTGGTACAAACTATCAATCATGGTCTTAAGAAGAATGGAAATCTTTTTGTTTGATTGCATAACATTTGAAATGAGTTTGGATTTACATGTGCGTGGATACTGTATTGGTGGTTAGGAATTTCCTTTCAATTGTCGGTTTGTTTTCCAACTATTGTTTGCTCTGCTCTGACAAGAAAGTGTTACATAGAATGTATTGGATGCTGATCAAATTGTGGAAATTGTCATCTCATTGGAAGCATCGTTTAAATGGGGTTTGTTTTGCATGTGGATGTGTTTAATACTTGCAGAACTGAGATGGGTTGTTAGAAATCTCCTTTATCTCTCAGATTCCTGTTTGTTTTTGCTGAAAACTGACATTCCTAATCTCATTGATTGGTTGCGAAAATTGCTACAATTGCAATTAGCATGGCAATTGATTTGATGAGAAGTTGACTTGGTAATTTTATGGAAGTGTGCAAAACAAACTTTTTCTAAAATTAGGAATTTCCCAATCAGTGTTGGTTTCTGAATTTTCATCTACTCTTTGCTTATAACTGATAACTTATTCTGTTGGCTATTTATTACTGAAGTGATTGATAAAAGTTTGCGTTGCAGAGACATTGTTGAAGAGTATAGCAACCATATGAAGGTTCTTGCACAAAAGCTTCTGCGGCTAATCTCAGTGAGCCTTTCACTACCACCCTCCTACATTGAGGAAAAAATTGGGGAAGTGCACCAGAACATCACCATTAGCTACTATCCACCTTGCCCACAGCCTGATCTTGCCCTTGGTCTACAGTCTCATTCAGATATGGGTGCCATCACACTTCTCATACAGGATGAGGTTGGGGGCTTGGAAGTATTGAAAGATGGTGAATGGGTTCTTGTAGAGCCTCTACCCAATGCCATTGTAGTCATTTTGGCTGATCAAACTGAGGTAATTTACATTGATGGCCGTATTTCTTTCACTTATTGCACAATCTGCTTACCTTACTTTTCATTGTCACTTTTTTTCCTTCATGTTCAAATATCCTTATAGTTCTGTTGTTATCTTTCTACTAACTGAACCTTAGGTTTATTGGGAGGGTAAGGTTTAGAATGATAAGAACGCAATGGAAAATATATAGAATTATTATGTTGTGGCCCGTTGGCTACAAGGAGTATGCAGTGTCACAATTTATAGGCTTCAAGCCTTTCTCTAATTAGAATTAAATCTAAACTAGGAATTAAAGTACTATTAAGAATCTACCACTAATAAATAATTCTAAACTAGGAAAGAAATGGATATTAAGAATCCTACCTTTAATTAAACATAAACATTAATTGAGCTTTATCTAAATTAGGAATTTCTATAAAAGGTAATTTCTAATTGCATTGCATAGGAGATTGGCTATGGGTAAATAACCTTCCACTGGTGCTTTTGCTAAGCCTTGTCCTCAAGGCTGCTGTATGACACACAACTTATTTGGTGGTTGAGCAGTAAGAAAATAATTTTCACTGTCAAGTTGGAAAGTGAGTTGCAACTGAATAAATCCCATTCAACTTTACTTAGGGTACAAAATCCAAAGAACAACATTTGCCCCCTTAAAAGGAAGAAAGAAGAAATCTGTAGTAATAGTGAATACCTTGAGCAAATAATGTTGCGGCACGGAAAACACCTCAATAATGCAGTTTGGTGTCGTCGCCAACAATAACATCGAATGGAGAACTATGTGTACAACTTCCTTGTTGTAAACAAATGAGTGCTCCCCGTCTCGACCAACACAATGCCCTGTTGTTGGCCATTTGACCATTAGCACGCATGGTATAAGGAGCATCAACACCTTGATGGGTATGTAAGGATATCATAGTGTGTATGTCATTGACCAACGTGACCAAATTAGCATCAAACACAGCAACTGGGCTAGCATACTCTTCGGTAATAAACATGTGAATTGTTTTGCAATAGTGGTGAGGGACATTTTTTTACCACAATTGTAGCAGTTGGAGCATCAGGCATTCATCTCACCTTGAGATAGTTTTTTAATGGGAATTGTGCAGCACTAATTATTCATGTTTTCTTTGCAAGTACATGCAACCTGAATAGCCTCACTTAAGGTCTGAGGGTGGATGGTGTCCACCTCATTGGCTATGTCACCTCGTAGTCTACCAATAAATGTTCTGACTAAGGCATCTTCAGGGCAATAGCAAAGCCGATTCGCCAACTACTTAAATTCATCTACAAAGACTTTGATGGTAATATTTTGGCAGACCTGAGAAAGTAACTTGTTCAAATTTTGATATAGAAAAGACCCAAAGTGAACAAGCAAAAGGCTTGCTCGAGCACATCCAAGGTACCATGAGAATTGTGGGGTAGATAATGGTCAAGCGAGTGGAGGGTGTGACCCTCCATATGGAATGAAGTAATATCAATCTTTTTAGCCTCATGAGTGTGGTGGAATTGTAGGAAACAACGAGTACATGCAACCCACTCATCTAGCTTAGATAACCTTTGAACATTGGAAATTGTAAGGTAGGCAGGACGTGCTTGGACATGCCCATTAGCCCCACTACTATGGGGCTGCTCGTTGATTTCGCGGCCACATCCCCTATGGCAATGATCATCATGGTTGCAATATGTTTGTCATTGCGAAAAGATCATCTAATTTGTGTTATTTATCTTTGTCATCCAGAAATTGACCCCAGCAGAAATTGCTGTTGGGGAACACCAAGCGGCCTTGCCTGAAGAATGACAAACGGCTGACACGGCTGCTCATGAGGTTGCGGCTGCTTATGTGGACATGTAGCCCAAGGTGGCAAGCTGACTGAGAGGTAGTGTGATGGAGTTGGGCATGAGGCACAAGTGGCAAGGACGGCCCAAAAGCAGTTGCAGACCCCACTTGACCTGCTTAGACCCTCAAAACAGGCAGCAGGATGTGAACCTGGAGAAGGAGAAGCATAATCTTGTTGGTTAGAAGGTGCCGGAAGAGATGGGAACGTCCTAGGAGGCAACTAGAGAGTTTGGTGGAGTGGACTATGAATAATAAGAGGTTGCGAGGGTGGAGATTAACCAAGGTGGCAAGGTTTGGCTCATCTCCGTTGAGGAAGGAAGGGCGAGGCTAGTCGAAGTTGTGACCAATGGAACTAGAGAGGAGTCTGTGGCAGGAACCTGATCCAGCGAGGAGGCTAGTCCGAGTGGAGATGTGGTTGGTGGAATTGAAAAAGGCTGACCTTCTGAAGTGGGAAGCACGGCCGAGGTTGTTGTTTGCAAGACATCTCCATTCCTGGACATCACATTGGCAGACTGGTGAATGGTGACATGGCCGATGCCTTAATTTGCAAATGTCCCAAATGTTGGAATAAAAGTTATGGGCTCGGCCCATGCTGGTCACTTGTAACTGGCTAGGTTGAACTGGTTAATGTTCTAGGGGTCTAGGTACATGGGGGTGGACTCATGACCTCTTTCACGTGTCACCTTGGTTTGGTGGACCCGAGTCGCACGCACTCATATATATTAGTTATATGATAGGTGAGCACACATGCATTCACCGTTTGGGCCCTCAAACGTGTGTTTGACCTATTGTGGGACCCGTTTGAATGTTCTAGGGTTTGGCACCCCATGGGCATGGCCATGAGGGGTGTGCACAGCCTCCATGGGCTCATAGACTTGAGCCCATACACTTGAATGAGAGACCACTAGAGAAACCCGTTTGGTAGAGTCTTGTTGGGCCTTAAGACTAAGCCCAACTTGGAGAGGGTTTGCCCTAAGTATAACAGGAGGCTTTAAGTCCCCTCTTCCTCACTCCCACGCCTCCTCTCTCTTGCACCCCTCTCCTTGGTGTAAAAGAGAGGCTAGGCCCCTCTCTTCCCCTTGTGCTCTCTCCCTCTTTTGCCCATAGCATTGGCCGTGGCTCCCCATCCATTGGGTTAGAGCTGCTGCCCCTCTCCTCCCCTTGCATTCTCCTTTGGTGACCAAGAGAGGAGATTCCTCTCACCATTGGTGTGCCTAGGGATGCATGCAAGGAAGACGAAGGCGGCTCATTTGTGGGTTGTGCACGCTAGGAGGAGGATTGATTCGAGGTAATCTCTTCCATCCCATGCTCTAGGGATTGCGGTGATCTCAGTCAAATAGTCTTCAAAGAGGTAATCAACATCTCCTCTTGTTTAATTGAATTGAGATTGATAAAGGGTCATGCTTTATTACTTGTGGGTGATCTTGGCCACGTCCTTGGGGTTCATCCCCTAAAGATACAATACGTATTTACCATTACCTTGATTATTGCTTGTTCTAAAGGTAAATTTATTACTTATATGTATGTGTGTTCTTGAATGCATGTAAATCTTGATTGAGAGGGATCGAAAAGCGAAATTTCGCACCTCCACCTCAAGGGCTCACCTTAAGGCTTTCGCCGATGCCACCCAATAGTGGTATGAGAGCCTTGATTGGTAGAGAATGCACTAGAATTTCTTTGCCCTTAAGTACCCCTATGGAGGCCACAACTAAGTTTTAATTTTTTTACGTTTACACAAGTGCAATTCGAATTCTACCTAAATAGGAATTTAATATATTGTCTTAAGTAGGTATCTATCATTTTTGGGAGTGATCTGAAATTAGGAAGTGTGCCAAATGCTGTTTGAGAGATCAGTGGTATTTTGGTCATTTTAGACCAACTTTTCCCAAAACATATTTTGATTTTTCTAGAATTTTGTTAAGGTTCAGCTAGACCCTAATTCACAATAATTGAGATTGTTTGGGTGATTTGATGTTATAGGATATTTTTATAATTATTTTTTGCCCAAAAATGACTAGTTTTACAAAAACAAGCTTAGAGTGACATTGTTGTAATTTTGCCTTGCTAAAATCCATATTTGAGACTTAAGTACTGGCTGTTTAGAAGTTATTTTTATCTGTTTATGTTATTTTGAAGTTATTGATGCATGTCTTTGAAGTGCACTTAGTATTAGATGTGGATTTTGTGTATTACTAGCCAAAGGGTAGTTTTATAAATTTACATACTTTAAAATTTTGTTTCTTGATAGAAACTCTTGTTGGTGGATATTTTAATGTTCACTCTCATATCTTGCTTATTTCATGTATATATTACTAGTGTTTTGCCCATTTTGCCCTTGAATGTGAATTGTTGCTTTATAACCTTAATTTAAGAGTATAATAGTATTTCACTTTGTTTAACATCCACACACTGTATATTTTTGTTGAGAGTGTATTTATACGCTGCTGATATTATTTAGAGTCATATTCTTTTATGGTTATTTAAATTAGTGTGTAGAACATTATTTATTTATTTATTGCTTTAATTGAAATTTGCAACTGGAGATGCTTTCTCATTTTAGCAATGGCTTCTCATATAGTTGCAAGTGAGTTGAAGAGTTGAAGAAGACTAAAAAGCTCAACAATACAAACTACCTAATCTATAAGAGGAGAATAAGACACATACTCAACTGGTCATGTTCTTTACCCATAGATGGACCTGCATGCTAAATTGTTCGCTTTGGCTTAGAAGAAGGCATATGTGCAGTTCAAGGAGGAGGATGCAAAGACCCTACAATCTTCACATTTATTGAGCCCAATATTGAGATGTTTTTCAAAAAGCATAAAACATAAAAGACATGGAGGCAGTGGCTTGGTGGTATTAGGAGTATATTGAGACACACTAGGATACTATAGACCCGCTATCAGAATATGTGCATGAAGGAAGGAGATAATGTACTTTAGTACATAAACTTCATGTCCATCATTGTCAGTGACTTGAGAGATCCTTGAAAACCCCATTAATGAGAGTGTTTAAGTTTCCACTATTTTGAATAGCCTCCCTAAGTATTGAAAGAGTGTAGTTATAGCACTTAACATCTTTGATAAGAAACTTTCGTTATATAACTTCACTGCCAAGTTTAGCTTGGAGTAAGAAAAGAGGAACTATGTGAATGCCTTGAGTGCATCTACCAACCTTTCAAGCATGGAGGTTCTAAGACAGGTGGAAGAGGTGGTGATCAAGGACTCAAAAAGAGGAACTTAGAAAGGTTCTTCCTCTCTTGCTCTAAGCCAAGCTTGGCAATGAGGTCATTAAATATAAGTTTCTAATCAAAGTTATTAAGTGCAATCACAATACTCTACTAAGGCTTAGGGAGACTATTCCAAATAGTAGACTTTGATACCCTTATTAATAGGATTCCCAAGAATCTCTCCGTCATTGGCAATGATTAACATGGAGTTTATATGCTCAAGCAAATTATCTTTTTTCTTCGTGTGCATGTTCTGATAACAGGTTTGCATCATGTTTATTTGTGCCTCAATGTGCTCCCCATACCACCCGACCGCTGCCTCTATCATGTCCTTTACAGTTTTATGTTTTTCGAAAAACATCTCAATATTAGGCTTTATAAAGGTGAGGATTGTAGTCATTACCTTTACTTCCTTCTCCTTGAACTTCTCATAAGCCGTCTTCGAATCCAAAATGAAAGATTTAGCGAGCAGGTCCATCCCTTGGTCCAAAACATAGGCCAGGTTGTTTAAAAAGTGTATGTGCCTTATTCTAATCTTCCAGGTGAGGTAGTTTGTGTTGTTGAGCTTCTCAGTCTTGCTCAACTCATTTTCAACTATTCAAAAAGCCACGGCTAAAATAATAAAATATCTTAAGTTGCAAATTTTAATTATGGTAGTAAGCAAATAAATAATGTTTTATACACTAATTTAGACTAAATAATATCAGTAATTTAAAAGTTGACTCTCTACAATAATATATAGTGTGTGGGTGCCAAACAAAGTAAATTTACTATTATACTCTTAGATTAGGGTATAAAGCAACAATTCATACTTAATGGCAAGATATGAGAGTGAATATTATAATATCAACCAGCAAGAAAATTTTGAAGTATGTGAATTTACAAAATTACCCTTAGGTTAGTACTTCATAAAATCCACATCTAACACTTCGTGTGCTTTCAAGACATACATTAATAACTTCAAAATAACACAAAGATGCATAACGAAATTTTAGGGAGTAAGTATATAATCCTTAAATATTGATTTTAGCATGGAAAAATTACAAGAATGTCACCCTAGTCTTGTTTTTGTAAAACTAGTCCTTTTGGTCAAAAAAATAATTATAGAAAGGTCTTATAACATCAAATCACTCAAATAATCTCAATTCTAGTAGGGTCTTGTTGAACGCTAGAAAAATTCTTAAAAATTGAAATCTGTTTTGGACGAAGTTGGTTTAAAATGACCAAAATACCCCTAATCTCTCAAAAAACATTTGATACACTTCTTGAGATCAGATCACACCCAAAATTTACAAAGACATACTTAAGACAATATATTAAAATCCTTTTCAAGTAGAATTCAAATTGCACTTGTGTGAGGGAGAAAAATTAAACCCGAGCCACAACCTCCTTAGGACTGGTTAGGAGCAAAAACAAAAATTATTGCACCTTATCCACTAACAAGGGCTTTAATACCATTATATATATATTTAACCGTGTACCAACTAAAGTTGTCAACTAGACACCTTATAAGTTATGAATAGGTCTAGACTTAAGGTATCTTAGAGTATGGGGGTTCAAGGCACATGTAAAAGTTCATGAGACATTGAAATACCCTAAGACAGTAAACTGCAACTTTATAAGGTATTGTGAATACTCTAAGGGGCAGAGGATTGTAGTGCATTGTTCTAATAGAACAGTGGGGGTCATTTAATCTAGGGATGTTTATTTCCAGAAGAAGACATATACCCTAAAATTCTTAGTAGGAGAGTTGAATTATTTGAAATAGAGAAAGTGCAAGACTCTACTACTTCTACTGAGGAGGTTATAGGATCTAAAACAAGGAGAGAATCTACAGCAAAGGAGGTGAGAGAGAGAAAACCCTCAACTTTGTTGCGGGACTTATATGTCATGTTAGGAGGAGATGAAGTAACAATACATGAACCCTTGTTTGATGATCTTTTAACCTATGAGTAGGCAATAGATAGTTTGGATTTCAAGGAATGGCATGCAACTATTCAAGAGGAAATAGATTCCATTATGAAGAACCAAATTTGGGAAGTTGACTTGCCCTGTAAAAAAAAGTATATTGGCTGCAAGTGAATCATAAAAAAAAGCTTAAAGCAGATGGATTTGTAGATAAATGTAAGGCAAGTCTAGTAGTTAAAGGTTTCACTTAAGTTAAAAGCATTGACTTCAAGGTGACCTATTCACTTATGACTAGATTTACATCTATTAGGTGTCTATTAGTTGTAGTGGCTCAGTTAGATTTAGAATGTACCAAATGGATATAAAAACTATCTTCTTAATTTATAATTTAAAGGAGGAGATTTACATAGAACAACCTAAGAGTTTTATTGTTCCTAAAATGGAACACAAGATGTGCAAACTTATAAAGTATTTCTATAAGCTTAAACACCCCCCTAAATAATGGTACTTTACTTTTCACAAGGTAATTAGTGAGTACAGGTTCATAGCAAATGAGTATGATCAAGGATGAAAGTAAATTTGTGTTTCTCTCTCTCTTTATGTTGATGATATCCTATTAATAGAGAATGACATGAGTTTAATTGTTAGTCTAAAAGGAGTGGCTCAAGATTGATAGAGATAGAGAAGTTCATAAGTTTAGTATATCTTGAAAAGCTTACATTAAAAGTATCTTAAAGCATTTCGGTGTCATTGGTTAGAAACCATTGGTTCCTCTCTTTATAAAGGTACAGTTCATTCTAAGTGAATGATGCCCTCAAGTGGTGAGTAAAGACTCAACATAGAGTCAGTACCATATGTACATGCTATTGGCAGTTTAATATTTATGACATGTATTCAACTTAATTTAAGTTTTGTTGTAAGCTTATTGAGTCGATACTGATATATATGTCATGACTTGTATTCGACTTAATTTAAGTTTTGTTGTAAGCTTATTGAGTCGATACTGATATATGTCATAACCTGTATTCGACTTAATTTAAGTTTTGTTGTAAGCTTATTGAGTTGATACTAAGTTGACCCAGAAATGCAACACTAGCAAATTATAAAGTGGGTGTTCATGTACCTGCTAGAAACTAAGTATGAGACTCACATATCAGGTTGAGAGTCTGTCATTAGCTAGGTATAGTGATTCAAACTATACAAGGGACCAATCGACAGAAAATTTATTGCTAGTTATGTCTTCATGTTTGGAGGCGAAGCCATACTATGGGCTAGTAAGAAACAAAATAGTATTACTAAGTCCACTATAGAAGCTGAATTCTGTCTATGCAGTTTGACAACTTTAGAAGTAGTGTGGATTAAGGTATTTTTAACTAGGCCAAGGCTAGAAGACTAGTCTGATTTTCCGGTTTGTATGTATTGCGATAATCTAGCATCTTGTCGACACTTAAGAATGGGGAGATCACTACTACAGGTAAGTACATTGAGGTGCATTACTACTTTATGTTCAACATGCTACAAAAATAAAAGTTGATAGTTAATTTCCTACTTTTAAGATGTTGGCGAATTTGTTAACTAAAGAGTTACCTATGGATTTGTTTGCACAACATGCTCATAGTTTAGGGTTGTGACGGGACTAAGACGTCAGTACCTGTTGAACCTATATGAGCTCCTCACCCGTAAATGGGGGATGTTGGACCAAGTTTTGGGCCCGACCCATATTGATCACTAGTAATTGGCTAGGGTGAACCGGTTATGTTTTAGAGGTCTAGGTATGTGTGGTGGACCCACGACCTCTTACATGTGTCACCTTGGCTTAGCACGCACGCATGCACACTCACTAATATATATATATATATATATATATATATATATATATATTATGTAATAGGTGAGCACTCATACATACACCATATGGGCCCTCAAACATATGTTTGACCTAGTGCGGAACCGGCCTACCATAGGCATAGCCATGAGGGGTGTGCATGGCCTCCATGGGTTCATGGACTGAGCCCACACACTTGAATGAGACACCGCTAGAGAAACCCCATCAGAAGAATCTTGTTGGGCCTTAAGCCTAAGCCCAACTTGGAGAGGGTTTGTTGTAAGTATAAAAGGGGGCTTCAAGCCCATGTAGAGGCAGTGTGGCCTGCAGAGAGGAAACCACCTACTATACTGCAGGTGGAGGCGGAGCAGACGTGGATGGAGAGAGAGTGAGGTGCTTCAAGTTGGACAAACCCCACCCCGGACGCATAGGAGGCAAGATCTTTGTCAGTCTATTCGCGAACATCCAACCACGAAGGGGCCAAGCACTCCCAGAGGTACTGGAACATGATATAAATCTGCCTGGTCAACTGTATGTTCAAATCAACAATTTCCTTCTGTGCCACTTGTTATTAAATTGTTGATTTTCATATGCAACGAGCTCAGTTCAATGTTGATCCGCTGGTTCGTCTTTTGGAGGCTGGAAGTGGTAGAGCGTAGATCAGCAATGTGCTCTGCCAACTGGGTGTTAAGTGTGGCAATCTATTGGTGGTGAGCATCCAAATCGGCGTGCCATGGCTGCAAGGTGGAGGAATCGGCTGTTTTGGATGCAGACTTGGCCCTCTTTTGTTGTTTTGTGCATGTTTCATATGCCATCGACTGCAGGTGTAGGAACGACCAAGTCCGATACCAATGTTGTTGCCCATTAGCTACAAGGAATTCTAAGTAGGGGAAAGGGAGAGAGAGATTAGGAGATAGAGAGGAAGAGACTAATTAACTAACGTAACTTGTGAATTCTCATTGCTTGTCACAATTTATTGGCTTTAGGCCTTTCTCTAATTAGAAGTAAATTGAAACTAAGAGTTAAAGTAGTATTAGGAATCTACCACTATTAAATATTTCTAAGCTAGGAAAGCAATAGATAATAAGAGTCCTAGTTTTAATAAAACATAAAACATTAATTGAGTTCTATCTGAACTTGGAAAGACTTTAAAAGGCAATTTCTGCGTGGGACTACAGGTCATAACGCGTCTTGGGTTGCTAGGCATAGGAAGTGTAAATTTATTTGCAAGCATTTGGGAACAGTTAATTTAGATCTGGTATTGTGTTTAGCATGACATGATTAGCGTTTTGCACACCCAACTAATAAGAGTCCTAGCCCCCCCCCCCCCCCCCCCCCCCCGGCAAAATGAGTTGAACTGTCAATGGTTTCTGTTGATCGGCAGTTTGGTCTTTCGGTACGTCAAAGTTCTGGTTGGTATGAATACTCCGATTATCATTGCTGCTACAACTAAAATTGTTTGGATGGGCTATGTATTGACACTAATCAGATGCTCATGTACTGAAATGTGCTATCTTTAAAACTAGCCTCATTTTTTTCACATTTCAGGAAATATAATAAAAACATCGACACTCATAAGTATTTTAGATTCTAAAATTTGTGTAGCTTTCATGTATCGTTTCTCATTTTGCATCACTTCATCTTGTATAACCCTTCTAGATTATAAGCAATGGTGCGTATGGTAGTTGTGTCCACCGCGCGTTGGTCAATGCACATCAACCTCGCCTTTCAGTTGCTGCCTTCTATGATCCTGCAAAGACAACTAGAATCTCTCCAGCTTCTGAACTTGTGACAAGATGCTCGCGAAGAAATTTCTGTGATGTCGTCTATGGAGAATATGTTTCTACATGGTACAGCAAGGGACCGGACGGAAAGCGAAACATTGATGCTCTTAGAATTTGAAATTGGAAGCCTTCTCTGATGATAAATTGATTGCATGGGGCATGTAGATAATGTTAAAACTGTGTTGGGGTTGTTGATGTGTCTTGAAATATTTGATTGTTTTTTATAATGATATGAGCCCTTTAGTTACAATTTTTCATTTCACAGGAAACAGGATGCATGAGGTTTCTAATGTTATTTTCCAATTGTTTGGTACTTGATAGTCGATCATATTAAGAACATACAAGCTCCGCTTGTGAGCTTGGCTCCACCTAAGTGTGTTGGCACTTTAAATAGTGACAAATTATACCATAATATAAAACGCCTAAGGGTGACGGTAGAATTTTACCGAGCTTTCTATATTACCCTCAAATTTCTTATAATTTCCTTGAATACAAATTTGAATTGGTACATGGTTTGAGTGTATTTTAGTAAAATTCTTTAGCTAGATTTTTTTAGATGGTTGGTACATGTCAACTTATGTAATATTTATTGATACGACACAACTTTATATTTTGTATTATGTTAATTTTAACTTTGTAAGGTTATATATGGCACTATTAAACTTGGATTTGCATGTTCTGTCTACCAAATGAGATTTTACATTACTATATGAGATTTTACATTACTATATTTTATCGAATGTTTTTGTGGATTCCATGCATTTAATATGCTTTTGATAATAATTTTTTTAAATTTTTTAGATGACACTTGTGGAGAAATTGGTCTTGAATATGAAGGGTGTTCCATAACTTGAAGGCCTTTTGATACCATTAGTCCTGCCAACTTATAATTTAATATTAAACATGCGAGATTTATTCGTAATTGTTTACAATGAGTGTATTTAAGTTTAGTACAGTGTTTATAATTATGTGTATATAATTTATAATTAATATGATCCTAAACACATGTATTATAACTATCGCATAGAAAAGAGACATTTGTTTGATACATGCTTATCTTTAATTTATTTTATTTTTTTCTTATCTAATATGTAATTACACTCAAAATGTATATTTAGTCTTATCTACTTTGTATGTATTGACACATGTGCTTGATAGAGGGCAAAAAAATGCATATGTAAGAAAAAAAATTGAACTTGATATATACAGAATTATATTTAAAACCTACATTGGGTTGTAAATATCAGTCCAAATAAAACTCATGGCCACCATCCAAACCTATTGGTTGAAGAATCATGATGTGGGATTGGAGTCCAACACATGCATATTATTGTCGAATTCCTTACAGATTTTATTGAATCTCATGATAATAATACCCTTGTATCTTTTTTTTTATTTAGTTGGCCTAATCCTTTAATTAATTATACAAGGCCATTTTTTCCGGGAATATATCTCAAATATCCAACATTAAAAATTTTATTTTTATTATACCCAATTATTTTTCTTATATCCGCCATACCTCTATTTTAAAATTTCCTATATGCTATACCCATTAAAATAATAAAACCTAATAATATCCTTCTATTTTTAACAAAAAATAATTTAAAAATATTATAAACTTTATAACACGATAAAACATGGTGGGACCATGACATAGTCTCATATGGTAAGTTCACAATTTGGTGGGCCCACAACGTGGTGAGCCCATTTGGTGGAGGCTTACAACATGGAGGACACATGTGGGGCCCACAACACACAGGGTCCACAACATGTGGGCCCACAATGATACATGGAGGCCATATTGTGAATGGGCCTACAATTGGATGAAACATAAGGGGCCCATAACATTGGGTAAATATACGTTCTATAAAAGAGTAATATTGGGTTTTAGTAATTTAATGGGCAGTATTGGGATATGATGTTGGACATTGGGGGCAGGTGCAACGCCAATGTTCCTCCACTTTGAAACGTAGATCACTGGATCTACAAGTCATGCATATCAGCGCATCTCATGTGCACTCACTTAAGTATTATCACGTGAAAGTCACCCCCTATTTCTATTTAGGGCCGGCTTATACTATTATAGGCCTAAGGCCAAACACTTAAATTAAATATATTTTATATTTTATATAATAATATTAAATTTTAATATATAATTATTAAATTTATCTTTACAAAAAATAAATTATTTTTACTTCCGAGATGCAAATAGGTATTAATTAATATTTTATATTCAAGTTTTAGTAAGAAAAAAATAATTATTAGTAAGGTAGTGAGCCGCCCCTATTTTTATTCTACACCCCCACTCCTTACTCCCTCCCATGGACTCATCTCTCCCACTCCCCAAACCCGACTGCCTCTCCTCCCCTCCCCTTCTTCTAAGCCCATCACAGCAGCCACTTTCAGCCGCTAACACCCTCTTTTCAATAGCAACAACACAAAATTCTCCGACCGCAAGATTCCCCTCACCCCACTCGGCCCCAACAGCCTGCATCACCGGCCAGCACATCCACTGCATCCTCTACTACTCTGTCAGCCTCGTCAACGCCACCCTCCTATTGCGGCTAATGGTGACCCATGACGGGGTGCTGAAGCGGATAACCTGGGAGGAAGAAACCATGAGCTAGAACCTCTTCTAGATAGCACCCAAGGACCAGTGCAACGACTACACCAAGTGCGAGCCTAGTGGGGTGTGCAATAGAAACAACTCGCCCTATGCATGTGTCGCATGGGTTCCAGCCCAAGTCACCAGCAGCATGGTACAGATCTGATGGATGCGCAAGGAGCAGTCTGCTGGAGTGCGGCAAGGGGGACGGATCTGCTGAGCTTAGATGAAGTTGTTGGGTATGAGGCTATCGTTTGTGGACAGGAGGATGAGCCTGGACAAGTACGAGGCGGTGTGTTGGAGAAATTGTACATGGGGTATGTGAGTGCGCACGTGAGCGGGGGAGCAAGCGGGTGTGTCACTTGGGATGTGCTCGCCGGCGGTACGGCCGAGCGGGGTGAGGGGATTCATGTATAGGAATCTTGTTAGAAGTGAGTATTATGAAATGGGTTAGGCTCATATAAATTAGATGGGCATCTAATGGTTATGTGGGTCAAACTCATATTATTTAAGTAGGTCAAGCCCATTTGGTAAAGAGAGCTCAAGCCCACTTCATAGGTCGGGTTAGGTTGGGTCAACATGATAATATATTTTGGGACAAATTTATTTGGTCTATTTAATTGATTTGGGTCTGGTTTGTTTTCACTAAGGATTGTGTCCTTCACGGATGGACGCATCCGTTTGGACGGGAATGAGTGTCTTCAACAGGCTTTCCTATAAAATCATTGAAATAGATTTTTGCATTAATCCGATTTGGGATTTTTCATCGTTTTCATTCTCTGTGTCTGTGTTGGCATACTCATTGTGGTTCGTCGGATATACCGTCTTGGAGGTGCTCCTATGGTATATGGTTGACTGTCTTATCCAGGGAGACAGACGTCTGCGAGGTCCTAAGCACTTATAAGGGAGGGCGAATTCTGTCTTAAGAACAGAGTGAATTATTTGATTCAGTTATAAACATTCTAGTAAGATTACTCATAATCAAGGCAAAGGTACGAAAATAACAATCTTAAGACAGAATTCCTATATATTTTCGTATTTCACTATTATGCATGCAGAATAGTATTACCCACGTAAAATTTTGAAAAATTTTCACTATGCGAATACATAAACGGTAGAAAAATTTCTGCTTTCATTTTTACCATGCTTATAATGATGCATCTATGCTATTCTGGATGTGATGTTTGAAAATTTTACTGTTTTACGTGTAAATTTTGGAATTTTTTCATCCTGCCTGTTCATAAGTTTGAACGTTCACTGTTCATCATTCCTGACATTACTGTTCATAATTTTAATATACAGTACGTAACCTTTATTAAGTTTCCTGTTCAGAAATTTTTGATAGTTCACTGTTCCGAAATTATTATTATTTTTAGTTTACTGTTTGCACTTTTCTGACAGTTTACTGTTCAAACATTTCGGAAGTTACTGTTCATTAATTTCGAAGTATACTGTTTGAACATTTTCTTATCGTTCACTGTTTAAAAAATTTTCAGAAGTTTCCTATTGATTATTTTCTGAAGGTTACTGTTTAAATTTTTTTGAAAATTCACTGTTCACAAATTTCGGATTCACTGTTCATTTATTTTTGAACTTTACTGTTTAAGACTTTTCGAGGAGTTTACTGTTCAAAAATTTCTGAAAAATTCACTATTCAAAAATTTTAGAAATTTACTATCCATCATATAGTTTACTGTTCATAAATTTTGGACGATTATTGTTTCTGAAATTCCAACATATAATTCACTGTACATGTATTCCGAAATTCACAGTTTTATATAGATTTCGAAATTTACTATTCTATGCCTAGATTTCGAAATTAATAGTTCTGCATTGATTTTGAAATTCATTATTTTGTACCTAGATTTCAAAATTCACTGATTTTATAAAACTGAGTTAATCTTTTGCTCTTTGGAACAAAAATGGATGTTGAAGGTACCCACTTGACATCGCTACTTATTCCCACTTCGGTGACTGCTCCTCTTCAAATTAAAGAGGAGAAACTAGAGAAGTTCAATGGGGAGGATTTTAAACGATGGCAGCAGAAAATGCTCTTCTATCTCACCACACTGAACTTAGCCCGCTTCCTTCAAGAGGAAGTCCCCATTCTCACTGAGGAGAAAAGGGAAGACAAGAGGGCTGTTGCGGCAGTAGATGCATGGAAACATGCAGATTTTTTATGCCGTAATTACATCCTTAACGGGTTAAACAACACATTATATGATGTGTATAGTTCGATGAAAAGTGCTAAGGCACTGTGGGAGTCATTAGACAAGAAGTACAAGATTGAGGATGATGGAATGAAGAAATTCGTGGTCGGCAAATTTCTGGACTTCAAAATGGTTGACTCTAAAACTGTGATCAGTCAAGTTCAAAACTTCCAAGTTATTCTGCATGATATTCATGCGGAAGGCATGACTTTAAGTGAGTCTTTCCAGGTGGCAGCTATAATAGAAAAATTACCACCTTCCTAGAAGGATTTCAAGAACTACTTAAAGCATAAGAGAAAGGAGATGAACATGGAGGATTTGATTGTGAGGTTTAGGATTGAAGAGGACAACCGTGCTTCTGAAAAGAAAACCGGGGGTTATGGCATAGAAGCCAAGGTCAACGTTGTGGAACAAGGTCATAAAAGCAATAACTTCAACAACAAGAAGAGGAAGCATCATGCTAGACAGTCGAACAATGACTCCAACAAAGCCAAATTCAAGGGCAAGTGCTATGTTTGTGACAAAATGGGCCACAAGGCTAAGGATTGTTGGAAACGGAAGAAACAAGATGATTCCAAGAAGAAGAATGCACAAGCCCACATGACTGAAGTGGAGACTCTCTCCACCAATGTGAATGACATCAACCTTTCTGCTGTTGTTTCGGAAGTGAACTTGGTCACGAACGCTCGTGAATGGTGGGTCGACACCGGGGCTACTCGACATGTTTGCTCTAATAGGAAGATGTTCTCTACTTATCAGCCCGTGGAGAATGGTGAACAGCTATTTATGGGCAACTCCTCTACTGCGAAGGTTGAAGGACTTGGCAAGGTCGTGTTGAAGATGACTTTAGGAAAAGAGCTCACACTCAATAATGTGGTACATGTGTCAGAAATTTGAAAGAATTTGGTGTCTGGATCCTTGCTGAGCAAGAATGGCTTTAAGTTGGTTTTTAAGTCCGATAAATTTGTGTTAACCAAGGGAGGGTTGTATGTGGGCAAAGGGTACCTAAATGAGGGGCTTTTCAAGCTCAATGTACTCACCACTGTACCGATTTCTGTTATTAAGAATGCAAATGCCTCTTCCTCGTATATAATTGAGTCATGTGATGTGTGGCACACTAGATTAGGCCATGTTAATTATGATGCTTTACGAAGATTGATTAATATGGAATATCTGCCTAAGTTTAATATTGACTCAAGTCATAAATGCGAAACTTGTGTAGAATCGAAATTAACAAGAAAATCTTTCCAAAGTATTGAGAGATGTACTACACCTCTTGAGTTAATTCACAGCGATGTATATGATTTAAAACTTGTTCAAACAAGAGGAGGTAAAAAGTACTTTATTACATTTATAGACGATTGCACTAGTTTTTGTTATGTCTACTTGCTGAGAAGTAAAGATGAGGTCATTGACATGTTTATATTATATAAAACAGAGGTTGAGAATCAACTTGGCAAGAAAATTAAAATTCTAAGAAGTGATAGAGGTGGGGAATATGAATCACCTTTTAGTGATTTTTGTTCACGACACAGTATTATACACTAAACAACGGCACCCTATTCACCTCAGCAAAATGGAGTTGCTGAACAGAAAAAATAAGTTCTGGGTTACCCCAGAACATGTGGGGGGAAGCTCTGCTTTCAGAAAATTATATTCTCAACAAAATACCTCATAGGAAAACCTTGCAGACACCATATGAATTATGGAAAGGTCGAAAGCCTTCCTACAAATTCTTAAAAGTGTAGGGGTGTTTGGCAAAAGTGGCGGTCCCTAATCCCAAGATGATAAAAATTGGACCAAAGGCCATTGATTGTGTATTCATTGGTTATGCAAATAATAGCAGTGTATATCGCTTTCTTATTCATAAATCGGATATTTTTGATGTAAATGTCAATACTGTGATTGAATCTAGGAATGCTTCGTTTTTTGAAAATATTTTCCCGTGGAATTCTACAAAAAATGAAAGTTCTTTTAAAAGAACTTTGGATGTTGAAAAGGACAATAGTGAAGACTAAGAGGGAGAGGATAATGAACCTAGATGTAGCAAACGTTCTAGAATATCAAAATGCTTTGGTCCAGACTTTCTAACTTATTTGTTGGAAAATGAGCCTCAAAGCTTTAAGGCAGCCATGTCATCTCTTGAAGCACAATATTGGAAGGAGGCAGTAAATAGTGAAATTGAATCCATTATACAAAATCATACTTAGGAGTTGGTGGATCTCCCACCAGGGCGTAAACCTCTAGGATACAAATGGATATTTAAGAGGAAGATGAAGGCTGATGGATCAATTGACAAATATAAAGCTAGACTTGTTATCAAAGGATAAAAGCAAAAAGAAGGTCAATATTATTTTGATACATATTCACCCATCACAAGGATAACTTCCATTAGGATGTTAATCGCTATTATTGCTTTGAATAATCTTGAAATACATCAAATGGATGTAAAAACCGCATTCTTGAATGGTGACTTGAATGAGAAAATTTATATGCAACAACCTGAAGGGTTTGTTGTACCAGGTCAAGAAAATAAAGTGTGCAGACTTGTTAAATTTTTTTATGGACTTAAACAAGCACCTAAGCAATGGCATGAAAATTTTGATAAAATGATAATGTCAAATGGATTCAAAATTAATGAATGTGACAAATGTGTTTATGTGAAAGACAGACCTGAAGGCTATGTCATTGTATGTCTTTATGTAGATGATATGCTAATTATTAATAGCAATGATGATATCATTAAAGCTACAAAGAAGATGTTGAACAAACAGTTTGACATGAAGGATATGGGTGTTGCAGATGTCATACTAGGGATGAAAATCACTAGAACATCTGATGGATATGTATTATCACAATCTCTTTACATTGAGAAAATCTTAGAAAAATTTAATCAAAATGATAATCGTCCAGCGAGAACACATGTGGATGTGAACATTGCACTTAAGCAAAAATACGGGTAAGAACATATCACAACTTCAATATTCTCAAATTATTAGAAGTCTCAATTACATTATGAATTGTACGAGACCCGACATAGCGTACTCAGTGAGTAAATTGAGTAGATTTAATAGCAACCCAGGGGCAGACCACTGGAAGGCTGCAGTCAGGGTTCTTAGATACCTGAGATATACCTTGAACTATGGGCTGCATTATACTCGATATCCAGCAGTACTAGAGGGTTACTGTGATGCAAACTGGATATCTGATACAAAAGACTCGAAATCCACAAGTGGATATGTCTTTACTCTTGAAGGTGCAACAGTGTCTTGGAAATCCTCGAAACAGACGTGCATATTAAGATCTACCATGGAATCTAAATTCATTACACTTGATAGAGCAGGCGAAGAGGCTGAGTAGCTTCGTAATTTTTTAGAGGATATTCCAATGTGGGGAAAACCTGTGCCACCTATTTGTATACATTGTGATTGCCAATCGGCTATAGGAATGGCACAAAGTAACTTGTATAATGGTAAGTCTCGACATATACGTCGGAGGCACAATACTATAAAATAATTGCTCTCTAATGGAATAATTTCCATTGAGTATGTTAGGTCAAAATAAAATATTGCAGATCCGCTTACTAAGGGTTTGACTAAAGAACAAGTGAGCAGTTCATCGAGGGGAATGGGCTTCAAGCCTATACATTAAGAATCACCATAATGGCAACCCAACCTTGTTGACTGGAGATCCCAAGATCTAGGTTCCAAGGACAATTGAATTGTGGGGGATTCAAGGGGAATCACTATTGAGATAAAATCTCGTCCCCATTCCTATGATGAGATAGTGATGCCTGCAGAGTGAATCAGGATAAGCTTTGCTTTTAATGGTTTTCATAGCTTGAATTAATCCGAGTGGGGTATTGCAGGATACTCCTAATGAGAATCACCTATATGAGTGTGAAGGGGCCACTCCTATGAGGATTTTAAGGCTAAATCTTTTAGAGCACTCACGAAACCAAGTTTGTTCAGGGCCGAAATGAACACAATCATGAGAACTACAGTGTGTCTGAGAAGTGATTGTGTGAATTCTATTGTCTTGGTTTACACAAACGGCTGAACAATTCAAGACATCACGTTCACTGATTAGCTAGTAGACCCGATAGTTTTCACAAGGGAAGGTTCAAAGCCAAAAGCTACCTCACCCCCATGCATGATCTTTTCAATATTGCTTTCACGGTTTATCTGCATTGTTTTGCATAGTTATCCAGCCTATTCTCATTCATGTGGGGGATTGTTAGAAGTGGGTATTATGAAATGGGTTAAGCCTATATAAATTAGATGAACATCATAATGGTTATGTGGGTCAAGCCCATATTACTCAAGTGGGTCAAGCTCATTTGGTAGAGAGAGCCCAAGCCCACTTCATATTAAATGAGAATAACACATGCAAATTGGTTGAAGGAATGAATAGTCACATATCGCCTAGGTGAAGGTGATGGTGTTGGTATATAAGGCATTAGTTTAGCCTTACTAGTTAGGCTCTTGGGCCAACCCACTTTTGTGGGGGGGAGAGATGTTGGACCAATGCACCTAGGTGGGCTAACCCACATGTACACCGCCGCCGTCTGAGCCGGCCCGGCTCGGTTCGGTTCGGTTCGCACGCGCAGCTGACCGGGTCGGGTCGGGTCAACATGATAATATATTTTAGGACAAATTCATTTGGTCTATTTAATTGATTTGGGTCCGGTTTGTTTTCACTAAAGATTGTGTCCTTCACGGATGGACGCATCCGTTTGGACGGGAATGAGTGTCTTCAACGGGCTTTCCTAATTTTTCATCGTTTTCATTCTCTGTGTCTGTGTTGGCATACTCACTGTGGTTCGCCGGATATACCGTCTTGGAGGTGCTCCTACGGTGTATGGTTGACCGTCTTATCCTGGGAGACAGATGCCCGCGAGGTCCTAAGCACTTATAAGGGAGGGCGAATTCTGTCTTAAGGACAGAGTGGATTACTTGATTCGGTCATAAACATTCTAGTAAGATTACTCATCACAATCAAGGCAAAGGTACGAAAATAACAAATCTTGTGTTGTTGTGGTTGAACAGCGGCAGCGGCTGAAAGTTGCTGCTATGATGGGGTTAGAAGTAGGAGAGGCAGTCGGGAAGTGGAGAAATTTTTCAGTGTGCGACGCACACCGTGTTGTAATTCGTATTTGGTATATTTCACCACTTGAAACATGACGCATCAGCATGATCGGTTCCAAACGAAAACCGGCACATGCGATAGTTTTTTTCCTAGCGACGTCATGGTCATTTAAGCTCGTTAATAGAAGAACGCCATCAAAGTACTTTTTGCTTTCCTAAACCCACCCGCAACCCTAAACTCTTCTATCTGTTAGTTGTCACATACACGCTGCCTTCTATGTTGCTCCAACTCCTCTTCCTTGAAGAACCATTATGTCGTCGGTGATTTCATCTCGCATGTTCTTCTGGACTCCACCTGCCTTGTGTTATATGCCCATACAAATATACTAATCACGTTGTGGGTTCTCTCTTTGCCTTTCACATTTTTATTTAGTGAGTTTCTTCCTCATTTTTTAACTTCTGGAGCATATCTATGCATGAGTTTTCATGCATACATAAAAGTGACCTTTTGTGTTATATGCACATACAAATACACTCATCACATGGGTCTCTTTCTTCCCCAGTTCCCTCCATCCATTGTCGATCAACTTGGCAAATATTTACACTGGCCGCTGCCTCTTCTCTAAAGAACCATCGAGCCAGTGTTAGCAACTCTATCCGGCGCCCACTTCCCTAGTTCCAGCCATCCTGCCCCTTCCTGATCTCTCTGCCTTTCAAGCTTTTAATTGGTAAGTTTTTTTGACGTAATTTACTTTTGGACCATGTCATGCATGAGTTTCCATTCAGACCTGAGTGACCATACAAATAACAATTCCCCTTCCTGATTAAGCTTATTTTACATAGTTTCTATAACTAATGTATCATATTGATATTGCATAAGTATTCTATAACTAATATATAATATTGATATTGCAATTTTTGTTAAGCATTCAAGAATGGCATCACATAAAGGAAAAGAAATATGTTTAGAGTTTAGTGGCAATTGTAGTGATGAAATAAACTTTGATGGGAATAATGCCAAAGCACACAATGTTTTTTTAACTAGCCAAAGTGAGAAACTGGAGTTGAAAGTTGGGATAGTTGCCAACAATGAAGAAGAGGCTTTTGATTTGTATAACAAGTATGCATATAACAAAGGATTTAGTGTTTGAAAAGGTCAAAGGACTTATAAAAGAGGTACACGTGAACTTATTGGACACAAGTTTGTGTGTTGGAAAGAGGGGTTTAGAGAATTTATCGATCTTGGTGAAGTGAAAAAGACAAAAAGACTAGACACTAGGTGTGGGTGTCAGGCCCATGTAATTTTTAAAGTGGAAAATGGTGTGTATGAAGTTAGTTGGTTTAATTACTGAGCATAATCACCCACTAGTTGAACCAAATCAAAGGCATTTATTGAGGTCTGCATGTAAAATACATGATACTAGTAAGGGTGTCATCAAATCCATGGTTGATGCTGGCATAAGGGCTAACAAGACATGCATATTTGTTGAATGAAGCAGGTGGTTATTAAATTTTGGATTTACTGAAGTTGATTGTCATAATTTTATCCAAGTTGAAAGGGCAAAAAAGATTACACCAGGTGATTGTCAGAGCCTCATGAACCATTTTAAGCAAAAGCAAGCTATTGAGCAAATGTTTTATTATGTAGTAAAGGTTGATGATGAAAACCGAATATCTAACCTTTTTGGAGAGATGGGTTATCAAAATTAGACTACGAATGTTTTGGAGATGTCGTGATTTTTTATGCTACATATCGTACAAACAAGTATAACATGATTTGTGCTCCATTTGTGGGGGTAAATCACCATTGGAAAAATGTGTTATTTGGTTGTGTTTTTTATAGTAATGAAACTACATCTTCATTTACTTGGTTGTTCAAAACTTTTCTTCAGTCCATGGATTGTGAGGCTCCAAAAACCATTTTTAATGATCAAGACCATGTGATGGCAAATGCAATTGCAAAAGTGTTTCCCACTACACGACATCGCTTGTGTCAATGGCATATTTGTAAAAATGCTACTTCGAATATTTCTAGCCTTTATAATCAGCCTAGCTTTAGAGCTATGTTTTATCATCTTTTATACAATTGTGAAAATAAAAATGAGTTTGAGGAGAAGTGGAAAAATATGATTGAGAAATGGGGTTCTTCTTATCAATCTTGGCTTCACAAATTGTATGGCATTCGTGAGAAATGGGCTCCTGCTTTTAGTCGTGATACCTTTTCATACAACATTAGGTCCAGTCAAAGAAGTGAGAGTACAAATAATGTATTTCAGAATATGGCTTGTAAGACTATGACTCTTATTGAATTTGTGCATCACTATGATCAAAAGATGGAGAAGATGCGTGAGGAAGAAGTGATTGATGACTATAGAAATGCTAATGGAAAACCTCCTATTTTATCTAGTAGTGGTATTCTTCAGCATGCATGCAAAGTATACAGACTTAGACTTTTTGGCATGTTTCAACATGAATTTTTAGAATCTCTTTATGTGGAAGTTGAAGTCATTCATAGTGAGATGCATCACATGTATAAATTAAGAAGGGAAGATAATGAACGAGAGCATATTGTGCAATTTAACCCCTCTAAACTCTCCATCTCTTGTAGTTGCAAATAGTTTGAGTCATTGGGATTATTGTGTTGTCATGCTTTGAGGGTGTTCAATTTGAATGGTGTCAAAAAAATTCCTGAGCAATATATATTAAGAAGGTGGACCAAAGCTGTAAAGTATGGGCTTGTGATAGATGAGAACAATAATTTGCAAGCACATCCTTGTGGAAACTCAACAAAGGCAATGCAGATGAACAAGTTAATGTGAAAAGCATTTAGTCTAATGAATTTTTGTGCCAATTTTGATGCCACAACCGAGCTTACATATCATAAAATGGACAAAATATTTAATCAAGCTACGAAGATCCATGCAGCATCAAATGAGGGAGATAAAGTTTTGGGTGATACAATCATTTCTTTATCAACTTCTAACACCCCAGTGCTTGATCCCCCACATTTGAAACAAAAGGGACAAACATATGGTAGAATGAAGAGTTTTTTTGGAGAAGAAAAAACAAAAGTCAAGGAACGTAAGAAAAAATACAACTAAGAAACTCAGTAACACCACTACAGGTAAAACAATTTTCTCAATTGTATAAAAATCTATTTTTACAAGTTTATAAACTTCATTGGGAGAATAATACATTTATTGCATTTTTTTTGGATTAAGTGCAGCAATAGAATCTTTAATGATGAATGTAGCAAGAAATGCAACTCAACAACTCAGTAACATCACTGCAGGTAAAACTATTTTTTTCAATTGTATAAAAATTTATTTTTGCAAGTTTATGACACATTCAATGGGAGAAATAATATATTTATGCATTTTTTTTGGATTCGACGAGTCTTCAATGATAATACCTCCAAATCCTTCTGGGTTGCAAATGAGTGGAAATGGCCAAAATCTAGTATTTGTGCTACTTATTGAAGCTTTTATTTTACATATATTTGTATTACTTAATGCAAAATTTTGTCGGTAGTTTTCTACTGTGTTTGGCATACCTCCACCAAATGTCTACACAAGTATACCAGCAACTAACCTGGTATTTATTTTATTTTTATTTTTATATTATTCTTATTATTTAAGCATTATAACTACTCATACTTAACTTTTAATACAGATGTTTGGATACTCAAATATGCCTTGTACAAGTTTGTTACAAACTAGTTGGTCCATGCCTCATTTGAGTCAAGTACCTATTATGTACTTTGCTCATATTAATATATTTCTTTGTAAAATATATTAAATAAGTGGTAATCTTGCAGGGGTATTCTAATTACACTACAAGAAGTCAGGATAGTTCCAATTTGCCAAATTCCAGCCAATGATATCATTGTTGAATTACAAAACAGTGTCGCAAATGTGATTTTTTAGGTGAAAGAAATGAAAATTACCTCATTTATTTGATTGAGGTTGGATGAATTGATGCAATGTAAAGAAAAGAAGGCAGTCTTCCTACGTCGCTAGGTCAAAACTTGTAAGCAAGATACAAGTGAATATGTATGTGACCTATTGGCCAACATATTTGTTTGGGCTTCAGCTTTATAGACTCAAGAGATTGAGAGCTAAATGAGTTCAACCGATTCTACTTTTGTTTGCATTTAACTTGTATGAGATGCGGTCAACAAACATATCAGCTCACTATTAGGTGAGAAGGGAGGTGGTCGGGTCACAGGAGACGTGGACCCAGCGGCAACAATCAGTGGCACTGGACCAGGAGGTGAGGTGGGCTTGGGGATCAGAGAGGTTCTGCCTGAAGGCGAGGAGTGCGGTGGATTGGGAGGAGGAGAGATTGAGACCGGAGAGGTGGGAGGTACCCGGGTTAGCGCCAGCGCCTACGGGGTTGCATGTGACCCCATGTCCACGACAGAAGCCGTAGCCAGCCGACTCTTGTCGGGATGCAGAGGCACTCTGGAGGCATAGAGGGAGAGGGAGGGGCAAGGAGGGTAGAGAGGCCATGTTTAAATTTTGAATTTGAAATGAATGCATCAGAAGTAATAGACTCACGATGTCGTTAGGAAAAAAACTATCTGCATGTGCCCGTTTTCATATGGGCCTGATCATGCTAATGCGTCATGTTTCAAGTGGTGAAATATACCAAATACGAATTATAACGCGGTGTGCATCGCACACTAAAAATTTTCTCCTTAGTTTGGGAGGGGGTAAGGAGAAGGGGGTAGAATAGGAATAGGAGAGTAAAACTCTCATGTGATTCCACTTAAGTGAGTGCATGTGAGAGGGACCCATAGGTCCTGTGATCTACATTTTGAAGTGGAGGAACGCTAGGGTGAACCCACCGCCCAAGAATGAGTATTATAGGTATAGAGATTTTTCTATATTACCTGGGCTAAGAAGCCAATATTTCATATTTTGGTTTTTAAACTAAAAATATCACTGAATCTGATCTTATATAATATTATTAAAAAATAGACTAAAATATTTTTTTTCTTAGGGTTTAGGGTTTTATATCATTTAAACCCGTCAAACTGTCGCATTTACCTACAAACGACTCATCTGATCGGTGCTTTCCAAAGCCTGATTAGTGAGAAGCGAAAACATAATGGAGTTCTGATTTCCGACCCATCCGACTAGTGATTTCTAAAAACCGACAAATAGGATGCAAAAATGTTGTGGGAGGTCCCCTTTTTGTTGTTTTTGACCGCCACAAAGCGAGTTCCGGCCATGAAGTGAGGTTCAATCCAAGTGTATATTCACGTGCTTCCTGTAAAGAAGTGATCTTTGTTGAAGATCAGCGGCCCATCGAGGAGTTAATACTTTCATTCACTTGGTACGTTTTCATGTTATCAATTATATGATATACAATATTGATTGTTATCATGTTATTGATAATATGATATTCAATATTGAGAAGCCAACATATCATGTATGTGTAGCATATATAATGTGTTATTAATAACATGATATGTGACAAACGACATTCAATTGTTGTACTACCATATATGAGAGGGTATCTGTAACGACCCGACCCGAGCCGGGCCCACAAAATCACTGATAGGAATTTGAAATTTTCCTTAAGCCAGGAATCATCGTCTGAGTGCGAGAGGTACAACGTTCGCCTACGCACTACGGAGCTTAAGGCTTCCTCGTACGTAGACTTAGGTTGTAATGACCATTTACACACAACGAAGCTTCATAGTTCGTCGCATGTAAAACAGAATAAAACATATTATTTATAATGATTTGGATCGGGCCAACGTTGCCTTGCCGTTGGTTGCCTACGTACGTATTGGATATTATTCCAATACGATCGGATCCGAACGTAGTTCTGCCTAATGGCTACTACATACAACAAGCATCACAAAAATCGTATAACATACGTATCTCCGAATATTTAATCGGAAGTATACAAAAACTCGTTATAAATCGGAGTTAAGCGGAAGTTAACGAAATCGTACATCTCGCTCTACCACAGAGCGGGATCGAAAATAACATACACATATCTCGCTCCATTACTGAATCGAGACTGAGCACATCAACCAGCTCGCTCTATCACTGAGCCGAGACCGGACACACACACACACGTCTTGCTCTACCCTAGAGCAAGACATCACACTTCATAACATATAAGCGTACATCATAGCATATAAGCTCACATCATGGCATAGCACACATCATGGTATATAAACATGTAACATGGCATAGCACGCATCATGGCATGACACACATCATGGCATATAAGCACGTAACACGGTGTAGCACGCATCATGGCATGACACACATCATGGCATAATTAAGACGGGAGATCAGAAATGCTTACTGCCCTCATGACTCGTAAGGTAGCGGTATTCGGAGTTGCTCGTATGAGCATCCTCCCCTTCGGATCTGAAGATATAAAAGAAGCTTCCTCTAGTCTCCATATGTTCTTCGTCTTGTGTCGAAAGATTACGTATAACGTCTTCCTTGTCGGAGACTCTTCTCATTTTCTGTGCCGTGAGCGGCGGACAGAACCTCCCATACTACGGATTACTTATCTTGATGTAGCCCGACAACTTCGGACAGAACCCTGTCTTGCTTCGGGCCCATATTTCTTGTTTGGTGCTCGAGGATAACGGGCGGAGCCTCTCCTTGTCTCGGGGCATTTCTTCCTTATACGGTTGTTGAATCAAGGAACAGACCTCTCCATCACGTAGAACATACTCGATTTAGTCAAGAACGCCTCTTGGATGGACTAAATCGGAGTTAGGATGCTTAAGAACGGGGAGAAAGAAGTTTGTCGGTGCTCGGGCAGAACCTCTCCTTGTCTCGAGGCATTTCTTCCTTATACGGTCTCCGAATCAAAGAACGGACCACTCCATCGCGTAGAGCACGCTCGATTTAGTAGGAAACGGGTCTTGAACGGCCTTAATCGGCTTCAGAACGGTCAGAAAGGGGGTGAGAGAAAATCTCGGTAAAAACAGGAGAAAATGGGGGTATTTATAACCCCTGAGCCGCGCCGAAACCGCGGCTGCGCCGCTGGTTTCGGGCGGCGGCGCCCGCCGTAACGCGCGCGGCTCGCGCCCGCGCGTTACGCGGTTCGCGACCGCGCGAACCCGCGGCCCGCGCGGAACCGCGGCGCGCGCGAAACCGCGGCGCCCGCGGTAACGCGGGCGCGCGTTGCGCCGCGCCGCGCCGGCTCGCGCTGCGGCGCGCGCCAGTCGCGCGCCGTGCGCCGGCTCAGCCATTTTCCATTTTTATTATTTTTTTTAAATACATATATTCTTCAAACGCGCGTATCTCCCTACCCCGGATTCGGATTCGCGCGTTCTTAGTACCGTTGGACTCGTATTGACGAGCCCTTCGATACCAACCCACTAAAAGAAGCAAATCACACTATTTCTTAGTGGGTCCCACCTATTTTCTACGCTCGTCGAGATCGTAACTTCCGGTCCCGACCTCCGTTTCGCACGTTCTTCGAATCGTTACACTCGTTATGCCAAGCTCTACCTGGCTATGGGTATTTCATCTAATGAAACCCCTTAACATTAATCTCAAATTACTGAATTACCCTTAACCCTCTCGGGTTAAGCGTAACCGAAAAACGGGTTGTTACATTCTTCCCCCCTTAAATGAATTGCGTCCTCGCAATTCGCCCATACTTACTATTCGAAACACATCTAATTCCAAACAAATATCTAGTAAAATCCGATAATCAATCGGATAAGTAATCGTAAACAGAGTGTGATAGATCATAATCAAATAAATCATGTATAAAAAGAATCCAATCTTAAAATTGGATGACACATTCACAAATATAATCTAATAATTTATGATCAGATAAAATATTTTCATAAGAAATCCGAATATAAATATAAAATCGGATAAATCATATCATACAAAATTCGATACTTAAATCAGAGTCGAATAAGTCATCGTTCAGAAATCAGATGTCTTTCAAAATTAGACATATCATTCTTTGAAAATTCAACGAATCGATCGTTCCTCAAGGTCTGATAAATCGTTCATAAAAGAAATCCGATATTTAATTCAAAATCGGATAAATCCTTGTTCAGAAATTCTGATATGTCGCTCAAAATCGGACATATCGTTCTTTCAAAATTTGATAAATCAATCAGTCAATCAAAATGCCGTGATACCGAACGGCTTACTTCCGCACTCATGGGGCCACGGAAGACAGAAGGATAGGAGCTTTCCCATGATGCTCCACACCTATGCGTGCCAGAACCGAGTGTTTCTCTCGGTGGGTATCTTTATTTAAATCCGCAATACCGAACGGCTTACCCCCGCACTCATGGGGACACAGAGGCCAGAAGGATAGGAGCTTTTCCATGATGCTCCACACCTGTGCACGCCAGAACCAAATTTGGTGGTATCCAGAATTGATAGCCTTTTGGGCTCTATACCCAATAACTATCCAGAGAGTCCGAAGACCCAAATCATCGAAATCTTCTTCGTCAAATCAAATTCAGAACCATCAAATCAAACTCAGAACAAACATTTCTGAATAAACCAGATTTGAAACCAAAATTTATTTCAATACACTCGCGGAATCAACCTTAAAGCTATCCACTAACACCTCATGTCATATACCACGGGTGTTTAATGGTTTCTTCTTAGAAATTCCACAGTGATTGAGATAAATTTACTAAATTTCACATCATGGGTTTTGAAATTAAATTTTATATCAAATTAATCGGCAAATTCAACCTTAGAGCAATCCAATAACGCGTCATGTCCCATACCATGAGCGGTCAGTGATCACCCCTTGGTAATTCTACCGCTTTTGAAAATAAATCAATTTTAGAAAATAACACAAGTCTGAAAACATACGGTCACATAAGTGTCGTGATACCCCGACTTACACCCGCGCTCATGGGGCAACGGGAGACAGAAGGAAAAGGATTTTCCCATGATATCCCAGTCCTGTATGCGCGCCAGAGACAAATGTTTATGGTACCCAGAATTTTGAAAATCTTTTGTTTTGAAAAATCATATCGGTAGAATTTACTGCAGAGTTGTCCACTAACACCTCACCTTCTATACCGTGGGTGTTTAATGGTTACTCAGAAGTAGTTCCACCGTATTTGAAGACAATTTTATTTTTAAATCAAAAATGTCACAGAAATGTCGTGATACCCCGACTTACACCCGCGCTCATGGGGCAACGGGAGACAGAAGGAAAAGGATTTTCCCATGATATCCCAGTCCTGTATGCGCGCCAGAAACAAGTATTTGCGGTATCCAGAATTTTCATATCAAAATAATCATTTGTTCGATAAACCGAAAGCTATCGAAAGGGTTTAGTTACCCATAGCTCAGAGAAGTTTTTGAAAGGAGGAGATGTTTTTAAAACAGAATTTCTTTGAGGAAAACTTTTGACAGAACTTTGATAAGTCAAACTCTAGACATACGATTAGAATTTAAAACCACCTACGCCTTGGAAATTCTATCGTAGTTGAAAGCATATTTGAAATCAAATTTTCTTTCAATGCCCAAGTAGAATTAACCATAGGGTTTCCCACTAGTGCTTCATGTCTCATACCATGAGCGATTAGTAGTTACCTCGTGGTAATTCTACCGTCTTTGAAAACATATTTCAAATCATATTTTGTTTAAATACTCGAGTAGAATTAACCGTAGGGTTTCCACTAACGCTACATGTCTCATACCATGAGCGATTAGCGATTACCTCGTGGTAATTCTACCATTTTTGAAAACATATTTGAAAGCAATTTTCATTTCAACACTCAATAGAATTCACCAGAGAGTTTCCACTAGCGCTACATGTCCCATACCATGAGCGATTAGCGATTACCTCGTGGTAATTCTACTGTTTTTGAAAACATATTTGAAAGCAATTTTCATTTCAACACTCAGTAGAATTAACCAGAGAGTTTCCACTAGCGCTACATGTCCCATACCATGAGCGGTTAGCGGTTACACTTTGGTAATTCTACCACGATTTAAAACACATTGAAATCGAAGTCATTGAAAACATGTAACGAATTCAAGACAAAATTTTCGATCAAGTCAACCTCAAAATCAAAATTCATAAAAATCAAGGTTTCTGATTAAATCCAAAGCCATACGAGAAAACAAAATTTCAACTCATTCTCGGTGGAAAATCGAAATTTGAATCCGTCTTAAATTCGATACAACACATGCAGAATGAAATTCTAAATTAAATCTAAATCAACTTATTTAGAAAGAATTTTCATATAACTCATGATTAAAAATCAAATTTCATAAAATCGGACTTTATATAAATCACATATACAAAATGAAAAGCTCAAAAGTAGAATTCATATGAAATCCAATTCTAAATAGATTCAAATTTTTAAAAAAATTAAACATGATGCAACAAATCCAGACTTAAAGCTATAAATAATTTTCAATTGAAAAATCAAAATAATCAAATTGATATTTACATTAAATCTCATGCAACACATGACGATAAAAATCTCAAATAATTATTGTTCGATTAAATTAGATGTACCATATTCAATGCAAAAATTCCAAATCAATCCTAATTTAAAAAAATCTACATCTATAAGGTCTAAGCTTGCAAGCAATTAAATACACATACACAAAATAAAACTTTAAAATTACTTCTAATTAAACAAATTAGAATTTATCAAAATTAAAGTTTGCGTTAAATTCGATAACACACGGGCATAAGATGAAACACAGAATTTTTTTTGAAATCCATGACAACATGTTTAGAAGAGAAACTTAAAAATCACAACTTATTTCAAAAATAATCAGAACATATTCAAAAATTTTATCAAAATACATATTAAATTAATAAAATATTATACTCTCGCAGACAGATCAATGCTCCGATACCATTTGTAACGACCCGACCCGAGCCGGGCCCACAAAATCACTGATAGGAATTTGAAATTTTCCTTAAGCCAGGAATCATCGTCTGAGTGCGAGAGGTACAACGTTCGCCTACGCACTACGGAGCTTAAGGCTTCCTCGTACGTAGACTTAGGTTGTAATGACCATTTACACACAACGAAGCTTCATAGTTCGTCGCATGTAAAACAGAATAAAACATATTATTTATAATGATTTGGATCGGGCCAACGTTGCCTTGCCGTTGGTTGCCTACGTACGTATTGGATATTATTCCAATACGATCGGATCCGAACGTAGTTCTGCCTAATGGCTACTACATACAACAAGCATCACAAAAATCGTATAACATACGTATCTCCGAATATTTAATCGGAAGTATACAAAAACTCGTTATAAATCGGAGTTAAGCGGAAGTTAACGAAATCGTACATCTCGCTCTACCACAGAGCGGGATCGAAAATAACATACACATATCTCGCTCCATTACTGAATCGAGACTGAGCACATCAACCAGCTCGCTCTATCACTGAGCCGAGACCGGACACACACACACACGTCTTGCTCTACCCTAGAGCAAGACATCACACTTCATAACATATAAGCGTACATCATAGCATATAAGCTCACATCATGGCATAGCACACATCATGGTATATAAACATGTAACATGGCATAGCACGCATCATGGCATGACACACATCATGGCATATAAGCACGTAACACGGTGTAGCACGCATCATGGCATGACACACATCATGGCATAATTAAGACGGGAGATCAGAAATGCTTACTGCCCTCATGACTCGTAAGGTAGCGGTATTCGGAGTTGCTCGTATGAGCATCCTCCCCTTCAGATCTGAAGATATAAAAGAAGCTTCCTCTAGTCTCCATATGTTCTTCGTCTTGTGTCGAAAGATTACGTATAACGTCTTCCTTGTCGGAGACTCTTCTCATTTTCTGTGCCGTGAGCGGCGGACAGAACCTCCCATACTCTGGATTACTTATCTTGATGTAGCCCGACAACTTCGGACAGAACCCTGTCTTGCTTCGGGCCCATATTTCTTGTTTGGTGCTCGAGGATAACGGGCGGAGCCTCTCCTTGTCTCGGGGCATTTCTTCCTTATACGGTTGTTGAATCAAGGAACAGACCTCTCCATCACGTAGAACATACTCGATTTAGTCAAGAACGCCTCTTGGATGGACTAAATCGGAGTTAGGATGCTTAAGAACGGGGAGAAAGAAGTTTGTCGGTGCTCGGGCAGAACCTCTCCTTGTCTCGAGGCATTTCTTCCTTATACGGTCTCCGAATCAAAGAACGGACCACTCCATCGCGTAGAGCACGCTCGATTTAGTAGGAAACGGGTCTTGAACGGCCTTAATCGGCTTCAGAACGGTCAGAAAGGGGGTGAGAGAAAATCTCGGTAAAAACAGGAGAAAATGGGGGTATTTATAACCCCTGAGCCGCGCCGAAACCGCGGCTGCGCCTCTGGTTTCGAGAGGCGGCGCCCGCCGTAATGCGTGCGGCTTGCGCCCGCATGTTACGCGGGTCGCAACCGCATGAACCCGCGGCCCGTGCGGAACCGCGCGCGCGCAAAACCGCGGCGCCCGCGGTAACACGGGTGCGCATCGCACCGGGCCGGCTCGCGCTGCGGCGCGCGCCAGTCGCGCACCGCACGCCGGCTCACCCATTTTCCATTTTTATTATTTTTTTAAATACATATATTCTTCAAACGCGCGTATCTCCCTACCCCGGATTCGGATTCGCGCGTTCTTAGTACCGTTGGACTCGTATTGACGAGCCCTTCGATACCAACCCACTAAAAGAAGCAAATCACACTATTTCTTAGTGGGTCCCACCTATTTTCTACGCTCGTCGAGATCGTAACTTCCGGTCCCGACCTCCGTTTCGCACGTTCTTCGAATCGTTACACTCGTTATGCCAAGCTCTACCTGGCTATGGGTATTTCATCTAATGAAACCCCTTAACATTAATCTCAAATTACTGAATTACCCTTAACCCTCTCGGGTTAAGCGTAACCGAAAAACGGGTTGTTACAGTATCATATCGTGTAGCCAATAACACAATATATGAAGTTAGTGTGTATTTGTACGTTAGTTACATAATGTGAATTAACACAACTCTTTGATTTTGGTCATGACCCATTGTTGATACACATATGTATAACATCTTTTACAAATGAAGGCTACAAGAATACACTCAAATGGCGGAATCAATGAAGGGCTCAAAATAGAAGAAGAAGAAGAAGAAGAAGAGAATTTATGGGAGGAGACCGGGTATGTGAACTAACAGTTTCCCTACTGGACTTCGACTATCAAAAGACTTTGTTGAATCAAGGCCAGGGTGTAAGGCAATCTTGGAGGAGACTCAATTCTACCCAGTATACGATTGCGAGCCAATCATTATCTCCAAGCCACTCCTAGAAGTTCTAATAGGTGAGTGCTGGGACGACTTACAAGAGGTGTTCAACATTTATAAATACTACCCATTATGGTATAAGAAGTTGCACTGATCACAGGTTTGAGGGCAATAGGATAGTGACGACGGGAAGGCTTCCCAAGGCAAGGGGCAATTCTTCAAAAGGTTCTTTGAAGGGAAGCTGCCGAAGAAGTACCTAATTGAAGAATTTTTGATGAAAATGGCAGACAACAGGCATATTGTCTCCAATGAAGACTTAGCACAATTGGTCATCATGCACATGGGGGTCCTCTTTTTATTCACACATATGAACAGATCCATCTACCCATCTCTGTGTGACTTCATAGATGACTTGATTGTTGTGGGGAGGTATAACTTGGCTTAAGCTGTGCATGACATATTGTTTCGAGGCATTTCATTAGCCCTTTGAAACATCAGGAGCAGAGAAGATGAGCACGCCGCCACAACTGGAATTCTCATTGGGGCTTCATTTTTGCTATAGGTAAATTTTGTATTATCAATAACACAATTACTTATATGAGCATAGAATTGATAATACGATAGCATATTAACATTTTAGGTATATCATCTTATTAATAACACGCTAGTTAGGATATTGTGTTTTAGATAACACGCTATTTTGATTTCCATGTTATTGATCACATGCTAGTTAGGATATCGTGTTATCGATAAGATGATAAAGTACTATATCGTGTATCTTCAATTACACATTGTGAGTATTTCGTGTAATCAATGACACGATTAGTTCAATAAACGTGTTATTCATGACATGACATACATGATACAAGATCACTATTAATGGGATTGTTTTGCCCACGTAGGTGTGGTTTTTTTAGCGTTACTTCTATATGGGCTCCAAGTTCTCCTCCATGTAGCCCAAGGTGCAAGATGTAAGATCTCTCAATTTCCCTTTTTAATTGTGTGAATTTGTTGGTTTATTGGTTTGATTTAATTTTTGGGGTAATGAGTTAGTTTAGTTATAAATTTCTTAAAGTTTAATTTCGTTTTAAGAGTATTATTGTCAAGCTTGATTTACCTATTTTTTTTCTAATAAAAGGCATTTTTTTATTTTTTTTCTTGATCAAAGGAGTGGGTCCCACTATGGGGCCCACATCTGTGGGACAACATGCCATCCATTTTTGCTCCCAACCTTCTATTAATTTGTCTAAGTGGATTTGGGAATATTTAAATTCATTTTTTAGTCGAAAGTACACTTAAATGATCACTTAAGGCATTTTTACTTATTTTTTAAACTAACAATTCAATTTCCAGCCCATAAGCCTTACTATAAAAAAACCCTAGTCATATGCCAAATGGGGAATAACAGAGAATATGAGGGAGGCTAACTCTACCCCTATTTCATAATGGAGAAACCCTTCTTAAGGTAAGATTTTTACCCTTAATCTTCCAATTTTTGTCTTAATCATCTCTATCTTCACTCCTATTTTAGTTTTCTTCCATCAAAATCGTGTTTTTAATTCCAATTTAGAACCTAATTAGGTTATTTTCATTTTTTAACTTAAGGAGGTTTTGAATCCATCATGTCCTAGGTTGATTTGAGTCTATTAGCTAATTTTGATTAGGTTTAACTAAAACCCTAATTTTTGGGTAGGATTTCTTGAGGTTGAAGATCTTCCAAGGGATTCACAAGCTTGTTAGAGGTAAAGGGTTTTTACCTTGAGTGATTTTCTTTATTGAAATGTCATGATTATGAGTTTATTTGAGTTTTTTATTCGTCTTGATGTATAATGGTAATTTATTAAAAGTATATGACGTATGGTTATTTTGGTATGAATAAGCATGAGAATGATTAGATCCATCATATTCTAAGCAATGGCCTATGACAACACTTCTTCATGCAGATTATGTGTATCTGCTTAGACAAGAGTGCATAACAAATGAGGTAATAATTAGTTCATAGTTTGATTCTGTGTTGTTGACCACACAATTCTTAACAAAGCGTGTCATGAATAACATGATATGTGAAATACGGCTCTAGCTACATCTGTTTTTCACGTTGTTGATAACACAAAACAGCCACATGTTGTTGTGTTAATAACACGATAATTATAAAATAAATTATCATGTGTAATTGGCGTATTTGTGTTTACACGACATAGTTGTCACGTTATCGATTACACGATAAATTAACATGTCATGTTTGTATTTACATGACATATCGTATGTCGTGTTACTACTAACACATTAATATTTTATTAATGATTTTAGGTCATAAACGTGTTCAACCAACTTCTTGAGGAGCAAAATATTAGATATCCCAGTCTTTATCCTACTGTATTTTTGGGGAATTTTCTATCCAGCACTACTACAAAGTTAGCATGTAGCATGACTAGGAGGAGATGTGTCTCAAAATCGTCAACAATTTGATGTAGAGGTTGAAAGTAAACACCGAGAGTGGTTTCATCACTTACTGGTATTTTTCCTCACTATATGTTTTGATCTTTATTTATGGTACACATTAAATTCTCACTAAGATTTTTCCCAATTTTTAATTTCACTCATAGACCCTTGAACCAGAGCCCCTAAGTCAAGTAAGTGAATATTACACAACAATTTAACTACGAGGGGTAAAAGGATCATTTTATAAACTTTGAGATTTTTTCCTAATCTAAAACTTAGTCAGGACACTCCCACCACTCTCTACATACATTATTAGTTTTCTAAATAAAAATTAAACACTTATACCTTCTTGAACCAGACCTGATTCAATGGTAATTCCAACTCAGAATCGGGCCGGACCCGCCAACCCGCTGGCGAGTTGGCTTCCTCATGGAGAGCCGGCAGGGCGGCGTGCTATTGTTGGACTACTCATCCAACCACCGCCAGTTCCACTCTCTGGCCACTGGTGGGTGGCTCGCTTCAGGGTAGAAGCCTAGATGTTGGTGCCCCTACCCGGCGGTGCCCAGACTCACTAGGTGATGCCCACATCTGCACTATGGATTTGGGATTGATAGCACTGCCAGTGTCAGTTGGACACTAGTGGTGCAGCGGCACCACCGTTAGTCTCCAGGCTTAGATAGTTGGCTTGTTATCGAGAGACGAATCGACTGAGCCACCCCCATCGCTGGCCAGTGACGCCCAGCTGCTGCCACGAGCTGAAGCTCCTACACTCCTCACTGTTCAAATCCGCTGCCCACCGGCATGTAATGGCCGCAACCCACCACGAGCCTTGTCCTCTACACCTCTGACGGAGGTGATTCTGATGGAGAGGACCAGATCTCCGGTGAGGCCATCACCAGACACACTACGGGCAGCATACCGCATCAATCCATATTGCTTCTTCCTCTTCGAAGCTTCTGCTGGCCATAGTTAGATGAATGGCCATCGTTGCAACATAGCTGATAACTGCAACATGGCTGAACTGGCCACTGTTACAAACACAGCCAGCCAAAATCCTATTGATCCGTGCCAACCATTGAAAAACATCACCTTTATAAATTAAATCCTCAAAATAATACAACTTCGTAAATATGTGAAACTTGTAATGTAGAATTAACATTATGAATATGCAATTAATCTAGCAACTAATTATTCTACCTTGTCAAACACCAGTCTTCGTTTTTGCCCTTCTTGCCTCCATCGCCAACTGCCTTTGTCGAAAAACTTCCCCGGCAACTTCTTCTCTCCCCACCCCTACGGGCCAAAAAAAACTCCCCCAAGAAGCCCTAATTAACCCTTTATATAAGTATCAGGGTTAGGAACCCTAATCCCCGTAGAAGTTGGGCCAAACCTCCCCACTTAGGAAAGCTAATTGGACCTCTAAAATTTAATTTTTGACACTTTAATTAATAGGGCCCATATAGTGACTTAAAACGGACAATTTGCATTCGGGTAAATGGGCCTGCTGCACTATGTTCAACTTCAAACGGTTGTAACTCCCTCATCCGAACTCCGATTCACGCATTCTTCATGGTATTTTGAAGCTTTTTCTATCTAATTTCTATATATATATATATATATATATATATATATATATGTCTTAGAACCAATTCTAAACATTGATCAAATTATTCTTATAAGAATGTCAAGGGATCAAATACCCTATTTTCAAGTGGTTAACTTCAGGAATTTAGTAAATTCCCGGATGTTACATCCTTCCCCTCTTAAAAGGAATTGTGTCCCCGCAATTCTCCAATGCCAATACTAAACAAGCTTGGTCCCGAATGGCACACTTGCCCCCTCTAGGGTGTCACATTAATCCCACTTGAGCATCTGCTACACATTCAAGTTAAAAGAATCATCACTAGGTAACATAACTCAGAGTGTGCACGTAAAAATAACTATGTGTCAACCCTAGTATTCACGATGCCACAGAAGTAAATTTAACTACTCACTAGCTCAACGAACCTTAAAGCTATCCATTAACATAATGTGTCACATACCACAAGTGTCTAATGGTTTCACCTTGGCCATTCCAAAACCTTTTTGCCATGGACATCTAGGGGTGATTCTTACCCAAAAACCCATCCACCTCAACTAAATCATAAATTTTAAGACAACTTCAGAATAAATGGATATGATACCAACTGTCACGACCCAGATTTTTCAAAAGCCTTTTTAAAACGCATGAAAAGTAATTCACCAAAAAAATTTTATTTTCTTAATGCAAAACAATTCATTTGATTTAATATCTAGGCAATGATAAATGAGGTTCTCAAATATGAATATCAAATCATATGATATTATTACATGTCTAAAAATTCCATAAAGAATAGTCTATCCATCTAAGTACAAGTTTGTCATTAGTCTTAAAATAAATAACTAAGTTGAGTCTCACACCAAAGAAATAATTACTTACTATAATTGCATAAATGAAGAACTACCTCCCATGCTCGTAAATCCTGGTCTCACTTGTCCTCGCCTGAAGAACATGCAACCAACCAAACCAAACAACAACAACAGAACATTTCCACCCTCAGGAGAAGAGTTTCTAAAAGAACAAAGGTTTTTATTAATATTTTTCAAATTGGGCTAACACCAACCAATGTTCATTAACTACGTACTCATTAGAGATCATCTCCAATGTTTCCAACAAGATTGGATTCAGACATAGTTCAGCCTAAAAACTACAGTAACTCAAAAGGCATAGCATCAAACATGTAATGCTAAAGTATTTTTAATCAACCTACATTTTATGCAAGTCCTTTAATTATTCCACTTGTGCTAATTAACAATCAATAGCAATCAATGTCATTAATTATCTCATAATCCTTGTTCAATAATTAATACCCCTATTCAATCTCTTGGACAGACAGATATATCAAATGCCAACTAAATTGACACATGACACGAACCACCATTCATTGTTCTGACCCAACTCTAGGTTTAACACAATATAAATATGTATTCACTTAGAGATAGCTCGACTGTTAAAGAAATCCCCAGATACCGAACTCCAACATTGGAGTAGACTGCTTAAAAGCAGCTTGACCCAAATCCTTAGGGCTCTCAAGAGCCTACCATGAATATGGAAAAGAGGATCCCAATTGTGCTCATGAACACAGATTGGCGAGAAACACAAACCTTCTATGAAGCTCATGCAACTCCACTTTTTGTACGTACTATATGGTTTTGTGAGGACCTGAGGGAAACCTGAAGTAAAGACCTCGCTGGCCAATACCCAAACCATCGTGGCAGTGAAGAAAATGTACAAGTATCACAATCTACACCCTCCCAAGACTTGGAGAAATGTGTTCAAACACATAAATAATGTAACCCATAGAAGTCGAAGGTCTTTATGAACATTGACTCCCCCAAACATTCGAAACTTAGACTCGATTATTTTTATCTAGTTAAGTATTCGCCCAACTAATTTGGTCTTCTTCACATTGTGAATCAGCCGAATAAATAGCTCATCCACTGAGCAATGACTCAGTGAACACCCAAACCCTAATAATCTCTATGAGACTTGGTAAACTCCCATAACTACCATCAGTTCATTAACCAAGGTAAAATTCTATGTTAGGGCTCAGCCCACTCTATGAACCGGTCCCAAACCCTATTAAGGGTATTTTAGTCTTTATCTTCATTAAATGTTCTCCCCCCCAATCTAACGGCAACCAAAATCTCTAGATTAATCTTCATTAATCTCAAGGTACCATTATAATCTAACGCGTCAATAATAAATGCATGATTCATAGTAAGCAACATATATAACATTAAGTCACACAAGTAAAATCAAACCCGAGAATGTAAATATTCTAATGCATCACACAAGTTACATATATACTACCCTAGTAGATTGATGCACTGCGTTGCAGACAAGTTTGATACATTGCCCTAAACCCTAATAATCAGGGTTCTTCCCCTTGTTTCCTGTGACACTATGACCTGTAAAGGTCTTCGTGTCAACTACTGGTTAGACCCCTTCCATTTGAATCCATTTAGCATCATTATTGAGTACCCTAACTCTTTGTTAGCTAAGTTATTCGTTTCATTGAGAATGAAATAGACTTTGTCACACCCCGGCACTGCCCGACCCGAGCCGAACCCAGTCCAAGGGCCGGTCAAGCGCACTGGGGTGACAAGGAGATTGAAGGCAATTAGCAAAAGACTTATGCCATAATCACGGCGATCTAAAATTATAGGAGTAAACACACTACTTTGAGCAAGAGTAAATAGGTAGAACCAAAAGAGTTACTTTAACTCTAAATTAAACCACAAATCTCAAACCCACATACTAATAATCCATAGCTAACACACTTGGCTCAAAACATGGTCTCAAACAAATCTAAAAATATAATATATCACAAGTTTGAAACAAACAAGAATCACTCCACAAGGGGTTCTAACATCATAACAAAATAATAAAAAAAACATGCAACATCTAAAGACCTCCACGTCTACTCCCAAGCTCTCCCCGAACTTTCCTCAAAAAGTGGATCCTGTTCGTATGTGTGTCACACCACACAGCCCCAAAACAAAACAAGGAAAGTGGGGTGAGTATAAAAACTCAATAATGGTTTTAATACAATGGCAATAATCAAAAAACACAACAGCATGGCAATATACCATGTAAGATCCACCATTGACATGATACGCTATTTTCTAATCATGCGCTAAAATAATAATGTCGTGTACGCCTCTTAGTGGGATTTTGTTGTGATACGTCTATTAAAATATTATTATTATTATTCAGAATATATTTATGAATGATTTAATCGGATTTGAAGGGTAGTTATTTGGTATAAAGCCCAAAAACTACGATCAGTTTTGAAGGGTAGTTATTTGGTATAAAGCCCAAAAGCTATCGGAGTTATGACTCCTAGGTACCGCCTATTATGGCATATGGCGCGCTCATGAAGTTGGATATCGTGGGAAGATCCTCTTCATTCTGTTCTTGTTGCCCCACGAGCACGAGTGTATGTTGCTCCGGTATCGGCGACATTTTGTTAACGATGATTTATCCGATTTTGATTTATTTATCGGATTATGACTACAAATGAATTATCCGAATTTACCGGATTCCGTGAATAACTATTTTATCTACTTTTTATCTAAGAAACATGTTGGATTCTGTTAGTCGATAATATTGGTTTAATTTGACGTTGTATTATGAGAATATTTTATGCATCTTTATTTATGCTTTATGTTTTAGCATGTTAATAGATTTTAATTCTATCTACTGAGTATAATTATACTCACCCACCCCTAGATGCTACAGGTTTGACCGAAGGTGACGATATAAATGAAGATTACCCGTAGACTTCGAAAGATCTATGCTTTATCACGTTCTTTTATTATGTATAAATTTTGGTTGTGCGTGACTTTGATTTTGTTACGGCTCAATGGACCTTATTTTTCTAAGATTTTTGTAATTGCCTAAATGTATGAAAGTTACTCTTCTGTGCACGGTTGATCGTGGCTCATATTTTATAGTACGAATTATCGTCGCTCTGACCTCTAAAGTGTTTTAAAAAGTCGGGGTGTAACAATAAAGACCATCTGAATCACCTGTATGACACAACATATAACCCCAAAACAAAACCACAAACAAAAGAGGGGTAAACATAGCTCAATAAGGGTTTTAAAATGAAACATAAGCTCATGATAATACCACATGCATTCTCAATTTAAACATGCATCAGATATCCATTCTCTACACCTATGCATCATGAGATGAAACACATTCTTTATATACATTCACACCACTTGTGCATCATAGGTTCATTCATAAGTCATAAAACACATACACACCCTGTGCAATTATTTAAGTTTTATAGTTCATTCACATCCTGCATGAAGCAAGTATCAATATTCACATTTAGCCTACATAATTAAGTGTATCAAACCACATTTGATCTTGAATGTTCAAGTGTAATCATTCTATGTGCACCATGTGTAACATAAGCATCATTATCCCTACACAAACTGTGTCAAAGAGCATTATAATTCATACACATACATAAATAATCAGGTAAATGTCTCACAATAGAGAAAACAACCCTACTTATTCTGGCTGAAGCACAAGCAAACCTACTCACCCTAGAAATCCTAACAAAGAAGTCTGAATTCCTAAAAAGGAAAATCAGAGAACTTTGGGTAAATCCCTAATGAGGAAAGTGTCCTTGGTAAGCCGGTGCACATGAATAAATCAACCTCAATTTAATTCATTATAACATTCCACTCTTCTCACCAGGGAGGAAATATGTCCTCAAAGGAATGTAAAATCTTATTCAATGGACGTAAAACCCCATTTAATTGGACGTAAAACTGATTTGATAAACCTCTGATAGGCTAATCTAGAAAACTATGACATCCAATCAATTAATCACGATTAAACATTAATAACCTTCGTTTAAAAATTATTTTCATGATGCATGCGACATGATACATACGTGAGTAATATTTAATGAATACAAGCATAGGTAAACATACTCTAATTGTCCTAATATTCATGAAACATGTGATATTCATGATTTTTATACATTTTATACGCCTATTTACCTTATGTGCTTGTGTATGATTTGGTTAATTAAGGGTTAATTAGAGTTTATTTATGTTAAGATAGATATTAGTAGTGTGATTTAATTATTAGTTAATTTGGGCAATGTTAATTGTTTAGGAGTATATTTGAATAAAATTAGTGTTTTACATACGTCTTACATTATTGAAATATGATTATTTATGCGTTTTAGGTAATGCACATTTCCTGAGGTATGTGGACGATGTTCGAAAAAAATTATAATACTCTTAACATGCTTACAAGTGATTTGGACAACTTTCTGAATACATGAACATGTTAGAAATATATATGGACATGAACAAAAGAGCGTAATGAATGAAAAGAAAACTGAATAGGTAAATGGACTGCCCAGTGAATAGAAGTCACCTTCCCGAACATGAATTTAGACGGTTAATTGGATAGAACAGTACATATTGTAGAAAATGCACCTAGAAGCTTAAAACACCAAAATTGACTACTCAATGGGTTGTAATCACATCAACTAAGTTAGATTTTTTATTCTTAACTCAAAGATGAAGAAGTGGGTGATCTCAAATTCATATTTTTGGGCCAAATAAGGTTGAATTCATGATTGCACAGTGAAGAGTCAACTCGGGTTATTGTAGCAGCAACCATTAAGGAAATTCTGAAGCTTTCATATTGTTGGAGAGAGCTTCGATTGATGTGAAACTAAAATACATTATAATTTTTATGATGATAAACTTGATTCAAACACTGAATTAAGGAATGAGAGCTGATTTTGATTGTAAAGTAGAGATTTTGGGGATGCTATTGTTGAACTCAAACCAGAAATTTCAGAGAGGAAATTCATAAATAGAGTGGACCCACTTACTATTCTTTGAAGGCTCTAAAAAGGGAATTATTTGCATTAGGAGTTGTCAAAATTTTATAAGGATATGAGAGCAACAGGACATGTCGGAAGATCAATTTGGAATATGACATATGTGTTCCACGTGAGCAATTTGAGAATAGAAATAAACTAGCAAGAAGGGGCAAAGTTCAAACAGCACATTTCCAAAGCAGAGAAATGGAAGAAGAGGAATAAAAGCCATGTCCAAATTCAGCAGCCAAAGCCCAGAACAAAAATACAGTTTGAACCAGGAATTGTAGCATGGTTTAGAATGGAAGAAGTGCAGAAATGAGAAGATGGAGTCCAAATGACAAAAACCAAAGAACGACCAAGTGTTAAAAATAGAAGTGGGCTGGTGGCAATTTGGACACGCACCAGTGACCAATGGGAAAGAAACAGGCGTGAAGACAATACAGAATTTCAATTCCTATTCAAGGACTACGAATCAAAGTTCTATATAAGTTGCTCTAAGGCAGAAAACAAATTCACATAAAAATACACAAATCAGAAAGGGCTCCATGCTAGGTTGTTGGGCTGTGAAGAGAAATTCCAAATTTTAAGTTGCTCAAGGCTAAAGTGGATGGAGCAATTCAAGTTATTTTATATTTATTTTTCCTTTAATACTAATAAGTTTATTTAATTTTTAGTAGAGATTATGTTAATCAATGGCTAGTTTTCTTAATTAAGGTTATGATGAACCTCTTATTAATATTGTAAAGATGTCTAATCTGTATTATTTAGTTACTTTAAAAAGGGTTTTATGTTAATTGTTCATATCTAAATTTAATTAGTGGATTAATTTCAATATGAGTCTAGTCATGTTTTTCTCATGATTAAAATTAGTTTTCATTAATTAAACATTTGGTTTAAGATTGATTATTAGTACAATTGGGTATAAGTTGTGATTTATTCATATAGATACAACTTATAACTTAATTTTATTCCTTTGATGCGAGGTAGAACATAACTTTAGTATTTTGATTGAAGGTTTAAAAAATAAAATTTTCCATGATAAATAGAATTAAATTCTAATTTATTGTGAGGTATATTTGAGAAGTAAACTTATGATCATAGATGTGATAATTTACAAGATAATAAGAGGGGATTAAGGCTGCTAACGAGCCGAGCCAACTCATCGAGCTGAATAGGCTTAGCTTGGTTCAGCTCGAAGTGAGCTCTACTTGAGCTCGGTTCAAACTCAAAAGTAAACGAGCTGATCACGAACAATGCCCAACTTGAATCGACTCGACTCGACACCTTATCAGTTCGACTCGAAATCGACTCGAAGCTTGGCTCGAACTTGACTTGATTTGTAATATATCATTTCTTAGATATTATACTCATATTATGTAAATTTCTTAACTTTCACCTTTTATGTACCTATAATATTTTATATTATTTTATAAAATATATATACTATTTACATATTAATATATGGTATATAATATACTATATAATATAGTATATAATACCCATATTATATAAATTTCTTAACTTTCTCCTTTCATGTACCCATAATATTTTATATTATTTTATAAAATATATATACTACATATACATTAATATCATATATAATATACTATATAATATGCTTTATAATACCCATATTATGTTATTATATTTCAAACAAATATAAATCATACTACTAATAAAATTGAGAATATAGGTATGATGAATTATTTTATTCCTATTCTACCCTTATTCATCTATGTAATATTATTTAATTTTAAAATACTACCTTTAATCATTCTAATCCTAATAAATATAAATATGTAATTCTACTTGCATAATAAACATTCTTAATTCAACCAATCATATTAGTTTAAAATTAGAGATTTAGTGAATTATATCTAGATTTTGGGTACAAATATATTCAATGAACCAAGTCTAGATTTTGCTATTGCGTTCCAATTACATTTATTTTTCATTTTGCAGGCAATCCACACACCATGAAATATGTTATTGCTGAGGTCCAAATAGTTCTCTTATCATGAATTTTTTTGTTGTCACTAGTTTAATTGGATATGAAATATGTAAATAGGAGTTGTCATGGCTTTGGTGACTAGTTAAATTTTTTGTGGTTTATTATATGGGAAAATTTATATAAATAATATTAAAAAATAACTATCAAAATAACAGAGAGAGAAAAGTATTTACTAATATGGTATTCCTTTTCACATACTTGGTGCTAACACCTGCGTGGTTTTTAAAAAAAAAATTTTACAATTTCATCCTTTAGAATGATGAAATAAGTATGCTTAAATAAATACAATGTACTGACTTCTCTTCTCTCTCCTTTCTCCTCTCTCTCTTCTATCTTTCCCCTCTCTATTCACTCTCTCTCTCCTCTCTCCTCTCTCCTTTTGGTTATCTCTTTTCTCTTTCTCTTCCCTCTCTCTCCTCTCTTCTAAAGGACAAAATCATAAAAAAAAATTCAAAAAAATATTGATTTTGTCATTCACAAATACATTATATTTTATTTAAATTTAAATATTTTACTATATAATATATAAGTAAGAATAAATTAAATTAAAATTTCCTACTTTCTCCCCTCTTCTCAAAGCTAGGGCTCATGTCACGCACATGAGAGAGAAACATGGAGAGAGAAAGAGAAATAAGAGAGGAGAGAGAGAAGAGAGAGTGAAGAGAGAGAGAGGAGAGAGAATAAGAGAGATGGCCAAAAGAGAGAGGAGAGAGAGAGAGGAGAGAGAATAAGAGAGATAGCCGAAAGAGAGATAGAGAGTGAATAGAGAGTAGAGAGAGTGTGTGAAGAGAGAGAGGAGAGAGTGAAGAGAGAGAGAGAGAGAGAAAGAGGAGAAAATTATGTAATCATTTATTTCATCCTTCCAAATGACGAAATCAGTACATTCGTAACGAAATTTAAAAAATGAAGTCAGTACATTATATTGATTTTGTCCTTTAGAAGAACAAAATTATAAAAAATTTTGAAAAAAAACCATGCAAGCACCAATGCTTAGCTAGCTCCTGCGTGGCAAAAAGGAATACCATATAGGTAAATAGTTTTCTCTCTTTGTTATTTAGGTAATTATTTTTTTTAATATTATTTATATAATTATATCTATTATATGAGATATTTGAATAATATTATTTAAACTTTTGGTGACCAATGAAAATTTTTTGAAGGGTAATTTATTGACTCTTATTTTAACCATAGATTTTGAATTAATATTTATTAATAAAATATAATTATATTTTTTTTATTTTTGTAATGTTGGTATGATTCTCTAAATTAATATAGTTTTTTATAGGAAAAAATAATTTGGCTTGTAAATAAGATTCGAGCTCAATTCGAACAAAGGTATATTTTTTTATCTCGAGCTAAAGTCAAGTTTCGAGTTTCTTTGCCGAACCGAGCTCGAGCTAGGCACCTAATGTTCAATCGAGCTTAAGTCAAAAAACTGCAAAACTCGGTTCAACTTGGCTCGTTAGCACCCTTAGAGGGGATTCTGAAACCTTAGTTAATTTTCATTCTACACTTTTAATTGCTTTCTTAGTTTAATTAAATTTTAGCTTTTATATTTTATTTAAAATTTTCTTTCTTTTGTGATTTAGTTACCTTTAGTAATTTAAGTTTACTCTTGTTTATTATTTCTTTTAATTCTTCTTAGTTAGATTTAGATTAGTTACTATTGGTATAAGTTGTTAACTAGATTAGAGTCTACTTAAGTTAGATTAAATTTAGTTCTCCCATTCCAAGTATCTTTGGGATCGACACTCGATTTAGCCACTTAACTACTATAGATTCATACGCTTGCGAGTAAACAATTAAAATTCAACAACAACATGGTCTATTTGTGACAAATAAAATCATATAAGCATAAGTAAAAATATAAATGCATGGTTGTGTTCATATTTGAGCTAAGATGTGACGAACATGGTTCATCTATAACAGTGCAAGTATTCATAATTCATTATGGTCATAATCTACTTGAATCATGGAAAAAATATGAAGAAATCATCAAAATCTCACTTAAAACCATGCATATACTTATTTATCCCATACTAGCTTAAGTAGATATTTTAACATAATCACAACAAGTAACTTGTATAGTTTAGAAGAAAAAAAAGCTAATAAACTCCAATTAATGTGAAAATTTACAGAGACCTATATCATATGCTTAATTAGCTTCAAAATAAATATTATATAAAAATATATACAAAAAATAATTTTATGATTTAGTCAATGAGACTATGCAGTTCTGCCAGAATCATCGACCTTCGAATTTATATGTCATTAACTTATGTTGTTCTAAACAACTTGAAATTTTTATAGCACGCTCATAACACATATATCAATCCATCAAACAAAGAAGGAACCAAAAATCATATATTTTCATACCTAAACATACTTCTAACCATGAAAACATAAAGTTGTTCTACTGTACAGTGTGTATTCCAAAAAATATAATAAATATATATGTCTCGAAAAATCTAAAAAATTAGGAATATAGTCTAGATATGATAATTTATTTCAGAAAAATTTTGAAGCAAAACTCAAAATAAAAGTATCTGAAACATAGTCGTGAATCCAAAATAAAGAGCTATTCGGGTTGTTTAAATGGCTTGTCATCCCGTTCGAATGGCTAGCTATTCGATCGGCCCACAGGCGATCAAATGGCTAGGACAAAACTGCCAAAATAGTCATCTTCTTCCCCACAAAACCGAACCAAAATTCTTTTAAAAATCAATAAAAATTACTAAAACTTCATATGATCATTACCCAACTTAAAATATGATAGATCTAACATTTTGCATGCTTAAATATATAAAATAATCATAAATTATGTATTTTTAATAAATCACCATTACACATAAAGATGAATCAAAAGCTCAAAGATACCCAAAATAATAGCATTTCAAGGAAGAAAACTTCTTTAAAAGAAAACCCATTACCTATATCAAGCTTGTGAATTACGTGAACGAACTTCAACCTCAAGGAATCTTACCTAAAAAATAGGGCTTTTAGTTAATCTTAATCAAAACTAACTAGTTAATAGACTCAAATCAACTTAGGAAATGATAGATTCAAAACCTCCTTAGGTTAAAAATGAAAATAATCTAATTAGGGTTCTAAATTGGAATTAAAAATATAATTTTAATGGAAGAAAAATAAGAATTCAAATAGAAGAAGTGAATATAGAGATGATTAAAACAAAAATTGAAAAATTAAGGGGTGATTCAGGGGAAAACTTTACCTTAAGATGGTTTTTTTCTTTGGGAAACAGGAATAGAGCTTACCCCCCCTCCTATTCTCAGCCCTTCCCCATATGGTAAATGGCTAGGGTTTCTCTTTTTATAGTAAAGCTTATATGCTAAAAATTGAATTGTTGGGCTAGAAAATAGGTGAAAATGTCTTAAGTGACCATTCAAAGTGCACTTTTGACAAAAAAATAAATAAATTTAGTTACACTCAAAACCACTTATACAAATCAATAGAAAGTTAGAGGCCAAATTTGGTAGCACCCCATCCCACACGAAAGTGGGTCCAATGGTGGGGCCCATTCCTTTGACCAAGGAAAAATAAAAACATATCTTTAAATAGGTAAAAAAATTGGGTGAATCAAGTTTGACACTAATACTCTAAACTAAAGTAAAATTAAACTTTAAAAAAATTTATAAATAACCTAACTCATTACCTCAAAAAAATCAAATCACTGATAAATAAATAAATTCACACAATTAAAAAAGAAATAAATTAGAGATCTTACACCCTATATGTGACAAAATCATGACTAGGCCCCTAAATATTATCATTGATTTTATATTAGAAGAACATAAAGCATCTTGTTTCTTATAATAAATAGTGATATTACCTATGAAAACATTAGGTCTTTAAGCTTGCTTCCCATCTCTTGTGTTGCCAAACCTCCAGCACATGCATGAGCCTCCTCTTCCTCTTCTCCAGGCTCTCATTGCCTCTAAATGTGTAGGAATAAGATTGCCCTCTACCAAGTATCAATTTATACCTCTGGAATCCATTGGGAAGCAGCACTGAGGATATGCTTCATCGCATGCAAGTCAGTCATATGCATATCGACACTTATTGCCTAAATAGTCAAGATGTAAAACCTAGTGTCAGACCAAATGGTAGGCAGTGCTGGTGATAAACATGAATTAGAATCTTTTAAAGCCTATGATATTTCTCCTCTATATGGTCAACATGTCGAAGCCCATGTTGATAGACCCCTAACCTCCATAATATATCTAACTTTCGTTCCTCCAACTTTGGAAATTACTCTTGAATTTCAAGGATGTCACAGTGTGTAAGAGTAGGCCATTGGTGAGAGGTATGTAATTTTGAATTGTTATTCACTTGCGCATGACAAATCTTGTCACATATTTAATCACTTATATTACCTAGTATGGAAAAGGTTTGCAAAAGGCAATGGTAGTGATCTATGTATTTTGATTGATTTGTTTTAAGGAAAAAATTGATCAATTTGTTTTCAAGAAAAAAAATTGTAGTACATTTGCTTTGTTATATTTTAAAAAGACTTTCAAAACCTTAAGGCATTACATGGTGGCGATGGGGTAGTAGATGCAAGGACAAAGTGGCATAGATGATCGTAATAGAACAAGTAGTGGTGATGGTGCTTTTGGTAATTGGGGCAACTAAGAAGAAAAAAGAGAAATAAAAGATAAGGTAGTTTAAAATAATAATTGCATTTGTTTTTTTCAAAATGAATTAAAATTATTAGTTTATTTTGAAAAAAAAGTATCTATTGGTGTAAAAAATAATTTATTTTAAAAAATCAAATATAGCTATTAATATACTCACACCCACCCATATTAATAAGCTACTTTTGGAAAAGTAATAATTTCTAATGAATAATAAATTTTATATCTAAAAGAAGCAAAAATAATCTTATGATACTTTTTAAAGTACTCAATTACTTAAATGGAACAAAATAGAGCTATTTATATGGAACAAATTTTTTTGCTAAATGAAGCTATTAATTTAAATAAAAAAAAGAAAATAAAATAGAAATAGCATTTTAAAATATTCAAGAGATAGATAAGGAAAAGTACGCATCAATATTGATGGTCTAATTGGTCCAGCGATATATTTAGCCGTTGGGTAATACGGGTCACAGTGGAAGGGAGATTTCTCTAAAGAGTAAAAACAAAAATGAAAAGGGGGTTCGTTCGTTGCTCTGCTAGTCTGGTTCAAGGTGTTAGGTGAGGCCCGTCATCCGGTCGTCTCACCTGCCAGTCTATATATGCTTACCGTCTTCGTAGAAGTGAACACTGTTAGGTGCGGTTGGTGGCGATCAAATTGGTCCAAATTCAAAAGCCATTAGTGGCTCACAGAGATTGTTTACAGAATCATAGCTTTTATTTGCGTGTAAAACTCACGTGTTCATCAACCGGACCATGGAGCCTGTCAATTGACACCCGGGACGCGTGACCCTCGTGAGCTATAATGGTCAGAGTTCTCATCCTTTGTACTAATTATTGGGGGACTAATTGGAACAAAAAATAATTATTGGGTAGCTGATGCTACCTGCTACGTGCCCAACTGCTTCGACTGACTTTTATTATCCATTTAGTAATTCGCTGGTTCTATAAAGTACTCCATCAAAGGTGGGGCCACAGTGATTTTGAAGACTTGTAGGATAAGGGCCTAGTTAACCACCTTGGACCTGCTCAAATTGGTCTTAAATTCTACCTCTTCCCTACATGCCAAATCTTCAGCTGCGAAGCCTAAGCAATTATCCCCCGTAACACATGGGATGCTTGGTCATAATCTTTTCTTTTATATTATGAGAGCCTAATAAGGGCAATTAAATTATACATTTCTTTACAAAAAAAAATAAATTATACATTAAAGAAAGGAAAAAGTTCACGTGCCTCTGCTCACGTACACTGTGTGACTAGATGCATTACGAACTGTCGGATTGAGATTTGAAAATATGCATTAACTCAAAGATTGTCAGTAATACGCACTCTTGGATCAAATTTTAATGGCCCAAAATACCCTTTGTGCATGACCCAGGCTTGTGTAAATAGGCCTCATAAGGAAAGCATACGCTTAATGTGCGCATTAGACTACTATAAAACATAAGAAATAAAATATTTTTTTTCCCAATGTCTTAGGCCCGACCAGTTCAACCAGACCTAACAAGGATTTTGGGCTAGACATCTGGTTTCTTTAGATTGAATGACCCATCCGGGCCTCACTAACATGCACGCGCACACACATATCTCAACTCCCTACTTCCCGAACCAATCTTCTATACACTTCGCGAGTAATTGTTCCCTATGGCATTCTCTCTACTACTATACCATTCCCCCCACCTATGAGGCTACAACCACTGCCTACTGCCAACAAAGGCGGACTATTATAGATATATGACATCTAGTTTCTTTAGATTGAATGACCCATTCTGGCCACACTGACAGGCCGGTTGAATTGTTAACATGGGCTAGCACAAGTCACTGGTAAATGCTATCCCCACACCCTCCACTTTGTAGGAGCCATTGATCATCAGGATCAAAGGCAGGCATGCTAGCACACGTCAATGCCACAAAAGGGTGCACCCTCGATGCTGATGTTGGATGGCTCATATAAAGTGGAGGTTATATTCAAGAGAACCAAACATTGCCTCCCCTCCCCTCCATGAGGCTACAACAAAGGCTGGCTATAACGTCCTATATTTTTTAAAGTCATTTTTAAATAAAATAGAACCATTTTTTTTCTTAGAACACACCAATCAAAACATACAAATCATTACTATTTCTATTCACAAATATGATTTTAAGTTGTTACTCATTTGCATAGGCATATTGTCATGCCCCGGTACTGCCTGAGCCGAACCCGGTCTACGGGCTTGTTAAGCGCACGGGGGCGACAAGGAGATTGAAAACGATTAGCGGAAGACTTATGCCCTAATCACGAGCGATCTAAAATTTACGGAGTAAACGCACTACTTTGAGCAAGAGTAAATAGGTAGAACCAAGAGAGTTACTTTAACTCTAAATTAAACTACATATCTCCAACCCACATACCAATTAATCCATAGCCCACACTAGGCTCCAAAACATAGGATCATGTCCGTCTGCGTGTCACACCACGCAGCCCCAAAACAAAAGCACAAGAAAGAGGGGTGAATATAAAAACTCAATAATGGTTTTAATATAGCTATAATCATTAGAAACACGACGGTATAGTAATATAACAATTCAGATTAATGATTGATAAGATATATCATTTTCTGATCACACATACACATCACCTAAACCTACATAATAGTGTCTAAACCACACTTTCAGATCACATAACCCTGCATATAGTGTCTCAATCACAATTTTCTGATCAAGCACTCATAACAAGATATATCAATTTGTATGACAAACGTGTCAAATCACATGTTACACAATCATGCATAGTATATATTGTATACATGCATCAACATAAATGGTGAATGCCTCCATCAAAGAGTAAACACAATCATTGCTGCAAGGCTGGACATGGTCCAAATGTCCTAACTGGAAACCTGGGGCATTGCCTACTCAGGACACAATCCGAATTCTATAAGAGAAACCAAGATGTAGAGGTAGCCAGCCCCTCCGCTCGCGAAGGATAATCCACATGGGAAATCCAAATTCCCCAAAGGGAACCTAGAGCAAGTCTGCTCGTTAAGAACAATTCTGGCCAAGAACATCCAAATTCCACGTAGGGAACCTAGAGCAGGGTGTTCGCCAAGGACATCTCTATGGTGGGGAGAGTCCAAATTCCTGTATAGGGAACCTATAACACGTGGTAGCCGATGCACAAAGGCATACCACTCTGGGTACTCAGTGTCCAAATGTGACTATCTCAATAAGTAAATCTCAACCGCAAGACAAGAATACAACTTGTCCTCATATAACTCAATTTGAATCGACTCAACCCGGGGAGTATCCATGTTCCACATAGGAACTCAAATTGAAAACATGTCCTTTCGGATCAATCAAGTTCCGATTAAGCCAACGACCGATTAATCCGGTATGCAATTTCACAACATTGCATCCAATCAATCAAACTCGGCTAATCTCAATAAAGTCTCAATCGGAAATCCGTTTCATGATGCATGCAACATGGTACATACGTGGGCAAAGCATGCATGAATCTTAATTCATGATAAGTGTTCTCATCAACCCCTCATACATCATTTATAATCATAATACTACACATCATCGTAATCATTAACCCCATATGTGTGTGTGCATGGTAGAAACACCTCATTCGATGTATATCAACATGCCTTGTAATCAACTCGCCATCACACTACACATGCTCATTAACATCTAATCATGGATTCCAATGGAAATCATGGGTGAAAACCATTCAAAACCATCAATCAAGTCAAAACGTAACCACATGCTAAACATATGTAAGCACATTCACCTCATACTTGAGTCTAGGCATAGCACTAACATTCACCCACCATTTAACCACATCCTATAATGACGGCCGCCCCTTTTTCGACATATAAATATTGTCGTCATGAATGTTCGACACGCTCGGCCATCACACATGCGTCCGAACACGACGGCCATCAATGCGGATCACATTCACATATGCCTTATATTAATCGTAGGCATACCATGGAGTTATAGCGCAGTAAACTATTATACATACGCATTAAAAGAAACTTGTACACAAGCCATGGACTTAGGTTCGTAGAGTTGATAGTTTACAAGCCTTACAAGTCTTCGGGCACATCATGCCCTTAAACTGCAGTCATATAAATATTACATATTTTCCAAAAATAGAGAGTAAATAAAATATCTGAGAGACTATTCTTCCTTCACTTCTGCCCTCACTATATTACTTGCAGAATCTGGGGGTGGGTGAGTATTTTAAAATACTCAGCAGGTTGATTTAAAATCTAACAGAGATGCTAAGCAGAAATCTCTTTGAAAACCCTACAACATTTTCTTTTATAAACCTTTATCACGATAAAGTATGCAGAAAACACAACGATTCCAAATCACAACAAATCCACAAGCCGCGACACCCTACGGCCTACCCTCGGCGCTCATGGGGCAAACAAGGGCCACTTAGGGTTAGAGCTTTCCCACGATGCTCTACCCTTTGCGCGCCACTGGCCAATTATTTTTCTCGGCGGGCATCATCACTCTATGATCATTCCGGGTTCTTAAGCCCATGAATGAATCATCACATCGTTTAAACATAGCAACATTCATGCTAAAATAGTTCATCACATAACATGCCTTACATAAATCAGTCACATACGTTTAATCATGCATAAAGAAGTTATACTAAGCACACGTTTAGAGTTTAAATCCCCCTACCTTAATCCTTGGTTACAAATTTATAACTGTGGAAGCACCAAATAAAGAAACCGACCCCACCACAGCATCCGGAACATTCGATTCAGTAGGAAACGCCTTTTGAATCACTCGATTCGGACTTAAAACGGTTGAGAACGGAGGAAAACAGGTTCATAAGTGGAAAAACTGGAAACAACCCGAAAATGAAGGTTTGGAACCATATTTATGGGTGTGCGTGTGTGGGGCCCGCACGTGCCACATTGTGCATGCTCATCGCGCATCACGCAGACGCGAAACGCGCGCGACTCATGTCGCATGTGCGTTCCCCACACCGCCCGGGCCCCGTCGCGCCGTTCGGCACGACGACGCGCAGTGACATGCATCGCGTTCGCAGTGCGTGTCATTGCGGGCCCGGGTCCACGCGGTGCCGGCTGATGCTAGCCGCATGCGTCAGCTTGCATCAGCCTCTCTTTTTATAATATTTTTCTTTTTTAAAAAAATCCGAAAACTTTAAACTCGTGTATCTTTATCTCCCGGACTCCGATTCACGCGTTCTAGACACCGTTGGGCTCGTATTGACGAGCCCTAACAAACTAGACCCACATGGGTAGGTTATCCCACACTTCAATGTGGGTCCCGCCCGTTATTGCACATTTCCCGAGGTTGTAACTTTCGGCCCCAGTGTTCTAATCCAGCGCTTCGAAAGCCGTTACACTCGTCTTTCCACACTCTACCATAATTTTACAAAGATTAAATACGTAACAAACTCTAACTAATTAAAAAAAATGTTACTAACTTCAAAATTAACTTATTAGAAAACGTTGGAAATTCAGGGTCGTTACACCAGGCTAGCATCTCTCAAGATGTTAGTTGCCTATGTACCTATTGGATAACATCTCCAATATTACAACTAACAATATTTGATCTGAATGTAGTTCTACCTAGTAACTAATATTATTTCATGTAATACTTAAGAATTTTTAACCAACATGTTCATTACCATCATAGCTAAGTACCATATCTCATGGTGTACCAATAGTGATGCCTTTGTATCACCATTAGTAGACATGTCCCATACAATCGGAGTCAAATTCATCATGTGCATAACAATGAACAATCGATCATATTGTAAAACAATTCATCAAGACACATTAAGGTCAGTGAACAGAATAAGGAACGATCGATCTCCTTGTAAATCGATTGATCAGTTCATGATGTAGTTGCTTGATTTAAGTCAATACGGGAACAAGTTGTTACCTAATATCTCAAATATCCCAAGTGACTTAAAGTGCTACATAAAGACCTTAGCATGACGAATTAGAGAGAGAAGGATTTTTTAGAGGAAAAAATAGAGAGGTTATTAACTAAATTCCTTCTAATCACCTTGAGAAATTTGAGAGAAAATTCATGTAAAATGAGTAGTGTAATTATTCATAAGGGTTTATAAATTGATTGAGAGAGTTGTTGAAGAGTCATAACCACATCACACACAAAGAAGATTGAAGAGCTTTATCAAGATGGAATTTAATTAAAGCTTCAAACAAGGATCAATAGAGGATCTGAAGAAGAGATTGTGCTTAGTGAAGAAAGAGACAAAGACAAAGTTAAAGAGAAAGCATAAATAAGGACTGTCGGTGGCCAATTCAACTAGAGACTGAACTTCTAGGTTGGGAGGTTGGTAACTTATGTCTTGTAAAGATTAGAAAACTTTGTAGTGCATTTGTTCAACCAACCTAGAGTGATTGCATGGTTTTTTAAGTTGTCTTTCCATGAAAATGATCCTTGTGTGATTTAAATCGATCTAGTATCCTCTTCAGCCAATCAAGAGTTGTCCTTCCTAATTTGAAAAATAGTGTGTTATCCCATAGACTTGGTGCCAAAGCAACCTAGTGGGCCATGCTAGTGGCCATTTCGAGTGCATGCCTTTTCATCCAAGGCCCTTTTACCCACTTATATTGTTCAGCCAAATTCTCCTTCATTTAAAACATATTTTCCCCATCTTAGTTTCCTAAACCAATCACCTCTAGCCCCTACTCTTTGGTTAGGGCTAATATGGTAAGTTTTGGGAGATTCTTGTCATCCTCGGGTACATGCCTATATTCGGGTGTTATGGTCAAGTCACATACATGGGTCCTCGTAATAACCTAAAGAGAGCCCTTTAGTCAAGTGGTGTTTCATTTACCCTTCCCGAACCTTTGGTCAAGATACTACAATTTTGCTTAGCCAAGTTGACTAGGTTAACTGCACAACCCAGTTTTCTTAGATAAACTAGAAAAGTTCTGCCTTCGACCCATAATGGTCAAGGGGTCAACTTTAGGCTCTCGTTGTGGTCCGTATTAACTCAATGTCTAAATTTTCCCTCATAAAATTAAATTATATAAAAAAAAATCATCTAAGTATTTGGGGTGTTACATTTGACCTAAGGTGTCTATCAAAAGGTCACTACTCTCTAATGAGCCTAAAGTTAGGGTCTATGTGTAAGAACATATGTGTTATATGTATTGAATTGGCTTACTACCGTGATCAAAACAATGTCATATGTGTATAAATTTTGAGTCAAATATTATTGAAGTTTAGATGTTGAGGATAAAGTAAAACAGTAGACTCAATCAATGTTATGATAGGTTAGAACGCACACACACATTATACTCACACACTTTGGGGTAAAGAGAATTTTGTTTAATAGTGTAGTAGAGTATTGGAAACTTTTTGGATGAAAATTATGTTTTTTCCATCATCGCATATGATCAAATGGTAGATCAACCTTGAATACTATTTGCAAGGTCCTCAAATATCTTAACTGAATGATCGCCTAGTGGACAGATCGATCGATATGCAAATCGGCTGATTACACTAGGTTAAACGATCGATCAATGGTTGAATAAAATTAATTGCATTCTCGTCAGAGTCTAGCAACTTGAATGAATGATCACTTTCTAGAATGATTGACCGGACTTTGCCGGACAGACTCTAGTGCCTCTATGAACCTATCGTTTGGGTAGAAAGATCGATCGATATAGCAATTGCATTCAAACAAAAAAGCGAACAATTGATCACCCTATAAAATGATCGATTGCTTCAACACACAGTTACATAAAATAGGCTATTCTTGTTAGATTTAGATTCTTGTATGAGTTAAACTTCTTTAGCTAACTTAGGGTGCTATATAAAACGTCTATAGAATATTAAAAGTAGAAGTTCTCTAGACTTTAAACTGGGGCTCCTAGGCAATCTAAAGAACTCCTCTCCATTAGCTTGTCACGAAATGCAAATGTTTATATTGTGAAGAGGTTCAAAAAGGAATTTGGCCCAATTATGAATAAATTGCATTAAATCAGGATTTTCCTAGTAGCTAATCGATTGGGCTTAATACATTTTGTTTAAGAACAAGAGATCGATTGGGCAAAAGTTACTAGAACTTGCTTAGACTAAGGATGGTCGATCAACCTCTTAAAATTTAACTTGTGCTTGAGACTTGATTCAGAATCTTTCTAACTTCTTGAATAACTTTAATATAATCTAGAAAGAATAGAATAAAATTCAGAGATTAATTAAGAGTGTATATACCCGTAATGTTAAGTACTTTAGGCGAAACCTTCAAGGGTTTAACTTAGACTATAATTTCTCTAAATCTTTAATCTTTAAGCTCTATTAATAATCTTATCTATTCACTTAGACAACCCTAAAAATGTTAAATTATATAATAAATTCACCTAAGCACACATACTTAATAATTTTGTCATGAAATTAACCAATATAAAAATATGGAATTTCCCTACATTTCTACCTATGCTAATGGCGCCTAGCAAGTCACAAAGTCTTACTAGACTTTCGCCAACTTGTCTACCCAACATACTAAAGCTACTGCTGACACACGCATTCGCCCAACAATATGCTTGCCTTGCTTAATATGTCTGCCAAAGTTGAGAAGCTGCGTGGCCCCAGGAATGCCACTCGGGTTGGGTATACGGTAAAACCCGACCCTAATGGGTCGGGTTTGATTTTTAAATTTCAACCCAAATAGCTATTTGGGTTGAATTCGGGTTTTAGGTGATTTGACCCGACCTGAATAAAATTATAAATAAAAAAATTTAAATTATATATATATATATTTCTATTTTTTAAAAAATAAAATTTAAAAAAAGTTTTTTTATTATAAATGGGTCAAATGGGTCGGGTTTAAGTCAAATTTATTTGAATCGGGTCCTATTTGGGTTACACTTTCCTTAAATAGTACCGGGTTCGAGTTTTATAAAACCCAACCTGAACATAACCCAAAGCAACACTACCCGACCCATGCCTATCAATTATCAAGAGGGTCGTACGCTCCAAAAGAAAATATTTTTGATGTTTATATGCTAAAAAAAAGTAATAAGCATTTAGGGGACACATAAGAGTCAGAGCTGACGTAAGCTTTGCTAATGAGCGAGTGGTTTTCCGTCAATCCGCGGCCCCCCTCTCTCTCTCCCTATTCTACTCCTAAATATAAACCGATAGGCAATTTACTACCCCATGTTTTAACTAGTCTACCCCATGCACTTATATACATATCCACCACTATGATTAAAAAAGTGGGATGGCTAAAACGAAAGGGTGGGCTGACTATAAAATTAGGGGGGAGAAGTCTATAAAAACGATAGCCAGTCTCGGAACGAAATTTTGACCCGTTTCTTACTCGTCGACTTCCTCGAGCTTCAGGTTGCCGCTCCCGCCCGCCGCGATCCGGGCGCTCTTTCTCCGGCCTCTGTCGGTATCCTTCTCCGCGTTCGTACTCTCCCACACCCCGGCGAGAATGGGCTTCCAGAAGATCAAGGTCGCTAATCCCATCGTGGAGATGGACGGTGAGTTGTTACGCCTTGTCCGATTTCGGATCTCGGGGTATCCAGTTCCGTCCCAGGGAGATCTGAAGCGTTTTGGGTCATTTTCTGACTTGTTTTGTGTTTGAATCTGTTGTACTGCGATTAGTTGATGGTTTATCATGGTGTTGGTTTAGCTTACTTTCGTTTTTCCTGTGGAATTTGTGTGGATTGATGCCGTGCTTGTCTGGTATCAGATCGGGGATCGTCTATCTGGCATAGGATAGCTCATACCACATTAATTATGTTTTTTAATAGATTCAAGTATAAGTTTAGCTTTCCATAATAAAAAGTATGGATTTAGCTTGCTACCTGAATCTGTCGATTTTGATTAAAAAAGATTGCTGTTTTTGGTGGGTAAAGTTTCAAATTTGAAAGAAGCTGCTTCTTGCGAAAGAAATTTGATGGATGACAAGTTTATTTTTGAATCTCCAACTAATTATATGTATGTTCTTCGAGTATTTTTGTTTTATCACGATGATCCTAATTTTACAGCTCAAGAATCAATCGGATGCCTTAAATATTTATCCTTTTTCGTTTTTTTCCTGTATTTTTCTGTAATGAACATTTAGGTGACTCAGGTTCCTTAAAGCATTGCATAAGATATGGTTTGACCTCATTGCTGTACATGCATCGTATAGTATGAGGATTGGCGTTTTTAGTTATTTATGTTTTGCAAAATTGTGTAAATTTCTTTGCCACAATGCAGGTGATGAGATGACTAGAGTCTTCTGGAAGTCAATCAAGGATAAGGTGATTTGATTTCTGTCTGGACATCAATATTTGATATATTTGTTCATCTTATATTATTTGATTGATATAATCCTGTTTTTTGTAGTTGCTGATCTTTGATTTTTTCTTTTGGGTTTTCTCAGCTGATTTTTCCCTTTTTGGAATTGGATATAAAATATTTTGATCTTGGTCTCCCTAACCGTGATGCTACTGATGATAAAGTCACTATTGAGAGTGCAGAAGCGACTCTGAAGTAGAGTTTCTGACTTTTTGTCCTTGATTGGTTGTTTTTGTTTGGAATTTTGCAGTTGTCATTGTTTATATATTGTCTTCGTTGTGAATTTCTTGTTTATATATTGTGATGTTGTGATTCTTAATGCAGGTATAATGTGGCGATTAAATGTGCCACTATTACCCCAGGTACTTATTCCTGAAATTGTTAGTCAGGAAATGCCCTAGATCATCTGTGGTTTATTGTTGTAAGTGGTTTCTGATGGAACAATTTGTTGATGCTGACAGATGAAGCACGTGTTAAGGAGTTCAATCTGAAAGCTATGTGGAAGAGCCCCAATGGAACAATCAGAAATATTCTGAATGGTCAGAAACTAAAAATTAAATAGTTAATAATAATGCTCCATGTTCTTGCACACTGGAATCCTCCCAGCACGCTCTCAGAGATGCGCTGGCCCCAAACGGGGGTCCACATGGGTGCTGGGAGGTTTCCTGTGTGTAAACATTGGTAGCTACTCAATAGGGAATATTGTGTAGATTCTTTTTAAAATTTTCCGCACTAAAGATATTTCACTGCTTTTAGGTACTGTTTTCAGAGAACCAATTCTTTGCAAAAACCTTCCACGTCTTGTCCCTGGTAATAATCAATGATTGTTTATTTCTTTCTTTATTGTAGTTACAGATTACATATTTATATATCTTTTAGTGAGTTCTAACGGTTGTGGTCTTCAGGTTGGACAAAACCAATATGTATTGGAAGGCATGCTTTTGGTGATCAATACCGAGCGACAGATACTGTAATCAAAGGCCCTGGCAAGCTGAAATTGGTCTATGGTTGGTATTTGTTATATTGTCTAGTTGTCTATGCCATTATTTTTCAATCATGTTGATGTTTTTCACATGCGTTACATAAGTGTTATTTTAACACCAATTGCATTCCTGTTTCTTAGAGGGAAAAGAAGGAACCACGGAGCTGGAAGTGTTCAACTTTACTGGTGCTGGAGGTGTTGCTTTGTCTATGTATAATACTGACGAGGTTAGTGCATGCTTTCTATGAACGTGCTATCTCACAATGCATGTTTCATGTAAAAGGTTATTGACCTTTTCATTCCCCTGCATATATGCAGTCCATCCGTGCCTTTGCAGATGCTTCAATGAATACTGCATATGAGAAAAAGTGGCCACTTTATCTTAGCACAAAAAACACAATTCTTAAGAAGTACGATGGGAGGTAAGAATCACCAGATGAGACTGCTATCACAGAACTATTTAGCATCACCCATTTATTACTAATAGATTATTTTCCAACTTCTAATTTTAGATTCAAAGATATTTTTCAAGAGGTTTATGAAGCAAACTGGAAGTCAAAGTTTGAGGTTGCGGGCATATGGTAAAATAAATCATATTGGCAGCATTTTGAAGAGAAGCTTGATTTACTTGTATGCTAATAATTAGATTAAAATAGGTATGAGCACCGGCTTATTGATGACATGGTAGCCTATGCTATGAAGAGTGAAGGTGGATATGTATGGGCATGCAAAAACTATGACGGAGACGTACAAAGTGACTTCTTGGCTCAAGGTCAGTAAGAGCCCAGAGAGTTTATCTTTATGCAGCCTTCGACATTCTTGCTAAGTATGTTTTCGGTGTGTGGTTTTAGGTTTTGGATCACTTGGTTTGATGACATCTGTACTGGTGGGTTTTTGTTTATATATTTGTTTTAGTTATTAATTTTTTAGAAGATTGGTTGGATAAATTATGAGACCTCATTAACTCATAAGTGCATATGTTTAATTGTTCAGGTGTGCCCTGATGGGAAGACCATAGAAGCTGAAGCAGCACACGGCACTGTTACACGTCACTACCGTGTCCATCAGAAGGGAGGTGAAACTAGTACCAATAGTATTGCTTCGATATTTGCCTGGTCAAGAGGATTAGCTCACAGGTATTGGTGTCATTTTTACTCAAGCAAATGGATAATTCGTGATTTTCTGCTTGGTAAAATATATTTACTCCACTACCCTCTTATTTAGAGCCACTAACCTAATGTTGGCTATGCGGGAAAAACAAGTTTTTTGAGAACGGGTTGACCCATTAGCTCTCAAGGCAATGAGCAATTATGAATATGATTAGAGGTTACCGCAGTTTTTTTATGCTGGCAAATTGAGTTTGTTCCTCTCATTGTGAAGATGCGGGACTTACGCCAGTCATTTTAATTTTCTGATAGCAAAAACATTCTTCCATCTACAGGGCCAAATTAGATGAGAACGAGAGGCTGCATGATTTCACCCAAAAACTGGAAGCAGCCTGCATTGCAGCTGTGGAGTCTGGGAAGATGACTAAAGATCTTGCCCTTATCATCCATGGGCCCAAGTACTACCGAAATTATTATTTTTCTGTAGCTTTTAATTTTCTTTCAGTTCCTGAACGAGCTAAGATGCAAGTGTTTACTTGGCAGGGTTACAAGAGCTCATTATCTGAACACTGAGGAGTTCATTGACGCTGTGGCGGAAGAGCTGAAAGCTAGATTGGTAGGCAGATCTAAATTGTAAACACTTTCTTTTCCTTTATAAATAAATTCCAATAATAATGTCTTCAAACCTCGGGAACTGAGGTATTTAATTCTCTGTTAAGAGTTTGATCTATATTAAAGATGTGATATATCTTGCCTTGCCTTGCCTTGTTTGAGCATTCTGCGCAAATTTGCTGCTTTTCAGCTTTAGTTTTCGGCTGCATCCAATAATATGTTTACGCACTAAAAAGCTATCGTCCGTGTCCGTGTCCTCGTTTCCCTTTTTAATTTCCGGTGGCTTCCCTTTTAGGGCTCTTCATATTCATGACTCCCCAGGATATTTTATGTTACCTGTCTAAGCAGTGCAATCATGCACCTCCCACAGGTCCCTCTGATATCAAGACCTGAATGTCAGACGCCTTAGGCTGCTCGTGTAGCATCTTTCGCTTTCCATCGTCTTACTGACGGGTTAAAAAATCCCTTTTCCACCTGAGAAAAACGTCTCTAATGCTTTGTATTGGGGTGCCTTGCAGGTTTGAGTAGAAGGGCGAAGATTCTGAGGTTGGTTTGTTTCTGCTTCTTCTGTCGGGAAATCTGGACTTCAGGAAAATTAATAAGAGCTAGGGATAGCTGTGCAGCCCATGTACTTGGGGCTGTCTTACCTTATTGTATGATCACAACATCCACATCATTTTTTGCTTCCACCATTGCAGACAATTTTGTGGCATGATTTCTGGGCAACATATTTTTCTCATATTTGTCTTCACAAGAACATTTAATGAAAGAACGGTGGGATCCAACATTTCCACGTTGTGGCTGATCTTCTCTAACCAATTGACAACAGAACAGGGTATGATGGGGAAGAGGACTCGAAGCTCCTTTGGAGTGCGATATGTCCTTAGGCCATTTAGTTGGAAGATATCCCTTTGCCATGCTGAGGTCTTCCGCGCCTTGGGCTTGTCCCCTTTACTGGTCCATACTGCCTTGGGCTTGGCTCCCTTTACTGGTCCATACTGCCTTGTGCTGGGCTTTGATTTGGGCCCTTCCTTGGCTTCCCCGGTCTTGCCCTTGGATGTTTCCCGTTTTCCTTGGTCTTTGCCTTGGCGTTGTCATATCCTTCCTTGGCCTTGTCTACGGAGCACTGAACATGTGCTTCTTCTTGTTGTACCTCTGCTGCCTATACATAGCTGTATCTTTTACCTCCTTGTCAACCATGCCTTCTCATGACCTTTTTGTCAGGTCTCTCTGCCCTCATTCCAGGTGTGAACTACAGATTTGGACCTGCAGTGTTCGCGTCTGAACAACAACATTCAGTAAATTGCTTCAAAATGCGACCTTAAGACTAGGAATAGCGATCTAATATTCTGACGATGAAATCACGTTTCGGAAGGTTCTCAGTTTAATGGTGTCCCGAACGCACTAGTAAATTCGGGAGTGTTGATGCAGGGTAATAGTTGACACATCGCGAAGGCTTCAGGAGCATAGGACAACTGTTCGTGGTTTCTATTATGTTTAAACTGCTTGTTTTGTTTAGAAAATTAATTGGTCCCAGAGAGGGCCTACTTCAATGAGCCAATAGGAGACGATGGAGCTATTAGGTATATAGTATAAAGAGGGTATTTTTTTCATAATACTCCATCCATTTCGTATTAAGAGCTTTACTGGGAAAAGAATTTGTCGATAGCTCCATTAGGCTCAATTTAAGTGGCTGGGCACTAAAATTCAGTTCCATAAAATGCTCTTTTGAGAATCACTTTCTTCTTCCCAACTGTCTAGTTTCAATTTTTTCTATTGATACAATACCAGTCAGCTGCCTCTGTGCCATCAATATTGGTACCGGAGATAGGTACAACGAATGCAATGACGATGAGCTAGGAAATCAAAATTTTAGTCAAGGACTACGACAGCTATTGATGCAGATTCAACAACCAGCAAGAGTAATTGCATTTCAACAATAATAAAGGTAAGAGTTGCAATTTCAGCTGCAACTTCTACAACGTTTGGAGTGGTTGACTTTCAATCCACAGCATCCTCCAAAACGCAGAACATCTAATGCCCGACAAAAGCATCGAACCATACCAGCTTCAAATGAAGTTGTAGAGTTCAACGATCAAGAGTTTGATGACAAAAGGATGTGAGGAAGGTGTGATGAAGGTCAACAGAACAGAAAATTTCATTGGTAATTGAAGTTGTCGGCATTTTACATGTAGGTACACAGATTTCTTACCTTTTGATTTCATGGAGAGCCCTGAGGAAACACAAGTTAAACTGGTTGCCTGTAAGTTGAAAGGAGGCACGCTTGGAGAAGCTCCTATTTGCACTTGGGTAGAAGTTGGACAGATAAATAAGTTATTTGGACAATCAGTTAGACAGACAATCGGTCACTCAGAAGCGGCCAGTTGGTCAAATAAACAATCGGATAGTCGAACGTGCTCGACTTATTAATACTGGCCACAAGCACAATTCAAATTACCACATTTCGACCACATCTTGTTTCAACAATATAAGAATTGTAGACAAGGCACATAAAGTATTGAGATTATATGTTTATGAGTTCAGTGCCTAGCAGTTTGCATAACATTGCAGAAATTGATGCACAACAGCTTGTGAGATTTATTAATGGCCTGAGATAGAACAATCGAAGAGAAGGTTATGCTTGAACCAGTCTATTCATTGTCGGTTGCACAACAAATGGCCACATGAATGAAATGGCATTAAAGAAGCAAGGAGGAGGAGTCATTAACTACTCTAAAACATGAAAGACAGTATCAATATGGATGACAATATTGATAACTATAGATATGAGTATGCGTCAATTATATGCTTGGTATATGCCAAAACAGTTGTAAACCCTTTGATACATATAAAAAAATATCATAACTAATAATATATCATTATAATATTTTATTTAAAGCATAATAAGATCATAGAAGGCCATATTAACTGATACGAGTGCTCTAAAATTAATTCATTTTAGAATCATGCACTATTACTTCTTCCGTCCTATATAAATTATTATTCCCTCTGTCTCGTACTTAGTTCTATAAAATTAGTTTATTTTGTAACCAAATAAAATATTTAATATGAGTTGCATAAATATTATAGAGAAATTTATACGTTAGATGTTTAATTAAGTGCATAATTGTAGAACACTATATTTAAAAAAATAATTATGTAAATTGTATAGACCTACTTGTATTGATTTTATATAATTTTTTTAAATATTTTTTATATAATAAGAACATTATCATCTTTGAAATTTTGAGATGTTAAGTTTAAATAGTGTTTTTGTTTTTAAGAAGAAAAAAATTTTAAAATATTTTTTTTTATTTTTTTAAAATAAAAATAATAATAAAATATTACTATATCGATACGTATCGGCCGTATCGATACGATATGGCTGATATAGTCAATCAATATTAAAAACTTATGTGGGGGGCGTATCGCCCCTCGTATCGTATTCGGCCGATACGCACCCGTATCGGTCGATACCAATCTTCTATGCTCTAAAGACATAATTCCTACATAACCAAACAATTGGCGAAAGTGTTGTAACTCATATCCACAACAAAAATCAAGAAAAGTTTACTTATACGCACCAATCACAGCGGTCAAATCCAATTCGACCCACCCCAAGTGACTAAGTCTAATCAATGTTCTCCAACTCGCCAAGCCAGCCTTAGTTGGGTTGGTTGGATAACCTTCCATATCCTACAAATGCCGACAATTAAGACATTTGTCAAACAAATCTCCCTATCATTCAGGTACATTATACTCAAATTGAAGAAAATATTATAAAGAACGTGGAGTGGAAGAAGTAAAAAGGATGGATTGAATTGTGATGACTAGTTTATATATGGTTGTGAGAAGACGTTGAGACCTTAACACGAGTTGAATTCACAAAGATAGGGTGGTGAGAACGTGTTGACACCTTAACAGGAGTTGAATTCAGAGGCACAACATATTTCAAATAAAAGGCACTGTGAATCAGCGTGTGTAAATGCCATTATCAATTGTGGCATTAGTGAGAACATAGTAGCTAAAAGCATGATTTGAAAAAGCTGAAATTAAAAACTAAGAAGCATCCACACTATTATATTATCGGGTGGATCAAAGATGTTGGAGAGAGGTAATAAAAAGTTGCAAAGTTCCATTTTCAATTAAAAAATCAAACATGAATTAGTTGACATGAATACATGTCATTTTTTCTAAGAATATCATGGTAATATGATATTAAATATTTACATAACAGAATAACTATTCAATTTTGCATGGACGAGTTAAAGTTGTGTTGATTTCGGGACGTGGTAATGAGTCTACCAAATAAGGATAAATATACTTCTTTGATGGTTAGTGTCCCATCCTGCTCTCCACCTTGCCCTACATTGAGGGGTCATAACATATAATTATACTATAATAAAAAAGACTATTAGTGACGCCTTTTTAAGCGTCACTAATAGCCCTCTAAGCGTCATTAATGCCTATTGGCGACACTTACAAAGTGTGGTTAACTACATCGATAAAAATAGAGTCGCTTTTGCTTAGCCTAATAGTTTACTATTAGCGATGTTTATTTATATATCACTAATTATTTTATTTTTAGCGATGCTTAATAAAGCGTCGCTAATAGTGAATTATTAGTGACATTTAATTTTAAGCATCTCTAATAATTTATTCTTAGCAACACTTTATAGCATCGTTAATATAAAAAAATTCAAAAATAAAATATAAATATCTTATTAGCGATGCTTCTAATAGTGACTCTTCCAAAAGCGTCACTAATAAAAAAATTATTTTTTTTTAAAAATAAAACCTTATTTGCTTAAGCTTCGTTAATAAAAAATTAGTTAAAAAAGTAAAACCAGTACTAACGATGCTACATCGCTAACAAAAAATTAATTTAAAAAAATAAAAAAAATATTAGTGACACTTATAAAAGCGTCACTATTAAATAAATAAATTTTAAAAAATAAAAAACTTATTAGCGATGCTATTTTAAGCGTCCCTAATAACAAAAAAAGTTAAAAAAACAGCCCTGGACGAGATGGGCTCTTGGCACCTTTGCTCCAACCTGGGCAGAGGAGGAGGGGGGACCCGGGAAGGGGGGAAGAAGGGGCGGTGCTGGAATCCGGTAGCTGTTCCAGATCCGGCAACGGGGGACAATCATACACATATACATATAAGCACGCATAACACACCATCAAACCAAACTTACACAAACACCCTTAATCAGGGTCTTACAAACTTACTTGTATAATCGTACGCTAACTCATACAACTTACACATACTTGTACGACCTTACTCGTATAATCTTACACTTACTCGTACGACCTTACTCATATAGGCATATGCTTACTCGTAAACTTACACTTACATTCTTACTCAAAATTATCATCTTATAGTCGTGCTCATACTCTGACAATCCTACTCATACTATCGACCACTGAAGCTCATTACAACTAATAAGCTCCAGCGTCGAAAAGGAAAAGAATGTCACTGGGGCATCACCTTAACCTCGGGGGAGTGACTAGACGCCATGGACTTTTTTGAAGGTAAGGCACACCTATGCTCATGGGGCACAGGATCAAACAGGTAAGAGTAGATCCATGATACTACTTACCTGAGCGCGCAAACATACACCCACACATAAGGGGTCATACAATTGCCCACACATAAGGGGTCTTATAGTGTCATACAATTGCCCACCATTATGGGTCTTATAGTGCCAGTGCCACTCTTGGGCAGAAATCATACAGTGCCTCTTGGGCAGGAATCTTACAGTGCCACTCTTGGGCAAGAATCATACAACGCCACTCTTGGGCAAAAACATACAGTGCCACTCTTGAGCAGAATCATACAACGCTCTCAATAGAGCATCAAACGTCTGGGCTTCATATAGCACACATACCAAATAGAAAACATACATACAGTTGCTCTCAATAGAGCATCAGACGTCTGGTGCTCTATATAGCACACTGACAACATCCCGCAGGATTTACCATGGCAAGACATGAGAAATGCTCAGCTGACTCATTATCGGCTAGCTTAAACACAGAACTTAATCCGTCGAACCCTCAGGTCTCAAACTCACAACGCTATCATTAAATGCGCTTATAATTCAAGTTTGAATTAAGTAAGTTATGCGGTATAATTATGCCAAACAAACTCACAGTCCTCGACTGATCAAACAGAAGCTAAGCTCGATTGAAACCCTAGTTTGTCGAGGCAGCAGACTTCACATACCCGTCCAAGTCACACAGCTCACCGTACACAAATCCTTACGTAATCATACAGCCTCTACCATCCACCTTACGGTCAAAACATCTTACTTACATCGTCAAACTGAGCTCCTCATAGCAAATCTCCATTATCACCCTCTTACTTAATACCTCACTTATTATACTTACTTTTTACTTCATAATTTGTACGTTATGCTTGTACAATTATGCATGCTCTTATTGTTTAATAAACCCTCATAAGGCTCCAAGCCTAAGTCCTCTTACTTACCGAACCCCTAACGTATGTTCCAAACTAAACCGATCCATTTCAAATCCTCGCTCATCAAACTTATCTTCTATGTCTTCTGTCATACACTTACACATCCAAATCCACATCTAACTTCGTACCAAACCTTTGCCACTTTTTACCGTCCATCACCCATACCTTTGCCCACACACAATCTGCATACGTAACTTACTCACAATCGCTAGCCATCACTAGCATGTCCATAATACGCATACGTAGCCTACTAACATAATCGCTAGCCATCACTAGCGCATACATATTCCACATCCATAAAACATACGTACAACTCATACATATCATATGTATCTCAACGTAGCATAATTCATTATCTTACATCATGCAAACATATCATGATTTAATATCCAAAACATGGAATCATACAATCCTAGCATGCTGCTACTCATTCAAAGCATGCTATCATGAAATTACGAATTCAAAGCTCCCCTACCTCGTAATCATGACATTTGATGGCGAGCACATGATGGTGGTGGCATCGGTGGCGGAGTTGACGGTCAAAACCATTGCCTAGCTAAGAGAGCTGTTGTCCAAAGGTTTTAGGAAGCGCTGAAACTACTCACGGCCAAACAGGGGTGACACAGATCAATGCGGAAAATCCGTGATCCACGGCGGCACACTAGGGGCGGCCGGGAGAAAGATCATGCCAACGAGTGGCAGGTGAGACAGAAAGGCAGGGTGTACTCACTAAAATTCGATCGGCGGTTGAACAATACCCAACCGATCACAAGACGTCAAAATCGGCCGTGGACAACACCCAACGGCATCGATTTCAAGTTTACAAGGACCCACATAAGGGCGAAGGGCGTGGGGTGACACTAAAGGATGGAGGAGAGGTGGTGGAGGACTCCAATGTCAACTCCAGATGATGGCGGAGTCATCCAACGGTCAGGCGGTGCCAAAGCGGCACCTAAACCCTAAATTACACACGTGGCTACTTGCACATGCGGCCAAAGGGATGGGGAGAGGGCTAGACGGTGTTTGCCCAAGGCTCAAAAGGGCGGTAGGGCCATGCCCAAGGGTGGTGACCAACAAAGATGGCCTTTGCCATTGCCGTGCTGAGGTAGGCCGACTAGAGGCCAATCGGCGTTCGGTGAGGATAAGATGGTGGCGCTCTTAATGGCGCGGTCAAACACATATAATCGGCAGAGGGGGAACCTGCCTCATGCCAAAAAAGAGGGGCGGTGCCGCACTAGGGTGGCCAGCCATCTCTAGGCTGAGACCCACCAAACTACAAGGGTCCAAAGGAGACGCTACGGTGGCCCAAAATGGGTGGAAAACCCTAGGGGCACAAGGACGGGCAGGGGTTACCAACGGCTCTGGCCGGCTCGGTCATGGTCCTAGCGGCTAGGAGGAGCTATCTCCGGCTATTGGTGATGGCCAAAGTCAATGGCGACACGCTGGACAAATAGCATACAGAGGAGAAAAGGCTCGGTTTTTGTGGACGAGCACATCAACCGAGCGAGAGACGGATTTGGTTCCAATGGAACGAAGGGGACAAAAGGCCCATAGGGGTGACCCACTGGCGTCACTGGGCCGGGGCAGAGCCAGACGAAGGTCCACTTGGCCAGGTCCGGCATCCGGCTAGTGACGGTACCCACAACGTCCAAAACGGACATAGACTGAAAACAAGGGCTGACCGGAGGGAAAAATAGGGTCGGGGAGGAAGGTGGCGGCCTTGGTCGGCTCCTGCATGGCCAAAGCGGACCAGTGGAGCTGTCCTTGGCCACAGCCGGTAGCTTCCGGTGTCAACAATCCCAACAGAAGAGTATCGAACAAACACCAAAACAAAGGGCCAGAGAGCTGCTGGAGGAGAGTGGGGCTAAGCTAGGACTGGCGAACGTGAGCTGGGACGGTGGCTCAGCCGTCGCCAGGCCGGGTGGAGCCGGACGGAGGTCCATCGCTCGTGGCTCGCTGCCAGCAGCCACCAAATCATACAAAAAGCAACTCAAGCGAAAAATAGGGCAAATGGGCAAAAGAGGACGGGACGGCGGAGGAAAGGCCCATGGGGCCGGGAGGGGTGTCCTCCCGCCGTCGCCGGACCAAGGCGGAACTGTGGGCGGACGACCGGCCCTTGCTGGTGCAAGGTAGTGGCGGAACAAGCAAAACAGAGAGGGGCATAAAATAGGGCAGAGCCAAAACTATAAGGCTGGCCAGGGACGGCTGCCTTGCTGTCGCCGGCCCAAGGCCGGTCAGACGAATACTGGCCGGAGCCTACCACCCACCACCGGTGATGTTCCAGTCAAAAAAATGGGAGAGAGAGTGTAAGGGAGGGCGAACCAGGAAGGAGGGCGGCACTACCAGGGCTATGGTCCACTATCGTCGCACGACCGGGGTGGAGCTGGTGGCAGCAGCCCTGTAGCCCACCGGCGATGGCTGGGACAGAGTGAAACCAGAGAGGAGGGGGGAAGTCGTCCTGTTCGAGAAACATATGGATTGGGCTCGGCCCAGCCCGAGCCCGTTTTCTTCTTTCTTTTTATTTCTTTTTCTTTTCTCTCCTTATCTCTTCCGCTCTCTCAATCTCTTTCAATTTTTTGCGTTGTAAGCGCACGTTTAGGCCCGCGGCCTATGATTGAACCCCACACCCGACTACGGGTACAAATATCGAGGCCAAATACGTTGAAGCGTCATATTTTTCTGCCGAAAATGATTAAAAAAATAGCAGAAAATCGTAATAGAAATCTGGGACATTACAATAATATTTAAAAAAAATTAAAATTAAAAATTAAATTTATCGCCCTCTCCTCTCTCTACACACTCTCTCTCTAGCCCCTCCCTCTTCTTTCGCTCTTCTCTCTCTCTCTCACTCTCTCTCTCACTCCTCACTCTCTCTTTCCCCCTCTCTCATCTCTCTCTACACTCTCTCTCCTCTAATTTTATTTTTATAAATATATTTTAAAAATAAAAAGTAAATTTATTAGCTATGCATAGAAATATGTGTCGCTAATGCATAAGGTAGTAGCGACACATAGATATATGCATCACTACTATCTAGTATAGTAGCGACGTATATTTCTATGCGTCACTACTAAATTTATTATTATTTATTATTATTATTATTAAAATATAATATTTTATAAAAAAATAAAAAATATATTTATCTCCCTCTCCTCTCTCTACACACTCTCTCAAGCCCCTCCCTCTTCTCTCTTTAGCCAAACCCGGTCCAGGGGCCGGTCAAGGAGATTGAAAATTGATTTAGTGGAAGACTTACGTCCTAATCACGGGCGATCTAACAAAATTACGGAGTATACGCACCACTTTGAGTAAGAGTAAATGAGTAGAATTCAAAGAGTTACTTTAACTCTAAAATAAACTAAAATCTCAAACCCACATACTAAATTAATCCATAGCCCACTCTAGGCTTCAAAATAAGTCTCAAACAATCCAAAATAACAATGTAGCACAAACCAAAATGAGAACCACACACATAGGTTCTAACATAATAGCAAAAACAAGGAAACAAGCTACACAAGAGGTCTCCACGTCTACTCCCAAGTCACCTCCGACCTTTCCTCATAGAGAGGATCTTGTCCATCTGCGTGTCATGCCACGCAACCCCAAAGTAAAAGCACAAGAAAGAGGGGTGAGTTTAACAAACTCAGCAATGGTTTTTTATATAACTATAATCATTAGAAACACGACGGTATAGTAATATAACAATTCAGATCAATATTTGACAAGATGTATCAATTTCTAATCACACATACACATCACTAAAACCTGCTTCATAGTGTCTAAATTGTATAGTGTAATTCAACATCATATAAACCTGCATGAGATCTATCTCTAACATACATTTCAGATCATGCATCAACCATTATATAAACCTACATGAGATGTATCTCTAACATACATTTCAGATCATGCATCAACATCATATAAACCTGCATGAGATGTATTTCTAACATACATTTCAGATCATGCATCAACATCATATAAATCTACATGAGATATATCTCTAACATACATTTCAGATCATGCATCAACATCATATAAATCTACATGAGATATATCTCTAACATACATTTCAGATCATGCATTAACATCATATAAACCTGCATGAGATATATCTCTAACATACATTTCAGATCATGCATCAACATTATATAAACCTGCATGAGATGTATCTCTAACATACATGCATCAACATAAATAGAGAATGCCTCCATCAAGGAGTAAACACAATCATTACCGCAAGGCTGGACATGGTCCAAATTTCCTAACTGGAAACCTAGGGCATTGCCCGCTCAGGACACAGTCCAAATTCCATAAGATAAACCAAGATGTAGGGCTAGTCAGCCCCTCTGCTCACCAAGGATAATCCACATGGGAAATCTAAATTCCCCAAAGGGAACCTAGAGCAGGTCTGCTCGCTAAGGACAATTCTAGCCAAGAACGTCCAAATTCCACGTAGATAACCTAGAGCAGGGTGTTCACCAAGGACATCTCTGCGGTGGGGAGAGTCCAAATTCCCGCATAGGGAACCTAGAACACGTGGTAGCCGGTGTACGAAGGCATACCACTCTGGGTGCTCAGTGTCCGGATGTGACTATTCTCAATAAGTAAATCTCAACTGCAACAAGTATACGACTCGTCCTCATATAACTCAATTTTGACTCGACTCAACCAAAGGAGTGCACATGTTCCACAAAGGAACTCAAATCAAAACATGTCCCTTCGGACCAATCAAATTTCGATTAAGCTAATGACCGATTAATCTGGCACGCAATTTCACCACATTGCATCCAATAGATCAAACTCGGTTAATCTCGATAAAGCCTCAATTGGAAATCCATTTTTATGATGCATGCAACATGGTACATATGTGGGCAAGGCATACATGAATCCTAATTCATGATAAGTGCTCTCATCAGCCTCTCATGCATCATTCATAATCATAATATCAAACCTCATCATAATCATTAACCCCACATGTGTGTGTGTACATGGTAGAAAACACCTCACTCGATGTACATCAACATGCTTGTAATTAACTCACCATCACACTACACATGCGCATTAACATCAAATCATGGATTCCAGCGGAAATCATAGGAGAAGAACCATTAAAATCATAACTCAAGTCAAAACATAACCACAAGTTAAACATATATAAGTTCATTCACCTCATACTTAAGTCAAGACATAACACTAACATTCACACATCATTTAACCACATCCTATCATGACATATCAATTCATTCGTATGTTGTAGCTCTACTGAAAATATGTTTAACCATAGAGAATCAACCACTCATAACTTCAAGATAGCAATTCCAACAATAATATCCAACTACAAGTCATTTCACATAACTATAAATATATACCACAACTTCTAAACATCAATGGTATGCCCTTCTAGTAGCTTACCCAGGCTCAAAACACTCCACACACATATAAAAATAATATATCATAGTAGAGACATTGAAATAAACATCATACAAACAATAATAAAATCTGCTGTGTAGCCGTTCGAACGCCCTCCAGGGCCGTTCAATCGGCTAAACAGGAGTTATGCCAAAAATGCAGAGTTGCCGTTTGAACACCAACAAGGCAGATTTGACCTTCTTCTTCATTTCAAATTTTCAAACCTAAACTCCATTGATGAAACTTAAAATCACCATCTAACCACTCAAATGCCATTAAAATTTTATCATACCTTCTAGAAAGCTAATCTACATCATAACAATACAAAAACCCTAAGAAATCGGGATAAGAAATTACCATTTACCAATCTCACCATTAAAGCACTAAATCAAGTAAATCCATTCCAAATAAACCATAAAATCGAGATTTTTACCATAGGAAGACAGAAAATTCGAAGACCCATTACCTTATCACTTGATTAGGCTTGGATTTGACAATCACCCTTCTTGAAAACCTTTCAAAGACATAGAGTTTAAATTAAATTCCATTAAAATCAATTTAACATAGAAAACCTTAAGGAAAAACTTAGATCTAGGGTTTGTTAAGCATAAAAAATGGATTTTTAGATATAGGGTTTGAAGTAAAGAAGCATATCAGTGGTTTTGATGTTTAAAATCGAATCAAAACATAGGGGAAATGATGGATTTAGAATGAATTAGAAGAAAATCTAGGATTTAGGCTTAATTAAAGAAAACATACCTTGAACTCCTTCTAATCCGGGCCTAATTGGGGAATTAGGCCTTAATCTCCCTCTCCCAGCCTATTCCCAAAATGAAAATGGCTCAAATTTTTCTATTTATAATAGGGCTTGGGGTGTACACAATTAACTAATGGGGTATGAATATAAATTTGGGCTAAAAATGAGTATTTTGACTATTTGAGTACTAATTAAACCTGGAAAAATTATGAATTTTTTTATAAAAACTTGTGTTGATGCCTGGATTAATTTGGTCCAAAAACCTAAATTTCGCCGGTGGGGCCCACAGGGGTCCCGCCAAACCCTAATTTTTGAAAAATTAGTGAAAAATCAAAAAAATTCCAAAAATCCAAATTTTACCCAAAAAATACTTAAAACCAGTAATTGTAAAGTTGGTTTTGATTGAAACTATAAGAAATCTCATTTATTTTTGAAACCACCGAATAAATCAGAAAATGTGTTAACCACACGATAACCGAAAGATAATTATTAAAATAAATTGGTTTAAGATCATGGATCTTACACTCTGAGTCTCTGTCTCTTCACTCTCTCTTCCCCTCTCTACTCTCTCTACACACTCTTTCTCTCCTCTAATTTTATTTTTTATGATTTTTTTATTTTTATAAATATATTTAAAAAAAAATGCGACGCTAGAAATATGCGTCGCTAATACGCAAGGTAGTAGCAACACATAGATATATGCGTCGATACTACTTTTCTTTATTTTTTATTATTTTTAAAATATAATATTTTATAAAAAAATTAAAATAAAAATTAAATTTATCTTCCTCTCCACTCTCTACGTACATACACTCTCTCTCTCTAACCCCTCCCTCTTCTCTCTCTCCACTCTCACTCTCTCTCTCTCTCTCTCTCTCTCTCTCTTCAGTCTCTCTTCACTTTCTCTCTATCTCTCTTCACTCTCTCTTTCTCCCTCTCCTCTCTACACTCTCTCCTTTAATTTTATTTTTTATGATTTTTTTTATTTTTTATAAATATATTTTAAAAATAAATAAAAATAAATTTATTAGTGACGTATAGAAATATGTGTTGCTAATGTGCAAGGTAGTAGCGGCGCATAGATATATGCGTCACTACTATCTAGTATAGTGGTGACATATTTCTATGTGTCGCTACTAATTTATTTTTTATTATTTTTAAAATATAATATTTTATAAAAAAGTAAAAAATAAAAATTTAATTTATCTCCCTCCTCTCTCTCTATACACTCTCTCTTTAGCCCTCCCTCTTCTCTCTCTAGCCTCTCCCTCTCCTCTCTCTCTCTTCACTCTCTTCTTTCTCTCTTCATTCTCTCTCTTCCCCCTCTCTCCTCTCTCTCTACACTCTCTCCTCCAAAATTAATTTTTATGATTTTTTTATTTTTTAAATATATTTTAAAAATAAATTTATTAGCGATGCATAGAAATATGTGTCGCTACTACGCAAGGTAGTAGCGACGCATAGATATATGCGTCGCTACTATCTAGTATAGTAGCGACATATTTCTATGCATTGCTACAATTTTTTATTTTTTATTTTATTTTCTAAATATAATACTTTATTAAAAAAAATTTAAAAAATTAATTTTTCTCCCTCTCCTCTCTCTCTATACACACTCTCTCTCCTCTCTCATCCCTCTATATCTTCTCTCTCTCTCTACCCTCTCTCTGTACCCTTTCTCTCTTCACTCTCTCTCTACACTCTCTACCCTCATTTTCTCTCTACCCTCTCTCTACCTTCTCTCTTTATTTTATTTTTTTTAAAATAATTTATAATTAAAATTTTATTTCTCTCTTTCCTCTCCTCTCTCTCTATTCTCTATCTCTCCTCTCCTTCTCTCTCTCTCTCTCTCCTCTCTCTCATCCCTCTCTCTCTCTCTCCCCTCTACTCTCGTCTCCCTTTCCTCTTTCTTCTCTCTCTAGCTCCTCATCTCTCTCTTTAATAAAATATATTATATTTGAGAAGTTTATTTTTATTTTTTAATACTTATTTATTATATATACAAATAGTAAATATTAAATGAAATACATTATATTTAAGAAGTTAATTTTTAATTTTTTAATATTTATTTATTAAATAAAATTAACTGATTAAGCTAATAGCGACGCTAATGAAAGTGTCGCTAATAGTTGTCTTAGTCACAACGCGTTTAACAAATAGTCGCTAATAAGTTGTGTATTTTTTTAAAATAATTTATTTTATTAGCGATGCATAATAAAAAACATCACTACTATGACATATATTAGCGATGCTTTATGATAAGCGTTGCTAATAGTTGTGTTATTAGCGATACTTTATAAAAGTGTCACTAAAAGTTATTCATTTTAAATTTTAAAAAATAATTATAACTATTAGTGACGCTTTTGTTAAGCGTCGCTACTAGCTCTACTAGTAGCGACATGTTTAAGAAAGCATTGCTATTGTTAAAAATAGTAGCGACGCTTTAATAGTTATAATTTTTTTTAAAAAAAATTAAAATGAATAACTTTTAGTAGAGCTTTTATAAAGCGTCTCTAATAACATAACTATTAGCGACACTTATCGGAAAGTGTCGCTAATGGGTGTCATATTAGCGACGCTTTTTATTATGCGTCACTAATAGATGTACTATTAGCGGCACTTCTAATAGTCAATTTTTTTGCGACGTTTTTTTTAAATGTCGCATATAAAACCGGTTGATTGCTACATTGACTGATTGATCAGTGAACAATGCTACTACATTGACTGTTGATCAATCATTTTCAATGACAATTGATCGTGGATAAACAATTTACATATGTAATTTTTCACTCATTTTTTCTACACTCTCTAATATGATAAACTCTTTATCCTAAGTGTGTCAATATAATATTGTAACGCCCGAGATTTTTCACACATTTTCCTCAAAATTCACGAAAAATTTTTGCAATATAACGTCTGTAAATCGGAGTAAAAATGACAAAATCAAAACCTGATAAAACAGTTTATACTTTAAAACACTAAACATCCATTTTTCATCTAAATATTTTCATCACACGGTCAAACATCGTACGGCCAAAGCAAATATCATCAGGCGCTACTCGAAAACACACGCATTTAATTAAATTCGCTATGATCATAGACTTTAAATACAAATCCTTCCCAGGCATCCCTGAGTGCAAGTCCCATAACAGTCCACAGACTAATCCAAATGAAAGTCCAGAATATAAACATCTTAACGTCTTGTCTCACCCAATACATCAGATCGTGACACAAACAAACTCGCAGTGAGTCAAGCATATACCTGAGTCAACGGGAATCAATCCTCCGCTGAAATGAGCATCCATCTCCAGGAGCTCTCCAACACACACCTGCAAAAGCCTCCCGAACCACGGGGCTAAAAATGGTAGGGTGAGTATTTTCATACTCAGCAGGAAAATACCCAGTAGGGGAAATCCCAAACGGTGAACTCAACAAGTTCATAAATACATGCGTTCATGCAACTCAAACATGAAGCATTCAAGCATATAAACATCATGCTCATACGCATGCAAGCATACCAAATGCACTATCGTGCCAAAAACATACCAAAGGCACCATCGTGCCAAAATCATACAAATACACCATCGTGCCAAAGTCATATCATCAAATGAAACTTACACAAACACCCTTATCCAGGGTCTTACAAACTTACTCGTACCATCGCACACATACTCATACAACATACGCATACTTGTACGACCTTACCCGTACAATCATATGCTCACTCATACAGATTACACATACCTGTACGACCTTACTCGTACAGCTTACACTTACTCGTGCGACCTTACTCACACATCTTACAATTACTCGTGCGACCTTACTCGCACATCTTACACTTACTCGTGCGACCTTACTCGCACATCTTACACTTACTGTCTTACTCAGAAACTTACACTTACAGTCTTGCTCGGATTCATACGCTTACAGTCTTACTCTTACAATTGTACTCATACTCATACAGTCGTGCTCATACTCATACGGTAGTACTCATACACATACTCTTACAGTCGTGCTCATAGTCATACTCTTACAGTCGTGCTCATACTCATACGCTTACAGTCGTGCTCAAACTCATACTCATACAGTCGTACTCACACACATAATCGTACACATATCAATGACCACTGAAGCTCATTACAACTAATAAGCTCCAGCGTCGCAATGGAAAAGAATGCCACTAGGACAACACCTTAACCTCCGGGGAGTGACTAGACGCCATGGACTTTTCCGAAGGTAAGGCACACCAGTGCTCATGGGGCACAGGATCAAACAGGTAAGAGTAGGTCCATGATACTACTTACCTGAGCGCGCAAACATACACCCACACATAAGGGGTCATACAATTGCCCACACATAAGGGGTCTTATAGTGCCATACAATTGCCCACCATAATGGGTCTTATAGTGCCATTGCCACTCTTGGGCAGAAAACATACAGTGCCACTTGGGCAGAAACATACAGTGCCACTCTTGGGCGGAATCATACAACGCTCTCAATAGAGCATCAAACGTCTGGGCTTACACAGCACACAGACCAAATCGGAAACATACGTCGCTCTCAATAGAGCAAAAGACATCCGGTGCTCTACACAGCACACAGACAACATCCCACAGGATAACCACCATGGCAAGACATGATAAATGCTTAGCCGACTCATTATCGGCTAGGTCAAACACGGAACTTAATCCGTCGAACCCTCAGGTCTCAAACTCACAACGCTATCATTAGCTGTGCTTATAATTCAAGTTTGAATTAAGTACATTATGCGGTATAATTATGCCACACAAACTCACAGTCCTCGACTGATCAAACCGATGCTGAGCCTGATCGAAACCCTAGTTCGTCAGGGCAGCAAACTTCCTTACCTTGTCCATATCAGGATCAAAACTTACCATACACCAAAATCTTACAGTCTTACATCTCTGCCATCTACCTTATGGCCAAAACATCGTACACAAATGTCATCATACTAAGCTCCTCAGAGCCAAACGCAGTTGTCGCCCTCTTACTTAATACCTCACTGATTATGCTTACTTTTCACTTCATAATATGTACGTTATGCTTGTACAATTATGAACACTCTTACAATCTGATAATCGCCCAACATACAATCCAACCCAAACCGATCCATTCTAATCCTTGCCCGTCATACTCTTATCCTCTGTCATCCGTCATACGCTTACACATCCATAACCAAATCTAGACAAAGCCTCTGCAACCTCTTACTGTCCATCGTCCATACCTCTGCCCACATACACTTACACATAACCATAGCATCAACCAATAGCCATCATACATACGTATGTGTATCACACATACGTATAACATACACATACGGTCATACATACGTAACTTACAAACATGCCCACTAGCCATTACTAGGGCATGCACACACATTCATACATACTTCAAACATGCACGCTAGCCATCACTAGCACATACTCAATCAACGTACGAAACTTACCAACAAACACGCTAGCCATCACTAGCACATACATACATCCAACGTACTTACAACCAACATGCATGTCATATGCATTTCAACATACCATACAATCGTGCTTACACGTACATCATGCAATCAGATCGTTACATAACATCCAAAGCATGGAATCACACAATCCTAGCATGCTACTACTCATTCAAAGCATGCTATCATGAATTTACGAGTTCAAAGCTCCCCTACCTCGTAATCATGACGTTCGATGGCGAGCACACGACGGTGGCGGCGTCGGCAGTGGAGTTGGAGGCCAAAAGCTTTGCCAAGTGAAGAGAGCTGCTGTCCCGAGGATTTAGGAAGCGCCGGAAACAATCACGGCAAAACGGGGTGTCAGAATCAATGCGGCAAAACCCGCGATCCACGGTGGCACACTAGGGCGGCCGGGAGAAAAGTCAAGCCAACACATGTGGCGGTGCGACCAGAAGTCGAGGGTGTACTCACTGAAGATCGGCCAGTGGCTAAGACGTGCTCAGCCGGCCACAAGACGTCAAAATCGGCCGTGGACAGCACCCAGCGACAACTATTTCGGTCAACAAAGGCCCACATAAGGGCGGAGAGCCTGGGGCGACGCTCAAGGACAGATGAGAGGCGGTGGAGGGCTAGGTGTCAACTCCACTCGATGGCACAGCCATCCGATGGTCAGGCGGGGCAAAAGCGGCACCTAAGCCCAGAAACACACGCGTGGCCACATGCACACGCGGCTACATACACCCGTGGCCCAAAGGGGCGGGGGAGAGGGCTGAACAGGGGCGGCCCAAGGCCCACCAAAGGCTGTCAGGGCTAAGGCCCCTAGCAGTGGCTAATCAAAGTGGCGACATCGCCTATCGCCACCCACAGCTAACACATGTAGTGCGGGCGGCTGTACATCACGCACGGTTTTGGGCAAAGGCAAGCGGCCCACTCCGAGCGGAGTGTATAATTGGGCCAAGTGGGGCTGACCCTCACTGTCGCCGAGCCAGGGCAGAGCCCACGATGGCCAAATGGCCCACGGCTTGCCAAAGACAACAACCCGAGACGCACCCAAAGCGTCTAATCGGGCGGATCAAGACAATAGGGGCGGGGCGGGGTCGGAAACGACAACCCCCTACTGACACTGGATTGAGGTAGGCTGGACGGAGTCTATCCGGTGGCCGGACAACGACCGGAAACACACCGGTGTCCAAAACAATCTCACGGACAGTGAGATACAAAAAGAGAACAAAACCCGACCAAAAGGTCGGCAGCTCACAGCGGAGCGCAGAAAGCACGGCGGCGGCTCTAGCCAGCGCCTATGGGTCCCTAGCGGCCAACTAAACATAAGTCTAGTTGAGAGCGGCCGCAAACGACGTCAAAAACGTACACCCATAGCTCAAAAACGGGATTAAAGGAGAGAAAAAACCCGAAAAAGGTTCGGTACCCCGTGTAGGAGCGAAGAGGCCGTGGCGGCGGTCATAGCCGGTGTCTATGGACTCGTGGCGGTGAGGCAAAGCAGATTAGGACAAGAATCGCCGGAATCCGACGACGGAAGAGGGAGAACGGAGCGACCGGAATCTGGCTCGGGTTCTCAAAAAACTCACTGGACGTCGAGTGAAATTTTTCTAGAATGTCGGTTCTGTGAAAACCGATGGATGAGTTGATTTTTATATAAAATCTTTTTAATTTTTACATCCACGTCCCTAACACGCATTCACCTCCCAATTACGCGTTATAGCTCCAAAATTCGCGCTGTAAGCGCGCAGCGAGGCCCACGGCCCGCGACTAAGCCCCACAACCGACTATACGGGTATAAATACGAGGAGAAAATATACAAATATGAATACGCCGAAGCGTCGTATTTTTCCGCCGAAAATGACCAGAAAAATAGCAGGAAAATCATAGAAAATCGTAGAAAATTCTGGGACATTACAAATATGTGTATGTGTTTTTACCTGTAAAATTACTTTTAAATCTTCTAATTTGCTCGATCTTCACCATGTGATCTTAGGCAACAAAAATTCTATCATATTACTCAAATTACACATCAAATTGACATTGTTTTATTCTAACAATCTCCCCCTTTGGTTATTTCATGACAAACACTACAACCCACCATCTAAAAAAGAAAATTACAACTCATAGCCAAACTCTTGATAGTTGTTTAACCTTTAACAATGACACCCACTTAACCTATGACACTCATATCTATTGTGGTATGGCCTTTGACATGTAATCACCTTGCACATAATAAACAAGAACATACCTACATAATGTTGCTCCAAGAAATAAGTAAATACAGAATTTAAATATTCAAGTACTTGTGAAATGACATTCAAGTTCCATTAAGTTTTCTCTACACTTCACAAATTAGTCGCATACTCCCATTTTTTGTCAGAAATAGACAAAGGTAAATACATAAATATGTTGAGAAAATATAGTTCAAGCAACTATATCTGAATTTTAGATTAAAAGAATCATGCCTATATGACTCTTAAACATAAAAGATATAAGCAATGAAGTCTATGTCTAATCAGAAACATCAATTTGAAGATACATTAAAACAAACATGTACCATTCAAATCTCAAACTAAATCAATAATAGGGTATGTACTTCAATAAATTCATTATGTGCAATAGTCTCTATCTCATGTATCTAATACATTCAAATATCAATCAACAATCTAGAAACATATACAACTATAAAAAAACATCCTAGAATTTGCAAATCAATTTTACTACCCTTGAAATTGTGAAATCAACAAAGTTTCATTGGATATAAACAATCTTATACTTGTGTCAAATTTTCAATTGTTGTTTGAAATCAAATTTAAAAAAATTACATTCTAAGAATCAGTCAAAATCTACATCACCTTTCAAAATTCTTATGGTTCACCAAGTTCCAAATCAAATCCAAGCTTTTAAATATATAGAACTCAAAGTTTACCCAATAAAAATTCATAAAACCAAAAGGCAATGCAAATCTAGATTCATCTAACAACCTAATGTAAAAATCAACAAAGAAAACATTCTATAATTGACTGAAATTCAATGACTATAAAATAAAAAACATGTTGAGGTCTCTTGTTAAATTTCATTAATCTGACTCTTAACCTAAGTGCATTCACATATTATGGTCATTGATACCTTACCTTAGATTGGTCAACTCCCTTGGTTTGTGATTCTCAATCTTCATTTCTTCTTTTTAATATTTAACTCCATTTTATTAATTTTAAAAAAACCACCAATGTTTAACCTTGTCTCCTTCACTAATTAATCTCTCAAGGTCTTTCTTATTAAAAAAATATGGATTTTTTAGACTCTAGCAAAACATAGTACTCATTGTTGAGTCACTTTAGCTATAATCTATTTACATCAATTTCTAAAAGAATAAACAATAAGCTCAAAATCTTTTTGCCCTTACCTTTTTTAAGAGTTAAGATATTTTTTCTTAATTCATTTTTATAGGGCTTGGCATTTTCTAAATCCTCTCCACTTGCATTATTTTTATTTTTTTAATTCATCATTTTTTCTTGTTAATATCAAGTGGATGGGAGCTTCACACTAGCCTAAGCTGACCTAAATATGTAGCCCTTCCCCATCTTCTTTACGAGGACAATTCCATTGTTTGAAAAGATAAAATAGTGAATTACACACTTGATGTCTTGTTATAAAGAATTTTTTGTACCATTGAATCCAAAATAGAAGTCTAATTTAAGTTCCTCTAATTTTGATCACCAAGACTCGACTAGAATCTAAACTCCTAAGTCAACTTATGTCAAAGAATTCTCTTTCAATTTTCACTCATGATATTGACTTACGTTTAACATGATGTATGCTAGTTTTGAAAATAGATAATTTCAACATCAACCAAAAGAAAATCAAATTGATCTTCACTCACCTTGGTGCATCTCTTTCTTAGTTAAGATACATTAATCACACATCATGATGTTTTCAGCTTAAGAGTAAATTAAGAATCTATAATTTAAGAGCTAAACAAAAAAAAACTACAAAAAAACTTACACTTTAAATAAAGGCAACCCTAATTTTTTCTATTTTTGAGGTTTTCATTTTTTCTATTTTTTTATTCAATGCATGTGAACAAAAATAACATGAAAATAAGACAAAATAAAGAAAAAATTAAAACAAGTGTGTCCAAATGAATAAAAGAATTAAATCATGGACACAATAAATCTCTTTACGTAGAGATTTGAGCTTCCTTAGCCTTGCTTAGCCATCCAATTCTAAGACAACCTAAGGGTGATTTGCTATCCCCATCAACTTGGGATCTAGTTATATAAGACATCATTTCTAATCCAAATTTGGATGGTTTTCTTCATATTGTCTTGAGTACTTTGGTGTGGAATTTTGTGTGTGCTTTCCAATCCACGTGCATTTGGTTTGAGGTTCCCTTTGATATGAATTGATGTTTTCCCCTTCTTTGGTAGATTATTCAAGTATGAACCACCTTAATTTTCCTTAGTTTCTTATTTGTTCGTGACACATTGACTAAGGTGATTTATGTTGTATTTCATAGCTTGAATTTGTTTAATTAAGAAGGACTTAGGATTATCACTTTTATGATGTCTCTTCCTATGTTTAGACTTTGGACTTTGATTCATAAGAATTTCTTTTAGTTTTGTCATGTGATCATCTTTCTTAGGACAAAGTAAGAATTGAGGCTTTTGGCCTCTACGTGGAGGAATTTATTTATATATTACAAACCAAAACCATAATCATGCAAATTCACATAAGAACTTTTATGTGGTGTTCCTTTTTGTCACGTAGGCGCCAGTCAAGCAGTTGGCGCCTGCGTGTTTTTTTTTTTTAAATCTATTTAAAACTAACTTTAACACCTGTCCCTATTCATTCATTCAATACGTACACAATTGCATTCATTCCACACATTCCATGCATAACAAATATAACATTAAAGTTATTGACATCATTGAATAAAAACAAACATAAAATAGAAATGTTTATCAAATATATTACATCACAAGTCGAAAAAATGTTTAGTTTAAAATAAACATATAACAAAGCTAATGTCACAATCTCCTACATCCTCATCCTTGATCTCGGCCTCGGCAGTGTTGTATGAGCTCCTCCTCATGATCTGCCTGTTTCGGCTCTAGCTCTGGCTATGGCTCTGGCTCTAGCTCCGGCTCAGGATGTGGCTCTAGCTCCGGCTCAGCATATATAATAGATGGTTCAACACGAGCTGGCTGATGTCATCTATAATATAAAATTGGATCTGGCTGAGCTACTTGTGCAGTGACCGGAAATAATGAACCTAGAGGAGAGCTATGCACTATTGATGAAGATGGAATATCAAGGAATGAAGAGTGCATCAATTGTGTCTGAGCGGCCTTGTCAACAATATAATCTCTATGAACATCCATAATCACCACCTGAAGCAGTGGCAAGCTACGAATGGCATCTTCATGCTCCCTAAGCATCGACTGACATGATGCTAAAAAGTCCTCGCCCGAAGTACAGGTGTTAATTGCGTGAGTCAAATGTGCATGTGTATGTCTAACTAGACGAAGCTATAAAAACAACAAATTAAAAATTAGATAAATAATTAATAAGAAATAAGAAAATGATATGTGCCTTAATTAACAAAGTTATACTTACCAAAGTTGCCTCAAACTCTCCTCTAGGTTGATATGTCATCTCCTCTACATCCTCGCGCCGTAAAATATATCATCGTGTAATCGATAAATACCACTACATATATGCGCTATGCACATCCCGTGATGTTGTAGCCATCTCCCCTCTGATAACAATGGCTCTCCTATCCTCCCATCGAGAGATATATGATGCATGATGTAAAGTCCAGTCAGTAATATGGCGGCCCCATCGAGTGATGAAATGGACAAACTCGATGGTAGACAGTGGGACCCCTTGCTCCAGGTTAAATTGGAGCATTACCCAATCCGGCACATACATCTCTACAATCTCGTTACATATTAGTGGAATTCAAGATAGCCACATCTCTCGACCGTCAATACATAGAGGAGGTAATGCAGCCAATACTTCCGGTGAGTACGACTGACAAATAACCTATACAATATATAAAGATAATTTAGTTTAAATAATGATAAAATTTTTATAATCATTACAAAAAAAGTTCAACACGACAATAAAATTACCTGATATGGCCGTTGGTGGTCTAACTCCCCTCTATACAATCAGAGGACTCCTTGTGGATTTTTGGTTCTCTTTTTCTGAATATTCCACCTGAAGGAGTTAAATTTAAAAAATGAGTTTAGCATATATACATAAAACATTGCTAAAAAAATTAAGTGTTAAACATAAATATAGCCTACAACGCTCCTAATGGAGCACCCTCGACTAAGCGACCCATCTCAGCATTTGGTCGTCCAACATGTAAATGCTCCCACAACCATAGCTATGTCAGAAAATATGATGACAATTATTAAATAAAATTAAGGAATTATACGTGCCCAAAAAAATATTTAAAGTTATGCATTCATTTACCTGAAGAAGGGTCAGACAACCCACAATCCCCGAGGTCATGGCCTAACATGCTTTCCCTAACTCTCGGTATAAAAATGAAAGAGTAGCACTGCCCCATGAATAAGCACCCACCATGTCGAAGTCCGCAAGGAGGGAGAGATAGGCCACATGTACATGACTACTCGTGGTATAAGCAAATATCGTGGCTCCAAGTAAATGTAATAGATAGGCTCGTGCATGCTTCTCGATAACTATCTTCGTAGCATCGACTAGGAGCTCTCAAAACTCCTGCAAGAGCCATCGTAGGCTCACTCAGCTACCACACATCACTATAGTAGGAGGAGCTCTACCAAGGAGTCTAACTAATATATCCACATGAGCTCCTCCTGTCGTTCCCGTCATTGCATGTCCATCGATGCGAAGTCCTAACAGAACTGCCACATCCATGAGAGTGATGGACATCTCTCCACATGGCAAATGAAACGTCTGTGTCTCCCTCCTCCATCTCTCAACATGAGCTATCAATAAAGGGCGATCGAGACAGACGTACTGTAGATGAATGAAATGCCCAAATCCCACTCGCTCGATATAGGGCAGCATACGATTATCCACTGGCCAATGGCAGAGATACGTAAAATGTTCGGTGCACTCAAGGCACCCAGGGTCCTATAATAAATTTAAAAATTATAACCCAGCGTACTATATCGTCCAACAAAATGAAACAAATTTTAAAAATAGTTATCATACCTCTCCTCTCCAAATAGCAGCCGACCTATGTGCCTCCTGTTGTATGAGTAGAAAATCATCAATCGGGCCTGGCCCGTAACAAGGCTCTGCATGATCCATATGATCTGCGGAGAATTAAGATCATATCATTAATCGTAAGGAACATATGATCATACCTAAAATAGAGTATAAATAAAGAGATTGATTATATGTTTACCAATCAACAGGAGGGTTTTGACATGATTTACTATTGTGCCCACTTTGTTTACACCTCCTACATTTATATCCTCCTCTACCATCTCTCTCCATAGTTCTACGGTCCATTGTATTCCTAATGTGAACAAACTGTGGGCGACTGGGTTGCCTTGTTGCTATTGGAGGGTATAACACAAAATGTATATCCTCTCCCAATTCTGCCAAGTACACATTTTTATAAGTGGAAGATGTGTAAAACAGTGATACCTGTATCGGCTCTCGCCACTTTGCCCACACGGCGATAAGGTGCTTGCAAGGATAACCATAAACCTGAGGGACGTTGTATGTACAAGTATGCATTCTCGAATTAAGCATAACCTTCCGGCCACGAATAGACGTCACTTCATACTAACCGTTATTGATCCTATTAACTATATACTCCCCAATTTTTCTTGTTTTCTCTCTCAATATCGCTTCCACTCTGGGAGTATACGAGGTGGCCATGGCAGATGCGACAGAAGATCGTTTTACGAAAAATTTTATGACCCGATAAAAAATAGTTGACACTAAAGCCTACATGGGTAATCCTCGTGCCCCCTTCAAGAGGCTATTTAAACTTTCAACCATATTTGTAGTCATCATGCTAGATGTCCTAAAATCACCGTGGGCAAGGGACCACTATGTAGGATGCAATTCTCCTCCTAAGAGGAGATGTTTTGCCCTAGGACTCTCCTTACCAATCAAGTCCATTTTAGCATCAAACTTTTCTATTGTAAGTGCATAAGCTGCTGCCCCAATCAAGTCCGTCAGTGTATCATTTTTGAACTCTTTCTTAAAATTTACTTTTATGTACTAGATGCAATAACGATGGTGGTACAAAGGCTTGGGAAGAACCTCAGGCACGACCTTCTGAAGCCCCTTATGTAGATCTGAAATAATGACGATGTTCGTCATGCCCATCAGTACATGATCCCTCAGTTCCATTAAGAACCATTTCCAATTTTCTCCATCTTCCTTCCCAACAAGCCCAATGCTAGAGGAAATAACTCATTGTTTCCATCTGTAGCCGTTGCAACCATAAGAGCACAAGGATATCTGCCATACAAGTGAGTGGCATCAACACCAATCAAAGGGATGCAATGTGGAAACCCCGCTATAGACGGCCCAAATGCCCAAAACAACCGCGTAAATCTCCTACAAATGGCACCATTTGCATGATGTACTTCATCATCCTCTAAGCGGTAGTAGGTGTCAGGATTCGCTTCTTGCACAACCCTTAGGTACATTGGCAATAATTTATATGATTCCACCCAATCCCCATAAATAGCCTTGATCACCATATTCCTTGCTGCCCATGCTTTCTTATAAGATATGTCAACATGATACTTCTCCTTCATTCTTTGAATAATATCCCCTGGTGTGAGAGTTAATTCTGCTTGGATAACTGGCATTATGACCTTCGAAATAAAGGAGGCACTGCACTGCCTATGATCTGTGCTAAGCTGGACATTCCGACATGTGTGGTCACCTTTGTACGTCTTCAATTTAAAGTAACTTCCACCCCTTTTTATTAAGCCATGAACTCTCCAAGGGCAAGTAGTGTCAATGCACTTCACTGTATACTCTAACAAATTTGTTTGTACAACCTTGTATTCGACATGATTTTGAATGGAAAACTCCTGGAAGGATGTAATGAATGCTTCTTTATTCTCAAAGATGCGGCCAACATATAACTCATCTTCGTTTTGTTGGTCCATATCCATGGTAGAATTAACTGCCACATCTATCTCCTCATCTGTGATGTGTGCATAGAGTGGCTCCACTTCATAGTATGGTGGCTCTTCATCATCCATATTCATATCATTTGCGGCAAAAGCATTGTCTACCGCATCATCCCCCTCACCGTCAACCATCTGTTGAGCACTTTTTTCACCTCTGACCTCTTCTTCGTTCATGTCTGAATCTTCTCCACTTGCTTCACCAATATTATCTTCACCTTCGTTAGCCTCATTTTCATCAATATCTTCATCGTGGACATATGCCCCCCTACATATGAACATCACATATGTATTAAATTTCATATGCCTAAAAATATTTATTCATTTATGAATATAAATTTCACCTTTGATTGGATGGTCCAGCATCGGTATAACCAACATACGTGTAGGGGTAATGAATGCCCATCGAACTTTGAGTTCCATACCATGCACCGCTTTGAGACATTTGAAAGCTAAATGACTCGTGTGCATGTGTTGTGGACCTTCCATATTACACACAAAATTCAAAATTTAGCATCCTATATTTCATTGATAATTATAAGATTCAAAATTCACAACTTAATAAACCTTACCTCCAATTAGGTCCACTTCCATCGTAAATAGGGGCATACAACCTATGACGTTCATTTGAAGCTACTGTCATAGATAAATTTCCTTCTTCTTCATCGTCCATTGGCATTTGCATATGTCTTTCATTGTTCACATTTCTTTCAAAGCTCTTGTGTGAACTACTTCGTCTTTCACTAGGCACTCGGGCCTCTTTTTCAAAAAATAAGTTGAAACAAATTATGTGACGCGAGAGGTCAAACATAAAACTCATTGATGCATCATCATTTATACATTTTTGTCTCGAATTCGATCCATATGTTGGAATAACACATTTTATAGTGATTTTCCATCTTCTTCGATCCCACCCAGTCTTAATAGCTACTTGCATCTCAAATTCATCATATGTAGACAGTTTCTTAATTAATAATCCTTTTGTGTGTTCGTCATAGTTAAGTAAAAATCTAATCATTTCTTATGCCATCTTTATTCACTTAATTCATAAATAATAGATTAAATTAATATTATATTAAATAATTGTCTCAAAACTAAGAGGCTAAAATTAGATTAAACAATTGCCTCATATATCAACAAGCAATACTCATACACTTCTTCACATATTTCTTCTCTTATCCAAAGAAGACAACAAATATTCTCATACACTTCTTCAAATATTACATCTACCTTATTGATAAAACAAAACTCCACTAAGATGCATGATATGGTTCATGATCTCGCACAATTTGAGACAAATGGAGAATAAGATATTTGGACTTGTCTGGGCTAATGAATTGGTGTTCTAGCTTCCCTTGTGTTATAGGTACTACACAATTGAAATTGTGCCGTCCCAAGATGCCTTGTGAATGTATGTTAGTGGCTAGGTGCAAATAAATAAAACTCATATTAACACAATTAAATAATGGTTAACTTGGATTATTCAATTTTAACTTTATGATTATGCTTCTCGTATATCTTGTTTGTTTCTTGCAACAAATTATGAAGAGCTACTTTTTTTATATTTAATTGATTTTCTACTTTTTTTCTTGGAATTTTTTATATCCTAATTCATATTTATAGCATACAGATTTACTAGTATTGAAAATATACAGTCCCAAACAAAATAAGGACCTTGATAATAAAAAAGATATTAAGCAACAAGAACAATATAAATTGAAGACCTTGATAATAGAGCGATGAAAAAATCCTTGTCTTTGAGAATTAAGAGAGATGAGAATCAACCATAATTCTTAATGCAAATATAAGAGTTGAAATAGAAGAAGTACCAATTGAAGAAAATTGCACAGCAGCGGGGCGACAAAAATTGCATGACGGCGAGGCGGATCGTGCACAACAGAAAGAAAAGAGCAATATGGAGGGGAGAAGTGGAGGCGGGGATAAAGAAGATGACGATTTCATCCTTTAAATTGACTACTTTGTCACGCATAAGCCGACGATTGAAATAGACAAATGTGGCCTTAAGTTGATTTTGTCATTTTAAAGGATGAAATCAGGTCTAAGTCTAATAAAATATTAAACCGATTTCGTCCTTTAGAAGGATGAAATCAACTTAAACTTGATTTCGTACTTTTAAAAAATAAAATTAACTAAAAAATAAAAAAAATTATGCAAACGCCTAAAAAAAAGGAACACGGAAAATATTTTCAGCGGTAGTTCAATGTGGTAATTATTATTTAAATAAATTTACCTTTAAATTCTTTTTTTGAAGTTATTTTTTCGAATTTACACCCTAAGCCGCTACTGATTCCTCACAAGTGAAAAAGAAGGCCGGGCGGCCCTGGGCTGGACAGAGATCCCGGGCGGGAAAAGCAATTCTGTTCTGCCGCCAATCTGGTTAATGGCGGAAGGGGAAGAAGGAGCCGCCCAAGCGCAGCAGGCCAATAATGTGGAGGACGAGGAGCAGGCCGAGTCCAAGGAGGGGGCCCTTCAGCGCTACTTCCTCCAGGAATGGAAGATCGTCAAGTCCATCCTGGACGACATCGTCGCCGGTGGCGGCGTCGCCAACTATGCTTCTGTCTACAAGATCCGATCCATCGTGAGCCCCCTCCCCCTCTTTTTGTTTCTCTCCGATTTCTTATCATTTCATTCGGCCCCCAATTCATGAGTCTAGTGAGATAATGTTTGTCGACTAGGCATTGTAGATAATGCTGGCATACTGTCTTGCAACTTTGGTTGGGGTCTAGATGACCTCTCTATGAGTATTTTTTGCATATGGACATGGGTCGTCATTTCCCCCTTTTTCTTGTTTTTAGCTTTTAAAATTGTGGGGTCAACCTGATGACATTGTTGATTTCAATCATACTTTTCTATAAACCCAATTGCAAGTCTTATGTTTCGGCTAATAAATTGAGTCCAAGAGAGCAGAATGACAGGGTACATTTTTTTTATTTAAATTTAGGTGGTTATGTTGTATGATATTGGTATTGGTAGTATTTAATTAAGTTGTTTTTATGCCAATTCCTTTATTTTTGCAGATGGATAAGTATCAAGAGCAGGGCCAACTGTTAGAGCCTTACCTAGAGACCATAATTTCTCCGTTGATGCACATAGTCTGTACTAAAACCATGGAACTTGGGGTGACCTCTAATAAAATCCTTGAAATAATTAAGCCCTTATGCATCATTGTTTACACATTGGTCACTATCTGCGGATACAAGACAGTTCTGAAATTCTTCCCACATCAGGTTTATGATCTAGAACTTGCAGTCTCTCTTCTGGAGAAATGCCATAATGCGACTGCGAAGACATCACTGAGGCAGGAGAGCTCTGGGGAGATGGAGACAAAATGTGTGATATTGTTGTGGCTTTCAATACTTGTTTTGATTCCTTTTGACATCTCTTCTGTGGATAATAGTGTTACAACTGGTTCCAGCTGGGATAGAGGCCTTGAGCCCCCACCATTGGTTCTTAAATTAATGGCTCTTTCGAAGGATTACCTTTCTAGTGCAGGGCCCATGCGAAGGATATCTGGCTTATTGCTATCTAGGCTTTTAACACGTCCAGATATGCCAAAGGCTTTTATCAGGTCTTCATAAATGCCACTTGATGGCTACTTTTAGATAAATTTTTTGACCTTTAGTATCTAGATTATAGACTAAATGTCTAGTGCAATTTCTTTAATTCTGAAAAACTGGACGATTTCACTCTTCTTTTTTCTTTTATTTTATTTTGGCATTTTTTTTCAAATATCCTGTCTGCGTCAGTTGATTAACCTGCAGCTCACTTATGGAAAGAAACCAAGAATTATTTTGTATCTTTGTGTTTCTTTTAGTATGACTAATCTGCTGTTTCTCCTCTTGTAGTGCACTTAGAAACTGATTGTATACCTGCAAATGCAAATATTTTTTAACAAAATTTTACTTTGTTATGAGTTAGGATAGCATGATAATCAGGATACAGCTGACGTAGTGATTGAAATGCAGTATGCATGACTAGAAACTAAGAAGTAAGACAAAAAATTGTTTGAGATGAACACTCGGTGGTGATGGGTAGAATTTATTTTGCTTGTTAACCCAGAGAGATTCCTAGGTAGAGGAGAGAAAGGGATTGCAGTCCAACTAGAAGTTTGGACAAAATATCAAAAGTATGCATGTTGGATGAAGCCAAACATCTTGTCATTATGGATGCTGGATGGGTTGTCTAGAAAAAAGTAAGAGGAAGTAGTGGAGAATAATCTGATTCTTATTGCGCCAGGAAAGACATATCCTTATGCAGCAAATATACAAATACTACGACTAATTTGACTCTTTATGAACTTTAGTTACCCTCAATTTAAGTCAATTCTACTTAGGACGCTTATTTTAGTTATAGAAGCGTCAAAGATAAATAGGAGTAATATATATGGGCAAGAAGTTGCTCACTTGCATGTCTTGTATATACATTTGGGAGTTCTTGATATAATTTTCTTACGTAATTAGTTTCTTTTAACTTTGACCATTAATGGTACGAGCCTTAAATTAAAGTTGCCACAGTTTTCTCCTTGACCTTTAGTTAGTAATCCCAGCTGAAATATAAATATGCACTTAACCTTTCGTGTTATCAAGCTTGAAATGTTGTAAAACTAAGATTTTACATTTCCTCCTTGCTTTGTTTCTCTTTCCAATTGATAAGTTGATTATACTAATAGAATGTAGAGTACATAACATCAAAACAGAAAAGAAGTGAAAAGAAATTAGAGATGTAGATATAAGGGGATAGATTTTGCCCCCCTTTTTTAATTGTTTCTTCCTCCTTTGTGTTGATTTGATGCCCTAGCCCGTGAGCCCTTTCTATTTTTCTTCTGGACTGGCTCGGTTTGGCCCAGGGGTGGACCGGGCTGGCCTGCTCTTAGAATACCCATTGACCCAGTCAATCCAGCCCGGGGGTGGTCTGGATCCAGTTTTAACGGGGTTGTCTGGTCCGAACTGGGTTTTGTACCGGACTTATCAGTTTTTATAGGCTGGAAACGTATGGTAAAAAAATGAAATACTAAAACATTCGCATGAGAGAAAGAACAAATACAACACGAAACACTCATGAACCAAAAAAGAAAATTGCTAATTGATCTTGGTAGCCACTAATTTCTAGTATTGATTATCAAATATTTTTAAGCAGCAGCCTTAGTGTTATGAATTAAAATTTGGGTTCTCTAATTAGATTTTAGTTTCCTTGATTAGGATTCCTATTATAAGCAGGTTCCTTAGTATTTAATGTTTTATTAGTGGTAGCATACTTGTTTTGATTAGTTTCCCTAATTAGATTATATTCCTTAGAATAAGGTGCTATTAAGCCTATAAATTGTAGGACTCTTCCTCTCAAAGAGGTATGCAATGAGAATTCAGAATTAGCCAATTTATTACTTCTTCTACCTTTCAGTCTTTTCTCCCCTTTTTCCTCTGTATAACCCTACTGTAGCAACGAGCTACAACATTGGTATCAGAGACCTCTTCCTTCTTGAGCCTGCGGTTCATGGCGTCCGGGACTCGTTGCCAGCAACAAAAACGGCCTGAATCAGCCTCCCACATGGCTGACTCCTCTGCCCCTAACCCCTCCACCCCGCCACCATGGCACCTCGATCTGGAGTTTACTCACCATGAGCTTGCCGCACTCCAGGCCCAGGTTGAGACGCACTCTGCTGACCTCCATCAAGTCTCTAACAGCCTTCAAGATACAACGTGCAAATTGGAGACCGGTCTTCAGAGGGCATTCCAAAAAATTGACGACACTAACCTGTAACCAGGCGATCGTCTGGCTGCGCACCACCACCAGTTGAGTGTGGAGTTTGCCGCTCTCTTTGAGTTTATCTGTGCACATTGTCTACCAATAGCTCCGCATCAGAATCCAATCGGTGGTCAGCCGCTAGTCTTTGGTACGTTCGCAGAGACCTCTTCTAGCCTGCCTCCTCACACGCCATTATCGTCATAGGCAAGTCCATCTTCTTTTCCACCATCGACTGCTGGCCGCCGTCAGTCATTTCGTCCGCCCACTATTTTGCCCACCATCACCCCACTCATACCGTCCTCTGGCATGTCCCCACCATACGTGGCCTTGGGCTCCACTGCTATTCGCTTGGCTCGACTAGGGCGCCTCCTCCCAAAGTGCTGCCTTTTTCCTTCCGTAGCAAGTTGCTCACTCTCCAGTGGCGCCTTCCCCAGCCGTCCTCCATCCTGAGGTGTAGCTGTCGACTACCTCTTGTTCATCTGTGTCCGCGGCCCAAATTGTCATGTCGCTAGGCCTTGATTGTTCCTCACTTATGCCACAATCGCTGGAGTACCGATTGCCGTTGGGCCTTGCTGCCGACAGCGTACCTCCCTTGTCGCCGGCGATCCACCCGATGGTACCCAACTCTGAGATGGGATTTATGTGTCTAACACAAGCATGACACCCATACCCTTCTCCACTTCCAAATACCGCCCATGCATCCTCATCACATAACCAGCTGGACAACCGGGGCCCACGAGGGCATGTTCCGGATCTTCAATTGCTAGGTGGCTCTTCTGTTGGTCAACCAGGTCCAATGGGCTCTTCTCATGTCTCGGGGCCTATCTTTGCTCCACTACCGCTGGGCCCACGCCCTCAGACCCCATGTTCTTCCAACTCAGCAGCCCTGGGCAGCCTTTGCTCATGATCAACCGCGACCGCCAGTGGTTATTCAACAACACAATTCCAACCAGATTTCACGTCCTCCACCACCGCTCAACCGGCCCCAGGCAGATGAAGACGGCCTACACGGTTTGGAAGATCTCTTCCGTAATGACTATATCTATCACAAGTGTGATGCTCATCACCCTAGGGCACATGCACGACGTTTTGTTGATCCTCACGATGGTTCCACCGAAGGCCATATCCAAGCACGTCCTGCCCACCTCACATTTCCTATGTTCAACGGTGATGATTCATATGAGTGGGTTTCACATGCTCGTCGTTTCTTTCGATTCCACCATACCCCTGAAGCTGACAAGATTGATATGGCTTCATTCCACATGGAGGGTTGTGCTCTCTGTTGGCTCGATCATTATCTTCATCACAACGCTCGTGCTACCTGGGATGATCTTGAACAAGCCTTGATTGTTTGCTTTGGGCCTTCAACATATCAAAATTTTACCAAACTCTTCTCTCGTGTTCGTTAGAAAACTATCGTCCAAGATTTTGTGGATGAATTTGAGAAGCTGGCCAATCGGGTCCGCCATTGGCCTGAAGATGCTTTAGTTGGAACCTTTATTGAAGGATTGCGTGGCGATATCGCCAATGAGGTGGATACTCTCAACCCACAGACCATAACTGAGGCTATTCGTGTTGCTCGCACTTGTGAAGAGAAAGTCAATAATCAACGACGTCATCTTCGGCTTCCCACCCTGCTCTCCTCTTCGAGTACTCCCACCTCCATGGCCCCCACGGCCACTGTTCCGGTTAAAAAGCTCTCCCAAGCTGAGATGACTACCCGCCCTTCTAAGGGTTTGTGTTACAATTGTGACGAAAAATATGCACCTGGCCACCGTTGCAAAACAGTTCACATGTTTATTACTGAGGAGTGTTCGATGCTGATTTGGCCATGTTGGTCAATGACATCCATCCTATCATATCCTTCCATGCCCATCAGGGTGTTGATGCTCCTTATACCATGCGAGTAAATGGTCAAATGGAAAAACAACGCGTCCTTGTCTTGATTGACACCGGGAGTACTCATTCCTTCGTCAATGAGGGTATTGTCCCCACATTGGGATTGACAATTTCCGATTGTTCTCCATTTGAAGTTATGGTCGGTGTGTTGTGTCCGGATCGGACACAAACGGTACCTAGCTTCACGAAGGGGAAAGGGAAAAAGTTTGGACGAAGGAAGAAGAGAAATAATTCTGAATTACATAAACGTCCAAGGAGGAAAACAACCCCTTTTATAGGAGGCGGCCAGCTAGTCCTCCCCCTAATTAGGGGCCAGCTGGTCCGTTATAATCCCCTTAATTAATGGACCGTTACAATCATTAACGGTCCGTTACAATCATTTAACTAAATCCCCTTGATTACGCTTTATTACATCACAAAAGGAAATTACCAAAAAGTAAAGTAAGCTATAATATAGTAGGTCCTAAAATGGAAAGTAGTGCATGGTGGGGGAGATGTCTCTTGGTGTACACAACACTCCACCACGCTTCCGCTTTCGCCTTGTCCTCAAGGCGACTAAGTAGGGTAGCGCTCCATGAACTCGTCCTCAAGCATCCAAGTAGCATCCTCGAGAGGTTGACCCTGCCAAGACACGAGTACCTCAGTGACAATGTGGCCCGAATGACGCACCCGTCGTTTATCAAGCACAAAGGCGGGTGTGGGTAAGTCAGGCTCGGGGGGCCCCATCAGTGGTGGAGGCGGGGCACTAGAGACAAGGGTTGGGTCCCCAACAAAACGGCGAAGGTGAGAGACATGGAAGACCGGGTGGACCAACGATCCGGTGGACAATGCCAAGCGGTAAGCCACGGGTCCGATGTGCTCGATAATGGAATAAGGGCCGTGGTAATGTTGAGCTAACTTAGCATTGTCAGCTTGGAATAAGCTGGTCTGATGCTGAGGAATCACTGAGACATAAACAAGATCGCCCACATGGAACTCCCGATCAGCATGCTTCTTATCATAAACCTGCTTCATACGGTTCTGAGCGGATGCTAAATTGAGTTTAAGTTGTCGGATAACTTCGTCTCGTGTCTGGAGCATATAATCAACCTCAGCCACAGAAGAGCAGTGAGGCACATAGGGCAACACGGTAGGAGGAGGGTGCCCATAAACTACCTCAAAGGGAGTGAATCTAGCCCTGGTATGATAGGCCGTGTTATACGACCATTCCACCCAAAGGAGTTGGAGCCATCAATGGGGCTGATCCCCAATGAAACAACGCAAGTATTGTTCTAAGCAGCGGTTAACAACCTCTGTCTGCCCGTCTGTCTGTGGGTGATAGGCGGTACTCATATGAAGTTTGGTGCCCTGAAGTGCAAAGAACTCGTGCCAAAATTGAGAGAGGAAGATCCGGTCTCGATCGGAAACAATGGTGCGAGGCATGCCATGCAGCTTAGCTACCTCACGAACATACATCTCAGCCACTGTTTTGGCGGTGAATGGATGGCCCAAGGCACAGAAATGCACATACTTGGACAAGCGACCCACAACCACCAAAATCATTGATTTGCCCTGTACTACGGGCAAGGCCTCTACGAAATCCATAGACACATCTTCTCAAACTTTGTCGAGAATGGGGAGGGGCTGAAGTAACCCAGGAGGTGATGTAGTGGCAACTTTCGCCCGCTGACAGACGTCGCACGCAGCCACATAGTTTTGAACTGCCCTCCGAAGACCCTGCCACAAGAAGCTTTTATTGACCCGCTTATATATTCGGAAGGAACCCTCATGGCCAGCCAATGGTGTGTCATGGAAATGAGAGAGAATACATTGTCGGAGGTCATATGCATCCGGCACCCACAATCGTCCCTTCCAAAAGAGAAGTTCATCTTGCCACACAAAGAAATGAAGCGCAGCAGGGTCACTTTGTATACGAGTAAACAGCTCATGTGTGGATGGGTCCTCTAAGTAAGCTCGCTGCACCTCCGGTAGGAAGGGGCAAGAGGGCATAGACAATGTAAGATAAGATCCATCAGAAGGTCGGCGAGAGAGAGCATCTGCCACCGTGTTTTTTGCCCCCTTCTTATATATCACCTCATAATTATAGCCCAAAAGCTTGCTGACTCATTGTTGTTGTGTCGGAGTTGACACCCGCTACTCAAGAAAGTACTTCAAGGGCTGATAGTCTGTGCGGATGAGGAAGCGGCGGCCGAGCAAGCAAGGGCGCCATTTGGTGACTGCATGTATTATGGCGAGCATCTCTTTCTCATAGGCTGAAAGTGATAAGGAGCGACCAACAAGAGTTTTGCTGAAAAAGGCAATTGGCCGCTCATCTCGAAGTAGAACGGCACCAAGACCTACGGCACCAAGACCTGTATTCGAAGCTTCTGTCTCCACCACAAAGGAACGACTGAAATCTGGAAGAACCAAGACTAGGGCGGTCGCCATGGCCTGCTTCATCCTCTCAAAGGTCTCTTGGGCTGCCTCTGTCTAAGTAAAAGGCCCCCTTCTTGAGGAGGGCAGTGAGGGAACTAGTAATCATCCCATAGTGACTGATGAAACGCCGATAATACCCTGTAAGGCCCAGAAATCCACAGAGTGCCTGGACACATGTGGGGGTCGGCCATGAGAGAATTGCGGCCACCTTTGAAGGGTCAGTGGCAACCCCTTCATGAGAGATAACATGGCCAAGGTACTCCACTTGTTTACTGCCAAAAGAGCATTTCGAGCGCTTAAGGAATAATGAATTAGCTCACAAAATGGAGAGGACAGACTTGAGATGCTCCAAGTGATCCGCCCATGATGTGCTATAGATCAATATATCATCGAAGAAGACCAAGACAAATCGGCAGAGGAAAGGGCGGAACAAGTCATTTATGAGGCTCTGGAAGGTAGTTGGTGCATTGGTCAATCCAAATGGCATGACCAAGAACTCAAAATGACCATCATGGGTGCGGAAGGTTGTCTTGTGGGCATCAGCTGGTTGCACACGGATTTGATAATACCCCGAGCGAAGATCAAGCTTGCTGAAGACAGTCGCCCCGGTCAGCTCATCGAGGAGCTCTTCAATCACCGGAATAGGATATTTATCCTTGACGGTGATAGCATTCAGTGCCCAGTAGTCTATACAGAACTGCCAAGTGCCATCATTCTTTCGGACAAGTAACATTGGTGAAGAGAAGGAACTAGTGCTTGGTTGGATGATACCTGACTGGAGCATGTCGGCCACGAAGCGCTCAATCTCCACCTTATGGATGTGAGGGTATCAGTATGGCCGGACATTTGCGGGTGAAGCACCAGGGATGATAGGAATGTGGTGATCATGGGGTCGCACCGGAGGTAGCCCCTTAGGTTTGGCGAAGACATCTTTATGCTCCGCCAAGAGAGCAAGTAGATCCTCCAGTGGCACGTTGCTGAAGGAAAATTCCTTGAGGTGCAAACCGAAAGAGAGAGCTTATCGATTGGGCGGACTGCAAGGTGCCTGGCTGAGAACCTTGGATGCGAACCCGCTGCCCGTGTACCTCAAAGTCCATGATCATGACACGGAAGTTCCATACGACGTCACCCAGCTCCTGAAGCCATTGGACTCCCAACACCACGTCAGCCCCTTTTGTGGGCAGCAAGAACAAATCGGTGGTGAAGTTATGGCCCTGGATGGATAATGAAGCCTGCGTACACACCCCAGTGCTTCGAAAGTGTTTGCCATCGCCGATCAAGACGTCGAATGGCTTCGAGTCCGACACAAAGCATTCCAACCATTGTGTCACCTTATCATTGATGAAGTTATGGGTGGAGCCATTGTCGATAAGGATAGCTACTTGTTGTTGCTAGAGGTGGCCTTGGACGCGCATGGTGTGAGAAGTGAAGGCCTCTGAAAAAGTATGCACCGAAATCTTAGGCAACACGCTGTCATAAGGGGGTGGTGCATTCGGGGCTGGATCATAATCCTCCTCGACTAGTAGGCTGCCTCGGATGGAACACCGATGGCCGGGTACGAACTTCTCATCACACTTGAAGCACAAGCCTTTCGATCGCCGCTCTTCCATTTGGGCCGGAGTGAGGTGGCGTATAGGAGTATCATCAGGGCCGGAGGGCTGGCTGGTGGGAATGCTGGTCGTTGCGGTAGGGAAGGGCGCTGGGCTAGTTGGGGGTCGAAGAGAAGAGCCCAGCCGGCCTCCTCGTCGCTGTCGGGCCAGCTTCTCCTCTTCAATTCGTGCATGACACACAACTCACGCATCGACGTACAAGGGAAATGACACATCTCATCTGAAATTTCTGGTTTGAGCCCCCTTTTAAAAGTTCCAAAGAAAGGCTGCCATTGGCCAATTAGGGAGGCGATTCGTAATCTTTATGAACTTGGTGTAGTATGCTTGCACGGTAGTGGTTTGGCGCAGGGTGGACAGCATCTCATTGAAATCTTAGAACTTGTTTAGGCCGAATTGGACACAAAGCTCATCGGCGAATGAAGACCAAGTTGGTAAGCGGACCTCCTTCTCGAAGCTCTGAAACCAAGCGGAAGCATCGCCGTCTAGATGGAAAACGGCTATGCGTAACCGTTCAGCCTCGGAGTGAGTTCCCTGGTCGGAAAAAAATTTCTCCAACTTTTATAGCCATTCCACTGGGTCTTCATCTCCATTGTACCGTGGGAATTGAAAACGAGCCAAACGTGGCTCAGCCCCACCCCGAAGTCCTCCGCGGGAGGCAGAGTACTCCTCCCAATCATCCTCAAACTCATGGACAAGATTTTTGTGGGGCGGCACCATTGAGGCATTTCCTCGAACACCTGGAGGGCCTTGCATATTCCAACCTGCACGTCCTCCTTCTTTGTGCACCTCAAAGGTGCCCAAGCGGATTGAATGTCCGGGATGGTGTACCTCTCTCTCAGATGATGCTCGGAGGCCGGGGGAGTGAGATTCAATGGGCTGCAAAGGTTCATCCAACTTAGCCTGGACTGGCTGCGGCTTGGAAAAAAGTGACGCTGTGGGGGCTGCTTGAATTTGGGAAACCGCCATGGTGAGGTGCCCGAGTTGTGCAAGGATCAGCGAGAGCATAGAGGGATCAACCTGTTTGGTTGCTGGTTTGGGGCTGCGCGCCATGTCCTCTTGTCCTTTCTCGAGTTGTCTCGGGAGCCGCTGTCGGCTGTTTGCCTCATGCCATGGCGGATCAATGAGGCTTTGATACCAATGTTGTGTCTGGATTGGACACAAACGGTACCTAACTTCACGAAGGGGAAAGGGAAGAAGTTTGGATGAAAGAAGAAAGATAAATAATTATGAATTACATAAACGTCCAAGGAGGAAGACAACACCTTTTATAGGAGGCGACCAGCTGGTCCTCCCCCTAATTAGGGACCAGTTGGTCCGTTACAATCCCCTTAATTAATGGACTGTTACAATCATTAACGGTCCATTACAATCATTAATGGTCCATTACAATCATTAACGGTCCGTTACAATCATTTAACCAAATCCCCTTGATTATGCTTTATTACATCACAAAAGGAAATTACCAAAAAGTAAAATAAACCATAATATAGGAGGTCCTAAAATGGAAAGTAGTGCATGGTGGGGGAGATGTCTTGTGGCGTACACAACACGGTGATGGTGCCAAGCTCCGTTGTTATGGTGTTTGTCGTGGTGCCATTTTATTTGCCCAGGATATCCCTATTACTTCGGATTTCTACCTTATGCCTTTGAAGGGGGCTGATGTCGTTCTCGGGATCGATTGGCTCCATACCCTTGGCAAAGTTGAATGGGACTTTAACCAAATGCAGCTCACTTTCCAACTTGCTGGTGACAAGCGCCGTCTTATTGCCCAACCACCCGAGAAATTGCACATCATGCAGTGGCCTTGAGGACAAGGCCTAGCGGAAGCTGTGGTGGATTGTTATGAATTAAAATTAGGGTTCTCTAATTAGATTTTAGTTTCTTTGATTAAGATTCCTATTATAAGTAGGTTCCTTAGTATTTAATGTTTTATTAGCGGTAGTATACTTGTTTTGATTAGTTTCCCTAATTAGATTATATTCCTTAGAATAAGGTGCTATTAAGCTTATAAATTGTAAATTATAGGACTCTTCCTCTCAAAGAGGTATGCAATGAGAATTCAGAATTAGCCAATTTATTACTTCTTCTGCCTTTTTCTCCCCTTTCTCCTCCGTATAACCCTGCTGTAGCAATGAGCTACAACACTTAGCAACCACTTTTTGATGCTCAAGTTATTCAAGGATTGCTGGCTTCAAGGTTTCCATCTTCGCTTTGGGGCTCATAGGATACTTCAGGAAGATGTTTAAATAACTCTAGGATTCTTTTCAAGAATGGGTGGGGTGGAGTGTTCTGGTTGGGAGGAAAGGAGGTGAGAGGGATTGAGTGTGTGGGTGGCTGCATCCTGTAGATGAGGCGCCAGTGGTGGAAACAACGGATGGAGCAGCAATGCAACATTCTGGACAGAGGGTGAGTTTGGAATGACAAGGTGGGGGGTGAAAGGGCTGGGTGGAGGTTTATGGTGGCAACTTGGCAATGACATGTTTTAAGGGTAGGCATTGAAAATTAGAGTTGTCTTCCTAATGCTCTGTTAATGGTAACATGATGGAAGGAGAAAAAAGTCAAATGCTTTGGGACTGGTAAGAGGGAAGCAGAAAGGGATGGGTGGAGCTTTTTTAGGGGCAAGGTGGCACTTGTGGGTTTTGGATGATGAGAAGGTAAAGGGGTTAACCTGGGACGTCTTGTAATTGCATGGGCCTAAGTCAACGTTAGGGAAGTTTTGTCATTTAAATTGAGGTTGTCTTTCTAAGTCTTTCTGTTGATGGAATCACAATGGAAGGAAAAAAGTTTAGAATGGTTTATGATAGTAGGGTAATTTTGTAAATAATAGCGTAAGTGCAGAGTATTTGAGAATACTTTAAATATTAGGGTGAATGTATAAATTTCCAAAATTAGTAACTATCCATTTAATGGACTAGACATGTGGATTTGCTTCTTTTTATTTTTTGCTAAAAGGATTTGCTTCTCCTTCTCTAATTATGTTATTAATTTATAAGGTATACCAGTACCAGTTTTAGACGAATTCAATGGTGGTGGTGTTTGTTCTTAGGATTCTTGAGTTTCTGTAAGGTAGTGAACCTAGTGGGAGAATGATTTTATGGATAGTAAAGAGTTGCTTCTCCTTTTCAGCTGCATCTTTTTCCCCTTCATTTCGCAATTGGTATCATTGACATGCAATTTGCATAAAGCTATGGTCTTGCCACCACAATTTGCATGGTGTCAGGGTGTTGATATGAAGTGGATGCTCCTTAGACTTGTCTTGTGCAGGCTAGGGAGTGAATCTCTTTTATGGCAAATTATTGTTGTTGTGGCTGAAAATAAGTGGCTTGTGTTTGTGACTTTGTTTACAGCTGTGGCAAGGACTCATTTATCTCCTTGGTTTTTGTTTTGTACTGTACAATTGTTTCTTTCTGTGGCATTGGCTTCAATTTCCTTTGTTTATGCCTTTTGAACTAGAATTTGTGTTATTGTGGAGGTAATAATCTAAGAGCTGTGCTGTCATAATCATAACTTGGCATGCAACTGCTGTTAATTTTTTCATGATCAAACTGGTTCTTTTCACATAATGCAGGTGCTTGCTGTCATGACATTTGCAGAGGCTCATGTATTGTATTCCCTTCATGTAGTTATTAGCTTTCTGACGCCTACGCAATTGTGGCTTTAGATCCAGTCTTGTTTGTCTTGACCCAAAATGATTATTATAACTAAATTCAGGAGATTTTGATGAAATTTACTTGCCCATACTATAATTTGTTTGCGAGGAAACATGATTAGCATTTATTCTTACATTTGCGTGTTTGTTGTTTCCCTTAGTTTTAATGAATGGGCGCATGAAGTTCTGTCATCTGGTACAACGGATGTTGATGGCCATTTTCAACTTCTTGGTGTTGTGGAAGCATTAGCTGCAATTTTCAAGGTTCAGCTTTTTCTTCCAGACATGAGTTAGTTGTTTGGATTTTTATAAAATTTAAACGAGTTATTAACCATGTTTCGGCTGCTTACCTATATTTAGTGATAGTAAATGTCTTTTTTTGCATGCTCTCCTGCTATATGTATACTTAAGTTAGGGATCTTGTACATAATGCAGGTTGGAAGTCGAAATTATCTTATGGATATGGTCACCTCTACTTGGGCTGACACATCCTCTCTTATGAAGTCCTCAATTGCGGTTCGGAGTTCACTGCTTCGCAAGTTTCTCATGAAGTTGACTCAACGTATTGGTCTGGTTTGCTTGCCTCATCGCTCCATATCGTGGCATTATGTGGTTAGGTGCAACTCTTTTAATATTTATTGTTTTATTGACTTGCACAGAAAGCGAGGATCTAAAGATTGACGTGTAGTTTACCTTTCTTTCTCCATGTGTTTATTTTTAATGCAAGAGTATAGTGTCTTAGTTAATAAGCTTGATTTTTATGCAGGGTAGAAAAAGCACATTTGGTGAGAGTTCTACATACATTAATGATCAGAATGGGCACATGATACAAAGTTCTAGCTTCTTGGAAGAAGATATTGAGGTCCCAGAATTTATTGAGGAAATAATTGAGCTGCTGTTGTCTGGATTGAGAGACACGGTATTACTGGTTGTCTTCACTCTTTTTTCTTATCACACTTCCATCAGAAGGGACAAATCACAATTTACTTCCGTGTATTGTGGACATTAAGGGGTTCTATTGTAGGGTTTGTTGTTAGAATTAAGTGTTAGAGTACATACATAGAGGTTGGAATTGTGCCATAGCACAGAGGTTGCAATTGTTGTTTGTTACAGTGTCTAGCTATGTTACGGTAGTTGAGCAAGAGATCTACAATACTCATTCATGCAGCTTAATTGTTTTTTTGGAACCTGAATTGCCTTCATTCCTGTTTTTGTCTGACTAGGAGTTGGAGGTTTCCAATTTAGTCAAGAACTTTGATATCTTAGATTCATGTAACAACTTTTGTATGAAGGCCAGCAGTAATTTGTTGGTTGATTCTCTTCGTTTCTGTTGCCCGACTTCTTCTTTTGATATCTACTTTGTTCTTTTCTTTTTCCTTTTTCTGTCGATCTCGGTTCTTTTCTTGAGTTTGTCTTCTTCTTGCACTCTGTTAACTGTCATGTTTATAATTAATGTATCAGGACACAGTAGTTCGATGGTCTGCTGCAAAAGGTGTAGGACGGATCACATCATGTCTTACGTCTGCTCTTTCAGATGATGTGTTGTCCTCAATATTGGAGCTCTTTTCACAAAGTGAGGTATGTTCATGGATTTGCTTCTTCTACATACATGTTTCAATATCCTCTAGCATTGCTTGTTCTTCCAAACGTGAGCATGGACATTTAAATTGTATGGCAACAGAGCTAGTTTTTATAATATGGAATTACTATCTAAAATAGTCTACTATGTATCTGGATTCTGGTGCCTAATATTGTCAGATTACCACTTCTATTATAGGGAGATGGTTCATGGCATGGAGGCTGCTTGGCATTGGCAGAGTTAGCTCGCAGAGGCTTACTCTTACCTGCCAATCTTCCTAAAGTTGTTCCTGTTATCACGAAGGTAATGAGGATCTTCTTTCTCTTTGTGGTTATGCTCCTTGTATGGGAAGATGAGGCAATATCATTTGTTACATTTTTTAATGTGAAATCTTTTGCTGGTTGATATTGCCTAATGTTTTTAATGGTTTGATGGATTCTGGTAGCAGTTGGATAAATTGCTGGCTCTACTGCTTGTAGTAATCAGGATAGGCAACTTGCATCTGTACTTGATGTATGCCCCACATCTAGGGCTTGAACCAGTAATTGCAACCTTTTCTCTCCCTCCCTCACTCATCATATCGATCTTTCTTCAGCATTTGAGCAGGCAGTATAGCCATAAGCAGCCCCAGCAACAACCACATGAAATCAGGCAAAAAAAAAAACAGCTATCTGTCCTGTTCCCTTCTGATTCATTTAAAAAACAATATATAACCGACCAGGGAAAAAATGATATGGGAACAAGACAAGCTATATGCATAAATCTCTTGAAGTAATCAACCCTCATGCCAAAAATCTTGATTACATTTTTGCCAAATATGTCTTGCCCCTCCTGGAAAAAGCGGGAGGATTTGTGTCCTGTTACCTGGTCAATTCTTTGTGGAGGCAGGGCTTGAAGCCATTCTGCTAGTTTCAGATCCGAGTCCCTTGCCAATCTGTTAAATTCTATAAATAATTTTCCTGATCATATCTTAAAGCCTCTTATTTGAGCTAAATTGTATTTGGGCAACAAAAGTTGAAAGGCATCTGTTTTGGCTCGTCAGTAACAACATAGTTGTTAAGGTCAGGCAGCTAATTTTAATCTCTTCTGATGTAATGTGGGACTGCCTAAGGTTGGTAAGGAGGGTGTTGAATGTGGGGAGTGGTGTGAAGGTAAGGTCAGGATGATTGGTAATAATCTCTTAAGGGACTTAGGGTTTGGTAGTACACCTGCATCTTTTTGGGACTCCTGCAGTTGTAGCTGTGGTGGGCACTCAATAATGGCGTAACTTTGCCTGACATTTACTATCCCTGCTTTCCATTACATATGCTTATGTGGCCTTTTGGAAACGGAGAAAAGTATTAAGGGCCAAAGAGTTTTCTGTGACATAGTTCTCAGTTATGACTAAATGTATACACATCTTGAGTGGAAACATCTTGAGTGGAAACATCTTGAATGGAAACTAAGTTACCTGCCTTGGCAATTGATGAAGTTTGAGTGTCAACTTAAGGGTGTTTTATCATTTGACATAAAAAAGTGTGGGGGCAAGTCTAAATTAGAAAGGATAATTCTTAATAAAAGAGGCTTGGGAGTGACCATGGGTCTATTCATGTGTATTTTGTGGAAGAATTTTTTGGGAAAGGTTGACTATTTTTATAAGATCAATGTTTTGGTAGTAATTAGGGTTGCAACCTCACATCAATTAGAAAGTAGCTAAATTAGGAATTGTTTTATAAGATCAATGTTTTGGTAGTAATTGTTTAATTAATGTAGTTCAATAGTTTGAATAAAAATTATAGATGTTAGTGGTTTGCTTGGTCCACAAATTTCCTTTGCACTTTGGTTTGTCCATGCTGCTAGAGGAGTATATTTGCTCTATCTCTGTACTTTTGGTTAAGTCTTTAGTAGCATAGTTCTGTGTATAAGGTGTAGATTAGCCTTTCATGGTTATTCTTATTATGATTGGTCAACCCTTTACTTAAGTGATGGCAGTAGTATTGTCCTCTAATTGGTGACCCTAAGCCTATTTAGGTGCTGGCCGAGTCTTATAGTATTCTTCATTAAATCAATTAAAAGGGAAACTCTTTTTTCTCTCCAAAAACCCTAGTCTTTAATGATTCTATCATGGTTGGTGATGAACATGCAAAATATTAGAAATGGACAAAGATGGGGACTGCACATGGCCTATGCCAAACAATGACATAGATTTGCCATTGGCTGCATAAACATATGAAAACTCAGAGGAAAGGCCACAATCAACAAGATAAGTTGGAATAGCAGTCATGGTTCGCAATATCTTTTATTGGAGATATATCGGTGACCCAAAGATGTGATATATCGTAGATATATCTGAGATATATCGTGATGTAGAATGTCACAACAAACCAAACAGCACTAATAAATTCCAAATAGGAAAATCACAGAAAGGGAAGAGGAAGAGAAGCTTTCTATTGAAATTTCTGGAGAACAGGGTAATAAAGCTTGAATCCACAAGCTGAACACTACAAAACATAAAGGATTACATAGGTTGAATCCACAACCTTAGCCCTACAAAACATAAAGGATTACACAGGTTGAATCCACAACCTTAGCCCAAATCCACAACCTTAGCCCAAATCCGTGAGCAAGCAAAGAAGAAATTTCTGGAAACAATTCATTCAAATTCGATCTCCCTTTTCCCCCTACTTATCCTTTTTGGCCTCTCTGGGATCCTCTATGGAATAACAGTTTCTGACAGTTAGTTGTAACAAACTCTGAATAAAATGACAAGACTGCCCTTCCCATTGGCCTTGACTAAAAATCCTCTAAAAGCACGGACAAAAATGCTTGTCACCTTTTTGCAGGAAACAACTGGACATGCTATGACACAGGACTAATTACACTAATCTGTGATTAAACTGTGTGAGGCTCAAAGGACCAAAATACCCCTATGCATCATATCGGAGATATATGGGAAAAAATATCGGTGACCTACATATGATGTTTTCACATGTACTTTGTTAATCTAAGCATGTTTTAACATCTAAAAGCCCTAAAACTAATCTTAAAATATCATAACACCATGTGAAGACAATTATACCAACATAAATTATACTTATTAAGCAGAAAATATGATGAATAATAATAGAGAACAAGAAGTTTGAAGAAAATGTCAATGATTAAGTGGATAACATGATGGTAAATATCTAAATACCGGAAAGTGATTCAGTGAGTAGTCTATGGAAGGACAACAAGTACCAGGAGTGAGTCCCCAGTCACTATCCTGTTCACATCCTTGAAATAGAGGATGGGGGAAGGGAAGGGGGAGAGGGTAAATGCAAGACAATCACATGTTTGAAATAGATCTGGCATGCTGCTGGAGGGATATCACGTCTGAAATGGACTGCAGTTACATGTCTATAATGGACTGCATCTAACACACTGCCGGGGTGAAGTCACATGGTTGAAATGGATTGTAGTCAAGTCAGAAATGGAATGCAAATGGACTGCATTTGGCTTGCTGCCAGAGTGAAGTCATGTCTGAAATATACTGGATTTGGCCTACTGCCAGAGTAAAAAATGAAAGGTGGAAGAGAATGGGGAGGGGGTCATAGGTGGAAAAAAAGTCACGGGTGAGGCTTGGAAGAGGTAAAATATATCAGGGAATATCTGCGATATATCTTAAATATCTTAAATATGAAACATATCATTGCTTATTCTACATGAGTTATTTAAGATATATATGAGATATTGGGAAAGATATGTTTTTTCACAATATCTTGTATATGTCAAGTGACAGATACAGATATATCTCAGATATACCTAAGATATTGTGAACCATGCTAGCAGTCATATGATTTGTGGCCAAAGAATTAAATATTCATGTAGGAGCAATGATAACATACTCATGAGATAAATTCTAACTTGAATATGTGATAGACATGGTAGAGGGAGTAGCAGGAGTACTCAATAGATGTGTCAGCTGATCCTGGATCTCAACATTTTAACCCCTTCCCAACAGTAAGGATGCAATTGAAGTGCCAGTAGATGAATCAGATACTATAGGGGGAGCCAATTGACGGCTACTAGAGGAACCTCGTCCTTGGCTCCCCTGAAAGGGACTAGCACGCTGGAATGATGGAGGATGTTGAGAAGACCAACGATGTTGGGGAATGCCTTGTTTTCTGGCCACCTTCCAGTTCCCCTTCTCGTGACAGTAGCTGCACTCATCATTTGCTATCTTTCACTTTGGCTTATTTGAAATCTGAATAGGAGCAGAAGATGAAGCGAAGACAGTAGGAGAGATAATGGAAGAACTAAAAAGCTTTAACATAATTTGTTAACAATTAGTTGACTAATAGGTGCCTCAATTGTAGGAAGAGGATTGCGTTGCAAGATGGACATACACAGCCCCATAAAATCAGACTGCAATGCTAAAACTTAGCCAACTAAACACCAAGGGCCAAGTTTACAGAGTTTTTAATCCAAGTCAATGTTTTATTGTCATCAGCCTCCTATTCATCCAACTCCTTTTCCAAGAATTCGGGTTTGACATCAGGGTGAATTTTTGGCTTAGAAGCCTTGCTGGTAATGTACTTCCAGAGGCTTCTTTCTTTTATAAAAGTGGGCATAACATTACTCCCATTGTAGTTCGTCCCATTCAAATTAACACAAATGGAATGCAGATTGAATTTCTCAAACTGGGCCGTAAGAACCCAAATAAAACCAATAGTCTTCGTGGGGGTCATTAGGATTTACGGGGTCCTGCTCCCCGGTGAACAGGGTGAGGTGTAAGGGGGCAGCGCCCCCCTTCCCAGTGGTGCAGGGGCAGAGCTCCTGAGCAAAATACTTAGAAACAAATGTAGATGGTGGCATAGTCCTGCAGCCAAAAAAATTCAGATAAAGGGGTAAAGTTTAAAACTTGTACTTAATTGTGTGTTGAAATCTTGCCATAAGTCGTTTACGGATGCAAACGTGAGATCTTTGGTAGATGATAGCAGGACTTAAAGAGATAGAGAGGAGCGGCGGCTCTTACAGTCATAAAGGGGCAGCGGCATTGGTGTAGACACACAGGCAGAAAGTTGGCATTGACAGCCCCCCTCAAAAAATGTAGATAGATCCAGACAAATACAGATGCTGAATTTACAGTTGAAAAAATGATTAGAGATTCATGTCGTCAGCTACCATGATAGAATCTTCAATGATTCTATCCCATCCCATCCATCATCTCAGTCCCCCTCTTCTCCTATGACTCCTTTCTGCCTTTCATTTAAAACTTCTTCTCATTCTAATCTCACATCTTTTCATTTTTCACTTTATAACCCTCTACTTATTGCGCATATTAGTCCTAAGATCACGCTGTTTTGCTCCATCAACCTTTGATTTAATCAAGCACATTCAGTCATGGTCAATCAGTTTTTTCTTTAAAAGCTTAAAATCACACCCAAAAGGCTGAATGCTACCTTCTTTAGTCAATTTCCAAACAATCCTTGACTTTATAGCATCCCTAAACCCTTTCCTTCAAATTAAATCCAACGACCTTTTAAACAAAAAATTAGATCAGCCCAAACCCAAAACCCAAAATTTTACCTAATGATAATCTAGAATAGATGAAACCACCTCTAGAAAGACCTAAAGTTGTCTATGTCTTCCTGTGGCCTTGATGAACTACCAATCAGCACGGCCTTACTGAAGCCAATAGAGGTGGAAAGTCAACTTTCTGGCTTTTCACTCCTACCTTCTACACATCCTGATAGTGAAGGAATTTGTGAAGTGTTCAAAGTAATGTCCAAAATGCCCTAACAAGGCTGAAACATATTTTTGAAGTCCAATCCTAAAAGCTCAAGGGATGAAGCAATAAGTAAGAACTTAAAGGTTTAAGTGACACACAATGTCTAATAATTATAAGCTGATCAAATCTTATCTTAATGTGCAAAGGTAAAGCTCCTCAATTCACACATGCTAAGAAAAATAGCAAATAGCTAAAATATCTTGTTAATGCTGACAAAGATGTAGAAAATGCCAAATGCCTAATAGGAAGCTCATTAAATAATGAAAAATTAGTTCACGATAGTGGAAAAGTGAATATCAAACATCCTTGATCCAAAAGCAAAGGAGCCATGATATTGCGAAAAGGGCAAACTCCCGAAATGCTTCTAGTGCTATCAAATAAAGTATGATCCAATCATTACTGGGAGGCTGAAAAACTCGAATCACTGTATGGATATAATGATTGAGGTCGAAATGAAGTTAGTTCGAAATGAATACTAATTGAAGAGATTGCTTTGGCTTATTTGGTTTAAAGTTGCCTTGTTTAATAAGGGACACAAGGGTATAAGGTGTTTGGTGGGTGGATTTGACCTGAGAAATTGTTGAGAGGATTAGTATTGGAAGTTCAAATTTGTAATATTAGTAGCTGATGGATCCATTGTTTTGAAGGGAACCAATCAAGCATTCTGCAGATTTGTGTTGCATTGTGTCTTGGCCTAGTGGCATCTCACTTGACAAGGGCTTAATTGAGATCTTTTGACAGATAAGTGTTTCATAGCTTTAGAGCATTTGGGACCAAGGTTTGCCATGTCTTCATCTCAGCCAGGAAAAAAAGAGATCTTGGAGGGATTGGGGATTTAATGTTTCTATTCAGCGGCTGTGGTTATAACTGTTGTCTTCATCTCAGCCAGGAAAAAAAGAGATCTTGGAGGGATTGGGGATTTAATGTTTCTATTCAGCAGCTGTGGTTATAACTGCTGTGTTTGGAAGGAGTTTGGAACAGATTCCATTTGGAGATCTTTCAACAACTTATTTCTGAGACTAAAACTAATGTCCATTACATATACCTGTTGCCTTATATTTGGACATTACATATATGTGTATATAGTAGCTATGTTAGTGCTGTTTTTCATCAAAGGTAGGGCTGCCAACAGTGACCGTTTTACTGTCCAAACCATAACCAGTAAAACACTAAATTTGTTGGTTAAAATTATCCCTTGGACAAAGAAACAGGTACTTTTATCCAACCATTTCGTCATTGGAATGGTTATGGAATAATCTTATAACCATCAATTGTTAACGGTTTGGTAAAGTTGTAGATACAAAATTTTGTCTTCTTTTAGACCACCATAGATATATACCCTATTTTTAAACCACTCAACTCCAAATATAAACTCACCCCTCGTCCATAAATCTCTCCTGATCCCCCACCCTTTCATGTGCCAAGTTTGCAAATCAAGCATTAGTGACGTAGAGAACTTTCAGCAGCTGCTTTGTAACTCCATATCTTTTTTTGAAATTGTACATGACCTCTTTTTAATAGTCTCTTGCAAGAGGTTTTGGTTATTTTTTATTACAAGGGAGGTCTAAATTGTGTATGAACATGGGACACAAACACCTGAAGATTCTAATGGAAACTAGCTATTTAGCTATCAATTGGAGTTTGAATGTCCTAGGTGAATCAAAGGACTGTCAATTGTTAGCCAAAAAAAAACTAGTAATATCAATTAACGGGTAACAATATGGAATAAGTTATATTGTTCAGGTAACGAAACGGTTATGTATAAAAATATTGGAAATGGTTATCTTGATAGCAGAAGTCTTATTCACACCATAATGTGATCATTGGCAGCCCTAGTCAGGGTAAGGTTTTTATGTTCTCCCCTCTTTTGTACTCATTGTATATGGTAATTTGGCATGGTAGTCTGTTTGGGCTTGATATCCATTGTTAGGCCGTTCCTTAAATAGTTCGAGATTATGAGGCAACTTGGTTTCTAAAACTATGGAATATGTAAGTTCACAATATTAGCAGAGTTCTTTCATGCCTTGTACTGAAATGCTATATTTGATGAGTTACATTATGGTAGTGCCACAAATGGCTGGAACAAGTATAACTATGATATTTCCTAGTAAAAAAAAAAGAATTATGATTTATCCTGATAACTTGATAATTAAATACTGAGCTTTTGTTAAACTTTGTGCATCAGGCATTACATTATGAAGTTCGAAGGGGCCCACATAGTATTGGATCACATGTTCGTGATGCTGCTGCATATGTGTGTTGGGCATTTGGTCGTGCATATTCTCATTCAGATATGAAAAGTATCTTGGAAGAGATTGCTCCTCACCTTATAACAATTGCATGTTATGATCGTGAGGTTTTATTTCCATTCATCTCTGTTTGTATTTTTTGCTTTTGTATATTTTACTTTCATCAACCTTGGAGATTTGTTTTTTAGTTTCTCCAAATATTACTTGCTTTGTCTATTTTTAGGTTAATTGTAGAAGAGCTGCGGCTGCTGCTTTCCAAGAAAATGTTGGAAGACAAGGAAATTACTCTCATGGAATTGAGATTGTAAATATGGCGGATTACTTCTCTCTCTCATCTCGAGTAAACTCCTATCTTAATGTTGCTGTTTCCATTGCTCAGTACAGTGAATATCTTCACCTTTTTGTCGAAGAGCTGTTGTGCAGAAAAATTTGTCATTGGGTATTCCCTTCTTTTAATTTAATTTCATTCCTTTCTGTTTGAGCAATTAATTGTTTTTTGCTCTATGATATCTGATGACTTTATTAATGTGGTATTATAATGGTTTGAGGTTACTAAACCATTCTTTTCATCTATTTCTCGCTTTATGATAGTTTTTTTTTCTTTTCTCCAAAACTAGCATCTTTATCAACCTGACCTTTCTTATGTCTTGGTTAGGACAAAGGTTTGAGAGAACTGGCTGCACAGGCTCTGTCATCTATTGCAAAATATGACCTTGAATATTTTTCAAATGTGGGTCTTGACAGACTTATTCCATTCACAGTATCAGCAGATTTGTGCATGCGCCATGGTGCAACCTTAGCTGTTGGAGAACTTGTTTTGGCTCTATACAAATTCGGAGTAACCTTTTCTGCTGGTTGGTGATTATTTCTACTGAGTGAAATTTTCTGTATCAATTTGTTAGTACTTGGATTCAGGGATTGAGCCTGGAAAAAACCTTGTCATGTGGTCCCAACTAAAAAAAAGTTGAAATTTCAGTGAGGACCACATAATCTCAAATTCAAAATTTCACCCCCTTGCTCTGCCCTGCTTGTATTATAAAATTCGAAACCATTTGCAATTTTTGTAGGTTGGTATCAGCTACCTTTTATTTTCAATAAGCCTGCTTATGGTTTGTATCCATATTTTCAGAGAAGCAGAAACAAATTTCTGGCATTGTTCCAGCCATTGAAAAAGCGCGGCTTTATCGTGGAAAGGGCGGTGAGATAATGCGTTTATGTGTTTCTCGGCTTATTGAGTGCACTGCTATCAGTAATATTCGCTTATCAAGTAAACTAAAAGCTAAGTTGTTTGATACCCTGAATGAGAATTTGAAGCATCCCAATGCTCAGATACAGGTCCTTTTTTTTTTGCACTGTGATTACTATATTTTAGTCTGGTTGTTTTTCTTCTACATTTTCAACAAGGCCAATATGTTCCATCTTTTCTGCGTTTTGTATGTGTAACAGGTTTCTGCTGTTGAAGCGTTGAGGCACTTTTTTCCAGCTTACCTTCTAGCTTCGGATGTAACTTCTCATGACAAAATTACATCTAATTATTTAAAACTTTTAGCTGAACCGAATGTGGCTGCTAGGCGAGGATCAGCACTTGCAATAGGTGTCCTGCCCTTTGAATTTTTGGCTAACAGATGGAAGGATGTGTTCAGTAAGCTTTGCTGCTACTGCCTATTACAGGTGACTTCTCCAGTTCAAATATCTCTCGTCATACAAAACTTCAGTATCCATGTGAAAATGAATATTATGATTGCAGGATGATCCTGATGACCAAGATGCTGAAGCACGTGTAAATGCTGTTCACGGACTTATCTCAGTCTGTGAAATATTAACTAGCACCAGAGAAAATTCATGTTTTATGGATTTGGAAGAGAAGACATCTCTTTACCTGTCAATAAAAGATGGAGTCTTTCAGACATTTTTAAAAGCTCTAGATGATTATTCAGTGGATAACAGGGGGGATGTTGGCTCATGGGTTCGTGAGGCTGCCATGAATGGTCTTGAGAGATGTACTTATATCCTTTGTCACCAAGGGTGTGTTATGAGTAGAGGAGGTGAGACCCATTTGTTGTTTGATGAAAGTCTTGCAACCAGTTTGATTGGGAGTCTTGTGAAGCAAGGTGTAGAGAAGATTGATAAAATACGAGATACAGCTGGGAAGATTCTTTGCAGGATTCTGCATAATCCAAAAGTTATTCTTTCTATTAGCCACAGTGAAACACTGAAAGAAATATTTCCAAACGATACAAATTTAGAATGGGGGGTAAGTATGTTAGTTTATTGACAATTTGGACAAAAAACGAAGGTAAACTGCAATTACCTGACTGGGCATCTCATTTTTTTAATATATTTTTTAGGTTCCTAGTGTCTCATTTCCGCGTCTTATAGATCTGCTTCAGTTTGATAGCTATAGAAAATCAGTCATATCTGGGCTGGTTGTTTCTACTGGTGGATTGCAAAATTCGCTGCAGGCGGCATCAATTGGAGCTTTGCTCAATTATCTTCAGGTTTCTCAAAATGAAGATAGTAAGAAAGGAAAAGATAGAGAGTGCATGCTAAGTAATGACCTCATTTGGGTATTACAGCAATACAGGAAATGCTCTAGAGTCATAATTCCTACTTTGAAGGTGAATTAGCTTTCTGTTTGAATTTGTATATTTAGAAAAATAGATCATATTTTGATGCACCTTTACCTCGTGGCATGCACACAACAGGATGTAAAATTCTTATTCAGCATGATTCTTTCCAAACATTAAGTAGTCACTGACGGCGCGTCTACCCTTCTCTCCTTCAACAGTCTTCTAAATATTTTTATGAAAAGTTGCTTGAGTTTATGTTGTTTATAATTGTCTTATCCCAGAATGTGCATTTTTTTCATGATTATGCATGTTAAAATATTACACTGAAATATATGATTAAAGTTTAGGGCTTTTTTGTTGCCTCCAGACGATCGAGATTCTACTCAGCAAAAGAGTATTTTTAAGCATGGAGGTTAGCTACCTGCCCTATTTTTTTTATCATACTTTTTATTCCATAGTTTTTATGATTGTTAATTTTCTATTCTAGTTTTTATGATTGTTTATCAATGTTTACCTAGTGCATTGTGATACTGTATTTATTCAGTTATCTTGGTAGATATCTCTGACTGTGTAACTGAATTTGAGCCATGTCATACAGGTTGACTGTCAAAGCTTTGCTTCCGGAATATTGGATTCTCTTTCAATTGAGATGAAGGGATCAAAGGATTTCTCCAAATTATGCACTGGTATTTCCATTCTTGGATATTTGACATCTGTTCCGGAACCGATAAACATTAGGGCATTTGGTTGTCTTTTATCTTTCCTGGAACATCGATACCCCAAGGTACTGTTGCAAACAAGGTTGCTGGTTCAGAAAAATATTATTTCTGAGTTATGCTATGTAGTATTTAAATGTACAGTAAATGAAAAGCCCTATTTTGTAGTATTGGTCACAGCATCAAAGAGATGGGTATTAAAAAGTCTTGTTTTGGGTTTAATCTTTATTCTTTATCCTTCAGATCCGCAAAGCTTCTGCAGAGCAGCTTTATCTTGTTCTTGTGCAAAATGAGACGCTGGTGGCAGAAGGAATAATTGGCAAAGCATTTGAGGTCTTGACTGAGACTTGCTGGGATGGTGATTTACAGGAAGCTAAAATTAAAACACTGGAATTATATGAAATGGCTGGTATGGATGTGGGACATATAAAAAAAATTAGTATCAGAGATCTGGAAAAGAGGGATGATAAAAAGAAGGCTACAACTGATGAAAATGAGTCCTACTCAGCACTGGTTGATTCTAGCGGTTTCTAAACATTCTGGTTAACACATTGGTTGTTTCTCTTAGCAAGAGGACAGAGGACCTGGCTTCAATTATTTCAGTAATCGTGGTTCTGTTGTAAGTTTTAATTGAGCTTGGGTATCTGCGTCATGCCATCATCTCCTGCCTCATGCTCTGGTTGTAGGTATGTATGCTCACCTCCTGGATGTTCCTATTCAAGTAGTCAAAGCATTGAGCAATTAGATAAAAATTCGGTGTAACTTTTATATGGTTAGTTGTGGAATAAATGTTTATAGTTCTTGCGAATCTTAGCTATGGATACTCAGCTCCTTGGAGAGAATGCTCTTACCATATCACACAAGCAGCCTTCTTGATTGATTCAGATTGTCGTTTTGGGCCTAAGGTTGAATCCGCTCTCAATCAGCCAATCTGAAATGGGTATCATCCTGGCTGCCACGTTTGTCTTTTGACATATGCTATGCCTGACAAGAAAAATCAACATTAATGGCGATGAACAATTGTATTTTCGCAGAAATGTTAAGCAACGCTGCCAGGCAAAAGCGTTTGTCATGGTTTTCAATTGTAGATGGGCTGTAAGAGGTTCTAACTTATTCCAACAGAAAAATATTTGTGTGGATGATGCGGATTTTGATATCAACATAGTATCTAACATGTCTTTCAAATCAGCTTTAAAATCCCTGGATTTTAGAATTTTTTGTTTGGATGTAAAACAGAACTAATGGATTTCAAAATGTAGACTGAATTAGAGGTTAGGAGATTTATATATAAATTATCATGGATTTGGGTTTAGTTTTAATTAAATTAAACATTCATTTTCATTTTGCATACATTTGAAATAAGTTATTTGTAACAACCTGCTTTGCACCCCTTCCCCCTAGCCACCACTACCTTTAAAAAAAAGAGTTTTTCCATATTGCCTGAAGAAGTCAATATTATGTATTCTTTGGATTTTAAACACAAATGTCTTGTGGTGGTTTTGGATGAAATTACCCTTGGGTTTTAAATAAATCCACTATATATAAATATTATAATAAATAAATGTCGGAACAGTGCGATGTTTTAGTGGGAAGAAATAATTGGTAGCACTCAAAAATTTTCGGTGGGTGTCTGGCAGTGAAAAACTTGTTTTTTTACTCTAGAAGTTGTTTAGGGCTCCAAAGGCTTTATTTCGGTGGACTTGATTATTTTTTAACCCTTATTATGGATATGATTGGTATTTGCATATATTACAACGAAGAGGTAGACAATGATAACGTGTATATATGTGGAAAGGTTGATGAACATTGATTGTCGGTGAGGTTCAGTGAGCTGCTCTTTTAAGTTAAAGAATGATTTACTATTAATGGTAATGTGACTTTGAAGTATTTTATTTCATCTTCTTAATTATCTATTCTATAACTTGCAATCAGTGTCTAATTGCATTTTACTTGGTGGCTGACTAGGCTATGGTCATAGAGATAGTTGGTGTACATTCTTTAGTATAATCTTCATTTTAATTTTTTATTGTATTATTTGTGTTTTTCTCTCTCTCCTACAATTGTTGGTGGACAATCTCCAAGAGACAAATGTTGAAACTTATAGATAGAGCATGGAAGGGGAACGTAGATGGTAGTCGATTGGTGGATTTTTTGTATTTTTTAATGTTTTGCAAAGAATAGTATGTTTTTCCCATACAACTTTGTCCTCTAGTCCATTCTTTACAATTTTGTCCTTCTCATGTTATTAGTGACATGATAAACGTAAATATATTTTGTCTGATCGGATACATGACTAACGGGATGATCGTGTTCTTCCTAACATGAACAATGGGCGATTGAACAATGACACAACATAGCCCTTGGCGTGTTGTTACTTACATGAGCTGTCATCTAAGTTAGACAACTTAACATGGCTTTGTGTTATTAGTAACACGACTTACGTATATGCGTTGTATTGATTGCACGATATGAATCCTACATTAGCCGTACGTACTTGAGTCATATTAGTAGTTATATGACTGAAGTAAAGTCGCGTAGTTGATTACACAATTGGCTATCACAAATTACATGATAGGGAATTAAAATAAAATAGTTGAGTCTACTTTATAAATTGTGTATTGTCAGTTACACTCCATTAAAAACAGTAAACCGTATTACAATTCATCTACTTTTGGATTGAATTCCAGTTACACTCCATTGAAAATAGTAAACCATATTACAATTCATCTACTTTTGGATTGAATTCCAGTTACACTCCATTGAAAACAGTAAACCATATTACAATTCATCTACTTTTGGATTGAATTCCTGATCGATTCACCCATGAAGAATTGTTGCACAGATATGAGTCTTGACCAAATTGGTGATCTCTGCTAAAATTAGGTTGAAGGACTCATTTGAATAACTTTGCTATATAATACATAAGGAACACACCACAGTCTTCGTTCATCTCTTCATACGGGAATTTGTTAATCTTCATCATTGGCCACTTTGTTGCACCCTTTATGTGCAAGACCTTCTCAATTTCTACAACAAGTTTTCGAATATGGTCCACCTTTACAAAGTGGTGATTGTGGTCACCCTTTAGTGGGTTATACTACCTAAACCACTTCTCTCTACATAGAGCAATTAGCAGAAGAAAATAGTCAGTGACGTAGATCAGAATGAAACTACTCTCGGTGTTAACATTCAGGCTCTTCATCAAGTTGCTAACAATTTTGGGGCACATCTCCTCCTTGTCATGCTGCGTCCCAACATTGTAGTAGTGCTGGATCGTGAATCTCTCGAAAAAACAGTTGCTATAAACGCTGAGGTATCTAATATTGCGTACCTCTAGAAGTTGGCTTAAGACGTCTATCACCTAAAATCATCAACAAAATAATAGTGTTAGTGATAACAATATGCACGACACGGCATGCCACTACAAATACGACATGTGAATACATTGTGTAACTGATAACACGACATAAATTATGTCGTGCAATCGCAAATACTCTAGTTATACAAGATAATATCATTTTAAAATTATAGTTATTTCTACAACGATATTTGGATGTTTCATATTTTCAATAAAGCGATAAATAGGAGTGGCCTTTGCCACTTTTCACTCATCGTGTGTTTAATAACACGCTATGGAATGCAACGTATGTTCAAGAACACAATATTAACTAATTCGTTATGTACTCCTGCCTAAGCAGAGAATCATAGTCAATGTGGAGAAGTGTCACAATGGGCCATTCCTTGTGTAGGTGCACCAAAAAGTCTTGGGTCTCTTGATATTCACCTAGTTGAATCTCCATGTGGAACACCATATGTAGATCAAGGTAGTTGTGTAACACCATAGCGACCTCCTTCTTGTCCTTCTACTGCTCAGTGTGCTCTTCCACATCTATCACATGTCAGATACTTTTTTGTAGTTCCTGATCAACTGGAGGGGTATCCAATATAGTGGCACTGCTGGAAGCAACATTTGAGCCCACCATTTCCGGGGTTGGAGGCTTTGCTGAAAATGCATGTGATGCAAGGATATCATATGGGGCAAGGATGTATGCCAATAGAACTTCATCCTCTGGCTTTGCCTTCTGCTCTTCACTTGTCCGGTGCTTCATCTTTGCAATCTTCTTGGCAATGTAGCTGTTGTATTGCTTTAGCTCCTTCGTGCCCTCAACGGCCACCTTCTTGGCTTGTTCCTCCCCCTTTGATGTAGGAGCCGGTGGATTAACCACTGTGTACCTCATCCTCCTAGGCACGGGAGGTAGGAGGGATGTGATAGGGCCAACATCTGAAGCTTTTCACTTCTTTAATCTTCAGTTTTATTTGCTTCTTTGGCACCACTTCCTCATCTTGGACTTGACCTAATTTTTCCTCCCGGGATTGTTCCTTTACCTCCTCTCGGGATTGAAAACATATCCTCATTAATTTTCTTGAGGAATTTGGTGATTACAGTCCTTTCAACATTCATACCCGTCTTCTTCTTTATTGGGGAGCCAGCATTTGGCTCCCTTTTCTTTGCATATAACATGTAACAATTCGTATCGATAAATACACGGCATACAAAGAAAGCATGTTATTGATGACATGACATGTCCACATATCATATTGAAAGTAATACGTTAATATATATGGTCGTGTTATCGATCACATGACCACTATGTATCATTTTCATATAAAATGACTATGTATGTTTGTGTGTGTTCGATGACACACTTATCCCCAAACTAACATGATAACCGAAAATGTCGTGTAATAAAAAATATACTTATGCAAAATGAAATCCTCGTTGACAGATAGAGGGACATATTTTCTGTGTTCTTCATCAGCACATGGGTGAATAGCTTCACTTGATTTGGAAGCTCTGGCTTGACCTGAACAGATGTCTCTCCTTCGGTTATTGGCAGAGGGTTGTTGCATGCAGGATCTTCGGTTGAGGGGGTTCGTGCGGCTACTCGGTCTCCAGTTCAGGTGGGTGTTGCATTTGTTCTATTAAGCTCGTTGCCACCTCCAGAGCATTTTTAACCCTCTAGAGCACAGCTTACACACTGTCGTTGCTCCAACCTTGCTCCCTGTACAAGATAGCCTTCTCCAAAACCACGTCAATGATCCCGATCCTGACATCCACTGGTTTGATGTCTTTGTCAGACTGAAATTGCCCTGATGTCTGGCCATGATGGGCTTGAATAGGAACTGTTGTCCTCTGTTTCATGGTATGCGTGGCCACCTTCTTTGCTTTCAGGGCCGCCCTTTGGCCATTGAGCAAGTGGGCCTCTTTGGCAATTGGCGTTATTTGCATAACCACTTGTGAATTTGCCTTTAGTAGCATGAGTACCTCTTCATACCACTTCCTCATCCTATGATGAGCCAACACCTTCTTCCTCACCTTTTTATCGGTCGGGTTAAGTTTGCGGCCTTCTCTATGTCTATCATCAGTTGTGTAAACCTGGGCCACCTCTTGCACCTCGGGCTATAAGGAAGAGCACTTGGAGCCCATATAGAGGTATGCTAAAAAAACCACACCTGGTGGGCAAGGCAAAACAATCTTGTTAATAGTGTTCATATGTCATGTATGTCGTGTCATGGATAACATATTTATTAATCTCATCATGTTATCGATTACATTGTGTAATTGCGTATACATGATAGAGTACTTTATCATCTTATCGATAACACAATATATAAACATTCGTGTTACATAGCGTGTTTTCTTAAACACGATATGCACACTATCGTATGATTCATATTACGATATACCTAAACTGTGTATGTAATATTGTGTTATTCATACTACTCTAATCGTACCAATCATGTCATGGATAATATGACATTTACCTAGAGCACAAATGAAGCCCCAACGAGAATTTCGGCGGTGGTGGAGTGCTCATCTTGTCTATTTCTGATGTTTTTAGTGGGCTAATGATATGCCTGGAATCATCATGTCATGAATGGCCCTAGCCCAATTGTACCTCCCCACAACTGTCAGGTCATCTATGAAGACATACAAAGATGGGGAGACAAATTTGTTGCTCTGTGTGAATAAAACAAGGACCCCCATGTGCATGATGGCCAACCATGCCATGTCCTCGTCAAAGGCAATTCGTATATTGTCAGCCACTTCTTTAAAAAAAAATTCAATTAGATTCTTCTCTCACCACTTCCTTGGGAAGAACTTTTTGAAGAATTGCCTCGTGCCTTGGGAAGCCTTTCCATCGCCACTGTCCAACTTCAACGGGTTCCCTTTTGCACTCAAACCCGTTATTAGTGCAACTTCTTCAACTGCCAGGGGTAGTATTTTGCCCCAAATGTTGAAAACTTCTTGTGAGTCGTCCCAACACTTACCTATTAGAATGTCGAGGAGCACCCTAAAGATAATTATTGGTTTGCAATCGATACTGGGTTGAACCCAGTCTCCTCCAAGATTGCCTTGCATCCCGGCCTCGATTCAACGAGGTCTTTTGATAGTCTTAAGTCCAGCGGGGAAACCGTTCATTCCGAGACCCAGTCTCCTCCCATAGATTTTCTTCTTCTTCTCTTCTGATGCCTTCACTGATTCCACCATTTGACTGTATTCTTGTAGCTCTTCGTCTGTAAAAGATAATATACATATGTATATCAACAATGGGTCGTGACCAAAATTAAAGAGTCGTGTTGATTCACATTATGTAACTAATGTCCAAATACATGCTAAATGCTTTTATTGTGTTATAGGAATACACAATATGATGCCTTCTTAGACACGATAGCACAACTATTGAATATCGTCTTTCGCATATCGTGTTATTCATAACATGTTATGTATGCTACTCATACACGATAGGAGAACATCTATATCGTATATTGTATTATCAATAACATGATATATTACATATCGTATACTTGATAACATGACAAACTACTAAGGAGATAATAGTAGTAACTACGTCGTATGTTCCATAACACGATATAAGCAAAATCGGGTATACAAACAAACAATTTAAAGCTAGAGAAAGCCCTTACAACAAAATTGATCTAAGCTGGATTAACCCCTCAATCGATCGGTGATTTTCACCAAAGTTCACTGCTTTACTAGGATCACATCGGTATATACTCGAACAGAACCTCACTTCATTCCCAAAATTCGCTTCGGGGTGAAAATTTTCAAAATTGCCTTTCGGAAACAAGAAAAACCGGACGTTGCAGAGTTTTTTTTTTGTCTCACTAATTGCACATTGGAAATCGACTGGGGTTTTTTTGAAATCGCTGGTGGGATGGGTCGAAAATTGGAACTCACACTGTGTATTTGCTTCTCACTGATCAAACAGTCGAAATCGCCGGTATGTGTACTAGTTTTTGTGTAAAAGCGATTGTGTAACGAGTTTACACAATATAAAACCCTAAACCCTAACCAAGGGGTATTTATGTCCAAAACTTTTCTTATATCGTGGAAGTTTGGGTTTAGTGGCATTTTTTGGAAAAACCAGGGAATATGGAATATTCCCTGTTTCAGCCAAGTAATAAGGAAAAACTCTAATTTTTTTTTACCAAAATAGCGGAGAGAGGAAAATAATTACCAAAATGGTGTTCATTTAGGCCACGTAGGCACGAGCAGAGAGAGGGTTTAAGTGGATTTCATCCTTCGCAAGGACGAAATTCGCTTAAAAGCTGATTTTGTCCTTCTCAAAGATGAAATACGTAGGCTACTTACTCGCTTGCCAGTTCCCCTTCCGACTGTTCTTCATTTTCCCCCTTAGCCGGTTCTGGTGCTAGCGACTGTCTTCATTGAGCTCCGCCATCCAGATCCGCCATCCGCTATCGAGCCTAGCCCATATCAGTTGTCCACCGTGAGTATGTGAATGTTCGATTTCGCCCAGCTTCGCCGTCCGTTGCAATCGCAATTTCACCCAGATCCACTGCAATCTTCATCGGTGTGATCACCTATTGCTGCGATCTTCATCGCAATGCTCTTCCCCCCTCTCCATCCACGACCAACTTCACCACAAGTCCCTGATTTCACAGAGTCCGAACACTTGAAGCGACTCCAACAACAACAAGATCTCTATGGATCTTTTCAGAAAAGATTGGTACTTTTTTGTTCTAAACTATGATTCATTGCGCATTTAATGTCCAATTTTTACCTAGGCAAAAGCGAAAGCATGATTTTTACTTGGTCTTAATTAGGGTTAGAACTTGAAATTAGTTTTAGATGATCATCATGGGCATTTGTGGGCTATCTCCCTGCTGCAAACAATGGAGGTGGAGTGAAAGGGCTGAAAAGATCTTGAAGGTGGCCATTGTCTCTCTTCTTTGCTCCCATCAATAGGTATATGAATCGTCCATCATTTTCCACTTCTTTGTTTCAAATTAGTCTTTTTTTAGTTAATAGCTACATGAACTTCCTTCGATTTCTATCTCTATATTCAAGTTGTTTTTTTTTTAATTTGATGCCATTGTCTGATGTAATTTGTTTGACTACAAATCAATGTTATCTGTGTCAAGTTTTTCTTTGGGTCATAATATAGTTGGCTTCATGTTGTTTTTAGGTCTGATGGATGTTCTTTAGTAGTTTTTATATCACTTTAAGGTTGTTGACCTATGCGTATATGGAAATTGTTGTTCTTTTGCAAAAGTTATGATGTTGTACTAGCTATACAATTTTTTTTATGAAAGTTGTTAGCTTTGTTTGTCCTATAGTTGTTTTCAGTTTTTCTTTTTGTAGTCGCTAGATGAACAGAGTTCCTATGGTCATGCACTTGGCTTGCTGAATTTTGCATGTGTGAAAAATGTTTTAAGTAGCGAATAACAGATTGCAACATTGTATAGAATAATTACTATAATAAATGAGAGAAATTTGTTATTTGATTGCATAATCTAGATATAAGTTCAGGTTTTTAGTGCCAATTGGCTCAATCGACACTGACATGAGCTTTTTGGTCTGACTCTTATATACAATTTTTATTGTGTTGGTAATAGGAAAATTTGGTTGTGATTTTATATGTACCAATATAAGTAAAGTATTTATTTTGAATAATTGTTTAATCTACTATTTATGTTATTTATTGGTTATAAATTAAGTAAATAGAGATGGCGGGAGAAATGGTTAGTTTTATGCGTCACCATGAAGGGGTACTAGAGGGATTATTCATGAAGAAGCCTTCTACTTATGATGAAATTGAGATGCAAGTAGCTAGCAAAGTTGGGTGGGATCGAAGGAGATGAAAAATTATTATAAAGTGTCACCTTCCGATATTTTTGAAAATTTCAACTAGATTTATTGAGAAGATTAAATCATTAACTTACTAGCTGCTATTTTTTTTGTTTTGTTTTTATTTTGGAGTTTAAGATTTATCCCAAATAGAGATATATAAGAAGGGTAGCATGATGATGTTATCCGGGAATTCCTGGTTCTTTAAATCACAGATTATCACTGCAACAACATTTGCGATTTATAATTGGCTTTCACAGGGGCAACATGATTTGTATAACTCCTCTTAGTATTATTCAAAGTAAACTTGTTTTGGGGCAAAAGATGTTTTGACTGTAATTGATGTATGCTATTGATTTTACTTTCTTTCATAAGAGGATTAGTGCTTGTACTTTTTTTAAGATTGAATTAATTAACTTTGGTGATCTGATTGTTATTTCTGTTCTATTGTTTTATTTATAAACTTATATTAAATTTGTGTCTTTGATTACAGTCATTGTGTAGTTTAAAGGCAACCTACAAGCATTGTGCATTGTTTTAGAAGAAACTAGTGGTTGTTTTGATATTGAAAGAATTGAGTTGTTAAGAAGAACCCCCCTTATGGGGAATTGCTAGAGCTTTTTTACATGGAAATATTACAGCTAGTGATTGTAAAAAATTTAATCAAATTTTGGAAAAAAACATTAGATACATTCAAGACTACGACTAGAAAATTCAAAATGGGAAGAAGATTAATTGAATTCACAAAACATGTGTCCATTATATTTGGAATTCCAATGGGAAGGGGTAAACTCTTTAACATAGATAGTAAAGGAAAACCCAACACACCATTTGTACAAAGGGATTTCCCAGAAGACACATATGGGAAAATTCTCTGACAATAAAAATAGTCGGTGATGTTCTTTGAGGAAACTAATTTGGATTGAGTCAACAAGAAAAGGAGGACTCAGTTCGGCTTATATGTTTGTACATATTAGTTACATTTTTTTTTCCTACAAGAGGAACTCAAGTGAATTGGTCGTATATAAGCCATTGAAGACATGACTAATTACAAAATGGCCAACAATAATTGGAAACAACCTGATTTCTTCAATATTAACAATAATTGCAAACAATAGTTGTATTTGAGTCACTGAAATGCACTGTATTACATGTTTGGTATTTATTCTTAAGTTTATTTTTTTTATAGATAGTATGCCAAATGAATATGTAAATATTGTTGAAATAAATGTTTTGAATGAAGAAAAAATGAAACTTCAGCAAGAATTGGAAAGCAGTAGAGCAGAAATATTAATCATTGAGGAAGAAAAGGAAAAGATTGCTAATGAGAAGAAGGAAAGTGAACAAGCTAGAAAATAAGCTAGAGATGCAAGAATAAAGCTGAAGTTGAAATTGAAAAATTGAAAGAAATCTTGAAAAAAATGGGGGCTGAATTGAAAAATAGTGATGAATATAGCAATGTAGTTGAAATTGCTTTTCTTGAGGAGAACAAGGAAAAATTGGCTGTTGAGAAACAAGTAGCGAAAGAGGCAAAAGAAAAAGTTGACATTGAACTATATAAGTTGACAATGAAGATGAAGAAGATGGAATAAAGAGAAAAGAAGCATGAACGGCAGTTTCCAGATGTATTCAAACAAATGGTCAAGGAAAAAAAGAAAATGAATTTCTATAAAGACAATTGGCAATGAAGACAAAAGAAAATAGAAAGTATCAAGAACCTATACAAATATTACAAGCTTCTATAGATGTTGTTGCCTTTACAAAAGATTTTGAGGAGGAACAACTAGGGAGAGATAGGCCAACTCAACAAAAAAGCTAACTTCTAGATCTCAACCAACTGAACAGCATATGACATCAAGCTTAATGGTCGATAGAGTAAGAATAGGACAGGGAAGTCAAACAAAGAATCAAAAGAAGACATAGTCCATGTTTACCCCAAGATCAGTAAAAGGAGAAAGACAAATGATGATCAACAAGTAGGACAAAATAAGAAGGGATTCAAGGAAAGTTCTGGAAGTATGTAAAATTGGATGAGAAAATGAAGATTGATGAGATGAATAAAATTGGAGACATATCGTGAGTAAATCAATAATGCACTTAGTTTTTTAAGATCAATGATAATGAATTTAATTGTGTTACTAATGCTTTTCATTTAATTGTAGATTAATCATTTGGAGTTGCGATAAAGATGGAGTAAATGTCACTTTAGGTGAAATTGACCAAATAGCTTATGACCATGAGATTGGGAGTAATGTAAGTTGAAAATTAGTTTCTCTTATTTATATTAATAATAAAATCTATAACTAATTAAAAATTTGAAAAATAAATGACAGGTTATTGATTCATTTTCTAAAATATTAAGGAGAAAAAAGGAAAAGGAAGAGTCAACCGATGAATATGTCTTTTATAGTGCATTGTGTTTTGTGAGCAGTTATTTGTTTAATATTATTATTTTTTGCTTATAAATTTGGGTGTGTATGTTTACTGTTGTAATGCCTAATAATTTGGGTCTAGTATACTAAGCCCTTTTTATATGCATAACAATTTCCTTATAAAAAGGGCCTAGGATTAAGTTAAATGATCATGTTGTTCAAACATTTTTCTGTAAGTTAATGTATATTCATTATACTCTCAAGCGGCATGAACGTGCTCTTCTACAAATTCATGTCAACAGTTGATTATACTTTGTGACTACATATAATTATTTCTAATATTTTTTTAATTCATTAACTTACTAACTACTATTTCATCAAATTAGTATAGGACCTCATCATAAATAAACAAAAAGAATTGAAGGAGCTCTTTTTGTTCAAGCACTATAAAGTAAAACAGCTTGCTCAGTTCCATATGTTTTTAATTTGCTCAAATATACTTCAAAAGGATGGTACGTCTAGGGGTCATTGGCATTTGTTTGTTTATAATACTCATGAAGGCCAATGGAAACATTACAACTTGAGAGGCCAAAATATGGAATTTATGACACCTTCAAAGCAGATGCATTGACTTTGTAAGTATTATTCATGTTAAAGTTAAAAAAGCCTATCATTGTTATCTTCTTGTAAATTAAAATGATATTTAACAAAATATTAGATTGACATGTACAAATGATTATGTTGGTACAGATGGATCACATTAAATCATATGAGGTTGAAGCATTGAAAGGCCAATTTTTATCCCAAGAACTGCAATCAACTTTTATAGAAGTAGAAAATATTCCACAACAATACCCAAATTCGTAAGTTTTAAAAAACATTAAAATTTTGGTAAATTTATAAAATAGCATTATCATGCTAATAAATTACTTAATTGCATGCTAGATTGCGGGGCATTTATGTGCCATTACATGGATGAGATTGTAAACAATCATGAAAAATTTCTGTTTAAAATGTACAAGGAATTGAGGTAAGGCAATTCAAAGCTAGAATGATAGAGGAATTTTTGTCAGCTCTTGGACTCTCTAAAACTCATGAGGCATTACAAGCACGTGAGGACATTACGCGTGAAGATATGAAAAGGTCAGTAGTTTTAGCCAATTCTAATAAATGAGTCAGGCTTAGTTTATTTTAGCTACTTTTTAATTGAATATTTGGCTTGATGGACCTATATACTTAAGACCATCTATAAAGGCTCTCAGTGATCATTTTCTTGATTATTTTTTAAAATTCGACTATTGGGATTGTATCATGATTGTTCTTAATATTCATTTTTATTCCAAATAAACTAAGAAGTGAGGCAATTGAAGGAGAAAATTGGAGTTTAAAATGTAGATCTGTATAAAATGAAACCATATATTGTGACAATGCTTGTGTACTGTGTGGTCCGGTTTGAGATGCCATAAAAGTTGATTTTGGAGGAAGATTTGATCCTCCAATTGTAAACATAGTGTTGGATCATCCCCCACCTTTGGTTCCTCAAATGGATGCAAGTGGACTAGTCCCATCACAATTGGCAGAGGAGTCCATCCAGATTATTAAGGGAGATAGTGAAGTAGAATCTAAGAAGCTAATGAGCCATTGGAGGTGAAGATGTGCCCTTTTGAATTACCAAGTGATTATTAATGTAGATAGTAAGTGTCAATTAACCAGATAAATGAAGCTTTTTTCAAGTGTAAGTTTTAATATACTCAAATATGTTGATATATGTTATATATTGTCTTCTCTTTTTCAAATTTTACTCATAAAGGAAAACATGATCTCTTCGTAACACTTGGGATAATACTATTCATTTTGATACTATTGGTCATTTGCAGTTGGAGCATGTGGATGCTCAAGGTAGATAAAAAAGGTAACTATTAGAATTTATCATTTGACAAAATTATAGAACTTTACAAGGCAATGAACTTTGGAAATTCATTCTTCTTGATGTACATTTTTAGGCAGTACTTTGAGGGATTAAGAGCTCATAATTTGTGGTTTAAATAGTGGAGTCACGAGAGAAAATGAAGATGCATTCGAAAAAGAGGCAGACTTGCCCATATATAGTTTTACTAGCATAGCAGAAGCAACTGATAGTTTTGCAATTGCAAACAAGCTTGGAGAGGGTATATTTGGCTATGTATATAAGGTACTACAAGTTACCTCTTGTTATAATGCTCTTACACTAATGTGATCTTACATTGGTGTTTACAATTTTCAGGGCATATTAATGGATGGACAGTTGATAGCAGTCAAGAGGTTGTTTAGGAGTTCTTGACAAGGCATACATGAGTTTAAAAATGAGGTTACACTAATCTACAAACTTCAACATAGAAATCTTGTCTATTTTCTGGGCTACTATATTTAAGGAGACGAAAGGATACTTATCTACAAGTATATGCCCAATAGAAGCTTGGATACATGGCTCTTTCACGAGTTCTTTTTTGGAACACTTTCTAGATCCTAATATATTCATTACTTTAAGATTACATATTTGATTGATCTAGAACTACATGCAGATAAGAAGAGGCATGGACTATTAAGTTGGCCAATACGAGTGAAAATTATTGAGGGCATTATCTGTGGGTTGAGTTACCTTCATCATGATTCCAGGTTAAGGATAATTCACATATATATGAAAGCTAGTAACATCTTATTGGATGAGGAAATGAACATAAAATTTCATTTACTCTTCAAATATCAACATCTAAGACAAGATGAGATTTTTGTTTATGCAGTGGATACAGAATATGCCATAAAGGGTTTGTTCTAAGTGAAATATGATGTCTTCAGTTTTGGAGTTTTGCTGTTAGAGATATTGAGTGGCAAGCGAAAGAACTGGCTGTTTTTAACTACTTAAACATGTACAATTTTTTTTTATTTCACTTAATATTTATCGATCGACCTTTGATTGTCATATCTCATTGTATAAAATAATTTGATTTGCTTCTCAGGCATGGAGGCTATGAATTGAAGGTGTTGCTTCTGAGTTTGCTAATTCATTGTTGCAAAAATCTTGTCCTACTAGTGAACTTGTACGATATATCCATGTTGGACTTTTGTGTGTGAAAGAGAATGTAGAATACAAGCCCTCTATCCAATCACTTCTGATCATGTTGGCGAGTGAAGAAGAAACCCTTCTTGTCTCAAAAGAGTTGCACTTTTTGTTTAGAGAAAAGGTGAGAATTAAGATTGAACTTTGATCAAAACTAAAAATGACCTTAACTTAATAATGCATAAGATGATGCCATGGCTATGTGGCTAATTAATGCTTAATTATTTGTGTGGCCATGGAAATCAACTAGGAGAACTATGAGCTCAGCCTGCCCGTGATCAAGAAGTCAAGAAGGAGAATGATGTGGAAGAACAATTTTCTTTTTTCTTTTAATCTCTATGCACTATGCAGTAGGAAGAAAATTGTTCACTTCATTAGAGCTTCTAAGAAGCACCAACTGTGATATGGGTTCTATTCTGTAACAATTTCATGACTCTTGCAAATTCTTTGTATTATATCTCTCTTTCGATTTATGCTTTGTCTACATTGTGATATTATAAATATACATAAGGACAACGTGACAGTGTTGTGGTAGAAAAAGGTAAAAAATCCTCATACAAGGATGAAAATTTTAAACTCTGCTTTAATTATATTCTCTAAATTAACAAAAAACTGTAAGGAAATAACCACAATAACTATTATACAATATCAAAATTTTAATACCGGATTTTCATGGGACAACTGTAAGTGATGTGGCAGAAAAAGACAAAAAAACTAGTACAAGGATAAAATTTTTAAACTCTACTTGAATTCTATTGTCTAAATTATCATAAAAGTGTAAGGCCACATTAACTATTATAGAATTTCAAAATTTTAATAACATATTTTCATGGGACAACATGACAGTGTTGTGGCAAAAAATGAAGAGAAAAAAGTGTTTCTAAAATTTTCAAATTTCTTCACATGATATAATAACTTCTAAAAATAAATTATCAAAGGATTAACTCTGAAGATTTATGGGTCAAAACCGGCATGCAAAGGGACAACTAATTAACTAACCCGAGGCCAACACATGGAGAATCTTTTTATTGGTTGTGATTGATACACATAAGGAAAGACAATAAGGCTGATTGGATAACTAAAAGAACACTCAAAGATACTTATTTTGTAAATAAATTATTAATTTATTTGATTGATTTAGAATCAAATCATTGTTAAAGAAGCAACCAATCAACCAATCAATCGGGATGCAATCAAGAGATATGATTAGACTTTCCTTTTTAAAGCAACCCCTTCTACTCCTATAAATACAGGGGTGGACGTGATAGAGGCATCGTCCCCTCTTCTTTGGATCTCTCTTCTCCCAATTTTCTTCTCTTCTTTTGTATTTTTATTTTTAGTAGAAAAGAAGAAAAAAAAAGAAGAGAAAGTCATTATAATAAAACTAAAAATAAAAGTATAAAAGAAAAAAAAATAGGAGAAGAGAGATCTAAAGAGGAGGGGATGATGCCTCTACCACATTTACCCCTCTATTTATAGGAGTAGAAGGGGTTGCTTCAAATGAGAAAGTCTAATCATATCCCTTGATTGTATCATGATTGATTGCTTGATTGACAATGATTAGATTCTAAATTAATCAAATAAATTAATGATTTATTTAGTAAATAAGTATCTTTGAGTCTTCCTTTTGTTATCTAATCAGCCTTATTGTCTTTCCTTATGTATATCAATCATAAGTAGTGAAAAGATCCTCCATGTGTTGGCCTCAGGTTAGTTGACTAGCTGGCCAATTTAATGTCATATTTAACCTATATTTCTTCAGAATTATGAATTTGTTCCTGAAATAAAGATTGTATCTAGGGAAGTCTTATTTCCAATGCCATCATAATCATATCTATCCGAATTATACATAGAAAGATATGGTTGAAATACTAAGGCTGTGTGAATCTGTCCAAATCTGTTTCTTCCCGAATTTAGTTCTCTTGATGCAAATATGAAATCCAATGGGTTGACAAGGTTGTGTTCGACCATTCAATGCATTCTTAGACCATTAAGTGCCCATTCTTGACCTTTGAATAACTTTAGGTAGTTGGGCTTTACTTCATCTTCCAGTTAGATCCTATCGAAGCCCATTTTGACATGTAAACACAATAGGGGCCCAACTCACCTATTCAAAATATAAATAGCACATATAAGCAATGAATTAACGTAAAATAGGATTGTAATTCAAGATTTCAAAGCATCTAATCGAATATTATTTTAGTGCATCAAATACCCCTAAACCTACTTTTTGCTATTCCTCGAGCAAAACTAAAATAAAATCAACAGAAAACAAAACTAACTAGTTCAGTTTCGCAGGAAATCTCGATTCCATTTAGCATATGCAACAAGCCTTTAAAGTCATATTTAAAGCAGTCTGATATCATTAAACACAGTCAAATGTCTAAAAGAAGCATTAATGTAAATAAAGAAAAACATAAAATAAAATAAATCTAATTATTTATTTTCATTTTTTAACTAAAACTAAAACACATACTCTAAAATAAAATAAAAATTGCTTTCTACACCCCAAACCTAAACTTAACATTGCCCTCAATGTATAAAAGAAAATAAATGCAATGCTTAAGATCCGAAAAGAGGAAAGAAGAGATAGTACATCAGTTGATGTGCTCATGTACATAGCAATCGAAATAAAAAGTCAATAAAGCACAAGCATAATCACATAACTAAAGAAAATGAAAACTATTAAATTACAAGCATAATCATAAAGATAATAAACTAGTAAACTAATAAAGCACAAGCATAATCACAAAGATAATAAACTAAAAATTAACTAAAGAAAATGAAAACTATTAAATTAAGCAAAAATAACTATCAAAGCCTAAAGTTGGGTTGCTTCCCAAGAGTGCTATGTTTACTGTCTTCAGCCAGACGCACCTCCATCTAAACTCAGCCAGGGTCCTTTAAAGCAATCATCTTTTCTTTATCAATTATACTTATCAAATCAGTGTGAGTTCAACAAATATTTAGTGGATCATCAGAATAAATGAAATCATGTCAACCTCAAAAGTATCATCGAAGTCTAATGGTTGTCTACTGTTGTTACGTCTAAAATAAGACTATGAAGATGTTAAATTCAGATTTATTTTACTTGCCAATTCTAGTAGACAAGGTTGATCCATAGAAAAAAACACTAAGACATTAAGGATCATTTTAACATCTAATAATGTTCTTCATGTATCATGTTGTCTCAGTTAGAATCGAATGAAGATTCTATCTAACTAGAAGGTATGAACATTAAAGCAAAAATAAAGATAGAAAATGCTTTGGATAGATGAAGGACAAAAATAATTATTTCTTCAAGAGTTCTATGTATCCAAATAAAAAAAGATCAAGAAAGAGAGCCTTCAAGCATCTTATGTATCCAAATCACAAAGAAACAAGAAGAAGAACAATATTAAATGAACATCACTTCAAAAAACCAATACTTAATTGAAACCATTGATGAAACATGAATAGAACTCCATTAGATTGCTACAAATCACCTCTAGCCTTAGCTTGAGAGCTTAGAAAGGCATTACAATAAAACTAAAAACAAAAATGCAAAAGAAGAGAAGAAAAATAGGAGAAGAGAGCTCCAAAGAGGAGGGGATGATGCCTTTATTTATAAGAGTAGAAGGGGTTGCTTCAAAGGGGAAAGTCCAATCATATCTCTAGATTGCATCCTGATTGATTGCCTGATTAGTTGCTTCTTTGGTAATGATTAGATACTAAATTAATCAAATAAATTAATTATTTATTTAGAAAATAAGTATCTTTGAATCTTCCTTTAGTTATCCAATATGCCTCATTATCTTTCCTTATGTATATCAATCACAACTAATGAAAAGATTCTCCATGTGCTGGCATCAGGTTAGTTAACTAGCTATCTCTTTGCATACCGGATTTGACCTATACATCTTTGGAATTTTGAATTTATTCCTAAAATAATAATTGTAGTCACGAAAGTTTGCTTTCCAATGCCACCCAAATAGTATCAATCTGAATTATACATAAAAAGATATGGTCGCAATACTAAGGTTGTGTCAATCTGTCCAAATAAGCTTATTTCCTAATTTAGTTCTCTTGATGAAAATCTCAAATCTAACGGGTCCAAAAGGTTGTATTCGACTATTCCATACATCTTTAGACCATTAGGGGCCCATTCTTGACTTTTGAATAGCTTTGGGTAGTTGGGCTTCACTCCTTCTACTTTGATCCTGTTGAGGCCTGTTTAGACATGTAAACTCAATTAAGGTCCAACTAACTTATTCAAAACATAAATAGCCCAAATAAGCAATGAATTAACACAAAATAGGATTGCAATTCGAAATTTGAAAACAATTAATTAAACATCATTGCAGTGCATCATCTACTGACATTAAATGTATTTAACTCACATGTCAAGTTCCCAAAAGAAAGCCTCATTACTCCATTCTGACAATTTATTAGAGCATTGGATGTAGCAAGGAATGGATGACCCAAAATCACTGGGATTTGAGAAGAAGCATTTGAAACCGGTTGTGTGTCTAAAATAATGAAGTAGATAGGAAAATAGAATTTGTCCACTTGAATAAGGACATCTTCCACTATTCCTCTTGGCCTTTTGATTGAATGGTCAGCAAGCTGAAGTGTTATGTTGGTAGGTTTCAAATCCGCTAGGCCTAATTGTTCATAAACAAAAAAAGGTAAAAGATTTACAGTCGCCCCTAAATCAAGTAAATATTTTTCAATTCGAAAGTTCCAAATTACACAGGATATGGTTGGACAACTTGGATCCTTGTATTTGGGTGGGGTATTGTGTTGCAACATTGAGCTCACTTGTTATGTCAAAAATGTCTTATTATGTACATTTAGCTTACGCTTGATTGTACAAAGGTCTTTCAAATTTTTTTGTATAAGATGGAATTTGTTTAATGACATCTAAGAGAGGAATGTTAATCTTAACTTGTTTGAAAATTTTAAGAATGTCACCATTTTGCTCCAATTTAGAAGAAGATTGTAATCTTTGGGGAAAATGAGGTGGAATAGGAGAAACACAATTGGAGTTGACAAGTTCATCACCATGTTTAAGTTCAATAACCATATTTGGAATGTTTTTGTTAATGAGTTTTCCACTTCTCAAAGTGGTGATGGACTAAACATGCTCTTCTTGTGAACTTAAACAATTTAAATTTTCAATTTCAAATTGACCTTTATGATTTGGTTGAGGTTGAGAAGGAAACTTCCCTTTTTCTTGAGTGCTCAAAGATGTGGTTAATTGATTTATAGAAGTCTTCAAGTCATTGATGGTTGGCATTGGTTTTTGAGTTTGCATGAATATTTGAAATGTGTCTTTAAGAGTCATCTTGTGTGGTGGAACATAATTTGAAGAAGAAGGGGGTACCTGCACATTAGACTCATTTCTTTAACTAAAGTTAGGATAATCTCTCCAATTAGGAGTATAACTTTCAGAATAAGGAGGAGATTGTTGAGCATTTGCAACACCTTTTGAAAAGTAGGGATTGTTGGACAAACCCCTTGGTGTCCATCACTCTCACATATACTACAAATATCTTGTACTTTTTGAGAAGCTTTAGACATGTTTTTCTTTTTAATTTCCAAGGACTCAACTTTTCTAGTTAAACTTGCAATTTTTGCTTTTACATCATCCTCTTCTTTAAGAAGGCACATACCCCCCCTTAGTTGTCACATTAGATTTTGTATTATTACTACTTTCAAATTCATTAGAATCTTCCCATGATTGAGCATTTTCAGCTAACACATCAAAATAGTCTCATGCTTCCTCAGGTTCTTTACTAAAAAATTCCTCATTACACATTATTTCAACAAATTGCCTCATTTAAGAAGTCAAACCATTATAAAAGAAACTAATTGTATGCCATGTTTCATATCCATGATGTGGGCACAAGAACAAAAGTTCCTTAAATCTTTCCCAACATTGAAAAAAATCTCATTTTCTTTTTGTGAGAAATTGATGATATTTTTTCTAAGTGTATTAGTTCTATGGGTGAAATTTTTTTTTTTTTCAAAAATTCTCTTGGCATTTCTTGCCATGTTCCAATGGATCTTGGCTTGAAGGAATTCAACCAATTTTTTACTTTTTCCTTTAAATAAAATAGAAAGAGTTTTAATCTAATAGCATCATTTGAAACTTTTTGGTTTGGCAAAGTTGCACAAACCTCTTCAAACTCTTTTAAATGCAAATATGGGATTTTTAATCTAAGTTGTGAAATTTGGGTAGTAATTTAATTACACCTGGCTTGAGTTCAAAACCACCCACATTAGTTGGAAAAATCATGTAAGAAGGAGAACTTGATCTAGTTGGTTCCAAATAATCACTCAAGGTTTTAACTTGAACATTTTGTGCATTATTATCCCCATTATCACTTCTTAGTTCCTTATTAATTCTTAGATCCACTCTTCTCGATAATTTTCAAAAGATTTGTCCACTCTTCTCGATCGTCCTGAATTATCGCGCACCCATGGGAACATGCAACAATAAATTTTTTTCTTTTGTAGTAAACAAAAGTAAAAGTGCAAGAATTAAATAACAAAATATAAAAAGTTATAGAGCTAGAAGTTAATACATAGAATTTAAATTATAAAATAAGGCCAAAGGCACTATAGAGGTACACGTTTTATCCTAAAAAAATTTCGGTAGTAACGTGGGTAGTGCCTCCGGTCTAAAAAAACAGAAAAATTATAGAATTTAAATACTAAAAGTAAATGACATAAAGTAAAGGACTGAATTTAAAGAGTTAGTGTACAAAAATAAAAGTTAGAGAATTAGTAAAGTTAGAGTGAGTTTTTTTTCTTAATGATTCTTGTCACATGTTGCAATCCCCAGCAACGGTGCCAATTTGGTGTTACGTCTGAAACAAGACTATGAAGAAGTCAAATATAAATTTGTTTTACTTATTAATTGTAGTAGACAAGGTCGATCCACAGGGAAAGCCTTGTACAACAAAGAAAATGGTTACAAAAAAATAAAGGAAAGAAAAATTAAGAAAGAAAGAGTAGAAGAGTATTGAGGCAACAAAAAGTTAAGAAATCAAGATGAGAAAACACTAAGGCATTAAGGATCATTGTAACATTCAATGATGTTCTTCATGTGTCATGTTATCTCAGTTAGAATCTTCATTCGTTTTCTAACTGAGATAACATGACACATGAAGAACATCATTAGATATTACAATGATCCTTAATGCCTTAGTGTTTTATCTTCTTGATTTCATAACTATTTATTGCCTCAATACTCTTCTACTCTTTCTTTGTTAATTTTTCTTTTCTTTATTTTTTCGTAACCATTTTTTTGTTGCACAAGGCTTTCCCTGTGGATCGACCTTGTCTACTAAAATTGGCAAGTAAAACAAATCTGAATTTGATTTCTTCATAGTCTCGTTTAAGATGTAACACCAAATTGTCAAAATACACATACTATTGACTATTGAAGCTCATTACAAATAATAAGCTCCAACGTCAACATAGAAAGCAATGTCAATGGGGCATCACCTTAACTTTTGAGGAATAACTAGACGCCATGGACTTTTCTAAAGGCAAGACACACCTATGCATATTGGGCATAGGATCAAATATTTATGAGTAGATCAATAATAATACTTACATGTGCTTACAAATGCCCCCACTCTAGGGGACATACTGTGCCAACTAAGGGCAAAAATCATACAGTGCCACTCTTGGGCCGGAATCTTACAGTGCCACTCTTGAGTGGAATCATACAGTGCTGATTAAGGGCAGAAACATATAATGCTCTAAATAGAGCATCAAATGTCTCGACTTAATACAACACCAAGACAAAATAAAAAACATACATCTCTCTCAATAGAGCAAAAGATATCTAGGCATAGATATAGTACACAGACAACATCCCGCATGATAAATACCATGGCAAGACATGAGAAATGCTCAGACGACTCATTATCGACTAGCTCAAACACATAACTTAATCCATCGAAACCCTCAAACTCACAATGTATTAGATTAGATTTTTCTTACAATTCAAGTTTGTATTAAGTAATTTATGCGGTACAATTATGCCATAAATTTTTTTAGTCTTACAGTCTTCCACTGACCAATCCAAAGCTGAGCCCATTCTAAAACCCTAATTTGTCAAGGCAGTAGACATCACTTAACCCGTCCATTTCATAATCATAGCTTACCGTACAACAAATCCTTACATATCCATACATTCTCCGCCATCCACCTTATGGTCACATCATCTTACTCAGACGTCATCAAGCTAAACTCCATGGAGCCAACCCTAGTTATCACCCTCTTACATATACCTTACTTATTGTTCTTACTTTCCACTTCATAATATGTATGTTATGCTTGTAAAATTATGTTGTGCCCTCTTACTATCTGATAATCCCCCATAAGACACCGAACTTTTGGTCTGCTTATTTACTAAATCCCCAACATATGCTCCAAACCAAACCAAGCCATTCCAATCCTTGCCCGTCAAACTTATATCATTCGTCTTCTATCATATGGTTACACATCCACAACAAATTCATACCAAACCCTCTGTCACCTCCTACCGTCCATTGCCTATCCATCTGAGCCTCTAACATACACATATCCATCACACAGGGTTATAGCCATCATACATATGTATGCTCATCACACATAAGTATAACATACACATAATTTCCAAACGTAGCTTACCAACATACTCGCTAGACATCACTAGCATACGCATGGTCCATATACATCAAACATACTTTTAGCTCACATGCATGTCTTATACATTTTCAAACAGACCATAATTTATCATCTTAACTCATGCAAACAGATCATGATTTAACATCCAAACATCAAATCTCAATCATCTTAGCATGCTTCTACACATTCAAAGTCGCCTACCTTGTAATCCATGATGTTTGATGGCCAACACATGACGGTGGCAACATCAGTGGTGGAATTGGTGGCCAAAAGCATCGCCTAGTCAAGAGAGCTGTTGTCCCAAGATTTAGGAAGCACTAGAAATAATCATGGCAAGAAGAGGTGATAGAAGTTGTACGACAAAACCATGATCCATGGCGGCGTACTAAGGGCGGCCAGGAGCAAGGTCGTGCCAACAAGGAGTGGTAGGTGTGACAAAAAACCAAGGTGGACTAACTGAAGGTCGGTCAGAGCCTAAGAAGTACTCAACCAGTGGCAAGACGCCAAAATCAGCAATGAACATCATCCAATGGCATCAATTTTGCTTTGTCAAGGATCCATAGAAGAGTGGAGGGGGTGGTATGTGCTCAAGGATGGAGGAGAGGAGTAGGAGGCTTTGGTGGTCAACTCAATTTGTGAAGGAGCCATCTGATGGTCTAGCAGAGCAACAACAACGCGGATTTGTGACCACATGCACACACAGAAAAGAGGGCCACTTGAGCGGGAGATGGGTTGGACGGTGGCTGTCCAAAGCCCAAAAAGGTGACCAAGAGGTGGTGGCTGACCGAAGCGGCAACATCGCCGATTACCACCCACAACCAAAACAATTGCTACGGGCGGCTATGCATCTAGCCCAGCTGAGGGTGGAGGGGTAGGAGAATGGTGGCCTAAAGCCGACAAGGCTGTCATCATGCCAAGGGCAGCCAGCCATAGGTTGGCCCAAGGCCTAGAAGGTGGTAGAGCCATGGCCAAAGGTTGGTGGGGTGGTCACCATCCAAGGCCGGCCAAAAATAGCTCACATCCGTAGTGGAATGGCCGTCCTTTGACTGATTCATCTGCACACAATGGGAAATGGATAGAGGGGAAAGTGGCCCATTTCAGGCAGAGGAGGCCAAGATGGTGGTGTGGGGGGGGCTAGGTTAGAGCGGGCTTGGCTTCATTGCTGATTTGAGGCACAACCATGATAACTCTGGCCGACCCTTGTTTGGTCACGGCAGCACCCAAAAACAAAAATTAGAGGAAGAGGGCGACTAGATGTTTCCAAAGGAGGGTCGAAGTAGCCTAATGGGTTGCGAATGTAATGCCCCTGAATTTTCAACGATTTTTTGTGATTTTCCTGCTATTGTTTTGGTCATTTTCGACAAGAAAATGTGACACTTCGGCATACTTGGTCATAGTATTCATAACTGTAGAGTCAGGTGTGGGGTCCGTCATAGGCCATAGGCCTGGATGCACTATCCCGGTGATCCAGAAATGAAAAAAAGGCTCGGGCTTGGCCGAGCCCGATCCAGAAATGTCTGGAAGAGACGATCCCCCCATTTGATGTTTGCTCTTCGGTGACCGGCAGACACCATCGGGATTCCGGGCCACCACTGCTAGTTCCACCTCGGTGGTGCAACGCCAAGGGGCCACCGTCCCGACCCCCACCTCCCCGGTTTGCCCTCTTCCCTCTATTTTGTTTGTGTTGTCGCCGCTGTGGGCTGGCAAGGGCCGGCTGGCCGCCCACAGCTCCGCCTTGGGCCGGCGACAGAAGGAGGTTACCCCTCCTGGCCCTAGAGGGCCTCTCCTCCGCCGCCCCAGTCCTTTTTCCCCCTTTGCCCTATTCCACCAGTGCTCTATTTTGGTGGAACGGAGGCCAGCGGCAGCGAGCCACGGCCGACGGACCTCTGTCCGGCTTCGTCCCGGCATGGCGACAGATGAGCCACCATCCTAGCTTAGGTTCTCTAGCCCTAGCACAGTCCTACCTCCTCTGCCTCTGCCTCTGCCTTATTCCACATGTTACAGTAAAAATTGCCCCTTTTTAATATGTTTGCTAGTCTTTTTGCTGCTTGTAGCCAATCAGTCACCGATTTGCCTTCATTAGCCCCGCAGTTGACTAGTGATGGTATGGAACTGCCCCGGCTCTGCTACAGCTTGGCGACAATGAGGGGAGACCATTGTTCCTGGCCCCTCTTTGATCGTTCGTCCCGTTTGGATGATCGACCTTTATTTTAACCATTTTCTGTCATCGGCGGTAGAACGGCCTCTGACCATATTTGGATTGGTTTGCCTCGACCCAACAATAGTGGAGGTTATCTTCACTGACCTTGGCACAACATTGTCCTTGTGGCCTCTGCTCTACCTTGAATCTCCCCCTGCACTTTGCCGTGTGAGATGCACAGCCTCCCTCACCATTAGTTTTGGTTGTGAGTAGTGATCGGCAATGTCGCTGCTTTGATTGGCCACCACTTGGGCCTTAGCCCTGTTGGCCTTTTGTGGGCCTTAATTTGCCCCTATTCAGCCCTCTCCCCCACCCCTTTGGACCACGTGTGTTGTAGCCGCGTGTGCGGTTTAGGGTCTAGGTGCCTCATTCGCACCGCCTGACCATTGAATGGCTCTGCCATCGAATGGAGTTGGCATCAGAGCCCTCCTCCACCTCTCATCCATCCTTGAGTGTAGCCCTATGCTCTCTGCCCTTATGTGGGCCCTTGTTGTCCCAAAATCACCGCCGTTGGGTGCTCTCTGCGGCTGATTTCGACGTCTTGCGACCGACTGAGTATTTCTCAACTGCTGGCCGACCTTCATTAAGTACACCCTTGAGTTCTGGTTGCACTGCCACTTATGTTGGCACAACCTTTCTCCCGGATGCCCTAGTGTGCCACCGTGGATTGCGGATTTTGCTGCATTGACCTGTTCACCCCGTTTGGCCATGAGTACTTCCGGTGCTTCCTAAACCCTCGGGACAACAACTCTCTCAACTTGGCAATGCTTCTGGCCGCCAACTCCACCACCGATGCCACCACTGTCGTGTTCTCGCTATCAAATGTCATGATAACGAGGCAGGGGACCTTTGAACTCGTAATTTCATGATAGCATGCTTTGAATGAGTAGCAACATGCTAGGATTGTATGATCAATGTTTTGAATGTTAAATCATGATCTGTTTGCATGATGTAAGAGGATAAATTATGCCATGTTGAAATGCATATAACATGCATGTGGGCTGTAAGTATGTTTGAAGTATGTGTGTACTAGTGATGGCTAGTGTGTATGTTTGTAAGCTATGTATGTGGTATATGTATGTGCTAGTGATAGCTAGCGTGTATGTTTGTACACTACATATGTGGAATATGTATGTGCTAGTGATGACTCATGTGTATGTTTGTAAGCTACGTATATGGAATATGTATGTGCTAGTGATGGCTAGCGAGTATGTTGGTAAGCTAAGTGTATGGATGTGTATGTATGTGCTAGTGATGGCTAGCGAGTATGTTGGTAAGCTATGTATGGAATAGTATGTGTATGTTATATGTATGTGTGATGGACATACATATGTATGATGGCTATATGCCTATTTGATGGATATGTGTATGCATGTGGGGGCATAAATATGGGTGATGGACCGTAAGAGGTGATAGAGAGTTTCGTCTTGATTTGTTGTGGATGTGTAAGTGTATGACGGAAGACAAAGGATGTAAGTTTGATGGGCGAGGATTGGACCGGTTTATTTGGTTTTGGATCAGAGCGTATGTTTGGGGGATTGTCAAACAGTAAGAGTGTTGCATAATTATACAAGCATAACGTACATATTATGAAGTGAAAAGTAAGTATAATAAGTGAGGTTTAAGTAAGATGATGATAACTGGGTTTGGCTCTAAGGAGCTTAGTTGGATGACGTTTGCATAAGATATTTTGGTTAGAAGGTAGATGGCGGAGTATGTATGACCGTAAGGATTTGTGGTACAGTGAGTTTTGATTATGAGATCGATGGGTTAAGTGAAGTCTACTACCTTGACGAACTAGGGTTTCGAATCGGGCTAAACTTTAGTTTGATCAGTGGAGCACGGTATGTTTGAGAGTTTGTGTGGCATAATTGTACTGCATAACTTACTTAATTCAAACTTGAATTATAAAGAAAACTAATGATAGCGTTGTGAGTTTGAGACCTGAGGGTTCGATGGATTAAGTTCTGTGTTTGAGCAAGCAGAGAATGAGTCGGCTGGGCATTTATCATGTCTTGCCATGGTGTTTATCCTACAGGATGTTGTCTGTGTGCTGTATTGAGCCCCAGGCATCTGATGCTCTGTTGAGAGTGATGTATGTTTTCGATTTGGTCTCTGTGCTGTATAAGCGCAGACGTTTGATGCTCTATTGAGAGTGTTGTATGATTTCTGCCCAAGAGTGGCACTGTATGATTTCTACCCAAGAGTGGCATTGTATGATTCTGCCCAAGAGTGGCACTGTATGATTTCTGCCCAAGAGTGGCACTGTATGATTTCTGCCCAAGAGTAGCACTGGCACTATAAGACCCATAATGGTGGGCAATTGTATGGTACTATAAGACCGCTAAAGTGTATGACCCCTTATGTGTGGGTGTTTATGTTTACGCGCTCAGGTAAGTAGTATTATGGACCTGCTCTTACCTGTTTGATCCTGTGCCCCATGAGCATTGGTGTGCCTTGCCTTCGGAAAAGTCCATTGTGTCTAGTCACTCCCCGGAGGTTAAGGTGATGCCCCAATGACATTATTTTCCATTTCGACGCTGGAGCTTAGTAGTTGTAATGAGCTTCAATGGTCGATAGTATGTGTACGACTGTTTGAGTGAGTATGTATGTTTCTAAGTAAGTGTATGACTGTATGAGTATGAGCACGACTGTAAGAGTATGAGTATGAGTACAACTGTAAGAGTATGAGTATGAGTAAGACTATAAGTGTATGATTCTGAGCATGACTGTACGAGTAAGGTCGTATGAGTAAGAGTAAGATTGTACAAGTAAGGTCATACAAGTATGTGCAAGTTGTATGAGTAAGCATACAATTGTACGAGTAAGTTTGTAAGACCCTGAATAAGGGTGTTTGTGTAAGTTTAGTTTGACGATATGATTTTGGCATGATTTTATGCGTATGTGCATGACTATGATATGCCTGTTTGCTTCATGTTTGAGTTGCATGAACGCATCTATATATGGACTTACTAAGTTCACTATTTAGAACTCCCCTACTGGGTATTTTCTTACTTAGTATGAAAATACTCATTACCCTATTTTTTAGCCCCATTGTTCGGGAGGCTTTTACAGATTTGTGAAGGAGAGCATCTCGAGATGGATGCTCATTTTCGCAGTGGATTGATTCCCTTTGATTCAGGTATATCTTTGACTCACTGCGAGTATTATTTGTGCCATGATTTGATGTATTTGGTGAGATGAGAATTAAGATGTATATGCATACTGGACTTGTAATTTGGATTAGACTGTGGACTGTTATGGGACTTGCACTTAGGGAGGCTTAGGAGAGATTTGTATTTAAAGTCTATGATCATAGCAATTTATTCATACGTTTGTTTACGAGTAGCACCTGAGGATGTTTGGTTTGGCCGTACGATGTTTGATCGAATGAGTAAAAATTTGTATAGGAAAAATTGATGTGTGATGTTTTAAATTTTCGAACTGTTTTCACAGGTTTTGTATTCATCATTTTTCTGATTTACAGCTGTGATATTACACAAATTTTTTGTGAATTTTAAGGAAAATGTGTGTTGTGGATGGATGTCCATAATGGCCTGACTAGCTGGTAATGGGAAGGGAGCGGAGCAGGAAGGCCATGAAAGGGGAGGGGGAGCGGCATGGCCATCGGATAGGGGAAGAGACAGAGAGGAAAGGGGAGAAGAGACAAGACAATTAATAATTCATTTCATAATCAAATGAGGGCATAGCCCTTACACTTAAATAGACTAGCTAAGTGTGCTTACTAACAAGCACCTAAGGCCCATTAGCATAATTAAAATAAAGCACTAATTACCTAATTACCTAAATGCCCTTATTACCTAATTACCTTAGCACATGGCCCCAGTGGCAGCCCCTAGGACGTTCACAACATTCCACGCCACTTCCGCATTACCTCGTCCTCGAGGTGACCTAAAACTCCAAACATTGGGCCCACCATAGCTCCATTGTGAATAGCCAGTTCAGAACCGCGGATGAGACACGCAGAATGATGGAGATAGTGGGTCACTACTCAAAAGTAGACGTGCAGAAGCCAACACGAACATGAGTGGAGTGCAGTTAACTAAAGCCAAGGGCAAGACATAGCTGTGGGCAGCAGAGCAAGGGAGCGGGCTCTACTTGTTGGGTGCACGATGATGTGGAGGTCCCGCACAGGTCGCCAACAAGCGGGGTCACCATAGGGGCTACAGGGCGCCCCAAGACTGCCCACAGAGGGCATCAGATAGCAGCAAAGTCGGCCCACAGTGGGCCTCAAACAACATCATGGTCGGCCCACATAGGGCATCTTGCTTGCACCACTCATCAATTAGCTTCTGGACAGTTGGTACTGATGTCTACTCCACCTCGCTCGACTTCACATCCTCGACGAAGCTGAGTGACTGCCACGGAAAGAGACCAAGCACCTTGGCCAGCCCCCCTACAAGAGTCCGGAACTCGTGGGAGTGAGCATCGGCCACCAGGAGGGCGGCAATCCGGGTTCTGGTGGTGCATAGCTCAATCATAGAGTGTGCCCACTTGAGCACGAAGAAGACCTCCTTAATGTAGACGGTGGCAACAATGTGGTCCTCTAGCATTCTAAACATTTGGGAATGGAAGGAGAAGGAGAATCGCCAACTACGGCCAGTGGAATTCGAACCCACACGGGAAGAAAAATCCCGCATGATCAGAGCTCTCTCCCGGAAGAACCGGTTCAAACTCAGCTCCTCTGATCTCCCTCCATGGCATCCACCGGAGACACCCAGGCAGCAGACGGTTAACCCAAACCGGACTAAGATCTGTATAAAGTCCCTTGACGGTGGGTGGCTTCCTTGTAGTGCATGGTCTCACTTGCCGCAACAGAATATCCAGTTAATGGAGATCGGGCACGCATAGCCATCTTTCCAAAAACAGGCATCGCGGTGTTTGAGAGGAAGTTCATGCCTGGAGAAAACGGCAAAACACGATGGTTTTGGGGCCATCCAACCACAAGCCAGAGCAACATGCACTTCTCGCCTGAGATTTTTTACCCTATAGTCCGATCCACCATAGATCCAGCCAAAATTTAGGGTGCTGGTGCTGGTTCTGTAGTTCATCCAGAATTGTTTGGCAAGAATCGTGCAATTGAAGATTGCAATGGAAGGCAGGAAGATTCTGGTGGCCATTGCTTGCAACGGTGACAGTGGTTGGATGGGTGGCCACTGGAGGATGATGGGCCACCGAGAGGTAGCCCCAGTGGACATTTCTGAGACCCCGAGTGATGAAAGATCGCCTCCCCTATTTTTGACAGTGAAACATGGAGTTGATTGGGCAGAGGAAAATAAGGTGACCGGGGTCTTGGAGGCCGGCGTTTTGGTGGAAGACGGAGAGAATGGAGACAACGGTGGTGGTGACATTGGGGTCGGGGACATCGAAGTCAGCGCTAATGCCGGTGCAAACAATCTACCAAAGATCGACGGGGAGGCGGTGATAAGTATAATTTATGCGTTATTTTACCCTTAATTATTCTATTTTCTAGTCTCATTTAAGTGTTAATATAGGTTAAATTATTAAATATTAAATTTAATTAGGTTAGAAAAAGCTTCCATGGTGTTTTGAATTAAATTGACTTATTTTGCAGATTCTTCATTGGCGATCGAACGGGGTCACTTACCGATCGATCGGTTACACGTGATTTTTAAGAAAATTCAGTTCAAGCGTTCGAACGGGCTTGCAGGCGAGCGATCGGCATAACGCGCAGATTCCTTATTTCACCCAATTTTGAGTCCTTCTTATATCCAACTCTTTTCTTACGGATCTAATGCCTATATAAAGACTTATTTGGCACGAAATTAAAGGAGAACAAGTAGATTTTCTGAAGAGAAGAAGGAAGAAGAAGATGGAGAAGATGCCAAAGCTTTCAATGGAGATTGAATTACTTTCTTCTACCATGGAAGGCTAAACTATTCTTTTACTTAGGAGTTGATGAATCTATAGATAAGTTTCAATTTCTTTTCTTTTTAATTTAGATCTCAGTTGTGAATTATGACAATTGTATGATAAGGATTTCCTTTTTAATGGAAGAGCTTTTTAATGTTTATTCAATTCTATGTTGATTTATTGTCTTGTAGATGATAGATTGATGTAGTTTTGATATTTGCATCAATTCTAATTTCTGTGATTTAGATGAGATGGTCATACAATAGTTTTAATGTTCAGATAATTAAGGACTTGGATGAGTTATACTAAGATTAGACGGGTCATGCCTATAGCTATTTAGTGTAGATGATTCGTGCTATTGTCGAAGATAGTTCATGCCATGGAAATTAATTAATGATTCTTTCTGAAGTAATTCTAGCTTGTAGCTGAGAATACTTGTTCATATTCACACTAGATTTAGATTAAAAGTTAAGGAATTGTTACGGTTCTATAGTGGATTCGATTTCCTAAGTAAAATCTATCACATTAATCTCTTGTTTTTAAACTAGTTATTTTCTTTTCCTTTACTTAATTTAAGTTTAAGTTGTTTTAGTTTTAAACCAGCAAATTCTTCTTTTTATATTTAGTAATTATTCATCCGTCCCTGAGGTTCGACAACCCTTAAATACTTATCCTAGTACAATTACCTTGTACACTTGCAAAGGGTTTAATTATAAACGATCAAGTTTTTGGCGCCGTTGCCGGGGACGGTGTTGATTTGTTACTAAATTAGCTTTAGGATAATTTTAGATACTTTAGTTTCAGTTTACTTATTTTTTTATTTTAATTCTTAGTTTCTTACCTTCTTTTAATTTTATCTTGTAGGTTGAGTTGAAGGTGCTCTCTACACTTGTGGCCACAAGTGGACATTGACAAGCTTCTCTTCGGTTTGCAAGATCCTTTTTCCCTTTTTATTCTTTTTCCTTAGTTATTTTTGCTTCATCTTTCTCTTTTTATACTTTAAATTGTGTGGTGTGTTTGTTGTGTATGCGTGGTCGTCGCTCCTTACTCCCCCGATTAGTGCCATTTGACCCTGAGCCTGAGCGGACATCTAGGAGAGTTGAGTTGCCCTCGACCTACATCTTTACACCCCCTAACTCTCCCACCAATTCCTCCACCCACACTACCTCTACCATCATCATGGCTGAACATCAGTTAGATGCACCACTCAAAGCTCTAAGGGAGTATTACACTCCCAATGAGTACACTTCCCCTTCATGCATTAGGTTGCCAGTGGTTGCTGCTCAAAATTATGAAATTAAGCCAAATGTTATTCAAATGCTTCCATCTTTTTATGGACTTAATAATGAAAACCCGTATAGGCACCTAGATGACTTCTTGGAAATATGCACAACTTTTAAGCTCTCAAATTTAACCGATGAAGCTGTTAAACTTCGCCTTTTTCCTTTTACATTAAAAGATAAGGCTAAGGAATGGCTTCACTCTTTAGAGCCAAACACCATAACAACTTGGGCTCAAATGCAACAAGAATTCCTTAAAAAGTACTTCCCCATAGGTAAGACCAACCAAATGAGAAAAGCCATAACCACCTTTGCCCAACTTCCCACTGAACAGTTCCATGAGAGTTGGGATAGACTTAAGGACCTTCTTAGGAGGTGTCCTCATCATGCTGTCCCTAAGTGGCAATTAGTGCAACGTTTTTATGAGGGTCTTACTGAACAAAATCGTCATCTTGTTGATGCAAGTTGTGGGGGTACCTTTTTACTAAAAAATGAAAATGAGGCATGGAAACTTTTTGAGGACTTGAGTGAAAATTCTCTTCAACATGCTGCGTTGAATAGAAATGAGAGTGGCCTATCTACCTTAAACAATGCCCCCTCTAGGGGTGGCTTGTATGAAGTTAAAAATCCATTAGACATCTCCTCTAAAGTTGATACTTTAAGTAGGAAGCTTGACCTCCTTATGACTTCAACACATCAGCCCACTCCCTTCACTCAAGATGCATGCACAATATGCCTTAGCCCAGCCCATACTATTATAGAGTGCCCCTCTGCCTCTCAATTTCCTGAGCTTGTCCAAGACCATGTAAATGCTATCCAATCCTTCCCTAGGGCTGAAAATAATCCATTTTCACACACATATAACCCTGGGTGGAGGAATCATCCTAACTTTTCCTGGCAGGCACAAAACCAAGGGGTTATGGGTAACCAAGTTCCTAGGCAACCATTCCAAGTCCCACCAGCCCATATCCACCAACCTCAAGTCCAACATCCATATGTCCAACCCAATAGAAGTCCAAGCTTTGAAGAAAAGGTTTTGAGTGCCCTCCAAGGCATTCAATCTCAATCCCAACTCCTTCACTCACACACACAATCTATAGCAAAGTTAGAAGCTCAAATTGGACAACTAGCCAATGCTATAAATAAGAGAGAGACAGGAACATTGCCGAGTCAGCCCCAACAAAATCCTAAAGGTCAATGTGGAGTAGAGATAGTCCCTTCCTCTAATGAACAAGTTCAGTCCATAACTACCCTTAGGAGTGGTCGACACATTGATAATCAAGTTGGAGAGGAGTCCTTAGGTAATACAAATGAAAGGTTAGATAATTCAGCCCCTAATGAGCCTCAAGTAGAAGTTAGTGCACCACATGAGAAGGAGTTTGTATCTCCTTCCTCTTCCTCAGAGCCACAGCCTAAGACCACTTCAGAGGGATCTTACATCCCTAGGGCACCTTTTCCTCAGTGTCTTGACATGGCCCCAACATTTCGGAAGAACACATCTAAGATGGATGATATTCTTGAGACTTTTAAACAAGTCAAAATTAATCTACCCCTCTTAGATGCAATTAAGCAAGTCCCTGCTTATGCTAAGTTCCTTAAAGACCTATGTACTCAAAAGCGTAAATCTAAGACCCATGTGTCTAAGAAGGTCTTTCTCACCGAGCAAGTTAGCTCCCTTTTGAAGTTTGACACCCCACCTAAGTATAAGGACCCTGGAGTGCCAACTATTTCTTGTGTCATAGGCGATCACTCCATTCATAGAGCCCTCCTTGACCTTGGTGCGAGTGTCAATCTACTCCCTTACTCGGTGTATGAACAATTAGGGTTAGGTGAATTGCAGCCTACACCAGTTACCTTACAGCTAGCCGACCATTCTGTGCGTAAACCTAGGGGAGTAATTGAGGATGTCTTAGTGAAAGTTGACCGGTTCTTTTTCCCTGTTGATTTTATTGTTTTAGATATGGAAACCGGTGCCAACTCCACACATCAGATTCCTATCATTCTAGGTCGCCCTTTCCTTGCCACAGCTAATGCATGCATAAATTGTAGAACGGGGGTAATGGAGATGACCTTTGGGAACATGAAAGTGCACCTAAATGTTTTTGATGTATCTAATAATTTACCTGTGAATTCTAATGCTGAATGTTTTATGGTAGACAATTTTAGATTCGATGCTTATGATAGAGGTCCATCTTTTATAGCATCAGACCATAATCAAGTTGTGCCTTCTAATTGTTTTGAACCATCATTTTGGAGACTTAAGAGAAGAGCTAATGCCAATATCTACCAACCACCTTGATATATTTGAGACTGTTGACATTGTCTGGCTGAAGACAATAAACTTAGCGCTTTTTGGGAGGCAACCCATGTTTTTGATATATTTCTTTTCCTACCTTTTGTTTATCTTCTTTGGTTTATTTAGGTTTTAGTTACTTATTTTTCTCAGCTTTTATTTTCTTTTCTCATTATAGTTTTTGTTGTTATCTCTTTTCTGGGAGCTTGATATTTAAGATTTGGGAAATTGCTCTTGATATGTATGTTTCTCATGTTTTCTCAATCCTATGTACTTCATTTTCAGATTAATGGATTAGTTATGCTTTCAGGTGATATCTTTCTTTTCCTCTCTTACTTATTCTTGTCATTATAGTATATATTTTCTTTTACATTGAGGTCAATGTTCAGTTTAGGTTTGGGGGTATAGAAAGATATTTTTCTTTCTTATTTTTCTTTTCGGATGTTTTAGAGTATTTTTTTCGATTTTCTTTTGTTTTTATTTTCTTTTATGTGGTTTTTATCGCTTATTTTCTTTTAAAAACATATGTTTGTTTTTAAAGAGATCAATTTCATGAAGAAAGTTCAAGTAATTAATTAAGTGATGAAAATGATTAAGTGAGTAATTTCTATTTTATATTCTTTATCTTGGATAATTGTGCTTATATTTTTAAATCACATTTCACACACTTGAAACTTGTAGGAATACAATTTTATGATTTATTACTTGTAATCTTAGTGGGATATCTTTAACTAAGCATATATATTTTTGAAAACTTGACAATTGAGTAATTTTTAATGTTTTATGATAGATCTTTATGCTTAGCTATTATTTGAAAAAAAAAATGGGATAAGTATGTGATGAAAAAAAAAAAGTTTATGAAAAAAGAAAAAAAAAGAATGAAAAAAAAAAAAGTTGAAAAAAAATATATAGATTGATTGAAAAAAAAAATGAAGAAAAAAAAAAAGTGAAGGTTTGTTTCTCTTTTTACTAAGTAACCGGACCTTGTGCCTAGGCAAGTATAAGGGATCGCGTCAAAAGGTGAAAAGTTGAGATAAATTCTTTTATGACTTACTTGGTTCTGTAGCCTTTATAGTTCGAGTTATTAAGCCTGAGGGGTGTTTCAACACTTAGTGCCTTGAGCCAACTGGATTAGGGACACTGGCCTAACGCTTGCTACATGGACTATTTAGAAAGCTTAATAGAACTAAGTATTGCACAAGTCATATTTTGAGGTATATTATGATCTTATTCCCTGAATTTAATTTAAATTTGATGGCTATTACATGAGGGTTTATTATGAGATGTTAAAGATGAAATATTGTCATTGTTATATTTTTGAGTTAGTGAACTTTAATTAGCTTGGTTAATGGGTCACATAAGATATGCTTGTTAATAGAGAGTGAAATTGTATGACTATAAAGTTTCTACACTTCATGTTTTCGAAATGTATATATATGTAGTTGCACAATTAGTTCTATGATGAGGTTATGGAATGGATGATTCCTTACTTGAAAGTGATCAGATCGATATTATTTACTTGTGTCAAGTATTTGTGGTTGGTTCTTTTTAAAAATAGTTGTGTTTTTAAGAGAAGATTGTTTTTGGAATTTTTGTTTTCTTGTTTTGTTTTATTTATTTTCTTAAGTTTAGATGTTTGTGGGTATCATTGCTGCAAACCCTCACGAGACACAACTCGTCCAACTAGGGACACCTAGGGGTTTAAAGGCTTGTTGCATACGCTAAATGCAATCGTGATTCCCTACGAAAGTGGCTTTCATTTATTTATTTTTCTAGATTAGTTGTTTTGTTTTGTTTTGTTTTGCTTGAGGACTAGCAAAATATAGGTTTGGGGGTATTTGATAAGTATAATTTATGCGTTATTTTACCCTTAATTATTCTATTTTCTAGTCTCATTTAAGTGTTAATATAGGTTAAATTATTAAATATTAAATTTAATTAGGTTAGAAAAAGCTTCCATGGTGTTTTGAATTAAATTGACTTATTTTGCAGATTCTTCATTGGCGATCGAACGGGGTCACTTACCGATCGATCGGTTACACGTGATTTTTAAGAAAATTCAGTTCAAGCGTTCGAACGGGCTTGCAGGCGATCGATCGGCATAACGCGCAGATTCCTTATTTCACCCAATTTTGAGTCCTTCTTATATCCAACTCTTTTCTTACGGATCTAATGCCTATATAAAGACTTATTTGGCACGAAATTAAAGGAGAACAAGTAGATTTTCTGAAGAGAAGAAGGAAGAAGAAGATGGAGAAGATGCCAAAGCTTTCAATGGAGATTGAATTACTTTCTTCTACCATGGAAGGCTAAACTATTCTTTTACTTAGGAGTTGATGAATCTATAGATAAGTTTCAATTTCTTTTCTTTTTAATTTAGATCTCAGTTGTGAATTATGACAATTGTATGATAAGGATTTCCTTTTTAATGGAAGAGCTTTTTAATGTTTATTCAATTCTATGTTGATTTATTGTCTTGTAGATGATAGATTGATGTAGTTTTGATATTTGCATCAATTCTAATTTCTGTGATTTAGATGAGATGGTCATACAATAGTTTTAATGTTCAGATAATTAAGGACTTGGATGAGTTATACTAAGATTAGACGGGTCATGCCTATAGCTATTTAGTGTAGATGATTCGTGCTATTGTCGAAGATAGTTCATGCCATGGAAATTAATTAATGATTCTTTCTGAAGTAATTCTAGCTTGTAGCTGAGAATACTTGTTCATATTCACACTAGATTTAGATTAAAAGTTAAGGAATTGTTACGGTTCTATAGTGGATTTGATTTCCTAAGTAAAATCTATCACATTAATCTCTTGTTTTTAAACTAGTTATTTTCTTTTCCTTTACTTAATTTAAGTTTAAGTTGTTTTAGTTTTAAACCAGCAAATTCTTCTTTTTATATTTAGTAATTATTCATCCGTCCCTGAGGTTCGACAACCCTTAAATACTTATCCTAGTACAATTACCTTGTACACTTGCAAAGGGTTTAATTATAAACGATCAGGCGGGTGGAGCGAATGAGGTCGAAAGCGAGCCCCTTGTAGATTGCGGAGGCCAAAGAGGCGACGATCTCCTCACAGGCCGACTTGGCAGTGGAGGAGATGTCCTTGCCAGCGGCCGACTACTACAGCGCCTGTAGCAATGCCCCCAACTACCGGAGCATGTTGTTGGACCACATATTCACCTAGCTCTAGGCAAACAAGATGTACAGTCATCACTCTGGCCTTCGAGCTCCAGCCTTAGCCAGAGAGACAGATCAGCAGTGTCTAGCATGCTCCCCATGGCATGACCGCCGATCCTCTCCGCAGAAAGAAAGGCTTTGGCTTGAGGCCAAGCTTCAGTTGTACCATGAACTTGCCAAGGGGAACTCAAGCCACGGTGGAGGACGACCAGCACCCGGGCCAGTGGCAGCAGGAGATGCTGAGGGCTGGCCATCAGCGCTCGTAGGCACTGGTTCCAAGCGGGGATGGAGCCCGTGGAAATGTCAAGCAGACGAAGCTCGTTAGTGGTGTAGACCCCAGTGCATGCAAGCCGTGCCGTCCCTGTAGAGGCGGCTTCGTACCGGCAACAAAACATCTATGTCGTGACGACTTAGACTCATCGTGGATGTTCTCTTGGGCAAAGTGCTTGTGTGATCCGGCGGCGGCAGAGGACGAGGAGGTGCTTGGCATAGAGCTCCTCGAGGGTAGCGCTAAGGCCGCTAGCGCCCAAGGTGCATGAGTCGCAAGAGGATCCGGTGGCTCTGGCAATTGTGGTGTTTGGGGATCAAAGGCTTTGATACCAATGTTGTGGATGGATGTCCACAATGGCATGACTAGCCGGTAACGGGAAGGGAGCAACGCAGGAAGGCCGTGAAGGGAAGGGGGAGTGGCATGGCTGCCGGACAGGGGGAAGAGATAGAGAGGAAAGGGGAGAAGAGACGAGACAATTAATGTTGTAAATGTCCTAGGGGCTGCCACTGGGCCATGTGCTAGGGTAATTAGGTAATAAGGGCATTTAGGTAATTAGGTTAATTAGGTAATTAGTGCTTTCTTTTAATTATGCTAATGGGCCCAAGGTGCTTGGTCTCTTTCCGTGGCGGTCGCTTGGCTTCGTCGAGGATGTGAAGTTGAGCGAGGCGGAGATGACATCAGTACCAGCTGTCCGCGAGCTGATCGATGAGTGGTGCAAGTAGGATGCCCTCTGTGGGCAGACCGATGCCCTTTGTGGGCCGACTGATGCCCTATGTGGGCCAACTTTGTTGCTTTCTAATGCCCTCTGTGGGTAGTCTTGGGGCGCCCTGTAGCCTCTATGGTGACCCTGCTTGTTGGTGACCTGTGCGGGACCTCCACATCATTGTGCACCCGACAAGCCGAGCCCGCTCTCTTGCTCTACCGCCCACAGCTATGTCTTGCCCTTGGGTTCATTTAAATGCACTCCCCTCATGTTCGTGTTGGCTTTTGCACGTCTACTTTTGAGTAGTGACCCACTATCTCCATCATTTTGCGTGTCTCATTCGCGGTTCCGGACCGGCTGTTCATAGCGGAGCTATGGTGGGCCCAATGTTTGGAGTTTTAGGTCACCTCGAGGATGAGGTGATGCGGAAGCGGGGTGGAATGTTGTGAACGTCCTAGGGGCTGCCACTGGGGCCACATGCTAGGGTAATTAGGTAATAAGGGCATTTAGGTAATTAGTGTTTTCTTTTAATTATGCTAATGGGCCTTAGGTGCTTGTTAGTGAGCCCACTTAGCTAGTCTATTTAAGTGTAAGGGCTATGCCCTAATTTGATTATGAAATGAGTTAAATTGTCTCGTCTCTTCTCCCCTTTCCTGGCCTTCCTCTGCCGCTCCCTTCCCGTTACCGACTTGTTTGACCGTTGTGGACATCCGTCCACAACAATGTGATGAAAAATCTTGGGCGTTACAGCAACAACGACCACCTCTATCGTCGCCAGGCCATCTAGGCTGGATTGAGTCCATCCAAGCCGTACAATAGCGACCGATGATAGCTGGTGGGGTCGATAAAGGGGGAAGAAAATAGGGGGAGGAAGGAGAAATAGAGGAGAGGACTTGAGTGGAGTGACGGGGAGGCCAAGCTGGGCTGGGAGGGACAACCTCCCTTAATCGTAAGGCCAAGGTGAAGCCATCGGCAGTTAGCTAGCCCTTGCAGACCCACAATGGCAGTAGAAATCACAACACAGAGAGAGGGGGCTAATTAGGTAGAGGCGGTGGAACTGGATGGGGGGGGGGGGTTAGAAAGTGGTTAAGGATGGCGGCATCTGGTCTCCGGCTCATAGCTGGCTGGTGGGAGTCTAGCCGAAGCCCAGTGGGTGGCGCCACTGCCTCTGACTGACGAACATCCTTTCATTTATATTTTTTTTTCTTTTTTCCTATTCATTTTATATTCTCTTTCTTTCTTTTCTTTTCTTTCACGTGCCAAACATTTTTGTGACACGTTGAACCTCACTCGCACCAAACAATTTTACTGTGCATCGGATCTCACTGTCCGTGACTAGGCCCCAAACCAGAATCTATGGGTATAAATATTGAAATCAAATATGCAAAATAAAGACGCTAAAGCATCACATTTTCCCACAAAAATAATTAGAAAAATAGCAAAAAAATTAGAGATGCTACAAACATCATCAATGAAGAAAATTAAACCAAGTAGTTTGTGTCAAGTCTTGAGGTTGGTTGGTTGTTTTGAGTATTATAAAATCTATGTCATTCTTGTGTATTGATTTAGCTTTTGATTGAGGCTACCATTGGTTTTTACCCTAGTTGGGGTTTTCACATAAGAATCCTTGTGTGATTGTGTGGTGTGCATGCTTAGTTTGATGATTGATTAATCATCAGTGATGATTAGGTATTAAGGTTTGTTTATTTTGCTTTAAAATAAATTCCTACGCATAGAGGCTAGAACTCTTAATTGCTTACTTGCAAAAGTAATAGGGTTAGGAGAAATCTAGTTATCCACTATCACCATCTAGTTGGATATTAAACTCTCAAGTGGTAGCTGAGGATTTTTATATTAAAAATGAGTTTGATTCATGCTATCAATATATTTTTGAATGCTAGTGAATCTTAAGTTTGCTTAATCTTCTTAGTTTTTTATTTGTAGTGTTAGATATCTTGTACTAGGGTTTGATCTCTAAATTGTTCTTAATGGACTTGTTTTTCTCTCAGAATTAATTTCTGAACTTGCTAATTTTTGTGCCCTCGTTTGTTAGTTTACTTACTCATATATTTCTCTAAGCTTTGAGTACTTAAATTTTATTGCTTGGTGATTTAAGTTTGTTTAATTTCAATGGTTGCATCAAATAATTCAATGAATGAACATGGAGATTTGAGTAATTCTATGAATCGTCCACCATTGTTTGATGGTCAAAACTTTTCATATTGGAAGAATAGAAGGAGAGCTTTCATTCAAGCGCTTGATGATAATGCTCGAAAAGTTGTAATTAAAGGTTGGAATCCTCTAATGACAAAAGACAAAGGTGAAAATTCAATCGTAAAAGATGAGAATAAATGAAAAGAAAATAAAACAAAACTTGCAAATCAAAATAGTAAGGTTCTTAGTGAATTGTTCAATGTTGTAGGAAAGTCACAACATAGGTTAATCTCAAATTGCACATCTGCTAAGGTTGCATGGTAAAAACTTGTGAAGTATAATGGGGGAAATGAGGATGTCAAAGTATCTAGGTTACAAATGCTTACCCTTGAATTTGAAAACATATTAATGAGTGAAGATGAAACTATTTCTGAATATTATGCTAAAGTATAAGACATAGTTAACAGTTGTGTTCGATTAGGGGAGCCCATTCTTGATTACCTAGTTGTGAAAAAACTGTAAAGGTCCTTGTCCTCCAAATTTTAAATTAAGGTGGCAACAATTAATAGATACAAAAAAAGATAACCACCTTAGACATTGAGTTGGTTGGGAACCTTAGATCTTTTGAGATGCAGACAAGAAGAATATGAAGTGTTTTGAATGTGGTAAATTAGGTCATTTTGTTATTGATTGTCCTAACAACAATTCTAATAATTCTTTTGATGATAAGCCTAATAAATCAAAGAGGTTTGATAATAAGAAAAAGAGCAAGGTACTTTAAGAAACTTACTTTTATGAGAGTTCTTCTCATGAAGTTGAGAAGTGTAACTATATTGCCGTCCATGCAGGTGTGAAGGAAGATAGTTCTGGAGAAGAGTCTCATGATTTTACTTCTCATGAAGAGAACTCAAAGTTTTACTTTGATTCTGATGAGTACAAAGGGTTCCTCCAACAATTCTTAACTTTGACTAGGAAAACGAAAAGCCTTGAGAGAGAGTTGAAAAAGAAAGATGATGAATTAATCTTGTCTTCTCAAGAGGCAAATAGTTTAGTGGAGTTGAACTTCAAACTTGAGAGAGAAGTGTGTGACCTTAAGAAAGACATTGAGAATGAGAAAGAGAAGTCTAATTTCTCAATATGTCCTCTAAAAAGAAATTAGATGGATCTAGGGATGGGAAGAAGTTAGAAACCTTGTTGAGCATTGGTCAAACCATCTAAATGGGTTTAGGTTTTATGAATTGCTTGACTAACCTCTTAGCAAAACCTACTATCTTTGTGAAGGCTAAAGAGAATGACAGACACCCTAAGATAGTGTCCAACCCACCTAGGTCAAAAGGGAAAGGAGAGAGGATAGGTTCTAGTATTGTGACTGCGTGTGACATGCCATAGTGATCCCATACTAGAATAGAGTGCTAAAAAAAATCATCATTTCAATCTTAGGTCAAAGAAGAAGGAGAAGAAGCACAATGTGACCCCTAAGTGAACCCATCAGGTTTGTGAAAAGAAGATGAAGAGATTGTGGGTGAGGAAGATTGATCTTCACCCATTGAAGGATCAATTAGGAAAAGCAAGGAAGAACACCTTAGATTACCTTAGGATAGGTTGACTAGGCAAAGTTAAGGAGCTTGTCATCTCTAAGTAAAGAGATTTAGATTTTTGTTCATGATTTATTTCTTTTGATCTTTTAAACACATATGTTTTAGTTTTCATTGCATTTTGCTTTGTTTTCATGTCTTTAATTTATATGTTTTAATTGAAGAAAAATCAAATATGATAAAAAACACAAAAAAAATAGTATAGCTTTTGCTTGTTTTTGCAATTGGCTTTGATTTTTTTTTTATTAGTTCAACCCTCAAGACAAAAAGAAATTAATTTTATTTTAAGCTAGAAAGCAATATGATTTGTGGCCAAACATACCTTAACAAAGAGAAAGATACACTAAGGAGAGTGAAGATCAATTTCATTTTCTTTTACTAGATGTTGCAATTATCTATTTTTCTAAACTTTGCACACATCATGTTGAGACTCAAGTACTTTTATGTATGAAAATTAAGAGAGAATTCTTAAAACATAATTTGACTTAGGCGTTTGGATTCTAGTAAAGTCTTAGTGATCAAATTAGAGGATCTTATGCTAGATTTCTATTTAAAACTGAAAAGAAAGAGGAAAATTTAGTGTAATATACTTTAATGATTGTGAGTCTTATGTACTTCAATACTTTTTATTAAAATGAAATTGTCCTTATAAAGATGATGGGGAAGGGCTTCCTATTTAGGTCATTCTAAGATAGTGTAAAGCTCCCATATGCTTGACATAAAAAAATAAATGAAAAAGAAAGAAAAGAATAAAAAATAAATGATGCAAGTAGAGAAGATTCATAAAAAGCTAATCTCGAGAAAAATGATTTGAGGAAAACTATCATTACTCTAAAAGGCATGGTCATATACTTATTGAGATTTTATTTGTTCTATTTTCTTGATGACAATGTACATATATTCTAACTAAAGTGAGTTAAAAATTGAGTACTTTGTCTAGAATAGAGTCTGAACAAATTTGTGTCAGTTTGAGAAAAGTTATCTTGAGAGATTCAAGATTAAAATGGAAGAGTTAAAAACATTGGTAGTTTCTTCAAAACTTAATAAAAGAGATTTAAAGAATCAAGAAGAAGAAAATAAAATTGACAATCACATACCAATGGAGTTGACTAATCTAAGGCAAGGTATTAATGAACATAATCTATGGATGCACTTTGATTAAAGAGAAATTAATTGAAAAATAGCCACAAGGAGCTCAACTATGCATTTTTAATGTTTGATTTTTAATTTGAGTTATGTGTCAATTTTTTTTTTATTTCGATGGAAAATGTCTTGAGATCTTTTTAGGACTATCCTAACATGCTATGTAAGTATTGGATTCTTGTTTTTAAGTGGTCAAGTACCTATGTAACATGTTATAATTGTCCTAACATGCTACATATGTACAAAATTCTATTTCCCCTCTAGTATTTAGTAATACACTAATATTTATGGGAGTGTTGGGTAACGTTGCCAGATGTGGATGTCTGTGCACACAGACAAGGGAATGCCTGTGTACATAGCTTCCCATTAGCGGGGACAAAAAACTTGGTTCGTGTCCAAGTCCGTGTCTGCCATGGACACAAAAAATTGTTAGATCTATATGAAAACAAACACGAACACAGACACAAACTAACATTGGAATGATGAACGTCCATGAGCACCCCCAGCTGGAATCTACGCTCCTCTGGATTTACTCCTTCATGTCCCTTGGTGTGAGACATCATGCGTCTAACCACAACAACATCAATAGGTCCCATAACAATCAATATAGGCTCTACTAGTGGGATGCTAAGATGAACAAAAGTGAATATCTGACACAAAATGTATAGATATGATATCATCTCAAGTATATGACCATGTAGAAAGGTTATAATCTGATCAAATATGATAGATGGCAAATCCAACTCCAACTATGGCTTTGAAAAAAGAAATAAACTCAGAATCATCATCTTATCTACTCTCATTCCACAAGCTTTAAATCTCAAACTGAGTTATCACATGCAATAGATGATAGTCAACAATCATATAATAAGCAAGAAGAAATATATCCAACTCTTTGTATCTGGGTAGGCATGCCAGTCGATCTGGCAACTCACTATCAGATGGGAATGAAAATCCTTCAAAGTGAGGATATTTGAGTGGTCTCTCACACTGAATCACATTAGCAATGACTTGAGGTGTGACTCGAATAGGTGTGCCTCTAGTGATGCCAACCAATGCATCATTGTCGTCCAATATGAGTGTAGAGTAGCACACGAACAGGTTAGAGGTAAACATGCTGATTTGTCATAGAGATCAACCTGAAGTAGTCCATCCAAAATGGTCGAGCCTCTATCCACTCCATGGTATTCTGAACTGGCACATGGACCACACTCTGCTCACAACTAATTGGTCTAATCTCCCCTGAGTTCGTTGACATCCTTGAGTCACCAGAACCCGACATACTAGCTACCTTATGCTTCTTTGCTATCCCCAACTAAATTAATGGCAAAGAAATAAAATCTATGGCTAAACATCACTAAGAACTCATCAAATTAAAGAATTAAAGTCCAAAAATTTTAAAAATAATTGAAATACGCATCAAAATCCAAAAATTTTAAATTCATAAATCCCTAAAAAAATTTCTATCTCAGAGATGTTTAGATAGCTAAAAGAACAAATTCAAAACATAGCAAATTGTCCGAGATAACATGCGATTTGGATGTTGACTTTAATAACTCGTGGGCTTCATTTGTGATATTCGAGCGTGCTTGCGTTGTTACGATGATGGTTTCGCCCTATCTTACAAAATGAAACATTATTTAGAAATTTTCTTTTTTTTCTTTTTTTATGGCTGATGTCACTCACTTTCAGTATTTAAATTCTGCAGTTTTTCAATTTTTAAGACCAAAGGCATTACCCATGTTACCACCGAAAATTTTTTGGGATCAAATGTGTATCTCGATAGTGCCTTTGGCATTATTCTGTAATTTAAATTCTCTCATTTAGCTTCCGTCATTTAAATTCTGTCTATGAACTTCTAACTCTCTAACTTTTTATATTCTGTCATTTAATTTCTACATTTTATTGTAATTATCTTTTCTTTCTTTCTTATTTAATTAAGTTTTTATTTTTGCTTAAAAAAACATAAAAAAAAATCATTGTTGCATGTTCACATGGGTACGGATAATTCAGAACGATTGAGAAGAGTGGACAAATCTTTTAAAATTCTCTTTCTTTTTATGCAATGGAGGATCTAAGAATTAATAAGGAACAAAGAAGTAATAATGGCGATAATAATACACAAAATGTCCAAGTTAAAACTTTACGTGATTATTTGCAACCGACAAGGACTAGTACCCCCTCTTGTATGATATTTCCTCCAAATATGGGCACTTTCGACCTAAAGCCGGGTGTAATTCAATTACTACCCAAATTTCACGGTTTAGATTCGGAAAGTCCATATTTGCACTTGAAAGAATTTGAGGAGGTTTGTTCTACATTACACAATCAAAATGTTTCAATAAATGTTATTAGCTTAAAACGTTTTCCATTTTCCTTGAAAGAAAAGGCAAAAAATTGGTTCAATGCTTTGAAACCAAGTTCCGTCGGGACTTGGGAAGAAATGCAACATGAGTTGTTGAAAAAGTTTTTTCCTACTCACCGGTCCAATACTTTAAGAAGAAATATTTTTGAGTTTTCTCAAAAAGAAATGAAATATTTTTTAATGTTGGGAACATTTTAAAGATCTTTTACTTATGTGTCCGCATCATGGTTATGAACTTTGGTGGACCATGAGTTTCTTTTATCAGGGAATGAGTTCTGAAATGCGTGAGCATGTAGAAATGATGTGTAATGGTAAATTTTTCGAATAAGAGCCGGAGGAAGCTTGGGACTACCTTGAATTGTTGGCAGAAAAAGCCCAGTCATGGACTGATTCTAGTCGACCCAAAAAATCTTAAAAGTCCAAGCCGAATATGCTAAACAAGGGTGCGATGGACGTTCTTAGGGAAGAGGATGGTATTAATGCCAAAATAGCTAGTCTAACTAGAAAGTTGAAGCAATGCATTGCAAACAAATTGATGCAAAGACAAAGTATTTGTGGCATTTGTGAAACAAGTGAACACTTGATGCAGGATTGGAAAAGAAACCATGAATAGTTAGATAATGTAGGCCATAAATGATTTGAAGGCTTCAATGACTCAACTAACCACAAATTTGAGCACACAAGAAAAAAAGAGTTTTCTTTCTCAACCTCAACTTAATCCAAAAGGTTAGAAAGTACAATCTTTAAATTCTCTCGAGAATGTCAACTTAGTCACCACCTTGAGAAATGGAAAGGTCATAAACAAAGATACTCTAAAGAAGGTAGCTCAACCTGAGGATGGGTCTGTGAATTCTAAAAAACATAATAAAATGTACAACTCTGAGAACTCTGAGAATGTTTCTCCAATTCCTACTCCTTTTCCTCAAAGGCTGAATTCTTCTTCTTCTATAATGGTTTCTCATTTCGACATCATAGAGATTTTCATACAAGTGAATTAATATCCCTCTCTTGGATGCCATCAAACAAATTTCGTCATATGCAAAATTTTTGAAAAACCTTTGTACAATTAAACGTAAGTTAAATGTATAAAAGAAGTCCTTCTTGACGGAACGAGTGAGCTCAATTTTGCAACACAATACCCCACCCAAATACAAGGATCCAGGTTGCCAACCACATCCTTTGTAATTAGGAACTTTCAAATTGAAAAAGATTTGCTTGATTTAGGGGTGAGTGTAAAACTTTTACCTTGTTCTGTTTATGAGCAATTATGTCTAGTAGATTTAAAACCCACAAACATAACACTTCAACTTGCTGATCGGTCAGTCAAAATGCCAAGAGGAATAGTAGAAGATGTCCCTGTTCAAGTGGACATATTCTATTTTCTAGTGGACTTCATTATTTTAGACACACAACCGGTTTCAAATGCATCTTCTCAAATTCTTGTGATTTTGGGTCGTCCATTTCTTGCTACATTAAATGCTCTTATTAATTGTAGAAGTGGTGTAATGAATTTATCATTCGGTAATTTGACCTTGGAACTGAATATTTTCAATGTTTGCAGGCAACCGGGAGATGAAGATGAGAATGTGCATGAAGTGAATCTTTTAGAAAATCCTGTTGATAACATGACTACTATTTCTTCATTTTCTGACCCTCTTGAAGCCTGCCTTTCTTATTCAAACTTTAATGATGATGATACAATTAATGATGTGAATGCCTTGTTGGAGTCAACTCCATTGTTGGATACCGATAGGTGGAAGGCCCTCTTTGAGGAGTTACCTCATTCTAATAGTGCTCCTCTCCCCTCAAGTGTCCAACCACCCAAGTTAGACTTGAAACCCCTCCCTACTAAATTTAAATATGCTTATCTTGGTGAGGGAGAGACATTTATTGTTGTTGTCACTTCAAAGCTGGATAATGAGCAAAAGAGCACAAGTTGCTCGAAGTCCTTAGAAATCACAAGAATGCCATTGGGTGGACCATTGATGATATTAAGCGGATTAGTCCCCTGATTTGCACCTATAGGATCTTCATGGAAGAAAATACAAAACCTATGAGACAAATGCAACATAGGTTAAACTCCAATATGAAAGAGGTAGTGAGAGCGGAGGTCCTAAAATTGTTGGATGTGGGTATCTTTTACAACATTTTTGACAGTCCATGGTTGAGTCTTTATGATCACTTCTCTATTTTTGGTGATTCTTTTGATGACTGTCTTGATAACTTGGAAAAAGTTTTGGTGAGATGTGAAGAGAAAAATCTTGTTTTAAATTGGGAAAAGTGTCATTTTATGGTTATTACTGAAATAGCACTTGGTCACATTGTTTATGTGAAGGGAATTTAAATGGACAAGGAAAAAATTGAATTGATTGCTAATTTGTCTAGTCCAAAATCCATAAAAGATGTTAGGTCCTTTTTTGGTCATGCCGGTTTTTATAGAAGATTTATCAAGAGTTTTAGTGTGATATCTAGACCATTGTGTAATCTTCTATCTAAAGAACATTCTTTTGAGTGGTCGGATGCATGTCAAGAAGCTTTCATTAAGCTTAAGAACATGTTAGTCTCTGCACCCATCATGCTACCCCTGAATTGGACCCTTCCCTTTGAAATTATGTGCGATGCTAGTGACTATGCCGTTGAGGTTGTTTTAGGGCAAAGGAAAGATAAGAAACCTTGTGTAATTCATTATGCAAGTAGAACTTTAAATAGTGCCAAAATGAACTACTTAACCACTTTAAACCTTGCTCTAAGATTATCATTTTTACTAATCATGCAGCATTGAAGTACCTTTTAAGCAAACAAGATACAAAGCCTAGATTGCACTGGTGGATACTCCTACTTCATGAGTTTGATCTCACAATCAAAGACAAGAAGGGAGTAGAGAATGTGGTGGCGGATCATCTTTCAAGATTGGAATTTTCTAATTATTCAAAAAACTTTGCAATCCAGGACACATTCCCCAATGAGCAACTTTTTGCCATCTTACATCTTCCATTGTATGCCGACATTGCCAACTACTTGGTGACAGGTAAAGTTCCCTATCATTGGTCTCACTAAGATAAAAAGAGATTCTTTACCAAGGTAAAACATTTCTTTTGGGACAACCCCTATCTTTTTAAGTATTGTTCGGATCAAATAATAATGAGTTGCGTGCCTGATTCTGAACAAGTAAGTATCATCTCTTTTTGTCTTTCTGAAACATGCGGTGCTCACTTCTCCTCTAAAAAGACCATTGCTAAAATTCTGCAATGTGGTTTTTACTGGCCAACTCTTTTCAAAGATGCTCATGAATTTTGCAAAGCTTGTGAACGGTGTCAAAAGTTAGGAGCCATTTCTCGTCAAAATATGATGCCTCTTAACCCCATATTGATTATAGAGATTTTTAATTGTAGGGGCATCGATTTTATGGGACATTTTCCTCCTTCTTTTGTCTATGTTTACATTTTAGTTGCCATCGATTATGTTTCCAAGTGGATTAAAGTGGTTCCAACCAAAACCAATGACCACAAAGTCATTGTGCGCAATTTAAAAGAAAATATATTTTCAAGGTTTGGAGCGCCTCGAGCCATCATAAGTGACGGGGTGTCACATTTTTGCAATAAACCTTTCGAGGCATTGATGAGGAGGTATGGGATCACCCATAAAATAGCTACCCCCTATCACCCACAAACAAGTGGACAAGGCTTGGGAAGAGAAGAAAAATAGGCGAAGAGAACTCCAATGAGGAGGGGATGATCCTCTCCCACGTCCACGCCTCTATTTATAGGAGTAAAAGGGGTTGCTTCAAAGGGGAAGGTCCAATCATATCCCTTGATTGTATCCTGATTGATTGATTGCTTCTTTGGCAATGATTAGATTCTTAATCAATCAAATAAATCAATGATTTATTTAGTAAATAAGTATCATTTGTTCTTCCTTTAGTTATCCAATCATCTTCATTATCTTTCCTTATGTATATCAATTACAGCAAGTGAAAAGATCCTTTATGTGTTGGCCCCGGGTTAATTAAATAGTTGTCCATTTGCATGTCAAATTTGACCAATATATCTTCGAAATTATGAATTTCTTCCAAAAATAGTAATTATACCCATGGAAGTCTTCTTTGTAATGCCACTAGAATCATATCCATCTAACTTATACAGAGAATGATAGGTCCCAAATACTAAGGCTATGTCAATCTGTCCAAATCAGCTTCTTCCCGAATTTGGTTCTCTTGAAGCAAATATGAGATCCAATGGGTCCACAAGGTTGTGTTCGACCATTCAATGCATTCTTATACCATTAAGGGCCAATTCTTAACGCTTAAATAGCTTTAGGTTGTTGGGCTTCACTTTCCTCTTCCACTTGTTTCCTATCGAAGCCCATTTGGACATGTAAATACAACAAAGGTCTAACTCACCTATTCAAAATATAAATGACCCAAAGTATTGTAATTCAAGATTTCAAAACATATAATTGAACATTATTTCAGTGCATCATTTGTCATAGAGATCAACCTGAAGTAGTCCATCCAACATGGTCGAGCCTCTATCCACTCTATGGTAGTCTGAACTTGCACATGGACCACACTCTACTCACAACTAATCAATCTAATCTCCCTTGAGCTAGTTGACATGTTGAGTCACTAAAACCTGACATACTAGCTACCTTATGCTTCTTTTCTCTCCCAACTAAATTAATGGCAAAGAAATAAAACCTAGGGCTAAACATCAGTAAGAATTGATCAAATTAAAGAATTAAAGTCCTAGAATTTAAAAAAACATTGAAATATGCATTAAAATCCAAAAAAATTAAATTAATAAATTCCTAAAAATTCTTTGTGTCCAATTGATTCCAAACTGTGATAGATGATAGATTTCAATGTCTAGAACAAAAATTATAATATGATCTACATCTAATTTTGATCACAAAAGCTCAAATTTTAATCCCTAATTTTGAGAGTGAACTTGAAACTGAAAAGCAAAATTTGTGAAATCTTACGAACTAACGGTTCAAATCACTTGAAAATCTAGAAAAACATAGCTTCAGCAATTCTAAACAATCCTAATGGTTCAAAATCATTGAAAATGAGTTGAAATTCACTAGAAGCAAAATAATAAAGTTCAGTTCATACCTTAGCTGTATGCTAAATGGAGAATCAGTGATGAAATTTGGTGTAAAATTGTGCAAATGCCACCAAAGTCACCTTCCACCTCTATGTCACACTCCTCTAGAGAGTTTAGAGTGAAATGGAGAGGTTTAAGTGCTTCAGTTGTTTTTAAAATAGTGCTTCGGTGTGTAAAATACGATGAGCGATTGATCTCTCTACACATCAATTGATCGATCTTGAACAAATTCCGAATTTATTTTTTGTAAAATAAAATAATTCAGAAAATTATTAGTAAATTCCATAAATTAGTTCAAGACTTTTTCCATTGAAATAAGATTTTTCAACCATCATATTTCACAATAAAAATCAAACACTAAAACAAGCAATGTTAAGCTCTTTTTGACAAATTTTCAATTAATTTTCCTTTAATCTAAGTGCATCCATTGATTATGTTTATTCATACCTTGCCTTGGATTAGTCAACTCTATTGATATGTGAGTGCCAATTTTCATTCTTCTTTTTAACACTTTAATCCACTTTTATTAATTTTTAGAAGAAACCACCAATGTTTTTAACTTGTCTCTTTTAATCTTTAATCTCGCAAGATCACTCTTATTCAAACTAAGACAAATTTGTTCAGACCCTAGTAACAAAAAAGTTCTCATTTTTAAACTCACTTTAGCTAGAGTCTATGTACATTTTCTCCTAAAATGATAGAAAATTGATGCTAAAAAAGAATATGCCCATGTCTTTTTTTGAGTCACAATATTTTTCCTCAAATTTTTTCTAGAGCTTGGCTTTTTATGAATACCCTCAACTTGCATCATAATTTTTTCATTTTTTTCTCTTTTTATTTTTCTTGATGTCAATTGGATGGGAGCTTCACACTAGTCTAGACCGACATAAGCAGGTAACCCTTCCCCATCATCTTTAGTTGGACAGTTCCATTGACTAAAAAAATTCGAAGTACATAACACATACAATCATTGAATCACATTACATAGAATGTTTTTTCTTTTGAATTCTAAATATAAATCTAGCTTAAGATCCTCTAATTTGATCATTAAGACTCCACTAGAATCCAAATGCCTAAGTCAACTTTTGTTTATGAATTGTCTCTTGATATTCGTTCATAAAATTGACTTGAGTCTAAACATAATGTGTGCATATTTTTAAAACAGGGAATTGAAAGATCAAGCAAAAGAAAATCAAATTGATCTTCACTCTCCTAGGTGTATCCTTGTCTTCAATAATGGTATATTGACTACAAATCATGTTACTTTTCAGCTTAAAAGAAATATAATTACATTAAGTCTCAAGAGTTGAACCAAGCGAAAATAAAACTAAAGAAAAAGATACACTAGATTTTTTTGTATTTTTTATTATATTCCATTTTTTAAATTCAAAACCTATAAATTAAAAGACATGAAAATAAATCAAAATACGAAAAAAAACATGTGTTGTCCAAAAGATCGAAAGTAATAAATTATGGATACAAAAACCAATATCTTTACTTAGAGCTTGCTCTTTAGCTTTTCCTAACTAACCTATCATAAGGTAATCTAAGGTGCTCTTGCTTATTCTTCCTATTTGATCTTTTAAGAATTGTTAGGGTAGTTTAGGGGTTACATGGGTAGTGTGTTTCTTCTCCTTCTTCTTTGACCTAAGTTTAAAAGGATGATTCTTTGGACACTCTTTTCTAGTATAGAAATCTCTATGACAAATGTCACATAATATATCTTTTACAAATGTAGTAAAGATATCACTCTCTTTGGCCTTCACAAAGATAGTAGGTTTTGCTAAGGGTGTAGACAAGCAATTCTTACAGGAACTCTATATTCTGTTTTTAACAGTACATTAATTTGTTTCAATAAAGTGTCTTGTTATTTTTCCCGAGAAGGTTTTTCTATGTAAAAGATCTCTTATGTTGTGGCTTGATTGATTTTCATATATGCTAGACACATTGAATTTTTGGTGCATAGTATAAAGATTAGTTTTTATTTTTGCAACACAAGGAAGATATACATATCATAGTTTTGATATAAAATTTTGAATTGGGGGCATTGTAATTAGCCCTAGCTTTGGCCTTTATGAACCGATGCCTACAAGTTTTTTTATGTCTAATGTATTTTGATTCATTTATTGAAGCCACCTTAATTTTGAATTTACTATTTAGAAACCCAATAATATTTTTAACAACAAGGTGATAAAAAATGGCTTCACCAAGTTGGTTACAAGTATTCACTATGTCAGAGATTTTAGCATAATATTATGAGATTGTTTCTTCCTCACTCATCGTGATTTTTTCAAATTCTAAAACGAGCATTCAAAGTCTAGAAACTTCCACAACCTCAATTCCTTCATTATATTTCACTAATTAATCCCAAGCAACCTTTAGTAAAATACATTTTGAAATGAGCCTATGTTGGCTTTTGCCTACAACATTAAACAAGGCACTAAGAGCCTTAATACTACAAGTAGACAATTTCCACTTGTATTCATCCCATTTATATCCAGCTTTGAGAATCTCATAACCATCTTTGTCCTTGGTCATGGGAGGACTCTAACCATTAACCACAATCTTCCATGAATTACCATCTAAGGCTTGGATGAAGGCTATCATCCTCTTCTTTCAATAAAAAATGTTTTGACATTCAAACAGGGGGTCTATTTATGGGATCTACAAGGTCACCATGTTCATTCATATTCATATTTTCCATTGAAATAAAACAAGAAAGCAAAACAAGACACAATAGATAAGGAAAAACTTATGTTTTGGAAGCAAATAAAAATCAAATCATTAAAATTAAAATATGCAATCAAATTCTCACCTACCAATTGTGAGCTTAATACCCTTCAAACCAAGAGGGTCTACACAATGCCTCTAGCCAAAAACTGAAGTCAAGAATAATAAGATGTGGCCTCGTATCACTAAAAATTATCTACTACTAATGCGGAAAATTAAACAAAAAACCACACAAAAATAACACATGAGGTTTTTTTAACATGGAAACCCTCACTAGGGAAAAAACCATGCAGACATTCCATTGGCTGACAAATCAATGCACTAAGAAATTAAGACCTTACAAAGACTCAAATTTTGTTACCAACCTAACACACTAGAAGCCTAACTTCAGTTGTGTAAGACCTAGATTTGCCTTTGGTTCAATTTGGTTAGAAGTCGTGTCTTAAACATTTTGGTCTGTGTAGGAAGTCTTTTTCCCGTCTTTTGCCCATTGTCTTTATCAGGAATTAAATTCTAGTTGGTGGATCTATCGGTTAAAAAATATTAGAATAGGACTTAGTGGCAATTTTAGAGAAGTTCATGTGGGAACACCACTAACCCATCAGTACTTGGCGCTAAATTTTCTCTCTCTTGGCACCAAGAGGTAGTTGCAAGTGGTTTTCTTGATAATCTTTGACCTATTATTTCTCAACCCCCCAACCAATTAAAACATTGACCCTTAACCACCCTCTAAGACTGACCAATCAGATTTCCCCAAGATAATTCACTTTAACCTCCTAATGATTTTATGGATTTTTCATAAATTGTCCATTATCTAAAACAACATATGAGGCACCTATATTGTAAATTGGCTAATTTATTTATCAAAACAATGTCTAAACTTCATGTATATTTTATTCTTAGGAGTCTGACCGGATGTTGCTGTGGTCGAGTCGAATTTGGAATTGATTAACTTAAAAATTAGGAGTATACGTGTTCTTAAAGATCAAGAGTGAAGACTAAGCTGAGTGGCAAGTGTAAAAGGTTTATTTTCGCACATTCACATAGACAAATCACTTAGTTTTGGTTGAGAATAATTAATTGAAGTGATTCTGGATGTCTAAGGAGGGTAAAATATGAAAAAATATTATGCATCAATCGATCGCTGCAAATATGTAACAGAACAATCAATCGATCTACCCTTGAATAAAACTGCATCAAATGTGGTTGAGAGTATATCGATCAATCCCCACAAGTGAGATTGATCGCTAGAAGAGTTTTACCTTAATTAGTACAGTGACCGATTGATCGTTGTTTGAACCTATCGATCGTTGTTTGTGTAACCTAATTTAAGCATTATGAGAAATAGGTCATTCCTAATTGAAGTATAACACCTAAACTGACTTAATGAACTATATAAGATCTAGGTAAACATGAAATTCAAGAGGGGAAAACCTAGAATTTGAGAGAAAAAAATAAGAGAAGTCCTTTTTCCATTATTTTCCTAAGAGATCATCATTGTGCTTAAGAGTATAGTTTTAATAGTGATTGTTTGAGTGACACCAAACAAAAAAATAGTCTTTCACACACAAAACCAGAGGAGAGAGTCAACCAAGTTCAATGGGAGATTGAAGACTTAAGGCCGAAGTCATAATCAAGAGGAGCTTAATTGTAGAGGCCAAAAGAAGGCGAAGACAAAGGAAGGAGGAAAAAATTTTCAGCACTCAAGGAGAGAAGACTTAAAGGCCAACAACAAAAGAAGAATGAGATTTAAACAAAGGACTAGTTTGTGTTAGAGTCTTCGCAAGAGGTTGGTGGTTTGCTTATGTCATGTAAGGTCTTGTTTGCTAGTGCATTGATTTTAGGCTAAAAGTAGTTGTTGGGGTTTTCCATGTAAAAATCTTGTGTATGCTTGTGTACTTGCATGATTTGAAATTTGATTAATAATTAGAATAATCATGAATGTGCTTAGTAATAAGTTTTTTTTTGTTTCACTTCAAAACAAATTCCTATGTTGGCAAGAAGTCTTAATTTCATACTCTTAATTTCTTACTTTGGTTAAACTCACAATTGTTAGCTGAGAATTTTGATTGAAAGTTGCTTTAAATCATGTTATCTCTCTAGTTTTGTATATTAGTGTGTGTCTATCTTGCTTGTTTTTGATTCTTAGAGATAGGCTAAGCTCTATAATCATTTCTTGATTTAATTATTTTTCTTACTAGATTTACTTGTGAAGCTTACTGATTTTGTACCTTAAGTTGTACACTTGCTTGCTCTTAGAAAAATCTTTTCCTCATTTGATTAAAGTTAGTTGCTTTGGTGCCTCTTCAAACAACACAATAGCTGAGCATGGGGACTTAGAAAATCCCATGAATCAACCACCATTGTTTGATGGTCAAAAAATTTCATATTGGAAGGATAGGATGAGAGCCTTTATTCAAGCTCTTGAAGGAAATTCTTGGAAAGTCGTGATTAAAGGATAGAGCTCCAATGACCAAAGACAAGGATGGGAATTCAATTCTAAAAGATGAGATGAATGGGATGAGAATGAGACTGAACTTGCTAACCAAAATAGTAAAGCCCTCAGTGTATTATTCAATGTCGTAAGAAAATCTCATCATAGGTTTATATCTAATTGTACATCCACTAAAGTAGGGATAAACATGTTATATACAATGAGGGAACCAAAGATGTGAAGGTGTCTAGATTGGAAATGCTCACACTAGAGTTTGAAAACATCATAATGAGTGAAGAATAAATGATTTCTAAATATTATTCTAAAATATCGGAGACATGTGATCAACTAGTCAAGCCAATACCGGATTACCTTGTGGTTTGGAAGATTTTAAGTTCATTGTCCTCTAAATTCAAAATTAAGGTGGTTCCAATTAATGAATCTTAGAAAATTGATACCTTTGAGTCCTATGAAAACAAGAAAGTGTTGTTTGAGAATTCATAAGGAAAACAAACTGCCCTAAGAACAACTAAGAAGTTTCTAGCACTAAATATCTAAGAAGAATATGAAGAAAGTGAGAGTGAAGATGATCTAATGGTCTTGTTGACTAAATACTTCAATAAATTCTTAAACACTCTGAACTTTAGGTTTGAGAACAAGGGTGGGTCAAAAAATTTAGGGAAGAGACAAGGGGAAAGAACAGATGAGAGGCATAAAGGGGAAAGAACAGATGAGAGGCATAACAAACAAGATAGGAAGAACATAAAATGTTTTGAATGTGATAAGTTAGGTAACTTTGTTGTTGATTGTGCTAAAAATAATTTTGATAGTTCTTTTGATGAGAAGGCTAGGAAATCCAAGGGGTATGAGAAAAAGAAAAAGGGGAAAGTATTTTAAGTCACTTACTTTGATGAGAGCTCTTTTGAGGAAAAAAATGTGTAACTATATGTTGTTATGTCTGAAACAAGACTATGAAGAAGTCAAATTCAGATTTGTTTTACTTACCAATTGTAGTAGACAAGGTCGATCCACAGGGAAAGCCTTGTGCAACAAAGAAAACTATTACGAAAAAAATAGAGAAAGGAAAACTAAGAAAGAAAGAGTAGAAGAGTATTGAGGCAATATAGAGTTAAGAAATCATGATGAGAAAACACTAAGGCATTAAGGGTCATTGTAACATCTAATGATGTTCTTCATATATCATGTTATCTCAGTTAGATTCTATCTAACCGGAAGATATGAACATTAAAATTGAAATTAAAGATAGAAAATACTTTGGATAAATGAAGGATAAAAATAATTGTCTCTTAAAGATTTCTATGTATCAAAATCACAAAAGATCAAAAAGGAGAGCCTTTAAGCATCTTATGTATCCAAATCACAAAGAAACAAGAAGAAGAACAATATTAAATAAACATCACTTCAAATAAACAATACTTACTTAAAACCATCGATGAAACATGAATTGAACTCCATTAAATTGTTACAAATTACCTCTAGCCTTAGCTTGGGAGCTTAGAAAGCCATGACAATAAAACTAAAAACAAAAATACAAAAGTAGAGAAGAAAATAAGAGAAGAGAGCTCCAAAGAGGAGGGGATGATCCATCTATCACGTCCACCTCTCTATTTATAGGAATAGAAGGGGTTGCTTCAAAGAGGAAAATGAAATCATATCTCTAGATTACATCCTGATTGATTGTCTAATTGGACCCATATATTTTCGGAATTTGGAATTTCTTCCTGAAGTAATACTTGTAGCCACGGAAGTCTTCTTTCCATTGCCACCAGAATCGTATCAATCCAAATTATACATAAAAAGATATGATTGAAATACTAAGGCTGTGTCAATCTGTCTGAATCAGCTTCTTTCATAATTTAGTTCTATTTATACAAATCTCAAATCAAACGGGTCCACAAGGTTGTGTTCGACCATTCCATGCATGTTTAGACCATTAGGAGCCCATTCTTAACTTTTAAATAACTTTGGGTAGTTGGGCTTAACTTCCTCTTCCAGTTGATCCTGTTGAAGCTTGTTTAGACATGTAAACTAAATTAAGGTCCAACTAACTTATTCAAAACATAAATAGCCCAAATCAGCAATGAATTAACACAAAATAGGATTGCAATTTAAAATGTGAAACATTTAATTGAACATTATTTTAGTGTATCAAATACCCCTAAACCAACTTTTTGCTAGTCCTCAAGCAAAACAAAATTAAAACAACAAAAAACACAACTAACTACTCCACTTCTATAGGAAATCTTGATTGCATTTAGCATATGCAACAAGCCTTTAAACCCCTAGCTTACACTAGTGGACGAGTTGTGTCTTGTGAGGGTTTGCAGTGAAAATACCCACAAAATTAAAAATTTAAATGATAGAAGAAAATTAAAATTAAAACCACATCAAATTTACAAATCAACTCCTCCTAAACATGTGACTTTATTTAGTAAAATCAATCGTGCATAATATAACTTGTCTTCTGAAACAATAATTCATTCTAACAACTTCATATTAGTGGCAAGTACTCATACATACATAATAGTTTTAGAAAAACAGACATTGCCAATTAATTATACAATCCCATTCTCATGTATTGAACAACTCAATGTGTCTCATGTCCACTCAGCAATTTCAATTTTAACACTCAAAAATAGACATTAGCATCCATTCATATTCAAGAGATCATAATAGAAAATCATGCAAAACCTTCCTTGAAAAGTAAAACACCCTAGATCACCTGACAACTCATTCAAGATATAATTGCATAATGTCCTAGAATTTTATGCTCATCTCATATGACATGTGTAAGGCTTAGCCTTTTAAGCTTTTTATAAGATCCATGTAACAAGTGTTAGACCAGTGACTCCCAATCCAGTTGGCTCAGGGCACTAGGTGTTAAAGCACCCCTCAGGCTTAATAACTTGAACCAAATAGGCTTAAAGGCTATGCATGTCATAAATTAGTCAACTCTACCTTTTGACTCGAACACCCTATGCTTAGTGAGGCACGCTGAGTCCCGGTCTACTCAATAGAGTGACTTTAATTCTTTACAATTTTTTATTTTTTTTCACATTTTTTTTTCTTGAGCACATTATACAATCAACTTGAATTGTGTTGACAAAAAGTCCTCGACTGTTCTACAAACCAAGAATAGTGAAGCTCAAAACTCTATCTTGATAACATGAATACTACTAGATCATGCCAAAGTTTTACTCTAATAAGAAAATAATTACTTAGATTCAATGATATCCACCAAGATGTAAGACCATAATCAAAGGTTCGAATTCTCACTTAGGCAAATGTCTTTCTTAGTTTTTTTCAAAATAGGAGCACAAGAAACCAATATGAAGTAATCAGAACTCAAAATCATTAAATTTGTCAAGTCATATTCTAAGTAGTCTGATATCATTAAATAAAGTCATATGTCTAGAATAAGAATCAATGTAAATAAGCAAAAACATAAAATAAAATAAATCTAATTAATTTTTTCAGTTTTTCATTCTTTTAAGTAAACTAAAAAAAACATAAAAAAATAACTTTCTACACCCCCAAACCTAAACTAAACATTGTCCTCAATGTAAATTTTTTTTGTTTTTTATTTATTTATTTTTATTTTTTTGTTTTAGAAAAAAAATCATGAAAAGAAAATCAACCCTCATAATTTAGATTTTTAAGAGATGTAGACTCCACTTCAGGGACAAAATGGTCTAAAAATGGTTTCAAACATTGACCATTAACTTTGAAAACATTACCATTTTTTGGGTTTTCAATTTCAACAGTTCCATAAGGAAAAATAGTTTTGACAATGAAAGGACTTGTCCAACGTGATCTTAATTTTTCTAGAAAGAGATGAAGTCGAGAGTTGTACAATAAAACTTTTTGAAAGGGCTCAAAAGTTTTTATCATGAAAAGCCTTCATTCTCTCTTTGTAAAGTTTTGAACTCTCATAAGCATCACGTCAAATTTCCTCTAACTTATTGATTTGCAATTTTCTATTTAAGCCAGCCTTGTCAAAGTTAAAATTTAAAGCTTTGATTGTCCAATATGCCTTATGTTCTAACTCCACAGGCAAGTGACAAGCTTTTTCAAAAATCAAACGGTAGGGAGACATTCCAATTGGGGTCTTAAAAGCGGTACGGTAAGTCCAAAGAACATCTGTTAGCCGTAAAGACCAATCTTTACCATTTTGATTTACCATTTTTTGCAAAATATATTTAATTTCCCTATTAGAAATCTTAACTTGTCCACTTGTTTGTGGGTGATAGGGGGTAGCTACTTTATGGGTAATCTCATACTTCCTCATTAAAGCCTCAAAAGGCATATTGCAAAAATGTGACCCCCCATCACTTATAATGGCTCCAGGTGTTCCAAACCTTGAAAATATATTTTCTTTTAAAAAGCGCACAATGACTTTGTGGTCATTGGTTTTGCTTGGAACAACCTCAATCCACTTGGAAACATAATCAACGACAACTAAAATGTAAACATAGCCAAAAGAAGGAGGAAAAGGTCCCATGAAGTCAATGCCCCAACAATCAAAAATCTCAATAACCAATATGGGGTTAAGGGGCATCATATTTCGACGAGAAATGGCTCCTAACTTTTGACACCTTTCACAAGTTTTGCAAAATTCATGAACATCTTTGAAAAGCATTGGCCAGTAAAAACCACATTGCAAAATTTTAGCGGTGGTCTTTTTAGAGGAAAATTGACCACCGCATGCTTCAGAATGACAAAAAGAGATGATACTTACTTGTTCAGAATCAGGCACACTTCTCCTTATTATTTGATCTGGACAGTACTTAAAGAGATAAGGGTCGTCCCAAAAGAAATGCTTTACCTCGGTGAAGAATCTCTTTTTATCTTGAGGAGACCAATGGTGGGGAACTTTACTTGTCACCAAGTAGTTGGCAATGTCGGCATACCATGGAGGATGTGAGATGGCAAAAAGTTGTTCATCGAGGAATGTGTCTTAGATTGGAATGTTGATCGAAGAATCAGAAAATTTCAATCTTGAAAGATGATCCGCCACCACATTCTCTACTCCCTTCTTGTCTTTGATTGTGAGATCAAACCCTTGGAGTAAGAGTATCCATCAGAGTAATCTGGGTTTTGTATCTTGTTTGCTTAAAAGGTACTTCAAAGCTGCATGGTCAGTAAAAATGATAATTTTAGAGCCAATCAAGTAGGATCTAAATTTGTCAAGTGCAAATACTACAACAAGAAGTTCTTTTTCAGTGGTGGAGTAGTTCATTTGGGCACTATTTAAAGTTCTACTTGCATAATGAATTACGCAAGGTTTCTTATCTTTCCTTTGCCCTAAAACAGCCCCAATGGCATAATCACTTACATCACACATAATTTCAAAAGGAAGGGTCCAATCCGGGGGCTGCATGATTGGTGCGGACACTAACATGTTCTTAAGCTTTGTGAAAGCTTCTTCACATGCATCCGACCACTCAAAAGAATGCTCTTTAGATAAAAGATTACACAATGGTCTAGATATCACACTAAAATTCTTGATAAATCTTCTATAAAAACCAGCATGCCCTAGAAAGGATCTATCATCTTTTATGGACTTTGGACTAAGCAAATTAGCAATCAATTCAATTTTTGCCTTGTCCACTTGAATTCCCTGCACAGAAACAATGTGACCAAGTACTATTCCAATAGTAACCATAAAATGACACTTTTCCCAATTTAAAACTAGAATTTTCTCTTCACATCTCACCAAAACTTTTTCTAAGTTATCAAGACAATCATTAAAAGAATCAACAAAAAATAGAAAAATCATCCATAAAAACTTCCAAAAACGGCTCCACCATATCACTAAAGATGCTCATGATGCACCTTTGGAATGTGGCAGAAGCATTACATAATCCAAATAGCATCCTTCAATATGCAAAGGTACCAAATGGACATGTAAAGGTTATTTTTTCTTGATCTTCAAGTGCAATCTCAATTTGGTTGTATCATGAATAACCATCTAGAAAACAATAAAATTGATAACCGGCCACCCTCTCTAGGATTTGGTCCATGAATGGTAAGGGGAAGTGGTCTTTCCTAGTGATGGAATTCAATTTCCTATAATCTATGCACATCCGCCAACCGGTGGTGACTCTAGTGGGAATTAACTCATCATTAGCATTCTTTACCACTGTCACTCCAGACTTTTTGGGGACAACTTGGGTTGGACTCACCCATTGACTGTCAGAATTGGGGTAAATGATACCCACATCCCATAATTTTAAGACTTTTGCTCTCACTACCTCATTCACATTGGGGTTTAACCTCCTTTGCATTTGTCTCACAGGTTTTGCATTTTCTTCCATGAAGATCCTATGTATACAAATCAGGGGACTAATCCCCTTGATATCAGCAATGGTCCACCCAATGGTATTCTTGTGATTTCTAAGGACTTTGAGCAACCTGTGCTCTTGCTCCCTATCCAACATTGAAGAGACAGCCATAGGAAATGTCTCTCCATCACCAAGATAAGCATATTTTAGTGCAGTAGGGAGGGGTTTGAAGTCTAACTTGGGTGGTTGGACATTGGAGGGGAGAGGAGCGCTATTAGAAGGAGGTAACTCCTCAAAGTTGGCCTTCCACCTAGCGGTATCCAATAATGGAGTAGACTCCAACAAAGAATTTACATCATTAATCATAACATCATCATCAAAGTTAAAATAAGAAAGACAGGCTTCAAGAGGGTAAGAAAATGAAGAAATAGTAGCCATGTCATCAACAAGACTTTCCAAAAGATTCACTTCATGCACATCCTCATCATCATCTCCTGGTTGCCTGCAAATATTAAAAATGTTCAGTTCCAAAGTCATATTTTTAAAAGAAAGCTTCATAACACTATTTCTACTATTAATAAGAGCATTATAAGTAGCAAGAAATGGGCGGCCTAATATGACAAGAATTTGAGTACAAGCATTCAAAACTGGTTGTGTGTCCAAAACAATAAAATCAACAGGAAAGTAAAACTTTTCTACTTGTACTAGCACATCCTCAACAATTCCTCTTGGTGTTTTAACTGAGCGATCTGCAAGTTGAAGTGTAATGCTTGTGGGCTTCAATTCACCAAGTCCCAATTGCTCATAAACAGAATAAGGTAAGAGATTAACACTTGCCCCAAGATCAAGCAAAGCTTTTTCAATTCTATAATTCCCAATTATACAAGATATGGTTGGACAACCAGGATCTTTATATTTAGGTGGGGTGTTTTGTTGCAAAATTTCACTTACTTGTTCTGTCAAAAATACCTTCTTTTGTACATGTAGCTTACGCTTGATTGTACAAAGGTCTTTAAAAAATTTAGCATAAGATGGGATTTGTTTAATGGCATCTAAGAGAGGAATGCTAATATTCACTTGTTTGAAAATATCAAGAATGTCACCATTTGGCACAAATTTAGAGGAAGATTGTAATCTTTGAGGAAAAGGAGGAGGAATTTGAGCAACATAATCAGAGTTGTCAAGTTCATCACCATGTTTAGAATTCAAAGACTCCTTAGGTTCAACAACCTTCATTGGAATGTCTTTGTTAATGGCTTTTCCACTTCTCAAAGTGGTGATGGACTTAGCATGCTCTTCTTGTGAACTTGAAGAATTTAAATTTTCAATTACAAATTGACCTTTAGGGTTTGGTTGAGGTTGAGAAGGAAACTTCCATTTTTCTTGAGTGCTCAAAGCTGTGGTTAATTGAGTGATAGAAGTCTTCAAGTCATTGATGACTTGCATTGTTTGGTTGTTGATTGTTGCTTAACTTTGCATGAATGTTTGCAATGTGTCTTCAAGAGTCTTCTTATGTGGTGGAACATAATTTGAGGAAGAAGGGGGTACCTGCACATTAGACTCATTTTTCTAACTAAAGTTGGGATAATTTCTCCAATTAGGAGTGTAAGTTTCAGAATAAGGAGAAGAAAAAAGCCTTTTGTAGGTATTCATAGCATTTGCTTGAGTATGTAACACTACCTAAAAAGCAGGGATTGTTGGACAATCTTGTGTTTAGTGTCCATCACTCTCACATATACTACAAATATCTTGTGATTTTGGAGAAGCTTTAGACATGTTTTCCCTATTAATTTCCATAGCCTCAACTTTTCTAGTTAAACTTGTAATTTTTGCTTTTACATCATCCTCTTCTTTAAGAAGGTACATGCCCCCCTCAGTTGTCCCATTAGATTTGGTCTTATTACTACTTTCAAATTCATTAGAGTCTTCCCATGATTGAGCATTTTCAGCCAACACATCAAAATAGTCACATGCTTCCTCAGGTTCTTTACTTAAAAATTATCCATTACACATCATTTCAACAAATTGCCTAATTTGAGAAGTCAAGCCATTATAAAAGAAACTAATTATACGCCATGTTTCATATCCATGATGTGGGCACAATAACAAAAGTTCTTTAAATCTTTCCCAACATTGAAAAAAAGTCTCATTTTCTTTTTGTGAAAAATTCGTGATGTTCTTTCTAAGTGTATTAGTTCTATGGGTGGGAAAAAACTTTTTCAAAAATTCTCTTTGCATTTCTTGCCATGTTCCAATGGATCTCGGCTTCAAAGAATTCAACCAATTTTTTGCTTTTTCCTTTAAAGAAAATGGAAAGAGTTTTAATCGAATAATATCATTTGAAACATTTTGGCTTGGCAAAGTTGCACAAACCTCTTCAAACTCTTTTAAATGCAAATATGGGTTTTTCGAATTTAAGCCATGAAATTTGGGTAGTAATTGAATTACACCTGACTTGAGTTCAAAACCACCCATATTAGTTTGAAAAATCATGTAAGAAGGAGAACTTGATCTAGTTGGTTGTAAATAATCACGCAAGGTTTTAACTTTAACATTTTGTGCATTATTATCCTCATTAGTTCTTAGATCCTCCATTGTATCAAAATAAAGATAATTTTTAAAAGATTTGTTCACTCTTTTCAATCGTCCAGAATTATCACGCACCTATGTGAATATGCAACAACAATTTTTTTTTTATATATTTAGTAACAAACGAAAGTAAAAGTGCAAAAATTAAATGACAAAATATAAAACGTTAGAGAGTTAGAAGTTAATGGACAAAAATTAAAATTGCAAAATAGGGCCAAAGGCACTATCAAGGTACACGTTTGATCCCGAAAAATTTTCTGTAGTAACGTGCATAGTGACTCCGGTCTCAAAAAAAAGAAAAATTATAAAATTTAAGTACTAAAAGTAAATGACATAAAGTAAATGACTGAATTTAAAGAGTTAGTGTGCAAAAATAAAAGTTAGAGAATTAGTAAAGTTAGAGTGAGTTTTTTTTTCGTAACGGATTCTTGTCACACATTGCAATTCCCCGGTAACGGCGCCAATTTATTGTATGACCATCTCATCTAAATCACAAAAATTAGAATTGATGCAAATATCAAAACCACATCTATCTATCATCTACAAGACAATAAATCAACATAGATTTGAATAAACATGAAAAACTCTTCCATTAAAAAGGAAATCCTTATCATATAATTGTCATAATTCACAACTGAGATCTAAATTAAAAAGAAAAGTCTAGCCTTCCATGGTAGAAGAAAGCACTTGAATCTCCATTTAAAGCTTTGAGTTTTTCTCCATCTTCTTATTCCTTCTTCTCTTCAGAAAATCTACTTTCTAACCTCTAATTTCGTGCCAAATATGTCTTTATATAGGCATAAGATCCGTAAGAAAGAGTCCAATATGAAAAAGACTCAAAATTGACTGAAATAAGGAAACTGTGTGTTATCCCGTTCGAACGCCCTGCATGCCCATTCGAACGCTTGAACTGAATTTTCTTCAAAATCACGTGTACCCGATCGAACAGTAAGTGAGGCTGTTCGAACGCCAATGAAGAATTTGCAAAATAAGCCAATTTAATTCAAAACATCATGGAAGCTTTTTCTAACCTAATTAAATTTAATTTATAATTATTTAACCTATATTAACTCTTAAATGAGACTAGAAAATAGAATAATTAAGGGTAAAATAACGTATAAATTATACTTATCAAATACCCCCAAACCTATATTTTGCTAGTCCTCGAGCAAAACAAAATAACTAATCTAAAAAAAATAAATAAATGCCACTTTAGTAGGGAATCACGATTGCATTTAGCGTATGCAATAAGCCTTTTAACCCCTAGGTGTCCCTAGTTGGACGAGTTGTGTCTCGTGAGGGTTTGCAGCAATGATACCCACAAACATCTAAACCTAAGAAAATAAATAAAACAAAACAAGAAAACAAAAATTCTAAAAACAATCTTCTCTTAAAAACACAACTATTTTTAAAAAGAATCAACCACAAATACTTGACATAAGTAAATAATATCGATCTGATCACTTTCAAGTAAGGAATCAACCATTCTATAACCTCATCATAGAACTAATTGTGCAACTACATATATACATTTCAAAAACATAAAGTGTAGAAACTTTGTAGTCATACAATTTCATTCTCTATTAACAAGCATATCTTATGTGACTCATTAACCAAACTCATTAAAGTTCACTAACTCAAAAATATAACAATGACAATATTTCATCTTTAACATTTCATAATAAAACCTCATGTAATAGCCATAAAATTTAAATTAAATTCAGGGAATAAGAGCATAATATACCTTAAAATATGACTTGTGCAATACTTAGTCTATTAAGCTTTCTAAATAGTCCATGTAACAAGCGTTAGGCCAGTGTCCCTAATCCAAGTGGCTCAAGGCACTAGGTGTTGAAACACCCCTCAGGCTTAATAACTCGAACTATAAAGGCTACATAACCAAGTAAGTCATAAAAGAATTTATCTCAACTTTTCACCTTTTGACGCGATCCCTTATACTTGCCTAGGCACAAGGCTCGGTTACTCAGTGAAAAGAGAAACAAACCTTTACTCTCTTTTTTTTCATCAATTTTTTTTCAATCAATCTATCTTTCTTTTTTCAACTCTTTTTTTTTTTCATAACACACTTATTCCATTTTTTTCAAATAATAGCCAAGCATAAAGATTTATCATAAAATATTAAAAATTACTCAATTGCCAAGTTTTCAAAAATATACCTAGTTAAAGGTATCCCACTAAGATTACAAGTAATAAATCATAAAATTATATTCCTACAAGTTCAAGTGTGTGAAATGTGATTTAAAAATATTAGCACAATTATCCAAGATAAAGAAAATAAATTAGAAATTACTCACTTAATTATTTTCATCACTTAATTAATTACTCGAACTTTCTTCATGAAATTGATCTCTTTAAAAACAGACATATGCTTTTAAAAGAAAATAAGCAATAAAATCACATAAAAGAAAAGAAAAATAAAAGAAAATCGAGAAAAATACTGTAAAACATACTAAGAGAAAAATAAGAAAGAAAAATATCTTTCTATACCCCCAAACCTAAACTGAACATTGTCCTCAATGTAAAAGAATGTATATACTACAATGACAAGAATAAGTAAGAGAGGGAAAGAAAGATATCACCTTAAAGTAGAACTAATCTACTAATCTGAAATTGAAGTACAGAGGATTGAGAAAACATGAGAAACATACATATAAAGAGCAATTTCCCAAACCTAAAATACCAAGCTCCCAGAAAAGAGATGACAAAACAAAAACTATAATGAGAAAAGAAAATAAAAGCTGAAAAAAATAAGTAAATAAAACCTAAATAAACCAAAGAAGATAAACAAAAGGTAGGGAAAGAAATATATCAAAAACATGGGTTGCCTCCCAAGAAGCGCTAAGTTTATTGTCTTTAGCCAAACAATGCCAACATTCTCAAATATATCAAGGTGGGTGGTAGATATTGGCATTGGCTCTTCTTTTCAGTCTCCAAAATGATGGTTCAAAAAAATTAGAAGGCACAACTTGATTATGGGCTGATGCTACAAAAGATGGACCTGTATCATAAGCATCAAATCTAAAATTGTCTACCATGAAACATTCAACATTAGAGATTGCAGGTAAATTGTTGGACACATCAAAAACATTTAGGTGCACTTTCATGTTCCCAAAGGTCATCTCCATTACCCCCGTCCTACAATTTATACATGCATTAGCTGTGGCAAGGAAAGGGCGACCAAGAATGATAGGAATCTGATGTGTGGAGTTGGCACCGGTTTCCATATCTAAGACAATAAAATCAACAGGGAAAAAGAACCGGTCAACTTTTACTAAGACATCCTCAATTACTCCCTGAGGCTTACGCACAGAACGGTCGGCTAGCTGCAAGGTAACTGGTGTAGGCTGCAATTCACCTAACCCTAGTTTCTCATACATCGAGTAAGGGAGTAAATTGACACTCGCACCAAGGTCAATGAGGGCTCTATAAATAGAGTGATCGCCTATGACACAAGAAATAGTGGGCACTCCAGGGTCCTTATACTTAGGTGGGGTGTCAAACTTCAAAAGAGAGCTAACTTGCTCGGTGAGGAAGACCTTCTTAGACACATGGGTCTTGGATTTATGCTTATGAGTGCATAGGTCTTTGAGGAACTTAGCATAAGCAGGGACTTGTTTAATAGCTTCTAAGAGGGGGAGATTAATTTTGACTTGTTTAAAAGTCTCAAGAATATCATCTATCTTAGATGTGCTCTTTCTAAATGGTGGGGCCATGTCAAGACACTGAGGAAAAGGTGCCCTAGGGATGTAAGATCCCTCTGAAGTGGTCTTAGGCTATGGCTTTGAGGAAGGGGAAGGAGATACAAACTCATTCTCATGTTGTGCACTAACTTCTACTTGAGGCTCATTAGGGGCTGCCCTCTCTAACTCCTCACTCCTATCATCTGTCACTGGTGTCTCCCCAACACTCTTATCAACAATCTTTCCACTCCTAAGGGTCATTATGGAATTAACTAGTTCATTAGAGGAAGGAGCTCCCTCTACCTGAAATTGACCTTTAGGGTTTTGTATAGGTTAACTTGGCAAACTCCCCATCTCTCTCTTATTGATAGCATTGGCTAGTTGTCCAATTTGGGCTTCTAACTTTGCTATAGATTGTGTGTGAGAGTGAAGGAGTTGGGATTGAGATTGAATGCCTTGCAGGGCACTCAAGACCTTTTCTTCAAAACTTGGACTCCTATTGGGTTGGACATATGGATGTTGGACTTGAGGTTGGTGGATATGGGCTGGTGGGACTTGGAATGGTTGCCTAGGAACTTGGTTACCCATAACCCCTTGGTTTTGTGCCCGCTATGAAAAATTAGGATGATTCCTCCACCCAGGGTTATATGTGTTTGAAAATAGATTATTCTCAGCCCTAGGGAAGGATTGGGTAGCATTCACATGGTCTTGGACAAGCTCAGGAAATTGAGAGGGCTGGGCTATGGCATATTGTGCATGCATCTTGAGTGAAGGGAGTAGGCTAATGTGTTGAAGTCATAAGGAGGTCAAGCTTCCTACTTAAAGTATCAACTTTAGAGGAGATGTATAATGGGTTTTTGACTTCATACAAGCCACTCCTAGAGGGGGCATTGTTCAAGATAGATAGTCCACTCTCATTTCTATTCAACGCAGCATGTTGAAGAGAATTTTCACCCAAGTCCTCAAAAAGTTTTCATGCCTCATTTTCATTTTTTAGCAAAAAGGTACCCCCACAACTTGCATCAACAAGATGACGGTTTTGTTCAGTAAGACCCTCATAAAAACGTTGCACTAATTGCCACTTAGGGACAGCATGATGAGGACACCTCCTAAGAAGGTCCTTAAATTTATCCCAACTCTCATGGAACTGTTCAGTGGGAAGCTGGGCAAAAGTAGTTATGACCTTTCTCATTCGGTTGGTCTTACCTATGGGGAAGTATTTTTTTAGGAACTCTTGTTGCATTTGGGCCCAAGTTATGATGGTGTCTGGCTCTAAAGAGTGAAGTCATTCCTTAGCCTTATCTTTCAATGTGAAAGGAAAAAGGCGAAGTTTAACAGCTTCATTGGTTAAATTTGAGAGCTTAAAAGTTGTGCATATTTCCAAGAAGTCATCTAGGTGCCTATATAGATTTTCATTATTAAGTCCATAAAAAGATGGAAGCATTTGAATAACATTGAGCTTAATTTCATAATTTTGAGTAGCAACCGTTGGCAACCTAATGCATGAAGGGGAAGTGTACTCATTGGGAGTGTAATACTCCCTTAGAACTTTGAGTGATGCATTTTCTAACTGATGTTCAACCATGATGATGGTAGAGGTAGTGTGGGTAGAGGAATTGGTGGGAGAGTTTGGGGGTGTAGGGATGTAGGTCGAGGGCAACTCAACTCTCCTAGATGTCCGCTCAGGCTCAGGGTCAAACGGTACTAATCGGGGGAGTAAGGAGCGACAACCACGCATACACCACAAACACACCACACAATTTTAAGTGTAAAAAGGGAAAAGAAAAGCAAAAATAACTTAAGGAAAAAGAATAAAAGGAAAAAGGATCTTGCAAACCAAAGAGAAGCTTGTCAATGTCCACTTATGGCCACAAGTGTAGAGAGCACCTTCAACTCAACCTACAATATCAAATTAAAAGAAGGTAAGAAACTAAAAATTAACCTAAAAAAATTAAGTAAACTGAAACTAAAGTATCTAGAATTATCCTAAAGCTAATTTAGTAACAAATCAACACCGTCCCTGGCAACGGCGCCAAAAACTTGATCGTTTATAATTAAACCCTTTGCAAGTGTACAAGGTAATTGTACTAGGATGAGTATTTAAGAGTTGTCGAACCTCAGGGACGGATAAATTATTACTAAATATAAAGAGGAATTTTCTGATTAAAAACTAGAAAAAACTTAAACTTAAATTAAGAAAAAGAAAAGAATCAACTAGTTTAAAAGGTAGAGATTAATATAATGGACTTTACCTAGGAAATCGAATCCACTATAGAACCATAACAATTCCTTAACTTTTAATCTAAATCTAGTGTGAATATGAACAAGTATTCTCAACTACAAGCTGGAATTACTTCAGAAAGAATCATTAATTAACTTCCATGGCATGAACTATCTTCGACAATAGCACGAATCATCTACACTAAATAGCTATACGCATGACCAGTCTAATCTTAGTATAACTCATCCAAGTCCTTAATTATCTGAACATTAAAACTATTGTATGACCATCTCATCTAAATCACAGAAATTAGAATTGATGCAAATATCAAAACCGCATCCATCTATCATCTACAAGACAATAAATCAACATAGATTTGAATAAACATGAAAAACTCTTCCATTAAAAAGGAAATCCTTATCATACAATTGTCATAATTCACAACTGAGATCTAAATTAAAAAGAAAAGAAACTAAAACTTATCTATAGCTTTATCAACTCCTAAGTAAAAGAAAAGTCTAGCCTTCCATGGTAGAAGAAAGCACTTGAATCTCCATTTAAAGCTTTGAGTTTTTCTCCATCTTCTTCTTCCTTCTTCTCTTTAGAAAATCTACTTTCTAACCTCTAATTTCATGCCAAATATGTCTTTATATAGGCATAAGATCCGTAAGAAAGAGTCCAATATGAAAAAGACTCAAAATTGACTGAAATAAGGAAACTGCGCATTATCCCGTTCGAACGCCCTGCATGCCCGTTCGAACACTTGAACTAAATTTTCTTCAAAATCACGTGTACCCGATCGAACGGTAAGTGAGGCCGTTCGAACTCCAATGAAGAATCTGCAAAATAAGCCAATTTAATTCAAAACATCATGAAAGCTTTTTCTAACCTAATTAAATTTAATTTATAATTATTTAACCTATATTAACTCTTAAATGAGACTAGAAAATAGAATTATTAAGGGCAAAATAACGTATAAATTATACTTATCACCGACCCACCTAGGTCATAAGGAAAGGAGCTGAAATTGAATTTTAAGATTGTAGGAGTTTGTGACTTGTATCATAAAGATACCCATACTAGAAAGAAGTGTTTGAATAACCATCCATACAAACTTAGCTTAAGAAAAACGGAGAAGAAGACCTGTACACATACAACCCCTAGATTACCCCACAAAGTATATGAGCATAATATGAAGATGGTGTGGATGAGGAAGATTGATCTTCAAGCATTGAATGATCAATTTGGAAAGATGAGCAAGAGTACCTTAGATTGCCTTATGACAAGTTGGCTAGGCAAGGCTAAGGAACTAATCATCTCTAAGTAAAGAGATTGAGTTGATTTGTACATAATTGAATGTTTTCTATCTTTTGGGGCACCCATTTTTTAGTTTATACTTCATTTACTTTGTTTACATATTGTTTTTCTTCATAGGTTTTGAATAAAAAAACAAAAAAAGGAAAACATAGAAAACAACAAAAACAAATTTGTTTTGATTTATTTTGTTTTTTATATGTTCAACTCTTGAGACTAAAATGAATTAATTTTCTTTTTACCAGATAAGCAACATGATTTGTAGTCAATGTATCTTAACTAAGATAATGATATACCAAGGAGAGAGAAGATCAATTTGTTTTTTATTTGCTTGATGTTGTAATTCTCTATTTTTTTTAAAAATATGTACACATCATGCTTATCTTCAAGTAAATTTTATGAGTGAAGACCAAGTGAAGATTCTTAGATATGAGTTGACTTAGGAGTTTAAATTTCAGTGGAGTCATGGTAACCAAATTAGAGGAATTAAAGCTAAATGTCTATCTAGTATTTAATGAAAGAAAATTCCTTGTAATGTGCTACAATGATTGTAAGTTTTATTTACTTTAAAATTTTATTCAAAGGAATTATCCTTATAAAGATGATGGGGAAGGGCTACCTACTTTGGTCGGCCTAAGATAGTGTAAATCTCTCATATGATTGACATCAAGAAAAATGAATGAAAAAGAAAGAAAAGAATAAAAAAATAAAGAAAAAATGACGTAAGTTGAGAGGTATAGAAAAAGTCAAGCCCTAGAAAAATTAATTGAGGAAAAATATCATAACTTAGAAAAAAGCATGAGCATATTCTTTATTAAGTTTTTTTTTTTTTACCTTTTTAGAAGACAATGTACAAAGATTCTAACTAAAGTGAGTCGAAATATAAGAACTATTTCTTTATTAGGGTCTTAAGAATTTTATCTCAATTGAATAATAGTGATCTTGTAATATTCATGAATAAAAAGAGACAAGAGTTAAAACATTGGTGGCTTCTTTTAATGTAAATAAAAGATAAATAACATGTTGAAATAAAGAATTCAAATTTGAGAATCACAAACTAATGGAGTTGACTAATCGAAGGCAAGGTATTAATGAACATACTCTATAGATGCACTTAGATTAAAAGATAATTGCACTTAGATTAAAATAATTAATACAAATTTGTAAAAAAGAGCTCAATATTACTTGTTTGAAAAAAAATTACTTCAAAAAATAATTTCTTCAAAACCGGTCAATCGATAGGTCCTAGCAATTGATCGTTGGTTTCCTTTTGTTACATGAACGTTTAGTTTTAAAAGTCTAAAGCCCATTTGGCACCTCATTTTGACCCAAATTAAGGAAAAGAGGTCCATGGGCGAGCTAGAAGGTGATTTTCAGCAAGCTTTGCACAAAAAAGAGCCGGAATCAAGCATCGATTTGGATTTTTCATACAAGGCCAAGGTAAGACATGCCTCTAAATTTTATATTTTTAGAGATTTCAACACAATTATCAATGTTTTAGAACCAATAGGATAGTTTTAAATGACTAGATCAACATTTTTCAAAGTTTTAAGCGATTTGAACAGTAAAAATCAAGCTCTCATCGATTTTACTATTCGATTTCTTGAAAACGTTCCAGAATCAGGGATTTTCAAAATCGGGACTTTCTGGTCAAAATTGATCATAGCATAAGTTATAAATTTTGTTCTAGACATTTATATCTATCTTGTGTTTAAATTTGAAATCAATGGGGTGACAAACATTTTTAGTGTTTCGTTAAATTTCAAAAAATTGGGCATAAATTTTTATTTAATTTTTTTTTTAAATTATAGGAATTCATTACTATCTTATGATCAGTTCTTAGTATGTGTTCAGCCCTAGGATTTTTTTTCTTTGCAAATGTAGATGGTGAGAGCAAAGAAGCAGAAGACTATTGCTAGATCGAGTGATCCTGAGATCTCATATGTTGTTGCTGAGCGAGTTAGGCCTCTTAGATGTGAGAGGAGTGTCATACATGTAGATTATAAGCCATCTATGTAGAGGATTGATTCTAGAGCTTCTTGGTTAAGTTATATTCGCACAATTTCTAGCAACAATCAGCCTATCTACCCTTGGCTTGTGAGGCAGTGGTATTCGTCTCTTCGTTTTGAGGGAGAGGAGACATTAGTTGGTGGATACATCTTTCCATCTAAAAGTGAGATTACTTCATGTCTCACAGGTTTACCTTGTGGCAGATCCATCAACATCTCTATTATACCTCATTCTATTACTGCAAATTATCACCTACTTCATGTGATAGCTCACTACGATATTTGAAGTGCTATGAAGGAGAGAGTTGATCGCACCATGACACAAATTCTGTATTTTTTGTCAGAGTCACACCTAGAGCTGAATCTACCCTCGATTATCTTTGGTTGGATCATGACATTTTGCACGGCTACACTCAGGAGATGCTTCATTATCCTTACATTTTATGTCACATCTTCACATCCATTTGATTGAGGATTCCTTGCACAAAGCCTACACTTGTCGCCATGGGACTGATAGATGCTGCTGTGGTGAGGAGAATTATGTCTCATACTCGGGGAGAAGAGCGAGTTTCATAAAAGTAGGAGGTTCAACATGAGGAGCTTGTTGTTGCAGTTGGATCATCACCTCTTGACAAACAGCTGACATATTATTTTCGTTGGCGTTAACTTGACGAGATTCGAGAGGGCTTTGTGGATCTTTGAGGATGATTCAAGAAAGATTGACACTTTTAGATAGTGATGGGTAGATAGATGATGATAATGATGATGATGTACCTTCCGATGTTGTTGCTTGATTTCTTTATATTTTTTTAACACTTTTTCATGTATTTGTGAGTTTGGAGCTTGTGACAATTCGTACTATGTCTTATTTGACTTTGGGCTGTATTATGAAACTATTTTTATTATTAAATACATGATGGACACGTTTTGCTTATGGTTTATTTAATTTTCATTTCTTATGGTGATTATTATGATTTGGACATGTCTTAATTGAAATTTCCATTAATTATTGCTTCACTTTTTGTCAATTTGTGTGAGAAAAAGGAGAAATGATTGATGAAAATCAAAGTGCTTATTTTCATGCATATATGAACAATGTTATGCAAACTTTTTTTGTAAGTGTGTGGTACAAGTTTTAGAAGGTTTTTCAAGATCAATTAAAAAAAGTCTTAGTTGAGTCAATCATATGTATAAGTGAAAGTCAATGCACTATGCCAAAGAATTGTAATTTTTTGTTGATTTTCATACTTGTAGTGTTTGGTCATGAAATAGCCAAAGGGGGAGTTTTAAAGAACATGTGAGGCATATGTATTGTAAATTGGCTAATTTGATTTATCAAAACAATGTATAGACTTCATGTACGTTTTAGACTTAGGAATCTAACTGGATGTTGTTGTGATTAAGTTGGATTTAGAATTGATTGACTTATAAAATACGAGCAAATGTGTTCTTCAAGATCAAGATTAAAGACTAAGTTGAGTTTCGAAGGTAAATAGTTTATTTTCAAACACTCACGTACACAAATCACTTAGTTTACTTAGGAATACTTAAAGTGATTCTAAAATTTTTAGACAAAATTAAGGTAAAATATGGAAAATTATTGTTCATCGATTGATCACTACAAAATGAACTAGAACAATAGATCGATTGCTACAAAATGAATGGGAACAATTGATTGATCAGCCCTTGAATTAGATTGTGTGAAATTTTGTTGAGAAAATATTAATCAATCACAAAAGTGAGAGATCTATCACTAGAAGAGTTTTACCTTAATTAGAACAATGACCAATTGATCGTTGTTTGAACCGATCGATCAATGTCTATGTAACTTCTAGTTTAAGCACTCTGAGAAAATGTTCATTCCTAATTGAAGTCTAGCACCTAAGCCAACTTAATGGACTATATATGGGCCACTTAAATACAAAATTGAAGAAGGGAAAATTTGGAATTTGAGAGAGAAAAGAAGAGAAGTCCTTTTTCCATTGTTTTCCCAGAGATCATCATTCTGCTCAAGAGTTTAGTATTAATGGTGATTTTTTGAGTGACACACAAGAAAAAAGAGTCTTTCACACACAAAAATGAGAGGAGAGAGTCATCCAAGTTCAATGGGAGATTGAAGACTCATGGTTAAAGTCATAATCAAAATGAGCTTGATTATAGAGGCTACAAGAAGATAAAGACAAAGCAAGGAGGAAAATAGCTTCAAGACTTGAAGAGAGAAGACTTGAAGGTCAACAACAAAAGAAGATGGAGATCTAAACAAAGGAGGAGTTTGTGTTAGTTTTGACAAGAGGTTTATAGTTTGCTTGTGTCAAGTAAGGTCTTGCTTGTTAGTGTATTGATTTTAGGTTAAGAGTGGCTATCATGGTTTTTACCCTAATTGGATTTTCCACGTAAACATCTTGTGGGTGATTGTGTGTTTGCATGATTTGTGGTTTGATTGACGATTAGAATAATCATGAATGCGCTTTGTAATTAAGATTTTGTCATTTCCACTTCAAAACAATTTCTTGTGCAAATAGGCTAGATCTCGGAATTTCTTACTTGTTGAAGTACTAGGGTTAGGAGCAATCTATAGATCTGCTAAGTTGATTAGATCGATATTAAACTCTCATTATCTTTCTTCTTTTTAATGACTAGGGAAAAATCACCCAAATTGGGTAAGAGTAGTTTTTTTTATGAAACTATTAAAGGGCGAAGAAATCCTCACCCCTCTCTCCGTCTTGGCTCTACATCCCATCTCTCCTCCTTTGTCTCTCTCTGTCTCTATCTCGCTTTCTCTCTTTTCATTCGCTACTAAATTTTCTATCTCTCACTTCAAGCACTTTTCATTCAAACTTCTCTCTTAGACTCTCTCATGATAGATTGATCTCTCATATTGAATTCATTAGTGAATTGATTAAGTGGTTAGTAGAATTTCTTTATAGGAACCAAGTTCGCTGAAGTCACACCTGATTCGGAAATTGAAGGTAAGGGACTTCATCATGAACCTCAACTTTTATGAATACTCATTAGTAGCAATAGGGATTGTAAAACTATTAGAATAGGGTTTGGTTGATTGTTGATTCAATCCGGGAACTTTCCTGTTTTTCTTGAATTTTTGTGATTTATTTATTCACATGATATTCTCAGCTAAAAAAATTTGGAAATTTTAGAGGCCCTTGGGTGGATCAAAAGACCAAATTAGCCCTCAACCTTCAATCATTTTTATATTTTTCTTATGATCGATTTTAAGGGTGCAAAAACTTATATAATTTTCTTGGTAAATTTTCATGAGTTTTCAATATCCGTGTGATTTTATATGATTTAATCTTTAAAGGTATATTTTTATATACTAAAATGTGAATTTTAGTATAATTATGGGGAAAATATGTGAATAATCATATTTTATTCCTTATTTGTTTATTCTTAATGATATATAATTAGTGAGCTTGATCTCTCTCTTATTTTCATGTAGGGGTAGGTAATTACTAATTGTTATACTCGTACGTATAAGCATATGTGTACACGAATAGATAGATATTTCATGATATATGTGTTATAAATTCGATTATTATGTGTAGATTGGATAATCATGTATCATTTTATATCATGTAACATGTATCCTTAGGAAGGGTAGAGGGCATTATGTAAATTACCTAATAGGATCATAGTACAAATTAGGTAATAGCTCACATGATGGAAACCTCGATACTCTTCCCTTTTCTTAAATAAAAAAGGATGTATGATGCTTGTTGCTTGAATGACAAAACACATTAATGAATGTATGGATTCTCATGTCCCAAAAGTGTTTAAAAGGATGGAGGTCCAACCTAGGGTGCAAGACCCCATATCACTCCTATGGTCTTTTAGCTGAGATTGTCTAGTCAACTCAGTGAAGCATTGTGAATGGGTAGTCGACACAATGGGTTCTATTAGAACATAATTAGTGGAATTCAATTGAAAGAGGTTCAATTGGAGTTACCATTACAGTGAAATGATAATTGGATTGAACGGGGTTCAATGATGGTTAGTATTATATGAAATTGATATTAAATTATGTATGTTTGAATGATCTTCAACTCAAAGCTTCATGTGAATCCTCTTTGAAAAACAATGTGCAAAAGGTATAAACCCTTCTTCTCTAATCTCCTCTATGCTTTCCTCTCTCAAATTTTGTAATTTCTCAACCCTAATATAGCTCCTTAAGTTGGTTTAGGTCTTTGACTTAAATAAGGAAGTAAATTAAAATAAGAATGGCTTAATTAAGGTAATATGCCCTTGAAACAATTGATTGTTCCAAACAGTGATCGATCGTTCACTATTTGTTTTGTGCACGATAATTCAAGCGATCTATCGATTCACTAGAGAAATCGATAAATAGCTCTCCTCTTCGTTTTACACAGGGCTGAATCAAGTGCCGATCGATAATTCTGATTAACTTACTTTCTAGCGATCAATCATTCTATTGGCATTTTTACCATTTTTCCCTTTTTACCTTAAAACATTTTGAAACCTCTGAAATTACTTTTGAAACTTTTCTAAGTGATTTTGGTATGTGAAAGTGATATGAATAAGATTCAAAAAATTTCATCATTCTTTAGTCTTATGCCTGATCCATAAGAATATGTATGCTCCTATTTTCAAGTCTATCAATTCCAAATTTGACTCGACCACAACTGCCTCAAATCATATTCTAAGACTTAATACATACACAAGGTTTATAAATATAATTTTGACAAAGAAATTAGCCAATAACCTTGACATATGACTCATATGTTCTTACAATCTCCCCTTTTGGTTATTTCTTGCCAAAACACTACATATTTAAAAATCAAACTAAATTTACAACTCTTGGCATAGTGCATTAACTTTCAAATTGTACACAATATAACTCAACACTTCCAAGACTTAATGTAGACTCATTTAACATAACTTATCTATTTGGATTTGAGCTTGAAAAGCCTTGTATTACCCTGTACTTATCATGTACACTCAAAATCAAATTGATTTGTATAATAGTTCAATCAAATAGAAGCACTTTGATTTTCATTAATCACATCTCCCCCTTTTTGGCATAAATAGACAAATAATTAAAGCGATAATTGATGAAAATTATCATTAAATCACAATCAAGTTACAACCTGTAACACCCCGACCTAAGCCGGGGTCCAAAAAACCTCTAATAAAAAATTTGCCTTTCTCAAACAAGGAATCATCATCTGTGTGCGAGAGGTACAATGTTCATCTATGCACTATGGAGCTTCAAAGCTTCCCCATACGTAGACTCAAGTTGTAACATTCACATACACATGACAAAGCTTCAAAGTTCGTTGTGTGTAAATAGAACAAAATTTATAATTATAAATAATTTGGATCGGGCCAACGTTGTTTTTCCATTGCTTGCCTACGTACGTATTGGATAACATTTACAATATTATTCTAATATGATCGAATCCGAATGTAGTTCTTCCTAATGGCTATTACATACATCAGGCATCACAAAATTATATATGTTAAAATATGTATACTCTTATATTCAAATACATCAATTAGAGTTAGACTGAAATCTCGTAAATCATCGGAGTGAAACAAAAATCTCATAAATCATATAAACCATCAAAATCATATGGAAATCTAGTAAATCGTCGGATTTAAATGGAAGCTAACTAATTAACAGAACTACGCATCTTCTTGAACACAACTGAGCAGCAAATTGAATTAAATTTCTTCAGATAATATTAGATCATAATCGATTATATCATATCATAGCCTAGCATATCGTAATTCAACAGATCAAAGCATAACAGGACATCTCAAAACATATCAGATAAAGCAGAGCAAAGCAATTCAAAACAAACTCAGTATGCATTAGATCAGAGCAAATCATACATCTTAATTAGTATATTATTCTGACTAATTAAGATGTGCAAGCGTATAAGTCATTTAACATCCTAAGTTAACTACTTAGGATGCATACATATTCTTATACTTATATTAAAACAAAAGATCAGAAATACTTATTCATAGGAGACACCAGAAGTGGTGGACGTAGCATCCTTTCACCTAGAGATGCTCCTTACTTTCTATGCTCAGAGGTGACAAACAAGACATCCCTTTTTCGGAGATGTTTTTCTCCTTCCGTGCTTATGAACTGTGGACGGAGCCTCCCTTTAGTTTGGGGATGCTTCTCTTATTGGGTGGCAATTTGGTGGAGGACAAAGCCTCCCCTACTCCGGATCGCTTCTCTCGTTGTGGCCCGGCAACTGCAGGCAGAATCCCCTCTTGTTCTTGACCCCTTTTTCTTTCTTTCGTGCTCGAGGATGACGAGTAGGGTCTCTCCTTGTATCGGGCTATTTCCTCCTCATACAGTCTCCAACTCGAAGAAAGGACCCCTCCATTGCATAGAGCACACTCGACTTAGTTAAGAATGCCTCTTGATTGGGCTAAATCGGAATCAAAATTCTCAGAAACGGAGAAAATGGAGTTCGTACTTCAAAATGGACTGAAATGGGGTATTAATAACCCCGGGCCGAGCCCAATCCACGGCACTACGCTGCCAATTTTGGTAGTGCCACAATTTTCATGGTGGAGGGTGCTGTTTTGACGGTGCTCCCGCATTTTGACGGGAGCATGTCGCACTGCGGCGCGCGCGTCTGCCAGCGATGCGCATCTCGTCTATATTGCATGTTTCCCGAGGTGGTGACTTTCGGTACCGACCTCATTTTTGCACGTTCTTTGATTTGTTACACTCGTTTCTTCAATCTCTACACATATATGGAGGCTTCAACCGCTAAAACCCTCTTAGAATTATGAAAAATTATCTAACTAACCCTAACCCCTAAGGTTAGACGTAATAAAATAAAGCGGGGTCTTACACAACCATCACTAAAAGACATGAAAAATATAGAACAATCAAACCGTCACATGTCCATGACATATCCCAACATAAAATTAGTTTGAAGGTACATTTCATATTCAAAATGAAACATAAATGAACTGGACAAGTTTTAAACCAAAGGAATACATAAAAAGTGATACAAAGTCAATAAAACAGTCAGTCAATACCTCATCATCATCACTTTGCTCCCCTTCACTATCTGCACGTGCAAATCAGGCTTTGAGCAAGCAATCAATGTTTGTAAGCCTTTGAAACACCTGAAATAAATTAAATTCAGAAATAGAAACTGGTCGATCTGGATCCTCCATTGGTGCTAGTGCCTCTGCTACTCCATCTGCTACTCTTTGTGGCATAACATCCTCTGAACCACTACAAGGTCGATCGGTCTCATGCTGATCATAGTGGGCTTTGCTCTATGTACTCTCACATGTACCATAGTGACAATCTAACACAAGATGTATGGATAAGGAAACATCTCATGTGTGTGGCCAGGAAGTGTAGAAGTCGTGCCACATCCTATCCACTCTCTCTTTCCTATCACTCCATATGTCATATTGAGCAATAACATATAGCAGACTGAAATCCTGTATCCTAGAATGTGGAAGTAATGACACCTATAGCTCTAGTTCTCTCGGTAAACTAGGTAAACTCCCAGTCAGCTCACTATTAGGTGGAAAAACATATCCATCAAACTGTGGAAAATGAAGTTGTGGCAACCAATAACATCAACAATGATGTTAAATGTTGCTCTCACTTGAACTTTGCTTGCAACTCCAACGAATACATCATCATTCTCCAAACGGAGTGATGCATACCATTGCCTGACCAACCTAGGCTACACACTCTGACCCAATGTAGAAATCATGTGAAAGTACTCCATCACCTAAACTTCGCCTGCAACTCCAACGAGTGCATCATCATCCTCCAATAAGATTGATACATACCACTACATGACCAACCCATGGCACACAATTTGACCAGATGTAGAAATCGTGCAAAAGTACTCCATCCAATATGGCTAAGCCTCAATCGTACCTATAGTTGTCTCTAAGGGTACATGAACTAAACTCCTCTCGCATCTAATCAGTCTCAACCATCTTACCCATTGCTGGATACTCCTAGGTCCCCAAGCCTAACTCAATAGTCTTTTGTTTTTTAGCTCTCCCCATCTTGATTAAGTGACAATAAAACAACCTACTTATAAGCATAAACTAGGAATAAATAAATCACAATAATAATCATCCTAAAATGTAAATCCTTCAAATGTGGGCCAAAATTCAAAATTTGAATTTTAAATAAACCCAACAAAAATTTTATGTCAAAATGACTCCAAATTTGAACCTAAAGTAGATCTAAATGAGTAGATCAAACATTCTAACTGAATTGTAAATTTTGATAAGAACCATCCAAATTTGAAAAATCTCCAATTTTGTGCAAAAACTTCAAATTTTGATTTTTAATATATCAAATTGCATGAAATTTCAAACAAACTAGATCTACCTATTTCCCACAATCCTATGAGTTCAAATCTCATGAAAATTGTTTAAAAAATAATAAAAATCAAAATTTTCATTTTAGAACACACCTTGGACAAGGAGAAATTCTAAGATTTGATGCAGAAAAATGGTATTTGATCATGCAAAAACACCTCGAATCAACTCTATTCGTCTCTAAGAACACCTTGGGAGAATTTGAAGTGAAATAGACTTGAAATGAAATGATTTCAAATTTAAAACTAAGCTTCAAAGCAAAAAACCCGACTAGCAATCGATTGCTATGGTCGATCGATCGATTGATCTCGAAATAAATGTGAGTTTCTATTTTTTTTAAATAATAAAAATTGCAAAATTTCAAAAATTTCCTAAAATTATTTTAAGACATTTACCATCAAAATGAAAAAAATTGAAACACAAAACTTAAATGAAAATTGAAGCAATGAAAATCAACAAAGTTGAGCTCTTTTTTATAATTTTGTAATCAATTCTCTTTTAATCCAAGTGCATCCATAGATTATGTTCGTTAATACGTTACCCTAGATCATTCAAACCATATGTGATTTTTAATTTTATTCTCTTCTTTTTGACACATTAAATCTCTTTACTAAGTTTTTAAAAAAACCACCAATGTAGTCAACTCTTGTCTCTTTTAATCTTAAATCTCGCAAGATCACCCTTAACTAAACTGAAAAAAAATTATTCAGACCCTAGTAAAGATTAAGTTCACATTTTTCAACTCTATTTAACTAGAATCTATGTACTTGATTTTTCTAAAAAGATAAAAACAATGAAAAAGCTCATAATTGATATTTTTCCTCAATTCAATTTTCTAGGGCTTTGCTTTTTCTGAATCCTCTATACTTGCATCATTCATTTCTTTATCCTTTCTCTTTCTTTTATTCTTTCTTCATTCATTGTTCTTTATGTCAAGCGGATGGGAGCTTTACACTAGCCTAAGCCAACCTTAGTAGGTAGCCCTTCCCTATCATTTTTACAAGGACAATTCTATTTACTAAAGAAATATTAAAGTACATAAGACTCAAAAACATTAAAATATGTTACAGGGAATTTTTTTCTTTGGAATTCTAAATAGAAATTTAGCCATAGATCCTCCAATTTGATCACCTAGACTCCACTAAAATTCAAATGTCTAAGTCAGCTTATGATTAAGAATTATCTCTTGATGTTTAGAAATGAAAGTGGCCTTAGTCTCAACATGATTTGTACAAGTTTTTTAAAATCAAAGAATTACAACATAAAAAAAAATTCAAATTGATTTGCACTCTCCTTTGTGTATCCTTTTGTTATTAAGGTATATTTGAAAACCGATCATGTTACTTTTCAGCTTAAAGGGAAATTAATATCAATATGTCTCAAGATCTGAACTTATCAAAAACTAAAGCAAAGCCAATTGCAAAACCAAGAAAAAGCTACACTATTTTTTTGTGTTTTTTATCATCTTTTTTCAAATTCAAAACCTTTAAATTAAAGACATGTAAAAACAAAGTAAAATGCAATAAAACTAAAAATCATGAATGTCCAAATGATAGAAAAAATTAAATCATGGACACAAATAATAATCTCTAACTTAGAGCTGTAAGGCTCTTTAGCCTTGCCTAGCCATCCAATCCTAAGACAACCTAAGGTAGACTTCAATGTTCTTCCCAATTGATCCTTCAAAGCTTGAAGATCAACCTTCTTCACCCACACTCTCTTTATCTTCTTTTCATACACTTTGTGGGGCAACTTAGGGGTAGTGGGGGAAGTGTGCTTCTTCTCATTCTTCTTTGACCTTAGTTTGAAAGGGTAATTCTTAGGATACTCTTCTAGTATGGGTTTCACTATGTCAAATTCACACACACCCACAATACTAGAACCTAAACTTCTTCCTTTCACTCTTGACCTAGGTGACTTAGGCACCATCTGAAGGACTTTCTTTTATCTTCACAAAGATAGTAGGATTTGCTAAGGGGGTAGCCAAGCAATTCCTAAAACCTAAGTCCATTTTTTTGGTTTGACCAATGTTAAGCATCATCTCCAACTTCTTTTTCCTACTCTTGAATCCATCTAATTTCTCTTTAGAAGATACAAGTTCTCTATTGAAAGAACTATATTTCTCTTTCTCACTCTCTAGGTCTTTTTTAAGGTCATGCACTTCTCTTTCAAGTTTGTTATTCAACTCTACTAACCTATTTTGTCTCTTGATAAGACATAACTAGTTCATCATCTTTCTTCTTTAATTCTCTCTCAAGGCATTTGGTTTTCTTTTTAAGAGAAGTGGACTCAAAAGAATTTTATTCAGAACTATCATCCTTCACACTTGCATAGAAGGCAGTATAGTTGCACAGTTCTTATTCTTCAAAAGAGCTCTCATCAAAGTAAGTTACTTAAAGCACCTTTCCCATTTCTTATAATCAGACCACGTTGATTTCTTAGGCTTATCATCAGAATTAATGTTAGGACAAGCAGCAGTAAAGTGACTTAACTTAGAACATTCAAAGCATTTCAAATTCTTCTTGTCTTGTTTAGGTTGCCTCTTATCTCTCTTCTCTCCTTGTTTCTTCCTAGAATTTTGTCCCTTATTGCAAAATCTAAAGTTCTGAGTTTTCGTAAATTTCTTGAAGTTCCTAGCCAATAAAAGCAATAGTTCTTCATCATCTTCAGACTTCATATTAATCTAAGGTGTTTAATACTCTACTTGTCACGCCCCGGCTGCGCCCAACCCAAGCCGAACCCGGTTCAAGGGCTGGTCAGTGTGCGGGGGTGACATAAATTAACTTATTAACGTATTGCAGAAGACTTAGCCCCTCTAACGGGTGATTCAACTAACGGAGTAGCGCACCTCACGTACTTTGAGCAAGAGAAATAAGGATAAAGAAAACAATAATAAACTATCATAATCCTCACACAAACCCACATAAACATTAACTCCATAGCCTACACATGGCTCAAAATCAGAAAAGTTTAGACAAGTCTAAGAATAACAGATAAACTCGAGCATAATACATAATCTACAATATAATGTTATCTAATGTCAACCACAAGAAAATCATAAAATAAAACACTATTAGAATGCCATGAAGGCTAATCGCACGAGTACCCATGTCGTCCCTTATATAAGGTGTCCTGAACGTTTGCACGTTGCACCGTACAGCCCCAAAACAAATCACAAAAGAGGGGTGAGTACAAAACTCAGTAATGGTTTGAAAGCAGTAATAGTAATAAAAAAATCATCACAACACAACATCATGGCAATTCAGATCTATAAATGACATGCTATACCCTTTTCAGATCATCCCCTTACTAAACCCCTACTTATCCATAAGTACAAGATCAAACATGCATATAACACAAATATCAAATCAGGGCATAAATGATCATATTATGACTTAGCATCCATCCTGCATAAGTAGTGATCCTTATCCAATCACAATCAAGTATAATATCACACATAATTCGCATGAGAAGTGTCTCTCACACACTTTCTGATCATACGACCATATCACATAAACATGCATGATAGTGTCTCAATCACACAATTCAAATCATGTATTCCTATCACATAAACCTGGACAGTAGTGTCTCAATCATACAATTCAGATCATGCATTCATATCCCATTCATCCATTCCATAGCTCATTCACCTTGCACAGAAAACGTGTCAAACACAATACATAATCATGCATAATAATTCATATCCACATGTGTCACATTATCCCTACACAACCTGTGCAATCCTAGGCATAATATTACCTCATACACATGCATCATCAACAAATGGTGAATGCCTCCATCAAGGAGTGAATACAATCATTGCCACACAGGCGGGACATAGTTAAGGACACATAGGCGAGACATAGTCCGATTTCCACACAAGAAATATAAAGTGTTGGGGTAGTTTGCCCCTAAGTCTGCTCACCATGGACAATCCTGGCCAAGGAATGTCCGAATCTCACATAGAGAACTTAGAGCAGGTGTGTCCGCCCTAGAATATCTTCTGCGGTGGGAAGAGTCCGAATTTCACACAGGAAACCTAGGACACGTGGTAGCCGGTGTACAAAGGAATACCACTCTGAATTCTCAGGGTCCAGATGACTATCTCAATAAATCTTAACCACAAGATAAGTACACAACTCGTCCCCACATAACTTAAGTTGACATAACCCCGGGAGTATCTATGTTCCACACAGGAACTCAAATTAAAATTATGTCCTTTCAGACTAGCCAAGTTCCGATTAAGCCAACGATTGATTAATCTAGCACGTAATCTCACATCATTGCATCCAATCGATTAACAATGGCTAAACATCGGTAAAGTCTCATTCATGAAATCTGCTTCATGATGCATGGAACATGATACATACATGAGCAATCTTTACGTGAATTCTAGCACATGGAATGTGCTCCATCAGTCCCCACATGTATCATATTCGAGTAATAAGCAACCACGATTTCATAATTAATTCCCCACATGTGTGTGTGTTCATACATTCCTAAGCACATGACCATGCTTTGACAATAACTCACAAGGAAATCCACACATGCTTTGATGAAATCTTAACATAGTTCCTAACTGAAATCATGGGTGAAATCCATCTGAAAACCGTCATTCCAATCATGTGAAATCTAATGCTCAATTCCTACAAGCATATTTAATCCACATATGAAACCTTAGTTCATTATCATACCATAACCTTGCTGGAAGAATGCTTGAGACATAAGAATTCATCAACGATTGATTCAAAAATCAATACTAACATGTCTAACCACCAACATGTAATTCTACATAATACTTAAACATGCTTCATAAATCTCAAAATAAATAGCATAATCTTCCAATAGCTTATTCTAACTCAAAACACTCCACATGAACATTAGAAACCACATTTGGAGTAAAGATATCGAAATATGCATAGGAAATAAAATGCCAAAAATCTATTGTGTAGCCGATCGATTGGCCTACAAGGACGTTCAATTAGGATGTTTGATCGGCTGGCCTTAAAATTGTCCTGCAATGTCGTTTGGCTAATCGATCGCCATAACGGCAGATCTGAGTCATCTTATCCATTTGAAAACCAAACGGAGACACCATCAAACAAACTTAAAACCTCCATTCAAAGCCTCAAACATCATAAAAATTAAATTAAACCTTCCAGAATACTAAATATACCCATTTCCAATAAAAGCCCTAAGAAATTAATACAAAAGATTAAGTTTTTACTAATCTACCATTATAGCACTAAACATGGAATCCTCTCAAGAAACACCTCAAAAACAAAGATTTGAAACACAACAAGCTTGAGGATTAAACCCATTACATTTCACCTCTTTTTGGGTCAAATTAGCTTCTTAATCTCCTCCGAAACCTACCCAAAAATGTGAATTTTTTGTTTATACCCACCTAACTCCGATTTAGAACTTGAAAATCATTGGGAAAATCTTAGACCTAGAGCTTTAGGAAATCGAAAATGAAATTTTAAAGACTAGGGTTTGAAGTAAAGATGCAAATTAGTGACTTAATGGCTTGAAAACGAGATTAACCTTTGGAGAAATATGAGATTAGGAGAAGTTTATGAAAAACCCTAATGATTAAGGAAAGATTAGGAAAATCTCACCTCAAATCAACTTCCACTTGGGGCTAATGGGGATTAGGCCTCTTGATTCCAAGGCTCAGCCCTTTCCCAAATAGGAAAGAGGCCACCCCTTTCCTTTTATAGTAAGGAAAGGGGTTAGACCTAATCAAAATTGGGGGTATAAATAAAATTCTTAACTAAAAGTGAGTAATTTGGCTATTTAAACCCAAATTAAGTCCACAAAAATTCTGAAAATTTTTCTAATGACTTGTGTTAATGTTTATAACATTTTGGATCAAAAACCATAAATTTGATTGTGGGGCCCACAATAAACCCTAATTTTCAAAAAAATTGAGAAAATACCAAAAATTCTCAAATGACTTAAATTCACTTAAAACTCATAAATGTGAAGCTATTTGTGTTTAAAACCTTTGGAAACCATCTTTATTTTCAAAAATCATCAAAATCAATTAGAAACGGCTTAAACCACATGATGATGATTAAATGATAAATACAATTGAAAGTAAACCAGTTTAAGATAAGAGTTCTTACACTACTTTTCTTGGAAGTTCCTTTAGATGTTGTAGGGCATTCTATTTTCCCTTATACTTTTCTGACAACTCATTTTTATACTCATAGGACTCTTCTCGCATCTCAAATGTTCTTAGGTTCCCAACCAACTCCTCGATCTCTAAGGTGTCAAACTTACTAGATTCATTGATGGCAGCCACGTTAATTTAAAATTTAGAGGACATGGACGTTAATAACTTTCTCACAATAAGGTAATCGGGTATAGGCTTTCCTAGTTGATCACATGTGTTGACTATGTTTGAAAGTTTAGCATACTATTTAAAAATTGTTTCTTCTTCACAACCTCAGTTCCTTCATTATGTTTTACCAATTTTTCCTATTCAACCTTGGTAGATACACAATTAGAGATGAACCTATATTGTGATTTTCCTATGGCATTGAATAATGCACTAAGGGCATTACTGTTTTAATTTGCAAGCTTAGTCTCATTCTCATCCCATTTAGTTTCAACTTTTAGAATAGAAGTCCCTTTCTCATCTATAGTCATTTGAGGACTTTAGCCTTTAACAACCACTTTCCAAGCATTCCCATTAGGCGCTTATATAAATGCTCTCATCCTATTTTTCCAATATGAGAAACTTTGTCCACCAAATAAGGGAAGTCTATTCATTGGATTTCCTAAGTCTTCGTATTCTAGCATTGAGTTATTCAAACCATCCATTGATTTTAATCCATCAAAAACAACCCAAGCACTATAATTGAAGCACTTAAACTAAGAAAAATTATAAGAGAAGAAACTATCAAACTATGGCATACATATCAGCAAGTCTAATCAAGAATTTCTAAGAGACAAATAAGTAGACTTAAGCAAAATCAAAATTTAAACCCTAGCACAAGAAATCAAACAATGGAAGATTAACCAAGGCTATGAAGCACTAATATGGCAAATCAAATTGATATCATGGACAAAAATTATATTTTCAATAATTAAACCTCAACTACTGATGCACTGAAATAATGTTCAATTAGATATTTTGAAATCTTGAATTACAATCCTATTTTATGTCAATTTACTACTTATTTGGGCCATTTATATTTTGAATAAGTGAGTTGGACTTTCGTTGTGTTTAAATATCCAAATAGGCTACAATAGGATCCAAGTGGAAGAGGAAATGAAGCCCAACTTTTTAAAGCTATTTAAGGATCAATAATGAGCTCTTAATGGTCTAACAATGCATTAAATAGTCGAACACAACCTTGTGGACCTATTGGATTTCATATTTGCTTCAAGAGAACCAAATTCGTGGAGGAGCTTATTTGGACAGATTGACATAGCCTTAGTATTTCGGTCCTATCTTCTTAGGTATAATTTAGATTTATATGATTCTGGTCTTATTAGAAAGATGATGTATGTGGCTACAATTACTATTTCTGGAAGAAATTCATAATGCAGAAGATATATAGGTCAAATCGGACATGCAAAGTGACAACTAGTTAATTAACCCGGGGCCAACACATGAATGATCTTTTCACTGGTTGTGATTGATATACATAAGGAATGATAATGAGGCTGATTGGATAACTAAGGGAAGACTAAAGAATACTTATTTACTAAATAAATTATTGATTTATTTGATTGATTTAAAATCTAATCATTGCCAAAGAAGCAACCAACCAAGTAACCAATCAAGCAACAAATGAAGATGCAATCAAGGGATATGATTGGACATTCCTCTTTGAAGCAACCCCTTCCACTCTTATAAATAGAGGGGTAGACGTGGGAGAGGTATCATCCCCTACTCTTTGGAGTTTTCTTCTCCTATTTTTCTTCTCTTCTTGTGTAGTTTTTGTTTTTACTTTTATTGTAATGGCTTTCTAAGTTTCTTAGTTAAGGCTAGGGATGAAGCTTGTACTCGATGTTTAATGGCTATTTTGATTCAAGTAAGTTCTTTATCATTTTAAATTGATTTTACATATTTAAAGAGTTCATAATCTATATAATTATTTGATTCAGCGTTGATGAAAGGCACGTCGAATGCTTATAATTCCCTATGATTATATACTTAATGCTTTCGCATAGTAAATAATCAATTAATATTGTCCTATTTCAGATTTCTTTAAGAGTTAAGTTTACCGATTGAGACGAATTTTTATTTGATATTAATTGAGCTATCGTTTGAATCAAATATACATTAGAGCTTTATTACGAGTGGATTTTCGATACCTTAAGATTTTCTCTTTGATTGTGCCTTATTTCTTATTTTACCTTCGTTCTCTATTTTTTTCGTAATCGTTTTCTTTGTTGGACAAGGCTTTCCCTATTGATCAACCTTGTCTACTACAATTGGCAAGTAAAAAAATTCTGAATTTTACTACTTCATAGTCTTGGTTTGGACATAACAACAAATTGGTGTTGTTGCTGGGGATTGCAACGTGTGACAAGATTCTGTTATGAAACAAACTGACTCTAACTTTATTAACTCTCTAACTTTTTTTTTACACTAATTCTTTAAATTCAGCCATTTACTTTTAGTATTTAAATTCTGTAATTTTTTTTAAGACCGGAGGCACTACCCACGCTACCAACAAAAATTTTTCGGGATCAAACATTTACCTTGAAGTGCCTTTGGCCTTATTATGTAATTTAAATTTTATCATTTAAATTTTGTGTATTAACTTCTAACTCTCTAAATTTTATATTCTATGAATTAATTAATACTTTTTATTGTAATTTTCTTTTCTTTCTTTCTTATTTAATTAAGTTTTTATTTTTTCTTAAAAAACATAAAAAAATCATTATTGCATGTTCACATGGGTGCGCGATAATTCAAGACAATTGAGAAGAGTGGAAAAATCTTTTACAAATTCTCTTTCTTTTGATACAATGGAGGATCTAAGACTTAATGAAGAACAAAGAAGTAATAATGGGGATAATAATGCACAAAATGTCAAAGTTAAAACTTTACATGATTATTTGCTACTGACAAGGACCAGTACCCCCTCTTGTATGATATTTCTTCCAAATATAAGCACTTTTGACCTAAAGTCGGGCGTAATTCAATTACTACCCAAATTTTACGGTTTAGATTCAGAAAGTCCATATTTACACTTGAAAGAATTTGAGGAGGTTTGTGCTACATTACACAATCAAAATGTTTCAATGAATGTTATTAGCTTAAAAATTTTTCCGTTCTCCTTCAAAGAGGAAACAAAAAATTGGTTCAAGGCTTTGAAACCAAGTTCCATCGGGATTTGGCAAGAAATGCAACATGAGTTTTTGAAAATATTTTTTCCTACTCACCAGACCAATACTTTAAGAAGAAATAATTCCAAATTTTCTCAAAAAGAAAACGAAACATTTTTTCAATGTTGGGAATGTTTTAAAGATCTTTTCCTTATGTGTCCGCATCATGGTTATGAACATTGATAGACCGTGAGTATCTTTTAATAGGGAATGAGTTCGCAAATGCATGAGCATGTATAAATGATGTGTAATGGTAAATTTTTAGAAAAAAGAGCCGGAGGAAGCTTGGGACTACCTTGATTTGTTGGCAGAAAAAGCCTAGTCATGGACTGATTCTAGTCAGCAAGAAAAATCTGAAAAGTCCAAGCCGAATATGCCAAACAAGGGTGGGATGTATGTTCTTAGGAAAGAGGATGATGTTAAGGCCAAAATTGCTAGTCTAACTAGAAAAATTGAAGTGATGAAATGCAAACAAATTGATGAAAAGACACAAAGTATCTGTGACATTTGTGAAACAAGTGGACACTTAACGCAGGATTGTTCAACAATCTCCACCTTTCAAGAAGTGTTACACACCTAAGCAAATGCCTTGAACACTTACAAGGGGCCATTTTCTTCTCCTTATTCAGAAACATACAATCCAAACTAGAGAAATCATCCCAACTTTAGTTGAAAAAATGAGTCAACATATGTGCCACCATATTAGAAGTCACTTGAGGACACCTTACAAAGGTTCATGTAAGGATAAGCAACCATCAATAGTCAGACAATGCAGGCCATAAAGGATTAGAAGGCCTCAATGACTCAACTGACCTCAAGTTTGAGCACACAAGAAAAAAAGAGTTTTCCTTTTCAACCTCAACCTAATCCAAAAGGTTAGAAAGTACAATCTTTAAATTCTCTAGAGAATGTCAACTTAGTCACCACCTTTAGAAATGGAAAGGTTATAAACAAAGATACTCCAAAGAAGGTAGTTCAACATGAGGAGTCTTTGAATTCTAAAAAACGTGATAAAGTTGACAACTCTAAGAACTCTGAAAATGTTTCTCCAACTCCTACTCCTTTTCCTCAAAGGCTTAATTCTTCTTCTTCTAAAATGGTTTCTCATTCCGACATCCTAGAGATTTTCAAACAAGTGAAAATTAATATCCCTCTCTCGGATGCCATCAAACAAATTCCATTATATGCAAAATTTTTGAAGGACCTTCGTACAATCAAAAGTAAGTTAAATGTACAAAAGAAGGCCTTCTTGATGGAACAAGTGAGCTCAATTTTGCAACACAATATGCCACCAATATATAAGGATCCAGGTTGTCCAACCATATCCTGTGTAATTGGGAACTTTTGACTTGAAAAAGCTTTGCTTGATTTAGGGGCGAGTGTAAATCTTTTACCTTTTTCTGTTTACGAGCAATTAGGTCTAGCAGAGTTGAAACCCACCAACATAATACTTCAACTTGTTAACAACTTATTCAAAAGGCAAAGAGGAATAGTGGAAGATGTCCTTATTCAAGTGGGAAAATTCTATTTTTTGGTGGACTTCATTGTTTTAGACACACAACCAGTTTCAAATGCATCTTCTCAAATTCTTGTGATTTTGGGTCGTCCATTTCTGGCTACATCAATTGCTCTTATTCATTGTAGAAGTGATGTAATTAATTTATCTTTCGGTAATGTGACCTTGGAACTGAATATTTTCAATGTTTGCAGGCAACCGGGTTGAAGAAGAGGATGTGCATGAAGTGAATCTTTTAGAAAGTCTTGTTGATGACATGGCTACTATTTCTTCATTTTCTAATCCTCTTGAAGCCTGTCTTTCTCATTTTAACTTTGATGATGTCATGATTATTGATGTGAATGTCTTATTTGAGTCAACTCCATTGTTGGATACCAATAGGTGGAAGGCCTGCTTTGAGGAGTTACCTACTTCTAATAGCGCTCCTCTTCCCTTAAGTGTCCAACCACCCAAGTTAGACTTGAAACCCCTCCCTACTGAACTTAAATATGCTTATTGTAGTGAGGGAGAGACATTTCCTATTGTTGTCTCTTCAAAGTTGGATAACGAGCAAGAGCACAAGTTGTTCAAAGTCCTTCAAAATCACAAGAATGCCATTTGGTGGACCATTGCTGATATCAAGGGGATTAGTCTCCTAATTTGCAACGGAGGTTAAACCCCAATATGAAAGAGGTACTGAGCAGAGGTCCAAAAATTGTTGGATGTGGGTATAATTTACCCATTTCTGACAGTCCATGGGTGAGTCCCACCCAAGTTGTCCCCAAAAAGTATGGAGTGGTGGTGGTAAAGAATGCCAATGATGAGTTGATTCCCACTAGAATCACCACCGGTTGGCAGATGTGCATAGATTATATGAAATTAAATTCCATCACTAGGCAATACCACTTCCCCTTGCCGTTCATGGACCAAATCCTAGAGAGGTAGCCAGTCATCAATTTTATTGTTTTCTAGATGGTTATTTAGGATACAACCAAATTGAGATTGAGCTTGAAGTTCAAGAAAAAATGACCTTTACATGTCCATTTGGTACCTTTGCATATCGAAGGATGTCATTTGGATTATGTAATGCTCCTGCCATATTCCAAAGGTGCATGATGATCATCTTTAGTGATATGGTGGAGCGATTTTTGGAAATTTTTATGGACAACTTCTTTGTTTTTGGTTATTCTTTTGATGACTGTCTTGATAACTTTGAAAATTTTTTGGTGAGATGTGAAGAAAAAATCTGGTTTTAAATTGGGAAAAGTGTTATTTTATGGTTACTACTAGAATGTACTTAGTCACATTGTTTATGTGCAGGGAATTCAAGTGGACAAGGCAAAAATTGAATTGATTGCTAATTTGCTTAGTCCAAAATCCATAAAAGATGTTAAGTCCTTTCTGGAGCATGGCGGTTTTTATAGACGATTTATCAAGAATTTTAGTGCAATATCTAGACCATTGTGTAATCTTCTATCTAAAGAACATTCTTTTGAGTGGTCGGATGCATGTGAAGAATCTTTCACAAAGCTTAAGAACATGTTAGTCTCCGCACCCATCATGCAGCCCCCGGATTGGACCATTTCCTTTGAAATTATGTGCGATGCAAGTGATTATGCAGTTGGGGCTGTTTTAGGGCAAAGGAAATATAAGAAACCTTGCGCAATTCATTAAGCAAGTAGAACTTTAAATAGTGCCCACTTGAAATACTCCACCATTGAAAAAGAACTTCTTACTGTAGTATTTGCACTTGACAAATTTAGATCCTATTTTATTGTCTCTGAGATTATCATTTTTACTGATCATGCAGCTTTGAAGTACCTTTTGAGCAAACAAGATACAAAGCCCAGATTGGTCCGATGGATACTCCTACTCCAAGAGTTTAATCTCACAATCAAAGACAAAAAGGGAGTCAAGAATGTGGTGGCGGATCATCTTTCAAGATTGGAATTTTTTTATTCTTCAAAAAACTTTCCAATCTAAGACACATTCCTCAATGAACAACTTTTTGTCATCTCACATCTTCCATGGTATGCTGACATTACCAACTACTTGGTGACCGGTAAAGTTCCCCATCATTGGTCTCACCAAGTTAAAAATAGATTCTTCATGGAGGTAAATCATTTCTTTTGGGATCACCCCTATCTCTTTAAGTATTGTTTGGATCAAATAATAAGGAGATGTGTGCCCGATTCTAAACAAGTATAATCTCTTTTTGTCATTCTAAAGCATGTGTGGTCACTTCTCCTTTAAAAAGACCACCGCTAAAATTTTGCAATGTGATTTTTACTGGCCAACTCTTTTCAAAGATGCCCATGAATTTTGCAAAGCTTGTGAATGGTGTCAAAAGTTAGGAGCCATTGTCATCAAAATATGATGCCTTTTAACCCCATATTGGTTATTGAGATTTTTTATTACTGGGGCAACGATTTCATGAGACCTTTTCCTGCTTTTGGCTATGTTGGTATTTTAGTTTTTGTCAATTATGTTTCCAAGTGGATTGAGGCGGTTCTAAGCAAAACCAATGACCAAAAAGTCATTGTGCACTTTTTGAAAGAAAATATATTTTCAAGGTTTGGAACACCTCGAGCCATCATAAGTGATGGGGGTCACATTTTTACAATAAGCCTTTTGAGGCTTTGATGAGGAAGTATGGGATCACCCATAAAGTAGCTACCCCCTATCACCCACAAACAAGTAGACAAGTTGAGATTTGTAATCGAAAAATTTAAAATATTTTATAGAAAATGGTAAATCCAAATAGTAAAGATTGGTCTTTATGGGTAATTGATGCTCTTTAGGCTTACTGTACAGCTTTTAAGACCCCAATTGGAATGTCTCCTTACCATTTAATTTTTAGAAAAACTTGTCACCTGCCTGTGGAATTAGAACACAGGGCATATTGGGCAATCAAAGCTTTGAATTTCAATTTTAAAAAGTCTAGCTTAAAAAGAAAATTGCAAATCAATGAGTTAGATGAAATTCGACGTGATGCTTATTAGAGTTCAAAATTTTACAAAGAGAAAATTAAGGTTTTTCATGATAAAAATATTTTACTGAAAACTTTTGTTGCATTTCAAAAAGTTTTATTGTACAACTCTAGGCTTCATCTCTTTCTAGGAAAATTAAGATCAAGTTGGTCAAGTCCCTTCATAGTAAAAATGGTTTATCCTTATGGGACTATCGAAATTGAGAATCCAATAAATAGTGATAGTTTTAAAGTGAATGAACAACATTTGGAACCGTTTTTGGAAAATTTTACAGCGGAGGTTGAGTCTACTCCTCTGGATGATCCTCTCTATGGGGATTGATTTTTCTCTTTTTTATAAAAAATATAAAATAAAAAACAAACAATACTTTTTTTCAAACATTGAGGACAATGTTTCATTTGGGTTGAGGGGTGAGTTTTGATCATTTTTGTTAATAATATTGACTGTGATAACCTTAATCCTTTCATGATATTCTTCCTCTTTACTTTGATCTCTAGATAATGATGACACTTGGACATTTTTAATAAAATTTTCCTTTTGTGATAAGTCTTTATAATTATCTTTCATGAAGAGGATCTTAGAAACTAATGTTAGTTTTCAAATTTTCAGTCACACTTGACTAATTTTTGGAGTTGAAGTTAAATTATGTGGTTGTTGCTCTAATACTCACCCAGAATGTCGAGAGACACCAAATCCAATAAACTTTGACATCCTTGTTCACTTAGTTGGCTTGGAAAGAAGAAAGCAACCAATGAATTAAAAAAAGAGAGCAACTAAAAAAAGGAAAAAAAAGCAAAGTTTCTAAATAATGTTTCATTTTGTAAGATAGGGTGAAGCCATTGTTGTCACAACACAAGCACGCTAGAATATCACATATAAAACCCACAAGGTATTAAAGTAAACATCCAAACCGCTTGTTATCTCGGACAATTTGCTAAGTTTTGATTTGGTTATTTTGGCTATCTAAACATCTCTTGGTGAGTAGAAGAACATACTACTTTAGGAGACTGATCCTCTAATTATCTTGTAAAAATTTTACAATGACTCACTTACACATTGTTTCAAAAGTTCCTCTAAATAGAAATTTAATGATTTAGACTTTTATGAAAATATTTTTTAATACTTAATCTATGAAAACTAGTGCTTGAGTATTTTAGAGTTAATTGTAATGTTTGATATTTACTAAGTGGGGATGAAGGGGTTCTTTGGTCTTGCTTTACAATAATTATCTTAGGCTTTACTTCATCAACACAACTTGTTAGCATTGTCACTCATATTGTTATTTTCCTTTTTTTCTCTTCTTCATTGCTTTGTTTGGCTGAAGACATAAAACTTAGCGTTACTTGGGAGGTGATCCATGAATTTTTTATTTTTGTGGGTATATTCACTACAAACCCCCACGAGACACAACTCATCCACTAGCACAAGTTAGGGGTTTAACGGCTTTCTACATTTGCTAAATATTGTCATGATGACCTACGAAAGTGGCAGGTTTTCTTGTTTTCTTTTTAATTATTTTTCTTTTCAAAAGCATGGATTGCTAGAGACTAGCAATATGCTAGTTGGGAGGTATTAGTTACACTGAAATAATGTTCAATTAGATGTTTTAAAATCTTAAATTACAATCTTATTTTGTGTTAATTCACTACTTATTTGAGCCATTTATATTTAGAATAGGTGAGTTTGACCTCCACTATGTTTACATGTCCAAATAAGCTTCGATAGGATCCAAGTGGAAGAGGAAGTGAAGCTCAACTACCTAAAGCTATTCAAGGGTCAATAATGAGCTCTTAATGGTCCAACAATGCATTAAATGGTCTAAAAAACCTTGTGGACCCATTGGATTTCATATTTGCTTCAAGAGAACCAAATTCAAGAAGAAGTTAATTTGGACAGATTGACATAGTCTTAGTATTTTGGTCATATCTTTCTATTTATAATTCAGATTAATATGATTCTAGTGGCATTATAAAGAAAACTTCGTTAGATACAATCACTATTACTGGAAGAAATTCATAATTCTAAAGATATATGGGTCAAATCTGACATGCAAAGGGACAACTAGTTAATTAACCAGAGTCTAACACATGGAGGAATATTTCACTAGTTGTGATTGATATACATAAGGAAAGATAATGAGTCTGATTGTAAAACTAAAGGAAGACTAAAAGATACTTATTTGCTAAATAAATTATTAATTTATTTTATTAATTTAAAATCTAATTATTGCCAAAGAAGCAACCAATCAAGCAATCAATTAGGATGCAATCAATGGATATAATTGGACCTTCCCCTTTGAAGAAACCCCCTCTACTCTTATAAATAGAGGGGTGGACGTGGGAGAGGGATCATCCCCTCCTCTATGGAGTTCTCTTCTCCTATTTTTCTTCTACTCTTGTGTAGTTTTTGTTGTTAGTTTTATTGCAATGACTTTCTAAACTTCTTAGTTAAGGTTAGGGATGAAGCTTGTACTCGATGTTTAATGGCTATTTTGATTCAAGTAATATCTTTATCATTTTAAATTGAGTTTACATATTTAAGGAGTTCATAATCTATCTAATTATTTGATTAGGCATTGACGAAAAGCACGGTGAATTCTTATAATTTCATGTGATTTTATACCTAATGCTTTCACATAGTAAACAATCAATTAATATTGTCCTATTTCAAACTTCTTTATGAGTTAAATTTTCCTATTGAGGCAAAATTTTATTTGATCTTAATTGAGTTATCGCTTGAATCAAATATACATTAGAGATTTATTACAAGTGGATTTTCGATGCCTTGACATTTTCTCTTTGATTGTCCCTTATTTCCTATTTTACCTTCATTCTCTAGTTTTTTTTGTAATCATTTTTTTTTGTTGCACAAGGCTTTCCCTGTGGATCCACCTTGTCTACTACCATTGGCAAGTAAAAAATTTCTAAATTTGACTACTTTATAGTCTTAGTTAGGACATAACAACAACTACCACTTATGAGTTTAATATTCATCTAGAAGAATATATCATATCACTAGATTGCTCCTAGTCCAACTATCTATGAAGATAAAGATTACGACTTGTAGCCTCTTTGCATAGAATTTTTATACATAGCAGAATTAAATAAATATTCTCTCAATCCTCACTCATGTTGTATCAATTGATCAAACCATAAGCATTCAATCCACACATGAACATAGTAATTTAACATGAAAAACCCAAACTCGGGTAAAAAACCATGGCAGTTACACATTGGAACTAAATCAATGCACTACTAGCAAGCAAGCCAATTTATATTAACACAAGTAAATCACCAACCTTTACTTTGACTCTAACACAAGGTCCTCTTGTTTCGACAAATGTTTGTTGTTGTTGGCTTTCAAGTCTTCTCCCTCAAGCACTTGAACTTTTCTTCTTCCTCTTTTCTTTGTCTTTGTCTTCTTCTAGCCTTCAACAAGAACCTCTTGTTGTATTGATGTTGGCTTCCATGAAAATCATCAATCTCCCATCGAAAATATGTTGCAGCTCATTTAAATTCTCTATGTGAAATCTCCTTTTAGTTGTGGAATAGTTTCATGAATTCACCACTCATCTTCAACTCAAAGCTTCATGTGAATCCTCTTTAGAAAACAATGTGCAAAAGGTACAAACCCTTTTTCTCTAATCTCCTCTATGTTTTCCTCTCTCAAATTTTGTAATTTCTCAACCCTTGTAGAGCTCCTTAAGTTTGTTTAGGTCTTTGACAAGAATAAGGAAGTAAATTGAAATCAAAATGAATCAATTAGGGTAACCTATCATTGAGATGATCGATCATTCCAAACAGTTATCGATCATTCACTATTTGTTCTGTTTATAATACTTCAAGCAATTGATCGATAGCTCTTGGCTTCATTTTACATAGGGTTGAATCAAGTGCCAATTGATCATTTTGAGTAACTGACTTTCTAGCGATTGATTATTTTGTTAGCATTTTTATCATTTTGCCCTTTTTACCTTAAAATATTTTCAAACCTCTAAAATCACTTCTGAAACTTCTCTAAGTGATTTTTGTAAGCAAAAGTGATATGAATAATATTAAAAAACTTCATCATTCATTAGTCTTCTATCTTGGTCCATAAGAACATGTCTGCTTCTATTTTTCAAGTCTATTAATTTCCAATCTGACTCAACCACAACTACCTTAAATCATAATCTAAGACTCAATACATACACAAGGTTTCTAGACATAATTTTGATACAGAAGTCAGCCATAACCTTGACATATGACACACATATTCTTACAACTCATAAGTATTCATAAATGCATGTAATGATGGTTATTTCCTTATTAGGCATTTCTCAGCCTTGTGTTTTGTTGTTTTGTTAGAATTTTTCCCTGCATGTTACTATATGTAGATGAGATGGTGTATTCAAAAGAGATAGAAGACGATTCAGATGTGCTAGCGGAGAGATGTTGTTGACCGGTGTCCACAACGGCATATTGACTAGGGACAGGGAAGAGGCGACAAGATGACCGAGAAAGGGGGAGAGAGCAACATGATGATAGGGAAAGGGGGTGAGAGCTGCATGGTCTCTGGGAAGGAGGGAGAGGCACAAAAGAAGGATAGATTGAAGAAGAGACTAATTCATTCATTTACCCCCTCCCCCCTTAAAATTAGGGCATAACGCTTACAATAAATAGACAACTTCACAGGCCTCCTAACAATTAACCTAAAGCCTGCTATTAATAATCAAATGAGAACAATATTTTAATAGGCCTCCTAAAAATAACCCTAATGCCCGTTATTAATAAGCAACTGAAGACAATAAACCTAATACGCAAGAACTAATGGGCCTAATACAAATCTACCTAGTGGAGCCATAGGCAAGGAATTGCACCCTTATTTTGGAACACATAACTCCACCATGCTTTGCTTGCATGTTACCTCATCCTCTACGTGGTCCAAAAGTTCTAACATCAGACCCACCATATCTCTAGTGCACAGTTAGTCCAGAACTATGGATGAGACACACAGAAGGATGAACGGTAGTGGGGCCAGCGCTAGAAATACCACGAGAAGAAGCCAGTAGAAACATGTAGGAAGTACAGTTGGTAGACAGTGGCTTGAGACGATATGAGTTGTGAGAGGTGGAGAATGCAACAAATACATAATTTGAAGGTAGGGCATCTTCGTTATAGGCAAGGGCACAATAGAGAACTATGGTGGCAAACTATGAGCCGAGGCACGTCATGTTGGCTACAGAACAATAGTGGACTATCCGCGAAGATCCCCACCAAGCAACAAGTCACCAAAGGAACAATATAGTGGCTCGAGACAGCCCGCAAAGAGCATCAGACAACATTAGTAAAAGGTCATATTAGCACCAAGGAGAGTAATCGGCACATGCGGTAGTGGCATAGAGGCACCGAGGAGAGCAATCGGCACATGCTGTAGTGGCGTAGAGGTAGGCAAGATAGATGGTGCAGTGCAGGTGTAGCTTGAGCAGAAAGTTGTTGTGAGTAAAGGTGTTCAGAGTGGGGCGAGTAAAGCATATCTGGACCCCATGGGGACAGGGGTAGGGCAGCTAGTGGCAGTGTCCGTGACTTTTGGCACTAGGTAGTTGATCCGTTGGTTAGCTGAGTAGCATCGAGAAAGATGTCGAGCTTAGCCAAGCTATGAAGTGGGCTTTCACGGGGATCGGGCAAGATTTGTGTTGAGTTTGACACAACCCAGAACGGTAGAAATCAGCACATGCTTAATTGACCCACAACTACTCCGGAGGACATATATGGTAGAATCAGCCCCATTGCATACCTGCAAGCTGGATACCCCAAAATTTGTTTCTGGTAGGAGTCATAATAAATAATTTCTTATTCGGAGCTCGCTAGAGAAATAGCTTCCATTATCCAGCGGAATTTGGAAAAGAACGTGGCTATTCAGACCCCAATTTCTAACTTGTACCCCCCATTTCTTCTTTACTCCAATACTATTTACTAAAAAATCACACATATGTCCCATATTTAAAAATCTTATCTCATCTCTTTACCATCTTCCCCTTCCCTTTCTAAGGTGGAGGTCAAATCTGGCCCGGGTAGCTGCACAGAAGCTCTGGCCAGCTTGACCAGAGCCCGGCCAGCCGCGGAAAGGATCTCGCTAGCACAACTGGAGCCTGACCAGCCGTGACTAGTCTGTGCACCTATCCAGTGAGCTATTGTGGTCAGCAGGCTGCGACGAGCCTGTGCACGTGCTGCAACCAGATCTGGCCATAGTTGGCTTGTGTGCATGGTCAATGCGCCACCACTGTGGGCTTTTGTGCACGACTACAGCCAAATTTGGCAATGGCGGGTATGTGAGCACAGTTGTGGCCATAGCTAGCCTATGCACACAGTCACGACTAGGCCGGGTCCAAAAAAAATAAGAAAAGAGGAAGAGGGGAAAAGTCGGAGGACAAGGGGTTGAGGTTCATGTAAGAGCAAAGTAATGCGGGAATAAGATAAAATATAGTAAAAACAAAGGTCATTTTTAACTTTGGTTGGGGGTATAAGAAAAAATCTAGGTCTGAATATAACTATTCTTTGAAAAATTTGCCATCTCCGGCGCAAAGAATTTGGGAAAATTTTTGGCGGGTAGGCTGAGGTAGTGATCGAAACCCCAGCAAAAAAAATCCATTTGGCCAACAAGCTGCGTTTGGGGGTGTTTCCGGTGGAGATGGAGGCACATCTCTGGCGAAAAAGGCTGTGTGGGCGGTGGAACAATGCAACCTACAGGAGAGAGGATAGTCGTCAATTGTAGTCTAGGTAGAGTAGTGGTGATTGGCAATGTTGGCAAGCCAAAGCCAAGACCGCCCATAGAAAAGCCAGAGCCAAGGATCTGCCTGAGGGGTGCAAACATTTTTTTAGAAATAGACCTCACAATTGGCCGAAATACAAATTCAGGCTAGGTAAATTGATTTTTCATAGTTAGACTTAGGCATGTTTGACTTTCCCACACGTGCGCTTGAAATGCCAAAAATACCCTTAGGGTATTCTGATGCACTAAAATAATGTTCAATTAAATGGTTTCAAATTTTGATTTAAAATCCTATTTTGTGTTAATTCATTACTTATTTGGGCTATTTATGTTTAAATAGGTTAGTTGAACCTTAATTTAGTTTACATGTCCAAACAGGCTTCAATAGGATCAAAGTAGAAGAATAAGTGAAGCCCAACTACTCAAAGCTATTTAAAAGTCAAGAATGGGCTCCTAATGATCTTAACATGAATGAAGTGGTCAAACACAACCTTTTGGACCCGTTGGATTTGAGATTTTGCATCAAGAGAACTAAATTAGGAAAGAAGCTGATTCGGACAGATTGACACAACCTTACTATTTCGACCATAGATTTCTCTGTATAATTCCGATTGATACGATTTTGGTGGCATTGGTAAGAAGACTGCCTTGGCTACAATTATTATTTCTGGAAGAAATTCACAATTCCGAAGATTTATAAGTCAAATCTGGCATGCAATCAGACAGCGAGTTAACTAACCTGAGGCCAGCACATTAAGAATATTTTCATTGGATGTAATTGATACACATAAGGAAAGACAATGAGGCTGATTGGATAACTAAAGGAAGATTCAAATATACTTATTTGATAAATAAATCATTCATTTATTTGATTGATTTAGAATCTAATTATTACCAAAGAAGGAGCCAATCAGGCAATCAATCAGGATGCAATTTAGAGATATGATTAGACTTTCCCCTTTGAAGCAACCCCTTCTATTTTTATAAATAGAGGGGTGGACGTGATAGAAGGATCATCCCCTCCTCTTTAGAGCTCTCTTCTCTTCTTTTGTATTTTTATTTTTAGTTTGATTGTAATGGCTTTTTAAGCTCTCAATCTAAGGCAAGAAGTGATTTATAACAATTTAATGGAGTTCTATTTATGTTTCATCAATGGTTTTAAGTAAGTATTAGTTATTTGAAGTGATATTTATTTAATATTCTTCTTCTTCTTGTTTCTTTGTGATTTGGATACATAAGATGCTTAAAGGCTCTCCTTCTTGATCCTTTGTGATTTGGATACATAGAAATCTTTAAGACAATTATTTTTATCCTTCATCTATCTAAAACATTTTCTATCTTTATTTTTAATTTTAATGTTCATATCTTCCGGTTAGATAGAATCTTCATTCGATTCTAACTGTGATAACATGATACCTGAAGAACATCATTAGATGTTACAATGACCCTTAATGCCTTAGTGTTTTCTCTTCTTGATTTTTTAAATATTTTTCTACTCTTTCTTTCTTAATTTTCTTTCCTCTATTTTTTTCATAATCATTTTCTTTGTTGCATAAGGCTTTCCCTGTGGATCGACCTTGTCTACAACAATTGGCAAACAAAACAAATCTGAATTAGACTTCTTCATAGTCTTGGTTCAAACGTAACTACAAATTGGCGTCGTTGTCAGGGATTGCAACGTGTGACAAGAATCAGCTACGAAAAAAAAACTCAGTACTCTAACTTTACTAATTCTCTAACTTTTATTTTTACACACTAACTCTTTAAATTTAGTCATTTACTTTATGTCATTTACTTTCAGTACTTAAATTCTGGATTTTTTTTTTAGACCAGAGGCACTACCCACACTACTATCGAAAACTTTTCGGGATCAAACGTGTACCTCGATAGTGCTTTTGGCCTTATTTTACAATTTTATTTTTTGTCTATTAACTTCTAACTCTCTAACTTTTTATATTTTGTCATTTAATTTCTGCAGTTTTACTTTCGTTTGTTACCAAAGAAAAAAAAATGTTGTTGCACGTTCACATGGGTACGTGATAATTCTGGACGATTGAGAAAAGTGAACAAATCTTTTGAAAATTCTTTTTATTTTAATACAATGGAGGATTTAAGAACTAATGAGGAACTAAGAAGTGATTATGGGGATAATAATATTCAAAATGTTCAAGTTGAAACCTTGCGTGATTATTTGCAACCAACTAGATCAAGTTCTCCTTCTTGCATGATTTTTCCAACCAATGTAGGTGGTTTTGAACTCAAGTCGGGTGTAATTCAATTACTAGCCAAATTTCATGCCTTAGATTCTGAAAGCCCATATTTGCATTTAAAAGAGTTTGAAAAGGTTTGTGCAACTTTTATAAACCAAAATGTTTCAAATGATGTTATTAGATTAAAAATCTTTCTATTTTTTTAAAAGAAAAAGCAAAAAATTGGTTGAATTCTTTGAAGCCAAGATTTATTTGAACATGGCAAGAAATGTAAAGAGAATTTTTGAAAAAGTTTTTCCCCACCCATAGAACTAATACACTTAGAAAGAACATCATGAATTTTTCATAAAAAGAAAATGAGACTTTCTTTCAATGTTGGGAAAGATTTAAAGAACTTTTGTTGTTGTGCCCACATCTTGGATATGAAACATGGCGTACAATTAGTTTCTTTTATAATGGTTTGACTTCTCAAATGAGGCAATATGTTGAAATGATGTGTAATTATGAATTTTTGAGTAAAGAACCTGAGGAAGCATGGGACTATTTTGATGTGTTGGCTGAAAATGCTAAATCATGGGAAAATTCTAATGAATTTGAAAGTAGTAATAAGACCAAAATATAATGGGACAACTAAGGGGGGCATGTACCTTCTTAAAAAAAGAGGATGATGTAAAAGCAAAAATTACAAGTTTAACTAGAAAAGTTGTGGCTATGGAAATTAATATAGAAAACATGTTTAAAGCTTCTCAAAAAGCACAAGATATTTGTAGTATAAGTGAGAGTGATGGACAACAAACACAGGATTGTCCAACAATCCCTGCTTTTGAAGAGGTGTTACATAAAAGCAAATGCTATGAATACCTACAAAAGGCCTTTTTCTTCTCCTTGTTCTGAAACTTATACTCTTAATTGGAGAAATTATCCTAACTTTAGTTGGAGAAATGAGTTTAATGTGCAGATACCCCTTTCTTCAAATTATGTTCCAACACAGAGAAGAATCTTGAAGACACATTGCAAGAATTCATACAAAGTCAAGCAACAATCAACAACCAAATAATGCAAGCCATAAATGACTTGAAGACTTCATTCACTCAATTGACCACAACTTTGAGACCTCAAGAAAAAGGGAAGTTTCCTTCTCAACCTCAACCAAATCCTAAAAGTTAATTTATAATTGAAATTTTAAATTCTTCAAGTTCACAAAAAGGGCATGCTAAGTCCATCACCACTTTGAGAAGTGGAAAAGTCATTAACAAAGACATTTCAATGAAGGTTGTTGAACTTAAGGAGTCTTCAAATTCTAAACATGGTGATGAACTTGACAACTCCGATTGTGTTTCTCCTATTCCTCTAAGATTACAACCTTCTTCTAAATTGGTACAAAATGGTGACATTCTTGAAATTTTCAAACAAGTGAAGATTAATATCCCAATCTTGGATGCCATTAAACAAATTCCATCTTATGCAAAAATTTTGAAAGATCTTTGTACAATCAAGCGTAAGCTAAATGTACAAAAGAAGGTTTTTTTGACAGAACAAGTAAGTGCAATTTTTCAACACAATACCCCACCCAAATACAAGGATCCAGGTTGTCCAACCATATCCTGTGTAATTGGGAACTTTCGAATTGAAAAAGCTTTGCTTGAATTAGGGGCGAGTGTAAATCTTTTACCCTTTTCTGTTTATGAGCAATTAGGTCTAGCATATTTGAAACCCACCAACATAACACTTCAATTTATTGACCGCTCAATCAAAAGGCTAAGAGGAATAGTGGAAGATGTCCTTGTTCAAGTACACAAATTCTATTTTCCAGTGGACTTCATTGTTTTGGACACACAACCGGTTTTCGAATGCATCTTCTCAAATCTCTGTGATTTTGGGTTGTCTATTCCTTGCTACATCTAATGCTCTAATAAATTGTCAGAATGAGTGATGAGGCTTTCTTTCAAAACATGACATGTGAGTTAAATGTATTTGATGCCAGTAGACAACCATTCGACTTCGATGATAGTTTTGAGGTTGACATGGTTGAGAGTCTAGTGAAGGATGCTTTTCCTTTTATTTATTCTGATGATCCACTAAATATTTGCTTAACTCAATCTGATTTGATTAGAATTGATAAAGAGAAGATAATTATTTTAAAGGACCCTGGATGAGTTTAGATGGAGGTGTGTCTGGCTGAAGACAGTAAACTTAGCGCTCCTAGGAGGCAATCCACTTTTGGTTTTTATAGTTATTTTTGTTTAATAGTTAGTTTTTTTTCTTTAGTTATTTTTTAGTTTTATTATCTTTGTCGATTGCTCTAATCATTATTAGGGTGTGCTTATATGATTCATTATTGATTTACCTTAATGTGACTATGTTTGTGCTTTATTGACTATTTTTCTTTTGACAACTATGTACATGAGCATGTCAACCAATGAATTATCTCTTCTTTCCTCTTTTCTTATACCAAGCATTGCATTTGCTTTCTTTTATACATTGAGGGCAATGTTTAGTTTAGGTTTGGGGGTGTAGAAAGAGATTTTTCTTTTATATTTTTTTAGTTTTACTTAAAAAATAAAAAATTGAAAAAATTAATTAGATTTATATTTTTGCTTATTACATTGATGTTTTGTTAGACATGTGACATTATTTAATGACATCAAACTACTTAGAACATGACTTGACAAATTTAATGATTTGAGTTCTGATTTACTTCATATTGGTTTCTTGTGCTCCTATTTTGAAAAAACAAAGAAAGACATTTGTCTAAGTGAGAATGTATGGTCTTACATCTTAGTGGATATCATTTAATCTAAATAATTATTTTCTTATGAAAGTAAAACTTTAGAATGATCTAGTAGTATTCATATTATCATGATAGAGTTTTGAGCTTCACTATTCATGGTTTGTAGAACAGTCGAGGACTTTTTGTCAACACAATTCAAGTTGATTGTATAATGTGCTCAAGAAAAAAAAATAAAAAAATGTAAAAAAAGAATGAAAAATTGTAATGAATTAAAGTCACTCTATTTAGTAGATTGGGACTCGGCAAACCTCACTAAGCATAGACTGTTCGAGTCAAAAGGTAGAGTTGACGAATTTATGACATGCATAGCCTTAAAGCCTATTTGGTTCAAGTTATTAAGCCTAAGGGGTGCTTTAACACCTAGTGCCCTGAGGCAACTGGATTGGGAGTCACTGGGCAAAAACTTGTTACATGGATCTTATAGAAAGCTTGAAAAGGTTAAGCCTTACACATGTCATGTGAGATGAGCATAAAATTCTAGTAGGACATTATGCAATTATATCTTGAATGAGTTGTTAGGTGATCTAGGGTGTTTTACTTTTCAAGGAAGGTTATGCATGATTCTCTATTATGATCTCTTGAAGATGAATGAATGTCAATGTCTATTTTTGAGTGTTAAAATTAAAATTGCTGAGTGGACATGAGACACATTGAGTTGTTCGATTCATAAGATGTGGATTGTAAAATTACTTGGCAATATCTATTTTCTTTACACTATTATGTATGTATGAGTACTTGCCACCAATATGAAGTTGTTAGAATGAATTATTGTTTTAGAAGACAAGTTGTATTATGCATGATTGATTTTACTAAATGAAGTCACATGTTTAAGAGGAGTTGATTTGTAAATTTGACGTGGTTTTAATTTTAATTTTCTTCTATCATTTAAATTTTGAATTTTGTGGGTAGATTCATTGCAAACCCTTACGAGACATAACTCGTCCACTAGTGTAAGCTATGGGTTTAAAGGCTTGTTGCACATGCTAAATGCAATTGAGATTTCTTGCAGAAATGGAGTAGTTAGTTTTGTTTTCTGTTGTTTTTATTTTAGTTTTGCTCGAGGACTAGCAAAAAGTAGGTTTGGGGGTATTTGATGCACTAAAACAATGTTCAATTAAATATTTTCAAATTTTGAATTGAAATCCTATTTTGTGTTAATTCATTGCTTATTTGGGCTATTTATGTTTAAATAGGTTAGTTTGACCTTAATTGAGTTTAGATGTCTAAACAGGCTTCGCTTCTTCTTCTACTTTGATCCTGTTGAAGCCTGTTTAGACATCTAAACTTAATTAAGGTCAAACTAACCTATTTATGTTTAAATAGGTTAGTTTGACCTTAATTGAGTTTACATGTCTAAACAGGCTTCGACAGGATCAAAGTAGAAGAAGAAGTGAAGCCCAACTACCCAAAGCTATTTAAAAGTCAATAATGGGCTCCTAATGGTCTAAACATGCATGGAATGATCGAACACAACCTTTTGGACCCGTTGGATTTGAGATTTTCCATAAAAAGAACTAAATTAGGAAAGAAGCTGATTGGACAGATTTACACAGCCATAGTATTTCGATCATATCTTTCTATATATAATTCCGATTGATACAATTGTTATGGCATTGGAAAGAATACTTCCTTGGATACAATTGTTATTTTAGGAAGCAATTCACATGCCGAAGATTTATAGGTCGAATCCAGCATGCAATTGGACAGCTAGTTAACTAACCCGAGGCCAGCACATGAAGAATATTTTCATTGGTTGTGATTGATACACATAAGGAAAGACAATGAGGCTGATTGGATAACTAAAGGAAGATTCAAATATACTTATTTGCTAAATAAATCATTGATTTATTTGATTGATTTAGAATCTAATCATTGCCAAAGAAGCAACCAATCAGGATGCAATTTAGAGATATGATTAGACTTTCCCCTTTAAAGCAACCCCTTCTACTTTTATAAATAGAGGGGTGGACATGATAGAAGGATCATCCCCTCCTCTTTAGAGCTCTCGTCTCATATTTTTCTTCTCTTCTTTTGTATTTTTGTTTTTAGTTTGATTGTAATGGCTTTTTAAGCTCTCAATCTAAGGCTAGAGGTGATTTGTAACAATTTAATGGAGTTCTATTTATGTTTCATCAATGGTTTTAAGTAAGTATTCGTTATTTGAAGTGATGTTTATTTAATATTCTTCTTCTTCTTGTTTCTTTGTGATTTGGATACATAGAAATCTTTAAGAGACAATTATTTTTATCCTTCATCTATCCAAAATATTTTCTATCTTTATTTTTAATTTTAATGTTCATATTTTCCAGTTAGATAGAATCTTTATTCGATTCTAACTGAGATAACAAGACACATGAAGAACATCATTAGATGTTACAATGACCCTTAATGTCTTAGTGTTTTCTTTTCTTGATTTCTTAAATACTTTTCTACTCTTTCTTTCTAAATTTTTCTTTCCTCTATTTTTTTCGTAATCATTTTCTTTGTTGCACAAGGCTTTCCATGTGGATCGACCTTGTCTACTACAATTGGCAAGAAAAACAAATCTGAATGTGACTTCTTCATAGTCTTGGTTCAAACGTAACAACATATTCAAAATGAAATGACCCTACTTACGGCCGTTTGCAAGAAAGTTCAGATTTCTTTCTACCTTTGTCGCTCTCAACCCTACCCACCTTTTCACTCCGCTTGGGTGATCCCTCATCGGGCAGTATTTCCCCTTTGGAGACATCTGTACCGGGCACCTTCTCCTCCTTCAGATCGCTCCTACAATCACACATTTTCCACTTTTGAAAGTTCCCATTTTTCTATCCTTCACTCTTGATCAATCCCGGCTTTTCTCTCCCCTACGGTGATCTCTCATCCGGCTGAATTCCCCCACCCCCGGCGACAACCATACCGGCCAAGCCTTCTCCTCCTACGGCATATGTTCTCCATTTGAACTCTTCACCCAGAGAAAGTTCCTATTTTTTCCATCCTTCGCTCTCCACTCCAGCAATCTCTAACTCGGGTAGTCTTTTCCCAACCAGAGACATCTATTCTAACCACCTTCTCCCCCTCTGGAAAGCAACAGTCAATAGGCATCTTCCCGCCATCCCTCCTATCTAGTCGGCCGCTTCCCGAATTTAAACATTTGTCGCTATTCTCGAGTCTGCCTCTTCCCTTGCCCCTCTGACCTCTCTCCACATCAGTTGATCAATAATAGAATACATAAATGGCAATGTAAGATCCTACATCGTTGGTTGGTTAATTGAAGAATTGAATATTTTGTTTTAGTGTTTTATATGATTTGGTTTGAAAATTTATTATATGGTGTGATGAAATGCTCTGTAGATCTTAATGGAATTTAAATGAGCAATTTCATAATAGGTTTGTAAATTGGACGTATGAACTACTATAATTGGTTACTTTGATGTCATAAGATAAAGTTTATTTAAATATTCATTATTTGAAGTAAGGTCGGGTATGTATAACTTAAGGTGGAATGACAATATGCAACTTTGTGTGAGTCCGATTAATTATTTAAGGCCATATATTGAAGGATGTGATCTGATTACAAAAGATGAAAAGTAATTCTCTGATTATCTAAATTTTGTTGGTAGGCTAAGTATGAAACATATAGCTCATTAGTTTAGTTTGACCCATGCTTTGTTATATGTGATTTGATGAATACCGAGGGGGAGACCATATAAGAAAGGTTATATGCTTTAGACGAAGTTAACTGATAGGGCCTAACTGTTGACTGGTTGATTTTAGGTGAGTTTTTGTTTTCAAAGTACATTGTGTGGTCATTAGAGTTGATATAATTAGGTATATATATGGGTAGATTAATAAGAGTGTATGTAAGTGATCTTGTCAAATGTAGCTTGTGTGTTTGGTGCTTAGATTGCATGCATGGCTCTGAAGGATTATAAAAGATGAAAAGTAATTCTCTGATTATCTAAATTTCATTGGTAGGCTAAGTACTAAAAATATAGCTCATTAGTTTAGTTTGACCCATGCTCTATTATATGTAATATGATGAATAGTAAGGGGGAGACCATATAAGCAACTTTATATGCTTTAAACGAAGTTAACTGATAGGGCCTAACTGTAGATAGGTAGATTTTAGGTAGGTTTTTTTTTCAAAGTACATTGTGTGGTCATTAGAGTTGATATAGTTATGTATATATATGGGTAGATTAATAAGAGTGTATGTAAGTGATCTTGTCAAACGTAGCTTGTGTGTTTGGTGCTTAGTTTGCAGGCATGGCTTTGAAGAATTATAAAAGATGAAAAGTAATTCTCTGATTATCTAAATTTTGTTGGTAGGCTAAGGAATAAAAATATAACTCATTAGTTTAGTTTGACCCGTGCTCTCTTATATGTAATATGATGAATACCAAGGGGGAGACCATATAAGCAAGGTTATATGCTTTAATCGAAGTGCACTGATAGGGCCTACCTATTGACTGGTAGATTTTAGGTGGGTTTGTTTTTTCAAAGTACATTTTGTGGTCATTAGAGTTAATATAGTTAGGTATATATATGGGTAGATTAATAAGAGTGTATGTAAGTGATCTTGTCAAACGTAGCTTGTGTGTTTGGTGCTTAGTTTGCAGGCATGGCTTTGAAGAATTATAAAAGATGAAAAGTAATTCTCTGGTTATCTAAATTTTGTTGGTAGGCTAAGGAATAAAAATATAGCTCATTAGTTTAGTTTGACCCATTATGTGTTATATGTGATATGATTAATACCAAGGGGGAGACCATATAAGCAAGTTTATATGCTTTAGACGAAGTTAACTAATAGGGCCTAACTATTGACTTGTAGATTTTAGGTGGGTTTCTTTTTTTCAAAGTACATTTTGTGGTCATTGGAGTTGATATAGTTAGGTATATATATGGGTAGATTAATAAGAGTGTATGTAAGTGATCTTGTCAAACGTAGCTTGTGTGTTTGGTGCTTAGTTTGCATGCAAGGCTTTGAGTTAATATTGTAAGGAAAGTAATGAACTGATCATATTTGTTTTGTTATTAGGCTTAGTCAGAAGAATATAGCTCATTAGTTTGACTCATGATTTTAAGGATGTGATCTGATTTCTAGCAAGTAGGTTAGTATACAGAGAAGAATAAATGATATTATCTCCTCATCTCTTGTAGCTTGAAGACCTATACATGGAAACCACAAAAGGTATGTGCAACTTCGAACACACATACACCGCCACATCAAGTCAATTACAAGAGCTTAAAAAATAAAATGAAACCTGGCTTCATATACAAATCCACATCATTGCATACACTAACACTAACTGATTTCCTCTAGTGTTTAGTAATCATATATTTGCCTATAGTTGTTAAGTCTATTCATATCACCACATTTCTATGATTTGGAGATAAGGAAATAGTGATCATCAGGAGTGAGTTCTGCTTGATTGCAAAGCATTCAACATTGCACTATTAGACTCTTCCTCTCTATGCATTGAATTACATGATAAGACCGAAACACTATTAAGCAAAATATAAATGATAACATGGTAGACAACAAAAAGATAAAGAGAAAGGAAGTATGTGCATATGAAATTTTTGGTTGATTTGCCAACGGTTTGTGTTCTGTGGCTTCTTTCATGAAAGAACAAATCCATTTTGCTGGTTACAAACATTCCTAATACTCCCCTCCCTGTCCCTGCCACCATAAGCAATAGATCAAGTACAATTGAATTTGACATTAGAATAAGTTGGACTATCATGATCAGGTTACAAACATTCCTAATACAAAATAAAGGCCTAGTGTATTATGCTGGTAAGACTTTGTATGTGGTCTTGTCATGAACAAGCAAGAACATCCTATACATATTTTATATGTAACAAAAAATACACACACCATATATCAACCCTCTTTGTATCCAAAAAAGTGTAACAACTTGACTCCCTCTTAATTGGGTGTTGTCCATAGGCCGAAATTTTGCTCACAATGGGCAATTTCCAACTAAAATATGTGAATTGAGATTGTTCACTTGCACATGTTGTCCTCATTTGTACATTCATTGAGCTCAGCCACATGTGTCATTTTCTTCTTTTTCTTCCCCTTTGGAGTTAGAGTGATGAGCTTTGGTACTATTGGATATGTCTTATGCTTCCTCCTAGTTTCTTTTACTCGCAGCTTGTAGACTAGCTACAGGACTTGTGTAGATGTTGAAAAATGTGGGTTAGTAGGGGTTGGTGATGGAGGCGGGCCAAAAGGAGGAGGGGGTTGAGTTGTGTATGGAGGAGGATCTCTGCAATTGACTTGTTCCTCTCACATTATCGTGGTACAAGTATTGCGATAGTGACTATATTGTTTGCACCTACAACATTGTACTCTCCTTTTCCCTTCATCTTGAGAGAATATCTGCTTCTTCTTTATCCTTTGTTGTGCCCGGTGTGGGCACAATAGGTACCTCACACGAATCAATGATAAGTATAATTTATACGTTATTTTACCTTTAATTATTCTATTTTCTAGTCTCATTTAAGTGTTAATATAGGTTAGATTATTAGATATTAAATTTAATTAGGTTAGAAAAAGCTTCCATGGTGTTTTAAATTAAATTGGCTTAGTTTGCAGATTCTTCATTGGAGATCGAACGGCCTCACTAACCGATTGCTCGGGATAATGTATTTTTGAAGAAAATTCAGTTCAAGCGTTCGAACGTGCATGCAGGGCGTTCGAACGGCATAACGCGCAGTTTCCTTATTTCAATCAATTTCGAGTTTTTTTCATATTGGACTCTTTCCTACGGATCTTATGCCTATATAAAGACTTATTTGGCACGAAATTAAGGGTTAACAAGTAGATTTTCTGAAGAGAAGAAGGAAGAAGAAGATGGAGAAAAACCCAAAGCTTTCAATGGAGATTCAAGTGCTTCCTTCTACCATGGAAGGCTAGGCTTTTATTTTACTTAGGAGTTGATGAAGCTATAGATAAGTTTCAGTTTCTTTTCTTTTTAATTTAGATCTCAGTTGTGAATTATGACAATTGTATGATAAGGATTTCCTTTTAATGGAAGAGCTTTTAATGTTTATTCAATTCTATGTTGATTTATTGTCTTGTAGATGATAGATTGATGTGGTTTTGATATTTGCATCAATTCTAATTTCTGTGATTTAGATGAGATGGTCATACAATAGTTTTAATGTTTAGATAATTAAGGACTTGGATGAGTTATTCTAAGATTAGACGGGTCATGCCTATAGCTATTTAGTGTAGATGATTCGTGCTATTGTCGAAGATAGTTCATGCCATGTAAATTAATTAATGATTCTTTCTGAAGTAATTCTAGCTTGTAGCTGAGAATACTTGTTCATATTCACACTAGATTTAGATTAAAAGTTAAGGAATTGTTATAGTTCTATAGTGGATTCGATTTCCTAAGTAAAATCTATCATATTAATCTCTTACCTTTAAACTAGTTGATTCCTTTCCTTTACTTAATTTAAGTTTAAGTTGTTTTAGTTTTCAATCAGCAAATTCCTATTTAGATTTAGTTATAATTCATCCATCCCTGAGGTTCGACAACCCTTAAATACTCCTCCTAGTACAATTACCTTGTACACTTGCAAAGGGTTTAATTATAAACGATCAATCACGCAAAGGGGGTAGAAGAGAGAAGAAAGGAAGAAGGAATAAGACTAATTTCTATTGCATAAGGGAAACACGCAAGTTGGAAGAAGACCCATATAGGGAGTCATGCCTCTCTCCTTGCGGGTCGCACCAGCTAGTGGGCCTGACTAATTAGCGTGGACACTAGCTGGCCCATTACAACTCACTAATCATAAAGTCCAACTATACTACTTATTATAGAAGCAAATACGAAATAAAGTAACCTAATGCAAGCAAAATAAAGATCAATAGTGGAAAGAGAGCCTTGGTGAACGTGTACAACACTCCATGCTTCCGCTATTCGCCTTGACCTGAAGGCGACAATGTTGGGTAGCGAGTCATCAACTCATCCTCTGACATCCAAGTGGCATCCTCAAGTGGCTGGCCTAGCCAGGAAACAAACACCTTTGTAATAATGCGGCCAGAATGGTGGACCCGATGCTTATCAAGCACCGAGGCTGGGATGGGTTCTACAAGAGGAGCCGGTCCCATCAAAGGGGGAGGCATAGCATCGGTAGCTAGGGAGATGTCACCCACACAACAGCGGAGTCTGGAGATATGGAAGACTGGGTGGACCAATGAGCCAAGCGGTAGGGTGAGACTGTAGGCCACCAGACCAATGCACTCCACAACAGCATACGGCCCATGGTAACAAGGGGCGTGCTTGGTATGCTCTGGCTGGAACAATGTGGTTTAATGCTGAGGAAGGACAAAGATATAGACCAAGTCGCCCATGTTAAACTCCCGATCAGCATGCTTTTTGTCATAGACCTATTTCATTCGATTCTTAGTTGAGGCGAGGTTCAGCTGAAGTTGATGGAGAACCTCATCCCGTGTCTGTAGCGTATAATCTACCTCAGAAACAGAAGAGCAGTGAGGAACATATGATAACACGGTAGGAGGTGGACGTCCATACAATATCTCAAAAGGAGTGAACCCTATGCACGTGTGAAAGGTGGTGTTATACGACCATTCCGCCCATGGAAGAAGCTGGAACCACCGGCATGGCTGAGTCATGGTGAAACACCAAAGGTAATGTTCCAGGCAGTGTTTCACTACCTTGGTCTGGCCATCCGTCTGCATATGATAGGTTGTGCTCATGTGGAGAATAGTGCCCTGTAGTGCAAAGAACTCCCGCTAGAACTGAGAGATAAATATCCTTTCACAATCAGAAATAATAGTTCAAGGCATGCTGTGGAGCTTATAAACCTCCCAAACATATATCTCAGCCACCGTTTTGGCTGTGAAGGGGTGCCCAAGGGCGCAAAAGTGTGCATACTTCAACAGCAGATCCACCACCACAAGGACCACCGATTTGCCTTGCAACAAGGGCAAGGCCTCCACTAAATCCATCAACACATCCTCCCAAACCTTGTCCGGAATGGGTAAGGGCTGAAATAATCCGGTAGGGGATGTCATGGCAACTTTGGCTCTCTAACATACATCACAGGTGACAACATAGTCTTGAACAGCCCGTCGAATGCCTTGCCACAAGAAGCTCTGGCTAACTCTCTTATAAGTGCATAATGCCCCTTTGTGGCCGGCTAGTGGTGTGTCATGGAAGTGGGAGAGAATACGCCGGTGAAGGTCCTCGACATCGGGCACCGAGAGGCGGTCCTTCCAAAATAGAAGTTTATCTTGCCACACAAAGAAAGGGTGGCCAGCAGGGTCTCCCTAGAGAGATGCAATCAGCAACTGTGTGGAAGGATCCTCTCAGTATGCTCATCGTAACTCAGTAGTGAAGGGGTAGGAAGGACTAGAGATGGCTAGGCAAGGCCTTACTGAAGAAGGCAATAGGTCGCTCTAACTGCAAGAGCACTGCACCCAGGCCGGCCTCTGAAGCATCTATTTCAACCACAAAAGGGCAGTTGCAATCCGGTAGAATGAGGACGGGGGCGGAGGCCATGGACTGCTTCATCGTATCAAAAGCCGCTTGGGCAGCCTCTATCCAAGTAAATCCGCCCTTCTTGAGGAGCTCTGTGAGGAGGTATGCGATCTCTCCATAGCGGCTAATAAACCTTCGGTAGTATCCAGTGAGGGCCAAGAAGCCTCTAAGTGCACGGACACCATTGGGAGTCGACCAAGAGAGCATAACAGACATCTTTGAGGGGTCGGTGGCGACCCGTCCCAGGAGATAATGTGGCCAAGATAGTTGACCTGTGGGCTGCCAAAAGAACACTTCAAACATTTAAGGAATAAGGAATTATCTGTCAGAACGGAGAAGACAGACTTGAAGTGCTCCAAATGTTCTGCCCATGATTTGCTATAGACAAAGATGTCATCAAAGAAAACCAGGAGGAAATGGTGAAGGAAGGGTCAAAAGAGATCGTTCATAAGGCTCTGAAGAGTGGAGGGGGCGTTGGTGAGTCCAAACGGCATGACGAGAAACTTGAAATGGCCATCATGAGTGCAGAAGGCGGTCTTATGCACATCAGCTGGCTGCACCGAAATCTGACAGTAACCCGATCGAAGATCCAGTTTTGTGAAGACTATCGCGCTGGACAACTCGTCCAGAAGCTCCTCAATCACCGGAATAGGGTACTTGTCCTTGGCTGTGATGGCGTTCAAGGCCCAGTAGTCAACGCAAAAGCGCCAAATGCCATCCTTCTTGCGAACTAGCAGTACAAGAGAGGAGAAGGAGCTCATGTTGGGGCGTATGATGCCGGACTAAAGCATATCAGTGACGGGACACTCTATCTCCACCTTCTGGATGTGGGGATAACGATAAGGGCGAACATTAGCAGGAGATGCCCCTAGAATGATGGGAATGTGGTGGTCATTAGGCCGCATGGGTGGAAGGCCTCTAGGCTCGGCAAACACTTCACTGTGGTCTATTAGTAAAGCAAGAAGGTCCTTAGGCAGCTCGTCTCGGTGCACCTCCACCGCTGCCCATTGTTGCAGGAGGAACGCCTGGGGTGCGAACCGAAAGAAGGAGCTCATTGATTGGGCAGAGAGAAGGGTGCCTGGCTGAGACCCTTGGATCCACACCCGTTGTCCCTGAACCTCAAAATCCATAATCATCTCACAGAAGTTCCATACCACGTCCCCAAGTTCCTACAACCACTAAACCCCTAGCACCACGTCTGTCCCTTTTGTGGGCAGCAAGAAGAGGTTGGTGATGAAGGTGTGGCCCTGGATAGCTAGTGCGTCTTGTGCACAGACTCCGGAACTGCTGAGGTGCTTCCCGTCACTGATCAAGACATCGAATGGCTTCAAATTTGACATGAAACAGCCGAGGCACTGGGCCACCTTATCGTTGATGAAATTATGGGTGGAGCTGCTATCGATAAGGATGGCCACTTGCTGCCTCTTGAGATGGCCTTGGACCCACATCGTGCGAGGAGTGAAGGCCCCAGAGAAGGCATGGACCGAGAACTTGGGCAGCACATTGTCGTAGTGGGAGCAATCATCCATGTCCACCACAATCACCTCTTCTTCGACCTCCTCCATGAGTAGGCTGCCTTTGACGGAACATCGATGCCCAGGAACAAACTTTTCATTACATTTGAAACACAGCCCCTTGGATCGACATTTCTCCATCTGTGCAAGTGTGAGACGTCGCACAAGCTGACTTGGTGGAGGGGGCTTCTGACCTAGACGGCCCGTGATTGAGCTGCTAACTAGGGTGGACAAGCGGCCAGTGCCAAGCAGGGGCCATGGGGAGGGTCCAAGCCGGCCACTCCTCCACTGTCGGGCCAACTTTTCCTCCTCTATTTGTGCATGCCACACGACGTCCCTCATAGTTGAGCATGGGAAGTAGCACATTTCCTCTAATATCTCCGGTTTGAGTCCTCTCTTGAACATTCCCACCAAGGCTGCCACCGGCCACTCAGGAAGACGGTTCGTGATCTTCATGAACTCCGTGTAATAAGCCCGGACGGTGGTGGTTTGGTGCAGGGTGGACAACATCTCGTTGAAGTCCTGGAACTTGTTGAGGCCAAACTGGACTCACAGTTCATCTGAGAAGGCAGCCCATATCGGGTAACGAACCTCCATCTCAAAGCTCTGAAACCAAATGGAAGCATCGCCATCTAAGTGGAATGCGGCTATGCACAACCGTTCAGCCTCTGATTGTGTCCCTTGATAGGCAAAGAACTTCTCCGCCTTGTACAGCCACTCCACCGGATCTTCATCCCCATTGTAATGTGGGAACTCCAGGAAGGCCAAACAGGGATCAGCTCCTCCCCATGGCCCTCCACAAGAGCCCGAGTACTCCTCCCAGTCATCCTCCATCTCCTAATATAGATTTCTTGGTGGCAGCATCATTGGGGCATTATCTCGGACACCTGGCGGGCCTCGCATATCCCAGCCCTAGCGTCTCCCTTCAACAACCTGGTCAACTGTGCCAAAGTGCACAGAGGTCTATGGATGCCACACTTCCTTGTTTGTTGTTGCCTGAGGGCCAGGACAGTGAAGTTCGGGGGCCTGGGATGGTTACTCCTTCTCCATGCTAGCTGGATGGGGTCTGGGTAGCAATGGCGCTAAGGAGGCTGCTTGAAGCTAAGCCACGACCACAGTCAAAGACACGATTTTGGCCAGGATTTACTCGACTACAGGAGCGCTGATGGTCTCAGGGGCAGTTTTTGGGCTGTCCGCTAAGACTTCATTCTCCTTCTCGGGCTGAACTTCAAAGGCCGCGGCTGGCTGCTACTTGCCTCTCGCCATGGCCAAAGATAGTGACGGCTTTGACACTAGTGTTGTGCCTGATGTAGGCACAATCGGTACCTCGCATGAATCACACAAAGGGGGTAGAAGAGAGAAGAAAGGAAGATGGGATAAAACTGATTTCTATTGCATAAGGGAAACACGCAAGGAGGAAGATGACCCATATAGGGTGTCCTGCCTCTCTCCTTGGGGGTTGCGCCAGCTAGTGGGCCTGACTAATCATAAAGTCCAACTATACTACTTATTACAGAAGAAAATACGAAATAAAGTAACCTAATGCAACCAAATAAAAGATCAAGTGAGCAAAAAGTGTCACGACTCGGATTTTTTAAAAGCCTTTTGAAAAGAGCATGAACAATAGTCACAAGAACTTTTTTCATTCTTCTCAAATACAAAACAAACCATCCGATTAAATATCCATGTCATAATAACTCAGGTTCACAAATACAGATATCATATCATATGATATTATTACACGTCTCAAAATTCAATAAGAACAGCTCATCCATCTAAGTACAAGTCCATCCTCCATCTGAAAATAAATAACTAAGTTGACTCTCATGCTAATGAAACACTTATGTATTGGAGTTGTAGAAATGCATAAACTTCTTCTTGTGCTCGCCTATCTTGGTTTGTTGCCTGTAGAATCTGCAACCAACCAAACGAAAAAATCACAACAACAACAACAATGGAATCTCTCCGCCTTCAGGAGAAGAGCTTCCAAATAACAAAAATATTTTATTAATATTTTCTGGATCGAGCCAACATCACCCGATGTTAGTTGCCTATGTACTCAAAAGACAACATCTCCAATATTTCCAACAAGATCAAATCCATACGTAGTTCTGCCTAAAAACTACCCTATCCTAAGAAGCATAGCATCACACATGCAATGCTTAAGTAGTTTCAATCAACCTACATTTTATGCAAGTCCTTTAATCGTTCTAGTTGTCTAATTAACAACCAATATAAAAAAGAATGCAGCTATTCCACCCCCCCCCCCCCCCCCCCCCACACACACTATTCTTATGAGGCACCCTAGTCAATAAAGAAAAGAAAAAAACCCTTTCGTATTCCCTTCACTGTGCTCGACGTGGATGAAGTTCTCGCCAACAGCAAAAAGGTTGTGACCATCGGAGTTCTACAAGGTAATGTCCCTCCCATCTTCCTCCATGCCTATTGTTGTTACGTCTGAACCAAGACTATGAAGAAGTCAAATTCATATTTGTTTTACTTGCCAATTGTAGTAGACAAGGTCAATCCATAGGGAAACCCTTGTGCAACAAAGAAAATGATTATGAAAAAAAATAGAGGAAAGAAAAATTAAGAAAGAAAGAGTAGAAGAGTATTGAAGCAATAAATAGTATTGAATCAATAAAGAGTTAAGAAATCAAGAAGAGAAAACACTAAGGCATTAAGGATCATTGTAACATCTAATGATGTTCTTCATGTGTAATGTTATCTTACTTAGAATTGAATGAAATAAAGAGAAGAAATACTTTGGATAGATGAAGGATAAAAACAGTTGTTTCTTCAAGAGTTCTGTATTCAAACCACAAAAGATCAAGAAGGAGAGCCTTCAAGCATCTTATGTATCCAAATCACAAAGAAACGAGAAGAAGAAGAACAATATTAAATAAATATCACTTCAAATAACTAATACTTACTTGAAACCATTGATGAAACATGAATAGAACTTCATTAGATTGTTACAAATCACCTCTAGCCTTAGCTTTAGAGCTTAGAAAGCTATTACAATAAAACTAAAAACGAAAATATAAAAGAAGAGAAGAAAAATATGAGAAGAGAGCTCCAAATATGAGGGGATGATCCCTCTATCACGTCCACCCCTATATTTATAAGAGTAGAAGGGGTTGCTTCAAAGGGGAAAGTCCAATCATATCTCTAGATTCCATCTTGATTGATTGCTTGATTGGTCGCTTCGTTAACAATGATTAGATTCTAAATCAATCAAATAAATCAATGATTTATTTATCAAATAGGTATATTTGAATCTTCCTTTAGTTATCTAATCAACCTCATTGTCTTTCCTTATGTGTATCAATCACAACCAATGAAAATATTCTCCATGTGTTGGCTTCGGGTTAGTTAACTAGCTGTCCCTTTGCATGCGTGATTTGACCTATAACTCTTTGGAATTTTAAATTTATTCCTGACATAATAATTGTAGCCACGACAGTTTTCTTTCTAATGCCACCAGAATCGTATCAATCCGAATTATACATAGAACGATATGGTTGAAATACTAAGGCTGTGTCAATCTGTCCAAATCAACTTCTTTCTTAATTTAGTTCTCTTGATGCAAATCTCAAATCTAACTGGTCCAAAAGGTTGTGTTCGACCATTCCATGCATGTTCAAACCGTTAGGAGCCCATTCTTGACTTTTAAATAGCTTTGGGTAGTTAGGCTTCACTTCTTCTTCTACTTGGATCCCGTTGAAGCCTGTTTAAACATGTAAACTCAATTAATGTCCAACTAACCTATTCAAACATAAATAGCCCAAATAAGCAATGAATTAACACAAAATATGATTGCAATTTGAAATTTGAAAATATTTAATTGAACATTATTTCAGTGCATCACCTATAATGGTCGTCCCTCCTAATTGCTTCTCCATGCATGAAAAAAAGGCTGATTACAGGAGTTTCTCCTCTCTCCCACATCCTTGATTAAAGAATTGTCTACATGCACTTAAAAATTGTTGCTTCCCATCCAACTCAAAAAAATCATTCCTTTGGCTGCTTAGCAAGTCATCTTTATTGATTTTATGGGCCTTCAATGATTAGAATTTGGGTTCACAGTTTGCCATGGCTAACTGAACTTTAACGTGCACGAAGGTGTCAAAGCGTCGTTCTGCTTTATGTGACGGGTGGTACCCTCCGCCAGGAAATCTCCAGAAGGTTTCAACACCCTCTAAAATCTTCTGGAAGTTGTCTTGCGGGGGGGTACCCCCCCGCCACATTCAATGCATGCATACAGGGACCGTATGTCCCTGTCAAATTCTTCCTACTTTGGCAGTGATTGATCCCCCTCAGAACTCGTCCAGAAGGTTTCAATGGATGCAAAAATCTTTTGAAAGTTGTCTAGCAGGGGGCGGGGTACCCCCCACCACATCAAATGAATTCATATGGGGACCGTATGTCTCCAACAACTTCTTACTACTTTGGCAGTGATTGATCCCCGCCCGAACTCGTCCAGAAGGTTTCAACACCCTCAAAAATCTTCTGGAAGTTGTCTGGCCGCCACATCAAATGAATTCATATGGGGACTGTATATCCCCATCAACTTCTTACTACTTTGGCAGTGATTGATCTCTGCCAAAACTCGTCCAGAAGGTTCAAACCATAAAAAAATTTGTGAACTGCATCCTGCAAACTCGTGAAGCGCATTACCCTTCATACCCCACCCTTCTTCCCTTCATATAGACCAAAAAAACCACCACAAAAAGCATCAAAAGAAGAAAAATGTTGCTGGTTCATGATTCAATTAAAAAAATGTATAATTTTCCACAAACAACAATACTTTTACTGATCTCCTGATCTCAAAGTCGTTAACCTGTCAAAGGTGCAATACGGGAGGGGAGGGAGGAGACAGGATGGGAGGGTAGGAAAAGAGACGGGAGGGCAAAGGAAGGGGAGGAGAGTTGACAGGACGGGAGGGGAGGGGAGGAGAGGGGACTTCATAGGAGGAGAGGGGACATAAATGCAGAGGAAAATACGGGATGGGAGGGGAGGGGACTTCACTGGAGGAGAGGGGACAAAAATGGAGAAGAAAAGACAGGAAGCTAGAGAAACGATGGGAGGGGGAAATAGAACAATAGGAGATGGGGGGCACGGTCCAGATATTCTGAGTAAAAATAATTTTTATGGTTAGAGTGGGGTGTATGGAAGTAAATTCTGTATTTTATTTGGGGTGTGTAAAGTTTGGGGGGCCCTGAGTTAATTGTGGGGGTGGGGGGATAGCCGTGTTCTATCAAAAAATGTTACTAATTATCTCAAAATAGTTGTTCAATAATTAATACTAACAAATCTGTATTCACTCAGAGACAACTTGCCCCTCGAGAAATCTCCAAACATAGGACTTCAACATGCAGAACATCAATATACAGTCACACATGTAAAGTAATATACATAGCACTTAATATAACATAACTCAAAAACATGGGCTGACCTTTAACCAATGAAGACCAACATAATGCACAAAACAATGGATACCGTTTAGGAAACAATACACTAATTGTTACCTAAAAAACCAACTCCCGTTCACAAGGAGTACTACACACTAGCAAGGGATTCCTCAAACAAAACTCCCAAACTGGCCTTTAACTAATACAAACTTGAACAACACAACTGATATCTACACCATTCTTAAAACAACTCATTATTATTATCTAAAAAACCGACTCTCGTTCACACGGAGTACTACATACTAGCAAGGAATTCCTAACATCCCTAGGGATCCACTTGGATCATCCATGCATCTAGAGATGTAGGTACTAGCTGTGCTCATGGACACATTGGTCAGAGGTAGATGAGCCTTCCATGATGCTCAAAAACCTAGTTTACGCATTTGTAGGGATCCATCGTCCCAAAGGAGCGGAAACCACAAAGGTCTAAAAGATTACCACCATGGCTATGGCTGTGAACTAACACAATGCTGAATGAACATATGACTTAATGCATCCAAAGATTTAATAATAAACACAACCTATCATGCATGCAATCGACTCTCATGATTGGCAAGATAATAGGCAGATTTAGGGCTTAAGCATGTGAATAAATCAACATGACAAGGACTCAAACTTCTGTTGAGATGAACTGATATATTCAACATTATAATGAAACGGATTGGGGCTGAGATGAACAACTCAAGTCAGCCACCTAACATGACAAATTCAGGCTAATACAACCATTAACCTTCAACCTAAGGTATATCACAATTAAGGCTGAAATTCAGGAACAACATAGGCTGAAATTTAGAAGCTTCTTAGGCTGAAATTTAGAGACTCAATAAGCATGAATACATCATTAACTAAGGCTCAAAGATCAGGGATTCAATCAGCAAGATTATAACCTAAATCAAGCTGAGAATCAAGTATTAGATAGGCAATAATATAACCTAAAATAGGGATGAAATTTAGGTATTACCTCAGAAGGCTCCACTCTCAAATTTACCCATGTTTCTATTCACACGAATGTGGGCGGGTCCTCTCAAATGGGTATTTCTGTCATTTAATGGATCCAAAATTAAACTTAAGAGTACTAATTGACTTCATAGGCTGTGTAATTTTCATGGCATGTGATGGGGTCGTGAACCCCTTTTACCAACCCAGGTTGCCTTAACGGTTTACGATTAACCCTAGGGGCAAAATGGTCAATTACCCACTCATTGGAATTTTCTTCACTACCAAGTTCAACATATATTTAGGTTACCCATTAAAATCTCACTGATAATTTTTCAAATTTTTAAGATCACTCATAGGCCACTGAACTGGAGCCCCTAAGTCAGGTAAGTGAATATCAAACGATGATTTAACTACAAGGGTAAAATAGTCATCTTATAGCCTCTGGAATTTTTCCCATGTCTGAAACCTAGTTAGAATACTCCAATGCTTCTCAAGGTCCAATAGAAATTTTCTAGAAATTTTTTGACATTTTTATCCCCCTGAACCGGACCCGGTTCGACCCTTCTTTCATTTCTTTTCAAACCGGACCGGTTTGGTTCGGGTCGATGACCCACAACGCGGGTCCTCTTCCGCGCATCCGGCCAAAGACATTTCCGCCTCTAGCGGTGCCACCCCTAGCCACCAAGGTGGGGTGGTGGCCTGGGCTCCACCAGATCGTCGCCAGGCGGTGATCCCAGTGAGGCTGGCCCCCACAGCAGCTCGGTGGCCGTCTAAGGCCAAAGACACACTTTTTTTTAATTTGCCGGAGAAGCAGCGATGGCAAGGCACCACGGCCAGCCAATGGGCTGGGCTTGACCAAATCGCCATCGTCCGGCAATTTTGGTCACCCAAGTCCCTCCGGCCGGGAGCTGCACCGCGCCACCGCAATATTTTCTTCTCTCTTTTTCTTCCTCTGCGACGATCAGGCGGCCTGCACAGCGGCAGCCGAGTCCACCATCGCCAAGGCCTCACCGGAGCAAGGGGATGCCATGACCAAAGTCATGTATGCCACAGCCAGGGCCATGGCCGCCCTTGCTTACGACTGAAACTGACTGTTCTCGTGAACAATTTTTGCACAAATCACTTCTAATATTATTTTCAATAAAAAACTAACAAATTCCCTACAAATTTCAACTTGAAATCCTACCTCAACGGCCGAGTTGTCATGGATCCACTGCCGTCAAAGCATCGCCAGCCCTACCGGAGTCTCGCCAGAAAATCTCGGCTCCTCTTTCCCTTAACGGTCGAAGCTCCCCCTAACAGCCCTAATTATCTGTTTTTATAAGCATGGGATTAGGGTTCCTAATCCCCTAAGGAGTTAGGCCAACATCTACTCAATTCGGAAACCAAATTGGGCCCCTAAAACACAATTTCGAAATAGGAAAATGATATTTTCACATCAAAAGTACACAACAAAAACTCACACATGAGTTTTCATTAGTCAAGATGAGTGAGCCCATGTGAATTTAATGTGAAGGCCAATCAAAACTCTTGTGTGAGTTTTTGTGGTTACTTTTGTTGTGAGAATATCACTATCCTTCGAAATACTAGTTGATCGGGCCCGTATAGTGACTTAAACGGACAATTCACGAGTCCAATTCGGGTAAACAGGCCCTGCACGATATGATCAACTTCGAACGGTCGTATCTCCCTCATCCGAACTCCGATTCGTGCGTTCTTGGTGGCATTTTGAAAATCTTTCTGTCTACTTTCCATAAATATAGTTTCAGCTACCAATTCTAAGTACTGAATAAGTTATTCCAAGGAGAAGGTCAATGGATCCAATACCCTAATTTCCCGTGGTCAACTTCGGGAATTTAGAAAATTCCCGGACATTACAAAAAGAGTTCCCGGGTGAACGTGTACAACATCCTTCCTAGTCGTACCTTCTCCTTGGGAGGCCTCAACATAGGGCTCTATACATCTTCAAGGGTCTCCCATCTTTTATGTTCGAGGACCGGATATACTCCCTTGCTATAGATTTGCCTATATTTCTCCGTTTTGTAGAATGGGGAGCAATATTCAACATAATTCAGTCTTCAGTGGCCACATGCCACCAACGCATGTCTACAAGGTAACTTCATTTGCTGAAACTTTCCACACATACAAGTCTTTGATAGAAGGTCAACCTGATCATCATATCTTTCGGACCTAGTCAAGACCTCATGGACACTTAAAGCATAACACATCATACCTCTTGCTACATCATTACACTTTTGAATCTTGCTTTCAGCAAATTTCATCAAGTAGCCCTTCTAATTCTCTGCTTCCAATCCACGCTTGTACCACATCTCTTGAGCCTTCAAATGGATGGCCTAAATAATCATAACAATGGGGAAGTGTCGCTGCTCCCTAATCATTCTATTGAAGACTTCACAAGGGTTGGAAGTGACAATGTTATACCTGAACGAAGGAAAGTAAGCACTAACCCACTTTGCCTTATCAATTTCTATTAACTTTTTGTGGTCGGGGGTTTTTCTCCTTAGTGATAGTCATTTCTTCCATATATGTCTGCACCCTAACTGCTTTTGCCGCCCTGAAGAAGTTATTGTTCAAACCTCTGTCTTTGAAACGTGTAAACATGTTCTGAGATATGTGAAATGCACAATATCCATGTGCGACATATGAAAACATTAGAGCCACTTGTGATGTGATTGCTCTATGCCGATCAGAAATTATCACTAGGCCTCCAAATAACCAAGGCTGGTTTCTAAATGTGCAAGGACCAAGCCCCATGCATCATTATTTTCTCCTTCTCCGATAGCACAAGCAATTGGGTATATATGGTTATCACTATCCAAATTAGATATCACAAACAAAGTCCTTTGTACCTTCCTTTCAAGAATGTATCGTCTATACATATAACCCTCCACATGTACTTCTTGAAGTTCTCCATGGCTGCTCCACATGAAACAAAGCATCTCTCGAAGGTTATATCTATTGTATCATACTGGAGAGTAGTTGAGGTGCCCGGATGTGCCTTCTCCAAGTCATATAAGTAGGCAACCAACTTGGCATATGATGACTCATAGGATCGTCTTAACTTGTTAAATACCGCAACCTTCGACCTATATGCCTTAGAATACTTCATCTTCACTCCATATTGCAAATCGACATCAACTTGAATATCCTTTGTAGTATAAGCAACATGTTTCCTAAGGCATTTGACGACTAAGTCAGCAATATTACCTGCTTTTGCTTGTTTGTGATCTCTTCCAAATATTGGTTTTCCTCATGTATGAACATTGTACATAGCCTTCACTTTGAATATACTACAACCATTGGTTATCGTTGCATGTAACCTCCTGGACATCCCGACACATTGCACACAACTGTGAATCGAGATTTGTTTGAATATAATACCTTGAACTCGAAGTTGTTGTGCATAGCATACTTGTGTACATGTAGCTTTAGAGATTCCTTATGCCTAAACTCTTGCCCAAGTAGAACTACCTTCGGAACCTTTCCATATTCAACCTCCTCATCCATGTTGTGCTCATCATTTATACAAACCTCTGCATCTAAGCTGCAATTTGATTATATATATACAAATTAGAATGAGCCAAACATTTATAAGTTACGTGTAATCAGTTAACTAATAGCTTAAGATATGATATGACCTTGGATTATGTTTTGGTGCCGGAGTTTTCCTAAAACAGCTAAATGATGATGATGCTTTCCTCCTCCCACTATTATCTACATCAATTATGAGTGACATAGTGTCATTTGCTTCTTTTGGACCTTCATCGTCCCTGCATTCAACACCACTACAAAGTTACACATTGTTAAATTTGCAAATACATAGATTTTGACAACATCAATTCATACTTCTTAGCACTTTCTTTCATCCATTTCATGGTTCGTCACTTTAGTCAAATTTGGAGGGGGTCCACTTCTAACATCCCTACTTACGGTAGTCACATTTAATCCATTTCCATCCCCAATGTCATTATCTCCTCCTACAATGTAGACATCCTCATAAAAATCTTGCCATTCAAATTTATCCCATTTAAAGTCTTCCTCCTGATGCTCTTGCCATCCATCATAGACTACCTCTTCTTCATCAATGTCGTCCATTGTGTTGGGCACACATTCTTCATCATTCGCTCCTCCCGCAACGTTACCCTCCACTGTGTTGGCCACAAGCTCTTCAAATTTTGATATGTTCGCATCATCAACTTCAACTCTTGCAATGGGGACCTCTACTAGTTCTTCATCCGAATCGGATTGCAAATATAAGTAAGTAGGACAAGCTTTCTTTGCCTCCAACTCGATGACCTCACGCACTATGTCATCTACTTCTGAGTCGTCACTCAAATCCATTGTGGTCTTGTACAATCTGTCCCCATCCACCACCACACTTGACAATGGCTCATTGCATTTGTTTTCATCAATCACTCCAACTTCCTTCACTTCTAATTTTTGGTTAACCTCTTCCCCATGACTACTAGGGACTTCCGCATCAACATTCGACATATTCTACTTGTTGAGCATCGACTCGGAGACATCAAATTTTGGCTCACATTCATGAAAGACATGTACATTTCACAATTTTGTTATTATCAATGGGAGACCATTGTCCCTAGACTTAGTATAACGTAGAAAACAATGGAGAGTCCTAGTATTATGTATTTCCATTGGAGGTAGGTCCATGGGGATCACCAAAGGATATGTAAAACTCATTTTCAAAGAGTATTCCTTGCTACAACATCCTATTACTTTGTGTATTGTGGTCACCATGTTGTGCACGATCACCCAGACTCTTAGACTTTACTTTACTTCTTTGCATTGGACTATTTCCTTTTGTAATAGCTTAGTATTTGCTTTGGTATTCTTATGTAAGTTGTTATAGGTTTAGTTAGTGGCCCTGGACTTGCCCGGCCCACTAACTGGCATGTCTACCTAGGGGACTGGACCGGCTGGGCAAGGCTTGGCATGACTCCCTAGGGAACTGGTCCTCCCCTATATGGGGCGATCTCTTTCCTTGTTTCTAGTTATGCAATTGAGATTATTTTGAACTTCTTCCCTTTCTTCCTTGATTCTCTCCTTTCCCTACGTGAATCTCCTTGATATCGATTGTGCCTACACCGGGCACATCATTGGTATCAGAGCTTTTACGATCCCCGGCCATGGCACGAGGCAAGCAAGCTGTCGCGGCCCTTGAGGTTCTTCTGGAGAAGGAGGCTCTCGCCTCAGCAGACAGTCCGAAGGCCATTTCTGTGATAGCCAGCGAACCCACTCTAACAGAGATCATGGAGGCGCTGAAATTCTTGAGCGTGGGCCTGGCCAAGGTGGAGGTGATGGGCTCGGCGGTTGCGCAATTGTAGGCTGACCGCGCAGAGCCTCTCCTGCTTGGGCTGCCCCCTGCTGTCCTAGAGAAGGGAGGTCTATCACAGTCCCCTGAACCAACCGTCCTTGATGCTCAGGCACTAGCAGACAGTGACACAAGATTTCCCCAGGGTCTGGTGTGGTTTTGCATTGCTGACCATGCACTGGATGGGAGGCGCCAGACCTGGGACATGCGAGGCACACCAGGGGTTCGGGAAAATGCCCCTATGATGCCGCCCCTCGAAATCTATTCTACAATGTGGAGGATGAGTGGGAGGTATACCCCAGGCACCATGGAGGACCACGAGGGGGGGCTGAGCCCCGTTTGGCTCACCTACAGTTTCCCCGCTACATTGGAGAGGACGACCCTGTGGAATGGCTGTACAAGGCGGAAAAGTTTTTTGCCTACCAAGGGACGCACTCCGAGGCTGAATGACTATGCATAGCAGCCTTCCACCTCGACGGGGATGCTTCTATCTGGTTCCAGAGTTTTGAAAAAGAGGTGTGCTACCCTACCTGGGCCACCTTCTCAGACGAGTTGTGCATTCAATTCGGGCCTAATGAGTTTCAGGACTTCAACGAGATGCTCTCCACTCTGCGCCAAACCACCTTTGTCCTCGCCTATTACACAGAGTTCATGAAGGTGGCCAACTGCCTCCCTGATTGGCCAGTGGCCGCCTTGGTGGGCACGTTTAAGCAAGGCCTCAAGCCTAAGATTTTTGAGGAGATGCGCCACTTTCCCTACGCTAGCATGAGGGACATCGTGCGCCATGCTCTCATTGAGGAGGAGAAGCTGGCTAGGTAGCAAAGAGGGGGGGGGGGCAGCTTGGGCCTTTGCCTCAGCCTGCTTCTAGCGCCAGCCCCCTTGCTGCGCCAACTAGCAGCCTGGTAGCAGGCCGCTCTGGCCAGAAGCCAGCTTAGTCTGGCCAGATTGTTCATTGCCTCACCCCTGCCCAGATGGAGGAACGCCGATATAAGGGGCTCTATTTTCTCTGCGACAAGAAGTTCGTTCCAGGGCACCGTTGTTCTGTCAAGGGCAGCCTTCTCATGGAGGAGATTGATGATGAAGGAGAGGGGGTAGACGAGGCTGACTCGCTTCTCCCTGATGGCGTGCTGGCAGAAAGTTCTGTCCATGCTTTCTCAGGGGCATTCACTTCACGCACGATGCGAGTCAAGGGCTACCTCAAACGACAACAAGTGGCTATTCTGATCGACAGTGGGTCTACGCATAATTTTATTAACAACAAGGTAGCCCATCGGCTAGGCTGTTTTGTCTCCAATTCGAAGCTGTTTGACGTACTGATTGGTGATGGAAAGCACCTTAGGAGCACCGGGGTGTGTGCTCAGGTTACGCTCTCTGTCCAGGGCCACACATTTGTCACTGACCTCTTCTTGCTGCCTACGAAGGGGACGAACGTGGTGTTAGGAGTGCAGTTGCTTCAGGAGCTAGGGGATGTGGTCTGGAACTTCAAAGACATGGTGATAGACTTCGAGCTTCAGGGGCAGTGAATTTGGATTAAAGGCTCCCGGCCGGGCACCCTCCTCTCTGCCTAGTCTTCAAGTTCTTTCTTCTGGTTCGTCCCCCAAGGGCTCCTCTTCCAGCAGCATGCCACCATCATGGTGACTCAAAACGAGATGCCCCCAGATGTCCAGGACTTATCGACAGCACATCAGGACTTGTTCGCGGAGCCGCAGGGTCTCCCTCCCGTCCGACCTCATGACCACCAGATTCCCATCATCCCTAGAGTGGCCCCGGCCAATGTTCACCCTTACCATTACCCTTATATACAGAAATCAGAGATTGAGCATCTCGTGGCCGACATGCTCCAGTCTGGGATCATCCACCCTAGCACGAGTTCCTACTCATCTCCGGTGCTGCTGGTTCGGAAGAAGGATGGTACATGGCGGTTCTGTGTCGACTACCGCGTCCTAAATGCAATCACTATCAAAGACAAATATCCCATACCGGTGATTGAGGAATTGTTGGATGAGCTGACTGGTGCCACGGTCTTCAGTAAACTCGACCTTCGTTCTAGTTACCATCAGATTCAGGTGCAGCTAGCCGATGTGCACAAGACCGCCTTCCAGACTCATGATGGCCATTTTGAGTTCCTCGTCATGCCGTTTGGGCTGACCAACACCCCCTCCACATTCCAATGCCTCATGAAGGATCTCTTCCGGCCGTTCCTCCGCCGCTATATTTTGGTTTTCTTTGACGACATCCTGGTGTACAGCAAGTCATGGGCAGAGCACTTGTCGCATCTCAGGTCGGTCTTCTCTATTTTGCGAGATAATTCCTTATTCCTTTAGCATTCCAAGTGCTCCTCTGGCAGCCCGCAAGTTGATTATTTAGGCCATATTATTTCATTGAACGGCATCGCCACGGACCCTGCAAAGGTGACCGCCATGCTATGTTGGCCGCCACCCACATGGGTCCGGGCACTCCGTTTCTGGGCCTCACTGGTTATTATCAGCGGTTCCTCAGTCAGTATGGGGAGCTGGCTCGGCCTCTTACAGAGTGACTCAAGAAGGGGGCTTTCGCTTGGAACGCGGCTGCCCAAGAGGCATTTGAGGGGCTGCAACAGGCTATGGCCACGGCCCCAATCTTGATCTTGCCTGATTTCAGCCGGCCTTTCATGGTGGAGACGGATGCTTCAGACATGGGGCTTGGGGCAGTTGTACTGCAGGACGAGTGCCCCGTTGCTTACTTCAACAAAGCTTTGGTTGGCCGCTCTTTGTCCCTGTCCGTGTATGAGAAAGAAATATTGGCAATCGTCCTCGCTGTCAATAAGTGGCGGCTTTACTTACTTGGCCACCGGTTCCTAATTCGCACAGACCACTAGCCCCTGAAGTATTTCTTGGAACAGCGAGTGTCCACACAGTCCCAGCAGCGATGGGTCAGCAAGTTACTCGGCTATGATTATGAGGTCGTGTACAAGAAAGGGTCCGAGAACACCGTGGCCGATGCTCTCTCGCGCAGCTCTTCCTTGGGATCTTGCTTGGCTTTCTCTACTCTATCATGTCCATTCATTGATGAGTTAAAGTAGGCATACCTTGCTGATTCATTGCCGCAGGTTGTGATTGTAACCCTCCAGGCCAACCTTGCTGCCCGGCCCTTCTTTGTGTGGAGGGATGACCTTCTCTTTTGGAAGGACCGCCTGTGGGTACCCGATGTTGCTGACCTTTGCCACCGCATTCTCTCCCACTTCCATGACTGTCCCTTGGCCGGTCATGAAGGGGCTTTCCGCACCTATAAGTAGGTCAGCTAGAGCTTCCTGTGGCAGGGTATTCGCCGGGCTATCCAAGAGTATGTGGCTGCTTGTGATGTTTGTCAGAGAGCTAAGGCCACCACAACTTCTCCCACCTGTTTGTTGCAGCCCTTGCCTATTTTAGATAAGGTATGGGAGGATGTTTCAATGGACTTTGTGGAGGTCTTTCTTGTGGTGCAAGGTAAGTCAATGATTATGGTGGTGGTGGACCAGCTGTCCAAGTACGCTCATTTTTGGGTGCTGGGGCATCCCTTCACCGCCAAGATAGTGGTTGAGTTGTATGTTTGGGAGGTGGCCAAACTTCACGGTATGCCCCGCACTATTGTTTCTGATCATGACCGAATATTCATTTCTCAGTTTTGGCGAGAGTTCTTCACTTTACAGGGTACTTCTCTCCATATGAGTACTGCTTATCACCCTCAGACGGATGGTCAAACTGAGGTGGTTAATCGTTGTTTGGAGCAGTATCTTTGATGCTTCACTATGAGGCAGCCCCACAGATGGCTTCAGTTTCTTCCATGGGCAGAGTGGTCTTATAATACTGCCTATCATACTCGTGTTGACTTTACTCCTTTTGAGGTGTTGTATGGCTGCTCGCCACCGACCGTGTTATCGTATGGTCCTCACCATTCCTCTGTGGCTGAGGTGGACTATATGCTCCAGACAAGAGACGAGGTCCTGCATCAGCTCAAGGAGAATTTGTCTTCCGCCTAGAACCAGATGAAGCAGATTTATGATGGACGTCACATTGACCGGGAGTTCGCGGTGGGTGACTTGGTTTATGTTTCAGTTTTGCCTTAGCGCCAAACATCTTTGTTTTAGCCCGAGCACTCCAAGCTCACCCCCCATTTCCATGGTCCCTATGTTGTCGAGGCGCGTATTGGTCCGGTGGCTTACCGCCTTGCTTTGCTACTTGACTCCTTAGTTCACCTTGTCTTTCATGTATTCCAGCTGCACCGCTTTGTGGGTGACACGTCCTTGGCTGCTATTGCTCCACCACCCCCCTTGTTGGGCTTGGTTCCGCCATCCGACCCCATTCTTGCCTCACTTCTTGATAAGCATCGGGTCTATCGCTCTGGGCGCATTATTACAGAAGTTCTGATTTCTTGGCAGGGGCAGTCACTTGAGGATTCCACATGGATGCCTGAGGAGGAGTTTATGGCTCGATATTCGACTTGGTCTCCTTGAGGACAAGGCAAATAGCGGAAGCGTGGTGGAGTGTTGTGCACGACCACCCAGACTCTTAGACTTTACTTTACATCTTTGCATTGGACTATTTCCTTTTGTAATAGCTTAGTATTTGCTTTAGTATTCTTATGTAAGTAGTCATTGGTTCAGTTAGTGGCCCTGGACTAGCCCGGCCCACTAACTGGCGTGTCTGCCTAGGGGACTGGGCTAGCCGGGCAAGGCTTGGCATGACTCCCTAGGGGACTGGATGTCCCCTATATGGGGCGATCTCTTTCCTTGTTTCTAGTTATGCAATTGAGATTATTTTGAACTTCTTCCCTTTCTTCCTTGTTTCTCCCCTTTCCTTGCGTGAATCTCCTTGATATTGATTGTGCCTACACCGGGCACATCACACCATTGATTCATATGACAATGAGCTTCTAACAAATATGAGATCGGACTTCGCATTACAACTCTCATACTTGTGTCCACTTGCATCGCACTCTCCACCCCACACACATAACACTGGCTGCTCATCAGTATCCATCTCATTTGAACATGCTTCACATGCCCATTAGTCCATCCAAGAGGAAACCATTAAATGTACCCGAGAGTTATGTTAGTTAGGCACTAACAATTATCAGTTGAGCCTTATCAGTCAATGCTTTCGGACTCAATTTATCAACCATGTCTGTTGACTTTCTTCAACTTGATAGTACACCCCACTCTTTTCTTCCTTTCTTACATCTCAACATGCTTCACACCCACCATATAAGTGCTTCCATAAGTAAATATTAAATATACCTGGAGTTACCTCATTTAGGCACTACCAGTTATCAGTTGAACCGTATGAGTTAACGCTTTTGTCAACCATCTCCACTCCCAAAAATGTGTTGCCTTTCTTATATTGTCTTCACACCACACCAGTAAAAACCTTAACCGATCATCCATATCCTAACTCACCATTGTTCCGGTCCGGCCACCCTTGGGTAGAAACACGACGACCTTTGTCTTGCCTTCATGAGTTAGGGTACCTTTGAGGAGGATCTTAGACATTCACCCTTTGCCAACCTAGAGACCCATGATCGTCTCCTTAAAACATTCTCCTTGCACTCACCAAACCGCTCCACTTTGTCGGGATAGTACGCTGGCTGAGAGGTGATAGAGGTGGACAAGGAGATGAGGGTCGAGGAGATGAGGTATGAGGAGATGAGGGAGTAGATGAGGGACGAGAAGATGATGCCGGAGGAGAGAGGAAGGAAGATTGTCCAAGAAAAAACATTTTCCGGTTAAGAAAACGCAAAGTTTTTCACCTTTATAACGATGGAGGGGCTATTTATGTTTTGCAACGCGCATGTGGACAACCCAAATGTGCCAAAGTCTCTTGCTTCTAGTAACACACAATGGAAACATTATCCAAATCTATATAAAGGGAGTATATTCGGCCCTTGAACATAAAATATGCGAGACTCCTGAAGATGTGAGTAGCCTTAAGTTGAGGCCTCCCAAGGAAAAGGCATGACCTAAAAGATGTCTTATTTTCAGTCCTTGAACATAAAATATGTTTGATTTTAGTCGCAATAGGTATTGGCAACACCTAAGCTAGGCCATCACTATTGTACGTACACCGACGGTATTTTGATAGTCACTTAAGCATTTATAGAGATGGCTTTTTCCGTGGCAAGAGTTATCAGTGATGGATACTCCTCCCGTCGTGATTTATGTTACTTTCAACAATTGTATCTTGACCATCACTGAAGCATTTACATAAAAGGCTTCACTCCATCATAAGAGCTATTTGCTACGGCTAATTATAGGCGTCGATATTGACTTTAATTTCATAAATCACGTACATGTGTTTTCAACGACGGCTATAGGAAGTCGTAGCTATTGATTTTACATTTTTTATTTTTGAGATGATATATATATATATATTCAAGATTATAACAACCACAAAATTGTATAGGAATGCATTAAAAACTAAAACTTCTATTTCCACCAATCCCATGTACATTATAAAGAAAACTGTATACAAAGGAAATTTTAACTATGACAAACAATCCCATGTACATTATCAACTAAACTATATACTAAGGCATTTTTAACCATTACAAACAATCCCATATAGATTATCCACCATACCCATACATGTTGAATATACAAAATATCATTAACTCTAGCATGTGCAGCATATGATTCGATGTTGGCGACATTTGGCAATATGAACTGATATTCCCTTTTGTTGATTATATAGAGTGATTATTTTGGATCAGAGAATGTAATTGATTTGGAGAGCAATAATTCATGCACATTACAAAGTTGAATCATTAGGAGGTGGTGGTGGCAAGAGGAAGTACAAAACTATTATTAATATTGACTCAGACGAGGAAGATGGTAAATCTAAGGTGAGAAACAGTGATATGTTATACTATTCACTAACTATTACTGCTTACCACCTTAGTCAATGATAGTATATTATATCACTGCTTCCCACCTAAGATTTACTATCTTCATCGTCCGAGTCAATATTAATGATAGTTTTGTTCTTCCACATGCCACCACCAATGCCTAACAAAAAAACTTTGTTATGTGCAAAATGATTGGTCTCCAAATCAATCTCATCCTCTTATCTAAGATAATCACTCTATACACATATTGGAACCATATAACTTCATATTTCCAAATGCCGCCAACATCGAATCATACCAATTGAGAACAAACCATAGCAATAGAGATCTTCCAAGGCAGCAAATACATAGTGGAGCTAGCATGCACCTCGACGTCGGCCTCCACCAACATGTTCTCTACTCTGGCTTCTCCTCCGCTGCCCATCACATGACTCAAGGAGGTGGAGATATAAATGTATTGCGGTGAAGTTAAGAAGCCACTGAATGTTTCCAACAAGTCACGCACAAAATCACAAAGTCACTAAGGCATGAAATGATCCCCCTCAACTTGTGGACCTCACATAGGTCACATCCTTCAAATCAAGAATAAAAATAATGAGCCACAATGTACTTCGAAAAATAAAAGCTTCCTACCAACCACCAGTCATCAGTTAGGTTGTATCAGTTAAGTTTGTTTAACCATATATACTAGGTCATATGGTCTCCTCCGTGCTAGATATCATATCACATCATACTCATGAGTAAAACTAATTAGCTATATTCTTCTTACTTAGCGTAACAACAAAACATATATAATCATTTACTTACTTTTCATCTATTAATATCTATTAGAAGCATGCACACTAAGCACCAAACACCCAAGATAAGTTTGACATTATAACTTGCATACACTCTTATTTTTCTACCCATATGTAAACCTAACTTGCTCAAATCTAATGACTACACAATGTACTTTGAATAATAAAAGCTTCTACCATCTACCGGTCAACAGTTAGGTTGTATCAGTTAACTTTTTTTTAACCACATATACTAGGTTGTTGTCTCCTCCTCGCTAGATATCAGATCACATCATTCAAACCTACCTTGTAAACCCATCTTGCACAAATCTAATGACCACTGATGCATTGAAATAATGTTCAAATAAATGTTTTCAAATTTCAAATTGTAATCCTACTTTGTGTTAATTCATTTCTTATTTGGGCTATTTATGTTTTGAATAGCTGACTTGACCTTAGTTGTGTTTACACGTCTAAACATGCTTCAACAAGATCCAAGTAGAAGAGGAAATGAAGCCTAACAACCCAAAGCTATTTAAAATTCAAGAATGGGCTCCTAATGGTCTAAACATGCATGGAATGGTCGAACACAACCTTGTGGACCCATTGGATTTCAGATTTGCATCAAGAGAACTAAATTCGGGAAGAAGCTGATTTGGACAGATTAATACAACCTTAGTATTTCGGTCATATCCTGTTATGTATAATTCGGATTAATATGATTTTAGTGGAATTGGAATGAAAACTTTTGTGGCTACAATGTCTATTTCAAGACGAAATTCATAATTCCGAAGATATATGGGGCAAATCTAGCATACAACGAGACAGCTAGTTAAATAACCTGAGGCCAACACATGGAGAATCTTTTTATTGGTTGTGATTGATACATATAAGGAAAGACAATGAGGCTGATTTGATAACTAAATGAAGACTCAAAGATACTTATTTTCTAAATAAATTATTAATTTATTTGATTGATTTAAAATCTAATAATTGCTAAAGAAGCAATCAATCAAGCAATCAATCAGGATGCAATCAATATATATATGATTGGACCTTCCCCTTTGAACTAACCCCTTCTACTCTTATAAATAGAAGGGTGGATGTGGTAGAGACATGATCCCATCCTCTTTGGAGCTCTCTTCTCCTATTTTTCTTCTCTTATATTGTAGCTTTTGTTTTTTGTTTTGTGTAATGGCTTTCTAATCTCTTGGTTAAGGCTAGGGATGAAGCTTGTACTTGATGTTTAATGACTATTTTGATTCAAGCAAGTTCTTTATCATTTGAAATTAATGCTTCATTTTTAAGGAGTTTATAATCTATATAATTATTTGGCTTGGCGTTGATGAAAGGCACGCCAAATGCTTATAATTCCCTTTGATTATATACTTAATGTTTTCATGTAGTAAACAATTAATTACTATTGTTCTATTTTAAAGTTCTTTAACAAGGGGTTATTCAATTAGGATTTGAAAATAGAATGCTAGTATTTTAAAATATCATGTTAGTCATTTAGAATTCTCAATGCCATATTTACAGTCTAGTGTTATTACATTGAGACTTGAAATTCAATATTTTAAATATAGTGTTAGTGGTTAAACAATTGATTTTTGTATTTGAAATAGAGAGTTAGTTAAAAAAACTTAAACTTTTGAACTTAAGAGGATTTGGCTGGATACTTATAACTTCAAGTGAGTACCTTATTAGGGCTTTGGAAAAGAATGACCATCGTACATCTGGAGGACACCATTCTCACCATGCGCTTGGAGGAGGTTGTGGCGACGGAAGCTTGGCGGTGGCTGCGGTGACTGGAGCTTGGCAGAGGCTGCGACATTGGAGCTTATCCCTATTGGAGGTAACATCTTCTTCATCTCCTCTCACGCTCCGACCGCCGCTCTATCTTCCTTTCTCTATTTTTTATTTTTTTCCTACGCATACCATCTTGCCTACTCCACTCATGACTGCCTCTCGCTTCGACCCGACCTTGGCCATCCTCTCTTCTTTCATTTCGATATGGTTTTTCCCATTGTTTTCGATCTGGCATTTCTACTAAACAAAGTCTTAACTTTTGGTTGTAGAGATGATGACTTTGGGGGAATGGATAGGAGGATAAGGTCGGGGTGCGTGTTTATCTTCCCATTCCAGAAGTAGGTTTGAAATCTTAGGTGACAAAGGCATACTGCAAACTACAAATATTGACGCTTAACGACATCTATTCACATGAAAGGCACTTAAAATTGATAGCCAATAACATTTATTCATAAGAAATGAGCTTGTCACAACCAAACTGATTCACTATAGCGACTACTACAGAATTCGTCTCCAAGCATGTGTAGACAGAAAATTGTGGGAAACGAGAGATAAGCACATCATTTCAGTTCCCTACTTAAGTGTTCAAGGGAGAAATTTTGGCTCTGGCTTGGCCTGGTTTGGTCCAAAATCCATGAAAACAACAGAAAAGCAGGCCATTAATTTATATGATGGGGTTACATTCTTGGCTATAGACTCTCTTTGGTATGTTGCAGACTAAAATATACGGCGAATGCATGTGAGCAGCATGGAAGCAATGATAGATTAACAGGGCAGGTTTCGTCCTCCCTTTTGCATCGTTGTGCTCTGGCTTCATTAAATTAGTCTTCGGCAGATGAAGTTTACTTTAATGAAAATAGTTTCTAAAATGCTGGTAGGGAGGAAGGGGGCATGATGATTGGCTCCATTTGTAACTCTGTGCTTGGCTCGTGCCCATACAAATGCATTTGATTTAATTTAATTTAATTTTTACATTCTGAATCTTCAACTTAATGAGGCATTGGGAGAATGTGATCAGCTAAAGAAAATTCAAAATGTTTAAGCTGCCAGCCTCAATATTTTTTGGACTTCCTTCCCACCTGAAGAATAAAACAAAGAAAAACAAAATACCTCGCCCTTTCACAACTGTTGTAGCCCCAAGAAGCAGTTCGGGAATCAGTTGTAAGCATATAAAAATCAGATTGAAAACAATGGGAAATTGCAAGCATTTCGATCTGGTTTTCCCAATATTTTTGATGGAAAATCTACAAGTGGAATGAACGAAGCGTGATTGTACTGATCTGGTTTTTCCCACTGTTCTCTCTTCCTGCCCTTGAAATTGACCACCAAAACCCTTATGCAGTTATGGTCTACCAGCTAATCCTCTATCGGGACAGATTTTTATATTAAATTTTCTATGTAGTCTTCATTTTCTAAAGTCATCTGGAAATCTTTGATTTTTTCAAAGCTACAAGTTTTTTCATTATATACAATGAGATTTTCCTATTTAAATTCAGGGCACGGAGTTTACTTGTGCATAATTTGCATCTAAAATTTGTATTGGCGTGCATTATTTGTTTACTTATGCATAGTTTGCTTCTAATTTATTTCCTAAAATTTTTGTTCTTGAGCAGTGATTGCCATTTTTGTTGTTTGGTAGGACAAATCTATGCCATTTTGGTTTGATAGGACAAATCTATGTCAATTTAGCCACACCTATACTCTCTATGAAGTGAATGTAAATATGTACTTTAGGTTGTTTTTGGGTTTTCTATTTTATGCTATATATGACATAAGAAGATGTTCTTCAAGGGTGCTTCAAGTTTAAAAAATTACCTCATAATTTAGGCAAAAGCACCTTTTGTAGTTCTATCAAGAACTTGCCCATTCTTATGGAAAGAGTGTTTTACTCTTTATAATTGATAAGTTTGTGGAGTTCAATAAGCCTATTTGTGATTTTATTTAACTCTTCTAACAGACATGGTACACAATAAAATAAAATCGGCTCTCTTGTTGTGGTTTCATATAGACAAGAAAGTGATAAACAAGTGTGCTATGAGTTGGTCTGTTGCATAGCCCTAGCAACTATATCTGTTTATTGTTTTAGTTGTTATGGTTTGTCATTGTTTTTTTAAATATATCCATGTCTGAAATAGCTCGAAGGCACATTGGCGTACAATAAAAGCAAACATCCTATAGCCGGTTGTGGCTTGGGTTTGGCATTGATGTGCATTCAATGTGATGGTATATTTTTATTAGTCGTTTATACTAGCTTTTATTTTTTGTGCAAGAAGCTCCATGTGGGGATATCACGACTCATGTATGCTGCCATATGTCAAGAATACAGGGAGATCCGTCAAAGGTCAAGGAATACCTCACATTCTGATATGAAAATTTCTATCGTCACCACCCCTCCAATTTAGACTATGGAATCAACTTACCAGCAATCATGATCCGTAATTATCCCTCTCCTGGGTTCTATATACGATATACAATTCTTCCCCTCTTGGTTGGTGGAGAGCAACCCATTTGATTCTTAATCGAGCAGAGTAAATCAAATACTTCAGGTTGAATAGGAAATTAAATTCATAGTTTGTAGCCAAATGACTAGTTGATAATTGATTAGTAAGGTGGGAGGATTGAAACTAGTTTAGGATATCTTCTAACATGATAGGTCTATTGTACTTTCAATTCAAGCAATTCATCTTGAAGCCTAACATCTCAATGCTCAAACACAAGAGCCTACTTCTGTATTGACTGCTTTTTCACAAATTCCTAGTTCTTGTAACGGCCAAAGATGATGACGAGGAAGACTAACTTGTGTTCTCTAGTTTCTTTTTCTTCCATAACATTATGTGCAAGAAGTATAGAAGAGAAAAAAATATCATTTTTATCTAGGAAATATTTCTCCATGACGGCATGCTGACAAGCAACATTGCAGCTTACTGATACTCTCTATTTGAGAAAATTTCTACAGATGGTTAGGATCAGAACTAAAACCTTGTTAAATGGTTGTATATTATGTCAACTGACATGAGATTTGCAAAACTGCACTTTTGAAGTTGCTGAGGTTTTTTTTCCAAATATGGATAGGCTGGAGAATTTTTGCCTAGGACCTATCTGCAAATTTCTTTTCTTGTATTTGTTTCTATCAAAACTGCATGTAAAAGAGCTCTGCTAAACATATGAGTGGGAATTCTCAAAGTTATTTCACAAAAAAAAAATGTAATGGGGAAGGGATTGTAGCAATCATTGAATTTTTTAATCTGGAGTATTTTTCATTTGACGGAATTATTCAGTGACACTATGATATTCTTAATCTAATTATGCCATGTCCGTGTGTTATGTGTGTATTTAGGTGTGATGTATTGTGTTTCTTCTTAACATGGGGTATGTTAGTTTTTTTGTAGAGTTTTTGCGGCCGACCTTTTAATAGCGGCCACATGTATCTTCTATTACAATAATTAATGTGCCTTTGCCCTCTCCTCATGGAGTCTCTTTATTGTATGTAATTTTTTTATTAAAAAAATTAAATTTATAATATTAATATTTTTATTTGATATGTTAATAACATGTTTGAATTTACTTAACTCTAGTAATTTATGTATGTTATATTTGAAATATGTAGATTAATTTTTTTACGAGTCAATTATTTTGAAATCCAACAATTTAAATCGAGGGATTTTAGCAATGCAAGATTTCTATATCCAAATGTTTAGAAATATGACTGCTCAAATCCAAGAATTTGCCTTATATTCTGAAATTTCATATTTTAAATCCTATATTCTAAAATCTTGATTGACTAACCCCCTCTAGGAGTTAAAATTTCCGATTGAGATGAATTTTCATTCGATCTTAATTGAGTTATCATTTGAATCAAATATACATTAGAGATTTATTACAAGTATATTTCCAATGTCTTAGCACTTTATCTTTGATTGTCTCTTATTCTCTATTTTACCTTCCTTCTCTATTCTATTTTCTTCGTAACTATTTTCTTTGTCACACAAGGCTTTCCCTGTGGATCGACCTTGTTTACTACAGTTGACAAGTAAAAAAAAATCCGAATTAGACTACTTCATAGTCTTGGTTTGGACGTAACAACAACCACACATAATGTACTTCCAAAAATAAAAGCTTCCTACCATCTACCAGTCAACAGTAAGGTTGTATCAGTTAACTTTGTTTTAACCATATAGTCTAGGTCATATGATCTCCTTCACATTAGATATTAGATCACATCATTCAAACCTACCTTGTAAACCCATCTTGCGCAAATCTAATGACCACACAATGTACTGCAAAAAATAAAAGCCTCCTACCATCTATCGGTCAACATTTAGGTTATAGCAGTTAACATTGTTTTAACCATATATTCTAGGTCATATGATCTCCTCATCGCTAGATATCAAATCACATAATTGAAACCTACCTTGTAAACCTATCTTGCTCATCTTCTCCCTCGCAGTAGCTAAATCTCCTCCATCTTCAATCTAATCCAGGATTTGGTTGGTCGTTTGAAGATTATCATGCACATCTTCTTCTCCCTAATAGTGCACATCGTCCCCATTTAAGGGGTCTCCAAATGTTTCCTTCCCTTGATCATCACTTGGGCCCCTCACAATTCTCCTTTTGTTTCTCCTTGGAGCAGTGTAAGGGGTCCTTACATATTTGCTAGCGGTCCTCTTCCTAGCCTGGACATCGGGGGGCACCACTTCTTCGGCTATTGGGGCATCACTCCCAATGTTGACCCCTGCCTCCCCAACGTCAATAGAAGTTGCACCCTCATCGGGGTGAACTTCCTCTGCGATGAATGCCTACGTAGACATGCATGTATTAGTAGAAGATTAAATAAAATATAACAAAATTAGGAAAATATGGGGCAATTAAGATAGCAAGCTCTGAAGCATGTCAATTTTAATTGTATAGTACAGGGGCAAGCCATACATGTCCCTCATATAATCAAACTTTTTCTACACTAACCTTCCGGCAGGATTCTTTGAAGGGGTATTGCAGGGCTTCATCTTCATCAACACCTACATATCCTGCATCCATCCCTTCCTAAACAATAAATCTTAACATTAGTAAGAAGTCATAATTATTATTATATTGTATCTAACCTCAAATGGGTTTACTGACCTCCAATTCCTGGTCAACAAAACTAAAACATTTTGAGACAATTTGTCAACCTTAACCACCAAACGGTCGACTCCATCGACCTTCAACAAATTGAGATCAAGTGTGCCAACAAGCGTGACTAATGTGTCCTTCATCCATTGAAGTTGGCTCTGCACACTTTCTCCCATTGCAGCATCTAGGTGGCCACTTCCCTCACCCGGTTCCTCATCAACAAAAGAAACAATTGTTTCAAGAGCTCTAGGAGGCTCCTCCCCATACCTATATCTTCCTCTTACTTTGCACATTGCAGGGCACCACCAAATGGGTACCTTGTATTTATAAAAAAATATCCGGTCCCCCTTAAGAAAACTCTTCAGCCCTTTGATTTATAGCACAATCCCAGCCTCATACTCAGCTTGGGTCAACTCCAAGTGCCTATACACCAAAACCTAAAAGCCAAAATATTTTCAATATAAGTTAGAAAATATGTGGATAGCAAAACTGAAGTCGTAGTAAGTTGGCCAATTACAATATATTACCTTCTCCCCTGCAAACAATAGCATGGTCGATTGCATCATAACTATGCTTCTTATAGTTAGCCCAATTCAGCAATCATGGAAAAACATCATGTACTCGTCAAGCACAAAAGTCTCCCAAAGCAGGAATCCTTTCCATAGCCCAACTTGCATGTTCAAATCATTAAATATAAGTCATATTCTCATAGTCAGCATTTTACATTAAATCCTTAATCAAACTACTCACACAACGTACCAATAGTGCCAATACAAATCCGTGCACAATGTAAGTGGTTTTGGTTAGGGCCTTCCTTGCTTCCCCCAAGCCGTGGAGGGTGTCCCAATATGCAATGTTACCCCAAGGATAGGAATCCAACTCCTCCACATCATCAGCTAACAAAAAAACCCGCTGATCCACTTTATGCTCCAACCCTCTACCCACAATGAAAGAAGCCAATACAAGTACGAGGACCAGCTTCACCGTGTTATCATTACTTTTGCTGATGATGATCTTCTGGTAAATCCGCTCCTTTGTTATGTGGAGCTTCTCCTTGCCGAACACCCTACAAAGTAGGGAGTCCTTTCTCAACACTTTCAGCACTGTTGGGAGGGGTGGGAGCACATCTGTCATATGCATACTGGTTACTTGGGAAAATTCGGTGGGAGACAACTTCATAGAATAGGCTTCCATCACTTGAAACTTGTACTCACCCTGATGCATTTTAATTATGTGGTGCAAGGCTTGAAGGGGGAACATGAACTTCTCTATGTCCAATTGCAAATATTTGCCCAAACATGAACATTCAAACAGTTTTGCCTGCCGTTCGTGCTTATTGAAATGGTCTTGAAGCCTCCTTATATAAGCCTATGTTGATTTCGGTTGAGGGTTGCCCTCATGGGCTCTACACTTATCTGCTTCCACTGACTTGAAGTTTATGTTTGACTTACTTGGTAACTTCACCCTGCAATATTTGACAATTTCATATTGCAAAAGGGTTACAATTTATAATAAACATATATGAAAATATACATAACACACACAACATGTTCATACAGAACACACATTGTACTATTCAAACATACAAAACATATTTATAATTTGGAATGTAAACTTCCAATACCACAAACATACATGCAAATATTTTATGTAACCAGCACTTAATTAGCATTACACAAACACATTTTGTAGTATATCTAAGGCATGCACACTAAGCACCACGCACACAAGATCTGTTTGACAATATAACTTATATACACTCTTATTTATCTACCCATATGTAAACCTAATTTGATCAAATCTAATGACCACACAATGTTCTTTCAGCCAAAAAAGCCTCCTGACATCTACCAATCAACAGTTATGCCCTATCAGTTAACTTTGTATTAACCATATAAGCTAGGGCATTTTGTCCTTCCTACTTGCTAAAAATCAGATCACATCAAACAAATCATGAGTAAAACTAATGAGATATATTCTACTTACTAAGTGTAACAACAAAACATATATAATTATTTAATTACTTTGCTTATATTATTATCTATTAAAATCATACACACTAAGCACCAAACACACAACATATGTTTGACAATATCACTTACATACACGAATCTTTATCTACCCATATATACACCTAACTAGATCAAATCTAAAGAACAAGCAATGTACTTTGAAAAAAAAAATAGCCTCCTAACATCTACCCATCAACAGTTAGGCCCCATCAGTTAACTTCCTCTAAAGTATATAAACTTAGTTATATAGTCTCCCCCTTGGTACTAATCATATCACATATATCAGAGCATGGGTAAAACTAAACTAATGAGCTATATTATTCTTACTTTGCCTACCAACAAAATGTACATAATCAGTGAATTACTTTGGATCTTTTATAATCTATCTAAGGCATGCATGCAAACTAAGAAAAAAAGCACACAATATGTGTTTCATAAAAGAACTTATGTACACACATCTTTTTATTACTAAATATATACCTAACTTGCTCATATGTAATGACCAAATAATGTACTTTGAAAACAATAGCCTCCTAACATCTACCAGTCAACAGTTAGGCCCTATCAGTTAACTTCGGCTAAACCATTAACTTGGTTATATGGTCTCCCTCTTGGTTAGCCTTACTAAACTAATGAGCATCTTTTAAAATTATTCATATTACATCTTTCAAAGTATGAGTAGAACTAAACTAATGAGCTTTATTATCCTTACTTAGCCTTGTTAAAATCTAAAATTTAGAAAAGTAGTGAATTACTTTACGTCTTTTATAATCTATCTAAGGCATGCATGCAAACTAAGCACAAAACACACAATATATGTTTCACCAAATAACTTACATACATGCATCTTTTTGTTCCTAATTCTATACCTAACATGATAAAACCTAATCACCACATAGTGCACTACACAAAAAAAATCCTCCTTGCTAATACAATTCAACCGTTAGGCCCTATCAATTGCACTAAGGTATATTGTCTCCTCCTTGATATAAATCAAATCACATCCTTCACTACATGGGAAAAAATAATTAAGGGGACTCACATAAAGTTGCATATTCACATTTCACATTAAGATATACATACCCAACCTTACTTCAACTAATCAATATTTAAATCAAACTTAGCTCACGACATCAAATTAACCAATTTTACCAGTTCATACGTCCAATTTACAAACATATTATGAAATTGCTAATTTGTATTCCATTAAAGGTCTACCAAGCATTTCATCACAGGATATAATAAATTTTCAAACCAAATCATATAAAACACTGAAACAAATTTTCCATTCTTCAATTAACCAACTAGCGATGTAGGATCTTACCTTGCCATTTATATCTTCTACTATTGATCAACTGTTGGGAAGAGAGGTCAGAGCGGCGAGGGAAGAGGCAGACTCGAGAATAGGGACCAACGCCAAAAATTAGGAAGCGGCGAGGGAAGAGGGAAGGAGGGAAGATGCCAACTGGAGTAGTGTTGCTTGCTAGAGGGGGAGAAGGTAGTTAGAATAGATGTCACCGATTGGGAAAAGACTGTCAGATGAGAGATCGCCGGAGTGGAGAAAAAACTCGGGAAGGGTCGAGAGCGAAGGATGGAAAAAATGGGAACTTTCTCTACGTGAAGAGTGTGATAGGAGGACTGATTGCAGAGGAGAAGAAGGTCTGCCAGTATGGTTGTCGCCGGGGAATACGACCGGATGAGATATCGTCATAGGGGAGAGAAAATCTGGGAAGGGTCAAGAGCGAAGGAGTATGGATGTCGCTGGAGGGGAAATACTGTTGGATGAGAGATCACCTGAGGGGAGTGAAAACGTGGGAAGGGTCAAGAGTGAAGGAGGGAAATAATCTAAACTTTCCTTGCAGGCGGGATGCTTCGACAGTTGTGCCTTTTTGTATACCCTAAGGGTATTTTGGGCATTTCCAGTGTGCGTGTGGGCAACACGAGCGTGCCCAAGTCTAATTTTGTAAAATCAATTTTCCTGGCCTAAATTTGTATTTCGGCCAATTGTCAGGTCGTTGAAGAATTGGGGCAGATAGATGTGGATTTGGCACTTGGCAACAACGATAGATGAATCCTGTCACACCCTGGCACTGCCTGACCCGAGCCGAACCCGGTCCAAGGGGCAGTCAAGCGCACGGGGGTGACAAGGAGATTGACAAATAATTTAGTGGGAGACTTATGCCCTAATCACGGGCGATCTAACAAAATTACAGAGTATAAGCACCACTTTGATCAAGAGTAAATAAGTAGAATTTAAAAGAGTTACTTTAACTCTAAGATAAACTAAAATCTCAAACCCACATACTAAATTAATCCATAACCCACACTAGGCTCCAAAGTATGTCCCAAACAACCCAAATGTGTAATGTAGCACAATCCAAAATGAGAACTACACACAAAGGTTCTCAAGTCACATGAAGTCTCCACGTCTACTCCCAAGTCGTCTCCAACCTTTCCTCATAAAGAGGATCTTGTCCATCTGCGTGTCACACCACGCAGCCCCAAAGCAAAAGCACAAAAAAGAGGGGTGAGTTTAACAAACTCAGCAATGGTTTTAAATATAACTATAATCATTGAAAACACGACGGTATAGTAATATAACAATTCAGATCAAAAATTGACAAGATATATCATTTTCTGATCACACATAAACTTGCATCATAGTGTATAAATCACATAGTGCCATTCAACATCATATAAACCTGAATGATATGTATCTCTAATATACATTTCAGATCATGCATCAACATCATATAAACCTGCATGAGATGTATCTCTAACATACATTTCAGATCATGCATCAATCATCATATAAAGAATGCCTCCATCAAGGAGTAAGCACAATTTAGTGTCACACAGACAGGAACACAAACAAGCCCACTAAGGCGTGTCATGGTCCAAATTCTACACAAGAATATAAGAAGATCGGGGTTGCCGGCCCCTAAAGCTGTTCGCCCTGGATGATCCTGGCCATGGATGTCCCATTCTCACACAGAGAATCTAGAGCAGGGGTGTTTGCCCAGGGACATCTTCTACGATAGGGAAGAGCCCGAATTTCTACACAGGAAACCCTAGAACACATGGTAGCCGGTACACAAAGCATACCACACTGGATTCTCAGGGTCTAGAAGACAATCATAATAATCCCAATTCACAAGACAAGTACATAACTCGTCCCCACATAATTTCCATTAAACTAGACTCAACCCGGGGAGTGCACATGTTCAACAAAGGAACTCAAATCAAAACATGTCCTTTCGGACCAATCAAGTTTCGATTAAGCTACGACCAATTAATTCGGCACGCAATTTCACCACATTGCATCCAATCGATCAAATTCGATTAATCTCGATAAAGCCTCAATTAGAAATCTATTTTCATGATGCATGCAACATGGTACATACGTGGGCAAAGCATGCATGAATCCTAATTCATGATAAGTACTCTCATCAGCCCCTTATGCATCATTCATAATCATAATATCAAGCCTCATCAAAATCATTAACCCCACATGTATGTGTGTGTACATGGTAGAAGCACCTCACCCAATGTATAGCAACATTCTTTGTAATTAACTCACCATCACACTACACATGTGTATGTACATCTTTTCATGGATTCCAGCTGAAATCATAGGAGAAGAACCATTAAAATCATAACTTAAGTCAAAGCCAAACCACAAGCTAAACATATATAAGATCATTCACTTCATAATTGAGTCAAGACATAACACTAACAGTCACACAACATTTGACCACATCCTATCATGACATATCAGTCCATTAGTATGTTGTAGCTCTACTGAAATATGATTAACCATAGAGAATCAACCACTCATAACTTCAAGATAGCAATTCTATCAATGATATCCAACTACAAGCCATTTCACATAACTCTAAATATATACCACAAATTCTAAACATCAATACAAATAATAGTAAAAATGTTATATCAGAGTAGAGACATCGAAATAAACATCATACAAATAATAGTAAAAATTTGTTGTGTAGCCGTTCGAACGCCCAGGAGGGCCATTCGATCGGCTAAATAGGAAAAATGTTGAAATTACAGTGTTACCATTCAAATGCCCAGGAGGGCCGTTCGAACACCAACAAGGCAGAATCGACCTTCTTCTTCATTTCAAATTTTCAAACTGAAACTCTATTGATGAAACTTAAAATCTCCATCTAACAACTCAAATGCAATGAAAATTCTACCATAACTTCCAAAAAGCTAATCTACATCATAACAAGATAAAACCCTAAGAAATCGGGATGAAAAATTACCATTTACTAATTTCACCATTAAAGCACTAAATCAAGTAAATCCACTCCAAATAAACCACAAAATCGAAATTTTTACCATAGGAAGATTAAAATTTCGAAGATCCATTACCATATCCCTTGATTAGGCTTGGATTTGACGGTCACCCTTCTTGAAAACCTTTCAAAGACATAGAGTTTAAATTAAACTCCATTAAAATCGATTTAACATAGAAAACCTTAATGAAAAACTTAGATCTAGGGTTTGTTAAGCATAAAAAACGGATTTTTAGATGTAGGGTTTGGAGTAAAGAATCAAATCCGTAGTTTTGATGTTTGAAAATGAATCAAAATAAAGGGAAAATGATAGATCTAGAACGGATTAGGAGAAAATCTTGGATTTAGGCATAATTAAAGAAAACATACCTTAAACTCCTTTGAATCCTAGCCTAATTGGGGAATTAGGCCTAATCTCCCTCTCCTAACCTATTCCCAAAATGGAAATGGCTCAAGTCTTTCTATTTATAGTAGGGCTTGGGGTGTACATAGGTAATTTGTGGGGTATGAATAGAAAAATGGGCTAAAAATGGGTATTTTGACTATTTGAGCACTAATTAAACCTGGAAAAATTATGAAAATTTTTATAAAAGCTTGTGTCGATGTCGGGTTAATTAGGTCCAAAAACCTAAATTTCGCCAGTGGGGCCCACAGGGGGTCCCGCCAAACCCTAATTTTTGGAAAATTAGTGAAAAAATTAGAAAAATCCCAAAAATTCAGGTTTGACCCAAAATCACTTAAAACCAATAATTGTAAAGTTGATTTTGATTAAAACCATAAGAAAAACCATTTATTTTTGAAACCACCGAATTAATAAGAAAACGTGTTAACCACACGATAACCGATAATTAAAATGAAACGAAAACCGGTTTGGAAATGAGAGTCCTTACAAATCCAGTGGAAAAATGGGAAGTCTTGACCATTGTGGTGGACAAAGTGCCAATGACGAGGAGTTGGGTAGTTTCCGGTGGTGGAACTGACCGGGTAGCCGCTGTAGAGAATTCCGACTAAGGTTAAAGGCCCATGGAGCAAAATCAATTTGAATAAGGTTGGGGCCTGATTGTCACTGGTGTTGTTTTGCTGGAAGAAGGGGGTTGATCATCTCCATCAGTAGAGGGTGTGGTGATGGAGGTGTGGCTTATGGTTGACTGACCAGAACGGGCAACGGGGGTCTATGTAAGATCCTTAAACTTGAACCGGTTTATTTTATTCTATTTAATTGTCATTGTGTGGTTTAATGCTAATTCTGACCGATTTTGACTATTTTCCAAATTCAAGTGGTTAACAAGTTTTTAGCTAAAATTTTCTTCACATATATAGCTTTTAAGTTAATTTAAGTCATTTGGAAATTTTCTGGAATTTTTAGACTTTTCACTATTTTTCTCGAAAAGTTAGGGGGCGGAACCCATCGTGGCCCCACCTGCTGCAAAATTTGGGTTATTAGTCCCAAATTACCCTAACATCAACCTAAGATATAAAATAATTATTTCAAAATTTTCATACTTCAATTTGGGTTTAAATAAGCAAGATTTACCATTTTTAGTGTAAAACCCTATTTGTACCACACTAATTAATTAGGTTTACCCCACCCTTTACTATAAAACGAAAAACCCAGCCACTTTCCCAATTTGGAAAGGACTGAGACCTGGAACATAGGAGCCTATTCCCCATTTTCCTAAAAGAGAAAGGAGATTAATGTATGGATTTGCTTGATGTTTCATTAATCTATTAAGGTTTTTATTAAATCTTTCAAATCCCTTCCTTTGCTTTAGATCAATCTCGAATTTTACTAAAAAAACTACTGATTTGGATTTCTATTTCAAAACCTAATGATGGGAATTTCATTTTTGAACTTCTTGAACCCTAGATCTACTAGTTTTTGAAGGATTTAGATGTTTTAAATCGAATTTATGAAGGTATTGATAAAATCCATATTTTTGGGTAGGTTTTGAAGGTGTTTGAGGAGCTATTTCAAGTGAGAAAGCTTGCTAAAGGTAAGTGTTTTGGTCCTAAACATTATTGTGATTTCATAGTCCAGTTTTAATAGAGTTTGAAGTAGGTTCCATGGTTATGAGCTTTAATGGTGATTTGAGAAAGGTTTAATCTTTGATAAAATTTCTTAGGGTTTTTGTTTAGTAATGGCTAGATTTGATGTTTATTAAACATGGATTTGATTATGTTGATGTTTGTGAGTAGGATTTGGGAGTTTAAGTGGTTCATGAGAAGTTTCGGTTTTGATTTTGAAGTGGGGAAGACAAACCAGAGCCACTATGTTGGCGTTCGAACGGCCATGCAGGCCGATCGAATTGCAGTACTACAGTTTTGGCCATTTTGTTTCTTTTGCTTATTTTTATGCGTTTACTCTTAAATATCATTTCTTATGTTCATGCTGAGTAATTGATGCTAGAATGAACTACTAGAAGGGCATGATATTGATGTTAGAAATTATGAAGAATTTTTAGGTATTATGTAAAATTGCATGTTGTTGGCTAAACATGTTAAGATTGCTTATCTTGAATCCATGATTTAATGATTCATTATGTTTTAAGCATGATTCCAGCAAGATTATAGTATGAGAATGGACTTACATGCCTTCACATATCATGATTAAATGATGATGCCATGTCTAGCTTCAAGTGTGGGATGAATATGCTTATAGAAGTTTAGCATGAGGTTGCACTTGATTTGAATAGTGCCTTCCGATGGTTTCACCCAGGAATTTAGTAGGAACCATGATTAAATGTTAATCTACATGTGTGTGGTATGATGATGAGCTAATTATAAGGCATGTTCATATGCTTAGAATTAAATGTTTCTTCCATGTACACACACATGTGGGGATGATTATGATAATGCTTGGTATTATGATTATAAATGATGCATGAGGGGCTAATGAGAGCACATATCATGAATTAGGATTTTTGTATGCCTTGTCCACGTATGTACCATGTTACATGCATCATGAAATGGATTTCTGAATGAGACTTTATCGAGATTAGTCATGGTTGATCGATTTGATGAAATGATGTGAGATTGCGCGCTGGATTAATCAATCGTTAGCTTATCAGAAATTGGTTGGTCCGAAAGGACATGATATTGATTTGAGTTCCTGTGTAGAACATGGACACTCCTCGGGTTGAGTCGATATGAGTTGATGTTGAGTTAAGTTGAATGGTGACGAGTTGTGTACTTGTCATGCAGTTGAGGTTTCTTAAGATAGTCATCTAGACCCTGAGAATCCAAAGTGGTACACCTTTGTGCACTGGCTACCATGTGTTCTAGGTTCCCTGTGTGGGAATTCGGACTCTTCCCACCACAGGAGATGTCCAGAGTGAACACACCTGCTCTATGCCTTGATATGCATAATTGTAGATGTGATTGTGTGAGAATCACTTATTATGCAAGATGGATGTTATGCCATAATGTGATTATGCATACCATGATTAGTATGTATGAGATACTGGTATGCAGGATGATTATGTATTGATAAATAGGGGTCTGGTAAGGGATTTAATCATAAATGGTGATATTGTGTGAAATTTGGATTTGAATTACAATGTTGATGTGCTACGGTTATTTTTCTGATTATCGTTACCGCATTTCAAACCTTACTGAGTTTTACTTACCCCTCTTTCTATGTTTTGTTTTGGGGCTGCATGGCATGACATGCAGTTAATCAAGATTCCTTGTATGAGGGACAGTCGGGATATGCGTGGGACTAGGCAGGGATGCCTTTGGATGTTATTTTATCTCTTGATTTATGCTATCATGGTCATAGAACACTTTGTATGGATGATTATGTTTTAGACTCATGTTTATCTAATGCTTTTAGACTTGTCTAAAATTTTCTGATTTGAGCTATGTTTAGGCTCAAGATGTTAAGTGTGTAGGTTACATTTTAGGATTTATTTTAGAGATGTTATCCTCTTTTATTTTTATGTTATTTCTCTTGCACAAAGGACTAAAGGTGCATGACTGTGTTTTTGTTAAATTACCCGAATAAAGGGGTTAAAGTCTTCCGCAATGCAATCTAGTCACCCCCGTGTGCTTTGACTAGCCCCTAGACCGGGTTTAGCTCAGGTCGGGTGGGCTCCGGGGCATGACAAAAAGTTTTTAGTATTGGAGCACCTCTTTGTCCAAGAGTAATTAAGGTTATGTGATGAGTCTTAAGGGGAGATGATCAAGGTCTAGACATGACTAGCGATGTGGAATTCCATTACTTGTTTGTCTTGAATGCTTGCTTACTTGATTGTGTTGTTTGTTTTGCTTGGTTGATCGTGCGGCTTTGAGTTATTAGGCTGTTTGATTAATGTCTAGTTGTTGTGTAGATGGCTAGCTCTAATCATGTAGGTGCTAATAACCATCGTGGTTCCAAAGACCCCAGAGTAGACGATGTGTTAACTGCCATAGAGGACTTAACACAAGTTGTCCAAGCTAAGCACGCGAGTGGCAGCGGGTCTGAGTCTCTTTCACTCGACAGATTCAAGAAGCTTAACCCTCCTAGCTTCAAGGGCGGGTAGATGCTTCAGAGGCGGATAACTAGAGACTCCATATGGAGAATATCTTTAGTGCCCGACATTACCCAGAGGAGGAGGAGACTCGACTTGCAGTCTTCACATTCGAGGGCAAGGCTCAGATATGGTGGTTGTCGATGGAGCGACAGAGGTTCTAGGGTCACATGGATATTCCCTGGCAGGAGTTCTTGTCTACTTTCAATGACAAGCACTTTCCTCTCCATGTGCAAGAAGAGAAGAAGAAGGAGTTCCTGAACCTTCAGCAGGGATCCATGACAGTCTTAGCCTATGAGACTAAGTTCATGGAGCTCTAGCGCTTCGTACCTCGCTTCTTTGGTGATGAGTACGAGCGTGCGAGGAAGTTCAAAGATGGATTGAGGTCCTTCATCAAAGATCGAGTGGTACCCTTCCGATATAAGACCTTAGCGGAGGTGCTTGAGACCACTATCGTTGTGGAGCAGACTCGGATGATTATATGCGTAAAAAAGGGCACTATGCTAATGAGTGTCCTCAAGGGGCTAACGGTGCATAGAGACATCCACCAGTTCCACCTAACGCTGGTCCCAGACAGCAGGGAGCACCACATGCGAGGCCTCATGTTAGACCACCTATCGGGAAGCAGGATGCTAAGGGTAAGAAGCCGGCTAATGATGGGAGAGTGTTCACTATATCGGCACAGGAGGCAGCCAACTCCTCAGGCATAGTGGAAGGTATGATCCTCATTGCCTCACACTATGCTAGAGTACTATATGATACCAGTTCCTCTTATTCTTTCATCTCCCCACATTTTGCTCATGAGATTGGTGTTGGTCATAAATTGTTGTCTATTCCTTTGTGAGTGTCTACACCTTCTTCTTCACTTTGGGTGGAGGAGTATATTGAGATGGTTTCCATGATGATTGATGGGCATGAGTTGCATTTTGACTTGATTATATTACCGATGATTGATTTCTAAGTGATTTTAGGCATGGACATGATGTCTAAGTATCATGTGCATTTGGATTGTCGGGAAAGAAAGATGATGTTCGATTTGCCAGGAGCTAAGCCTTTTATCTTTCAAGGGATTAAGCGTCCTAGTGGCAAGTTCTTGGTATCTTCATCCAAATCCAAGAAGTGGATCGATAAGGGATGCGAGGCTTTCCTTGCCAGTGTCTTGGGAATGAACGCAGATTTACCTTCTTTGGATTCTGTTCGAGTAGTAGCGGACTTTTCTGATGTCTTCCCTAGTGACTTGTCAGGTTTGCCACTGGAGAGGGAGATAGAGTTCTACATCGATCTCATTCCAGGTACTAATCCTATTTCTAAAGCTCCCTATCGTATGGCTCCAGCTGAAATCAAGGAGCTCAAGGCTCAGTTGCAAGACCTAATGGATAAGGGTTACATCAGGCTGAGTGCATCTCCTTGGGGCATGCCAATATTATTTGTACAGAAGAAGGATGGTTCTCTTCGGTTGTGCATCAACTACCGAATGCTAAATCAGGTAACCATAAAAAACAAGTACCCTTTACCTAGGATTGATGATTTGTTTGATCAATTGCAGCGAGCACATGTCTTCTATAAGATCGATCTGAGATCGGGTTATCACCAACTTTGGATATGTCTAGATGATGTGTCGAAGATGGCATTCCGTACCCATTATGGGCATTATGAGTTCCTAGTGATGCCTTTTGGTCTTACCAATGCATCAGCTTCATTCATGGATTTGATGAACCGAGTCTTCCGGCCTTATCTGGATCGATTTGTGATTATATTTTTGGATGATATTCTGATGTATTTGGCTAATGAGGAAGAACATGAAGCACATTTGATAATCATTTTGCAAACTTTACGGGAGCATCAACTCTTTACAAAGTTTGACGAATGTGAATTTTGGCTCAAGAAGGTGCATTTCCTTGGTCATGTTATATCGAAAGGTGGTGTAGCGATTGATCCCTCGAAAGTCAAAGTCGTGTTGAAATGGGAGCAACCGAAGAATGCATTGGAGGTTCACCATTTCTTAGGACTTGTCGGGTACTACCGTCAGTTCATTGAGGGTTTCTCTAGCATTGCAAGCCCAATGACCAAGCTGACTAGGAAGAATGAGAAATTTGAGTGGAACCAAGCATGTGAAGAAAGCTTCCAAGAGTTGAAGAAGAGATTGACATCAGCTCCGGTTTTGACTTTGCCTTCTGGGAATGGTGGATATGTGGTCTATAGTGATGCTTCACTTCGTGGTTTGTGTTGTGACGGGAGAGTGGTAGCTTATGCATCTCGACAGCTTAGAGTGCACGAATAGAACTATCCCACTCATGATTTGGAGTTAGCGGTCGTGGTCTTTGCATTGAAGGGTGGCACTATCTCTATGCCGGAGATGATTGGCGTTCCTTAAGGATTATGATTTCACTATCTCTTATCATCCCCGTAAAGCTAATGTGGTGGCGGATGCCTTGAGTAGAAAATCAGCTACTTTGATAACTTATATGCGTGTTCGAGAATGGCTCTTGTATGAGGATGACATTGAGCTTAAGCCGGAGTTAGTTATGGAGGATACTTGTAGTTGGTTTGCCAACCTTTCCATAAGCTCTATCTTGGTTAATGTTGTGGTTGAAGCTCAAAAGAGGGATAAGGAAACTCAAGCCTTTAAGGCTAAATTGAAGGAGAAGGTGATGATTGACTTCAAGGAGAGGTATGATGGGAGTTTGACTTATAGAGGACGGTTGTGTGTGCCAAACTCCTTGGAGCTTAAGGAATGTATCTTGTCGGAGGCACATCACTCTAGGTTCTCCATCCACCCAGGGGGAGCCAAGATGTATCATGATGTGAAGAGAACATTTTGGTGGAGTGGTATGAAGAGGGACATTGCTTATTTTGTGTCCAAATGCCTTGTTTGTCAACAAGTCAAGGTGGAACATTGTCATTCGGGTGGTTTGCTACAACCCCATCCTATTCTAGAGTGGAAGTGGGAGAATGTGACTATGGACTTTGTTTCCAAACTTCCTAGATCACCGAGCGGTAATGACGTGGTGTGGGTCATAGTCGATCGACTCACCAAGTCTGTGCACTTTCTTGCCATAAGGATGACTACTTCTCTTGATGCACTAGCTGCCTTATATATGAAGAAGGTTGTATAGTTGCATGGTATTCCGATGTCTATTGTTTTCTAGCATGATCCTTGCTTCACTTCCCGATTTTGGCAGAGTTTTCATAGGGCCTTGGGTACATCGTTGCATCTTAGCTCAACCTATCATCCTCAAACCGATGGGCAATCAGAGAGGACTATCCAAACACTTAAGGACATGCTTCAGGCATGTATACTTGAGTGGAAAGGTGGTTGGGAGCAACACCCATCTTTGGTGAAGTTTGCCTATAATAACAATTATCAGGAAAGCATTAAGATAGCACCATTTGAGGCACTCTATGGGCATCAGTGTTGATCTCCCCTTTGTGGGAGTGAGGTCAGGGATTATCTTCTTACCGGTCATGATCTTGATGGTGGAGAATATCTGACTTATCTGGGAGAGATTGCAAACGGAGCAGAGTCGGCAAAAGAGCCATGTTGACAAACGACGTCAAGAGTTGGAATTTAATTTTGGTGATCATGTCTTGCTCAAGATCTCTCCATCCCGTGGTGTAGTTCAGTTTGGCCAACAGGGCAAGTTGTCTCCTAGGTTTATCGGACCGTTTGAGGCCTTAGAGCGAGTTGGTGCTATGGCTTACTGTGTAGCTTTGCCACCTCAGCTTGCCAACATCCATAACGTGTTTCATGTAACACTTCTTCGGAAGTACGAGCCAGACCCGACGCATGTGTTGGATTTTGAGCCGTTAGAGCTACGTGAGGATCTTTCATATGTGGAGACACCCGTTCAGATCTTAGACCGGAAGGAGAAGATTCTCCTTCATGGAAATTAGACTATATGTCCAAGCCTATGTGTCATGATTGTATTTCTCTCCATGATGGAGACATTCACCATTTGGTTATGATGCATGTGTATGAGATAATATTATGCCCAGGTTACATAGGTTGTGTAGGGATAATTGAGATTATGTGGCACATGTGAATATGATTTATTATGCATGATTTATTATCATGTGATTGAGACTCTTATCGTGTAGGGTGAATGATCTATGGATGAATTATATGAATATGCATTATGTGATTACGTGTTGAAGACACGTGTTATTCATGTTGAATGTTATGAAGGAGAATGGCTTGATTTGCATGATTATGGATGTGATTGTGTGAGAATCACTTATTATGCAGGATGGATGTTATGCCATAATGTGATTATGCATACCATGATTAGTATGTATGAGATACTAGTATGCAGGATTATTATGTATTGATAAATAGGGGTATGGTAAGGGATTTAATCATAAATGGTGATATTATATGAAATTTGGATCTGAATTACCATGTTGATGTGCTATGTTTATTTTCTGATTATTTTTACCACATTTCAAACCTTACTGAGTTTTACTAACCCCTCTTTCTGTATTTTGTTTTGGGGCTGCATGGCGTGACATGCAGTTAATCAGGATTCCTTGTATGAGGGATGACCGGGATATGCGTGGGACTAGGCGGGGATGCCTTTGGATGTTATTTTGTCTTCTTATTTATGCTATCATGGTCATAGAACACTTTGTATGGATGATTATGTTTCAGACTCGTGTTTATCTAATGCTTTTAGACTTGTCTAAAATTTTCTGATTTGAGCTATGTTTAGGCTCAGGATGTTAAGTGTGTGGGTTACATTTGAGGATTTATTTCAGAGATGTTATCCTTTTTTATTTTATGTTAATTCTCTTGCACAAAGGACTAAAGGTGTGCGACTCCGTGTTTGTGTTAAATTGCCCGAATAAGGGGTTAAAGTCTTCCGGAATGAAATCTAGTTGCCCCCGTGTGCTTCGACTAGCCCCTGGACCAGGTTCGGCTCGGGTCGGGCGAGCGCCGGGGCGTGATAGTCTAAGGATGGTGGCTAACGTGTGCATGGTACCCATCCCTTAGTGGCTTTGATACCGTTATTGTTTACTGGTGTCCACAATTGCATGATGACCAGGGATGGGGAAGAGAGCAGCATGATGGCCGAGAAAGGAAGAGAGGGCAGTATGATGACCAATAAAGGTGTAGAGAGAGGCATGGCCACAGAGAAGGATGGAGAAGTAGGGACGAAGGAGAGATTAAAGAAGCGACTAATTCATTCATTTACCCCATTCAAATTAGGGCATAGCCCTTACAATAAAGAGACATCTTAACGAGCCTCCTCACAATTAACCTAAAGTTTGCTATTAATAATTAACTTAGGGTCATATATTAATCGACATCCTAACAATAACACTAAGGCCCGTTATTAATAAATAACTGAAGACAATAAACATAATAAGCAAGCATTACTGGGCCTAATATTAATCTAGCTAGTGGAGCCTATAGGCAGGGCATTGCACCCTTATTTTGGAACACAACTAGTAAATAATGAGAATTATCTTGGGAAGACAAGGATATTATTTAGGGTTTATTCTAAGTAGGAGAACTTATTAAGTAGAATTTTTATTCAATAACATAATGAGATTAATTTGTTATTTGGTAGCTAAATTTATTATGCATATGAAGTTTGTATTTTCCTCAATAGCAATTTGTTGGTTGTGTGCTTAGCACGTCTAGTTCATTGTAATTGGACTAAACCAGTTTATGTAGACCAAGGGGTCTATACAAGAAAAATTAAGAAGGGGGATAGAAGAGAGGAATTAAAGCAGATAATTAAATTAACTAACACTAAATTTCTATTCACTAATTTAGAATTGGTTGTGTACTACAATTTATAGAGATCTAAAGTAGAATTCCTAATGAAATAAGAAAAGCAAAAGGAAACACTAATCCTATTTCATTTAGAAGAATAGATTCATCTAGGAAAGCTAAATTCTAGTCTTATTATGATTATATCATTCCACCATGCTTCGCATTGCCTTGTCCTCAAGGCGACCAATTTGGATATTGCCGAAGGAACTCATCTTCGCGCATCCAAGTAGCATCGTTCGAAGAATAGTGTTATTAGAGCATTTGTCATATGTTAGGTTATTTGGCTGATTTCTTTGTCAAAATTATGTCAAAAACCTTAAGTATATAATTAGTCTTAAAATCTGATTAGATGTAGTTGTCGTCAATTCAGGTTTGAAATTGATGGACCTAACAAATAGGAGCGAACATGTTCTTATACATCAAACTTAAAGAGTAAATAATGTTGATGGGTTAAGAAGTTTATTCATGTTAAATTCTCAAACCAAAATCACTTAGAGAAATTTCTGAAGTGATTGTAGAGCTTTCAGAAGGTTTTAGGGTAAAAGGACAAAACTATCTTTGTACAGTATCGTTGATTGATCGTTAGAAGAGAGTGTATTGATTGAATCAATTGAACACTGATGAACAGTTGCATGGAATTGAAGAATCAAATGATAGCCCTTGGAAAGAATCGATCACCTCAATTAGTCCTTTGTAAAATGAAGCCGATAGTTTATAGATTGATCGATAAGATGATAGATCAATCACTAAATGAGTCATGTGTTAAGAAAAGAATGAACTACCAATCATTGTTTTAAATGATCAGCCACCTCCACTGGCTGGATGAAAAATCAGCCTGGAGGAGGTTTTGGCAGGGCCAAGTCAGAAGCTAGTGCAGGGACGTGGAGCTCAAAATTGACAAGGCGAGTGGCTGACGGTGTGTTGGCTATTGGCTGAACCCCTAGGTGTGGGAGGGTGGAGAATCTCGACGATAGCGGTGGGGCGGCAGACATGGGAAATGTTTCCACCAAAGTGGAAGTAGCCACTAGAAGCATGGCAAACATCGGGAGGAAGATGCAACTGCGGAGAGGGCGTGCAAAGAGCACATGACCTCGTCGAAATGACAATTGTTCTCATCAAACCTACGAGTCGTGTCCACTTGGATGGCAAAAAGGATGATCTTCACATCGGTAAGCTCTGGAATTGTGGCTTTTAGTTGATGTTTAAGTTGTTGTGTGCAGGCATGAAGGCAAGCGGGGGAAGACTTCGAGATAGGCACATAATAGAGGGCTGAGCAATACACCCCTGTGGGGGGCAGCTTGGTGCCGGGAAGCAGGCACAAGGAGCAAAATCGCTCCTCAACTAACAATGATGTAGACTAAGGTGTTTACATAGAAAAAATTAAAGAGAAAGAGGAGAGAAGAGAGGAATTAAAGCAGAGAATTAAATAAACTAAATCTAAATTCCTATTGATTGATTTATAATTTGTTGTGAACTACAATTTATAAAGATCTGAAGTTTGAAATCCAAATGAAATAAGGAAAGTAAAAGGAAACACTAATCCTATTGAATTTAGGAGAATAGAATAATCTAAAAATGCTAAATTCTAGTCTAATTAGGATCATATCACTATCGCGCTCAGGTCTTGGTGCCTAGGTCTGGTTTGGGTCTTTGGGCATGATAGGTTGCCCGGACCACCAAAGTCTATCTTGATGCTTATGAATTGAGATCCATTTGTTCTCTTCCTTAGTACAATGTTCTTGGTCTTGAAGCTTTAATCAAATTTCATCTTTATTTGCTCCATCTCCATCATTGTGTGATGTGGTTTATTATCTCTCACAAGTGTCAATTTAATTCATAAACTCTGATGAATCAAATACACTCATCTTCTCTATGATAATCACTCCATAATTCATGAAGATTAATGAAGGAATTTGCATAATCACACTTTTTTTTACTCAAAGAGTAGCCTTCCTTCTTACTCAATTTCATCACTCATAAGTCGCTATATCGAGGGTTAAATATTTTTAGGTTTCAATGTTAAATTAGGGAATAAAGGGTTCTTGCAATAACCAATTTGAGGCATATGTGGCATTGACCAATCAATAGTTCTATAGGGTGATAGATCATTCATTGTTTTATTCCAAAAACCAACCTATTGATCATTTCAATTGTGTGATTGATCATTCACTATTCTGGACTCTAACAAAACTCATTTTCATCAATCTCTCTACTGGACGAGCGATCATTTGATGTTACGGAAAAAATCACAACTTTTATTCAAGACCAATCAATTGTTGTTCAAGGACGATTGATCACTTATGAACAATATTACGATTTTTATCTATTTCTTCCAGTCTATTTCCAACACACATATATGGAAAAAAAACATTAATAACTAAATGTTTGTGACAATGTGTGCATAATTCATTACTTCTTCTTCTTAAATCTTTAATCAATTTGAATAAGTCTTCCTCCTTGAATCTTCAAAGCAAGTTTGCTCCGATTTTTTAAGTCCTTCAATTCCATATTTGAATTGACACATCACTAATCAACTTAAACTCTACAAGAATTAATTACACAATAGAATAAACATAGTTTTGATCATCGAAATAAAACTAATACGATTACATAGTCACATATGTTCTTACCAGCATGACCCCAAATTTTCAAATACCTTTATCAACACATAAATTGTAGATATGCAATTAACTTTCTCTTTTAAATAAGTTGACCACCTCAACTAAAATGATCCCAAGGTCGTGATTGTCATTTTTACAACATAAGATATACTCAAAACCATCATATATAATTAATATCATTAAAATCCACATGAAATAAAGCTAGGGATCATCCAAGTGTAAACCAAACAATTACGAAAAATAACATCTTAAAGGATAAAATGACACCTCTCATGCTGATACACTGAAATAATGTTCAATTAAATGTTCTCACATTTTGAATTACAATCATATTTTCTGTTAAATCATTGCTTATTTAGGCTATTTACATGTTTAAACAAGCTTCAACAGGATCCAACTGGAAGATGAAGTAAAACCCAACTACCCAAAGCTATTTAAAAGTCAAGAGTGGGCTCCTAATGGTCTAAACATGCATGAAATGGTTGAACACAACCTTGTAGACACGTTGGATTTGAGATTTACATCAAGAGAACTAAATTAAGAAAGAAGCTGATTCGGACAGATTGACACAGCCTTAGTATTTCAACCATATTTGTCTATGTATAATTCGGATTTACACGATTCTGGAGGAATTAGGAAGAACACATCCTTGGCTACAATTGTTATTTAAGGAATAAATTCACAATTCCAAAGATTTATGGGTCGAATTCGGCATGCAAAGGGACAGATAGTTAACTAACCCGAGGCTAGCACATGGAGAATCTTTTTATTAATTGTGATTGATACACATAAGGAAAAACAATGAGGCTGATTGGATAACTAAAGGAAGATTCAAATATACTTATTTGCTAAATAAATTATTAATTTATTTGATTGATTTAGTATCTAATCATTGCCAAAGAAGCAACTAATCAGGCAATCAATCAGGATGCAATCTAGAGATATGATTTTACTTTCCTCTTTGAAGCAACCCCTTTTATTCCTATAAATAGAGGGGTAGACGTAATAGAGGCATAATCCCCTCTTCTTCGGAGCTCTCTTCTCCTATTTTTCTTCTCTTCTTTTGTATTTTTATTTTTAGTTTTATTGTAATGGCTTTCTAACCTCTCAAGCTAAGGCTAGAGGTGATTTGTAACAATCTAATAGAGTTCAATTCATGTTTCATCAATGGTTTCAAGTAAGTATTGTTTATTTGAAGTGATGTTTATTTAATATTGTTCTTTTTCTTGTTTCGTTGTGATTTGGATACATAAGATGCTTGAAGGCTCTCCTTTTTTATCTTTTGTGATTTGGATACATAGAAATCTTGAAGAAACAACTATTTTTATCCTTCATCTATCCAAAGTATTTCTTCTCTTTATTTTTTACTTTTAATGATCATATCTTGCGGTTAAATAGAATCTTTATTCGATTCTAACTGAGATAACATGATATATGAAGAACATCATTAGATGTTATAATGATCATTAATGCCTTAGTGTTTTCTCTTCTTGGTTTCAAGCAAGTTCAGACGTAACAACACATGCCTTATTATAACATCACTTTAACAAGTCTCTACACATAACTTGAAAGTAAAAACTACTCTTTTGTTGTCAACTTGCTTACTAGCCGGCACGCTAACCCACTTGCAACTACTCTTCTTGAGGGAAACTACTAGTATGTTTGAGTATATCTACATATACCCAATATGATGAAAAGGAAAATTAATGTGTTGGAAAGCCCCATGATAAAAATACAACTCAAAGTTTTGATAGAATGATGAAAATGATGTAAGATTTTGTCTCCGATTGAATACTTTAGGTATGTTATCAATCTAAAGATTATCTTTGAAGTTACACTTTGAAAGAAGACAAAAAGCTTGAACTTTTAAGTCACTTAGAAGCTACATATATGCCTTGGCAAAGAGATGAAGAGGTAAATGAGCACATAATTTAGGTTATTTTTTTATCTTTTGCATTGATTTTACATCAACCCAAAATTCAGAAAAAGAAGAAAAGAGTTTCAAGTTGAAGAACTCAAAAACTTCTAAACTCAACCATTCGATCTTATGTTCGAGGGAAAGAAGAACTTTATGATTGAAAGTGCAACCAGATTAACTTCTTGTTGGAGTTCAATCTCAAAGTTGAAAGTGCAAACGAAAGAACATGAACGTTCAACCTCGAAAGTTTGCTCAAGTTTGACTAACACTAAAAATCAAATTTGCATATCCATACAATTCTACTTAAACTATAACTTATGCAACCGACTTAAGGGACTATAAATAGATGATTTCTACATTTGTTCTAGGTTTACATTGCATCTAGAGAGACTCTAGAGCGCTTGTTTTTATTGAGAGACATTAAGGTTTTTATTTTCCACTTCATTCAGGTTATTTGCTTCATGAATACTCTTTGATTTAGAGAACTTTGTGTTGATTATTGTTATGTTTTGAATCAACTTCAAACTCCAGATAGCTCATGATCATTCTATTGAAAATTTAATTTTAGAGTAGTTCATTACACTTGTCTATACAAACTTTCATATATATAGTAGAAAGTTGGATGCTTTGAAGGACTGTGTGATCTTTGATACAATTCTAATATTCAAATGGATACAAGGATTTGTCAAAGATTGAATATCAAACATGTGTGAAGTAGGGCATGAAGATTCACCATATGTGATCATCAATCGATATACCAAGGGAGGTGACAATAATTCTTATTTTCATAGTAGATTTAAGACTCCACTAGATCGGATGGTTTTTCCTTCATCAGGTTTTCCACATAAAAAAAAATCTTGTGCACTTTATTTTGTACTGCTTTACTTATTTACATGTTTTAGGGATTTTTGCCTAGGAAAATAATTGTTTTATTTTGAATTTCTTATTAATTGATTAGATTAGTATGCAAAAGTTTATAATTTAGATCAATACTCAGCTAAAGCATGTTTGATGTGAAACAAAATTGTAAAATAACTTTCAGGATCACAATCTATAAATAAGTACATCAAATGTTCACACTAATATTTATAAATTTAGGATTAATGTCCCCCATACAGTTTTATTAATCAATCCTGGGCTAATGCCCCACAAATGCACAAAGTGTTTGTATTATTATTTCACAGTAATCAATTAGAGAATTCCCAAACTCCTCTCTTAGGAGTCCCACAACCCAACTCTTGGCGCAGTACAAATTCCTTGCCTCGAATCCCACAATCCACGTAGACTGCCAAAACCCTTAAGAAACTTCATTTCCTTGGAGCAGTTTCAAAAGTCTAAATACCCATATGAAGAGTCTCATAGCTCACTACTATGCTACAATGACCTCTTTACTTCTTTGTAGAAAGGAAATGGCAATACCATGCATGATCAACATCACTATCGTAATAACACCACGCCATAAGTAACAAAATTTTGTGCGCATTGTGGCCTTGTGAAGGTCGATAGCTCCTGCAGAAGGTCTATCCTCATTCTATTTTGGCACAAGATCTTGTGAATATAGTGGTTTTCATGGCAATGCCTAGTATCAACAACAAGCTGTCTTGTAGCTCCGGTCACCTTCCATTGAACCCACATCTAAATCTTAGGTCCTCATCATTACCCAAAGGCTCCACTCACATGGGCCTTAAATAAAGAGCTACTTTTTTAGCTCAGTTCTCCTCATTCAGACCCCTCAACATATTCAAAGGTAAGCCAAGCTTTACCTCGGTCCCCATCAGTAGAACCCATCTCTTATTCCTCAATCTAGGTGCTCCATTATTTTCTTATTAACTACTAGAAGTTTCAATAAGTTTACTCTCAATCATATCCTCTTGTGTCCTTAGGAGTTCATTATGTATCAATATTCAAATTTTATCTCAAATTATGCACCCTAATTCAAACTTTTGTTCAGTGTCGACACCCTTGTCGATAGGTCGAAGGCATGTCGAAACTTCCCTACAACCCTGTTGATTCCTGTTGATAGAAATAAGATGCCTGTCAAACTCCAGATCAATAACTCATCTTCAACATCAATTAGTTCTTTTTCTCATAATTCACCCTCTAGAATTCAGTTGATGCTCCTTTCTTTTAATTTTCTTCTTCACCTTTTAGTATCTCTTCTAGCTCAGCTCGACAGGTCACTTGACAAGCTGATCCTATCAACATTTAGCATCGACAAATCTTTCAACAGGTTGAGGAGCCCGTCGGTAGAGGCACAACTTATTTTTAACTAATTTGTTTTGCAATAAGATTGTTAAATTGGCCTTATATTCAACTCTATACTAATTAAAAAGGCTTAAACACATTCTTACACCATTTAGACACTTTTGTATCACAGTAAATGTAGTTTTTAAAATATTTGCAAAAGTTCACCCTTTGCACCTTAGCATGCATTAATCTTACCTAAAACAATCTATTTCAATCATCTATCTAAAACAATTGTGGAGAACATCAAGACTCAAGATTTATTAATAAACGGCAATCGATCCTACCTCAAAGAGATTGATAAACGACAATCGATCCTACCTTAAAGAGATTGTCTTCTAGCATGTACCCCTCCTCACGTGATTCTTTTCAGTAGGTCGACACATGTTGAGGAACCAATCGGATGTGACATTCGACATGCTATAGTGAAGTACCCATCGACAGATGCTCAACCTTCCCCAAAACTCCCAAAAATTGCCATGGGATTTTCCAAATCTATGCTCTTGGCCGTTTCTTTTATTTTTATGAATTTGGTAAAGGAAAGTAATATTCCCACAACAAAAACACCTACAAAAACTCACATATGACTTTTAATTGGACTTAACAAGTGGGGCTCGCACAAAGTTCACTTGGACTCACTTATTCAATCCAATCAAAACTCATGTAAGTTTTTGTTATGCATTTTTTATGTGTAATATCATTTTTCTGTGGCAAAATAGTGAGAGGTCATATAAAATTCAATTTGAGCAAGGAATGTTTGGATTCTTGTCAAGCTTGAATGATTTCTTCCTAAATTAGTTCAACAAATTAGATGGTCATAACTTGAGATTGAGAGGTCCAATAGGCACATTCCTCAGTGCATATGATTTGGTTGTATGAACATAACAAAATAGTGGATATGTCGTGTTAGAATTCAATTTGAGCAAGCATTGTACATATTTGTGATGATTCCTAATGTTTTGTTCTCAAACTAGACTGTAATAACTTGAACTAAAGATGTCTAATTGAAACGTTCATGGACAAGCTTGATTCATTTTTAAGAACTCAACAAAATAGTTAGGGGTCGTATTAAAATTCAATTAGAACAAGGCAGGACATCGCTAACATGGCTTGCCCTAGGGGGACGAAAAATCATCTTTACAAGGGCACTTAATCCTCTAAATGGTACATATTCAAGTGCTACAGCCAGCTTACCTTGAGCAACGTGGTCCTTGGGCCCTGTCTATATGCATTCAACTAATTAAAAAACAATGACATCCAATTTGCATCCCACCCGTTAGATCGACCATATTCTATGCTTATGCGACTGACAAAATTGCTTAATCGTGCCGGCCACCTTACATCAATTAAAGTATTCTGTTGTCTGACTCAATCACACATGGAATGAGGCACATCTAGAAAATTAGCCCTTTGACATACCGGCCGAACAAAATGATAATGCTAATCTTTCCTTGGGAGAGATATGAAGCCAAAAGCTCATGGTCATAAAATCATAACTGCCAACAGCTGCGACCAGATACAAGAGCCTCGAAAAGCCTACAGATATGGTGTCATTTCCTTTGGCTACATTTATATCCAATATACAGAGTAAGCCATATAAGGTCCCCACCATTAAATTACTAACATTAGGGCAAAAAAAATCCCTAAACTCCGCTAAAAGTCCAAGATTTCGATGTACTCGAAGGCAAGCTGTTCCGTAATAAAAGCTCGGAATCAGGCACTGAAGCATTTGTACCATTTCCCCAACCACTGCAGCTAGTTTCTCACACCATCCTTTCTGTACAAAATACCACTTTGGAGGGATGGGCCTTCTGCCAAACATGCCCATGGAGCAAAATCTAACTAAAACAACAGAAAACAGATCAAAAACGGGGGGGAAAGAAATGATTAAATAGGGCTGTGCTTGGTTTAATTTAGACATGCACGCCATTCCCATTGGCGAAGAAGTGACCATTCAACACTCCATTGGCAGTTTTGTTAGCAATTCCGTTTTGATAAGGCTTCATCATCACTTTTCCATTAATTAGGCAATTTTTAGCTGCCACCATGGTGCTCATGGTCCCTGCAGTTTGCATAATGTTTTCCAATCGCGCACATGCAGCTGCTATGAGCCCTGATAGATAACGGAAAGTGATGCCAATTAAGTCAGGCAATGTCTCAGCTCATTAACGTAACAAGTCATCAAAAATTTGATGGGATAAATGGAAAACAATGTGGGCAAAGACATGATTTCTTATAACGTAATCCTTAAATTGGTCAATAGATCAATCTAATTTAACCAACAGATAACCAATAATAGAACTGGTGTAAACTACACTAAAACGCACCTACAAAGAGAGGGGAAGGCTTTCCGGGCCTTGATTTGAATTCAGGATGAAATTGGACGCCAATAAAATACGGATGATTAGGCAATTCAAGAACCTGTCAACTCACAATGAAGAATGAATAAATATAGATCATTGCAACAATGAAATACAACCGACAAACAATAACAGATTCAGACCTCCATGCGCATGCCAGTCTCATCTTTGCCAACAAATGAAAGGCCAGCCTTTTCAAGATCAGCTACCATATCAGGGTTAACCTACACAACGCAAAACACACACCATTACTACAATCAAACTAAAGATCATGCATTATGAAGAACCATGTGGGCTATGACAAACCTCATATCTATGCCTGTGCCGCTCATCTACATAACTGACATTTCCGTAACTAAAAATATGGCAAAACAAATGAAACAAAGAATCACAAGTTTGTCAATATCTAAGAAAACATAAGTATCTGGAAAATGTGAAAACAATATACTGCAAAGATTAGTACATACAGCTTAGCAGATTTGCAGTCTTTTGCATGAAAATAAGTCCTCCTTGATCCAAGACGCATGGTTCCTCCCATGCGAGTCTTTGAAGCCTGAAAGGAATTCCTTAATTATGTTAGCAAAAGCACTAGAAGATTTAGTCATATGCCAGTCTGAATGCCAAGACAGTCCTACCTCTGGCATATGGACCACACATGGCGTTTTTGTGTTGGGATCAAACTCTTCACTATTTGCATCAGGGAGGCCAAGAATGGAGCGTGTATATTCAATGACTGCTATCTGCATTCCTAGACAGATACCTAAAAATGGAACACTGTTTTTCCGGGCATACTCTGACGCAAGAATTTTCCCTTGTACCCCTCGGTCCCCAAATCCACCTGGAACTAGAACTCCATCTGCACCCTGAAATAAGAGAAGGAGACTGCAGAGTAAGAAAAAATATTTCAAAATAACAACTAATAATTACAAAGTCAATAATAAATCACATACTGATTAAGGAATAGAAAATGAAACTTGATAATGTTAATACATGATACATCTAGAGGAAAAATAAAAAATACTGCTCACTTTCAGCTTTTTCCATGCTGCCTTAAAAGCATCAGGCGCCTGCAGGAAAATGTTTGACAGACTGTCAACTCAATAAGCTACGTGAATAAGAACATTTGGAATTAGATGCTGCACAATCATAAAACCTCTTTGGCAGCTGGTTCTTCAAGATCTGCAGCAGGGACCCACTCGACTATAAGTTTTCTGCGGCAAGCAACAGATGCATGCAAAAGGGCCTGAAGATGCAAAAGCAATTCATTAAACTCAGTGTTTATTAGAAGCCAAGTGCCATGTAATCATCATTTATACTTCACACATGAGCAGACACATAATGAAACACATATTATGCAAAATACACACTTGAAAGTTGGAGAAATCATGGTTCACCTTCAAAACAGAGAGATATGAATCTTGAAGTCCAGTGTATTTTCCAACCATGGCTATTCTAACCTGCAAATTGGGTCAAGAAACTTATAGGTTATTCAGGACTATTAATGCACTTCCCTTGTAAAATTAAATGTGAGAACCATACAGGATTCTCCAGCATGTCACATAGCTTTGCCCGGCCAGTCCATTCTTCCAGAGAAGGCTCCCTAGCAACCCTGTTAATTTAATATAAGAATTCACATCTGATATATTTCTACAAAGCACATTACAATGAAACATTGAATGAGATACATTGAAGAAACAAACCCCAATAGGTTCAGGCTTTTCAGTATTGCTTCATGCGCCTTTTGATCCTGCAAGGAAAGAAGTAAATTAAGTTAAAGATTACATGAAAACATCTCAAATACATACAGGACTTCTAAAAGAGAGGAAAAGACATTAGTATAAATAGTATTGTCCAAACTATATACTGAAACTGTGTAGAGATACATACTCTTAACAGCAATGGAATATGCCATATGTTCAAGACATCATAAAGGGTAACAATATTGGCCACCTGAAGTCAAGAAAAAACTTAATATTATGAACCGAGATAAGTGAATTGAATGAGAATTGCATCAGAGATGATCTCAGTACCGGCACTTGACAAAACTGAGATAGCTTTTGCTTTACATTTTCTTCCAAAGGCTGATAAGAAAACATGACATTAGATATAAGTGCCACTAATCTCATACATGCATGCACTAAATAAAAGTGTGTATGTGCGCATGCATGCATGTGCAAAGAGAGAGAGAGAGAGAGACCTTAGCACTACGGCATGCTAGTATATTTGGTGTCAACCCCAATCCTCTCAAGCCTCGAACACTATGCTGAGTAGGCTTTGTTTTCTAGAGGAAACAAATGAGGCTTTTAATAAAGGTATGCCTAAATTGTTGTACAGATATTTAAAAAAAAAAACAGATTGCATATAGGCACTCCACACACTTATCATGTACCTGCTCGCCAACGACATTCAAAACAGGCACAAGACTCACATGAACAAGACAGAAGTTACCAGAACCTGGAAAAAAACAAAGGAAAGGAAGTCAAATGATTGGTCCAAAGGCTAATATTTCAATAAGAATTTATGGATGCATCTCCTTACCAACGCGATAAGAGAACTGACCCAAAGCCTCAATGAACGGCATCGATTCAATATCCCCTGCAACAAACAATATCATTGGTACGCCACACATAAATGTGTAGTAGGCGGAACAAATCACAACAATATTTTCGATTGCTAGCACATGAAAAACTAAATATTACCGATTGTTCCCCCTAGTTCTATAACACAAACATCTGCTGGACCTTCTTTCCCATCCACAGGGATCATGGCAACACGCTCAATCCACTCCTGGATGGCATCTGTAACATGTGGAACTACCTGCAAATGGGTTTACACAATAGCTTTAAGTTTCTACAGAAGCACAAAGCATTTCACACATACTCACAGAGAAAGAGGGAGAGAGTAGTTAGGGAGGGAGGGAGGCAGGGAATGTTACTTGACATATACCTGAACAGTTTTTCCAAGATAGTCTCCCCTTCTCTCCTTGTCTATGACAAACTACGTACACATTTCACAAAAGAATCAGTAATTGGTCTACCCTATAACTCAGTGCATAAGTGCTTAGTAGTTCACTAAAAGACTAGATTCACAAAAAGGAATCTCCAATGCACATTTCATCGAATTTGTACCTGGTAAATTTTTCCAGTTGTGATGTTGTTGTCACGAGTCAACTTAATGTCAAGGAATCTCTCATAATTTCCAAGATCCAAATCAACCTATTGAAAATACCTAAATTAATCAATTCCATGATCAAAGGGGAAGAAGGATTATGTGCTATCTTGGAGAGAGAAAATTTTGTAAAAAAAAGAAATTTTTGAGGGAAAAAAACCTTTTTGTTAAAAAAAATGAATTACTAGCAAGGATCTGCATTAAGCTAACCAATTTATTCAGTTCTAACCAACTTTCAAATTAACAGCTTCAAGATTATAGGCACCGAACCAATTTTGATAAAGGAAAAGCTTGGTTGAACTAATAAGTAACTAACATAAGAGAAAACATAAATAAGAGTCAATTAAGATAACAAAACCTCATAAGTAGCATCCTTCAAAACTCGATATATTCATGCTACTAAAGCTAAAACAAAGCAAAAAAGGGCAAACAATAAAGGCGATTCACACCAGTAGTAGCATGTAAAAAAATCATTTGAAAGCTTTACCTCACCGCCATCATCTAAGACATAGACTTCTCCATGCTCGAAGGGAGACATAGTTCCAGCATCTGTGTTCAGGTATGGATCTGCATAAAAAATTATAAATTAGCAACAAATTTAATTTTTACAGATGAGTTCTAAACCACCAAAAAACTTGTATCAAATACTGTACAATAGACGATATAATTGAACAAAAGTAGAAAAAAAGGAGATCCCTGTTATTGACATCTAAGATCCTGAATTCAAAACGTACCCAACTCTTCCAGAAAATAAAAGAGAGCGAAAATTAAAAAATTTACCTACTGCTTGTTTCCTCTCAAAGAAACCAAGAGACAGATAATAAAAAATACAACCAGTACAATTTTAAAATTTAATACCAGTCACGGGTGACAAACAAATTAAAAACTTTTAAACTCCAAAGTCGTCTTCAAATTGCTCAAATTTAATAAAATACCATCTTTCAAACCAACTAGCTCGTCATCAAGAAAAAAAAACAGCAAGAAGCTCCGGATCCCCGCATACAAGAAAAATCTCACTGAAAACTTTCACTTCTTTCTCCAATCCACCCACGAAAAGACTCACGGAATGATGTATAACAAGAACAAGTAGACAAACAAGTACCCACAACTCAATATTTCCCTTTCTTCCATATCCATCTAAATGAAACATCTGTTACCTGAAACTTGTTCCATCAGTTGTCATAGACCACCACCTTTTTCTTTGGTAGACAAACCACCGTCCTATTTTAGCGAACGAAAAAAAAACACCGTCTATTTCACCAAGGGCACCTAATCCCCACTTAATACGCAGCTTTAGCAAGTTGTTTCACTTTCTCTCCCTTCTCCAACCCAGATTCTCTCCAAATGAACCCAACAGACAGAACAGTAAAGCTCACCAAGAAATGTTTAATGCAAACAACATAGACACAACTCAACCCCGTATCCAACCAACAAGAAAAATGAAGTTGATAATAAGATACAACCATCCTTAAAAGCGAAACTTTTTATGTAGAGAGAAGAAGAGGCAGAACGAGACACCCACAGAAGACAGAGTACAAGCAAAACAAGAAGTAAAAGGCAATCACCAATCTTAATGGAAGTGACCCGGAGGCCGCAGGCCTTGAGGACGACCCCAATACTGCTGGCCGTAACCCCCTTGCCGAGCCCGCTCACCACCCCGCCAGTCACCAGCACGTACTTCATCTCTTTCTTTCCTTCCTGCACCCACCACACAACCCACCTGTTTACCACAAAAACCAAGCGAAACCCATCAGTCAGGCCAAAACCAAGACAACCCATTACCCCATAAAACCATCCGACATTCCCCCATTCCCACCTCTCCCAAGTCCCAGTCTCAAACATACCTCTATCTCTCTCTCTCTATATATATATATCTCTTCTTGTTCTCCCTCCCTATGTTTCTTCCACAGTTCCTCACTCCCCAGCTGAAACAACAGCCGGAGGATGAGGTCGTAGAGAAGGAGGCCACTGAAGAAGGTGAGTCCGAGCACTGGACAACCAGCAACCTTAGCCCCGAGCAAATGAGCCCGAGGAGGAGGAGAGACGTTGATGATGACGAAAACGAGAGGGGTTGCGAGGGGTTTATAGAGTAGAGCCGCCCCAAAGGCCGTAAGTTTGCTTTGTTTTTGGAGGACCAAAAATTCAAACATTTAACAAATTCCTCCTCAAAGTTTATGATTTATGTATTTGTCCACTATGTTGGCGGTCCCCACATTGTGACACGATTTAAAAATTAAAATTCGTTGTTTTCCCTCGCGCCGGCGCCATGGGCGGAACTCGGCTGGCTTCTTCGGCTTTTGGCTTCTGGCTTCGGACTTTTTTCTACCAGGGGATTGCTTTTTCTTGGATTTTGTTTTCGGTTAAATTTTTTTAATGGACTGAAATGCCCTTCTATTCTTAAAATTTTATGAAATTAGGATTCTGAGATTTTGTTGGTAGGTAGTAAGGATAGGCCATATTTTTAATATACTCAAATGCCCTTCTTCACTTCCATTTTGTGAACACAGATATTTCCCCATATTATACTCAAAGCCCCTTTACTTTATACACCCAAAAAAAATTAAACAAATTACTAAATACTTCTTAGCCCCCTATTCCTTTTAAGTGTATTTTTACTCTTTCATTGCCCCATTTCTAATATTCCCCCTCCAGCGTGAGCTCTTCTATCTCCCCCGTCACTTGTAGCTCTTCCTCCCGAACCATTTTTCTTCTTTCCATCTCCCCCATCACTTGCATATTCCTTTTACGATATTTTTCCCGCTCCCCCTCGCCTTACCGCTCCTAGGGAAAACTTATGGATGGTTTCTGGTGGGGGGTAGTCACTAGCAAAATATATAGAATTTAACGAAGAACTAAGGTCTTCATCCAAATAAGTTTTATTTGGCATATTGTATCCACTGCCAAGAAACCTCCACATGTTTTTGGGGAGAAAAGGTCACCGCCACAATATGCAGACATTAACAGGGACCTTTATTCTTTGTATAATGCAGTTTTATTTGTCGGGGGCACCCCCTCCACGAAACCTATAGAAGTTGTTAAACTTTTGGAAAACTTCTAGCAGGGGGTCATCACCACTACAATATGCATAATTTGATGGGAACCTTAGGTCTCTGTTCAAATCAATTTTATTTGATGGAGGGTACCACCTGCCTAAAAACCGCAAGAAATTTTACTGTGTTGGGGTGTGTCACGCCCTGGCACTACCCGACCCTACCTAAACCCAATCCAAGGACTGGTCAAGCGCACAGGGGCGACAGAACTGAAAGTGATTAATAAATAGTGGAAGACTTATGCCTCTACTACTAACGGTTTAATTAGCGGAGTCATGCACCATATAACCTTTGAGCAAAAGTAAATAAGAATAAAAGATGACAGAAATAAATGACATAGTCATCCTCATCACACACAAATCCCACATAAACATTTCTGAAGCCCAAGCATGGATTAGAGTCTAAAAAGATTAGAGGCATCTAGCCACAACAAGTAAGCTCTAGTAATAAACATGATCCACCAAATAGAGTTCTCAAGGTCTAAAAAGATGAAAATAAGGAAATAAAATGCCATCATGATATGTCGAAAACTAATCCCATGAGAAGTCATATCGATCATCGTATAATATATCCTACGCGTTTGCGTGTCACGCCACGCAGTCCCAAAACAAAACAAGGAAAGTGGGGTGAGTATAAAAACTCAATAATGGTTTGAATACAACGGCAATAATCAAAAAAACATAACGGCATGACAATATAGCAATTCAAATCCATAATTGACATGATATACCATTTTCTTATCATTCCCTTGCTAAACCCCTATTTATCCATAAACATAAGAGCTAGCATGCATATGACATACCTATCAAAGTCAAGTCATAAATATTCAAGTTATAACCTAATATTCATCCTGTATAGGTAATAATTCACATCTACTCAAATCAAGCATGATAACACCATAAACCGCATAAGAAGTGTCTTTCACACGCTTTCTGATCATGCAACCATATCACATAAACTTCCATAATAGTGTCTCATTCACACGATTTCAGATCATGCATTCATATCACATAAACCTGCATAATAGTGTCTCATTCACATGATTTCAGATCATGCATTCATATCACATAAACCTGCATAATAGTGTCTCAATCACACAATTCAGATTATGCATTCATATCACATCCTCATTCACCCTGCATGACAAAAGTATCAAACACATGATACACAATCATGCATAATATTCATAATACACATGCATCAACAAAATTATTGAATGCCTCCATCAAGGAGTAAATATATGCATCGCCACACAGGCAAGACACAGATAAGGCCACAAAGGCATATCATGGTCCGATTTCCACACAAGAAAGAAAATGGTTGGGGTGGTCAGCCCCTAAATCTGCTCGCCTGGACAGTACACAAAATAAAATCCGAATCTTACACAGAGAACCTCAAGCAGGTGTGTTCGCCCTGGAACATCTCCTGCGATGGGGGAGAGCCCGAGTTCCCACATAGGGAACCCTAGAACACGTGGTAGCCGGTGTACGAAGGCATACCACTCTGGATTCTAAAGGTCCAAATGACAATCTCAATAATCTCATCTGTAAGACAAGTACATAACTCGTTCCCACATAACTCAATTTAACTAGACTCAACCCGGGGAATATACATGTTCCACACAGGAACTCAAATCGAAGTTATGCCCTTTTGGACCAACCAAGTTTCGATTAATTCACCAATCGATTAATCCGGTACACAATCTCACATCATTGCATACAATCGATCAATTTCAGTTAAACATCGGCAAAACCTCGTTCATGAAGTCCAATCCATGATGCATGATATCATGATACACCCGTGAGCAAGATCTACATGGGTTCCAACACGTGGAACGTGTTCCCATCAGTCCCCTTATGCGTCATAATCAAATCATAATTAACTACTATTTCATAATAGATTCCCCATATGTGTGTGTGCTCGTGCATATCCTAACCACATGAACAATGCTTTGACATAAGCTCATAAGGCAATATATGCATGCTTAAACACATTCAAAATCATGATTACCAGCTGAAATCCAAGGTGAAATCTACCATAAAGCTTAAATCCATTCATGTGAAATCAAATGCTCAACTCTTACAAGCATGATTATTCTACACATGAAGCCATAACATGATAATATCAATTGCCCACAAACCCTTCTCACTATAAGATGACACATCTCATCATTAACCATGTAGTGTCCCTGCTGGAAACATGCTCTAATCATAAGAATTCCAACATCCAAAGATTTAAGCTAATGAAATGTTAATATGTATAATAATCAACATATAACACCACATAACAAATACTTAAGCATACTTCATAAGTTTCCATTATCAATTCCACACCCTTCCAGTAACCTAATTCTAGTATAAAACACTATCCATAAACATTGGAAGCATCAATTGGAAGGAAAACACTGAAATGTGCATAAAAATGAAAAACGGCAGAACTGACGTCCATCCATTCGAACGGCCCGATCGATCGCCAACACATAGTTCGAGCCTTCTTCTTCCTTTTGATATTCAAAACCGAAATACCATTGAAGAACCTCAAAATCATCATCATAAGCCTCATACACCATCAAAATCATCTCAAACATTCTAGAACACTAATTTAACCCATTCTAAGGTAAAACCCTAAGAAATCGAAGTAAGAGATTAACATTTAAGAAACCTACCAGTAAAGCCCTAATCAAGTAAATCCATAAAAAATTGAGATTTTTACCACAACAAGGCTAAGATTTGAAAATTCATTACCTCTCCTCTTGATTTAGGTCAGATTAATCCTTCAATCACCTCCAACACCTTCCAAAAGCATGATTTTTATGTTAATACACATCTAAACTCGATTTAACCTTGAAAATCATAAACTAAACCCTAGATCTAGAGCTTTGGAAGTATAAAAATGAAAATTTGAAGATTAGGGTTTGAAAAAGAGAAATAAAATAGTGATTTAATGCTTTCAAAATAGATTGAATCGATGGGGGAAGACAAGATTAAGAGGATTTTAAGAAAACCCTAAAGATTAAGCAATGATTAAGCAAAACTCACCTCTAATCGTTACCTTTTTGGGCCTAATTGGGGATTAGGCTCCAAATCTCCTGGGTCATCCTATTCCCAATTTGGAAATGGCTCAGCCCTTTCTTTTTATAGGAAGGGTTGGGCTATACCTAATTGAAATTTAGGGTAAAAATAGAGTTTTTAACTAGTATTAGGAAATTTGGCAATTTAACCCAAAATTAGGACAAGAAAAATTTTAATATTTTTTATAATAACTTCCTTTTATGTCTGAAAAGTTTTGGACCAAAAATCCTAATTTCATCGGTGGAGCCCACATGGGTCTTGCCAAACCATAATTTTTGAAAATTTTGAGAAAAATCCCAAAAATTTAGAATTGACCCAAAATCACTTAAAACTCATAAATATGAAGTTGATTTGATTAAAACATTTAGAAACCCCATTTATTTTATATAATCACTAAATTTAATCAAAAAAGACTTAAACCACATTATAACCGATAAATAATAAATAAAATTAAATGTAAACCGGTTTAAGATGAGAGTCCTTACTGGGTGGGTATGAGTAAAATTATAAAGGGGTGTGAGCTGAGCTGTTAAAAAATACTAGTTATTTTTCTGTTGTGTGGGGCTCAGTACTTTTTGGGGGGAAATAGATGCGTTCTTTTAAGAAATTAAGATGAGATCTTGTTGGTAATAAGGATAGGCCACTTATCTTGACACCTAGCCAATATTTTTAAAACTGGCTCAACGACTATCTGAATTGGTGTCTAGGTTTGGGTTTTCTCATGCAATCGGTCATAATTTTGGTTTAACTAGTCAAAACCCAATTTTGCCTGATAAATGGCCCGAATCAAAAGGTCGACCTTGTTTGACTAGTCGGGCCAGATTTTAAACACTACAACCAACTAATTTATGAAATTTATTAAAAAATATACTCATTTGTAGGGGAGACCACATACTTAGTTTTAAACAACTCACACATGGCTAAAGTATAAGTCTAATCCCCAATGGCTAATAAAAGTCTAAGCCAACATTGGCTAATAATGTGTGAAGTATAATAAAGTATATAAATGTCTCAACACAACATGCTACAAAACAATCATAAAACCCATAATCTCCAAGCAACTGCTCTTAAGGATCATCGCCAACCACACGCTTCACATATAGCCCATCTAAAAACCTGTATGGTACGACATGCAGCCCCAAAACAAAACACAACAAAGAAGGGTGAGCCATAAGCTTAGCAAAGGTTTTAAAATATGGAAATTAAATCCAAATATGACAACACAGGCATAATCACATAATACTCAGCACATAATCCACCACAATGCCCATTCATAATGGGATAACCAAATAACTTGTGCATCCATGTCATAGTTCATATTCCATAAGGACTCATACTACTTGCATATCATGCTATTCATAACATATCTCATTGTCACATATTCATGTCACTTGCATATCATACTATACATGACATATCTTATCATCGCACATTCATGCCACCTGCATATCATACTATGCATGACATATCTCATCATCACATGTAAACCTCATGCATAAACAATGTGAAATTCACTATCATAATTACAACCTACATGAATCATTTCTCAACACAAACATATCATGCATATCTATTTCTCAATGAAAACATTTACCTTGCAAATGAAGTATCTCAAACACACCATTCTACATATCATGCTAATTAATACCATAAGCTCCATTCTTCCTACACAACCTGTGTAAATGAGCATAGCCTTCTATGCACATGCAAGCAATCAATGGTGAATGACTCATAATTGAGAAAAATAATTATTCTACCTGCCAAGGACAATCCCTTGCGGGGAAGGTCCAAATTCCACAAAGGAAAACTAATGCATTGGGGAAGTTACCCCTCTGTTCACCAAGGACAATCCTAAAAAAAGGAAGGTCTAAATTTCACAAAGGAAAACTAGAGTAGTTTGCTCGTTAAGGACAAACCTTGCAGGGTGAGTACGATTTGCACAAAGGAAATCTAGAGCAGTGTGCTTGCCAAGGACAATCTCTTGCGAGGGAAAGTCTGATTTCCACAAAGGAAACATAGAGCACATAGTAAGATGGTGCACTCGGACATATCATTCTGAATTTCCAGGGTCCAAGTAACTTAATAAATAAACTCATACTGCAATTAACTCATTTCAACCCGGGGAGGTACCAAGTCTCAAGTACAATTGTTCATCAAGGCCGAACTCAAAACAAAATTATGTCCTTTCGGACTCAAAACCAATTTGATAAGCCTTTGAATGATTCAATCTGACATCCAATGTCATCCAATCGGTTAAGCACAGATAATCACGATTAATCCTTGTTTATAAATTATTTTCATGGTGCATGCCACATGATACATATGTGAGCATATGCCAAATGAGTCCAAGTATACGTAAACATGCTCAAATCAGTCCCCATGTGTATGAAAAATGGTCCATTTGTGTCTAATAATCTCATAGAACTCTACACAAGAGTGTAAATAAGTGAAAGTGTTCAACTCTAAGCTAAAACATGTGAAACATAAATAAGCTAAAATCAAGGTTGTATATACATGCATGCATAATTTTTATCATAGCCCTACCCTACTAGAATCAAGGAGTAAATATGATGAAAACATCGCTATACAAGTTCAAGACAAGTATGACATCTTGCTAGACCTTGACAAGGATAAACATAGTCATACTTAAGATAGAACATAGAATACAAGATTCATCTAAAATTAATATAGCATGTGCAAGTATATTTATACATAATCATAGTTAAACCTATTGTAATCATCAATAAATCATGAAGTAGTCATCAAACATGAATTTAAGACAAGTGGAATATCATGCTAAAATTAACCAAACATAGCCTAAATCATGTTTGAGCTAAATCATAAATTCCAAGATGGTCTTCATGCAATCCTAGTAGCATTTATAGGTAATCATAATTCATTGTAATCATAAGAAATTTAGATTTATTGAGAGAGAACAAGAAATGACCAAAATGTACAAGAATGGCAAAAACTGTCATTTGGTCATTCGAACGCCCTGTTGGGCTGTTTGAACGCCAAGCCATTTGAATGCCTTGTTGGGCAATTCAAACACTAGGCCGTTCAAACAATAAGCCATTTGAACACCTGTTGGGCCATTCAAATGCTCTTAAAAGTTCACTTTATGGCCAATTTTTGGTTCATCTTCTACCTCACAAAAATCAAACCGAAAATACCCAAAAATGTTAGAAAAATTCTAAAATCACTTCAAAACTTTATGATATCAAAATATAAACCTAAAACATGGTATATCTAACCATTCTTAAGCTTAATCATAAGAAAATCAACATAAATAATATGCTTTTAATAATCCACCATTAAAGTACAATAATAAGCAAGAACCCACTTGAACCATTCAAAAATGAAATATAAAGCTTAAAGCCACATGAGGTGAAAAACCCCTTACCTTTAAGAAGTCCTTGGATAAAAAATGAAGCTCTACTCCTCTAGAAACCCTACCCAAAATTAGGGTTTTGATTAATACTTAATCAAAATCGACTATTAAGCTTAAATAACATTGAAAACAAGTAGATCTATTATTTCCTTTGATTAAAAATAAAAATCCCCCTTTTAGGGTTTGAAATCAAAATAAAAAATAGTATTTTTAATGAAATAAATCAAGAATCCATTTGGGGGAAAGTGGACATAACATATATTAAGAGAAAATTAGGAAGATTAGGGAAGATTAGCACTCAAAATTTACCTAAATCGGATTTTCCTCTTTGGGCAGTGGGGTTAGGGCATCACCTTGCCTCCAAGCACAACCCTTTCCCAATTGGAAATGGGCTAGGGTTTTTCCTTATATAGTAAGCTATTGGGTTATAAATACAAACTGTTAGTATATAAATACGAATTAAAAAGCCCTAAGTGGCTAATTTGGGTCATTTTAGGGCTAAAAACAAGTTTAAAAATTCTAAAACTTATGAAAAATAAAATAATTAAAGTTTAGGGTTATGTGGGACACATGCCATCCAATTGTGGACTTGGGGCCCACAGTAGGGTCCACACCCTTAATTTATGAAAAATTTCCATAAAATCCCATAAAAACCCTAAATATAGGATAAATCAATTTTGATATTAAAAATTGTAAAAATGAAATTACACCTTGTTAAAACCATAATTACTAACCCTTAATCGGAAAAATTAAGCAAAACCACACAATATCATACAATTAAATCAAAATTAAACTGGGTTAAAGTTAGAGGTCTTACAGTAAGTACCAAAAATAATTTATTTATTTATTACTTGGGGCACAGTTGCTCACTTCAAGACTGTATTTTGTAGGGGTCCCAACACACAAATATATTTTGTTTCAAAATCCCATGGGCACCCAAGGGAGGTAACCGTGTTTGGGCATCCTTATCACCCCATGAACAAGAGAAGCAAAAGTTTTTGAGATACCATGCAATACCTTTCAAGCTCATGGCCGAAACAACATTGCATCTCTTTACATTCTTCATCAAATTGAAGGACACATCTACCTAAATAGATGAGCAAGCACGAACCAACATTTTTTTTGGTAAAGGATTATCATTTATGAAGGAGGAGAAAATACACCAAAAATGTCCTCTCTCAATACAGTAAACAAAAAAGGAGCACAACTATTAAACCATAAACATATTAGAATTTCAAGTTCCAATCCTCATACTAAGAAAAGATATGAAAGTGTTTTAATTCAAGTCAAATACTATACTATAATAATTCAAAATAATTATTAGGATATCAATAGATAATATAGTAAAAAATAACTTTCCTCTTCTACTACTTTGACAAATGAGTCCGTCAAGAAACTTGACACATGCTTACATTTTGTATGATCATTGATTTATATTAAATAAGTAAGAGATACAAGCATTGATACAAAATTCTATTTCTATTGTTATAATTCTCTATGCCCTTTGCCTTTTCCAAATTTTGGCTTTTTTATTCTTTTCAAGAAATGGGCTTTCAATTATTTTTTCTTAGTTCTTGCGACCTTGCACTATATATATATATTTCCAATCTAAGCCTTTTTTAGTGTCAAGGGGATGGTACCTTTTACACAAGATTTCTTATGTAGGCAGTCTTCTCTATTATCTTTATGAAAACTATTAATGACAATGTTTACATCAAGTGTTCATAGTAAAACATAAACATATCAAGTCTCATCTATCATACAAAGGAATCTAAACTACTCAACTACCTTATACTACCTCATAGCAACAGAGTCGAGAAGTAAATTAACCATATTATACATTTAACCATAAAGATGATATTGAAATCTCATAGTGAATACTAAGTCTTTCAATAAACTAACAATGCATAGATTGTATTCATCATGCATTACATGTGTGACCGACTATGTACATTACTTCACAATTCAAGTATGTTCCATATGATATTCCAGTTATACGTTTAAAAACACAAAAACTTATTTTTTTAGGCCCTTAGGCCATTAGTGACAGCTAAGAAAAAAATAGTCTTCCAAAGCCTTCCACTCTCTCTTTGGTCGTCCCCGTTATGTCCCTTCAGTCGCATCCCAAAGTGGATGACTAAAGCCCCAATTTTGCTTCAGACAAAATTCACCTTCTACACATCACCGTTCCAACGCTCACCATGAAATTACAACATTGGCATCAGATAAATGATTTGTCTCGAAGTTTAATTCATGTACAATACTTAATTGCAAGCTAAGAAACATGGAGAAAACATTTTGGCTAAGAATAGTATAGAGACCATGGTGAGTGCAGAAAAATAGGTGCAAGGTGAACCTAAGGACAAACCCTCACCCAACATCTTGGAATAGTTGTCATCTATCCTCACTATTTCCCAAGCCTCTGCCACTAAGAAACAAGATTTAATTCTGACTAAGCTCCAGGCAGCATGAGAGACACAAATTACCCTACTAACATAACTGTGCAACGACCATGCTTCCCATCTCATAGCTGTCATGATCCCTAACTAGAACTAGCAAGACAACGTGACAACTTTTAACCCAAGCCCTAGGTTAAATAAGAATACATAGCCAAGCCAGTGTTTCATTTAAAAATAATTTGGTGATTATAAGGTAAAGGGAACTACTCCTACTTTTAAATAATAATAAGCATCCTTTTATAGAATTCTAAATGAAATGGCATAAGGAATAACATATACTTTTAAACTACAAGAGAAATCTAACATCAATGAAAAGAAACTACTATCAATGTACTAAAAAGTCTTTCAAAGTTCCTTCAATTTATTTACTCCTAACTATCCCTTAGGAGAATCCTATTCCTGCTCAACATCATTCAAGTTTTCAATCTACTCATAGAACAAATCCTAAAAACCTGCATGACAAAATCATAGAGGAGTCCCCGAAGGATTCATGAAACAAAACAAGGGCGAGCATAGCCCAGTAAGGTTTTGAAATATAATAAGCTTATATTAACACCAAAAACACATTTTTTAGATGCATAACAAATCCTTAAATAATTACAGTGTAAATATATCTCAAAAGTGCATACAAAATCCTTACACAACAATCTGGTTTAAATAATCTCAAAAGTTCAACCAAGGTAAGTCACTAGAGGGTAAAACAAGAGTAACAAAAGAAACTATTACTTATTACCTTTTACTTGATGCTTGTTTCCTATTAAATGTTACCTGACATTCCAAATACCGGAAGTACAAAAAGACCCTAGTCAAGCCGGTGCATACAGACATGACCAAATTTTGGAGTACAACTCCAAATGGCTCAATAGTATATCAATAATCTCAGTCATCTCATCCAGGGAGGAAAAATCCGCCCTTTTGGAATGGAAAAGCCAATGCTTTTTAACTGAAAACTCCACCCTTTCGGACGCAAAATCGAATCATTAACAATCCGATACAATTAATCCTGAAAACTTGATAAAGCTACGACTAATCATGGTGGAACACGATGCACAATTATTCATGGGTAAACGAGATTTAATAATTATGATTATAAGAGGCTAGAATATGTTACATTAAGTGTGAATTCCTAAAAATTTAATTATATACATGTTTCCATAAGTAACCCTATTATATAGTAACAATAATTGGAAAACTACGTGCAAAAGAATATCAAAAGCATGAAGATAGCACTTTAGAATATGCACATAAGCCATTCATAAGACTGCAAATTGATCAAATCTTTAGACCAATAAATGGGAAGATTGAAAAGAAAAAAAATTAAACTCTATAATGTAGGTGATCAATTACCCTATCAGGGCAATCGATTGGCTACACTATGTTGATCACAATAGATTTTGGTGATGGATTTCTGAGTATGGATAATCAATTGGCCAAATAGAATTATAGAAAAATGCGATTTTTAACTTAAAAGCATTGTGATCAATGATCATAATTCTTTATGGAATCAATCCTAAACCCTTAGTTTTGGAAAACCTATCAAACCCATGCATAAGTGTGCGAAAACAACATTGAAATATCTGAAAGAGAAGAATCAAGCCATATAACCATTAGTCATCAAGAAGTATGATTAAGAACATCAAACATGGTATTAATGTAATAAATCACTATAAAAAAACCCTTACTTCCAAAGCAGAAAAACACTTCAAATCCTCCTACATCAAAGAATCCCTATTCCACAAAATAAAGTTTTTCATTAGTCTTAAGCATAAACCATGATTTCTACCAATATGAGACTCTAAACCATGATAGGTAAAGTGATTTCATTCACTTTCTTGTGTCTAATGAACTATGAGCATGAATCACAAGATTTATAATTTAAAAAAAGGATCTAGGGTTTCACAAATTACATATAAACAAGGGAAATTCAGGGATTTAAATAGAAGAAAGCATGGATATCAAGATTATTCAAGAAAGGCCTAGGATTTCCTTCAAAATTTGAGAAATTATTAAGAAGAATCAAGTTGACTCACCTTGAGAGAGGCTAAAGAAAAATTCTCTAAAATTCTCAGCAGCACTAATTACAAAAGAGAAGGCCAAGGTTGGCTATTTATACTAGTTTGAGTAATTGGACCTTTATGAGCCCTTGTAGGAACTAGAGAAGAATTTTTTTCAAATAATATTGCTCAAATAGACATGGCCAAGCCCAAGCCCACATGGCAAAAAGTGAAGGATGACGCCCAAGAGGTTGACATGATGACGAGAAGCTCATGGGACCCATGGTGCAGCCCACTTCATCAAAACTAGGAAATTATCAAACATTTCACCAAATTTTGTAGTAACCTCGTGGATTATACTTAGTACAATGTACTCCACGAGGATTCTAACTACATGACTAGGAGAACCAGGTCCGCCATGCCTCGGTATGACCTCCAATAAGCCGGGCCTACCAAGTTCTCCCTAAAATAAGTTAATATAATTCTACTATAATTCCTACTTACACCAAATCATTAACAAATAGTAATAAACAAAAATCTAAATTTATTAGACCTTACATCCTACCCACCTTATAAGAATTTTATGCTCAAAATTTGCTATTACCTGATGGTGAAAAGATAAGGGTACTTTACTTTGACTTTCATCTTCAAGATGAGAGTACTTTGATTTGACTTCATCTTCATGCTCCCATGTTGCTTCCTCCACGCTGTGATTTTGCCAAAGAATTTTTACTAATGGAATCACCTTTGTTATAAGCATTTTCTCCTTCTTGTATTAGCGTCTTAATGTAGGTAAGATTGCTCCTTAGTTCTAACTGCTCAAAGTTGAAAACAAAAGAGAAACATTAATGTTAGCAAGTTATGGCAGCAAGGCCACACTTTATGCAACTGCTCCAATCTTCTCTACAACAAGTTGTTGTTTGCTGATTCACTAAAAGCATTGCCCATACATCTATAGAAACTCATCATCCTAAACCCTAAAACCCTTACCCGACAAACAACAAGACCATGATGCTCCTGAGAGTTTAATATCCAACTAGATGGCAGTAGTGGATTACTAGATTGCTCTTCAAACTTATACTTTGTAGAAGTTAGAATCAAAAGTTCTAGCCTCTATACACATGAATTTATACTAAGTAATGGAAATGGATTATCTATGCATAAACTATCAACCTATCAATTATTCAATCAAACTAAGCATGCAAATCACACAAGAACACCCAAAGATTTTACGTGGAGAACCCAACTTAGGTGAATAACCATGACAACCTCACAAGACAAAACCTATACAGTAGTAAGAAAGGACTTACAGGGTACTAAGGACAACCAACCAACCTCTTACACACGAAACAAATGAAATTCCTTCTCTTTATTCAGTCCTTTTCATTATTGGCCTTCAATTATCCCTCCCTTTGAATCCTTGAAGCTTTCCTTCTTCATGTTCTATCTTTGTCTCATTTTAGCAACTCAATCAAAGATTCATTCTTAAATTATTGATTCACCTTTGAGATTCTTCAACTCCTTTGAAGAATTTGTTGTGAGCCATATTTTGTATGCAATGTGAGAATCTTTTCTTTTAGTTGTGTGTCTTCATGAATCCACCATTAACATGTGCATGAAGTTTTTTGGTGAAAGCTAAAGGAAAACAATGATAAAGGAACTCTCCTTTCTTCTCAATTATTTTCTAAGTTTTCCTCTCTTCAAATTCGTGGTTATCGCCTTTACATAAATCTCTAAGTCGGTTTGAGACTTTCTCCAAATAGGAATAAAATCTCTTTTGGAAAGCTTAAACTAGGTAACCATAATTACTAGTGGTCAATTATACCAAATAGTGATTGATAGTTCACATTTTTCTTAGGGCATGAGTCTATTAGCGATTGATCGGTCATTAGGACAATCGATCGATAAAATCTCTATCTATTTTTACAAATAGCCATTTTAGGTGTCGATTAGTCATGTTGCAGCGATCGATTGATTATACAATAATTTTATAGTTTCACCCTTTTTACCCAAATTCATTCTGAAACTCCAAAAAATCACTTCCTAAACAATTCTAAGTGATTTGTGTATGTGAGTGTGTGAACAATTAATCCGTTTAACCTTCACCACTCTTTGTCTTCAACCTTGATCCATACGAACATATTTGCTCATATTTTCAAGTCTATCAATTCCAAATCTGACTCAACCACAACTAAATCTAGTTAGATTCCAAAGACTAATTAAATAAGGAAAGTTTCAAAGTAGTTTTGATCAATGAAATTAGCCAACTACAATATGTATGCCTCATGTTCTTTGAACACCAACATCATGATCGCAATAGGAACCTTCTCAAGATACTCTTTTGCCCCAAAAAGATGACGAGGGTGTAGAAACACGCAAAGGAGTCAGAAATAGTTTTGGCTCAATACCGGGCTCTTGAGTAAAAATAGGAGAAATTAAGAAATACAAAGAGCCAGCATCAAACAATACTCTACCATGGTCAGAGGCTATTCCATGCATAGCTTCCACAACTACTACAATGTTAGCTACCTCATGAGCTGTGATAGCGAGACCCTTCCTTGACTTAAAAGCTTCTTTTGCTGACCACCTTGCTACCTTTGCTCTTGATTCTGAGGAGCTTGTTGACACCCTGAACTTTCATCTTGAATATACTGAGGGCAATCCTTCTTGAAGTGTCCTTGCTACTTGCACTTGAAACATGTCACATTTTTGCAGTTGTTCTCGCAATTCCCATTGTTGACTTTACCATTGTTTCCATGAGGCCTTTGATTACCATCTCCCTAAAAATTACATGAATTATTATGCTTTGGCTACTCCCTCCTATGGCACTCATTAGAGTCCTCCCAACAACTATGGAGGTTGACATGACTTTTGCGAAGGTCCCATGCCAGAAAGGTACCACTTGACCCCTAATAAAAGGCTTCAGCCATTCTATGAACTTCCTTGCCCTCTTGTATTAATCATTGAAGAGATGAGAAGCAAAGCATTCTAGCTCCACAAATTTGGTTACATACTCGACAACATTCATAGATTATTGCTCTAAGTTCTGAAATTCTTTCTTCTTATCTTCTCACGCATGAAAAGGGGAGTGCTTGTCATTGAAAAAAACTAAGAATTCCCTCCAAAATATCCACGTGGTTGTGGAACCACTGCCTCTCAATAGAAAGCCACAAATCCTGAGCTTCACCCTCAAAGGTGAACACAGGAAGACCGGTCTTATCTTCCTCTAAACACTTTCTAGCACTGAAGATCTTTTCCATATGTAGCTTTGAGTTATTTGCCTCATTAGAATCCTCCTTGCCTTTGAAGCTCGGAGGATTCAATTTCTTGAAATCCTCAAAGGTCAATTGCTCATGTCCGACATTGCGTTGCCTCCCTTTTCTAAGCATTCATCACTTGAGTCAGTCCCTCATTGGCCGACAATAGATCATCCACACATGGATCACTAACATTCTAGCTATTAGATGCCCCTGCTTGACTACGACCCACTATCTATACAACATCTAGGTGTTAAATCTCATTATCTAACACCCAAAATCAAACAAAATAGCACATAACAAGCAACAAAACAATGAACTAACGGTACTAACGTTGCTATCATTGTCTAATTCTTCTATCATCTCACTTCCCATTATCCCTACTAATGGTGATGTTCTTACTTCTAATAATCTGCCTTAATTTTATACAAAGTCTGGCCCTTATACCAATAAATTGTCACGCCCCTTGACCCAAACCGGTGGAGGAACTTTTAATACAAGCCATAGGTTAAATCAGAATACACAACCAACCCAACCCTATCCAACATTGTGCCGCTTGCCCTGTTGCTAAGCATGCATCACTTGAGTTAGTCCCTCAATGGTTGACAATACATCATCCACACGTGGATTGCTAACATTCTAGTTAATGGATGATCCTGCTTGACTACAACAAAGCCACTGCTTCATTTAAAAACAATCTAGTAAATATAAGATAAAGGGAACTACTTCTACTATTAAATAATACTAAGCATCCTTTTACAAAATTTTAAAAGAAATGGAATAAGGAATAACATATGCCTTTAAACTAAAAGAGAAATCTACCATCAATGAAAAGAAACTACTATCAATGTAACTAAAAAGTCTTTCATAGTTCCTTCAATTTGTTTATTCCTAACTATCCCTTAGGAGAATCATATCCCTGCTCACCATCACTAAGTTTCTGCCTTGCTCGCAAAATGAGTCTTGCTAAGTACATGCATGACTGATAAGTATAATTTATGCGTTATTTTACCCTTAATTATTTTATTTTCTAGTCTCATTTAAGTGTTAATATAGGTTAAATTATTAAATATTAAATTTAATTAGGTTAGAAAAAGCTTTCATGGTGTTTTGAATTAAATTGGCTTATTTTGCAGATTCTTCATTGGCGATCGAACGGGGTCACTTACCGATCGATCGGTTACACATGATTTTTAAGAAAATTCAGTTCAAGCGTTCGAACGGGCTTGCAGGGCGATCGATCGGCATAACGCGCAGATTCCTTATTTCACCCAATTTTGAGTCCTTCTCATATCCAACTCTTTTCTTACGGATCTAATGCCTATATAAAGACTTATTTGGCACGAAATTAAGGGAGAACAAGTAGATTTTCTGAAGAGAAAAAGGAAGAAGAAGATGGAGAAGAAGCCAAAGCTTTCAATGGAGATTGAAGTGCTTTCTTCTACCATGGAAGGCTAAACTATTCTTTTACTTAGGAGTTGATGAACCTATAGATAAGTTTCAATTTCTTTTCTTTTTAATTTAGATCTCAGTTGTGAATTATGACAATTGTATGATAAGGATTTCCTTTTTAATGGAAGAGCTTTTTAATGTTTATTCAAATCTATGTTGATTTATTGTCTTGTAGATGATAGATTGATGTGGTTTTGATATTTGCATCAATTCTAATTTCTGTGATTTAGATGAGATGGTCATACAATAGTTTTAATGTTCAGATAATTAAGGACTTGGATGAGTTATACTAAGATTAGACGGGTCATGCCTATAGCTATTTAGTGTAGATGATTCGTGCTATTGTCGAAGATAGTTCATGCCATGGAAATTAATTAATGATTCTTTTTGAAGTAATTCTAGCTTGTAGCTGAGAATACTTGTTCATATTCACACTAGATTTAGATTAAAAATTAAGGAATTGTTATGGTTCTATAGTGGATTCGATTTCCTAAGTAAAATCTATCACATTAATCTCTTGTTTTTAAACTAGTTATTTTCTTTTCCTTTATTTAATTTAAGTTTAAGTTGTTTTAGTTTTAAACCAGCAAATTCTTCTTTATATTTAGTAATTATTCATCCGTCCCTGAGGTTCGACAACCCTTAAATACTCATCCTAGTACAATTACCTTGTACACTTGCAAAGGGTTTAATTATAAACGATCAATGACACAATCACACAAGGGATCCTAAAGGATTCCCAAAATAATACAAGGAATAGCATAGCCAGTAAGGTTTTGAAATATTACAAACTTACATTAAAACCACAAAGCACATTTTTGAGATGTATATCAAATCCTCACACTAAAATGGTGTAAAAACATCTCAAAAGTGCATCAAAATCCTTACACAATGTTCTAGTATAAATAATCTCAAGAGTTCAACAAAGGTACAACATCACAAGAGGGTAAAAATAGAGTAATGAAAAAATTGTTACATATTACCTGATGTCTTTTGCCTTTTACATGGCATTCCAAATACCGGAAGTACGAGAAGCCCATGGTCAAGCCGGTGCACACAAAGAGACCAAATCTTGGAGCACAACTCCAAATGTCTCATTAGTATATATCAATAATCTCAGTTATCTCACCTTGGGAGGAAAACACACCCTTTCGAAAAGGAAAACCCTACCCTTTCAGACAGAACCCCCCCCCCCCCCCCCCCGCCCCTCTTTCGGGATAAAAGACGATTCATTCACAATCAACATGGCTAATCCGGAAAACTTCGGGAAGCTACAACTAACTAAATGAGACTAGAAGAATTTCAAATGGTTTAAATGTGGTAAGTTAGATCACTTTGCTGCTGATTGTACTAACATTAATTATGATCATTCTTCTCATGATAAGCCTAAGAACTTAAAGGGGTTTGATTATAAGAAAAAAGGAAAGATGCATCAAGCAACTTACTCTGATGAGAGCTCTTTTGAAGAATGATAGTTCTAATGAAGGTCATCATGTGTCCACTTCTCTTGAAGAGAACTAAGAGTCTAAAGTTGATTATGATGAGTTTAAGGGATTCCTCTAACAATTCTTAGTCTTGACTAAGAAAACATAAGGCCTGAGAGAGAATTGAAGAAGAAAGAGGATGAACTAGTTTTGTCTTCTCAAGAGGCAAATAGGTTAGTGGAGTTTAATAACAAACTTGAAAGAGAGGTACTGACCTTATGAAAGTCCTAGAGAATGAGAAAGAGAAGTCTAGTACTCTCAATAAAGAACTCATGTCCTCTAAAGAGAAATTAGATAGATTCAAGAGTGGGAAAAAGAAGTTAGAAACTATGCTTAGCATTGGTCAAACCAACAAAATGGGCTTATGTTTTAGGAATTGCTTGTCTACCTGTAACACCCCAGCCCGAGAACATAACTGAGCAGGGGGTTCGGAACACAAAATTAGAGTTAATTACTTTATAATATAAACCAGGAGTGGCGGCATCTGTGTGCGAGAGTCATAACATTCCTGTACACACTTTGCAGCTTAATCGCTTCTATGTGCATAGGCCAAATTAAAACTATATTTTACTATGGATCAGGCGAACGTTACCATGCCATTGGTTGCCTCCGTATGTATTGTATAACAATATGATGTTATTCGAATATGATCAGATCTGAATGTAGTTTTTCCTAATGGCTCTTACATGCATTAGATAGTACAAAATCATATATGTCAAAATACATACATTTGAATATTTAATTGGAGCCATATGGAAATCAAACAGAAATCATCAAAGTCAAACGAAAGCTAACAAATCAACGAAATCACACGTCTCGCTCTATCACAGAGCAGAGCAAAACACATAGAAGCATATTGGATCATATCAGATTATATTAGACCTCATATGACCATATCAGATCATATAAGATCAGAGCATATCAAATCAATAGAGCATACCAGATCATATTATATCAAAGCATATAAGAACACATCGGATCAGAACATAGCATATACATTAATTAGCACTCAAATTCAGAGAATCATATATTAAATTAAATGATCAGAATTGTTTACTCCCCTATAGTTCAGGAAGTAGTGGTGTTCGGAGTTGCTTATTCTTTTAGGGCATTCTCCCCTTCAGGTTTGGAGATGGCACATAGCCTCCACTTGCTCCAGAAGGTTTCTCTCATTGTGCATAAAAGCAACAAACATACGCCTTTTCTAGGGCTTTTCTCACTCTTTACACCCAAAGGCGACATACCGAACCTACCTTTCCCAGAGATGTATCACTATTTGCATGCTCTAAGGCGGCAGAAAGAACCTCTAATTACCCGGAGACACTTCTCACTTTCCATGCCCATAGGCGGTAGACAGAACCTCCCCTTTCCCGGCGACATTTCTATAAGTATCTGGCCTATCGGTGAATGATGGAGCATCCCCTTACTCCAGGTCACTTTTCTCGATGCGGCCTGATGGTGGAGTATGGAGATCCTCTCACTTTGGACCACTTCTCTCTCTTTGGGCTTGAGGGCATCAGACAGAGCCTCCTCATGCCCCCAGCCATTTCCCCTCTCTAGAGTTGCCAACTAGAGGACTAGATGCTTATGTTGCATTGAACACTTGAATTAGCTAAGAACACCTCTTGAACTAGCGAAATTAATCTCAGAATGGACTAGAAAACTTCTCTGGAAATTCACACAAGTTTCCTTTTTATAGAGGAAAGACCCGCAAGTGAACATAATCACTTGTTTGCCTGCACGCTGCCGTGATGATGCCTCTCGTTGAGTGGGATTACGAGGTTCTACTGCACGTTGTGTAGATGGCCCGCATACACATAGATCCCATGGCATGTGGCACAGCTCGTACGCTAGCTGATGCTAGCCGTTGGCATCATCAATAATGCTAGCTATTTTGTCCTTTTCCTTATTATTTTTATTTTATATTATTCCAACTTGAAAACGCGACATCTTCCTACCCAAAAGTCAAAATCATGCGTTCTTGGTACTAATGGACTCTTATTGACGATCCCTTCAAAACTAAACCCCACATAGGTAGGTTATCCCACATTTTTCAAGTGGGTTCCACCCATGTGGCATGCTTCCCAAGATCATAACATTAGCTCTCGATCTCCATTTTGCACGTTCTTCAATTCATTGCACTCGTTACTTTGAGCTCTACCCGTATACGAAGATTTCATCCCTTGAAACCCCTCAAAACTTATCCAAATTTCCATAATTACCTCATCTTGGACATAATAAAAAAGCGGGGCATTACACTACTCCTTTAGAAAAACCTACTATATTTGTGAAGGCAAACGAGAGTGCTAAATATCATAAGATAGTGCCCAACCCACCTAGGTGAAGAGTAAAAGGAGGAAGGATAGGTTCTAATATTGTGGGTATGTATGATGTTTGCCATAGTGAGGCCCATACTAGAAGAGAATGTCTTAAGAGTTACCCTTTCAAACTTAGCTTAAAGAAGAATGTGAAGAAGCATATCCCCATTACCCCTAAGTTGTCCTACCAAGTGTATGAAAAGAAGATGATGAGAATGTTAATCTTTAAGCTTTGAAAGATCAATTAGGAAAAACAAGGAAGTATACCTTAGGATTGCATGGCTAAGCAAGGCTAAGGAGTCTCAAATCTCTAAGTAAGAGATTCTAATTTGTGTCCATGGTTTAATTTTTTCTATCATTTGGACATTCATGTTTTTTTGTAGTTTTATCGCATTTTACTTTATTTTTACATGTATTTAATTATTAGGTTTTGAATTATAAAAAACAAAAAAATAGAACATGATAAAAAACATAAAAAAAATTAGTGTAGCTTTTGGGATTGACTTTGTTTTTTGTTTTTAACAAGTTTAGCTCATTAGACATATTGAGATTAATTTTCTTTTAAGCTAAAAAGCAGCATGATTAGTAGTCAAACATGCCTTAACTAAGAGAATGATACACCAAGGAGAGTACAGATCAATTTGTTTTTCTTTTGCTTGATGTTGCAATTCTTTAATTTTTAAAAAACTTGCACACATCATATTTAGACTCAAGTCACTTTTATGTATGAACATTAAGAGAGAATTCATAACATAATTTGACTTAGGCGTCAAGATTTTAGTGGAGTCTAAGTGATCAAATTAGAGGATCTTTAGCTAGATTTCTATTTAGAATTCAAAGAAAAGAAAATTTAATGTAATGTACTAAGAGAGAATTCATAACATCATATTTAATATCTCTTTAGATAATGGAATTGTCATCGTAAAGATGATGGGGCAGGGCTACCTACTTAGTTCGGCCTAAGCTAGCGTGAAGCTTCCATCTGTTTGATGAAAAGGAAAGAAAAAGGATGGAAACAATGAATGATGTAAGTAGAGAGGAATCAGAAAAAAGCAAATCCCTAGAAAAATAAATTGAAGAAAAATATTATACCTTAGAAAAAGGCATGGGCATATTGATTAAAAGCTCTTCGATTACTTTTAGCTTTTTAGGAAAATCGTATACATAGATTCTACCTAAAGAGAGATGAAAAATGTGACCTTCGTCTTTACTAGGGTCTAATCAAATTTGTTTTAGTTTGGTTAAGGGTGATCTTGTGAGATTTAGGATTAAAAGAGACAAGAGTTGACTACATTGATTGCTTTTCTTCAAAAATTAATAAAATAGGATTAATGTGTCAAAAAGAAGAGAATAAAATTGACAATCACATACCTATGTAGTTAATTGATCTAAGGCAAGGTATTAATGAACATAATCTGTGGATGCACTTAGATTAAAAGAGAATTGATTACAAAATCATTAAAACAACTTAACTTTGCTTATTTTTATTATTTAATTTTTAATTTGAGTTCTGAGCATTAGAAATCTTTATTTTGATGGGAAATGTCTTAAAATATTTTGCTGAATTTAGTAGAATTTTTTTTAGAATTTTAAAGTTTTACAATTTTTATTATTTTCATAAAATAAAAAATCTCATTTATTTCAAGCATGGTGGGCGATTGATTGCTGGTGAGGTTTTTCAAGAAGAGGCTCTGTTTTAAATTTATAAACACTTCATTTTAATTCCATTTCTCTCCAAACTTCTCCTAAGTGTTCGTGGGTAAGATTAGAAGCGATTTGAGTGAATTTTGGGCAAGAAACATCTGGATTTCAACATCGAATCCAAGCTTTTCACTTCGACCAAGGTGAGTTTCAAAATGAAAATTTTTATTTTTAGTTATTTTTTGTCGCTCCCTAGGATTTTGGAAGCATATAAATTTTCTTTCACAAAAATATCAGAGTTAACCCGGGCCCGCGACGGAAGCCACTCGCCTCATGCGATAATATAGTAATAATTTCCCCAGGAGCCACAGTTTGTGTACAAATACACAAGAGAAAAATAATGAGAGTTCTTACTTGTTTCGGCGCAGTTGAAATCCTTGAAATCACATCGATAAAACTCGGAGTAGGCCCCTCTACCCGCACACTAAGCTTCTTTGAGTCCTGCAAAATTTGGGGGGTGGTGAGTATTTTAAAATACTCAGTAGTGGAGTTTATACTATCAGGCATGAATAAACACATGGCAGTTTTGCAACACATATCATATATAATAATTTTCATAAAAATAGGGTGTGCCTTTCACCCAAAACCACCCCTAGTGCTTCTTCCTATGTATCAAATATGCTTCTAGGGTTTGTAAGCTCTTATGGCTTACTACAAATGTCCTAGACATATATTATTAATAGGAATTTGCTGGGGCACAAAGCAACGACCTCTTACTCCTCCACATATCATCTCAAAACATTTCGTGCTTGTGGATAGAAGAGTCACCCGTGCTCATGGGGTGCCGGGATCTAGAGAGTAGAGAGTCTTCCCATGATACCCTCTACCCCAACGCTCGTAGCCTTGATATGTGCCCTTCGTTAGGAGCTAATCAGGGGTCTTACCCTTCGTTAGAGGCTCACCAGGCTAAAATAGGTACCGTGCATCCGATTCCGAACTGGATTAATTGTGCCCTTAACTAGTCAACAAAGCTCTATTGAGGCGCCCAACAATAGCTCCGAACAACCAAAACACTCTTGAGTCCTAGATTCAATCAAAATATCATAGAGTTCCCATATTCCAAAAAGGGTTGTTTTCCTTTAAAACATTTTATCCCAATGTTTACCCATTTAAAACCCAAGCTTCGCCTCTACATGCCATTGGAGGGTCACTATCAACGACTACAAAGGCAAGGTTGGCCGCTCATTCAAATGAGACAGTTACCCCTTCTTTGTCCCGCTTCAGTGACTCGATCACTATGCTTATACATCTTTTCAAAAATAATATTGAGAATCATCCTTTCAACAAGGACGAGTCCTCTAAAACTGTCTGTCAAACATATTGTATTAATTCGCATTGAAAACAGTGGCGAAGTAAGTTTGTCTCTATCTCACACGCTCCAATGTGTATAATTTATATCGAAATCCATAGATAAACATTTGATCAAACTATTATATATGAGGCAATCGTAAAGCATGAAGTATATACAACATATCTGCTTCCAGCTGCTAATCATTCGACTAACCAAATATACATAATAGCATTATAAACGTATGATATATAAATCATATTATATCTCAACGATTAACCATTCAATAGATTGAATATATGTGCAAAAATCATAAATCATAACTTAATCTCTAATGCATAACATGTGAGAGTCATATAAATAATAAGTTAAAAACACAACCAAAGTTTATAATCATGCCTTAAGAAAGGATAAAAGCTCCTACCTAGCTCTCCGCGTGAGTTCAAAACCGATAAATTGGACACCACAAAATTGGATGTCCACTTCAAGGGTTCTGGAGGTCTCCAACCAGGAAAATAACCCTGCCACGACGTCCGACATGCTCGATTTAGGTAAGAATGCCTCTTGAACGGAAGAAAACGAACTCAAAACGACTCCAGAAACTCTTTCCGTGCTAGTAGGCTACGGACAAAACCTCCCTATGACCCGGAACACTTTTCTTTTTCCGTGCCCATAGGCTACGGACAAAACCTCCCCTTGACCTGGAACACTTTTCTATTTATGTGCCCATAGGCTATGAATAGAACCTCCCCTTGGCTAAGGATACTTTTCTCACAACATGCCCATAGGCGACAGACAAAATCTCTCCTTACCCGGAGATACTTTACCCTTCACGTGCCGTAGGCGGCAGACAGAACCTCCCCTTACCTGGTGACACTTCACCTTTCATGTGCCCGCAGGCGGTAGACACAACCTCCCCTTACCCTGGGATGTTTCCCCCATATAGGTTTGCTAAGTCAAAGAATTGACGCTTTCATTGCGTAGAACACCCTCGAATTAGCTAAGAACGCTTTTTGAACGGAAGAAAACGGACTTAGAATGACTCCAGAAACTTCTCTTGAAGAATGAATGGAACTCTTAATTTATGGGAAAAGCCCGCGAGCTGATGGTGTGTTGCGCGCACGTGCACACGACACGTGTTAAATGGAAGAAAACGCAGCACTGCCACGCTCAACGCGCGCGCAGTGTGAGCATTGGCTCGGTGCACGTGAATCACGTTGCGATGCCGCGCTTTCGATGCTCATCGCATGCATGTCATTCTGCGTGGCGTGGCGCAAGTTATGATGCTAGCTATTTTGTCCGTTTCTTATTTTTTTAATATTATTTCAATCAAATATCAATCTAACTTCAAAATGCGATAACTTCTTATCCCGAAGTTGAAATCATGTGTTCTTGGTACCGATGGAATCGTATTGATGAGCCCTTTGAAACTAGACCTATGGGTTGGTTATCTTGCACTCTTAACATGGGTCCTGCCCATGAGGCATGCATCCCGAGGTCGTAACTTTCGCTCCCGACCTCCGTTTCGTGCGTTCTTAGCTTCATTACGTTTGTCTCACCGAGCTCTATCACACCCATATAAAAACTCTCTAAATATATGCCTCTGAATAATTTAAAATAATTAAAAACTCATAAAATAGTTTTATTAGAGGCAATAAATCATACCAAAAATTCACGGTCGTTACTTTTTTCATGCATTTTTATAATATTTGAATGGATAGGATTGTTAGAAATAGGTAGGTCTAGCTTTGTTTAAAAGTTTATGCAATTTGATCAATTAGAAATTGAGATTTATGAAAAATCGATGGCGGTTTCAAGATTTTGCACAAAATTGGGGATTTTTCAAAAATGAGTGTTTTTTATCAAAATTGATTGTTGGTCTGGTTAGAAAGTTTGATCCAATCATTGAGATTATGCTAGGTTAAAATGTGGAGTGAATCTGACAAAAAAATTTAGGGTTTATTTCAAATGAAAATTTTGAACTTTGACACGCATTTCAAGGAGTTTTTGAAATTCTAGGATGTTTATTGTTGTCATTTATTTATTCCTAGTTTATGCGTTGCTTTATTGTCATTTAATCTAGATGGGAAGAACTTAGAAACAAAAGACCATCGAGTCAAGCTCAGTGGACCTAAGGGTATCCAGCAATGGGTTAGATAGGTTGAGACTGGTTAGATGCGAGAGGAGTTTAGTTACTATACCATTAGAGACATCTATATTGTCGATTGAGGCTTGTCCACATTAGGTGGAGTACTTTTGCACTATATCTACATTTGGTCAGAGTGTGTACAATATATTGGCGAGGTGGTGGTATGCATCCCTCTGTTTGGAGGATGATGATACACTTGTTGGAGTTGTAGGCGGAGTTCAGGTGAAGTGACACCTAACATCATTGCTAATGTGATTGGTTGTGAGAGAGTACTTACATTACCACATATTGATGGATACATCTTTCTACCTGATAGTGAGTTGACTAGTAGTTACTTGGTTTGTCTGGCAGACCAAAGCTGGAGGTGTCATTACTTGCACATTCTATGACATGAGATTTCAGGCTACTATATGCCATTGTTCAGTATGACATTTGGAGTGCCAGGAAGGAGAGAGTAGATAGGATGATGACATGACTTCTCACCTCCTAGCACTACCATAACTAGAGTTTGATTCACCATCTATTATCTTTGATAGGATTATGACATTCTTGCATGGCCACACACGAGATGTTGACTTATCCATACATCTTGTGTCGGATTTTCACTGTGTTACAAGTTTAAGTACCTAGAGCAGAGCCCACCATGATTGGTATGAGACCGATTGACCTTGCTATGGTTCTGAGGATGTTATCTCACAATTAGGGTGATGATAATGAGCCATAAAGAGCAGCAGAAGTACCAACACTGATGGGTGATTAAGATCGGCTAGTATCTATCGCTGAGTTTGGAGCATTTCAGGATGTGGTGTTTCAGAGGCCTACAAACCTGGATCACTTGCTTAGAGCCCAACTTCCATCAATAGATAGTAAGGGGAGGAGAATGATGATAATGATGAGGCTACTAACTTATTTTGTATACTTTTTATGTATTTTTTAGGTTTAGAACTTGTCCAGTTCATTTATGTTTTATTTTGATGATGAGATGTACCTTAAAACTGATTTTATCTTGGGATATGTGATGGACATGTGATTGTTTGATGGTTTTCTATATTTTCATGTATTTTAGTGATGATTATAATTTGATTGAGATTTAATGAGCATTTTTATTTATTTTTGCTTTATCTTTTTGTCTATTTATGTCAAAAAGGGGGAGGATTGATTAATAAAAATCAAAGTGCTTATCTTTATAATTGATTGAATAGTATTATGCAAATCAATTTGATTTTAAATGTGTCGGATAAGTACAAGGTTATACAAGGCTTTTCAAGCTAAATTCCTAATGAGTTTATGTTAAATGAGTCCATGTTAAGTCTTTGTAGTGTCAATTTATATTTTGTATAATTTGAAAGTCAATGCGATATGTAAAGAGTTGTAATTTTATTTTGGCTTTCAAATATGTAGTGTTTTGACAAGAAATATCCAAAAGGGGAGATTGTAAGAACATATGAGTCATATGACAAGATAATTGGCTAATTTTATTGTCAAAATTATATGTAAAAAGCTTGTGTATGTATTGAGTCTTAGAATTTGATTAGAGGTTGTTGTGAAATAGTCAGATTTTGAATTGACAGACTTGAAAAATAAGAGCATATATGTTCTTATTAATCAAGACAAAAGACTGAAGGACGTTGAAGGTTTTTTAGGCTTATTCAGATAACATTCACATACAAAATTACTTAGATAAGTTTCAGAAGTGATTTCAGAGGTTTTAGGGTAAAAAGGGCAAAATAGTAAAATTATAGGCATAATTGAATGAAGATTCTATCTAACCAAGAGATATGAACATTAAAAGCAAAGACAAAGATAGATATTACTTTAAATAAATGAAGGAGTAGAAGAATTGTTTAATTAAGAGTTCTATGTATCAAAATAAAAAAAATCAAGAAGTAAAGCCTTCAATAATTTTATGTATTAAGATCACAAAGAAACAAGAAGAAGAACAATATTAAATAAACATCACTTCAAACAACCAAAACTTACTTGAAACTAATGATAAAATATGAATAGAACTCCATTAGATTGTTACAAATCACATCTAGCCTTAGTTAGAGGGCTTAGCAAGCTATTATAATAAAACTTAAAAATAAAGAACTAAGGAAAGATGAAATATACAAGAAGAGGGCTCCAAAGAGGAGAATATGATGCTTTTCCCACATTCTCCCCTCTTTTGATATGAGTAGGGGAATTATTTCAAAAGGGAAAGTCCAATCACATCCCTTGATTACTTATTAATTGGCTACCGTATTGGTTGTTGCCAAATGATTAGATTATAAATCAATAAAATAAATCAAAGATTTCTTCATTTCGTACATATCTTTTACTCTTTCTATAGTTATCCAATCACCCTCATTATCTTTCCTTATGTGTAGCAATGACAATCATAAAAAAGATCTTCCATATGCTTGCCATGGGTTGATTGATAGTTGTCCCTTTGCACGTTTGTTTTGAGCCATAAAGCTTTGTAATTATGAATTGCTTCCTAAAATAATGATTATGGCCACAAAAGTATTCTTTCCAATTCCACCAAAATCATGTAAATTTGAATTAAATATATATATATACACACACATGACAAATACTTACGTTGTATCCAGCTGTCCAAATCAACTCCTTCCCGTATTTGGTTCTCTTGATGCAAATCTAAAATCAAATGGGGCCATATTGTTGTGTTCGACCATTCAATGCATGCTTAGACTGCAAAGAACCCATTCTTGATCCTTCGATAGCTTTACGTAGTTGTGCTTCACTTACTTTTCCACTTGGATACTGTCAAAGCTCGTTTGACATGTAAATACAATGGAGGTCCAACTCAACTATTAAAAGTATAAACAACCTAAATAAATAATGAATTAACATAAATTAGGTTTTAAATTCAAGATTTGAAGACATTTAATTTAACATTATTTCACTGCATCACTAAGGATGTGTCAATGCATCCAAATCTGTTCATTCCTGAAATTTGTTCTCTTGATGAAAATCCAAAATCAAATGTGTCCATATGCTCGTGTTCGACCATTCTATGCATATTTAACCATAAAGAAGTCATTTTTGACTAGTTGAGCTCTACTTCCTTTTCCACTTGGATCATGTCGAAGCCTGTTGGACATGTAAAAATAGTTGAGGTCCAACTCATCTCTTTAATTTATTTAAATGAACTTATAACAAATGTAAATAGACCAAATCAATACAAATAATGTTTGGAATACAAGGTTGAAGAGAATTAATTCCATATTATTTCATTGCATGAGAAGATGAAGAACATAGACTCAAGAAGTGTTTTGAAAGGTAAAACACACACACACACACACACACACACACACACACACACACACACACACACACACACACACACACACACACACACACACACACACACACACACACACACACACACACATCATGCATACTTATGAATGATAGGGTTTATCAAAAGAGAGTGTGAGAAAGAGAATAAGTAAAAAACTGCATAAGTATGTAAAATTTTTATTTGTGCTAGATTAGGATTGAAATGAGATTGATTGGGAATGAATTGACTATTTGGTAGTATAGAGGCACTATCATCGTACTGTAGGTTGTCACTGTAGTAGCACTAATTGATTGGGGTACTATATCGATTTACTGTTTTAGTTTCTGGAATCAAGTATTGTAATAGTTATTGTAGCAACCAATTGATCAATTACTGTAGAGATTGATTAATTTGATACCGTTTTGCCTAAAATAGGTCATTCCAAGTGAAATTTGATTTTTATTGAAGGTCCAACACTAATCTGATTTAGGGGCCTATATAAGGGTTGTTTGGACATTGTAAAATATAGGTTGAAGCCAGAAAAGTTTTTAAGAGATTTATTATTCTTCTCTCGTGAGTTTTGATAAAATAGTGTCTATGAATATTGTGCATTGAGAGGTTTATTGGATGAGAGGTAAAACAACTTGATTCATAAGTAGTTTATGAATCAATATCGTGAGTTGTGACTTGCTACACTTCACACAAGGAGTCATCACAAACAAGAATTGAAGACAAAGCAAATCAAGATAGACTTTGATCAAAGCTTAAAGAGCAAGGAGATTGTAGTGAGGAAGGATAAGACAAAGTGGTTAAGTTCGTAAGTATCAAGCAGGCTTTTGATAGCCAAGACAATTGGAGATGGACTTCTAGTGTTTTAGTTTGTTAACAAAATTGAGTCTTTTTAAAGCCATAATTCCTAGTTCATAGTTTGATCAATTGGGGATAGGTTGAGTGGTTTTTTTCCTTAGTTATGTTTCCATGTTAAAAAACTCTTTGTGTTCTTTGAGTAGTTGATTGATTGGTTTAATGTTCTGCATTTGTAAAATAACCCTTCCTATGAAATGAGGCCACATCTTTTAGTCCTCTACATTCATTGTTTTGGGCTAGAGGCCCTATGGTGATCGTCAAGGTTTGAAGGGTATTAAACTCACAAAGAAGAAATAATAAAATAATTGAAATAAATAGTACATTAGGCCAATAAAACAAAAATATGAAATTTGCCAATGCTAAAATCAACTAATAAATTTGAACCTCCATTTCGGCAAAGGTTGCTATCTGCACTAAAATATAGCTAGAACTTTACAAAAAACATGTAACTATTTTACTTCTTGTTACAGATAATGCTAGTGGGTTATACAATTATAATAAGTAGGAAAATCTCATACCTTTGGGCCTAGGAATTAACCTTTGTTACAATGGATAACCCTCTAACCTATCCTAGCTATATGACATTAACAATCACTCCTTGTGGGGGCAGGTGATTACCATTATCACGTGATCAGATTTTTTGGATAGGATAACTATTCTCTATGTGTGTTTATGCACCCATGATGTCATACTTAATGACTCAAAACATTGAAATGATCGATGTAGAACACTTTGGCCACTTCTAACTCACTCAAATAGATGAATTAACTAATGTTGTGCACATCAACATCCCTTTCACTGTGGATACTCGAAGGGTTAAGACAAATCCAATAGTGTAAACAATAATCAAACCATAAGAAAATAAGTAAACAAAATTGATATAGGTCTTTATGTCATTTTTGTCAAATAGGTTTTATTAGTCTGATATGGAGTCCTTCTAGCACATACCACTAATAATTAAAAAAATTAGTCTATAGTCCATGTATAGTGCACTACAAAAATACAAATTAGAAGCACTGAGTCCCCTAAGAGAGAGGAATTGCATTGGAACCTATATTCTCACATAGTTGCCTCCACCTCCATTAGGATTCTTAAATTTCATTCATGCTTATTGATACACTAAAATAATATTCAATTAAATGTTTCACATTTTAATTTGCAATCTTATTTTGTGTTAATTCATTGCTTATTTGGGCTATTTATGTTTTAAATAGGTTAGTTGGACCTTAATTGAGTTTACATGTCTAAACAGGCTTCAACAGGATCCAACTGGAAGAGGAAGTGAAGCCCAACTACCCAAAGCTATTTAAAAGTCAAGAATGAGCTCCTAATGGTCTAAACATGCATGGAATGATCGAACACAACTTTGTAGACCCGTTGGATTTGAGATTTGTATGAAGAGAATTAAATTAGGAAAGAAGCTGATTCGGATAGATTGATAGAGCCTTAGTATTTCGATTATATCTTTTTATGTATAATTTGTATGGATACGATTCTGGTAGAATTGGAAAGAAGACTTCCATGGCTACAAGTGTTATTTCAGGAAGAAATTCCAAATTCTGAAGATATATGGGTCGAATCTGGCATGCAATCAGACAGCTAGTTAACTAACCCGAGGCTAGCACATGGAAAATCTTTTCATTGATTGTGATTGATACACATAAGGAAAGAAAATGAGGCTGATTGGATATCTAAAGGAAGATTCAAATATACTTATTTGATAAATAAATCATTGATTTATTTGATTGATTTAGAATCTAATCATTACCAAAGAAGCAACGAATCAGACAATTAATCAGGATGCAATCCAGAGATATGATTTTACTTTCCCCTTTGAAGCAACCCCTTTTATTCTTATAAATAGAGGGGTGGACGTGATAGATGAATGATCCCCTCCTCTTTGGAGCTCTCTTCCCCTATTTTCTTCTCTCATTTTGTATATTTGTTTTTAGTTTTATTGTAATGGTTTTCTAAGCTCTCAAGCTAAGACTAGAGGTGATTTGTAACAATTTAATGGAGTTCAATTCATGTTTCATCAATGGTTTCAAGTAAGTATTATTTATTTAAAGTGATGTTTATTTAGTATTATTTTTCTTCTTGTTTTTTTGTGATTTGGATACATAAGATGTTTAAAGGCTCTCTTTTTTTATCTTTTGTGATTTGGATACATAGAAATCTTTAAGAGACAATTATTTTTATCCTTCATTTATCCAAAGTATTTTCTATCTTTAATTTCAATTTTAATGTTCATATCTTCCGGTTAGATAAAATCTTCATTTGATTCTAACTGAGATAACATGATGCATGAAGAACATCATTAGATATTACAATGATCCTTAATGCCTTAGTTTTTTCTCATCTTGATTTCTTGACTCTATATTGCCTCAATACTCTTCTACTCTTTCTTTCTTAATTTTTCCTTTCTCTATTTCTTCGTAACTATTTTCTTTGTTGCACAAGGCTTTCCCTGTAGATCGACCTTGTCTACTACAATTGGCAAGTAAAAAAATCTGAATTTGACTTCTTCATAGTCTTGGTTCAGACGTAACAACACTTATGAAGGTACAAATGCACTCTCCAACAAACAAAAAAATAAATACAAATGGTGGTGCTCACAACAATGTTGATTAAATAAATTGTAATTGGGTCAATGGTCAGCCCTTGACATTAATAAAAGCACCTTAATGATAATCAACACACATCCAATGTCAGTGAAAGAAAATTGGCAAAGTAAAATACCTTAAGCACACAAAACAAAATGCCCCAACTAAAAAACATTAGGTTTTTGTTTAATCTACAACTAGTGAGAGGTATCCGTGAGGACGATGTTTTCTGTCACGGTCACAATGCTGGTTATCAAGGCACAGCGAGTACGGGCAAGGTGCCCAGCATCGAACGTAGTTGCGGGTGCTAGGATAGCATCTAGTAGTGAGTCATGACTAGTTTCAGTAGCTAATGTCTAGGACAGTTTTAATGGCTAGTGCTGCTGCTAGCCTCTAAGTTGAGCAATGCTAGCCAATGCCTTGTGAAACATTATGTAGGCATTGGACAAGTGCCCAATGCCATCACAATGGCAGTGCTAACCAATGTTTGAGTTTAATATCCTTCAACCTTGAAGGTCACCGTAGTGCCTCTACTCCAAAACAAAAGCTAAAAACTACAATATGTGTCCACCTACGTAGGAATATGAAATTACTACTAAAATAAAAACTCAACCAACCTCACTAAATATGTAGGTGATTTTCTTAATGTGGAAACCCAACTAGAAACAAAAAGCATGTGTCGAATCCCTCGGTTAATTGATCAATGCAATAAGAAGTTTGAAAGAACATATGAGGTATATGTATTATAAATTAGCTAATTTCAATGATCAACTCAATGTCTAATCATGTATATTTTAGTCTTAGGAATCTAACTAGATTTAGTTGTGGTCGATCAGGTTTGAAATTGATTGACTTGAAAAATAGGAGTAGACATGTTCTTATCAATCAAGTTTAAAGACTAATATGAGGGTCAATGGTAAAAGGTTTATTTGCACACACTCACTATCACAATTCACTTAGTTTAACTTTGGAAGAGTGAATTAAGTAATCTAGAATTTTTAGAATGAATTTGGGCAAATTGGAGAATTTTACTATGCATTGATCAAATGCTGCAAAAATGAACTAAGGAATCAATCTATCGACACTTGAATTAGACTTTGTAAAATTTGGATGAGAGTTTATCGATTGATCGTTCTCAGTGATGTGTCAATTAATTAAAGAGTCATACCCTAAGTAGAACAGTTAACAAATGATCACTATTGGAAAAGATCAATCGTTGTCTGTGTCACTTACCTAGTTTAAGCTATTCTGAAAGAGATTTCATTCCTAATTGAAGTCAAACACATAAACAAACTTAATGGACTCTATAAAGGCTAGGTAAATATGAAATGAAAGAGAGGAAAACCAAAAAGTTGAGAGAGAAAAGAGGAGAAATCCTTTGATCATTGTTTTCTACAAGAGATCATAATTGTGCTTCAAAGTTCATGTTAATGGTGATTGTTTGAGTTACAGACAATGTAAAAAAACATTTTTCACCCCATAAACCAGAGAGGAGAGTCATCCAAGTTCAATGGAGATTTGAAGACTCAATGTTAAAGTCATAATCAAGAGAAGCTAAAAGAAGTTTAGGAGAGAATACCTGAAGGCCAACAAGGAAAGAAGTGGGAGATTTAGACAAAAGAAGTTTGTGTTAGAATCTTCACAATTGGTTGGTGATTTACTTGTGTCAATGGAAAGGTCTTACTTACTAGTGCATTGACATAGCCATTGAGAGGTTGTCATGGTTTTTTACTCTAGTTTGGGTTTTTCATGTAAAAATAGTGTGTGCTTATGTGCTTCGCATATTGATGGTTTGGTTGATGGTTAGTATGATGATGAATGTGTAGAGATTAGGTTTAATCAGTTATGGTAAATCCAAGCATTTCCATCATATTTAGTGAGGTAAAAGATAATAGTGAATATGATAAGAATGAGATTAAACTTGCTAATCAAATAGTAAATCCCTTGGTGCATTATTCAATGTCATAGGAAAATCTTAGCATTGGTTAATCTCTAATTGTACTTCAGCTAAAGTAGCATGGGAGAAACTTGTTAAATACAATGAGGGAACTGAAGTTGTGAAGGTATCTAGGTTACAAATGTTCACACTAGAGTTCGAGAACGTCATTATGAGTGAAGAAAAGACAATTTTTGAATATTATGATTAAATATTGGACATTGTTAACACATGTGATCAATTGGGAGAGTCAATACTTGATTACCTTGATGTTAGGAAGATCTTAAGGTCCTTGTTTTCTAAATTCAAAATTAAGGTGACTTCCATTAATGAATCTAAGAAAATTGACACCTTAGAAATTGAGGAACTCATAGGAAACTTAAGAACCTTTGAGATTCAAGAGGAGTCTTATGAAAACAAAAACAAATTGTTTGAATAATAACAAGGAAAATAAACTGCCCTAAGAATAACCAAGAAGTCTTCAAAGAAGTCTAAAGCTTTGAATACCCTAGAAAAATCTAAAGAAAATGACAGTGAAGATGAACAAATGCTCTTGTTGACTAAAAACTCCAAGAAATATTTGAAAACACAGAACTTTAGGTTTGGGAATAAGGGTCAAAATTCAAGGCTAAAGTCATAAACAAGATAAACTTGTTTGAAGAGGCTAGAAGAATAAGAAGACAAAGCAAGGATGAGAAAATCTTCAAAATTTGAGGACAAAAGACATTAAGGCCAGCAACAAAAGAAGATGAAGATCTAAACAAAAGGAGTTTTTGTTAGAGTCTTCACAAGTGGTTGGCGGCTAGCTTGTATTGATGTAAAGGTCTTACTTACATATGCATTGATTTAGTCGTTGGGAGGTTGTCGCGGTTTTTTATACTAGTTTGGGTTTTCCACTTAAACATTGTGGGTATACTTATGTGCTTTGCATGTTGATAGTTTGGTTGATGATTAGTATGATTATGAATTGTAGAGATTAGCTTTAAATAATTTTGGTGCTGCGCATAGAGGATAGAACTCTTAATTGCTTATTTAAGTACTGGCGTTAGGAGCAATCTAGTGATATGCTAAGTCATTTAGACATATATTAACCTTTCAAAGTTCTGATCTTATAACGACTCAATTGTTACCAACCTTACAAATTAGAAGTCCATCTCTAGATGTCTTTGTCTACAAAAGTCTTTCTTTGTATTTTCCAACTTGATATTCATTCTTCTCCTTCCTTAGCATAAGTCTCACAGTTTCTGAAGTTTTAATCATGGTCCATTATGATCTGCCCAATCCTCAACTTGTGTGTTGTGTGATGTGTTTTGTAGTAACTCATAGCTCTCAATTGATTTCATAAAGAACTTATATAACAAATTCTCTCACCTCCTTTTTAATCTCTCATGAAATCACAATGGTGGTAAAAGATTTATGTAAAAAGCGCTCAAGTTTTCCTTACAAATAAACTCTCTATACACCTTCATTTCTCTTTAAAAATTATATTTCTCTCTCTCAAAATTTTAATAACAGGCATTGTATAGGGCTTTAAATCAGCTTAGATCTTTGTGCAAAATTTGGAAACAAATTGTTCTCAAAATGTTAATTTCGGCAAAAACTGTTCCAACCAATCGAACATTTCAGAAGTGACTATTTGAAAGTTGGCCTTTAATTGTTTGATTCATTTGACAAGTGATCTACTGTTTATGACAATTTGCAATTTTTTGTCTTGTTTCATTCCATTCATTTCCTTCACATACTAAATGTGCCTGATAGTGTGTGCATGATTCAATACTTGTTTACCCTTGAAATATTCAATCTCTCGCTTAAAATTCTCCCACCTTGAAATCTTGAAACACATCTACTCAAATTTTCCCAGTCTTTTAATTCTAAATTTTATAACAATATATGTGGTCATATGTAGTGTATTGGCTTATTTCAATGAAAAAAAAATGTCAATGATGTATAAATTTGTTTTACAATATTGTTGAAGATCACATGGTGAAGATAAAGTAGAGAAGTAGACTCAATAAGTGTTATTACAGGTAAACACATACACACACATATCACACAAACATGCACACTTGAGTAATGGGAACTTCATTTCATAGTGTGAGAGAGTGTTGGAGACAATTGAATGAAAACTACGTATTTGATCATCAATGATTGATTGCTAATAAATGCCAGATCGATCGGCCTAGAATTTTGTACACAAGGTTCTTCACAAAGTTGAATGATTGATCACCAAGTGGTGAGATCAATCAAGAACTAGATTGTATGATTCTAAAATAGTGATTGATTGCTCATTTATTCAAAGGATGGAAAGATGGCATGTTTATGTTCACAAAAAATACAGAGAACTATCGATCACCTTGTGGAACGATCAATTAGTCAATTGTGCACTTTCCTAGAATAGGCCATTCCGAGTTGAATAAGATTCCTCTTTAAGGTAGAACTAGTGGTGTCAAAGGGTCAGGCTCAAGCCCCGCCTATTCACAACCAGGCCCAGGTTTAGCCCAACCCCATAAATTGATTAGGTCGTGCGGGGCCAAGATTTAGGCTCAAGGACTTAATTTGGCCCAGCCCAGGCCTGAGCCCCAATGGGGTAGGATCAGGGCCCCCCAGACTGGCCCTGGGGCCCAAACCGAGGCCAAACGGCTCTAAATGTGCTGTAAGAACAGCCATTGGAGTGGTCGACAATCGATCAGTCTCTCTCTCTCTCCCCCCCTCCCCCCAGCCAAACAGTAAAAAAGACTATTGGAAGTAGCTTTTTGACCATTGCATGTGCCAATCGATTAGCCTCTCAGCCTAGATGCTGATCGACTGGCCTGTTTGATTAGTTTACTTAAATACCCCCAAAAGAACCATTTTTGGCAATCGAGGGGGTATTTTCATCATTTGACAAGGGAAAGCTCCCTTATAAATAGGAGGGAGGGGAGGGGTTTTTCCACTCCTTATTCTCACTCAATCTCTCAAATTAATCAAGAAATTCTTCAAAATGACTTAAGCAATTTCCCACCCCACTCCAAGCTCAACTAATCTTCAAGTTCTTCTTCTTGAAGCTCTTTACAAATTCTTCAAGAAGGCATCTTCTACTCTTCAATTGCTTCTTCTTTAAGCTCTCTCCTCTAATTCTCTAAATTCAAGTCTTCAAGGGGCAATTCTCTACACATATTTGAGATAATTATTTTTTGTAATATCATTTTATTTTATTCTTCATTTTTTCTATACTTTTTTAATTTCTATTTGTATCTTCACCTTTCCTTTTTTAGATAAATAACTTACTACTCTGATTCTCATTCCATGAATGAATCCAAAACTCTTGAAAATTAAATGCCCATCGAAAAAGGGCCAATTCATTCCGATTACGAGTTTGACATCTCATTCTTAGCAAATGAAGAGCAACCAATGGAACTGCCTATGGTCGACGAGCAATTGTACCAATGCACCAAAGATGCACAAAGTTTCTTATGTGTTGGAGCACTTGACAAAGAAATAAGAGCGAGGCCAAGATAATCTTGGGAAGATAGCAATGAGGGCAGTTTGTAATCACTACGAAGCACATCTCGGTATCTCCAGTGGAGGCACCAGTCATCTTTCTAGGCATGTACCAAAAGTACAATTTGCATAGTGAAAGCTGGAAAATTAGATCCGATGCAAAAACAGTTAGGTAGCATGGGTAGCATAAACGAATTTGAGTACTTTTACATATACCAAAAGTACAAATTGTATTAAGCTAGCCAAATACATTGTGCATGCCAAACGACCCTTCACTTTTGCATATGATAAAAAGTTAAAAAGGTATGCAAAGAATGCCCTCAACCCATGCTTCCATAGGGTTTTGAGTAATACATCTAAGTTAGTTGTATTAAACTCTTTCATGAATACAAAGGTAAGCTCATTGAAACTCTTTTTTCGATTGCACATAAATTTTCTCTTACTTCATATATATGGAATAGGAACCAAAAATTAGGATATGTTTGTATTACGACACATTACATTTATTAAGATTAGGTTTTAAATAAAAGAATTATTACTTTTGATTTATTAGAATTTCCTCACACCGGAGTTGTAATTATTAATGATAAAATTCTTTCTATTATATTAACTGCGGCTTTACATGTCTATCATATGAATGATAAATTTTTTCTATTACCATAGATAATACTTCAAATAATTGTAGTATTATCGACTTTCTTAAATCTTAGTTATGCCCTATGGTAAATGAAAAACTTTTTCATATAAGATGTTGTTGTCATATTATTAATTTATTTGTTCAAGACGGTTTAACTATTGTTAAAGATCATGTAAAGAATATTAGAGAAGTGTTAGTATATATTAGTTCTTCTCCATCTAGACTCAAGAATTTAGAGATTTATGTAAACAATAGAGTAAAAAATATAAAACAATCGTCTTAGATGTTAAACATAGGTGAAATAGTACTTATTTATGTTAGAATCTTGTAATGAATTAAAAAAAAAATTTATGGTGTGCCAATAAGATGTCCGATTCTTTATTACATGATAATGATTTGGAAATTGTGATACTTATTATGAATTTTTACATGTTTTTATGAAGCCACTAAGCAATTATTGGGTTTATATTATCCTGCTAAATATTTAGTTTTTAATCAACTCTATAATATCTCTCTTATGTTTGTAGAATATAAAAAAAATAGTGCATTTAATATGATTGTGGGGCCAATGGAACCAAAATATAAAAAATATTGGAAAGAACTTCCTATGACTTTTTGTTTAGGAACAATTATGGACCCTAGGATTAAGTTAACTGGTGTACATATATTAGCAGATTGTATCTACACTAATATGATTTTAGAATATAATAATTTTATTTAAGGTATTAAAATACCGTATATTCTTTTTATAATGCATATGAATCTTTGTATGGTAGTAGAGGAACTACTGCTCCAATTCCTTTAAATAGAAATGACAATTCTTGGTTCTTATTTAGGAGAAATAAACAAAAATATTGTACTAGTACCTCTAATAATGAATTACTTATGTATTTACAAAAGGATCTTATGAATTTTTTAACCAAAGAAGAAATTAATAACTTTGATGTTTTAGTTGGCGTGTGATTTACTAACACCTCTAGTGTCTACAGTTCTTCAGATTCTACTTTATTTTGGAAATATGGTACATGACAATATGAGAAGTCACTTAGATCAAACATCATGGAGTGTTGTATGTACTTGAAGGATTAGCTAGATGCAGAAGATAGAGAACAAGCTCTAAAGTTAGAAGAGGAGCTACAAGAAGACTTCAATGAAATTTCAATTTATTGAATGCCCAAATGTATTTTAGTTTTTCTCTTAAAGTAGAGGTATGTTAATGTTAAATTAAAAATGATATCAGAGTGATTAGGTGCCAACCTAGTTGGGATCATACAATAGTGATACAATTTTTACCTCCCTAAGATTTCAAAATTTGTAAATTTACAAGTTTTAATGAAATTATGATTTTATGAATACATTTTAAAAAAAAATTAATTTGGTGGGGCGATAGGCTAGCCTAGCCCGGCCGACACATTGGGTGCAAGGGCCTTGCTGGCCCTGGGTTGGCCCACACATAGGCCTGCAATAGGCCTAGGCCCAGCCCTTTGACACCTCTAAGTAGAACTCCTGAACCAACTAATTAAGGGAGTTAAAAACATCGGAAACTGAGAGAGTTAGGCTTCAAAACCCTAGAGAAAAAGACTGAAACTTTTTTAATGAATTTAAGAGTGAAATAGCCTTGATCCTAGAACTTCGAAACAAATATCAAAAGAGTGTTTTGAGTTGAGTTGGGAGCACACACACTTGAAGGACTAAGTGGTTTGCTTAGAGAGTTGTTGAAAAGATCAAAGGAAAGGATCATTCATGCTAAGAGTGGCAGTGCCAATTTGGTTTTGTGAGAAGCAATCAAGGTGGAGAAGACCAAGCAATGTAAGTAAACAACCAAGTTGGTGATATAAGGGTTTTCAGTGGTGTGGGAGCCATAAGTGAAAACAAAAGTAGGAATTTTCCTTTGTAAATGGTAACTTTGTATCTTTGTTTACACACTACTTATTTTTTCTTGACAGAGTATCCCATGGTTTTTCTCAAGGAGGGTTTCCATGTAAAAATTCTCTTGTGTCTTTATTTGCTTTGATTTGCATGATTCAATTGACACATAGGATTTCGGCACATAGTATATGTAACGGATAGTATTTTTGTCCCAAGTAAATTGTTTAGCAAATCTCTTCCCTCACACAGTAAGTTTGGGTGTTAAACTCATTTAAATAAAAAATTTGTCGCATCCACTCACCGGTTTGGGTCAAGAGGCATGACAATTTAATGGTATTAGAGCTAGGCTTTTTTTAAAAGCAAGGGACAATAACAGAAGTGAAATATCCTCACTAATTGATAATACCTAATGAATATTGGAATCATAAGGGACAATATGGAGAGAGATAATAAAAGAATTAGACAAGACTAGAGACGTTGGTACCGTTAGGTCATTGTTTTATTGCACTATTTGGTGTTGCTTTTTTTATTTTGGTATTACAAATGGAATTGGTGCTCAAGGTTATGACAATATTATTTGCTTATAAGTAGGAATTAAATTGGCTTTGGTATTTTATATTAATTGATTGTTTTGATTGTTGAAGCTACTTATATGTTTGTTATCCATTGGGAATTAAGTTAGCTATGTTATTTGATATAGCATGATTGCTTAGATGTTGAAACTACTTGTATATTTTTATGGTTGTTGTTTGTTAGGAAAGTTCCAAGGTTATGGAAAGGATTGGGCAACTATTCCAAGGACAAATGACAAACCCCTCTTACCATTGTCACTGGCATCTTTCCTTGCATAATGTTGATTATTGCATGCTAAATGTTCAGTGCCAAACATTTGCAAAGTTTTCAAACTGCAAGTTGGGTAGTAGTCAAGGAGAGAAGTGACTATTAGAACACTACACTGGTCACATTTATCCTTCTACTAGGTCACATCTTGTAGCACATTTTACAACAAATATTTTAGATTACATTTTTTTAGTTATGATTTTAAAAATATATGCACAACTTTCCAAGATAATGAAAATAAAACTGAAATTACTTACTCAATTGCTTTCATCCCTTAATTCATTTACTCGAACTTTCTACGTGAACTTGGTCTATTTAAAAAGAAAATAGGAGATAAAAAACATAAAAGAAAATTGCAAGAAATAACAAATAATAATAATAATAATCTAAAACACCTTAAAATAAGAAAGAAAAATAATTTTCTACATCCCCAAGCCTATACTGAACATTTTCCACAATGTAAAAGAAAACATATACTATAATGACAATAATAAAGTAAAAGAGGGAGAAACACCTGGGAGCAACAACTAAAGATCTAATTCACTAATATTAAACTGAAGTATAAAAGGAGTGAGAAATATAAGTACAAGTGATGAATATCCCCCTAAACCTAAAGTATTATATCCCACAAAAGAAACAAAAGCTACAATTAAAAAAGACATACAAGTACAAAAAATTAAGAAAATAAAACCTAAATGAAGCATAAAGGGAAAAGAAACATATCAAGCATGGGTTGAAGCGCTAAGTTTATTGTCTTTAGCTAGACAATTCTAACACACTCAAATACGTCATGGTGGGAAATGAAGATTGGCAAGGGTTACTCTCATAAGTATCAAAGAGAATGACTCGGGAAAATTGGCAATCACTAAGTGAGTATGGGATTCCTCCCTAGATGAACCTCTATCAAAAACATTGAGTGAAAGGTAAAGCAATTTCATCTCAAGGGAATCTCGCATAATTGTTAAGGGAAGGGCTTCTTCAACTACTTCATCTAATTGGTATACCATAAAACATTATGCATCACAAGCAGAAGGTAAGTGCTTAGAGGCATTAAACACATTAAGCCGTACCTTCATGTTCCGAGAAGACATTTCAAACACCTCATTCCTCAATTGATACATGCATTGGTTGTGGCAAGGAAGGGGTGGGATGACCTAAGATGATGGGGGTTTGGTTGGTCAAGTTAGAATTAGGATACATATCTAGAACTATGAAATCCATAGGAAATAAAAACTTATCAACTTCAACTTAAACATCTTCAATGACTCCCCGGGGTTTTCAAATAGAATGCTCGGTAGACTGATGAGTAACTGATGTGGGCTAAAAGTCTCTGAAACCTAATTGCTCATACACAAAGTAAGGGATTACTTTGACCGTCGCACAAAGGTCAAGGAGGGCTTTGCGGATTGAGTGATCCCCTATAACACAAGATATGGTGGGCACTCCAGGATCTCTAAACTTAGGTGGGATATTAAATTTAAAAAAAGAGCTGACTTGCTTAGTGAGGAAGATCTTCTTAGTCACATGAGTCTTTGTGCAAGAACATATGAGGTATATATATTGTAATTGATTAATTTTGATGATCAAAACAATGTCAAAACTTCATGTATGATTTTATTTTTAGAAATCTGACTAGATTTAGTTGTGGTAAAGTTGGATTTGGAATTGATTAACTTGAAAAATAACAACAGACATTCTCATATTGATCAAAGTTGAAGACTAAGCAGAGTGCTGAAGGTAAAATGTTAATATCTACAAACTCACATATATAATTCACTTAGATTAACTTAGAATGATTACATGAAATAAATTTTGGAGTTATAGAACGAATTAGTGTAAAACAAGAATTTTACTTTACTATCAATTGATCGTTGTAATTCATACTAGAGAATAGATCGATCAACACCTAAATCAGCCATTGTAAACTTAAGTCGAGAGTTTATCGATCGATCACAAAATCCATTTATCGATCGATTGAAATGTGCACACTAATTGAAAAGGTGAACGACTGATCACCCTATCAAGCGATTGATCATTGTCAGCATAGTTGCCTAGTTTAAGCTATTTTAGAAGATATTTTATTCTTAATTGAAGTCAAACACTTAAACCGACTCAATGAACTATTTAAGGGCTAGGTAAAAACAAAATTGAAGAGAGAAAACCTATCAATTTATAGAGAAGAAAGGAGAGATAATTTCCCATAGTTTTCCAAGAGGAGATCATCTTTGAGTTTCATGCTTATGTTTATGGCAATTTCTTTAGCCACATAACTGAGAGAAGTGTCTTGTGCACACAAAATCAAAGAGGAGGTGCAACAATCTTCAAAGGAGTTGATGAGGATCAAGTCTAAAGTCAATGAACAAGATGAGCTTGTTTAAGGAGGCTAGAAGAAGAAAAAGATAATGCAATTAGAAGGAAAACATTTTAAAGCTTGAGGAGAAGAATTGAAGGCCAACAACTAGAGGAGTTTTGTTGGAGATCTAAGGAAAAAGAAGTTTCTAGGTTAGAGTCAAAAACAAAGGTTGGTGGTTTGCTTATATCTATGAGTGTTTAACTATCTATTGTAGTGATTTTAGGCCAAGAGAGGTTGACATGTTTTTTACCCTAGTTAGGGTTATCCACATAAAAATTGTGTGTGCGCTCATGTGCTTTGCATGCTTTATGGTTTGATTTCTTGATAGAATGATCATGAATGCCCATATACTTTAGGTTTTTACTATCTCCTTTATATAAATAAATTCCTTGGAAAGGAGGCTAGAACTCTTTATTCTTACTTGTTGAAGTACTAGTTTTAAGAACAATCTAGTGATCCGCTATCGCCATCTAGATGGATATTAAACTCTAAATTAGTAGCTAAGGTCTTTTTATTGAAAATATGCTTTTAATTCAGGCTATCAATCTTTCCATGCTATTGTGTGTCTGTCTTATTTAATTTTCTACAAGGTATGTTCTTACGATTTTGGTGTGTTTGTTTGAACATGTTTACTCGTGCTTGATTGATTCGTCATGTTTTATTCTTTTTCTAGTGACTATGATGATTTTGACGTTGAAAGTCTCTTTAGACAACTCATTGAATCGAGTAAAGAAAGCAATAAGTTAGAGAAGATTGTCAAATTGAATGAGGAGACAATTGAATCAATTTTGATTGTAAAATTACAATTTGTCGAGGATAAACAAACTTTGAGGAGTGAACTTGAGAAAGAGGAGAAAATCTAGATCTTTATAAGATAAACTTGTGTCAACTAATGAAGAAGTTAATCCCTTCAAATATGAGAAAAATAATTTTCTAGAGAAGATAAAATACTTAGAGAATGAAGTTCATGAGAAAGTAGAGACAAATACAACCTATTTGAAAGGATTTAAGATCCAGGGAATGGATTGAAAATTTCTCAAGAAAAATTGAAATATTTCACTTTAGGCCAAGAAAAATTTGACAAGAAATTATATATGGAACAAGATTGTAGTGATAAATGAGTACTAGGGTTTAATGACACTAACTCCACAAAGTCTAATGCTACCACTAAGTTTGTCAAAGATAAAGAACCCATGCACCCTAGGAAATATATCACGTGATAAAACGAAAGGAAATTCCTAAGAATCAAAGTCCAAAGTCTGAACAGAAGAAAGAGCATCACAGGGGTGACAATCATAAGTTCTCCTTAATTAGGCAAATTTAGGCTATGAAATACAGCATAAATTGCCTTGTAATGTGTCATGAACAAATAAGGAACTAAGCGGAGTTATGGTGATTCATATTGGAATAATTTTTCTAAGAAAAAGAAAAAAATCAATTCTCATTATAATAAACCTCAATACAAAGGCATGTGGATTAGAAAACATACACCAAACTCCACACCAATGATGGTTACTCAAGACAAAAGGAAGAAAATATTTCAAATTTGGATTAAAAAAGATGTATTAGAAAACTTTAGATCTCAAGCTGATTTAGGGAATAAGATCACCTTAGATTTCCTTAAGATAGGTTGGCTAGCAAACTTGTCATCTTTAAGTAAAGAGATTGATTTGATTGACTATTATTTAATTCTCTCAATTATTTGGACAACACATGTTTGAGTTTTTATCTAATTTTTTTGCTTGTTTTCAATTTTTTTAGTCATAGATTTTGAATGAAAAAAATACAAACAAATGGAAAATGATAAAAAACACCCAAAAAATAGTGTATCTTTTTGCTTGTTTTGTAATTTGCTTTGGATTTATTTTTGATATGTCCAGTTCTTGAGATTTAAAATAATTAATTTTCTTTTAAGCTAAAAAGAACCATGATGTGGTCAAATATAACTTAGCGAAGAGAAGAGTACACCAAGGAGAGCGAAGATCAATTTGATTTCCTTTTGCATGATATTGTATTTTTCTTTTTTTTTAAAATATGCAAAAATCATGTTTAGACTCAAGTCAATTTTATAAATGAAGAAGATGAGAGAATTCTGAGACATGAGTTTACTTTGGTATTTAGATTCTAGTAGAGTCTTAGTGATCAAATTAGAGAAACTAAAGCTAGATTTCTATTTCAAATTCAAAAGAAAGAAATTCCATTTAATAGACTTTAATGATTGTGAGTTTAATTTACTTTAACATCTTTTAATCAATGGAATTATCCTCGTAAAGATGATGGGGAAGGGTTACCTACTTGGGTCGGTGTCGGCTAGTGTGAGGCTCCCATTCGCTTGTCATCAAGAAAAATGAATGAAATAGAATTAAAATATTATACTCCCTCTGTCCTTTATTCATAGCTCCATTTGGAAAATTAGTGGTTTTTATTAAATGATAAAATTCACCTCTAAGAGAAGTGAAAATAAGCTTATGATATTATTTTTCTAGTACTGAATCACATATAATTGAACAAAATGGAGCTATTAATATAGAGCAAACTTTTTTTACTAAATGGAGCTATTAATTTAGGACGAAGGGCGTATGATGTAAGTTGAGAGGATTTAGAAAAAAACCAAGCCAAAAAAAAATGAATTGGGGAAAAATATCATGGCTCAGAAAAAGACATACACATATTCATTTTTTAACTTTTAATTTTTTCTCTCTTTTTTGGAGAAAATGTACATAGATTCTATTTAAAGTAGATTGAAAATTTTGAATTTTTTTTTACTATGGTCTTAACAACTTTGTCACAATTGAATAAAAGCGATCTTGGTGGGATTCAAAATTAAAAGAGACATGAGTTCAAAACATTGGTGGTTTCTTCTAAAATTAATAAAAGAGAATTAAAGTGTCAAAAATAAAAAACAAAAATTGACAATCTCATACTAATGGAGTTGAATAATCTAAGGCAAGGTGTGAATGAACATAAGTTGTAGATGTACTTAGATTAAGGGAAAAATAATTAAAAATTCATCAAAAATGAGCTCAACATTGCTTGTTTTAATGTTTTATTTTTATTTTTCTTTTGAGTTCTTGATCTCAAGTTGCAGTGCTTTTAAAGGAATTCAATGTTTTTTAGCATTAGAATTTATCATTATTTATTTTTTGAATGTTTCTGAGATTTTTGATTGCTCAAAAGTTTTAAAGCACATTTGTTAGAAGGAGAATTTCAAAGTGATTCAGTAATTAATAAAACACACAATTCAGTGGATTTTTAGATATAGACTTGATTGCTTATATTTTTTCTATCTAAGAGTAATATTAACATGATTATTCTTAATCTAAAATTCGGATATGGTTTCTTGAAATTTATTTTCTCAATATGAATATGTGACTAATTTGTTATGAGTAGAGAAAACTTAACGGAACTTGAGTGTTATTGTTTCAAGTTACTTAAACATTTAAATTCTCTATTTACATATTTTTCTGAAACAGTATTATGCAGGTATGTTTTTGTTTGTGAATACTATACTACATTAGATATGAGTCAAATAGGTTAAGAGGGAGAGTTATTCTCAAAGATGATGGACATGTGATATACAACGATGATTCTAGTTTCATGTCTTCATGATTGTTTACTTGACTTATGTACTTAATTGGAATTTTTAGTAATTATTACCTTATTTTTTGTCTATTTGTGTCAAAAATGGGAGAAATGATTAAATGAAAATCGAAGTTCTTATTTTCATTATTATGTGGTACTATGCAAATATTTTTGTTTATAAGTGTACATGATAAGTACAAGTTATTAAAAGGCTATGTAAAAGCGAAAGTCAATGCACTATGTCAAGAGTTGTTATTTTTATTTGATTTTCAAATTTGTAGTGTTTTATCATAAAATAGCCAAAGGGGGAGATTGAAATAACATATGAAGCATATGTAATGCAATTGACTAATTTTGATGATCAAAACAATGTTGAAACTTCGTGTATGTTTTAGTCTAAAGATTCTAACTAGATTTGGTCGTGGTCGAGTCGGATTTTGAATTGATTGACTTGAAAAATAGGAGCAAATATGTTCTTATCAATCAAGATTGAAGAATAAGCAGTGTTAAAGGTAAAAGGTTAATTTGCACACACTTATATACACAATTCATTTAGAATAGCTTAAAATGAGTTAATGGGGGTGAATTTGGGATTTGTAGACTGAATTAGGGTAAAATAGGAATTTTATTGTACCATCGATCGATTCCTATAATATACAAGACCAATCGATTGATCATTATTTCAATAAGCCTTTGTAAAATTAAGCTGAGAGTTTATCAATTGATTGCAGATTTGATAGATCGATCAATTGAAGAGTTGTACCCTAATTGAAATAGTTAACAATCGCTCGTTGTATCAATTGTTCAATAGCTGTCAGTGTTATTTTCCTAATTTAAACTATTAAAGAAGATATCTTATTCCTAATTGAAGGCAAACACTTAAACCAACTTAATGTACTATTTAAGGGCTAGGTAAAAACAAGATTAAAGAGAAAACCTATTAAATCATAGAGAAGAAAGAAGAGATCATTTTCCATAGTTTTCCTCAAGGAGATCATCTTTGAGCCTCATGCTTATGCTAATGGTGATTTCTTGAGACACACGACTGAGTGGAGTCTTACACATACCAAATCAAAGAGGAATTGCAGTGATATTCAAAGATAGTTCAAAGATATTGTAGAGGATCAAGGCTAAAGTCAAAAAATAAGAGGATCTTGTTTGAGGAGACTGGATAAAGATAAAGACAAAGACAAAACAAGTAGAAGGGTTATGTTAAAGATCTAACCAAAAAGACTTTTTAGGTTAGAGCTAACACAAAGGGTTATGGTTTGCTTGTGTCTATGTAGTGTCTAACTTTCTAGTGCATTGATTTTAGGCCAAGAGTGTTTGGTGTGGTTTTTTATCAGAGTTAGGGTTCCATGTAAAACTTTATGTGCACGTGTGTTTTGCATGCTTTATGGTTTGATTGCTTGATAGAATAATCATGAATGTGCATAGATTTTAAGTTTTTATTGTTTCTGCTATACAAATTAATCCCTGGGCAAGGAGGCTAGAACTATTAATTATTACTTATTGAAGGAGTAGTTTCAAGAGCAATCCAGTATCTGCTATCACTATCTTGACAGATATTAAACTCTCATTTTAATTTTTTCTTTTGAGTGCATAAGTCTTTGAGGAACTTAATGTGAGCGGGGGCTTACTTAATGACATCTAGGAGGAGGTGATTAATTTTAACTTTTTTAAAAGTCTCAAAAATTACATCCATCCTAGTCATGCTCTTGTAAATTTCAAACAAAAAAACCTCAGCTATCACTTGTGAGTTTAATATCCATTCATTTACCCTAGTGGATCACCACTAGTCCAATTATTTAATGAAGATAAAGACTACAAATATGGACTTGTTGTGCATAATTTTCTTATAAAGCAAAAACAAGTAAATCTACTCTCTATGCACACTCACGATGTATCAATCAATCAAACCATCAAACATTCAATTCACGTATGAACACTCAGCAATTTACCATGGAAACCAAAACTCATGTAAACAACCAATGTAGTTCCAACAAGGAACCAAATCAATGGACTACTAATAAGCAAGACAATTACATTGACATAAGCAAACCACAAAACTTTATTTTGACTTTAACACAAACTCTTTTTGTTTAGAACTCCACAAATTCTTGGCGTTGTTGGCCTTCAATGCTTCTCCCTCAAGCACTTAAAACTTTTTTATTCTTACTTTGCCATTGTCTCTTTCTAGCCTTTAAAAAACACCTCTTGTTGTATTGACTTTAGCCTTATGGAATCTTCAATTTCTCATTGAAGATTTGTTGTAACTCGTCCTTGAAACTTCTTTGTGAAATCTCTTCTTTCAGTTGTGGAATAACTTCATGAATTCACAATGGATCTTCTCTTCAAACTCTATGTGAATTCTCTTGAAAAATGATATATAAAGGTCTCACCCTTCTTCTCCAATATTTTGTAAGTTTTCCTCTCTTCAAATTTGTCAATCTTATCCTTTATATAGCTTGCCAAAATAATTTTTGTGTTTGACTTCAACAAGTAAAAACATTGAATTCGGAATGGCTTATTTAGGGCAAATTGAACTGTTAACGATCAATCATTTCAAATAGCGATAGATCATTCATTTTTTATTGAACATACGATACCTTGAGCAATCGATCGATTTATGAAGCAATCGATTGATAAACTCTCAACTTCCTTTTACATAGGATGAATTCAGGTACCAATCGATCATTCTCTTCTTCTTTATGTCCAGCGATCTATCAATGGTACTATTTAATTCTAAATTTTCCCTTTTTCCACAACAATATTCCGAAACCCTTGAAATCACATTTCTAAAACTTAAGACATAAGAACACGTATGCTCCTATTTTTCAAGTTCGTAAATTCCAAATCTAACTCAGCCACAACTACATCTAATCATATTTTAAGACAAAGTACACACTCAAGGTTTTTGGCATAATTTTGCAAAGAAATTAACCAACTAACCTAACATATGACACATATGTTTTCATAATCTCCCCCTTTGGCTATTTCTTTTCAAAACACATTTGAAAATCAAAATAAAATTACAACTCTTGAAGGTGCATTGACTTTCAAATTTTACAAAATAACTTGACACAACAAAAAGATTTGCATAGTATCGTCTAATCATGTATAAAGATAAACACATTGATTATCATTATTCATTTCTCCATCTTTTTGACATAAATAGACAAAAAAGTTAAGTTAACAAGTATTGAAAATGAATTAAATATGTTAGCCATGTACACAATCGCTAAGATATGAAACTAAAATAATCATAATATATCATGTGTCCTTCATCTTTGACACTGACTCTCTCCCTTAATCTATGTCACTCACATCTAATGAGGTGTAGTATATCCACATAATACTGTTCCAAGAAACAAGTAAACACATAATTTAAATTTTTAATAATTCAAGCAAGCATATTAGAATTTCAAATTAAAAAGAATCATGTCATATTGACTTTTAGACATAACATATAAGAAATCAAGTCTATGTCTTAAAATCAAGTTAATTATTACTTAACTTTGAAGTAATCCTTTTCATAAATGTGATTTTAAAACTTTGAGCAATCAAAATTTACATTTTCAAAAGATTCAAAAAATAGATCATGATAAATTCTAATGTTTAGAAACATTGAATACTATTGAAAGCACTTCAATTTGAGATCAAGAATTCAAAGTAGAAAATCAAAGATTGAAAATAATCATAGTTGAGCTCCTTTTGATGATTTTTAATTAATTTTCCTTTAATCTAAGTGCATCTACAGATTATGTTCATTAATACCTTTCCTTAGATTAGTCAAACCCTTTGGTATGTGAATCTCAACTTTGTTTTCTTCTTTTTGACATATATTCCTCTTTTATTAATTTTTGAAGAAGCACCACCAATGTATTCAACTCTTCTCTCTTTTAATCTTGAATCTCAAAAGATCACTCTTAACCAAACTAGGACAAATTTGTTTAAACCCTACTAAAGACTAAGTTCACTTTTTTCAACTCTCTTTAGTTAGAATCTATATACATGATTTACGTAAAAATATAAAACAATCAAAATCTCATAAAATTATGCCCATGCCTTTTTTAAAGTTATGATATTTTTCTTCAAATCATTTTTCTAGAGCTTAGCCTCTTCTAAATCCTCTCTACTTGCATCATTTATTTTTTCATTCTTTTTCATTCTTATTCATTCATTTTCTTGATGTCAAGTAGATGGGAGCTGCACACTAGCCTAGTATGACCTAAGTAGGTAGCCCTTCCCCATTATTTTTACAAGGATAATTCCATTATCTCTAGATATTGAAATACATAAGACTCATAAACATTGAAGTACATTACGTTAAATTTTATTTTCTTTTGAATTCTAGATAAAATCTTGCTTAAGAGCCTCTAATTGGATTATCTCGACTCCAATAAAATCCAAAACACCTAAGTCAACTTATATTTAATCATTCTCTCTTGATGTTCATACATAAAAGTGACATAAGTCTCAACATATTATGTGCAAGTTTTAACAAATAGAGAATTGCAACATCAATCAAAAGAAAATCAAATTGACCTTCATTCTCCTTGGTGTATCCTTCTCTTTTTTAAGGTATATTTGACCATTAATCATGTTGCTTTTCAGCTGAAAAGAAAATTAATTAATTATGTCTCAAGAGCTGAACTACTAAAAAACCAAAACAAAGCGAATTACAAACACAAGCAAAAGCTACACCAAATTTTTTGTGTGTTTTTTTATCATATTCTATTTTTTTAAATTCAAACCCATGAATTAAAGACATGAAAAAAAATGAAGTAAAATGTGAAAACTGAAAAGATGCGTGTCCAAAAGATCAAATGAATTAAATCATGGACAAAAACAATCTATTTTCCTAGTAATTTGAGGTTCTTTAGCCTTGCCTAGCCATCCAAGACTAAGACAACCTATGGTGGATTTGCTCCCCCTTTCAACTTGGGGGCTAAGGTTTTTTAAGACATCATTTCTAATCCAAAATTGCAAGTTTTTATTTATATTGTTTTGAGTAACCTTCTTAAGTGGGGAAGATTGTGGAGAGTACTTCTTGACCAAAGTTTCTTGATTCTTGGTCATTATCTTGAGAATTCATGTGAGTTCTTGTTGACTTTTTAGGTAATCTATTTAAGTTTGAAGACACCCAATTTCCCTTAGTGTCAGATTTCTTCATAATATGTTAACTAAGGTGTTTTAGATTTTACTTCTTAGCTTGAATTTGTCTAATTAAGGAAGACTAATTATTTTATCTCTTGTGATGTCTTCACCTATATTTAGACTTTGGACTTTGATTCCAAGGAATTTCTTTTGGTTTTACCATGTGACCATTTTTCCTACGGTAAATGGGCACTTTAGCCTTGACAAACTTAGTGATAGTATTAGACTTTGTGGAATTAGTCTCATTAAATCCTAGTCCTCTTTCATCGCTACAATCTATTCCCATGTTCAATATCTTGCTAAAATTTTCTTGACCTAAGGTTCAATCTTTCTTAAACATGGCTTGTTTGCCAATTCAATAAATTGTCTAAAATAACTTTTAACATCAAAATCCTCCCCATTACTAGAAGAACAAGAATTAGACATGATGAACCAACTAAGCAAAAGTAAATAAGTTCAAACAAACACACAAAAATAACAAAACATACACCTTTTCGAAAATTGAGCAGTCTAAGAGGAATTGATCAATACTAACATAACCAACTTGAGATATGCTTGCAAAACTTGATCAATAGTATGAATTGAAAGCAAATTTAAAACAAAAAAAGCCTCATCTACAACTTGCGAGTTTAATATCCGACTACTCAACCAAACAAATCACCACATTGCCCCTAATCCAATTATTTGATGAAGATAAAGACTTCGATATGGACTCGTTGCAAAAAATATGTAAAGCGGGAACAAGTAAATCTACTCTCTACGCGCACTCACAATGTATCAATCAATCAAACCATCAAGTATTCAATCCAAACATGAATACACATCAGTTTATCGTGGAAAACCCAAATTTGGGTAAAAAACAAAGTTAGTTCCAATAAGGAACTAAATCAATACACTACTAGTAAGAAAGAGAATTACATTGAGACAAGCTTACCATGAACTTTTTTTTTGCCTCTAACACAAACTCCTTTTGTTTAGATTTCTAAAAATTCTTGCCATTGTTGGCCTTCAAGTCTTCTCCCTCAAGCACTTGAAACTTTTTTTCTACTTGCTTTGTCTTTGTCTCCTTCTTGCCTTCAACAAGCTCCTTTTGTTGTATTGACTTTAGCCTTTTGGAATATTTAATCTTTTATTGAAGATTTGTTGCAACTCCTTGAAACTTATGTATGAACTTTCTTCTTTCAGTTGTGAATAACTTCATGAATTCACCATGAATCTTCTCTTCAAACTCTATGTGAATTCTTTTGGAAAACAATATGCAAAGATATCTCACTTCTTCTCCAATTTTTTCTAGGTTTTCCTCCCTTCAAACTCATCATTTCTTATCTCATATATAGCTCTCCAAAACGATTTTCGTGTTTGACATCAAGAAGGAAAGAAATTGAATTTGGAATAACTTATTCATGGCAACTAGAACTATTAGCGATCGATTGTTTTAGATAGCGATTCATCATTCACTATTTATTGAACACATCATACCTTGAGTAATGAATTAATCTACAAAGTGATCGATTGATAAACTCTTGGCTTCATTTTATATAGGGCTAATTCAGGTACCGATCGATCATTCTCTTCTTCTTTATGTCAAGCGATTGATCGATGGTACTATTTAATTATAGTTTTTTGCTTTTTGCCCTAAAACTCATGAAACCTCTGAAATAACTTTTGAAACTTCTCCAAGTGACTTTGGTATGTGAATGTGATTTGAATAAGCTTGAAAAACAATATCATGCTTTAGTCTTATGTCTTGAGCAATAAGATCATGTCTACTCCTATTTTTCAAGTCCATCAATTTAAAATTTGACTCGGCTACAAGTACATCTAATCAAATTTTAAGACTAAGTACATAGTCAAGGTTTTTGATATAATTTTGGCAAAGAAATTATCCAATTAACCTGACATATGACAGGTATGTTTTTACAGGCGGAGCTTGCAATGGTTTCTTAGGGGGTTGGTTGACATATCCCTTTGTTTGATGTCTGTCATGAAAAGTTAGGGTGATTTATCCACCCAGGGTTGTATGTATTGGAGAAAGAATTATTTTCAGCCCTAGGGAAGGCTTGGGTGGCACTGACATGGTACTGGACAAACTCTAGGAAGTGACGGGCAGAAGGACACTCACTTACCATATGGGCGGGAGAAAGACATATGATGAACACATCATGAGTGAGGGAAGCATGTTGCTGCGTAGAAGTGATAAGGAGGTCTAATTTCCTACCCAAAGTGTCCACTTGAAGGAAATGTCCATTGGGTTCTAGACTTCAAAAAATTTTCATGTCAGAATGACTACAAATTTGAACCTAAGGTATATCTTGATGAATAAATGAAACTTTTCTACTAAAAAAATAGACAATTTTGTCCCTAAACTACTAATTTTGACAAATCCCGAATTTGGTGAAAAAACTTGAAACTGCCATGAATTTTTTGTAAAGTCTAGAGTTTTAACAGTTCAAAACACATGAAAAATTAAAGAAAGCTAAATACTTCTATTTCAAACATTCATATGGTTCAAATCTCAAGAAAAAACATTCCTCTAGAGGAGGTATTTTCCGAGGAGGTTGACCCACTCTCATTCCAATTCAAGGTAGCATATTAGAAGGAATTCTTACTCAAGTCCTCAAAAAGTTTCAGCACCTCATTTTCATTTTTAAACAAGAAGGCACCACCACAACTCGCATTGACAAGGTGGTAGTTTTGCTCAGTAAGACCCTCATAGAAACCTTGCACTAATTGTCACTTAGAGATGACATGATGAGGACACCTCCTAAGATGGTCCTTAAGTCTATCCAACTCTCGTGGAAGTGTTTAGTGGGAAGTTAGGGAAAAGTGGTTATGGCCTTGCTCATTTGGTTGGTCTTGCCTATGGCAAAATGCTTTTTGAGAAACTCATGTTGCATCCTTCCCCATGTTGTGATTGTGAAGGCTATGCATAATTCCAAGAAGTCGTCTAGGTGCCTAGATGAGTTTTTATTGTTAGCCCCATAAAAAGATAGGAGCATCTGAATGACATTGGGCTTAATTTTATAGTTTTGAGTCACGACCGCTAGCAACCTAATGCACAAAGGCAATGTGTACTCATTGGGCATGTAATACTCCCTTAGGGCTTTGAGTGGTGCATCTACTACTTGATACTAATCCAGGGTGATGGTAGGAGGGGTGGCTAGAGAGCAAGGTCAAGGGCAACTTAGCTCTCCTAGGTGTACGCTCAGGCTCAGGGTCAAGTGGTGCGAAGAGTGGGAGTAAGGAGCGATGACCACTCATACACCAGAAGCACACCACACAATTTAAAATGTAAAAAGTAAAAGAGTAAGCACATTAAAGAAAAAGCTAAGTAAAGGGAAAAAGAAGCTAAAACTAAAGAGAGGAAAAGATCTAGCAAACTGAAGGGAAGAATTATGCTTGTTGGTGTTGGCTAGCGGCCACAAGATTAGAGAGCACAGTCTGCAACTCAACCTGCAAGATCAAAATAAAAGAGAGTAAGTAACTAAGAACTATCCTAGAAAGTTAAGTAAACTAAAAATAAAAAAAGCTAGAACTATCCTAACTACAAATTAAGTAACAATTCGATAATGTCCTTGGCAACAATGCCAAAAAAATGATCATTTATAATTATTACTAAATCTAAGGGTTGTCGATCCTTAGGGACGAGTGAATTATTACTAAATCTAAAGAGAGAGTTTATTGATTATCGAAACTTAAATGAATTTAAAAAGTTAAACAAAGGAAGTAATCAACTAATCTAAATGAAAGAGAGCAATATGATGGCAATTACTTAGGAAATTGAATCCACAATAGAATTATAACAATTTCTTAACCTTTAATCTAAATCTAGTGTGAATATGAACAAGTAATCTTAGCTACAAGAAATAATTACTTTTGAAAGAATAATTGATTAACTTGATACGATGGATTATCTCCAATTTATGGAATGAATCATCTACACTAACCTGAACTACAAGAATGACTTGTCTATTTTAGCATAACCCATCCCAATTAATCAATCATGTGAAAATTATATACTATTGCATGACCATCTCATCTAAATCACATAAATTAGAATCGATGTAAATCTTAAAACCATAAATATGAATCATCTATAAGATAATAAATCAACATATAATTGAATAAACATAACAACTCTTCCATTAAAAAGAAAATCCATATCATACAATTATCATCATTCCAAAGTGACATCTAAATTAAAAAGAAAAAGAAATTAAAACTTATCTATAGTTTCATCAACTCATAAGTAAAAGAAAAACCTACCCTTGCATGGCAGAAGAAGGCTCTTGTATCTCCATTAACATCTTAGATTGCTCCTCCATTTTCTTCTTCCTTTTGCTCAGTAGAAAATTAAATGGAATCCCTTAATTTTGAGCCCCATATGTCTTTATATAGGCATAAGAGTCATGGTAAGAAGTCCAATTGGAAAAGAATTCAAAATTGGCTTAATGTAGGAAACTTCCTTTTGAGCCGATCGATGGCTGCTCAATCGACGGGAACATTGTCCTAAAATCTTCATTTCCTTTGTAGCTGGGTCGATTGATCGCCAATGTAGGTCAATCAATTGCCAACAAAGCTTGTGACAAAAAATTTCCAAAGTTAGCCAATTCATTTCAAAACATCACACAAGTGTTTCCTAACATACTCAATTATAATTCTTAATTATCTAAGCTATATTAATTGTTAAATAGTACTAGAAAATAGAATAAATAAGGGTACAATAGTGTAAAAATTACATTTAACAGTGACATAAATGAACCTATAAGGAGATGACACCAACTTGAAGACCAACTAAATTTTGTATATTATGTGTTGTTAGAACATATGTGGTAATATGTATTGTATCGACTTATTTTGGTGATCAAAATGATGTCAAATTGATATGTAATTTTAGTTAGGATAGTTTGATTGATGCTCAAGAAGACATGCTTAAGATGAAGCATGTGAGAAGACAGAAGTGTTTTGACAGGTAAAAACGCGTACAAACATCACATTCTCACATTTGGCATAATGGGATTATTAGAGTTTGAGAAAGATTGTTGGAGACTTTTGGATGAAAATTGTGTTTCTGTTCATCAGCGATTGATTTCTAATGGTCACCTGATCAATCGGCTGTAAATGTATTCACAAGGTGTTCCAGAACATGAATAGTTCATTCAACAAGTCGCTATATTGATCGCTGTTGGTCTTATAAGATTTTGTTAGAGTGAACGATGTTTTACACTCTGAAATAATCTATTGCTCGTACATAAGATTAGTTCACATAAGTCGAAAGATCGATCACTGTGTTGAAATATTGATCGGTAGGAGTCTACTAACTTGCATGATTGATCACATTCTCCAGGGATTGAATTCTAGTAGATCAGACAGATTCTAGTCATCCAATCAATATATCATTTTGGTAAAGGATCAATCAATTACGCATTTGTGTTCAAACAAAATAGGGAACGATCGATCCCCCTGTGGATCGATTAATCGATCTACTGTGTTGTCATGCCCCTTAATCCAAATAGGCCAGAAAATGAGATAATTTACTAACCAAGACCCTAGGCTAGATTGACGTACACGGCCACCTCTTTATCTTAAAAGCCATTACTAGGAAAAATAAGGGAAATTAAACAAATGCTATTAAACATAAGAATCCTTACATATTTGAATTCATAGTCATAAAGGAGTCTTAAGCCTTCAAAAGTAGTAAAAAAGTCAATAACCATCAAAAGGAAGTCTCACTATCTAACATAGTTATAAAGTCTCAGGTTATCACATCAACTACTAACTATCCCATAATAGACGATCTATCCCCCACTCCACATTCCTGTCATGACCAGGATTTTCAAAACCATTTTTAAATAAAGGACATGTGATAAATCACAATATTTTTTTCTTTCTTAAACAAAAAAAAGTCATCCGATTAAATATCCAGGTCATGATATCTGGGGTTCACAAATACTAATATCAAAATATATGATATTATTACACGAGTTAAAATTTGATAAATAGCAGGTTAAGCCTTTAAGTACAAGTCTGTCATCTGTTTAAAAATAAATAACCAATTAAAGTTGGCTCTCATGCTAGTAATTACATTTTACTTACACAATTGCAGAAGTAAGAAACTAGATCCCACCTAGTGCAATATTGTCCACAATTATCTACTGACATTATGATCTCGCTGATAAGTATAATTTATGCGTTATTTTACCCTTAATTATTCTACTTTCTAGTCTCATTTAAGTGTTAATATAGGTTAAATTATTAGATATTAAATTTAATTAGGTTAGAAAAAGCTTCTATGGTGTTTTGAATTAAATTGGCTTATTTTACAGATTCTTCATTGGCGTTCGATCGGCCTAACTTACCGTTCGATCGGGATAACGTGTTTTTGAATAAATTTCAGTTCAAGCGTTCGAACGGGAATGCAGGGCATTCGAACGGGATAACGCGTAGTTTCCTTATTTCAATCAATTTCGAGTTTTTTTTCATATTGGACTCTTTCTTACGGATCTTATGCCTATATAAAGACATATTTGGTACGAAATTAGGGTAACAAGTAGATTTTCTGAAGAGAAGAAGGAAGAAGAAGATGGAGAAGAACACAAAGCTTTCAATGGAGATTCAAGTGCTTTCTTCTACCATGGAAGGCTAAACTTTTCTTTTACTTAGGAGTTGATGAAGCTATAGATAAGTTTTAGTTTCTTTTCTTTTTAATTTAGATCTCAGTTGTGAATTATGACAATTGTATGATAAGGATTTCCTTTTTAATGGAAGAGTTTTAATGTTTATTCAAATCTATGTTGATTTATTGTCTTGTAGATGATAGATTGATGTGGTTTTGATATTTGCATCAATTCTAATATCTGTGATTAAATGAGATGGTCATACAATAGTTTTAATATTCAGATAATTAAGGACTTGGATGAGTTATACTAAGATTAGACGGGTCATGCCTATAGCTATTTAGTGTAGATGATTCGTGCTATTGTCGAAGATAGTTCATGTCATGGAAATTAATTAATGATTCTTTCTGAAGTAATTCTAGCTTGTAGCTGAGAATACTTGTTCATATTCACACTAGATTTAGATTAAAAGTTAAGGAATTGTTATGGTTCCATAGTGGATTCGATTTCCTAAGTAAATTCCATCATATTAGTCTCTTACTTTTAAATTAGTTTAGTTTTTCTTTTGCTTAATTAGAGTTTATGTTCTTTTTAGTTTTTAATAAGTAAATTTTACTTTAGATTTAGTAATTATTCATCCGTCCCTGAGGTTCGACAACCCTTAAATACTCATCCTAGTACAATTACCTTGTACACTTGCAAAGGGTTTAATTATAAACGATCACTCGCTACGTCCTCGTCTAAAGAACTTGCAACCAATAAGACCAAACAACAACTCCCCTTGGAGGAGTGTTTCCAAAAAGACAAAAGTATTATTTAATATTTTTTGGACCGGGCCAACATCACTCGATGTTAGTTGCCTATGTACTCATCAAACAACATCTCCAATGTTTCCAACAAGATTGGATCCAGATGTAGTTTTGCCTAGAAACTACAATATCTCAAGAAGCATCTATGAACTAGTCCCAGACCCCTTTGAGGGTATTTTCAACCAACCTACATTTTATGTAAGTCCTTTAATGGTTTCACTTGTTCTAATTAAACAAGCAATATAAAAAAAATTATTAATTATCTGTCGAACCATTGTTCGATAATTAATATTCCTGTATAATCCCAAAGACAAACAGACTCATCAAACATCAACCTAAGTGACAAATAATACAACCACCATGGACCTTCCTCCAAAGAAAACCATCCATAGTGCAGCCCTAGAATCCACCACGAAGTACCATCACCCAACCTAGCCCATATGGACCTGATTGGAGTGGAAGGGCATGACCCACAACTGCAACTGGACCAAAGTGGCAAGAGAAGCCAACCAAGCAGGATGTCAGCTAATCCAAATGCATGTACACTAAATGATCCTCAATAGATCGGTGGTAAGCCCGGCTCACACAGAGCTCCCTCCAATAGGAAGGTGATGCTACATAGTCAAATCAATAGCTCCTCAATAGAGCGAAGACTCAGAAAAACCATCTTGAATCCTATCTTTTTCATCAACAAGCAAGGAATGACTATCCCAAACCCTATGAGTCCCATCTAGACTAGGGTTAATACTCAAAAATGCCATCGGTTCATTAACCAAGGCAAATCATAAGGTCAAAGGCCATGTGCACTCTATGAACTAGTCCCAAACCCCTTCGAGGGTATTTTAGTCTTTATCTTGATTAGATGTTCTCACCCAATCCAAAGCTATCTAACCCCGTTGATTAATCTTTCATTAATATTAATCTAGTAATAAATTACAATCCCAACATTAATAGCAAACATCAAAATAATAAACAACATAAACAATATAGACCCTCACATTTCAAAGCGGATCATAATATTAAGAACTAAACTCAATAATGATCATAGAAATGTTCGTGCTCTCGTGCCCTAACCCTCCTTGGGTAAGTCTTTGACATCTCAAGAGGTTTCAATATCAAATTGGCCCGTTAATTCCATTCACGCAAATGAGGGCCAGTCCGCTCATAGGGGTATTTCTACCATTTTGCTCTGGGCTTTCCTGAACCCTAATGGGTCCAAAACTATTCTCAGGGTTACTCCTTGATGTTATAGACTCGAGGTAATTTTCTTGCCATTTAACGGGATTGTAAACCCCTTGAATGATCCCTGGTTCAATCAACAATTTTACCTTAACCCTAGGGGTTAAACAACTACTTATCTATTTACTGGGATTTTTTCAGAGCTTGTGCATTGGTCTATATTAGGGTACACATGCACCTATCACTTGAAATGTTTTAAATTTTTAAATTCACCCATAGGCCCCTGAACTAGTGCCCCTAATTCAGGTAATTCAATATCACACTACAATTCAACTACAATGGTAAATTGGTCATTTCATAGCCTCTAGGATTTTTCCCTATGCTGAAACCTGTTTTTTTTTAGTTTGGACCGAACCGGACCTTAACCAAATCAAGTCGGGTTACCCGGGCCCTATGAGCCGCACCGCAGGTCATCTTCTCTGAAGCTGGCCAGAGGCCTCCTGACCTCTAGCGGCGCCACCTCCAGCCGCCATGGTGGGGCTAGGGCTGGGCCTCACAGGATCACAACTTGGCGGCCATCTCGATGAGCCTGGCCCCGGTGCTGCCCGGAGCCAAAGCCACCTTTTTTTTATAAACTATCAGGCACTACTCATGTGGCGGCTAGCCGCCATGGCCAAGTGATGAGCCGAGCCTAACAGGATCGCCGTCGTCTAGCCATTCCAGTGGCCTTGGTCTTGTCTCCGGCTAATGGCCGCCATTTCGCTCTACCACACCAAGCCTCTACTTCCCAATTCAAAAATTATCTCTGTACTCGCCCGCCAGACAGCCATGATTGCCGGACCTTGCCAGACACAGGGAAGAGAAGACATAAGGCTGAAGACAGATGGCCTGATGGCCGGCCGTCCGGCAGGCGATCTGCACTAAATCCACCCATTTAATTTAATAAAATTGCATTACTATTAATTGCAGAAATCACTATTTATCCAAATTACATTCGAATTTATCAACAAAACCTCCACTAATCTTGACTCAAAGACTAAGAGAGCATTCCTACATCAAGCGCTGAGTTGTCATCAATCCAACACAGCCAGAACTTCGAACGCGCTCCTCCTTGACTATGCTGCCGGATGACTTTGCTTGAAAACCTGTCTTCTTCTCTATCCTTCCCTTCTTAAGGGCCCAAAAAGTTTGCTTAATTATTCCCTAAGTAGCCCTTTTATAATCATGAGGATTAGGAACCCGAATCCCCTTAGAAGTTGGGCCAAGGCTGACTAATTGGTTTATATTTTAATAATTCCTGAAACTCTAATTAACCGGGCCCGCAAAATGACTTAAACTACCCAAATACCCATCTAAATCGGGTAAACCGGCATTGTACAGTATGTTCAACTTTGAATGGTCATAACTCCCTCATCAGAACTCCAATTTTCTTGTTCTTGGTGGCGTTTCAAAGCTATTTATGTCTACTTTCAAACACATAGGTTTCACATCCAAATTCTATCTATTGAGGAAGTTATTTAACTAAGAAACTCTGGCGGTCAATATACTATTTTCCAGGTGTTTAATTTTTGAAACCTTCGAAAATCTGGGATATTACAATTCCTTTAGTCTTCACCTTGCTTAGAAAACAAATCATCTTGAGCACTTACACGTGGAACAACCACTTAAAGGATTCCCATGGGATAACCAAAATTAAAACACAAAGGTGAGCATAGACCATTAAGGGTTTGAAAACATGGAGCTTACAATAACACCACAAAACATACTCGCAAGATGCATAAAAATAACCTTATGCAATATGGGTGTAATATCTCAAGATTACTTCAAATCCCTTAAAAAATATCGATGTAGACATCTCAACCGTGCACCAATTCTTACACACAAAACTTGTGTAAATATCTGAAATATTCCTCAACTCTACTACACAAAACATGCATAAATATCTCAATAATGCGTCAAGTCATATGATAGACAAATCCCAAGACCCAAAGATATTGAATACCAGCTTATGTGGTATTCCTAAGCTGAAAATAGCAAAAGCAGCCTTGCACCCTTGTAAATTTTGGAATGCCACTGGTAAGCAGATGCACACAGACATAACCAAGCTAGAACTCGCCTCTAGATGTCTTGATAAGTGTCTCTATCATCTCAACCTAGGGAAAACCCTATCCTTGCATATGTAAAACCAATTCATTCAAAACCTAATATAGCTAATATGGAAAACTACAAAAAATCATGGATAATCATGTTAAAATACGCTTTACGGCTAATCATGGCTAAACATGGTTTATCAAACAATTTTCAACATACATGCGACATGATACATATGTGAATAATGTTACATGCATGTAAGCATTCATAGTATAACATGGTGATGCTTTACTAGTTACATGCAAGACACATGACAACCGTCCAAATTTGGTTTAAAATTAAGCACATAAATCAAAATTTACCTGGGTGATCAATTGATCATCACATATATTTATCTACTATCTTATCAATCCTTTTGTACCTATCTTTCATATTAGTGAATTGGACTTCTATTGATGCTCTCATGTGATATCCTTCCTTTCCTCTCTCACTTATTCCTATCATTGTTGTATTTCTTCTCTTTTTTTTCCAATTGAGGGCAATGTTTAGTTTAGGTATAGGAAGATTTTTTTTGGGTTTATTTTATTTTATTATATTTTCACTGATTTTATTTGCTTTTTTCTTATTAACTTGCTTTCCTTCATTTCTTTTATCTATTTACATAGTTTTTATAAGTTTGATAAATTTTATTTTAATGCATACATTCGTTTTTAAGGATACCATTTTAACAATGAAAGTGCAAGTGAATTAATTAAGTGAAGAAAACAATTGAGTTAAAGTGATTTATATTCTATCTTCATCATCTTGGAGATTTGTGCTTATATTGTCTAATCACTTTGCTCATACTTGAAACTTGTAGAAATCTAATCTAATGATTTGTTGCATGTAATCTTAGTGGGATGTCTTTAACTGACCATATTTTTAAAAACATGGTAAATTCTAGTAATGCTTAATGTCTCATGATAGATCTTGATGCTTGGCTATTGTTGAAAATCAGGGTGTATAATGTGCCCTTAAAAAAACATGAATTTTTTTTTAAAAAATTGGTTTCTTTCATTTTCACTGAGTAACTAGGCCTCATGCCTAGGGAAGTGTAGGGGTTCATGTCAAAAGGTGGAAAGTTGGGATAAATTCTTTTTATGACTCACTTAGTTCTAAAGCCTTTGTAGTTTAAGTTATTGAGCTTGAGGGGCTTCTCAACACCTAGTGCCTAGAGCCAAATGGATTGGGGACACTTGCCTAATGCTTGTTACGTGGACTATTTTGAAAGCTTAAGAGAACTAGGTATTGCACTTGTCATAATGACATGCATTATGCTCTTATACCTTGAATTTAATTAAAAAAAAGAAAATGAAGGCTATTGCATGATTTTCTAACATGATATGTTAAGGATGAATGGTTGCCATTGTTATAATTCTGAGACAGTGAATTAAAAAAGTGTACTTAATGGGTCACATTGAGATAGGCTTGTTAACAAATATTTAGTCTATATAACTATATATATGTATTTATTTGGGCAATTATTCCAAGATGAAGTTGTAGAATGGATAATTTCTACTTGAAAGTTATCAAAACAAAATAGTTTACGTGTTTCAAGTATTAGTGGTTGGTTCTTTTAAAAGGAGTTGCGTGTTTTTATGGGGAAAAGTTTTTGGGTTCTGTTTTCCTTGATTTTGTTTTATTTCCTTTGTTTAGTTTCTTTTAGTTTTGTTTAGATGTTTGTAGGTATCATTGCTACAAAACTCACGGGACACAACTTGTCCAACTAGGGACATGTAGGGGTTCAAAGTCTTGTTGCATACGCTAAATACAATTGTGATTCCTTATGATAGTGGCCTTTATTTTATAGTATTTAAGTTTGTTTTGTTTTGCTCGAGTACTAGCAAAATATAGGTTTTGGGCTATTTGATGAGTATAATATATATGTTATTTTATGCCAATTTACTTTATTATCTAGTCTTGATTAGGAGTTAATATATCTTAGTCAATTATAAATTGGAGTTAACAATGATGGAAGAGACATGTGTTAATTTTGAATTTAAATGGACTAATTTCTGGATTTTTATTGAAGAATTCACATGAAAGCGATCAATAGGGGGTTAATGCCAATCGATTGGCATGGGAGTTTTTGGGTGATATATCAATTGGGCTTCTAGGTTAATTGATTGTCTCTTTAGAAATTAGATTATAGTAACATTTTAGATCAATCAGCCTGGTGGGGTGATCGATCTGGTAAATATTATTTTTTATATTTTAAGTTGTTTTTAACTCATTCTCCAACCAAATCTCCTCCACCGACTTGGGTCTATAGAAACAGCTATTAAGCTCAAATTTTTGGGATTTGAACTATTTTCTAAAGGCCAAAAGTGAAGAGAAGGTGGAGGAGCACTGGAGGATTTTCTTGAAGATTCAAGCTATGCAAGGCTAAAATTCTCAAGCTTTGGAATTGATGAAGCCATTGACGAGTTTTTATCTCTATTTTTTCTGATATAGATGTTAGTTTGTGATGTATGACATGAAATTTCTTCAATGAAAGGGTTTTAATGTTTCATAAAATGCTATGTTGGTTTATTTATCTTGTAGATGATACTTCTATGTGGTATTGATATTTACATCTCAAAACTGCCAAAAGTTAGGAGGTATAAGCAGAGCTTGTAAGGCCCATGGCTTTGGCAATCGTATTTGCCATGATATGAACAATGGTGCTCTTAACCCTGCTAACTATAGTCCCATTCTTATCAATAGCAGCGGCAGTACAGGCACATTTGCTCATGGTGTATGCAGGCCACTGGCAGAGCAATCTCTAAGAAGGTGTACCAATCTGAACACATGCAAACACAAGTTAGAGCATTGCTCACCATAGGAAAGAATTCACCCTGTAGCTCATATAAAATATTGTGTATTGGGGGATAGGTGGGTGAGACTAAAGACAATGATCCCTGATCATCTGTGTGAGGGTCCTTCCTCTTGGTAGATTTAGAGGACGTTCCTCGAGCCTTATATGCAAAGGGAAGAACACCTTTTCATGGTGTTGCCTTGCGGCTACAAAAGTAAAGAATAATGGTCTTCAACTCAATCTTCAAGAGAACCAAAAGAGAATGAAAATACTAAGAATTAAACTAGAAAGTAAAGTGAAATAGAAATCTAAAACTAACTAAAACTATCCTGAATACAAATTTGGTAAAAATCCTACACCGTCCACGACAATGGCGCAAAAAATTTGATCGTTTATTATTAAACCATCTATAAGCATAGAAGGCAAATGTATTAGGACGAGTATTAAGGGGTGTCGTACCATAGTGATAGATTAAATTATTACTTAAGTTGAAGCATAATTTGTTTTTTAATACGAAACTAAAAAAACATAAACGAATTATCTTAGGAATGCAAATTGACTAGTAAAATCATCACAATCCCTTTAACCTCTAACCCAGATCATGTGTGAGTACGAACAAGTATTCCTAGCTACAAGTTAGAATTACATAAAGAAAAGCAGTAATTAATTTCAAGGTATGAACTATCTTCGACATGGAACAAATCATCTATACTAATCAAAACTATCGGCATGACTTGCCTAATCTTTGCCATAAATCATCCAATTCATTAATCACATAAACACTCAACCTATTGCACAACCATATCATCAAAACCACAAGTATTAGATTTGATGTGAAGATCAATACGACATTGATTTATACTCTACATGATAAATAAACCAACATAGCATTGAATAAAATATTAGAACACTTTTATTGAAGAAATCTCATGTCATGCAATTGTCATACTTAAATAACTAAGATCTAACTCAGAAGAAAAAGAGATTAAAAATCATCTATGACTTCATCAATTCTTAAACTTGAGAATTCTAGCCTTGCATAGCTGATGGTGACCCTTGAATCTTCATGAAAATCCTTGAGTGCTCCTCCACCTTCTCTTCCCTTTTGGCCATTAGAAAATACTAGAAATCCCCAAAATTTGAGCCTAATAGGTGTTTATATAGAGCCAAGAGTTAGTGGAAGAGTTTTGGTTGGAGAATGAGTAAAAAATGGCTTAAAATAGGAAATTACGTGTTCAGTTGATCGATTGCCCCACTAGGCCTATCGATATAAAATGTTATTGTAATCTGATTTCTAAAGAGTTGATCGATCACCCTCAAAGCCCAATTGGTCACCCAAAAACTCCTAGGCCGTAACCTTGGATCCATCTCCCTTTAATGAATTTTGCAAGAAAAACCTACAAGTTAGCCAATTTAATTCAAGATTGACACACGTCTCTTCCATCACTAGTAATTCTAATTTATAATTATCTAAGCTATATTAACTCCTAATCAATACTAGAAAATAATGTAAATAGGTACAAAATAGCATATATATTATACTCATCATGTACTCCATGAGTATTTCCACCTCATGACCAAGAGAATGGGTCTGTCACACCTCGGGTAAACCCCCAATGAAACCAGTCCCTCCAATTCTCCACCAAATAATTAAAATAATACCAAAATTGGTTAATTACTCCAAACTATCAACATAAGAAAAGCAAACAAAAGTATATAACTTATGAATCTCACATTGGCAATTTCTTAAAATAGTCTATTCCCAATGAAATTAGATGCTTATTATAAGTCTAACACCTAAACTGACTTAGTTATCTATTTATGTGGTGTTTTGGACATAGGAAAACGTGGAGGGTGGCCATTGTTAATATAGAGAGAGATTGGTGAGTCTACTATATTGGGTTTTTTGTGATTAGAGCTTTCCATTGATTATATGCTTACAAGATCAATTTTACTTAGCCAAATGGATCCTACAATTGTTGAATTATTAAAATTAGTGATGCTTTATAGTTGCTGAAGGAAGCTGATTCATAAATGAACCTTGAAGAAGCTTCATCGATCCAGTCAAAGAGGGTTTGATTGGTGGCTATGCTATTGATGAAGACAAAAATCAAGTTTGAATGTAAAAGCATCAAGGACATATAAGGCATATATGTTGTTAATTGGCTGATTTCGATGAACAAAATAATGTCACTACACATTGTACATTGTTGTTCTTAAAGTCTTATTACTTTAGTGTTGTGATCGAGTCAAATTTGTAATTGAATGATTTGAAAAATAGGAGCAGGTGTGTTATGAAGTTACAAGGGATGAAGACTATCATGAGTGTCAGAATTCAAAGGTAATTTACACATACTCACATACACAAATCTCTATGATTTTGATAGAAATGATCCTTAGGAGAGATTTTAAGTATTTTGGTATAAGGAGGTATAAAATCTCAAAATTGTTCATCAAAGATTGAGTGGTTTTGAACACTCTGTGTGAAGTATCAATCACTTAATAGCTTAGTTTTAGTTTTTTGACTCAAGGGACAATACAATAGATCACCTAGGTAAAGAGTCAATTGATTTGTGGTTTCATTCCAACAGAAAGCCTAAACAATCGATCACTTCATGAAATCATTGACTATTTTAGGATTATGGAATAAGGTCCTTTCCAACTTGGACTCCTTTAACCCTAGCCAATTGAGACTCTATAAAAGACCTAGGATGGACAAAATAGCTTAGAGGAAAACCATTCTATTGAGACTTTTCTTAGTGTTTTCCTTAATTTACCAAAAATTTGTGAGATAATTCTTATGGGTGAATGATTTAAGAGTGATTGCACAAACACTTCACACACAAATTGAAGAGTTGTAGCATACTTCTTCATCAAGGAGTGATTGAAGGAAATTAAAAGAAAATCAACAATTGAAGAAGGCAACTTGAATTGAGGAACTAGAAGAAGACAAAGATGGAACACGAAGAAGAAAAACTTCAAGGATTTTAGAGAGCAGAATCTTGAAGGCCAGCAACTAAGGAGTCGTGAATAAAGAAAAAGTGTTGTCGTTTGTTTTGTGTCATGTGGTTCATCGGTTGTTTTTGGTCTTGTAAGCTCTTGTTGTCTAGTGCATTGATTTGGCCAGTTGAGGCTACTGTTGTTTTTTTACCCTAGTTGGGGCTTTTCACGTTAAATTGTTGTGTGATGCTTACTTGATTTTGTCAATTGATTGATAGTTTCATCATAGGTTGTGCATAGAATTTTGCTTTAGTTTCCACTATACAAAAATCTTGCATTACAAAGAGGTCATAACTCTTAATTCTTACTTTGTTTAAAATACTAGTTTTAGGAGCAATGTGGTGATCCGTTTGATTTGTGACAAATACTAAACTTTCAAGTGGTAGCTGAGGTTTTTATATCCTATTTCTTGTGATTTTTTGAAAATCTATCATATTTTACATGCTTATATACTTGATTTTTGCTATACTTGCTTAGATTAGGGCTAACTTGCTTGTTTTCTTAATAGGGGGTTATTTGGTGATTATTTTTACTTGTACTTGAGTGATTTATCATATCTAACTCTTATTATAGTGATAAAAAAGATATAGATCCTAAAGTTCTTATTAGAAATGTTGTCGGATGGGGTAAAAGGATTAAGAAGCTAAAGAAAGTTGTCAAATCTAATAAGGAGACTATTGACTCAATTTTTATAGAGAAATTCCAATTGGTTGATATGAAGGAATCATTAGAGTATGACATTCAAACTTTAAAGAGTAAACTTGAGAAAGAGAGAAAGAAATATAAATCTATAGAAGATAAACTTGTGCCTACAAATGAAGAAGTTGATGAAAAAAAACTATGCAAGTTTGGATTAGAAAAGGTACCTTAGGGAAACTTAGATCCCAAGTTTATGTGATAAGCAAGCTACCTTTAGATTTCCTTAGAATAGGATGCCTAAACAAGGTTAAGTAGTCAGCAATATCTATTTAGAGATTGTTTTCGCTCACAGGTTTTAAATGAAAAAAAACAAAAAAAGAGGAAAAAATTTAAAAACACAAAAATAAATTTGTTATTACTTTTGAACATTGCCAGTTTTTGTAGTTATTGAAATGTTTGGCTCTTGAATTAAATGTCATTAATTAATTTTTCATCTAAAACACCATGATGTGTGGTCAATATGCCTTAACTAAAAGAAGAATTCGCTCAAAAGAGTGAAGATTGATTCAATTTTCTTTTGCTTAATGTTTCAATTCTCTACTTTTTAAAATTTGCGCACATCATGTTAAATTTGAGTCAATTTCATGAGTGGAGATCGAAAGATGATGCTTTGACATAAGTTGACTTATGAGTTTAGATTGTACTGGATTCATAGTAATCAAAATTAGAGGAGCTGAAGCTAGACATCTATCTAGGATTCAATGACAATATATTCCTTGTAACATGTCATCAAGTTTGTAATTTATTACTTCATCTTATTTAACAAAGGAATTGTCCTCATAAGGATGATGTCAAGGGCTACCCTCTTGACATCAAACAAAATATATGGCAAAGAGAAACAAAATGATGAATGATGCAAGGCTAGATGATTTAGAAAGAGCAAGCCCTAAAAAAATGAATTATAGAAAAATATCATAACTCAAAAAAAGGCAAGGACAAATGATAATGATTTTATTTCTTCTCTCTTTAGAAAAATGATGTACATAGATTTTTGCTAAAGGGAGTCAAAAAATGAGAACTATGTCTTTACTAGAGTTTGAATAAATTTGTCCATTTCGAATAAGAAAGACCTTAAGAGATTCAAGAGTGGAGACACGGGTCAAACATTGGTGGTTTCTTCAAAAATTAATAAAATAGTTAAAATATTCAAAAGAAGAAATGAAGATTTAAAATCACAAATCTATGTAGTAGACAAATCTAAGGCAATATAACTTACCATAATCTACAGATGCACTTAGGTTAAGGGTCAAATTAATGAAATTTAAGAAGAGAGCTCAACATGTGTTATTTTTTATGTTTTATTTTTTATTTTGAGTTCTAAAAATCAAAGTGTTTTAATTCACATGCTTCAAAGAGAATATTAAGGAACATTTGTTAAATGGAATAATTCATATAGAATTTAAGCACATATGTCAAGGGATTGTACAAGTAAAGTTCAATGAATTATATAGTTTGAGACATAATATGATTGTATGTATTCATGAGTGATTACTTGACTAATATTATCTAATGCATATTTTCTTTAATTTTAGGATTCACTTTTTGCCTATTTGAGACAATAAGCAGAGAGAAAAGATTATGGAAAATCAAGTACTTTACTTCATAGTTAAATTGAATAGTACTATGCAAAACAATTTTGTTTGTGTGTAGGTTAAGTATATGTTTTGAAGGCTTTTCAAGATTAATTCCAAATGGTCTTAGTTGAGCCATACTTGAGTCATGTATATATTTGTACAAGGGAAAGTCAATACAATGAAATGTCAGAGTTGTAATTTTTTAATTTAATATCTTGTAGGGTTTTGTCACGAAATAGCCAAAGGGGAAGATTGAATGAACATATGTGTTGTAAATTGGCTGATTTCGATGAACAAAATAATGTCAAAACACGTTGTACATTCTTAGTCTTAAATTTTGATTAGATTAGTATTGTGATTGAGTCATATTTGAAATTGAATGACTGATTTAGATGAACAAAATAATGTAAAAATATGTTGTATGTTGTTAGTCTTAAAGTCTGATTAGAATATTGTGGTCAAGTCAGATTTAAAATTGAAGGATTTGAAAAATAGGAGCAAATGTATTCTGAAGTTCGAAAGGTAATTTACACATACTCATGTACACATATCACTTTAATTTTAATAGAAATAATCTTTAGGCGTGGTTTTATGTGTTTTGGGAAAAGAGGTAAAAAATCTCTAAAGTGCCCATTAGAAACCAATCTGTTTTGAACACAATGTCTAAAGGATCAGTAATCATTTATAATTAAACCCTTTACAAGTGTACAAGGTAATTGTACTATGATAAGTATTTAAGGGTTGTCGAACCACAGGGATAGATGAATTAATTACTAGATCTAAAAAAGGATTTGTTAATTAAAAGCTGAAAAGAACTTAAACTTAAATTAAGCAAAGGAAAATAATCAATTAATTAAAAGAAAGAGATTAATATAATGGAATTGACTTAGGAAATCGAATCCACTATAGAACCATAACAATTCCTTAACTTTTAATCTAAATCTAGTGTGAATATGAACAAGTATTCTCAGCTACAAGCTAGAATTACTTCAGAAATAATCATTAATTAAATTCATGGCATGAACTATCTTCGACAATAGCACGAATCATCTAATCTAAACTAAATTATAATCATGACTCGTTGATACACTGAAATAATGTTCAATAAAATGTCTTCAAATTTTGAATTGCAATCCCATTTTGTGTTAATTCATTGCTGATTTGGGCTATTTGTGTTTTAAATACGTTAGTTGGACCTTAATTGAGTTTACATGTCTAAACAAGCTTCAACAGGATACAACTAGAAGAGGAAGTTAAACACAATTACCCAAAGCTATTTAAAAGTCAAGAATGGGCTCCTCATGGTTTAAACATGCATGGAATGGTCGAACACAACCTTGTGGGCCCGTTTGATTTGAGACTTGTATGAATAGAACTAAATTATGAAAGAAACTGATTTGGACATATTGACACAGCCTTAGTATTTTGATCATATATTTTTATGTATAATTTGGATTGATACGATTCTGGTGGCAATGGAAAGAAGACTTCTGTGGCTACAAGTGTTATTTCAGGAAGAAATTCCACATTTCAAAGATATATAGGTCCAATCAGACAATCAATCGGGATGTAATCTAGAGATATGATTTTATTTTCCTCTTTGAAGCAACCCCTTCTACTCCTATAAATAGAGGGGTGGGCATGATAGAAGGATCACTCTTTCCTCTTTGGAGCTCTCTTCTCCTATTTTCTTCTCTTATTTTGTAATTTTGTTTTTAGTTTTATTGTAATGGCTTTCTAAAGCTCTCAAGCTAAGGCTAGGAATGAAGCTTGTACTTGATGTTTAATGGATACTTTGATTCAAGTAAGTTCTTTATTATTTTAAATTGTTATTTCATATTTAAGGAGTTTATAATCTATATAATTATTTGATTCAGCATTGACAAAAGGCACACTGAATGCTTATAATTCCCTGTCATTACTATTGTTCTATTTCAAAGTTTTTTTTAAAAGATAAATTTTCCTATTGAGACGAATTTTCATTTGATCTTAATTGAGTTATCATTTGAATCAAATATACATTAGAGATTTATTACAAGTGGATTTTCGATGCCTTAGCACTTTCTCTTTGATTGTCTCTTATTCTCTATTTCACCTTCCTTCTCTATTCTATTCTCTTCGTAATAGTTTTCTTTGTTACACAAGGCTTTCCCTATGGTTCGACTTTGTTTACTATAGTTGATAAGTAAAAAAGAAATCTAAACTAGACTAATTTATAGTCTTGGTTTGGATGTAACAACAAATTGGCGCCGTTGCCGGGGATTGCAACATGTGACAAGAATCCGTTACGAAAAAAAAAAACTCACTCTAACTTTACTAATTCTCTAACTTTTATTTTTGCACACTAACTCTTTAATTTCAGTCATTTACTTTTGGCATTTAAATTCTCCAATTTTTCCTTTTTTTAAGACAGGAGGCACTACCCACGTTACTATCGAAAATTTTTTGGGATCAAATGTGTACCTTGATAGTGCCTTTGGCCTTATTTGTAATTTTAATTTTTGTCCATTAACTTCTAACTCTCTAACTTTTTATATTTTGTCATTTAATTTCAGTACTTTTACTTTTTGTTATAAAAAAAAAATTGTTGTTGCATGTTCATATGGGTAATGATAATTCTGGACGATTGAGAAGAGTGAACAAATCTTTTGAAAATTCTCTCTATTTTGATACAATGGAGGATCTAATAACTAATGAGGAACTAAGAAGTGATAATGGGGATAATAATGCACACAATATTCAAGTTAAAACCTTGCGTGATTATTTGCAACCAACTAGATCAAGTTCTCCTTCTTGCATGATTTTTCCAACTAATATGGGTGGTTTTGAACTCAAGCTAGGTGTAATTCAATTACTACCCAAATTTCATAGCTTAGATTCGGAATGCCCATATTTGCATTTAAAAGAGTTTGAAGAGGTTTGTGCAACTTTGCCAAACCAAAATGTTTCAAATGATGTTATTAGATTAAAACTATTTCTATTTTCTTTAAAAGAAAAAGCAAAAAATTGGTTGAATTCTTTGAAGCCAAGATCCATTGGAACATGGCAAGAAATGCAAAGAAAATTTTTGAAAAAGTTTTTCCCACCCATAGAATTAATACACTTAGAAAAAACATCATGAATTTTTCACAAAAAGAAAATGAGACTTTTTTTCAATGTTGGGAAAGATTTAAAGAACTTTTGTTGTTGTGCCCACATCATGGATATGAAACATGACACACAATTAGTTTCTTTTATAATGGTTTAACTTCTTAAATGAGGCAATTTGTTGAAATGATGTGTAATGGAGAGATTTTGAGTAAAGAACCTAAGGAAGCATGGGACTATTTTGACGTGTTGGCTGAAAATGCTCAATCATGGGAAGATTCTAATGAATTTGAAAGTAGTAATAAGACCAAATCTAATGGGACAACTAAGGGGGGCATGTACCTTCTTAAATAAGAGGATGATGTAAAAGCAAAAATTACAAGTTTAACTAGAAAAGTTGAGGCTATGGAAATTAATAGGGAAAATATGTCTAAAGCTTCTCAAAAAGCTCAAGATATTTGTAGTATATGTGAGAGTGATGGACACCAAACACAGGATTGTCCAACAATCCCTACTTTTCAAGAAGTGTTACATACTCAAGCAAATGCTATAAATACTTACAAAAGGCCTTTCTCTTCTCCTTATTCTGAAACATATACTCCTAATTGGAGAAATCATCCAAACTTTAGTTAGAGAAATGAGTCTAATGTGCAGGTACCCCCTTCTTCCTCAAATTATGTTTCACCACATAAGAAGACTTTTGAAGACACATTGCAAACATTCATGCAAAGTCAAGCAACAATCAACAAGCAAACAATGCAAGTCATCAATGACTTGAAGACTTCTATCACTCAATTGACCACAGCTTTGAGCACTAAAAAAAAACGGAAGTATCCTTCTCAACCTCAACCAAATCCTAAAGGTCAATTCATAATTGAAAATTTAAATTGTTCAAGTTCACAAGAAGAGCATGCTAAGTCCATCACCACTTTGAGAAGTGGAAAAGTTATTAACAAAGACATTCCAATGAAGGTTGTTGAACCTAAGGAGTCTTTAAATTCTAAACATGGTGATGAACTTGACAACTCTGATTGTGTTGCTCTAATTCCTCCTCCCTTTCCTCAAAGATTACAATCTTCCTCTAAATTGGTGCCAAATGGTGACATTCTTGAAATTTTTAAACAAGTGAAGATTAACATTCCTCTGTTAGATGCCATTAAACAAATCCCATCTTATGCAAAATTTTGAAAGACCTTTGTACAATCAAGCGTAAGCTACATGTACAAAAGAAGGCATTTTTGACAGAACAAGTAAGTGCAATTTTGCAACAAAACACCCCACCAAAATATAAAGATCCTGGTTGTCCAAACATATCTTGTATAATTGGGAATTATATAATTGAAAAAGCTTTGCTTGATCTTGGGGCAAGTAGTAATCTCTTACCTTATTCTGTTTATGAACAATTGGGACTTGGTGAAATGAAGCCCACAAGCGTTACACTTCAACTTGTAGATCGCTTAGTTAAAACACCAAGAGGAATTGTTGAGGATGTGCTAGTACAAGTAGAAAAGTTTTACTTTCCTGTTGATTTTATTGTTTTGGACACAACCAGTTTTGAATGCTTGTACTCAAATTCCTGTCATATTAGGCCGCCCATTTCTTGCTACTTCTAATGCTCTTATTAATTGTAGAAATGGTGTTATGAAGCTTTCTTTTTGAAATATGACTTTGGAACTAAATATTTTTAATATTTACAGGCAACCAGGACATGATGATGAGGATGTGCATGAAGTGAATCTTTTAGAAAGTCTTGTTGATGACATGGCTATTATTTCTTCATTTTCTGACCCGCTTGAAGCATGTCTTTCTTATTTTAACTTTGATGATGATGTTATGATTAATGATGTAAATTCCTTATTAGAGTCAACTCCATTATTGGATATTGATAGGTGGAAGGCCCGCATTGAGGAGTTACCTCCTTCTAATAGCGCTCCTCTCCCCTCAAGTGTCCAACCACCCAAGTTAGACTTGAAACCCCTCCCTATTGAACTTAAATATGCTTATCTTGGTGAGGGAGACATTTCCTGTGGTTGTCTCTTTAGTGTTGGATAGGGAGCAAGAGCACAGGTTGCTCAAAGTCCTTAGAAATCACAAGAATGTCATTAGGTGGACTATTGCTGATATCAAGGGGATTAGTTCCCTAATTTGTACACATAGGATCTTCATGGAAGAAAATGCAAAACCTGTGAGACAAATGCAACAGAGGTTAAACCCCAACATGAAAGAGGTGGTGAGGGCAAAGGTCTTAAAATTATTAGATGTGGGTATCATTTACCCCATTTCTGATAGTCCATGGGTGAGTCCCACCCAGGTTGTCCCCAAAGAGTCTGGAGTGACAGTGGTAAAGAATGCTAATGATGAGTTAATTCCCACTAGAGTCACCACTGGTTGGTGGATGTGCATAGATTATAGGAAATTGAATTCTGTCACTAGGAAAGACCACTTCCCTTTACCATTCATGGACCAAATCCTAGAGAGGGTGGTCGGTCATCAATTTTATTGTTTTGTAGATGGTTATTCAGGATATAATCAAATTGAAATTGCCCTTGAAGATCAAGAAAAAATAACATTTACATGTCCATTTAGTACCTTTGCATATCGAAGGATGTCGTTTGGATTATGTAATGCTCTTGCCACATTCCAAAGGTGCATGATGAGCATCTTTAGTGACATGGTGGAGCAGTTTTTGGAAGTTTTTATGGATGACTTTTCTGTTTTTGGTGATTCTTTTGATGATTGTCTTGATAACTTAGAAAAAGTTTTGGTGAGATGTGAAGAGAAAATTCTAGTTTTAAATTGGGAAAAGTGTCATTTTATGGTTATTACTGGAATAGTACTTGGTCACATTATTTCTGTGCAGGGAATTCAAGTGGAGAAGGCAAAAATTGAATTGATTGCTAATTTGCCTAGTCCAAAGTCCATAAAAGATGTTAGATCCTTTCTAGGGCATGCCGGTTTTTATAGAAGATTTATCAAGAATTTTAGTGTGATATCTAGACCATTGTGTAATCTTCTATCTAAAGAGCATTCTTTTGAGTGGTCGGATGCATGTGAAGAAGCTTTCACAAAGCTTAAGAACATGTTAGTGTCTGCACCCATCATGCAGCCCCTGGATTGGACCCTTCCTTTTGAAATTATGTGTGATGTAAGTGATTATGCTGTTGGGGCTGTTTTAGGGCAAAGAAAAGATAAGAAACCTTGCGTAATTCATTATGCAAGTAGAACTTTAAATAGTGCCTAAATGAACTACTCTACCACTGAAAAAGAACTTCTTGCTGTAGTATTTGCACTTGACAAATTTAGACCCTACTTGATTGGCTCTCAAATTATCATTTTTACTGACCATGCAGCTTTGAAGTACCTTTTGAGCAAACAAGATACAAAGCCCAGATTACTCTGATGGATACTCCTACTCCAAGAGTTTGATCTCACAATTAAAGATAAGAAGAGAGTAGAGAATGTGGTGGTGGATCATCTTTCCATATTGGAATTTTCTGATTCTTCAAACAACATTCCAATCCAAGACACATTCCCCGATGAACAACTTTTTGCCATCTCACATCCTCCATGGTATGCCGACATTGCCAACTACTTGGTGACAAGTAAAGTTCCCCACCATTGGTCTCCTCAAGATAAAAAGAGATTCTTCACCGAGGTAAAATATTTCTTTTGGGACGACCCTTATCTCTTTAAGTGCTGTCCAGATCAAATAATTAGGAGATGTGTGCTTGATTCTGAACAAGTAAGTATCATCTCTTTTTATCATTCTGAAGCATGCGGTGGTCACTTCTCCTCTAAAAAGACCACCGCTAAAATTTTGCAATGTGATTTTTACTGGCCGATGCTTTTCATAGATGTTCATGAATTTTGTAAAACTTGTGAAAGGTGTAAAAAATTAGGAGCCATATCTCGTCGAAATATGATGCCCCTTAACCCCATATTGGTTATTGAGATTTTTGATTGTTGGGGCATTGATTTCATGGGACCTTTTCCTCCTTCTTTTGGTTATGTTTACATTTTAGTTGCCGTCGATTATGTTTCCAAGTGGATTGAGGTTGTTCCAAGAAAAACCAATGATCACAAAGTCATTGTGCACTTTTTAAAAGAAAATATATTTTCAAGGTTTGGAACACCTCGAGCCATTATAAGTGACAAGGGGTCACATTTTTGCAATAAGCCTTTTGAAGCTTTGATGAGGAAGTATGGGATTACCCATAAAATAGCTACCCCCTATCACCCACAAACAATTGGACAAGTTGAGATTTCTAATAGGGAAATTAAATATATTTTGCAAAAAACGGTAAATCCAAATGGTAAAGATTGGTCTTTACGGCTAACCGATGCTCTTTGGGCTTACCGTACCACTTTTAAGACCCCAATTGGAATGTCTCCCTACCGTTTGATATTTGAAAAAGCTTGTCACTTGCTTGTGGAGTTGGAACATAGGGCATATTGGGCAATCAAAGCTTTAAATTTTAACTTTGACAAGGCTGGCTTAAATAGAAAATTGCAAATCAATGCGTTAGAGGAAATTCAACGTGATGCTTATGAGAGTTCAAAACTTTACAAAGAGAGAATGAAGGCTTTTCATGATAAAAACATTTTACGAAAAACTTTTGAGCCATTTCAAAAAGTTTTATTGTACAACTCTCAACTTCATCTCTTTCCAGCAAAATTAAGATCACGTTGGACAGGTCCTTTCATTGTAAAAACTATTTTTCCTTATGGAACTATTGAAATTGAAAACCCAAAAAATGGTGATGTTTTCAAAGTTAATGGACAACGTTTAAAACCATTTTTAGACCATTTTGTCCCTGTAATTGAGTCTACATCTCTTGAAAATCCAAATTATGAGGGTTGATTTTCTTTTCATGATTTTTACAAAACAAAAACACAAAAAAACCAAAAAAATTTTATTTCAAACATTGAGGACAATGTCTCGTTTGGGTTGGGGGGGTGAGTTTGGATAATTTTTGTTAATTGTATTGACTGTGATAACCTTCATCCTTTCTTGGTCTACTTTCTCTTTACTTTGATCTCTAGATAATGATGACACTTGAATATTTATTAAAACATTCATTTTGTGATGAGTCTTTACAATTAACTTTCATGAAGAGGATCTTTGAAACTAATTTTGGTTTTCAAAATTTTACTCGCATGACGAATTTTTAGAGTTGAAGTCGATTTATGTGGTGTTGCTCTAATACTCACCCGGAATATTGAGAGACACAAAATCCAATGAACTTTGACTTCCTTGTTCACTTGGTTGGCTGGACATGAAGAAAATTTTTTGGGGATTATTATTGTTATGGAAAGCAATCAATAAATTAGACCGAGTACTTCGAAAAGGGTTGCCTATAAAAAAAAAAGATGAATGAGAAAAGAAAATAATGTTTCATTTTGTAAGATAGGGTGAAGACATCATTGTAACAATGCAAGCATGCTGGAATATCACAGATAAAGCCCATGAGGTATTAAAGTGAACATCCAAACTGCTTGTTATCTCGGACAGGTTGCTTAGTTTTGAATTGGTTCTTTTGGCTATCTAAACATCTCTTGGTGAGTAGAAGAGCATACTACTTTAGGAGGCTGATCCTCTAATTATCTTGTCAAAATTTTACTTAGACTCACTTATACATTGTTTCAAAAGTTCCTCTACATAGAAATTTAATGGTTGAGACTTATATTTAATTTATGAAAACTAGTGCTTGAGTAGTTTGGAGATAATTGTAAAGTTTGTTGTTTGCTTAGTGAGGATGAAGGGGTTCTTTGGTCTTTCTTTACAATTATTATCTTAGTTTTTACTTCCTCAACACAACTTGTTAGCATTGTAACTCATATTCTTTTTCTTCTTCTTTGTTTTGTCTAGCTGAAGACATAAAACTTAGCGCTACTTGGGAGGCAACCCATGAGTTTTTTTTTTAATTTTGTTGGTATATTCACTACAAACCCTCATGAGACACAACTCGTCCACTAGTGTAAGCTAGGGGTTTAAAGGCTTGTTGCATATGCTAAATGCAATCGAGATATACTGCGGAAGTGGAGTAGTAGTTTTGTTTTCTATTATTTTAATTTTTGTTTTGCTCGAGGACTAGCAAAAAGTAGGTTTGGGGGGGTATTTGATACATTGAAATAATGTTCAATAAAATATTTTTAAATTTTGAATTGCAATCCTATTTTGTGTTAATTCATTACTGATTTGGACTATTTGTGTTTTAAATACGTTAGTTGGACCTTAATTGAGTTTACATATCTAAACAGGCTTCAACATGATACAACTGGAAGAGGAAGTTAAGCCCAACTACCCAAAGCTATTTAAAAGTCAAGAATGGGCTCCTAATGGTCTAAACATGCATGGAATGGTCGAACACAACTTTGTGGACCCGTTTGATTTGAGACTTGTATGAATAGAACTAAATTATGAAAGAAGCTGATTTGGACATATTGACACAACCTTAGTATTTTGATCATATCTTTTTATGTATAATTCGGATTGATACGATTCTGGTGGCAATGGAAAGAAGACTTCCATGGCTACAAGTTTTATTTCAGAAAGAAATTTTACATTCCGAAGATATATGGGTCCAATAAAACAATCAATCGGGATGTAATCTAGAGATATGATTTCATTTTTCTCTTGGAAGCAACCCCTTCTACTCCTATAAATAGAGGGGTGGGCGTGATAGAAGGATCACTCTCTCCTCTTTGGAGCTCTCTTCTCCTATTTTCTTCTCTTATTTTGTAATTTTGTTTTTAGTTTTATTGTAATGGCTTTCTAAAGCTCTCAAGTTAAGGCTAAGAATGAAGCTTGTACTTGATGTTTAATGGATACTTTGATTCAATTAAGTTCTTTATTATTTTAAATTAATGTTTCATATTTAAGGAGTTTATAATCTATATAATTATTTGATTCAGCGTTGACGAAAGACACGTTGAATGCTTATAATTCCCTGTGATTATATACTTAATGCTTTCACGTAGTAAACAATCAATTACTATTGTTCTATTTCAAAGTTTTTTTTAAAAGATAAATTTTTTGATTGAGACGAATGTTCATTTGATCTTAATTGAGTTATCATTTGAATCAAATATACAGTAGAGATTTATTACAAGTTGATTTTCAATACCTTAGCACTTTTTCTTTGATTTTCTCTTATTCTCTATTTCACCTTCCTTCTCTATTCTATTCTCTTCGTAATAGTTTTCTTTGTCACACAAGGCTTTCCTTGTGGATCGACCTTGTTTACTATAGTTGACAAGTAAAAAAGAAATCTAAACTAGACTAATTCATAGTCTTGGTTTGGACGTAACAACACTCGTCTCATCTTAGTATAACTCATCAAATTAATTAACTATCTTAACGTTAAAACTATTGCATGACCATCTCATCTAAATCACAAAAATTAGAATCGATGTAAATATTAAAACCACATCAATCTATCATCTACTAGACAATAAATCAACATAGAATTGAATAAACATGAAAAGCTCTTCCATTAAAAAGGAAATCCTTATCATACAATTGTCATTCTTCACAACTGAGATCTAAATTAAAAATAAAAAAACTGAAACTTATCTATAGCTTCATCAACTCCTAAGTAAAAGAAAAGTATAGCCTTCCATGGTAGAAGAAAGCTCTTTAATCTCCATTAAAAGCTTTGAGTTCTCTTCCATCTTCTTCTTCCTTCTTCTCTTCAGAAAATCTACTGGAATCCCTCAATTTTGAGCCAAATATGTCTTTATATAGGCATAAGAACCATATGAGGAAGTTTAATATGAAAATAATTGAAAATTGGCTTAAACTAGGAAACTGCGCGTAATCCTGAGCAATCGCCCTGCATGCCCATTCGATCGCCTTAACTATGGTTATCTCCAACTTCACGTGTAGCCGTTTGATACTAAAATTGCCCCATTCGAACGACAATGAATAATCTGCACAAAATTAATATAAGTATGCCAATTTACTTCAAAACATCGAACAAGCTTTTTCTAACCTATTGAAATTTAATTTACAATTATTTAAACTATATAAACTCTTAAATGAGACTAGACAATAGAATATTTAAGGGTAAAATAACATATAAATTATACTTATCAATCAGTCACTTAATGACTTAGTTTTAGATTTTCTACTCAAGGGACACAAAGATTGATCACCTAGTAAAGGATCGATCACTTTGTGGTTTCGTTCAAACAGCAAGGTTGAACAATTGATCGCTTCATGAAACAATTGCCTAGTTAAGGATTCTGGAATAAAGTCCTTTTCCTTGTTGGGTTCCTTTAACCCTAGCCGATTTGAGACTTTATAAAAGGCCTAGGTTTGGGCAAAATAGCATAAAGGAAAACTATTATTTTTAGAGAAAAATGGGAGACTTTGCTTAGAGTTTTCCTTAATTTAGCAAAAAATTGTGTGATAATTTTTATGGGTGAATGATCTAAGAGTTATTGCACAAACACTTCACACACAACTTGAAGAGTTGAAACATTTTTAAAGTCAAGGAATGATTGAAGGTACTCAAAGGAGAATCAATAGTCGAAGATAACGTCTTTGATTGAGGAACTAGAAGAGGATGAAGATGAAATACAAAAAGGAAAAACTTGAAGGTTTTGAGGGATCATAATCTTGAAGGAGAGCAAGAAAGGAGGACTGAACAAAGAAAACAAGTTGTCATTTGTGTCAGTCAAGAGGTTGGTTGGTTGTTTTGGATCTTATAAGTTCTTGTTGTCTAGTGCATTGATTTTTCTTATTGTGATTGTCATGGTTTTTTACCCTAGTTGGGGTTTTCCACGTTAAATGGTTATTTGATGCTTGCATGATTTTGTCGATTGATTGATATATTCATCATAGGGTGCGCACATAATTTTGTTTTAGTTTCCACTATACAAAAATCCTTCATTAGGAAGAGGCCATAACTCTTAATTCTTAATTTGTTTGAAGTACTAATTTTAGGAGTAATGTAGTGATCCAATTGATTTGTAATGGAAACTAAATAATTAGTTTCGACGTAAAATCTTTGTTTGATTGTCCTTGCATGCTCTGATAGTTAATTTGCTCTAGGAGTAGGTTAATTCTACTTTTATGTTCCTACGTAATTGAGGCCATAGGCTGCATGCTTTGACTTGTTCAAGGTATTTGGGCCAAAGGTACTATTGAGATCCTCTAAGTTTAGAAAGATATTAAACTCCCAATGTGTCACACATTTGGCCAAAGAAGATAGATGAAGTGTTTTAGGATGAGAACTAGATAAATACCATGTAGGAAAAACATGGACAATGCAAAAGGAATAATATTTGGTTTCTTGTACCAAGATCAAAGGAAGGAATGTAATTAGCACAAAGTGGATTTACAAGAAAAAAAAAGATGAGCAAGGCAACATTGTAAGGAAGAAGGGTAGATTGGTTGCACAAGGCTACATATAGATAGAAGGCATTAAATTTGATTAGACTTTTGCCCATGTAGCAAGGTTAGAGTATTAGACTTATACTTGCTATGACTTTTCATGTAAAATTCAAAGTTTATCAAATGGATGTCAAGAATGTGTGAGTTTAGTATCCATCTAGAAGAGTATAGTGGATCACTAGATTGACCTTAGTTCAATTATCTATGAAGATAAAGACTATGAGTTTTAGCCTATTTGTGTAAAATTTTTATATGTAGTAAAATTAAGTAAATATTCTCTCAAACGTCACTCATGTTGTGTCAATCATTCAAACCATATACATTTAATCAGCACATAAACTCAGCAATTTAACGTGGAAAACCCAAACTTGGGTAACAAACCACAACAGTTCCACACTTAGACCAAATCAATTCACTACTATCAAACAAGACAATTTACATTGATACAAACAAACCACCAACCTTTACTTTGACTCTAACACAAGCTCCTCTTGTTTAGATCACCACAAATCTTTTTTGTTGTTGGCCTTTAAGTTTTCTCCCTCATGCACTTGAAACTTTCTTCTTCATCCTTGTTTTGTCTTCTTCAAGCCTTCAACAAACACCTCTAGTTGTATTGATTTTGGCCTCCTTAGAAATCTTCAATCTCCCATCGAAGATATGCTGCAACTCCTTTGAAATCTCTGTGTAAAATCTCCTTCTAGTTGTGGAATAGCTTCATGAATTCACTATTAATCTTCAACTCAATGCTTAATGTGAATCCTCATTGGAAAATTAATGTGAAAAAGTTATAAGTTGTTTTTCTCTAGTCTCTTCTATGTTTTTCTCTCTCAAATTTTGTACTTTCTTAACCCTTATTTAGCTCCTTAAGTGAGTTTATATATTGGACTTGAATAAGGAATGAAATTGAAATCGGAATGGCCTAATGAGGGTAACCTATCCTTGAAGCGATCGATCGTTCACTATTTGTTTTATACATGATACTTTAAGCGATTGATGGATTCATGAGAGCAATTAATCAATAATTCTCGGCTTCATTTACATAGGGTGAAATCAAGTGCCAGTCGATCCTTCTATTCTTCATATTGTATAGAGTTTTGTCCTTCTATCTGTATTTTTACCCTTTTTAACCTAAAACCTTCTGAAGCCTCTAAAATCACATTTAAAACTTATCCAAGTGATTTTGGTATATGATTTGATCTAATTAAGCTTAAAAGACCTTAACATTATTCAATCTTCTGTCTTGATCCATAAGAACAAATAAACTCCTATTTTTCAAGTCTCTCAATTCCAAGTTTTACTCAACCACAACAACCTCAAATTAGATTTTAAAACTAAATACATACACAAGGTTTCTAGATTTAATTTGGGCAAAAAAATCAGCCATTAACCTAACCTTGACATATGACTCATATGTTCTTATAATCTCCCCCTTTGGCTATTTCTTGTCAAAACACTACATATTTGAAAATCAAAATGAAATTACAACATAAAGTCGTTTGGAATTTTACAAAATATAACTCAACACTACAAAGACTTAAAATAGACTCATTTAACATAAAGTCATTTGTAGTTGAGCTTGAATAACCCTGCAGTTATCCTGCACAATTAAAACAGAATTGATTTTCTTAGTACTATTTAATGAAATATAAAGCTAAGGACTTTGATTTTCATTAATTATTTCTTGCCCTTTTTGACATAAATAGACAAAAAGTTAAAGCAATAATTAATAAAAACATGCATTAAAGCACAATCAAATTATCACTATCACTAAAAGACATGTAAATATATCGAACAATCCAACCATCACATGTCCATCATATATGCCAACATAACATCAATTCCAAGGTACATCTCCTAGTCAAAATGAGGAGATCGGGCTCCAAGCAAGCAATAAATGTTTGTAAGCCTCTAAAATGCATCATCTTGAAATAACCTAAACACAACTACCACTTGTGAGTTTAATATATATCCAGAAGAGTATAGTGAATCACTAGATTGCTACTAGTCCAATTATCTATGAAGATAAAGACTACAAGCTCTAGCCTCTTTGCGCAAATTTTTTATAAGTATAGGAATAAAGTAAATATTCTCTCAAACCTCACTCATATTATATCAATCATTCAAACCTTTTGAATTCAATCCAAACATTAACACAATAATTTAATGTGGAAAACCCAAACTCAACAATAGTTACTAGTAGATATAAATCTTTCATTTGTGTTGGTGCCTCTGCTGCTCTCTGTGGCTCATGAACATCACCCTGATGGTGAGATAACATCCTATGAACCACTCCACAACTAATTGGTCCCAACCCAATCATAGTAGGCTTTGCTCTAGGTATCCTCACATGTACCACAATGAAAATCTGAAAAAGGATGCAAGGATATGTTAACATCTCATGAGTATTGCCATGCAAGAATTTCATAATCCTACCAAAAATTATATAGGGTAGATCATACTCTAGTTGTGGTTCTGCCAGGAGGTGTAGAAGCAGTGTCATCATCCTATCTAAGTCTCTCCTTCCTATCACTCCAAATGTCATATTGAGCAATGACATGTAGCAGCCTAAACTCCCATGTCATAGAAAGTGCAAGTAATGACACCTCCAGCTCTAGTCCTCTTGGCAAACCAAGCAAACTCCAAGTCTGCTCATTATCTCATGGAAATACATATCGAATCAAAATGTAGAAATGTATGTTGTCACCTCTAACAACCAATAACATCTACAATGATGTTAGGCATCACTCTTACTTGAACTTTGCCTCCAACTTCAACTAGTGCATCATCATCCTCCAAACAAAGTGATGCATACCAGTGCCTAACCAACCTAGGGTACAAATTTTGACAAGATGTAGAGATCATGCTAAGGTAATTAATCCAGTATGGATGACACACTAAAATAATGTTCAATTATATGCTTTGAAAATTTTAATTGGAATCCTATTTTTTGTTAAATTATTGCTTATTTAGGCTATTTATGTTTGAATAGGTAAATTGGACCTTAGTTGTTTTTACATGTCTAAACAGGATTCAATAGGATATAAGTAGAAGAGGAAGTAAAGCCCAACTACCCAAAGCTATTTAAAAGTTTGAATGGGCTCCTAATGGTCTAAACATGTATGGAATAGTTGAGCACAACCTTGTGGATCCGTTGGATTTCAGATTTGCATCAAGAGAACTAAATTCGGGAAGAAGCTGATTTGGAAAGATTGATACAAATTTAGTATTTCGACTATATCTTTTTATGTATAATTCGGATTGATACAATTATTATGACATTGGAAAGAAGACTTACGTGGCTACAATTGCTATTTGTGAATAAAATTACAATTCCGAAGATATATGGGTCAAATATGGCATGCAAAGGGACATCTAGTTAACTAATCCGAGGCCATCACATGGAGAATCTTTTCATTGGTTGTGATTGATACACATAAGGAAAGACAATGAGGCTGATTAGATAACTAAAGGAAGACTAAAAGATACTTATTTTTTAAATAATTCATTGATTTATTTAATTAATTTAGAATTTAATCATTGCCAAAGAAGCAACCAATGAAGCAATCAATCAGGATGAAATTAAGGGATGTGATTGGACTTTCCCTTTTGAAGCAACCCCTTCTACTCCTATAAGTAGAGGGGTGGACGTTGTAGAGGCATCATCCCCTCCTCTTTGGAGCTCTCTTCTCCTATTTTTATTCTCTTTTTTTTATTAGTAATAGCATTTTAAGCTCTCAAGCTAAGGCTAGAGGTGATTTGCAATAATCTAATCGAGTTCTATTCATGTTTCATCAATGGTTTGAAGTAAGTATTGGTTATTTGAAGTGATATTAATTTAATATTGTTCTTCTTCTTATTTCTTTGTGACTGGGATACATAAAATGCTTGAAGGCTCTCCTTCTTTATCATTTGTGATTTTGATACATAGAAATCTTTAAGAAATAATTCGTTTTATCCTTCATCTATCTAAAGTATAACTTCTCTTTAATTTTGCTTTTAATGTTCATATCTTCTGGTTAGATAGAATCTTCGTTCGATTCTAACTGAGATAACATGATACATAAATAAAATAATTAGATGTTACAATGACCCTTAATGCCTTAGTGTTTTCTCTTCTTGATTTCTTAATTTTTTATTACCTCAATACTCTTCTACTCTTTCTTTCTTAATTTTTCCTTCCTCTATTTTTAGTAATAATTTTCTTTGTTGCACAAGGCTTTCCATGTGGATCGACTTTGTCTACTACAATTGGCAAGTAAAACAAATCTAAATTTGACTTTTTCATAGTCTTGTTTCAGACGTAACAACAATGAACAAGCCTTAATCCACATTACAACTATCTCTAGGGGTACATGGACTAAAAACTCTGATCCCATCTAATAGGTCTAACTCTATCTAACCCACTTTTGGATGTCCCGGGTTCCTCTAAGCCTGACTCAATGGTCTTTTATTTTTTAGCTCTCCCCATCTAGATTAATTGGCAATAAAACAACCAAGGGCTCAACATGAACTAGGAATAAAAAAATTACAATAATAAACATCACATAATTTCAAAAACTCCTTAAAATATGTGCCAAAAATTTAAAATTTTGAAATTGAAATAAAGCCTAAAAAAATTTCTATCTTAATGACTCCAAATTTGAACCCAAAGTATATCATAATTACTGGACCTACTACCGATTTTGATTAAAAACATCCAATTTTGAAAATTCCCCAAAGTGGAATAAACATTGAAACCGAACTTTATTTTTCATGAAATCTAAATTTTTAATGGATCAAATTGCATGAAAGTTTAAACAAAGCTAGATCTACCTATTTCTAATAATCTTATTGGTTCAAATCTCATAAAAATAAATTCAAAAACCACTAAATTTTTTTTTTTAAATTCACCTTAGCCGAAGTGAAAAGCTTGGATTTGATGCAAAAATTCACTTGAAACATACAAAACTCCTCAAACCACCTCTAAGAACTCTTTTGGAGAGTTTGGAGTGAAATAGACTTTAAATTAATTGTTCTCAAATTTAAAACCAAGCTTCGGCATGAAAAACCACACCAGTGATCGATTGCTAGTGTCGATCGATCAATGTTGAAATAAATGCAATTTTTTATTTTTTAAAAATAATAAAAAATGCAAAAAATCTAATTTTTTTTAATAATTTCCTAAAAATATCTCAAGATAGTTCTTGTCATAATAAATTTTTTTGACATTCGAAGCTCAAATCAAAAATCGGACAATGAAAATTAGCAAACTTAAGCTCTTTTTGATGATTTTGGAATCGATTCTCTTTTAATCTAAGTGCAACCACAAATTATGTTCATTAATACATTGCCTTAGATCAATCAACCCCATTGGTGTTTGATTATCAATTTTATTCTCTTCTTTTTGATGCATTAATTATTTTTTATTAATATATAAAGAAAAACTACCAATATTGTCAACTTTTGTCTCTTTTAATCTTTTATCCCCCAAGATCACTCTTAATGAAGCTGAAACAAATTTGTTCAGACCCTAGTAAAGACTAAGTTCACATTTTTTAGCTCTTGTTAGCTAGAATCTATTTACATAATTTTTCTAAAATTAAAAACAATAAAATAGCTCAGTCAATACGGCCATGCCTTTTTCTGAATTATGATATTTTTCCTCAATATTTTTCTAAGGCTTGGCTTTTTTTGAACTATATAAATTAATAGAAAATTAATCTCAATATGTCTCAAGAGCTGAACTTATGAAAAACCAAAACAAAGCCAATTTCAAAACTAAGGAAAAGCTACACTATTTTTTTGTGTGTGTTTTTTATCATATTCCTTTTTTTATTTTTTTATTCAAAATCTATGAATTAAATACATGTAAAACAAAGTAAAATACGATAAAACTAAAAACATGAATGTCCAAATGATAGAAAGAATTAAACCATGAACACAAATAAGAATATCTTACTTAGTGATTTGAGACTCCTTAGCCTTGCCTAGCCATCCAATCTGAAGGTAACGTATGGTAGACTTCCTTACTCTTCCTAATTGATCTATCAAAGCTTGAAGATCAACTTCCTTCACCTGCACTATCTTCATTTTCTTTTAATACACTTAGTGGGGCAACTTAAGGAAAGTGGGGGTAGTGTGCTTCATCTTATTCTTCTTTGACCTAAGTTTGAAAGGGTAATTCTTGGGACATTCTCTTCTCGTATGGGTCTCACTATAACAAATATCACACACATCCACAATACTAGAACCTATCCTTCCTCCTTTCACTCTTGACCTAGGTGGGTCGGGCACTATCTTAAGGATTTTAACATTCTCTTTTACCTTCACAAAGATAGTAGGTTGTTTGACCCCAACTTGTTTTTCCCACTCTTGAATTCATTTAATTTCTTTTTAGAGGACATAAGTTATCTATTGAGAGCACTAGATTTCTCTTTCTTACTCTCTAGGTCTTTCTTAATTTATTTTCATCTTGAGGAGACAAAACTAGTTCATTCACTTTATTCTTCAACTCTCACAGAGGGCTTTTGGTTTTCATAGTCAACACTAAGAGTTGTTGGAGGAATCCCTTAAACTCATGAAAACCAACCTTAGACTCTAAGTTATCTTCAAGATATGTGGACTCATGAGAATCTTCTTCAGAACTAGCATCCTTCTCAATTGCATTGAAGGCAGCATAGTTGCACAATTCCTATGTCTGAAATTTTAGCATAGCATTCCAAAATTATCTTTTCTTCGCTCATTAATATGTTCTCAAACTCTAGAGTAAACATCTGTAGTGTAGACACCTTCACAGCCTTAGTTCCCTTATTACATTTTATAAATTTTTCCCATACAACCTTGGTAAATACACAACTAGATATCAACCTATATAGTGATTTTCCTACGGCATTGATAATGTAGTAAGGGCTTTACTGTTTTGATTTGCAAGTTTAGTATCATTCTTATCCCATTCACTTTCATCTTTTAGAATAGAATTCCCTTGCTCAACTTTGTTCATTGGATGACTCCAGCCTTTAACAACCGCTTTCTAGGTGCTCCCATCAAGCATTTGTATAAATACTCTCATCCTATTTTTCCAATATGAGAAATTCTTGCAATCAAACAAGGGAATTCTATTAATTGGATTTCCTAAGTCCCCATGTTCATTCATTGGGTTATTGAAAGCAACCATTGATTTTAATCCATAAAAAAACAACCCAAGCACCACAATTTAAGCACTTAAACTAACGAAAATTATAAGAGAAGAAACTAGCAATCTAGGGCACACAAATTCGCAAGTTAAATTAAGTATTTCTAAGAGAAAAACAAGCAAACTTAAGCAAAATTAGAATTCAAACCCTAGCACAAGAAAGCTAGCATAAGAAATCAAATTATGGAAGATTAAGCAATGCCATGAAGAACTAACATGACAAATCAAATTGATATCATGGAGCAAAATCAAATTTTAAATAATTAAACCTCAGCTATCACTACTGAGTTTAATGTCTGTCTAGAAGTGCATAATGGATCACTAAATTGCCCCTAGTCCGATAATCTATTAAGATAAAGACTATGAGTTCTAGCCTCTTTGCACAAAATTTTAATACATAGCAGACTAAAGTAAATATTATCTCAAACCTCACTCACATTGTATCAATCATTCAAACCATATGTATTCAATCCACACATAAACACAACAATTTAACATTGAAAGCCCAAATTCGGGTAGACAACTATGGCAGTTCCACACTAGAACTATATAAATGCACTACTAGCAACCAAGACAATTTATGTTGACACAATCAAACCACCAACCTTTGCTTTGACTCTAAAATATAATCCTCTTGTTTAAATCTCTACAAATCTTTATTGTTGTTGGCCTTCAAATCTTCTCCCTCAAGCACTTAAAATTTTCTTCTTTCTCCTTGCTTTGTCTTTATTTTCTTTTAGCCTTCAACTAGCACCTCTTGATGTATTGACTTTGGCCTCCTTGGAAATCTTCAACCTCCCATCAAAGATATGCTGCAACTCTTTTGAAATCTTTGTGTGAAATCTCCTCTTAGTTGTGAAATAGCTTCATGAATTCACCATTGATCTTCAACTCAAAGCTTCATGTAAATCCTCTTTGGAAAACAATGTGCAAAAGGTATAAGCCATTTTTCTTTATTCTCGTATAAGTTTTCCTTTCTCAAATATCATGATTTCTTAACCCTTATATAGCTCCTTAAGTTGGTTTAGATCTTAGACTTGAATAAGGAAATAAATTAAAATTGGAATTGCTTAATTAGGGTAGCCTATCCTTAAAGAGATCTATTGTTCCAAACAGCGATCGATCATTCACTATTTGTTTTGTGCATGATACTTCAAGCGATCGATCGATTCGGGAGAGTGATTGATCGATTTGCAAGAGCGATTGATCGATTCGCGAGAGCGATCCATCGATAACTCTTAGCTTCATTTTACATAGGGTGAAATCAAGTGTCCAATTGATCGTTCTCTTCTTCAAATTGTGCAACAATCGATCGTTATCTTTGCATTTTTACCATTTTTCTCTTTATACCCTAAAACCTTCCAAAACCTTTGAAATCACTATTGAAACTTATCCAATTGATTTTGGTATTCGAATATGATATGAATAAGGTTCAAAAACCTTCAACATTCTTTAGTCTTCTATCTTGATCAATAAGAACACGTTAGCTTCTATTTATCAAGTTTGCCAATTGAAAATCTAACTCGACCACAACAACCTCAAATCATATTCTAAGACTCAACACATACACATGGTTACTAAACATAATTTTGATAAAGAAATCAGCCAATAACCTTGACATATGAGTCATATGTTCTTACATAATTCCTTTTTAAATGGAAATTTCAAGAAAGAAGTGCATGTTGAACAACAAAAGGGCTTTTTTGATCCACTCCATCCATACAATGTATATAAATTGAAGCAGGCTTCGTATAAGTTAAATCAAACTCCTAGATCTTGGTATGAGAGATCGACCCAATAGCTAACAAAGTATGTTTATTCAAGAGGTGGTGTTGACAAACTCTCTTCTTTAATAAATTTGGGAGGCATGTTATGATGACACAAATTTATGTAGATAACATTATTTTTGGCCAACGAATGACAAGCTTGCTAAAGCTTTTACGAAGAAAATGTGTAAAGAATTTGAGATGAGTATAGAAAGCCTATTAAACCTATTCTCTTAGTTTCTAGGTACAACGAACATATTCTCTTAAGCTATCCATCTTACATACTTCAATGTAATATGCTAAACATGCAAAGACCTTGTGAAGAAGTTTGGATTGCAATATGCTAAACATGCAAACACTCTAATGTCTCCTTTAGTTAAATTGAGCAAAGACACATTGGTTAAGTTAGCTGCCTAAACTCTTTATAGAAGCATGATAGGTAGTCTTTCGTATTTAACTGCTAGCCACCTGTACATATTTCTTAGTGTAGGAGTATATGCTAGATTTAAAGTTGATCCTAAAGAGTCTCGCATCATTGCTGTGGAAATAATTATTAGATATTTGAATTACTCTACAAGATATGGTTTGTGGTACCCTTTTGATACTACTTAATTAGTTAGATATTCTGATGTTGATTGGGCAGATAATGTAGCTGATAGAAAAAATGCATTTGGAGGTTATTTTTATGTAGAAAATAATTTCGTGTCTTAGCATAGTAAGAAACAACACTGTGTTTCATTATCTACTCCTGTACGGAATATATAGCTTGTAGAAGTGTTTGTACTCAATTTATGTATTGTTGATAGATTTTGGGATACATAAGGGCATATTGACTTTATATTGTGATAATCTCAATTTTATTAAAATTTCTCAAAATCATGTTCTAGATTCTCGTATTAAACATATTGATATTAGTAATCATTTTCTTACAGATTTGGTTGAGGATAAATTTGTGAACATAGGGAAACTTTAGGCATCTCTTGCTTAGAATAGTTACTAAGAAACCTTGTGCCTTATTTTTTGTTGAAAATTTTATTGAGACACAAAACATTTATTTTTTCTCTGTTAGGTTTTAGTTTTGTATTTTATTTTATTCTTTGTGTTTTCAAATAAATAGCATAAGAATCATGACAAACACAATTGATTAGTAAAATTTTGCACATAGTGGGATAAATATGCTATGCATATTGGAAAAAATCATAATCCATGAGGATTAACTAAAAATTGTATAGTAAATTTTTAAGATTCATGAATGTACTAAATGCATTGTTGATTTTCTATTTTCTTAGTACTCACTTTCAGAATTCAACACCTACTAACGAGTTAAATTTATAATACTTTGGATTTGCTATTATAAGGTAGTTGAACGGTTTGTATTCCTTTGCGAGTTGAATGAGATTTGATGTTTATGTTTTAACTTGAATATATTATGTAAATATTTATAAAATATAATTACTCAAAAAGATGATGAAAATGGCTTCTTACATTAGTTAGCTTGTGTTAGTGCGAAAGAAACTGTCCACTTAATATTAGAAAAAACTAAAAAGACTATGAAAGACAAATATGAAAAATTGAAGGTTATGAGAAGTATGAAAGAGCTGAACTAAACCCAAGAATGAAAAAAGTAAAAGCCAAATATTGAAACATAGAAGGAAAATTTTTCAAATGAAAATTACGCGATCTTCAAACATTGATTATTTGATTATCATTTTGATTCTATGTAAATTAATGATCAACCAGTGAGTAAGCATGGGCAAAATTTCTTGACAGTCTCATTTGCTAAGTAGTAGAAGGGAATGATTATTTTTTACTATATTATCTATTAATATTATGAAGGAAGTTTTGAAATTAACGTAGACAAGTTTTTGACTTTATGCAAAACACCTTTGCATATATGACTTATTATGTGTTTTCTTGATTGAATTTATTATCTTTTAATCGAGTGGCTGATGAGATTATGTTTTGCTCAATATGGGCTACACAAATGGTGTATGAATTAACCATGAATAATTGTGTCTCTTCATGATCTTGCTATATAATATTAACTTTCCTTGATTTTGATACTTTAGTATAGTTGAAACATTTTATGTTTTATCTTAAATGATTTTTTCATTCAATTTACCTTTGTCTACTCATGACAAAGGGGGAGAGTTATCTAAAGATAGTTATGCAGACTTGTGGGGAGAGATAGCTAAAATTAGCTAGTTCACAAGAGAAATTATTTTGTTAATGATATTGTCACATTTATTTGGACATTTAAATTTTGTATTTAATTGTTTTGGATAGTATTATGCTAGTATATATATATTGTGATGTACAGGTTGATCATAGGTGGAAGACCACCCCACATTATGATGAGTCATAGATTAAGGGGAAAAGTCATTGATTAGTTCGATAATGGGATTCGGTCTAGTTTATGCACTATTGAGTTGTAATTTTTGTTTTCATTTTGACCAGTTGTATTGTTTTGTTACGAAATAGACAAAGTTGAAGATAGTACCAAGATATGTGGTCATGTGTAGTGATATATATTGGTCTATTTCGGTGAATAATTAATGTCAATGATGTGTAAATTTGAGACATAGTATTACTAAAGATCACATGATGAACAAAAAGCAAAGCAACAGACTCAAGAAGTGCTTAAACATGTAAAAATATGCACACTCATTGCATAGACAAAAACTTGAGAGTTATGGGAACTTAGTTTTATCATGTGAGAGAGTGTTGGAGTCAATAGGATGAAATCTTTGCTTTTTTTCATTAGCGATCAAACACTAATGAATGCCTGATCGATCGGCCTTCAATATTATTCAAAAGCTCCTCCCTTGAGTTGAATGATTGATTGCCAAGTGCTGAGATCAATCGGGAACTAGGTCGTATGATTTTAGAATAATGAACAATTGATCATTTTCTCAAAGGATTGATCGATTACACGCCTGCTTTCAAATAGTACATGGAAGGATCGATTGCCCTGTTGAAGGAATGATCATTCAAGTGCATAGTTTCTTGAAATAGGCTATTACAAGTGGAAATAGATTCCTAATCAAGGTAGAACACCTTACCCGAGTTAAGGGTCTAAAAAAATGGGTAAAAACATAGAAAAGTGAGAGGGCAAGGCTTGAAAATCTTAGAGAAAAAGAGTGAAATTTCTTTGATGAATTAAAGAGTTAAATAGCGTCCTTGATCAAGAAACTTTGAAACAAAAATCAAAAGCAAGATTTGACTTGAGAGTGACAACATGTATACTTGAAGGACTAAGTGGTTTACTTGGAGAGTTGTTGAGAATATCAAAAGAAAAGGATCATTCATGGTAAAGGAGTTGTAGTGAAGATATGGATATGTTAGAAGCCATCTGGTAGAGAAGACCAAGCTGATGCATGTATACAACGGAAGTGGTGATACAAGAGTTTAGACTAGTGTGGGAGCCAAATGAGAAAAGAAAAGAAGGATGTTTTCTTTTCTCGGGAAACTCATCTCCTTTCCATACCAAAAGCTTGAGCTATAGTTAAGAAATACTAGGTCAACTCCTATCAACAAAGAAGCCAATCTAGTCACTACGGAATTCTCATACACCACCAATCTCTCAACCCTAGAAGCCCTCACTCTGGGTGTCTCTACAAAAGCTAATGAAGTCGAGGCTCTAGATGTAGTAGCATGAAAAAAAGTAGATATACCTCTAACCATCTAAGACAATAAAAGTGCAATCTAAGTCTTAGAGCCTATGTAAGAACTAAAATTAAGCAGAAAGACAATCCCAGAATTTTCAATTTCTTTCAAAACTTTTCAATGCAAAGAAAATGTGAATGAAATACCCTTGACTAATTGTGGCAGTTTTTTTTTCAAGAATTTGTCTCTGAATCATACATCAATGAAATGAAGGGATAATGTTTTTTATACAATACGTTAAATTGAACTTTGGAATTGGTGAGATCTTTGGAGCAACACAAGAATAAAATAAAGAATAATTAATAATTAATTACTGATGTGAAATCCAATCTAAGAGATGAAATTGTATGAAATATTAGAATGATGAGCATTAAGGCTAATGAACAAGATTATAAAAAATATCGCATTAACATCCATTGAAAATCCACTAAAAATAAAAAATTGAGGTTAGACTCTTACTTGGGTGATTTGGGTAAAATATGAGATTCACATTGAGTTTGATGAAATATTCTAAAATTAGCCCAAAATCACTTTCTGTTCCTTACCTAAATTAATCAGCTCCTTAATTTGTAAATTTTAGGTTTTCTCTCCTCAAATTGATACCTTAAGCTCTATTATAATTTTTTTGTAAAATATCTATAAGCTTATTACTCTTTAACTCTAGAGGGTTACCACGATACCCATAGCCCAAAACACTGAATGTGGAGGACTCCAAGATGTGAGCATATTTCGCAATAATTGATATGCTACCTATGTGAAAAATTAAACCAATTAATCATTCAAAAGATCCACATGAGATTTTTACCTTGGAAACCCAACTAGGAAAAAACCATGCGATCAGTCTAGGATGATTAACCTTAAACACTAAGATGATATAGAACTTCCAAAGACCTAACAATTTACATGACAGTAGAAATCCATCTCTACATGTCCCTTGGCTACAAAGTCTATCTTAAAAATTTTGAACTTTGTCTTTAATCTTCTCATTTCCTTAGTACAAACTTGATGAAGCTTCAATCAATGTCCAACTTGATAAGCCCCATCTCCATCTTCAAAACTCTTGATCTTCAGAACAACTACTTTAGGTTGAATGATCCTCAATCTTCTCTTTAACACTTTAATGAGACATGGACTAAGGTTCTAATGTCAAGGCTATTCTTCTTCACCACTTTGCCCTTCAAGTGTAAGTGTTTATATGTGAAGTCTCCTCGCAATAATTCATGAAGTTATTCACAGAGACATCAGTAATTATAAAATTCTAATGACTAGCATAAATATCTTTCCCAAACCAATATAACCATGGAAGCTCTTTTCTCTCTCAAACCAATAGAAAAATCACTCAAAGTCTTCTCCAAACTTTCTAGGGATTCCTCACTCCTTGTCCACAATCAAAACACCCTTTTAAAAGTCCCTAAGTCAGTTTAGTGTAAGCATTTTAGTAGGATTCAAAATCAACACAGAATGACCTATATTGGGCAAAACTGTGTCCAATAGATCGATCCTATAATAACCAATTGATCGGTTGCTATAGTAACTGCAATAGTCCCAATTCTGGAAACTAGAATGACAGCTCACTATAGTACCTCAATCGATTTGTACAAATCTACTATAGTAATCTATTATAGTTATGCTATAGTAAACTTGCAATATTGAAAAACATAATTCATTCCTAATCAATTTTGTTTCATTGTCGATCCATCGCATATAAAAAATTTGCACACTTATGAAAATTTTTCACTCATTTTCTTTCACACACTCTCATCTCATAAACCCTATCATTCATAAGTGTATGTGTGACATGCATGTGTGTTCTACCTGTTCTTATGGAGTTTTCATGCTCTAGTTCATCTGTAACATGTGATCTTCAACAAATGATATACACTTTTTTGAGTCAGAATTACACATCGCTTGACATTGTTTAGATCACCAAAATAAGCCAACAATACACATATAACAAAATATATACTTACAATATAGTCAATTAACTCTTGTCTATTCCAATAATAAAACCTTCTTGTTAAACCTAATGCAAATGAGACAAAGTGGTTTAGATCGTACCATAGAATATGTTATCTATTTCGAGTCACTCACACTCCGATTACATAAATTGAAATAAACAACAAAATTTTCCAACTTTATAATTTCTCCTTTTTTAATTTTTAATTTTTAATTTTTCTTTTCATTTGGCTTCTTTTTTCCTTGGGCTTTGCTTTTTTTAATTCTCTCAACTTGCATCAATTTTATTATTTGCCAATTTTCTTTTGGATGTCAAGTGAAAAGTAACTTTCATTCTAAACGGACCTTTCCAAGTAGGTAGCCTTTCCATTATGTTTATGAGGATAATTTTCACATGAATATTACATGTGTTTTGTTGAAGGAAAATTTTCAGTCAACTCTATATAGAATATAGCAAGGCTCTCTAATAATTATTTTCAAGACTATACTTGAACCTAAAATCCTAAGTCATCAAGTGTTGTAGATCTTACAATTGAGTTGTACTAATGAATTTGACTTGAGATTCATGATGTGGCCAATAGTTTTTAAAAATATACACTTTCAACATTCAGATGAAAAAAATTAACTTGATCCTCACTCACCATCCTGCATTCCTCTCTTAGTTAAGGAATTAAAGAACATTCATAATGGTATTTTGCAACATTCTTTGTGAGTTTCCCAACATTAGAGATTGAGCTAACCATAATAAATAAAAAGCATATGCTACTCTCTTGCATTATTTTTTTTGTATTTTTTAGATATTCCATTTTTAAAATTTTTTCATGTTATAAAATGAAAAATCAGGAATCAAAAACAAAAATCAATCAAGAAAAAAAGGATTTGTCCTAAATGATTGAAATAATTAAATCATGTATATCAAGAAAATACCTCAATTTTCCAAGAGAGAAATCCTTAACCTTTCTTAACCATCCTATCTTATAACAATTTAAAGGGTTATGTGCAGACTTCTTAATTTGATTTATCAGATTGTTAAGTTCCACCTTCCACATCCACACCTTTTTTTGTGTTTGTCTCGTAAACTTAGTGAGAGATTTTTGAACCTTTATTCATGACAACGACCAGAGCGTCCTCCTAACCCGAGGTCACAACAACAAAATGTAGTGTGGCACACTTGAAGATAATAATCAATTACTAAAACGTGGTCTACAATTAAATAAAACCAAAACCTACGAGTACCAAGAAGTATGCCACAAGGACAATAAAACAAACTAACAAGTCTATACTGCTGATACCCATGCCTCACAATGACATGTATTTATTATTGCATGCTCTAAGAGCTTCCAACATTAAACATTAGCAAACTCAAAGGCATCTGTGTGTACATGTAAACATGGTGGAAAGGCCATGCAAAAGAAAAACAACTAGTAAGCTTACACAATAAGATTACTCACACACACAAATTCACACACTCATTTGAAAACATAAGTATAAAAATAGAAGTAGTCAGCAAGAAAGTAAACATGAAAGGATTTCCATCTCCTAACCATATTTAACGAAACCATACCAAGATTTTCAACAATAGAATCAATGATCTTCCACTTTACCCAACAAGCCTTATATGCATTCGACACCAATACTAAAGGCATTACATATTATGCAGCCAAAAGTCCACATCAGCTTGCACAAACCAATTCCATACTATTTCCTTTGTGAACTCATTGCAGATAAAACTTACCAATTTTCATCTTATTACCCAAACATGAAAAATCTCATTCCTACTCTATGGTATATATTATGGTGTAAAAACATGTTGGAAAGACAAGCAAATAACCTCAAAATCATGTGTGAGTTAATGTCCCATCCACGCATGTAATTTCAAAACCCTAATTTCATCATTATGACTAATTTTTAATTTTGAGAAACATAACTCCCGGTAGAGTTGATCAATAAATTTTGACCAGAGTCAAACACTCCAAATCTATCAGAATTTTTATGCTGGACAAGTAAATATTTGAAAATTACATCAAGACATTTGCAAGAAAAATGAGATGATTTGAAGGCAAAGGAAATGTTTTAATGTGAAATCACATCATTGTGAAATCTGATGTGCATGCTTTATAGAAAATCCATTAATTAGAGATTAACCGAGAACATTCCCCAAAATAAATATATAAGTAGACTCAAAAAAGAATCTCTTAAAATTTTCCTAAGGTTAAATAGTTAAGGTAAAGTCTTAAATCAAAGCCCTAACCCTTAGACAATTCCAACTGACCAAACATAGGTTTCAAAAAAAAATCAATGGTTCATGAATAAAAGATTATGATTTTTTTACGAAATAAACTTGAATAAATCCTTAAGATACCATAGAAAATTTGGATAAATTTGCTGATTGGAGGTCCCAAAATAATTTGGCCAATCTGGGTGAATAGGGAAAACATAAAATAGAGAATCTTAAGGGAGAAAGATATACACAACTTCAACTGAATTTTCCATCAAGGAAAGAACATATAACATTCAATTTTATGAATCTAATCAATCGCATGGATTATACTCAGTCACAAAGCGAATGAAACTATTTGATGATTATCATATAGCTATCATATAGAAGCATATTTATCAAAAGTCCATATTCTATCTTGTAATTAAAAACCATAATCTTATGCATTAAAAATCAACCATCAAAATTAACTCAAGCATGTAAAGCAGTGGGTGTGGAACACTTACCTTTGAAGTTGATCATCGAGAGCCCTAGAGTTGATGCAAATAGTCTTCGTCTACTTGTTTTTCGCAAACCTCCAATTAGGCAGCAATGTAGAAAACTGTATAGATTTAATCCAAAAATAAAGGTAATCCATTTCTTTACCTTGATGCGAATTATAGCCTTCAAATCAGTCCTTTGTGTGGCATGCAAGTTCAAAAATCTCCTCTATATGATGCTCAAATTATAAAGGATCAAAGTCTCTAGGGTTTTTCAAGGGTTTTCGATTGTTTTTCTCAAGAAAGTAATAGAGAAAGATGAAGAGAAAGAGAGGAAAAGGGGGAGAAGAGAGAAGAAGAGAGGATACAGGGGAGGGGGGGTTGGCCAAGTGAGAAAAGTAAGGGAAAAAGGAGAGGGATGACAAATAAAATGGAGAGAGACAGAGAGAGACAGAGAGAAAAAAAAAGCGGGTGTGTGGGTCTATATAGAGAAGAGTTCTTGGTTGGGTAAACTCCCACCCTCTTTGGAATCATTCCAATATTATCCTAAAACAAATCTGAATCCACCTTATGAGATATTCCAATTCAATTCCAACCAATTTGAGTCAATCCTCAACTTGGCGCCACACACTATCTAATTAACGGGCTAGTGGACTTGCCCAGTGCATGCCTTGCCCGACTTAGGTTCGCATATTTGCTTACTTTATTCTATGCCTAATCGGTTCGAAATTAAACTCTTAAAATTCCCAAAAATTTTAGAAATATCAAGGATGCTACACCTTGGGTTCTTGAGGAATTAGTACTCATCTTCTAAAATTTACTCTTGTGTGGGGGTTTGTTTGGACAATTCCTCATGGCATGTGTATCTCTGTGGCACAAACCACATATCCCTAATACAATAGGCTTTAATTTGTTTGATCTATCTATATTTAACTTGTCATGTATAGGAGCATCCTTATCTTTTCTTACAACTTCCGGTGCTTTGACAAAAAGTAGTAGTTTCACTCTTGTCGCACTCATAGATGTCTCATAGCCTAAACCCTTCCTATCTCAGTCTCATGTTAATCATGTTATCTAAAAATTTCCTACAATTCCTAAATCCTTCTAGATTCTCTTTAGAATAGTTCAATTTTCCTTAAAAGTACTAGGCCTAGGCCTTGCTTTCTCCAATTCAGCCATCAAGTCCTCAACTTCCTTCTCCAACTTCTTCAACTCAGTCATTTCTATGTTTTCATGAGAATTGGAAGTAATTGTCTAATCTTTCTTCATAACAAATTTCTCAACCTTCTTGGTCTTCCTACTACTTTTTATGGCTTGTAAGAAGATCTTTTATTGTTCATACTAATACTCTTTTGCCTTTGATGGTTCAAAATTTGATTCCACTAAATTTGATCCTTTTGAGCCATCATTTGCAAAGATATATCAAAGCCTACAGTTACATAAAATGTAGCGTAATTGCATGTAACTTCTTCCTGTTCTGTAAAATCTCTAACTTTAACCTTGTTTAATTTTGATTTAATTAAGTGTTACTGTGTAGTTTTGCTTGAATTTGCCAGTTTGACTTGACTTTCGGGTTAAGGGTTAATAATTATGGTTTTATCAAAGTTTATTCATATTTTTATACATTTTAATATCAAACTTGATTTATCCTATTTTTAGGGTTTTTATGAAAATTTTTCATTAATTAAGGGTGTGGACCCCACCATGGGCCCCACGTCCACGATTGCACGGAATGTGACCCACATGACCCTAAACTTCAATTATTTTATTCAATGATATTTAGAATTTATAAACTTGTTTTTAGCACTAAAATGATCCAAATTAGCCTCTTAGGGCATTATAATTCATATTTATAGTCCAACAATTTGTACACATAACCTAACAACTTACTATATAAGGAAAACCCTAGCCCATTTCCCAATTCATAAAGGTCTATGCTAGGAGGCAAGGTGGTGCCCTAACCCTACTGTCCAAAGAAAAAAATCTGATTTAGGTGTGTTTTTAGCCCTAATCTTCCCTAATATTTCGGTTTTACTCTTAATCTCTCTTATCTCCATTTTCCCTCAAATGGATTTTTGATTTATTCTGTTAAAATACTATTTTTAATTTCTATTTCAAACCATAAATGGGGGATTTTTGTTTTTAATCAAAGAAAATTATAGATCTACTTGTTTTCAATGTTATTTAATCTTAACGGTCGATTTTAATTAAGTATTAATTAAAACCCTAATTTTGGGTAGGGTTTCTTGAGGAGTAGAGCTTCATTTTCAATCCAAAGACTTTTTTGAGGTAAGGGGGTTTTCATCTCATGTGGTTTTATGCATTGGATAACATTTTTGAATAGTTTAAGTGGGTTCTTGCTTATCTAGGTGCTTTAATGGTTGATGATTAAAAGCATGTCATTTATGTTGATTTTATTGTGATTAAGCTTAAGAATGGTTGGATCTACCATGTTTTAGGTTTGTATTTGATATCATGAAGTTCTGGATTGATTTTAGAATTATCCTAGAATTTTTGGGTATTTTCAATTTGATTTTGGTGAGGTTGAACACAAACCATAAATGGGAATAAAGTGAATTGTTAAGTGTGTTCGAATGGCCCAACAGGCATTCGAATGGCCTGCTATTCGAACGGCCTATCTAGCCGATCAAACGGCCAGACGTTCGAAAGGCCCAACAGGGTGTTCAAACGGCCAAACAACAATTTTTGCATATTTTGGTCATTTCTGATTCTCTCCATGAATCTAATTTCTTACTATTAGAATGAGTTATTATTACCTATAAATCCTATTGTGATTGCATGAAGACTATCTTAGAATTTATGACTTAGATCAATCATGATTTAGGCTATATTTGTTTAATGTTAGCATGATATTGTACTTGTCTTAAATTCATGTTTGATGACTACTTCATGATTTCTTGATGATGACAGTAGGTTTCACCATGATGATGTATACATACATGCTTGCACATGTTATAGGAATTTTAGGTGAATCATGTTTTCCATGTTCTAGCATAAGTATGGTGATGTTTATCCTTGCCTAAGTCTAAGATGATGTTATACTTGTTTTGAACTCGTATTTCGATATTTTCACCACAGTTGCTTTATGATTTCAGTAGGGAAGGACTATGATAAAATCATATATGCCTGTATATAGCATTAATTATGAAGTGTTCATATTTAACGTCTTAGCTAGTCTTGAATATTTCCACTTATATACACACTTGTGTAGATATTTGTGGTGTTATTTGACACCAATGGACCATGATTGATGCACATGTGGACTGATTTGAGCATGTTTCTTGTATTTGGACTCATATAGCCTTGTTCATGTATGTACTATGTTGCATGCATCATTAAAATGATTTAAAAATGAGATTAATCGTGATTAGCCTTGTTTGATCGATTGGATGCAATTGGATGCCATTAGTTGTTTGATTAATCGATTGAAGGCTTATCGAATTGGTTTGGGGTCCGGAAGGACATGATTTCATTTTGAATTCCTTTGAGAACTTTGTTTCCTCTTCGGGTTGAGATGAGTAGAATGCTATATATGTGTTATTTAATGAGACATCTGGACCCTGATAATCTAGGATGATATATCTACGTGCACTGGCTTACCATGTATAGTGCTAGGGACTATTTTGATGAGTAGTTGTGTTCGGGACGGTTTGGATGAGCAGTCATGCTTGGGACTGTCTTGATGAACAGTTGTGCTTGGGAATGTCTTGATGAACAGTTGTGCTCAAGATTTCAGTCTTAATGAGTAGTGTTGCTCGGGGCTCTGGCCTTGATGAGCAGTCGTGCTCGGGACTGTCTTGATGAACAGTTGTGCTCGAGATTTCAGTCTTAATGAGCAGTTGTGCTCAGGGCTTTGGCCTTGATGAGTAGTCGTGCTCGGGGTTTTGACCCTTATTAGCAGGCTTATTTCTCTCAATTTGTAAGACATTCACCTTTTTTTGTTGCGTGTGTATGGAACGTTATGCTCTTTGACACGGTTATTGTGTAGAGGTAAGGGAGCTTATATAACACATGTGGTCATGGCATAATTTGCATGATATGTAGGATGGTGTGGTTGAGACACTTGATTTGCAGGGTAAATGTTTTCGTTGAGAAATAGACATGCATGATATCATCATATACACATGAGGTGTATGTGTGTGATGACTTATTTGAACCCATGATTCGCAGAAGACATGTGTATATGATGATGAGATAATATGGGTTATAGCATGGTATGCATGTGACATGAATATGTGATGATGTGACATTGACATATGGCATGATATGCAGTGGACTCGAAAATGTGTTGATAATGATATTTATACATATATTACACATAACTTGATATACAAGTGGTATAAATGTGTGTTGATGAGATGTGTTATGGATAGCATGACATGCATGAGGCATGAGTAGATGCTTATGGATTGTAAATTATGACATGAATGCACAGTTTTATGTGGTAATCCCAAGACAATGGGCATTGTGGTGGATTATGTGATGAGTATTAATTAATTATGTTTGTGTTGTCAATTTGGATTTACTTTCTGTATTAAAAACCCTTGTTGAGTTTGTGGCTCAGCCCTCTTGTTTGTGTTTTGTTTTGGGGCTGCATGTCATGCCATATAGGTTACTCAGATGGGCTCTTTGTGGAACACATGAATGGCGTTGATCTTTGAAGGGATGGGTTTTATATAGATGCCATGATTATGTTAGTTGATTATATGTCATGTTGAGACTATGTTTAAGACTATACTTCACACTTCTATATAGCCAATGTTGGCTAAGATTCTTATTAGCCATTGTGCGCTTAGACTTATACTTTAGCCATGTGTGGCCTGTTTTTGACTAAGTACGTGGGTTTGTGTGTAGACTAATGTTTAATTAGTAGTCATTTATTGCTCATTTAATTTTTGAACAAAGGGTATGTACGCAACTCTGTAGTAATTTACCCAAGGATGGGTTAAGTCTTTCACAATCCAGCAATACTTCGTTACGCTGTGTGCCACTTCCTCCTTGGACCAAGTTCGGCTCGGGGGATAGTGTGTGCCGGGTTGTGCCATGTTCACTTGAACTATTTTCAGTGATAGTGGCCTAATAGACTTTTCCCTTCTTTTTCTCATGACCCCAATTCCTCATAGGCTTCTAATCAAAAGATATGTCATCTTCTTAGTTTGGGTACTCAATAGTAAAGTGTCTTAATTCATCACATATAAAGCACCAGACGCGTTTTGTTGTCAACTTTTTTTTCCTGCTCATTGTTCCATTCAACTTTTCTCGACTTTCCTGCATTGTTCCATTGAACTTGTCTCGACTTTCCTGATGTTTGGCCTTTCTTATTTCTCCATAGATTCTTATGTTTGAGAATTTTTCCAAACCATTTGGTGATCATTGCAATTTCCTCATCATCATTAGATTATTGGAAGTAATATTATTTTAGGGTATTCAAAAGCATATGAGATTTTGATCTTTTCATAGAAATTACTAAGGTAAGAAGTTTCTCCTTAGTTTTCTCAAACATCTCCCTTTCTAGTCATAGGTCTTTTCTTGTATCCCAAAAGTTTTAAGGTTCCTAACTAGCTCCTCAATATCTAATTTGTCGATTGTTTTAGATTTATTAATTGCAACCACCTTAATTTTAAATTTTATATTTAGAAAACTTGGTATCTTTCTTAGCACAAGATGATATAAGTTCACCTAGTTGATCACATGTGTTTACTCTATCGGAAATTTTAGCATTGTATTATTAGATGGTTTCTTCTTAACTCATATTAATGTTTTCAAACTCTAGTGTAAACACATGAGTCCCAAACAACCTTTGCTCAAATATAATTAGAAATAAGCACGTGCTGGCTTTTTTCTTATGATGATAAGTAAAATACTAAGAGCTTTACTATTATAACTTGCCATCTCCGATTCAGAATCATCCCATTCACATTTAGGTCTAATAATTTCATTACCATCCTTATCTACGGTCATAGGAGGAGTCTAACCTTTGACCACAACCTTCCATGAATCACCATCAAGCGCTTAGATGAAGATGCTAATAATATTTTTCCAATATGGAAAGTTTTAGTTTTCAGACAAATGAGGTTTATTCATTGAGTTAGCAAGATCACTATGGTCACTAGCATTCATATTAGCCACCGTAAAAAAACTAGCAAACAAAGCAATATGCAAGAGAATAATTTAAGAGAAAAAACACAACTCGGAAGCAAATTTCAAACAAAACTAGCAAATAACTCCCTAGCTTCCTCTTCTAAGTTTAACACCCTTGGGTCACTATAGTGCCTTTAGTCCAAGACAAAAGTTAAGAACTACAAGATATGGCCTCTTATTCAAGAATATGAAATTACTACCAAAATAAACACTAAATCAGCCATACAAAATATGCAGTCAATTTTTTTTCATGTGGAAACCCAACTCATGAAGAAAACCATGTGACCAGTCTCTCGGCCGATTAATCAATGCACTAATAAGTTAAAGTCTTATAAAGACATTTGTACTAAGCTTACAAATTGGAAGTCCATCTCTAGATGTCTTTGGCTACCAAAGTCCTCTTTGTACTTGCGATAATTTGATTTTCACTCTTCTCCTTCCGTAGCATAAGACTACTTCTTTTTGAAGCTTTTATCAAGTACAATTATGATATGCACCATCTTCAAGTTGTGTGTGATGTGTCATAACTCACAACTCTCAATTCAATTGATAAACAACTTATGAATCAAATTGACTCGCCTATCTTTTGATATCTCTCATTAAATTACAATGGTGATAAATGATTTATGTCGCAAAGATCTCAATTTTCTTCACAAATAAACTCTCTCCACACCTTCAATTAATTTTGAGAATTTATTCCTCTCTCACAATTTTGTCATAACTTAGGCCTTATATAGGGATTTAAGTTAGTTTAGGTGCCTGTGTTCTATTTGGAAATAAATTATTCTCAGAATGACCTAAATTAGGAGAAACCTAGACCAACGAATCCATCGTTCCACAGAGTGCTTGATCGTTCCCTATATTGTTAAAAAATTGGCCTAGAACTGATGGATCCATTCAACAAGTGATCGATTGTTCACTCTTTCAAAACTTAGGAAACCTATTTCCTATTGAACTTTCTACCAGAAAAACAATCATTTGATTTATTAGAAAAAATCCAAAATTTTATTTAAGACCGATGAAACACTAGTTTATTTCTGATCGATCGCTTTTAAACAATTTGCAATTTTTTGTCCAATTTCCATCTGATCTCTTCCTAAAACATTCATATAATTAAAGATGAAAATCCTAAGTGTGTGACATTGTGTCCGATATTCAATATTAGTTTTCCCTTGAAATATTTAGCCATTTTCTTAAGTTGTCTACATTGAAATTTTGAAATACGTTTGCTCCAATTTTTCAAGTCTTTCAATTCAAAATCTGAAATGACTCATCACTAATCAACCCAGACTTTACATGACTTAAAAAAATACATTTAATGAATATAGTTTTGATCAATAAAATTAAGCCAATATACTATATATGTCATATATATTCGAACACAATGTCATGTTGCTACAATATGTTAGCACCAGCCAATGCCATTGAGCATCCATGATGGTAGTGATGCTGGCGAGTGGCCTGATATCATAGTGATATAGGTGGTGATGGCTAGCACCTAGTGCCTTGCAGCTACCACTGTCCACAACTATGGCCCACAGCTAACAAGGGTAAAACCTAAAAGGTCAGCACTTGGTGGCTTACATGTGGCCATTGATATAGATATGGAGCTTAATTAGTGCTAATTGCTTGTTTAACCTAATGATGGTTTTGGTTTATGGTTTAGTTGAGAGAGATTTCTCAATTGATTTTTTGTTAAGATGGAAATAGGCACTTATATAGCTAAACTAGCACACCTTGTTAAAAACCCTAGAATATTGACCCTCTATCAAAAGAAAAAAATCAAAAGGCTTGGCTTAGCCACATAACCACTTAATTAACCTAGGATATTTAAACTGAAGTCTATTACCGAGTAAAATTGTAAAACACAAAACAAAAAGGCCAATTGAGGGTTGTTCCATTTCTCAAGTATCCATGACGTGTTAGCTTCAATATGTAGATATGAAGATTAGGCCGCTAATAAGCAAGCAATTAACTTGCCTCCAAATGTATATAAGGCCATAATATAACCTGATTTTATTGAAGGATCCGGTTAGCCCATGTCATATTCGTTGTTGATGCAAAATTCATGTGAAGCGTGCTAAAACATATTAGTAGGACAAAAATCATACTAGTAATACTCCAATCTCCCATGTTTTATTCTTATTTTTTGATAGTATATTTCCATCAGATAGTTGAATCTTGTAATTGATACTGCAAGTGCAGAAATACATATTCTTTCATTGACGACAGTAACATTTTCTTAAGGTGTTATTACAATCACATGTTCAGTCACAGGGAATCTTATATATGAGCCCAATAAAAATAATCTCAATTTTCTTTTTGCAGAATGCCTTACAAAAATATGTAATTCTATTGTGACTTTAACTTTGACACATCAAAACTCTACTTCAGTGTTTCAACATCGTTAATGAGTGCTGCTCAAAAAAGTAGATTCCACTCATCAATTATGTTGAAATAATGAAATAGAATTTTGACGTCTACTTATATGCTCCACCATTTCGTTGTTCACAAATAGTAATGCCATCCTATTTTAAATGCCGCTTCCATTGATATTTGCAATCTTAAAGATTGTAATTGTGCCTTCATATTGTTACTATTAAAACCAAGACAAGAAGTGACTCTCAGTCAACACAACTGTGCTCTGATCCTTAAAACTGATTTGGCGCGCAGCCCATGCCCAACGCCCCTCCCTTGCCCCGTCCACTGTTTTTTTCTTCTCTTGACATTATTTATCAGTGCCGAGCGGCACCTCACGTCGGCCATATTTTGGTATAAAATTTGATGTCGTAGGCATGCTGGCACATTCATGCATCTATATATAAATTCTAAACTTAATCTGATTGAAAGGTATGTTACCAGGCAACATCTTGAAAAGTGGGTCCGATGGTCGATTGGATTTAGACCTAATCTTTGGTAGGGACTGAGACCGATGAAGAGCCCCGTAGAGTGAGGGGTAAAGATAGCCAACATCATGTCACCGCAATTCACAATCAAGTATCCAAAATTGAGCCCTACAAAATGGACAATTCTGGCCGATGATGTAATTTTATATGCATCGCAATCAAGATCTTGTTGCACGTATGTAACGTAGATTATTGCTATGACCACTAGCTGCAGACAACGGTTTCACGATGCACACGTGGGTGGCACGGCCCCATGTCGGCACAAGAACGGGACCTACACAGGGCCCATGCCATCAATGTGCGTTATGAGTGCGGCCATGGCATTTTCCGGTCATAGTCTTAATACATGGACCCCTTGTTGGTTTTCCACTAAAACTCTTAGTCTGAGGAGACTACTTACAGTTGTTGTACGGTGCTAAAGTAAGCTTGTAATTTTGACTTGAACTTAATGTTGATCAAGCTTTGCTCAATCACACATATGTCATTCACCTTAGCTCCAAGCTCGGAAAAGGCTTCTATTGACAATATCTATATTATTTTTTAAATATATACATGCATATATTACACTTTATATAGATATTTTTAGTCTTTCAAGTTTTAATTTCTTCAAAAATATATACTTCTTTCATCTTATATTGTTTCATTTAAAAAAATAATGATTTCTATTAAATTGTGAAACTTATATCCAGATAAAGAAAAATAAGCCTGTGATATTCCTTTTTAAATATACAACCACTTAAATTTAACAAAATAGAGCTATTAATTTTGGATGGGGGAATATTATTTTTCACTTTTCTTTTTAAAATATGAATACTTCAATATTTTTGTCATAGAAAATAGGTAATATATAATAAGAGAATTAAGACTATTTCTTTTTACTTTTATAAGTGCAAATTAATTAGTATATATATATATATATATAGGGACTGAGACTGAGGAAGAGCCTTGTAGAGTGAGGGGCAAAGATAGCCAACATCATGTCACCACAATTTACAATCAAGTATTCAAAATTGAGCCCTACAAAATGGACAATTTTGACCGATGATGTGATTTTATATGCATCGCAGTCAAAGATCTTGTGGCACGTTTGTCACCTGGATTACTGCTATGACCACTAGCTGCAGACAACAGTTTCACGATGCACATGTTGGTGGCACGGCCCCATGTCGGCACAAGAACGGGACCTACACAAGGAGAAAATATTAGATACGGATAAGGTACCAATGGGGCGGTGTTTATCACCAACGAGGATTTAAGTGTGCACTTTCTGAGTGCAACCTTATCATTTTCGGGTCATAGTCTTAATATATGGGACCCCTGGTTGGTTTTCCACTAAAACTCTAAGTCTAAAGTTAGAGGAGACTACTTACAGTTGTTGTAGGGTGTTAAAGTAAGCTTGTAATTTTGACTTATACTTAAACTAATTAGTATATGTGTGTGTGTGTCTCTCTCTCTCTCTATATATATATATATATTGATTAGAAAATTAACATCAACTAAAACTAATTTATTTTATTTTCTAATCCAAATCATAAATACGAGCAAGGTTATAAAATGGGTTGATGTGTTTAAAGTCCTAATATTCACATCTCTCTACTAATATTATATATTAGGGCTTGTAATGATATTTTCTCTTAATACCTTTGAACCACCAATTAAAAAATGAAGCCAACTTGCAAGTTAAAGTGCCTTCACTCGGCTAAAGTTCGACTCAAATTCAAAGTTTAGTCAGGCATAACTCGTTAGCACCGAGGCTGTAGCTATTTCCAGCTTAGGTAGGCCCAAATTTTCAGCAGTTGAAACGGTTGATTGATCCGAATTCAACTGTTCTCTTTATATTCCCCCACTTCTGAGACGCATGAAAAGTATAAATTAATGCTTATAAAAAGACAATCTATATGTATCAGACATCTGTACAAACAAAACCTCCAAGTCCGACTCTTACCAAAAAGACAAGAGGATCTTGCGGATAACTGTGAAACCAAGATTTCAGAAGGGAATGCATCCAAAAGTCATTGTATGTCACCTGTGTCGACAAGGCCTCCATAATTTCTTCATCGACGAAGCTAAGATTATGGCGTTTTCTTTTACCTGTGCGCTATATTATTCTACATGCACATGCCTTTGTTTTTCTCAACTAAGATTCTCAAGTCTCCTTTCTCTCTCTCCACATGCAAGTGTCTTTATTCCTGAGAATCACGAGGAGGTTTTCAGGGGGAGAGCAAGAAAGGACTAAGCTCCCCTATTCTATTCACATAGGTAACATGTGATTAACGACAACATGTGATTAACAGAGTTGAAACTTGATTCCTTATAATATGATCTCTATAAAAATCATTTTTGGTAAAATTTTCACAGATTGCACAGGTTCTTTTGTCTTATGCGACCAAAATTTTTCCTTGTTGGTTAGAATTTTCACTTCCCTCTCGATTAGAAGATCTTTAGGCCCCTTGAAACTGTTCAGATAGCATAAAGAAGTTTTAGGTGAAAAAACATCTTCTGATGGTTTTGAAAACTTTCCACAATGCAATTTAACGTTCAAAGATAGATTTTGCAAAAGCGTTTGTCTAGTGACACTGCAGACACAATATGATTTACATTCAGAATATGGATTTATGTAGAAGTTGTTTTTTGGATCAGTAAAATTTCATTAAAAAACAAAAGAAAGGATACAATGATTAAATAAATTACAAGCTTCCTACTCAACTCCGAAAAAATACCAAATATATCTCCCAAAGAAAAGGCAAACAGACCCAAAAGCTTGAAAGCAAAGATAATCAATCTTCTTAAATATTATTATGGAAGGAGAAACTATTAATAATGACTTGTTTAAGATGAAAAACTTCTAAAGTTTATCTAACTTGCTTAATGATTAGAGAGGCTAGAATAAGTAATTTATTAGATTTATCATAAAAAATGCATTGATTCCTTTCTTTCCATATGAAGGAGATGTAGATAGTAAAAACTGACTTCATAAGCTTTGCATGCAAATTTATCTTCATAAACTGAAACAACCAGCTAAATTCCCCATAGAAGTCTTCGACATATATGTAGATATTGCACTTTCTAAGGATCCTCCTCGATACTATCTTAGAATAGGGGCATTCAAAGAAGATGTGATTCTTAGTTTCCTCATGATTATGACATAATGTGCGTCTATTAGGCATATAAAAACAACTTTTGCATAGATTATCATTGGTAAGGATGCCATTATTTATGAATAACTATGGAATAAAGGAAAGCTTATGACAATTGAGCACATTCCAATTTTCTTCGGTTCTATTAGAAAAAGGTGGATGTAATTGTTAAACACCCTCCTTGAATGAATTACTAAATTCATCCTCTATATTCCCACCCAATTAGATGATAGGACTTCTACCAAATCTGGGGGGGGGGGGGGGGAGGGGGGGCTCTATCTAGCCAAGGGTCCAACCAAGTGAAAACCTATCCACCATCACCAATCTTTAACATACAACCTTGAACCAAGACATCACACAAGAACTTGCAATTGAGATCCACATGCTTAGATATTTTAAGTAAACCCCTTGAATCCGCAAGAACCACAACAACTTCTAATTAGTGAGAATTCTCAAAAGCATTTTCAGCAATCAGGCTTTGTTATAATCAGAAATACTACGCACTCCTGATCCCCCCTCTTTGAGCGGACTAAAAACCTTCTACCAAGCTACATTAATAAAGGAAAAGAAAAAAGATTTACCTTTCCAAAGGTAAGAGGAAAAAATACTATTAATCCTTGAGATAACCTTTTTAGGCAACTTAAAACAAGAAGTCCTATACAGTTGTAGTCCATTAAGTACTGTCCTAATAAGTTCAGGTCTTCCCACTTACAATAAGAGACTAACCTTTTAAATAATCCTATTAGAGATGACATCCAATAAAGGTTTGCACATTAAAAAATTCAGCATCTTAGAGGAAAGAGGGAGGCCCAAGTACCTTATTGGAAGACAACCCGATTGGAAGTTAAAAATACATGTCATTTCCTGCTTAAGTAAGGTGCTGGCTAAGAAAAAAATAGAACTCTTTGTGAGATTAGACTCTAATCCCGAATAGGCATCAAAGACATCAAATACCTCCTTGATATGCTGAGCCAATTCAATATAATCCTTGTAGAAGATAAGGAAATCATAAGTAGAAAGATGGTGAGAAATAGGATGAGCACCAAGAAACGATGGAGGCAAGATAAAACCATTCTCACATATTATGTGGAACATGGTAGAAAGGGCCACCATACAAAGGAAGAATAATAAGTGGGAATAAGGACAACCTTTGTAAGAACTCTTATCTTGAACCAGTTTACATTCAATTTTATTATCATTTAATGGTCATTGTATGGTTTGAGCCATTTCTGATCGATTTTGGATGATTTTCAAAAATAAAAGTGGTTTCCAAAGGATTTAATCAAAACTAACTTCACATTTATGAGTTTGAAGTGAATCCAAGGCATTTGTTAATTTTGGAGAATTTTTAATTTTTTCTCAAAATTTTTAAAAATTAAGGTTTGGCAGGACCCCCTGTGGGCCCCACGGTCATTAGAAAAAATTTCAGAATTTGTCTGGTCTTAATTAAGATTTAAATGGCTGAATTACCTACTTTTATGTAAGAATTCTATTTACACCCTAAGTTTTAATTAGGTCTACCTCATTATTTCCTATAAAAGGAAAGGGCTAACCCCCTTCCCATTTGGGAAAGGGCTAAGCCAGGGAATCAAGAGCCTAATTCCCATTAGGCCAAAAGAGGAAGGTGATTAGAGGTAAGATTTTCTTAATTTTTTATTAAATCATTAGGGTTTTTCATAAACTTCTTTTAAACTCATCCTTCTCCATTGATTCAATTTGTTTTCAAGCTATTAAATCACTGATTTACACATCTACTTCAAACCCTAGCTTTCAAATTTTCATTTTTATGTCTCTAAAGCTCTAGATCTAAGAGTTTTCCAATGATTTTCAAGTTCTAAATTGGATTTAGGTGGGTATTAACAAAAATAATCTTTTTGCAAGGTTTCAGAAGGTGATTAGGGAGCTAATCTGACTCAAAACAAGGTGAACAGTAATGGGTTTTAATCTCAGCCTTACTATGTTTGCAAATCTCGATTTTTATGTGTTTTGCTTGAATGGGTTTCTTGTTTAGGGCTTTAATGGTAAATTAATAAAAAGTTAATCTTTTGTATTAATCTCTTAAGGCTTTGATTTTTAATGGGTAGATTTAGCATCCTAGAAGGTTTGATTTGATTTCTATGATGTTTGAAGCTTTGAATGAAGGTTTTAAGTTCCATAGATGGTGTTTCAGTTTGGTTTTCAAAATGGAGAAGACAAAGCAGATCTGTCGTTATGGCGATCAATTGCCTTTATAGGCCAATCGATCGGCCAAACATCATTGCATGCCGATTTTAAGACCAGCCGATCGAACGCCCTTGCAGGCCGATTGATTGGCTACACAACAGATTTTGGGCATTTTATTTCCTATGCTTATTTCGATACTTTTACTCTCAAATGTTGTTTCTAATGTTCATGTGGAGTGTTTCGAGTTAGAATAAGCTTCTCAGAAGGTATGCTAATTATGTTGGGAAATATGAAGCATGTTTAAGTATTACTTGGAAACACATGTTGATGGTTAGGCATGTTAGTATGATTTATCTTGAATCTATGGTTGATGATTTTCTTAGGTTTAATCATGCTTCCAGTAAGGTTATTGTATGACAATGAACTAATGTGTCTTCTTATCATATGCATAAACTGTGGGTGAATGGTGATACTATGCTCTAGTTTTGTGCGTGGATTAAATATGCTTGTAGGAATTGAGCATTAGACTTCACTTGATGGAAATGCCGGTTTTGAATGAATTTCCCCATGATTTCAGTTAGTAGTTATGTGTCGATTTTATCAAATAATGTGTGTATTACCTTGCAAGCTGTTGTCAAGCATGGTCATGTGCTTAGGAAATGTATGAACACACACACATGTGGGAAATTTATTATGAAATCGTGGATGTTTATGACTCGTATATAATGCATGTGGGAACTGATGGGAGCACATTCCATGTGTTGGAATTCACATAGAGATTTCTCACATATGTATCATGTCGCATGCATAATGAAGTAGAGTTCATGAATGAAATTTTTACCAATGTTTAGCCGTGGTTGATCAATTGGATGCAATGATGTGAGATTGCTTGCCGGATTAATTGATCGTTGGCTTAATCGAAACTTAGTTGGTCCAAAAGGACATGATTTCGATTTGAATTCTTATGTGGAACATAATTACTCCCCGGGTTGAGTCAATTTGAATTGTTAATGCGGTTAATATTTATTTATTGAGACAGTCAAACCTGGACCCTGAGAATCCAGAGTGGTATGCCTTCATGTATTGGCTACCATGTATTCTAGTTTCCTCTTAAGGAGTTCAGCCGTTCTTGGCCAGGACTGTCTAGGGCGAGCAGACCTGCTCTAGGTTTCCGAAAGGAAATCGAACTTCACTTGTGAATTGTCCTGGGCGAGCAGTGAGGCTGACTATCCCCAAACACCCTAGGTTTTCTTTTGGAAATCAGATTGATGTCCAAAGCGGGTTGACACCCCAGGTTTCCATGTAAGAAAGCGGACACTATCTAGGGTGGGTGTATGTTTGTATTCACTTCTTGATGGAGGCATTCACCATTTGTTGATAATGTATGTGTATGAGATAATATTATGCACAGATTATACAGGTTGTATAGGGATATTTGAGATTATGTGACACATGTAGATATGATTGATTATGCATGATTTAGTATAGTGTGATTAAGACACTTATCGTGCAGGGTGAATAATTTCTGGATGAATTATATGAATCTGCATTATGTGATTATGTGTGTTAGAGACACTTCTCATGCAGGTTTATATGATATGAATGTATGATCTAAATTGTGTGATTGAAACACTATTATGCAGGTGTATGTGATATAGTTGCATGATCAGAAAGTGTGTGAGAGACACTTCTCATATGGATTATGTGTGATATTATACTTGATTGTGATTTGGATAAGGATCACTACCTATGCAGGATAGATGCTATGTTGCAATATGATCATTTATGCCTTGACTTGGTATATGTGTTATATGCATGTTAGATCTTTTACTTATGGATAAGTAGGGGTTTAGTAAGGGGATGATCAGAAAAGGATATATCATGTCATTTATGGATTTGAATTGGCATGATGTTGTGAGGTGATGGTTTTTCTTATTAATATTACCGCTTTCAAACCATTACTGAGTTTTGTACTCGCCCCTTTTTTGTGATTTATTTTGGGGCTGCATGGTGTGACGTGCAGACGTGCAGGACACCTTATATGAGCGACGACATGGGTACTCATGGGATTAGCCTTCGTGGCATTCTGATGATGTTTTATTTTTTTATTTTCTCGTGGTTAACATTAGAGAACATTATATGGTGGATTATATATTATGCTCGAGTTTATATGTTGTTCTTAGACTTGTCTAAACTTATCTGATTTCTAGCCATTGTGTAGGTTCTAGAGATCATTATGTGGGTTGTGTGAGGATTTATGATAGTTTATTATCCTCTTCTTTATCCTTATTTCTCTTGCTCAAATGACATGAGGTGCGCTACTCCGTTAGTTGAATCGCCCGTTAGAGGGGCTAAGTCTTCCGCAATACGTTAATCTGTTAAATTCTGTCGCCCCTGCATGCTGACTGGCCCTTAGACAGGGTTCAGCTCACGTTGGGCGGAGCCGGGGCGTGACAACCTTGCCTTAAACCACATCCACTCTTGAAGAAACCATAATTTGCACTATTGATTAGAATACTAAAACTTTGGGTACTCATACATTCATAGATCCAATTAGTCAAAATATGATTACACCCCAAACTATTAAGTACATGAAGCAAGAAATCCCATCTCACTTTATCATAAGCCTTCCTTAAATCAAACTTGATACAAAATCTTTTAGAAGTATTTTTATGGTGTAAATTTCTTACCAATTCATGTGCAATTAGAATATTCTCCCCAATCATTCTCTCCTTCACAAAAGCAGACTAATTTTGACTCACAAGAAGAGGATGCTTCACAGAAAGCCAGTTAGCCAACAACTTAGTAATGATCCTATAGACAAACTTACAAAGAAATATAAGCCTAAAGTCCTCAAAACAAATTGTATTTAGCTTTTTAGGGACTAATGTAAGTACCGGAAACTTTCATGACTTGGAGCTTTATTAATTGGGCAGGACATAACTATTTCCTTAATCTCCTCATCATCAATAGGTTTATTCAATAGGAGGCTTGGTCAGCTGACAATTTCATTTGGAAAGGAATTTCACGTAGTTGTTGAGTAGTAGATGGAGAAAAAAATTGCTTAAAATACCTCTCAGCCTCATGTCCAATGTCCTCTAGATTATTCAAAGAATTACCAATAAAATTCGAAATGAAAGATCTAGGACATGCAAATGTCATTTTGCATTTTCATATGAAAGATCTAGGACATGCAAATGTCATTTTGGGCATAAATATTGACAATTGTTATGAGGGCATAATGTTGAGCCAATCACATTATGTGTAGATGATCCTAATGAAGTATGACCATTTCGAGTGCAAATATGTGAGTGCCCCATACGATCTTGATTCTAAATTAAGGAATAATTGTTGGCAGTGTGTCACAACTGGAGTACTCCATAATATAGGAAGTTTGAATTATTAGGTAAACTGTAGTAGATCAAATATATTCTATGTTGTAGGAAGACTAAGTAGCTATCCTAAAAACTGGATGAATATCATTGGAGAGCCATAAGAGAGTGCTCATATATATGAAGGGAACAATATCTTATGCTATATGTTATTCCGGATTTCCTATTGTGTTAGAAGTATACAATGATCTAAATTTGATTTCAAATTTTGATGAGAGTAAGGTAACTAGTGGAAACATATTCAATTTGAGTGGTGTTGTTGACACTTGGACAATATCTATGCAAACCTTCATCATGAGATCACTATAAAGTAAGAGTTAGTAGCTCTTGAGATGGTTGGAGGAGAGGCCAAAGGGCTTAATAGTCTTTTGATAGATATTCTCATATTAGATAAGCTAATTCCTGTCATTTTAATAAAATGTGATAACCAAGTTACTATTGCTAAAGTTCACAGCAAGAATCTTAATGGGTCTTCTAGGCATATAAAAAATATGCATACGATTTTATGGAAATTGAACTCAAGTGGAGTTATTACCCTGAGTTATATATGGTCAGCAGACAATTTGGCTAATCTATTAACTAAAGGATTGCAAAAAAGACAAATCCTAAACTCATCAAGTGGAATGGGGTTACAACCCATTGTTTCAATATCTGTTGACTACAACCAAATCTATCTAGATGGAGATTCAATGACAAACATTCAATGGGAAAAATAAGATGCTAAGGGGATTGTAGAAGTACCTATATATACTCCTTCCTTTGATGAAGAGTACTTGACTGAAATAAGAAAGAGGTTGAGGCCAAGGCCCTCGAGGCAGAGCATTTATAGATAGAATACCCTTTGAGACTCTCACCTATATGAGTATGACTAAGGGCGCAATTGATGTGATGAAGGTCGAGTTCAATAAAAAAAGCACTCATGAATAAAAGATGTCATTGCATAGCCTTAACACACTACCCAGACGAAACTAAATATAGTACAAATTATGCATATGGTATGTCAAAGAAGTTGCTTTAAGGTGCAAGTTCAAAGCTTAGATCACTTCGAACTTGCGAGGGTGGTGCTTATCAAACTATAGTTTCAAACCCAAAAGGAACCTATCTTAAAAAACATAATGCATTGTTGCCCATTACTTGTGTACCCTCTATTTTTTCTCTAAAACTTTTAATCAACAATTAAATTATATGGGGAATGTTAGATATTGAGGCTAGTAGGCCTAAGTGGTTTGTCCACTTACTATCTCTATACGAATTTTTCTTAGTCCCGCATTGGAAAGTAAGTGAGACAAGGGGCAATATATAAAGAGATGCTCTTCCTCCATGTGTGGAGGGACTAAGTGTGGGTGCACTGAAAGCTGCATACATGTGCATGTACGGCTTGGGTGCATTGTCGCACTTTAGTGGTGCACTTTGCACATACACATTGTAATGTGGAGCTTAGGAGACTTTCTTAATGGCCCTTGGAGGGTCAAATATGAGAATTTAATATCCAACTAGATGGTAGTAGTGCATCTCTAGATTAATCTTCAAACTTGTAATTCATAGAAGTGAGAATCAAAAGTTCTAGCCTCTATGTGCATGAATTTAACTAAGCAATGAAAATGAACTATCTACTCAAGAACTATTAATCTACCAAGTAATCAATCAATCCACACATTAACACACAAAGATTTAACGTTGAAAACCCAACTTGGGAGAAAAACTATGACAACTTCACAAGGTCAACCCAATGCAGTAGTCAATAGAATTTACAAGACACAAGAACGAATAACCAACCTCAATACTTGACAAAAACAAGAACACCTTCTCTTTGTTCAATCTTCTTCATTGTTGACCTTCAATTCTTCCTCCTTCGAATCTTGGATGTTTTCCCTCTTTGTGTTCCATTATTCTTCTACTTCTTTTAGCAACTTAATCAAAGACTCATTCAATTATTGATTCACATTTGAGATTCTTCAAGTCTCTTGAAGAATTTTCTAGGTTTCCTCTTTTGTTTGCTGTGGGTGAATCTTCTTTTTGAGTTGCGTAGCTTCATGAATCCACTATTAACAAGTACTTGAAGCTCTTTGTGGACTCTCTTGGAAAACAATGATGAAGGACTTCTCCTTTTTTCTCCAAATTCGTAATACCAAAGTCTTTAATAGGTCTTTAAATTAGTTTGAGATTTTGAATCCAACTATGAATAAAATCTCTTCCAAAAAGACTTAATTAGGTAACTAGAACTTCTAATGATCAATCATTCCAAACATCAATCAATCATTCACTGTTTCCTTAGCGCACAATACTTCAAGTGATCGATCTCTAGTATACCATTTAATGGATAAACTCTCGGCTTCATTTTACAAAGGGTTATTTCAGGTGTCATCGATCATTTGCTGAAGCGATCAATTGATTAAACTCTTCTGTGCTACATTTCATAACCGATCAATTGATATGGTCAATGTATGTTGCAATGATCAATTGATGAAATTGTTCATTTAAACTTTTACCCTTTTTACCCTAAATCAGCCTGAGACCTCTAAAATAAGTTATCAAACTTTTCCAAATGACTCCTGTATGAGAATGTGTACTTAATAAACCTCTTAAATCATCAACCTTCTTTAGTTTTTAGTCATGATCAGTAAGAATATGTTTGCTCCTATTTTTAAAGTCCATCAACTTTTCCAAGTGACTTTTGTATGAGAATGTGTACTCAATAAACCTCATAAATTATCAATCTTCTTTAGTCTTCTGTCATGATCAGTAAGAACACATATCCCCCTATTTTTAGAGTCCATCAATTCGAAACCTAACTCGATCACAACTACATCTAGTCAGATTCCTAAGACTAGTTACATACTTAAAGTTTCAAAATAGTTTTGATTAATAAAAATAGCCAATAACATTACATATGATGCATATGTTCTTTTACGCTCTGGATAACTTGACCCAATTTGGGTCAAGTGGGTTCTAACCAGAGCGGTCTAGGTTAGTTTTAGATAACCATTAGGGAAAGAGTGTGGGTGTCTTGTAGGGGTGTGATCTCCAAACGGTTTCGTAACGAGCTTTCAAAAGCCCATGAGAATGGACCCCAAAATAGACACAACATGGTTGTTTTTTAGCTTCAGAAATAGTTCTTACAATTCCTGTCATCTTCTTCTGCTTTTTGGGCAAGAAACATATCTAGAAATTTGAATTCGACTTGGGATTATTGTAGTGGAGCATAAGCCTGATAAAGAGGTCCATTCTATCTTAGAGGTGGGTTCCTAAAGAAGCCTAAATATCTGCTTCAAAGTCAACAATTTCACTATGCCTCAGACCATATTCTTTCACTCATAATTCCTTGCATACTTTATTATCTACTATAACAACATATGTGAACATATGTCATATGACTTATTTCAGTGCTAAAAAGAAGGCCAATGATGTCTAATTTTGAGTCACAGTATTGTTGAAGGTCACAAGGTGAAGATGAAGCAAGAATTCAGATTCACAAAGTGTTTCAAGAGGCAAAAATATGCATTCACATCACACACACATTGAGATTTATGAGAACTTCATTTTATATTGTGAGAGTGTTGGAGACAAGTTAGACAAAAACTAAGTTTTTATTCATCAGTCATCAATCGCTAATGAATAATAGATTGATCGACTTCAAATGTTGTTCATAAGGTTTTCTAAAACATTAAGTGATTGATCACCAAGTTGTAAGAATGATAGAATTTGGCCTCAAATGATTCCAAAACAAAGAAAAATCAATTGATTGATCAAAGGATCAATCGGCTTTGATCAATTGGTTGTACATCCGCATTAAAATAATACAGGGAACTATCGATCACCGCTTGGAACTATCAGTCACTTAAGTGCACAATTTCCTGAAATAAGCTATTACGTGTGGAATTAGATTTTTAATCAAGATAGAACTCCTTTAGGGTCTATAAAAATGGGTTAAAAATGAGGAAAAGTGAGAGAGAAAGACGTGAAAAACTGAAATAAAAAGAGTGAAATTTATCTAATGGGTTTAAGAGTGAAATGTCTTCCTTGATCATAAAACTTTGAGAAAAAAAAATAAAAAAAGTGATTTGAGTTGAAACTAAGAGCGCATACACTTAAATAACTAAGTGGGTTACTTGTAGAGTTGCTGAAGATTAAAGGACAAGATCATTCACGCGAAAGGAGTTGCAGTAAAGATTTGGATATGTGAGAAGCAATTAAGGTAGAGAAAACTAAGTTGACGGAAATAAACAACCAAGATTATGATATAAGAGTTTACAATAGTGTGGGAGCCATTAGAGAAAAGAAATGAATGATTTTTTCCTTTGTAAACCGGTATATTTGTATCTTTGTTTATATAGTGTATATTTTGATCTAGATAGAGTGTCGTATAATTTTTTTCTATGGAATGTTTTTATGTAAATATTCTCTTGTGTCTATATTTAACTTTGATTTGCATGATTTAGTAAAAGACATAAAAATTTTCCATATAGTAGAAAATCATTTTTTTTATTTTTCATGATATATTCTTTGCTTGGGAATTAGAGGCACTATATTTCCTTGGTTTGTTCACCTCTAAACCAATGTCGATGTAGGGGATAATATAGTACCATACCTCTATATATTTTTCAAGAAGACACCCATCATTAACTAAAACAATTATTTATCCCAACTTTAACGCCCATGATGAAACTCTGCCTCCAGATTGTTATGATAAAAGGACCTCATATAGCCAGTTGGCCATGTTGATTTTGTTATTCTTTAGTCCGGCATCCTGCCCTGGTCGCCGAGTGGGAAACGACCCACACAATATCTTCTTTTCCAAGGAAAGGATATCCACTCCTACGAATCGGGATAAACTTTGTCTTTTCCGTAACTTTCGGAAAGCGTACAGATGGAATACCTGGAAAATCCACAAAGTAGAAAGCGAGTCTGCTGAAAAATATAGTAACAGTTCCTTGTGTGTGAAGAAAAGCATAAGCAGATAAATAAACAAGCATTATCAACAAAAATGCGTATCCGAGACGTTGGCCGTGTGCCGACGGGCAAGGCCCCCAATCCCATGTCATGAACAGGCAGCGTGTGGCAAGGAGACAAGCAATGCATGTTGTATTTCCAAAGCATATATGAACTTGGGAATTGAACTTCTTATTAAAGGAAAGATTTTCTTTATGGGAAGGAAACCTTTTTGACTTCAGTGTGAACTAGTTGAAAGATAGTACAAAAAGTGACCACGGAGAGAAGGAAAGGAAGGGTAAAAAAGTGACCAAGGAAGAAAGGAGGAATGGGATTTTGGTCAAGTATGAATGTGACATCCTCTTTGGACCTGTGAAGGCCGTTCAATGGGGTCCCAATGCAAAATATAAAGGTGAATGAGGGCGGAAGAACTTTATTTGGATTCTTTAGCTTTCTCGTAATCCACAAGTAGACACCTGCAAGTTGCAGAAAAGTCTACATATTTCTTACGGAAAGAATCTAGTAGTATTATTTGATGAGCAGCTAACAACGTATATATTGACTCTGAATGCAACGCATGTCTTTGGAGATGTAGGGGCCCTTTACAAGGATCTAAATGCAAAATACTCTCTCCAACTTAAAGAAATAACTATTTGTTTTTTTTTAAATCAATTAAATTATTAATTTTAAAAATTAAATAAATTATTAATGTTGGATACATGAAATAAAAAGGTGAAGAAGAGAGGACAAAATTTATTAGGATTTAGCTTAACCCACTTAAATAGTTAAAAATTAAATAAAATTATTAAGGTGAAAGAGAGGGGACAAAATTTATTAGGATTTAGCTTAACCCACTTAAATAGACACGACAACTTGTACAAAAGAAAGTGTGCAAAAATTTATAATTATTTATTTTGAAAAGAACTTATTTGTATTTTTTGAGTGACTGACTTTTGTTTCTAGCCACTGTAGTTAGGGCATTGCTAAAACATTTGATCAATCTAATTCAATAAGAAAAAGGTTATGTCTACTTGGTCAGCAATTTTTTTAAATTTACAGGGCATTGTCTTTAGCATTACTTGTAGGGCTTGTATTTTTGCAGGAAAGAATAGGCAAAATGCCCCTGCAAATGGTGAACGAAGGAGCCTCTATGCATTCTTCTGTTCCTGTCATCCCTGCATTTTTTGGGCATCTACAGTGTCATTGAATAAAGAAATACTATCCCTCCTAACATGTCCTTGTTTGAAAAAGTCAATTATTTAATCTACTTTATATCACTCAAAAAGTTTCTAGAATTACCCTTTATTAACACATAAAAAATTAATAAATGGTATTTTGGGGAAAATTATATATAAAAACTATATAAAAGAGGAGAAAGTGGTTGACAACTAAGCAAACGGGATATTTATTTCATGACGAATAAAGTTTTGAAATGGGACACTAATTTTAGGATGGAGGCTCTTTGACAACCAACTCCATTTATCAAGCTTCTTAATTGATCAAAATGTATTTTACTCAGAAAACCAGTTTTCTTTGTCTTGTCCCTTCTTATGGGTATGTTGGACTATGATATGTGCTTCGGCCCACATTGTCCTCTTTATCTCCAATTCGGATGTGCCACTATTGGCCACCAGGTCCAATGGCAGTGAGGGATGTCACACCGACACTATAGTAACCATTTTGACATATAATATTTTGGGACGAACATCCGACATATACGAATACTATGCATGTGACTAGGGTGAGCTTATTCACCTTGTGGGGAACGACCCTAGGATATGTGTCTTATGGAACTAGTTGTTCACTAGTGGTCTACCCTACTGCCAGCATGTTCACATGCAAGGGTTCAGGCATCCTTGGGCTCTCTATGACCAAGCCCACATCCGTTGTATTATACATTCTAAAGAATCAGTGAAGAGTTTAGATGTAGGCCCATGACTTAAGAGAGCCCTAATCTAATCCCTTCCCCTCTCCCCCCCTCTCTCCCAGTTCACCCCCACCCTCTCTCTCTCTCTCTTGGTCTGGATCAACAAGGAAGAGGAAGAAAAGTGGTTGGTCTCCATCTCCGTCTTCGCCCTCGTTGCCTTCCTTCTATTGTATCGTCAATTAGGAAGTATACCACTGACTTAGTTCAAGAGAGGAATGAAAAGAGGGTTTAGGACACTATATCAAGGGCTCTACCAACCATTGATAAAGGATTTGAGGGATCTACACATAATTGACAAGGTATTTCCCTTCTTCTCTTAATTGGATTGATATTCAATTCTGTTTGACTATCGAGTTGAAGGTTGAAGGCCGTCCCAGAGCAAATCTGCCCCAAAGAGTTTGTATTCTTCCTTTGATTCAATTTGATTATTCTATATTGCCCCATACTTGTTCATTTCTTATGATTCCTTGAATTTTATTTACATGCGTGGAGAATTCAGAAAAAGATGAAATTTTCTCCCTTGTGCCACCCCTTAGGTCTACTTCAAAACTTTAATCAAAGACAAGAAAAAATGAAACAAACAAACAAATATTTAATTATTTCTCAATTGGAGCTGCCCAACTTCTAAAATCGGAAGGATCGAAACTAAAATTTGGCAAAACAAGATAAGGAGTGGCCATAATTTATTTAATCTCCCAAAGTCCATATCTATATATAATCAGCTATGAACAAAGAAGGTGGCATTGATGTGGTTGAGCCCTGTAACAAAGCACAACTCATATGAAGCCAGAAAAAGTGCAACCACGTTGTGGTCCTTAAGCTTGACCATTTGGTAGGAGACAACCACCGTTGTAACAAATTTTGTGCAAGCACTTCTATAATAAAAACTATGTCAATTCCTCCATTTTATGAAAATTCTTATTAAATTGTACGTGTTTCGAAGGGAGTATTTGATATACAAGAGAGTTGACATTGTTCACTTTTGAGACTAGCAGAATTGGAGCGTTATGAAGTGACTTTGGTAATTAGAATATGTTACACAGTGACAAAAACTTACATTACCTTGTAGGAAAAAGCTTCTTTGCCCCCGATGAATATGCTAGCCATTGGATTGTGATCTGGCAGCTCCCTAAAAAACCAACCTGTTAAAGCATGTTCGCACAATCCAAATCGTGTGGCCCATATATGGCCGGCGTACATGTGTGGGGCAAATTTGAATGGTGTCCTACCTTGTAACTTGGCATGGTTATATTGTAGCACACTATGCAGATTGGTAATTGTCATGTGGACAAACTTTTCATGATGTATTTTGCCCTATGATGGTGTAGATAAACCTACAACCATCAGCCTTCTTGTTCTCTCACACACTCTACAAAAAAAGACTTTTATCAATGGTTACAAAATGTTGTTGAAAGTATTGTTGATAGATGGTCAGTAGATCGACGTAATAGCATTTGTTGCTGATAGCTACAACGATGGTCTAAAGTATATTTAGTGACCGTTTTGCCTATCCTAAATGTTTTTGCATGTGTCTGAGAGTTTAATATCTATTAGACGGCAATAATGGATAACTAGATTGCTCTTAAAACTAGTACTTCGAAGAAAAATCAATTGTTCTAACCTATATGTGTAGGAATTTGTTTTGAAGCGGAATAAACAAACCCTAATACCTAATCATCATTAATTATCAATATTTCATCAAACCAAGCATCTACACCACATAATCACACAAGGATTTTTACATATAAACAACTAGGGTAAAAAACTATGGCAGCTTCAACCAAGGATAAATCAATGTACTAATAAGATATAGAACTTACAAGACACTGTTGATCAGTTTTTTTAAGAAATAGTCAAAATTCAAAGTCTATTGTTTTGGAGCTTGAATAACTCTAAAGTGGCAAAGTCTAAAGAAGAGAAAAAGAATAGAAGCCAAACCCTATTCTACACACGTAGGAATAAGCTAAGGTTTCTAATAAAAAAAATGGGCAAGGACCTCATGAACCCTTACACTTAAAATTAGCCCTAAAAGTTAAAATGGCTAAGACCTCGTCAACCTTACGTTAAAATTAGCCATATCAAAATGACTATCAAATCAAAAAATCTAAAATATAAAAGGCTAAGTTAGACTCCATGGGTCTCACATCAAAATAGTCATAAAATCAAAATTAGTAATAGTCTAAGCAAGACCTCACACATATCACATCAAAATAGTCATCAAAGAAATAGGCAAAATGAGACTCGTGGGCCTCACTTTATGTTTAGCTTTCAAATATCAAAATGTTTAGCCACAAAAGACTAAATTGGCTAAAACAAAAAAATTAAATTTCAAAGAACTCGAAGTTAAAAGAAAAACTATGAAGAGACCATGTGGGAGACTCCATGGCCCCACATCAAATGAATCAAATATAAAAATGAAGATAGATTTGGTCAAAGTCCCCAATCCTATGAGCATCCCACGGAATTTATACTTCATTGCTTAAGAAAGAGGGGCAATTGAGAGTGGAAAGACCAATTCAAAGCCCTAAGGCTCGTGATCCCCTACTCTAAACGAAAAAAAAGAGATGAATGAAATGATTATAAAAATGATGAAATGAAAAAATTTAAAATAGAAAAGAAGAATGTGTAAAGAGAATGAGAGAGTGGGGGAGGACTAAGTCAAAAAATTTATTGTCTGAATTTCCCCCACTACTTTCAAAACTACCTATCCTAACTTCACCACACTCCCCACTTCCCATTAACAATCCCACTAGTTCACTTCCTACTAACTATCCACTTGTTCACTTCCCACTTCCAATGAACTATCCCACCAATTTACTCCTCACTTCCCACAAACTGCCCCGCCAACTTACCACCCAATACTTTACTTGCAAACCCAATACTATAAATACCCCCTTGTTTTCATAGAGAAGAGCTTTTGGACTTCAAGCTTAAGAATCCTTCAAAAGAAATCTCAAAGCCCATCACCAATAAAACATCTAGAAATTCCAAAGACCTTAACCTTCATTCCAAGTTTGAAAGTTGAAGAAGCTTTAGAGGGTTAGAAAACAAATAAATGTATTGCATCTAGTGAAGGAAGAAGAATAAATTGTATTACAAACAAGGGAGCTCTTATATACTAGGAGTTTCTATTATTTTATTTGCTTGAAAATGGTAGCCACTTCCCCTCATAATTTTTTTTCTTTTTAATAAACTTCAATTTGCCTCCTTTGTTTGCCATTTAATTGAAGGGTTTGAAAATTGATTAATCATACTACTCTACTACAAATTATAAAGTGTAGTCTTGATTAATCAAGAGAGGCTCATCTCACAAATAGATAAAAAAGGGTCCTCTCTATCTCTCACAATGAAGGATCATCTGATCCCTTCTCTTGAATTGTTTGTGGGGAACTGCCAAAATAGATGAAAAGATTTTTGGCACACCCGGTGAGACCTTCTCCTCCTTCCATCTCTATGGTCAAAGTAGACGTTACTGGAAATTTTAAGCTTGTCATTAATTTTGATGAGGCTAAGTTCCAAGCATTTTTTAACAAAAAAAAAAAACATGAAGACAAAATGGTGATTCCCATGGACACTAGCGTCAATGCTACTTGTAGCTCGAAGAAGAAGACTAGAGCCAATACTCCAATGCCTAAGACCACTCACTCCCCTTCTCTTGCCATTGGCCAAAGATTGAGTGGTGACAATGTGTTTTCAACGCCGAGGCACAATACTCATGAAGACCTTGTGAACTAAGTTTAGCCGGAGTGTAAGACTACTGACTTCCCTTACTTTGCCTATGGCAATGTCTTGAGCAATAACAATGTGTTCTCAGGGGTAAAATAAAATATTTATGAAGACCTCGTGAACCAAATTCATCCAAAGCCTAAGACCACTCACTTCTCTCACTTTTCCCTTGACAAAAGATTGAGTGGTGAAAGTATGTTCTCAACGCTAGTGACCGAAGTTCTAGGTAGAAAGTCAATAATATCAAAAATTCTCTAAATGTTTCAAAGCTTATTAAAAAAGACAAAAGCAATAGTTCAAGGGGCTAAAAGACATGTGAATGATAGCCTTATTGATGTTTCTGTATGGGATCAATTGGGTCATTTGCCAACCTTCTTCAAGGAGCTTCGCCAAAACAATCGGTTGAAGCCATTAGAGGAGCTAAATTGAGAAATAACAAGTTTGTTGCTAAGACCTCAATGGTCCAAAAAGAAAAATGGACCTATCGTTGTGACATTCCCCATGACTGGAGAATTTTTTCAGCCTCGAAAGAAGAAAATGTCATTTACTTCCCAGCAAAGTCAAAGAAGGTTTCCTACATGATGGTGGAAACTCCACATGGAAAAAGACTTGGCAACAAGAGAACAAGATGAGGAAAAGACATGCTATGAACCATGAATTACTTGCAATAAAGGATGAAATTCCACAAAATGATAATCCTACTTTGGGTGATAATTCAAACCACAAAGAGTGGAAGCAAACGAAAAGAAGGGGACAAAAAAGTATGAGATGGGGAGTCTCTTTGTAGAAAAAGGATGGGGATGACTTTATCCACATGAAATTATTTCAAAAATGACTCAAAAAAATATGTTGTTCCCATGCCCTACATGTGGAAATGACAAGATTGTACTTTGCTTCTAAGGAAAGAATAACTAATCAAGCAAAAAACTTTGGAAAACCACACTTTTGAGGAAGGAGGTCATCCAAGTTTGTTCTCTTTCCTACCATTGACCAATCAAAGTTCTCTTGGAGGAGGAAAAATGTGAAGAATGATGACATTATCAAATCTTCACAACATGAAGAAAAAGAACACCCAACTCTTGAGGAGGGTATACGGCATGAAAGTTCTAAAAAACTATCTTCTCGTAGTAGGTCTAATTCTTCGATGGAATTTTCCCCAAGAAGGAGAAAGAATTTTAGAAAATCATGTCCAACAATAAGTGGTAGCTAGGAGTGTTGTGCACCTTCACCCGGGATCTCTATTTACCTTTTATTTCAGTGCATTAGGCTATTTTCTTTCGTATTTGCTTATGTAATATGACAGTTATTTGTATTAAACTAGCTAGTGGCCCACGAATTAGTCGGGCCCATGAGCTGGCACGTCCCCCTAAGTAGAGAGGGCACGGCTCCCTATATGGGTCGTCCCCTCCCTTGTGTTTTGGATATGCAATAGAAACTATTCTGATTTCCTCCCCTTTCTCCCCTTTCCTGCGTGAGAGTTCAAGGTACCGTTTGTGCCTACATCGGGCACACCACTAGCATCAGAACTTTCACGATCTCCGGCTATGGCACGAGGCAAACAGCCCGCTGCGGCCCTAGAAGTTCAACCCCAGAAGGAGGCCACAACCTCAGCGGACAGCCCAAGAACTATTCCGGAGACCCTTAGCGCCCCTGTTGGCCAGGCCGCAGCCAGCCACCATGTAGAAGGGGGAGCCATCCCAGTCCCCCGAATTGCGTTGCCCTGACCCTCAGGTGATGGCAGACAAGGATGCACGCGTTCCCCAGGGACCTATACGCTTTTGCACAGTCGATCAAGAGGTAGAAGGGAGGCGCCTAGCCTGGGATATACGAGGCACGCCATGTGTTCAGGAAAATGCCCCAATGATGCCGCCACCCAGAAACTTATTTCAGGAGATCGAGGTCGACTAGGAGGAGTACCCGGGGCCTCACAGAGGGACATGGGGAGGAGCTGAGCCTCGTTTGGCCCGCCTGCAGTTTCCATGCTACAATGGGGACGACGGCCTAGTGGAGTGGCTGTACAAGACTGAGAAGTTTTTTGCCTACCAGGGAACGCACTCTGAGGCTGAACGGCTGTGCATAGCTGCATTCCACCTAGACGATGATGCTTCCGTTTGGTTCCAGAGCTTCGAGAAGGAGGTGCATTACCCCACTTGAGCCACCTTCTCTTACGAACTGTGCATCCAGTTTGGCCCCAACGAGTTCCAGGACTTCAATGAGATGCTCTCCATGCTGTGCCAAACCACCACCGTTTGGGCCTATTACACCGTTCAAGAATTCTTGTTTAGGCAGTTCAGTTCATGTAGGTTGCGGAGATATCTGAGGAGATGCACCATTTTCCATGCTCCAGTATGCAGCACGTCATGTGGAATTCATGCATTGAGGAGGAGAAATTTGCTAGACAGCGGAGAGGGGGAGGCTTGGGTCCTTCCCACGGCCTACTGTCAGCACTAGTCCTCTTCCCACCCCAGCCAGCAGCTCAGTGCCAGGCCGACCTGGCCAACAGCCCCCTCAGCTAGACCAGATTGTCCATTTGTCTTACACTGGCGCAGATGGAGGAACGTTTGTCTAAGGGGCTCTGCTTCCGTTGTGATGAGAAGTTCATTCTAGGGCATCGTTGTTCTGTCAAAGGCAGCCTCCTCATGGAGGAGATCGAAGAGGAGGAGAATGTGGCAGACATAGCTAACTCTTCCCACTACGACGACGTGCTGCTCGAGATCTCCGAACATGACTTCTTAGGGGCATTTACTCCTTCTACGATGAGGGTTCAAGGCCACCTCAAGTGGCAACAAGTAGCCATCTTGATTGACAGTGGCTCCAACCACAACTTCATCAACGATAAGGTGGCTCAGAGACTAGGCTGCTTTGTGTCGGATTTGAAGCCCTTCGATGTGTTGATTGGTGACAAAAAGCATCTAAGGAGATCCAACATATGTGCTCAGGCCGCCCTCTCTATCCAAGGCCACACCTTCATCACCGACCTCTTCTTGCTGCCCACGAAGGGGGCGGTCACGGTGTTAGGGGTTCAGTGGCTACAGGAGTTTGGGGGCGTGGTATGGAACATCAGAGATATGGTTATGGATTTCGAGGTGCAGGGGCAGCGGGTTCGGATTCAAGGGTCTCATCTGGGCACCCTTCTCTTAGCCCAATCAGTGAGTTCTTTCTTCCGGTTCACACCCCAAGGGTTCCTCTTGCGACAACAGGCAGCGGTCGAGGTACATCAAGACGAGCTGCCTAAGGATATTCTTGACTTATTGGCAGAACATAGTGATGTGTTTGCTGAGCCAAAGGGCCTCCCACCAGTGCAGCCTCATGACCACCACATCCCCATCATTTCCGGGGCATCTACGGTCAATGTCTGCCCTTACCGCTATACTCACATCTAGAAGGTGGAGACAGAGCGCCTCATCGCTGACATGCTGCAGTCTGTTATCATCCGCCCTAGCACAAGTTCTTTCTCCTCCCCTGTGTTTCTGGTTTGTAAGAAGGACGACACTTGGCGGTTTTGTGTTGACTACCAGGCCTTGAATGCTATCACCGTCAAGGAAAAGTACCACATTCCCGTGATTGAGGAGCTTCTAGGTGAGTTGGCCAGCGCGACAGTCTTCAGTAAACTTGACCTTCGTTCGGGTTACGATCATATTCGGGTGCAGCCAGCCGACGTGCACAAGACTGCCTTTTGAACTCATGATAGCCATTTTGAGTTCCTTGTCATGCCTTTTGGGCTGACCAACGCCCCCTCCACCTTTCAGAGTCTTATGAATGATCTCTTCATGACTTTCCTCCTATGCTTCATCTTGGTTTTCTTTGATGATATCCTTGTCTATAACAAGTCTTGGGCGGAGCACTTAGAGCATCTCAGGTCTGTCTTCTCCATTCTGAGAGATAACTCATTATTTCTTAAGCGTTCGAAGTGTTCTTTTCGCAACCCACGGGTTGATTATTTGGGACACATCATCTCTCGGGATGGCGTTGCCACTGACCCATCTAAGGTGGCCGCCATGTTGTCTTCGCCGATACCCACTTGTGTCTGTGCCCTGCGAGGTTTCTTGGCCCTCACTGGCTACTATTGAAGGTTCATCAGCCGCTATAGAGATATTGCTCGACCCCTTACAGAGCTCCTGAAGAAGGGTGGATTCAGTTGGACAAAAGCTGCCCAAGCTGCCTTTTAGAAGTTGAAGCAGTCTATGGCCTCCACCCCCGTTCTCATTTTACCTGATTTCAGCCACCCTTTTGTGGTTGAAACGGATGCTTCAGAGGCTGGCCTAGGGGCGGTGCCATTGCAGGATGAGTGCCCCATTGTCTACTTCAGCAAGGCTTTGGCTGGCCGCTCCCTATCCCTGTCCATTTACGAGAAGGAGATGCTGGCTATCGCCCTTGCCGTCGACAAGTGGTGACCCTACTTGCTTGGCCTCCGTTTTCTGATCCACTCTGACCACCAGCCTCTGAAGTACTTCCTTGAGCAGCGGGTGTCCACTCCAACACAGCAGTGGTGGGTCAATAAGTTATTGGGATATGATTATGAGGTCGTCTACAAGAAAGGGTCGGACAACATTGTGGCCGATGCCCTTTCTTGCAGCTCTACTTCTGATTCGTCCTTGGCCCTTTTTGCTCCGTCCTGCCCCTTCATTGCAGAGTTGAGACGGGCATACAGTGAGGATTCTTCGACGCAGACCTTGATTGCAGCTATCAAGCTAACCCATCTACTCGTCCCTTCTTCATGTGGCGAGATAACCTTCTATTTTGGAAGGACAGCCTCTGGGTACCTGATGTTGATGACCTTCTCTGGCGCATTCTCTCCCACTTTCATGACACTCCATTGGCCGGTCATGAAGGGGCCTTCTGCACCTATAAGCGAGTTAGCCAGAGCTTTATGTGCTAGGTATTCGACGGGCAGTTCAGGAGTATGTTGCAACTTGCGACGTATGTCAGAGAGCTAAGGCCGCCACGATGTCCCTTGCCGAATTACTTTAGCCCTTACCCATTCTTGACAAGGTTTGGGAGGATGTTTCGATGGACTTTGTGGAGGCCTTGCCCATGGTGCAAGGCAAGTTGGTGATCCTTGAGGTGGTGGATCGGTTGTCCAAGTACGCTCAATTTTGTGCTTTGGGGCACCCATTCACAGCCAAGATGGTGGCAGAGATCTATGTTTGGGAGGTGGCCAAGCTTCACAGCATGCCTCGCACTATTGTATTTGGCCGTGATAGGATCCTCATATCTCAATTTTGGCGGGAGTTCTTCGCTGTATAGGGCACTACTCTCTACATGAGCATAGCCTATCACCCTCAGACAGACGGCCAGACGAAGGTGGTGAACCATTAGTTGGAGCAGTACCTCCACTATTTCACCATGTCTTAGCCCCACCGGTGGCTCTAGCTCCTTCCGTGGGCAGAGTGGTTGTATAACACCACCTTCCACACTCGTATGGGGTTCACACTTTTTGAGGTACTGTATGGTCGCCCACCTCCGACCAAGTTATCTTATGTCCCTAACTGCTCCTCTGTTGCCGAGGTGGATTATATGCTCCAGACACGTGACGAGGTTCTTCGTCAGCTTAAGGTGAACCTAGACTCTACTCAGAAACGGATGAAACAGATTTATGATGGCCATCACACTAATTGGGAGTTTGTTTTGGGCGACTTGGTTTATGTCAATGCAAGACATCCTTGTTTCAACCCAAGCATTCCATGCTCACCCCCCATTTCCATGGTCCGTATGTGGTGGTGGAGCGCATTGGCCTAGTGGCTTGTCATCTTGCTCTACTGGTTGGCTTGTGGGTCCACCCCGTCTTCCATGTCTCCAGACTTCGCCGTTGTGTGGGTGACACTTCCCTCGCCACTGATGCTCTGCCTCCTCCTTTGATGGGACCGGCCCCACCTGCAAATCCTATTCCATCCTCAATGCTTGATAAGCGTTGGGTCCGCCGTTCTGGCTGTATCATTACAGAGTTGCTCATTTCATAGCAGGGCCAGCCCCTTGAGGATGCCACGCGGATGCCTAAGGATGAGTTCATGGCTCGCTATCCAGCCTGGTCGTCTTGAGGTCAAGGCGAATAGTGGAAGCGTGGTGGAGTGTTGTGCATGTTCACCCGAGCTCTCTATTTACCTTTTATTTTAGTACATTAGGCTATTGTCTTTCGTATTTGCTTATGTAATATGACAGTTATTTGTATTGGACTAGCTAGTGGCCCACGGATTAGCCAGGCCCACTAGTTGGCACGTCCCCCTAGGAAAGAGGGCACAACTCCCTATATGGGTCGTCCCCTCCTTTGTGTTTTGGATATGCAATAGAAACTATTCTAATTTCCTCCCCTTTCTTCTTCCTTTCTCCCCTTTCCCGTGTTAGAGTTCAAGGTACCATTTGTGCCTACATCGGGCACAACAAGCTGAAATTGTCTTTGGATAATAAACTTGAGAATATGAGCTCAAGTTTCCCAAAATCTTGAAAACTACCCAACAATGGATTCATAAGAAGAAGGAGCCTCATGTTGCAATTGTAAACATAGTTGGTTCAAATTATGAAAAAGATCATACCATGAAAATAACCTAATATTACACAAGGAGTAAAATGAAAATTTATTTGAAAGAGGGGGATGCAGGGACATCTTCAGGATCTCCTAAATTCACTTTTATAACAAGTGGATTCCCATCAATTATTCAGGCTCTACATCTTCCAATATTATCCCCATAACTTTCTTCCTTGGAATTCAAAAAAGTTGGGGTGCATGTGACAACGGGGGAGAAAGATGAAATGGAGATAGGGCAAGAACTCGTTTCATCAAATTCATGGAAGATCAAGAGAAGTAAATAGAAGAACTGAAAGCCATGATTGGAGCATTAGCCACAAGAACTCAAAGTCAACAAGTCACTTTTAATAATCAAGGTGACTTCAATGAAGTTAATTCTCATGGAAATGAAGGAATGGATTGAGAAAGCACTGAAACACTAGTATCTTAGAAAGAGAATAAAGAAGCTCTTCAACACATCCAAGAAAAGTCAAAGTTGAAAAAGACAAGTGAATTCCACAACCAGCTTGGATGGACAAGATACCTTTCCCACACAAATTCAAGAAACTAAGCTTACAAACCTATAATGGTCAAGCTTATCCAAAATAACATCTTTACCACTTCAAGTCTTTAACTAAAAATCTTGTTGGAAATGATGATGTACTGATTATACTATTTATCAATACCCTGAAGGGAACTGCGTTTGGCTGGTATATGACTTTTCCAAAAGAATTATACGAACATGGTCAGACTTGGAGGCTAAATTCTTGAGTCATTTTTTTATGAAGATGCATCTACTTCCATGACCCAACTATATTCGACAAAGCAAGGGCCAATGAAATAAGTACATGACTTCTTACAGTAGTGGAAGACTTTTACACTAAAGTGTCCTAATGAAACAACTCAAAAAAATCTTACTGAAATATGTCGTTTTAATCTTCAAGTAAATATTCAATCAAAGATGGGATCTTTAAAGCCAGAGACTTTTATCCATCTCATGAAATGTGCTATTGGGGCAGACTGATTTGTATTTGAAGGAGAAGCTGAAACATGTGGTGAAAAGAAAGAGTATAAAAAGCGCACTAAGAAGAAAGAAACGCTTTTTGTTCAAACTTCCCAAGGGACATTTCAAGAGAAGAAAGACAAGATGACTAAAGTGAAAAAGAAAACATTGAAAGAATGAATGAATAGAGAATATTCTTTTGATGTTAATGAAACTGAAATCCTCTTTCATGAGTTGACAAAGGAAGGAAAGTCCAAACTTCTGGAATGCAAGAGACCGAAATAAAGTGAAACAAATGAATGATTCTTCATTTTGTTTGTTCCATCGGATCCTAGGTAATAACATCAAACAATGTTACGTCAACAAAGATCAATTGTAGTCGATTATTTATGAGGGAGATATTAAGCTAAGTTGAGAAGAGAAGAATGTTTCTGTAAATTTGGCGTCGATCTGATTTGGTTTTTTTTACCCAATCCTAATGAGTATTCGTTGTGAAGAAGTGAATGTGGATATTAAATATGCAGAAGTTGTCCTAGAAAACTATGAGTCACTTATCCCTCTTCAAATACCAGATGACACCTTCATATGGGTGCATCCAGATCTTTTGGAGAATTAAAATGAGAGATTGTCTAGAAAAATCTCATACTCCCAAATTTAATGATATCACTAGAATGAGAGCATTCCTTCCCTCACCCAAGTTATTTGGTGTAACTAAGTCAAAGAATAAAAAGAAGAAGAAAAACAAGGCAGAAAAGAAGAGTGAAGTCCTGTCGATAAAGTTACTTGAGCAAGAGCCAAGAGTTCCGTGTACTTAGGTAGCATTCTTGCCACCGGAACATTGGGAAAAAGAGAAGAGCCTAAACTACATGATATTCACAATTCTTGAAAAGGAAGAAGTAATTTACTTAGAAAGTGAAGATGTCCGTTCAAACGTTGAAGATAATTGTGTCATTGTGTTGGATTATGAGTCAGATAACTCAACTGAAATCCAAAAAAGTGTTTTTAAGTCGAGAGTTGGACACTAAAATAAACAACAATGAATCATGACCAACCATTGAATAAGGAGAAATTCCTCCCTAATAGATGAAAGACTTGGCAAAAAGATGAAATGGGAACTATCCTTTGGGAGAACAAAGACACAAAAACCAAAGAAGATAAGCCTTAGTTGGTGCCTGAAAATGAAAATAAAAACTTTTGCCTAATGGATGGAGAGCTTGGGAAGAGAATGAAATAGAAGATAGCCCACAAAGAAGAAAGACTAAGTGGAATGCATAAGACATTGAGGGGCTACCACAATTAGAAGAAGGAAACCCTATAACTCAATCCCACCTAAATCAAGTTAAAGACGAGATGATCATCACAATTGAAGAAGATGAAGAGGATAAAGAACCAACTTATGAGTGTCATATCATTTTGGTTTATGACTCAAAGCTAGAAATGAACTCAGTTGAATTATCAAACTGAATGAAGACTATGACGAAATATTTTTAAGAAATGAAAATAAGTCTTCATCCATCTTGAATTTGCTCATCTTCAAAGATACAACTATCTTCAAAAAGCTCGATGAACCCTCAAATTGATCCATATGCACACAGAAGGAAAGAATCAAAGCTCCAAATAAAAAATAAAGAAAGTGTTTTGAAACCAAAACTTTGGACATGGCAACTCCGATACCTCCATACTTGCCTCAACCTCGCAAGATGACTTCATTTGCTAGAAATGAATCATTATGGAAAGAACATGCTAGATTGAGGTTTAGAAGGGCTAAGTTTTAGATTAAATCTTTTAGAGACCAAGTCATGGCCCCCAAGACTCAAATTGAAGTACCTAATGCTCAACCTCAAATCTCAAAAGACTATTAAGAACATTCGGTTGTACATATGGGACAAAAGAGATACAAGATATGATTTCCCAAAGTTTCTCCATGGGTAAGTGATTAAAAAATTGTTTCTAGCGGATGGGGGAGTGATGATGACTCTTATTATCGCCCACTCAAAAGAAAAAGACAATGAAGTTGAAATGTCTTAGTCTCAATCTGAAGTCTCAGAGGCTCAAACTTGTAATCTAAAAGATTATGAGGAACATTGGGTGGAACACATAGGTCGAAAGAAATATTGGATAAGGTTCCCTAAGGTTTCCCCATGGCAAGTATTGAAAAAATTATCCCAATTGGATGGGGAAATGTTGATGAATCAATGATTGCTCCCCTAAAGGAAAAAGACAATGATGAGGAAAGGCATTTTTGTGGAACAAAATTTCTCTTCATCACGAGTATGGTTCAACACTCAAAGAAGAATACTTTGCTAATGACTTTTACAATATAACTGATCGTTAATAATTAAACCCTTTGCAAGTGTACAAGGTAATTGTACTAGGATGAGTATTTAAGGGTTGTCGAACCTCAGGGACGGATGAATAATTACTAAATATAAAAAGGAATTTGCTGGTTTAAAACTAAAACAACTTAAACTTTAATTAAATAAAGGAAAAGAAAACTAATTTAAAAATAAGAGATTAATGTGATAGATTTTACTTAGGAAATCGAATCCACTATAAAACCATAACAATTCCTTAACTTTTAATCTAAATCTAGTGTGAATATGAACAAGTATTCTCAGCTACAAGCTAGAATTACTTCAGAAAGAATCATTAATTAATTTCCATGGCATGAACTATCTTCGACAATAGCACGAATCATCTACACTAAATAGCTATAGGCATGACCCGTCTAATCTTAGTATAACTCATCCAAGTCCTTAATTATCTAAACATTAAAACTATTGTATGACCATCTCATCTAAATCACAGAAATTAGAATTGATGCAAATATCAAAACCACATCAATCTATCATCTACAAGACAATAAATCAACATAGATTTGAATAAACATTAAAAGCTCTTCCATTAAAAAGGAAATCCTTATCATACAATTGTCATAATTCACAACTGAGATCTAAATTAAAAAGAAAAGAAACTGAAACTTATCTATAGCTTCATCAACTCCTAAGTAAAAGAATAGTTTAGCCTTCCATGGTAGAAGAAAGTAATTGAATCTCCATTGAAAGCTTTGGCTTCTTCTCCATCTTCTCTTCAGAAAATCTACTTGTTCTCCCTTAATTTCGTGCCAAATAAGTCTTTATATAGGCATTAGATCCGTAAGAAAGAGTTGTATATGAAAAGGACTCAAAATTGGGTGAAATAAGGAATCTGCGCGTTATGCCGATCGATCGCCTGCATTCCCGTTCGAACACTTGAACTGAATTTTCTTCAAAATCACGTGTACCTGATTGATCGGTTAGTGAGGCCGTTCGATCGCTAATGAAGAATCTGTAAAATAAGCCAATTTAATTCAAAACACCATGGAAGCTTTTTCTAACCTAATTAAATTTAATATCTAATAATTTAACCTATATTAATACTTAAATGAGACTAGAAAATAGAATAATTAAGGGTAAAATAACGCATAAATTATACTTATCAATAACCAAGTTGGTTAATGTGAAAATTGTTAGTGAAACTTATGATGATTCTGCATCTAATTCTTATAGGAGCATAAAGCGTATGCACAACACTGCAGTTTCAAATCACTGAATAAGTTGAGGGCAAGATTACCATAAAGATTACTCTGACTATTGGAAGTAAAAAGAAAATTCAAAACAACAAAAACTAGTTCGGTTTCAAGAGCCAATCAAAAGAAGTTCACCTCTTCCAGACATAAGTGAGCCATTAGATTAGGACTTGATTGCTCAACTAACAAATGTGTTCGCCAAGTTAACAATGCATGATTTACTTCGGTTGTCTCTAGAGATTTGAAAGATAGTTGTCAATGTAGTAATGGAAGTTGGAAAATATGCACCTCATGTCAACCGTGTTGAAATCAAAGGAGAGAGAAATATATGAAAGATAATATGCTACTTGGAGACATGAAACATACAAGGCCACTTTATCACATAGGATGTATTAGTCATGCACAACTTTGTCATATTCAAATAGACCCAGGCTCTGGAATTGATATTCTACTGATTCACACCTTGGAATACTTAGGAATTCCTATGAAGAAGCGTACTCGTACAATGACGAGCATTCAAGGATATGATGCAAATTCACAAAAAATCAAGGGAAAGATTTGTCTAAAATGTCGAATTGAGAGTTTGAAATATGAAGTTACATGTTATGTGATTAGTAACCGAACATTCTACAATCTCTTATTAGGTTGAGCTTGGATACATGAAAACTTGGTGATCCCCTCAACACTTCACCACTGTTTTAAGTACATTGGCGATGACAAAAAAATTCACTGTGTCTTTGCCAATAGGATACTATTCGAGGGTGTTGAAGCCTACTTGGTTGACTATGCAATGTATGAAGACGATGATATTGAGGAGTCTGAGAAATTGAAGTAATGGATCCTTGAGGAAGCAATGCAATATTTATGAATGCTAAAGGAAAGCACATTGTCCATGTACATGAAAAGTCATATGGCAAATATCTTGTAAATTATGTAAAGAAAACAACTTCTAAAGATGGTGTATCTCATGTATGCATGAATAAATATTTATTTTTGAGGTATAATGCATCTTTTCTTGAAACAACAATGTTTTTTTATCAATCATTTAAAGTTTTGAAAAAATATGATCTTTTGGAGTTGGAAACTTACTTTGAGTTACCTTTGACACATTTGTATTCCTTTTCATATATACAAAATCATGAGGGGTCTACTTTCAATGTACCTAAAAATGATAATTTGAATTAAATCATATTCTATCAAAGTTCTACTCTTGATCAACTTTCAAGAGAGGAATCATATTTAGAAAAGAACGAAGTCGATTTAAAATATTATAGTTCAATTTCAAAATATATTATCAAAATGATGGGTTACAACTTTGATTCTCAAGGTGGTCTTAACAATGGTGCGAGAAGAAAAACCCCATTGCAATCATTTATAATTTCAAGATGAAAAAATCCTTCTTTACATGGCTTGACATTCAAACCAAAGGTTATTGATTTGTCTAAGCCAGACTAAACTGGTAAAGAATCATTTGGAAACTTCCAGTTGGGACTCAATTGGAGACACTTGTGCATTCTTTGAATCACTTGAAATGTTTAGTCCTAATACAAAGTCTTTAAATGTTATCTCAAAAAAATATTATGGAAATAATGAGACTAATAATGTTGAAAATAATGTGACTAGTGATGTTGAAGAAATACAAGAATATGAATAGAGTAAAATGTGAAAATAATTCCTCATGTCAAAGACGAAGTAAGGGAAGTAAACTTGGGTACAGATGAACACTCATTGCCCATCTTCCTCAGCACTAGTCTTACTACGGAGGAGGGAGAATCTTTGATCCATGTACTCAAAGAATTTAAAGATGTGTTTGCTTGGATTTACACCAAAATGTCAGTATTAAGTCTAGAAGCTGTCGTTCATCATTTGAACATTAGGCTTGAGGTAAAACCTGTAAAACAAGCACAAAGAAGGTTTAAGCTTGCAATAATGCAATGAAATTGAAAAAGAAGTTCAAAAGCTAAAGGAAGTCAGATTCATTAGGGAAGAACAACACCTTGACTGGCTTGCCATTATTGTACCAATCATAAAATAGAATGGAAAAATTCATGTGTGCATCAATTTTAGAGACCTAAATGATGCATGTCTAAAAGATGAATTCCCATTACCAATCATAGAAGTTTTGGTCGATAACACAATTGGGTACGGCCATAAGTCATTCAAGTATGGATATTCTGGGTACAATTAAATAAAAATGAACCCAAAAGATGAAAAATATACAACATTTAGAACTCTTTCTAGTATTTATCACTACACAGTTATGTCATTTGGTTAAAAGAATGTTGGAGCAACATATCAAAGGGCAATGATGAAAAATTCAATGATCATTAACATAAAAGAGTGGAGTGTTGTGTTGATGACCTTTTTGTCAAAAGCAAACATGCAAGTGATCACTTAGTAGACCTTCATATGATCTTTGAAATTTTAAGCAAAACCAAATGAGGATGAATCCTATCAAATGCGATTTAGGAGTGTCTTCTTGCAAATTCCTAGGATTCATTGTAACCGATGATGGAATTATGGTAGATCTTAAAAAAAAAATCAATAATAGAAATGAGGCCACCAAAAAACTTGTTGGAGTTAAAAGGGCTTCAATGGCGATTAGCATATATAAGAAAATTTATTTCAAACTTATCTAGAAAATGTCACCTTTCTCTCGATTGATGATGAAAGGAGTAGACTTATTCTGGGATAGAACATGTGATAATATCTTCAATGAGATCAAATATAATCTCACTCAGCCACCAGTCCTAGCAGCACCCATCAAAGGTCAACCCTTCATCCTATATACAAAGGCTTTTGGTCATTCACTTGGTGCATTCTTGCACATAAAAATGATGAAGGTCGAGAACAAGCCTTGTATTACTTAATTCGAATGAAGGTTCGGACTGAACATAGATATCCTCCCATCAAAAAAATATGTTTGGTGCTCATGTTTGCAATTGAGAAGCTAAGACATTATTTGTTGGGTCAGACTACATTTGTTATATTTCGAGCCGATTCGCTAAAAAATTTGATGGCAAAGGTAGGATCTCTTAATTCTCATTTGGATAAATGGTCACTCTTGTTGTCACCCTATGATTTGGTTTACAATCCACAGAAGGCAGTAAAAGGTCAAGCGCTAACAGATTTTCATGTTGAATTCCCATTAAAGGATAGTTCAAAATTACAAGAAGATTCACTTGTTGAACTTGTCTTTTGTGCAAACTCCATAAAAGTTCAAGAAAGCATATGCCAGATGTACTCTGACAGTGCATGAAGAACAAAAGATAAAGGACAAAATGTATCTAGAGTGGGCATTGTCTTGTTCACACAAAAAAATCACATGACAATGGACCTCAATTTGTGAACTATAAATTTTATTAATTCTATGCAAAGTATGGCATTGTTAGTGTGGCATCAACAACGTATAATACTACAGCCAACCAACTTGATGAAGCATTCAACAAAACCATATGTAAAATCCTAAAGAAAGTCATTTCAAAGAACAAACGAGATTGGCATGAAAAGTTGCTAGAAGCATTGTGGGCTTATTACACCAGAGTTTGAAATACAAATCAAGCAAAGTCTTTCTCATTTATTTATGTGTGTGAAGGAGTTTTACCCTTAGATATTTGAATCCCATCGTTAAGAGTGGCTTCGGCAAATCGATTGATGGATGATGAGAATATCAAGCTACACCTACAAGAGATAGAAACTTTTGGCGAAAAAAGGGTAGAAGCCCAACAAACAATAAAACTGTATCAAGTTAGGATAATTGGGCTTTTAATATAAAAGTTAAACAAAGATCTTTCAAGAAGGGTGATTCAATGCTGCTGTCAAATGACATATGGTTTTCATACATAAAAGGCGAGTTTGAACCCAAATGGGAAGGACTCATATTTTGTTGAATGGTCTATTCAAATGGTGCCTAGCAACTCTTGACTCAAGAGGGTGATTAGTTTTTTCTACCAATCAATGGAAAATTTTTAAAAAATTATTAACCCTGGAAATGGAGCCATATGATTCAAAGATTCAGGGGAGAAGAAATTCAGTTACAAGTGCAATGTCTATGAATATAGTGAAGCACTATCAAGTAAAAAAATATAAAAATAATAATAATGGCACTACCATGGTCTCAGTTAAAATAAAAAAAGTTGGCAACATAAAGCTAAAATTTGAGGCCATCAAAGATTTTAGTCATAACAAGCTTTGCTTTTTGCTTCGCGGAGATTCTAACTTCATCACTAGAAGGAAAGGTTCACTTCAGGTCTTCAAATTCTTTATGTAATTTGGATACCTCCCCAGCTTCGAAACTAGTTTTTGCATAAAGTTCTTTAATCCTAGGGGATGAATGTCTGAGTTCTATTTCAGTAATTGTTTCTTCCTCTGAAATCCTACGAATCTGGTGCTCAAGTTCTTCCTTTCTTTTAAGTAGAGATTCAATTTGAACTTCCATCTCAATTAGTGTCTGCTTTAGAGAAATTTGAGAATCCATGAGCTTATTTAGATAGGTATACTTCAAAGAAGAGCATGTTTCCATGTCTTTCACCTTTAGTTTAAGTTCTCCAAGCTCTTTCAGAAATTGAGACTCTATCTTTCTCTTCTTGTCTAGTTTTACATATGTAAGATTGGATACACATGCTTTCTTGATTTGGTTGGGTGCTATAGTTATCTTATCCAATGCACAACGATAAGGACTAGTGTTGGCATTTTGCTGATCAAGAAGACTTAATAAGCTTTCCAATTCAGCTATCCTCATCGCTACATGTCCATAGTCGTGTAATTAAAAACCTCCAATGTCTCTTTAAGAGTTTGAAGAAGGGAAGAGATCAGCATGGATTGAACACAAATATCTTCCACATTATTCTATTTATTGGAGGAAGTAGCCACACTAACATGATGATTTGAGGTATCTTTGGTCAAGTTCATACCTTTGCTAGAAAAAAGTGCCTTTACTAGAGGAAAAGTTAGAACTCAATCTATTAACTTCCAAAATATCTTCCAATGCTTCAATACTCTTGACCCTAGATGCAATTCCCTTTTATGAAGACAACGGAGTAAGTGGTAGAAACCGACAATCAATGCTTACAAAAATTATTAGAGAGAGAGAGAGAGAAAGAAAGAAAGGAAGTTAAAGAAGATACTTGACCAAACTGTGCAAACCCCACATCCATGATAGTCTCATCTTTGGTGACATTGCCTTGGGATTCTACTAGGTACACATCTTTGTCATTAATATCACTTGAGTTTTCATGAATGGGACATAAACAATGAATGTGATATGAGTAAGTTGTGCAATCATGAAAAAAAGGGTTTGTTTTGCATACTTGCAAAGGAGGGGCAATTTGATTCACGTCAGGTTTGTTAGTCCATTCTTGGATTCTTGGGGAACCCAAATTATCAATAGTGCCTACAAAAAAATATTAGAGAAGTGAGAGAGAGGAGAGAGAGGATGCTTAGTATACATTCATGAGCATTGGTATCTTACGTGTTTACATCATCATCAATTCCATCAATAAAACCAGTAAAACTTTGAGAACCCGTATTAGTTGTATGATGAGATGATGAGCAGATTTCTACATATAAGGATGGTGATAAACAAAATTTTAAAAGAAAAAAAATAAAAAAAGAGAGGTATAAGGACATTCAAACCTTGTATAGCAACTTCGTCGCTTTTCTTCTTCTTCCCAAGACAAATGGATTGTGACTTTATTTTGATTCCTTTATAAAAATCGTCTGATTTAGGCAAAAGTGGCCTCTTCTTTGAATCATTAAGGATGGAATGGAATGAAGGTGCATTTGATAAATCTGTATTGAGGTAATTCTTAGAAACACTTACCCACCAATGGGCAAAGATCTCTGTGTTGGTTGTGGTCTCATTAGGATAGATAAATCTTGTTTCAGTGTCATCCATTATGAACCAAGCACAAGTGTTGTAAAAAACTTCTACATGACATTTCCATGTAAGGTTAGGGAACAACCTTTTCTTGAGAATACCCGAATTGTACAACAAATCAGCTTGGAGTGTATAACTCTAATTCTATTTAGCCCATACCTTGGTAAACCAAGGTACATGGGTGATTGTTGATAAGCCAGATAATGGTACCACCATCTACCCTCTTGACCCTAGCAAGGGAAGAATCATATGTCATTAATCCATCATCATTAAAGTGAGCTAAACTAACAAGATTCTAGTTCCCATGGTAACAAATCATCTCTCATACCTCTTGTAGGGATAATCATCTTAGGGAACTTGTTGTTAATCTCCCAATGAAAGCTTCGCCCCTCTAAGTCTTAGGAGCAACTGCATTGTGTAAAGCTAGACAATGCATAATGTACATCCTATAGAAGAAATGTGCAGGATAAGCAAATGAGAGTCCTTTACACATTGTTTTTTTAGAGAATTCACAAAGAGCTTGAAGACATTGTTCATAGTGAATTCATGCTGATGTACAACTAAAGTGGGAAGATTTCGCACAAAAAATTTAATTTGAGAGCTAGGAAAATTTTTCAAGGGAATTGAAGAATCTCATGAGGTAAATCAACAAACAAGGAATAAGTTTTTGTTTGAGTTATTAGAAGAAGAAGACAAAGAGAAAAATACAATGAGGGAATGCTTTTAGGATTCAAGGAGGGAGAATCGAAGGCCAACATCATCAACAAAGAAGATTGAACAAAGGAGTTTGTGTCAAGTTTAGAGGTTGGTTGGTTGTTTTGAATTGTAAGATCTATATCATTCTAGTGTGATTTAGCCTTTGCTTGAGGCTGCCATGGTTTTTTACCTTAGTATGGATTTTCCACGTAAAAATCCTTGTGTAATTGTTTAGTGTGCATGCTTAATTTGATGACTGAGTAATCACGAATGGCGATTAGATATTAGGGTGTGTTTATTCCGCTTCAAAGCAAATTCTTATGTATAGAGGCTAGAACTCTTAATTGCTTACTTGCCAAAGTACTAGAATTTAGAGCAATCAAGTGAACTACTATCCCCATCTAGTTGTATATTAAACTCTCAACAACAACCTTGGGAGATCTCCATGTTAAATTTTAATTGTTTACTTGCAAGCACACAAATCTATTGTAGTTAAGCGGCTAAATCAAGTGTCAATCCCACGGGGACTTAAAATCAGAAAACCAAATTTGATGTAATACAAGTAAGCCCTCTAGTTAACAATTATAAAGAGAATAACTTGACTAAAGTAACTAACAAAAGCAAATAAGATTTTAAAGGCAATTAAACTATCTAAATCAAAATTCTGAAGCTTTAATCTAAGAATAAGAAAACAATGCAAAGTAACTAGAATATCAAATAAACAAAACACTAGGGCATAGGGATCCACATTCATTAAATCATAGAAACTCATAAGTATAATCATTAATCATTTTTTTTACGTTCATCTCATAATAATCTAGTATTCAATCTTTGTTATTATGGAAAATATCACCATTAAGCTCTCATGCACAATAAAAGAATACATTGTTCCTCCTCATTTCAATAGATTAAAATCAAGTCATTAATTGTATCCACAATGTGCAAATCACAACTAATACCCAATTTCATTATTAAACAAAACAAAACAAAATAATAAACTAAAGAGAACCAATTTAAATTATGAGAAAAGCATGACGAAACTCATCCAAATCAATCTTATCAATTAAAGAGGTAGAAATAATTAACATTAAATCCACCATTAAGACAAATTAATCAAGTCTCATAATCATAAAATTTTATAATTTAATGAAGCTTCATCCAAGCCCTAGCAAAGAGTTTTAGGTACTCATTAACCTAAGAAATAAAATTTCTATTGGAAAAACTAAAATGAGACTTACAAGACGTAAAAAAGAGGGAAAATTTTAAAAAAATATTGTTTGCTACAATACCAATTCATCGTCTTCAACCTTTAGCTCGTGAATAGTACTGCTACATTAACCGCAACTGTGATTTTTTCTCTCACTTCTTCTTTGCTCCAGCTTAGGACTTCAATTCTCTCACTTTCAAAGTGTTTTCTCATCAATTTCGAAGGATGAGATTGAAGGATTTTGCCTCTTGGTTTGTTGTATTTTCCTCCCTCCTTTTATGCAATTCTCTGCTTTAGTTTTTAAATATATTTCTAAACAACACCTCTTTCCATTTTTAACCATCTAATTCCAACCCAAAATAAGAGCTTCTTGCTATATTTAACCTTTCCCTTTATAAGCTTTTCTTTTTATAAGCTATGGTTCGAACTCAGCTCCGCAGCCACAAAATCCCCTCTTTTCAATCAAAATCAGTTCACATTCTTCGATTTTAGACTTCAAACTTGTTCTTCATTGACTTAATTGAAAAGTGTTTAGAAATGCCTAATTTATTTGCTAAAATTCATACTCAATTTCATCCAAAAGCAAATAACTATAATATGGACGTTTCTGTCCAATTTCTGTCCAAGAACTCATCCAGAAGATGAAGTTCTTCACTGGACAGTCCACATTACTGTCCAACTTTCTTCTCTGTTCATTAAGCTCTTCTGTTTTTGTCCATATATATTTCTAACATGTCCGAGTCTCTAGAAAGTTGTCCAAGTCACATTTAAGCATGTTAAGAGTATAGTGAATTTTTTCGAACATTGTCCACATGCCTCAGGAAACGTGCATTACCTATAATGCATAAACAGTCATATTTCAAGCGTGTAAGACATGTAGAACATTGATTTTATTCAAATACACTCCTAAACAATTAACATCGCTTGAATTAACTAATAATTAAATCACACTACTAATATCTATCTTAACATAAATAAACTCTAATTAACCCTCAATTAACCTAATCATACACTAACAAATAAGTTAAATAGCCGTGTAAAATGTACAAAAATCATGTGTATCATTCTACTAGTTGGTCCTCACTAATCATTGCAATGAACCATTGAAGGAAGAACATTCTCACAGACCAATGAGTGAAGAATCAATTTTTCTCTGCTTGTCATAGTGAAGTAAAGTTAGAAGATCGAGTTCTATAAATAACAATGTATTCCTGTTGAAACTTGGATTGAGTAGTTAATAGATTCGTAGTAAAGGGATGAATTTAAATGTGGAAAATAGAAATGTATGAGTTTATTTTGATGAGGAAACATAGTTGTGACGAGTTAAAAAGCAGAGTCCGCGTGAGATGTTATTTTCCTCTTTGCTTAAGATAACTTAGTTTCCTTGTTAAGATAGAATCCAATCCAGTGAATATTTATCAGTTAAAGTCTAAATATGATTCTATGTTATATGAACTAAATTAACTTATGAATCTGGGTGCAAATGACCAAAAGACTCATTGTGTGCATAAATTTTTAAAAAAAGGCATCAAATGAGTGACTAAAAGAGCCTACCTACGTGCATAGGTAAATAAAAAAACAGGCTGAGGTGAGTGACCGCAAGACCCTGCTCGGTGTAGCATGGATTTTGCAGCTAAAAGAACAACAAAAAAAAACGGGAGGGACTGGCACATGTGCTACACTCATAAAGAAAACGTTTTCCTTAAATTAAACAAGCTTTTCTCACAAGAGGATTACATTCTAAATTATGTAACAAGAAGTTCCTCCCCAATAGTAAAAAAATTATTGTTGATAAATTATCACTTCTCTGTTCAGCTCTTCTTTAACATCTTCAAGAAAAATGATGCGTCCATTGTCTAAATCTTCGGTGGAGAAGAGGTATATTTTTGCTAAGTTAAAACTTGGAAGGCGCTTATCCCATGGTCGTTCTTCAGCAACACCTCAGTGAGCTCTCGTTATGTTTTCTATGTGTTTGTGCATTACAATATTAAAAATTCTTTTGAATCATAGACAAGTACCATATGAAGCAGTTTGAACTGTAGATAACTCGCTCGAAAAACTTAATGGGAGACCTGGCATAATTTTTATTACAATGTCTTTTGAGGTGTAATAGTTTCATTTATAAAGAAGCGCCACTGTCACCCCTAGGAGGGGCTACTATTGACAGGTTTTTTCTTAAGAAATAGTCAAAATTCAAAGTTCAATGTTTTGGAGCTTAAATAGCTCCAAAGGGGACAAGTCGAAAGAAGACAACAAGAAAGGAAGTCAAACCCTATCTTACACACGTAGGAATATGCTCAGGTTTCTAAAAAAGAAATTTGGTTGAGGACCTCATGAACCCCTCTTACACTTAAAATTATCCACAAAAGTTAAAATGGCTAAGTGAGGCATTATAAGCCTCACATTAAAACTAGCCGCATCAAAATAGCTATCAAATAAAAATAATCAAAATTACAAAAGGTTGTGTCTCCATGGGTTACACAACAAAATAGGCATAAAATGAAAAGTAGTAAAAGGCTAAGTGACATCTCATGGGTTTGACATCAAAATAGTCATTAAATATAAAGGCTAAATGATATTTGTGGGCCCCACATTAAGTTTAGCTGTCAAATATTAAAAAGTTTAGCCATACAAGACTAAATTGGTGAAAACACAAAAAACAAATTTCAAGAAACTTGAAGTTCAAAGAAAAAATACAAAGAGACCATGTGGGAGACTCAATGGCCCAACATCAAATGAATCATATATGAATATGAAGTAAGATTCGGTGAAAGTCCTCAATCCTAATGAGCATTCTGAGGAATTTCTACTTCAATGCTTAAAAAAAAAATAGGGGTAATAGAGAGTGGGAAGACCAAGTGAAATCCCCGAGACTCGTGATCCCTTACTCTAAACAAAAGAAGAAGAGAGATGAATGAAATGATAATAAAAATGGTGAAATGAAAAAAAATGAAAATAGAAAAGGAGAATGTCTAAAGAGAGTGAGAGAGTGGGGGAAGACAATGTAAACAAACTTATGCCCAAACATTCCCCACTACTTTCAAAACTATCTCTCCTAACTTCACCACATCCCCACTTCCCCAACCATGATTCCAATGGTAGTGATTAATTCAGCACGAAATTTCTTTTAATACCCTAAATAGTCATTCCATTACATTATATTGACAATTCCAAAAAATGGATCGCATCAATGTGAAAATTTTTGGTACATGAAATGAAGCGATGATCTGATATCCATATCTAAATCCTAAATCGAAAAATTCACTCCCCACTTCCCACGAACTACCCTGTCAATTCATCATCCACTACTTTAGTTAACTGGACAACACATATACTATAAATACACCCTCATTTTCGTAAAGAGGGGCTTTTGGGCTTCAAGTCTAAGGAGCCTTCAAAAGAAATCCTGAAGCCCATCCTCTACAAAAAAACCATCCAAAAATTCCAAAGACCTTGACCTTCATTCCAAGTTTGAACGTTAAAGAAGCTCGAGGGATTGGAAGACAAACAAAAGTACTTCATCAAGTGAAGGAAAAAGATGAAGTATTCGAAAAAAGGGAGCTCTTTTCTTTAAGAAGGAGTTTCTATTTTTCTTTTTTAATTGAAAATTGTAGCCACTTCTCTTGGCAATTTACTTTTTCTTTTTAATAAACTTCAAGTTGCCTCCCTTGTTTTAATAAAGGTTTCAAAAATAGATTAATCACTTCTACTCTACACCAAATTATAAAGAGTAGTCTTAATTAATGAAGAGAGGGTTGTCAGACAAATAAAACAAAAAAGTTCTTCTCTATCTCTCGGAGGGAAGGATCATCTAATCCCTTATCTTGACTTGTGCATAGGGAACTATCGAAATCCACCAACAAATATAAAACAACTAACCAACCGCTAGACTTGACACAAACTCCTTTGTTCATTCTTCTTTTGTTGTTGGCCTTCAATTCTTCCTCCTTGAATCCTTGAAGCTTTCTGTCTCCATGTTTTGTTTTTCATCTTCTTCTTCTAGCAACTAAAACAAACACTCCTTTTGTTTATTCACCTCTTGAGATTTATTTAACTCCTTAAAGAATTTACTGACACTCCTTTTGTATGTGCTATGCGAAAATCTTTTCACTTCAGTTGTGCATCACCACGAACTCACCTCGAATAATTTCCTCAATTTTTTGGGTGAATGCTCTAGGAAAACAATGACTAAATGACTCTCCTTTCTTCTCCAATATTTTCTAATTTTTTCTTCTTTCAAATTGTCATACCTAAACATTTATTTAGGTCTCCAAGTCAAATTAGCTCTTTCACTCAAACTAGGAATGAATTCTCTTCCTTAAGGGCTTATCTTAGGCAACTAAAAATGCTAGCAATCGTTACAAATAGTGATCGATCGTAAACTATTTTATGAGGACACAAAATCTCTAACGATAGATCGGTCATTAGGGCAAACAATTGATAAACTCTCGGCTTCATTTTACAAAGGGCTGACTCCGGTAACGATCGATTGTTTCTTTTTGTCTATTGTCCATGATCGATCAATGACACTGTTAAATGAGAATTTTACCTTTTTTACACTAAATTTGTCTTAAACCTCCGAAATCAATTCTGAAACTTTTCCAAATAACTTTTGTATAAGAATGCATACTTAATAAACTTCTATTTCCATTAACATTCTTTTGTCTTCAATCTTAATCCATAAGAACACGTATGATCCTATTTTTCAAGTCCATCAATTCCAAACATGACTCAACCCAGAAAATTAACACTCATAAATTTATCACATTAGAATAAGACAATAAGTGCCAAGGATTATTGTGCATGGAGCTGGTAATTTATCCAATGTTTGTATCTCTAGGCATCTCATGCCATTATACATATGTCAACATAAGTAATTGCAAGACTTTAAGTGCAATAAAACACATATAATTCATTGAGAAATTCTTTCTTCTTTCACCACCACCTTTGTTGCAATACCTATAGAATCTAGGGGTAGGTGAACATATTTATACTTAGTAAATTGCATTAAATTCTATAAACATGTTAGTCAAGAGTTTATATTAAATATTCATAATTTTTGCGTATAGTTATTTAGAGAATATACCATTTGGTGGAAAATAAATAAATCTCAGAGGAATCTAAATTTTTTCACAAAATCTTTCAAAAAATATATTATCTGATAATAGATCAATCGAGAAGCCGTGATACCTGAGGTATCTCATTTTCTTAAGAGCATAGGCCATGATACCTAATAGTAGGTATCTCAATCTTTTTCAGAACAAAAGTCATGATACCAATGGCGTACCCCCACACTCATGGAGCCACGGAAGCCAAAAAGGAAAGGAGCCATCCTATGATGCTCCACACCTAGGCATGACATAGCTGATTTTGGGCTTGTATCTTTTTCAGAGCAGAAACCTGATACTTAATAGCCGGTATCTCATTCTTTTTTAGAGTAGGAGCCATAATACCTAATATCAGGTATCTCATTTTTTTCTTCAATAGAGGTCGTAATATCGAATGGCTTACTCATGCACGTTAGAGCCGAATATGGCTGGTATCTAGAATATAATGAAAGTTCCTGACTCGTTAACAATTGAATTAGCCAAAGGGTGTGTAAGATCCCTAATCTTAAACCGATTTATTTTAATGATTATTTATCGGTTATCTTGTGGTTTAAGCGTTTTCTAATTAATTCGGTGATTTTCGAAAATAAACGGTGTTTCTTATGGTTTTAATCAAAATTAACTTTACAATTATTGGTTTAAAGTGTTTTTGGGTCAAACCTGAATATTTAGAATTTTTCTAATTTTTTACTAATTTTCCTAAAATTAAGGTTTGGCGAAACCCCCTGTGCGCCCCACCGGCGAAATTGAGGTTTTTGGACCAAATTAACCCATGCATCAACATATGCTTTTATAAAAAAAAATTCATAATTTTCCTAGGTTTAATTAGTGTTCAAATGGTCAAAATACTCATTTTTAGCCCAAAATTTTATTCATACCCCACTAGTTAATTATGTACACCCTAAACCCTACTATAAATGGAAAGGGCTGAGCCATTTCCATTTTAGGAATAGGGTGGGAGAGGGTGATTAAGGCCTAGTTCCCCAATTAGGCCCGAATTAGAAGGAGATTAAGATATGTTTTCTTTAATCAAGCCTAAATCCTAGGTTTTCTTCTAATCCATTCTTAATCTATCATTTCTCCTTTGATTTGATTTGATTTCAAGCATCAAAATCACTGATTTGCTTCCTTACTTTAAACCCTACATCTCAAAATTCATTTTTTATGCTTAACAAACCCTAGATCTAAGATTTCTTTAAAGTTTTCAATGTTAAACCGGTTTTTAATGGAGTTTAACTTAAACTCTATATTTTTGGAAGGTTTCCTAGAAGGGTGAAGGTCAAATCCGAACCTAATCAAGTGATAAGGTAATGGGTCTTCGAAATCTTAGTTTTCCTATGGTAAAAATCTCGATTTTTATGGTTTATTTGGAATAGGTTTACTTGATTTAGTGCTCTAATGGTGGGATTAGTATATGTTAATTTCTTGTCCCGATTTTTTAGGGTTTTGTCTTAATATGGTATAAATTAGCTTTCTGGAAGATATGATGGAATTTGAATTGCATGTGAGTCGTTAGATGGAGATTTTAAGTTGCATCAATGGAGTTTTTGTTTGAAATTTGAAATGAAGAAGAAGGTTGAATTTGCCTTGTTGGCGTTCGAACGGCTCTGTAGGGTGTTCAAACGCCAACACTGCAATTTTAGGATATTTCCTGTTTAGACGATCGAACGGCCCTGCAGGGTGTTCGAATGGCGACACTACAGAAATTGACCATTGTATGTATGTTGTTTATTTCGATGTTTCTACTCTGAAATATCATTTTTATGTTTATGTGGAATGTTTTGAGCCAGAGTAAGCTACTGGAAGAGCATACTATTAATGTTTAGAAGTTGTGGTGTATATTTAAATTTATGTGAAATGGCTTGTAGTTGGATATATTTTTTGGAATTGTTATCTTGAAGATATGAGTGGTTGATTCCCTATGGTTTAAGCATGTTTTCAGTAGACTTACATCATGCTAATGGACTGATATGTCATTATAGAATGTGATTAAATGATGTGTGAATGTTAGTGCTATGCCTAGACTCAAGTATGAGGTGAATGAGCTTACATATGTTTAGTATGTGGTTATGTTTTATGATTTTAATGATTCTTCTCCTATGATTTCCGCTGGAATCCATGATTAGATGTTAATGCACATGTGTAGTGTGATGACGAGTTAATTACAATGCATGTTGATATACATCGAATGAGGTGCTTCTACCATGTACACACACATGTGGGGTTAATGATTATAATGAGGCTTGGTATTATGATTATGAATGATGAATGAGGGGCTGATGAGAGCACTTATCATGAATTAGGATTCATGTATGCCTTGCCCACGTATGTACCATATTGCATGCATCATGAAAATGGATTTCCAATTGAGGCTTTATCGAGATTAACCGAGTTTGATCGATTGGATGCAATGTGGTGAAATTGCGTGTCGGATTAATCGGTCGTTGGCTTAATCGAAACTTGATTGGTCCGAAGGGACATGTTTTGATTTGAGTTCCTTTGTGGAACATGTGCACTCCCCGAGTTGTGTACTTGTCTTGCAGATTGAGATTATTATGATTATCTGGACCCTGAGAATCCAGCTGGTTTGTCCGAGTGCACCAGCTTACCAGGTATTGTTGCTTGGGACTTTAGTCTTGACAAGCAGGGTTGCCCGGGAGTTTAGACTTGTTGGGTAGGAGTTGCTCGAAGGCGTTGGCCTTGAGGAGCAAGAGTTGCTCGAAGGCTTTGACCATGAGGAGCATGTCTATTTGATAAGTGTTTACTCAAGGGCTTCGGCCTTGAAGAGCAGGTTTATTCTCTATGTGTATGGACTTGCATATTAGACTAGTGTGTGTGAGACACTTATACATGTCTGATGAATGAGAATGTTGATGCATGATTTGAAATGTATGTTAGAGATACATATCATGCAGGTTTATATGATGTTGATGCATGATCTGAAATATATGTTAGAGATACATCTCATGCAGGCTTATATGATGTTGATGCATGATCTGAAATATATGTTAGAGATACAACTCATGCAGGTTTATATGATGTTGAATTGCATTATTTGAATGTGTAGTAGAGACACTTCTTATGCGATATAAGCGATATTCTAAATAGTCTGAATTGTGAGATTTAAACACTAATATGTAGGTTTAGTAGATACATATGTGTGATCAGAAAATTATGTATATCTTGTCAATCATTGATCTGAATTGTTATATGACTATGCCGTAGTGTTTCTGATGATTATAAGTATATTGAAAACCATTATTGAGTTTGTTATACTTAGCCCTCTTTCTTGTACTTTTGCTTTGGGGCTATGTGGCGTGACACGCAGATGGACAGGATCCTCTCTATGAGGAAAGGTCGGAGAAGACTTGGGAGTAGACGTGGAGATCTCTTATGTGGCATGTTTCTTTAGTTTTTGCTATGATGTTAGAACACATGTGGTGTAGTTCTCGTTTTGGATTTGTGCTACATTGTACATTTAGATTGTTTGAGACATAGTCTTGGAGCCTAGTGTGGGCTATGGATTAATTAGTATGTGGGTTTGAGATTGTGGTTTATTTTAGAGTTAAAGTAACTCTTTTGATTCTACCTATTTACTCTTGCTCAAAGTGGTGCGTTTACTCCGTAATTTTTAGATCGCCCGTGATTAGGGCATAAATCTTCCGCTAATCGTTTTCAATCTCCTTGTCGCCCCCGTGCGCTTGACTGGCCCCTGGACAGGGTTCGGCTCGGGTCGGGCAATGTCGTGGCATGACAAGGTGTAAGCACCCAAAACATATTGTAGCAATATCAAATCATTTCATAAACAAATTTGCATTATAGAAAATAGAGCTCAGAATGATACTAGCAAAATATTTCTAAATAATTAAAATCCTCCATCACAACATAGGTTTAGAATTTAAAACCCTCTACCACAATCTTGGGTGTTAAGGTTTTTGACTTTAGAGGTCACAAATCGAGAGAATGCAATGTCCGACACACTCGATTTAGCTTAAATCACCTGAATTGGACTTAAAATGACTTAGAAACAGAGAAATAAAGTTTTAGGAGCGTGTGGGAGTAGAAAAATTGAAAAATACACCCACGTGACTATTTATAGCCCACACGCCTTGAACCATGTTAGAGTGTGACACACGTCATTGCATGGTGCAATAGCACGCACCATTATAGCAAAGCATTGCATGCCAATGACATGCAACTGCACTACGCACGTTCTTTCGCTTGTTGGCTAGATTTTATTTAAATGGAATTGTCCTCGTAAAGATTATGGGGAAGGGCTACCTGCTTAGGTCAGCCTAGGCTGATGTGAAGCTCATATCCGCTTAACATCAAGAAAAAAAGAAAGAAAAGAATGAAAATAAATAAATGATATAACTATCGAGCATTCAAAAAAATCCAAGCCCTAAAAAAATGATATGAGGAAAAATATCATCTCAAAAAAGGCATCGACATAATTTTATGAGCTTTACTTGTTTTATTCTTTTTAGGCATATCATGTACATAGATTCTAGCTAAAGTGGGTTGAAAAAAGAGGACTTCGTCCTTACTAGGGTCTAAACAAATTTGTCTTAGTTTGATTAAGAGTGGTCTTGAAAGATTAAACACTAAAAGAGAAGAGCTAAAAATATTAGTGATTCCTTTAAAACTTAGTAAAAAAATATTAATGTATCAAAAGAAAGAAAATAAAATTGACAATCGCATACCAATGGAGTTGGCTATTCCAAGTCAAAGTATTGATGAACATAATTTGTCAATGCACTTGAATTAAAATGAAATTAGTTGAAAAATCGTCAAAAGGAGCTCATTTATGCTTATTTTAAATATTTGATTTTTATTTTAAGTCTATAAGAAAAGTTTGATTTTGATGGCAAGTGTTTGAAAATTTTTTTTTACGAATTTATAGGAATTTTTCTAGAATTTATTGAATTTTTTATTTTGGAAAATAAAATATTTGATTTTTTTTAAGATCAAACGATCGATCCCTTGAGCAATCGGTCGCTAGTTTGGTTTTTGCACTGAAACACTAATTTTAAATTTGGCCAAAACTCATTTTATCCTCATTTCACTCAAAACTCTTCCAAAGGGTATGTAAGTGTTATGAGAGGAAATTTGGGTTCATTTTGTTTGAAGAAACACGTGATTTGATCATGATTTTCTCGATTTAGCCTGTGGCCAAGGTATGTTCCAAAACAAAATTTTGATTTTGAGTGATTTTTCAATGGATTTCAATGATTTTTAAACCAATGGGATTGTTAGGAATAGCTTGATATATGATTTTCCAAAGTTTCATGGATTTGAACCATCAGATTGTTAGATTTCATAAAAGACCCATTTTGGTTTCATGCTTTTACTTCAATTTGGGGAAGTTTCAAAATTGGATGTTTCTAATCAAAATTAGGTGTAGATTTTGGTATTACTTTTGTTCTAATCATTGAAATCTACATTGTATCAAAATTTGAAGTAATACGAACATAGAAAATTTAGGGTTTTATTTAATTTCAAAACCAAAATTTAATGTGCATTTTGATGATTTTTTAAAATTTAGGACTTTATTGTTGTCTATTTAATTATTCTTACTTATGATTAGACCTAGAAATGTCTCTTTGCAAGGAATTTTGATGGGGAGAGAAAAGAAGCAGAATGCCATGAGTGAGTCCGGATTAGGGGATCCAGATGCTTCGTCTAGCATGGGAGAGAGAGTAAGACCAATCAGCTGTGAATGTAGTTTGGTTCACATTCCCCTTGAGACAGCTATAGATTGGATATAGGCATGTCCATACTGGATGGACTATTTTAGGACGAGTTCCATAGTCAGCTAGTTTATCCACGTCTAGATAGCCAATGGCTTCACCAGTTCGATTGGATGATGATTACGTATTAGTTGGAGTAGTAGGAGGCACATAGGTGTGAGTCTCACCTTAGAATATTGTAGAAGTTATTAGATATGAGAGGAGACCACTCACCTATGGAAGAATATATGAGTCATATGTTAAGGTTATTGGATGATTTATTATTCAAAATTATGTTTAGAAACCTTGTGTATGTATTGAGTATTAGAATCTGGTTCGAAGTTGTTGTAGTCGAGTCAGATTTGTAATTGATAGACTTGAAATATAGGAGCATACGTGTTCTCATGGATCAAGATAGAAGACTGAAGAATGTTGAAGGTTTTTATAGCTTATTCAGATCACATTCGCATAAAAAAATCACTTAGGCGAGTTTTATAAGTGATTTAAAGGTTTTAGAAAGTTTTATGCTAAAAAGGGCAAAATGGTAAAATCATAGATACAACAATCGATCACTGGACAGATAGTTAAACAAAATGATTGATCGACACTGGATTTCTCCCTATGTAAAATGAAGCCAAGAGTTATTGATTGATCACTCTCATGAATCCATAAAATCGCTTTATCACGCATAAAATAAATAGTGAATGATCGATTGCTATCTAGAATGATCAATCTTTTCAAGGACAGGTGACCCAAATTAAGCCATTCCAATTTCAAATTCTTTCCTCATTCAAGTCAAGGACCTAATCTAACTTAATGAGCTATATAATGGTTAGAAAAAACATGAAATTGCAGGGAGGAAAACCTAGAGAAGCTTAGCGAAAAAGGGTTCATACCTTTTGCTTATTGTTTTCCAAAGAGGATTCACATGACGTTTTGACTTGAAAATCAATAGTAAATTCATGATGCTATTCCAGAACTAAAAGGAGATTTCACATAGAGATTTCGAAGGAGTAGCATATCTTTGATAAGAGATTGAGGATTTCCAATGAAGCCAAAGTCAATACAACAAGTGGTTCTTGTTGAAGGCTAGAAGAAGACAAAGTCAAAGAAAGGAGGTAGAAGAAAGTTTCAAGTGCTTGAGGGAGAAGAATTGAAGGCTAGAAACAAAAAAAAATTGTGGAGATCTAAACAAGTGCAGCTTGTATTAGGGTCAAAGCAAAGGTTGGTCGTTTGCGTGTGTCAATGGAAATTGTCTTGTTTGTTAGTAGTGCATTGATTTAGTTCTAGTGTGGAACAACCATAGTTTTTTACCCGAGTTTGGGCTATTCACGTTAAATTGTTGTGTTCATGTGTGGATTGAATGCTTATGGTTTGAATAATTGATTTATCGTGAGTGAGGTTGGAGAGAATATTTATTTGATTCCGCCATGTATAAAAATTCTACACAAATAGGCTAGAACTCATAGTCATTATCTTCATAGATAATTGGACTAGGGGAAATCTAGTGATATGCTATACTCTTCTAAATGGATATTAAACTCACAACCTTCCACATTTTGATGGATTGGAGTTTTCATCAAAAAGTGAGTTGACTGGGACAATAAAGAGACTTCCCAGAGGCAAAGAGTTGGATGTTTCATGGCTTGCACATTCGATGACTACTTCTTTTCTTCTTTTGAATGTCATATCTCAGTATGACATCTGGAGTGCTTGGAATGAGAGAGTTGATCGCACGATGGCCTAGATTTTATACCTTCTTGCATAGCTAGAGCTTGAGCTTGATCTTCCATCGTTCATTTTTGGTCGTATGATGAAATTTCTACATGGACATACGCATGAGATGCTGCCCTACCCATATATTTGGTGTAGGATTTTTACTTTAGTTCATGTTATGATTGCACGAGATGAGCCAATGATGACTGCTATGGGTCCTATTGATGCAACTTTCGTTTGTCATATCATGTCACATCACAGAGGCAAGGAGGGAGATATAGAGGAGCTATAGGAACCAGCAGATGCAGTAGCACATCATGATGAGCTGATCGACATGTTACCTATGATGAGTTCAGAGCATTTCAGGATGTAGTTCTATAGGGTCTAGTAGATGTTAGACGTATGCTTAGAGATAGATTCCAACAAGTAGAGAGTGAGGGGGGAGTAGTCTGATGTTAATGATGATACAAGAGCTGATTTATTTCTTGTTATTTTATCACAATTACATGTATTCAGTTATTAAACTTGTTTTAGTTCAGTTTATTTTTCATTTTACTATGATATGTATTTCAAAACAGATAATGTGTTGGATATTTGATTATGGACATTTTTTTATGGATTATGAATTTTCATTACTTATGGTGATATGTGTGACATGATTGTTCTTAATTGAATATTTTTGTTAATTATTACATAACTATTTTCTGTTTATATAAAAAAGGATGAGAAATAATTAATGAAATTCAAAGTGCTTATCTTTATATGTGCTTGGATAGTACTATGCAAATTATTTTGATTTTAAGTGTGCATCATAAGTACAGGTTTATACAACACTTTTCAAGATGAATTCCAAATTATCCATATTAAGTCTTAGTGTTTTCAAGTCATTTGTACAAATTGAAGGTCAATGCACTATATCAAAAGTTGTGATTTTATTTCAATTTTTTATTATGTAGTGTTTTCACAAGAAATGGCTAAAGGGGGAGATTGTTAAAACATATGTGTCATATGTAAGCTAAATTGGTGAATTTCTTTGTCAAATTTATTTTAGAAACCTTAAGTATATAATTAATCTTATAAATTTGATTAGATGTAGTTGTGGTTAGTCAGTTTTGGAATTAATGGACATGAAAAATAAGAGCAAATGTGTTCTTATGGATTAAGATTGAAGACTAAAGAATGATGATGGTTTAAGAGGTTTCTTTAGTACACATTCTCATACTAAAATCACTTAGAGAAGTTTTAGAACTGATTTTAGAGGTTTCAGAATGATTTATTATAAAAAGGGAAAATATATCTTTGAATAGTGTCATCAATCTATCACAGATAAAGTGAACTAATTGACTCTATAAATCGCTGATGAACTATAGCATGAAACCAAAGATTCAATCGATTGTCCATAGAAAGGATCAATTGGCACTTGAATTAGCCCTTTTGTTAAATGAAACCAAGAGTGTATCGATAGATCACTTCAAAGACCGACCAATCGCTCAAGGAGTTATGGCTTGAGAAAACAGTGAAGGATTGATCGTTGTTTGAAACGATCGATCGCTAGCAATTTTAGTTTCCCTAAACAAGTCTTTCCGAAATAGATTTCATTCCTTGTTGAAGTCAAAGTGCTAATTCGACTTGGAGACCTGTATAAAGGACAAGAAGTGACGAAGTTGAAGAGAGGAAAACCTAGAAAATATTAGAGAAGAAATGAGACACCTTTTCACGTTGTTTTCCTTGAGAATTCACAAAGGAGATTGAAGATATTATTTAAGGTGAATTCATGTTCATGCACAACTAAGAAGAGAAGAATTCACATATAAATTTAATAGAGGAGTCAACAAAGTTCTTCAAAGGAGTTGAAGAATCTAAAGAGGTAAATCAACAAACAAAGAAGGAGTCCTTGTTTGGCTTGCTAGAAGAAGAAGACAAAGATCAGAACACAAAGAGGGAAAGCTTCAATGATTCAGAGGAAGAATTGAAGACGACAATCATCAACAAGAGAAGATTGAACAAAAGGAGTTTGTGTCAAGTCTTAAGGTTGGTTGGTTGTTTTGAGTCTTCTAAGATCTATATCGTTCTAGTGCATTGATTTAGCCTTGGGTAGAGGCTTCCATGGCTTTTTACCCTAGTTAGGGTTTTCCATGTAAAAATTGTTGTGATTGTGTGGTTTGCATATGTGGTTTAATAATCGATTGATCATGAATGGCCATTAGAAATTACGGTTTGTTTATTGTTAATTTTGCTTCAAAAATTAATTCCTACACATGGAGGATAGAACTCTTAATTGCTTACTTATGAAAATACTAGGGTTAGGAGCAATCTAGTGATCCATTATCACCATCTAGTTGATATTAAACTCTCGTATTCTCCAACTCTCAGCTTGCCTCAATTAGCCACTCAGAAGACCTTGTTTCCACTAACTACGTCCCCCCCTTCCCATCTCATCTTTCCAACTCATAGCCCCCCTTCATATCTTCTATTAAGCTACTTAATCTTTCTCCTGGACCACCATATACTAATTAATGCTTTCTTTACCAACTAAAATTGGATGTTTCCTAGAATAACAATTGCCTAAGATTACTTCAATGGAATTTGAGGTTTCACATGAAGACCAAATAATTGAGCCCGTTTTGCTTCACTGTCCACTTGTATCTTTTCTATGTTCATCTCTTATTATGATCTAACTTATGGGAATATCTTGTCCAATCCATTTCCTTACTACCCTGTGATGCACTATATATGTTGAATTTAATATTTTTTAATCTTGAATTGCAATCCTATTTTGTGTCAATACATTAATTATTTGGGCTACTTATATCTTAAACAGGTGAGTTAGGCATCCATTGTATTTACATGTCCAAACGGGCTTCAATAGGATCTATGTGGAAGAGAAAGTGAAGTCCAACTACCTAAACATGCATAGAATGGTTGAACACAACTATGTTGACCAGATTTGCATTAAGAGATTCAAATTCAGGAAGAAGCTGATTTGGATAGATTTTAACAGCCTTAGCATTTATGTCATATCTTTTTATATAAAATTTGGTTTGATATGATTAGGATGGCATTAGAAAGAAAACTTTCGTGGCTATAATCATTATTTTGGGACGAAATTCATAATTTTGAAGATGTATGGGTCAAATTTGACATGAAAAGGGACAATTAGTCAATTAACCTGAGGCCAACACATGGACGATCTTTTCAATGGTTGTGATTGATACACATAAAGAAAGATAATGAAATTGATTGGATAACTATAGGAAGATTAAAAGATACTTATTTTCTTAATAAAATTCTCATTTATTTGATGGATTTATAATCTAATCATTACCAAAGAAGCAATTAATCTAGCAATCAATTAGGAAGCAATCAAGGGATATGATTGAACCTTCCCCTTTAATAAGGCACTGTGTTGCCCTAAGATTTTAGATCATGTTATTTTATTATGTTAAGGTACTTGCGCTTGGCTTAGCCAAGATCTTGGATTGACGAGTATCTTGCTTTATTAGGTAATTTATTTATTGTTTTTAGATGCTTGGCTATGCAAGTTAACACCCTGAGTTTGTATTGCCTCATGTGTATGTGAATGAAAACCCGGGGTGTTACATCTAATGCTCTTATTAATTGCAAAAATGTTGTTTTGAAGCTTTCTTTTGGAAATATGACTTTGAAATTTGAAATTTTAAATATTTGCAGGCAACAAGGAGATGATTATGATGTCCTTGAAGCAAACATAATTAAAAGTTTTGTGCATAACAAGTCTCTTATCTCTTCATATTCTGACCCTTTAGATCTGTGTCTTGCTCATTTTAATTTTGATGATGAATATGTAATTAATGATGTAAATTCTTTATTAGAGTGAACCCCACATGTTGGATACCAAAAAGTGGAAGTCACGTTTTGAGGAATTACCTCCTCCTAATAGTGTTCCCCTCCTTTCAATTGTCCAAATACCCAAACTTGAGTTAAAACCCCTTCCTAATGAGCTTAAATATGAATTTTTGGGTAAAGGAGAGATATACCTTATAGTTGTTTCCTCATAATTGGTTCACACAGAAGAGAAAAAGTTACTCCATGTCCTTAGAGAGTATGAAAGTGCAATTGGTTAGAGCATAGCTGATATTATGGGAATTAGTCCCTTAGTTTGCACTCATAGGATCTTCGTGGAAGATAATGACAAACCCTCTAGAGAAATGCAATGTAGGTTGAGCCCTAACATGAAAGAGATTGTGAGAGCAGAAGTCCTAAAATTGTTAGATGTAGGGATCATATACCCTATTTCAAATAGTCAATAGGTAAGTCCTACCCAAGTGAGAAATCCAGTGTGACTGTAGTAAAAAATGAAAAAAATGAGTTGATCCCAACTAGGGTTACCACCGGTTGGTGCATGTGTATTAACTATAGAAAACTCAACTCTGTCACAAGGAAATATCATATTTCCATATGATTCGTAGACTAAATCTTAGAAAGGGTGGCTATTCATCATTTTTATTGTTTCCTTGATGGTTATTCAGGGTATAACCAATTTGAGATTGCACTTGAGGATCAAGAAAATATAACTTTTACATGTCCATTTGGTACCATGCTTATTGAAGAATGTCGTTTGGATTTTGTAATGCTCCTGCCACATTTCAAAATACATGATTAGTATATTTAGTGATATGGTGGAGCGTTTATTGAAGTCTTTATAGACGACTTTTCTGTCTTCCAAGATTCTTTTGATAATTGTCTTAATAATTTAGAAAAAAATTTGGTGAGATGTGAGGAGAAAATTCTTGTTTTAAATTGGGAAAAATGTCATTTTATGGCCACTAAGGGAATTGTAGTTGGTCGTATTGTTTTTATGCAGGGAATTCAAGTGGATAAGGACAAAAGTAAATTGATTGCTAATTTTCCTGGCCCAAAAATAATTAAAGATGTTAGATCTTTTTTGGGGCATGCAGGATTTTGCAAAAGGTTCATTAATGATTTTAGTGTTATATCTAGACCATTGTACAACCTTCTATCAAAGGACAACTCCCTTGAATGGAGTGAAGAATGTGAACAAGCCTTCACAAAACTAAAGAGCATTCCCATTTCTACTCCTATTATGCAACCACCAGACTGGAGTTTTCCTTTTGAAATCACGTGTGATGCTAGTGATTATGTTGTTGAGGTTGTTCTTGGGCATCAAAAAGATAAAAATCCCTATGTCATTCATTATGCAAGTAGGACATTAAATCGTGCTCAAATGAACTACTCAACTATTGAAAAGGAACTTCTTGTTGTAGTGTTTGCACTCGATAAATTTAGATCATATTTGATTGGTTCCCAAATTATTATTTTTACTGACCATGTAGCTCTCAAATACATTCTAAGCAAGAAGATGCAAAGCCCAGATTGCTCAGGTGGATCCTCCTACTCAAAGAATTTGTTCTCATTATCAAAGTCAAGAAAGGAGTAGAGAATGTGGTTGATGATCACTTATCAAGATTAGAGTTTTTTGATTCCTTTGGAACCACTGTCAATCAAGGACTCCTTTCCTAATGAATAGTTGTTCAACACCTCTCATATTCCATGGTATGCGGACATTGCAAACTATCTAGTGACAGTTAAAACTCCCACTCATTGGACTCAACAAGATAGAAAAAAATTCTTCATAGAGGTAAAACACTTATTTTTGGATGATCCTTATTTGTTTAAATATTGTTTGGACCAAATAATTAGGAGATGTGAGCCTAATTCTGAGTATACATATGTTATCTCCTTCTATCACTTTGAAGCATGTGGTGGTTATTTTTCTATTAAAAAGACTATTTCAAATATTTTGAAGGTGGTTTTTACTAGCCAACTCACTTCAAAGACACTCATGAATTTTGCAAAGCATGTGAATGTTGTCAAAAGTTAAGAACCATCTCCATAGGAACATGATGCCTCTTAACTGAATTTTGATTGTTTAAATTTTTTAATGTTGGTGAATTGATTTCATGGGACCTTTTCCTCCCTCTTTTGGCTATCTTTATATTTTAGTAGCTCTTGATTATGTGTCTAAATGGATTGAGACTATTCCATGCAAAACAAATTATCACAAAGTTGTTGTGAGATTTTTAAGAGAAAATATTTTGTCAAGATTTGGAACACCTTGAGCCGTTATAAGTGATCAGGGTACATACTTTTAAAATAGGTCTTTTGACGCCTTGATGAAAAAATATGGAATAACACATAAATTTGCTACACCTTATCACCCACAAACAAGTGATCAAGCAAAAATTTCAAATCGAGAAATAAAAATATTTTAAAAAAAATGATGAATCCAAATGGTAAAGATTGGTCATTAAGACTAACCGATGCTCTTTGGGCTTATCGTACTACTTTTAAAACCCCTATTGGAACGTCCCCTCATTGAATAATTTTTGGAAAGGCTTGTCACTTGCCTATGGAGTTAGAATGTAGGGCTTATTGGGCAATCGAGGTTGCCAACTTCAATCTTAACAAGGCTGGGTTCAATAGAAAATTACAGCTAAATGAATATGATGAGATTCGACATGATGCTTATAAGAGTTCTAGAATGTACAAGTAAAGAATGAAGGCATTTCATGATAAGAACATACTTGGTAAGAATTTTAAACCATCTCAAAAAGTTCTTTTGTATAATTCTAGGCTCCATCTTTTTCCAGAAAAATTAAGATCTTGTTGGACAAGTCCTTTCAATGTAAAATTATTCTCCTTATGGAACTCTTGAAATTGAAATCCCAAATAATGGTAATGTTTTTAAAGTTACTGGACAATGTTGGAAATTGTTTTTAGAACATTTTGTCCCTAAAGTTGAGTCCTCATCTCTTAAAGATCTTAATTATGGGGGTTGATTTTTTCATGATATTTTATTCCAAAAAAAAGAAAAGTATTTGTCAAACATTGAGGACAATATTTCATTTGGGTTGGGGGTGAGTTTTGGTAATTTCTATTAATAGTATTGACTATGATAACCTTAGTCCTTTCTTAGTATTCTTCTTCTATGCTTTGATCTCTAGATAATGATGGAACTTAGATATTTTTAATTAAACTTTCCTTTTGTGATGTGTCTTTTCAATTACATGAAGAGGATCTTATAAACTAATGTTAGTTTTCAAAATTTCATTCACACTTGACTAATATTTAGAGTTGTAGTTGAATTATGTGGTTGTTGCTCTAATACTCACCAAGATTGTCGAAAGACACCAAATCAAATGAACCTTGACCTCCTTGTTCACTTCGTTGGCTGGGAAAGAAAAAAAATTAGTGGATTATTATGGTTATAAAAGGGAACGAATGAATTAGACCGAGTACTTCAAAAAGGTCTACCTATGAAAAAAACAAACTAAAAAAAGAAATGGAGTAAAAAAAAGTGATGGAGATCATATGAAAAAAAGAAAAAAACAAACAATGTTTCTAAATAATGTTTTATTTGGCAAAGATAGGGCGAAGCCATCATTGTAACAACACAAACAAGCTGGAATATCATAGATAAAGCCCATGAGGTATTATAGTGAACATTCAAACCACTTGTTATCTCAGACAGGTTGCTAAATTTTGAATTGGTTCTTTTAGATATCTAAACATCTCTTGGTAGGTATAAGAGCATACTACTTTAGGAGACTCGTCTTCTAATTATCTTGTCAAAATTTTACATGGACTCATTAACGCATTATTTCAAAAGATCCTCTACATAGAAATTTAATGGTTTTGACTTTCATGAATATTTTTTTAAATACTTAAATCTATGAAAACAAGTACTTAGTATTTTAGAGTTAATTGTAAAGTTTGATATTTGCTAAGTGGGGATGAAGGGGTTCTTTAGTCTTGCTTTACATTAATTCTTCTTCTCTTCTTCTTTGTTTTGTCTAGCTTAAGACCTAAAACTTAGCGTTGCTTAGGAGGCAAGCCATGAGTTTTCTATTTTTATGGGTATATTAGCTATAAACCCTCACGAGACACAACTCGTCCACTAGTGCAAGTTAGGGGTATAATGTTCGGAAATTTTCTAAATTCCCAAAGTCGACCAGGTAAAAATTAGGGTATTAGACCCCTTGAATTTCTCATCATAATAACTTCTTTGATAGTTGTAATTGGTGGCTGGAACTTATATGGATTGAAAGTATACAGAAAGAGCTTCGAAACTCTACCAAGAATGCATAAATCGGAGTTCGGATGAGAGAGATACGACCGTTCAAAGTTGAACATATCATGCAGAGCTTATTTACCCGAAGTGGATGAAAGTCCTAAATGAAATAAGAATTGGAAGTCTTAAATGAACTAGGAATTAGAAGTCCAAAATAAACTACGAATTGGAAGTCCTAAATGAACTAAGAATTGAAAGAGGGAAAGAGTCCTAGCGGGACAAGGATTCCAAGTAAGAAGAGGATGCAACCAGAACTTTGATGAGCCGAGATGGCATCAGAGCAGAAGACTTCTAGCCAGAGTAGGAGTCCGAGGAGTGCTAGGAGAGGTGGGAAACTTGAAGGAGAGATCAACTATACTACTAGTTGGGTTAGGACTCTTTTGGGACTATTTTGAGCATGTATGTGGGCTGGTTTCCTATTTGTAATGGGGCAGGGATTGGGATTCTGAATTTGTAACTAAGGTTGGTCGAGTCCTAGTGGTACTAGGCTTCCCGACAAATCCTCTATATAAAGGGGGCGTCATGGCTGGTTGAGAGGAGGTAATTCAAGCATTCAAAACTCAGAAATCTGCAAGGGTCGGATTGGGAGCTTTGGCCACAATTTCGAAGGACTGTTGGGTAGCAAACAGTTCGTTGACGACTTGGAGGAGCTGTTGAGAGTGCACTCAATCAAGGGGAAAATCAACCTTAGCAATTCAGCAAGTCTTGATACAGTTTTCAGCAAGGGGAGGACTAGTTTGTAGGATAGTTGAGACGGTATTGTGTCTGGAGCATTGGGGGTGAATTGGTTGAGGTAGGTGCATCTTTTTACACCTATAATCATGTTAATTTAGATGTTGTGTTTCAGCCCTAGGTCAACCTTAATGGAATGGTTTTGAATGCATCTATTTTACCTGATTCATGCATAAACTTTGCTAAGTTTAATCATTGGTTTTAGCCCTGATTAATGCATAAACTTTGCTGAATTTAATCATTGGTTTTAGCCCTGATTCATGCATAAACTTTGCTGAGTTTAATAGTTGTTTTTAGCCCTGATTCATGCATAAACTTTGCTGAGTTTAATTGTTGGATTTAGCCCTAATTCATCCATAAACTTTGCTAAGTTTAATCATTGGTTTTAGCCTTGACTCATACATAAACTTTGCTGAGTTTAATCGGTTGTTTTAGCCCTGATTCATGCATGAAGTTTGCTGAGCTTAATTGTTGGTTTTAGCCCTAATTCATGCATCAACTTTGCTGAGTGTAATCGTAAGTTTTGGCCCTGATTTGTGCATGAACCTTGCTGATTTCAAGTATGGGTTATTGCCCTGATTCGTACTCATACTTTGCAGATTTTGACCATAAACTTTTGCCCTGATTCCTGCTCATACTTTGCTGACTTTTGATCAAACTTTGGCCACAATTTGTGCATGAACTTTTCTGAATATAATTATAGGTTTTATTCATGAATTTTGCATGAACTCTACTGATTGTAATTATAGGTTTTAGTAGCAAATTCATGCCATTACCATGCTGAATTTGATTGAAAGTTTCAGCCTTTATTAGTGCCATACTTTTACTAATTTAATCCATGATTTCTTGCTGATTTAATCCATGATTCCTTGCTGATTTAATTCATGATTCCCAACCCTAGTTTATGCTATACTCCAGTGGATTTTATTTATGAATTCTCAGCCATAGTCTATGCTATACTCTTGCGGATTTAATCATTGATTCGCAACCCTAGTTTATGGTATTATATTACTGATTTCATCAATTTGCTTTAGCCTTGAATTTTACTACTATATAGCTGATTTCCTAAATGGGTTTTTAGCTTTTATTAGTGCCATTACTCTGCTGAATTAGATTATCCTATTTCAGCCATCAATCTGATTCATGTCTTGTTGAATTAGATCGTTTTATCTCAGCCATCAACCTGATTCAAGTCTTGCTGAATTTAATCATTCTATCTCAGCCTTATTTTGATTTATGTCTTGGTGAATGTTGATGGTCGTATCAGCCTCACCTTTAGTCATTATTATGTTGAATGTTGGTGGTTGTGCCAACCTCACCTTGATGTATTACCATGTTGAATGTTGATAGAGGTGTCAGCCTCACTGTGAGTTATTATAATGCTGATTATTGTTAGTCATTTCAGCCTTGATTTGATTTGTTACCTTGTTGAGTATTGTTAGTCATTTGGCCTTAATTTGATTTGTTATCATGCTAAATGTTGCTAGTTACTTAGCCTGATTTGTTATGTTAGTTTACTAATTTGATTAGTTAGTTTTAGCCTCAATCAAATTCATGGTTGGGTGGATTTGATCAGTTCATCTGAGCATCAATTCTGATTCATAGTCTTGTTCATAGGCTTACATGTCTCGGTCTAAAATCAGCATGTTATCTTGCTGATTGTGTAACTTTGTTGCTTGCATGAAATGCTGTGATTAGTCTTTAGTACCTTTGCCTCACATGGCTGCATCATATCACATGCTGAGTCAAAGTTTAAGCTCATGGTAATAACCATGGCAGATATTTAGGCCTATGTGGCCTCGGCACTTTTGGGATTTTGGCTCCCAGCTCTTTGAGCATTTGCGCGCACCTAGGTTTTTTAGCATCATCAAAGGCTCATCTACCTCCGGCCAGTGTGTCCATGAGAATAGCTGGTACCTACGTCTGTAGACCCATGGCTGATCCAAGTGGATCTCTAGAGATGCTAGGATTCCTATTAGCACACAGTTACTCCTTTGAGCCGGAGTCGGTATTTTCATGTAACAATTAGTGCATTGTTTCCTGAATGGTGTCCATTGCTTTGTGTATTATGATGGTCTTCATTAGTTAAAGATCAGCCCATGTTTCTGAGCTATGTTATATTAAGTGCTCTGTATATTACTTTACATGTGTCACTGTATATTGATGTTCTACATGTTGGAGTCCTATGTCTGGAGATTTCTCGACGGACAAGTTGTCTCTGAGTGAATACAAATTTCTTAGTATTAATTATTGAACAAGGGTTCTGAGATAATTAATAACATTGTTTGATATTGCTTGTTAATTAGACAAGTGGAACGATTAAAGGACTTGCATAATATGTAAGTTGATTGAAAATACTTAAGCATTGCATGTGTGATGCTATGCTTCTTAGGATAGTGTAGTTTTAGGCAGAACTACGTCTTGATCTGATCTTGAAGGAAACATTGGAGATGTTGTCTGATGAGTGCGTAGGCAACTAACATCGGGCGATGTTGGCCAGATCCGAAAAACATTAATAAAATCTTTTATCCTTATGGAAGCTCTTCTCTTGAAGGCGGAGAGATTCCATTGTTGTTGTTGTGGTTGTTTCATTTGGTTGGTTGCAAATCCTCCATGCAATGACAAGCGAGACCAAAACAAGCATGCACAAGATGAAGTTCTTCATTTCTGCAACTCCGGTATGTAAATGTATCTTTAGCGTAAGAGTCAACTTGTTATTTATTTTTAGACGGATGACGGACTTGTACTTAGATGGATGAGCTATTTTTATTTAATTTTGAGATGTGTAATAATATTATATAATTTGATATTCGTATTTGGGAACTCCAATTATCATGGCCTGGATATTTCTCATGACTACCATTCATGTTATTTTAAAAAGGCTTTTAAAAATTCGGGTCATGACAAGGGGTTTAACGGCTTGCTACATGTGCATAATGTAGTCGTGATGGCCTACGAAAGTGGCATGTTTTCTTGTTTTTATTTCTACTTAATTTTCTTTTCAAACACATGGATTGCTAGAGACCAGCAATATGCTGGTTGGGCGGTATTTGATGTAATAAAATAATGTTAAAGGGGTTACTTTAAAGGGGAAGGTCCAATTATATCTAAGAAGCGACCAATCAAACAAATAATTAGGAAGCAATCAAGGGTTATGATTGGACCTTCCCCTTTGAAGTAATCCCTTATCCTCCTATGAAAAGAGGGGTGAGCATGGGTGAGACATCATCTCCCCCTCTTTAGAGCTCTCTTCTCCTATTATTTTTTGCTTTTACAGTTTTATTTTTAAGTTTTATTGTAATGGCTTTCTAAGCCCTCTAGCTAAGGCTAGAGGTGATTTGTAACAATATAACTAAGTTCTATTTATGTTTCATCAATGGTTCAAGTAAGTATTGCTCATTTGAAGTGATGTGTATTGAATATTCTTCTTCTCCCTATTCCTTTGTGATCTTATTACATGAGATGCTTGAAGGCTCTCCTTCATGATCTTTTGTGGTTATGATACTTAGAACTCTTGAAGAAATAATTCTTTTTATCCTTCATCTATTCAAAGTATTTCCTATCTTTATTTTTGCTTTTAATGTTCATATCTCCTAGTTTGATAGAATCTTAATTCGATTTTATCTAGGATAACATGACAAATGAAGTACATTACTAGATGTTACAATGATCCTTAATGTCGTAGTGTTTTATATTATTGAATTTTATCTTAACACTTTCATGCCTCAATACTCTTCTACTTTCTCACTGAATTTTATCTTTACTCTTATTTTGTAATCATTGTGATAGTCACACAAAAGCAATTCTTTTGGATTTGACCTTGCAAGACTACTTCCACTTATACACTTGCAAGTAATATAACTCTAATCTTTGACTCAAATTATTGAATTAATAGTTTAGGTGTGACACCCTGCCAATGTCATTTCCATATGACCTAAAATGTGTACACATATTGGTAAATTGCAATGAATCTACAAAACAAGTACAATTATCATTGCTAAATTGAAACTTCCATCAAATACTAAATATAATTAAGTTTAAAATAATAATAAATTAAAGTTAACAAAGCAAATATAAGGGTATTAAAATGACTATATTTGATTCATATCAAATACCCGTAGACCTACATTTTGCTAGTCTTGAGCAAAACTAAAATAAAAATATTAGAAAACAAAACTAACTACTCCACTTCTGTAGGTAAACTTGATTATGTTTAACATATGGAATAAGCCTTTAAACCACTAGCTTACACTAGTGGACGGGTTATCGTCTCATGAGGGTTTGTAGTGAATATACCTACAAGATTCAAAACTAAATAATAAAATCAAATCAAAACCAATGGAAATTATGAAATCAACTCCTATTAATTATGTTGCTCCATTTAGCAAATTCATCCATAGGTATGTGCAATGTCCTAGTAAGATTTGTTTTCTAAAATAAAAACTCACTCTAACAACTTCATATTGGTGGTGAGTGCTCATACATAATATAATAGCTTTAAAAAGAAACAATGCCTAGTGGTTACGCAATCCCAATCTCATGAATCTAACAGCTCAATGTGTCTCATGTCAACTAAGAAATTTATATTTTACACTCAAAAAACATACATTAGCATCCATTTGTCCTCAAGATATCATAATAGAGATATTTACAAAAACTTCCCTGAAAAGTAAACGCCGAAAATAACATGTCACACATTTAGGATACAAATGCACAATGTGCTACTAAACTACCTTTTCCATTTTACATGACACGTATAATGCTTAGCCTTCTTAAGCTTTTTATAAGATTTGTGTAACAAGTGTTAGGCCAATGATTCCCAATCTAGTTAGCTCAGGGCACTAGTTGTTGAAGCATCCTTCATGCTTAATAACTGAAACTAGGCTACAAGGCTAGGCGTGTCATAAAAGAGTCAAATCAACCTTCAGACTTGAACACCCTATACTTAGTGAGGCTCACAGAGGTCCAGACTACTTAGTAGAGAGACTTTGTCTTTAACCCTTTACAAATTTACATTCATTTTTTTTTTACTTCAATCTTTTCTTTTTTTTTCACTTGAGCACATTACACTCAACCTTAACTGCGATAACAAAAAATCCTAGAATGATTTACAATGTAAGAATGGCCAGGCGCAGAACTCTATTATGATAACCTAAGTACTACTAGATCATACCAAAGTTTTATTCTCAGAAAAACAGTACTTAGATCTAGTGATATCCACCAAGATGAAGGACCATAATCAAAGGTTTGCATTCTCACTAAGATAAATGTCTTTCTATTTTTGTAAAATAGGAGCACAAACTACCAATATAATGAAATCAGAATCAAAGTCATTTAATCAGTCAAGTTATATAAACATTTTGTAAGAACTTGATATCATTAAACATAGTCACGTATCTAAAGGAGCATAAATATAAATAGCCAACATAAAAATAAGAAAATTCAATTTTTTTTAAAAAAAAGTTTTGTAATCACTATATCATAATAGTTACAAGTACGACACAACTATCAAGAATTTCTTTCTGCACCCCCAAACCCAAACCAAACATTGTCCTCAATGATTTAAAATAAAGACAAAAATAAAATGAATGTTCAATAAAAGTAAGAGAAAAATAAAGAAAGAAAAGATATTACCTAGGTCGATGTGCACTGCTAAAGTTCTATCACTATAAAAGTAAGCAATAATATGCAAGAAAGGTAGCAATAATCAAGTAAGGGTAACTAATGAATGTAGTGGATAAGCACCCCCAAACCTAGACTATAACACAACACAAAGATAATAATAATCTAACTAACAAAACTAACTTTGAAACATGAAAGAAACTAAACAAATAAAGCAAGAAACACTGGGCTACCTCCCAAGAGTGCTAAATTTTTATGTCTTAAGCCAAACCTACCTAGAATTCACTCAGGATAAATAGGGTTTTCTAAGTGCTCAATTATCTCGTCCCTATATGTCACTTCCTCTAGGTATGTCTTTAACCTTTGACCATTAACCTTGAAAACACAACCATATTTAGGGTTTTAGATCTCAACAGTCCTATGGGGAAAAACATGTATAAAGGGACCAGATCATCTAGAACATAATTTTCCTAGAAAGAGATGCAATCTAGAATTGTATTACAATACTTCCTAATTAGGTTCAAAGGACTTGTGCAAGATTGATTCATTATGAAACACTTCTGTCCTTTCTATATAAATTTCTGCATTCTCATAAGCATCATTAGGCATCTCTTCCAACTCACTGAGTTTCAACGTATGATGATATCAAACTCTTGTAGCAATAGGACCCAACATATCAGGCGGGGTTTAGTGTCTACCTTTGAAAGAAGATACTTCATAGCTACATGATCTAAAAACACTATTACCTTGGATCCTAAGAGATATGATCAAGACTTGTCTAGAGCAAACAGTATAGCCAACAACTCCTTTTAAGTGGTTGAGTAATTCAGATGATCATAATTTAGAGTTTGACTAGCATAATAAATGATAGAAGGAATTATATCCACCGGCTGCCCTAAGACATCACACACAATCTCAGAAGGTAAATTCCAATCTTGTGGTTGGATGACGGTGGAAGATGTTAAGACCTATTTAAGCTTGTCAAAAACTTGCAAACAAGCCTCATTAAAGACTACAACAACATCTTTGCTAAGTAAATTGCATAAAATTCGAGAAATTTTGCTAGTCTTTAATGAATCTCGTATAAAACTAGCATGGCCAAGAAATGTCTAACTTCATTCACAGTCCTCAGTGCCGAGAGATTTGAAATCAAGTCAACTTTGGCCTTCTCAACCTCAATGCCCCTACTTGAAATAACATGCCCAAGTACTATTCCTTGATGATCCATAAAGTGGCATTTCTCCTAATTTATCACAATATTTGTTTCATTATACCTTGCCAGAACCAGAATCAAATGATGTAAGCAATCCTCAAAAGAGGACCCAAACACTATAAATTCACCCATGAAGACTGCAAGAAATCGTTCAACCATATATGAAAATGTTGTGCATGATCACCCAGACTATTTCTTTTCTTGTTATTTCATTGTATTAGGCTACTTTATTTTCTATTTCCCTCTTATTTGCTTATGTATTAGGAGAAATAACTATATTGGGCCAGCTAGTGGCCCGCAGGATAGCCGGACCCACTAGTTGGCGCGACTTCCCAACTGAGTGGGTCGGCTCCCTACATGGGTCGCCCCCTCTCTTCTTTGTTGGTTATGCAATTGGATATTCATCTTCTTCTTACCTTTCTTCCTTCTTCCTTCCCTTTCCCTGCGTGAAACTCTAAGGTACCGATTGTGCCACTTCAGGCACATCATTGGCATCGGAGCTTTTATGATCCTCGGCCATGGCACGAGGCAAACAAGCTATCGCAGCCCAAGAAGTCCCACCTGAGAAGGAGGCTCTCGCCTCAGTGGACAGCGCGTAGCTAGTTCCAGAGACCACCAGCGAGCCTACTCTTGCGCAAATCATGGCGAAGATTAAGACCTTGAGCATGGGCGTGGCCATGGTCGATGCTCTAGGCCTGGCCGTGGCTCAGCTCTAGGCAGAGCGCTCAACACCTCTTTTGCTCAGGCTGCCAACTACTGTCTTGGAGAAGGGGGGTCCATCCCAGGCCCCCGAACTACACACCCCTAACCTTCCGGGACCGGCAGACAGGGATATGCACTTTCCCCAAGGTCCTGTGCGCTTTGGCACAGTCGACCAAGCCATAGATGGGAAGAGTCAGGCTTGGGATACACAAGGCACGCCAAGTGTTCGGGAAAATGCCCCAATGATGCCGCCTCCTAGAAACTTGTTCCAGGAGATGGAGGACGAATGGGAGGAGACCCCATGGAGGACCACGAGAAGGGATTGCGCCTCGTTTGGCCCACCTACAGTTCCCACGCTACAATGGGGATGACGACCGAAAGGAATGGTTGTACAAGGCGGAGAAGTTTTCGCCTACCAGGGAACGCATTCGAAGGTTGAACAGCTATGCATAGCGGCCTTCCACCTAGACAGGAACGCTTCTATGTGGTTCCAGAGTTTTGAAAAGGAGGTGTGCTACCCCACTTGAGCCGCCTTCTCTGATGAGCTGTGCATTCAGTTTGGCCTAAACGAGTACCAAGACTTTAATGAGATGCTCTCCACACTGCACCAAGCCACCACCGTCCGGGCCTATTACACGGAGTTAATGAAGGTGGCCAACCGCCATAACCAACAAAGAAGAGAGGGGTCGGCCCATATAGGGACTCGACCCACTCACTTGGGAAGTCGCACCAGCTAGGGGTCCGGTGATCCCGCAGGCCACTAGCTGGCCCAATACAATTATTTCTCCTAATACATAAGCAAATATGAGGGAAATAGAAAATAAAGTACCCTAATACAATGAAATAACAAGAAAATAAATAGTCTGGGTGATTGAGCACAACACTCCACCACACTTCTGCTAATCGCCTTCACCTCAAGGCGACCAAGTCGGATAGCTAGCCATGAATGTGTCCTCAGAGATCCATGTGGCATCCTCTAGAGGCTGACCCTACCAAGCAACGAGCACCTCTGTAATGATGCGACCAGAGCGACGAACCCAACATTTATCAAGCAATGAGGCGGGGACATGGTCGGAAGGCTGGACAGGGCCCATCAAGGGGGATGGTGGAGCATCAGTAGCCAAAGACGTGTCACCTATGCAGTGGCACAGCCTGGAGACATGAAAGATGGGGTGGACTAAGGAATTAGGCGCTAGAGCAAGGCGGTAAGCTACCAGGCCGATATGCTCCTCCACAGCATAAGGACCATGGAAACGGGGGGCAAGCTTGAAGCGCTCGGGCTGAAACAAGGATGTCTGGCGCTGAGGAAGAACAAAGACATAAACCAAGTTACCCATCGCGAACTCCCTGTCAGTGTGATGACCATCATAAATTTGCTTCATCCGGTTCTGAGCTGTGGAAAAGTTCTCCTTGAGCTGTCGAAGAACCTCGTCCTGTGTCTCGAGCATATAATCCACCTCAACCACATAAAAGCAATGAGGAACATAAGATAACATGGTTGGTGGTAGCCGGCCATAAAGCACCTCAAAAGGGGTGAAACTAGCACAAGTGTGATAGGCGGTGTTATATGACTCCTCCACCCAGGGAAGAAGCCGAAGCCATCTGTGGGGTTGGGACATAGTGAAACAATAATGGTACTGCTCTAAGCATCATTTTACCACCTCTGTTTGGCCATCCGCCTGGGGGTGATAAGCGATGCACATATGGAAAGAAGTGCCTTGTAAAACGAAGAACTCCCGCCAAAACTGAGATATGAAGATCCGGTCACGATCGGAGACACTAGTGTGAGGCATGCCGTGTGGTTTGGCACCTCCTGAACAAAGAGCTCTGCCACTGTCTTGGCGGTGAATGGGTGCCCCAGAGTGCAAAAGTGAGCATACTTGAACAACCGGTCCACCACCACCGTAATCACCGACTTGCCTTGCACCAAGGGCAAGGCCTCAACGAAGTCCATCGAAACATCCTCCCAAACCTTATCAGGGATAGGCAAGGGCTGAAGCAAACCCATGGCAGAGGTCCTGGCGGCCTTAGCTCTCAGGCAGACATCGCAAGCGGCCACATACTCCTGGACTGCTCGTCGAATACCTTGCCACATAAAGCTCTGGCTGACCCTCTTATAAGTGCAAAATACAGTTATTTCTCCTAATACATAAGCAAATACGAGGGAAATAGAAAATAAAGTAGCCTAATACAATGAAATAACAAGAAAATAAATGGTCTGGGTGATCGTGCACAACACTCCACCACGCTTCCGCTATTTGCCTTGACCTCAAGGCGACCAAATTGGATAGCTAGCCATGAATGTGTCCTCAGAGATCCATGTGGCATCCTCTAGGGGATGACCCTACCAAGCAACGAGCACCTTTGTAATGATGTGACCAGAGCGATGGACCCGACATTTATCAAGCAACGAGACAAGGACAGGGTCGAAAGGCTGGACAGGGGCCATCAAGGGGGGTGGTGGAGCATTAGTGGCTAAAGACGTGTCACCTATGCGGCGGTGCAGCTTGGAGACATGAAAGATGGGGTGGACTAAGGAATTAGGCGCTAGAGTAAAGCGGTAAGCCACCGGGCCGATACGCTCCTCCACAACGTAGGGACCATGGAAACGGTGGGTGAGCTTGGAGTGCTTGGGCTGAAACAAAGATGTCTGGCGCTAAGGAAGAAGAGAGACATAAACCAAGTCACCCACCGTGAACTCCCTGTCAGTGTGATGACCATCATAAATCTGCTTCAACCGGTTCTAAGCCAAGGACAAGTTCTCCTTGAGCTGTCGAAGAACTTCGTCCTGTGTCTGGAGCATATAATTCACCTCAGCTACAGAAAAGAGATGAGGAACATAAAGCACCTCAAATGGAGTGAAACTAGTGCTAGTGTGATAGGTAGTGTTATATGACCACTCCGCCTAGGGAAGAAGCTAAAGCCATTTGCGGGGCTGGGACATAGTGAAATAGCGAAGGTATTACTCTAAGCATCGGTTTACCACCTATGTCTGGCCATCTGTCTAGGGGTGATGAGCGGTGCTCATATGGAGAGAAGTGCCTTCTAAAGTGAAGAACTCCTGCCAAAACTGAGATATGGCCAACATGCTCTGACTTTCCATGCGATAACATGCTGGACATTGTGCGTCATGCACGCATTGAGGAAGTGAAGTTGGCCCGACAGTGGAGAGGGGGGCGGTTTGGAACCTTCCCACATTCCAGTGTCAGCACTAGCCCCCTTGCCGGCCCAAACAACAGCTCAATGCCAGGTCGACTTGGCCAGCCATCCCTGCCGTCAGGTCAGATTGTCTGACGTCTTACACTGGCACAAATGGAGGAGTGTCGGTCCAAGGGACTATGTTTCAATTGTGATGAGAAGTCTGTTCTAGGACACCACTATTCCATCAAGGGCAGCCTCCTAGTGGAGGAGGTCGAGGAGGAGGACGTGGAGGACAGGGTGGACTCTTCCCACTATGATGAAGTGCAGCCTGAGATCTCTGTACATGCGTTGTCTGGGGCGTTCACTGCTCACACGATGCGGGTTCAAGGCCACCTCAAGTGACAACAAGTGGCCATCTTGGTCGACAGTGGGTCTACTGACAACTTCATTAATGACAAGGCCTAGCGTCTTGGCTGCTTCGTGTCCGACTTGAAGCCCTTTGATGTGTTGATCGGTGATGGGAAGCATCTTAGGAGCTCTCGCATATGTGATCAGGCCGCCCTCGCCATTTAAAGCCACACTTTCATCACCGACCTCTTCCTACTGCCCACAAAGGGGGCAGACGTGGTGTTAGGGGTTCAGTGGCTACAGGAATTTGGCGATGTGGTTTGGAACTGCAGAGACATGGTTTTGGACTTCAAAGTTCAGGGGTAGCGGGTTCGGATTGAAGGGTCCCGGCCGGGCACCCTCCTCTCAGCCCAGTCAGTGAGTTCCTTCTTTTGGTTCGCACCCCAAGGGTTCCTCTTATAGCAACAGGCAATAGTCGAGGTGCCTCCGGATGAGCTGCCCCCAGATCTTCTTGAGTTATTGGTGGAGAATTAGGATGTGTTTGATGAACAGAAGGGTCTTCCTCCAGTACGGCCTCACGACTACCATATTCCCATCATTTTTGGGGCGTCACTGGCTAATGTTCGTCCTTACTATTATCCTCACATCCAGAAATCAGACATTGAGCGTCTTGTGGCTGACATACTTCAGTCCGGTATCATCCGCCTTAGCACAAGCTCCTAGTCTTCCCTGGTGTTCCTAGTCCATAAAAAGGATGGTACTTGGCGGTTTTATGTGGACTACTGAGCCTTGAATTCCATCACTATTATGGACAAATATCCCATACCAGTGATTGAGGAGCTTCTGGATGAGTTGGCCGGTGCAAAGGTCTTCAGTAAACTCGACGTTCGATTGGGTTTCCATCAGATTCCGGTGCAGCCAGTCGATGTGCACAAGACCACCTTCCGGACTCATGACAGCCATTTTGGGTTTCTCGTCATGCCGTTCGGGCTTACCAACGCACCCTCCACCTTCCAAAGCCTCATGAATGAGCTCTTCAGGCCTTTCCTCCGCTGCTATATCTTGGTCTTCTTTGATGATATCCTTGTTTATAGTCAGTTGTGGGCGGAGCACTTGGAGCATCTCAGGTCGATCTTCTCTGCTCAGCAAGATAACTCTTTATTTCTTAAGCATTTGGAGTGTTCCTTTCGCAGCCCACAGGTTGATTATTTGGGACATATCATCCAGCGGGACGGCATCGCCACTGACCCATCGAAGGTGGCCGCCATGCTTTCTTGGCTGCCGCCCACTTGTGTCCGTGCGCTATGGGGTTTTATGGGCCTCACTGGCTATTATAGGCAGTTCATCAGCCGGTATGGGGAGCTTGCTCGGCCCTTTACAAAGCTTCTCAAGAAGGGGGAATGAGGTTGGAATGAGGTTGCCTAAGCGGCATTTGAGGAGCTAAAGCAGGCTATGGCATCGGCTCCTATTCTGATCGTACCCGATTTCAGCCAGCCCTTCATGGTTGAAACAGATGCTTCGGAGACGGGTCTAGGGGCGATTCTACTGCAGGATGAGCGCCCCATTGCCTACTTCAGCAAGACTTTGGCTGGTTGCTCTTTGTCCCTGTCTGTTTATGAGAAGGAGATATTGGCTATTGTCCTCGCTGTCGACAAGTGGCGGCCCTACTAATTTTGCCGCAAGTTCTTGATCCTCACTGGCCACCAACTCCTGAAGGACTTCCTCGAACAACGGGTGTCTACTCCATCACAACAGTGGTGGGTCAGCAAGTTACTTGGTTATGATTATGTGGTTGTGTACAAGAGAGGGTCGAAAAACACTGTGGCTGACGCCCTTTCTCGCAGCTCTACCCCGGGATCATGCTTGGCCCTTTCTATTCCATCCTGCCCATTCATTGATGAGTTGAAGCAAGCATATCTTGATGATTCTTTGACACAAGCCTTGATTACAGCTCTCTAGGCCAACCTAGCTGCTCGTGCTTTCTTTCTGTGGTGGGATGACCTTCTCTTTTGAAAGGACCACCTTTGGGTACTCGAGGTTGATGATCTTCGTAGGCGCATTTTCTCCCACTTCCCTGACACTCGAGTGGGAGCGTGACTTCCCAATTGAGTGGGTCTGCTCCCTGTATGGGTCTTCCCCTCTCTTCTTTGTTGGTTATGCAATTGGATATTCATCTTCTTCCTCCCTTTCTTCCTTCTTCCTTCCCTTTCCCCTGCGTGAAACTCCAAGGTACCGATTGTGCCACTTCGGGTAATTAGAAAATGTATTCATCATGCACCATTGAAGAGTTGCATGTTATAATTTCTATTGACCTTAATTTAGAATAGGAGGTTAAGCTACTTAGTGTGCTTCAAGAACACAAGACAGCTTTAGGGTGGACAATATTTGATATTAAGGGAATAAGCTCTATTGTGTGCATGCATCGTATTCACCTTGAGGAGAACGCAAAACCTACCTGTGAGATGCAACGTAGACTTAACCCTAACATGAAGGAGGTTGTCAAAAAAATGTTCTGAAACTATTAGATGTTGGCATAATCCATTCCATCTCAAATAGTACTTGGGTCAACCTAGTTTAGGTTATTCCCAAAGAGTTAGGAATCACAGTCATCAAATATTATGAAGATGCGTTAGTAACCACTTGAATGGCCACTAGGTGGCGAGTGTGTATTGACTACCGAAAACTGAACTTGGTCACAAGGAAAGATCAATCCCCCCTTCCATTTATTGATCAAATGCTTCAGAGGTTGGCTGGCCTACCATAGTTATTCTTGCTTCTTGGATGACTATTCAATCATATGGATTGCATACAACTCATCCGACCCAAGGGGTTGTTGTCTAACATTAAAACAATGAGTTTGACTTTGAAATTTCCAAAAGATTACTTCATGACCCCATTCCTACAATTGATGATGACATTGGATTTAGCCAAAAATGGCCGCCCTAGGACTATAGGAATCTGACTATTGACATTTTGAAACATTTTATGTATCTAAGACAATAAAGTATACAAGGAAGAAATATTTATGAACCTTGATCAAAACATCCTCAATAATACTATGTAGGACTTTGATAGATCAATAAGCAAGTTGGAGTGTTATAGTAGTTGGTTTTAGTTCTTTAAACCTAAGTTGCTCATAAACAGAATAAGGTAGCAAGTTAACAATAGCACCTAAGTCAAGTAACGCCCTCTCCATGGTATAGTCTCTAATGACACAAGAAATGGTAGGGCAACTTGGATCTTTAAATTTAGGTGGAGTATTATGCTGAAGGATGGAGCTAACTTGTTTAGTATAACAGACCTATTTGTGGACATTCATTTCCCTTTTTTGGGTACAAATGTCTTTAAGGAATTTGGCATATGCAAGAACTTGCTTGATGACATCGAGCAATGGAATATTAATCCAGACTTTCTTGAACATTTCCATTGTCTCGTTAAAGTTATTTCCTAGACTACTCATGGCCAATCCTTGAGAAAAAGTAGCTTTTAGCACATAATAGGCCACAGGGCTATACTCAAAAATGGTAAAAGGCCCCACGTGCATCTTGGAACTCTCTTCACTTTGAGATGGTCTAACATCACTCTCTTCCTTCTCACCCTTCTCTAACACTAGTTTGAAGGCATTGTTGGGAATTTCTACATTATTGTCAATCTGTTTGCCACTTCTAAGTGTGGTTATGGACTTGGCTTCCACATGGAATTGGGCTGGACTAGAGTTAGAGCCAACTCCATACTGATTTTTGGGCTTTGCTATACTTGGAAATTTGACATTTTCCCTCTCATTGAATGTAGATGCAAGTCAACCTATTTGATGTTCCAACTATGCAATTGCTTGTGAGTTGGCATGTAGAGTGTTATGGGTATCTTTCTGGAATTGGAGAGAACTCTGCATAAACATATTCAAGGTATCCTCAAGGGATGGTTTCTTAGGTTGTTGAGGGAATGACTGAACTTGACGAGGGTATGACTGATGAGGAGGGTACACTTGAGGTCCTCTTTGATATGGGCCCTATGACATAGAAACATTAGGGTGCCTAGCCCAACCTTGATTGTATGTGTCCAAATATAGTTTGTTGGTATGTCTAGGGAAACTATTAACTGCATTGGTTTGTCATTGAAATAATTTGGGAATGTGGCACTAGAAGGGAAAATTCTAGGTAGAGTGGGAAAGACTAGTGCATATGGTACACACCTAAGCTGGGGATGGAATATGGGTCCCCCCATCCGACACTAATGCATCAACTTTTTGTGTCAATATCTTGGCCAGCATATTAGGAGAATTTCCTACCTCATATATACCACCACTCTTCTGAAGTTAGGAGTTTCTATCAACTATACTTGACTAATTCCATTGCTGAAAAATTTTCACTTAGTGTTTTAAAAAATTCCATGCTTTAGTATTAGTCTTTGCCATAAATGCCCACCACTAGCAGCTTCAACCATTCAATGGTTTTGTGGTGTCAAACTATCATAGATGTATTGCACTTGCTGCCACTTCTCAAATCCATGGTGGGACACTTAAGGAGTATGTCCTTCCATCTATCCCAACACTCATAGAAGTGTTCGCCCTCTTTTTGTATCAAGTTTTTAATTTCTGTACATAGGCCATTGGTCATATGAACAAGAAAGAATTTGTTAAAAAATTTCTTGGACGATTGCTCCCAATTGGTGATAGTTCCTACTTCTAAGGAATTAAGCCAAGCATTTTCCATCTCTTTCAAAGAAAATGAAAGAGGGGAAGTCTAATGAAATCCTCATAGAAATTTTGGAATTTGAATGTGGCACAATTGTCTAGGAGCTCCTTGACATGATGGTATGGGTTCTCCTTTTCTACACCATAAAATGTCAGCAAGAGTAATATGACACCTAATTTTAATTCAAAGTGTGTCGCCATAGTGGGCGGAAACACTACACAATATGGTGAATTAAATTGAACAAGAGTTGAATAGTCTTTTAGTGTTTTTCTCTCTCCCACATTTTCCCTCTCAGCTACTTTATTTCCTAATTCCATTTTTTGTCTTAATCTTTGCCGAAGAGTTCTTTCAATTTTAGGGTCAAATGGTGCTAGCTCCACCCGTTGACCAAAAACTATGTATAAACTAGGAAACTACTAAAGAAACCATATTACCTGCCACTAGCAACCTAATACAAACAAGAAGGACTACTCTAAACTAGAAACAAAACAATTAAAAGAAAAGAGAGTGGAAAATTTTACTCTAAAACTAAAGCTTACTAACACATATGCAAATAAAAACCGACAAGCAATTCTAGCAAATTCACACACACAAATCAATCATCATCATGCTAACACATTTAAATATCAATTTATATCCTTTAAGCATGGATATCAGCAAGAAAATTGTTCAAAGTAAATCCCCAACAAGATGACTATGTACTAGAATTTTTGTGAGGCAGAATTTTAGCAACACATTTAAGAAACTTGTGAAAGTTTACATTAGATTTGTTGGGCATCTAGAATGGCTTTTACGAGTTGATCTATTTCACGGCAAGAACATGTATCTAATATATAAATTTGAAGCTTGTGCACTGCTAAGATCAGCAAGAAAGTAGTTAGGCAATCAACACAAAACTACTAGCAGCAAGAATATCAACATGAATATATCAACAATTTAAATGACAAAGTTATCCTTACCATGCTTGCACATGCATCATTAAATTCTAAATCCATGGAGCATGAATTTCAACAATATCAGTAATCAAACATCATGTAAACGTGAATTTAAAGTTGTCCTTTGATCTACTTTCCCGAATTGTAAATATGTTTGCCGATTTGTTGCAAGATTTAGTGTTTTTTAAATTCCATTGTGCTGCTCCTTTCTGCTTGCTCCTACAAAGATACAAAATCAAGACAAATTAGAACCTAATGATAGAAAAACTAAGGAAAAGCCCTAAAATTAAGAATTATGATAAGCAAAATTTTAGAACTTGGTTGAATCGTCACTTAATCCCTAGCAATGGCGTAAAAAACTTAATGTAAAATTTACTATGTATACTCACAAGCACACAAACAAAAAGTTGAAAATTGACTAAACGAGGTCGATTCCACAAGGATTGATTCAATTGAACTAAATCTAAATTATTACTTAACTAATTCAAGAAGGGAAACAAATTTTAATTAACTAAAATAATTAAAGGCATAATGAAAAAAAACAACACAAAAGAGCACCAAGGCATTGAATCCAACCTAAACAAAATAATTTTATCTCTACATGAATTTATAAGTCTCTAATCAATGTATCTCTTTCATGTTCCTCTCAAACACACTCATAAAAAAATTGTATATACTCCTATCGAACGTACGCGACGAGAATAGTTAAAATAAGTTAAAAACCTATCTCTCTCAAGGATAGATTTAAAATAAAAAAATCAAAACTTCTTTAAAAAAGAACCTTGGTGTGCACCCACTCCTCTCGAGCATGAGTGTTCTTTAGTTCGATTTCATCTACTAAACAACACTACCCTCTCTCAAGCACAGAGAATTGAAAATAATGAAACTTCCATTAAACTTATTGAATAAAGTCTTAGATCAATTAAAAACATAAATAAAAATGAGGAAAAACAGAATCAAATCCATTTAATGTTTCATCTAAGCCTTGGCTATGAGTTTAGAAAGCCATGAATCTTGGAGACGAAAATAGAATTGGAGAATCTACAAGACAAGTACAATTATCATTGCTAAATTGAAATTTCCATCGAATACTAATATAATTAAGCATAAAATAATTCTAAATTAAGGTTAGTATAGCAAATATAAGGGAATTGAAAAGACTATATTTGATGCATATCATGTAATCAAGTGACAAATAGAAATGTTTTGGGCAATAGACAATATGATGCTTATGAAGGAAAATATGTGTCATGTGTTATGTAATTGGCTAATTTGGTTGCTCAAAACTATGTTGAAACTACGTGTATATAGTTAGTCTTAGGAATCTGACTAGATGTAGTTGTCGAGTTAGGTTTATAATTGATGGACTTGAAAAATTGGAGTAGATGTGCTCTTATGGATCCAGACTGAAGACTATAGAATGTTGATAGAAAAAAGGCTCATGAAGTATACATTCCCATACAAAAGTTACTTGAAAAAGTCTTAGAAGCGATTTTGGAGGTTTCAGACATATTTAGGGTAAAAGGGGTAAATTTAAATAAATAGTGTCATCAATCAATCCCTGGAACAAACACTATGACTAATTGATCAATTGTTGATGTATTGTAGCACGGAAGTGTTGCATTGATTAGTCGCTTCATCAAAAGTTTGATCGGGACTAGAATCAGCCCATTGTTAAACACAGTCAAGAGATTATCAATCGATCAGTGTATCGATAGATTGATCACTTGAAGGATTGTGCCCTAAGGAAACAGTGAACAATCAATCGCCATTTGGAATGATCAATTGCTAGTTGTTTTAATTTCCTTAAAAAAGCCTTTCTAGGAGAGCTTTCATTCCTAGTTGAAGTCAATAACTTAAACCAACTTGGGGACTTAAATAAAACAAAATATATGACGAATTTGAAGAGAGGAAAACCTAGAAAATATTAGAGGAGAAAGGCGAGTCATTTACACATTATTTTCCTAGAGAATCTATAAAAAGCTTCAAGAGGTTATTCAAAAATGATTAATGGTGATGCACAACTTAAGTGAGAAGATTTTTTCATAGCAACTACAAGAGTAGTGTTAGCAAATTCTTCAATGGGAGTTGAAGATTCTCAAAAGGTAAATCAAAAAATAAAGGAGTTTTTGCTTGAGTTGCTTAAAGAAGAAAAAGAACAAAACACGAAGTGGGAAAACTTTAAGCATTTAAATAGGAAAAATTGAAGGCCAACAATAACTTTGAAGGAGATTGAACTAAGGAGTTTGTGTCAAGTCAAGATGTTAGTTGGTTGTTTGTGTCTTGTAGGATCTATATCTTACTAGTGCATTGATTTAGCCTTGGTTGAGGTTGCCCTGGTTTCTTAATCTAATTGGGGTTTTCCATGTTAAATCCTTGTGTGATTTGGCATGCTTTATGGTTTAATTGTTTGTATATTAATCATGAATTGTGCATAGACATTATGTTTTAATTGTTTCCACCATATAAGAAAATTCTGCATATAAAGGATAAAACTCTTAGTTCTTACTTGTCAAAGTACTAGTTTTAGGATCCATTTAGTAATATGCTAGGTCAATTGTCGGATAGTAAACTCTTAGGTTATAAATGGGATTCGATGACATCTCAGGGACTGGTAAGGGCATAACATAGAAAAAAAAACTTGCATGGAGATTCACCATTCTTGTACTGATTTTTATATTAGCTTAGGGGCTATTTTAGAAATGTGGTATGTATAGTCTTCAGGGCCAATGCTAGATGCATACAGGTGGTCCAAGGGCCTTTATTTCTTGGGTTAAGTTTTTGGGGATTAACTAGTAGAAATATTTGATTGATTAAAATTGATAGGTATGTGATCTGTTTGACTTATATGGATACTTCAAGGAATGAATTTGCATAAAATGGGGAATGCATTGGGTTATCATTAAAAGTATCAGGTATGGTTTTTTGGAAGTATGGAAGATCTTGGTTGAACTATCGTAACTTGATGATTAGTTTATCGGTGTATGAATTTTTCCAGGTACAACTAAATTCCTTACTATGTTTGTAAAGTGTTATGAGTAGTATATGCATAGCATGATATGACAAGATGCATGAGCAATTAAATTAAGAACATAATTGGAATAGCATTCATGTGGGATGATCCACGTAGATGCATTTTTATGTGTAGGTTGCATGTAAATTGCATATCTATTATAATCCAGTGTAGGGTAGGCAAGCATATTGAGCTTTGGCTAATGGGTGATTCACCATTGCACTGATTTGTTCACACAAGTTTTCGCAGGTGCAAACGAAGATTGATGTAGATGGCTCTTCATTATTCTGTGATTTTATGCCTCAAACTCACCGTTGTAGTTTCCCATAGATCTAAATTTTGTACCTATTTGTGAAAAAAATAATTTCTTGTGCAATTTCTGTAAAGCATATGAGGAGCATGGTTGTGACCAATCAATAATAAAAGAAGGAATTTTTTATAGTGCATGTAGAAGAAGATGGAACACACAGAGGGAAGCTTCTAGGGTTCGAACGTGGAGAAACTTGAAGACCAATAACACAAAAGGACTGAACAAAGGAAATACATTTTTGTCTGTGCCAAGTCAAAGGTTGATTGGTTATTTTGTGTCTTTTGAGTTCTTGTGGTCTAGTGCACTGATTGATTTGGCTTGTTGAGGCTACCATGATATTTTACCCTAGTTAGGGTTTTTCACGTAAAAAGTCTTTATGTGAATGCTTGCATGATTTGTGGATGATTGAATGATAGATTCATCATAGGTTACACTCAAATTTGTTTAACTTTTTGCTATACAAATCCATGTGACATAAAGAGGCCATATCTCTTAATTCTTTATTGAACGAACTAGTTTTAGGAGCAACCTAATCATCCATTAGATTTGTGATGGATACTAAATCTCAGCATCATGGTTTTCATCTCATGAACTTGGTTAGACTTCTTAGATGTGTAAGTGGGTGTTGTGTAATTTTGGACGAATTTTATTTTGAATTCCACTGAATTGAGAGTTCATGGACATTATGTGAACTAGTATGCAAGTTCCATTTTATTGTTTTAAGTAATTTGTTCAAGTTAGAAGAAACAAAATATATCATAATTTCATATTTATTCATGATAAATATACTCGGCTATTTAAAATATTCCTTCACAACTTGAATTTGTCTAAGAAGGATTTAAGGTTTTCCTTATTACTATGTCTCTCCCTAGAATTATAGTTTGGATTAGGTATCCTAGGAACTACTTTTGACTTTGGAGTGGGAACAATATGTGGAGCAAAATTTCTAGTTTGCAAGAGTTCTTTTTCCTTTAAAAATTAAGTGAAAACTTTAGGACTCGAAGGATTTGTTTCCTTTTTTATAACATTACCTTGTCCCATGTAGAAAATCTTAACCAATTTCACTTTCCCTAAGGTGAAGGTTTTCGGTTTTTCTTGAGAGGCTCTTACGTCATCACCTACATCTTCAATCTCTTACAAGCAAGAATTGTTTATTTCTAAATTATCTAAAATTTGTTCTCTAATTTTGTCTCATCTAAAAGCCTAATTTCGTATTTGAATTTGTCTAACTTCTCATTGAATGACCTAAGTTTACGTTCTAGGGATCTTGACTTTTTTCTTTCTTGCTCAAGTTCAACTCTCAAATTTTGAATCTCTTCTTCAAATAATTCTTTACCCTCAGCCAATTCCAAATTTTATTTTCAAAGTAAGTCAATTGTCTCCTCATTCTTTTTGACAATTTTCTCAAATTTCATAACTTTCTTCGTGCAATCAATGGCATGTTTGAAAAGTTTCTCATGCTTATCAAAGAAATCCTCTTCATTAGATGGTTTACGATCAAATTGAACATTATTTGATCCTTGTGATCCTTTTTTTTAGGGTTATTATCTCTACATTTGCATTTAAAGCAATATCATTGTAGGTAATACCATAGGAATACAATTTACAAAAGAATAAAGATGATTTGCAATGCAAAGCAACTATACAAATTTTAAATTTAAAACTTCTGAGCTCAAGATATGATAGCCTCTAGCCCATCACCGATGGTTAAGAACTATAATACGTGGCCTCATTGCACATAAATTTGAATATACTACCAAAATAAAATTCAACCAACCAATCACACAAAAGTAAGTTGGAGATTTTATAACATGGAAACCCAACTCAAGAAATTTCATGAGACTAACCCCTAGCCAATTAATACTTGGAGTCCATTTTTATGTGTCCCTTGGCTACCAAAGTCTTTTTTTATACATTGAATATCATTTTTTGTCTTCTTCTTCCTTAGAAAGATCTCCAGTTAAAACTTGAATTAAAGTCCATCTTAATTTTCTCCATCTTCAACTCTTTGTCATGACCATTTTATGATGTGTGTAACAACTAATAACTCAACTCTTCACTCATTTTGGCTCAAAGTGAATGTGTTAGGTAACCAAACAAATCTACATGGTTGTTAAGGCATACAGATGGCAATTGATGGTTTATAATGGCTAAATACAAAATCTCCCATTGAATACTAGCCAATGATAGCACTAATATCTTAAAGCACAATAGAGAAAACATCAGAAATGTAACACCCTTAGTTTTCTAAGATTTTTAGATAATGTTTCAGAATTTATCTAATTCTTTATACATGACAGAAAAAATAGGTAAACAGGTACATGAACAGGATCAGAGAAGGGCTCGCGTTGGGCAAGCCTACTGGCGTATCCAATAGGCTTGGCCACCAAGAAAAGGATAATCCCAAATATGGCTGATTTTTGTTTGAAGAGATTATAATTAGTTATATGTTGGTGTAATGCCCAAGATTTTTATAAATATTTTCTTTAAAATTTATGAAATGTTTTTGCAATATAATAGTTATAAATCGGGAAAATTGACGAAATTTGAAACCTATGAAAACCATTTTATAAATTTAAACTTTGTACATCCATTTTCCCACATAAATTTCTTTTCATTCGTCGTGTGGAAAAACCAAATATTCCCGGTTTTGCATCATAAACAAAACATACGAAATAAATATCCTTTGTCATGGGCTTAATTATAAACACATTCTGTGCTTCTCTGAGTACAATCCCACAATCGTCTGAAGCTTGAATCCAGCATACATGTCCAAACACATAGAACATAAACAACTCTCATTTTATCCAATACATCAAATCCTCAATATAAGAGATGAGTCGTGGCAAAATGATAAAGAATCGAGTGAGTCAAAATCATACATGAATCCACAAATATAGGTCCACCAATAGAAGTTAGAGTCCATCTCCAAGAGCTCTTAATCAAATACTTGCAAAAGCCTCTTTAACATCAAGGCAAAAAAGAGGTAAATTGAGTATTTTAATACTCAATAAAAAATACTCACAAGGAAAGTTCTAATTATTGAATTCTATAAGTTCATTCATAGATGCGCTCATGCAATTTTAACAAGAACCGGGCATAACAAAGCACAATCTTACAATTTATAATATCTGTGCTCACACACAAGTCAACTTACCACACATCTTGCACATATTGTCCAACTCATACCATCATACTCAAATCCGTATGCTTAAAATCTTGTTCAGAACTCTTACTCAAAAACTTATACTTACAGTCTTGCTCAAAAACTTACGAACTTGTTCTTACTCAAAAACATACAAACTTACTCTTACATTCATATGCATATTTGTATAATCCTACTCTCAACAACTTGGTCTCATTACAATCTAATCAGCTCTATTGTCGAATGAAAGGAATGCCACTAGGGCATCTATTTTACCCTTAATTATTTTATTTTCTACTCTCGTTTAAGAGTAAATGTAGCTTAAATATTAAGGAATTAAGGTTAATTAGGTTTAGAAAAACTTCTATAATGTTTTGAAGTAAATTCTCCAACTTGTGTTATTTTTTTGTAGTTTCTTCATTGCCATTTGAACGGGGTATACGGAAGTTCAAACGGCTACAAGGGTAAAAAAATAGAAATAATTATAGTGTTCGAATGGGCATGTAGGCCATTCAAACAACACAACGAGCAATTTCCTATTTCGAGCTAGTTTTGAATTCTTTTCCTAGTAGACTTCCTCCTATTGTTCTTATGCCTTTATAAAGCCATATTTGGCTTAAAATTGATGAATAACTGTAGATTTTCTGAAGAGAAAAAGGGAGAAGAAGATGGAGGAGCATGCAATGCTCTCAATGGAGATTTAAGAGCCTTCTTCTACCATATTTGGCTTAAAATTGATGAATAATTGTAAATTTTCTTTTACGAAACTATAGATAAGTTTCAGTTTCAATTTATTTTTCTTTTTAATTTAGATCTTAGTTGTAATTAATGACAATTGTATGACAAAGATTTCCTTTTTAATGGAAGGACTTTTCATGTTTATTCAATTCTATGTTGATTTATTGTCTTGTAGATGATAGATTGATGTGGTTTTGAGATTACATCAATTCTAATTTATATGATTTAGATGAGATGGTCATCCAATAGTTTTAATGTTTATATGATTAATGAATTAGATATATTATACTAAGATTAGACGAGTCATGCCTATAGTTTAGTTTAGTGTTGATGATTCATCGTATTGTCAAAGATAGTTCATGCCATGAATTTAATTAATGATTCTTTCTAAAGTAATTCTAGCTTTTAACAGAGAATACTTGTTCATACTTATAGTAGATTTAGATTAAAGGTTAAGAAATTGTTATGGTTCTATAGTGGATTCTTTTTCCTAAGTAATTTGAATTATATTGATCTCTTCCTTTTAGTCTAGTTGTTTATTTTTTTTGTTAAATTTGAGGCTAAGTTATTTTTGTTTTCAATGAACAAATTCGTCACTTAGATTTAGTAATTAATTTATAACTCTCTAAGGTTCGACACCCCTTGAATACTTATCCTAGTACAATTACCTTGTACACTTGTAAAGGATTTAATTATAAGCAATCAGCATCACCTAAACCTCTAGGAAGCACCTAGACACCATGGACTTTTCCAAAGGTAAGGCAAATCTATGCTCATGGGGCATAAGATCAAATGGGTAAGAATAGATCTATGATACTACTTACCTGAGCGCGTAAATGCCCACACTCAAAGGTCTATATAGTGCCAACTAAGGGCAGAAATGATACGGTGCCTCTCTTGGGCAAAAATTATATAGTGTCACTTAAGGGTGGAATCATATAGTACCATCTATAGCTAAAAAATACATAGTGCTGACTAACGGATGAAAGTTACAGTGCTATAAATAAAGCATCAAATGTCTAGGTTTAAATACAGCACCAAGACAAGGCTGACAAAACATACAACCCTCTCAATAGAGCATTAGAAATATAGGCTTAAATACAACACTAAGACAACATCCCGCTGGATAACACCATGGCTAAACATAGAAAATGCACAACGGACTAATTACCGGTTGGCACAAAAATGGAACTAAATCCATTGAACCCATATGGTCTCAAACTCTCAAAGTTATAGTATTATTTTTCCTTAAGATTCAAGTTTGGTTTACGTAAGTTATGAAGGTACAATTATGCCAATAAATCCTTTCGTTTTACAATCTTCCTCTAACAAAATAGATGTTAGCATTGTTCCAAAACTCTAGTTTGTCAAGACAACATACTTTGCTAACCCATCCTTCTCATATCCATAATTCACAACATAACATATCCTTACGTATTCATACATTCCATGCCATCCACCTTATGGTAAAATCCTTTTACTTATAAATCATCAAACGAAGCCCCCTTGAGCCAACCATAGTCATCAAATTCTTACTGGAACCTTACTTATTGTTCTTATGTTCTAATTCATATTGTGTACATTATACATGTACAATTATATTGTGAAAACTTACTATCTAGCAATCCCCCATACCGGCTTGAAACCATAGTATGCTTGTTTACTGAACCCCCAACATATTCTCTCCGACATCCGTCATACTTATATAGATCCATCTCTAAATCTACATAAAGCTCCTCCATCTTTACTTACATTCCATTGCACAAACACATGTCCATCACCCATACTTATATCCCTCACATATATATTTGTCCAACACGCATACCCATGTCATTCATTCATACGCGTCATGTATCCGTAAATGATAAAGCGTAACCTCACACTCCTTCATCAACAAACAAGCATGCCCATAACCAAAAACATATATTGTTGTAATGCCCGATATTTTTTAACTTATTTTCTTAAAAGTTCAAAAAAATGTTTTGCAAGATAACGACATTAAATCGGGAAAATTAACAAAATATGAAACTAGTGAAAGCAGATTTGTAATTTAAAACATCATACCAACAAATTTTCCCATGTAAACTTTTTCTTGTAATTAAAACATCGTACTGCCAAACCAAACATTCTCAGACGCTACTCAAAAACAAAAATATGAAATAAAATGCCATGATCATGGGCTTTAAATACAATCTATCCCTGGCATTCTTGAGTACAATTCTCATTTACAGTTCATAGTCTAATCTAAATTATATGTCAAGAAAGTATAAACACCTTTATTTTCATCTCACGCAATACATCAGATCGTGGCATAAAAATAAAGACTCACAATGAGTAAAAAATATACCTAAGCCAATGGAAATTTATCCACTCATAGAAACAAGCATCCATTTTTGGGAGCTCTTTGTCACAAACCTACAAAAGCCTCCCGAACATTGGGGCTAAAAAGATGAAAAATGAGTATTATCATACTCAATAGAAAATACTTGGTATGGGTGTTCTAAACAGTGAACTTTGTAAGTCCATAAACAGATGTATTCATGAACTCAAACATGAAACATAAACTATACAAACACATTAGGGTCGCATAATATAACAATCATGCACTAACACATACCATCTTATGTCTCTTACACTTACACCCTTACTTGTACAATCCTTACACTCACAATCATATAGTCTTACTCATTCCATCTTACTCAAATTCTTACTCTTATAGTCTTACTAAGAAACATATGCTTACTGTCTTACTCAACAACATTCGCTTACAGTCTTGCTTAGAAATGTTTACAATCTTACTCTTACACTTGCAGTCTTGCACATAATCTTACAAAGTTACACATAAACTTACTTACTCATACAGTCATATACATACTATCGACCACTGAAGCTTTGCATTGGAATGGAATGAATACCATTAGGGCATCACCTTAACATTTAGGGAGTAACTAGACCCATGGACTTTTCTGAAGGCAAAGCACACCTATGCTCATGGGGCACATGATCAAATTGGTAAGAGTAGATCCATGATACTACTTACCTAAGAGTGTAAATGCCCATACTCTAGGGGCCATACAGTGCCAACTAAGGGCATAAATCATACTGTGCCACTCTTGGGCCAAAATCTTATAGTGCCACTTTTAGGAAGAATCATACAGTGCCAACTAAGGGCAGAAACATAGAGCGCTCTTAATAGAGCATCAATCTTATGGGCTTAGTAAAATACCAAGACAAAATAAAAAAACATACATCTCTCTCAATAGAGCATCAAACGTTTTGTCATAGATACAACACACAAACAACATCCAGCAAGATAAACACCATGGCTAGACATGAGAAATGTTCAGCCAACTCATTATCAGCCATCTCAAACATGGAACTTAATCTAGCGAAACACTCAGGTCTCCAACTCAAAATGCTACAAAATTAGCTTGGCTTACAATTCAATTTTGAATTGAGTAATTTATGCGGGTACAATTATGCCATAAAAACTTTTAATGTTATAGTCTACCACTGATCCAACCAAAGCTGAGCCCATTCTGAAATCCTAGTTCTTTAGGGCAGTAGACTTTACTTAACCCGCCCATCTCATAATCATAACTCTTCAGAAAAGATATCCTTGCATATGCAGACAGTCTTCACCATCGACCTTAAGGCCAAATCATCTTACTTGAAAGTCATAAAACTACACTTCAGATCCAACCCAGTTATCACCCTCTTACTTTACACTTTATACTTTATAATGCATAATATGTATATTATGTTTGCACAATTATACAACACTCTTACTATATGACAATCCCCATAAGGCACCAAACCTTAAATCCACTTACTTGCTAAATCCCTAACATACGTTCTGATCCAAATAAAACCAATTCACTCCAATCCTCGTCCGTAAAACTTACATCCTCCGTCTTCAGTCATACAGTTACAATTCCATAACAAATCTATACAAAACCCTCTATCACCTCTTACTGTCCACTACTCATCAGTCTACACCACCCCCCCCCCACACACACACACATATCCATCAGATAGGTGCATAGCCATCATTACATATATATGTCCATCACACATACATATAACATACACATAATTCCACACATAGATCATCGACATACTTGCTAGCCATCACTAGCATACATATGGTCCACATACATCAAACATAGTTTTACCTCATATGAATTTTCAAACATACCATAATTTATTTTCTTTCTCTCTTAGATCATGCAATTGGATAATCACATAACACCCAAAGCCTCCAAACATACAATCCTAGTGTGCTACTAAACATTTAAGGCATGCTATCATGAAATTAGGAGTTCAAAGTCCCCCATCCTCATAATCCATGACATTAGATGGCGAGAACACAATGGTTGCAGCGTTGGAGTTTGCAGCCAAATGCATCATCTAGTTAAGAGACTTGCTGACCCGAGGTTTAAGAAGCATCAGAACTAATCTCAGTCGAATGGGGTGATAGAAGTCTATGGGGAAAAATCCATGATCCACTGCGCCACACTAATGGCGGCCGGGCCAAGGTCGTGCCAACGAGGAGTGGCAGGTGCGACCGGAAGTTGAGGGTGGACTAACTAATGTTCAGCCAGCGGGTGATAAGTACGTAGCCTATAGCAAACTATCAAAATCGGTCACGGACAACACCCAACGGTGGTGATTTCTCATCGAGCAATTTCCACATAAGGGTGAAGGGCATGGGTACGAGCTTGAAGATAGAGGAGAGATGGAATTGGGTTATGAGTGTCAAATCCAATCATTGGCAGAGTCATCCGATAGTCAGGTGGGACAAAATTGGTTCATAAACCCTAAATCCTAAACTGCACGTGCAGCCACATGCGCACGTAGCAAAAAGGGCCACTCGAGGAAAGAGTGCTAGACTGTGGTGGCCCAAGGCCCGAAACGGGCAGTAGAGCCATGGCCACAGGTGGTGGCTGACTGAAGAGACAACATCGTCAATCGCCGTCCACAACAAAAATAAGGGGTGAAAACGTGCTTGCATCCGCACGGAAAAAGGTAAAAATAGTATTTTTTTTCAAGCAAACAAAAAAGAGTTAGACACAACATAAGAAGGAAATTTCACACTTCATTATAATGTATTTTTAGAATTCGCAAGATATCTTCTTTCTAAAGAGATTCGATTCAGAACTATTATATGTCCAAGGTCCAGTATGGAAATCATTTCAGAGGTTTTCCCTTACTTTGTCCATGTCAAGAAACAATTTGAAATACCTCGACTTTTTTAGAACAGGTCCAAGGTCTCGAGAAGAAAATGAGCCTATTTGACCGTTGTACATTGCTAACATCAGGAAATAGAACAATCGCGAATCTCGAGTAACCGGCTAGGCCGCTAAGGTAGCTAAAGTAGTGATGAATCCTGTCGGAGTCTAGTTGAGGTGGAGCAAAGGCTGCTCGGCAATCACCGTGCCAAGGCTGATGGACATAACCCTCATTGTCGCCAAGTTGAGGTAAATCATACCAATTTTGGATGGAGGCCGTCTAGTGGCCAATGGTGAAAAATGGGCACTAAGTGGTTGACAACGTAGATTGGATGGATGAGCAGAGATGGGAGAGGAGTGGGGAGGTGCTATGGAGGCTACATGGAGCTATCTCCTGCCAAAGACAATGGCATCACAATAGAAAAGTATCATATAGGAGGGAAAATTGGCTCAATTTGTGTGTACGGAACAGAGCAATCAGGTGGAGAGGACGGTTAGAGGAGGTGGAACCAGGTCAAGTATGGTGGCTCCCTACCATCACCAAACCGAGGTGGGTCGGACTGGGTACAGCTAGCCACATCCACCCAGCAGCGACAGCGTTAGAAGCATAACCAGAGGAGGAATTCTGAGTGGAGCTAGGGCGAGTGGGGTCTTCTCTAGCTGTTGTGAGGCCAGTACAGAGCTGTATGAGGTCATCCGGCCCTTGCCGACCCACAGAGGTAGCAGAAACACACAACACAGAGAGAGGAAGAGGACCAACTGGGTTAAGAGGAGTGACTGAGGGTCTATGCAGTGGGCCAGGGCTGCATCCCAATTGTCACTGGCTCGAGGCTGGCCACTACCGGCAGCTCTGGCTCTAACCTCACATAGGGAGAAGGGGTGGGAGAGAGAAACCACAACCAAAAACATCCATGGCGCACTGAAGCCTAGTGACCATGACTAAGCCCCACACCCAACTCTACGGGAAGGAATACCACGCAAAAATAGGAAAATGGAATACACCATAGCATCACATTTAGTTGCTGAAAAATAAGTAGAAAATAGCAGAAAGGACGCATAAAATCATAGAAAAATATGGGACATTACAATCATGCTCAAAAGTTCCATACAAGCCATATGCACGATTAAACATTGTACATTTCAATATATTTTCCTCTTATGCAATGCAATTGGGTGATTCTTTAGTCTCAAAAGCATTAAATTTCACATTCCTAGCATGTTGCTAAATGTTTAAAGCATCTTATCGTGAAATTATAAGTTCAAAGTGCCCTAACTTATAATCCACGTGACTGTGATGGCAAGAATATGACGGTGGCTGCTTCGATCCTTAAAGGCATTGCCTAATTGAGAGAGTTATTGTCCTGAGTGTTTAGATAATGCCAGAGGTAATCTCAGCAAAACCGAAGGGTTTAACCTCATTCCAGACAGAGACATTGAGGTCCTCAGCCACACTCAAGGGCAGCCGGTAGCAAGGTCATGCCAACAAGAAGGGGCAAATGCGACTGAAAATCAAGGGTGGTCTAAATGAAGGTCGGCTGGCGGCTAACAAGCACTTGGCTGACCACAAGAAGTCAACATCGACCATGGCACAATGGTGACAATTTTGCATCTTCGATTGCCCAGAAAAGGGGCAGATGGTGTATATGCTTGAGCTCGAAGATAGAGGAGAGGAGAAGAAGGGCTTTGGTGGTCTCATTTAGTCATTAGTGGTGCTAACCAAAGATTAGGCAAACAACTGAGTCGTCACTAGGTTGTGGTGGTTGTTAGAAAATGTGTCACATGTAAGTTTAATTGGAAATTTTCTTTGTAAAAATTATGTCTGAAACCTTGTGTATCAAATTAGTCTTAAAATTCTGATTAGATGTAGTTGTGGTCAAGTTAGGTTTAAAATTGATTTACTTGAAAAATAAGAGCAAACGTGTTCATATGGATCAAGACTGAAGACTAAACAATGTTGACGTGTTAAGAATTTTATTCAATTCACATTTGCATACCAAAATCACTTAGAGAAGTTATAGTGATTTTAGAGGTTTCAGAAGGATTTGGGGTAAAAATGGCAAAACTATCTTAGTGATTCAACAGGTTTCATAAGGCTATAGAAGGATCTCTTGAAAAGTGTATTGATTAAATTGATCGATCACTGATAAACTATAGCCTAGAATTGAAGAATCGATCGATCACCCTTGTAAACGATTGATCGACACTTGAATTAGTCAATCGATCATTTCATAGATTGATCAATCACTCAAGAAGTCCTGGCTGAAGAAAATAGCAAACAATCGATCGCTATCAGTTTTGGTTATCCTAAAAATTTGATATGGGAATATATTTTTTCCTTATTGTAGTCAAAGTGCTAATTCGTTTTGGAGACTTATATAAAGGATAAGATGTAATGAAATTGAAGAGAGGAAATCCTAGAAAAAATTAGAGAAGAAAGGAGAGTCCATTTTCATATTGTTTTCATTGAGAAATCACAAAGGAGCTTGAAGATATTATCAATGGTGAATTCATGCTGATGCAAAACTAAGAAGAGAATATTTCATACAGAAGAGTTAGCAAAGTTCTCCATAGAGTTGAAGAATCTTAAGAGGTAAACCAACAAACAAGAAAGGAGTTTTTGTTTGAGTTGTTAGAAAAAGATAAAGATCAGAACACAAAGTGGGAAAGCTTCAATGATTCAAGGGAGAAAGAAATGAAGGACAACATTATCAACAAGAGAAGAATGAACAAAAGGTGTTTGTGTCAAGTCTTAAGGTTGCTTGGTTGTTTGAGTTTTGTATAATCTATATAGTTATAGTGCATTGATTTAGCTTTGGACTTTGGTTGTCATTGTTTTTTCCTGAGTTTGGGCATTCCACGTTAAATTTATGTGTGATTGAGTGGTTTGATGATTGTTTGATCATGATTACACATAGTCATTAGGTCTTTATTATTTCCATTATATAAGAAAATTATGTGCAATGAGGCCATATCTTGCAGTCTTCATCTTTGTTAGATGATCGGACTAGGGGCAATGTGGTGATGTGCTAGGTTGATTAGATGGATAATAAAATCTCATGTGGTAGCTGAGGATTTTTGTTAGAAAATTGAGTTTGAGTCTTTAACTTGCTTTATCTTCCTAGATTTTTATTTCAAGTGTTAAATATCTTGTACTAGGGTTCGATTTCTTAATTATGCTTAGTTTACTCTTAGAATTACTTGTTAAAGTTGCTTATTTGTGTGCCCTAGTTTGATAGTTTGCTTCACTCCATTTCTCCTTGCTTTGAGTACTTAAATTGTGTTGCTTTGGTGATTTTAGTTTGATTAATTTTAATGGTTGTGTCCAATAACTCAATGAATGAACATGGAGGCTTAGGTAACCCGATGTATCATGCACCATTGTTTGATGGTCAATAATTTTTATATTAGAAGAATAGGATGAGAGATTTTATTCAAGGCTTTAAGGAAATACTTGGAAAGCGGTTATAAATTGTTGGAATCCTCCAATGACCAAAGACAAAGATGGGAATTCAATCTTTAAAGATGAGAGTAAATGGGATGAAAAGGAAACAAAACTTGCAAATCAAAATAGTATGTCCCTTGTGCATTGTTCAATGCCTTACGAATATTACAACATAGGTTATTTCAAATTGCACATCGTCTAAGGTTTCATGGGAATAACTTGTAAAGTATAATGAGGGAAATGAAGTTGTCAAAGTGTTTAGGTTACATATGCTTACCCTTGAATTTGAAAGCATGATAATGAGTGAAGATGAAAGTATTTGTGAATATTATGTTAAGATATCAAACATAGTAAACACAAGTGATCAATTAGAAGAGCCCATACTTGCTTACCTTGTTGTGAGAAAATTATTATCTCCTTATTCAAAATTAAGGTGGAAGCAATTAATGAATCTAAAAAGATAGACACCGTAGACATTAAGGAGTTGGTTGGGAACCTTAGAACTTTTGAGATATAGGAAGAATCTTATGAAAAAAAGAAAAATTTGTTTGAAAAGTCAAAGGTAAAACAAACAACCCTAAAAGCATCTAAGAGAACTTCTGAGAAGAATAAAGCTTTGAACACCGTAGAAGAATCTAAAGATGATGAGGAATTACTGCTCTTATTAGCTAAAAATTTGAAGAAATTCGTGAAATCTCAGAACTTTAGGTTTATGAATAAGGGTCAAAACTCATGAAAGAGACAAAGGGATAAGGAAGATGAAAGGCAAAACAAGCAAGACAAAAAGAATATGAAGTGTTTTGAATTTGGTAAGTTAAATCACTTTGCTGCTAATTGTCCTAACAATAATTCTAACAATTCTCCTCATGATAAGCCTAATAAATCAAAGAGTTTTGATTACAAGAGAAAGGGCAAGATGCTTTATGCGACTTAGTCTGATGAGAGTTCTTCTGATGAAGATGAGATATGTAACTATATTTCCTTCCATGCAAGTGTGAAAGATGATAGTTCTAGAGAAGAGTCTTATAAGTCCACTTCTTTTAAGTTGACTCAGAGTCTAACTTTGATTCTGATGAATACAAAGGATTCGTTCAACAATTCTTAGTTTTGACTAGGAAAACCAAAAGTTTTGAGAGAGAGGGTTGAAAAGGAAAGAGGAAGAATTTGTTTTTTCTTCTAAAGAGGCAAAGAGGTTAGTGGAGTTGAATATCAAACTTGAGAGAGAAGTGAGTGATATTAAGAAAGACCTAGACAATGAGAAAGAAAAGTCTGGTGCTCTCAATAGAGGACTTATGTCATCTAAAGAGAAATTAGATTGATTTAAGACTGGGAAGAAGAAGCTGGAAACCATAATGATCATTGGTCAAACTAACAAGATGATTTAGGTTTTAAGAATTGCTGGACTACGTCCTTAGCAAAACCTACTATCTTTGTGAAGGCAAAAGAGAGTGACATAACCCTAAGACAGTGCCCAACCAACCTAGGTCATAAGTAAAATGAGTGAGAATAGGTTCTATTATTCTTGATGTGTGTGACATATGTCATAATAATTCCCATACTAGAAGAGAGTATCCTAAGAATTATCCATTAAAATTTAGGTCAAAGAATAAAAACACTACACTTATTACCCCTAAGTTGTGCCACCAAGTTTATAAAAAAAATATGAAGAGAGTATGGGTGAAAATAATTCATACTCAAGCACTGAAGGATAAACTAAGAAGGAGCTTATCATATCTAAGTAAAGAGATTTTATTTTTGTCCATGATTTAATTCTTTCAGTCTTTTGGACACACAAAGTTATAGTTTTTATTGTATTTTTCCTTTTTTTCGGGTATTTAATTCATATGCTTGAATTAAAAAAATAAAAATGTAATATAATAAAAAAACACACAAAAAGTTAGTGCAATTTTTTGCAATTGGCTTTGATTTTGTTTTTGATTGGTTTAGCTCTTAAGACATATTGAATTAATTTTTTTATGCTAAAAAATAATTAAATTAGTGGTCAAACCTTAATGAATGGAAAAAATAATAATAATAAATGATGCAAGTTGAGAGGATTAAAAAAATGCAAATCTTATAAAAATGATTCGAGGAAAAATATCATAACTCAGAAAAATGCATGAGCATATTTTTATGAGCTTTTACTTGTTTTTATTCTTTTTAGGCAAAACATGTACATAGATTATTACTAAAGTGAGTTGAAAAATTAGAACTTAGCCTTTGTTTCTGTTTGATTAAAAGTGATTTTTTTGTGATTCAAGATTAAAAGAAACAAGAATTCTAAACATTGGTGGTTTCTTCAAAAATAATTAAAGATGATTAATATATCAAAAAGAAGAAAATAAAATTGAGAATCACATACCAATGGAGTTGATTTATCAAAGGCAAGGTATTAATAAGCATAATTTGTGCATTCACTTAAATTAAAGGGTAATTGGAAAATTGTCCAAAGGAGCTCAATTATGTTTATTTTCACTATTTAATTTATAATTTGAGATCTATCTGTAATTTTTTTATTTTGACAACAAGTGTCTTGAGATATTTTTAAGAATTTATAGAAAAGTTTTCAAATTTTTTAAAATTTTCTAAATGTTTGGAAAATCAAAATTTTTAATTTTCTCAAGATCAGTCAATCAATCCCTCGAAGCTATCTATCGTTGGTCGTGTTTTTGCATTGAAGCACTATTTTAAAATGTTGCCCAAGGCTCATTTTACCCTCATTTTACTCCAAACTCTTCCGAATGTTCATCAATGAGATTAGAAGCAATTTGGGTTGTTTTGCACGGAAAAGGATCGGATTTCATCATCAAAATCCTGATTTGCTTCATGGTCGAGGTATGTTTCAAAACCAAAATTTTGAATTTTAGTAATTTTTCAACAGATTTCAATGATTTTTTAACTAATGGGATTGGTAGGAATAGCTTGATCTATGTTCTTCCAAAGTCTCATATGATTTGATTTGTCAGATTGTGAGATTTCATGAAAAATCTGACTTGGTTTCAAGTTTTCACTTCAAATTGGGGCTTTTTCAAAATCGGTTGTTTCTAATCAAAATTAATAGTAGATCTAGTTATGATTGTTCTAATCATTGATATGTACATTGTATAAAAATTTGTAGCCGATCGGACACAAAAAAGTTTTTGGGTTTTATTTAATTTCAAATATAAGATTTTTAACAAGCATTTCGATGATTTTTGAAATTATTGGACTTTATTATTGTCTTTTTATTTGCTCCTAGTAATACTTAGCCCTAGGAATGTTTCTTTCCAATGGCCCAACGGCCGCGATTGAACCCCACACCCAACTTTATGGGTAGAAATACCAAGGTCATATACGAAAAATCAATACGCTAAAGCATTAAATTTTCTCATCAAAAAATGAGTGGAAAAATAGCAGAAAGGTTGCAAAAAAATAAGGGAGGTCACAATTGGATAAGATTGTAGAGGCTCAAGAGATAGATTGGAATTTGCCCAACTTAGGGCTCATCCCAAAGGGCACCCACCCGCCCCATGCCTCTTTCCCCTCTCTCTTTTTGGCAGCCGCCCCCCTCTCTACTTTGCTCATTTTCTCTCCCAACTCGTCTCCCCCTTCTCCCTTTCTCTCCCCCTTTGACCTCTCATTCTCCAATTACTATCCATCCATTTTGTCTTATTGAGTTAAGATTTTTGAAGAACCACCAATAAATAGTCATATTCGAGCATCACCTTGGAAGAAATCACTTCAACTTGGACTCCATATAGGAATCTTTACTTTGTTCGGTGCTTTAGGCTGACTTTTTAGACATGGTTTTGTTAGAGAAGGGAATTTCCTTCTCTTTTCTTGTTCAAATAAAGATTTTTGGATCAATTGAGAAGTAAGTGGTCCACACTTGCAGATTTACGAACATGAGGTAATTTGGATATGTAGTCTTTCATGTAGGAGAATTAGGTTTTCTTCCTACATGTTCAAGCTATGATATTTTTACATATGTTCTTATGTGATATTGTCACGGATTGATTGTCAAGCATGGTTTGATGATTTTGGTGGTTCATGATCTATAATGTTATGGAATCATGTAGTTGTTGATTTCAATGTTATAATGACTATGGAGTTCATTGTTCTTTGTTGGAGATTGTTTCATGTTGTACTTCATTGCCTCAATTTATTTTTCACACTTCACTACAACAAAACTGAGTGTTGCTAATAGTTGTTAGCGACGCTTAAAAAGCGTCCCCATAAGCATAAAAAAAGGATCATCACAACTACTAATTAACGATGCATAGGAAAAGATTTTTTTTTTGTGTCATTAATATATTATTTTTTGCAACTCTTTTTATTGATGTCACTAAAAGATATTTATTAGCGACGTTTTTTCATATATTAGTAGTGATGCTTTATTAAACATAGCTAATACATAAAAATATTTTATAAAATAAAAAATGACCTATTACCCACTCTTTTCTTGCATTGCTAATAAGAAAAATATTAATATTAAATTAAAACTCTTATTAGTGACACACTTAAAATGTTGTTAATAAAAAAAAATTTTAAAAACAAATCGTGTCATAGGCTAGATGAGGGGAGAGGGAGGGACGGGAGAGGGGTGGGTCAGTGGGGAGGGAGGGTTGCTAGAGTCGGACCCCCTTCAGTCAACAGTAGGGGAGAGGAGGGAGTGGAAGGGGGCAGGGGGGAGTCAAGAGAGGGAAGTGAGCAAAGATGGAAAGGGAGAGGTGTCAGAGCCAATGCCTCTCCTCCTCCTTGGGCATCGGAGTAGGATGTGGGAAGATGGGAGGGGGTGCAGAAAATAGGGGAGTGGGAGGGGGTCGAGAAGGGGGGGGAGGATGGGGAGGGGGAGTGTGGAGTTTGCAGGGGGAGCAGGGAGGGGAAGAAGGGAAGGAGCGCCAGACACTGGTAGTTAAGCCACTCTTCTCCTCCGGCGTCAGACTCCGCAAGGGGCAAGTGGGGGAGCCGGGGGGATAAATATCCATGGGAGAAATTTCGTTTGCAGTTTTTATTTCCAACACTTCGTCTATAGTGTTGCAAAAAGTTTGCGAATATGCACCACAAATACCCTAAGGTATTTGCGACTCATAGACCTATATGTTGCAAATACCCTATATTTTATTTAATTTTTATTATTTAAATATATAATAATTAAATGATAAAAAATAAATTAAATTCCCATACTTTCTCCCCTCCCCTCCTCTTGCCAGAGTCCAGTGCTCCTCCTACTCACCCTATTTTGTATGTGTTGAATTTCTTTTACTTGTATCTACTATTTAAGGTAAATATATATTTATTGTATATATATTTTATTTTCTAAAATATATTATTTAATACATAAATACATATTATATTACTGCATAAAATAATATATTTGTTCTCAGTTGTGTGAGATCGAGCTTTGACAACTATCAAATTGAGATTCGACGGCACATGTGGGCATGCATCCATCCTATCCATTGAGTTATGTCCATCGTCTATTTTCTATTTGACGTCCCACATAGACAGAGCTGGCATTGACGCGCATGAGCCGAATCTCACAAACAATAGAATTAAGATATTAAGAAAAAAAAATTAGAACCAACAATGCAAAAATGCATGTAGCCTGCATGCGCACTTTGTTATAATATGCATCGTCAAATTGAAATCCAACATCTCAAAGAGCCAGAGTTCCCCCTAACACATGTGAGTCTAGTCTCACACATCCAAGAATGGAAACATTAATTTACATTTTCAAACTAATTATATAGTATGTACTCATATATTAAATAATATATCTTGGAATAAAAAAGTACATTAAATGAAATTTGGGTATTTGTGACACATATGGCTATGCCTGACAAATATCTTATATTTTATTTAATATGTTTTATTTTACAAAACTATATTATTTAATATAGAAATACATACTTTATTATTACTTCAAAAATTAAAATATTTTATTTATTCCCGGTTGTGTGTGCTTGGTCTTTGAGAACTGTGGAATCTATATTTGGGAATAAAAATTATATAAGATGAAATTTGGGTATTTGGGTTGCAAAAGGGTATGTTTCGCAAATACCCTAATGCCCTTGGGCATTTGTGATGCATAGCCATATGCGTCAGAAATACCCTATATTTTATTTAATATATATTTTAGTTTACAAAGTATAATATTTAATATATAAATACAAACTATATTGTTACTTAAAAAAAAATTATTTATTCCCGGTTGTATGAGCTCAAGCTGTGAGAACTATTGAATCGAGATTCGATAGAGCCGAGTGCTCAAACCAAAATGCAAGGTGACGCATCGAGATCTCGGATTTTGAGAGTTATCAGATCAAGATCCAATGCTGCAAGGCAACATAAAACCTACCTGTCCTTGTTCTAATTCAAACGAGGTGAAAGAAATTAATTTTTTTTAAGATCCAACAACGCAAGGGGGCATGCAACCTCCATGTCTATCGCCCGAGTTATGTCCATACGCTGTCTTGCCAAAATTCAACTATCCTCAAGGCTGAGGCTCACACTAACGCGAATGAACACAAAAAAACATGTATAGTAATTGTGACACTTAAACACAAGCGTCGTAAATAGTAAAGAAATAAAATTTAGTTTATATTTAAAGGAATTAATAGTATTTGTGACACTAGTTTATATTTGAAAGTGTCGTGAATAGTACTAGTATTTATAAATACCATATGTTTCAGAAAAAAAATTATGTACTATTTTCAAAGCTTCTATAAAAGCATCGCAAATACTATTACCTATTTGTGACATTTAATAATAAACATCACAAATAGTACATAATTTTTTAATAAAAAAATTATTTGCAACACTTTTGTTTAGGTGTTGCAAATAATGGTACTATTTGCAATGCTTGATTAAGCGACGTAGAAAGCAATATTTAGCGACGCTATTAAAAGCATCGCAAATAGTCTTTTTCGTTGTAGTGCTTGGAATCACTAGTTTTATTTTGGGCCTTTTGGCAGGTTCTCTTGGCTGAATTTTCACTGAAATGTTCCTCACTCTTCCATCCTTCCATCCTAATCCCGTAAAATTTTCATGATTTTTTATTGAGTTTTCTCATTCAAAACTATTCATTTCTAGAGTCTACTTTCATCCAATTGGCATCACTCCAAATATATGTCTTTATTCCCTGGGTCTTTTCTTAAAGGAATTGACCTATAAAATAAACTGGAGATTCTTGTATCATTTTAGTTGATCATCATAATTTTGGGAATTTTTTATAAATATTAAACTATTAGATTTTTTGCAATTTTGTAATTCTATGTTTTTGGATTTTTCCTACATTCAAAATGGATCAAAATTTCTCAAGTTTCCTCTAGGGAAAAACTCAATGAGTTCTGAATTGTACACAAAAATGCCAACTTGATTTTGATTTTGCATCACCGAATTTTGTTCTTTGAGATCCAAATGCACAAGATTTCCTATATTTCGCGGCAATTTCTAGAAATATTAATTAACTAGTTTTTGGTGTCAAATCATAATTTCAATTTAATCTAGATACATTAAACTAACCTAAATTTTTATTGGCCAAAGTCAATAAGCATAAAATGTGTTGGGTATTTTTCCAAAAATTCAGAATCTCTCACCACAAGAAAATTAGGGTTTTGAACTTTCACGCATAGATGGGTAACTAGCTCATGCGTTATCCTATGGTTGTTTTATGTGTTTCTAATCGTGTTTATCCACAATTAGTTATGCCACATGGTAAAAATGGGAATATAGATGCTTAGGTAATAGGTTAATGAATTGGTAAGTAATTCTGTGTCGAGTACACAAAGTAAACTATACGGAATTAGTCCGAGTGAGCTCTTGTGGATTTTGGAGGTATGGTATGTAATTCCTTGGGGATCAGTGTTGGATGCATGCATGCGATTCATGAAGCATCCAGGTAATATGTTTGTAATTCTTGGTATATAGTTTACTTGAATATCACTTTGAACCCGTAATGCTTTATGTTAATTTTATTTATATTATATGTTTGTTTTCCAAACATAAGTAGTAAATTTATGTGTGTGAGTAATCTTACTAGATATATTGTCACGCGTGATTTTGTTTTGTATGAAATATCTAGCTTGTATACTTGTATACACAGAAGCATTTGAGTTTGTGGATTTTTAATGTTGGTAGCCTTGAGAGTGCACGTAAAGAAGCAATTGTCAGGAGAGACAAGGGTAGATGCAGAAGAGATTTTTTATATGTGTCGAACTTTAGTTAGCAATTTCATTATGTGGGATAACTGCAATAATTTTTCCATGTAGTGATTCATTTGGCAAAACTTTTGGCTCTAGTAGATTTGTAGTTTTTAGTTAAATTTGTGACTAAATTGTTAGTAATTGATTATTATATTCGAGTGTGCCACTATGATTCTTCGTCCCATCTTGACTAGAGGACCTTCAGGTTGGGATTGTGATAAGAATTCTCTCTCTCCAAGTTTTTCGGTTTACACTTGTGTTTTACCATGCCTAAACACCTCTTATATAGGCCCCTTACTTGGTTTTGGTGTTTGACTTTTAATTAAAATCAAATTCTACTAGGAATTATCTATTTTTGGTAAATGAAGGTCTGAACGATTGATGACTTCGATGCCCGATTGACCCTTTGCTATGGTCACTACTATAGTACCAATTTCAACCCATCCTCTATGTTGCTATAGTTACAGATCTATTGGTGATATAGTAACCTTCTATAGTACTAAATATGTAATCCATTCCAAGATATCATAGATGAAATATTTATGCAAATTTTTTTTTTGCGCTCATTTTTTTCCACACCCTTATATGATAAAACCTATCATTCTTAATTATGCGAAACATGAGTGCATGATTCCATACTAGTTATATGAATTAAAGTCAATTGCTACCTTAAGTCCACCTTTAAACCTTCACACATCACGAATGAACACAAACTTTTTAAGACTCAAGTATATACATAGAGTGAACATTTTTTTAATAAAAGAATAAAGCCAATAAAATACATATGACACATATGTCCTGTTGTGTACGCTAGCTAGGGTAGGGGATATATCCCGCCTTGCACTACTTTCTATTTTTAGGACCTACTATATTATGGTTTACTTTATATTTTAGTAATGTACTTTTGTGATGTAATAAGCTGTAATCGGGGGGGGGGGGGGGATTTGATTCATGGTTGTAACGGACCAGCTACTGGCCCGCTAATTAGCATGGGGCCCACTAGTTGGCACTATTCCCAAGGGAGCCATGCGCCTCCTATAAAGGGGGTTGTCTTCCTCTTTGGACATTTATGCAAAAATTAGAGTTAATTTTTCTTCTCTCTTCGTCCATTCTTCCTTCCTTCCCCCTACATCAAGCTAGGTACCGTTTGTGTCTGATTGAGACACAACATTGGTATCAAAGCCTCAACTATCTACCATGGCGAGAGGCAAGCAGCCGGCAATGTCTCTTGAGACGCAGCCTGAGAAGGAAAAAGAGAAAATGGCAGACAGCCCCAAACAAGCGACTGATTTGGCTGAGCCCGCTGTGATTTCCATGATTCACACAATGACGGCCTTACTTCAGCACCTCACTAAAGCAGTTGCACAACTTCAGGCAGTCCCTACAGCGCCAATTTATGAGGTGGTATACAAGAAGGGGGCACAAAACACGGTGGCGGATGCTCTCTCTTGCCGACCTTCTGAGGGGTCTTGCCTAGGACTGTCTATACCCTCTTGTCCATTTATTCCAATTCTACGGCGAGCTTACTTGGAGGATTCATCCACCCGTGAGCTGGTTAAGCAACCCGGCTACCCTATCTTTCTTTGTGTGGAAAGATGAACTCCTCTTTTGGAATGGCCGACTTTGGGTACCGGATGCGTTTGACCTTCAACATTGCATTTATTCTCACTTCCATGACACACCACTTGCTAGCCACAAGGGTTCCTTCCAAACATATAATTGGGCCAGCTAGAGCTTCTTATGGCAGGGCTTTCGGAGGACGGTTCAGGACTATGTTGCTGCTTACGACATCTGTCAGCGGGCGAAGGCTACCACTAACCTGTTGGGTTACTTCAAACCCTTCCCATTCCCGATAAAGTTTGGGAAGATGTGTCTATGGAATAATTGGAGGCCTTGCCAGTGGTGCAGGGCAAATCGGTGATATTGCTGGTTGTGGATCGCTTATCCAAGTATGCACATTTATGTCCTTTGGGCCATCCATTCACTGCCAAAATAGTGGCTGAGATCTATGTTCGTGAGATAGCCAAGTTGAATGGCATGCCTCGCACCATTGTCTTTGATCGGGATCCAATCTTCCTCTCTCAGTTTTTGACGGGAGTTCTTTGCAATTCAGGGCACTGAGCTTCATATGAGTACCACTTATCACCCACAGATGAATGGGTAGACTGAGGTGGTTAACCGTTACTTGGAGGAGTACTTGCAATGCTTTGTCATGGATCAGCCTCACTGATGGCTCCAGCTCCTTCCTTGGGTAGAATGGTCTTACAACACGGCCTATAATACTCGGGCTGGGTTCACTCCATTTGAGGTGGTATATGGGTGCCCTCCTCCTACCGTGTTGTCCAATGTGCCTCACCACTCTTTCATGGATGAGGTTGATTATGTGCTCCAGAAGCGGCACGAGGTTGTCCGGCAACTTAAACTCAATTTCGTGTATGCTAGAACTATATGAAGCAGGTGCATGGCAAGAAGCATTCTAATTGGGAGTTCCAGGTGGGTGATCTTGTTTATGTTTCACTTATTCCTCAGCGTTAGACCATCTTATTTCAGGCTGAGCATGCTAAGTTGGCTCCACGTTATGACAAGCCTTATTCCATTATTGAGCACATTGGATAGGTGGTTCATAGCTTGGCATTACTCACTGGATCATTGGTGCACTTGGTCTTCCATGTCTCTCGCCTCTGCCTCTTTGTTGGGGATCCGACCCTTGTCTCTAGTACCCCACCTCTGCATTTGATTGGCCCTCCGAAGCCCGATGTACTCGCACCCACCTCGGTGTCTGAAAAGCAATGGGGGCCTCATTTTGGCCGCATTGTCACTGATGTACTCATGGCTTAGCAGGGTTAGCCTCTTGAGGATGAGTTCATGGAGCGCTACCCTACTTAGTTGCCTTGAGGACAAGGTGAAAGAGGAGAAGGGTGGAGTGTTGTGTACGCCAGCTCAAGGGCGGGACATATCCCGCCTTGCACTACTTTCCATTTTTAGGACCTACTATATTAGGGTTTACTTTACTTTTAAGTAATTTCCTTTTGTGATGTAATAAGCTATAATTGCGCGGGGGGGGGGGGGGGGGGGGGGGGGAAGAGAGAGAGAGATTTGATTCATGATTTTAATAGACTAGCTGGTGGCCCACTAAATAGCATGTGGTCTACCAGCTTGCTTGACTCCCAAGGGAGCTGCGCGCCTCCCATAAATGGCATTGTCTTCCTCCTTGGACGTTTATGTAAAAATCAGAGTTAATTCTTCTTCTCTCTTCGTCTAGTCTTCCTCCCTTTCCCTTACGTGAAGCTGGGTACCATTTGTGTCCGATTGGGACACAACATGTCCAAACATTGGCGCCCTTCACACATGCAAAGTGCATATGTTGAAAAAACAATATTACATGAAAAAGAGAATGGGTGAAGGGCGAGAGAGGGGAAAGGCCATCATAGAATTGTTTCCATATTCCCTGGATTTTAAACACAAATGCCATATGACCTATTTATGGACGAAATTGCCCTTAGGTTTCCACTATCGCATATGTTATAAATAAATGAACACTGGAACACTGTTGCGCCTTTCAAGAATACTGGAATTCATCTGCGGCCAACAGAAGTTGCCCACAAGAGGTGCCCGGCGATGACTCCCCGGCGAGCATCGTTCAGCAAGAAAAAAGCATTTTTTGGCACCGCAAACGTTGTTTGAGAGCTCCAAAGGCTGCATTTCACATATTCGATGAACTTGATATCGTGTGAGCGATACTGCGATGTACATGTGTTTGTAGAAATATCGTGTCATCAGAACAACAATAATAGACTTTATCGTGATATCTATAATACAAGAGTTACCTGGAGCACAAATGAAGCCCCAATGAGAATTCTGGTCATGGCTGAGCGCTCATCTTGTTTGCTCATGATGTTCCGGTGGGCTAATGATATGCTTCTTATCAACATATTATGCACAGCCCTAGCCCAATTGTAGCTCCCCGTGACCGACAAGTTATCTATGTAATCACACAGAGTTGGGGATACGACTCTGTTGCTCTATGTAAATAACACCACAACCCCCATATGCATGATAGCCAACCGTGCTAAGTCCTTGTATGACATAGTTTGTGTGTCGGTAGCTACTTCTTTCAACATTTCTTCAAGTCCTGTCTTCTCCAGCCGCTTCCCTTGGAAGAACTTTTTGTAGAATTGCCCCTTACCTTGGGCAACCTTCCCCTCACTACTTTCCAATTTACATGGGTTCCCTTTTTCACTCAAACCCATGATCATGGTCACTTCATCCACCAAAAGGGGTAGTCTGTTGCCCCTAATGTTGAAGACCTCCTATGAGTCGTCGCAACACCCACCAAGGAGAACATCCAAGAGCGACCCGGAGATGATGATGGGCTCGCAATCATATACTGGGTAGAAACTAGTCTCCACCAATATAGTCTTGCATCTCGGACGTTAATCTACAAGGTCTATTGTTAGACGGAGTCCAGCAGGGAAACTATTCATTCTCATACCTGGTCTCCTCCCATAGATTCTATTCTTCTTACCTTCTGCTGCCTTTGCTAACTCCGCCCTTTGCTATAATACTCTAACTTTACATCTGCAAAATTGGATAAATATATGTATATCAACAATGAGTCGTGACCATAATCAATAGTCGTGTTGATTCACATTATCTAACTAATTTCCTTATATACGAAAAGTATATATATCATGTTATCAGATATAGGATAAGGGGACCATTCGTACACGATATCACAACAGTTGAATATCGTGTTGCCAGCATCTTATCGAACACACGATATATGACTTATTGTATTTCTGAAAACACAATTTGTTGCTTCCACTACCTACTTCGTGTGTTCTAATACATGACAAACCAAAAATCTTGCATACAAATATACAATGTAGATTTTGGGAAAGGCCTTACCACGAAACTGATCAAAGCCGAATTAACCCCTCGATCGATTGTTGCTTTTCTCCAAAGTTCACTCCTTTACCGGGATCGCATCAAACGGAACCTCGCTACACGATCGAAACTTGCTTTAGAGCGTAAAGTTTCAAAATCACCTTGCAAAACAAGATGAAACGGAACTAATGCCGGAATGTTTTTCGAAATATCCTTCCGGAAACAAAAAAAACCCTAATCTTCAAAAAATTGACTAGAGTTTTTCTCAATCGTCAGTGGGATGGATCACAAAATATGCCCTCTCGCTGCATGAATGCTGCTCAATAATCCAAATGACGAAATCAATTGTGAAATGGGTCAAAAATTGGAACAGAGTCTTCTCACAGAGGAATCACCGGAGTCTAAAGTCCTTTGCCTGCAAATTTGACTTCTTGAGGGTTTTACACGATATAAAATCCTAACTCCAGTCAGGAGTATTTGTGTCCAAAATTTATCTTATATCATGTTATTTCAGGTTTGATGGCATTTGAATTTAAAATTAAGAGAATATAGCATTTTTTATTCTTTGGCCATAAAATATGGCAAAAACTCGCCACTATATCATGAAATATATATCGAGGTGCTAAGGTGACAAGCGGGGCGACTATTTTCAAGTTTTCAGTGGGGAAAAAATAAAGAAGGCAAAACTGGGATTAGGAGGGTGCTTTGGACTGTTTTTTAAAATACACAACGTGTGGGAATTAGGAAATTTGAAACCATTTTTTTCTCTCCATCTGAAAAAGTATCCGCCTTCACTCCGTCTCAAATATAAGTGGCCATTTCTTACATATAATAATATTTAAATAATATAATTATTTACATTTGATAAGGAGAATTAATGTTGTAAATAGAAAATAAGCAAACAAAAGAACGCAAAGTACTAAGTGCATTTAGATCTGTCAAAGCCCCCACAAGGTAGATTTGATGGAACTGAGAGTGGACTCGAAAGGAAAATTTTCCTCACAAGTCACATGGAGCTGCCCCCTCCGAGTAGTTATTGTACATTCATGCGGACGTTACAACTGCTACTTCACCATGTGACCAATTCAGGTATGTGCCTCGTGCTGTCAGGCATGTGGGACGCCGTTCCCGGAGCAGGCACACTTTTCCCCTCACCACCTGCCAGTTTGTACACCTGGTGGGGCCAAAAAGGGGCCCATGGGTTTATCAATATCAGTGCTGGTCCCTTCCGGGATCTGATCGGTAATACTGTCATCTTAATGCATGCACATGATGAGCCCACACAGTGCTTTACAGCCGTTACCAATAATTCTGACGAGTACAGAGAGGATTCAACCTTCGTAAAGCCTCGTGGGTTGTCTCATGGAAAATATTCCGTATGCTTATTATTTTTGGAATCATGTATACGTATAAGCTCTTTGATTTTTGAACAGCTTTTTTTCTCACAAATCACAATTCAATGTCGTTAGGGTTTCAAGGCATGGACATAGTCTCCTACAAAGTTCACCCGCAATCACATGGTATTAATTATTCAATTAATTAAGATATAGAAAATTTCCTTGTAGATTATTGAATACTCTCTTGTCTTAAATTCATAGCTCAATTAGGAAAAAAATCAGTTCTATATTAATAGTTCTATTTTCTTAAATTTAAGTAGTTAAGTATTTAGATAAGGGTATCACAAGCTTATTTTTCTTTTTTTTATATGCGAGTTTTACTATTTAATAAAAATTATTATTTTTTCCAAATATAACTATTGATATAGGACAGAGGGAGTAATTGTGTTGGAGATGATTAAGAGGCCTTTATGCATGGAATGAGTGTGCTTGAATTTGATATTCATCACCAGGCATGCCATCCCTTGCCTGCAGCCCAAAGTGTGCTTTTACACATACCAAGGAAGTGATAGGGGTGGACAAGCTCTTTTGAGAGAGGAAAGGACAGGCTGTCCTAGAAGGGAGGAGATGGCAATGATAGCTACTAAGATTGTACATGAGTATTGTGGGTATTAGGTCTAGTAACCCCTATTTATACCAAACTTAAACCCTCCCAATAATCCTAACGAACTTAGACTTCTAAGACCAAGAGCATTCATTATTGATGCCTAACTTCATAGTCCTCTTTGTTAGTCTCTCCTATATGGGTATGGGAATTCATAGGGCCAAAGCTTCCTTAGAACACTCTACATGGCCTTACGTGCGGGATGGCCAACCTGTCACAACCCTTGATATTTAAATTCATTTTTTTAAATTTATTAGTGTGTCTAAATGCCACTAAATTTTTTTCTTGTTATTAAATATACTTAAAGCATCAGTTACACTAATATTTAGGTTGTAACTGTTGTTTTTCACACATACATGTAGCCAAACATTTTTATAATTTACAGGGTCAGCACCTTTATAATAGGTTGAAGCCAACATTGCAAGTCAAATTATATCTTTGAAGTACAACCAAATATGATAACACACGTTCATACAACACTAAGTGTAACAACATATGTGTCATATATATTATATTGGTATATTTCGGTTATTAAAATAATGTCAAATGTGTGTAAATTTTGAGTGAAAGTATTGTTGAAGATCGCATGTTGAAGAGAAACAGAGAATCAGACTCAATAATTGTTTCAACAAGTAAAAATAAACATACACATCACACTCACACATTTTGAGATTAATGCAACTTTATTTTAGTGTAATAGAATTTTGGACATATTTTGAATGAAAACTATGTTTTTTGTTCATCAATGATCAATCGTGTATGATCGAACGATCGATTAGTCTTGAATATTGTTTGCAAGGTTCTCCAATATCTTAACCGAATGATCACCTAGTGGACAGATTGATCAGTATGTAGATTAGAAGATTACTGCAGCTTAAACAATCGATCAATGTTTGAATGGATGGATCTCATCCTAATCAAATGATGACCTAGTAACTTAAATGAATGATCAATTTATAGAAGGGTCAATTGGACTTTAGCAGACAAAATCCAATACTTTTGTCAATCCATCATTTTGGTAGAAGTATATATCGATAGAGTATCTGTGTTCAAATAGAATAGGGAACGATTCATCACCATGTAGAACGATCAATTGCTTCAATGCGCAGTTATGTGAAATAGGCTATCCAAGGAGGAATTAGATTTCTATTAGAGTTAGACTTCCTTAGCCGACTTAGGGAGGTATTAAGAGGTCTAAAATGTGGGAAAGAGATGGAAGAAGGCTTGAAAAACCAAGATAAAAAGAGTGAAACTTCTCGAATGAGCTTGAAAGTAAAATAGCCTCCTTGATCAATGTTCCTATCAACTGCAATCGAAAGAGTGATTCGAGTTTATTGGAGAGCACTAAATATCTTGATGGGACCAACAATTTCTTGAAGAAAGTTGCAAAGAAGATCAAAGGGAAATGATTTTCATACTAATGGGACTTGTCATGAAGATATGGATATATCGGAAGCACAATAAGGTGTGAATACCAAGCTATTACAAGCAAACAACGAAGGAGTTGTGATTTTAGAGTTTAAAGTCGTGCGAAGTGTAACATCCAGGGCCCTCGGGCTTCTCAAATTCAAGGTTGAAACCTGACCTAGGGGTCAAAATTACTATAGTAGTTTTTTTTCTTTTCTTACCTATCATCTCTATGTGGGAGAGTTGTAGCAATCCTTTAACACCTTGTTTGAGTGCTTCACTACACACTCTAGAATAAAACTATAATTTATTATAAATCCGATAGGGCCAACTTTATCGTAATATTAGTTGCCCACGTAATTATTGGGTAATATCACTAATGTTATTCAAATAAGATCGGATTCAAACATAGTTTTGCCTAATCGCTAATACTACTTCATAAATCTTGAAATAAAAAAAATTAATATCAAAATCAGATATTTTATCAACTTATAAACCCCTAAAAAATTTATTCACTGAATAGGATAATTGTTCTAGCATAGAGTCCAATAAATCGATGATTCACTAGTATGCTAATTAGGAAATCTTAATAAATCAAACTGAATCATTCCATGTAAATATTTACAAATAATCATTCATCTGATAACATATAAATCTAAGTAAATCATTTCAAATAAATCTTCAGAAATAATCATTCATATGAAAGCACATCAATCTTAGAGCCGTGATACCTAATGGCCTACTCCCGCACTCATGGTTCCACGAAATCCAGAAGGATAGGAATTTTTTATGATATTACATATCCTATGTGTGTCAGAGCCAAATATAGTAGGTATCTAGAATCATTCTTCCACAAAGCCTAATACCTAATGGCTCACTCCAATGCTCATGGGACCATGGAAACCAAAAGGACGGGAATTTTCTATGATATTCCATATCATGTACACTCCAAAGTCAAGTATGGCAGGTATCTAGAATCATTCTTTCAATGACCAACAAGTCATTACAAAATAAAATATAATATCTCATAAAATGTGTGATGATGAATCCCCCTAATGACATCAGTTTTGAGAACATATATTGTGAGCATAACCTCAAAAGAATCCCTTGAAAACTAATTAATCATAGCACATATTTAGAATTTCAAAGAGCTTAATCTTCTATTCTTTGGTCTTGGTCATGTCGGGCAGAGCCTCTCCTCATCTAGGGTCAAGGTGAACGGAGCCTCTCCTCGTCTAGGGTTCAGACAAGCAAAGCCTCTCCTCATCTAGGGTCAAGGTGAACGGAGCCTCTCCTCATTCTAGGTGAAGATGAGAGAAACCTCTCTTCATTCTAGGATCTTTTTCAGAGCTTTCTCACTTCCCTTTGGAGTTCTCTCTTTTCCCCTAAGGTCCCCTCTCTAGGTTGTCCAGCTAAAAAAATTGACCCTCCTATTGCGTGTAGAATAAGCTCAAATTATGTTCATATGTATTTTTTAATGGACTAAGTTGGACTTAAAATGTCTTAGATATGATGAAATAAGTTTTAAGGACGTGGGATCAAAAAGGGGAAAAATTGGGGAAAAAATCCACAATCCCCCACGGTCCCATGTTTTCACACTAGCTAGCGTGGCACGTGTCATGTAAGCAGGCAAAGACAAGATGCCACGTGTCATGTAAGCAGACAATATTTTTTATTTATTTTAAAACTCAAACAAAATTTTAAACTTCAAAATGCAATAACTTTCTACCCCAAATCGGATTTGCCTGTTTTTTGTACTGTTGAGCTCATATCAACGAGTCCTACAAAACTAGACCCACATGGGTAGGTTATCTCACACTTTTTAAGTAGGGCCACCCATATAGAAAGCTTCCGAAGATCATAACTTTCACTCCTGATCTCTATTTCTTGTGTTCTTTAGCTCAACCCTCATTTGTTGAAGCTTTATCCACATTGGGCAGTTTCACCCCTCAATTCCAAGCGATCTCTCTTCAAAAATCAATAACTATATCCAACACCTCATGTTAAACATAATCGAAAAGGGCATGTTGCATGAAGAGTCAACTGATTAAATAAAAAGAAAAGTCTTTTGTCTTTGTAAACTGGTAACATATATCTTAATTTACCTAATCCTTATTTGGTCTTTACAGAGTGTCCTGCAGGTTAGGTTTTTTGATGTTGGGTTTCCACATAAAAAATCTTGTACGTTGATTGGCTTGTTTAATTTGCATGATTTCGCTAGACACGTTGGAATTTGGCACACTACCTAGTTAAAAATCAGAGTTTTGATTTTCATTTTTAAGGGAAAGATATATCTTGTAACTTAAATACGAGTTAGAGATACTTTATCTTTCTCGATTTGTGTCTCACACTTCCCTCCACAAGCCAACAAGTTGTAGCTGAGGTCGATTTTGATTTTTTGTGTGGTTTGAATTTGCTTTGGTTGAGATGGAATTTAAGAAGTTGCTTAGTTTGTCTCTTTTTGTTTCAAATTTTGTTGTTGTTAGAAACAACCAAGTTTTTGATGAGTTAAAGGTGCTTAAATCTTAATTTTGTGCCATAGAATATGAAAAATCCGAAAGTTTGCATGCAAAACACTTGTGTGATGACAATAATAATGAGTTGCTTTTGAAGATTAAGAAATAAGAGGAGGATTCAAGACTTTCTAATGAAAATCTAAATGAATTTGTTAAAGGCAAAGAAAAGTTAAACAAAATTTTCTTCATTGGTCAATTTGGGAAGGATATGAGTGGGCTAGGATATGTTAATCATAAAAACTCAAATTTCCTATGATGCACAAAATTTGTCAAAGCTAGCAAGTTAAATGATAATGGTACTAGATCTTTAAATTCAAAACCATGGTTAGAATTCAATCTTTTAAGAAAGAACTAGTGGCCAAATTTTAAACTAGCTACAACAAGTTAGAGAGTAAAATCAACATATGTGAGGAATAATGTTCAAGTTGATTTGGTGAAGCCAATAGGTTGGATGGGTAGAAACCTAAGAGAACTTTGTGAGAAGGTCCAACGCCTATGACATAGGGCACATACAAAACACTCTCTAAGATCTCCACATAGGTTGACTTCTCATAATCTCATCACAAGAAGGAACAAAATTTGAATGCAAAACCTTTTAAGAAGTTGCAATGTCATGAACTCAGAGGGTCAACATGAAATTGTGAACTAAGATTTTTGGGTTAAGGTAGAAGATCTGAAGTGTAATGTTGCTCAAACTATTATAAAAACCCAACACACTAACTTGTGTTACCTAGGTAGTAGATGTTCAAAGTACATGACTAATGACAAGACTATGTTCACATAGTTAGTGGAGAAATATGATGGGAGAGTAATACTTGGTGATGGGAGCACAACTGAAGTTCGTGGGGTTGGCACTCTTTGTATATATGTTTTACCTAATTTTGATAATTTGTTATTTGGGTTTTGTTAAATTCACTTGGAATTTTGTTATGTTATGGATAAATTAGGAATGCCTTGTGTGAAAGGCACTAGATCGAGTTCATGATAATTGTTACTATCTTTATCCAATCTATTTTGTAAATTTGTTTTGCTTGATTATAACTTCTTTTGTCATCAAAGATTAGGACATATGAATTTTTTAGATTTGACGAGGAGAACTAATAATAGAGTCATTTGAGGTGGCCCTAATTGAGAACCCCTTAAAATTTTGTATGTGATGCTTGTACAAAAGGTGAACAAAGACAATCCTCATACAAAAAGGTGAGACACATCGAAAACATCAGCTACCACTTGTGAGTTTAATATCTGTTTAGATAGCTTAGTGGATCACTAGATTGCTCCTAGTCATAGTACTTTAACAAGTAATCAATTAAGAGATCTAGCCTCTATGCACATGAATATATTTTGAAGCAAAAACAACTAAACCTAAATCTAAAGAACATTCATGATCATATTAATCATCAATCACATAAGCATGGAAGCACACAAGTAAACACACAAGTTTATGTGGAAAGCCCAAATTAGGGTAAAAAACCACAACAACCTCTCAATAGCTAAATCAATGCACTAACAAGTAAGACCTTTACATTGACACCAGAAAACCATCAACCTCTTGTGAAGAGTCTAACACAAACTCCTTTTGTTTAGATCTCCCTCTTCTTTCATTGCTTGCCGTCAAGTTGTCTCTCTTCAAGTCTTGACTCTTTTTTACTTCCTTGCTTTGTCTTCATCTTTTTCTAGTCACTTCAAACAGGATCCTCATGTTCATGACTTTAGCCTTGAGTCTTCAATCTCCCATTGAACTTGGCTAACTCTCTCCTCAGGTTTGCGTGTGTGAAAACTCTCTTTTCAGTTGTGTGTCACTCAAATAATCACCATTAACATTAAGCTTTGAAGCACAATGATGATTATATGGAAAACAATGATCAAAGTACTCCTTTCTCTCTCAAATTCAAAGTTTTTATCCCTTCAATTTTGTGTTTACCTAGCCCTTATATAGTCCATTAAGTAGCTTTATGATTAGACTCCAATTAGAAATGGATTCTTTCTCAGAAGGCTTAAACTAGGTAAGTTGTACAGACAACAATTGATCATGGCAAACAATGATCGATTGTTCACTATTCTTATTAAATTAAAACTCTTATAGCAACCAATCTCTCAATTTGGTCAATTGATTGATAAACTGTAGAAAAAAATTTATACAGTCTAAATCAAGGGCTGATCGATCGACTATTACGGTTCATTTTGGAGCGATTAATCGATGCATAGTAAATCTTCACTTAGGTTATATTACTTGCAACGGCACAAATGGATGCAGTCTTGCAAGGTTGAATCCATAAGGATTACCTCTATGTGACTATCACGATGATTACAAAATAGGAGTAAAAAAAATTGAGAGGGAGAGTAAAATTTTGTTGATGCAATGAAAGTGTTAATATGAAATTCAATAATATAACACACTAAGGCATTGAGGGTCACTGTAACATTGAATGATGTTCTTCATGTGTCATTTTATCTTGGTTAGAATCAAATGAAGATTCCATCTAAGTAGAAGATATGAACATTAAAAGTTAAATAAATATAGATACTACTTTGGATAAATGAAGGATTAAAAGAATTATTTCTTCAAGGGTCATATGTATCAAAATCCCACAAATGATAAAAAAGGAGAGCCTTAATGCATCTATGTATTAAGATCACAAATAAAAAAGAAGAATAACAATATTAGAAGAATAACTTCAAATAACCAATACTTACTTAAAATCAATGATGAAACATGATTAAAACTCTATTAGATTATTATAAATCACCTCTAGCCGTAGCAAAGGGCTTAGCAAGCTACTACGATAAAACTTAAAAATAAAAACTACAAAAGAAGAGATGAAAAATAGGAGAAGAGTGCTCCAAAGTGCAAGGGATGATGCCTCTCCCACGTTCACCCCTCTTTTTATATGAGTAGAGGGGGTGTTTCAAAGGGGCAGAACCAATCATATCCCTTTATTGTTTCTTGATTGATTGTTTAATTGATTGCTTCTTTGACAACGATTAGATTCTAAATCAATCAAATAAATTAAATATTTATTTAGCAAATAAGTATCTTTTACTTTTTCTATATTCATCGAATAAGCCTCATCATTTTTGCTTATGTGTAGCAATCACAACCATAAAAAACATCCTCCATGTGCTGGCCTCAGGTTGATTAACTAATTGTCCCTTTGCATTTGTCTGTTATGACCCATGTATATTTGGAATTAGGAATTACTTCTTTAAAATGTGATTATATCCACAAAAGTAATCTTTTCAATGACACTAGAATCATATCAATCAAAAATTTTTTATAGAAAGATATGACCAGAATACTATGAATGTAACAATTTGATCAAATCATCTCCTTCCCGAATTTAGTTAGCTTGATACAAATCCAGAATCTAATAGGTCTACATGTTTATATTCGACCATTCTATACATGTTTATCCCATTAAGAACCCATTAATGATCATTGAATGTCTTTAGATAGTTGAGCTTCACTTCCTCTTCTACTTAGATCATGTCGAAGCCTATTTGGACATGTAAACACAATGGAGGTCCAACTCACCTATTCAAAATATAAACAACCCAATTAAGTAATGAATTAACACATATTACGATTGAAATTTAAGATTTGAAGACATTTAATTCAAAATTATTTCAGTGCATCAATAGTAGTGGTCATTCGATGTGAGAGGAGACTACTCACATATTCACATTTTGCTAGATATGTTTTTCCATTAGATAGTGAGTTGACTAGACTTCCCAGAGGTAGAGAGATAGATCTTTCACTTCCTGCATATGCTTTTGCTATAGATTTTCATCTACTGCATGTCATTGCTCAATATGACATCGAGAGTGCAAGAAATGAGAGAGTTGATCATATGATGATTAGGATTTTATACCTCAATTGAACAGTCAAAACTGGAGATAAATCTACTCTCGATCATTTTTTGTCATGTCATGACTTTTCTTCATGGACATATGCACGAGATGCTACCCTACCCATATATTTTTTGTAGGATTTTCACATTAGTTAATGTTAGGATCCCATGAGGTGAGCCAATGATAGTTGGAATGGATCCTATCAATGTCGTAGTGGTTTGTTATATGATGTCTTATCACATGGAACGGGAGGAAGATCTAGAGGAGCTTCCGGCACCAACAGATGCACCAGCCCAGCAGGATCTGCCAACCAACATGTTACATATGCAAAGTTTCATGCAGTTCAAGATGCCATACTTCAGGATCTTGCAGATGTCAGTCAGATACTTCATGATAGACTTCCAGAAGTAGAGAGTGAGGGGTTGTAGTTTGATGTTGATGACGATGTTGGAGATGCTTCATATTGTTTTCTATCACTTTGTCATATATTCTTGATCTTAAACTTGTTTCAGTTTAGTTTATGTTTCATGTGACTATGAGATGTATTTTGAAACTGATTATATGATTATGGATATGTGATGGACATGATTTACTTTGAGGATTATTTATTTTCCTGTCTTATGGTTTCACGAAAGCTCGACTTGGCTAGAGCTCGCGTTCAAGCTCGAACTCAAAGTTGGTCAAGCCAAGCTCAAACATACATGTGTTTGGCTTGGCTTAGCTCGAAGCTCGATAAAAACTTAAACTCACATGAGGATATAAAAATGCATATATTACACATTATATATAGATTTCATGTCTCCCAAGTTTTAATTCATTCCATTTAATATATCATTTTTACTTTTTTCAAGTACAACTACATGAGGATTTTTGTTAGAGGAATTATACAATATGTCTCATGAGATCTAGAACCATTTTTTTATGAAACTTTACTCCCTCCGTCATGTATTAATAGTCTAAATTAGAAAATCAAAATCAATAAAGACTAGTTCATTTGATTTTCTAATTTAACACATTGGACCACTTACTAACCATGTTCATTTCAGTTAATTTTCTATAAATACCTCTAGGTCACCAATTACAAAACTAAGCAATGATCACAATATAACGACTCGGCTTGGCTCGAATTCGATTTGAGCTTGACTTGAGCTCAAAATTGAAGTTTCAAACTCAAGCTTGAACACTCTAAAGCTCAATGATACTCAGCTCATTAACACCCCTATTTATGACTTGATTGTGCTCAATTGAGTATTTTTATTAATTATTGCTCAAAGTTTTGTCTATTTATGTCAAAAGGGGGGAGAAATTATTAATGAAAATCAATGTGCTTATTTTCATACTTGATTGAAGAGTACTATGCATATCATTTTGATTCTAAGTGTGCATGATAAGTACAAGATTGTACAAGGCCTTTCAAGATCAATTCGAATATGTCTATGTTAATTCTTAGTATTTCAAGTCATTTGTGCAAACTGAAAGTCAATGCACTATGTTATGAGTTGTAATTTTTATTTTTATTTTCAATTATATAGTATTTTTTCATGAAATTGCCAAAGGGGGAGATTGTAAGAACATATGTGTCATATGTAATGATTAATTGGCTAATTTTGTTTGTCAAAACTATGTCAGAAACCTTGAGTATGTAATTAGTTCTAGAAATATGATTAGATGTAGTTGTGGTCAAGACATGTTTGGACAAACTTGAAAAATAGGTGTAAACATGTTCTTATGGATCAATACTAAAGACTAAAGAGTGTTGGTAGTTTAAGAGGTTTACTAAGTATACATTCTCATACAAAAGCCACTTGGAAAAGTTTTGAAAATGATTTTGGAGATTTTAGAACGATTTAGTGTAAAAAGGGTAAAATTATAATTGTATAGTATCATCGATCTATCGATAGACTATATACAAAGAGAAATGATTGATCGGCACTTGAATTAGCCCTTTTTTTAACGAAGACAAGAGTTTATCGGTTGATCGCCCTAATGAATGATCAATGGCTAAAGGAGTCATACCTTAAGAACACAATAAATGATCGATTGACATCAATTTTATTTGCCCTAAACATGACTTTCCGGAATAGTTTTCTTTCCTAGTTAAAGTCAAAGAGCCAATACGTCTTGGAGACCTATAAAAAGGCTAAGTTATGAAGAAAATAAAAAGATGAAAACCTAGAAAATTTTGGAGATGAAAGGAGAGTCCTTTATATATTATTTTTCTAGAGAATTTACAAAGGAACTTGAAGAAATTATTCATGGGGAATTCATGATGATGCACAAATAAATTGAGAAGATTTCACACAAAAATTTTAGATGAGTGTCAGCAAAGTTCTTCAAAGGAGTTTAGGAATCTCAAGAGGTAAATCAACAAACAAGGAAGGAGTATTTGTTGAGTTGCTAGAAGAAGAAGACAAAGAGTAAAATACAAAGTGGGAAAGCTTCAAAGATTCAAAGGGGAAGAATTGAAGGCTAACATGCTCAACGAAGATGATTAAATAAAGTAATTTGTGTCAAGTCTTGAGATTGGGTGGTTATTTTGAGTCTTGTAAGATCTATATCATTCTAATACATTGATTTAGCCTTTGATTAAGGTTGTCGTGGTTTTTTACACTAGTTGGGTTTTTTGTGTGATTGAGTGGTGTGCATGCTTAGTTTGATGATTGATTGATCATAAATGGCGATTATATATTAGGGTTTGTTTATTTCGCTTCAAAACAAATTCTTGTGCATATGGGCTAGAAATATTAATTACTTACTTGCAAAAGTACTAGGGTTAAGACAATCTAGTAATCCACTATCGCCATCTAGTTGGATATCAAATGCTTAGTTGCTGGCCCACTCGAATGTGACAGATGCCTTCAACAATCGGTTGGGGACTTTGCAAACATCATCTCTGAGTGTTTCGCCATCGAACCTTGGGATGTTGAGTGGCTCTTGCAAATCAAAGACTAAGGTAGCAGAAAATGACCTTCTTTGGTAGGGCCAGTATCAGTGGTGGCTCAGTTGGCATAGGCAGCGGCTTTTTCCTTAGCTTAAGAATGCAACCACTAGCGAACCCCTTCACATCTCCATCATCTGGATGGGTGTTTGAACCAACGTTTTTTGCAAAACTGCCAATTGAAGTGCATAACAGTGGATTGATTGGGGCATGTCGTGCAATGAGGCCAAAAGCTCTAGCTTTTCTTGAAAGACAAGAGAAAGGTAATAGATTATTCATTCACAAATCATATTAGGGCATAGCCCACTAATAAACTAATATTGAAAATAACAATTAACTCCATAATAATTAATAAACAACTTACAATCCCCCTTAGGCAAGCCCATCTCCAATACACAACAACATCAGATGCTTCCATATCTGAATAATTTGTGTTGGATTTTCACTTTCATTCGATTGAAGATAGCCCACATTGAGCCAACAATAGTCGGTATGGGTCCAACTGATGCTGTAGTGGTTAGGAGAATGATGTCCCACACTAGGGGATAGGAGCCAATAGTTTAGGTGGAGAATGATGATCAGCATGGGGCACCAATTACAGTAGAGAGACCTTATTCACATATTGATTGATCAGTCACTTACAGTGGGTTCATAAATTTTCAGTGGCACATACTTGACAACATGCGCAATGTTTTGCTGACCTCTAGTGGATGATCGGATAACGATGGTGACTTTCTGATAGTGAGGGAGAGTATCCCGATGATGATGATGACCCAGGAGCTGCTACTTCTTTATTTCTTTCCGCTTTTAACGACTTTTTCATGTATCCATCGTTTAAAACTTTTGTCAATTCATTATATATTCTTATTGACATTCAGATGTATTTAGAAATTGTGTATGCTTAGTGGGTTACATGATGGAAATGTTTATCATATGGTTTATTTAATTTTCAAGTATTATGGTGATGATTATGACATAGATGAGCTTAAAGAGAACTTTTCTTTAATTATTGATTTGCTTTTTCTCAATTTGTGTCAAAAAGGGGCAAAAATAATTGATGAAAATCAAAGTGCTTATTTTCATGCATATTTGAGCTTGACTATGCAAACAATTTTTTTGTTAGGGTGCAAGATTAGTTTGGGTTTTACAAGGCTGTTCAAGATAAATTCCAAAATGTCTTCGTTGAGTTTAAATTGAGTTTATTCTTGTGTTGTTTTATCACGAATAGCCAAATGGGTTGATTGAAACAGCATAAGAGGCATATGTATTATAAATTGGTTAATCAAAACAATGTCTAAACATTATGTATATTTTAGTCTTAGGAATCTAACTAGATTTAGTTGTGATCGAGTCGGATTTGGAGTTGATTGACTAGAAAAATAGGAGCAGATGCGTTCTTATCATTCAAGGTTGTAGACTAAGCTATGTGTTGAAGGTAAAAGGTTTATTTGAGCATACTGTGTACACAATTCACTTAATTTAAGTTATGAATTGTAGGTTAAGTGATTTTGGAAGTTTAAGACTGAATTATTGTAAAATGCTTTGGTTCCATCTAATGAATTAAAAGTTTAGCTATAACCTGTTTTTAGCGTTGTTGTAGGGGATGTGACAAGAAGGCCGATTAAAAAAATATTACCCCTATTCATTTTTTCTTATTTTCTTTAAATTTTTTTTGAAAGTGAGAGTAGTAGGACAATCAATCATTGAAGTAACTCAACTAAAAAGATCTCTTAGACTTACCATTGCTCAAAGAATTAAAGAAGATCAATTGAAGCATTCCAAGTAGTTTCATTCAACTTCCTTTATTTCATTTCTTTTAGTTCTTAGAATATTTTCTTTTTTAGCATTGTTTCTTTTATTTATCAAGTTTGAATTTCATGTTTTGTTTTGCTTAATTCATATTTATTCGTTATTTTAGTTTTATTTTTTTATTTTTTTATTTTTGCATCATTCCAAAAAGAACAAAAAAAAGGGTTTTCATTTCTTTTTATGTGCTTAGAGAAACGTCACCTAAGTGGTTGCTTAAAAAGTGTTAGTGTTTATATTTCTAAGTTTTCTCTTTCTTTAAACACTATGGATGATTGTACAAGTAATAATGATATTAATGAAGTGCAAAATAATCAATAAGTTAAAACCTCACATGATTATTTGCAAGCAACTAGAACAAGTTCTCCTTTTTGCATGATTTTTCCAACTAATGTTAATGATTTGGATCTCAAGCTGAGAGTAATTCTTACTACCCAAATTTCATGGCTTAGACTCTGAAAGCCTATATTACATTTAAAAGAGTTTAAAGAGGTTTGTGGAACTTTGCAAAACTAAAATGTTTTTAGTTATGTTATTAGGTTAAAACTCTTTTCGTTCTCTTTAAAAGAAAAAAATAAAAATTAGTTGAATTCCTTAAAACCAAGATGTATTTGAACATGACAAGAAATGCAAAGAAAAATTTTTGAAAACATTTTTCCTTACCCATAAAACTTGTATACTTAGAAAGAATATAATATTTGTTTTACTAAAAGAAAATGAGACTTTCTTTAAATGTCGCAAACGATTTAAAGAACTTTTGTTGTTGTACCTATATTACGGATATGAAACATGGTATACAAATTAGTTTCTTTTATAATGACTTAATATCTCAAATGAGACAATTTATTGAAATAATGTGTGATAGAGAGTTTTTGAGTAAAAAACCTAAGGAAGCATGATATTATTTTGATGTATTAGATAAAAATACTTAATCATAGGAATATTCTAATGAATTTGAAGGAGCTAATAAGATAAAATTTAATGTGACAATTAAGGGGGCATGTACCTTCCCAAAAAAAGTAGATAATGTGAAAAAAAAACTACAAGTTTAACTAGAAAGGTTGAGGCTATGGAAATTAATAAGAAAAACACGTAGAAAGCTTCTAAAAAATCACAAGATATTTATATTATATGTGAGAGTGATGGATACCAACAATCCGTACTTTTCAAGAGGTCTTGCATACATAGGAAAATCTTATGAAAACTTACAAAAGGCCTTTCTCTTCTCCTTATTCTGAAACTTTATACTCCTAATTGGAGAAATCATCATAACTTTGGTTAGAAAATAAGTCTAATGTGCAGGTACATCTTTCTTCAACATATGTACCACCACATAAAAGACTTTTAACGACACAATATAAACATTCATGCCAAGTCAAGCAAAAATAAAAAATTAAACAATATAAGCCATCAATGGCTTGAAGGCTTTTATTACTTAGTTGACCACAACTTTAAGAACTATAGAAAAAATGAAGCTTCCTTCTCAACCTCAACCAAATCTTAAAGGACAATTTATAATTAAAATTTTAAATTCTTCTAGTACACAAGAGTAGCATGTTAAATTCATCATCACTTTGAGAAGTGGAAAAGTCATTAATAAAGACATTGAAAGGAAGGTTATTAAATCCAAAGAGTTTTTAAATTCTAAATAAGGTGATGAACTTGACAAAAACAATTGTGTTTTTCCCATTCCTCCTCTTTTTCCCCATATATTACAATATTCTTCTAAGTTGGTGCAAAATGGTGACATTATTTAAATTTTTATACAAGTTAAGATTTACATTCGTGTCTTAGATATCATTAAAGAAATTCTATCTTATGCAAAAAATTTTAAATACCATTGTATAATCAAGCGTATTCTAAATGTACAAAAGAAGTCATTTTTGACAGAACATGTGAATACAATTTTGTAACAAAACACCCTACCAAAATCTATAGATCATGGTTATCTAACCATATCTTGTATGATTGGGAATTATAGAATGAAAAAACTTTTCTTGATCCTGGGGTAAGGGTTAATATCATACTTTATTCTGTTTACAAACAATTGGGACTTGGTGAATTAAAGCCCATATTCACTACACTTCAACTTGGAGATTGCTTAGTTAAAACACCAAGGGGAATTGTTGAGGGTGCTAGTACAAGTGGAAAATTTTTACATTCCTGTTGATTTTATTATTTTGGACACACAACTGGTTTTGAATGTTTGTACTCAAATTCCTATCATATTAGGCCGCCTCTTGCTACTTCTAATTCTCTTATCAATTGTAGAAATAGTGTTATGAATCTTTTTTTTGTAAAAAAGACTTTGGAACAATATTTTTAATATTTGCAACCAACCAGGAGCTGATGATGATGTCCATGAAGTGAAGATAATTAGAAGTCTTGTGCGTGATAAATATCTTATTGCTTCATTCTTTGACCCTCTTGAAGCTTGTCTTTCTCATTTTACCTTTGATGATGAATATTTAAATAATGATATAAATTCTTTATTAGAGTCAACCCCCATATTGGACACAAAAAGTGGAAGGCACACTTTGAGAAATTGCCTTCTTTGATTAGCATTTCCTTCCCTTCAAGTGTTAAGATACCCAAACTTGAGTTAAAACCCCTTCCTATTGATCTTAAATATGCATTTTTGGGTGAAAGATAGACATACCCTATGGTTAATTCCTAAGAATTGGACCACACACAAGAGCAAAAGTTGCTCCATGTCCTTAGAAAACATAAAAGTGTAATTGGTTAGACCATAGCTAATACTAAGAGAATTAATTCCTTAGTTTGAAATCATACGATCTTCTTGGAAGATAATGTCAAACCCACTCGAGAAATGCAACATAGGTTGAACCCTAACAAGAAAAAGGTTGTGAGAGTAGAGATGCTAAAATTGTTAAAAGTAGGTATCATATACCCTATTTCATATAATTAGTGGGTAAGTCTTACCCAAGTGGTGCCGAAGAAATCCGGTGTAATTGTAGTAAAAAAATACAAAAGATGAGTTGATCCCAACTAGAGTCACCACCAGTTGGCGCATGTGCATTGACTATAGGAAACACAACTTTGTTACTAGGAATGACCATTTCTACTTACTATTCATGTACCAAATTTTAGAAAGGCTGGTTGGTCATCAACTTTATTGTTTCCTTGATTGTTATTCTGGGTATAACCAAATTGAGATTGCACTTGAGGATAAAAAAATAATTTTTACATGTCCATTTAGTACCTTCACTTATCAAAGGATGCCATTTGGATTATGTAATCCTCCTACCATATTTCAAAGATGCATGATGCGTATATTTAGTAACATGGTGAAACGGTTTCTTGAAGTTTTTATGGATGATTTTTCTGTCTTTAGAGATTCTTTTGATGATTGTCTTAATAATTGGGGAAAATGTCATTTTATGATCACTAAGGGAATTGTACTCGGTCAATTGTTTCCAAGCATGGAATTCAAGTGGACAAGGCAAAAATTCATTTGATTGCCAATTTGCCAAGTCCAAAAACAGTTAAAGATGTTAAATCTTTTTTGGGGCATGCATGATATTATCAAGGTTTATTAAAGATTTTAGTGCTATATCTAGACCATTGTGTAACATTTTATTAAAGGAAAACACCTTTCAATAGAGTGAAGCATGTGAACAAGCCTTCATAAATGTAAAGAACATGTCCATTTCTGCTCCTATTATACTACCACCTGATTAGGGTTTGCCCTTTGAAATCATGTGTGACGCTAGTGATTATGTTGTTTGTTCTTGGGCAACATAAAGTTAAATTACCTTGTGCCATTCACTATGCAAGTGAAACTTTAAATGGAGCTAAAATGAACTACGCAATTACTGAAAAGGAACTTCTTGATGTAGTATTTGCACTTGGAAATTTAGATCATATTTGATTGGTTCCCAAATTATTATTTTTATTGACAATGCAACTCTCAAATATGTTCTACGCAAGAAGGTGGATCCTACTACTCTAAGAATTTGTTCTTACTATCAAATATAAGAAAGGAGTAGAGAATGTGATTGCTAATTACTTATCGATATTAGATAATTCCCTGGAACCGCTCTCACTCAAGGACTCTTTTTATGCTAAACCATTATTCAGCACCTCTCATATTCTACAGTATGCCGACATTGTAAACTATCTTGTGATAGGTAAAACTCCCAATCATTGACTCAACAGGATAGAAACAATATCTTCATAGAGGTAAAACACTTCTCTTGGAACGATCCTTATTTGTTTAAATATTGTATAGATCAAATAATTAGGAATTGTGTGCTTGATTTAGAGTAGACGAATATTATCTCTTTATGCCCTTCTAAAGCATGTGGTAGTCAATTTTCTACTAAAAAAACTATTCCAAGATTTTACAATGTGTTTTTTGTTGGCTGACTCTCTTCAAAGACTCATGAATTTTGCAAAGCATGTGAACGTTGTCAAAAGTTAAGAGTCGTATCCTATAGGACTTGATGCATCTTAACCCAATTTTGGATGTTGAATTTTTTTTTTGTTGGGGCATCGATTTCATAGTACCTTTTCCTCCCTCTTTTGGCTATTTTTATATCTTCGTAGTTTTTTATTATGTGTCTAAATAGATTGAGGTTATTCCATGCAAAACAAATGATCACAAAGTTATTGCAAAAATTTTAAAAGAAAATCTTTTGTCTCGAGCCATTATAAGTGTCACGATCCTGCACATGCCACCTCTGACCCAATCCTGAACCAAGGAGGAAGTGGTACACAGCACAATGAAGTTAAGTGGAAATGCAGAAGACTTAACTCATCCTTAGGTGAACACACATCAAAGTAAGCACATGAGTCCTTTGTGCAAAAGAAAATAGAGAAAATAAAGGACTACTTAACAATCTTATTTCACTCATACCCACATCATCTAGTTAACACAAAATAGAAACAAGCCTCAAGGCTAAACAAGTCTAAGTAACAACGGCTAAACATAGAGTGAAGTAGAGTCAAATGTATGTGTTCAACATAAAATAGATCCAAACTAACATAACACCAAGTATCTATAACCCCTCTCAATGAACGTAGCCATCCTCATGCTCAACGAAGAACCCCACCTAAAGCACCTGTAAGACACAACATGCAGCCCAAAACAAAATCACAAACAAAGAGGGGTGAGCTTAGCTCAGCAAGGATTTTAATACTGAATGTAAACTCATGAAAACACTGCATGCATTCTCAATTTAAACATGTGTCATATATTCATTCTCTAAACATCTATATCATTAGATAATTCACATTCTATAAACACATAATCATGTCACCTATACATCATGACATAGCTCACATTCCATAAACATATTCATGCCACCTGTGCATCATGATATAACTCACATTCTATAAACATATATTCATGCCACATGTGCATCATGATATAACTCACATTCCATAAATATATATTCACGCCACCTGCACATCATGATGTAAAACATATTCCATAAACACAAAATCATGTCACATGCACATCATGGGTTCACCCATAGTTCATATAACATATACATATCACGTGTAATAATAGGAATCTCATTGTAACATTCCCATTGTGCATGAATCAATTCTCAATATTCACATCTTGCATAATCATATCTCAATGTACACATTCACCCTGCATAATCAAGTGTATCAAACACATCTCATCCTGCATGTTCAAACAAAATCATTTCATACTCTCATGTGTAACATAAACATCATTGTACCTACACAACCTGTGTAAATAGGCATTATATTCTATATGCATGCAACAATCATTAGGTGAATATATCACAATTAAGAAAATCAATCAAACCCGCTCGCCCAGGACAATCCCTTGCAGAGAAGGTCTGAATTCATAAAAAGGAAAAGTAGAGCAGTTTGGCTAGGTTCCCTAACTAAGAAGGTACCGCCTGCTTACCTAGGACAATCCTTGTGGGGAAGGTTGGAATTCCTAGAAAGGAAAACTAGAGCAGTTCCTACTCTCCCAGGACAATCCTTGTGGGGAAAGTTTTGAGTTTTTAGAAATGAAAACAAGAGTAGTCCGGTAAGATGATAAACACGGACCTAACATTATCGATTCTCAGGGTCTTTACAACTCATCAATTGAACTCATATAGGAAATCCGCTCATCTCAACCCAGGGAGGCAACACGTCCTCAAAGGAATGCAAAATAAAAAACCATATCCATTTGGATGCAAAACTGATTTAATAAGCCTCTGATCAATTAATTTGGCTACCAATGGCATTCAATTGCATCTAATCGATCAATTATGGCTAATCATAAATCATTTTTATGATGCATGCGACATCCTACATACATGAGTAAATGTTAATTGAATGAGTACAAGTATAGGTAAACATACTCTAATCAGTCCATATGTGCATGAAACATGGTCCATTTGTGTCAAATAAAATCATATAAGCCTATGCAAGAGTGGACATACGTAGTAGTGGTCATACCTAGACTAAAACATGTGGAACATGAATCAACTATAATCAATATGACATATTCAAGCATCTATAATTTATCATGGTCATATCCTATTGAAATCATGGAATAAATGGAAAGAAATCATTGAAATACAGGTGTAGGACAAGTATAACATCATGCTAAACCTAGACAGGGATAGTTATATCCATGCTTGAGTTAAATCATCATTTAAGGAGGTTTCACATGTACTTACAGTAACATTTATAGGTAATTATAACTCATTATTGTGATAAAGAATTAGATTTATGAGATGAAAACAAGAAATGGCCAAAAATCCACAAAATAGGCCAAAATCACAAAACTGCAAAACACCCGTTCAAAGGGCCTGGCATGCCGTTCCAATGCCTGGCCATTCGAATAGGTAGACAGTCCATTCAAACAGCTGTTAGCCATTTGATCGGTTGGAACATTTCACTTTTCTGGTTCATCTTCAACCTTCTAAAATTCAAACCGAAAGCATTCTGAAATTCTATATAAATTAAAAAATTACTATGCAATAACATATAATCAAAATCTAACCCTAGAACATGAAAGATCTAATCTTTTCATGCTTAATCACAAGAAAATAACTATAAATCACATGCTTCTAATGAATCACCATTAAATCTCAAAATGAAGCAAGAACTCAAATAAATCTACAATCATGCATTTCAATGAAGAAAATCACATAAGGTAAAACTCACTTACCTCTAACAAGCCTTTAAATACATGAAAGAGCTTTAATCCTCAAGAAATCCAACTCAAAATTAGGGTATTTGTTAAAACCTTATTAAAATTAACTCATAGACTCAAATCAACTTGAAAATTGATAGATCTAAGATATTCTTAGGTTAAAAACGAAAATCACCTAATTAGGGTCCTGAATGAAAATTAAAATAAGATTACTAATGGAAACAATCATGGATCAAGTTAGGGAAATGAAGATATGAGTGATTAAGACCAAAATCAAAAGATTAGAGGTGATTAGGACTAGAAAACACACCTTAATCCAAGTTTCTCCTTTGTGAAACGGGGGGTAGAGCACTTCCTCCCTTCTGACATAGCCCTTCTTCATTTGGAAAATAGGCTAGGGTTTTCTTCAAACAGTAAAGGTTTTGGGCTAGGTAAACAAATTGTTCGGCTGGATAATGTCAAAATGTCCTAAGTGGCTAATTAATGTTATTATTTGCTTAAAAAACGAATTTAGTCACACCCAAACCCACTGAAATAAAATAATAGAAGATTAGAGGGTCAATTGGGTCAAACGTCATCCAACTTGGATGTGGGGCCTATGGCTTGGTTTGTGCCTTTATGAATAATTAAGAGAAAATACCATTACATCAGTAAAAATTAGATAAATCAAGCTTGACACTAAAACTTATAAATTTTAAATTAAATTTCATTAAAATCATAATTATCTAACCTATAACCCAAAATCAAATTAAACCAACAAACAAGCAAAACCACAAAATTTCATACAATTAAAAGGAATTAAATCAAAATTAAATTAGAGATCTTATAATAAGTGATTAGGGTACACAATTTTGCAATAAGTCCTTTGAGGCCTTGATGAAAAAAATATGGAATCCCACATGAAATGAATACACCCTCACACCCACAGTCATGTGGACAAAAAGAAATTTCAAATCCGGAAATAAAATTTATTTTACAGAAAATGGTGAATCCAAATGTAAGGTTTGGACATTAAGACTAACCGATGCTCTTTGGTCTCATCGTACTACTTTCAAAGCCCTGATTTGAATGTTCCCTTATCGATTAATTTTATGAAAGTCTTGTCACTGACCTATGGAGTTGGAACATAGGGCCTATTGGGCAATAAAGGTTGTCAACTTCAATCTTGACAAGGCTGGGTTGCATAGAAAGTTACTAAATAAATTAGATGAGATTCGACATGATGCTTATGGGAGTGCTAGAATGTACATGAAAAGAATGAAGGCATTTCATAATAAGAACATACTTCATAAGACTTCTAAACCATCTCAAAATTTTCTATTGTATAATTCTAGGATCCATTTTTTTTAGGAAAATTAAGATAGGTAGTAAAAAAATGTGATGGAGTTGATATAAAAAAAACAGAACTTTCTAAATGACATTTCATTTTGTAAGATAAAGTGAAGTCATAATTGTGACAATGAAAGCACACTGGAATATCACAGATAAAGACCACGAGGTTTTAAAGTGAACATCCAAATAGCTTGTTATCTCAGACTGGGTTCTAAGTTTTGAATTGGTTCTTTTAGCTATCTAAACATCTCTTGGTGAGTAGATAACTAAAGTAGCCTCTCCTCTAGGAATCCAAACATGAACCACTGTGAAAATCCTACATAGGATGTACGGGTAGGGTAACAACCCATGTGTGTGGCTAGCAAGGAAAGCCATCATGCGTCCAAAGATAATGGAGTGCAGATTTGTTGTAGATCAGGTTGTGCTAGGAGATGAAGTATATGTTCCATCATGCGATCCACTCTTTCCTTTCTACACTCTACATGTCCAACTGGGTGATGACATCTAGCAGACGATAATCCGGTGCTTGGAGTGAGAAAGTAAAGAAATATCCAGCTCTGGACATCTATGAAACCCATCAAAGACCCTATAAACTCACTATCCATTCAAAAAGCATATCCGATGAACTGTGGATACGTGAGTGGTCTCTTCTCACATTTGATGACGTCAACAACAATATTAGGTGACCCACTCACCTGGACGCCTCTTGGTACTCCTACTAATGCATCATCATTCTCCAAGCGGGTAGATGCATACTATTGTCAAACAAGACATGGATAGACAAACTAACTAGGCATAGAAATGGGGCTGAAATAATCCATCCAATAAGAATTTGCCTCTATCCATCCTATGGCATGCTCTAGGGGAGTGTGAACTAAGCTACATTCGCCTAATAGGTCTAACCCTATCCGCTCTACTACTTGAAGCCCTTGGATCCCTAGACCCTAACTTAGCAATCTTCAGCTTCTTCGCTCTCACCATCTAAATAAATTGAAAATAAACAACTGATCATTTATAATTAAACCCTTTGCAAGTGTACAAGGTAATTGTACTAGGATGAGTATTTAAGGGTTGTCGAACCTCAGGGACGGATGAATTATTACTAAATCTAGAGAGGAATTTGCTAATTGAAAACTAAAACAACTTAAACTTAAATTAAGAAAAAGAAAAGAAATCAACTAGTTTAAAGGTAAGAGATTAATATGATAGATTTTACTTAGGAAATCGAATCCACTATAGAACCATAACAATTTCTTAACTTTTAATCTAAATTTAGTTGAATATGAGCAAGTATTCTCAGCTACAAGCTAGAATTACTTCAGAAAAATCATTAATTAATTTCCATGGCATGAACTATCTTCGACAATAGCACGAATCATCTACACTAAATAGCTATAGGCATGACCCGTCTAATCTTAGTATAACTCATCCAAGTCCTTAATTATCTGAACATTAAAACTATTGTATGACCATCTCATCTAAATCACAAAAATTAGAATTGATGCAAATATCAAAACCACATCAATCTATCATCTACAAGACAATAAATCAACATAGATTTGAATAAACATGAAAAACTCTTCCATTAAAAAGGAAATCATTATCATACAATTGTCATAATTCACTACTGAGATCTAAATTAAAAAGAAAAGAAACTGAAACTTATCTATAGTTCCATCAACTCCTAAGTAAAATAAAAGCCTAGCCTTCCATGGTAGAAGAAAGCACTTGAATCTCCATTGAAAGCTTTGGGTTTTTCTCCATCTTCTTCTTCCTTCTTCTCTTCAGAAAATCTACTTGTTAACTTCTAATTTCGTGCCAAATATGTCTTTATATAGGCATAAGATCCGTAGGAAAGAGTCCAATATAAAAAAAACTCGAAATTGATTGAAATAAGGAAACTGCGCGTTATGCCGTTCGAATGGCCAGCATGCCCGTTTGAACGCTTGAACTGACTTTTCTTCAAATTTACGTGTAACCGATCGATCGGTAAGTGAGCCGTTCGAACGCCAATGAAGAATCTGCAAAATAAGCCAATTTAATTCAAAACACTATGGAAGCTTTTTCTAACCTAATTAAATTAAATATCTAATAATTTAACCTATATTAACACTTAAATGAGATTAGAAAATAGAATAATTAAGGGTAAAATAACGCATAAATTATACTTATCAACAACCTAAGGCTAAGCATAAACTAGGAACAACTATATGAAGAATATAAATGCCCTCAAAATTTCAAAATTTTTTGAAATGCACTATGGAAATCAAAATTTTGAAATTTAAATAAACCTTAAAATGTTTTTGTCAGATTGACTCCAAATTTTAACTCAAGATAGATCTCAGTGAGTAGAAAAAAAGTTATAGCTAGACAAACATCCAATTTTGATAAGAAACATCCAGTTTTGAAAATTCCCAAAATTGTGAACAAATGTTGAAATCGCTAGTAATTTGTTGTGAAATCGCTAAATTTAATGGACGAAATTAAATGTAACTTTAGAATAAGCTGATATACTATTTCTAACAAGCCTATCTGTTCAAATCCTATTGAAATCCATTGAAAATATAGTAAAATTTAGAACTTTGTATTCGGGATTCACCATGCTCATGACGTAAACTTAGATTGGATGTGAAAAATCAAATCTTTAAGCATGCAAAATCTCCTCAAATCACTCTAATCTTTCTCAAAAACACTTTAGGAGAGTTGGACTAAAATATATTTGAAATGAAGTATGGTCAAATTGTAAAATAGTGCTTCAGCGCGAAAACCTGGCCAGCGATCCGTCAATCTTTAAATGGTTGCGATTATTGATATTTTGAAAATAGGAAAAAATGCAAAAAATTCAAAAAATTCCAAAACAAATCCAATAAATTCCTAAAAAATTCAAGACACTTCCCATTAAAATAACGAACATTTTCAAACCCAAAATATAAATTGAAATTCAAACAATAACAATAAGCATAGTTGAGCTCTTTATAACAATTTTTAATTAACTTTCCTTGAATTTAGTGCTTCTACATATTTCATTAATACATTGTCTTAGATTGGTCAACCTCATTAGTATGTGAATGTTAATTTTATTCTATTCTTTTTGACACATTAAGCCTCTTTCATTCATTTTTGAATAAAATCACCAATGTAGTCAATTCTTATCTCTTTTAATCTTGAATCTCACAAGATCAATTTTAACAAATTTGAGAGAAATTTTTTCAGACCCTAATAAAGACTAAGTTCACATTTTCAACTCTTTTTATCTAGAAACTTTGTACATGAGTTTCCTAAAAAGATAAAAATAATCAAAAGTACATAATCAATATGCCCATGCCTTTTTTGAGTTATGATATTTTTATTCAATTAATTTTTCAAGGGCTTGGATATTTTTGAAGCCTCTCTGGTTGTTTATGGACTGTGTGCGTGGCATTGGAAAACTAAGAAAATAAAGTGCCGCTAACTCTCAATTAAGTTTACAAAATATTTTTTCCCCCCTATAAACAAAATAAACCTAGAATTTATTCAATTTATCATTCTTAATTCCAATGTGACCTAAAGAGAAATTTGCAATCAAATCAGCAACAAAAACATACAATAATTTTTATGTGAAAACCCAACTAAGGGAAAATCCATGGAACACTCTATCTAGATCAAGTATACACTATTTAAGCTTAGGATTACACAATTGATGATTACATAGAGAAAAGACTCCTTTTTCTTAAAACCGGTTGGATCTTCACACCACTCTTGTATTTAAAATCAGCAACTCCTTAGTTGTTTAATGGCCATAACTTGATCTTCTTCTCCTTTGTGTTTATTTTATCAATATAGATCTTTCATCTCCCCCTTGGAATGAATTTCTATCCACTTCATCTTCTCAGAAACATGCTTTAGCAAACACCATGTGTTTTGTATTCTAATCTCACCTCTAATCACTATTCGATTTATGGTAGAGATTTTTTCAATCTTGAAGACAACTCTCTCAAAACTCCATTGAAGAGACTCCACACAAGCTCTCTAGGTTCTCTAGGTCTTCTCTCTTCCTCCATCACTTTCCAATCCCTTTTTATAAATTTCCAAATGCTGAGAGGAAAAGGTCTCTAATTTATAATCATAACTAAACTGGAAAATCTTAAATTTGGCAACTAGCCACTCCAGCGATCGATCTTTTCCATAGGGCGATCAATCGCTCCCTGTATTTTTCCTCATGACTCTTCAATCCATCAATCAATTCAATAAGTTGATTGATTGCTAGCTTTCAACTTCGTATTACAAAACAATTTTAGGTGTCGATTGATTATTTTTAGAACCGATCGATCGTTTTATTAATTTTAATTTTTTTACTATTTAAATTTCTAAACTTTACCATTCTTTCACCTAAGGTCTCTTTTACCCTAAAGTGTGTGAATGTGATGTGTGTGCGTGTTTTTACTTGACAAAAATACGAATTTGAGTCTATGTGTGTGCATGATTTTACTTGACAAAAACATAGATTTGAGTCTTATTTTAATTCCACCTTCAAAAATTCATCTTGAGCCTATAAATTGACTCAAAATACAAATTGAATGATATTATTTTGATCACAACGATAAGCCAATACATGATATAAGGACATTTATGTTCTTATACTCTCTACTTGCATCATTAAATTTTTTTCATTCTTTTTTTTTTCTTTTTTTTTCATTCATTTTTCTTGATCACAAGCATAGGGGAGCTTCACAATAACCTAAGCCAACCTAAGTAGCTAGTCATTCCCTTATCATCTTTATGAGTACAATTCCATTACAAAAAAATATTAAAATACATAAGACTAAACATTAAAGTACATTCCATGAATTTTTTTTTCTTTTGAATTCTGAATAAAAATTAAGCCAAAGATCCTTAAATTCAATCACCTAGATTCCACTAAAATACAAACACCTAAGTCAACTTATGATTAAAAATTCTCTCTTGACATTCATACATAAAAGTGACTTGAGTGTCTACATGATGTGTGCAAATTCTGAAAATTAGAGAATTGCAACATCAAGCAAAATAAAATAAAATTGATTGTCAATCTCTTTAATATATCCTTGATAAGTATGAAATATATATCTATTTTTTATGTATTTTTACCTTATTTGCTAGTATAAATTAGGTTAATCAAGAGTTAGTTATGGTTTATTTAGATTAAGATATATATTAACATTTTAGTTTAATTATTAATTAATTTGGGACTAGTTAGTAGTTTAGGCATGTATTTGAATGAAGTTGGGATTTTATTTATATTCTACATGTCTAAACTGTGAAGTTTTTAAATTTTGTACATAAAGTGCTCTTATCAAGGCCCTTGGATGATGTTTGGAATAATAAAAAACACTTTTGACACACTTTAAAATGATGTGGACAACTTTTCGGAGTTATAAATAAGTTAGAAACTAATATGGACATAAAAGAAGGAGGTTAATGAATAGAGTAGAAAACTGGACAGGAATATGGATTGTCCAGTGAACAGACTTAGCTTCCTAAATAGAAATTAGACACGAAATTAAATAGAACTGTCCAGATTGCAGAAACAGTACAACCATTTGAACGGGCATGCAGGGCGATCGAACAAGATAATGCGCAGTTTCTTATTTTGAGCCAATTTCGAATCCTTTTTATATTACACTTCCTCCTATGATTTTATGCCTATATAAATACATATTTAGCTCAAAATTAAAAAATTCTAGTAGATTTTCTGAAGAGAGAAAGGGAGAAGAAGATTGAAAAGCATTCAAAGCTTTTAATGGTGATTCAAGATATTTCTTCTACAATGGAAGACTATATTTTTCTTTTATATAGGAGTTGATGAAACTATAGATAAGTTTTAATTTCTTTTCTTTTTAATTTAGATCTTAGTTATGAATAATGACAATTGCATGATAAAGATTTCTTTTTTAATGGTAAAATTTTTATGTTTATTCAAATCTATGTTGACTTATTGTCTTGTAGATGATAGATTGATGTGGTTTTCATATTTACATCAATTTTAATTTCTGCGATTTAGATGAGACGGTCATGCAATAGTTTTAATGTTCATATAATTAATGAATTGGATGAGTTATACTAAGATAAGATGAGTCATGCCTATAATTTAGTTTAGTGTAGATGATTTAATTAATGATTCTTCCCAAAGTTATTCTAGCTTCTAGTTGAAAATATTTGTTCATATTCACACTAGATTTAGATTAAAGGTTAAGAAATTGTTATAGTTCTATAGTGGATTTGATTTCCTAAGTAAATTCCATCATATTGATCTTTTCCTTTTAATTTAGTGATTACTTCCTTTCCTTAATTTAACTTTAAGTTGTTTTTAGTTTTTAACAAATAAATTTCTCTCTTAGATTTAGTAATAATTCATCCATCCCTAAGGTTCGACAACCCTTAAATACTTATCCTAGTAAAATTACCTTATACACTTGCAAAGGGTCTAATTATAAACGATCAATCCTTCTATTCATTAAGGTATGTTTGACGACTAATCATGTAACTTTTTAGCTTAAAAGAAAATTATTCTCAATATATCTCAAGAGCTGAACTAATCAATAACAAAAAAAAACAGTCAATTGAAAACTTAAGCAAAACTTACACTAATTTTTTGGTATTTTTTATAATATTCTATTTTCTTGTTCATTTTTAATTCAAACATATGAATTAAAGACTTGTAAAAACAAAGTAATATGCAAGAAAACTAACAAAAATATTAATGTCTAAATGATAGAAAGAATTAGACATGAACACAAATTAGAATCTCTTTACTTAGAGATTTGAGTCTCCTTAGCCTTGCCTAGCCAACCAATTTTAAGTCAACCTAAGGTGGACTTCCTTGTTTTCCTATTTGATCCTTCAAGGCTTGGAAACCAATCTTCTTAATCTTCTTTTCTTACACTTGGTGGGTAAACTTAGAAGAATTATGGGCAATGTACTTCTCATTCTTCTTTGACCTAAGTTTGAAAGGATAATTTTAAGAAATTCTCTTCGAGTATTGGTCTCACTTTGGAAAATCTTGCGCACACCCACAATACTGGAACCTGTCTACCCTACTTTCGCTCTTGACCAAGGTGGGTTGGACACTATCTTATAGTTTTTTTAACTCTCTTTTGCTTTCACAAAGATAATATGTTTTGCTAAGGGGGGAGTCAAAAATTTCCTAAAACCTAAGCCCATTTTGTTGGTTTGACCAATGCTAAGCAAAGTTTCTAACTTCTTCCCACTCTTGAATCCATCTAACTTCTCTTTAGAGGACATGAGTTGTCTATTGAGAGCACTAGACTTCTTTGTAACAGTTTCTAGGTCTTTATTAAGGGCATAAACTTCTCTTTCAAGTTTGATATTCAACTCCATTAACCTATGTTCCT